>OY728132.1:880983102-885783102 GCA_963277665.1 Viscum album
TAAAGAAATAAGTAAATAAGTAAATAAGTAAATAAATAAATAAGTAAATAAGTAAATAAGTAAATAAGTAAATAAGAAAATAAGTAAATAAGTAAATAAGCAAATAAGCAAATAAGTAAATAACTAACTAAGTAAATAAGTAAATAAGTAAATAAGGAAAGAAGAAAAAAAGTAAATAAGGAAATAAAGAAATAAGGAAATTAGTAAATAAGTAAATAAGTAACTGAATATCTAAATAAATAAATAAATAAATAAATAAATAACTAAATAACTAAATAAATAAATAAATAAATAAGTAAGTAAATAAATAATTAAGTAAGTAAATAAATAAATAAATAAATAAACAAATAATAAATAAGTAAATAAGTAAATAAGGAAATAAGAAAATAAGAAAATAAGTAAATAAGAAAATAAGCAAATAAGCAAATATGGAAATAAGTAAATAAATAAATAAGCAAATAAGTAAGTAAGCAAATAATTAAATAAGTAAATAAATAAATAAGCAAATAAGTAAATAAGTAAGTAAGTAACTAAATAAATAAATAAATAAATAAATAAATTACCTAAAAAATAACTTAAAAAATAACTAAAAAAATAAATAAATAAATAAATAACGAAATAAATAAATAAATAAATAAATAAGTAAATAAGTAAATAAGTAAACAAGTAAACAAGTAAATAAGTAAATAAGTAAATAAGTAAATAAGTAAATAAGTAAATAAGTAAATAAGTAAATTAGTAAATAAGTTAATAAGTAAATAAATAAATAAGTAACTAAATAACGAAATAAGTAAATAAGTAAATAAGTAAATAAAACAATAAGTAAATAAGTAAATAAGTAAATAAGTAAATAAGTAAATAAGTAAATAAATAAATAAATAAATAAGTAAATAAATAAATAAAAAATAATAAATAAATAAATAAATAAGAAAATAAATAAATAAATAAATAAATAAATATATAACGAAATAAATAAATAAATAAATCAATAAATAATTAAGTAAACAAAAATAAATAAATAAATAAATAAATAAATAAGTAAATAAGTAAATAAGTAAATAAGTAAATAAGTAAATAAGTAAATAAGTAAATAAGTAAATAAGTAAATAAGGAAATAAGGAAATAAGGAAATAAGTAAATAAGTAAATAAATAAATAAGTAAATAAGTAAATAAGTAAATAAGTAAATAAGTAAATAAGTAAATAAGTAAATAAGTAAATAAGTAAATAAGTAAATAAGTAAATAAGTAAATAAATTAGTAAATAAATAAATAAATAAATAAGTAAAAAGTAAATAAGTAAATAGGTAAATAAGTAATTAAATAAATAAGTTAATAAGTAAATAAGTAAATAAGTAACTAAATAAATAAATAAGTAAAAAAACAAATAAGTAAATAAGTAACTAAATCACTAAATAAGTAAATAAGTAAATAAGTAAGTAAATGAATAAATAAATAAATAATTAAATAAATAAATAAATAAATTAGGAAATAAATAAATAAGTAAGTAAGTAAATAAGTAACTGAATAACTAAATAAGTAAATAAGTAAATAAATAAATAAATAAATAAATAAATAAGTAAATAAATAAATAAGTAAATAAGTAAATAAGTAAGTAAGTAAATAAATAAATAAATATCTAAATAAATAAATAAATAAATAAATAACTAAAAAAGTAAATAAGTAAATAAGTAAATAAATAAATAAATAAATAAATAAATAATTAAATAAGTAAATAAGTAAATAAATAAATAAATAAATAATTAAATAAATAAGTAAATAAGTAAATAAATAAGTAAATAAATAAGTCAATAAATAAATAAATAAATAAATAAATAACTAAATAAGTAAATAAGTAAATAAGTAAATAAATAAATAAATAAGTAAATAACTAACTAACTAAATAAATAAATAAATAAGTAAATAAAAAAGTAAAAAAGTAAATAAATAAATAAATAAATAAGTAAATAAATAAATAAATAAATAAATAAATAAATAAATTACTAAATTAGTAAATAAGTAAATAAGTAAATAAATAAATAAATAAATAAATAAATAAATAAATAAATAAATAAATATTTAACTAAATAAATAAATAAATAAATAAGTAAATAAATAAATAAGTAAATAGGTAAATAAATAACTAAATAATTAAATAAGTAAATAACTAAATAAATAAATAAGTAAATAAATAAGTAAATAAATAAGTAAATAAGTAAATAAATAAGTAAATAAATAACTAAAATAAGTAAATAAGTAAATAAATAAATAAATAAATAAGCAAATTAGTAAATAAGTAAATAACTAAATAACTAAATAACTCAATAAGTAAATAAGTAAATAAGTAAATAAGTAAATAAGTAAATAAGTAAATAAGTAAATTAGTAAATAATTAAATTAGTAAATAAGTAAATAAGTAAATAAGTAAATAAGTAAATTAGTAAATTAGTAAATAAGTAACTAAATAAGTAAATAAGTAAATTAGTAAGTAAGTAAATAAATAAATACATAAATAAATAAATAAGTAAATAAGTAAATAAATAATTAAATAAATAATTAATTAAATAAGTAAGTAAATAAATAAATAAATAAATAAATAAATAAATAATTAAGTAATTAAATAAAAAAATAAAAAAATAGATAAAAAAATAAATAAATAAATAAATAAAAAAATAAATAAATAACTAACTAAATAAGTAAATAACTAAATATATAAATAAATAAGTAAATAAGTAAATAAGTAAATAAGTAAATAAGTAAATAAGTAAATAAGTAAATAATAAAGAAGTAAATAAGTAAAGAAGTAAATTAGTAAAGAAGTAAATAAGTAAATAAGTAAATAAGTAAATAAGTAAAGAAGTAAATAAGTAAACAAGTAAACAAGTAAACAAGTAAATAAGTAAATAAGTAAATAAGTAAATAAGTAAATAAGTAAATAAGTAAATAAGTAAATAAATAAATAAATAAATAAATAAACTTATAAATAAATAAATAAACAACTAAATTAATAAGTAAGTAAATAAGTAAATAAATAATTATATAATTAAATAAGTTAATAACTAAATAAATAAATAAATAAATAAGTAAATAAATATGTAAATAAGTAAATAAATAAGTAAATAAATAACTAAAATAAGTAAATAAGTAAATAAATAATTAAATAAGTAAATTAGTAAATAAGTAAATAACTAAATAATTAAATAACTAAATTAGTAAATAAATAAATAAGTAAATAAGTAAGTAAGTAAATAAGTAAATAAGTAAATAAGTAAATAAGTAAATAAGTAAATAAGTAAATAAGTAAATAAGTAAATAAGTAAATAAGTAAATAAGTAAATAAATAAATAACTAAATAACTAAATTACTAAATAGCTAAATAACTAAATAACTAAATAACTAAATAACTAAATAACTAAATAACTAACTAACTAAATAAATAAATAAATAAATAAATAAATAAATAAATAAATAAGTAAATAACTAAATAAGTAAATAAATAAATAAATAAATAACTAAATAAGTAAATAAGTAAATAAGTAAATAAGTAAATACATAGATAAATAATTAAATAACTAAATAAGTAAATAAGTAAGTAAATAAATAACTAAATAAGTAAATAAGTAAATAAATAAGTAAATAAGTAAATAAGTAAATAAGTAAATAAATAAATAAATAAATAAATAAGTAAATAAATAAATAAATAAGTAAATAAATAAATAAATAAATAAATAAATAAATAAATAAATAAATAACTAAATAACTAACTATATAAATAAATAAATAAATAAATAAATAGAATATGTTTTCTAATACCTCTTGAGGATAATAATACCTATGATTGAGAGTTTGAAATAATCCATCCTGTTATGGTCTAGTGAATTCAATTAAAATTTGAATTTTTGAGAGTTAGATATTAGGTGAGTTTGAAATTTTGGAATATAAAAAAATACTTAGTTATTAGAAACAAACAAGGGTTTATTTTATGGAATGTCCATAGGTTTTGGAGGTGTGTCATGAAAATGATTAGGGATTAGATTAGGGTGGTTTCAATACCAAAACATTCAGACACCACTGGGTACTGAGTGGTGATAGATCAGGTACCCAATATAGTCCATGCCCCTTTTTAAAAAATAAGAGCACAATTGTAGTTTAGTGGTTATCACCGATTTTGTTTATTAAGAACAAAGGGTATATGGGTAAGGCTATTTGGATGTCACTACCCATACTATTTCCTCACTTAAATGCCACTATGATGAGGGGTATTTATGGTGGTGTTTCTATAGTGTTTTATGATACGATCCCTACTATACTACCTCCATTTCTATCTCCCATGGTTCTTATTTAACTTGGGGATGGTGAATCTATGAATTTGATAATGATTCCACTAGAGTATGGCAGAATCATCCTAAGATGATAAAACTTCTAGGTGCAATGGATATAAGGTATCTAGGAGTGATGAAAATAAGCTGTTATTCATTTTTTTGATTAAGGTAAATCATTCTGAGATTTTATTTAGGAATTTTAGTTTAATTGGATTAAATAGAAAATTGATCATGTGATGAATAATGGGTTTTTTTGTTCATATGAATGGCTAGAGAATTCCATGGACCTTCCATACTTTATTGGTCACAATTTCAGTGTCATTTCATATCTTGGTGTTTTTTCAAAAAATATTTCACTTTTTGTTTAATTTAGAGTTTAATTATAACCACTGTTAAAAATTATTTGGGCACTGTGATATGAGATAGGTACTTAAGAACTTGATTATTCATTGTAGAGGTTTGGATGAATATGGAATATTGTATCTTAAGGGTTAACACTATTTTGAGATAGGTGGTCCCTAAAATATTTAACCATGTACTTGTTGTATGTGAAATAGTATGTGATTCCATGGGTGTTTGAGTTACTAGAATTGGGACCAATGGGTTTACAAATGATGGGTTAGAGTAATATGTGTCATTAGTGATAAAACATGAACTTCTACCCTATATTAATGATATTGAGATCATATAGTGACTTCATCACCAAGGGGTGTAGACATTAAAGATGAGTAAAAGATCACAAATGGATCTTTTTCATGAAATTAATTGTTTATAGTCTAGTATTGTTTCCATATTATAGTATAAGGGTATTGAAAGAGCCTGTTATGGCTTGTGAGTTTAAGTTTATACCTCATACAGGGGTATAGTGAGGGATAATCTTGGTGAGGGGTTCTCTAATAGACTTGATGCATGAGGTAGCAGGGATATGAACTTAGAATGTTACCACCACTATGGAGGTGGTTAGTAATAGTTAGAATATTGAGTAAGTTTTGGGTAAATCTTGGAGTCCAATTTTATAATTTCTTATGAGATTAATAAACACCTCAAGGATGAGAAGAATGGGTTGGTACTGAGAGATATTTTCCTTCAATGTGACAGATTGATGATAAGCATAGGTAGACTTATTGGCGAGTCAGTCACATCATGGTGAGTAAAATGGTGTGAATTAGCAAGAGAGGTGTTACCTTATAGATCAAGTGAGACATGCTAGGATATGATAAGGGCCTAGGTTTGTGAGTCGTGATATAGGTACATGGGATGTAAAATATTTTAGTTGAGATTTAGGACTGTGGTTGTGTAATCAATTTTATGTATTTATTCTTATCCTGAATTTGTTTCGATGCAATGAATTCATGGGATGATGATTATCTCTAATAATGTATTGGATTTTAAAGGGAATCAAGGGTGGACTAAATGTATTTTCTATTGTTTCTATCTAGTGGTATATCATGATCCACTACCTGGACCTTCTTTAGTACCCATTTTTAGACCGATAAAGAGTCCATGACACCATCTAATAATTATTTACTTAGTTACTATGGTTATACCAACAAATATCTTGAGATTCCATATTTCAATTATTTCTTTAGTTCTCATGGCCAAACTGACAAAAATCTCAGGTTTCCATCTTGAGTTTATTTCTTTAGTTCCCATAGTTATATCAATAGATATCCTAGTACACCATTTGGACCTTCTTCCTATATCATCTATAGTTAGACCAATAACTAGCCTGAGAAACTATCTGAAAGTTCTTCTGACATCATCTATAGTTAGATTGATAGTTTTTATAATATTCTATCTAACATTCCTTATTTTCTATATTCAAAATAGAATTGAACCCATGATTATATATAGACTTGTTATCACAAATGTCCAGACATGAAGTTTATCTAGGACACCATCTATTATATTTTCTATCTATTGTAGTATAAATGATGTGGTTCACTATCAATGATCAAACCATGTATGTTTAGGTGTCATGGTGTCTTGGTTAATTCAAAATGACCTGACACGTTTGATAGCATATTGTGTATTCCTATATTATTTATTTTCTCATATATACAATGTTATATCATGGAATGTATTTGGGTCCTCGTTGGTTGTTCCCTATTGATATTTGTTTCTCACACTATACAAAATAATATTGATGGATGTTTGGAACTTATGTTTAATATAAAATACTGATAATAGTTTGGGTATAGGATCAAGTGGGAGTTTCTTGGCAGATTTTGGAGATAAGAATGAGGATAAACTCAGGTATTATGGTAGATCCCTCACTATATTTCATCATTTTTTTAATTTTTTATATGATCATCCTAGTGGGTAGTATTTTAATATATGTGATGTATATATTTTATATTTAGTTTATATATCACGAGTTTATGTTTATTTTCATATGGCTATATTTTAGCTATAATACCATACATGTACTTTGATATTCATCTTTGGGTGACATTTATGCTTACTTATTATTAACTACCATGATATTGGGATTATAGTCTCCCCAATGTTTTTTACTATGGTTCCTAGTCCCATTGTACACCTTAGGGGGGAGGTGAACTAGGGTGATAAAATTTATTCTTTTATTTAGATTAAATTGGATCTTATCTTCATGTTAGAAATGAAAACTTGAATATGATTTTAATCACAACCAAATAAATAGATATAAAGAGAATGGACATGACAATTTTACTTGGTTAACTTACAAAAGGCTACTCCAAGGAGATGATATTAATGATATATTAATATGATGATTAATAATTACTTCACTAGTACGTGATTACAAATTTAGGAATGGATCACCAATTAAACATGATCTATAACCTCTTTCTCTCTTCCACTCAATAATTTCAATAGAAAAAAAATGATATAATAGATATGAAGTTCAATATTAAAATATTTTAGATAAATATAAATAACACCAGATAGAAAGGGTGTTCTCTGTGATACTCTAATTCTTTAATTCTATACCTTTAATGATATTCACAATGAATATATCTTCCAACCCTGATCTTTAATAAAATTTAGTCTCATAGACTTATCTTCTCTAATATAGATATTCAAAGATACTAATGTCTCTCTAATATTTAATATATTATCCTATTATCTTCTTTGTTCTATGTATTATTATATTCTTATACACAACGACATTCTCTATATTAAGAGAATGTTTGAATTTCAAATTTGAAATTCAAACTCTAATTAACTTCCTATTTAAATCCATCCATCAGATTCAAAATTTCAAACAATATTATTCATTTAATTTTAAATAGGTAGTCAATAACTATTGAGATAACTACCAATCCATCCTCTTACTTCCACATATAAATTTAGATTCTAATTTTTTAGAAACCCAATGTTCATGGTTTGACACTATTCTTTATTACACGACAAGTTGGTTTCTATATAACTTATCCAAACTACTAGATAATTCATAATGAAACCTATGTATTTTCCAAATGTAATCTTTCACCTGGTGTGGAATGATATATGCTTTGTGGCCCAAGCACTCAAATATAGAAGCACACAAATCTACCTAGATATCTTTACAAGGCGATCTGATGTGTCACGACATGGATTTTTTTTCTAGATTCACTAAAAAATGCCTAGAATTATTTGTGGAATGAAATAATGAATCATGTCATGGTACCTCATTAGATAAAACTTCCAAAAACATGCTCACATATACTTTTTTCCATGATCTTTTGCATCATGGCATGAACCATGAAATAGAAAAATATATGAAAAAGGAAAATTAAAAAATTTATTTCATAGTGAAACATGTGTCATCAAAATATGTAGAAACCTAATTAATATTCGTAGGAAACCTTAAAAAGTACCACCTCATGATATGATAACCATATCGATGGCACCAAGTCAATTTCACAGGTGGAAGAGTTGGATTTTCAAGGCTTGATGATGTGATGAAGAATAAAGAGTTTGTATTCTACAATGGGCACCCATATCAATTCATTAAAGGCCCAATGGGTCTTTCCTTGCATGTATGAAAAAAATAGTCCTATTATCTCACTTATTCAAGACCAAACATGATGTTTAAATCTTGTCCCACATGGTTGTATAAATTTTGGAAGCCTTTACCACATAGAAAATTCTAGAATGGAATCTTTGGACACCAAAGTCAAATCTGGTGGGTTAGGTACTCAAAGTCAAATACAGTAGGATATGGGTGGAAAGACATTTGATACTTTTCCTAAAATTTATTATTAGACTTTAACTTTTTGAATTTAATAGGAAAATTTAGGAATAGGATTTAAGAATTTAGGATATTAGACCCTTAACTATTATATCACCCCTTGTCTATAAATAGCCACCCCATGGCACTTGTATGGAATTCAAGATTGTAATAGAGAGCTTATGATTTGTTTCTCTCCGTTGTATGAGGATTGCTCCAATTTTCTCCCTTTCCTTTGTACATTCTTTCCTTGTCAATCTATAAGTTATATTGGTGATCCAAGATAAAAAATCCCCCAATTCCATGCCTCAACCCAAGTACGTTGTTGTGTGGATTGGATATCACATACCTCCATTGAGTTTTTTTTATCTAAGTAGTAGGTCATTATTCTTATAGCATTGATTGACTACCTGTATCCACTATCCATACCCATAATCCACCACTTATCCTCGAACCACATCCTTCATCTTCCACCCTATACCGTGAAGATTGGTGTACCTCATGCATCTCACATTAGTTGGAATCAGAGATTTGGTTGACACAGTATGCATCTATCACCCTCTTTATATCCCATATATCCATTACCATTATTATCCTTCCTTATTATCCATCCATTAAAAACACTTTTTTTTAAAAACCTCCAGATTTGGCCTATGTTGTGCAAGATTGAAATATTGTTTCATTGAGACAATTATTCATCTATCTTATTTTTTTTATTTAATTCTCTATATATGATTTGTATCTGGTAAAAAAATAAAATTCTCTCAACTCATCATTTTGTGATTTTCAAAATTAAGCACATCCTTTATTTGAGATCTTTAAAAAAAATTGTTTTTCTCTCCATCCGATCATCTTGTGTTTTAAAAATCCAAGCACAAAATTTTTGGGGATATTTGACCAAAATAAAGAAAAAAATATATAATTACTTATTTGTGCTTTACATTATTAGCACTTTCCATTTCTGTACATCACTTTCTACATCATTTTACTTCATCCCTATATTATATTTGGATCATATTGTTATTAATTTTTCTTATCTTACACAATTGGGAAAAACCTAAATACCACCTTTCTACCCCCATTTCTCTCCACCTTTTATCCATTTTCTACCCTCCTTTTTTCCCTCTACCATTTTTTTACCTTTTACCACTCAAACGGGTTGTGTTAAACCACCCTCTAACATAATTTTGGTTTGGGAAGGATTGGTGACATGTGATTGCCCCAAACAAGGTATTAGATTTCATAAGAGAGTGATATTTGAATTGATTGTTGAGAGTAGAGAGAAATTTAAAAAAATATATGCATCCTTGTGTGTATGATTGTGTAGATATTTCATGTGTGAGTGTGTATCCTTGTGTGCATTAGTGTGTACATCTTGTGTGTGTGAATGTCTATATCTTTCATGTGTGATTTTTTTTATCATTGCGTGCATGAGTCTGTACATCTTGTGTGTGAGAGTGTGTATATCTTATGTGTGTGTGTGTGTATCTTCACGTGTGTGAGTGTGTTTGTATCATTGTGTGTGTTTCTCCCCATACGTGTTTGTGTTTGTGTAACATATCAGGGAATAAGAACATGAGAATAGAATTTATCATGCTAGCGATGAAGGAAGTCAAAGCATATCTCCCGCACCGAAAGACACGCCTCTCCAAATGCAAGCTTTAGTGAGCCATTTTGAGAAGCTTATTGATAGTAAGTTAGAGGTGCTACATGAGAGGATCAAAAATTTGAAGAATCAACCAATCCCAAGGATGATCCATGATAACCCACTGCATGCTCTGGCACCAAGGAGGTCCCACATCATGGAGGACGATGGAAAAAATTGATGGTGATTTTGAGGATGTCCCACAAAGGAGGAGGTTGTACCAAAAACCTAGAGGAGGCTAAAGGAGACCACATGATGATTACCTACTTGGTGGCATCAAGGTGAAGGTCCCTTCTTTTCAAGGGAAAAGTGATCCAAAAGCATACTTGGAGTGGGAGATGTGGATCAAGCAGGTGTTTTCATGTCATACCTATTCCAAGGAGAAAAAGGTAAAAATTTCAGCCCCTAAATTCATTGATTATGCATTAATATGGTGGGATCAAGTTCAAATGGAGAGAGCCTGATATAGAGGACATCCTATCCAAACTTGGTAAGACATGAAGTTTTCCATGTGGAAGTATTTTGTTCCCTCACACTACCATATAGATCTCTACAACAAATTTGAGGCATCAAAATCCATATCAACTTCAATGGTTGAATGATTATGGATATTTGAATGTTACTAAATAAGTGAAGGTATTTTTCTCCATTAGAAAATAAAAGTATGAGGTGTTATGAGACGTTGTTCCTATGAAGGTGTGCCACTTGCTATTGGTCAACCATGGAAGTATGGTCAACATGTTACTCATGATGGGTTCTTGAACTATCACTCTTTTGTATACTGAGGGGAACCTATAACTATTAACCCCATGTCCCCTAAAAAAATCCTGGAAGATCACATTTTTAGAGAAAAGAAAAAAATGAGTGATGAGGAAAAAAATAGAGAAAATGAAAAAGGAGAGAATGAGGGGAAAATAGAAAATGAGAGAAGAAAAGATATGTAGAAAAAAGAAAAATGAAGAGGAAAAAATATTTGAGAGTAGAGAAAATTGTGATGTTGTAAAAAAATAGTGTGGTTAAGGATGATTTGATTTTTCAGTGAATCCTTTTAGTACTTATGTACAAAGAGGCGATGTTGAACACCAACGACTTAACATATCCTTTTCCACATGTTGTTGAGTCTTTATTATAGGAATTTTAGGATGTGTTTCTTGAAGAGGTGCCACCTGGTTTGATCCCTATTAGAGGTATTGAGCATCAAATTGACCTCAAACTCAGAGCATCACTACCAAACTGCCCTGCATATTACAACAAATCATAAGAGACAAAAGAAATTCAAAGGAAAGTTCAAGAGAAGTTGAAAATGGGATATTTAAAAGAGATACTTAGTCCTTGTTCCATACCGGTACTTCTAGTACCAAAGAAGGATGGAACATAGAGAATGTGTATTGACTATATAATAATCAATAACATCACAACCAGGTATCATCATCCTATTTATAGGTTAGATGACATGCTAAATGAGTTAAATAGATATACTATTTTCTCAAAAAATGATTTAAGAAGTGACTACCATCAAATTAGTATGAAATAAGGATATGAGTGGAAAATGACATTTAAGAAAAAACATGGACTTTATGAATGGTTAGTCATGACCTTTGGTCTCACCAATTCACCTAGAACATTTATGAGGTCAATGAATCACGTATTACATGCATATATTGGAAAATTTTTGGTAGTTTACTTTGATTATATTTTGGTATATAGTAGAACTTTTCAAGAACATATAGATCACTTAAGAAAAGTCCTATAGGTGTTAAGGAAAGAAAAATTGTTTGGAAACATTAATAAGTGTTATTTTTTCTTCAATAAGATTGTTTTCCTTGGATTTTTTTGAGTGGAAATGCAGTTGAATTTGACACTGATAAGATCAAATAAATACAAGAATGACCAACTCTAACCTTTATTGGATAGGTAAGAAGTTTCCATGGGATTCTTAGTTTTTACAGTATATTTGTAAAGTAATTTAGCACACTAGAAGGGCTGTTGAATGAATTGACAAAGAATAATGTTCATTTCAAATGGGGGACAATTGAATAGAAGGATTTCTATTATCTCAAGGATCAACTCACCCACACCCCTCTACTTTCACTCCCAGAATTTGGTAAGACCATTAAAATTAAATGTGATGCAAGTGGAATTGGTATTGGTGGAGTACTCATGTAGGAAGGTAAACATATTGCTTATTTTAGTGAGAAGTTAAATAGACTAACTCTAAACTATACTACATACAATAAAGAGTTGTATGCATTGTTTAGAGTAATAGAGACATGGCGACACTAACTTTGGCCTAAATAATTTATGATCCATTCTGATCACGAGGCTCTTAAGTACATTAGGATCCAAAATAAACTAAATAGGAGTCATGATAGATGGATATAATTCATCGAATCATTTTCATATGTCATCAACTATAAAAAGGGTAAAGAAAATACTGTGGCAGATGCACTTTCATGTAGATATTCTTTTTTATCCTTATTGAATTCAAAACTACTTAGTTTTGAAATCATTAATGATTTATATGCTATATATAATGATTTTAGTGGACCACATGGTCATTTTAAACCCAGAGTTAGTTGGGAAAAGTTCTATTTAAATGATGGATTCTTATTCTAGATTGATAAGATTTGCAATCCCAATTGATCTATCCATTTAATTTTACTAAAGGAGTCACATTCTAGTGGGTTAATGGGACATTTTGGTGTTTCAAAAACTTTAACTGTTCTTGGAAAGAATTTTTATTGGCCTAGGATATCTATAGATGTTGAAAAATTTGTGGGAAAGTGCA
This sequence comes from Viscum album, assembly GCA_963277665.1. Classification (NCBI taxonomy): domain Eukaryota; kingdom Viridiplantae; phylum Streptophyta; class Magnoliopsida; order Santalales; family Viscaceae; genus Viscum; species Viscum album. The sequence goes on from OY728132.1 coordinate 880,996,048, forward strand.
TTTTCTTCCATAAATCCAAATTGAAACTGAACACACATGGATTATATCTTCATCTCCCAATCCCAAACAAACCTTGGGAGGACATATAAATGGACTTTATTGTGGGGTTACCAAGGAACAAGAGGGGGAGAGATTCCATTTTTTTTTGTGGTGGATCAGTTTTCTAAAATGGAACACTTTATTCCTTGTCACAAAATAGATGACACCACTAACATTGAAAAAATTTTCTTCTATGAAGTAGTCAAAATCCATGGAATGCCAAGGATTATTATGTCAGATATAGACACAAAACTCCTCAGTTAATTTTGGAATACATTTTGGAGAAAACTAGGAATGAATTTAATATTTTACATTACTTTCCATCCATAAATAGATGGACAAATAGAGATGTTGAATCAGACACTATCATCCCTTATGAAAATAATTTTCAAGAAGAACCTTAAGAATTGGGAGGAGTGTCTTCTGTATGTATAATTCACATATAATAGGGCCAATCATTCCACTACCCAATATTCTCCATTTGAAATTACTTAGAAATTTAACCCCATTTCCCCTATTGATCTAATTCCTTTTCCTTTACAGGAAGAAACTAATATGAATGCGAAAGGGAATGGAGAATTCATCAAGAAAATATATGAAAGGGAAAGGATAAATATCGAGAGGATGACCCAGAAATATGTTGATTGTAAATACAAGGTTCACAAGCTTATGTTGTTCAAGCATAATGACTTATTATGGATTTATATGCAGAAAGAAATATTTCCCAAAAAACAGAAATCAAAACTCATTTTATGAGGAGAAGAACCTTTCTGGGTGCTCTAGAATATTAACAACAATGATTAAAAGATAGGTCTCCCAGGAGAGTATGGTGTAAGTGCCACTTTCAATGTTTCTAATATTTCTCATTTTTTGGGTGTAGAGGATGAAGATTCAAGGAAAAATCCTTTTAAAGAGGGGGATGATGATGAGAACCATATAGAAGTCACAAAGTCAATTTAATTTGTGGAGGAGTTGTATTTTCAAGTCCCGATGACGCGAGGAAGATTAAAGAGGTTCAATGCTACAATAGGTTCCCATATTTCTTAATTAAAGGCCTAATGGATATTTCATTGCATATATAGATAAAATTGGCCTATTATATCACTTATTCAAGCCAAAAAATAATGTTAAAAGCTTTCCACACATGGTTTCATAAATTTTGGAAGCCTCACATGGTGAATTATAAAATGAAATCTTTGGACACCAAAGTCAAATCTAGTGGGATAAGTACTCAAAGTCAAATATGGTGGGCTATGGGTGGAAATACATGTTCTATTTTTCCTAAACGTCATTGTTAGACTTTAACCTTTTGACTTTAAGGGGAAAAGGTTGGAATAACCTTTAATAATTTAGGGTATTAGACCCTTAACTATTGTATCACCCCTTGGCTATAAATAGCCACCCCATGGCACTTTTATGGAATTTAATATTATAATAGAGATCTTATTCTTTGTTTCTACCCCTTGTTTGAGGATTTTTCTAGTTTTATCCATTTCTCTTATGCATTCTTTCCTTGTCAATCTACAAGTTATATTGTTGATCCAAGATTGTGCCTCAAACTAAGTGAATTTTTGTATGGATTGGCTATCACATCCCTCCCTTGAGTGTGTTGTTTAAGTAGTAGGTCACACTCCTTATAGAGTTGATTGAATACTTGCATAATCTATCTATACCCATTATTTTCCACTTATCCCTGAACCATATCCTTCATCCGCCGCCCTATGCCATGAAGATCGGGTCACCCTGTGCGTCTCACATCATCGTGTCACGGATCATAGTTTGCAGCATGAAAAACTCTTGTTATACTATTTTAGAAATCAACTATAAATTTCCATATCCATTATGGCTCAAATGGTCTTCACCATAGTGACTCAACATGGTGTTTTAAGAATTAAAAACTTCAAGAATACTTTATCCCAAAAAATCTAATCCTTTAAAAAATATACAATAAAAAAACCATTAGTTGTAATAATTCCCCCTTTATATTTTTTTATCAATCAAAATTTCAACCCCACAAGATCAAACATACCCAATCAACTCCCACTGACTTTAATGTGTAGGCTCCTCTAAGAGTATACCCCACCTTCAGGGTTCTCAAACATCCCCATTTGAAAATAAAATTAAAGGGGTTCTTCACCGTAGTTTAGAACATGATATAAAAATTCCATGATGCGTTTATAGATAAAAATATAATAAAGGATAATTCAATTAATATATAATCCTTTTCATGACATAGATCTGTGTAGGTAATAAGATAAATAAAAAAATATGAATTCTATCCATATTTCCCCCAATCAATGAAAATTTTCTATAACTCCTACCACTTTTTTGCAATAACCCATAAATATTATCTCCATTATCTTTTAACTTAAAATAATAGTTTTATACCTACAAACACAAACATAAACCAAATATAGCATTAAGTTCAATGGGGAGAGAGGTATTACAAACCTCCTTAGTTTTAGGAGAGTGGTTTAACTCAAAGGTTCAAATAATGCCTCTCAATCAAATAAGATAATAAAAACTTTGTGAAAATATCAGCCACTTGATCTTGAGTTCCAAATAATTCTATCCAGACTATATTTTTCAATACTTTTTTATTTATGAAATGGTACCTGATCTCAATGTGCTTCAAATGAGAGTGTTTAACCAATTTTTAGACAACTCACTATTTTTTTTTATAATAAATCATCATTAGACATTTAAATTATTCACCAATGTATTATAATTGTTGTATTTACCAAAAAATATGTGTATATACTTAAGTGATGGAGATATATTCTTCTTATTATATGCTTAAACAAACACAATCCCAAATTCTTTTTTAGCTTACAAACACAATTATTCCTAATGTAGAAAGAATCACCACTTTTAGATTTTAAATCCACAATATTAATCACCCCAATAAATATATGAATATTCCAATAAATCCTATTCTTTCTATATTTTAAGAAGAAATCATAATTTAATGTTCTTTGAATATACCTCATTATTCTTCTCACTCTATGATATGTTCTTTATTAAGACAACCCTAAAACCTTTGTTCCAAGAATGTAACATAAAAAATATATGGAATATAATAGTTTATTATATAATCTTGGTTTAATAATAATTTAAGGAGGTGGATATAGAAATAAAATAAAAACATTCGTTGAAGAACGTTGCCTCTTCTTTGGGTATCCTCCACAGGTTTCCACCAAAGGCCTTACTTGGTTAGATTTATGCCCAAAATAAGGCTTATTGGATGATAATATGGAATTTGGTAAGTGATTTGGGTAGGTATTGGTCAAACCAAATAGGTTTTAAGGTTTTTATAAGAGCAGAGAGGCGATGACTGGTTATAAGTGGGGGAGAGGACACACTTGGAATTTTTGAAAAGAATTGATTGCTCACATGTTTTTCACATGTCAAAAGTATCCAAAATTTAATATTATAGAACCTTAGAGGTTTAATGGTCTAAATATCACCATAAAAGAGTTTTTAGATAAGTTTATAGGTCATTTTTACCCTTATCTTTTTAGTTTAACCCTTGGTAAACCCATTTTTACCTTAACTACTGAAATTAATTTTCTCTGCATTAAACAGTTAATTTTGGTGAAAAAAATAATTTAACCTTATTATAAATTATAAATTATAATAATTATAAATATGGAATAAATTTTTTTAAATTCAATTTATATAATTTAAAATTTTTAATTTAAAATTAATCCTGAAGACGTCACGAGAAAGTGGGTTTTTAAAGTGAAAATGTTCAAAAGTTTACAAAGTTTTTATATCTAAATTTAATATGAAAATTATTAAAATGATTGAAATTAGATTAATTGATATAAATTAAATTCATTTTACTTTAAAACCAATTCAAAATATAATTTAACATTATAAATCATTTAAATGAAAGGTAGTTTTCAATTAAAATTCAGCATTTTTCACAATTTATCAAAAAATGAATCTTTTTAAAAAAATATAAAAAATTAACCCTAAGGAAATTTTTGTATTATGATTTAAAAAATGGATTTTATCTTGTTATATAATTTTTCTAAAATTGGTAAAAAATAATTTTAAATTATACGCGCAAAGAGCGACTAATCTATCTTTTATAAAATACAGTGTTTTAGAAAACATTTATTTTTCTTCCAAATGATTCTTATTTTATTAATAATCAATAGATAACCATATTTTTCATAATTTAGGCATTACTATTCATACCCACAAATTTAATGTCCAGGTTATAATGGTTATATATATCATGGGTAGTTTAAGCTTGTTGTTGTGTCTTGAATACACTATCAAACATAAAAATCTCAGGGTTGCATGTACCCCAGGCCATTGAAGAGATTAAATTTATTTAAAAATAAGTATATCATAAAGTCTCAGGGATTTACATTCTTATCTAAGTTCATTGTTTCATTTTGTTTGAAAAATCAAACATAATTTTATTCTATTAAAACATTAGGGTGTTATAGGATATGTTCAGTTATAAATAGTATTTTGAAATCTAAATGATTTATTTTCATCGTGGTAATTTATTTTTAATTTTTAGTTAAGGAATAATTACCTTAAATTGTTACACAACACTAACATAGTAATTATTATATTAATGTAAAAATAAAATAAATGATATTAAAAACATTAAAAGTAACATAATTTTAAAGAATTAATGTGACAATTGATTTTTTAAGATAAAAATAACATGTTGGGGATATAATTTTTTTTTGAATTTAATTTGTTTTATTGATTTTATAAAATTCAAAGTAAATGACTCATTCTAAAAAATCTATTATTGATATCTTATGAAAATAAATTTTAATTTAATAATATAAAATTCCTAAAATTTATATATTCTACCAATTTATTATGATATGGTTGAAAATATAAACCATGGTCCATTTATGGGTCATTTTTTATTCTATAGTAACATTATTAACCCTTAAAGGGTAGAAAACTTTAATATTATAGTAATTTTCAAAAGGGTTAAGGAAAGGTTAAAACAAAATGATAAGGGTAAAAATGTGATCCAAACTTATTCATTTTTATTATATAATATTATTTCTACTAATAATTATTTTATATTATAATATTATCAATTTTAAGTCATTTAGAATTCCAAATTAATTTATATTAATTTAATATTTTAAAAATTTTCAAGAGTGTCCCTCCACTCTCTTATAAAAGGTAACCTTTTATTATGATTTTTCACAACTCAAGAACCATTTGGTTCATCCAATACCTATAAAAATACCTTCCTAACATCCATAAACACATTCTAGAGGTCTTATTTTAGGCATAATATGAACTTTAGAGGACTTAAGGTGAAAATCAAAGAATATTTTCAAAAGAAGAGGTATAATGTTTAACCGAATGTTTTAGTTTTATTTCTTCTTCCAACTGCTTCAAATATTCTTCAAACATGATAAAATAACATCACAAGTATCCTACATATACTGATATATTATTATGTTATTATAATAACTTATATCCATCAATAACCTCCATTAAATGGGAAATGAATCCATCATTCACTAGAAAAAATTGTAATTTAGTGACGATTTTTAAAAATGTATCTAAATTAGTGACATTTTCTAAGAACATCAATAATTTAGTGATGTTTCCTTAAAAATGTTACTATATTAGCAAAATTTTCTAAAAAAGTCTCTAAATTAGCGACATTTCCTTAAAAACAATACCAATTCAACGGTGTTTCCTAAAAAACACCGCTAAATTCATGAAATTTCCTGAAAATAGCTCTAATTTAGTGATGTTTCTTGAAAAATTCACTAAATTAGTGATGTTTCAAGAAAAAAATTACCAAATTAGTGAGGTTTCCTTGTTTCCTGAAAACATCTCAAAATTATTGACGTTTTTGTGAAAAACATTACTAAATTAGCGACGTTTACAGAAAATGTAGATAAATTAGTGATGTTATATATATATATATATTAATATATATATATATATATATAAACACTAACACATATATATAAACATATATATATATATAAACATATATATATATATATAAACATATATATATATATATATAAACATATATATATATAAATATATATTTATATAAACACAAACACACACATAAATAAATAAATATATACATATATACATATACTTATATATAAAAACACAGATATATTTTAAATTTAGTCATGTTTTTTAAAAAATGTGGCTATTTCAGTGATATTTTTACCAGTGTTTTAAAACTTGGATGATTATATATATATATAATTATAATTATACATATATATATATAAACATCCACATATATATTTACATACACACACACACACACATATAAACACATATACATATATACATATAAACACACACACACACATATAAAAATATAAACATATAATATATATAAAATAAATACATATATACATGTGTGTATATATATATATTTCCCTTGAAGATGGGGTGCTGCCCAAAATAGAATGGTTTGAGAGGGGTTGGGCAATGTATCATTTTTATCTTGAGAAAGAGTTACTACAATTAAGTCATTTATGTCAGATTTACTATTTTGTTTCTACCAAATATAGGTTTATGCATGAGTGGGTTTATTGTAGGGGGTTAAATGGTGTGCAATCATTGATGCTGGGTATATCATCATGAAATGGTATCCAATGGGCTTGTTTGTGGAGCCAGAAACACCCATAGACTCTCACATCCATGATTCATGGTCCTACTTTCCAAAGGCATTCATTCATTAGATGATTTTTCCAATGATACTTAAGAAGACACATTGGTCAAGATGATGAGAATTCAAGACCATCATACCCTTTTGGGGGGAAATATTGGCTATTCCAGGACTCTCTTATAGATTTAAATCATGTTCATGAATCCTTGGTTCATTACCAAGTGTGTATGTTATAGATTACCTTGAATAAATGATCTATTATGACTACACATGGTTTCAAAATCATCTGTATGTATTTGAGGTTCACCATAAATAGAGAGATCCATATGTATCCAAGGTTCTCCATCAAGGTTACCCTTTTGTGGATGGACCATGGATTATTTGGTTGTTTTTTGGATGACACTGGTTTCAAGACATGTGATGGGGTGCTCTAGAGTTTATCATCATCCTAGGGGGACAAGAGTTATTTTAATTTCAGGATTAAACCCATAATATGGACTTCCTATGTATCCTCATGAGAGGAATTATAACCCACGTAGTTTGGTGCCACTTAACTAGAAACATCATCTTTAAAAGTCATATGAAGAGGACCCAACCATGCAGTTTAACTTCATGTGGAAAGAATGTATAGATGAAAGGTTTCCTAATAAAAGATGGCGTGAGACTTATGTTGAGGCAGCCTGAGGTACCCAAAAGAGATGTGGTCTCCCAAGTGAATATGAACCTACCAGAAATGCGGCCCAGAAAACATGAGGCTAGATTCAGATGTCTAGTTTGGACCATAATGAGGCTTCCTACATATCCCAGTTAGTTGGGATTCAATTCCCTCATAGTTCGTTATGACTAGGACTTATACTTTAAAAGAATCCCATTATAGGGGAATGATTAGGGATTATGAATGGGAGCTATCCACTTGGATTGATGTTGGTGTTTGCATCTATGGAGACGACTCATTAAGGGGAATGCGATTGGGGTTTATACCGTATGAGAGGCCCATGATATAATTTGGGATCATGTGGATTTCATGATCACCGCCAACCTCTAACCCATGTGATTTATGCTTAGTGTGATAAATAAGAGGATTCAGTAGACCCAAAGATTGCACGTCCCACTCCGTCTGCTGATGGATGGTGTTGGAGCTCAAAGGGGGAGAGAGATGGGATTTAAGTGTACTGGTTTCTTCTCTTGTTTTCATATCTAGGATAGTCATGTTTGGGGATCTATCCAGATATGTCCTAGGCTGAGTTAAATAGGAGAAAGAGTGCTACCTCCCACAAGAAAGGCTAGGGGCTTGCCTCAGGAAGAGTGCCCTAAAATCAGTTCCAAGGAAAGGGAAGAATGTTCAATGTTGGACCTTATTAAAGGGAAAGGATAGCGGTTCCCCTTAATCCCTAGAATGGGAAGGTTCATGTGTGTACCCCATGTTCAGAACCCTCATTACCATGGGAATGTAAACTCAAGGACATTCTAATGGTTCTCTCTATTGCTGGGGTTAGTCATGTGAATCTGCTTACCATGAGTATGTAAACTAAAAAGGGGATGTAGATGTTCCTAATGTTCTTATCATATATGTTTTGTGGATTTAGAAGGGGCCTTTTCCTAATTCCATTAGACTTTCTCATTAAGGGACTGACATGGGGGCTAATGACATGAAAAAATAGAATGATTGGATCCAAAGAGTAGAACACCCTAGGATACCCATTCAATATAGCATGTTCTCATGCGGGATGGAGTTACCTCCATGCAGCATGTTGCTATGTGTGTAAGGGGACCTTCTATATAGAATGGTTCTACTTGTACTTGGGTTCTATCCACATAGCATGTTTCTATGCAGGACCAAGTCCCTCCCACGTAGTGATTTTCGATGTAGGGTCAAGTTCCTCCCTTATAGTGATTTTCTACGTAGGGAAGGGTTCTGCCTCTATATCATTTTTCTATGTGTGATTCTTATTTGCAGATGGTCCATTAGTTCTATGACTCACAAAAATGATATACAAAAAGGATTTTGAGTTCTTAAATTACCAAATCATTTATCTTGTTCCACTTAATTCTATGTGGTGTGTTTTACCTATTGGGAATCACCAAAAATCTCCGAGTGTGACTCTTTTCTTTTGTTCTTCCAAAGTTCAGCTCTTGGTTCTCCTATTTACTCTTTTTATCTCCCCTATGGATTCCTTTAGAATGGAATAGCATGATGGGTTGTCTAGATGTAATGGGTCATAGGGACTCTATTTGTGGGAGCCCATGGAGAATTCCCATCCCCAAAATGACTTAGTCAGTGGTGAAATAATTCGTGGAATGGAGTCACCATATTCATAGATAGAGATCACCACCTCAGTCTCACAAATGACTTCATTTCATATGTGGTGAGCCGATGGTACCACCTCATCCCATGAACTATTTTATTTTGTGGGGGATTTATCATTTTTGGGATCCAATATCACCGCCTCTATCCCACAAACGAATTTGGTTTCATTTGTAGGCATTGGTGCAACTATCTTCATCTAATAAAATATTTAGTTTATGGGTACTTTGTGAAACATTAGATCACCATACAGAACAATGATCCATGAAGGGATTTATGCTTCACGGTTTCACTTCTTCCTTTTCAATTTTCACCCCATTGAAAATTTACCTTCACCTCTTCCTCTAATTTTTTTTCTTCCTTTTCCAAATTGAGGGAATTATTTATATATCTTTTGTAGAGTTTTTAGGACCCAACAAATTCCCCCCATTAGAATGGGTTCTGATTGATAGGAAGAGGATGATATTCTGATGTAGAAATAAATCCTGCTTAAAATAATTTTTGGTACACTAGTGGACCTAGAGGAGGGGATAATACCTACATATCGGCCCCCCATCCCATTATTTATTTATATTTTTCTCAGAGAACTTAGTGCTCCCATGGACCCCCTCAATCTCCTTGATTCTATGAACTATCTTCTTCATGGACACCCTCACTCGCAAACTGAGTTTCATCACCTACAAAATAAAATCCATAACTTCACATGGTAAGTATGGAACTACACATAGTGGGTGAATTCCTTGCAGATTCAAGGGTTATACAAACTATCACTTTGCTGGCCAATGCTCTGCAGGCCAGTGCCTTCAAAGACTACCATGAACTGTTGATTCTCAGGTAGGTGAATTTGTATACTGTTAATTCATGGGACATCGATCCTTTTCCAATTTTGTAAATAATAATTCCTTTTATTTCTTCCAAATATGTTTATCATACTTTGGGATGATCAATTTTAGGGAAAAAATAGATTTTGATTCTAATTCTATGAATATAATGGAGAGAATAATGACTATGGATGAGAACTATGGGGATGATCTTTGATATTGTATTTTTTTTCAAGAAGGTGCCTTAAAGAACCTTCTTTCACCAGAACTTATGACTTATCCATTATTCATTTGATTACCAATCTATATTTTTGGAATCCAAGATGATGTTCCTCTTCCACCAATCAACCAAAATCTCCCTACTACTTGGTTTGAGATTTTTTAGGAGCACACTCAAGAAAACATTTCTGCTATGGGGGAAATCACATCCAATTCAGGTCGAGAATATGTATTCATTATAAATGGTTCCATGTGAAGTAAAAGAAATTGATATGGGCATGAAATATATTTGGAATTAGTCACCCAAGATTATACCTCTATTTTCAACCTCTCGCGAGGTAATACCAATAGAAGGTGGAGATATAATTGAGATCTATAGTCTGGAGGGAGCTTTTCAAATGAATGGGATTGGCAATTTTGGGTGCACCAAAATTGATTGGAAATTTTCAAACCATCAGAGGCTATTAATTTATACCAGGAAGTGCGGACCTCTCAATTTTTTTATTCACTGAGCGAGATGCTACTTGAACTGCTTAGTAATTGGTGTTAAAGAACTAACATATTCCACTTATCACATGGTGACATAAGAATTAGTTTGTGTGATATCTACCAGCTAGGGGGACTTCTCAGCCTTGGTAATATATATAATTAATTCTTGCATATGGCCAATACCTAGGAGAATATCTAGAAAGTATCTCTACTAGAGATAGAATTATTGGTCACACCAAAGAGATTACTTGGTCAACCCCTACATGCTCACTCACTCATTTTGTTCAAAAATTGGATAGATTCATTTTTGAAGGTTGATGGTCCAAGGCCAAAAGTCCACCAAAACCAAACTCATCCAACCCAACAGTCACAATGCACCTAGGTTTATACTATTCTACCCTCAATGTGGGTCAATACACTACATGGTGTTACATGGTCTGACTAGATGTATCACCTGAACTTAGACATGAAAGTTTCTTTTCCATGTTCCTAAGCAGATGAATTTTACCCTCCTGCAAAATCTATAATGGTGTTCGAGTTTTCACCCTGATGATGTCAGCCATATTGGTAGAAGAAAAGCCTATCAACTTAGCTGCCCCCACCCTTGCTCAAAATTTTGAATTTTTGGGTAAAATATAAGAGGGAAGCTCCCCACATCATCTTAGTGGACCATTCCAATTTATATATGGCTAGATGGCAGAGCATTATCACTACTATGAGTATCAACATACTACAATAATCACTCATTCTGGATTCCATCCTACCCTTCTCAATGTTGTCGCTGTTCACCCCAAATCCTTGAGTCTTGGCAATGTGATTGAGCTATTGAATGATTGTTCTCAATTTTCTTTTATGCCTTACCCTACACTTCATAGAGTAGTGGTAGAATATGGAAGGGGTTATTCATAAGAACATTCCAATATTATTGCACTATGAGACAGAATATTAACCACTTGCATAGATAGAATAACCATTTTTGAACCTTATGACCCTTATAGGTTTTCTAGGAAATTTGGATGCCTGTAGTAGGTCACATTTATACCAAATACCTAGGTTAAGAGGGAATATTACCCAGTGATTCTTCACCAATTATGGCTAATGATGATGCGTCAGGACTCCAGCATGCAAATCATTATTCCTACCATAGTGGATTCAACTTACTTATCAGGGTAGTATTTCCAGATTTGTGTGGATTCAACTTACTTATCAGGGTAGTATACCCAAATTTTCATGGCTTACTACTCTAATAGTGTATTGGAGAGGTTAGTTCAACGAGTTCACACACCATTTGTTTCTACCAATCTTGTACCAGTTATGCCATCCCTTTCCACTCCTACCAGAAGAATATGTTCTTTTAATAATCGCATTCATTTACAAAGAGCCTCATCTGCATGACCTATTTTTTTAGAGAGTAAATCAGACCTTATATCCTTGATTGAGGTTGTCGATAACCACCTATAGAGATAGAATACTTTCCCTCTTGGGTCTCTCAATTTAGGGAGACCCTATCTACCATAACCACAATTTGAGACTATATACTCATTGCGGTGGGGGAACAAGGACAATGTTTTGGTGCTTCCAGTGGACATCAAGATGTGCAGAGATAGGCATGGAATCAATTCTATACAATCATCATAGTGACCCCATTAGAGGAGTTTGATGAAAAAGTAAACACCTTCCATAAACTATTTATTTATTTAGGCTCATGCGGCTTTTAATATCTACACATAAACCTCCTTATTCATAATATTTTCATATCATGAGAATACCTGACCACTTGTGAAAGAAAACCTTCTTAGTTTAATGCCTCTCATCATTAGACATAATCCTTTCAGGAAATTACCACTGAGTTTCATTACTTGGTGACTAAAGAAGAAAGTTCTTATGACTAAATGGGTTCATAGGATGAGGAGCTAAGGTATTTTGAGGCTCAAATAGCTAGGATAAAGGCACAAATTTCATAAAAAAGATCCAATTTGAAGCCATAAAACAGAAAGGTTGAGACCTTAGGGCCATTGTTAGAAAAATGCATCCAGCGACTGATGCCAAAGTTGAGAAAATGGCCTCTTTAGAACAAACCCTTGATAGCCCACATCATATAGTTGTTAATTTTCTAACAAAATAAAGTCAAGATTCATTATAACCATGTTCTATACTCTTTTATTTTTGTTATTAGGGAGAGAATATTGGGTGTGGATCCTCCTCCATTCCTATTCAATGGAATGAAAACATGTTTGCTTCTACAACGCTTGTCCCTTTTTTTTGTAATGTCAATAAATTATATTTAATCACATTTTTAATGATAATATCTACCATATGTCAATTTTAATCATGATATAGGGTAACCAAATTAAAATAATCATCAAATTATCTAATTTTTTCCTGATCTAAGGTACTCTGTGAGCATAGTCTGATTTTTTTCAGGGACATATGAAAATCTCTAAAAACTTTATTTCTTTTCCATTATAACCCTAAATTTTTACTAAGTTGTAAAGACCTAGAAATTTCAAGGAAATTTTTTTCTTAAATACTTTGGAATTTTACGAGTCTGTGGTTTCTGATGGCACCTGATTCCGAGGCCCGATGTGCCCGGAATCAATTTCTGAAGTTTTGTTCAAGTACGTTCAGTAAACGTACATGAGGGTTTTTCTATATTTTGAACCGGTGATCAGAATTGAAAACCGAGGACACCGATGAACTCACAGCGCCGATATTCGCTTAAGGGGACCACTACTGCAGTTTCATTTTATGCGGGTTGAAAGTTATATTTTGAGGAATTCATACTAAATTAATAAAATTTTTGGTGCAAAATTTTTATTATTTAGTGGCGGTTATTTCCTCCCAAGAGGAGTTAGAGGTGGGGCCCACACCCACATAACCTCCCATGATAGGATTTAGTGTGGTGGGGCCCACACGAGCCCTAATCCTTTCATCTCCCCTTTAACACCCCCTTAATTAATTAACTCCTCACCTCATTATGGTGGAGCCTCTCCACCTCCCAAACATTGATGATGCCAACCCATTTAATTAATAACCTTATTAATTAATTGTATTCTCTCATTTGAATTAATTTGATTTCCATGGCACTTCTTTAAAATGGGAGAAGTCTATTATAATATTTTCTTTAGAAAATATTTTGGTGGGGAAATTTTGGAGAATTAGAGGATCTTCATTCTTCCACGAAGAACATCATCCTCTCTCGGCGAAGAACGCTCCATGACTTCTCCAACCTTCTTCTTCCTCCATGTCAAGGGAGAAGACACCGCTCACGAGAAGTGTCTCCTACGTCAATGAATCTTCCTCCAACATTGATGGGACCATTCCGTTCTCCGCGATGCAAACTTCCATGATGCCCAACTACCGCGACGCTCGTCTTCCACGACTTCTTGACGTGTGATGTCAATTATGAGGTATGGGATTTGATTAAATTTTAATTGAATAAAATTGTTCTTCGTTCTTTTTTGAAACCATGTTTTATCTTTGGACATATGATACTGCCTAACATAGAGGGCACGGGCCGAATGAACACAGCCTGACGACCCTCCATTGATCCTAGTTTTTTTTCGATGGAGGCAGTGACAGAAGAGGTGGCGGCGACCAGAAGAAGCGGCGACCATATGCCGACTGCGTGAAGAGGAACCACGGCCCGCATCTGCGGGGCACTCGGCCGAAGAAGAACTCTCCGAACGAAGCCAGCTGGGCTGGAGGACCGCGGCGGCGGGCGAACTGGCCGACTCGTTAGCCGTTTGGGTTAGAGAAGGCCGCGACACCCGTAGGTGCCGCATGGGAGGAGAGCGGCTCACACGGGCCACTCACACCAGGAAGTCCGGGCGGCCGGACAGGAGGGTGGCGTTGCCGGTTCGGGAAACCGGCCCCCCCCCCCCCCCCCCCCCCCCCCCGCAGCGCTCAGCTAGCTGGGCCGAGCCGCGACCAACCGTCTGAGCCGCTCGGCCAGCTGCGCCGGGCCGGGCCATGCCCCCTCGGGTCGGGCCATGCCCCCTCGGGCCGAGCCGTGTCCCCCCAGGCTGGGGAACGCCTCACTGGGCTGGTCTGACCTTCTACTGTGTCGGACCCGCCGAACTAGGATAGGCTGACCCGCCAGTCCACTGGGCTTGACAGGCCAGACCCGTTTCACTTAAATGTGAATAACTTAAAGACCGCGCGTCCGATCGATGCGCTGTCTGCGGAACTGGGACCCTTGTGAAGAGGTGGTCTTTTTGCAATAATCTAAGTGAGTTTTGGATAAATTTGGATAACGGCCGGGTTTGGAATGAGCGTAATTCCAACCGGGCCCCTGGAATGGAAATGCCAATAACTCTCAGACCGAGCATCCGATTGACGCGCCGTCTGTCGCATTGGGTTCATTTTGACGATACAAAACTTCGGGATACATCAACTATGTACTTAGTGATAGTTGATGTATCGAACCCTTGGCTCAAGGAGCGGACCCTCCCAGAATCGAGGGTGCTGTGTGCGGGAACCCTAGAGATGGCTACGACTGCGACGAAAACTGTACTGGAATCCTCCATGGGTTCGGCAGTGATGACAACTGTACTGGAATCCTTCGTGGGTTCGACAATGAAGAAAACTGTACTGGAATCCTCTGTGGGTTCGGCAGTGATGACAACTGTACTGGAATACTCTGGAATCCTTCGTGGGTTCGACAATGAAGAAAACTGTACTGGAATCCTCTGTGGGTTTGGCAGCGACGACAACAGTACTGGAATCCACTATGGGTTCGGCAACGACGACAACTGTAATGGAATCCTCTGTGGGTTCGGCAGTGACGACAACTATACTGGAATCCTCCATGGGTTCGGCAGTGACGAAAACTGTACTGGAATCCTCCGTGGGTTCGACAACAATGATACTGGACTGAATCCTCCGTGGGTTCGACAACAATGAGACTGGACTGAATCCTCCGTGGGTTCGACAGCAACGAGACTGGACTAAATCCTCTATGGGTTCGACAACAACGAGATACTATTGTTTTAGGTTTCTGTGGGTATCTTCCATTCGAAAATGATAGATGATTCAGTGGCTACAACTAATCATCTCTTACTCTCTTTAAGTTGTGTATACCTGGTGTGAGCTGAGTCTTGACTTTCAATCATTTTCATTGATGTGA
This sequence comes from Viscum album, assembly GCA_963277665.1. Lineage (NCBI taxonomy): Eukaryota > Viridiplantae > Streptophyta > Magnoliopsida > Santalales > Viscaceae > Viscum > Viscum album. The sequence continues at coordinate 881,011,698 of OY728132.1, forward strand.
TTGACTTTAATTCCTGTGTGGACTGGGTTGCGCTTGGGCTCGAGAGTTGGAGCTGAACTGAGATTGATAACTTAGGTATATGTATGGGCATATACCTAAGTAGGGTTCATTGATACTTTGTGGTTGTATCTTTCTTTTGTTGGTTTATCCTTTGTGGATTATGGGAGACCTTTAGGGGTATTGGGGTCCCTACTGAGTATCGTATACTCAACCCTACACGGGCTATGCCCACACTACATTGTGTTAGATATAGACGACGGACAACACTGATCGAGGTAGAGACTAGTAGAGCTGGATGGTACCCGGAGGTGGATCACTTGGCGAGACGTACACGAAGCAGATGGATAGACCCGAGGTGCTGAGGTGGCCATCTATACCCACCCTTCAGGTGGGATTCCCGGAGGACAACTCAGTAGTGGTTGTTTTACTTTTCTGTAGTTGTACTAGCTTTTCAGTTGTACTACACTTACTGCTGGGCTTGTATTTCCGACCCCCTTCCCTTTCAGCACTTACTTTTCGTATACAATATTTACTTAGTGTTTACTACTATTGCGTACTCTATTGTGTTTGTTTACTTTCATAAAGTAAATTCCTTCATAGCTTAGGGATTTACTCCTTTGGTGTTAGTCGCTATCCCCTGGCCTATGGAAGGCGGGCTTGGGGTAGTCACAGCACGGGCCCCGAGGACGAGTCGTGAAAAATTTGTATGAGAGGAGTCAGTTCTACCCCAGAACTCAGGACTCTGATCATTATTTTTTGTGAAGCAATAATGTTAAGAGTATTGAGTGTGGTTTTCAGTCCAGGGAGACCGGTGTTGGTGTGGAGACCGACGTATCCATACACCAGGACCCTGACCTCTGATTTCCGACTCAATGCACGAAAACACTGATTGCATGTGTGTTTCAAAAGTTTTCTTTGTGATTACTTTGAGTCAGCTCACCAAGTATACTATTTTTACCGTGAAGCACCTATTTATTTTCAGGATAGCCCCATGAAGGTAGCTAGTTAGGGTTACGAGTTACGTACGAGATGGTATCTCACCGAGCGACGAGGCCTCGATGCAGGGCCCCATCATAGCGGAGGTACCAGTGACACCTCCACCCGCTGGACCACCAATACCACCAGCTCCAGCCGCAAATAGTACACACTTCCTGAGTGCGTTTCAAGAATTCCAACGACAAAGGCCTCCGAATTTTTGAGGCTAATCAAATTTTTAGATAGCGAGGTGCTGGCTGGAGGTTTTAGCACGAGTTTTCCACACATTTGGGACACTCGTCGACTTGATGGTGTACCTACCTGTTAGTCTCTTTCAGGGAGAAGCTAAGAGGTGGTGGAGTTTGATGCTCCAGTTTTACGATGAGGTGACTCTCACCTGGGGATACTTTGAGGGTATTTTCAGGGCGGAGTTTGTACCAGCGACTCTACGCTCTGTGCGGGCTTAGGAGATACTGCTCTATCTATAGGTCTTTTTGACCGTATAGGAGTCTTCTGTAGCCTGAAGTAGATAGATCACACAGAAGTCCAAGCGGACTAGGCCAACAGGTGGGTAACCCCAGGATACAGGTATGGTTGTGTGGGGCACATGAATTAGAGCCAACCATACGAGGAGTAGGTGGTGCTATGCATGCGGCAAGCAGGGTCACTTGGCTCGAGAGTGCTCGACCCATCTTGCAGATGAGCAACAAGCAGTAGAAGAACCTTCTAGGTAGAGGCAAAGGTTTGACCATGGAGGTCCGCCGGGAGTATGCGGACATGGCAGAGGAGCTAGTCAAGTAGCAAGTGGACAGGAGCGGGACTAGCTCTAGACTTATAAGCCTTTTTTTATTATGCTTCTAGCTTCAGTGATGTCGTTGTTTGTGGATGCTTTGTGTCTTTGTACTTTGAGCAGCAATAATAAAAGAAACTTGTTCTTGTGACGTTTTCTTCCCTTTCCTTTTTATGTGGTTGATACTGAGAGGTTCCGGTTAAAACCATTGACTTGACCCTCACTTTCGAGATTCCTACTGGAGGAGACCCAATGACCACACACTACTGCCGACAGTGTGACTCGACCCTTAGAGGCAAGAGTAATGGTTGGATCTCTTGGTAGTAGCTTCGAGGCCTTACGACATTGTCCATGACATGAAATAGTACCGTTCATGTCAGGATTGGATGTATTAGGCAAAGAATGTGGTTCATCCAGGGGATGAGACCAGATTTGTCTTTTTGGAAAGGGATAAATCTTAGCAGCTCTTGTATTATGTAAGAGAAAAATGGTGTAGTTGAGTTCTTTACAAATGGCTAGTCACACCCATAGTTCGTTGAGCGAACAGTTTACAGTTTACTCTAATCTCAAAAGTCTCAGGTGTGTCTTCTCGTAGAAGGACCTGGACCTGAGATGGTGATGTTGGATCGAGTTCCTCCATAACTATGACTTTGAGATAGTCTATACTCCTAGGAAGGGGAATGTTGTAACTGATGCTCTCAGCAGGAGATCGGGCATTCATATACTAGGAGAGGCGACATAGCATCTGTTCACGTTACAGATATCCTTTGTGGATAGTGATGGAGCAGATTTTCTTCAGTCTCTCACAATCACTCCTCCACTCCTTCAGCGATCCGGAGAGGCACAACGTGGGGACGTTGACTGTGAGATCCGACGTTCTCAGATATCCTCAGGGTAGACACCTGATGGATTTTCTGAAAGAGTGGAGCACGTCATCCTCTTCAGGGGACGTACCATGGTACCAGTTACACTACAGGAGGAGGTACTGAGGGTGTTCCACACTTCCCCTCTATCGGTACATCTAGGAGTGGTGAAGATGTATCAGGACCTCAGACGATAGCACTGGTGGCCAGGTATGAAGAAGCCAGTGGAAGAGTTTGTTTCACGATGCCTCACTTTTCAGCAAGTGAAAGCGGAGCACCAGGTACCCGTAGGCTTGGTACAATCCTTAGAGGTTCCAGAGTGGAAGTGGGATGGGATATCCATAGATTTTGTGACGGTGCTTCCACGTACATCCAGAGGGAACGACTCTATCTGGGTGATCATAGACCGAATCACCAAGTCAGCCCGCTTCCTACCGATCAGAGAGCAGGGATCAGTAGAGAGCTTGGGACGCCTCTACATTCCGGAGATCGTATGGCTTCATGGTGTGCCATCATCTATCGTTTCCGGTAAAGATGCTCGATTCACTTCCCGGCTATGGAAGGGATTACAGGAGGATTTTGGGATGCAACTTCGTTTGAGCACCACCTTCCATCCTCAGAAGGATGGCCAGACTGAGAGGACCATTCAGACACTTGAGGACATGCTCCATGCATGTGTCCTCAACTTTGGTCACAGTTGGGAGGATCATCTACCTTTGGTGGAGTTTGCGTACAACAAAAACTACCACTCCACCATCGGGATGGCCCCTTACGAGGCATTGTATAGACGACCTTGCAGATCAAATCTGTGCTGGAATGATCCTAGGGAGTCAACACTTGTAGGAACATATATGGTTCAGGCTACGACGAAGAAGGTGCAGATCATCGAGGAGTGGATGAAGACTGCACAGAGCAGACAGAAGTCCTATACTGATAGAAGACGGAGACCACTGGAGTTCGAGGATGGAGACCACATTTTTCTATGGGCCTAACCTCGACGGGGTCTACGGATATTTGGCCGGGGAGGCAAGTTATCTCTGCACTTCATCGGACCTTTCCAGGTCCTCATTAGAGTAGGTGAGGTGGCTTACCGCCTGGCCCTTCCACCTTAGTTGCACTGGGTTCATGACGTCTTCCACGTATCTCATTTGAGGAGATACGTGCATGACCCGACCCACATCGTCGATCATGGGGAGCTAGACATCGATGACAGAGATTCATTCATGGAGGTTCTAGTGGAGATCGAGGATCGACAAGAGTGGGTCCTACATGGATGGTTGATTCCTCTGGTGCGCATTCGCTGGTAGCACGAGAACCTCCAGGAGAGCACTTGGGAGGGGGAGGCTCATATGCGAGCTCAATACCCCCATTTGTTTACCTAGTGTGTGTTGTAGCTTTATGGAGACATAAATACCTAAGGTGGGAGTAATGTAAAGACCTGTAAATTTCAAGGAATTTTTTTCTTAAATACTTTGGAATTTTATGAGTCTGCGGTTTTTGACTGCACCTGATTCAGAGGTCCGGTGTGCCCTGAATCAATTTCTGAAGTTTTTTTCAGGTACATTCAGTAAACATACGTGCGAGTTTTTCTATCTTTCTAACTGGTGCTCGGAATTGAAAAATGAGGATACTGATGAACTCGCAGTGCCGATATTCGCTTAAGGGGACCTTTACCACAGTTGCGTTTTATGCGGGTTGAAAGTTATATTTTGAGGAATTCATACTAAAATAATAAAATTGTTGGTGCGCAATTTTATTATTTAGGGGCATTTATTTCCTCCCAAGAGGAGTTATAGGTGGGGACCACACCCACATAACCTCCCATGAGAGGATTTGGTTTAGTGGGGACCACATGAGCCCTAATACTTTCATCTCCCCTTTAACACCCCCTTAATTAATTAACTCCTCCCCTCATTATGGTGGAGCCTCTCCACCTCACAAACATTGATGATGCCAACCCATTTAATTAATAACCTTATTAATTAATTGGAATCTCTCATTTGAATTAATTTGATTTTAATGACACTTCTTTAAAATGGGAGAAGTCTATTATAATATTTTCTTTAGAAAATATTTTGGTGGGGAACTTTTGGAGAATTAGAGGAGCTTCATTATTACACGAAGAACATCATCCTCTCTCGGCGAAGAACGCTCAACGACTTCTCCTACCTTCTTCTTCCTCCGTGACAAGGGAGAAGACACCGCTTGTGAGAAGCGTCGCCTACGTCAACGACTCTTCCTCCAACATTTAGGGGACAACACCGTTCTCCATGAAGCCAACTTCCACGACGTCCGACTACCGCGATGCTTGTCTTCCGCGGCTTGTCGACGTGCGACATCAATTACGAGGTAGGGGATTTGCTTCAATTTTAATTGAATAAAATTTTTCTTCGTTCTTTGTTAAAACCTTGTTTTATCTTCGGACATATGATACCACCTGACATAGAGGGCGCGGGCTGAACGAACATGGCCCGACGACCCTCCGTTGATCCTTGTTTTTTTAGATGGAGGTGATGACAGAAGAGGTGGCGGAGACCAGAAGAAGCAGCGGCCGTATACTGGCTGCGTGAAGAGGAACCGCAGCCCACATCCGTGGGCCGCTCGGCCGAAGAAGAACCGGCCGGATGAAGCCGGTCGGGCTGGAGGACCGTGATGCCTCGAAGGTGATGCGCTGTGGAGAACCACGGCCCGCACTCCGTGGGTTGATTCGGCGGGCGAACCGGCCGACTCGTCAGCTGGACGGGTTGGAGAAGGCCGAGACACCCGCAGGAGCCACGCGAGAGGAGAGCGATCCGCATGGGCCGCTCACGCCGGGAAGACCGACTGGCTTCGGCCGGCCGGATAGGAGGGTGGACCCGCTTGGCGCCACCAGTTCAGGAAACCGGGGGTCCGTGCCCCCCCGTAGTGCTTGGCCAGCCGGGCCCAGCCGCGGCCAGCCGGGCTGGGCTGCGCTGGGCTGGGCCATGCCACACCCCCTCGGGCCGAGCCGCGCCCCACCGGGCCAGGCCGCGCTTCACCGGGCTGGTCCGACCCTCTGTTGGGTCGGACGTGCCGAACCAGGATGGGCCGACCCGCCAGTCCACTGGGCTTGACGGGCCGGGCCCGTTTCACTTAAACGTGAATAACTTAAAGACCACGTGTCCGATAGACATGCCATTTGCGGTACTAGGACTCTTGCGGCGAGGTGGTCATTTTGAGATACTCTAAGTGAGTTTTGGACGACTTTGGAAAACATACGGGTTTGGAATGAGCGTAATTCCAACCGGACCTCTGGAACAGAAAAACCAATAACTCTCAGACCGGGCGTCCGATTGATGTGCTGTCTATCACATTGGGTTCCTTTTGACGAGACAGAACTTCAGGATACATAAAATATGGACTTCATGATAGTTGATGTATCAAACCCTTGGCTCGAGGATCGGACCCTCTCGGAATCGAGCGTACTGTGTGCGGGAACCCTAGAGCTGGCTGTGACTGCGACGACAACTGTACTGGAATCCTCTGTGGGTTCGATAGTGACAACAACTGTACTGGAATCCTCCATGGGTTTGGCAGTGATTACAACTGTACTGTAATCCTCCATGGGTTCGGCAGTGATGACAACTGTACTGGAATCCTCTTTGGGTTCGACAACGACGATGACTATACTGGAATCCTCTGTGGGTTCGACAGCGACGAAAAATATACTAGAATACTCTATGGGTTCGACAGTGATGAAAACTATACTAGAATCCTCCATTGGTTAGATAGCAACAATACTAGACTGAATCCTCCATGGGTTCGATAGCAATAAGACTGGACTGAATCCTCTGTGGGTTTGACAGCAACGAGATACTGCTATTTTAGGTTTCTACAGGTATCTGCCGTTCGACATTGATAGATGATTCAGTGGCTAAAACTAATCATCTATTACTCTCTTTAAGTTGTGTATACCTAGTGTGATATGAGTCTTGACTTTAAATAATTGTCATTGATGTGATTGACTTTACTTCTTGTGTGGACTGGTTTGTGCTTGGGCTCTAGAGTTGGAGCTGAACTGAGATTGATAACTTAGGTATATGTATGGGCATATACCAAAGTAGGGTTCGTTGATACTTTTTGGTTGTATATTTCTTCTGTTGGTTTATATTTTGTGGATTCTAGGAGACCTTCAGGGGTCTCGGGGTCCCTAATGAGTATTGTATACTCACCCCTACACAACCTACGCCTGTACTACATTGTGTTGGATACAGACGAAGAACAACACTGATCAAGGTAGAGACTGGTAGAGCTAGATGGTACCCAGGGGTGGATCACTTGGTGAGACGTACACGGAGCAGACGGATGGACCCAAGGTGCTGAGGTGGCCATCTGTACCCACCCTTCAGGTGGGATTCCCGGAGGACGACTCAGTAGTGGCTGTTTTACTTTTCTGCAGTTGTACTAGTTTTTCAGTTGTACTGTACTTATTGTTGGGCTTGTATTTCCGGACCCCTTCCCTTTCAGCACTTACTTTTTGTATACAGTATTTACTTAGTGTTTACTACTGTTGTGTACTCTGTTGTGTTTTTTTACTTTCATAAAGGCAATGCCTTCCCAGCTTAGGGATTTACTTCTTTGGTGCTAGTTTCCAGCCCCTTACCGATGGAAGGCAGGTTTGGGGTAGTCACAACATGGGCCCCGAGGATGATTCGTGACATAAGTCCATTGTAATATGGTCATAGTGAGTATAACTTGAATTTTTCTTAGGCCTCCCTTTGTATGTTTTTTACCTAACAATATTTATTCCTCTTTGATTCATGACTACTCTAGATTTTTCCTAAACCATGCAGATCATAGGTCAAACAAGATCATACTCTACTTTTACCTAGGGTTCCCTTTGTGAGTTTTCAACTTGGTGAGTTTTATGCCTCTTTTCATAGGTAGTTTAGAGTCTTTCAAACTAGACTAACATTACTGATGTTTTAGGTCAAACAAGTTTGACATGAATTATAAGGCAAGGGCCACAATAGGGTTTATTGAATGAGAATGTCCCAATACTTTTTAGATATTAGAGATGGATTTTTCTTAACCCTAGTTTTATGATTTATGAATATGAAATGTGATATGGGGAAAGCAGATGATGAGTGAATATAATAATGGTTCCCAACATGATGGTTATAGAGGCATACTGAGGTAGGAAAATCCTCTCCCAAGGATAAATTTGCCTTTGGTTGATAGGACTTTTAGTGGGAAACTTATGTAGAGAAAACTGGGGCATATTGTGCATAGTCAAACAACAATGACCTTAGGACACTTTTCCTCCATTTATAATGGACAGATAATTTTAGAGGATTTAGATTTTTAAAGACCATGAAAGGTGTATTTTCAAGGGATTAATGTCTAAAAATTATTAGGGCATCTACATTGGCTTTGATCGTGAATGGGAAACCACTCCCACACATATTTGACTTGTGGAAAGGAGGGTTGAAACATAGTGAAGTTTATCATCATGAAGCTAGGAAATGGGTAGTGTAGTTTAATGACTTAATTGTAGGACTTTTGGGAATTTAAATAAATATCAAGGGGTAAATGATTTACCTCTTTTCATGGCAGTTTGACAGAGAATGTTCTATCATCTTCAGTCCTGTGGGATGTAAACGTCATAGGGGCATAAAGAGGTTAAAAAAGCCTATCTTGGTGATGAATTTTTCTTTGGTTGACAAACCTTTTTTGTGGGTGACTTATGCAGAGCCATCTAGGGAATATTTTTCATAGTCAAACAATGGTTTACTCAAGATGCTGGCCTTCCATTTCTAATAGTAGAGTAGGTTTATGGGTATTTAGACCTTTCCAAGCACATAGTTTGGTTTGTGATAGGGATTTTTGAGCATGAAAGGGGAATTCCAAGTCTCAACTTCACAGAAAAAAGAATATACATTCCCCCTATTAAGGTTGGAGAAGGTTCCCTACACAGGTCTAACCCATGCACAGGGAATGGAAATTTCATTATTTTTTGGTTGGAACAAATATTGATGATCTGGGTGTTATTATGTATCCCGTAAAGGAAGGAATCATGCCATACATAGTTCTAAGAATCCAATATATTTTAATGTCTTACAGTAAGGATGTTGATCACCCAACATGAAAAAGAAGGGGAGTTGTGGCTAAGCCCAAAATTATAGATTCATGCATCCCTACATATTCTACCAAGGTAGGAATCAAGCCATACATAGTTCTTGAATGATTATCATGAAGGTATGACCCATGTATAGGGAACATTGACATTTTTAACTTTACTGTACATATTTATTTCATGCATAGGAATATAGGGGAAAGGAATTTTCTTATTGTCTTTGGAAATTTCTTGTGTAGGTCTGACCCATATATAGGAAAAGATGTGATATTTGTGTCCTATGGATGTACCCAAAATATGATGTTTGAGAATCAATACATATCCTACAAGGGAAGAAATCAAGCCAGACTTAGTTCTTTGAATTTATCCCATGCAGGTCGGACATGAACACCAGGAAGGGGCATTTGTAATCATTACTGCAGCTAAACCCAATATTGAAAATCAAGCGTCACTATTTATCCTATAAAATGAGAGTCAATCTACACATAGTTATTAATATCATATAGTTTTAGTGTCATGCAATTAGAAAATTGTCTATTAACTTTAATGTCATCCGGTGAGGATAATGGAAACACAATTTAATGTCATGTTTTGGGGATGAATTTTCAAAGAAACCATGAGTAATTGGGGGATAATCGGGCCAGCATATTATGACATGCCCTGGATGTGAGGGGGAATGAAAGTGTTAACCATGGTTCTGGGAATTATTAGATTAGGAGAAATGATAAGGGAATTGAAATCCATTGTGGCATATAGGGGTAGGAAAATCCTATCATAGGGACAAACTTTCATTTGGTTGACAATCCTTTTTAGTGGGATACTTATGTAGATCCAACCGGGGTATATTATCTATAGTCAAGAAAAGGTGTCATTAGGACACTATCCCTCTATTTTCTATGAATTTCGAGGTTTATGAAGATCTAAAATTACCCAAGGTATAGATTTTGATGAATGGAAGGGGGTTTGTTTGGGCACATAATAAATATTCAGATCATGATTGGCCATACATTGTGAAATTCACTACATAGATATGACTCATATGTAGGGGGAGTCAATTAGGTTTTTTTTATAGGTCCCTGAGTGAGGAACCCAAATTTGAGATCCCCTGACTATATTTGCATACATGAGACAAGGACATTGGTCTTTTATTTACTTCGTGGCTAAGACTAGGAAACTGGGCCTAGGTGTCACTATATATCCCATCAAAACAGGAATCAATCCATACGTAGTTTTGCACATTAGCCTCATCCCAGTTGGTGAGGACTCCTTAAGTGCATCTAGAAAACCCAAGATCAAATATAGCGGAGGCTAATTTCTGGGGTACTATAGCAGTACTATAGCAGGTACTGTAGCATGAACTGTGCAATACTGTAGAAGGTACTATAAGGGGAGCTATAGTAGGCACTGTTTGGCACTATAGCAGCCAGGAATATTCTCCTGTTTGGGCCTTCGAGATGCCAATTTAGTCCCCAAGTCCTTTAAGGCCTTCAGGCCACCCAGGCCTTCAGGTTAGTAAGGCCTTCCGGCCACCTCAAGGCCTTCAGGCCACCTTAAGTGCAGATGCAAACCAGACAACCTACAAGGAACAAGCTTCAGAAGGAGGATGAGAAAGGAGATTTCACCATAGCAGAAGCTAAACAGATTACAAGAATGATAGGGTATGACACCTACCATTGGGACAAGCCTATTCATGAATGGGAAAGCCTAGACGAACAACCATGCAAAGGTGGAGAGCTGATTTCACGATGAAGATACTAGGGAGGAATAATTCCATGTATTTAGTCTGGGTTGTATGTAATGTTTGAAGCCTACAGGAAATGAATTCCTATAAGGTCTACGGGCTATTTAATACTTATACCTACGAGACTTGTAAGGTTTCCACCTCACCCCTTGAAAGTCGGATTATCAAAAATCAATAAAAAATTATGTCCTTTGGGCCATTGGAGGAATCCATACGTAGTTCTTGAGATCCCATGTAGTTTAACGTCTTGCTATAAGGATGAAGATGAACCATTATAAAAAAATAAAATGTGGTTACTAGGTCAGGGTATAAGACATGGGTGTCACCCCATATCTTTATGGGGAAAGAATCAATCCACATGAAATTCTTGAAAAGGTTCCCCATGTAGTTCTGAACCATATATAGGGACAATGGGATTTTTTTGATTGTTGATGGACACATGATTGGGGATCCGGGTGTCACTATGTATCTTTCTAAAGTAAGAATCAATCACACATTTTTTTAGGCACCATGCAGTTTAATATCCTGCAGTAAATAATCCAGTGTTCCTTTTATGGTATTTCTATTAGGTTTATAGTGACCTTGACATGGATTGATATACCTTGGTCATGTGAGGAATCCCCTACTGAATCTTTTAATACCACATGATATATTTTTGGTGTGATAAAAAAGGGGTGGAAAAGGTTCATTCCACCATATAGAGGTGATAGAACGAAAGATATAGGCATTTTGAATTTGTATTGGCTAGTCCCAAAAATAGAAATATAGGCATCCCTACATATCCCATAGGATGAAAATCAATCCATACATAGTTCTTAATGCACCACATAGTTTATTGTCATATGGTAAAGACTTCAGTGGCACAGTTTAACATCATGTTGAGAGGATGGATAATGATGAAGTATTCTAATGGGAAGTTCATAGTGTGGTCAATATGTACTGATGTGAATGAGGACCTAAGAGGCCCTATAACACACCATACACTCCTTAAAGAAACTCAATCCAAGGGGCCATAAAGTTGAATGGATTTACAGCTGGGCCTAGAGATGGAATGTCTGAGCGTTTCTACGTATCCCATGGTATAGGAATCAAGCCACAAATAGTTATTAAAAGAAAACTCCCTACATCAGTTAGGCCAATACATTGGGAGTGGAGCATTTATTTATTGTTCTTCTTTTATAGTAGTTGGACCTGAGATTGGGGATCCGAGCATCACTACGTACCACATATAAATAGGAATCAATCCATACATAGTTCTTAAATATGACATGGTAGATAACTGATGCTGGGAGCGATGTCCTCTTTGGTGAGGACACTGTAGTGCCATTCAGTTTAATGTCATACAATGAGGAATAGAAAAAATACAAGAAATATGATTTTCTAGACCGGTCAAAAACATGATACCAATGTGAATGAGGTTTTGATAGTACCTAAGTATGGTAGGAAAATCATCCCATAGATAGGGGGAAATTTGTAGCTAAGCCTGACATGTGGAGTCTAAGCATCACTACATAACCTATAAGTGTAGGAATCAAGACACATGAAGTTCTTAATGTAAATTCTCTATACAGGTCTAATATATATATAGAGGATGACATTTTTCCTATTATTTGTGGATGGGTCCAAGTTATAGGGCTTGGGCATCACTTCGTATCCTACGATGGAAGGAATCAATCCACACGTAGTTCTAGAGAAAGAGAATTCCTAAATGGATCTTATTCTCATATAGGGACACAGGACTTTCATCTTTCTCCTATATATATCTGGATCATGTGTGGAAAATAATTGATTTAAATAATGATCTTGATACAATTTAACATCATGTGGTAAGGATGATAACTCCTAGTTTAAGGTAATAGAGTTTGGAACAGGGGGTGAGCCTCTCAAGAAGGGATTTTTTCCCGTAGTGGCATAAAAATACTGGCATGAATAAGGAATGATGACAACCATATACCACATACACACTCATGAGGAGGCCAACATATGTTTTTAAATTTTGATTATTATAATTGGGTTTCTAGTTTAAGGTCATAGTGTTGGGACCATATGCATAGTTTATCATTTGGTGGCGATGAATATGGCAGCACAATTTAACATCATGTTGCAGAGATGATTTATGTATAGTTTAAAATCATTTGGTTTGGACAATAGGTTCCATACAGTTTATCATCATGTAGTAAGGACATTAAATCCTATATTTTATCATCATGTGATCAGGATGATGCTCTTTTGGCTACATGAAATATTTATTCAAGAACCTTGATTTGGTAGGAGCTGTAATGAGCTGTCTATTCATAGAGATTAAGGAATAAGATCCATTTTTGTAGACCTTGTGTATAAAATATGGTCCCTCTCATTCAGACTCTATATTTTTAGGTTTCTTTCTAAGTATCATCAATGTCATGAGAACCAACACCATCTCTCCTTTGAGGAAAGACCATAGGCGAACCTTTTTATTGAAGGGCTGTGTGATCTAGTTTTAGTGAACCTAAAAATGGTTCAATGTATGAAGTCTCTTTTCATCGAGATGATCTAATTTATCTAGACATTTCTAGGATTTATCATCCGTGGAAATTTGATCACATATGGAAATGCAGATACAAGGCAATTGAACTTAGAGGGGTAGGACCACCTCTGTCCCATATACTAACAGGTTTGGGGTTTCCTGATTGGTAGTGTGGGTTGTGGTCTGATAGGTCTACATGGCATGTAGGAGCTTGTCCGACTATAAATTCTTATCCGTATCTACCATCTTTTGGAGTATATTGGATAGATTATTGTTAAAGGCTTCTATCTATCCATTATACCTTGAATGATAATGGGATGGATGGTTGGTCTTGATGCCATACTCCAGATAGAGTTTCTACAATTAAAAAAAAAGAAATTGGTTCCATTGTATGTTAGTATTGTATGAGGGGTACCAAATTTGGTGATGATGTTGGATTTCATGAAACTAAATTTTTTTCTTACCCTGACCTCTTTGAGGGGTTCATATTCTACCCATTTGGAAAAGAAGTCGATTGTTGTGAGAATATACTTGATTTTATTGGCTTTAGCAGGAGGATATTGTCCCACAATATCCATTCCCCATATAGAAAATGGACATGATCACTTGGCTATGTGAAGAAACTCTGGGGGTTGGTGAATGAAACTAGTATAAACGTGGTAGGAATGACACTTTTTTTGTGAATTTAGTGCAATCATGTGTTACCATGGGATAATAGTATCCAAGAATTCAAATTTTATAGGAAGGGTTGGATACAGATTGGTGGCAACCACAAAATCCAATGTGCACTTCTTTTATGAAAAAAATAGTCTCTTATCCATTAATGCATCTGAGAAGTGCCCCATCAAGGATCCACTTATAGAGGATGTTTTATTGATTTGTGCCATCAAATAGAATAAAATTAATTACTCATCTAAAGATTTTTTCCCTCCCAACCCTATCTGGTGGGAGCTCTCCTTTTTGAAGGTAGTCCACAATGGGTGTCATCCAGCCAGTGGCAGGACCATATTGATAAGGGATGGGGATAATCTCATTGATTTTTCTATGTTTTCCTGGATGAATGGTGATACCATTAAGTGATACGCAATACTGATGAATGTTTCATCCCAGTCTAGATCATCAAGAGATGTGGCTTCATTTTCCAATGTATTGGCCTATGCATTCTATGATTGATGTACATGAGTAAATTTCAGTTCCAAATGGAATTCCACCATTAGTCCTTAGACATGGTCTAATAAGGGGATTATATCTTCCTTTTTGACATCATAATCACTGTTGACTTTCTTGATGAAAAGTTATGAATTGCCTTTTATATTCAAGTGTTTTTCTTATACTTGAAGTGTAAACTCTATCCATAAAAAGAGAACTTTATATTCTGTTTCATTATTTATACACCCCTATGATAGTAGGAAGGAATAATTTAGGAATTCCTTTTTTGAAGATATGAGTACGACTCCTAGCCCCACTTTGTTGAGATTAGGGTCTCCCATCCTTTTTACCATTGGGATTTTAGATGCACCATCAAAATGAGTTTCCCATATTTGGGGTTCCCCTTGAATATAGAAAACCACTTCATCAAGTTATTTTTGCTGAGGGATTCTCTACTAAAAAATCTATTAATGCATGGCCTTTGATGACTTTCTAAGGCATGAACTTAATGTCAAACTACTGCAAGATGACCTCCCACCATGAATGAATCCCGATAAACATCATATGACTGATAATATATTTTAGTGGGTTTTTATTAGAGACCATATGGACCTCATGATGCTGCAGGTAGTGCCTCAGTTTTTGGAATGCAAAAATTATCACTATACAACTTTTCTCGATATTTGAGTGACGAGTCTCAACATCAATCATGGTTCAAATGAGATAGTAAAGGTTGTTTTCTCTAATGGTTTCATTCTTATATTCAAGGAAGTAACCTAGGGATCTCTCTAAGGCATTCATATACAAAATGAGTTGTCTCAATTCGATATGTGGAATTATCACTGGCATTCTTAAGATATATCTCTTGAGACTATCAAAAACTTCCTAAAAATCATCATTCCAATGATATGAAACCCCTTTTTTCATCAACCTAGTAAATTAAAAACATTTTCCTAAAATATTGGCTATGAAGCACCAAATATTGTAAAAGTGTCCTTGAATTCCTCTTAACTAGGTAAGGTTGCAAGGAAGTGACATGACAATGATAACCTTTTTCTTCTCAGGGTAAAATTCAATGTCACAATGGTGCACAATAAAACCAGGAAATTTCCATGAGGTAACACCAAAAGTGAATTTAAATGGGTTCATTTTCTGAATATGTTGTTGAAATTTGTTGAAGACAATTTCAAGATCTGACAGGTGATCCAAGAATTTTCATGACTTAACCACCAGGTAATCAATATAGCATTAAAAAAACTTTCCCAAGAATGGTTTGAAGATTAAATGCATGGCATGTTGATATGTGGTGTTGACATTCTTCAAACCAAAGGGAATTACTCGATAGAAAAATAATCCCTGGGGGGTTCTGAAGCTAGTGGATTCTTCATCTTATTAGGCCATATAGATTTAGTTGTATCCTGAATATCTATCCATGAAAGAGAGGGCCTGATATATATAAAATTGTTATTTATTAGAATATCTGTGATTGGGACCAGGAAATAATCTTTCTGACAGTTCTGATTGTAGTCTCTAAAATTGATGAAAATGCTGATTTGTCCACTGTTCTTTTCGATGAGGATTATATTTTCCAGCCACTTGGGGTATTGGAATTCTCAAATAAAGAGGGTTCTAATGATATTGTAAAATTTAGGATCTATTTTAGCTGCATTCACCAGGTGCATCCTTTTGTCTGCTTTTTATAGCCCTGGTGATCTTCTAGAAGTCCTAGGTGGTGAGTAGCCACCTCGAAATTTGGGTCTATAATTTTTGTGTAGTTACAAGTGAAAATATATTTATGCTTACTTAGAAAGAAGGCATATATATCTTTCTCTTCAAAAGACATGGTTGCACTAATTAGGGTGGGGCTTTAGATCTTCTTATGCACCCAGGTTTATTTCTTTGAGTTCATCAATTGTGGTAGAGAAACGCTCATCAAATGCTAGAGGTACATCCCTAAGATATTCCTCATATTCCTCTTCATCATCCTCATAATATTCCTCCTATTTTTATGAGGATAAAATTCTTGAGATGAGTTCTTCAGAGTTGGGAGAGGAAGCGACATCCTGATATTTGGAAGATGAAGAGACTTCATCTGACCCATCTTGTGGCTGTGGATTCCCTTGAAAATTTGGGGAGGATGGAGTGAGGAATGGAGAAGTGTATTTTTCCTATTTAGGTGATGAGACTACCTATTCTACCTCTATGGGCGAGGCATGGATATTTTAGAGTTCTATTTATGGTTTTAGGGAATTTCCATTCAATCATTCACCAATTTCTAGGGAGTCAGTAGGTTTACAACACTACTAGACTCATCGTTCATGCCTAAAATCATGAGGAATGTTGAATACAAGTTTGAACTTAGACTCATACACCCATTATTATTGATGGGTTGTACGTATTCTTTACTGAGTTTTTTGAAAGGGTTATATGGAATCATTTCCAAACCGTTTGGGGCTATGACCCAATCAACACTGTTGACCAAGGGTCCCTTCCTTTTTTCTCATATAATCTTTCATTGATATAATTCGACTTAGAGAATTTTAATGGGACATTTTTTGCATTAAACATACCATTTTTTCCATTGGTGAAATATTTTAAACACTGATGGTAGGATGAGGGAATGGCTACGTGCGGATGTAACCAACTCTTCATAGTAATATGTTGAAGGCCATGTTTTTCTATAAGATTAAAAACTTAGAATCAGCCACAAGGTCCCCAAACAGAGTCTTGAGTATGATTTGGCCCAATAGATTCTTCTCACTTTTATCATATCCATACAAGTTCATTGAAAAAGGTGATATTTTTTTCATCACAACCCATCTAACGAAGTGTTTGTGCTGAAATAAGGTTCACTCCAGAACCATTATAAATGAAGAATTTTCAAATATCAATGCCATTTATCCTCCCTGACATATACAAGGGTTTGATGTGTCCATATATGATAGTGTTTTCTTCTTGATCTATGAAGTAAATAACCATGTAAAATTATGCATAGTTGGTCTCTATTTGATAGACTTCGGTGGTAGCCACTTTGGCTTCAAACTCCTAGGGGATCAACATAACCTCTATGAGTGCTTCTATAAGGTCTTTTGACAAACTCAAGGCATCCAGGATTGATATCTTGGCTAGTAATGAGGATAATTATTTCATAATATCATAATTTTGGTCTAAATGTCAATGATTTAGAACATGGGGATTCTCTTTGAAAAGCGATTTAGGTGCTTTAGAACTTGATGTAGATGGATAATCCCCCGTGACAAGAGTTAGAGGTGATTATGTTCTTTATGGGTTGGTCTTGGAAGGTCTGATGGCATGCCAAGGGAAATTTAACACATGTTATTATTTATATGGGTATTCAAGAATTATTAATCTAGAGTGGATTCTATTAGTTTCAAGGGAATTTTATCATTCCTATAGGTTCTACTGAAGGTCTATTCCATGAGTTTTTGAAAATTTGATAGTTTGAACAGTGGTGCGACTATAAGTTTGGTTTCTTCCATTTCTGTGTTTTCTTTGATATCCCCAAATCCTAAATCCTCTTCCTATGACTCCTCAATTGGGAATGGGGAACTCAGGATCATATCCATACTCTTCATTGGAGAAGGGATCCATTAAGTGAATGACATTAATGGAGCTGAAGATCAACTCCTCATTTGATGATGAATCTTCCTAACTGACTATTTTTGGTGGTGTCATTTGGTGGGGCAGTGCTCATACTTTTAGATCTATGGGAATAAAATAAAATAAGGTAAAGGATAACTTTGGACTTGGTGTTGATTTTTCCTCCTACACTTTCTCCTTTCCTTTCTTTTCACACTTACCTTTTTATGATATGCTCTTAGAGAGTAGTGGGGATGAAGATGTTGGATGCATTGCAGCAAGAGTAGTTGGGGGCACAATTTTCAACTGTTCTCAGAGAATACCATGAGTTTTGTTGATTGTCTTTCAATCCATCCAACTATCAAAATTTTGTGTTCTCTTTCTATAAACATTTTTCCACACACCTCCTTCATCAGAGGAATTATTGGAAACATATTTCAATTTTTCTAGTGGTGGTCTTAGCTTGACTTGACCCAAATCTATCATTTTCTAAAGGAGGTGTTTAAAGAAAAAACATTCATGGATAGTGTTTCCCAGTATCCGGTGAAAGTGATAATAATATGGATGGTCATCAAGACCTACCTCATCATCCCTTTTTAGATATGGTAAATGGAGTAAATTTTGGTTCATAGAGGCTATAAAATATCCACATACTTGATAATCTTGGAACGAGTTAAATTTATTCCCCCATTACTCAAATTGATTTCTCCTAGGTACCCTACACTCATCTTTTCAAGGTGGGGGTTGATGTTGAAATATAGGGGAACTCCACAATACGGTGCATGCCTTGGAGTTGGAGCAGGCACAAAGGCTAGATTGAGCATGATTGTGGCTGCTTCGTCTTTCCCTTCTCTTTTTCCTAGGACTGGTGGATTTACTTTGGAATTAAGCTTAGTATGCTGTATAGAGTCTTCCATTATTTGGGAAATAATAGAGACATCCCACAACCCACTTGTATACTTTATCAGGATGATCGGTGTTCACAACTTGTCATAGAGGTTATCAATGCACATTGAAAGCATCTCCTCTTGGGGGAGCATTCAGTTCAAAAAGTAGGTCAGCCCTTTCCATTTGGTAATGAAATCTGAGACTCTCTCTTTATCCCACTGTTTGTATTTTAAGAGCTCTCGGACTATTTTCTTTGGCAGCATTGAGTTGAATTGGAAGAGGAACTACCCATGGAGATCTTTTTATCATGTTGTCGACCAGGATGATAAACTGGTGTATCATACAAAGGATGAACATTGAAGAGTTCGCACAAATATTCTGAGTTTCAATGCTTTTTTTTCTATAGGTTACCCATGATGGGATCAAAATAAGACACATAGTGCATCAAATGTTGTTGTAGTTCCCTTGATCCATCAAATATTGGGAACACAAGACTCTAGAAATTTGGTGGTGGAAGGGTGTCACTCACCCAATTGGGGCACAATTTCCATTCCAGTTGTACCAGTTCACACCTCTATTCAATGACTTCCAACTGAGATATCAATGACTTGATGTCATTGATAAACCCTTGATGCATTTTTAGTTAAACTTGAGCTTAGACAAGCAAAATGAGGGGGGGGGGGGATGGGATTTGACGTTCCGGTTCTGTTGGTACTTGAGGAGGGTATCCGATAGCGGGAATATTTTGAGTATTTACCTATACCCATTCATGGTTCCTTCTTAATAGAGGGAAATATTGATGTTAGTCTATGATTGGGTTCAGGTAGATTGATTTCCTAGGTTCCATTTTTGGTGGATGTCCTGTCTAGGCCTCACTTGACGGGATAAACCCCTATGGATGAGGTTCACCTACTATAAGTGTACATTGAGGCTCTTTTTAGGGAACATATTCAATAGGGTGGATACCTTGAAGTTTCTCATCATTAATTAATCTAAAATATTTCATTTATTCCACCTACCAAATAAATATTTCCTTAAGTGTTAGTGGGTCATTCCCATCAGGAGGAGGTGGTGGGTCATACATGACCTTGTTTTTATTATTCTCTTGGTTATAGATTCACATAGGAGGAGGCCGAGGATTGATCAAGGGAACACCCAAATTCTAGGTGGCACTCTAGAGCATGGATCATATTATGGGATGAACCATACTCTCCCCACTCTTATTCATTTGAATCATTTTCAGTGTGGTATAAATGTTTTTTTCTATGATATTTACTAATGCATAATGCATTGTGGGTGGAATGCTAGTTTTTGAATGGTAGGGTCCTTTGTGTCATTTATTGGGTCTTCTCCATCCATTACGGGATCCTCTTCGGGTTTCTTGGAAAAGGGTAACTTGAATGGATCCTATATATGACCTTTCCATATGCCTACCATTTGAGGGAAATGAGTCATGAGATGGGAAGGAATGGGGGAACCCTATTCTTGTTGTCCTACCTAAACGGGAAAAGACTGATGTCCGCTGGGCAGGTGTTGAGGTAAAAATTCCCCCAGCCCTGTGGGCTGGGTTTTCTCTCATTCCCTTGTTATTGTGACTCGACTTGGATTTATCTATTTTATAGGGGAATTTTGTGTTAAAAATTCCCACATCCCTGAGGGCTAGGGCTAATCCCATACTACGGAAGTTATTTCTGCTATTATATCTTTCTTGTTCTTGTGCATTTATTCTTGAGTGTGATCTAGATATGGTGTCAGGACTACATGTGAACTATTTTCTTCTGAGGCCATTATCAATTCTTGGTGATTGGATTCTCTTAAGTAGGAAGCCTAATAAATGTTCTTGGCCACTTGGTTTAAGAGTTTTTCAATGGCTTTCTCTTGTCGGGCCTGGCGAATTTGAGACTTACTTAGGGCCAATCCTTGTTGGGTGTGATGCATTTCCTAAGTAGTACATTAATTTAATTACCGCCTTAGGATGATGAAATTATAGTATTTCATTTCCAATGGGTTCTACTAAATGTGGCATGGGGTACAATGCAGAGATCCATGTTATCCCTAACATCATATGTGAACACCAGATAGGGAATATATGATTAAACAACACAATATATACAACACATTAATATAGATTAGTTCAAGATATTTCTTATACCTCTCTGATTGTAGTCCTTGTGCAAATGAAAGGTCTTACTGGTCAATTTGATGATGAATCTCTTCTAATATTTTAAGGTGGTCTACAAACCCATTATTGGGTAAGAATTTTTTTTAGGTTTTATAGCTTTTTCCAAAGATTGAGACGAATGTTATGTATGCATTCATCCAAAAACTCCCTTAGAATATCTAAATGAGAAGTGGTTAAGGTCCAAAACATAACTGCTATATCATCTTTGTCCAATTTTCTCCTCACAATAAATATATCCTTTTTCCCTTCTATTATAGACTATTCTACTTGATTTTCCCAACTTAAATGATTCTTAATGATTTGTTTACAAGTAGCGGGGTTAGTATGGGTCTCATTAACATGTGAATGGTCTGGGGGTGTCTCAGATGATGAGTGTTTCCCGAAGCCATCTCCTGGTTGAGAAAGGATTTTGCTTCTTATTGATAGGGTATCTAACATGTCCGACCCTATCTTTCTAAGAACCTTAGAATATGAGGGATTACTCATACATGACTTGGAAAGGGGAGGAGCTTATTGCTAATGTAAAATTTGACTATGAGGAGGACCTTCACAACATATGCCATTATGGTGAGGGCTATCATTGCAATTTAATGTCCGACTACAGGGAGAATTATTTCATCATATACCCTGAAGAGGATCATCAGGGAGGATGACATTAAGGGGATGGAATTCTTGATATTTTATGTAATTACAGGGAGGACCTTCGCAGTGACTACTATCATGGCGGGGAATACCATCATATCTTGAAGTTTTACTATAGAGAGATTTTATACAACGTATACCCTAGGGAGGACCATTAGGGTAGATGAAATAAAGGGAAGGAACTTATTACTATTTGATCTTCTGGCCACAAGGAGGTATATCATGATACTAATAATGAGATAATATCTCACGATCGATCAATTTTTGTGTACGGAGGGGGATTTCATGGTTGATTCTTTAGGGAGGACCTCCAGAGATGTTCGTAACAATGTTGCAGGGAGGACCATCACAACTACTACTGATACTTCCATAATTTAGGAATGGACTAATAGGATATTGAGCTACCATTTATTGGTGTTTAATTTCATCAAGAACTCCATCTTTCCGCAGATCAGGGTTGTGAATTTTCTCTTCATTTTATAATCACCTTTGGCGCAATTCACTTTGGGTTCCCTCTTGTAGGAAACTGGGGATGCCTGTTGTAGGTAACAATATTCATATATGGGTTCTTGTTTGAGTGGCTCCTGTGGTACCACTGGGATACATTGATGAGCTACATAAGTTATGTTAGGGATATATTCCTTCCCTGGAGTGGCCACCGAAGTGAACCGGTGTCCCCTAGTTAGAATGGGTATTTTTTCCTGATCCAATTGTCCATTTATCATGAAATATGGACGAAGATCCTCATGGACAAGATCAATGATGCAGGTCTACTCTGGAGTGACCACCTTGTTTTTTGGATGAGTCACTCCATTTTTTTTTGAAAATTAAATTTTTATTTCAAAAGAACTTGTAAGGAAAAGTGGGAAACCACACAAGAACCACACACGAGATAGCCTACCCAAGGGGATCCACCATTGCAGACATGAGTCAGAACAAACCCATAAATCACTTTTATGTTGAGTGAGACCCGCAAGTTAAACAAAAAAATCATCCACATACATAACTTTATAATCACCATGTTCCTTCTTAGAACCAAGAGATGAATCCTTAGACAAAATACCATATTGGCGGCTAATGGAGGGAGTGAACATCCTACCCAGCCTACCTACCACCTTCTTTCTGCCAATGACCTATGAGGAAACGCCTAGATTGAAGAGATATATTTACCTCCCCCATATTTTTGGCTTTATTTTTGGATGATTGACATCCCCAAGGATGTCAAACTGGTTGTGGGTAGCTACTGGGGAATCCAATCCATACTAAATCCCTATGCCACAAATCAGACCATTATTAGGAAAGTGGGTCATAGAGATGAACGCTGCTTGTTCCCCAACCGAACCGACAACAATAATGACACTCCCTTTGGCTCCATTAACTGTTAGGATACTCTGTAGTGTTGATTCGTCCCTTATCCCATCAGGTACAACCATCACACCAAGAACAACATTCACATAGGAAGGGACAACACTTCCAAAAACCACAATAGCAATTACCTTACATTTCTTGTCTCCCCCCATCTCGAAAGCCTTTGGCACAAAGGGAGGTACATGAGCGGCAGAACTAGGTAGGACAAAAGTAGGTGAGGAGGGTTTTACAGTGCTCGAAGTGGCCAGAGCTCGTTGGATGCCCGAAGGGGAGTGATGACCACCCAAAAGAGATATTGGACTCATCCCAGCACCATAATGAGGCATTCTAATAGAAACCTAAGGTATTATGGGAGAACAGATGTCATTAGGCTAAGCCATCGATCCCTTGCGACCTCGCCTCCCACGTTGAGAAAAGAAAGAAGCCCAGTGACCTTATCGATAGAAAAGAAAACAAAAACCAAAGGTTTCATCATAATGAATGCATTTCCAAAAACTAAATGAACATTCCACCTCGTGACTAAGATGATTAGGGAGAGCCACTGAGAGGTCCATCTCAACACAAATCTAAGCAAAGATGATTTGCTTCATGAAAAGAGTATCATTGTCAATATGAAGAAAAAAACTGATCTTGTCACCAATACATTTGAGGAAAGATGGGTTTTGGAAGGGGAGGGGAAGATCAGGAAGTCGAATCCACATCGACGCACACTTGAAATCATGACCACGATTGAAGTCAACTGTCCAACAAAAGATAATGAAGTGTCGATTATCACACAGGTGCGACTCTAACGACTAGGAACAAGCAAAATCATCATCATAAAAAGGTAGATGCTCATATGTCGTTGATCCAAAGCCCCTACTGCCAATCAGAAATGAAGAGCCCACATTAAGTTGATGAAACCCTCAAAAAACTCTGGTGAAGGTCGATATCTACTAAATCTGGCCACAAGCATCCTAGAATGGAAGGCTGCAACATCCTCAAACTCTGATGCAGATATAAAAATTGCTGGGGGTCCCTTGAATGAAGATGAATCCTTCCGAGAGATTAAAATTGGGGGAATATGCAGAGAAAGAACTGAAGTAGGAACATCAGGGGAAAAGGGTCATGACAGATCCAAAGCAAATGAAAGGAGGGGTATTGTTGGTCTGAATTTCTCCCCACAGGTGTAGATAGCTCTGACTCCGACACATAGATCCAGCCGAGTATGGGTTGCACCTCGCTCCTCATCCTGCACCGCATCCTGATAGAGGTTTCTTGTGTGAGGAAAACACCGACACCGTGTAATGTCACCCTCCCAAGTTCATCACTGACCTTCTCTACATGAGTCCGACTTGAGATCGCTAACACGAGACTCCCAATTGATTAGGGTTCTGCGACGTATATCGCACCTCAACTCGCCACTCTATCTTGTCTCCATCAGGCCATGATAGATAACCCTTTCATCACGAGTCAATCCACTTGGAGAGATGGGGTTGTGATCCCAAATCATTTCTATTGTTATAGACGTGATTTTATCTTGACAAGTCCATATGATATGATCAAAAATTGATTCTTGATCCTCCATAATTTATAGGATGTGTTGAGATATGTCTTTGGCTGGAACAAGACTATATTCCCATTCTAATGTCGGAGAAAGAATATGTACCTACTCTAGTCTTTAATGTATTTCTAGTGGGTAATGGAAGTTCCCTAGTGTAGGGGAAGAGGAATGAGTCTGCCCATTATTTATAGCTGAGATACGACAACTTCTTTCACTGATTTTCATTGTATTTTCCTCATGGGATTCATATTTTCTAGTAGGGATTTTCATTTGTTAGTTTTCCACCTTATTTGGATGACAGAATTAATATGAATCCATAATAATTTCCATCATCTTGTATTTGGTTTCCATCATATTTGAATGATGATATTGATATGAGGGAGTAGGAGTATATGTTTGTTCATTTATTTCTTCCGTATATAGATTGTAAGATTTTTTTTATTTGCAAGAATTTGTGATTGATAGTAATTTTCCATCCTATTTTTATGGAAGGATTGGTGAGTAGTACCAGGGATTTGTATCTTATTATTTTCTATTGAATTTAAATAGAAGGCTTCGGGTTCCTTGGAAGAGATATACATATTTCTATAATTCGTTTTTGTCAAATTTGATCGACAAAATTCATGAGGGTGAGTGGGAATATACCTATAATAATTTATTTCCACCATATTTACTTGGAAGGATTATTCTATAGAAATGAGGATGATAGTATTCTCCTGATTAAATAGATATCGCCCTCTTAGAGCTTCCCTAGGAACCTGGGCCAACTTAATTTCAGATGGGTCCCTCCAAGCATTATCCTCTTCATAATAAGGATATAAGGCCATACAGTGATGGTGACCATGACTTCTAGAAGGTTCCCTTGGGTGGGATCCCTATGAAGTAGGGAAAAAGTTATTTGTGAATACTTCATTCACCTCTCTAAGATAACATAGGTATTTATTGTTGCGTTTCGGGGAAATACTCCCAAAATGTTTGAAGATGACTAATACACCGCCCGGTTTTGGACCGCCATCTGTTGCAGAGTGGGTGGATGGAATGATTTCATCGACCAGAGGGAATTTATAGCTACCTCTAGGTTGGGGAGAGTATCATTCTGATGGTACTCTCAAACTGATGTATTCGAGACCCAGCGTTGGAGATACTAGGTGGGTGACCGAGTCCTCTACTTAGTGGAGGACTTAGAGAGTGAAATGGTTGACATGAATGTTTGTGAAAACCTATGATATTCCATTGGATTTAAGGAATATCTAAAGAGTGCCTGCAATATATGTGACAAGTATAGAAAAAAACCCTCATCAAAGTATCATATCATGACTACATGTGTAACTGATGATCTCTTTTGGCCCCCTCCTATTTTTGATATGACAGGGGCCTGAAGCGGGGTAACACCACCACCTTGGTTAAGGATTCATGTCAGGTTCACCATTTTTTGCTTCCCTCAAAGATGGGGTACTACCTAGAATAGAATGGTTTGACATGGACTAGGTAATGTATCCTTTTTGTCTTGTAAATGTGGTTCCATAGATAAGTCATTTATTTCAGATCTACCATTCTTTTTTTGATGAACACATGTTTATGCCTCAGTGGGTTGATTGCAGTGGGTTAAATGGTGTGAAATAATTGATGTTAGGTATATAATCTTCAAATAGTATCCAAAAGGTTTGTTTTTGGAGTCATAAGCACCCAACGACTCTCACACAAATGATTCATGGACCTACTTTCCAAAGGCATACATTCATTGGACGATTTTTCCAATGACACTTGAGAACTCACATTGATCGAGAGGATGGGAATTTTGGATCATCACACCATTTTGGGGGAAAATATTGACTATTACAAGATTCTTTTATAGGTTTATGTCATGTTCATGAATCCTTGGTTCATTCCCAAGTGTGTATGTTTTTTATTGCCCTGAAGAAACAATCTATTATGACTACACATGGGTTAGAAATCATCTGTATGTATCCGAGGTTCCCCATCAAAGGATATATCTACATGTATCTGAGGTTATCCATCAATGTTACACTTTTTTGGATGTACTATGGATTATTTGGTTGTTTTTTGGTACAACACTAGTTTTAATCCACTTGATGGGGCACTCTGGAGTTTATCACCATCCATGGGGTATGGGAGTTGTTTTGATGTCAGGATCAAACCCATAAGATGGGATTTCTATGTATCCTTGTGAGAGGAATCAAAACCCACGTAGTTCGGTGCAATTTAACTGGGAAAACCACATTTAAAGGTTATATTATGGGGGCTCAACCATGAAGTTTAACATCATATAGTAAGGACGTCCATAAAAAGGTTTCCTGGTCAAAGATGGTGAGGGACTTATGCCAAGATAGCCCAACGTACTCAGAAGAGGTGTGGTCTACTGGGTGAATATGTCCTGACCGAGAATGTGGATTGAAAAACATTAGGGTGGATCCATATGATAGGTTTGGACCTCAGGGAGGCTTCCTATGTATCCCAATTAATTAGGAATCAAATCCCTCATAGTTTGGTATAACTGAGACTTACACTTTAAAGGAATCCCATTAAAGGGTCATGATTAGGGCTTATACATGGGACATACCCACTTGGATTGATGTTGGGGTTTACATATATGGATAAGGACCATTAAGGGGAATTTAATTGGGGCCTATACCATATGGGAGGGCCATGATATGATTTGGGATCATTAGGATGTCATGATTTACACCAATCTCTAAGCCCATGCGAGTCTTGATTAGTGTGAGAAACAAGAGGAGACAATGGACGTAGAGATCACATGTCCCGCTCCATCTGTTGAGGGATGGTACTGAAGCTCAAAAGGGGATATAGAGGGGATTTTAGTGTGCCTATTTTTTCTCTTGTTTTCATATCCAGGATATCCATTTTTGGCGATCTATCCAGATACATCCCAAGATGAGGTGAAGAGGAGAAAAAGTCCCACCTCTCGCAAGAAATACTAGGGGCTTACTTCACAAACAATTCCCTAAAATTAGTTCTAGGGAAAGAGAATAATGTTCAATACTGGTATTCATCAAAGGGAAAGGCCAGAGGTTCCCCTTAATCCCTATAATGGGGAGGTTCATGTGATCACCCCAAGGTCAAAACCCTAATTACCATGGGAATGTAAACTCAAGGCCATTCCGAAGGTCCACTCTATTACTAGGGTCACTCACATGACTCCAATTACCATGAGTATGTACACTCAAAAGGGGATAATGATGTGCCCGATGATCTTATCATACATGTTTGGTGGATTTTGAAGGGTCTTATCCTAACGCCATTTGAATGGTTTGTGGAGGGACTAACTCAAGGGCTGATGACATGATGGAAGAGAACAATTGGAGCCAGAGAGTATAACGCCCTAGGATACCCCATTCCATGTAGCATGTTCTTATGCGGGATGGGGTTTCCTCCACGTAGTGTGTTTCTATGTAGGTAAGGATACCATCTTCATAGTGCAGTGCTACTTAGACCTGGGTTCTATCTACATAGAATGTTACTATACGGGACCAAGTCCTTCCTGTGTAGCGATTTTCCGCATGGGGTCAAGTCCCTCCCATGTAGTGATTTTCTACAGGGGGTAGGGTCCCACCCGTATAGAATTTTACTACGCGGGATCGTAATTTTTAAAGGTTCCATTGGTTTTTTACCTCATGGGAATGATTTCTGCAAAGGATTTTGAGTTCTCAAATTACCAAATGATTTATCTTGTTCTCCTTAATTCTATGAGGTGGGTTTTACCTACTAGGAATCATCAAAAGGCTCTGAGTGTTATTCTATTCTTATATTCCTCCAAAGGTTAGCTCTCGGTTCTCCTGTCTGGACTTTTTTTGGTCCCCCTTTGGTCCTTTTATAGAGAAATGGAATTCTGGGATGGACAGATGTGATGGGTCATGGGGCCTCCATTTTTGGGAGCCTATAGAGAATTCTCGGCCCATGAACGACTTCGTTAGTGATGACATCATTCTTGGATGGGGGTTGTTGTCTGTAGGGGTGGATATCACTAACTCAATCTTGCAAATGACATAGTTTTGACTATGGGGAGCTGACAATACCATATTGTCCCACAAACTATTTTAATTAATGACAGATTTATTGTTTGTGGGAGCTAATATCACCACCTCTCTCCCGCAAACGAATTTTGTTTTGTTTGTGGGTGTCGACACCACCGTCTTCATCCTGTAAAATATTTAGTTCATGGGTGCTTCTCAAAACATTAGATCACTATATAGAGCATCAATCCATGATTGTGCTTCACAATGTCAATTCTTCCTTTGTGATTTTCACCCCTTTGAACATTTTCCCTTGAACTCTTCTTCTAATTTGTTTTTCTTCCTTTAAAAAACCGATCAAATTATTTCAATATCTTTTCCCAAGTTTTTAGGACCCAGATATTTATATATATATAATATAATATAAATATATAAATAAACATAAAATATAAATATAAATATATATACATAATATATATAAACATAAAATATAAACATATATATAATATAAAACATAAACACATATATATATATAAACATAAAATATAAACACACACATACAAATATATGTAATATAAAATATAAATATATATATAAATATAATATAATATAAAACACATGCACACACACATATATAAACATAAAACATAAAACATAAAACATAAAATATAAAATATAAATATAAATATATTAATATATATAATATATATAATATTAAATTTTAAATACTGAAATTCACACACACAAAGACACTCATATACACATATATAAATATAACTTAATATAATTAAATATTTAAAATTTAGTCACGTTTTAAGAAAACGTGATTATTTTAGTGACATTTGTACTAGCATTTTAAAAAGTGGCTAATTACACACCCACACAGATATATTTATACACACATAGACACACATATATAAACATATATAAATTAATATAAACATATAATATATATAATTTATATAAAATAAAAATATATATTTATATAAAATATAGACACACACATATATATAATACAAACACATATAAATATATATAATATAATATAAACACACGCACACACATATATATAATAAAAACATATATAAATAAAAATATATATTAATATATGTATATTAATATAAATAAATAAATAAATATTAATTTTTTAAATACTAATATATATATATATATATATATATATATATATATATAAAATAAAATACACTTATTTATTAATAAGTCAAATGGGTGAGTTGGTAGAATCATTAATTGAGGGGTGGTAGGTTAGCTATTTGATTTCTGCTGGCATTGTTTTTTCAAGGGTGTGGGTTGGGTTATTAGTGTGGGTCAGAGTGGGAGAGAGGGAATAGAGGGAAGAACAAGAGTGATACAGGACAACTGAGGTAGGTATTGGAGAGGGTGGTCAGCGGGTAGGGATGAGGGAAGTACTGAAGTGGATGGAGCATGAGAGGGATGAGGGCAGTACTAGAGTGGGTGAGAGTGGGCCAACATGGGAGGGGAAACAATGTAGTGGGTGAAGCAAGGGACATGGAAGAGGGTACCCGTGGAGTTGGTGAGCATGAGAGGGGAGAGGTCAGGTGAGGCATGCAGGGCTAGGGGAGGTTGATATAAAAAATATACACATTAAAAAAACATTTTTATACATTTCAAAAAACCCCCGATGTTTTCTAGAAATGTTAGTAAGTGAGGTGTCAATTACCAAAGTTTCTAGAAAATGTTGTTAAGTGAAGTGCCACTAAATAGATATTCCTTAAAACATCACTAATTTAGCAATGTTTATTTACCAATGTTTCTATAAAAAGTCAGTAAATGAGGTGTCACTAATTGAAAACGTTTTAAAACATTGTAAATTTAGAAATATTTTTAAGAATCGGTAAATAACGATGTTTATAAGTGTTTCTAAATTAGAGAAGATTATAAACGTTGCTAAATTAGAGACTCCTCATTTCACATTATTTTTGATAAATGTCAATAAATTAATTATCGATGTTTTAAAATGTTTATAACATAAAAAAATGTCGTTCATTAGTGTTTTTTTATAGTGATTCACATGTACAGCAGACCACCACCTCATGGACCGATATTATTCATTTTCCATCACCACCTCTATGAATGTTATATTGATGGATTTAAAATACATATATGATATTAATGAAAAATTTATCAATTTTATAATATAATATATTGTTTAATTTCTTACCTTTATATTTAATAAAAAATAATAATGTAGTTCATGCATACGTGTGGACTACCACCTCCATGAAGCAATGTGATTTATTTTTTATTACCACTTCACATGGATGATATATATGAGTATGTTTAAGAAAATAATATGAATTTATGAAATAGTTATAATTATCTAAAGATAAAAAAGTACTTGTATTCTTTCCATAATAATCATTGAAAAATGGAAATGTTACTCATGCGTACATACGACCTACCGTCTCCATGATTGTAAGGTAGTTCATTTTTCAAAACCATATCTCATGGTTGGTTTTAAATTAATAATTAATGTAATCATTAATATTATTCTATATATGATATAATAATGAATTCTATGACCATAGTCAACCTACTGAAGTCATTTTGGATATATGTACCAAATATAATTAAAATGTCCGATGAGAACTTAATTGATTCAGTAATTGTATATAACATGGTAATACGAGAAATAAAAGGAATAATAAACTTGAAAAATGTTATTAACAATGTAAATAATTAATTTTGGTTTATTATTTAAGAATATAAAGAATATAGATGACGAGTCTAACTCGAGGTAGGGGACACTTTACTTTAAAAACCTTGTTTTAAATGTTTTAAAGGTTTATTTTCTAAATATTTATCTTCCATATCTATGTTTTATAAAAATGCTCTAATTTTTTTTACTATTATTATATTATTTTCAAATTCATTTCTAGATATATTTTAATTTTTACAAAACAATTTAAACATAATCTTCTTGGTGTTTTTCTAAATAAAGTGTTTTTTGACTTTTTACTGAAAATGTGAAAGGAATCATTGTTTTAACATATATGACATGAAAAAATTTTCATACCATAATTAAAACACAATTATTTTAATATTACTTTACAAGTTTCCAAGTTTCTATTCAAAGAAATGTTTTTTTCTCTAATATTTGATAATTTTTTATATTTTAAGGGTCTTTCTTTTAAAAATACTCTTTTTTAAATTTCCTATTTTCTAAATATTTTTATTCCATGTCTATATTATTAAAAAAAATTTATGAAATTTTTTATATGTAAATAAATATTTATAATGTAATTTTTATATATCTTTTTACTATTCAAAGGTTTTTAAATGGAATATTTTTATAGAATGTTTTGACTTTTTAAAAAAATAAATAAAAAAAAACGTTATATTTTAACGTATACAATGGAAATGAATTTTCCCTCCATAGTAACCATTATTTTATATTTATATTCCATTTAATATTACATGTTTTCTTCAAAGAAAAAACCTATTTCCCTTTTATTTTGGAATTTTAGTTTTGAAAAATGGGGTTTAAAAGAAAAGGGATATATCAATATCTGAACTTGTTTTTTTATGGGTGAAAATAATGTTTTGAAAAATGAGTGATTTTTATGTGTTATGATTATTTTATGGTTATTGGGAATTATTTATGATGAACAGTGGTTCTGTTATAAACCAAAGATAGGTTATTCTATGATGGCCTTCTAATTCATTGGGTATTTTTATATTGGAAGCTAACCATGATGGTTATTCTCAGTGTAATCATGATAGTTACTCCAAGTATAACCATGAGGGTTATTTCATGTATAACATTTGAGGGTTATTACATGTGTAGTGATGAGGGTTACACTATTTATATCTATAATGGTTATTCCATTTGTAATTATGATAAGAAAATGATGCCCCAAATTACCTATATGATTTATTTATGCTTGATATGAGTTTTTATAGAAATATCATGTTTTCATAGGGTAGGAAATTGAGATTATGTTTAAAGGAAAATATATGTTACTTCTTAAGGGTGAAAAGTTTAAATATGTAAAAACTTTTCATGCTTTTATCATGTTTTCATAGAAAAATTTATGGTTATTTTTCCTTTAATTTTTCTTATTAAATGTTTTATGAAAATATTTGGGCAGAGAAGTTTATTTCTGAGGTAATAAAATGTTTATTTAAAACCCAAAGTTTTTTTGGAAAAAGGAAAAATTTTACAAGTATTCATGGATTAATGGTTTATTTATTTCTCTTTTTATGTCTCTTACTGAGATTTTATGATCATCCCGCATTTTATAATTTTTTTCATAGAGTTTTAAGGATGATTAGGGACACATATGAGGATGAGATCAAACTTTTAATGACATGCCATGAAAAGAAAACATGCTTGTTTTTTAAAAATTTATATTTCAGGAAAATGGATACTAAGTAGAAGTTCCCACATTGTAACATATGAGTTGTTATGTTTGAGTTATGAACTGACTATCTAAAACTATAAACCTGAAAAGATCCCCATAATTAAGGAAAGTGAATTCTAGTTTAGAGAAACTAAATATGTAATGTATAAGGTAGGTATTTATATTTGGTATTAGAGTAAAGGTTTAGATAACTTTATAGGTTATGGTGTTATTTTAGAATAAGTTGAAAGTCCTCTATAACCACAATGGTTAAAATTTTAATGAGAATTATAGTAATTTTGGACAAATTAAAGAAGTATAAGATAATATGGTTAATGCTATTTTACTATTTATCCTCCTTACTATGATTTTTCTATATAATCACATTTAAATTTTTGGTTTTAATAAATGGATGAATCAAAATGGAACCTAAGTATCAATGGATGTGAAGAAAAATGCAGTGGTTTTCTGAATAAGAAGCTGAATGAAATATCATATGTAGTAAAAACTATTGTGGTTATTCTTAACCACATATCATGAGTTATAAGTTTACCAACGCCTAAAATAAGAGATAAATGAAGATCCATGGAATTATATGTGATAAATGTTATAAGGGTAAAAATATTCAATGATCTATGTATCATGAACGTGGGAAGAAGAACCTAGTAAAATATCTTAAGAGAGTGTGAAGATGTTTTGTATGTGGAAAATGAGGTCATAAAGAAATAATATTCCAAGGAAAAAGTAAGCATTCAATTAATGCCTTGAAGAAGAATAATGTTATTCCTATGGTATCAATTTAATGTTTTAAATTTTGAGAGTATAGGAATTATGAAAATCATTTCCCTAGGGATAAAGATCAAGAATGGTATCAAAAATAACATATAGATGAATGTTTAATAATGCCTAATTACATTATTATTAAAGATGAGGAAACTGCAAATGATATATGAAGGGTATGGATTATATTTTGCCTAATCTTTTATTTTCAAAATTTGGTAACATATGATGTAGAAAAAAGGTGATAATTTTTGGAGACATTTATTGAGTATTTAGAGATGTTTGAGGTATATGTAACCCTTATGTTTAAATTTTATTTGAGGAAGAATTATATTTTAATTTTTTTTGACATAAGTTTAAAGTTATTAATAACCTTTAAGGTTTATATAACCTTTTATATTAAGTTAATTATGGGTTATTACAATTTGGGAGAATATATTTCATCATATAAATAACCATGAATTGATAAGTGATTTGGTGACTAAGTGATTAATGTTATTTCAGAAGAAGTTCACTATTTTGGGAACCTAATATGATTAAGATAAAATATTATAGGATTATATTTGAGTAGTAAATGTTGAATTGAATGTATATATGATTTTAGTGTGTCTTTAATGTGATTCATGTTATTTATGGAAATGATTATTTTAATTTTAAGATTATATGATTATAGGATATAAAATTTTAGGTATGATACTTTAAGAGTGATTGGTGTTATTTGTAGAAAAATATTAAATTTATCTTAGAATAATATGTGATTAAATCCTTTTAATTTTTGAGTTTCAATCTTAGTCTGAAATAATTTTAAGAATTATAAGGTTAGTTATTTATCAAATGATCTAATTTGTACTTTGAGTGTTATTATTGAGGATTTTATGATTAATGCTGTATTTATTCATATGATGGTTTATTTATTTTGGGAATTATCTTACCTTGTTCTAACCATTTTTGTTTTGGTTAATATCTAAAGGCTGTAGGAATATTTTTTTTATCCTTTTGTAGATTATGTGATCTGTTATAAGTTAATTTTAATGTTTCAGGTGTGGAAAATTCATCTGGAATACTCATCATTTGGATAAAAAGATGAGATTGTGGTGGAAATTGATTAAAAGATGAAATTTTACTTGTCAAGTAAGTATATTTTCTTATAATTTTTGTAATGTCTCTAAATTTTTGTATATTTTTTTATTATATGGAATTATTTCGAGACTGTGAAATTTGACGTCACGTGATTCTGGGGCCCGAAGTGCCTGGAATGATCTGTCAAAAAATGTTAAGCTTTAAATTGAATGTGTGGGAAATTTTCCAAAAAAAGTAGAATAACTCTTAAACAGGTGCCCAAATCAGAAATCCTAGGGCACTGTTTCATTCATAATGGTGGTTTTACCCTAGGCGTGACTTAAGTTTAGTCGGAGCATGCCTCTAGTGAGAAAACCCAAAAATGGCATTACCATAAATAAAATAATTAAATAAAATTATTTTATTTTTCAAATGCTTATAACTCATGAATGGTGACTCATATAAGAAATCTGAGACCACCATTGAACTCGTGAGGGCATGATTTCCTTAGGTAGATCCTAACATTGGCCAGCACGGGCCACTAGTGAAAGTTATTTTTTGGTTGTAAATAAAATAATTAAGTAACAATTATTTTATTTTAAAATCCTTATAACTCCTAAACGGTAACTCAGATTGGAAATTTGAGAGTACCATAGAGCTCATGAGGGTGTGTTCCAATTAGGCAGATCCTAAACTTGACCAGCACGTGTCGAGGGTGACTGTTAAAAATTTTTTTAAATTTTTTTAAGGTACGTTCAGTAAACGTGTAAGCGGGAATTTATATCTTTTGAACTGGTGCTTAGATTAGAATTACAAGGGCACCATTGGATTTGTAGCTCCGATATTCACTTAGGAAAAGCTTAAATTCAACCAACAAGGTTCATATGAAAAATTTAATTTGTGGACTTTCAAAAATAATAATAAAATAAGTAAAGGTTATTTTAATCTTTTTCTTCCACCGTTGAGCGGCAGTTGACGGAACTGCTGTGTAACATCGGTCATTAAATAAGGTTCATTTAATGACTCGATCCTCTCATTTTTGTAACCACAAAGCTCATGGATTTAATATATCATTAATTACAGTTCATTTATGAACCACATTAATGAATTCAATGTGAGTGTTTTATTTTTATTTAATCAAATAGTTGGCAAGCGATTTGACAACCGTGGGAGATGCCTCTATCATGAAATTGATGACTTTCCTTTCCAATGAAGAATAGTGATCGAGCGAAAATTATTGGAGGAATAAAATTGGGGATTGAAAAGTGGCGAAGAACGTCGAACAAAAACAAACGCGAATCTTCTCCTTTGTTTGCAATATCATTTCCAGGCAAGGGGAATTATTTTTTATTTCTAAGTGTTTATGATTTCCTCTCACCTCATTCTTAGAAAATACAATGAACGCGAATCAACCGACTAATGGGTTGATCTGCGTCTCGTTTGTTCTTATGGGTAGTTAATGCAGATTTTCATTTTTGGGGATAATCTTAAAATTTGATGATTATTATTTTCCCCCACGTTAGAACACTAACACAGAGGGCACATGCCAATCCGAACAAGGCCCGAATCCCCGCTACTCATGGGTTTTATGCGTTCTTCATGGGCGACTGAACAACATGGAGATAAGGTGATTCCAGGGGTCTCGCAGTGAAGGAGGTGACCTATGAGGCTTGTAGGCATTGACAGGAAAAAATTCTAACCACCCAAATATCTCGAATGGCACACAGATGCACCCGCCGGTGCGGTAATACTGACAACGGGTAGTGGCGGCCACTCCGAGCTGGCTGTGTGGAGGAGCAATGCCTGTAGGCGCTATGATGGTGAAATCCACAAATAGCTAGGCTTCGGAGGGTGGAATGGCATGGCATCGACATGCCATGCAGAGGAGATGAGCATCCCGCTCAGGCCTCTTTACTAGAGCGCAAAAGCCGGCTCCAGCTGGCCGTTTCAGAAAGAGGGGTGCCGTCCCCCTAACACCGCCAGCTGGACAAACTGGACACACCTCATCTAGTCCAGAAACTGGCCTACTTGAAGGCTGGGTTTTCCAGGTGGGATAGACCCACCGGCTCGGTCAGACCCACCATATGGGCTAGACCCGCTAGCCTGGTCGGACTCGGACCTGAACGGTCCCGTTTCGCTAAATTGGGCGTATATTGAAAATCAAGCATCTGTTTGACGCACCGTCTATGGATACGGAACCATAAAAACAAGGCGGTCCTTTTGAGATACTACACTTGGGTTTTTTATAAAGTTTAAGTAATTATGGGTTTGATCGAACTCGAATCCAATCGGGCCCTCGGTACTAAAATGCCTATAACTTACAGATTGGGTGTCCGATTGATGCATCGTCTGTTGCGTTGGAACCCTTATGACATGGATGTTCTTTAGGTTACTTCTTCGTGGGAATTTGTGGCAGTTTATTTATGACTTATGGCTTGAGGAGTAGAATATAGAGAAATCAATTGCACCAAGTGCGGGAATCCTGTGGCAGACTGTCAAGTAAGAGAGACCCCTTTATGGATCGACATAAGAGAAACCATGTGTAGATCGACAATAGTGCGACCTGATGAGGACCAGACTTAGAGAGGCCCATTATGGATCAGTTACATATGACCCATATGTGGATCGACGACTTACGACCATGTGTGGATTAACAGTAGCGCGACCCGACGAGGTCCATCCTTAGAGAGGCCCGTTGTGGGTCAACGACTTATGACCCTATGTGGATCAGCAACTTACAACCCCTATATAGATCGATGAATTTTGACCCTATTTGGATCAACCGTAGTGAGACCTGATGAGGAACAGCCTTAAAGAGGCCTGTCATGGATCAATGACTTACGACCATGTGTGGATTGATGACTTACGACCCTGTGTGGATCGACAACTTGAGACCCTGTGTGGATCGAAAACTTACGACCCTATATGTAATGGTGACTTAGGAACCTATGTGAATCAGAAATAGAATTAATTCTTCATGGTTCAATAGTGGAACATCTCAATGAAATAAGAAGATTTATCTTTACGACTAATCATCATTATTCATGTTCTTTAAGTTATATACCTGGTGTGATCTGTGTCTTTTACTTTTTTCTATGTTGTTGAGGTCTTGCTTGGTGGTTTTACCTATAACTTATTTTTATTTGTGGTGTTTTCCTTCATGGATTACTAATAGAACTTCAAGTGTCTCGAGTTACCTATTGAGTATTATTATACTCATCCCTATATGGGCTTTGCCCGCACATGTTGTGTTCAGTGCAGAACTTCGATGTTTCGACAGAGGTGCTCAGGGGGATGGGGCAGATGAACGCTATGATGGTGGACTAGGACCAGGTGGGGCCAATAGGATCGAGCAAGAATGAAATACTACTACAGCTTCCAGTAGCTTCACTACTCTCATGATCAGGTGGGGTTTTTTACGGATGGAAATGAGAGTTTCCTTTTTTACTTTACTATTTTTAGTTCTTTATTGGGTTTGTATTCTGGACCACTTAATTTCACTTGTACTTGCACTTAGCCTTGTTTTAGTGGTATACTTGTTTCCCCCTTTTAGTGTGTTGGGATGTAGTTTGACGTGTGTGTGTAGAGGTTTAAAGGCAATTCCTTCCCATTTTTGGGTTTCACCTTTCCAGTGCTAGTCACCAGCTCCTAGCCTATAGAAGGTGAGCTTGGGGTGGTCATGGAACGGGACTCAAGGGACAGTTCATGAAAAAGTGGTATCAAAGGGGTCAGTTCTCCAGAAGAACTAAGAGTCTATATTTTCAATGGAGCAATAGTGTTAAGTGTATTGAGTTTGGATTACAGTCTAGGGAGTCTAGTGTTGGTGCGGCGACCGACGTATCCATACACCCAGACCCTGAATTCTGTTTTCTGACTTAGTACACGAAAACACTAGTTTCATGTGTTTTTAATTTTTTTTCTATTGATATATTTTGAGTCATCTCACCAGGTATAACTTATTGATCTTGGTTCATATTGATTCTCTTTCAAGATTCCTCCACACAGACAGCCAGCCAGGATTCCAATACTTGACAATGAGGATGGTCCATAGTGTGATGAGGCTTCTGTACAAGGACTGTTGCCCGAGATGGTACCTTTGGGCAGTGTCCCAGCGATACCACTACCTGTTGGTTAGAAGTTTCTACCAGCACTACTGGTAGAGGACACATGTAGAATCAGTGCCTTACATGAGTTTCAGCGACAGATACCCATTTGGTTTTAAGGCGATCCTGACTCACAGGAGGCTAAAGACTAGCATGAGGTGGTTACCGAGTTTCCATATAGCTAGGGCACCACTAGATCAGATGGTGGTCCTGGTAGTGATAATTCTACGTGGCTTAGCAGGGCGATGGAAGGGTTTTGATTACCCATATTTTATGATGAGGTGATTTTTATGTGGACATATCTTGAGAATATTTCTCAAAAAAGGTGTCTCTTTCCATAAAAAGATAAGGGGTATGTGTTCCCAAGATCTTCTACAGCTTTGACAGGATGACATGTCGGTAGCTGAGCAATTGTTGAGGCATACCGACCATTCCAGGTACTCGATGAATACAATATGACTAGTGCTTCAGGGATCATCCCTCTGAGTGAGATGTGTTTAGGGACATCTGATCCAGAATGATTCCTCTATGCATTCCTATTTATTTTAGGGTTCTAGAGAGAACCTTTGTGGTTGAAAATTCTTTGGATGAGTAGATGCAGCCCATGAATGTCAGCAGTGGGAAATAAAGAAACCGATGTCAGTCTCAAAGACTTGGATGTGTAAAATTTTTAGGGAAGAGGAAGTGATAGGGACAGATGAATATTCAGGGCAGTAGACATGGAAGGGTAGCTAGTAGAGTAGTAGGAGGTGGTATACATTTCGACATGTTACAACCACCACCCCAATGTGGTCCCCACCAGGCTTAAGGAGATGGAGGCCAAGGGAAGGGAGTAACTAAATGCGGTCAAGGAGTGTGACCCAAGGGCTCTAGGAATGATTTGAGGTATGGTTTGTGTTTACTACTAGCTGCTTTATTAATAGAAATAGGTACTAATAATTCCTTATTATCACAAATATTGTTCAATACCTAGAGTTTCCGGTTAAACTATTGACTTAACCCTTACTTCTGGAGATACCTATGGGAAGAGACTCAATAATCACACTTATTCCGATGGTGTAATATGACCCTTGAGGAAAGAGTTTTGGTTGGAACCTCTTGGTTGAAGCATCGTGGACTTATGATGTTATTTTGGGTATGGACTTATTATCCACAGATCATGCTCAGATTGACTATTTTAGGAAAAAATGATGTTGTATATCTACAGTGTTGGAATGGGGTTTTCCTTGGTCAGAAAAAAAGGAAACCCAAGAAACACAAGATAAAATCATGCATAGGAGGGTGCAGCTGATCACTCTTGAGTCATCCAACCTTACCCACGTGGAAGAAGGTGTTTTGAGTTCTTAGTTCCCAACAGTAGTTGTAGATTGTAGGAACATCTTTTCAAAATTTGTTTCTAGGATTACCTCCCTGTAGGGAGAGGAACTTATGCATTGGATTGTACCCAAGGACAACACCAATATATACAACTGCACATCAGATGGCTCCTGTGGAGGTCTGGGAGATGAGAGTATATTTGGGTGAATAGTTTACTATCTACTCCGATCACAAGAGTCTTAGTTATATCTTCTCACAGAAGGAATTGAACCTAAGACAATGGTGATGGTTGGAGTTCCTCCAAGACTATGAATTTGAGATAGTCTACACTCATGGGAAGAGAAATGTAGTAGAAGACACACTCAGTAGGATGTCAGGTCTACACCTGCTGAGTGACGCAACAGAGAACCTAGCCATAATATCGATATCCTTCGGGAATGATGATGGAGTATATCACCTCCAGTCTATGACAGTCACTCCCTCACTCTTTCAGCGAGTTTGGTAGGCACAACTTGTGGATATTGACTATGAGGCCCGATGTGCTCAGATATTCTCAGGATAGTCTCCTGATGAATTTTCGATAGGTAGGGGGAATGTCACCCTTTTCAAGGGACACAACTTGGTACCGGTGATGTTACAAGAGGAGGTATTGATGGAATTCCATGCATCCCTTTTGGCGGTACATCCTGTTGTAGCGAATATGTACTAGGAATTCCGACATCTGTACTGATTTCCAGGAATGAAGAAAGTGGTGGAAGAGTTTGTTTCATGATGCCTCACTTATTAGCAAGTGAGAGTAGAGAATCAGGTTCTAGTATGAATGAGAACATATTTTACCCCCAGAAAAATGGTCAGATGGAGCATACCATACAGACCTTGGAGGTCATGCTTTGTGCTAGTGTCCTGGATTTTTTTCACAGTTAGAAGGACCACCTACCACTGTTAGAGTTTGCGTACATCAATATCTATCACTCCACCATTGGCATGCCACCGTTTTATGCCTTGTACGGGCATCCATGAAAATCACCTCTATGCTAGACAGACCCTGGGGAGTCAGAACTCATGGGTCTAGAGTTGGTACGGGCTACCACTAAGAAGGTGCGGGTCATCCAGGAGCAGATGAGGACTGCACAGAGTAGACAACAATCTTATACCAATAGGAGACAAATAACCTTGGATTTCTAGGAGGACGACCATGTTTTTCTTTTGGTCTCACCCCGATGGGGATTGCGAAGATTTGGTTAGAGTGGAAAGCTATCTCCGAGGTTCATCAGACCTTTTTAGTTTCTGAGTGGAGTTGGAGAGGTGGTGTACCACCTAGATCTTCTTCCATATATGCACTGGGTGCATGATGTTTTTCACATGTCACAGATGAGGAGGTACATGCATGATCCATCACACGTCATCGACTGTGGAAATATGGGCATTAAAGAGGGGGTGATTTTTTCGGAGTTCCCAGTGGAGATAGAGGATCAATGAGAAAAGGTCCTTTATGGATGGTCAATTCCTCTTGTGCATATTTGGTGGTAGTACAAGAATATCTAGGAGATCACAAGGGAGTAGGAGACTCAGATTCGTGCTCAGTAACCCCATTTGTCTGATTTTCCTTTGTTTTGGATTTCAGTGATGTAAATCCCTAAGGTGGGGAGAATTTAATGTCTTGGAATTTCTATATAGTTTTTTTATTATATAAAATTATTTTGAGACTGTGAAATTTGACGGTACTTGATTCTGAGGTCCGAAGAGCCTAGAATGATTCGTCAAAAAATGTTAAGCTTTTAATAGCACATGTGAGCAGTTTGCCTGAAAAAGTAGAATAACTATTAAACAGGTGACCACATCAAAAATCTTAGGGCACCGTTGCGTTCAGGATGGCGGGTTTACCCTAGGTGCAATTTAAGTTTAGTTTGTGCA
Source organism: Viscum album (assembly GCA_963277665.1). Lineage (NCBI taxonomy): Eukaryota > Viridiplantae > Streptophyta > Magnoliopsida > Santalales > Viscaceae > Viscum > Viscum album. The sequence continues at coordinate 881,053,589 of OY728132.1, forward strand.
TGCCTCTAGTGAGAAAACCTGAAAATGGAATTATCCTAAATAAAATAATAAAATAAAATAATTTTATTTTTCAAATTATTATAACTCACGAATGGTGACTCGGGGTAAAAATATGATACCACCAATGAACTTGTGAGGGCATGCATTCCTTAGGTAGATCCTAACATTGGTCGGCATGGGCCAACAATGGAAATTAGTTTTTGGCCATAAATAAAATAATTAAGTAACAATTATTTTATGGTCAAATCCTTATAACTACTAAATGGTAACTCAGATTGAAAATATGAGAATATCTTTGAGCTTGTGAGGGTGTGTTCCCCTTAGGCAGAGCCTAACCTTGACTGTTGTGGGTCTAGGGTGACTGTTAATAATTTTTTGAACTTTTTTTAAGGTATGTTTAGTAAATACACAAGCAGTAATTTATATCTTTTGAACCGGTGCTCAGATTGGAATTCTGAGGGCACTGTTGGATTCGTAATGCCGAGATTCTCTTAGGTGAAGCTTAACTTTGACCGAAAAGGGTCATATGAAAAAGTTAACTTTTGGACTTTTGAAATAAAATAATAAAATAACTAAAGGTTACTTTATTCTTTTTCTTACACTGTTGAGTTGGAGTTGGCGGAGCCACTGTATAATATCGGTTATTAAATGAGGTTAATTTAATGACTTGATCCTTTTGTTGTGTAACCGCGATGCTCTTAGATTTAATGGATCATTAATTACAGTTCATTAATGAACCACATCAATGAACACAACATGAGTGTTTTTTTATTTAATCAAACTGTTGGTAAGCGATTTGACAACTGTGGGAGAATCCTCTATCGTGAAGCTGACAAATTTACTCTCGAATGAAGAATGGTGATCGAGCAAAAATTGTTGGAGGAATTGAAATGGGGATCAACAAGCGGTGAAGAACATAAAACGACAACAAACGTGAATCTTCTCCTTCGTCCACAACATTCTTTCTAGGTAGGGAGAATTATTTTGATTCTATGTGTTTATGATTTCATCTCACCCTGTTCTTGGAAAATACAACAAATGCGAATCAACCGACTAACAGGTTAATCTGTGTCTCATTTGTTCTTGAAAATGGTTGTTACAGGGTTTCATTGTTTGGGATAATCTTAAACTTTGATGATTATTATTTCACCCCACATTATAACACTAACGTGGAGGGAGCGAGCGAATCTGAACAAGTCTTGGACCCTCTACTGCTCTAGGGTTTTATGTATTCTTCGTGGCCGACTAAGCAACGTGGTGGAAAGGTGATTCCATGGGTCTCACAGTAAAGGTGGTGACTTGGGAGGCTCTTAGGTGCTGGCGGGAAAGAAATCAGACCACTAGAGCGTCTTCAGTGGCATGCGGAAGCACCCGCCGGTGCGACACCTCCAGCAATTAGCGGTGGCAGCTGGTCTGAGCCGACCACTTGGAGGGGCGATTCCCGTAGGCACCGTGGTGGTGAAATATGCTGCCATACAGGCCATGGAAAGTGAAAAGGTGTGATGACAACGCACCTCACAGAGGAGATGAGCGGTCCACTCGGGCCGCTCGGCTAGAGCGCAACGGCCGGCTCCAGTCGGCCCTTTCGGAAGGAGGGGTGACACCTCGCTGGCACCTCTAGCTGGCCAAAATAGACACACCACGACCGGTCCGACAACATGTCTTCTTGTAGGCCTGGTTTTTCAGGTGGTCTGGACCCACTATTTGGGCCAGACCTGCCAGCCGGGCTGGGTCCGCCAACGAGGCCAGACCCGGCAGCCATGCCAAACCCCTACCAGACTCGGACTTGACCGGTCCTATTTTTCTAAATTGGGCGTATCTTGTAAACCAAGTGTCTGTTTGGAGTGTTGTATATGGTGATATAACCCTAAGGACAAGGTGGTCCTTTTTAGATACTCTACCTGGGTTTTGGAGAAAGTTGGAATATTTTCGAGTTGGATCGAACTTGAATTCAACTGGGTCCTCGGTACTAAAATGCCTATAACTTACAGATCAGACGCCTGATTGATGTGCCGTTTGTTGCGTTGGAACCCATGACATAGAGGTTCTTCAGGTTAATTCTTCATGGGACTTTTTGATAGTTGAGGTACAACTTATTTCTTGATCTATGAAACTCAAGTGCACCAAGTGTAGGAATCCTGTGGATGGTTGTCAAGTGAAGATCGACTCCTTTGTGGATCGACATCCGAGCGACCATGTATGGATCAACAATAGCACGAACTAATGAGGGACAACCTTATAGAGACTCTTCATGTATCATTTACTTATAACACTATGTATATCGAAGACTTATGAACCTATGTGAATCAGCAATAGCGCGACCTGATGAGGACCAGCCTTAGAGCGGCCCGTTGTGGATCAACAACTTACGACCCTGTGTGGATCAGTGACTTACGACCCTATGTGGATCGATGAATTATGATCCTTTGTGTATTAGTAGTACCAAAACCCAATGAGTATCAACCTTAGAGTATCCCATTGTGGATCAACAACTTGCGACCCTATTTGGATCGATGACTTATGACCCTGTGTGGATCAATGACTTACGACCCTGTATGTAACAATGACTTACGACCCTGTGTGGATCATCAATAGAATGAATTCTTCATGGTTCAATAGTGAAAGTTCTTAATGGAATAAGATGATTTAGCTTTATGACTAATCATCATTATTCCTGTTCTTTATGTTATATACCAAGTGTGAGATGCATATTTTACTTTGTGCTATGTGGTTGAGGTTTTTCTTTGTGGTTTTACCTATGGGGTATTTTTATTTGTAGTGTTTTCCTTCATGTATTAATAAGAGACCTTCGGGGGTATCAGGGTCCCTACTGAGTATTGTTATACTCACCCCTACACGGGCTTTGTCTGCACGTGTTGTGTCCGGTGCAGAAGTTAGATGTTTCGATAGAGGTGCTTAGGGGGACGGGACAGACGATCGCTATGATGGTGGACTTTGTGGACTAGGACCATGTGGGGCCCATTAGGACCAGGTGAGTAGGGTATAATACTTCAGATTCCATTATCTTATCTACTCTCATGATCATGTGGGGTTTTCTATGGATGGCCATCAGAGTTTCCTTTTGTACTTTACTGTTTTTAGTACCTTGTTGGGTTTGTATTCTGGCCCACTTACTTTCCCTTGTACTTGAACTCATCCTTGTTTTAGTGGTATACTTCTTTCCCTTTTTTAGTGTGTTGGGATGTGTTTGGATGTGTGTGTGTATAGGTTTAAAGGCAATGACTTCCTATTTTTGGGTTTCGTCTTTCTGATGCTAGTCACTAGCCCCTAGCCTATAGAAGGTGGGCTTGGGGTAGTCAGAGCACAGGCCCCGGGGGACACGTTGTGACACTTTTAGTTTATATGGTAAAGTAATTCCATAACTCTAGGTAAAATGATCTTGAAAAAAAAATTTATTTGATTATCTTTATTTATGATGAATCAATGGTCTCTTCACCCATCACATATTTATGATTTTGTGGTGGTTAACTTTCTACTAATCATGTTCTATATCATTGTCTATTAGTCCTTGGGAATTATTTTTCTATTCCATGTTCATGTTATCACTTCCTACCAATGTTCTCCTATTTTGTAACCTAGTATGTGTTATTCCATATGACCTTCATATTTCTCTCTCAATCTTTTTAAGAGGATGTTTTACTAACCCTTTTTATTATATGATATTTCAAAAAAGGAATTTAAAATATTAAACCTTTGTTTACTGATGAAAAGAATAAATTTTGAGGATGAAATTTATTAAATAGGGGATAATGTAAGACTCTAATATTTTTAAAAATAAGGCCATGTTCAATATCATATATGACATGCACCACTAGGTCTTCATGAACCATGAAATATTATTATTTAAATATGACCATTATAATCTAGCAGTTTAATTGATGGGTATGATTATAATTAAATAATTTATGAAATACATATAAAATTCCTAATAAATATAAATATATTAGATAATTATTTGGAAATAATAACTCAGTTTTTAGTAAAGTCATTTTTATCTTCAAAAATAGCTTTTCTTCAAAAATAAATTTTATGGATTTTTGTGTTAAAATATTATAATTAATTTCTGTAAATTTTATAAAATTTAGTTTAAAAAATGAATTTAATTTTTGAATTCAACATGTTAAAATTATTTTAGGATGAATTTTTGATAATTTTTTTGAAAAGTTTGTTTTTTAGTGAATAGTGAAAAATATCGATTTTTATTGAATATTGTATTTTATTTTAAAATATCTACAAAGTAAAAATATATTTTGGATTTGTTTTAAAATTATATTAGTTAATTTTTATTAAATATAATTTAAATATAGTTCTTTTAATAAATTTCATACTTGAGCTTAGTAAAAAACATTTTTTTTTACGAAAAAGACTGAATTACAGTATTTCATCACATTTTATCGGTTTAATTTTAAATTAAATTACACCAATTTTGTGTTTGGAATTTTGAAAAATGTATTTCATATTTATAATCATTTCTTATAATTTTTAAAATAAGTTCCATTTATTTTTGGACATTATTAATAGTGACCATAATATTTTTTGTTTTTACTCTAAAGGGTAAATCAGGTAATTAAGGCTAAAAATAAAAGGATAAGGACTAAAAAATGACCATAAAACATACCTTAATTTTATTGGATAATTTAATTTAATCCATAATCATCTAATATTAAGTTATGTAGCATTTTTTATTTTGATGATATTATGACCTTTATAATATTTTATGTAAAGTAAAGTAAAAACTTTCACACTCTTGTTTTTAATAACTATAATATTGTTAACATGGGCATAGTAAGAGGATATTTTTTGTTATAAGTAGTATTTTTAATTCTAAATGATTTATTTTTAATTTTTTAGTGAAGTAATAATTACCTTAAATGCTTACACAACACTAACGCAATATTATTCAATTCATGTAAAAATAAAATAAATGATATTAGAAATATTAAAAGTAGTATAATTTGAAATAATTAATGTGAAATAATAATTTTATTTATAAAAATAACATGTTAGGTATATATTAATTTTTTTAAAAATTTCATTTGTTTTCTTGATTTCATAAAATACAAAGCAAACAAATAGTTCTTAAATTGACATTATCGATATTTTAGGAAAATAATATTTAATTAAATAATATAAAATTAAGAAATACTATCTTCATCCAAGTGATTATTATATTCTTTAAAATATCAACCATGGTCTATTTTGGAGTCTTTTTTCATTTTATAGTAACATTATTATCCTTAAAGATGTAGAAAACATTAATATTATGGTAATTTTCAAGAGGGTTAATGAAGGGTTAAAACAAAACAATATGGGCTATAATGTGATCCAAACTTGTAAAAATTTTATTATAAGAGATTATTTTGACTCATACTAATATTATATTCTAATATTATCAATTTTTAGTTATTTAATTTATATTAATTTAATATTTTAAGAAATTCCTAGAGTGCCCCTACCCTCTCTTATAAAAGGGAACCTATTCTTCTCATTTCTTCATAACTCAAATTTTTTTTATAAAATACCTACCAAAATAACTTTATAAAATACCTAAACACATTATATATGACTTATTTTAGGAATAATATCAACCTTATAGGGCTTAAGGTGAAAATAAAAGAAGATTTTTCATAGAAGAGGAATAGTTTTTAACCAAAGGTTTTAGTTTTATTTATTCTTACACCTACTTAAAATCTTATTAAAACATGATAAATAATGGCATAATTTTCCTCCATATATTTATATGTTATTATTTTAATTTAATAATCTATATTCATAGCCAACCTCCACCAAATGGGAAAGTAATCCATTGTCTGTGTGTACTGCAGACTACCGCCTTGCAAACCGATGTTATTCATTTTCCATCATCACCTTTTATAGATGGTTATAATTATGAATTTAATATATATATATATATATAATATTCATGAAATATTTATCATTTTTAAAATATAATATATCATTTAATTTCTTACCTTTCCATTCACTGAGAAATGATAACGTCATTCATGTGTATATATGGACTACCACCTCCCCGAAGTAATGTGATTCATTTTTCATTACCAATCGACCTGGATGATATATATTTGTATATTAAAGGAATTAATATTATATTTATGATATAATTATAATCCTTTAAATATAAAATATTACTTACCTTATTTTCATAATGATCATTGAAAAATGGAAATGTTACCCAAGTGTAAGCACGACCTACCGTCTTCATGATTGTAACGTAGTTTATTTTTAAAATCTATCTCACATGGTTGGTTTTAAAAGTATAATTGATATAAAAATGATAATTATTTAATAAATATTATTCATTATATTATTTAATGATTAATTCCCTTACCATATTCAACCTATAGAATTCATTTCAGATATTTGTACCGAATATCATCAAAACATCTAAGAAGTACTTAATTGATTATGTAACTATATATACCATGATAATTAGGTAAATAAAAGGAATTATAAACTTTAAAAGGTTTTTAATAAAGTAAATAATTAACATTATTTTATTATTTAGTATTATAATGAATATACGTGGCAAATCATACTCGAGGTAAGAGACACATTACTTTAAAAACCTCATTTTAAATGTTTTAAAGCTTTATTTTCTGAAAATTTTATTCAATATTCATGTTTTAAATTTTTTTTATCAATAATGTTTTTCATTTATTATATTACTCTTAAAATTCATTTATATCCATGTTTTACTTTTTAATTTTTTTTTTAAAATGAATCTTCTTGGTGTTTTTCAAAGGAAGCACCTTTGACTTTTTACTAAAAATGTAAAAGGAATCATTGTTTTAACATCCATTGAATGAATAGAATTTCCCTCTATAGTGACCACTACTTTATTTGGAAGTTACTTTAAAAGTTAAAAATTTTATTTTAAATTAAAATGTATTCTCTTATATTTTATTATGTTTTAGATTTTAAGAAAGGGACTTTCTTTTAAAAATACTCTTTTAAAGTTTCCTTTTTTCTAAATCCTTCTCTTCCATGTCCATATTATTAAAATGGTTTTATGAATGTTTTTATATGGATATAAATATTTATAAAAGAAATTTTATGTCTCTTTTTACTATATTTCAAAGGTCTTCAAATGGAATATTTTTATGGGATGTTTTGACTTTCTTTTCAAAAAGACAAAAAGAATGTTCTATTTTAACATATATAGTGACAATGACTTTTCCTATCCCTATAACCATTATTTTATGTCTATATTCCTTTATAATATTCCATGTTTTATTAAAATAAATACACCCTTCCATTTTATTATTTAATTTTAGTTTTGAAAACTTTTTTTAAATAAAGGGGATATATAAATATCTAAAAATGTTTTATTATGGGTGAAAATAATGTTTTGAAAACCAAAAGTTTTTTTGGTGTTATGATTATGTTATTGTTATTGGGAATTATTTATCACGATGAGTGGTTTTTTTATTAACATAATATGTTTGGGTCTATGATATCCCTCTAATTCATTGGAATGTTTTTGTTGGAATTTTATCATGATGGTTATTCTATGTGTAACTACAATGGTTACTCCAAGTATAACCATGAGGGTTATTTTATGTATAACTGTGAGGGTAATTCCATGTGTAACCATGAGGTTTACTCTATTTATGGCCACTATGGTTACTACATGTGTAATTATGATAAAAAAAGATTCACCAAGTTACCTATATGATTTATTTACGATTGAAATGGGTTTTTAAAGAAATATCATGTTTTCACAGGGTAAGTTATTAAGATTATTTTCGAATTAAAGTGTATGTTACTTGTTTAGGGTTGAAATTATAACTTTTGTGAACAAGTTTTCATGATTTTATCATGTTTTAAAGGGAAATTTAATGGGTTTTACTTTTTATTTATGTTTTATTATGAATTTTTTAATGAAAATATTTGGGTAGAGAAGTTGATTTTTTGGGTAAGAAAATGTTTATTTTAAAATGATAGTTTATTTTTGAGAAAGGGAAATTTTTATAAGTATTCATGGAATAATGGTTTCATTATTTCTTTTTATTTACCTTAATAATATTTTGTTATCATACCATGTTTATTTTTTTTCACAGGATGTGACGTGAAAAGAAAATGTGTTTCTTTTTAAAAATTTTATATTATGGGAAAATATATAATGAGTAAAATTATCCACTTTTAAAATATAATTTTTTATATACAATTTAGGACCTAATTATATAAAACTGTAAACCTAAATGGACCCCCCTAAATAAAGAAAGAGAATTCTAGTATAAAGAAACTAGAATATGTAATGTATACGACCCGATGTTTACAAATACTTATTAAAGGAATATAATAATATTAAATATATGATATATATAAGTATTATTAAGTATGGAACAAGATATATACACATTAAAATAAGTAACATTCCTAGATTATTACATTTGAATTGGAAAAAAAATATTCACAACACAACCCAAAATATTTGAAACAACATTTAAAAATAGTAAACATAATGATGAAGCTAAATAATCTATCAAAGAGTAAAAAAACCCTCAGGAACTATACTTTTACCCTTATTAATTAAATCCAATTATATTTTTAAATCATTAACATATTTTTTGAAAATATTAAATTTAAAGATAATAGTGGAATTTTTTCTTGATTACTGTTGGTATTAGTAAAACCCTTTCACGAATATAACTGTAAAGGACTAGATTTTTGATGAATGCATTTATTTTGGTATTATATAGTTTTAAGAATATGAATGAAGATAATAAGTTAAATTTCAAGTCAATTTTAATCATACATGGAAGTTATACCCTAAAGAGTTACATTATATCTTGATTTTTTAAGGGGGGGGGGGTAATTTTTTATAAGTGTTTGAGAAGAAGAAAGGTTCCACCAATAACCATTATGGTTTAAATACCACATCATGGTTTTAATAATTATGGAATAATAATTTAAATTACACTATGATGGGTTGTGTAGGAAATTTTGGTATCATGACTGGATGTTGTAGAGGGTGGTTAGGTCACAATTTTAGGATGTTATTTCAAGTATTTTTTAAATCAAACCATAGTGTTTTATATTTTATCATAATTATTTTATAGAGAGTATGAATTTTAAATGGAAAGGTGGTATCTATTTTTAAATAAACATAATTAAACCATAAATTTAATAGTGATACTTATTCTAAAGATATTATGGAATGATAACCTATATTATACCATAATGATCTTTGTTATCATTGAATATAAAAGGTGGATGATCATGATATTTAAGGGGAGATAAGAATTTTTTTCATTATGATTTTTAGATCCCTAGTTAACTGACATGTATTACACTATAATGTAATGAATTATACCCCAATTTTTTGTTTCCCCATTCCTTTATAAATTGGTATAGGTATTTATCTAACTATTATATTTCTTATATTCTTGGATGAATTTTAGAAATAATGAGAGCCTCCTAGGAATCCTTGGTATTTCCTTTGAAAATGTTTGACTTTATCTCTTTGTGATTCCATATTCATGAAAATCAAGGTATTATTACATTGGTTCTTCTTCTTCTATATTCTTTCAATCTTCTTAAAAATACACGTATTGTTATAGATGTGTTAGTATGATAAATAAATATTTTGGGACTATTTTTTTTCTATTTTCTTTTTTTTTTCCCGAGAACATGAGGATTTTAGTATCAAGTTTTATTCTCAATGACATGATTATTATAACATTGATTCAAGGTAGGTGATTTTGGAATTATATTTCGTATACTATTATTGATGTAAAATTATCATGCTTTATATTAGTATAGTAAATTATTGGGATTGATTAATTATACAAGTAAATTAAAATCTCAGAGGGTTATGAAGATCTTACTATTTATATTACCCAATTATTACTTTAATACTGTTTTAAATATAGAACTATAGAAAATATTCTTCAATATCGAAGGAATAGAAATATGACATAAGGGTGTATGTGTATGGAGGTTAATGTGATTAGTTTGATAAGGTTAATTATTATAACAACCCCTATCTTTATTACACACATAGACGTGATTTATTACATAAAATTTCCCTCAAAGACAAATTTGAGGATTGAGAGGTCTAGTGTGTTGGGAAATTAGGAACATTACATAAAAACTTAGGAAATAAAACACATATTTATTGAAAATTCTTTTACATGACCACAACATTCCTTCGTATTTAGTATTTCAAGGGATAACCTGAGGACATGCATAAGAAAAGGGTGAGATATAAAGCCCAATTAGGGAGTAAACAAGGAATAACATGAATAATATAGTAAATGTTAGGAAATAGGCATATCAATGGATTAAAATAGAAATGTGAACATAAAAGGCATGATATAGCATGATTATCTTAACATGAAAATGTGAAAACAACATTTAACATGACATTAGCATGAGCCAAGGCTCATTGCACATGGAGCATGATTAAACCCTCATTACACTTTAATTAGAACGACTAAACCCTCATTTCAATTGAATTATCATGAGTGAACCCTCATTGCACTTGACGTATCATGATACTAATCTTTACTCAATGCATTGGAACACCATCAGGGCGCACACTTTATAAACATTTCATTTCATGCATAAGTGTGCCACATGGATCATACAATATGGAATCATTCAACATTATCATTTATTACATGATAAAGGAATGTGGAATACATACATTAAACTATATAATCAATAAGTAAATGTGCATAAAGTTGAATTCCCTTGATAGAGAAATGGGCATGGTATTCACCACACAATGAATTTGGCTTGGAAAACTACGGTGCAATTTCAGCAGCATAACGACGTGACATAAGAATTCATAAAAAATGTTTTATTAGAAAAAAATGGGAATATCATTATATGTACATGAAATTTATAATAAGGGGATCATATAGATATATTTCCCAACATATTTAATGGAATTTAGATGCCTAATATAAAAGAATTTCTTGAATGTAAATGAGAAGAGAGAAATTCCTTATAGAATTTCGGCATGGTAATGGGTGTACATGGGAGGAATTAATGAGAGATAAAGAGGTCTATCATCATTAAAAAATTAGTAGGTAAGTATGGGGGAGGTAAAAAATCATACCTTAACATTTTTAATTGGAAATAAAAGGGTATAAAAACATAAAGAAATTTGGAAAAAAATGAGAAAGGAAGAAATTCCTTACAAAATTTTGGCATGGTAATAGGTGTATATGGGAGGATTTAATGAGGGATAAAGGGGTATATAATCATTAAAACATAATTAGGAAAGTATAGGGGAGGTGATAAATCATATCCCGACATTTTTAATTGAAAAAGGGTATAACAATATAAGGAAACTTGGACATAAATAAGGAAGGAAAGTGAGGATCCCTTACTTGGAAGCGTGTGACTTCAAGAGATTGAGAAGGGGATTATTAAGAGCATGGGGTGACTTGGGAGGATTATATTGAGAGGAGGGAAGTGTAGGGACGTGATACAAGGGTTTTTAGTGAAGATAAGTGGGAGATTGGGTGGGTTTATATAGGAAAAGAGAGGGGAATTATTTAATATTTCACAAACTTAGGTTTTGGAATCTATATAATTAAATACTTAAAACCACAAACCAAACCATAGTTTTTTACCATGGTTTTTGATTAATAAGAGTTTAAAATATTTTTTTTATAAGGAAAATGTCCGAACATATTAAAATATTATGCTTGCTTATGTGGAGGTAAGTCACACTCTCAAGGAAATCATTTTAAAATGTTAAAATATTTTATAAGTCTTGGAGGATCCACTAAGGCATTGTAAAATTACTAAAACAAATCTAAAATCACATTATTTTAAAGTTAAAACATATATTTTACGAACATATCTTTTATATTATTTTATTTCATCACCATTGGATCATTATGATGATACAAAACACATTATATATTTAAATGATATTTAATTTTTACCCAAAAATTCAACTGTCTCAGAAAATTATGAAAAATTCACCGTTAGATAATTTTGACATCCTGAATACAAAAATAATATTCATTTTATCTATTTTTTTATAAATATGTGAATTTTCACTTTTAAAATAAAAACTTACATTTATCAAAAATTTATGGGTTTTGAAAAAAACAACTTTCAAACCTTAATAAAATTTACAATTGTATTCATAAAAAAATTATAAGATCATTTATATTTAATAAAAATTAATTTAGTAATAGTATTTTATTAAAATATTATTTAATTCAAAAATACATTAATTCATAAAAACATATTTCTTAATTCAATATTAAATAAAAATGATATTTTTGCTTTAAAAACCTTTTACAAAGTAACAATAATAAAATGAATGTATATTATTTATAAAAAAATAATGCACATAATCATAGTTCTAGGGTAATGTTACATAAACCCTTATAACGCCTACATAAGACCTAAGGGTAAGGTGTGCGATGGTGACTGACTCTTGGGGTGGCTCGGATAACATCGCTCGGGTGGTAATCTCTATTAACTTTCACTTCCAACGTAGGTGATTCTATTCAAGATTAATGTATTGAAGGTAGTCTTGGACTTGGTCAAGAGTGAATCCCAATAACTCTACCTCCTTTCTAAGCTTTAAAAAATGGGCTTCGTATAGAGCAATTCTACTGGATGAGGCCATCACTTCCTTTGTCTGAGTAAATTGGATTTGTTAAAGCCCTATATTTATATTAATCATTTGATCATTATTAAACGACTATATTAGCAATAATAAAAATTCTTAATGGTATTTTAAAATAAGAAAACATAAAACTAAGGAATTTCATATGTTCTATATAACCATTTTTATATAATAAGACATTTAATCAGATCAAGAGGAATTTTCATTAATAAAAGTTTGGGTCATTACAATCTTCCCCCATTAAGAAATTTCCCCCTATAAATTTCCTTTTCCCACACTACAACATACGAGGGTAACTCTACTTTATCACTTCCTCCGATTCCCACATTGCTTCTTCCAACTTGTGGTTTTTCTACAACACCTTAACGAGGGGCGTTGTCTTATTTCGTAGAACTTTTTCCCTATGATCTAAGATCTTCACATTCTTCTATTAATAAGAGAGGTCATTCTACAATGTTACCACCTCTGTATTGAGTACATGCGATGGGTCAGGTATGTACTTCCTAAAGAGTGATACATGGATTACATCATGTACTTGAGATAGGTTCAGTGGGAGTGATAGTTGATATGACACTACTCCAATGTAATCAATGATCTAAAAAGGGACGATGTACCTTGGAATAATCTTTACCTTCTTCCCAAATCTCATAACTATCTTCCAAGGTGATATGCGGAGGAATACCATGTCTCCATCATCAAACTCTAGTTCTTGTCGATGATTATCAGCATAGCTCTTTTGTTAACTCTAAATAGATTTAATGTGCTGCTGGATGGTCTTAAACTTCTCCACCATCTCTTCGACCATATCTGGACCTAGAAGTTTTGGCTCCCCAACATCATCCCAACATACCAGTGTTCTACAGCTCTTCCCATAAAGGGCTTCATAAGGATCCATTTGGATGCTTGAGTGAAAACTGTTATTATAAGAGAAATCAACCAGAGGAAGATATTGATCCCACCATCCTTTGAAGTCCAATGAGAAAGCTATCAACATGTCCTCAAGTGTTTGGATAGTCCACTCAAATTGGAAATCAGTTTGAGGATGATAAGCCGTACTACAGTTCAACTCAGTTTTCAGAGCATGTTGAAGACACTTCTAGAACATAAAGGTTAATCTTGGATCTCAATCAGATATAATCGAACGTGGTACTCTATGAAAACTCATCACTTCTATGATGTATATCCATTCTAGTTGATCTAATGAAAAATCATCTCAAATTGCAATGAAGTGTGTAGTCTTTGTTATACGATAAAAAACAACTCAGATAACATTGTTTCCTTTGGATTCCTTTGGAAGTTCGATGACAAAGTCCATGGTTTTGTTCTCCCATTTCTATGTTGGTATGGGTAATGGTCGCATCATCCCCTTATACTTCTCCCTCTCAACCTTCAATTGATGACATACCGGGTAATTTGATGTATACTCATCGATTTCATTCTTCATGTTATCCCACCAATAATTCTCTCGGATATCTAAAAACATCTTTTTGTTTCCTGGGTGAATGGATAAATTCAAACTATGTGCATCATCCAAAATTTATTTCTTTAACTCCAGATTTGATGGAACACATAGTCTTGACCCAAATCTCACAATTCCTTCTTTATTAACACTGAACTCCAAGGATTTCCATTTTTTGATAGTTTCCACTTTCTTCTAAATTCCCACATCATACTTTTGAGAATCCTTTAACCATTCCAAAAGATACAGTTGATCAATCATTTTTGAAAGGATTGATGATGTTCCCTTCTTTATAATTCCCATGTCCATCTTCATCAAATCTAAGAATATTGGATCCTTTTCAATTATCATCAATGATAGAATCACTAGGTCCTTTATAATTAGATCATCTTCCAACTTGTTTGCTTTCACAGAGAGGTAATGTGTTGAGAATTCATAGTCTTTGATCAGCTCTAACCATATTTGTTGGCACATGTTCAATGATCACACTGTGATTCACTATTTCATTTTCACCCTGACACCACTATAATAAACTAGTTTTGTATTGAAAATTATAAAAATAATAACAAATTTCACTTTATTTTTGATTAAATTATTTTTTTATTACTATTAAAAAGAGAAATGATACTTGTTTTGATAATTTCATTGAAGGTAGAGGTGATTTGGAGGGACCATGATAAAGTTCAAGAAAAATGGGCCAAGCTGCGCAGGATCCAAGCAAACCAGTTTACTAAACTGAACAATCCTAATGAAGAGTTAATAAAAATGGGTTGAAATTTTGTGTCCCCATCCAGAATTAATTGTTCTACATTTCATATTAAGGGAGATAAGCCACATATTCCCATCTATTGGCCCAGCCGACCTGATCTATCCAGCACACCAAATCTTCACAAAGTCAAAAGTGGTGTGATGTGATCTGTCCATATCTTAAGATATAGGTGTACAAATGCAGCCAAATTTTTAGTGGAGATATAACGGATGTGATTATACAAATTTTTTATTTTCTAAAAAGTTAGATACGGATTTATGGAGGTCTAAACCCATGTGACAAGTGGTTTTAAGAAATCTGTGTGCTCCAAACCACCTTCCCATTTTCATATAAAATGGAACCTTAGGTTCACCATTTTTATGTTCGGAAAAGGAGTAAAGTGTTTCCAATTTGGAGTTATAGAGGATTACACTCCTAATACTAGAAGTTATGGAGGTCCCTATCCTCATAGGGGGATCAAGGATGAAGGAGAAGTTCCACCCAAGCACCCTCTTCCTCTCGATAGCGAGCTAAATGGTGGAAAATTATTTCGAGGGAGATACACAAACTTGGGATGGAGTTCTGAAACTTGTTCTTCTACTAGTTTTCTATAATTTTTGTGATAAATATATCACTTATGTTTGGCCTTGATTCACTTATACTCTGAATTCCTTTCTTTTTTTATAATGAAGTGAAATGCTTTTTATCTCAACACCAATTGGGTTGAGTTTTCAAGTGGGATTATTGTATTGTTTCGATTGGACAAGACAAGAATAATATTTATCACACACATACATAAGATATAAGTGTTCTTTGGTAGCCTTTATTTTCTATGTTTGATACCCAAACCTTTACAACATGATTTTTTTCCAAGGGGTGGTTATTTGAGCATCATTTTAAGAGGCAAGAGGAAAGTCGAGATCTTTACAAACCTCAACCAAAGGGTTCCATTAAACCATGTGTATTTTTCAGAATGATTAACTCACCAATATGTGTAGTTAACTCGAAATTATCTCCTTATATCATAATTCTAAAACAAAACCTTTATTTATCAACTATTAAACTCTTTAAATCAAGTCATTTTCTTAAAACTTTTTTCAAAACCACCCTCTATTTTGTTCCTTGTTATTAAAAATTCACACTATAAACCACCAACTCCCCTTGAGAGATAACCCAGGGTATTCCCTATGCTATAAATAATCCTTAAAATCATAATAAATTTGATTTTTCACGATATCGTAGCCAAATTTTGGCACTATTGTTGGGGAACACTTTGGTTTTAGTGCGTGTTTTTGATAATATTTTTGAAATATTTTTGAATATTTATTTGTTTTATCTTATAACTTTTCATATAATTTTGTGTTTTGATTTATTTATTATGTAGGTTCTATGCATGATGAATTCTACTTTGAGAGACTTACCACTTTTCGAACCCAAACCAGAGAGGATCCTACATCAGCGACACCGAGATGCACAAGACAACTCTTTTAAGGAGGACACACCAACACTTGAGACTTTTCTAAACCCCTATTCTTCTAGAAAAAAATTAGAACATGAAATTAATGAGTATAAAATGGATGAAAAAATAAAACACTAAAATATCTAACCTCTCCTGATGTTGATATCCTACCCACATATATTCAAATACAAGGTAAGGCACCCAATTTTGAACTGAAATCCAGTCTAATTCACTTATTGCCAAGATTTCATGGACTTTCTGGAGAAGATCTGCATAAACACTTAAAATAATTTCATACTGTGTGTTCTACTTTAAAACCTAATAATGTGGATGAAGAGAAAGTAAATCTCAGAGCATTCCCATTTTCATTAGAAGATACTACAAAATAATGGCTTTACTATGTCAATTTACCGATTAGAGGTTGGGCGGACATGAAACACCTTTTTCTTGAAAAATATTTCCCAGCCTCTCAAACTACAACTATAAGTAAAGAAATATGTGGTATAAATCAATCAAAAGGGGAAACATTACATGAATATTGGGAATTCTTTAAAAGGTTATGTTCAAGTTTCTCACACCACCAAATAAGTGTTCTAATTTTAATTCAATATTTTTATGAAGGTTTAATTCCTATTGATAGAAACAAGATTGATTCTATTGTAGGTGGTTCACTAGTTGATAAGACCCCAATTTCTACAAGAAAACTAAATGAGAATATGGTGAAAAACACTCAAAAATTCTATTTAAGGTCTAGTGTATCCATTCGAGGTGTCTATGAGGTGAAAAGTGCTGAATTTTAGAAGAAGGTGGACATAAATTTTGAAGAGGTAAGTGCACTTATTTGATAACTTTATCTTTCCAAAGGGAAATCCCAATATCCTCCTCCCCTCTATTGTGGTATATGTTCTTATGACATCCACTACTCTGACCAATGCCCCCGATTGAGAGAAACTTATGAGAGTTGTGAGGCAATATTTCTAGGAAACCCCTATAACCAAACATTTAGGAAAGAACCTTACTATCTATCCAACCTTGGGTGGAAATAAAACAAATATTATAGGAAAGGGGGGTATTCAAACCAACCTCAACAATAATGGAATCAATATGGTCAGAGTAGTAATCCACCACCACCACCCAGAAATCCTCAACCACCCCAAAGGAATTTCCAACAACCCCCTCAAAAACCCAAGCCTAGACTAGAATACATGATGAAACAAATGGTTTCTAACAATATACAATTCAAAAAAACCACCCAAGTATCCATACAATACATAAAAACCCAATTAGTACAACTATCTAACTCAGTGGTGGAAATCCAAATCCATGGGTCGGGTAAACTACATTCTCAGCCATTAGTTAAAACTAGGGATAAGGGAAATGTCAATGCCATCAAACTTAGGAGTGTAACTCCAATTAAAATCCAAATGACCCCACCAATAGATTTATCCCCTCCTGAGGAAACCACCATCCCAACCATTGAAAATATTCAAAATGTTGAAAAACCTTATCCTGAGAGAATCCCTTCCAAAGGAAAGAGTGTGTCTATTTATGAGTCACCTAGACCAACCATTAATCTTCCGTTTCATCAAAGGGCCACTAAACCAAGAAAAAAAATGAAACTGAACTTGATAAGGAAATATTGGAAACTTTAAAAAAAGTGTAGGTTAACATCCCCTTGATTGATATTGTGAAGAAAATTCCATGATATGCCAAGATTCTAAAGGCGATGTGTACACACCGAAGGCAACTTCATGGAGATGAAAAGGTGGGCTTGGGGAGGAACATTTAATCATGGATAGAACTGTCACTTCCTACCAAATGCAATGATACCGAGGCATTCTTGATTCCATGAACCATAAGGGAGTATTCAATTTCTAATTCCATAATGGATTTTGGTGCTTCTATAAATGTGATTCTTCACTCCATTTATTCTAAATTATAGGTCGGGGAACTGAAGCCCACTAGAATTATTGTTCAACTAGATAACCAGAGTACCACACACCCTTTTGGTGTGTTAGAGGATTTTCTTGTGAGGGTTCCAAATTTAATTTTCCATGCTTATTTTATGTGCTAAAAATGGAATATGATAGGATGAATGGACATGCCCCAATTATATTGGGGAGACCCTTATTGAAAACCCCAAGAACCATAATTAATGTTCATAATGGTACATTATCTATGGAATTTTGTGGTGATATAGTCTATTTCAACATCCTTGATTCCATGAAACACCCCTCAGAAGAAAATTCCTCTCTCTCAATAAATTCAATTTATGTACTCCCTTCCTCTAAAAATACTTCTTTTCATTCCCCCGACCCCCTTTCTAATTTTTCATCCTTGATTGAATTTCTTGGTAATGAATCATGCATTTATTGTTATAGTGGTCTAGAAATGTGCCATGAATGTTTATTAATTGATAATTTCTTGAACACTGAGGATCTAATGACCATTGATGATACTACTAAGCTTGTAAATGCGCATTCCTCATCTAAGGAAGATAACATTGGGTAGTTAGATGAGATTAGTGACCTCTAAATTTCACAAAAACTCCCATAAATCCAAAATACACCTGAATTAGAAATAAAACAACTACCTCAAGTTTTCAAATATTCATATCTTGAAATGGAAACAAGATTCTTGCCATCATTACTAGGTCACTCCATCCTAAGCATTAATTGTGACTTCATGAACTTTTGAGGGAGTATAAACAAGATTTAGGATGGACACATGAATACATTCCTAGTATTAACCAATCAATTTTCACACATCATATATTGTTAAATGATGAGGGTAAACCAGTGAGGCAGTCACAATGTCGACTGAACCCAAACCTCCTAGATGTTTTTAAAAAGTAGGTAACAAAATTATTTACTGATGGAATCATTTAACCCATCTCTGACAGCCAATAGGTCTATCCTGTTTAAGCGGTTCCTAATAAACTCGTCTTACTATAATAAAAAATTAAAATAATTAATTGGTTCCAAATTGTGTAAATAATAGTTGGCGTGTCTGTATAGACTATCGCTGACTAAATCAATACACTAGGAAGGACCATTTCCCATTTCCATTCATTGACCAAATGATTGAGAGGCTATTAGGGAAGTTCCATTACGGTTTCCTTGATGGGTATTCTAGATACTTTCAGATCCATATTTCCGCCAAGGATTAGGAAAAGACAACCTTCACTTGACCCTTCGGCACATTTTCATATATGAGGATTCCATTTGGTCTATGCAATACTCTGGGTACTTTCCAGCAATGTATGGTTAGTATTTTTTTGGATTACCTGGAGAATTTCATGGAAGTATTCATGAATGATTTCACTATTTATGGATCCTCTTTTTATGAATGTTTGAGTTGTCTTGCTTCATTCCTACATTTCTGTATTGAAAATAATATCGTATTAAATTATCAGAAATTCTATTTCATGGTGTGATATGGTATACTTTTGGGACATGTAATTTATGGGGATGGTATCCAAGTTGATAAATCAAAATTGAATGTCATTTCTTCCCTACCATTCCTCAAAAGTGTTTGTGATGTGCAGTATTTCCTAGGTTATGTTGGATTTTACCATCGTTTCATTCGTGACTTTAGTAAGATTCTACTCCCACTCTCCCGGTAACTCCAAAAAGAAAAGGAATTTTTTTTGATAAAGAATGTGAGGGAGATTTTAATAAATTAAAATGGAGTCTCACGTCACCCCTGGTAATCCAACCACCTCAGTGGGATTTATCATTTGAGCTCATGTGTGATGCCTCTAACTATGCAGTTGGGGTAGTCTTATCACAAAGGTTCGATCGACCTCCACATGTCATTGCCTATGCCTCACATACACTAAACCCTGCCCAATAAAACTAAACCACAATTGAAAAAAATTTCTTTCTATTCTGTTTTCCTTGAATAAATTCAGGCCATACCTTTTAGGGTCCAAATTTATCGTGTTCTCTGAATATGCAACCCTTTGGTATCTTCTTAAGAAACTGGAATCCAAACCATGTCACATTTGTTGGATTCTCCTCCATCAGGAATTCAATTTAGAAATTTGGGATAAAAAAGGAGCAGAGAATGTGGTGACTGACTATATCAGTAGGATTAAACCATCCTCAGACATTGAATCACCCCCTATATTTCCATAAATGAAATGTTTCCGAATGAGCAATTGTACCAAGTGCACGATGTTATTCCTTGGTATGCTGAAATTTTAAATTATTTGGTATCATCTTTCATTCCTGGTGATTTCAATAAAAACCAGGCCGACCATCTAAAATATGAGTCTCGTTGGTACATTTAGGATGAACCCTACCTTTGTCCACCTATAATGATCAAGTCCTTAGGAGTTGTGTCCCCGATAGCAAGTTTTAGTCCATCCTTAGGCTCTACCATACTCTTTCTTATGGGATCCACTTTGGTCCCCAACGGACTACTTGCAAGTTCCTAAATTTTGGTCTCTTTTGTCCCACATTGTTTTGGGATTACCATGGATTCTTTAAATCTTATTCTTGTTGTCAAATAATGGAGAATGTATCTAAAATAAATAAAATTACACAACCACCATTGATCTTCCCTGACATTTTCAATGTTTGGGGTATTGACTTTATGGGACCATTCCCCAATTCATTTGGGAACCGTTAAATTATTCTTGTAGTGGATTATGTTTTAAAATGGGTAGATGCATGAGCTATAAGGACCAATGATTCTAAGGTAGTTGTAGAATTTTTGAGAACCCAACTCTTCTATAGTTTTGGCTTACCTAGGTTAATCATAAGTGACCAGAGTTCTCATTTCTACAATCGAACAACGAAATCTATTTTGCATAAGTATGGTGTCGGTCATTGAGTGTCCACTGCATATCACCCACAGACCAACGGTTAAGCTGAGGTGTCAAATAGAGCGGTAAAACAAATTCTTGAAAAAATGGAAATATTGAAGTATTAGACTTGATAATTCATTATGGGATTACCGTACTGCCTTTAAAACTCCAATTGGAATGTCACATTATAGGATTGTTTTTAGAAAGAGTTGTCACCTCCCTGTTGATATTAAGAACCGGGCCTACTGGGCCATTAAACAATGCAATTCTAATATTTCTAGTGTAGGTTCTAAAAGGAAGCTGAAAATTCAGGAGTTGGAGGAAATGAGAAGAGATTCATATGAGAACTCCCAGATTTATACGGAGTGAATCAAGGCTTCCCACGACTGCCTAATCCTTCATCATCAGTTCCACATTGGGAAGAAGGTCCTCCTCTATAATGAAATGCTGAAGTTTCATCCAAGTAATCTTTATTCTCACTGGTTTGGACCATACATTGTTACTAATTTATATCCATTTGTTTTTGTTCAGGTTCAAAATGAAGAAACTAAGAAAAACTTCACTGTCAATGGGAAGTGGTTGAATCACTTTCACGAAGCCATTCTAGAGTCCCTGATGGAGGAACTCAAAGTTCAAGAAGCAGTCTACGAATGATACCCATCATGTTTTATCCTTCCTTACCACATTGTATTTTATTACAGTGAGGATAATGAACAAACTAGGTGTGGGGGGATGGGTATATTCCTGGGTTAGTTAGGAATTTCACCATCTTTTTTATTTTTGTCTTTTTAGCTTTCTTATTTGTGTTCTTATTTCCCCCCCTTCCCTCCCCCTCACCTTTGTATCAAAATATTATTTTTTATGGAAAATTTATCATAGAAAATGATTCCCGTTTAATCATTGAAGTTATTGAAAATTCATGTGGAATGTCTGTATTTCATGTTGTTTTAACATTGAAAAAATATTTCTGATGAAATGTGCAATTTAGCAAGAATTCAATACTGTGGTGTGACTTTCTTTTAAAATCTAGTTCTTTGTCAGTGATATAAGTGGTTGTATCATTTCAAAACCTTTGATGAGAATGGTACCCTCTTTGTGAATAGTTTAAGGGAAAATTGTTTCACTTAATTTCTCCACACATATTTGTACCCAACCATGTAGTATGAAAATTTATTACTTAATGGAAGGTAAATATAAGTTAGGTTGATTTTTCTTTACTTTACAAAATCATTTTTCCATATATTCATTCCTTATCTGGTCTATTTCATTACTATACCAGATTTACCTATGCATGTGTACCTATTATCTGACTACTTTACAACCTAAAAAAACAAAAAAAAAGGGTTGTATATTGGGTAGGTAAAAAACAACCCTTCCTTGACATTTGATATTGTTATAAATGTTATAATTAGTGTTGTGAGGAAATTAAACAAGGGTTAGGAGAGGAGTGTGAGATTTGTTCCAAGTGAAACTTTTGAAAAAAATAATAAATGAGCGGAGTGATTAAATGTATGACATATGGGGATATCTAGGTTGGGAGATTATGTTTTGAATTTTGGGAATGTTTAAGTGAGTGGGTCATGAAATTTGATTGCAAAGGATGTGGGGAATGTTCGGTAGAGAAGATTTTGTAAGTATAAATTATTAAAATAACTTATATTTACTGAATAAAAAGTGGAAAGAATAGCATGGAATGGTTTTCACACACACACATGGAGAATTAGTGACATGATTAACTTTTAAATTATTTTCTTTGATTGGTATCATGTATCTCTTGGAATTTAATTTGGATACAATTTTTGAGACTCATTTTTCATGATCCCTAAGAATAACTCCTTAGTGTGATTTTTTCTTTGATTAAATTTCTATCAAGAATTAAATTTTCATTGAATGTTAAATATTTATGAAGTTGGAAATATCTACATGCATAATTTCTGAAAATATTACTTTTCCCAGGAGTAAAAATGTTTTGGTGTGGGGGTGTGATTTCACTGCGATTCACTGTTTCATTTTCACCCTTACACCACTATGCTAAACTAGTTTTGTATTGAAAATTATAAAAATAATAAAAAATTTAACTTCATGTTTTATTCAATTATTTTGTTTTTATTAATGTTAAAAAGTTAAATGATACTTGTTTTGGTAATTGTATTGAAGGCTAAGGTGATTTGGAGGTCCCATGACGAAGTTCAAGAAAAATGGGCCAAGCTGCGCATGATCCAAGCACACCAATTTACTAAACCAAACACTTATACTCCACCATGCATCAAAATGGGATGAGATTTTGTGAACTGGTCTAAAATTAATTGGGATAAATTTCATCTTAATTAATACAAGCCTCATTCATCAATCTATTGGCCCAACCAACATGATCTGTCCAGCACACCGAATATGAATAAAGTCAAAAGTGGTGTGCTGTTATCTATCCATATCTCAAGCGATAGGTGTCGAAATACAGCCAAAATTTTGGTGGAGATATAAAGGAAGTGGGGCTATAACTTTTTTATTTTCTCTAAAGAGAGAGAATAATGTATGGAGGTTTAAACACATGTGAAAAGTGGTTTTAAGAAATATGTGTGCTCAAAATCACCTTCCCATTTTCCTATAAAATCACACCTTGGGATCCCCATTCATAATATTGGCCAAGGAGTAAAGTAATTCCAATTTAGAGTTCCAGAAGAGTCCTATTCTCATCCTAGAAGTTCTGGAGGCCCCTATCCTCATAGGGGGATTAAGGATGAAGGTGAAGTTCCACCCGATCCTCCTCCTACTCTTGATGGCGAGCTAAACATTGGACAATCATTTTGAGGGAGCTACACAAACTTGGGAGGGAGTTCCGACACTTGTTCTTCCACTGGTTTTCTATAATTTGTGTGATAAATATTTCACTTATGTTTAACCTTGATGTGCTTCTCCTCTAAATTCCTATCTTTTTTTATAATGAAGTGAAACACTTTTTTATCTCAACACTGATTGGGTTGAGTTTTTAAGTGGGAATCTCATATTTTTCCGATTAGACAAGACAAGAATCATATTTATCACACACATAAATAAGATCTAAGTATGCTTTTTTAGCCTTGATTTTCTATTTTTGATACCCAAACCTTGACAACATGATTTTTGTGTCAAGGTGTGGTTCTTTGAGAATCATTTTAAGAGGCAAGAGGAAAGTCGAGATCTTGAAAATCCTCAACCAAAGGGTTCCATTAAACCATGTGTATTTTACAAAATGATGAACTCAATGAGATGTGTGGTGAACTTGAAATGATCTCCTTATCTCATAATTTTAAAACACCACCTTTATTTATTAACTAGTAAACTCTTTAAATCAAGTCATTTTCTTAAAACTTTTTTCAAAACCACCCCCTCTTTTGTTCCTTGTTATTAAAAATTCACACTATAAACCCCCAAGGATCCTTGAGAGATGACCTAGGGTATTCCTTATACTATAAATCATCCTTAAAATCATAATAAATTTGATGTGTCACAACAATGTACCCATTAAATTATTTCTATTTGAATATATACTTGAGGATTTTGTGATCCGTATATATTTTACACTTCTTCCCAAAGAGGTAATGCCACAAAATTTTTAAAGTAAAGATTACTGTAGCCACCTCCAGATCATGTGTTGGATAATTTTTCTCATGAAATTTTAATTATCTTGAAGCGTAAGTAATGAATTTTTCATTTTGTATCAACACACAACCCATACCCTACTTTGAAGCATCACTAAATTCCACAAAATTTATCCACTTGTGGGTAGTGTGAGAGCAGGTGCAGTGATAAGCCTAGTTTTCAACTCCTTGAATCTATATTTGCATTCATCACTCCAAGAAAACTTTACTCCCTTCTGATTTAGATTAGTAAGGGAATCTTAAAATCATGAGAAATTTCTCACAATTCTGTGATAATATCTAGCTAACCCCAGGAAGCTACGGATATCCTTCACTAATGTTGGCCTCATCCATCCCTCAATTGTAGCTATCTTAGAGGGATACATATATATCCCATTCATTGTGATGATATAACCCAATAACGATTCTTCCTTCAACTAGAATTCACACTTTCTATACTTTTCATAGAGCTTCTCATTTCTCAAGGTCTCTATTACAATTCTTAGATTCTATTTATTCTCCTCCTTGTTTTTGGATTATATTAGAATATCATCTATAAATACTACTAAATATTTGTCAAGGTAATCTATAAAGACTCTATTAATCAAGTCCATGAATATTTCTAGAGAATTAGTGAGTCCAAAAGGCATTACTATGAATTCATAGTGCTCGTACCTTGTACAAAAAAAGTCTTCGGGATATCCTCCTTCTTCACCCTTACTTGGTAATATCCTGACCACTAATCCACCTTGGAGAAGTTTTGTGCTCCACATAGCTGATCAAAAAAGTTATCAATTTGGGGCAGAGGATACTTGTTATTTATCATGATTTTTTTGAGCTCATAATAATTAATGAAAATGTGCATTTACTCATCCTTCTTCTTGACGAAGAGGACTAGTGCACCCCATGGTGAAGCACTTGGGCGTATAAACCCTTTATCTATATTCTCATGTAGTTGTTTCTTTAGCTCCTCAAGCTCTAAAAAATCCATTCTATATGGATTCTTGGATATTTTAAATTCTCCAAGTATAAGATCAATATAGAATTCAACATCTCTTCTAACAGGAAGACCATGCAATTCCTCAGGAAACGATTTAGCAAATTCCCTCACAATAGGCATGTCTTCAAGGATGATTTCTTCCTTAGACTCAATCCTATGAGTAAGACACACATGATTATAGGGATGTAATATCCACAATTGATATGGTGGTGCTAAATAATATTCATCCTCCTCCTTGAACTTGTATAGAATCAGGGGTCTATTCACCATATAGAGAGTGATTTCCCTCTCGTGACAATTTATGTTGGCTCTATATAGGTAAATCCAATCCATGCTAATAATTTCATCAAATTCCACCAGAGGAAGTATAACGAGGTTTTCCAGGAAGTTCAAACCACAAATTGTGATAGGGGAGGAGTTATTTTCATGGGATTCAATAATTTCCTCATTTTATATTCTCACCAATATCTCTACATCCATGATTTGTGGTTGTGTTGGGATTGTTCTATTAAACATTCAGGATATAAAAGAATGTGTAGAAACAGAATAAAAAAGTATGCTCACTATTATTAAATGAATAAATATCATACCTGTCACCACTTCATTTTCGGGTTTTGCTTCAGCAGTAGTGATAGAAAGAGCTCAACCCTGCTCCTTGGAGGTATTTGTTTGCCTCCGAAAACCCTTGGCTTATGGCACTAGTTTGCAAAGTGCCCTAGTTATTTGTAGTTGAAGTAATGAACAGTGCATTGAGGGTTTAACATAGTGTTCCTCTCCTCTATAGTGGTTTTTTCTTGTTGGAAGTTAATGTCTAGGTTCCCTTTTCTTCCAAACCTAAAGCATTTCCTCATCCCCTTCAGGCAATTTCTGGGGTGCTTCTTTCTACACATTTGGCAAGTGGGGTGCTGGAATTTCTTAGCACTGTTGGATTTATCCATCATACTGCTAGAATTAAATTCCAATTTCTAATTATTATCCCCATGATACCCCTAAGATTCAATGATCTCTATTTTGACTTTGAGGGAACATTAGACAATTTACTCATAACTATTGAAGTTACGGATCACTATAGATTTTTGTAGGATAGGTTTAATCCCACCAAAGAAGTGGTCAACCGTGAATTCGGGGGTAATGAAAAGTCGGAGGTGTATCGTGAAATCCTTGTGAAGTTTTCCTCATACACTTTAATGGATTAATCGCCTTTTTTTCTTGAGGTCAAGGAAGTTCCTTTCCATTTTAATTTGGATGGTGCACAAAAAATATTTATCAAAAAACATTTTCTCGAAATCCTTCCATTCCAACGCCTCGATCTCTTCCTAAGGATTCATATTTTTGATCAATTTCCACCATTGATCAGCTTCACCCTCCATATGATAAGAATCCAAAAGAACCTTCTCATGTTCATAACATTGAAGGATGGAGAATATCTTATCAATGGAGTTGATCCATTGTTTGACGATTGAGGGATCAGATGATCCATTAAAATCAAGAGGCCTTTGTCACATAAAGATCTCGATTGCATCTTGATCTTTCTTGGGTGGGGGGGGGGGGGTGGATGGAATTTCCTCTTGAACCATGTTTCTATTCAAAAAATGAGTTATATGATAGATTATAATGACAAAGTTTTCAATTCCTGCTCCCATCAGATTGGCCATCTCATTAGAACAGTCATCACATTGATCTTCACATCAGTTGTTAGCCCGAGTCCTCCTATTAATGGCCATTAGATAGAATAAAAATAAAGTTAGGGATAACACATAAAGGGGAATCCAAAGAAAAAAGGTATAACTTATAAGTTACATTTATTTCCTTAACTTGTGAATTTATAGGCTTCAATATATGTTATCCATGATCTACTTCCAAACATATATTCTTAGGGTCATTTTTTATTCCCTTAATAATATTTCATACTAAGATTATGAATTTACCAAATCATATCCCTCAAGAGTGTCATAACTAAGAGTGAATCAAGGCCTATTATTGTTCACTAGTTCCCATTCAAGTCTAGCTCAAAGTGGTGTTTTCGGGTTTTACCCCTAGATACATCTGTGCCAGAACCGCCTCTACTTGTTCGTATGTGGACAGGGATGAATTTGATTGATAAACAACTTACTCTATACTCACCAAAATTTAGGGATGTTTTTATTATAATTATTCTTATCCATAAGGTTTTCACTAGGGTTTTCTAATCTTAATCCCAAAAATAACTAAACCTATCATCTGATACCAACTATAAAAAACCGTTTCTTTATTACACACATAAACGTGATTTATTACATAAAATTACAATCAATACAACTCTGAGTATCGAGAGGTCTAATGTATTGGGAAATTAAAAACATTACATAACAACTTAGGATATAAAACACAACATCTTTATTATTTTTTTTACATGACCACAACATTCTTTTGTACTTAACATTGCATGGGATAACCGGAGGACATGCATAAGAAAAGAGTGAGCTATAAGGCCCAGTAAGGGAGTAAAAAAGGAATAAAATTAAGGATATAGTACATGTTAGGAAATAGGCATATCAATGGATCACAATATTAACATGATCATAAAGGCATTATATAACATTATTATATAACATCGAAATGTGGCAACAACATTTAACATGATATTTGCATGGGCCAAGGCTCATTGCATATGAAGCATGAGTAAAACCTAATTGCACTTGAATTAGAATGATTAAAAACTAATTTATCTTGAATTATAATGAGTAAAACCTCATTCCACTTGACATATCATGATACTAATCTTTACCCAACACATTTGAGCACTATTGGGGTGCACCCTTTATAAACATTTCATTTCATGCATAATTGTGCCACATGGATCATACAACATGGAAACATTAAACATCATAATTTATTCTATGATAAAGGAATTTGGAATAAATACATGAAACTATTTAATCAATAAGTAAATGTTTATAAAGGTGAATACCCTTGATAGATAAATGGGAATGGTATTCACTGCACAATGACTTTGGCTTGGAAAACCGTGGTGTAATTTTGGCAGCAAAACGACGTAACATAAGAATTCATAAAAATGGTTGATGAGAGATAAATTTGTATATAATCATAAATAAATGAAATGGAAAGTAAAGGGGTCATATATATACATGTCCCAATATATTTAATGTAATTTAGATTCATAATATAAAATAATTGCTTGAATGTAAATGAGAAGAAAGAAATTCCTTACAAAATTTCGACATGGTAACGGGTGTACATAAGAGACATTAATGATAGAGAAAGAGGTCTATAATCATTAAAAATTAAGGAGAAAAGTATGGGGGAGGTGAGAAATCATACCCCAACATTTTTAATTGAAAATAAAAGGGTATAACAACTAAAGAAATTTGGACAAAAATGAGAAAGGAAGAAATCCCTTACGGAATTTTGACATGGTAACAGGTGTACACGAGAGGAATTAATGAGAGAGAAAGGGTTATATAATCATTAAAACATAAATATAAAGTATAGGTGAGATGATAAATAATACCCTAACATTTTTAATTGAAATAAAGGGCATAACAATACAAGGAGACTTGGACATAAATAAGGAAGGAAGGAAAGTGGGGATCCCTTACTTGGAAGTGTGTGACTTTAAGAGCTTGAGGAGGGGATTATTGAGAGCTTGGGTTCCTTGGGAGGATTATAGAGAGAGGAGGGAAGATTAGGGATGTTTTATAAGGGTTTTTAGTAAAGATAAGTGGGATATTTGGTGGGTTTATATAGGAAAAGAGTGGGAAATTCTTTAATATTTCACAAACTTAGGTTATGGAATCTATGTAATTAAATATTTAAAACCCAAAAACAACCCATTTTTTTTATAAAGGGGAGTGGAAAAAATTATTTTATAATTAAAATTTCCAAACTTATTAAAATATTAGGCTTTATTATGTGGAGGTCAGTCACACTCTCAAGGAAATAATTTTAAAATGTTAAAATATTTTATAAGTATTGGAGGGTCCACTAAGGCATTGTAAAATTAATAAAAAAAAAATATAAAATCACATTATTTTAAATATAAAACATATATTGGCATAACATAACTTTTATATTATTTTATTACATCACTATTGGGTCATTATGATGTCATAAAACACATTATATATTTAAATAGAATTTAATTTTTACCCAAAAATTCGACTATCTCAGAAAATTATGAAAAATTCACAATTAGGTAATTTTGATGTTCTGAATCCAAAAATAATATTAATTTTATCTATTTTTTTATAAATATTTTAATTTTCAGTTTTAAAATAAAAAACAACATTTATTGAAAATTCATGGGTTTTGACAAGAACAACTTTCAAACCTTTATAAAAATTACAATTATATTCATAAAAAAATTATATGATCATTTATATTTAATAAAAAGTAATTTAGTAATAATATTTTATTAAAATATAGTTTAATTCAAAAATCCATTAATTCATCAAAATAGATTTTTTAATTGAATATTAACTAAAAATACTCTTTGTGCTTTAAAAACCATTTACAAAGTAACAATAATAAAATGAATGTATATTATTTATACAAAAATAATGAACATAATCATAGTGCCAGGGTCTTGTTACATAACCCCATATAATACCTTCATAAGACCTAAGGGTAAGGTGTGCGATGTTGATAGACTCTTGGGGTGGCTTATATAACATCGCTCGTGTGGTAATATCTATTAACTTACACTTCTACCGTAGCAAATTCTATTCAATCTTAACGTATTGAAGCTTGGCTTGGTCTTGGTCAAGAGCAAAGCCCAGTGAATCTACCTCCTTTACAAGCTCTAAAAAAATGGATTCCTATGGAGAAATTATACTATATGAGTCCATCACTTCCTTTTCCTGAGTAAATTGGATTTGTTAAAGCCCTATGTTATACTAATCATGTGATCACCGCTCAACGACTATATTAGCAATGATGAAAATTATTAATGGTATTTTAAAATCGAAAAACATAAATCCCAGTAATTTCATATGTTTTATATAATAATTTTACATAATAAGACATTTAATTAGATCAAGAGGAATTTTC
The DNA here is from genome assembly GCA_963277665.1 of Viscum album. NCBI lineage: Eukaryota > Viridiplantae > Streptophyta > Magnoliopsida > Santalales > Viscaceae > Viscum > Viscum album. Next base: position 881,084,380 of record OY728132.1, read on the forward strand.
ATTAATAAAAATTTATGTCATTACAATTATTCCCTAGATATGGAATAAATGAACGAATGAATGAATGAATCAATGAAAAATAATCCCACAGGATGTGAAATGTAGATTGAATTGAAATATAACTAGAATTAAATTATTTATTATGGAAATTAAATACGTGTCAATTAGTAAAGTATTGCTACATTAATGAATTAACAATGTAAATTATTAAATTTAATTATGTGTTTGATGTATTAAAATTATATTCTATGATATATGATGAAGTATTTGTGTAATGAGGATGAAATTTGTGATGATATAGTTATATAATTGACCCTGATAGGATATGGAATTTGGCATGGGATTGCAATCTATTATATACCATTTTTTTATTTCTACACACTACCATATGAGTCAGACAACCTAACAAACAACCATGTATATTTAGGTACTTGGTAAACCCCTTACACCCATGATATGGGGGAAAATGTGGGAAACCACTCCCCTTGTACTACCGTCCCTTCCATCCATGGTTGTGGTTATGGTAGTGATTGTGGTTATGTGGTTGTGGTATGATGTGGACTTTGATATGGTTGTTTTATAATGTGTTTTTAGTTGTGTTATGATTTCATATGTTGAATGGGAATAGATGAGAGCACCATGACATATGTGTTTAGGATACGAGGGTGACTAGTTTGGTGGGTAAGTGTGTGTATGGTATATCTATTATTAAATTTTCATGAATAAATATATTCTCATATTATACATGGATTTGGAGAGTGTTACATTGGTGAGAAAAAATATATTTTTACCTTAGAAGGGATAAAAATTTAATTTTTCCATTTATTCACTAATTCTTTAGCATCCTTCTTCCAAATTGAAATGACAGTTCTCAAGGAGGAACCTTCTATGTATATTTATATTCTCACCCCTATCTCTATATTCTATTTTTCATATTTATAGGACAATGTAAAACATTTTATTAGAACTTAATATCTCATGACCTTGGTGGATCAAAAATATTAGAGGATTATTTTTTGATTTTATTAGAAGATACTTAGTGGTTTTTGATTAAGTTTAGGTTATTATATTCTTTTGATTTTTTTAACATTACATGTATTTTATTATTTTTAGAATATTTGGATTTATTTACCAATTATTTTTTGGTATAAATTTATGGTTTCTTTTATTTTATATAATTAAAGTGGTAATTATTTTTATTTTTTATTTTCATACCCTCAACACTAGTTGTTGACCCATGGAATATTATAGGATCACCCAATAACATTATGGAGATACCCTAATTTAAGTATGATAGGTTAGTGTAGGAGGTGTATGTATTATCAATATTATAACATGGATATTTTAAATTATTTCACCAATAAGGACTAGGATTTTTTATGGATAGATCAATTCCATTAGATATTAAAGTATTTAAAGAAGTTGATCAGTGCTCTTATCCATTTCTTACATGATAAAAGATTCATGTTTGGGGATTTGTCTATTTTTTATCATATTATATCATGTTGTGTGATAAGAAATGGTTAGTGATCTATTATAGTTCTATAAGGTTATATCCCCATTAGTATAAATTTGTTACCCATGATTTTGAACTTTTTGTAGTAGTGTTCTCTCTAAAGTTGTGATGAAATTTTCTTATGGGAGATAACTTAATATCTTTCATAGATCATAAAATTATTCATTTTATATTATAATAGTAAGATATATATGTTTTAGTGGATATGTGTAGATTTCTTACAATGTTATTATTTTTAAATCTCATACACTCTAGGTAAAGCCGATATAGTGGCTGATGCACTAAGAGGGAACATGCAAGATGATGTTTCTTATGAGTTTGGTGATGCATGAATGTTGATAATGGAAATTATATCCTTAACTATAGACATAGTATAGGTTAGTTTTGGAGTTTAATCATATCATATGGAAGTTCAAACTTAGTTTGTTTAGTAAATAAAGGAGTCTCAACTGGGAGATCTAGAGGTAAAGGTAAGGGGAGTTCATATTGTTCATGAAGATTATTTTGATAGATGGGTAGAGGATAGTGAACATTGGATATTATTTCATGGGAATTTTTTCATTATATGAGTAATAAAATAGTTGGTTCTATATTATGTCCATATCTCACCTTTAATAATATTTCTAGGTGTTTCCAAGATGTATCACGCCTTGAAGGAGAATCTTTAGTAATCAAGTATGAGGATTTTTATATCAAATTTCATATCACAATGCCTTGTTTTTCAATGAGTTAAAGCGAATAATTATGTATAAAATATATTATTTCATCATTTAGATGCTCTTCTATGAAATTATGAAGACATATCTCTAAATATCATAATATATTTGTCTCAAGTGTTGGAATGATATGATGCCATATGGTTTATTGATAATCAATTGAAAAAATTGGGTCATATTCTAGAGATTTTGGAGTTTAGTTTTCTAGATGTATTTTTGACGATTTATATAGAATAATAATTTATAATCCATGGGGTTTAAATTATGATAGTCTCATATCAAGATCTTTACTTCACTTTTATTGTGCTAAAGTGATCACAATGTGATTTTTCACTAAGTTATGCATTAGTATAACAATACATACACATATTCATGGGTAGGTAGAGAATACAATATAAATGTTATAGATCATGTTGTGGGAATACTTAATTGATTTTATAGGATCTTGGTTGAATTATTAACCATTTTTTTATTTTACTAATAATAATATCTATTGCACATCCATTAGAATGGAACATTTTAAGGAATTTTTTAGAAGGCCATGTATATCTACTTTGTGATAGATCAAGGTTGGTGATATGATGATAATTATACCAAACTTGGTACATTGTATAGAAGAGAAGTTATATGTTATTTGAGTAAAAATAAAATCCACACAAGATCATTATAAGTTTTATACATATTGAAATTTGGGAATTTTTAGAGTTATATGTTAGAGATAATGAATTATTAAATGTACCTTATAATTATAGGCCATGTAAGTTTGGTATAGGTTGAAGAAATTATCCATGGTTTATTGAAAATTTAGATTAATTGGAGTGAATTAGTTAAGTGGCATAATATTTGGATCTTCCAACATAAATAGACATAGTTCATTACATCCTCTACATATTGTAACCTCAAATATATCTTCATGATGAATCCCTTGTTATTGATTGGGGTGTGTTTAATATTGGAAAATACATAACAATCATGAAATAAACTATAAATATTCAAGACCTAAATGATAAGTTTTTTTGTTGGAATGTTATTCCATTAGTGCATGATTTGTGTAGATACAATGACTTGTAGGAATGTACATGGGAGATAGATTCACAGAAGTGGGTTCAATACCTAGATTTGTTTTATACCTTAATTCTTGTAGTGAATTTTGGATTTGGTTTTGAGTTTAATAAATTGAGGTTTTCTTCTCAAATTTGTATAAGATGTTAATATTTAATCCTTTCAATGTAAAAGTTATTATTTGATAATTATCTCATGTGATCATAAATTTTTTGGGTCTTTTTTCTTGAGTAACCTGGGGTTTTATTTTAATTATTAGGGATGACAATCAATTGAAAGGTTTATAATTTTAAGGATTATAATTTAATTGTATGCATTACTCTGTGTGTTATAGATATTAGCGAAGAAGTAGCATTATGGATAGTTTAATCTAAAGTGAATTTCTCTCTAATATAGATGTCATGTCGTATGGGTTAGGTTACATCATCATTTATTTTAGTAGGGGATTTTTTTCTTAAGTGTTAGAGTTAAATAAAGGTTTCACCACATTTCATTATCATTTAAATATTTATACATTGTTTATATGACTATGTAATGATGTTTTCAATTACATTATGAAGGTTTTGAAGGAGATTATAGTTTCATAGGTGGGCATTATAGGATATGTGGTTAGGTTATTTTTTTTGGATAATATTTTTAATGATTTAATAAATCATTCCATAGTATTTTACATTTAATCATAATAATTTTATCATTAGTGATAATTTAAATAGAAAATAGGTCACTGATTTTAAAATAAGATTGGTTCCACTATTAATTTCAAAGAAATTATTTTCCTGAAGAGATTATGGAGTAATAACCTATATTACACCAAAATGATATTTTATATAATTAAATTTTAAAGATAGGTGGGTGAAAGATTTAAGGGTATATAAGGTTTTTTTGATTCATAATTTTTAGATCCTAAATTGAATGATTCTCATTATACTCTAATGTAATGAATTTCTATATAATTTTCAGATCCTAAGTTGACCAAACTACATTTTTCTATAATGAGATATGTTGTACCATGTTTTTTTAGTTTTTATGTTAAATCATAAATTTGGATGTGCCTTTATCTTTTTATTCTAGTTTATCCACTTCTATGATGATGAAACACAAATTTTCCATTTTTTTATTCTGTAATAGATTGAAAATAACCCTAAAATTTTCATAATTTAAGGGTAAATATCACACTTTTATAATATTAGTATATTTTTGAGTTATTTGTAAATATGGGATAAAATTTTGATTTTAATGATTTAATAACATTTATAAATTTTATTTTCATAGTCGTATATTAATTATTGTAATGTTGACATGTAGATTATTAAGGATTTGATCCAGGACTATGGATATTTGAAAATCAAATTTTCTTTTGAAGAAGGTTGTAGTTGTATTCTATGGTTAAAGGAAATCATAGCCAAATAATTACAGTAAGATGAAGAGAGAAATGTATTGGAAGAAAACTGTAATTTCATTTAACTATCAATGATATTATATGTAATTATGATATCAAAATTCTAGAGGCTATTATGGATATTATACATTACAACTAAGGCACATCAGCTTCTTAAAGCTGAGGAAATTAATGGGGAAAGAAAATAATTTTATATGGTGTCCCCATATCATCACCAATGAATGAATCATACCCTATAATATCTATTTATGACACAATAATCTGAATATCATAGGCTATAATTATTATTAATCATAAAAGAAAAATGGGTCGATGAACTCTACTTATTCATATCTTTAGTACAATATTCTCATATTTTAAACACCCAAATTTCATCATAAATTCATAATATCATCACCAACTAATTCACATAAAGATCATTGATTCTACATATACATAATGATAATCATTTTAAAGGGTAAGATAAGCCTAGCCTCTAGGGTTCCATGACCATTCATGAAAAGAGATGACCATGCATCTCCTATATAAACCAAAATTATATTCTTGTATGGATTGAATAAAAAAGTGGTAAAGGATTAAATACATTAGATATGTGGGACCATAAAGAGGAAAGATGGAAATAAATAATAAGCACAACTTCCCAAAGCATGGAAAGGTAGAAAAGAGGACTTGAAGGTTCTATTTCCATGAGGAAGAATAACCTAAGTACTCAATTCCAAGTGAGATGATACCATACAACCCAAAATAAGAAATAATTTTATAAATAAAATAAGAGGGGATAGAGAATGAGTATTTTTTAATTCTAAACCTCTCAATCATAGCATTTTTTTGGTTTACTTATAATTCTTTGTGAACTACCCCTATATTCTCACCTATAATAAGAACTGACACTTTATTGGTCATTGGTTTGGAAGAGGGAGATCCATAATTTTTTGAGTCCCTATTATATTATTAATAGTTATTATAAATTTATTTTATTCTATATTAATAGCTTAATGTGTGGATGAAGTATTAGAAATAATCATAATTTAATTAATTAATTCATTTGATTTTCTTCTTGTATTGTTTAAATTATCATCCCCTCTACCTAAATCATAATATATATAATGAAATAATATAGGTTAGAGAGTGAAGTGTCATATGATAATGGAAACATGGATGGGAAATAAATAAAAGGGTGTTAAATGTTTTAGGAGTTCACTTTTCTAGATTGATAGTTGTGTATGAACAGAGACGTGAGGTCCTGTTGAGCCACTTGGCAGATGAAAAGTAGTTTATCCATTAACATAGGATATAAGGGTTAATGAATCATTATAATACTATTTTGGTATTAAATCATAAACTCAATATAAGGGGTGACTGGTCCATGATCAAGAATTATTTCACTGAGTAAGAGTAATAGTACATGATTCCAATTATTAGACAATGATTGAATGAAGTGTTAATCTACTAAAGGATCATGTAGTGACCCAAAATTTTTTAAATAAATTTTTACATATAAAAATATAAGTGTGTTATATTTAACTATATAAAACTCAAAATAAAATACCATTTTTTATTGGAACAATATAAAATAAATATGGCCATTATGACTATTTGGAATTATGACCATTGGTAATATTGCTATTATAAAAAGAATATTATAATTAGTATATATTAACGGTAATGATGAGTGGTAATTAATGAATTATAGAGGAATGATGATCTAAAAATTTTAGTATCATACCTTATGAAGATCATTTATCAGATCTTGGGAAGGAGGTATCATCAATGGGGTTTTCCCATGACCAATCCCAAAAAAAACATCAACAAGTGAGGCTCAATCAGAACCATCTATGAAAGAAGTTCAAGTTAGTGGAAATCAACACTAAATCAATATTTTTCAAACCACCCCACAAAAGTAACACTATTTTACACATTAAACTAAGGGATTATACAAGTGTGATAATGGGTTATGTATCTATGGGATATGTAGTATTGATGTGTAAATTCTTATAGAAATGAAATGGTGTTTATTCTGATACCATATTGTTATTAATATTTGTGGATGAGATTATCTAAAGGTGAAATTTAATATTTTTGGTTATCTTAATAAATAAAAATATAAGTTATTTATACCATAATACAAAAAAAAAATAAATTGTTAAATATAATAAAATAAATGTTCGACATAATGAAATCATAATTACATTTTTAGAAAAATATATATAATTTCTTTGTTAAAATATTTTTTAATGATAAATTTAAAAGTTTTAAACAAAATTTCATTATAAAAAAATGTTTTCATGAATAAATATATATTTTCATAAATCTGATAATGTAATTATATGAAACCCTAAGTAATTTTTCTAAGTGTGAAAATTTTTATCATGTAATAAAAAAAATTTCTTTTAAATAAATAAGGATTTTATTTAAATATTAAATTTCCCATATTTAGAAAATTATTTTTATAAAATGGATGTATGTTTTGGAATAATCACATATAAATTACCCTTGGGTGATGTTTTGTAATTATTATGAAAATATTAAAATTTTAGGTGAACATTAAAATACTATATAAATAACGTATAAATACCATATTTAGTAATAGTATATTTGAATGAATTTTTAGGGATTATATAATTTAGAGAAATATTTTAATCCCCCATTTAATTTATAATAATTTTTTCATTACCATTGATTCACAGTACGATTTACTATTTTAGGATATAATATTTTACTCTAAAACACCCCTCTCCTCCCCACCCTTCACCACCCCATTTATCCACCCATTCTATGACTTATCTCATAATAACTCTACCTTAATCTCTAATAAAATCTCTAATAATGTTCTAAAATATTTCATATCATCAATATACCAATCCAAGTTTCTTAAGGCGTATCATAAGAATGAATATCCAAAGGAAGAGGTAATGTTCCCAACCTAACTCTCTTAAATTATTTTCTTCTTTTATCTCCTCAAATATATTTTATACTTAATAGTATTTTAACATAAGTATTATTAATATTATTAAATGTTATTATAATAATGGAATTTCCATTTTATATCATCATATCATTCTAATTTAAATTTGAAATGTTGTTTATATTATGGTCGGTTCACCAGCTTCATGAACAACACATTTCATTTTCACCGCTTCCTTTATGGTTAATTGAAATTAAAAAATTATACTTAAAAATGAATTAAATTAGTATATATATAATTTCGTATTTTGGATTTTATAAATTTTCATAGAATTAAATTAAACCAAATAATCTTTCTATGGTTGAAAAAACTGCCAAAATGATCCAACTGTATAATGATAATTGTTACACACAAAAAACCATACCTATATATGAACAATTATGGATATTTAAAACCTTTTAAAATACTTAAATTAAATAAAAATTATTTCATCACAATTTTAGAGTTATGTAACCATTTCATAAGAAGTTCCATAATTATCTACAAACAGATGTGACATTGGAATCATGGCACAAACGACCCCGGGACAGTAAATATAAACATGATATCTCAATAAAATGATTATAAACTAACCTAAAAGAGTAAAAATAAATTAATATATATGAAAAATATCCTAGATAAAGTATTTAATAACGTTAATTTTATTATTTAAGATGTAATATGAACATACCAAGCGATTCAAGGACTAGAGGTAAGGGAACTTTTGAGCACCCTCATTATGTTTGGGTAACACTTTCTATTTATTTTTATACCTTTACCTCTATAATATCCACATATAATTATTCCATATTTTGTATATATTTTCCTTATATATATACTTAATTTACTTTACCTTTATTTTTCAGGAATAATATATTTTCTTCAAGTTTCCTATTGAATTCATTCTTTTAAGAAAACCCATTTAAAGAGAATTTGTTAATTTCTTAACTCTTTTCATATAAAACTCTATCTAATCTTTTTAAACTAATTTGGTTTCTAAAAATGTGATTTTTTTATTTAAAACCATTTGTTTCATTTTTGGATTTAAATAAATTAACATGCTCTTACCCTCTTTAAAGAATATTTACTTTTTTTTTCTTAAAACCCCACTTAAGAATTCATTTCCAAACATACTTCTCCACTATTTTTATGAATTAACTCCACAAGAACATAACTTTCATGAACCATTTTTCTTTATTAATTTATGAACATCTAAGAATTATTTAATCTTGTAACGTCCCAGATTCAGGTGCCACTCAATGGGTGCCCCGAACCCGGTTGGTCACATGACCTCAAGAGCATTTCCCCAAATGCCAGAGGCTGCCGACTAAAAGCGAGGGCCCATGTATGATAGTGGGGAAACTATTCCCTCATTTGTCAAAGTGTATCATAACATAATAAAATATAAAACATACAACAACAATGGAAGCAATAAACCATACACATTTAAGATGAACAACTGCAGTAAAAGATAACCAACAGTCATATTGATAATGATGCAACATGTCTCAAGTTCTAAGAAAAAAGCCAGAACATGTTACACAACAATACAATACAATACAATACAACTCCAAGAACAAGGTACAGTAAAGAAAAACAAAGAAAAGTAGACAGAACGCAGCAACATCACAAGATTAAGCTCGGTCCCATGCTCTATTACTCCTCTACTACAATCATGTACCTGTATAGGGACCCTTGCTCCTGTCAACACTTGCAGAAACGTAATCTATTTGGGATGAAGACATGACCCAAACAAGGTGTGAGAAATAAATCCCAGTAGGCACCCACCAAAGGCCCGTGCCCAACTGTGTAAAAAATATGCAACAACAGTGTGCAATAGTAAAATGCAATAAACTAAGAAGTACTCAAAAGTAACTAACTTTACCAGTTATATTGCCATTTTATTATTCATTTAACGATTTAATTTAGTAACATTCTCTGCTCAATAGAACCAAGCTCTCAGGACAATTAGAATCTTTCCCTTAGAATAATATAGTAAAACCATGCCCTTAGGCTATCGAATATTTCCCTCAGGTGTACGAAGTGTCGCCCTCAGGCACAGAGTCTATCGCCCACAGGCATAATGAATATTTCCCTTAGGCTAAAATAACCACTGCCTTCAGGCTAAAGGAGACACTGACCTCAGGCTAAGTAAAACACTTCCCTTAGGATAAACAAGTAACCAGGCCATGACCAACATAAAAACAAGTAATTCACAAAAAATCCCTCTCAAGGAAATTCAATAATTATTATTACAATGGCATACCCTCGGGTATCTTGGACAAACGGCTAAACAGAGGAACGCACCCCCAGGGTGGTCCTGGATCCAAGAAGTGATCCCAAACAAAAATTTATTATCACATTTAATTACCTATACAATTCTAGGTATTCAAAACATCCAAGGCATCAGCCACACGACACCCCAATATGGGTTCATAGCACAACGGTACACAAAAATGCACAATAGTTGGAATTTAAACACCAAGCCACCTACCTTGATCGCCCCTGATCGGTATACGTGAACGATGATCCTTGAATATTCCAAGAACAACATAGATTTGAGGTGAAATAAATCCACGTTCAAATGTAAATAACTTCCCCTCAAGAAATAATTGGTAAGAACGACTTAAGGAGAAGGAGAGTCTTACCCGTAGGGTTTCAACAAGATCGACGGAGGCGGAATCAGATTCCAGGTGCTCGATCGAGCGGTCTCAAAAGTTCCGGCTGTCTCTCCTAAGCCTTCCTCTAATTCTAAGCCTTACTTGTGAACAGGGGAGGCTACTTCCCATTTTAAGCAAAAAAAAAACAAACTACACAACATGTACTTTTCTCATTTAACTGTTCCTCTGGCAGCTACCTTTCCCACCATCACACTGTTCATCCGTCGACATGAGTACATGACGTGTATTCCTGATCACTCAGCATGTACTGTCACACGGCTAGCAGCTGCTTCCACTGCCTTACTATTCACCTGCCGACTGACTACACGGTGTGTAAATACCCACCACACGACATGTAGTAATTTTTACACCCTTCATCGCTGACATGGCTACACACCCTATGTACTCATCCCACACGACCAAAGTACATGGCATGTGGAAAAGTACATGGTGTGTAGCCACAGAATTTAGGAATTTTCTCCATTTTCCTTATTTTCTCAAAAACACTTAAGGAAAAGAGAAAAGAAGAAACCCATACCTCAAAAATAAGGACTGAATTCTTACAAACTTCCCCCCTTAAAGCAATTCATCCCCGAATTTCCCTTCCAAGGGTGGTGAAGATAAAGCTTAGAATAGCTCTAGCCACTGAGCATGTACTTAGGTCTCCCGCTCCCAGGTTTCATCCTGCACTCGGCCATGCTACCATAATACCCGCGCGAGAGGAACTGACCGGCCTCAGAGAAGCTTTGTGCTCCTATCCACGATACGAATCAGATGCTCCTCAAAGGATGCATCGATCTGAAGTTCAATCTCCTTGGGCTGAAATACGTGAGATGGGTCTGAATGATAGCAGCGCAACTGAGATACATGGAAGACGTCGTGCATGGCCCGATACCTCTGTGGTAACTACAACCGATAGGCAACCATCCCAACTCTCTCTAGAATCTCAAATAGCCCCACATACCTTGGTGAAAGTTTACCCTGTCTTCTGATCTGCCTGTGTACCAACCTCGGTGAAACACACAAGAAAACCTGATACCCGACCACGAACTCCAAGGGTTGTCTACAATGATCATCATAAGATTTCTGACGAGACTGTGCGGTAGCCATCCACTTCTAAATCAACTGGACCTGCTCAGAAGTCTCCTGCACGAGACATGGTCCCAGTAAAGATACCTCACCTGCCTCTAACCAGCACAAGGGTCATCGGCATGTCATACCATATAAAGCCTCGTAAGGTGCCATCTCAATAGTTTCCTTAAAACTGTTATTATAGGAAAACTCGACCAGGGGTATGTGATTCTCCCAAGAGCCCCCAAAGTATAGGATGCATGCACGTAGTATGTCCTCCAGCACCTATATCGTACGCTCTGACTGGCCATCAGTCTGAGGGTGGTAAGCTGTGCTCAGAATCACCTGTGTACCCAGTGCCCTCAGAAAACTCTGCAAGAAAATAGGCATAAAACGGGCATCCATATCTGAAATGATAGAACGAGGAACCCCATGAAGATGTACGACCTATCAGATATACAACTTTCCGAGCTCGTCAACACCGAAGGTCTCCTTGATCGGCAAAAAGTGAGCAACCTTTGTGAGTCTGTTTATAATAACCCACACGACATCATTGACTCAAGGTGACATCGGAAACCCAGTCATGAAGTCCATCACAACATCATCCCATTTCCACTTAGGGATGGGTAAATGTTGCAACAGTCTGGAAGGCCTATGATGCTATGCCTTCACCTACTGACAGGTGGAACACCTCGTAACAAAACTAGCTATCTCTTCTTTAATACCCAGCCACCAATACTGACGTCTCAAGTCGTGGTACATCTTGGTAACCCCGGGATGAACTGCCCAAGATGAAGCATGAAAATATCGCATCATCTCCTCACGTATATCCCATGGAACCCACAATCATCCATGGAAACATAGAATTTCATCATCTCCTATCATCCATCCAGGAGGAAGGTCCTCACTTTCCACCGACTCCCATAGAACTAGGCCTTCTAAATCAGATAGCTATCTCATACTCACTCTATACAGGAGGGTATAAGTCACAGCTAAGGAAGAAAGATAAGTTTTCCCTTCACTCTCGCGCACCTCCAGATGCATCTCAGAGAACAAAACCATAAGCTTCCACTCACCACTGGCCTCATGCATCGTCTATATCTGATTCCTCCTACTCAGTGATCAGTTACTGCATTTCCTTTACCCGGTGTATAGGAAAGCTCAAAATCAAAGGACTGAAGGTATTCGACCCACCTTCTTTGTCTCAAGTTCAAGTCACGCTGAGTAAAGATGTACTTGAGACTTTTGTGGTTGGTGAAAACCACAAAATGGTTTCCCAAGAGATAATGTATCCAACAGTGCAACACATGAACAACTGCAGCCAACTCGAGATCATGCGTCGGATAATTCCTCTCATGTGGCCTCAACTGCCGAGAATCGTATGCAACAAATCAGTTGCCCTGCATCAAAACTACTCCCAGCCCAATACCTGATGCATTACAGTAAACTGTATAGCTCTTCCCTTGATCTGGAAGTATCAGGACTAGTGCTGATGTCAACCTTCCTTGCAGGTCCTGAAAGGCTCTCACAAGCTTTCGACCAAATGAACTTCACACCCTTCTTAGTCCGACCCGTCAACAGTGCTGCTAAGTGGGAGAAGTCCTGTATGAAGCATCTGTAGTAACCATCTATCCCCAAGAAACTCTGTATCTCGAACACGTTCTTAGGATACTCCCAAGAAACTACTGCTCTCACTTTCTCTGGGTCTACTGCAACTCCTACCTCTGAGATGATATGACCCAAGAAGTGGACCTGGTCCATCCAAAAGTGGTACTTTGAGAGCTTATCATATAGATAATTCTCTCTCAGTGTACTCAATACGATCTCAAGATTGGTGGCATGGTCATGTCGAGTGTGAGAGTACACCAAGATATTGTCCACGAAGACTACCACAAAAGAATCCAGATAAGGATGGAACACACGATTCATCAGAGCCATGAAAACTACTGGTGCTTTCGTGAGTCCGAACGACATAACTAAGTACTCGTACATACCATTTCTACTCCGAAAGGCTGTAAGTGGTATGTCTGATGGTCTCACATGCACCTGATGGTATCATGATCTCAAGTCAATCTTTGAGAACAATCGTGCTCCACGAAGTTGATCAAAAAGATCATCAATACTTGGTAAGGGATATCGGTTCTTGACCGTCAGTTGGTTCAACTTATGATAATCCACACAGAGTCTGAGGGTACTATCTACCTTCTTTGCAAAGAGGACCAGAGAACCCCAAGGAGAAGTACTGGATCGGATGAAACCCTTTGCCTGTAACTTGTCTAACTATCTCTTGAGCTCCTGCAACTTTGGTGTAGCCATCCTATAAGGAGGAATGGACACCGGTGCTGCCCCTGGAACAAGCTCAATAGAGACATCCACCTCTCGCTCTGGAGGTAGACCCGAAAAGTCGTCCGGGAAGACATCCCTGAAACGATCAACCAATGGAGGGAAATCCTTCTGAAAAGTTCCCTGATCATCCAGATATAAACTTGAAATCTGGGCTATGACTCCACCTCGTCCATGATGTTCTAGTCCAACTCGACTCACCTGAACATCCCATTCGCCCTTGTATAGAAACTCTCTTCCCTCTGGTGATGTGAAACTCACCCTACAATGATAGAAATCTATAAAGGATCAAAAGGGAATCAACTAGTCCATACCAAGAATGACATCATAGTTTTCATCTCTAAGACATAGAGGTCCCATAGAAAGTGACACCCTCCTACCTCAATGGGGCACTCCTTGCACTGAGGCACACATGTCGTTCTAGTTCCCAACGGAGTGTCTAGCATCATAATAGCAGCAGCAGAAGAATAAACACAGAGCCCAAGGCTCTCCATAATGGGCACAAATATAAATCTATGTGTAGAACCCGTATCGAAAAGTACTGAAGATAAGAAAGAAGCTACTAGAATAGTACCTCTGATAGTAGAAGGTCTGAGATCCTGCTCCTGTTGGGTTTGTTGCACTACATATGCCTACCCAGTGCCGTGGCCCTATGACACATCCTAGCTACCCTGAGCTATCCCGCCCTACTGCCTCTGAGATCCTGTTGTATGGCTACCATGACCATAACCACCATCTCTGCCCGCACACCCTGACATATTCCAGTTTCCCAAATGGTAAGAAGCTGTTGGTCCTGCTCCCACACGCGGTGTCTGCACAGAACCCCTCTCACTAGCCACTAGTGGAAATGCCCTGCAAAATCACTACAGATGAACCATATTACCGTAAGCTCGGCACTCCACCGGGTCACGTGGACATTGCGGTCTCTTGTGCCCCTCTTTACCACACTGGTAGCACCTGACCGGGACACCTGAAGTAATCACCTAGCCAGTACTGCCACTGTGAGGGAAACTCATCTGTCGCTTCCTCTTCCTGGTAGAAATAGTACCAGAAACTGGTGTCAAACCACCCTGGCCCACACCACTAGCTTCCCGCAGGTCCGCTCAGTAATCAGTGCCTGGTTCACAATAACATGTAATGTAGGCCACCTGAAAACATTCACCAGTGCTCGGATGTCATATAGAAGACCATCCTCAGAGAATCTATCCCTCAACGTATCATCACCCACCTGAACTGGTGCAAAACATTGAAGCTCGGTGAACCGAGCAGAATAATCCATCACCGACATAGCATCCTACTGCAGATTAATGAACTCTCGAGCTCTATCTACCCTCAGCGTCTCTGGGAAGATGAAATCATAGAAAACTGTTTGAAAATATTCCCATGCCATGTCTCTGTGATGATCTGTATGAGTGGTAAAATACCACCACCTCTTGGATGAATCACGCAGCATATAAGTTGCGAGCTTGACCCTCCGCCCCAGAGGCGTCTCAAGATGCTCAAAAATAGCATGCATAGACCCCAACCAAGACTCCGCAACCTGTGGTCCGCCATACCCTGAAAACATAGGCAGATTCTACAGCTAGAAGATATGAATCAGCTTAGCCATAGATGTGGCAGCCGACGGTGCTCCCTAAAAGGTCTTCATGAATCACATGAAGCCTTCATAGAACTGCACATCTGCGCTTGTGTCCGGTATAACGGCTGGCACCACATCTGGCTCTGCTGGAGGATCCACTGGTAGCCCATGGACCACCATATTTGGAGTATAATCGTTGTCGCTCTCTTAGATAACAACACATGGTTGCTTCGGTGGCATGAATCTACAAGGTCAAACACATGCCTTAGATCAAGATTATCACAGACTGAATACGAAGGGAACAAAAAGGGTACAGGAGGAAGAAGGCATTAAATATTTTCAAAACAAGACTACACTACATGTATACTGACTACACGACATGTAACTGACTTCTATTACCCTTCCCATGTCCTTCTAAACAACTAAGACACACAGATCCCATTGAACAAGACTACATGGCGTGTATATAATCTACACGGCGTGTGTGGTGTAATTTTCCAAATTCCCGTGTCATTCGTGACACAGCCGACTACTCGGCTTGATACTACACGACGTTCTACACCCGTACACGGCGTGTACACCACTCCGTCTTCCCAGCCACACGGCCAGGTTCACACGGTCTGTCACCGGTCAAGACTACACGGCGTGTCCCATAGGTACACGAAATGTTCAAGAAGAGGTAACACCAACCCGTGTTTGTTAGTTACACGGCCGGATCCCCAGGCCAGACTACACAACATGTTCTACAGTGGACACAGCGTGTATGTCTTAAGGTCTCTGCTGTCCATGTTGTTAGTTACACGGGTGGACTTTGGGTCAACACTACACGACGTGTACATCCGGTAAACAACATGTTTTTTCCCCAAGCATTTCCCTTCCCCGTGTCCCCACCCACACGGTCTATGACATAGGAAGAGACTACACGGCGTGTACTGTGGGTACACGATGTGTACTCAAAAGGTTTTCTTTTCTTCCCAAACAGAATATCACACAGCATGTGTTCGAGGAACTACACGATGTATATCCTAGGTTTTCTGGATAGTAGGCCTCTAAAACTACTCCGGAACCCAGAAAATACTAAAAAACAACACCCAAGTGCGAAATTCCGACCTGTGAGGGCTCATACTCCCTACGAATCAATGTTTGGAATCTTATATATGTTATAAAAAGATAAACAATCGATGATCCACCAAATTCTGGCCAATGATGGCCCATACTCCCCAAAAACCAAAGTTTGGCGTCCATCCAATCAAAAGACTCACACAAAAATACCCTATCACATAGAAGGTATTTATCTAAGAAACTATCACAAAAACATGCTTTTCTATCACAACAACTATCACAACAACATACAAGTTCTAATGCGCCTACATGACATGGAACTATGCATGGCATTTGATTTCTATCACGTGCCTAAATGATGCATGAGATGGAATACCATCATCTCATCAGGTTTCAACTAAATAGAACCCATGGATAAAATATAAACATCACAATAACAAGTGCGTCACCCAATGGTGAAATCAAATAAACTGTAAAATTTGGGAAATCAGAAGAATTGCAAAAAAAAAAATACAAGGTAGACTGGATTTTACCTCTACACGAGTTAGCTACGTCCGAACACATCTTATTAATAACTACCATTTTCCAACCTATACCTAAATAAGGATCCAAATAGTAAGTAAAAGAAAATAACTTTCCTCTGATACCACTTAGTAACACCCCAGATCCATGTGCCACTCAACGGGTGCCCCGAACCCGGTTGGTCACATGACCTCAAGCACATTTCCCCAAACGCCAGAGGCTGCCGACTAGCAGCAAGGGCCCGGTTCTAATAGTGGGGAAACTATTCCCTCATTTGTCAAAGTGTAGCGCAGTGGAATAAAATATACAACATACAACAACAACGGAAGAAATAAATCATACACATTAAAGATGAACAACTGTAGTAAAAGATAACCAACAGTCATATAGATAATGATGCAACATGTCTCAAGTTCTAAGAAAATATCTAGAACATGTTACAAAACAATACAGTACAATACAATATAGCTCCAGGAACAAGGTACATTAAAGCAAAGCAAAGAAAAGTAGACAGAACGTAGCAGCATCGCAAGTCTAAGCTCGATCCCATGCTCTCCTACTCCTCTGCTACAATCATGTACCTGTATAGGGACCCTTGCCCCTGTCAACACCTGCAAAAACGTAATCTGTTTGGGCTGAAGACATGAACCAAACAGGGTGTGAGAAATAAATCCTAGTAGGCACCCCCCAAAGGCCCGTGCCCAACTGTGTGAAAAATATGCAACAATATTGTGCAGTAATAAAATGCAATAAACTAAACAGTAATCAAAATTAACTACTTTACCAGTTATATTTCCATTTTATTATTCATTTAACCATTCAATTTAGTAACATTCTGTGCTCAATAGACTCAAGCCCTCAGGTGAATCAGAATCATGCCCTCAGACTAATATAGTAAAACCATGTCCTCAGGCTTGCACTCAGGCTATCGAATATTTCCCTCAGGCGTACGAAGTGTCGCCCTCAGGCACAAAGTCTATCGCCCATAGGCATAACGAATATTTCCCTCAGGATAAAATAACCACTACCCTCAGTCTAAAGGAAACACTGCCCTCAGGCTAAGTAAAACACTGCCCTCATGCTAAATAAGTAATTGGGCCATGCCCAACATAAAAACAAGAAATTCACAAATAATTCATCTCAAGGCAATTCAATAATCATTATTACAATGTAATAACCTTGGGTATCTTGGCCAAATGACTAAACAGAGGAACACACCCCCGAGGTGGTCCTGGATCCAAGCAGCGATCCCAAACAATAGTTTATTATCATATTTAATTACCTATACAATTCTAGGTATTCAAAATAGACAAGGCCTCAGCCACACGACACCCCAACATGGGTTCGTAGCACAACGGTACACAAAAATGCACAAAAGTTGGAATTTAAACACCAAGCCACCTACCTCGATCACCCCTGATCGGTATACGCGAATGACGATCCGAGAATCATCCAAGAACAACGTAGATCTAAGGTGAATGAAATACCTGTTCAAACGTAAATAAATTCCCCTCGAGAAAGAATTGGTAAGAACCTCTTAAGGAGAAGGAGAGGCTTACCTGTATGGTTCCAACGAGATTGACAGAGGCAGAATCCGATTCTTGGTGCTCGATCGGGCAGTCTCCAATGTTTCAGCCATCTCTCCCAAGCCTTCCTCCATTTCTAAGCCTTCCCTATGAATAAGGGAGGCTACTACCCATTTTAAGTGAAAAAAACTACACGGTGTGTACTATTGACTACACGACGTGTACTTTTCTCATTTAACTGTTCCTCTGGCGGCTACCTTTCCCACCGACACACTGTTCATCTGTTGACATGAGTACACAACATGTATTCCTGATCACACGGCATGTACTGTCGCACGGCTGGCGGCTGCTTCCACCGCCTTACTATTCACCTGCCAACTGACTACACAACATGTAAATACCCACCACATAGTGTATAGTCGGTTTTTAAACCCTTCATCACCGACATGGCTACACACCCTGTGTACTCATCCCACACGGCCAAAGTACACAACGTATGGAAAAGTACACAGCGTGTAGGCACAAAATTTAGGATTTTTTCCCATTTTCCTTATTTTCTCAAAAACACTTAAGGAAAAGAGAAAAGAAGAAACCTGTACCTCAAAAATAAGAACCGGGTTCTTACAAATCTAGTCTTTCATGGTAATATTTATGATATCTCATTTGGTTATTCTCTAAAAAAAATTTATGTAACCTATTTCCTTTTCATGGTATTTCTCATAATTATTCCCTATGTATGATTTCCTTATGTGTCACACATATGAATGTAAATGTTATGAATGTGATTTGTGGACCTAGAATTATAAATCCCCCAATTAATTGTGTAATGTTTTTATCTCATGATATACCATATATGGTGAACGAGCCGTGAGCCTAGCGCACTATGTTATATTGTATTAAAAGTGAGCCTTAACTTATTCTTATGATATAATGTTTTAAATTATTTCCAAATTCTTATGATTCCATGATCCTATGATATCATCTTATTCATTCAATTATTTAATGTGAATTTATATGATCCTTTACTTTTATTTTATCACGACATTACACTTGTCTTATATATATTATTTATCATAATGCTTTACTTTGATTATTCCCCTATCAATATTTATAGTTCACCATTTTACTTATGTATTTACCTAGGGTATCCTATACATTAATAGAGAATAAATAGGATTGAGGATCACATTATGGATAATTAAATAAATATGTCATGGTTTATGTTTAAATTAATGTTTTATGTATCTAATATCCCAAAGATACCAGGACTCCAGATTTATGGGTTATACTTTGTGAAATGTTATAGTAAAAATAATTAAAAAAAATGTATAAGAGAACCAGGTTACTCTAGTTGGTATCAGATAAATTTTTATTTATTTTTAGGGATTATGATAAGAATGAAATTTTTTAATCCTTAGGAATTAGTTTAATGAAAACATATTAAAATTTTAGTAAAGTATAGAGTGTTGGTTTAATATAATTGAAATCCCTATTTGGATACAAAAAAGTAGATATAGGCTCTAGAATAGATGCATCTAGGGGTAATAACCCTGAAAGAGGGTGGTTGAGTATTAATTCAATATTTACTCTGTTTACAATAAGTGCGACTAATTGCACACCTAGTTTTATAATCACAAATGATATGCTTTGGTTGATTCATATGCTCTTTACAAATAATTATAAATGATAAAATATATTGTTATGAAATTTGATGATGTAACACATAACTAGTTATGTTAGAGAATAAAATAGTAAAATAACCATCGATAAATAAGATTTAAATCTAAAAATTCATAAGTTCAGATATACATGACATTTATGAGTTATTCATTCCCTGTTAATAGTTTCTATTTTATATTTTTTTTAGTTTGAGTGTTATTATAATTAATTTAATTTTATTTTATTTAATGATTGGAAATAGGAGGAATATTACCAATAACCAATGTGATGGGTAATGTGATGATTTCCCAAATGATATTATTAAACTGATGGGAATAAGAGATGAGAAATTCATGTAAGTACTTGATCAAATGAATTATGTTATGAATTGTAACTTGAATCATGTGGAATATCCCACTTCTCCTAAGAAATAAAAAGTGTCAGTTGAGTCCTTTATGTGAAAAAGGCCTCCTACTTTTAGTAGATCTTCTATTCCCCGAATCATGTAAAAATGGATTATTTACATTGGGAATATATTATTTTCACTCTAGTTCTCTAAGAAATAGAAAGTCACATTGGCCATTTATCTCATAGATGGAGAAGTTTATTAGGGGTGGACACTGACTGAGAATAAAAAGCCTAAGGGATACATCAAATCCATGGAATATGAAGAGTTCAAGGAGATATTTTTCAGTAAATAATACCTCCACACTCTTCATCTTAAAATAGAGAGGTAATTCTTTGTAATCATGAAAAATGAGTACAAATAAATCAGGTTTCATGAGGAAAACTTTATAATGATTTAATGGAATGCCTTTAACATTGTCATTGGCCCCAAAAGTAAGATTGGACACTTATTTATTGGACTAAGGAATAGTATTTTAAAATATTTGTAAATTATAGATTTTGAAAATTATGAGGTATTTGTTTTTTGTGACCTTATAGACGAGATGGATATTGGTGATTCTCAATGGTCTCATGGGACCAGAGATAAGAATTAGAGAATTAAGGTTAATTATTGAGGATAAATGGATAAATCTAATGAAGGAACAAAAATAAAACCACACACTTATCATAATTGTGGAAAGAATATTCTTGAAAACTATCTCAATGAAATAAGGAGATTCTTTAAGTGTGGAAAGGAGGTCTATTAAGATAATGAATACTGAAAGGAGGTGAAGAATCTATTTAATGTGATGAAAAAAAGAAGTCTATGATTAATCCATAGACTAGGGTCCAATTTTTCAATTAAAATAAACATATAAACTATGCATGAAAATTCCATAATCCAAGGGTTGTTCAAGATAACTAACAAAAACAACCTCTAAGTCAAAAAGATCAAGGCTATCTCGTGCTATCATTATTGCTATGGTGGATCCTAACAACTAAGTAGTGAAAGGTACACTGGTTATTCATTCAATAATAGAGAACAAACTATTTTATTCTAGTTCTATGAATCATTTTATATCAAGAAATTTTATAAAAACTATTTAAAAACCACCTTAAAACATGGAGGTTGGGTCATCACTAGAAATTAAAAATTGGGAAATTATTTTATCTTAAGTATAAAATACCCCCTAGTCAAGATTTTTATGATGAATCTACCAAATAATATTATCATACCCCATTTAGTGGAATTAAATGATATTATGGGCATGGATTGGATGTTCCTATATAGAGATAACATCAACTAATGTGAAAATGAAATTACATTCCATAAAAAAATCACCATCTGATTCTTTACAGGTGTAAGAAGTAGGATTAATATTCTTTTGAATTTTTTCTCAATAATAGATATACTTTCTTTATGATAAATCATATATAGATCAAATTATTAATACAAAAGAGAGGATCATTTTTGAAGACATTCCAATTATGAGGGAATATACTGATATATTCCATGTAGAGTTTTCTAGACTTCCACTCAACCGACATGTTGAGTTCTTAATTAAACTTATACCTAGATCTCTACCCATATTTAATACCCCTATAGAATGACCCCTATTGAACAAGAATAATTATAGAAGCAACTATAAGAGAATCTCGACAAGGGTTTCATACACCCAAGTGCTTCACCATGGGGTGTTTTAGTCATGTTAATCAAGAAAGATGGGTCAATACGCCTCTACATTGATCATCACAAACTTAAGAAAACAACATTATAAAAAAATTATCAACTTAAAAATATTAATGACTTGTTTGATCAGTAATGTGGGGACCAATACTTCTCTAATGTGGATCTTTGGTTATGATATCATCAGTAAAATATGAAAAAGTAGGATATTTAGAAGACTACTTTTTATGCAAAGTAAAAACACTTTGAGTTCATAGTAATTCTCTTCACACTGACTAAGGATCCCTCAATATTTAGGGACGTAAGAATAGAGTCTTTAGAGACCACATTGACAAATTTATGGTAGTTTTTATAATTGATATTCTCATGTAATAAAAAATCAAGGAGGAATATGAGGATAATTTGAGTATATTGGTGAAAATCTCTAAGAAGAGAAGTTTTATATGCAAAGTATAATAAATGTGAATTTTAGATGGAGAAAGTATCATTCTTGGGGAATGTTATCACACAAAGGTGGATATCCATGGGCCTTTACAAGACAAGGTTGGTTAGGTAATGACCCAAAACAAAATATTTAACAAATATCCATAGTTTATTTAGATTAGGTGGGTAATATCAGATATTTGTGAGAAACTTCTCACGATTTTCAAACTTTCTAACCAAGATAACTTATAAGGGTGTAAGATTTGTCTAGAATAATGAATATGAATAAAGATTCAAGGATTTTTTGAAGAGGATAATCACTACACTTATATTCACACAACCCACTTGTGGGTAAGGATTTTGGATCTATAGTGATCCTTAAAGGATGGATTAGTTTGTGTCCTCATGAAAAATGATAAAGTGATAGCCTAAGCTTCTTGAAAATTGAAGATCCATCAGTATAACTATATGATTCATGTTCTAGATTTGGACTCTATAACCTTCATATTGAACATTTGAAGGAATTATCTATTTAGATAGAAGAGTAAAATATATATGAATCATAAGATCTTGAAGTATATATTCACCCAAAAGTAGATCAATATATTCTAATGAAGGTGGTTAGAGCTGATCAAGGATCATGACTACTCAATCCAATATCATCATGATAAGGAAAATAAAGTGGAAGATTCTTTAAGTATAAAATATTTTCAACCTTATTCATGATGAGTACTGAGAAGGATATAATATTCCTAGACATACAAAGGGAGGGCATGGGAATAATAAAAGAACATCATTCTACCCAGATCAAATGATTACTCAAGCATAAATTTTAGATAAAATTAAGGATTCTTAAGGGGATTACATGGAGATATAAAAAAGTAGATTCTATAAGAAATGGTAAAATCATAGAGCTTGACCTTGATGAAGAATTATTTGTGATATTTAGGTCAAAACTATGAACACCATAAAATATTGAGATAAATAAGGATATATTAAATGATTTACATAACTCAAAATTAACCAACCAACCATAGAGAAGAGAGATGTATAAATATCTTTGAGATAACTATTGGTGGGAAAATATGAAGAATTAGATTTTAGAATATACATGAATGTAACACCCTGAGATTTTTATGAGATATATATATTTTTAAATTTCTTGTGTTGTATACTACACAAAGATAAGTTTGAGATATATAAAACACTGACTTAGCTGTTGGTATACAAAACACTAATCTTTCCCGTGTCACACACAATTTTGAGTTCTTTTGATAGATTTCATTTCACGAAAGACTGAGTTTAAGAGAATAATTAAATAATATTATGTTACCTTATAACCCAACCATTCTAATGGAGAGTATTAATAGTATTAACTAAATTATGAACATATTCTTTACACATGCATATATATTTAGTTCTTTCATGAGAAATTAATTATAAATGAAAATAAAACCCTTTTTGAATAAAAGGATATGTTTTTTTTTTCTGAAAAACTATTTAAATAAAAATAAGTGAGTTTATAAAATAACAAAATCACTATTGATTGATTTTATTAATGAAATATATATGTAATATATTCAATCTAATTTTTAAAATTCATCTTATATTTTTTATAAATATAATATAAGATCAAATTCAATTTTTCAGATAAAAAAATTATTTTTCAAAAAATGTAGTTTTGCCATATTTTGATGGAACACCCATTTTAAATAAAGTTTTTAGAACATATTTTTATTATATTTGACAAAAAAACTTATTATTTTGAATCAGGATATAAAAATTTACTTTGGATGAATTTTTGATATTTTTATAATAAGTTTCAAGTTTTGATGAATAGTAAAAATATATTGAATTTTAATTGAAAAAAACTTTTTTCATAAAAAAAATTAATATAGTTAATTTATATTATTTAATGATTTTAAAAATATAAATATATTATATTTTTATCATTTAATATAATTTAGGTTATTTTCATTAATTTTATATTGAATTTAGATGTAAAAACATTTCAATATTTTGCATGTTTTAACTTTTAAAACCTGTTATCGTATTCCGACAATGAGATTAATTTTAAATTAATTATTAAAAATTATATGTTTTGAATTTTGAAAAATGGATTCTTTATTTTTAATCAATTTTTCTATATTATTTTAATAGATTTATTTTATTTTTGGGTACTATGAATAGTAACTTCAGTAATTTTTTATTAATATGGTAAAAAGGTAAATCAGGTAATTAAAAGTAAATATAATATTATAAAATTACCTTAACAAGTGTCATAATATCATTTTATGAGTTTTTTATACCTAAATCATCCTTGGGTCAAAATGGTATCCTTTGGAAGCTACTTGGATGAGATTAGGACATTTAATATATTTTATTTTAAGAAAAGTTAAATATGTCTTACTCAAATTTTAATAAATATATAATTTTTAATATAAGGTTATACAGAAGATAAGTTCATCTATAAATACTCATTGGAAATATAAAATGTTTTTATTTATCATGGTAATTTATTTTTAATTTTTAGAAAATAAATAATGACTTGAAAGGCTTATACATTGATGATGTAAAAATTATTTAATTGATGAAAAATATATAAAATAATTTTTATTAAAATTATAATAACCATTAAAAGAAAAAAACTTGACCAAATATTATTGGTCAAATAAATATCGACTATAATCATTCAAGGGTCTAGTTATTGACCAATTGAATCCATATGGAAAAGATTATGACACTTATAATATTTTGTTTAAAGTGATATTAAAGTTATCACATTCATGTTTTAATACATTTAACCTTTGTAATGTAGGATTTTTATATAGATATATTCAACTATAAGTATTATTATTAAATATATAGGATCTATATTCATTATAGTATTTTTTTATTTAACAAAAATGTATATTAAATAATTACACAAAACTGATGTAGTAATTAATTTTTAATGGAAATATCAAATTAATGTTATTAAAACTATTAAAATAAATAAAATTTGGGTTATTTAATATATAAAATTAATATTATAGATTAAATTTACCCCTTATGGATATAATAAAATATTTTTTTAGGATAACATCTTATATTGATATTTTAAAAAATCAATAAATTGAATAATGTCAAAATTGACACTATTGTTTGTTTATCAAAATAATGTATTATTAAATTATTTAAAAATAATAAAACATTTTTAAAAATATATAATAATTATTATATGGTTTAAAATACTATAAATTATTCATTTATAGTCTAATTAACATCAAATAAGTAAGTATTTAACCCTTTTAATATTGAAATATTTGTTACCTAAGTTAAAGATTAAATAGAATAACTAATTGTTAATTAGAATTATAAGTTTTATATTTACATAAAAACATATATAAAATTTATTATTTGATAATATTAAAACCTTATCTCATATAATATTTTAAACTATGACATTTTATAGTTTTTTATGGGTTTTTATTTTATTATAAATTAATATTTTTAGAGATTCCAAAAGTGCCCCTCACCTCAATTATAAAGAAACCTCCTCCATCACTTATTAAATTAAATTTGAGCCTTAAATATCAGATATACCAAAAACATTTACCTTATAAACTTCCTTAGTAACATTCTAGAGGTTCTGGTCTTCTCAAAATACCAACTCTAATGTCTTTAATAGGAGATCTAGAGGGAGCTCGTTGTAGAGGAGGTAATATCCTCTACCGATTCTTTCAAAATTATTTATTCTTCTACTTCCTATTCCTGATTTGTTTATGTTATAAAGTAATAAATATAGTATCAATTATATACTTATATTTTATTATGATTATGTAACAACCATATTCCACCTTCTATCCATCCTACGAAAAATGAAATCACCACACGTGCGTACGTACGACTTACCATTCCACACCGTGGTGTAACATTTTTTTTACGAACACCTTACATTGATGGGTATAATGATGGAAATAATAACTATATTCGATTATTATAACATTATATTGATTATTTAACAAAATTTATACCATCCAATTTCAAACCATTTCAAAATTATGGGAATGATATCGTTGCTCGTGCGTACGTACGACCTATCGTCTCCACAATGCGATGTGATTCATTGTACATGATATCCATTATAGAAATATTATATAAGTGTATATAATGAATAAATATGAAAAATATTCTGTTAATATCATTTTATAATGATATAAATATGACCTGATAATGATACCCTAAACTCATTCAACAAAACATGCATAAGAAAATGAAGCAGCTAATGCCCAAAAAACGAGTAATCATGAAATGTTATTAACAAACAGATGATAATATGATAATATATGATATCATAAAAATGAATATGATTCTGTAATAATTTAGTGAAATTATTTAAATCATTATATAGGAGGTTCAGATACATACAAAGGATATCAGACTTAAGGTAAGAGATAATTTCACAACCTCAACGTAAGTATTTACTGGGGTATATTTATCATCCACATCCATGTTTCTAAAAATGTTTTCATAAAATGTTTTAATATTATACTATGTATGTTTAAATTTATTTTTACCCATTTTTTACTTTTTAATACATGGTTTGAAAGGAGTATTTCCCTTTTTTTCCAAACGAGGTTCTTTTTAACTTTTTTTAGAAAAAGTACAAGAAGAATGTTTTTTAACTTATACAACATGAACACAATTTTACACCATAATTATTCCTTATTGAATTGAATATTACCTTATATTATTAATTTTTTTTCAAATAAAATGTTTTCTTTTAAAATTTTGGGTCATTTTAGGAAAAGAAAACAATTTAATCAAATAAAGGATATTTTCCTCAAGAAATGTTTTAAATGAAATTTTCATGATTCTATTATATGTTTTCAAAGTGGTTTCAAATTAAATGGTTTTGAACTTTTTTTATGTTTTAAAAGGTGATTTTGAAGGAAAATTAATGTTCTAAGTGATATTTCAAAATCCATCCCCATCTATGATGACATACTTTTTTATTATTCTAGAATACCATTCATATTATTTCTATGAATTGTTTATGTTTTTGATAGCATGATGTTTAAGAAACCTAATTATTTTCATGAGTTATGATTTTGATGAAATTATTTTGAAACTTTTATCTTTTAAATAGGTTATGATATGATTACATGTTTATGATTACTATTTCATTTCATGGGTTATGGTATGATTATTCATGTTCTTGTGGAACATGTATGTATGATTTAATTATGAGATGGGTGGGACCTATATCTCCCTTCCATGCATTGGGTAAATATGGATAAATCATTAGTTATATATGTTATGCATGAACCTAATTTCATGTTCACAATTATATGTGTGGATATGGTTTTTATGTCCATAATTTTATGAGTGGACTTGATTTTCATGTCCATATGTTTATTCAAGGGCCTAATTTCATATCCTTAATTTAATGAGTAAACTTGTTACTATTTATACATGTTCACAAAGTTAACAGTTTATGTGTATTAAACAATTTAATGTATTATGTTAATGTTATGATCTAACATATTATATTCATTGATTTTCTTATGATTCATATCTTATGAGCTATCATAGTTTATTCCATGATTTTTTATATGTAGGGTATTATATTCTATTCTAACGATCATGTTCTTAAAGGTTTGTTTTCAATGAAATTGATTTATTTTAAAATTTCACAACATTTTATGAAAAGAAAACAATTTTAACAAATAATAGATATTTTCCCCAAGAAATGTTTTAAATTATATTTTAATGATTCCTTTATAGGTTTTCAAACTGGTTTAAAAGAAAAGGGTTTTGAAAAATATTTTTATGTTTTAAAATATTATTTTGAAGGAAAATTCACGTTCTAAGTGATATTTAAAAATCCTTCCCCATCTAATATGACATAATTTGTTGTTGTTCAAGAACACCATTAATGTTCTTTATTTGAATGGTTTATGTTTTTATGGCATGATGTTTAAGAAACCCAATTATTTTCATGAGTTATAATTTTGATGAAATGATTTTGAAACCTATATATTTTTCACATGTATTGATATGATTAAATTTTATTATTATAATTTCAATTCATGGGTTATGATATGATTTTTTATGATCTTGTTGAACATGTATGTATGATTTAATTATGATATGGGTGTGACCTATATCTTCCTTAGATGCATTGGGTAAATATGGATAAGTTATAAGGTATATATGCTATGTGAGAACCTAATTTCATGTTCAAAATTCTATGCGTGGACCTGGTTTTCATGTCCATATGTTTATGCATGGACTAGATTTCATGTCCTTAATTTAATGAGTGAACATGTTACTATTTATACATGTTCAAAAAGTTACAAGTTTATGTGTTTGACACAATTTCATGTCTTATGTTAATGTTATGATCTCATGGATTATTTTATTTGATTTTCTTATGATACATGTCTAATAAACTATCAAAGTTTATTCCATATTTTTTATATTAAGGGTATGATGTTTTATTTTGATGATCATGTTCTCATACCCTTATTCTCATGATATACCTACATATTTCATTTTTATAACCTGACTGAGCATCTTATCTCACCCCTTTATATGTTTTATTTTCCTTAGGTTATAAATAAATAATTTTGGTAGGGGTACTAAAGGGGAAGATCTTTGTGGGAGATGTTGAAGATCTTTCACCAAATTAGTAAAATGTCTTCCATGTTTCCAAAGACACTAACTAATACGGTCATTTGGCATGTGGTTTTTCAATGTTTTAAGTATTAATAAAAAATTAATATAATTTCCATATATTTAAAGCTTGGGTTTTTATAAATAAAGTTCTTGATATTAAAAAAGTGAAGGAAAAAAGACAAAAATCCAAGGGGATGATTCAAGAATTACCCATACATTCATAGAAATGGGATAACTTCACCACTGATTTTGTTATGGGTATTTTGAAGACATCCAATGGAAATAATTCCATATAGGTTTTAGTGTAACTTCTTAAAAAAAATTCTTATGTAATCAAAATTCGATAGGTCTTATTGCTTGACCATGTTGAAAAGATATACATGAGAGAAGTGGTTAGTCTGTATAGAACATCACTATTGCTTATATCTGATCAAGATCTAAGGATCACCTCAAAGTTATGGAAAAGTTTATAACATGATCTTAATACAGAGTTGAACTTACGTATGTCCTATAACCCTTAAAATTATATCTAATTTGAAATAACCATCTAGATACTTGATGATATATTGAGAGGATACTCTATAGACTTCAAAGGAGGATAGGTCCAATATCTTTATTTGGTCGAGTTCTCATATAATAATAGATTCTAATAGAGAATTCATATGGATAATTATGAATCCCTATGAGAGAAAAGATGTAGAAAACCTATGTACTATGATGAAGTTAGTGAATTAAAGTTACTAGGACCCAAACTGGTTAAAGAAATAGCAGAAAAGGCCAATCCCATTCAGCAACACAGCAGAGAAATATACAGTTTACAAAATTTATACATTGATAATCATCGATGTGATTTAGAGTTTGAGGTTAGAGATAAAGTGTTCCATAATATTTATCCATGGTTTATATTATTGAGTTTTGGGAAGATAGGAAAGCTAAGTCCCATATATATTGGCCCCTTTAATATTCTCGATCACATTAGAGTAGTGGACTATCAACTAACACTCCCACCTAACCTATCTAAAGTACATGAAGTGATACAAATATATATCTAAAGAAAGTAAATACCATATCCCTTGCATATAATAAATCTAAATATGGTATAATTGGATATTGATATTTCTTATGAGGAGAATTAGATGAAGTTATTAGACTATAGAGACAAATTTATATGAAAAAAGACAACTCACTTGGTTAAAATTCTTTAGAGAAAGAAAAAGTATGAGGAACCAACATGGGAACTTCAGGAATTAATGAAATAGAAGTTCCCTCATCTTTTTTCATATTAGTATGTATAATAAAATTTTGAGGGTGAAATTTCATAAGGGGGAGTAATGTAATCACCAATGCTATTTTAAATTAAAATTCCCTTCTGAATATATACCTATGTTATATTTAACGATATAAAAAACATAATAAAATAAAAACAGAATTTTATTAGAACATTATAGAATAAATCTATCCATTATGACCATTGGTAATTATGACTATTGGTAATATTTTTCTCATAAAATTACCAATATAATTAGTGTATATTAATGGAAATGATGAGAGGTAATTGATGAAGAAGGGAGGAATGATATACTCAACTAGTAGGATCATACCTTATGAAGATAATTTATTTGATCTTAGATGGGAGGTAACATATATAGGGTTAACCCTTTATGAAGACCAAATAAAACTTCAATAAGGGAGGATCGAGTGGAATCATCTATATTTGAAGTTCATGTTATTGGAAATCACCACCCAATCAATATTAGCTGAACAACCCCATGAATGTACCACCATTTCACACATTACCCTAAGGGATTGTGATAGTATAATAAGGGGTTATGTATCTAGGGGATATGTAGTATTGATGTTTCAATAATTTTATAAATTAAATCTTGTTTACATTGATACCATGTTGTTTTCAATATTTACAGGTAAAAATAACTAAGGTTGAAATTTATTATTTTTGGGAAACTTTGTAAATAAAAATATATATTATTTATATCATAATACAATGAAATAAAAGTTTTATATATGATAAAATAAATGTTTGAAATAATGAAATTATAAATATATTTCTGGAAAAATATATATGATTTATTATCATTAAAATAAATTATTATAATAAATTTAAAAGTTTTAAATAAAATTTCATTTTTATAAAATGTGTTCAGGAAATAATATATATTTTCATAAATATTATAATATAATTCTATGAAACCATATGTATTTTTTTCTAAGTGTCAAATTTTTTTTCGTGTCATAAAAACTATTTTCTCAGTAAATAAGGATTTTATTTAAATATTAAATTTAATATATTTAGAAAATATTTTAATAAATTGGATTTATTTTTGAATCAATAAGTTTAAATTACACTAGGGTTATTTTTTGGAATTTTTATGAAAATATTTAATTTTTAGGTTTACATTAAATTGTAGTTTAAGTACTGAATATATACCATATTTAGTAATAGTATATATGAATATTTTTTTTAGGATTATAGAAGTTATACAAATATTTTAATTTTTGCTTTATTGTAGACTCACATTCCCATTACTATTGAGTCACAAGATGGGTTACTATTTAAATATATATTATTTGATTATAATATTTTATTATAAAACACCCCTCTCCTCCCCTTATAAATACCACTCTTCACCACACAATATATCTACTCATTATAAGCCTAATATCATTAAATCTCTACCCTAATATCTCACCAACTCTCTCCCCACATCCTATATGTTTTGGTCTAATCAAAAAAATAATTAAAAGTGACTTAAACTGTAGCTTAATAGTGAACATCCCATCCAAACTCTCTGATATTATTTTATTATTCCACATCCTAAAATCCACAATATCCATGATAGTAAGATAAAATATTATTCTTAATATTCTAAAATTTTATTATACCAATGGAATATCAATTATCTAACCCCCTCTCATTCAAACTCAAAATGAAAACATTGTTCATATTTTGGTCCATTCACCACCACGATGAACAATGTTTTTTATTTTTCACCACCGCCTTCATGGATAATTTAAATTCGTATATTATGGTTAAAAACGAGTTAAATTAGTATATTTTATTTTTCAACCTAGTTGATTGTACTATTTTCACTAAATTAAAAAGTGACTTATTTGAAAAATCAAAAAAAAAAAAAATCGAGGTAAAAAAATAAATGGTCATAAAGATAAATAAATCCAAATAAGCTTGTCATGGTCAGAAAAAATGCTTAAATAAAGTAACTATATAATGATAAAATTTATACTAAAAAAACCATAGATATATAGGAAAACTTATAGATATTGGGAATAATATAAACACATGGAATAATAGGATAATAATCTCATCACACTTATGGAGTTATGGAACCATTTCAAAATAACTTTTATAATTATCTACAAAGAGATGTGACCATGGAACCATGCCATAAATGACCTTAGGATAGTAAATAAGGACATGATATCTCAATAAAATGATTATAAAATAAAATAAAATATTCAAAATAATTTAATATATATGAATAATATTATGAAAAAATTATTTAATAAACTAAATTTGATTATTCAGGATATTAGATGAACACACTGAATGAATAAATAGCCCAAGGTAACAGATTTTTTGATCACCCTCATTACTTTTGAGTTATAAATTCTCTTTGTTTTTGTTATTATCCCTCTATAAACTTCTCATTTAATTATTTAATGTGATGTATATATGTTCCATACATATATAAATAGTTTAATTTACCATTATTTTTTGGGTATAATACATGTTCTTTAAGTTCCCTTCTCAATTCTTTATTTTAAGAAAGCCCGTTTAAAGAGAAATTATTTATTTATCTTATATTATCATATACTAGTTAATATAATGTTTTTAAACCTTATATAGATTCTGAAACCCCTAGTTTTTTTTATGTAAAACCATTTTGGTTCATATATGTTTTTTATAGAAATTATTATACTCATACCCTCTTTAAAAACACTTTACCCTTTTTATTTAAACCTTTTTAAGATGCCCATTTCTAATCTTACTTATCCACTCTTTTTATGTATTCACTTAAAATAAACGTAATTTTAATGAAAAATTATTATTTTTTCATTTATAAGCATTTAAATATTCTTCAATCCATTATTTAATGGGAATATTTATGATATTCAATTTGGTTATTCACTAAGATAAGATTATGTAACCTAATTTCTTTTTATGGGTCTTATAAGACTTATTTGATTTGTATAATTTTTTTATATGGAACAAATTCACATGTAAATGTTCTGAATGTGATGGTTGGGATTGAGGTTATATAGTCCCTTAATGGGAATATTTATTATATTAAATTTAGTTACCTCTTGTGACATATGCATAACTTTCCATCATACTTTACTATGATTATTCCCTTAATAGGATTTATAACTCAACATTTTCCATAGGTATTTCCCCAAGGTATCCTATGAAGTAAATTAAAATGAATGGTATTTTATGGTACATTATTGATGATTAAATAAAGATGTTGTGGTTTATCTTGAAGTTGATGTTTTATGTATCTAATCTTCTAAATACACCAGGCCTCTAGATTTATAGACTGTACTTAATGGAATATAATGTTATAAATCATGAAATAATATATATATATATATATATAAGAGTATAGGGTTTATATATATCATAATTTATTTTATTTTAACTAAAATTTTATTTTAGTTCATTTTAATTATTTCGTTTATTGCACAAAAATATCCCATTACATTTTCTATGATTTTAATATTAATCAAAAAAAATTTAAAAAAAGTGTCCTAAAAATAATGATGAGTGATTTAATATTATTACCTCATAAATAACATAAAGGTTTCACTATGCTAAAATCTTTTGAATTTATGTAGTTGTAATTTCTATCAACTCACAACAAGTTTCCAATTAAAATTTGGTGTCATTGTTGGGGAGGATATCCATTCATTAATTATTCTTGATCATTTTATAAATACTCATTTTACAGTTTCCTATATTTATTTCATTTAAAAAAATAATCCAAGTTTAAATAGACTATGAAATTATAACCCTAATATAAAAATTTATATGATATAATCTTTAATATATGGTGGAAAAAATTTCAGTATAATACAATGTTGAAAATACATACCCATACATTTAAGGGAATTAGTAGCTAACTAAAGAATCCCAATAAGAGTGGTGACAAAAAGTATTACAATATTATAGATGTGTAGAGAACCACAATCACAACTATGAATGTTTATATCCCCTTTACTAATAAGAATCCACTCTAAGAACTTATAAATTATTAAAGGAAAATCAAGTTATATTCTTTAAAAGTGAAATAGATGGATTAAAGGAGTGGATAATATAATGACATATATTTTTAAATATAGAATTTTCCTTCTTAATAAACATATCTGGTATCGTATAAATAGACCGAATGCACCACATAAAACATTTACACTATTTTATTTCATCAATTTATAATATTAAATGAAAATGATAAATTCATTATATAAAATTAAAAATAGTATAATTAAAAATAAAAACAAATAATAACATGAGTAAAATATGAAAATCTATTGGTTAGTATTCTTATATAAATATTATAGCCACCAAAAACACTTTAAAAATAAAACAAACTATTATAAATAAGATGAGTTTTTTTAATTGATATATATATATAGTACATTAAGAGAAACCTTAGTGAAAGATAAATGAAGGAAATAAAGAGTATTTATTGGAAGTATAAGGATTATTTTAATATTGGAATAGTTTAATTCCCTAAAATTTTCAATGTACATTGTGATTTAATTTTGAAGTATCTTGGTTTTATTTTATTCGATTCTGAGATGTGTTAGAGGAATTTGGGAATTGGGGATCAAGATATAAAAAGCTATGGGTACCAACCACTATATTTTGAGCTAGTAAGGTTCCATCAGATAACCAGTGGTAGTAGAAGTATCCCCAAGCTCTACTTGGATCATCTAACTAGCTAGGGAGTATCCCCTGGTTAATCAGTGGGCCCAACGACTGGCCAATGGGCCTAGTTTGGATTTTTATCTGGAAAAAATATATCTTTTCACTTAGTAAGATTTATTGATGCCAAATTTAATTTAATTGCACCCTATTTGATCAAATAAATGTAAATGTCTTCTCTAAGGTGTATTTGAATATCTTATTCCCATCTCCTCGACACTTGAAATTTATATCGATTCAATGACTCTCATTTAATAACATTAAGATGTTCTAACAAAAATATCCTCTTTATTTAGGTACAAATCATAGATCTAAGATTTCATGACTAGATTAATGGATTTCAATGTGATCAGATTAGTATTTCTTGAAATTTTTATCGATATTCATCTTGATATAGATAATTATTATATCCCTCTTAATCGGATCTAGATCTATAATTGGTGGTGGTTCTCCTTGGGTAAGTCATATATTTCATTATTCTTGGATATTGATTATAAAATCATCATGTGGTGAATTGGGGATTATACTAGGGATCATTGTTTTTTCAGCTTGATCTAGGTAGTAATTATTAGAGTTTAGAATCAAATCTCTTTAAGTTTGAATTCCTTACTATTATGGGACCTTGTGTGATTTTTTTGTATGATTTACATATGTGTGTGTAGCATAAAATACCCTTTCATGTTGTGATGTGCATGGGGTTTTGCGTTTGAACCACGAGACCTATATTGATATGAAATATTATGCCTTTTTATATTATAAATTACATGTGTATGTGTGCATCACCTCATGAAACTATACTATATACATCAATATGATCAAGTAACTCTAATTTGGTTACTTAAATTCTTAGAGGGGGATCATGGATGATGTGATTGATATCCCATCGATCAATGTGGTATGTTGGCTAGTGTTATAAATTAGCATTTCCAGCTGATGTGGGAATGACCATGTGAGTTTAGAAGAGGCCCGTGATTCACAACGTTTAGTGCATTTTACCAATGGGGAACATCCATGTACTTGAGTAGAGTTATAATGATTAGGGTGTGTCAGGTGTATGTACCATCATATAGAAAGGGAATATCCACAAGGTTAGATATATTATTACTCCTTGAATGTGGAGTGTGACTTTCCATTAAAGGAAGGCATGGAATTATTCCTTAACAATTGAACATTTATACAAGGAACATATACTTATGAATTTCCTATAATATTGGTGCTGAAGTAGGTAGAGTCTATATTTGTTGAACCTTGGTTAGAACATGATGAAATGAAAGGACCATAACATGCATGAAACACATAAAATATTTTATTTCCGTCAGTAAACTCAAAAAATATACTTTTTAACACATAAGAAAAATATTTTAAGATATTTATATATCGATTTTCTTTAAAACCCAATTTTTAAAACTAAAATAACCTGAACAATGGTATGGGGGTTTTTATTTGAAAAAAACATGGAAAATTATAAAGGAATACGATTATAAAAATACAGTTATGGTTTTGGAAAAATCCATCGATGTTGTACGTGTTAAAATAGAACATTTCATTTACCTTTTGTCAAAATGTTCCTTATACAATACTTAAAAAGATTCATTTTAAAAAACTTTGAAAGAATGTAAAAAGTGTCATAAAATGTAATTTATAATTCATTTATTTCCAAATAAATACATTCAAAAAAATATTTTAATAATATGGAGGAAAATATTTTAGAAAATAAATGATTAAAATATTTAAAATTAGGGTTTTAAAGTAAAGTGTCGTTACCTCGAGGCCAAATCATCACATAAGTTATTTATCTTCCAAAGTAATAAACTTAGTTTACTTTTTTTAATTCTTAAAAAAAATTTCAAATTTATTATTACTTTTATTTTATTTATTACCATGTTTTATACAGTTACTTAATCAATTAAGCTCATGTCAGATGTTTTGAAGATATTCAGATCATACGTCCAAAATGACTCGCTAGGTTGACTATGGTTGTAGAGGTAATTATTTAATCATATAAAGAATAATAATAATTTCATATTAATAATTTTATGCATTAATTATAATTTTAAAACCAACAATGAAATATGGTTATGAAAAATTAATTATGTTACAATCATGTATACAGTAGGTTGTACATATGCATGAGTAAC
The DNA here is from genome assembly GCA_963277665.1 of Viscum album. NCBI lineage: Eukaryota > Viridiplantae > Streptophyta > Magnoliopsida > Santalales > Viscaceae > Viscum > Viscum album. The sequence goes on from OY728132.1 coordinate 881,121,699, forward strand.
ATTTCCATTTTTCACAATACACTATGTAATGAAAGTAACTAATATTTTATATTAATATAATGATTATTATATAATCAAAACCATATTATTTATTTAAATAAACTTATATATAGTATCCATGTGATGTGTTCATGAAAAAAGAACCACATCGCTTCTTGGAGGTGGTAATCCACATTTATGCATGAACGACATTATAGTTTTTTAATGGATGGAAAGGAAGTAAATTTGAAGATATATTATATTTATTTGATGATAAATATTTCATTAATATCATATATTTACATTAAATACATAATTATAACCATCCTTAATAAGTAGTGATGGAAAACAAACTACACTGGTTCACGAGGCGGTAATCCGCCGTACACATGAACAATGATTTCATTTCCCATTTGATGGAACATGAGATGGTTATAGGTTTCAAAATTAAAATAGTAACATATAAGTATATTTAATATACTGATTTTATTATTTCATCATGGATGATTAATATTTTATGGAGTTAGAAGGATAAATAAAATGAAAATGTTTTATTAAGAACTGTACACCCTCTTTTAGATTACACCTAAAACCACCCTATGATAGTTTTCTGATAAAAAAAGGCCTCTACAACATTTATAGAGATTTTTTGAGATAATTTGGTATGAATATTACAAACTATAATGTTCCTAATGTGTGAGGAAGAGAGGAGCTAAGGTTCCCTTTTATAAGTGAGGGGGGACACTTTTGAAAATACATGAAATATTATAATATAATATATGTGTAACTCTTGTAAAAAGCATCCAAAATGAATTATATTTTAATATAAGGATGATATGGTCTTAAAATAATCATCTAATAAAAATTTTATAGGTTTAGATATATTTATAAACCTTATCTTTTTTATTAACCTTTCTGTTAACCATTTTTTACCTTAACCACGACAATAACGTTTTCAACAATAAAGGGTTCTAAATTTACTTATAAGTTTACAATTGGATTAAAATGGATAATGGATGAAATTTAAGACTATTTATAATCTCAATTTTCCTATTTAAATATTTTTATTATTTTTTAAATTATTTAATAAAACACATTTACCATAAAATACTATTAATGACATTTTAAGAACTATTCACATAATTTGACTTTGAAAACAACAAGAGAGAAATAAAATTCAAATATAATACATTTAATCATAAATAATAAATTAATTTTAAATATAAAATTCATTTGAAACTATATTTAATATTTTTTTTATTACTTTTGATGTTTTTTTTAAAATCATTTACTTTTATTTTCTATTGTTTGCACAAGCACTATGTCGACGTTGCGTAAGAATTTAAGGTATTTATTTCATCATTAAAAATTAAAAAGAAATTACCATAATATAAATAATTTAATTATTCTCAAAATAAACTTTAATATCCATTCAAAATATATTTTTATACCTATGTGAACATATAATAGAAATTTAAAAGTGAGTGACATTTTATATTTTTCATTACTTAAAATAATATATAAGACATTTTCAAAGAAAAATGAAACAAAAAATGACATAAATTTATATATTTTATTATGATGGTCTAAACTCAATAATAAAATAAATTTAATTAAATTTTTAGGGTTATTTTTAGTTCTTATCAAATTATTTTTAACATTAATTATGTGATTTACCATTATTGAGGTGGGAAATATTTACTACAGTTACTATTCATAATAAACACAAATAAAAGGAATATATTTTCCATATTTGAAACTTATAATTACAAATATGGAATCCAATTTTCAACTTTCAATTTCTATAAATGATAGAAATTGATTTAAGATAAAAATGTAAAACACAAAGAAAAATAGTTTTTAGAAAATGTGTTTTTAAGCCCAAAAAAGAACTTATAAAAAAATTAGGTATAATGGTGATTAAATTGTAATTAATTATATTATATATAATTGAATTATGATTATGTTACTTTAAGATAAAATTCAAATAATAATGTTAATTTTTAGTGAAAAGAAATGTTAGTTTTTTTAAAAACCTATATTTTATACTATTCATTGAAATATCAATATTTTCTGAAAAATCTAAAAAATTTACTCTAAAATAATTTGGTAAGATGATTTAAACAATGAATTTTATTTTATCAATTAAATTTTCTATAAGTTTTAGAAATTAAATTTATTATTTTCTAACAAAAATCAATTAAAATCATTTTTGAAGAAAAGGCATTTTTGATGAATAAAATGACTTTACAAATATTTGAATGATGCTTCACCTTGTGATATGATATGATAGAAATGATATTATTCATAATAAATTATAATTAAGTCATGTTGTAGGGCGTATGTAGATTATAATTTCCATGCGTGAAGCTACTTCGATTCAAAAGGGATACTACAACAACACAGTGCATGAATTTGGTATTCTACGATGACTCCGTATTGATGGAAATTACTTCTAACCTCATCGCACTTTAGAAGTCTTTTGGTGCTCTCCTCTTCCTGGTTAGATTAAAGTTAATTTGGATGGTGATTCCAAAGGCAACCCAGGCCCTCCGAGTTGTGGTGCAATCTTTAGGAATCATGCTGGTCAGATCCTTAGATGCTTTTATGGTAGTTGTGGTGTTGCCTCTTCTCTGGTAGCTGAAATAATGAGTATTATTCATGTCATTTTTTTGTTAAACAACATGGTTGGAGAGACCTTTAGATTGAGAGTGACTCAACTACATCATCACTCATATTTATCAAGAAGCTAACATGGTTTCTGATGGCCTTGAGAATAAGGGGGTTAATCGAGATATTACCTGGTTTGATGATATTCCTACTGATCTAATCCCCATTCATTTCAAAGATTGAAATATGTTTCCATCTTTTAGACTCTTATAGCCTTTTTATTTATAATAATTATGCCTTGGTCTTCTAGCCAAACACCATCATCTTCTTAAAAAAATTGAATGATCATTTCACAATCATTAATCAATAAATTTTTATTGAGTAGGACCTTTATATATATTTAATAATATGTTTATTCTTATTCATGTACATCAATTCAAAAACTAGGTTATATTTAAATAATAATATTTCATAGTTTTTTAAGCTGAGTGTTGCATGTTGTATATGTTATCAAACATAATGTTCTTATTTTAATGTATTGGGATGATATATATATATATATATATGCTATAGGTATTGGATAGAATACGGTGGATCATCATGAACTAGGATAGGATATAAGAGGGTCTGAATTAGAAGTCCTTGAATGACCTATTATTTGATGATTTTTTCCTTAATACATTGAAACCAGTCTACATACAAGAGTTTATTGAGTTTGAATAAGGGATAATGAAATTGAAAAATTATTTTGGTATTTTTATAGTGTTTATTAATTTTCACATCTTTTGGATATAAATGAGTCCTAGAAGCCCCAAAATATTGAGATTAGCCTTCGACCATAGTTGAGGCACTTGGTTAGAAATTTTGATATGTTAATATAATATGACATTCTTTACAATTATATCTTGGTCGAGAAGGGATTAGAGGAGGATAGAATATCATGTATTCTTCCATCACTTAGTGGACTAGTGAGTAGATTTACTAGAGGTGTTGTGGGAACTTTCTAAATAAGTAGTAATAAGTCATAAGACATGAATCGGTGTAGTGGGAGACATATAGAGTAGAGTGAGGGATCATTACCTCTCTCTATACAAGGAATTGCTTCCATGTGTTATGTCTAGAAGAGGAAATTTCATTACAAAAATATTTTCAAGAAACTTATTAAGGAGTGTCATTGATGTGGAAATATGGTCCATCTTCAATACTTTTGTTCGAATCTATCACGAATGGGATCAGAGAGGTTAGACCATGATATAGGAATTAAACCATATAAATAGGTGTAAACTCCATATAATTCAACAACCCTTGTGAGTCATGGAACTATGGTTCTAGGATTTAGATCTAACATAAGAAAAGTTTATTTATAGACTAAGTCCTAATTGAAGTTGGAGAGGGTCCTTATTTTGTTTTAGGTATGGTCTTGATTACTTCTAGAATTTATTCTATTTTATTTGATATAGTAGATTCCAATTCTTTCATATATACTCAAGTTTTGGTGGGCTTAGACTTGCTGATTAAGTTCATCCTTGAGTTTCTTTCCCTTGAAAAACACTTTTGAAAAAGGTAGATCAACTTAAAATATGTCTAGAATTTCCTGTAGTGATTATTGGTTATGGAAATTAGTGGGATTTCATGATTCTAGAGATTAATATTTTTGATATAATCTTAGATATTGATTTATTTACTAGTTACTAAGATCACATAGATTGTTACCAGAAATAACTGAACTTCACCACTCTTAAGTAATAAAATATTTTTTAACCAAATAATGGAATTTAGAAGCAAAAAGAGTTATATAAGACCTTTTCTAAGTTGGATCCATTACATAATAGGTGACAAGTATAGTTCTTACAATATATTATATGATTGTTTCATACTCTATTCCTACCTTTGTAAATATTTATCTTGATATTTTCCAAATGAATTTTTAGGTATTCCTTATAGTAAGTGAATCAAGTTTGAAATTGAACTCATGCTAGGTTATCAACCTATATCAATTCCTCCTAAATCTATGGCACCAATTGAGCACTTATCCATGAGGTGTTATAGTTTTTTTCACTAATAAGGAATATGGTATATTTCAGAGGTGTGTGAATTATAAGAATTTGAATTAAGTCATGATAATGAACATGTATCTGTTTCCAAGAATTGATTATTTGTTCGATCAGTTGAGAGGCTCCCAATGGTTCTTCAAGATTGACTTGTATTATATCTACCACTAGATTTAGGTAAAAGTTGAGGACATAATGAAGATAGAATTTAGAACTAGATATGGTTTATATGAGTATCTTGTTATTCCTTTTACATTGATGAATTATCTATAAGTATTAATGGCCCTCATGAAGATATTTCACCCATACATAGACTATATTGTCATTGAATTTGTTGATGATATTATGATATATTTAAAGACCTTATAATTACATGATATACAATTAGAGATCATATTGAATATTATTTGAGAACATCATTATTATGAAAATATTTCAAAGGGTGACTATTGGATCTAATAGGTATGCTTCTAAGGTAATTTTATTTCTAATACATGAATCTCACTTTATCTAGAGTTGATAGAAGTATTTATGACTTGGTCACAAACTTGGAACATATTTTAGATTCAAAGTTTCCTTAGTTTGGTAGTGTAATATAGGTGGTTAATTCAAAACTTATCCCATTTTGAGAACCTATGATAGATATTACTAGGGGGGGGTTGAATGGATGGAACTGTGTAAAGAGTCTTTCCTAGAGTTTAAGAGAAGGTTGAAATCTTATCTGATTTTGAATCTACCAAAAATAGGGATTGGTTATCCAGTTTAATATAAATATTTAGGTGTTTTATCTTGATTCATAGAGATTAGTTAGTCACTTATGGTTCTCATAAATGAAAAACCCATGATAAAAACTACCCTAATCTAGATTTGGAGTTAGATACTATGGTACATGCCCTAAAATATTAGAGACACTGTCTTTTGGGTGAGAGATTTTTAATTTATATGAACTAAAATATATTAAATTATATATTCTCATAGCGAGACTTTAACCTTTAGAAGATTTTTTGGGTTGAGTAACTACATTCATTTGACTTTGAGATGGATTATACTCCTAAAATGGGAATGTTCTTGTAGATGCTCTCAGTAGGAAGACATCAGATCTTGGATAATGATTATCAGAAGAAGAGTAGAAGTTGATGAGTTTATTAGTAGATTAGTTTTTGGGTGAATATGAAGATCAAGTGGTGGTGACCCATTATCCCTTAGAAATCATTTCCTCTTTTGGCTGACCAAGTGAAATCCAACCAAGAATCTGATCCTCAATGCTCAGTGATGCAAGAATTATTGGTGGGGAATGATCTAGTTCATAGATAGTCTTTAGATGTGGATGATATGATGTATATTCAAAATAGGGTAGTGGTTACTACTTATATAAGAAAGGGTATGATGAGATATTATCACGCGTCATAATGGGTTGTGCACCTAGGACTGATTAATATGTATCCTGATATCAGATAAAGTTTCTAGTCTCTGGGTATAAAAAATGATATTGTAGGATTCATCTCTCTCTATCATACTTTTCAGAGAATTAAGGCTGAGCATCAGTGACCAGGTTAATTACTCCATCCTCTTCCAGTGCTAGTGTGGAAGTGGGATAAAGTGATGATGGAATTTATTATATGGTTACCTAGTACCTTGATAGGTGGAGATGCACTATGGGTTGTGTTTGATTGGATGAATAAGGGTTCCATTTTCTTGCTGATTCTAGAGACCATTTAGTGGATGATTTAGGCAATCACTTCATGCGAGATATAATATGCCTGTGTGGGTTCCCTATCAGTATCATATCTGAATGAGACACTCATTTAATATAAAATTATTACAATGATTGTAGAAGGTGATGAGTACTTAGTTGAATATATGTTCAACTTATCATCCTTAAACTGGTAGAATTTAATGGAACATGGTATGATCATATGGACCTGGTTAATTTGGTGTATAATAATTTTTTTAGAATTTAATTCAAATGGATCTATTTTTGGATATCTATGGTTAGAATTATCATTCAATTATGTGTTGTAATGAGATGGGTGATCCAACTATTGTCAAGACAAGTTTGGTGTTGGAGACCTTCAAGTAGGTGTATTTAATTCAAAAGTGGTTGGTGAACACTAAGATTAGGAAATGTTTTTATATCGACTGGAGGTGATGAAACTCATATTTCACCATGGGAAATTGGATTTTCTTATAGGTATCCACTATGTTGGGACATAGAAATGTTTAAAAATGGGAAAAGTTGGTACCATGGTTTGTGTAACCATTCAAGATCATCAAGAATTTTAGGACAATGGTTTACTAGTTAGACCTTCCTCCTTGACATAAAAATATGCATTATGTGCTCTATGTGTCTTAAAATAAAAAATACAAACCAAATACTATTGCTGTGATCAATAACAAGGACATAAAGTTGGAACTTGATGCATCATTCATGGAACATCTGATTTGGATCATGTATCAGAGCAAGAAAGAGCTTCGAGTGAAGATAATGCCCCTTATTAAGGCTCTATGGAAGCATAGGTGTATCCAAGAGGAAAATTGGGAGTGGGAATTAGAATTTCAGGTTTAGTGGCTTGATTTTTTCAAGAAATACCTATAGAGATTCTTCTTCAGGATAAGAAGTTTTTAAAGGAGGCTATTTTTAAACCCTTAAAATTTTAAGGTACATTTTTCTTTAGTTTTGATGTATCTTTCTTGTCTTTTATTCAGTTTTGAGATGTGCTAACAAAATTCATGAACTAGGGATCAAGAGATAATGAGGTATAAGAAACAACTAGTATATTTTTGAGCTATTTTAGTGACACTAACTATCCTATGGAGGTGGTTGTGGAACAAGAACCACTTGGGTTCTAGTATCCAGCCAGTATAGTGTCACTGACCAGTAAGTAGATCCACAATCCTTTCAATGGCACCAATCAATATTTTTATTGGGGGAGACCCCATATTTTCACTCAGTAACATCTATTTAAGGCCTTTATATACTTTTTTGGACCCCCATTCAACCAAAACAAACAAAACTATTCCTATAAGGTAAATTTGAATATCTTCTTTCTATATCCTAGATGCTTGAAGATTGGATCGATTCTATGACTCTAGTTTGGTAATTTTAATCCATTTTAATCATAATATCCTCTTTATCATGGGTCAAATCATATATCTAAACTATAATGACCATATCTATGGTTTTGAATGTGACCTAATGGGGTTTTCTAGAAATTTTTATGGACATGAGGTTAAATCTAGAGAATTATTATCCCCCTCTTAATTAGAAATAGATTTATTGTTGGTAGTGATTATACTTAAGTAATTCATATTCATTTATATCAATCTTAATTATATTATTTTTGGATATTGATTCTAGAATCCTCATATAATGAATTGGGGATGGTTCTAGGGATTTTTGGGGAGCAAGATTGATTCGGTTTACAGTTCTTGGTGTTGGGAATTGATAATCTTAAGGTAGGAAGTCCTTACCAATAAGGTAATTTATATGATGTTTTTATGTATGAAAAACACGTGGATGATTTTATAGCTCATGAGACCCTTTCTTGGTGTGATATAAATGTGTATTCATGTGTGGTCTATGTGACCTTTCTTAATATGACATATTGTTCCTTACTATATTATGCCTTATATGTGGATGTGTGAATAACATGTATAAACTCTACTACATATATATGGATGACCAAGTTTCTCTCAGTTTTCTAGTTGTATCATTATAGGGGGATCATGTATATCCTGATTTGTATCCCATGGACTAGGGTGACATATTCATTAGTGTCAAAACATGGCATGTTCAACAGATGTGAGAATGACTATGTGACATTGGAAGAGGTCCATGATTCATAACTTTTAGTGCACTATAATGATGGGGAACATCTATATGCATGAGTAAAGTTCCAATGATTTTTTAATTTCTTGTGTATGTACCATCATGTAGAAAGGGAATAGCCATGAGGTGAGAAACATGATTAATCCTTAAAAGTAGAGTGTAACTTTCCCATAAAAGTGGGTGTTGAATTATTCATTAAAGGTGGAACATGGATAAAAGGAATGACTACTTCTGAATTTCCTTCTATCATATTGATAAATTAGGTAGATCCATGGTTTATAGTTTCTTGGTCACCGCACAATGACTCAACACTTGATTGGTTTATTTATGTGTCTACTTTAATGTCATGTTATATACTTCCATATATGATTGCACTTATGTTAAAGACACATTGGTGGTGTCATATTGAGTTTATACTCATACCCTTCATGGGAATCTATATTCCCATGTATATTTTGTGCTTATAGATCCAACTAAGGGAAAGGGACCTATGTTGGGTAGCTGAGCAGGTGGATTTTAGAGTATAGGTGTGATACCATGATTGAATACTTACTATTAATGCAATGTATTTATTTTATTTCCTTTTATATTCATAAATTGGTTTACTTTATATATTGTGGGCCCTTTTATTTATATTGTTTGACTTGTATTCCATTTTTTAATATATGACATTATTATTTTATTTTCCATGGTGTAGTACTTTGGTTCTCAAATCATGTTTTACTTTTTTATGATGCATAGATTTTGTTGTCGAGGGAATAGTCTCCCCATGAAACTATTCATGCCCTAAACACTAGTTAGAAACATCTCAAATTTGGGGAGGCATTCATGAGGTCCCATTGAAATTCGGGCTGGACCCATTGATTTGGGTTGTAATGTTACAAATAGTAATATGACCATTAGAGTTGCATGCTAAGCATTATAACAGTGTCTTTAACATTAGAATAATAATCAGAATATTAGAATGGTAACTTGATATTTAGAATAATAACATGACCATTAAACTAATAAAATTACTAGTAAATAATATTTTAAATAAATATATAAAAATATTTTAATTTCATACACTAAATACTCAAATTATGTAACTCAAATAAATTATAAGTGTATATATTTTTAATAATGTATGTTTTAAGTTGTTTTGTATAGAATATTAATTTTAGTTTAATATTTATATATTTAAATTACCAAAGTTATGAAATTATTTAGATAAAATGAATTTAATTTTTTAAATAAACACATAAATATTATCCAATAGCAATTTCTCAGTATTTTTATGAAAAACATGAATTTTTTAATGAATCATAAAACATTTATGTTTTTAAATATACTATGTTTTAGGAAATAATTTTTATGTAATAATAATATAATAATATCTATTTTGTATTTATTAATCCAAAATATGTTTTATAAGATAAATAATCAATTTTAAAATAAAAGATTCAATATCTAAAAAAAAAGTAAATTCTAACGCCCAAAAAGATAATTTATTCCATTGAAAACTATTTGTCATTTTATCTATTTATTTTGTGTAAATAATTAAATTTAGTTGTTGAAGGGTTTAGTAGTCATAAGAATATACATTTTTAATTAAATACTATTTATAGTCTCAAATCATAACACTTTATAATTTCTTAGTCTTGAAATAGTATTTTATTTATTATTTTAATAAAAAATATCCCTCCTCGTACATGTATAAATACCCACTCTCACCCCCATGGAATATCACTTCCAAAATTTATCCCATTGAAAAATATTTTCTCAAATATCTCTTATTAATCCTCCTAAGGGTCTTGTAGATGTTTTGGTCTCATCCTAATTTATACATTCAAGGCCACAATCCTTTAGAAAAAGGAGTAATCATCATGGAAAAAGTCTATTCACTTAATTTATTTCTTCCTCTATTGTCCTATTTTTCACTTCAATTTTGACCCCCTAATATTGTTAATTTGTAAATTTATATAATATAAATTTCCTAATTACATTTTATAATTATTATAAACTAATTATAGTATATATATATATATATCATACATCTCATTCTTCTGAAATGTCCCATTAATAGTTTATTTTATTATCTATAATGACATTTCTAGTTATTTATATATCACTTCCTTCATGTTTGGTTAATGTAGATTAATATACATATATCTTTATTTTTAGTTTTCTTTTATTAATGGAGTTAATGTATAAATAAAAATAATTAATATGAAAACATATAAATAAAAAAAGGAACAATTCAAACAAATATGTCACTACACTATTTTATATTTATTGAAAAATTAGTAAATAAACTACAATGGTAATAATTGATCAGGAAAAAAATTATATGATAGTAATATACTTTTTAATAGATGTTTTAATATATATAAGTTGGTTATATAGGAGGTGAACATATGATAATGAAATATGGGACCTAAGTCAAGGGGATTATTTATTGTTTGATTTTCTTTTGGGTTTTAAATATTTTGTTTTACCCTTTATTACTTAATGATTTATGTTATTCCAAATGAATTTATAGTTCTAAATTTTTCCTCTCTTCTAGGATATTCTTCCTCTCAATATCCCATTTATGATGATTATAACAACATATGAAAACATCCTTTGTTTTTTCTTTAATAACAAATTCTTTTTATAAACCTCCTTTGAAAATATTTTCAAGAAAATTTAAACTCCTTCTAATTTCAATTTATTAATTTTATGGGTATGTATATATACTTCATTAAGTTTCAACCTGATTGAATCTTTCATTGAAAATTACAATACTTTTTATTGGATCATCTCAAGTTTCCCTTGATTTTATCTCACTTAAAACTTTTATTTACTTTCTTATAATTATAGTCAAAATTATACTTTTATTATGAAAATGTGATACCTTTAATCCTATATCATTTTATTCTATATTATTTTCCTATATTTATATCATTTTATCCATGAATTTGTTTATGTTATGATATATTTGATTTTTATGAAACTCATATGTTTTTAAACATGTGTTATATATGTTATGATTTTGATTGATTTATGAGAATTATATTCATTATTTTCTATTTGTAACACCTTATTTTGAACATAATATGATATTGAAAGTGTTCCAATAATTATGGATCCCTCTAATGTATTAGGTAAAGAATTATAAATCATGAGATCATTATGCATAGACATGATGAAATTAGATTTCCCCACTATAATATGAATGTAAATGATTGAGATAGCTTTGTCCCTTATTATATGATGAATTATTAGTAATAATTAAATTATTTTTATAATGTTTCATTATTATTCATGTTCCACATTCCTTGTGTTTTTCATATGATTCTTATGATTATGATTCTATGTTATTTTTCTCACTCATGTACTCATGTTGATTTATATCAGCTTATATTTTCTATTACTCCTCCCCTTACTAGGATTTTGTATCAATATTTATTTAATATATTTCCCTAGGTATTCTTAAATATTAATAATATCATGAATATCATTAAGGTTATTATGATAAAGGCTTTAAATAAAGTTTAAAATTCTATGTATATTAATTCAGTATGAACTTAATTTTCCATCACACTAAACCTATCAATTTTGGGATGTGTAATAATATATATTTATATCTTGAAAATGATGTAATAATTATATAACTCATTTATAGGTTACTATACTTGTTATAGATAAATGTTTAGTTAATTTGATAATCATGCTAAATAGTAAATAGAGATATTCATTTAACATAGGAATTTTATAATTTAATAATTTAGAATTTATTTAATCATATGAATAATTGTTTTTCCATATATTATTTATATTAATTTTATTATAACCTTTAATATTTTATAAAATTGTGGGAACCAATACAAACCAAGAAAAAAACCCATGTGGTGAATAATACAATGATTTTACGAATAAAATTCCAGGTGTAATGGGATATGGAGTTAAATATTGATAACAAGAGATGATTTGGGGATATTTTTGAGCCTATATAGAATAAGGTGATATTAGTAATATTTTTTATACCTAAAGAGATATTTTTGTGATATATAGTTAATGAAGTATCCTCCAGCACATGGTATTTTTCAAGAGAAGATAATTTGAAAAAGTGAATAATTTGATATATTTATTGTTTTTGATTTTATTATTTATACATAAATAATTAAAAAAACAAATAAAATAATGTTTATTATGTTAGTTAAAGGATTATAATGAGTTTTTTTCTCTTTAGAAAAGTTCTAGAGAAGTTTATAAGTATTCAGGTGGTTTCTGGAGATGAGATTAACTAAATATGGAAAATGACTAAGTCCATATTTGAATATGGTTTTCTTTCAAATGTTTGTATGATTTTTATTCTTTAAATATAAAAAGAAAACAATGGAAAGAACCCACCCTATATAATTAGGGGTTTTCTTCTTAAAATATCTAAAAATAAGCAAAATCCTCTAATACATAAGGTTTTTACAAAAACACCTAATATATTTCTAAGGATTATAAATATGGAAAATGGAAAAGTGTTATTAAGATGTGAAAGATATTTCTTGAGTCATGTACAATTTTTTTAGATACATATGATATTTTATGATCATAAATATTTTTTTTCAATGATAATATATTTTTCAAAGTACTCATTATAGTGATGATATTTATGTTTCTAAGATGCATAATATATTTATCTAATGATTATATTTTTTAACTGATTCATAATATTTTTATTTTATTCCATATATTTTTCTCGGGTTAAAAAGTTTTTCAATGATAAAAAATTTGGGTTTTGGAAGTCAAAGAATAAATTCAGAAGGAATATTTATGGAATTTATCTAGGAATCAAAACGGGGAGTCCCACACCATGGGGATGAAAATGTAGTCATTTTTATAATTCATTGAAATAGATAAGAGACTTATCCTACTATAATGAAGCATCTAGGATAATTGAAATTTGGAGTTTTATATCATGGTATTTCTATGGTGTAAGTGAATGTTTCCTATCTAAAATGGTGAAGAGTAAAATAAACCATTGTGAAGAATGTTAACCTGAGGAAAACGAGATTATATTGAACATGGTATTTGTGGATATAATATGAAAAATAAAAATATTGATTCAATTAGTGGTGGAATATTGTTCATGATTTGAAAATATTTTTTCACTATAATCATATATAATTGAGGATAAGAGAATTGGATCTTTACACTATGATGAGTATCCATGAATATTATGATTTTTATTTTTTAGAGGAAGTAAGATGACTCGCATCGTGAAAGAGTTTATTGTGACATGATGGAAGAATAAGTTTTAAACTAGTTTAGGATAACTAGTATTTCACATTGTAACACATACTATTGTGAAATGATGTATTTAATAATCTACCTAGATATATCTAATGATTATAGAATAATAAGAGAAAATGAGAATAAGTTTGTGAAGCATTTTAAGGGAGTTGGTTATTCAAACATAAACCTAAAATTAAAATTTGAACAATAATAAGAGGCTATTATTGTATGAAATATATGAATAGGGTATCAAATGGAAATAAATATATGAAATAAGGGTGTTGTGTGATATAATGAAGAAATATAGTGTAATAGAGAAGAGATGAATAATCAAGTAAATTATTTTGGAGGGAGAAGAAGTGTGTGTTATTTACTGATTATAGGAAGAAGAGAGAAGTGGAATAAGAATTTCAATAGTTCAATTAAAAGAATAATAAGATAAGGAGTACACGATATTGGATTGTGTTTGTGATCATCACAACTATGACATGTGGTTAGAAATAAATAATGTTTCACACCTTCTCTTAGTAGTGAATAAGTGCAGGAGAACTATTATATTATTGGGAGATAATTATATGAGGAATAAGGATAATAATTAACCCCATAAATATAATATATCAGTGAAAGAAGTTTAATAATGGAGAAAAAAGATCTTTATTTATTAGTATAGAACATTGTTTCTATTATTGTATTGCAAGTAAACAATAAACCCTTCTTGTTTGTATCTATGATGGTGATTCTAGTGGATTGTATAGTATTTAGTGAGTATATATCATGAAAATGATAAAATAATCATTTTTACTAGTGAACCTTATATATAAAATATTCTTCATTTATTTCTTTCCTTGGTGTAATGAGTTAAGAATTGATATTTTTCACTCTAACAAGTGATAAAGTTTGATTTAATAAGAAATCATTAAATGAAAAAATGGACTAGTTCCCTGTAATTAACCCCCTCTCAATGAACCTCACAGTTCTCGATGCCACCAAAATTGGTATAAAAGAAATCATATTCCTTCTAAATATTGATAAGTTTGAAGTTTTCTATTTGAAAGTTTTTTTAAACTTTTGGTATTTGAGATATTCTCTCTCTTTCAGAATCAAGGAAGTATTTTAATTTCTTTATTGAAGGTGTTCAATTAAGTTAGTGTTGTGATATTAGTGTATAAATTTTCTGTATATTTTCATAATCATTCCATTTTTTATTCAAGTAGGAGAAGCACGAAACAACCATCCCCACAAGGAAGTGAGAGGAGCATAAGGTGGTCTGAAATAGTGAAGGATGAGGGAATCCCACTTAATAAGGTTAACCCCTTGAGGGTTAAAATTGTTCATATAATATAAACAAACTGGGTTAGGGCCAATGACCTCAAGGGAAGCAAGGTTATCCTCAAATTGGTTTCCATCACGCTTGGAGTGTATATTGTGACTATTGGTTTCACACCAATTTCAAAAAAAGATACTTTGACTTAGTGTTCTTAGAATAATTTATATTTTTATGGGATTTATATAAATTCCATTATGTCCTCATTATTAGAGAAATAATTTTTAAATATTATGGGGATGGAGACTAAAAAATGAATTTGGGAAAAGCTTCAAAATAACTATGAAGTTAATGATAAATTCAAATGTATAAATTTTAATATTGGAAGTTGAATTATAAAGATATGTGTACTATTTAAGGTAAACATATTGGTAAATTATTTACAGGAGTCTATAGGTGGTGAGAATAATTATAGCCTCTAGCGAGGCTCTTAATGATTCAATGGTGGTTGATAAAATTCTTTGTATCATTCCAGATAAATTAGATGAAAATTTTTGGCTTTAGAGGATCATGATTTTTATACATTTCCTTAGATTAATTTCACAATATCTTTTTTGCAAGTGATATTTTAAAGGAATAAATAAAAATAAGAAGAGTTCTTCTAAGAAAGAATTTTCTTTCAAGTCCATGAATAAATAAATGTTCTCAAAGAAAATTGAGGAAGTTAAAGAAGATTTAGATAAAGTTAGAAGTTTAAATTTTAATGAAGATATTGATGTGAAGTTTATAAATCTCATGTCTCTCATCTAAACAAATTTATAAAGGTGAAAATGTAAATTTCATGGAAATTTACCTTTGAAGTTCTCAAACTATAGTTTTATTGGAAATTTAATTGAAAATTTTCCAAATATAAAATAATATTAAGATGGTATATATGTGCATTTCCAAGCTATGAATTAAAATAATAATTTATAAAAATATTCGTCAAATGGAAAGATAACAATTTATATAAATTCATGAATATTAATTTATATCTATGCTTTAAGAAGACGATAACAATGATGTTGTGGATACCAAGACATCTTGTGAAGAAGGTGAGAGTAAATTCCTTACAATAATTAATTAGTATGAGTCAAGAAGTGAAGTTGACTAAAATAAAGAAGAGGATTAATAATGTAGTGATGAAGTGTTACATGAATATTAAAATTGAGTTCATGTTGAAGAAGGAATTGAATTAGATCATCTCCATGGTTGTTGATTTAGAGAATAAGATATGGATAATGAAAAATGTACCAAATCTGGTTGAATTAGGTAAAGATGAATTCTGAAAGAAGGTAACTAATTTTCACCTAATAGTTTAGGAAGTAAAATAATTATTCATTAAGGATAGGAATAAGTTTTAATTAGTAAAAGTGATGTGTATTTTATAGGATAAAAATCATGAATCTCTCAAGGTGACATTACTGGAGAAATATTATTAAATAAAAAATTTCAAGTATGATTTTTCTAATTCCAAGAATAATATGGGATATTGATAATGGAATGAGAAGATTATTTTGGATGGTGAGAGACTTAAATATTATTCTATTTAAAAATAATATCAACCAATGATTCATGAAGATCACTGAATTATCAGAATAAATATTTCATCCCAACAAAAATTGATAGAAGTGAATAAAACCAAACAAGATACGATTAATAGGAATTTATTCTATTTTAAAAAGATCAAATTTATTGGAAAATATACTATTATTCCTGATAAATTATAAAAATATCTATAATTAATAAGAACATGTGTATAGTATCAAAGTGTTATTATTTATAAAATATGGAAAGTATTTCTTTCAAAATAATAAATCTCAGAGAGGTACCTTGCTAGAAATATTAGAATTTTAGAAATACAATTGATATTTTATTATCATTGATGGTTTTATAGAATTTAAGAGAATATTATGATAAGTTTTTGGTTTATAGGGAGAACATTTTAGTCAATGAAGAGTGTTGTAAGTTTGACATGAAGGGGGATAAAACCCTTGAAAATAAAAAAAATTCAAGAAAAATGTTATTCAATAATATAATGTGAATTTGAAGAACCATTTTGAATATTTGAATAAAGTATGTAAGATATGTGACCAACATAGACATATTGATGAAGAATGTATCATAGTACCACTGGTTCAATAATTTCAGAAACAAGATCCTATAGATTTTTTTTAGATATAAGTGAAAGAAAATACATAATAATAAGTTACATTGTAAGAAGAATAAGAAAGATCTTGTCATTCCAACGGAGTTTTTTAACTCAAGAATGGGAGAAAAAACCTATTTACTCAATAATAATACTGAATTAGTGATCTTAAGAAGAATATGAAAGAGAATATAGGATGAAGATGGTGATAACATTTTAGGAAATCATTATGAATATTTCAAAAACAAATAAGTTAAAAGTTGTAAGAATAAACAATATTTAGCATACCATATTACCACATTAAAGACAAAGAAGAGTTATCCTAATCAGAAATAAGAGTTCAAGAAGAACTATTTTAATGAAATTGGTTATCATTCAGGGTTTAAATACCAATATATAGAGGTTAAAGAATAATTTGTATCCTTCATTCATCAAAGGATATGTTATGATGTAATCCATGCCCTATATCACTTGTTCTTTAGATATTTTTGTTAAAGGGGGATAAAGACAATATAAATCCCTTTTTTTTTCATTCATGAATTTAAAAAACATATTTACATATGTGGTAAAAATTATAGAGGGTGAGAGTCTATAGATATGTGTTTTAGCTAATGGGGGAGTGATATGTTATCAGGGGGGATCATGTGTTTAGTGATAGTTATTAAAATAGTTAAATAAAAAATCCGACATGTGAATTTTTCCAACATGTTTGGTGGATTTTTTAGGATCTTGTTATACATAGGTTCAAGGTATAGTTTTTAAATGTGTATGTGAAAGAAGATTTGATTCTTAGTTTTCATTAATAAGTACTGGTATTAAGAGGTTTGGAGGTATGTGAATAAGAGGATGTAAGTCTCTTTCATGGTATCATTGTTCAATATTCTTGTTTTTTTCATCGAGTTCACTCATGTAGGATTATAATTATTGAATTTGGATTCATTTTTTACATGTAATGATGTTTGAAATTCATTTATATTCTCTTATTTCTCTAAAGGGGGATATTTTTGAGACCAAGAGATGTTTTGGGGGAGATTGTTGATCCCATGAATAAGAAAGTGGTGTTAGAGAGATTTTTGGGACTTAGGGAGAGTTATTTGTGATATAGAGTGGACAAAGTATCTTATATCATTCGGTATTTGTCTACAGAATAATATTTTGAGAAGTGAAGAAGTGAATATTTTTATTTTATTAGAATTTGTTTTCATTACATTAATCATATTCATAATTATATAAAATAAATTTTATTATGTGAGGTGAAGGATGTTAAGGAGTTTTGATGATTTTTAAAAAATCATTAGAGAATTTTGGAAGTATTCTAGAGGTTTTTGGAGTTGAGAATAATTTAATATGAACTGATTTCACCATGTTATTATTTAATCATGGATCCAAGACCTAATAAATACGCACTATAATTGGAGAAGAAAAATGGGAATATTTTGGAGGAGAAGAAAAGATCATGTCACCTCAATCCTTTATAAAAAACTTCTTCAATTAATCCTCTGATCAATAGGAAACAAAGGGGTTCAAAAGGGGAAACTCAAGGAGAGAAACTGTCCAAATGGATACCCCCATCGACATTGGTTTTAGAAAACTGAAGGGGGAATTACCATAAAAAATAGATTTTCCCTATTAAAAAGTAGGTTAGAATCTTATCAGGGACCTAGTTAGTCCCTACAATGTACCCAGTGACTCTACTCGGTACCCGAAATAGGCCATTGGCCACCTGATGGCATTGGAACAAGTACCAGGTGGCATTATACAACCACCACCTTCTCCTTTTTTCATCCAATAACACCTAATATCTCAAACTAGTTATTATTATACTAAAATTAATCATATAAAATACCCCATAAATCATTCTGAACCTGATCAAAATTCCCATCCATGGATCTAATATAGAAAATATAAATTTATCTTTCAACCAAAACATTGGGTAAAGTAACCTTCCTATGGTTCATCGACGATAAAAATCATGGCTCAATATATTATATAGTAATATTTTTCAATAAAGTATATAGATGTTCTCATATTCCATTCAATATGGTAAGTGATGGAGCACACTTCTGTGTTGGGATGAAGTTGGCGAGGAAAATTTTTTAGGACCTAAACTTATGAAATAAACGATAGAGATTTATAAATCAATTCAAAAATAAATTATAGTTTCATAAAGTTAACAAAACATTTTTAAAATTAGTCATCAATGAGACCTAAAGACAAAGTCTATAGGAGAAATTTTTCTTCAAATATATCCTAAAAATAGAGTAATTTGGTTTAAAAAGAAGGTAAAGATTAATCCTAGGTACATGGGAAATTATGAGATTCTTGATCATGTAAGACCCATGGCCTATCATATGGGGATAACATAAATAATAGATCAAGTGTATAATTTTCCCATGTGTCTCTAATGAGGAAGAATAAACCCAATCCCTTACATATTCTAATTTCAGAGGTTGTACAATAAGAGTAAAAAAATCTTATAAGGAGAAACTAGTGAAGGTATTACATTATAGAGATAATTTGCTACCCAAAAAGAGAAATGAAAATTTAAAAGTACTTTGGTAAAACCTTATGTATGAAGAAACAACATGGGAATACACAAATACAATAAAATATAAGTACATCCATGTATTCTTGACTAAGGATATGAATTGAAATTCTAAGGATAAAATTTCTAAAGGTTGGAAGAATGAAATGACACAAAATCCTCAATATTAAATTTTAATCTTGATATTAACAGTGGAAAAATTATAAATTAATCCCATGCACCACATAACATAAATATATACTATCTTATTTCATAAATATAGGTTATTACATGAAAAGGATAAATATATTCTATAAAATTAATAATAAGAAGATGAAATGATAAAAAATAAATAACATGAGTGTAATTTCAAAAATACAAAAGGTTGTGTTCTACTTTAAATATAACATTCATGAAAAAAAATATAAAAATAAAAAAAAATTAAAAAGGATTATTATTGAGGTGACCCAAGCATAACATAAATAAATATTGCATCATTTTAGATTAATATTCAATACATTTTACAATAATAAATGCACAAGGACTATAAAGGTTTAGTGTACTTTGAGACTAAATACATAATAAACTTAATTCATAAAAGATATTAATAATATACCCCAAATTTATTCTCCCACAATACCCTTATTATGGATTTCTTAATTAAAAACTTTCTTCATAACCTGAAGAAAATAGAAAAATAAGAAATAGAGAGTTGAAATGTTCATTAAGGGTAAACTTGAGAGATATAATTTGATGATAAAATTCAATAATAATATACACATGAGGGTATGTTATCATGATTATAACCTATAAAGTTCATACCCATTATCAATAGATCATAAATCTCAAGTCATGGCATAAATATATAGTATTTCAAAATACATGAGTCATAAGAGTGAGGAATTATAATTAATCAATCATGAGCCATCAAAGGATATCATAATAATAAGAACTTGTCAAAGGAATTTTTTGGAAAATATTAAAAGTAAAAAATTATTTCTTTAGTCAAGGACCACTACAATGAATATCGTAGTGAACAATGTCCCAGAGTTGATTGTGTTTACTCCCCATTCCATCGTTTTGATAGTCAGGGTTTAATCCCATGACTATCATCGTAGAAAGAGTCCCATATTTAAATAGGTTCACACCCCATTCTAGTCTATATTATACCTTGAGATATCAATCATTAACTAATTCATTAAAGGGATGTAATGAACCCACCTATCACATAATTAAAACTATATATATGCATGCCACAACATTATAAAAACATTCCTAAGTCCATTATAGCATAAACCATGGAAAAGAAATGGGTTTAATAAAAATTTCATCATTACATAATCATATGAAATCCATAAAAAGAACATGTATAGTATCATTAGATAATATCCCTAGTGAAGCATACGAAATATCAAAGGATGTTGACATAGATGAAAAATACCTTTAAAGCGGAATTTGAACACTTGTATGAAAACATGAAAAAATATCCTTTTATTTTGGTATCTTTAAAACAAAAAATTTATAGAATATTTAGAAAAATAATTTATTTGAAAATAACCATGGAAACTTATAAAGTAATCTTCAAATAAAATAAAAAATATAATTATAGTAAAATCTGTTTATTCAGTAAACATTTAAACAAAGACTCCTTTCACACTTTTGGTAAAAAGTAAAAAAGTACATCATTCAAAAAATAACTAGAATATTCCTTTTAAAACATTGAAAATAAATTTAAATATGGCTGGAAATTACTTTAAATAATCATTTGATCATAAAAAATATTGTTCTTGGAATCATTTTAAAGAACATAAATATAGAAGAAAATGTTCTTTGACCAAAGAGTAAATAAATTTGACTTTTATTAAAAACATTTTCCAAATAATTTTATTTAACAAATAAATAAGAATGAAAGGAAAACATGAAAACCCAATAAATTACCTGATTAGAAGAAAAAATATTAGGTTTAAAAGATAAGAATCAGATAATTTCCCTTATTATAAATTTATCGTAGAAAATCCCAAAAAGAAATGATATTATAATATAGACCCTTATCTCAAGTCCATTATGGATTTGAACATGTTAAAGCATAATATTTAATGAAAATAGATTTATTATACATATATTCCATAACAATATTAATACATAACTTACTATGCGTTCTTCCATTATAATTTACAGATATTGTTTTATTAATAATTCTCTATTAAAATGAAAAATTTTGTGAAAATTGGTCCATTTTCCATGCATGTTACAGTTGGATGGTTCGGTTCCATGCACCTTGTTGGTTTCATCATATAAAGAATATTAATTATTTAATAAGTATCAAATTTATTCATTTTACACACATTTATGACCATTCACATAAAGAAGTGGTGAAAAATAAATTACATCACTTCATAGAGATGGTAGTCCATATTTACACATGAGTGATGTATCCATTTTTCTATGGATGGAATGAAATAATGGTAACTTGTAACACCCTGAAATTCTAATGTACAACTTTGTATTTGATAGTGTTCATGACATGAATTACCAAGTGTGTAGAGGAAAATAATAGCCCAAGACACTACTATATATTTACTATTTTAAATATATTCAATACATGACATAGTCTATAATAAATGATACACCGAGTTAGCATGTGTTATACGTAAGAGCGACCTTCTTTAATGGATTGTGTTACATGCAAGACCGAGTTTCACAAAATAACAATATATTTTTAAAATATTATTATTTAATATAATATGATATAACCAAGCCATTATGTTAGTGGTGATGAATATTATTAAATAACTTATGAAAGTTTATGGTTTCTATAAATATAAAATGAATTCATGGGTTACTAATTAATAAGAAATGAAAATAAGAACCAATGGGAGACAAAAAGAAATATTATTATTTTTATGCTTCCAAAGAGTTTTTTCTTAATAAACATGATTAATTAAAATTATTTAATGACTTTAATTATATATATATATATTTTATATATTCAATTAAATATTTTTTATATTCATCCATTATGTTTGATATGCATAATATAAGAACAAACCATATTTTACACATAAAAACCTATATTTTTATAAAGGGAATTTTACAACCATTTAACGGAGAACCCATTTTTAATCTGAATTTTGACACTTTAATTGATTTAATATTTCAAAATAAACTTCATATTTGAAATTAAAACATAATAATTAGGTTATGTTGAATTTTTGATATTTTTATGAAACACTTCATTTTTTAATGACTAGCTAAAAATATTGAATTTTAGTTCAAAAATGATTTTTCAAATAATTTATTTATAAGGTTTAATTAAAATTTTAATTGTTTTTAAAGTTTACTTAGATAATATTTTTATCAATTTGTCACGACACGACCCAAAGAGGCTTGAGATGCGACTCCCCAAGCCCGCCTCCAATAGGCCAGGGGCTGGCGTCTAGCGCCGGGTAGGCTATCACACACATGGGAAGCATTAGCCTAAGGTACCTGTACACACACACCCACATAAACCTCCATGAAATAGTGTAGAGATATATAAAACTGAAAAGTAAATGAATGCATACAACTATCTCAAACCAGAGTGTAACAACAGTACAAAAAGGTCAAAACAGGGACCACCAAAGGAAAATCACAAAAGTGTCCAACCTACTCAGAAGGAGGGAAAACACTACCAAAAACACCTGTCAGTAAGCTCCTCGGAATAGCTCCGGTAACACTCCATGGTCAAACCTGCTCACTAAGCTCTGCCTGATCCGGATCCCCATGGAACTTCATTGAAAGGTATGCGGTTTGCACAAGACACAAACATGTGCGGGCAAAGCCCGTGCATGGGTGAGTATAACAATACTCAGTAGACACCCCAAAAAACCAAAACAAAAGAGAGGAAATGAAAGGAAATAGTCCACTCATCCCATCCATAGAGAACCTAGATAAGAGAGAAACTCCATCTCATGACCATCCTCGGCTAAACACAACTAGTCAGCTCAATCTAGGATAATGCCCATACATACACCTTGAACATCCCGATATACTCAGCTCACGCACCAAGCCACATGAAGTACCAACCTCATCACCCAAAAAGGTTCAAAACCAAGATAGCACACTCCACGATCACTGTCATCCCAGATGACACTCTTCTGAGAGACACACTCCATCGGGTCCCACACAAACATCTCAGACGCTCACCCGCAGGATCATGCTTGCCAGGTACCATCATTGAGGAAACCCCGCTAAAACAACATAAAAACCAAAATCCTCGGATAGGGGATCACTCCTAGGGTCCTCTAGGGGATACCAGAACCCATACCAGTATACGAAGATCTCACAGATAGGGGATCACTCCCAGGATTCGCTGGGGGATACCACAACCTGATCTGGCGCTCGACAGAAACACGTCACTTAGATAGAGTATCGTCACCTGCGTAAAGGTGGCCATGACGATACTGGAACCCTATATGGTATATCTCGTGCTGTAGGGGATCGAACTGACGATGCCACAACCCTACCGAAACCATGCACTAAGTAGGGGATCGTATAACCAACGATACCGCAATCCTACTATACACCTCACGCTGAGTAGGGGATCATATACCCGATGATTCCACAACCCTAATGAGTACGACCCACCACATAGGGGATCATAATCCCAATGATGCCACAACCCTATGGGGTTAAACAACTAGATAGGGGATCACCGCCCGTGGATAAGCGGTCGCAGCAATACCTAGAACCTGATCTAGGGAAAAGATGCTAGAGGATCCCGCTTCGGGCCCACCAGAGAGATGCCACAACTCGAACAGATTAAACATCCCATCGAGAGGATCATAAACCTATAAGAAGGTTGTGATGCCACATGAACCCTCGTAGGAACGAACCATGGGAGTACCCTCAACCACTGCTGGTCTAAACGTCGCTAACCCGAGCGACCCTCCACAATGCCACACCGCGCACCTCCTAGGCCGATACTGAGGCCACCATCGCCATCCAAATGAAAAAACACGCAGGATAGGCTGATTACTCATCTGAAATGGACAAACGGTGAAAAATTCACTATTCACCATAGCTAGCCCACGTGGGGCCCACACAATGATCCCAAAACTCATCAAGCGGATCATACAACTACGATCCCCTCAGAAAAACACCCAGGATCCACTACTCGTTCATCCCAAACGAACACCCGGTGAAAAAGGCACTATTCACCTAAGACAGTGGGTGGGGCCCATTCCTCGAGCCTAGAACACATCTAATGGATCACACCATTGCGATCCTCTCGAAATAACACACAGGATCGACTATTCATCTGCCAACATCGGACTCCTGGTGAGAAAGTTGCGTTTCTTTGTAAACGCCCAAAACGACCCTCATGGGCCCCGCACCCCAAAATAGGTCCCAAAACCCAGAAACGCTCAAGAAAATGCCATCGTACCATCAGGGTCTCAATGCCACTGACGACACATCAATCGGACGCTCCGGGTAGAAGATACAATAGCCTGAAGTCGAATAATAATAAAACGTCATTATTTTATTCGACGTTTCAAGCTCCTGGTCCATGATCCCAAAACATAAATTTCCCAAAGTGAAATAAAAATATACTTATCGACGCAAGGAACACGTCGCCACAAACAGCTCGCAAATCGGAGTTACGATTTGCGAGTTACGAGGGTTTAAAGAACCCCCGGAAAAACCTGGCCGGGCCATCGCCTGCCTCGCCGGAAACCACCGTGCCGCTACCAGAAACCGCCGTGCCAGTGCCGAACTCTGCCACATTGGAGCCAGAAAACACCACGCCACCGCGAGTCTCACCGGATTCCGCCATGGCTGCTGCCAGAATCTGGGTTTTGCACCAAAAAACTTCTGGGAACCACCGGGAGAACCCCGATGCTCCAAAATCAGATCCGAAACATGTTTCAGAAACCTCGGGAGCCAAACTATACAACCATTATGATGATTTTAAGAAAAAAAAACACATAAACGGGGTCCGGGATTTTAAAACTCAAACCGCCTACCTTTTGGCAGACCACCGACGCTTCACACACCCCGTAGCTGCCGTTGCACGATCCAGGAATGCCCGCCGTCAAGATCTGAGTCCAACAGCACCTTGATCGCGTGATTCGGTCGCTGATTCACTGTTGGAAGGGGAGGAGAAGGAGAATGAAGGGGAATAATTTCCTACTCTACACACAACACATCCCAAGGGGGGGGGGAGGAAAAAAAGATATTTTTTTTAAAGAAATATCCCCCACCTTCAGCTCCCGACTCGCCTCTGCCCGATGCTCGATGCAGACAAAGGTAAGGTCACCCCTAGGGTAAACACGCCGTTCTAAATGCAACAAAAAAGACAGATTTTTGATCTGAGACTCTGTTCAGACATTATTCGAGCTGATGCTCATAAAATAACTTTTCCACTTATTTACGAAAATGCCCCTGGTGGCTTTTCTCACCATAGGCCCGCGCCCGCAAAGTTTACACCCCGCCTAGGATAAACGGCATGTTCCAGATGCAATCTTACACTCAGATTCTCGTTCTGAGCTACTTTTTAGGAGATATCACACCCCCTCTATGTGCATAGTATAAAAATTCTTAATATTTTTATAAAATTAATTCCGGGCACACCGGGCCTCAGAATCACATGCCTTCTTCGTGCCTAGCTCTGTAATTATTTGTAGAAATATTCCAAAGTCTGACAGGGCCAAAACCTTAGTCGCTACATCCTCCCCCCTTAGAACTTTTTGTTCCCGAAAATCCATAACATAAGGAAAGTGACTAGAATCTCAACTGGGTCTTACATGCTTGCAAGTTCGCCAACGAACACCTCTACCCAAATGCATAAGTTAGAGGGACTCATCCACCACACCTCAAAACTATTCGCTTTGGGCGGCACTGTCTCACCCGCACGGTTTTAATCGCATCACAAAAAAACGTCTCAGTGGGGGAAGGATCCCTCTTCCTCATGCATTCGAATCACGCCGAACAACACCCACACATGGTCTTACCAACGCCCTGAACAAAACTCAAGCAAGAAATGGAAAGGGAAAGTGTACCGCAAAACAGTGTCTTACACGCTACTGTAGAAAGTAGAAAGGACACAAGGTGTACCACTATACATCAGTGGAACCTCTAGGTCAACAGCCTTTAGGGCATGCAGCTGTCCTCATCCACGGTCACCATCTCCCTAAGCTTGGCGTGGACCACCTGGGGGTGGGGGTGGTGGAAACTGATACCGCCTACCACCTCCTACTGCTGCACCAGCTCTGTCACCAAGTCAGCCGCCCTACGGACCTCCTTGCTTGAGATGTTGCCTCTGCCAAGGAGGTCTGTCGACGGGCTCCCTCTCAGTAGCACGACGGTCCAGAAAATTCCTAGAAAGATGTCCCCGACTATTTCAAGCATAACACTGCATCTCCTGCGACTGATCTAAACTGGCCTATGAGCCCTGTAAGCCTTGAGCCTCAGATCCTCCATCCTGGGTTCGCCTCCTAAAACGTCGACCATGTTCGGACCCCTAAGTCTGTCGTCGGATATCAGATGTCGGTCCTACTGACGAAGTCTCAGCTCTCACGTGCCCAGCACTAACAGATGGGATCTTCACGGCCAGAAAGCTCTCCTCCACCAAGGCTCGTTCTAGCACTCCAGCATAGGTGGGCAGACACAAGGAAACCACACCTGCCTGGATGTCCCTGTGTAGGCCCTGCTCAATGGTCCGAGCACTAAAGAATGGGTCTCGAACCATATACAGGGAGTAGCGCGACAGGTCTGTAAACCTCACTGAGTACTCCGACATGGTCATGCCCTCCTATTGAAGCTGCAAAAGCTCCTGGATCTGCACTGACCTTAGCATCACCGGATAGAACTCTTCCCTGAAGAGCTACTCATGATCTGCCCATGTGAGTGTCTTCTCATCATGATACTGCATCACTAGGCTCCACCATTTCCCAGCTGAGCCATGCAGATGGCTCGCCGCTAGGAAAACCATCTGATCTGAAGGTGTCCTCACTAGGTAGAAAACACGGGTGACTGCTTCGAGCAAGTCATCAGCTGCCTGAGGGTCTGGATCACCCTGGAACCTCAGAGGTCGCTACCTCTAGAAATCGTGTAGTAAACTCAGCCTGCGCACAACCTCATCTTGCACTGTCAACACAACCAGCTGCTCGACAGGTGGTGGCTCAACTGGAAGACTACCTGAAGGTGCAGCCTCAGAACCTGTGCCCTGGTCCACAACCTCTACATGGGGAGAATCGTCACTACAATCCCACTTTGGAACCCTCACTGGCTGTCATCATGGAGGCATTCTGAAATAAATTCAAGACGCACCACAGTCAAAGAGTATATCTGGTGAGCTGACTCAAGAAGGACAAGGAAAAACCCAAAACCCGGTCCTATATGATGCATGTACCGTTATGTCCCTACGACCAGTGTACGAATGTACCGAGTCGAAAGGTAGGTTATTAGAGTCCTAGTGAATGGATACGTCGACTATCGCACCAACACTGGAGTCCCTGGCCTGAAAGCCAAACTTAAAACATCCTAACACTAACACTATGAAACCCAAACCAAACTCACAGCTAGACCAGCTACGCTCTGAGATCCTAAAGGTGGAACCTCCTCTGATACCACTCTGTCACAACCTGACCCAACGGGGCTCGATCCGCGACTCCCCAAGCCTGCCTCCAATAGGCCAAGGGCTAGCGTCTAGCGCCGAGTAGGCTATCACACACATGGGAGACATTAGCCTAAGGTACCTGTACACATGCACTCACATACACCTCCATGAAACAGTGTAGAGATATATAAAACTGAAAAGTAAATGCATGCATACAACTATCCCAAACCAGAGTGTAACAATAGTACAAAAAGGGAAAAACAGGGCCCACCAAAGGAAAACTACAAAAGTGTCCAACCTACTCAGAAGGTGGGAAAAACTGTCAAAAACACCTACTAGTAAGCTCCTCGACACAGCTTCGGTAACACTCCATGGTAAAACTCGCTCACTAAGCTCCACCTACTCCAGGTCCCCCTGGAACTCCGTTTAAAGTAATGTGGTTTGCACAAGACACAAACATGTGCGGGCAAAGCCCGTGCAGGGGTGAGTATAACAATACTTAGTAGGTACCCCAAAAACCCAAAACAAAAGAGAGAAACTAAAAGGCAACAGTCTGCTCATCCCAGCCAGAGGGATCCCAGACAAGAGAGAAACTCCATCTCGTGACCATCCTCAGCTAAACAAAACTAGTCAGCTCAATCTAGGTGAATGCCCATACATACACCTTGAACATCCAGATAAACTCAGCTCACGCACCAAGCCACATGAGGTACCGACCTCATCACCAGAAATGGTTCACAACCAATAGAGAACACTGCACAATCACTGACATCCTAGATGATACTTGTCTGAGAGACACACTCCATCAGGACCCACATAAACATCTCAGACGCTCACCTGCGAGATCACGCTCGTCGGGTACCATCACTGAGGAAACCCCGCTAAAACAACATAAATAACAAACTCGGATAGGGGATCATTACTAGGGTCATATAGGGGATACTAGAACCCATACCGGTATACGAAGATCTCACAGATAGTGGATCACTCCTAGGATCCACTGGGGAATACCACAACCAGATCGGGCACTCGTAGATCTCACAGATAGGGGATCACTCTCAGGATCCGCTGGGGGATACCACAACCCGATCTGGCGCTTGACAGAAACACATCACTCATATAGAGGATAGTCGCCCATGTAATGGTGGTCACGATGATACCGGAACCCTATCTGGTATATCTCTCACTGTAGGGGATTGAACTGACAATGCTGTAACCCTAACGAAACCATGCACTAAGTAGGGGATCGTATAACCAACGATACCGCAACCCTACTATACACCTCATGCTGACTAGTGGATCGTATACCCGATGATGCCACAACCCTACTGAGTATGGACCACCGTGTAGGGGATCATAATCCCGATGATTCCACAACCCTATGGGGTTAACTAGCTAGATAGGGGATCGCTTCCCATGGATAAGCAATCACAGCGATACCAAGAACCCAATCTTGGGAAAAGATGCTAGAAGATCCTGCTCTAGGCCCACCAGAGGGATGCCACAACTCTAACGGATTAAAAATCCCATCAAGAGGATCACAAACCTATAAGAAGGTTGTGATGCCACACAAACCCTCATAGGAATGAACCAAGGGAGTACCCTCAACCACTACTGGTCCAAACGTCGCTAACCCGAGCGACCCTACACAACACCACACCGCGCACCTACTAGGATGACACAAAGGCCACCATCATGATCCACGTGGAAAAAAACGCAGGATAGGCTAATTACTCGCCCGAAACGGACAACCGGTGAAAAATACACTATTCACCGTAGCTAGCTCGCACGGGGCCCACACAATGATCTCGAAACTCCTCAAGTGGATCATACCACTACGATCCCCTTGTAAAATCCCCCAGGATCCACTACTCATTAATCCCAAACAAACACCCAGTGAAAAAGGTACTATTCATTGAAGCCAATAGGTGGGGCCCACGCCTTGAGCCCTGAACACATCAAACGGATCACACCATTGCAATCCGCTTAGAAAAACACATAGGATCGACTATTCATATGCCAACATCAGACTCCTGGTAAGAAAGTTGCGTTTCTCTCTAAACGCCCAAACCGATCCTCATGGGCCCCGCACCCCAAACTTTTTCCCAACACTCGGAAACCCTCAAGAAAAGTCCTCTGTACCATCAGGGTCTCAACACCACTGACGGCATGTCAATCGGACACTCCGGGTAGAAGATACAACCGCCCAAAGTTGAATAATAATAAAACATCATTATTTTATTCTACATTTCAAGCTCCCGGTCCACGATCCTGAAACATAAAATTCCCAAAGTGATACCAAGATATCCATCTCGACGCAAGGAACACATTTCAAAAAACGGCTCGCAAATTGGAGTTACAGTTTGCGAGTTACGAGGGTTTAAAGTTCCCCTGGAAATACCTGGCCGGACCATCACCTGCCTCGCCGGAAACCACCGCGCCGCTGTTGGAAACCACTACGCTAGTGCGGGACTATGCTACACCGGAGTCGGAAACCACCGCTCCACCACGAGTCTCACCAGATTCTACCATGGCCGCCACCGGAATTCGGGTTTTCTGCCGGAAAACATCCGAGATCCACCTAGAGCACCCCGGTGCTCCAAAATCAGATCTGAAACATGTTTCGGAAACCTCGGGACCCGAACCATACAAAACTTATGACGATTTGAAGAAAAACAATACATAAACGAGGTCAGATATTTTAAAACTCAAACTGCCTACCTTTTGGGGGACCACCAACACTTCGCACGCCCCATAGCCACCGTTGCACGATCCATGAACGCCCGCCGTCAAGATCTAAGTCCAACGACACCTTGATCACGCGATTCGGTTGTCGATTAACTGTTGGAAGGGGAGGAGAAGGGGAAGGAAGGAGGAGGATTTCCTCCTCTTCACACAACACGTCCCAAGGGGGGGAGGAAAAAAGATATTTATTTTTTTAATGAAATTTCCCCCACCTCCGGCTTCCTACTCACCTCCGCCCGATGCCCGATGCAGACAAAGTTAAGGTTGCCCCTAGGGTAAAGGCGCCATTCTAAATGAAACGGTGAACTCAGATTTCAGATCCGAGACTCCGTTCAGAAGTTATTCGAGCCGAAGCTCGTAAACTAACTTTTCCACTTATTTACGAAAACTCCCCTGGTGGCTTTTCTCACCGTGGGCCCGTGCCTGCAAAGTTTACACCCCACCTAGGGCAAAAGGCACATTCCAAACACAACCGTTCTCTCAGATTCCCATTCCAAGCTACCGTTTAGGAGATATCACACCCCCTCCATGTGCATAGTATAAAAATACTTAATCTTTTTATAAAATTAATTCCAGGCACACCGGGCCTCGGAATCGCACGCCGTCTTCGTGCCTTGCTCTGGAATTCTTCATAGAAATATTCCAAAGTCTGACAGGGACAAAAACCAAGTCTCTACACAACTAATACAATATATGTAATTTAAATCAAATTCACTTTGAAATTGATTTAAAAAACATAGCAAACTTTTAGAAGTTTTTACTTTAAAAACAAGCATTTTCATCCCACCAACGAGTTGAATTTTAAATTAATTTCTCCTAATTATATGATTGGAATTCAGAAAAATGGATTATATATTTGGAATTAGTATAATTTATAATTTATAATAATTTTAACTTGGTTTTGACAAAAAATGATTTGGGAATGTGATTAAAATTAATTACAATTATTAAGAAAAAATTAAGCTTAATAAAGAACTAAAACTTTAACTTAAGGGCCCAAATGACCTAGAAATTTTTCTAAAAACCATTTTATGGACATAATTAGTCCATTAACCTTACATTATTGAGTTTTTTTGGGTTTCGATGATTTTTTTAGGTAAAAACGTTGGTACACCTAACTTCTTTTCAAAAATACCAACTGAGTCCTTTTCCTCCCTTATAAAAGGCCACCACATCTCCCACTTCCTCACACATCAAAAACCACTTAGGTTCAGCCAATATATAGAAAAATATCTTCTCAACATTCTTACCCTATATATTTAAGCCTATATTTGAGATGAAATATTTCCAAGGAAGCCTTTTGGTACAAACCAAAAGAAGTTTCCCAATTAAGAGGTAACATATTCTCTCAAGATTTTTAGTTTCATTTACATTCTATACCCACTAAAATATATTTATTCCATGATTATATAAAAAAAATATTCTAAATATAATTTGATGTTTTTATTAATGGTTTAACCTAAAATAACACACACATCCATCTAATGGGTAACGAACACAATATTTCTATATAGGGTGAACTACTGCCTCAAGAAACGATGATTGTTAATTTTTCATTTACCACATATCATGGTGAAAATTATGATAGAAACTATATTTATATATGTTATATATTATATTTTTTATGTATTTATTCTTCTTTATTTCATTTACAATACAAATATTTATACATTTCATTTTATGTAAAAATGATAACATCATTTGAGGAAGTGTGGACTACCGCCCCCTCAATGCGATGTGATTCGTTCATACAATCCATAAAATTTATAAAGGATGATTATAATTAAATATATTAGTCATAAAAAACATATATATGGTATTAATGAAATAATTACCTTCCTATATATATATATATTATTTTCTTTTTGACCCATTTACACACATAAAAAGTGATAACGTTAGACATGGGCGTATGGACTACCGCCACCTCAACATGATGTGATTAATTTTTCATCATAATAATTATATATATAAGTAAATATGATTTAATAATATTATATTTATGATATAAGAATCATTTTGGAATGATATGGTGTTACTTTCCTTCTTTCCGTAATGATCATTGAAAAATGTGAACGTTACTCATGCGTACGTACGACTTACCATCTCCATGATTGCCACATTGATTCATTTTTCATAAACATATTTAATTATTTTTTAAAGTATAATTTATGCATAAATATTATAATTATTTCATTATTATTATTCTGGATATGTTATATAATGACCCATTTGAACTTAGTTCATCTAACAAAGTTGTTTTTAACATATAAACAAAATTTGGTCAAAACACCCAATGTAAACTTAATTGCTTAAGTAGTTGTATATAACATAGTAATAAGTGAAATAAAAATATTGATAAACATGAAGAAGTTTCTCAATAAAGTATAAAATTAACATAAGTTTATTATAAATGAAGTTAAAGGACGTTCTCTTGAAATGAAACACATGGTAAGGGATTCTCATCTCACTTTATACATCTATGAGATAAATGTCATGTTCACCACTTACGTCTTGTGTTGTGAATCTACTAACCTTTTTTATATGTTATATAATTAATAATTTTATCTTCATGCTATTTTAAACATTCATTTAATGATATTCTATCATTATGAATCTAATTTAAAATGTTTCAAAGTGGTAAGGGACACATTGGAATGTTTAAAGATTATTTTCCTCAAAAATAACTTTAATGATCATTCAATAGTATTTCTATTTGAGTACATTATATGAAAATTGTTCAATAAAACCTTTCATTTTATCACCTAGGGTTATTAATGACTATTTTCAAGTATTAATACCATTTTCCCACTCTTTGGTACTCAAAATGTTTTATATTTTTTTTCTTCAAAAAACCCGACTTTGTTTCTCTCTTTAGCAGGAGAACTTGTTTTATTCTAAAAACCATGTTTTGTTAAAATGTGTTAAAAAATGTTTTTAAAATGATTTTTAAAGACATTTTTACCTTTTTTGTACTTTACCAATGTTTTCAAAGGAATCTTCTTGTCTCTTTCTGAATAAGGTATCTTTCCAACCTTTAACCATGAAAAATGATTATTTTTTTTCTCATACGGCTTATATAGATTTACCCACTGTCTTTTATTTAAAGATTCCTTTTCATGTTTAAAATTTTACATTTTAAATAAAATATTTTCAAAAGGGATTTTAAAAGAAAAGTTTTTTCAAAAGTTTTTTCATAATAAAAGGATATTTTTCTTAAGAATGTTTTAAAAGATCTTTTTATAATTTTTACATTCATTAATGAAAAAAACCCTTTATTTTACTCCACTTGGATTATGTTGTATTAATACCATCCTTAGTATTCCTATAGATGGTTTATGTTTGATTTTTCCAAATATAGTATTCACATTAACTTCCTTGATTACTTTTATTCCCCTTTTTAATATTCAATTTTCTATAATCATTGAACATTGAATTTCTCCTTTCTATCCATATAATTTATCATGAATATGTTAATTTCCTAAACCGTATACCAATTTTCCTATGGTTTTTAATTTGAAAGTTATTTTATTATTTGGGGAAATATTCATAAATCCATATACATTATTTAATATGGACATTTTATAAGGCATATTGTTTATTCGATATGAAGAATGATTTGGATAGGTAATACATGGGTTGGGTACCTTTTAAGGTAATCCATATGGGTTGGGGGATAGTTAATGAATTTCCCTTTTTTTCATCGATAGTCTCATGAGATGAAATAGTTGGTTATATGCCTTAGATATGGTTTTACTCGGTAGTTAAACTGTCTTGTGAAAGGTCTTAACGGTACCGGTTCCATGTACCTTTTAAAAATGGCATCCAATAATTAAGCACTTACCTCATTTAGTTTCAATTATTACTCATCCATGATATTTTGAGTTGACATATTTATTGATGCATTTAATATTCTTTTATTTAGATGGCATGTGTTTCAGCTTCTTACCTTGCCATGTTGATATTGCCTTATTTAGTTATTTTAATTCCAATTGTTTCATGTTCTTACATAACCATATTGTTTATGCAGTTCCTTATTAATTTATTGATTATATGGAATGTGTTTTTAGTTATTTACCAGGTCATCATCATTATTATCATTGATTAAATATTGATTCTAATATACTTTACCCTTATGTAGAATTTGAGCTCAACCTTATTATGTTTCTTTCCCCAGAAATCCAAGAAAAGTACTATGAAAGATATGCATGGATTCACTAGTTTTAATAAATTAATCCTCAAAGATATTTATTTATTTAGAAAGAATAAAAACATATGTTTTAATTAGTGAATTCATTTGAAATACAAGACTTATTTATGTATCAAGTTTACCAAGACTACTAAACTAATAGGTCCCTCGATGATTGATTCCTTGTTACCATTCCAATGTAATTAGTAGAAGACACAGACTCTAGGATATCTGGGGTCGGGTCACTACACTTGGTATAAAAGGAAGTTTAGTAGAACCATGGGAACTAGATTTAAGAAAAACTAGATTATAGATCATAACCCAAAGGTGGAATTTGAGAATAAGTATAGAAGAACACCATATAATATTTGTAAGGTATAGATTATGTGGTTATTCTTAGAAATACATCCATGTATAGATACTAAAAGTGGACATGGTTCTGGAATATACATAACTAGGAGTAATAACTCCAACAAGGTGTTCTAGGCCTGAATCGGGGTAACATGGTACATGAAGATGGGTCTTATTGTGCTCTTGGTTTGACAGTCTCGGGGGATATGCTTAGGATAATCCACCTTTTCTATAACAAACCATTATGAAGAATTTTAATAGATAATGACAAAGAATGACCTAGGTTAAACCTAAAGTGTTTTAGATTGAATATAAGGTGTCCTGATTTAAAAATCCTAAAAATGATATTATTATTAAACCTAGACTAAGGAAGAACCAACTTTGATGAATTGTTTTTGGGATTCAATAATTAAATTGTATAAGTATTTTACTAGTGGTATTTTGGATATAAGAATCTTGAAACATCTAAGGAATATGATTGATTTTAGAAGAATATGTTTTAGAGGAAAATGATATTTTAGGAATAATGCATTTACATTTATTTATACATAATTTTGAATGTATTTATAACCATCAGGGTTCATATGATCAGTAATTTCATCATACTAATAGTCAAATAATATTATGAGACTTCATAAAAAAAATGGTTTTATTCAAAACCTTAGTTAAGAGTCTATTTAATGATTAAATTTCAATAATGTACATAAGATTTATTTTGAAATTATATTAATATGGTTTTAGAAAAGGACAACCTGTAAGCTGGGTGACAACCAATAAAATCTGGCAAGGACGTAGGTCTTGAACCCTTGATCTAAGGATGATAAGGGTTTCATGCCAACCACTAACCTACGCAATGTTCTGGTTAATTTTTCATTATTTTTAGTTATGATTTGATGAATAAATGTTAATCATGAACAAGTAGTACCACTTTTAGAGGATTAGAGATTAATATATGAACCATATTGGTTTTGGAAGGTATTTAAAGACAAATATTTAGACTTTTCACTCTTTTATTAGCCTCATGATCCTTTAAAAGTTTCTTTATGTGATTCGGGCATAAAAAATCATTTTTGGTAATTAATTTTTGGAGTAAAGGGACGAGTTATAATTTGATTCAAAAACTACCAAAAGTTATGATTTCTCATATGAAATTATAACCTACCAGGTAAGAATATTTTCTTATATTCTTGGTTAGTAAAATAATTACCCAACCTTAGGAAAGTGACTTCAAAATAAAATGTTGTCCTAATACCTTAATTTCTTTTGAACCAATGGTGTCTTAAATAATCCAAGATTTATGGATTTAGGGCCATAAAATTTACATTGATCATTAAATTTTTTGTGATTTATTAATTAATTCACTCCCTATAAATATTTATGATTTTACTCTATGTACTTATTATCAATTTCCACTAATGTTCTTATACTTATAATCCTAGTTACATGGTAGTCCATGTGACCTTTGTACTTACGAATATCTCTTTTCCAGAGGATATTTCACAAACCCTTCTCACAATGTGGGCATTTAATGTAGTAAATATCAAACAATCTATAACCAAGATCGAGTTTAAATTTCTAGGACACATTTTAATTAAGTTAGGGAGAATGTAACACCCCAAAATTCTAAAGTACAACTTTGTATTCGATAATATTCATGACATGCATCACCAAGAGCATAAGGGAAAATAATATCCTGAGAATATACTATATATTTACTATTTTAAATATATTAAATACACGATATAGTTTGTAATGAATGAAACACCGATTTAGTGTTCCTTCCACATAAGAGATCCCATTTTAGATGAATTTCACTACACGCAAGACCAAGTTTCACCAAATAACAATATATTATTAAAATATTATTATTTAATATAATATGATATAAACAAGACAATATGTTAGTGGTTATTAATATTATTAAATAAATTATGAATATTTATGGTTTATATAAATTTAAAATAAATTCATGGGTTACCAGTTAATGAGAACTGAAAATCAGAACCAATTAGATATAAATAGAAATATTATTATTTTTATACTTCCAAGGAGTTTTGTTAGATAAAAATAATTAATTATAATTAGTTAACTATTTAAAGGATATATAAATGTTATATATTAAATAAAATATATTTTATATTAATCCATTATATTTTATATTCATAAGATAACAACAAATCCTATTTTACACATAAAAACACATATTTTTATAAAGGCAATTTTAATGACTTTTAATGAAGAACCCATTTTTAATCTAAAATTTGACACTTTAATTGATTTAATATGTCAAACTAAATTTCATATTTGAAATAAAAACATAATAATTATCTTAGGGTGAACTATTTATATTTTTCTCAAACATTTCATTTTTAATGAATAGTTAAAAATATTGAATTCTAGTTCAAAACTAATTTTTTATATAACATATTTAAAAGGTTAAATTACAATTTAATTTTTTTAAAGTTTAATTAGATAATACTATTTATCCATTAATATAATTTATTTAATTGGAATCATTTTAAATTTTAAATTGATTATAAAAACATATTAAACTTTCGAAAATTTTTACTTTAAAAACTCGCTTTTCGTCCCACCTAAAGGATGAATTTTGAATTAATTTCGGCCACTTATATGATTTTAATTAGTAAAAATGGATTAAATATTTAGAATAATCATAATTTATAATATCTAATAAGGTCAAATTTGTTTTTGACCAATATTATTAGTGAATGTGATTAAAATTAATTATAATTATTAAGGAAAAATCAAGCTTAATGAAGGACTAAACCTTTAACTTAAGGGCCTAAATGTCCTAGAAACTTGTACATGACCTATTGGATGGCCATAGATAGGGCATAAAACTTATAGTATTGAGTTTATTTGGGGATTTATGACTTTAGGTAAAAAAATTGTTACACCTAACTTCTTTTCAAAAATTCCTGGTAAGTCCTTTTCCTCCCTTATAAAAGGACACCACCTCTCCCACTTACTCGCACATCTCAAACCACTTAGGTTCAGACAATATATATCCAAATATATTAACAAAATTCATCTCCTCTACATTTGAGCCTCTTTTTGGGTAGAAATCTTTCCAAGTAATCCTTTTGATACAAACCTAAAAAAGTTACTCGATTAAGAGGTAACATCTTCTCTCATGTTTTTTATTTTCATTTCCATTTTCCACCAACTAAAATATGTTTATTCCATGATTATATAAAAAAATTATAATAAATATACTTTTATTTTTATTTATTGAGGTTTCAACTGACACTAACACAAAATTCCATCTAATGGGTAACAAACATACTATTTCTGTGTACGGTGAACTACTGCCTCATAAAATGATGATTGTTAATTTTTCCTTTACTTCCTCTCATGGTGGATATTATAATGGAAAATATATTTATATATGTTATATATGATATTTATAATGTATTTAAAATTATTTAATTATTTTACAACACATATTTTTATACTTTCAAATTTTTGAATAAACGATAACACCGTTTGAGGAAATGTGGACTACTGCCCCTTCAAAGCGATGCGATTTGTTAACACGATCCATGGAATGTATAAAGGTTGATTATTATTAAATATATGAGACATAAAATATATATATACGATATTAACTACATAATTAACTTTTTTGGATATATATATATATATATTTATCATTTTATTTTTTACCCTTTCACACACTTAAAAAGTGACAATGTTATTCATAGACGTGTGGACTACCACCTCCTCAGAATGATATGGTTCCTTTTTTCATCACAATAATTATATATATATATGATTAAATAGTATGGTATTTATTATATAATTACCATTTTGGAAAGATATGGTGTTACTTACCTTCTTTCCATAACAATCATTGAAAAATAAGAACGTTACTCATGCATACATTCATCCTATCATCTCCATGATTGAAATGTTGATTCAATTTTCATAACCATATTTAAGGATTTTTTTAAAAGTATAATTTATGTATAAATATGATAATTATTTCATGATTATTATTCTATAGATGTTATATAATTACCACTTTGACTGCAGTTGATCTAACAAAGTTGTTTTTAATACATAAACCAAATTTAGTCAAAAAACCCGATGTAAACTTACTTGTTTAAGTAGTTTTATACAAAATAGAAATAATTGAAATAAAAGTAATGATTAAAATGAAAAAGTATATTAATAAATTATTAAATTAACATATGTTTATTATAAATGAAGTTAAAGTATGTTCACCTGAAAGGAAACACAAGGTAAGAGATTATCATCACACTTTTTACATCCGTGAGATAAATATCATGTTCAATAATTACATATTTTGTGTGGTGTATCTACTACCACTTTTATTATATTACATCATTAATGATTTTATCTTCATTTTATTTTAAACATTCATATACTTTTATTCTTTCATGAGTATTATGATTTAAAATGTTTCAAAGTGGTATGAGATACTTTGGAATGTTTAAAAATTATTTTCCTCAACAATAACATTAAAAATATTTCAATGATATTTACATTAGAGAAAATTATATGAACATTGTTCAATAAAACCTTTAATTTTCTCTCCTCTGGTTATTAATGACTATTTTCAAGTATTAGTAACATTTCCCCCACTCTTTAGTACTCAATTTTTTATAGAATTTTTTTTCTTTAGAAAACCCAACTTTGTTTCTCTCTTAAACCGGAGAACTTGTTTTCTTCTAGAAACCATGTTTTCTTAAAATTTTATCAATTTTTTTTAAAATTATTTGGTAAAGAAAATTTTACCCTCTCTGCCTTTTACCAATGTTTTTAAAGGAATGTTCTTGTTGCTTTCTAAATAAGGAATCTTTCTACCCTTAAAACAGGAAAAAGGAATGTTCTGTTTACCTCATACGACTTGTACGAATTTACCCACCACCATTTCTTTCAAGATCACTTAAACTATTTAAAAGGATAATTTTTAATGAAAATATTTTCAAAAGTGATTTTCAATGAAAAGGTTTTTCCAAATTGTTTTTCATAATAAAGGGATATTTTCCTCAATAATATTTTTAAAATATATTTTTATATTGTTTCCATTCATCAATTAAAAAAACCTTTATTTTACTCTAATTGGGGTATGTTATATTGATACCATCCTTAATATTCCTTAAGATAGTTTATGTTTTATTTAGACAAGGATAGTATTCACATTCACTTCCTTGATTACTTTTAATCCCTTTTTAGATATTGAATTTCCTATGATCATTGAACATTGAATTTCCCCTATCTTTCTATATCAATTATCATGGATATGTTCATTGTCTAAAATATATAAATTTTTTCATACAGTGTTTACTTTGAAAGTTATTTCATTATTTGGGGAAATATTGGTAAATCCATATACATTATTCAATATGGATATTTGAAAAGGAATATTGTTTATTCAATACAAGGAATGCTTTGGACATATAAGATAGGGGTTAGGGACTATTTAAGGTAAGACCCACTGGTTGGGGACTGGTTAATGAAAGACACTTGAGGCATCAGTAGTATCATGAGATGAAATAGTTGGCTAGCCACCTTGGATGGGGTTCTACCCAATAGATAAACTGTCTTATGAAAGGTATCAACAGAACTGGTTCCATGTACCTAGGAAATATGGTGTATACTAATTAAGAACTTCTCTCATTTAGTTTCAGTTGTTACTCTTCCAAGATATTTTGCGTCGACATATCTCTAGATACATTTCATTATCAGTTATTTATATCAAATGTGTTTCAGTTTCTTACCTTGCTATGTTGATATTTCCTTATCTAGTTATTTGAATGGAATGTATTTCCAGTTATTACTTTATATATTGTTTATGCATTTCCTTCTCAGTTTATTGATTACATGACATGTGTTTTCAGTTATTTACAATGTCATAATTATTCTTCTCATTTATTCATTATTTATTTTGCTATACTTTACCTTTATTGAGAATTTCAGGTCACCCTTATTATTTTTCTTTCCATAGGAATCCAAGAAGAATACTATGAAAGATATGCATGAATTTACTAATTGGAACAATGTTATTATAACACCACAGAATGATAAAGGGTTAAATGACTAAATGATATGAATCATGTTAACAAGGTGCACCTTCCTTTTTGAGAGCCTGTCTGATTAGAACTCCATAGTTAACCATGATTGGCATGAATTAGTGAGTAGGATGGGTGACCTTCTGAGATGTTTCCCTAGGTGTGTGTGAGTGAGGACAAAACACACTAAAAAGGACATGTGTTGGTCTGTGGGGATAGTCATTAGTTAGATAACCCGTGTGCTTTGTACTCACTCACACATACCCTCAGAAACATCCCAGAAGGTCACCCATCATGATCACTACTCTAGGCCAAGCACGCTTAACTATGGAGTCTTAATCAGATAGACTCCCGAAAAGGAAGGTGCACCTTGTTGACATGAGTCATATCATTAGGTCATTGTGCTCTAACGGGGGGGGGGGGGGTGATTATAACACCCCAAAATGATAAAGGGTTAAATGACTAAATGATATGACTCATGTCAATAAGGTGCACCTTCCTTTTTGGGAGCCTGTCTGATTAGAACTCCACAGTTAAACGTGCTTGTCCTGGAGTAGTGATCAGGATGAGTGACCTTCTGGGATGTTTCCCAGGGTATGTGTGAGTGATGACAAAGCACACTAGAAAGGACATGTGTTGACATGTGAGGATAGTCATTAGTTAGATGACCCATGTAGGCACGTGGGTAGGCCCTAAGATGGGGACTATATGTTTGCGGGGCAATTGGTGGTAACTGGCAGGCCAAGACTCGACGACCATGTTATGGCAGGGTGTCTGTGCTGTCACCAGGACCCAGTTGTTACAGTTATCCTCGAAGTTTTTATTTATTTATAAAGAAGAATAAAATATATTGTAATTAGTGTATTCATTTCTAACCGGGGGGGGGGGGGGGTGATTATAACACCCTAGAATGATAAAGGGTTAAATGACTAAATGATATGACTCATATCAACAAGGTGTGCCTTACTTTTTGGGAGCCTGTTTGATTAGAACTCCACAGTTAAGTGTGCTTGGCCTGGAGTAGTGACCAGGATGGGTGTCTGATTAGAACTCCATAGTTAAGCATGCTTGTCCTAGAGTAGTGATCAGGATGGGTGACCTTCTGGGAAGTTTCCCAGGGTATGTGTGAGTGAGGACAAAGCACACTAGAAAGGACATGTGTAGGCCTGTGAGGATAGTCATTATTTAGATGACCCGTGTAGGCACGTGGGTAGGCCCCAGGGTGGGGACTATGTGTATGCGGGGCAACTGGTGGTACCTGGTGAGCCAGGACCCGACGACCATGTTATGGCAGGGTGTCTGTGCTGTCACCAAGACCCAATTGTTACAGTTATCCTCAAAGTTATTTATTTATTTAGAAAAAAGAATAAAATATATTGTAATTAGTGTATTCATTTATAATACAAGACTCATTTATGTGTCTGGTTTACCAAGACTACTAAACTAATCATTCCTTCAGGTCTTGATTCCTTGTAATCATGCCAATATAATTTGTAGCAAACACTTGCTCTGGGATATCTAGAGTCAGGTCGCTACATAAATAATAATTCACCATTATATAATCACAATTATATCATAAATATCATATATATATATATATATCTATTAAATATATCCTTATGAATATTAATATAAATTGTAAAAAAAATAATTACATCACTTCATAGAGTTGGTAGTCAACATATACACACGAACAAAGTTATCATTTTCCAAATGATGAGAAGAAGTTAGAAAATTGATATTAAATAAAAAACAAATAAGTAAATTAAAATTTCTTATTATATCCTTTTAATATTTTTAAATAACATTTTGAGGTTTTTTAGGAAGAAAGAAACATGAAAAAGATCCGAAAGAACAGATACCTCTTCTTCAATTATCATCCTTTAAGAAACACCTTAATAATTCTTGGATGGGTATTTTGATATGAGAAAAAACTCAAGGTAGTTTATAAGTATGTTGGTATATTATTTGGATAAATATTTATCCATATAAAAGGTATTTTTTTTGGAAAATAGAGTATAAAAGGTGACCTTTTATAAGTTAGGGGAGTGACACACTTGTAATTATTAAGAATGTTAAAATAAAAAAAGTAACTATCATGTGAAAGTGGATCTAAATTGGACTTATTTTGAATATAGGATGATATAGGATCCCAATAAATTCATCCAATAGTATTTAGAAACGTATTTAGGTTATTTTAATCCTTATCTATTTTTTTCCCTCGTTATCCCTTTACACCTTTAACAAAATAATGAATTTTTATCTTTATAATGAGTTTTTATATTTATTACTATTCATAATAACAAAAAATGAAAGTGGTATCATTATTTTATTTTAATTTATTATTAAAAATATGGAAACCATTTTATGAAATTAAATAACTATAATTTTCATAAATTCATTTTAAATTAATCATAGAAAATGCAACAAAAACCATTTTTAGAAAAATTTATTTTTAAACATAATATTGTCTTTACTCTCATTCCTTTCCTAATAATAATAATTGAATTAATTTTAACATTTTTGATTGAATATATTATATAAATTTTTTATTAAAATAATTCATCAATATTTATTAATTAAATTTATTACGATAAAAACATATTGTCTGAATAAAAATAATTTTTCAAAAAACAACTCTTTTTTACTTTCAAATTCTATTATTTTCATCTATAACCAATTGATAACCAATGAATTAATTTTATAAATGTGTAAAAAATAATTTCCCATAATTAATTTGGTCACATTAATTCCCTTCAATCAAATAGATTAATAATAATGAAACATTTAATAATAATATTAAAATAGTAAATCATAGTTTGTTTAAACTCAGTTTTGCATGTAAAGATAACTATAAAAGCCATAAAACATATTTAATTAGAAATTTATAATAAATATATGCATGTTAAATTCTATTCCCATTATAATAATTTTCCC
This sequence comes from Viscum album, assembly GCA_963277665.1. Taxonomy (NCBI): domain Eukaryota; kingdom Viridiplantae; phylum Streptophyta; class Magnoliopsida; order Santalales; family Viscaceae; genus Viscum; species Viscum album. The sequence goes on from OY728132.1 coordinate 881,166,277, forward strand.
TCAAAATTCCATAACTCTGATAAAAATAACCAAGTATACTTCTTTGTCACTTCCTTGAGTAACCATGTAGCTTCCTAAAATTTATGGTTTCACCATAAAACATTAACCAGGTGAGTGATTTTTAAAAACAAACATCCTCTATTTGATCCAAAATCACCACTAGTTGTTTCTAATAAGATATATTATACTCCAATGGTATTATATTTGAGTTAATTACATGTGAAGGATCAAGTCAGTACTTCCTTAGTAGAGATGTATGAAACAAATAGTGAACTTGACCGAGACTCAATGGAAGTACCAAATGATATGAAACTATCCTGATATGATCATTAATTTTAAAAATATTTATATATTTAGGAAAAATTTTAAACTTTTTCCAAATCTTATAACCTTATATCAAGAATATATTCACAGAACTATCCATACATTAACTTTAAATTCTAGATCTTACTAATGACTGTCATCATATGTTTTTTATCGACTCTGAGATGAATTAGGGTTCTCATCAATTGATCAATCCTTATATACCATTTAACTATCTATATCATGTCAAAATATCTTTCTCTCTCTTAATTTATATCATAAAATTGGATTTCTTCACTTCTTTCCATTGAGAGATTCATATAGAGCCATCTGGATGCATGAGTGAAATCTAATTTTGTATGAAATATTGTGCAGAGAAATTTGTTGATCCCAACCACCTTTTAAATCCTTAGAACACGAGATCAACATATCTTATAGGGTTTTAATGTTCCCCTTAGATCAAACATCTATATGAGGATGATATATAGTGGTAAATTTCAACTATATATTCAAATATTATTGAATACTTATCCAAAAAATTGAGCTAAACCTTAGATCCTAATAAGATAAAATAGAATGTGATACTATATGAAACCCTAAAACATAATTAATGTATATCCTAGAAAGATGATCAATAGATAAATCTTCTCTGATTTCAATAATTCTTTTTTTCATAAGGCGATCCGCTACAACAAAAATCGCATTATAACTATTAGATGTCTTGAGGAACCCCATTATAAAATCCTTGATGACGTTTTACCATTTAAATTATGTTCTAAGTAATGGTTATAACATACCCTTAAACTTCTATCTATTAAACTTATCTTTATAAAATACCATACATTGAGATACATACTCAGAAGTATCATTTTTCATGTTATCCCACCTAAAATAATCTTTCATATATCTATCTATCTTCCTAAATATAGGATGAATATTGAATGATGAAATATAATATTCGTCCAATAGGTCCTTTAAATTTGGTATTGATGGGACACATACTTGGTTTCATAAACTTATTATTCCATCACAATCATATTTGAACTCAAGAATATTTCTCATCTTCTTCTATAGTTCCACTTCATCCTTTTATTCCTTTTTAATCATTCTATGTATGTATGGTTGAACATTCATCTAAAAAAGATATGATATGTACCCTTTTATCATGACTTTAATCTCTATATTAATCAAATCCATAAGTTTTGGTTAGTTTTTGATCCTCATCGTGAACAAACTTGCACGGTTCTTTTGGCTCAAAGAATCAACCACCCTGTTCCCATTCTAATGCATTGAGCAGTCATAATATTTAATCAAATACAACCAAATCCTTTGCTGCATATTGAACTATTAATATCTGAATATTTGATTTAAAATTTTATTATCAATATATATATCACACCTCTCACCATAATGATAAATCATCTATATTTTCAATGAAAAAATTACAGATGCCAACTCCGAATCATGGTTTAGGTAAAATTTCTCATGAATTTTCAATTGGAATGAGGAATGTTCTATCATATTATCCTTTTACAAGAGGATATGTCCTAGTCCCTTATTTTATGCATAACTATAGATCACAAACCCTACTCAACTACAAGGTGGTGTGAATATAAGTGTAATGACCAACCTTCTCTTAAGTTCCTTGAAATTTTATTCACATTCATTGGTGCAAAGAAACTTGTATTCTATCCAAGTCAATTTTGTTATTAGATTTTATATCCATGAAAAATATTTAAAAAAGAATAAATAGTATCAAGGAAATCTGAAAAACTTTGGATCTCAATCACTATGGTTGGTCTTGAACATTTCTCAACAACTTCCATCATTGAAGAATATACCGATATACCCTTTCTTGAGACTATATAACCCAAGACTGAAACTTTCTATAGCCCAATATCACACTTAATAAACTTTTCATACAACTTCTCCATACTAAAGTTCTTCAACACAATACTCAAATGAATTTCATGATCTACCTTTCTCTTAGAATATATAATAATATCATCTATATAGACAACCATAATCTAATTGAGGTAATCTCTAAATTTCATTTTTATTTAATCTATAAAGATAACATGTGAATTGGAATGTACAAATGATATCACTATAAATTCATAATTACTATACCTCATAGGGAAGGTTATATTGGGTATTTACTACTTATCCATCCTCTATTGATGATATATAGAATGAAGGTAAATCTTGTAAAACCATCAAGCTCTATGCAGTTGATTAAAAAAAATCATAAATTCAGGGTATATGATAATTATTATTAATAGTGATATTGTTAACTGCTTGATAATTAATTAAAATATATATTGACCTATATTTATTCTTAAAAAAAGACATTCACCCCATGGTGACAAACTAGGGTATATGAATCCCATATCAAGATTCTCTTGGACTTTCTTCTTTAATTCCAAAAAATCAATCAGTTACATTCTATATGGATTCTTTGAAATATGAGAAACACTAGTTATGAGTTATATTGAAAAATTTACATCATTATTCATGGAAAGACTATGAAAGACTTCAATAAATAGAATATCATAATCATTAATAACAATAATATCTTCAATATTGAGTTTCTACCCAACTATTTGAAATAAACAACACTAATGAATTGGTAGTAAGATCCATAAAATGGAATTAATTTCCATTAAAAGTTAATATTAATCCTCACATAAAAATGATATTAAGAGGTTTATTCAAAATATCAAATGTTATTTCCTTATTATATCAATTCTATGGGGTCTCTATAGAGAGATATTATCAATGCACAAGATCACATCAAATTCCACTAAATGATAAATAATAAAGTTTTCATAGGGATCATTCTTAAAAATAGAAATGTAAAATCCCCAACTCTAGCGTAGAGGATAAGTTTTCCATAAACATCATGACCTAAATTAGTGATTGATATAACATAGAACCTTACTTGGTCTTAGATTTATCCATTGTATTAGGGCGTTGACTTAAGTAATGACCAAGTTCCCCATATTAATACATTTATTCAAATTGAAGGGGAATTTTATTTATAAATTTTTAGGTCATTAAATTATTATCCCCTTCAGAAATTTCACCCATGAAATTTTCATTTCCCATAATAAAATATATGAGGAAAACTCCGTTTTATCACCTCCTCTAGTTCCCACATTTCTTCTTCAAACATGTGGTTTATCCATAACACTTTTACAATGTGTATTGACTTATTTAACAGTACTTTGTCTCTACTATCTAGGATTTTCACCGACTGCACTTCATAGGAAAGATCATTCTCCAATGGTACCACCTATGGATTGAGTACATGTGAGGGGTCTAATATGTACTTCTTAAAGAGGGATACATGGAATACATTGTGTACTAGAGATAATTTGGGTGGGAGTTATAGTCAATTGGTCACTGCTCTGATGTGATCAAGGATCTCAAAGTGGATATTGTATCTTGGAATAAGATTCCACTTATTCCCAAATATAATCAATTTATTATATGGAGATATGTGGAGGAATACCAGGTCTGCAACATAAAAATCTATGTCTCATGAATGATTATCAGCATATCCATTTTGTTAACTTTGATTAGCCTTGATGTGATAATGAATGGTCTTAACCTTTTCCCCCATATCATTAACCATTTCAGGACCTATCTATTTTCATTCCCCAACTTCATCCCAACATGTAGTAGTTCTTCAAATCTTCCTATTAATGTATTCATAGGGAGCCATTTGGATTCTTGATTAGAAATAGTAGTTGTATGATAACTCAAATAGAGGAAGATATTAGTCCCATCCTCCATTAAAGTCAATTTAGCATTTTCTCAACATTTCCTTGAGTGTCTGGATAGTCCACTCATATTAGACATAAATTTGATGGTGATAAGAAATGATGAAGTTCAACTTAGTATCTTGAGCATGTTGGACACTCTTCCATAAATTATATTTAAATCAATGATCTTGATCATATACAATCGATAGTGGTGTTCCATACAACATCACCACTTCTATACTGTATATATTTCTAAGTTGATTGAGTGAGAAGTCCTATAGAATTAAATAAAGTGTGGAGTCTTTGTAAGAAGATTTACCAAAACCCATATATCATAATTTCCTATTCATTTTTGTGGAAGACTAGTGACAAAGTCTATGGTGATGTTTTACCATACCCATGTAGGTATGGGTAATGTTTGCATTATACCCATGAATTTTTGACTTTCCACATTCACTTGATCACACAAGACATGTTTATGTATACTCTACAATCTCCTTCTTCATATTGTCCCACCAATAGTTCTGTTAGAGTTCTCGATACATCTTCATGATTTTAGGATGGATAGAGAAGGATAAGCCTTGTGCATCATCCAACAACTCATTTAATTTAGGATTTTATGGTACACAAATTCTTGACCCAAATATTACAAATCCTTCTTTATTAATATTGAAATATGAGGATTTCCATTTTCTTATAGTTTCCACTTTATTATGAACTCATGCATCATCTCTTTGAGAATCCTTTATATTTTGAGAAATAATTTTTAAAAGGATTGATGATGTTATTTCCCTTATGATTTCCATGTCTATGCTTTTCAAATCTAAGAAGATCAGATCCACCTCTATTCTCATCAATGATAGAATTTATGGATCATTTATACTTACAAAATCATACAATTTATTCACTTTTATAAGATAGTAGTGAATTGAGAAGTCACAGTCCTTGATAATATCTAACCATCATCACTAGTTCATATTATGCTCTTTCTGTGTAAATATATACTTGATGCTTTTGTTATCCATATATAATTCACACTTCTCTTGAAAGAGATAATTACATAATATTTTTAATGTGAATATCACTACAGAAAACTATGGACCATGCTTTGGGTAGTTTTATTCATGAACTTTAAATTTACCTAAAGAATATTCAATCACTTTGTTATTCTTCTTTAATATATAGCCCATTTTTTTCTTTGAATTAGAACTGAATACCATGAAAAGTTATCCAATTGTGGGTAGTGTGAGTATAGGTGAAATGAGAAGCCTCTTTTATAAACTCCTTGATTATATCATCACATTCATCATTCCAAATAAACTCGACTCCCTTCCGAGTTATCTTAGTTAGAGGGTTTGATAATCATTTGAAATTTCTGACAAATCGACAATAGTACCCATATAATTTATGGGAACTAAGGATATATTTCAAAAAATTTGGCCTCAACCATCCTTCAATTGATTCTATCTTTGAAGTGTCCACATAATTCCATTTTATTTTAATGACATGCCACAAGAATGATACTTCCTTCAACTACAACTCACATTTTCTATACTTTGAATAAAGATTATCCTTTTGTAAGGCCTTTAGCATAGTTCTTAGATACATCTCATCCTCATCCTTTCTTTTGGAGTATATTAAATTATCATCTATAAATACTACCGATTTGTTTTCAAGGTAATCCCTAAAGACTCGATTGATGAAGTCCATGATGTTTAATGGAACATTAGGGAGTTATAATGACATTACTATGAAATCATAGTGCCCGTACTTTTTATAAAAATCAATCTTGGGGATATCTTCCTCCTTCACCCTAAAATGGTAATATCTTGATCGTAGATCCACCTTGTAGAATTATTGTGATCCATGAAGCTAACTGAAAATGTTATCAATCCATGGAAGATGATACATTTTCTTTATCATGACCTTGTTAAGCTCATGATAATCAATGAAAAGGTGCATTGACCCATACTTCTTCTTGATGAAGGGGACTGGTGCACCCCATAGTGAAGTACTTGGGCACATGGAACATTTATCTAGATTCTTCTATAGTTGTTTCTTTAGATTCTCAAGTTACACAAATACCATTATATATAGAGTATTGGATAATGGTAATTCCCCAAGTATAAGATCAATTGAAAAGTAAACCTATTGGTTAGGAGGAATACCAGACAATTATTCAAGAAATACATCAGCATATTCCCTCACAATGGTCATGTATTCAAGGATGATTATTTAATTAGAATCAATAATTTGAGCTATAAATGATTTCTCATAGGGAAATAAAATCCATGTTTGAGTTTTGGTCCTAAATAAGATTCATCCATCTCCTTGATTTGTTCAGAAGCATAGGATGATTCATGATATAGAGAGTGATTTCCTTCTTGCAGAAATTTATGTTGGATCTGTATAGGGAAAGCCAATCCCATCCCAGAATTGAATAAAATTCCACAAAGGAGAGTATGAAAAGTCTCTCTAAGAAGTACAGACAAAAAATTTAAATAGGGGAGGATTTATATACTTGGGATGAAATAATTTTCCCATTTCACATTTTCATCGATAACTCTACTTCCATGCTTTGTGGTGGTGTTTGAATAATTCTACTATACTTTCATGATATGAAGAAATGTGTAGAACTAGAATTAAAAAGTGATTTCACTCTTCTTTAATGATTAACTAGAATACCTACAACCAATTTGTTTTCATGATCCACCTCAAAAATTTTGAAGGAAAAATCCCACCCTTGCTTCCTTAGAGGTTGTTAGTTGTCTCAAAAAACCCTTGTCTTAGAGAATTAGTTTGAAAATTTTCCTCATTCCTTGTAGTTGAAGCAATGAAGAATATGTTGTGGGTTGACTAGATCATTAATTTCCTTCATCTAATTAGTGGGTTTATCCTGTCTAAAATTTCTAGTTAGGTGACAATCTTTCCCCCACCTAAAATATTTACTCAGCCCCCTTAAGAAATTTCTAGGGTGCTTCTTTCCTCACCTTTGACAAGTGGGATGTTTAGATTTCTTGGAAGAGTTATATTTCTCCATCAGACCACCATAAGTGAAATATAATTTCCACTTCTTATCCCCATGATACCCTTGAGATTCTCCGATCTCCATTTTTTACTTTTAGGGAACATTAGAAAATTTCCTCATAGCTATCAAAGTATCATATTTCCAAAGCGTTTCATAGAATATGTTTTATATCACTAAAGAAGTAGTCAAACTTACATTTGAGGGTAATGAAAAATCCATAGGCATATTATGATAGTGTTTTGAAGTTTCTCTCATACGCCTCAATAGACTCATCATTTATTTTCTTGTGCAAAAGGAAATACATTTCCATTTTAAGTTGGAGGTTTTGAGGAAAATATTTATTGAAAAACATTTTCTGTTATTCCATCAACCCCCTCACTTAGACCCCTTCCTTAGGATTAATTTTGTTTATCAATGTACACCATAAATAATATTCTCTCTCCATATGATAAATATCCAGTAAAACCTTCTCTTACTCAGAACATTGAAGGATAGAGAAGATATTCTCAATAGAGTTGATCCATTTTCCATGATTAAGGTATCAAATGATCTAGTGAAAGTTTGAGGCCTTTTTCACATAAATATCTCAATAAAAACATGTTCTCTCTTAGGGGGATTTACAAACTCTTCCTGATCTAGTTTTCTATTAGTAACCTAAGTCAGTTGAGAGAGTATCATCATAAAATTCACGATTCTCAGTCCCATCAGGTTGGAAATCTCACTGGGGTAGTCACCACATTGCCCTTCACATTGGTTTTTTACCTAATTCCTCCTATTTTCATCCATTTTCTAGAATAAAATGAAAATTAAGGATTATTATTTTTAAACTATTAAACACATAAACATGAATACAATGATATTAAAGTGATAACTTATAAATTATATTTATTTCTTAACTTATGAATTTATATGCTTCAATCTATGTGGTCCTTGATCTATTTCTTAACATAGAAAATTATGAGATTTATTTGTTCCATTAATAATGGTTTATAATAATATTGGAAATTTAACAAGGAATATACCCCTATAGTTTCAACTTAGGTGTTCAGTAAGGCCTATTTCCATGTGGCAGTTTTCGGTCGAGTCAACCTCAACGTGCTGTTTTTTGGTTTTACACCTATGTACATCTGTGCTAGATCTATGTACACTTGTAGTCTCCATAAAGATATGTATTTTCCTTATAAACCACTAAATATATAATTTTAAAAAATTTAGGGATGCTTTATTATACTTATTCTTATCTATAAGGATTTTTATAGAGTTTTCAAATCCTAATCCCAAAAATAAATAAACTTTTCCTTTGATACCAATTATGAAAACCCTTCTCTTTATTACCTATTGATTCAAGATTTATTACATAAGCGTAAAAATAATACAACCCAGAATATCTATAATTATATTGTATTTGGGAATTAGTTACATTACATAAAAACTTAAAATAGAGAATACATCATCTTTATTAAAATCTTCCTTAACATTCCTATACTTAAAACTACATGGGATAACATGGGAACATACATAACAAAGGGTATAGATATAAATCCAAGGGTATAAATATGTCATAAAATTAAGAAGTTAATATATATTATACAATAAGAATATAAATGGGTTGTAAAAGGGTTGAAAATCATAAACATGAATAATTAGGCATGATATAACATGATAATGATAAAGGAAACAAGGGAAGTGTGGTAACATCTTAAAACACCGCATAATAAACATAGGTCAAGGATAACTACCAAGACATCATAATAGAAAAAGTACCGTAAAATATTTATGTTTATTCCCTATCCCAACATGACATCTCATGATACTAAACATTACCCAATGCATTGGGGCGCTATATACTTCTGGGTGTACCCATCAATTTTATTTCATTCTCATGCTTGAGTGTGCCACATAGATCATACAAAATGAATTCATTCATCATCATAATTTATCCCATGATCAAGGAGTGTAGAATATATAAATTTAAGTCCCAAATAAATAAGTATAAGTTTATAAAGGTTAAAACCATTGATAAGAAATGGGTATGGGTATTCACTACACAATTGTTTGGCATGGAAAACCACAATGAAATTTCAACAACATAACAGGGGCATATAAATGTTCATGAGAGGAATTTATGAGAGTGAAAGGGGTATCTTATCAGTTATAAATAAATTTAAAAGTAATGGGGTTGTGGAATAACATATCCCATAATAATGAAATGAAGATCAAATAAATAAGGTAAAGAAGATACTTGAATAAAAAGGAGAAAGAGAGGATCCCTTACCTTGAGAGTGTGACTCCAAAGGCTTGGGAGGAGATTCTTGAGAGTTGGGGGGAACCTTGGGAGGAAATTATTGAGGAAAGGTTAGATTAAAGACATTTTATAAGGATATTTAGTTAATATAAATGAGATACTGTGTGGGTTTATATAGGAAAAGAAAGGGGAGTTATTTATTATTTCCAAAACATAGGTTTTGAACTCTATATAATAAAATAACCAAAACCACAAAAATTAACATGTTTTTTCCCATGTTTTTTAGAAAATGATAATCTTTTTAATTATTATATAAGGAAAACGTCTGAAGATAATAAAATAAAATCCTTTCTAATGTGGAAGTGATTCATACTCTTAATGAAATCATTTTAAAACCTTATAATATATTAATGGTTTCAGAGGATTCATAAGGTCTTTATAAAATTAATGAAATAAATATAAAATAAAATTATTTTAAAGGTAAAAATATATTTTATCTTTTATACCCTTTATAGTATTTAGTACATCACTTTTGGGTCAATATGATGTCATAATACACACTTTATATTTATTCGATATATAATTTTTACCCGAAAATTAAACTATCTTTGACAATTATAAAAAATTCAGCATTGGATAATTTTAACATTATGATTCAAAAAAATATAAATAAATTTTTAATTATTTTAATTTAAACTTTTAAAATAAGAATCTACATTTATTGAGAAATACTGGGTTTTTTTAACAAAAATAGTTTCCAAACCCTTATAAAAATTACATTTGACTTCATATAAATTATATGATAATTTATATTTAATAAAAATTTATAATTTTTTTTATATAAATTTAATTTATTAAAAAAATCCTTCACTTATTGAAATTAAATTCCTTAATTGAATTTTAATATTACCCAAAAATACAATTTATTTTTTATTGTATCAAAAATAAAAATAATATATAAATTAAAAAGAAGTAGTAAATATAACCATTATTCCACTGAAAATAGAATATACATCTTCATATTAATAAGGTCTTGGTACATATCCCTTTAATACACCAGAAAATTCCCTAAGGGTAAGGTGGGAGGTAGTGAGACTTTCATGGGATGGTTCAACATACATGTTTTGGGTCATGATATCGATGATCTTGAAATTATCCTGGAAATGGTTTCTATCATCCTTAAGTTATTAGATTATATATTAGGTTTAATTAAGATAAAATCTTAGTGATTATATCTCCCTTGTAAGCTCTGATAATTGGAATTTATAGGGTATGATCCTACTAGTTGAGGCCATCACTTCCTTTGTCCGTGTCAATTAGATTAGTTAAAACCCTATTTAATACTAATCCTGTGACCAATATTCAATGAATATATTATCAAGGGTAAATATTATTAACTATATTTTACATATGATATAATAAAAATAATTAAGTTAATGTGTTTTCTATATCCATAATACATAACAATATATTTAATTAAATTTAAAGGGGGATTTTAGTTATAAAAGTTTGGGTCCTTACACATTTCCCAAGGTTCTTCTTCCCATGTTATTGGTATGTAAAAAATTGAATCTTATTTCCTCCTTGGTCTTCATAAAATTAACCCCCATGAAACTCAATTTTTCTCTTATTTTGTGAGTCAATAAACTCTCTTAGGTTCAAATAATTTATCATAAATCAAGATATATAATTATGTATAATCATATGGTTTTGTATTCCATTATTTATTTCATTTGGTTTATCAATAGTATAGTCATTTCATTATCTATAACATTCCTTATTCACATTATTCCTCCTAGTTACAACCATTAACTAAATCCAAAAACTTATTATGAGTATTAAACATAAATAATCATGGTATGGAATGGAGTGATTATGAAAATAATTATTATGATAACCTAAATTATGAAACATTCTTTCAACCCATAAAAATTTATGTTAATCTCATATAGCTGTGGATTATCATAGATTGTCAAAGATTATATCATTTAATTCATCACAATGGTTTATAAAGATAATTTTAATTTACCAAAGAATATCCCATGGGAGTGTCTATCCATGTGTACAATCATAGATTCATTCATCATGAACTGAGTGAATATTGAGTTAATAATCAACCGGTATTTTTTTACAGTTTAACCTTATGTGCATCTATACCACAACCACATCCATTTGACAGTATCCAGATCGGTATTTCATTTCTAGGAAACCAGATAATCTATACTTTAAAAACAATTTAGGATATTATCCTATACTTAGACTATTCTATAGTGTTTTCACTAAAGTTATCTTATCCTAATTTACAAAAAATAACTAAACCATCATATTATACCAAAAGAGGCAGGTTGGGTATAACATATATAAATATTTCATCATTTTAGATGTATATTTAATAAATTTTACCAAAATAAATGATCAAGGACTATCAAGGTTTAGTTTATTTGGAGATAAGACACATAATAAACTTATTTCATAAGATATCTTCATCATCTCCCACAAATATCTTCTCTCATAGTACCCTTCATAGACCTTCAATTCTTAAAATATTTCTTTACAAATAGAAGAAAATAGAAACAAATAAAGGGTGATCTCATATGTTTAGTAATTGTAAACATGAGATATATCAATCAATGATCATATTCAATCATAATATACAATAAGGTATGATAGTGTGATTAAAAATTAAAATTTTAATACCCAATTAGTCATTGATGATAAATCATGATTCATAGTGTAACTCTTTTCCATTTCAAAAGACATGAGTCATAAGAGTGAGTAATTATAAGTTTTTGATCACAATACATGAGATAATATCATAGAAAACATCCTCATTTTTAAAACAATTAATTTCCCTATATGTTTTTATTTTATAATCCCTTTAAATGGAAATTAAATAATTTTAACTTAATTTTTCCCCTATACATGGTATAGGGTCTATATATGATTAAGTTTCTCAAACCTTTATACAAGGTGGTTTTTAAGAGTATCTTATAGGAAAATCTTTATTTCCATGAGTTTAATAAGGGTTGGATAGAGATTATATGGGTTATGTAAAGGGAAATCCAATTTATATGGGATAAATAAGGGTAAGGAAATCTTTACTTGAGTTGCATAAGGGTGAACCTGACACTGTGTAAAGGTAACCCAGTTTTTATAAAGGTTATGTAAGGGTAAAACATCATTGCATAAGGGTATCCTCAAGTTACCAAAGCCTATGTAAGGGAAACATTTATCTTCCAAATTTTATAAAAGGGTAACATGGATACCACATAATGGTGTAATGAGTTGTGTAAGGGTAGTTCCTTAGCTTCAAAGCATGCATATGGGTAATCGAGTACCCTTACTTGAAACTTATTAACTATGTATGGGTAAACTTATGTTACCCTTACACATCACTCTTTTTGGGAGAAAAATAAATAAAAACTTGGTTTTCCATTTATTCTTCTCCAAAATTACGCGACAACACATTTTATCCATTTTAAAGGCCGGAAACCACGAAAATTTATTCCTTTTAGCTCATTAATAGTATTAAGTCCTATTTCAAAAGAATTTAGACCTTCTACATTCATGATTTTTGTGAAATCATAAATTAATTAGAATTATTAATTTTGTTGTTTTAATATTACTACACCTGGTGTATTTATTTTAAAATATTCAAACCTTTACTACCCCCAATTTTATGATATACTCTTGGGAATAGTTTTAGGAGTTCAACTACTGTAGAGAATATCTAGTTCCTTTGGATAATTTTTCATTCTCTTCTATAAGGAATCGATTATAAAGGATATAGTTTTTTTACCTTGAGAATTCATGACTTGACTCTCTATCAGAGGTTTTCATGTCAAGAAACCATTAACCATGTTTCAGGTCGGTGTTTCTATACATTTCTTCTGTCTTGTGATTCATTTTTTCTTGATAATTCATATATATATATATACTCATTTTTCTGAATATAAGTTCTATAAAAGTTGTTCTTGAACTTCCTCATGGAATTTTCTTTGATCCTTTTTACTATTATTTAAACATTTCATGGATAAAATTTATTTAAATCTTGATTACTCTAACTTATTTTATAATTTTTAATGAAATGTTTTTCTTGATCTTTTTTAAAGATCTTTAAAGGATCTTTTTTAAGAAATAAAGTGCTTAGGGCCATGTTTTTTTAAAATAAAATGGATTTAATTGAATGAAATGGAGGATTCTTGTAATGTTTTCCACATAGTTTTGAATGCTTTTATTGATGAAATGACCAAGATCCCTCTTTTAATGGTTTTATTCTTGTTTATAAAATGGATTTTATTGGGTGAATTGTAATAAGTGACTTATTCACATGGGAAAAATGGTGTAAACACATTTTTTGAAAATATTTCAAGCCTTCTATAATTGAGAAACATCCTTTGAATGCCTTCATTTTTTTTTGAAATTGATAATGCATGATGGCCTGACTGTTACTTTATGATGAACCTCTCTTGTGATATTCCCTTGATAGGACTTACTTCATTGTTGTGATTCCCATTAATGGGTATTAAAAAAGGGATTATTCACTTTGAATTAGTTTAGGGATTATTCATCTCCTTAGACTGGACATAGAAACCTATGAAGTTAGATGTGATGAAATTTATTTATAACTTTCTAGAAGTATCACACACTTTCTAGTGGATCTATAGATAATAAGAATAAATTCAGCTATAGATGTTCAAATACAAAATCTGGGGTGCATGGAAATGGTTTTCAAAATATCCTTTTAAACTTGATGTAGGACTAGGGATTAGTCATGATTTATTTATTAACTTGACTATAGTGGAATAACTCTCATATCTAGGTCTTACCCAAGATATCTTTATACTTGATACTATATATATAAAAAAATTCATTGTCACTACGTAGCACTAGAATTCCCATAATTGATTAACATTCTTGATTGATCTATTTATTGAGATGATGCACCATGAACCTATCAACTTAACTCTTGCACAAACTTATTTATATCTAGTGTATGTTCTTAAACATTATTTATTCATCAAAATTTATCTATTCAAATGGTTTTCAAAACTTTTCATGATTTTTTTGATTTATAAATGATGAAATTTAATGTTTCTAGCTTTGTTTTCATAAATTATTTTGAAATGTTTAAATTTATATTTTGAAAACACAATATTATTGTAATCTGATATTGATTGCTTTAGTTTCATACGATAAAATGTAAATCTTTATTATCTCTTTTTTAATCCCTTTTATAATATTTTTATTACCTTATAAAGAAACTGCATAAAATCTTTAGTGGATTCCTACTAGGATCTATAGCTTACACCCTACTTGTACTGCTTGGTGATTGCATTATTTATGTTCTTATAATAAGTTATCATGTTAAATTTAACATATTTTGTGTGTGTTTACTTATTTATATGATTGTGGGTGGCTTGGTATGTGTTTGGTTCTCGTGGACCACCAAGAGATGGGTTTTGGTGGTTTTTTCTACATTTAGTTTTTATATCCTCTCCTTATGCCCTAATATAGTTTTATTGTTTTAATTATGTGATAATTTTTCTATATAGTAATTTGATTGTTTTTTTCCATTTTTTGAGTGAAATATTTCCCAAAGGTTGATTTTTGATTCTCAATCACTAGTATCCATCTCGTGAGGATAGAGAGTTCCCCTTGGTTTAGTGGAAAACTAGTTCAAATATCGGTTTAAATGTTACTACATGTGAGTTATTTAAAAATGAAATCACAATAGGTCCATCCTTAATATAAATTAATTTTCCTTGAAATCAATTTTGTTATTTGGGGTGAGTCATGGTAAAAAATATATTAGTAATGTGTTAGAACCCAAGAGGTATTTTGTGAATTTTTTCTTGATCACCACCTCTTCATAATTAAACTTGAGTTACCAAGGGAAGTGTGAACATTAAATTTCATTTGAGTTACTAATTTAATAATAATAAATGATATTTAGAATCTTAATGAGACTATATTTGATTTTGGAAATATCTTATGTGTTTTGGGTTTGAACAAAAATATGAACATAGCTACATTGTGCCTTTATGGTATGGTAAAATATGAGTAATAAGTGTAGTTCATCTAGATGTCAATCCAAGGGCTGTTGTGATGTTGGTGCATAGTTTACCAAACCATAAACAAATCCATGCAGAGTTATACTTTAATCATGAACTTGTAACATTATCTATTTTCTTCCAAAATAAATTCATTTATATGAGGCCAGTTTAGAGGGTTATGGGTATGGTTTGTTTCATTCCCATGTTCAGTTATTGCATCTTAATTCCTTTATTAATGTTTTAAGATATGCAAAAAAACCAAATTTGTGACTTAATAGAAATTTAACTAGAGTTCTTTAAAAAGTGTTTTTAATTACCAAAATGTGTTTTTTATGGAATTATTGGTTTAGAAATATGATTTTCAATGAAAAATGTGTGATGTGATAAAGGAATGTTTTAATAAGAAATTTTGGTTTTAATGGGTTTATAATTGAAATGGTTTTGTAATTTGAAAATATGATTAATGTTTTGAAACCATGGAATAAGTCCCATGTTCTAGTAAAATATTTTAAGGTTGTAAGAAAATTATACCAATATTTCATGTTTTTAAAGAAAAATTTTATATTTATTTAATTTAGAAATATTATGCTCTTTAAAACCAATGATTCTTTGATAAATGTGTTTTTAGATTGTTTGTAAGCTTCTGGATTGTCTGTATTTTATTATGGGTTTTTATGATTGGTTTAATGAGAATATTTTTCATGATGTTCATACGTTCCCCAAAAAATTATTTCAAGAATGATAAAGAGTTTATTCACCAGTCCAACCTTCAATACAGTCTTTCAAAATTTTCTGAAGTATAATATCAATTTATAGACTCTACCTATACTCTAAATCAAGTGGTGGAGCTTGAAACTTTCCAGACTTTAGACCCTATCCATGAATTCTTTAATAGTTTTCCACCTTCTTGTGGAGGTGACCAGAGTTATCATGAGGTATTAATGTGGATTGAATATATTGGAGATATATTTGATTTCATATAGACTAATATTTCTCAAAAGGTCAACTTGTTTGAAGGAGAAGTCTGATAGTGGTGGGAAATATTGATTCCATCATGTATACATGAAAAATATATTGGCAACTATTTAAGAGAATATTCATTCATTATTGTATTAGGTGGATATGTATCATTATGTAGACCATAGATGTTTTTTGAACAAGGAAAATATTCTTAGGGAAAGAATAAGTATCTCATTTTAGTTTAAGTGTGGGTCACTTGTCCATTCTAAGAATTCATGTTTGAATTCTCTGAGAGTTTATAACTAATATAGATTCCTGGGTCACTTTAAAATGTTTTTCAATTTGGGAAACTAAATGAAAATGTTTCAGCTGGGGTTTATTATCTTCTAATTGTGGGTAAGTAGATGCTTCATGAAAATAGGCCTCTAACCATAGGTCTTATAGTGAATATTTTTCAGATAGTGAAGGATTTGGAGTTTATGATTATAGTGGGTGCTAGAACAACTTATTTATCTCGATTGAAGAGTGAAGACCATTTGAGTTTTCCATATTTAAGTTCACTATTTATTAGTGACATTTTTATTATTGGAATCTCTTGTGGATTTCTTTGGGTTCCTTGGAGATTTTTTATGGGACATGGTTGTGATCATGATAGTGAATTTTTTTATTGATATCTCTTTGATTATCCATGTGTATGTGCTCCCTTAAAAGTGTTTTGACTTCATCTGGAATGTTTTTGAATTCCTTGAGTTTTTTCAAACTCTTGGGGATGGTATGCAATCTTGTGTTGGGATCTTCTAGATACTTAGGGGTTACTATATTTAGAAATCTCTCCTATTTTTTCCCTTTCATAGGTGTATTCCTAATGTCGATGTTGGATAACATTTTGGTTGATTATTGTTCCTCAGTATCTTATTATTTTTCCTTGATGGTTAGAGATAAATCTTGATTTGATGGATGATTTATCTTATGAGAGTTTAGTGCCCAATTTTTTTATTATACTTTTTTGTTTAGATATATTTACAGTTATACTTGTATAAGCCTTGTGATTTTAGTTAGGTAACAAGTACTATGTATATTATTGGTAGACCATGCACCTAGAGGTTCTAATGGATGATTCTATTAGCTCATAGAGGGGTGAGGCTCAGTGTTGAAAATCCTAGGTTACCATCAAGTAATTTCCTAGGACATAAATCCTTTATATTTATGTTCCTTGTTTGTGGATTTTTGGATCATTGATTGATATTTAGATCATTGTTTCTTTTGGGAATTGTTGAGGTCTTTTGGATGTTTCGTTCCTTAAGGTTTTAGTTTTGGTTATTGGATGTTTGACTATGGTGTATGATCAAAGACTCTTCTTTATGTTTAAGATTTGCAGTTTTTTGGATTTTTTCCTCATTATTCAAAATTTTTGTGAAACTTTAAAATATGGGGATACCTTTTCTAGGTCTATGGTTCTTTCTAGTTGTTTTTTGGTTCTTCTATGTGTTTTTTAGTTTTTCTTTTGAGACATGTGTTAAACATTGTGGTTTTTATTAATGTATACTTTGGAAATCTTGTTAAGATTCTCTTTTGGATTTTTTCTTGGTAGATGATTTTGGGTGATAATTCTTGTATTTCATGGATTTTCACCTAATGGGTTGAGTGTTGGAGTTATTTTAGTACTGTCTTTTTCTATCTTTCAGACTGGAATCATTCTAGGGAAAAAAGTTCTATTTTTAGGAGAATTGTAACTTCCTCATTTTTATAATAATTAAAGAAACCTTTTGGTTTTATTTTATAATTCCATTGAATGAAAATTAAAAAAAATAACTTAATTTTTACTTGTATGCATGATATAGGGTCTACTAAAGGGTAATTTTCTCCTAGATTTTACAAAATGTGGTTTTTTGGAGTTATGTAAGGGTAACTCCATATTTTAATGAGTTCTATAAGGGTAGGATAGATATTATTGGGTCTACATAAGGGTAATTACTTGTATATATGGTTTTTTAAGTATAAGTCCCTATTTATATGAGTTGTGTAAGGGAAACACTCATGATGCATAAAGGTAAGACTATTTTTATAAAGTTTGTAAAATGTTAACCTCATGTTTTAAAAGGTTGCATAAAGGAGAACTTTATTTTCAAAATATTGCGTAAGGGTAACTGAGATTCTTTATAAGTGTATAACCAGATGCATAAAGGTCGTTCCTTTGTTTCAAATAATGATTAAGGGTAACCCAGTACCCCCTTACATGAACCCTATGAAATTCTTAAGCATAATAGTTTTTTACCCTTATACAATTATCTTTTTTGAATACAAATAATTCAAATCTTAGTTTTTAATTTATTCTTCTATAGAACAACCCTTCAAATGTATTTAATCCATTTTAAAGGCTAGAAACCATGGTAATTTAATCCTCTTATCTCATTAAAGGTGGTAAGTCATATTTTAAAATAATTTGAACCTTCTGTATTCAATATTTGAGTGTAATGAAAAATTAAATAGAGTTTTTAATTTTTTGGGTTTAATGATACCTCATATGGTGTATTAATTAAAAAATATCAAAAAATTCATTACCCTTTATGTTTTAGTATACTCTTAAAAAGAGTTTTGGGTCTTAATACAATATAGAAGAAGATCCAGTTCTTTGTCTCATTTTTCATTCATCTCTACTAAGAAATCTATAGGAAGGGATAGAGTTTGTTTTACCTTGAATGTTCAAGCCTTGAGTTTCCATAAGTGATTTTTAAATTAAGGAAATTTCAGCCTTATTCGGGGAATGTGATTTTATGCATTTTCTTCATCTTATGATTCATTGTTTCTTGATAATTCATATACATATACCTATTTTTATTAAAATATGTTATATGACAGATGATATGGAGTTGCCTCATGAAATATTCTTTGATACTTTTCTTTATAATTAAAACATATCATAGATTGAATTGATTGAAAATTTATTCCTCTCACTATTTTATAATTTTTCAATTCTATGTTTTTTTATCCCTTTTCAAAGAGATTTAAAGGATATTTTTATTAAAGTGATGACTTAGGCTTGGTTTTTTATTTCTAAAATAAAATGGATTGACTTGAATAAAATGGGTGATGCATGTTATTTGTTCCACATGGGTTTGAATGATTTAATTAATAAAATAATAAAGATCTTCTTAGAATTATTTTCTCCATATTTATAAATGGTGCATCCATGGGTGATTTGGAATAAGTGACTTGTTCACATATAAAAAGGCCTTATTTTGAAATGATTTAAATAATTTTATAGTTATGAAGCTTACATTTAACGACTTAGTTGTATTTTGAAGTTTTTGATAACTTATGGATCGATTGGAACTTTATAATGAACCTATTCTATGATAATCCCTTGATATGACTTCCATGATTCTCATGCTTCCTATTAATGGGTGTAAGAAAAATAGATTATTCACTTTGAGGGAGTTCATGTATAATTAACATGTTTTTATTATTTATGGGAACCTGATTAGTTAGATATGATGAAAAAGATTTATGATTTTCTAGTATACTCACACATAATTTAGTTGTTGTATAAAGAATATGAAGAATTTCAGCTACGAATGTGTGACTGGGGTTGTGGGTGTGTGTGGACGGGGTTTGCTTGATACCCTTTTATACTTAATGTATTCCCATAAATCAGTCATGATTTATTTATTATCTTGAAATGGTGGGCTCACTGTCACATTTTGGCCATTTCCATGACATAATTATACTTGATACTCAATATATGATATAATTCATTGTCACTACTTGGTACATGAGTTTCCTTTCTTAATTAATTACTGTTATTTATTGATATTATTATTAAGATGATGAAACCCAACACTATTGTATTAAATATTATACAACTTAATGATATCCAGTGTATTTTCTTACTATTTTTTGTTTTATATAACTATATATTGGGAATTTTTTTAAATATTTTTAAGAAAAGGTTTGGTTTTTAAGTAATGAAATGTTATGTTTCCATCTTTAGTTTCATAGATGTTTTTGAAATGTTTAAATTATATTTTTAAAACCAAATATTTTTTTAATATGATCTTGATGGGTTTAGTATCCCATTATAAAATATAAATACATTTTCTCTATTATTTTACATCCTTTTAAAATATTTGGAATACTTTATAAATTAGATGCATAGAATCTTTGGTGGCATCCAACCAGGCTCTATAGGTCACACCCTGTTTATACCATTTTGTGTTTGAAACCTTAATGTTCTTATAATTGGAGATTGTGTTACCTTAAACTTTTTACATGTTTTTATACTTGGATAGATGAGGGTGGGTGGTTTGGGATATGGTGGGTGGTTGTGGACCATCAAGAGACATGTTTTGGTAGTTTTTTTCTTTTAATTTTTATATCATCTCCTTATACCCTTCCATGGTTTTATTATTATACTTATGTGATGATTTTTCTACAGTTTAATTTTATTGTTTCATTATATTTTATTAGGTTAAATGATTACTGAAGGTTGATTATTGATGTCTGGGTGCTAGTGTCTAGCTCATAGGAATTATGATCTCTCATTTGGTTAGTGGAATATTGGTTTGGATATCTGTTTTGATGGTACTCCGAGTTAGTTCATTACAACATAAGAATAATAAAATGTCATAATAATTTTGTGTTGCAATCAAAAGAGTATAAATTAATTTTAATTTTATAGGATTACTACCAATAATATCCTAGTGGAAAAAGTCCCAGAATGGATTGGGTTCAATCCCCATTCAATCATTTCATTAGTCATGGTTCAATCCCAAAAATAGCATAGTAGAAAAGTCCCTTTCTGAATTGGGTTTACTCTCTATTATAGTCCATATTATCTCATGAGATATCAATCATTACCCAATGTGTATTAGGTATTTAACAAATATACCTATCAAATAATTAAATTCATACTTATGGGTTCCATGAGATCATAAAAATATTCATAAATTCGTCATAGAATAACCCTTAAAAAAAGCAGGTTTCTTAAACATTTCATAATAACATAATTATAATACATTAATATAATTAATATGGATGGTATCATTATATTATATCCCTATGAGAGCATAAGAAATAGTAAAAGAAGTTTAAATTGATAAAAAATACCTTTAAAATAGAATTTAAACATTATTTTTAAAAAAATAGGGGAAAATTTCCTTTTACTTTTGAATATATAAAACAAAAAAAATACAATATTGAGAAAAATAATATATTTGAAAATAATCATGTAAAATTTTAAAGGAATATTGAAATAAAGTAATGCGAATAATTGCAGGAGAATTTTTTATGCGGTAAATTTTATAACAATGATTCATTTCTAGTTTTGGTAATATTTCCAAAATTACCTCATTCAGAAAATGACAAAAATATTCATTTTAAAACATTTAAAATAAATTAAAATTTATTTAAAATTTATTTTAAATAATCATTTGATCATAGAAAATAAAATTATTGAAATTATTTTAAAAAAATTTAGGATGTAAGAAAAAATTTATCAACTAAATAAAAAATAATGATGAATTTTCTTAAAACATTTTACTAATCATTTTATCAACCAAAGAGAGGAGAATTAAAGAAGAAAAATGAAAACCCCATAAATTTCCTTGAGAGAAAAAAATATGGGGTTTAAATTTTAATTTTCATATAATTTACTTCAATTTAAATTTAGTATAGATAATCTCGAAAATAAATGATACTATAATATAAATCTTTACCTTATGTCCCATATGGATTTTTACAAATTCAAAAATCATTTATAATAAATATATGTTAATTATAAATCATTTATAAGACTATATTATTATATATAATACTATGTATCATTCCATTATAATGTCTAATTATCATCTTATTAAAAATTCGTCATTAAAATGAATGTTAAGGTGAAAACTTGTCCATTTTCCATACATGATTCTTACATTACATTTGGAATACAAAAATTACAAAATATATTTTTTCAAAAATAATTTTATTCGATATAGTGTATCCCTGAATTCCAGTCATAGTAAAATTATTAGAATCCAAGGGAAATGAAATAAAATAAGGTTGAAATCAAGTGATCAGTAAGGGTAAATTATATAAGAATTTATCATGAACAATAATCAAAATCAATATCAAAAGGTAAATAACTGAACACACATTCGTTGTAATGAATAAACTAAGAAGGAAGTGAAAAAATAATATGGAAAGGTAAATAATTGAAAACATAAGCTATTTAAATAATAAGATATCTTGATAAGAAAAGGAATAATCAATAAAGAATGGTAAATAACTGAACATATATTCCATTTAAATCAATAATCTGAGAATGAAATGAATCCATTGATTCTAACCTAGAGAAAATCACATGTATAATGAAAAATGAATCTAAATTAAGGAAATGGTTAGTTACTAGACATCATGTTTCCTAGGAACACGATACCTTTTCCATAATGATCTATCCTTAAGACAGTTTAAAACATAATGGGTAAAAACCCATCTGATTTGTGTTAATACCTTTCACAAGACAATACTGTCTAGATCTATCCTCCAGACAATTTAGAACTTCTTGGTTACAAACATGAAGGGTGTGTGGATAAATTATTTTGTCTCATGAGACTAATAATACATCGAGGGTCTTACTTTAAACTGTCCCCAACCCATGTAATAACTATCCAAATCAGTCATCATATATTAAATAATATTTTTAATTCATAAACAATGTTCCTTATCAAGTATCCGTATTGAGTGAAGAATACAGATTTATCAAAATTTTCCTGATAAATCAAATAATATAAAAATTAAAAACTATATATAAAAATGGTACATGGTTTAGGAAATAATCATATTAAGGATAAATCATATGGATATTTAGGTTAAATTTAATGTTCAATGATTATTGGAAAGTGAATAACTCAAGATAAGGTTAATGAATTTGAAAATGATTCAAGGAAGTGAATGTCAACACTATCCTTGGTCAAAATAATCATAATAAATATAGAATACGAATAAGGATGGAATCGATAAATCATATACCAATTGTAGTAAGAATAAATGTATTTTAGCTGATTAAATAAAATAAAATCTTTAAAAAAATTATTGAGGAAAATATAATTTTCATTTCGAAAATCAATTTTTAAAACAAAATAAAAATTTGAAAATAATTTTATATTAAAATATTATATTAAAACATTTTATTTAAAAATATCCTTATAATCTTTCAAAGTAACCTTAAATTAAATTATATAAAGTGATTTTATATATGGCGTACAAGGTAGATAGAACATTCCCTTTTCATTGTAAAAAGGTTAGAAGAGTGACTTATTCAGAAAATGAAAATAATATTCCTTTCAATACATTTGGTAAAAAAATGGGTAAAAATTTATTTATTAAACTATTTTAAATGGTTAAAAATATTGTTTATTTTTTAGAAAACATATTTTTATAAGAAAACTGGTATCTGACCGAAGAGATAAATGAGGTTGGGTTTTCTTAAAAACATTTTATAAAATATTTTAAGTACTAAAGATTGAATTTTTTTTACAATTACTTGAAAATAATAATAAATAACTATAGGAGAATAAAATTAAAGGGTCAATTGATCAATTTTCAAATAATTTCCTTCAAATTTAATTCAAGTTTAAACAATCCCAAATAAAATGGGTTATAAGTAAACCCTAGAAAAAATCATAACATTGATGTGAGAATAAACCAATGAATAGATTATATATATAAAATGTAAATACACATAAAACAATTGTAAATAATATAATTTATATTCATAATTATTTTCACAAATAATCTTATAATATTAATGATAATGAAGAAATAATATAACCTAATTAAGTGAAATTGAGTTATAAAATTCTTTACCACTTGGTAACACTTAATCTGAATTCCCTAAGATGAAATAATTAAAATTGAAAATTAAAATACCATGAATAATTATGTATTAATTATTTTACATTTCAAATTGGTAGTATATACACCATGAAAAAGTGAATTCATGCATAATAAGAAATAAGTCTTAATGGAATGTAAATTGAGATGAAATCATTTACCTTATGCTTCCTTTTGGTTGAACGTTATATAAAATACTATATAATGGGTTTAAGATTTTTATTAACTTATAAAGTAACTATATTACGATTTATAATATCATATATTGTTGTTTTATAACATTTTATCACCTATACATTAACAATCACTCATTATTTTCATTGTTTTTGGTGTTAATTACCTTGTTTCTTGAGTATATTTTGAACGGTTATTTATTGTTACTCTTAATTTGATCATATTTTCATCATATATAGAATTTAAAGAATGATTTAAATATCATATATATATATATATTCAATATATATTTATTTAGTTAAATACATAAAATTTAGTGATAGGAAATGAAATACATCATTCATGGAGATGGTAGGTTGTATGTGCGTAACAATGATATTCCCTTTTTCTTACCGTATTGAAAGAAAGAAAAGTAAAATATATATATATATATATATTAATTATAGTATCATTATTATTTCATATATATCACATATTTTTATAAAAAACCCTTAATACAATCCATATAAATAATGAATGAATCGCATTTCTTCACAAGACGGTAGTCCTCTCTATACACAAGTGACAATATCATATTTCTAAAAAATAGAAATCATGTAGGTATGTATGATATAATAATTACAAAAGAATAATAAAATCATAAATTTCACACACATATATATATATATATTATAAACTATTAATCAATCATTATTCCCTACCTTGAAACGTGGTAATGAAAAAATGAACGACATAGGTTCACGAGGCGGTAATCCGCCATACACAATAATGAGGATTTTATAACCCATTTGATGGAAGTGTGTAAATTTTTAGGTCATAAAATTAACCTAAAAGAATATTATAATATTTAATATACTTCTATTGTTATATAATCATGATATATTAATAATTTAAGTGGGTTGAGAAAGAAATAAAATAAAAATGTTTTTTGAAGAACATTACCTATTCTTCAAGTATCATCCTTTGGTTTGAAATAATTTCTTTTTAAGTTTGATTTATTAGATTATAAGTCTTCTAAGATAATTTTAGGGAATTTGGGGAGTTATTTTCTTGGTATTGGTATAACCATTATGTTTTGAAGGTGTGAAGTGTGGAGGAGAGGGGCTGTACTCTTATAAGTGGGGTGAGTGGAACACTTGTAATTTTTTTGAAAGAGTGTATTCCAACAACATTTTTTTCATTTCACCAGGACCCAATAATGATATATTATCTATAATATAAGTTATAAGTTTTAAATATGGCCATACAATGGGATTTGGACAAGTTTTGGGTCAATTTAAAAATTATTTCCTAAGTTTAACCGCTAAGTAAACTTGTTTTCTCTTTAGTTGATCTAATTAATTTTAATAGTTTTCACTAATAATTTTGATTAAAATTTAATCTGATCATATTAAAAATTATAATTTATTTTCATTCCAAATATTTAATCCATTTTAAAAATTAAATTAAATGAATTGGAAAAATTAAATATGAAATTAATTCTTGATACGAGATTAAAAAGCGGGTTTTAAAGTGAAAATGATCAAAAGTTCACAATGGTTTTATTTAAAATTTTAATATGAAAATGATTCCAATGACCTAAATTGGATAAACAGATTTTTAATTTAACTATTTTGAATTTAAAACCAATTTAATATATGATTTAACATTATAAATTATTTAAATGAAAATTTAGTTTTCAAAATTCAGTATTTTTTTTAATATTTATCATAAAATTAAACTTCTTAAAAAATACCAAAAATTCAATCTAAGATAATTTTGATATTATAATTTTAAAAATGAAGTTTATTTTTTCAATTTTTTTTATGAAAGTGTAAAAATTTAGTTTTAAAACAAGTTCTTCATTAAAAGGAAGAAAAACCACAATTAGGAAAAATACAATTTTTATGTGTAAAATTGGACTTGTTCTTATATTATACCTATCAAATATATTGAAAAAATCTCATAATATTTTACTTAATATATAATATATAAATCTCATTAATATAATCCAATAATAGTAAATAATTTAATTTATTAAGATAAAATATTTGGCATATACTAATATTTTTTTATAAAAGCATTTACTTGATAATCAATTGGTTTTTATATTCATTTTTAATTAATTGGTAACCAATGAATTCAAACTTATATTTTTAAAATTTAGTTAATCCAATTCATAACATCCAATTTAAATACTAGGAGGTAATTTTTATTTTAAATAATAATATTAATTGTATTCAGTAAAACTAGGTCTTACATGGAATACAAGCTATCGAAGAAACTCATCATTACGTGTAACAAAAGATAAAATCAGTGTTTCATAAATTTAAAGATATATCATAGGTTTAATTTAATTAATGTAGTAAATATATCATAAATTATTAGGATGTGATATTCCCTTCTATGCTTAGTGATTCATATTATACATGCTATCAAATATGATGTTCAAATTTTAAAATTTTGGGGTGTTATATTCTATCCAACTTAAATAAATTGCATCCATAAAATTTAAACTTGATCTTGGAAATCAAGGGTTTAACCTTTGGAAATAAAATTGTTGAAAAACCCACAATATAATAGGATTAATAAAATAACTTCTTAATAAGAAAGAGATATGAAATTATGAGGGTTATCTCGAATGACACATGACTATGATTCTATACAGGAGAACATCAATTGAAAGTTAAGATATGGACATGAAAGAAAAGCATAGGATTTTATAGGGAGTGATTGAGGTGATTGATAAAAAAAGTTAATTATCATGGAAATATAAGGGGCTCACAACATAAAATCTAAAAGGTATCAAAAGTTTATTGATATCATCTGAAATTTTAGCAGTAAGATGAAATTTTATTTCAAGATCCTTTTTCTAATGTTGAGGAATTATTTTAATATTTAAGAATATAAAAAAAATATACTAATTTGATATATTTTTATTCTATAATAATAACTTCATCCTTTTGTTGTGATTCAATAAATTTCTATTTCATCACTTATTCTAAGAAATAAATATCCAAAAATGAGTTTTTTATGTCTAGATCACTAAAATTCACATTTAACGGATCTTAAGATCCATAAAACAATTCTTTACATCTATCTATAACTATTTTCCAAAACCAATATGTTTAATACATTAATATATAAACCTCAAAACTAATACCACTAGTTATTCATCCATATTTATTCATCAAATTGTTTAGCTAAAAATAATGACACATTAACTTGGTCTTCATGTAGTCTAGTATTAGGTATGAAACCCTTATCATCCTTTATTCATGTGTTCAGGACCCACCACATTTCCAAACATGATGGGTTTTTACCAGAAATTCATGTTTTAATTTTTATAAAACTATAACAATATAATTCTTATAACATTCCTAAGAAAAATATGATGGATATCCTTGAAAAAAGTTATTCATTAAAAACCTTTTTACTAATGTTTTAAACAAAATTATTTTTTAAAATGTCTAATAATATTATTTGAATATTATTAAAATTTCATTAATGATCATATCAACCTTAACGGTTATCATTACCTTTAAAATTGTGTATATAAAATCTAAATTTACTTTTACCCAAATAATTATTCCATTAATGCATATTATTTCCATAAATCTCTCAAAAATGTCCTTAGTCTTGATATATTACAAAGTATATGTTTTTATGACATTGAAAATACAATAAATTTTAAACTCTTTATCCATGATAGTATCCATAACTCTTATGTTGATGAATACAAAATTACTTCTAAAATTTAATAGAATCCATAGATGTTTCATGATTGTTGTAACCAAAATACTATTGTTAAAACACTTCAAGGATTTATTTCTTGAACGACAATACATATGTACATAAGTCATTTTATTTCCACATATGTCCTTCTATAGTTTAGTGGTTACCCTTTAGAAGTGGTAATTGACTCGGGTAATGCTTAGGTTCCCCAAAAATAAGGCAATAAACTATAAATGGATCCTTAAGATGATATTTATTTACTTCCATCATACACTTAATTAATCATTGGAAATTATTTTCTCTATCACCTTATTTACCACACATAAAGTATTTCCCCATTCTATTGAGACAGTTTCCTAGGTGTCTCCTTCCATATTTCTTGCTTGATAGAAATCAATCTTTCTTTTCTCCATGGTATCCAACACTCAAGATCTTATAATACTCCATCCTTCTAATTTTTGGTGTGTCTAGGTTTTGTTTAAGGTATATGATATAAATCATATTTCGAGAAAATTTGTTAGGAATCAATATAATATCTCTCACTCCTATTAACATTCCATTTAGACGATCATTATCACCTCTTTGTCCTTCATGTTCAATGTCAACAAAATTCTTTTAGGTTCCAACCATTAACTAAAACTAAAAATCATTGTGTGAGAAATAATTATCATTTCGGGAATATCGTATAATAATTTATAATATTTTTAGATCTTGACACATTATTTTCAATATAAGAAACCATTGGTTTAATCTAAGTAATTAAATGTCATTATCTATTAAAATCCTTCATAATGGGTTGTAAAGAAAATGTGGTTTATCCAAAACATATCCCACAAGAGTGTCAAATCAAGTGTGTAGTAAGAACCATTTTCATATACCAAGTTACCCTCGAGTCAATACTGACATTACCTTTTCAGAGTTATAACCCTTAGGTACATATGTACTAGAACCTCATAAAATTTTAGTATTCATATAAGGATGTATTGTTTGGAAGACCCACATAATATATACCTTACTAAAACTTTAGGATGTAGTTATATACTTGTCTTAAAAGTCTATATTAGGGTTATATTACATAATATTTTTTTTCTTAAATCTAGTTTCCAAGGGTTCTACTAAAAATTATTGAATACCAACTATAGGATCCCTAACCAAGAAGCCTGAAGTAGGTGCTTTCTACCATTACATTGGCATAAGATACTTGAAATCATATCCCAAATTATTGATGAGTTTAGTTGTCTTGGTAAAATATATACATACATGAATTATATATTAAATTTCAAATACACAAATTAAAACATATTTTTTTTGAAAATAACTTTATTCTATTTAGTGTGTTGTTGTATATCAGTCATAGTAAAACTCATGGAATCTTGGGGAAATGGAAAAAATAAGGGTGACTTTAAATGGTAAGTAAGGGTTAAGTAAAACAGAAGATATAATGAATCAATAACCATAATCAATATATAAAGTTAAACAACTAAATAAATATTCCATATAATTAATAAAATGATAAATACATGCATAAATAACATGTCATGGTAAATAGATGAAAAAAATGTCATTTAAATTAAATGACTATTGTAGTACCCCTAGTTTCATGTAAGTAACCCTTTAATTATTCTTTTTAAGTATATAAAGTATATGGGTGATGTTTGGGAGAGTTTAGAGAACATTTGAAGTGTTTTTGTGGATTTTATATAGGTGCAATGTTGGTGCACATTTTGGGGAAACCTTGAAAAATCTCCCAGAAATAGTAAATAGTTAGATAGGGGTAAACGAGAAGGTGGAAGAGTGATGTATAGTTTTCCTAAACCATGCATACACTAAGGAGAAATATTATGATTTAAAAAATGGATTTTTTCATTTTGAGGCAGTGGATTTAGAATGGTTGGTGAACGGTTTGGAGACAGTGTGAGAAGAACATGTGAGTCTCATCCCTGATGTAGTGGATAACTCATGGCTATCATATAGTTTTCCCAAATTTACGACTAAACCATGATCGAAGATGAAACTTGATCCTAAAAAAGTGTAACTAGGTCAGTTTAAAATTTTGACCCCTTAGTTTTCCTTGCATGTGGCCCTAACTCAGGATTTGGCTCTGTCAAATGTCAAGGAAGGTTATAAAATTGATCCAAAGGTGATCTGAAGGCCTTCCTTGGTTATTATAAGCCAATTATTCATGGTAAGTATTCATTCTTTGTCATCATTGATGTTTTCTTAGATATACTTCTATCCCTATCTCTATCTCAGTTTCTTAGATCTACAACTAATGTTGGTAGATCTAAGGCTTATTATGCCAAATTTGTTTAGATTTGGATTGTTTTATGATAGGGTAAGAGATCTAAGGTGGGATCAGGAAGATTCAACCTGGTTTTTGTGACATTTTTTGTGGTGTTTATCATTTTGTCCAAAACTATTGAGGTAGGTGGCTTCACTCACAAATAATCATGCTATAAATGATTGGATTAGTTTGAAAATGATTTAAGTGCTATAAATTTATTGTGAAATTGTGGTGAAACTCATGTTATAAATCCACTTTAGTGATTATTTATAGCTTTTAGTGAAAGTGTGGAATCACGGTATTTGGTTTTGCAATGTGCTATGATAAATGATTTTAAATTTATGATTTTAAAATAATTTCTTGATTTGGATTAGGGAAAAAGGTTTTCAAAAAAGGTTGTTTTATTGAAATGGTTTTGGCATATAAATGGTTTTATGGAAAAAGGTTTTCAATAAAAAGGTTGTTTTATTGAAATGGGTTTGACATGGTTTTTGGGCATACTTATTGTATGTGTTCATATTGAATTTACAAGGATTGATTGAAATATGACCTTGTGATTAGTGGTAAAGTTGTAATGGAATATGGGGTATAATTACCTTGTGATGACTTGGTAGATCGATTTGAAACCACTCATGAGTATGAAACTGTCATAACGAGGCATAAATAGTCAGTAGTGTGGATATGTGGAATGGAATGGTTATTCCAAAGGTAACTTGTGAGGTGGTTTTAAAGCATTGTTTTTTTATCCTTTAAAAATAAATTTTACTGGAAAATTGGTTGATATGGACCTCATTTATATTTAGTTATAAAATATTTAGAAAATTGTTTTATATAAATGTTACTAGCTTTTCTATCCTTGTGGCGTGATTAGGGAAGTCATTGGGGAACATATACTAAGATTCATAACTCACACCTAATTTGGAACTTTGGTGATTCTATAGATGTCATTTATCAGGACATGGTAAAAGGTAAAGTATTACATTTTTCTAGAGGTGGATTGTGATACTTGGGTTGGTTTAGTGAAGTTAGAGCATGGAGTATGTGGAGATTTGGAATTATGTGTCTTGTTGAGTTTTGTTGGTCTTGTAGTCTGATATTGTTTACTTTGACATTTTATAGTATTATGTTGTTGTATTCTTTGGTCAGTTTTGATAAATGAAATGTTTGAGTTGTGTTTAATTTTTATCATGCATCATATAGTGTTTGGTTTAGTTATAATTTGTTGGTATGTTGTTTTATTTAAAAAGGGGAAATCATATGTCACATATATTGAAGCCCTTCAACATTTATTTACAGCCTATGGAATCTTGGGTGTTAAGGCCTAGTAATGTCTCACGCACCTCTAAAGCCAATGAGAAGGGGATGGATGTTACAAATGGTATCAGTTTTGTTTGATTTAAAAGTCTATTTGAGACAAGTTGTATCAGCTAGGTCCTTTCCTTATGAAACAAGTGGTCATCATTTTTCTTGGTCCTATAGTTAAATTCATTATTGTCTATTCCTTGAGTTGGGATCGTAGAAAGAAATAGGATTTCCAAGACATGAAATTTAGAGCCTAAAATATGTACATAAACTATTTATGCTGAACATCAAGTTACCAGGGATTTGGGTACATAATTGTTTTAGAGATACTTATATGATTTTAAAATCTCATTTTCATAGGTTTAGCCAATGAGATGACCTTGCCATGAATAATATTAATAACTTTAAACAAGGTGTTAATACATCATTTTGTGTAATTATTGATGATTTTTTGAAAAAGTGTTTATTTAAAAAAAAATATTAATGTTTTTTTCAAAAGAAAGATTTTGAAAAATTGCATGATTGTGGTATTTTTAAAATAGTTTGATTTTTAAAAGAAAGTGAATTTTTTCCAATAATGGTTGAACATGGTAAGAGTTTATTTTTTAAAGAATTATTGTGATATAATTTTAAATGTCAAGCCTTTATTTCTATAGAGGGAGACTTATGGAGGTTATTGTCTGTATTGAAAATGGTACCCGATAGGAATTGTTGAAACCAATAGGAATAAGCTACAGTTAATGTGGTTGCACCTGAGCCACATGTGAACCAACATCTAATTCAAAGAATCATCCAAGAATTTTAGGCTATGGAAACAAGGAACCATAGGGATGATCCAATGCAAGTGGGTCATTATATCTAATTCTAGAAGTAGAATCCACCCATATTTTAGGGTGATTATGAACTAGAAAAGAAAGATGTTTGGCTAAATAGGATAAATTGTATCTTTGATTTCATCAACACTCTAGAAGAGATGAATGTAAAGATGGAAACATATATGCTAGAGGATCTTTCACACTATTTGTGGGATCTAGTGGTCTAGGAAAAAGTGGATTAGGGACTTGGTTGGGAGGATTTGGAAGAATTTTTCAATAAATAATTCTTTCCTTACACATTCAAGATTCCAATAACAACAAATTTCTTTAGCCTGAAGAAGGAAAAACTCTCTATCACCGAGTATGTGGCTAAATTCATGAATTTAGTACTCTTTGCACCTGATGTTTCTGCTAGTGCATCCTTGAAGTCAAGAATCTTTGAATCAGGGATGAGAAAGGATATGATCTCTAATATTACTATGCTCCATATTACGGACTATAAAAATATCATCAATAGAGAAATAGTGGATGGAAGGGACATATCATAAGATATGCGAGGAGGAAGTATGTTCATAACCACAAGAACTGGTTGGAACTCTAATAATGTGAGTAAGCAGAAGAGGGACACCTGATTCCAAGGTAGGAGCATGAATCAGAACCAAATGGCTGGATCACTGAATGTTCCTCTATAACCCACAATAAAAGTGGGATGTTTCCAATATGGTTCCTTCGACCACATGAAATGAGAGTGTACACCACCACCAAGATCATTCCACAATTTCAACAATATGAGGCATCTCCAACGCTATTGTTGCAATGCTTTAAGGTTTTTCTCGAGATAGTACTTAGGTATCATATGAATCATATTATTCAATAGGGTGGGGGTAGAAGAATCAATATCGTCAGTAGAGAAGAGCTAGGCATAATATTTCTAGGAATACCATAACACCTCAACAAGGGAAATATCATCAGCGAACAAAATAATAAAGTGTAGTAGTGAAGACGTTATATGGAGTTGAGAAGGTGATTATGGATAATCAGGATGAACTATCTATGGTGAGAGGTATAATTATTTTTAATTATACCCTTATACAAGTGATGTTTGATACTGGTTCATTGAATTAATTTATTGATTCTTGTGTTGTTTATTTTCTATATTTAAAACTTTAGATGATGCCATTTGTGATAAAAACTCCTTTTGTTTGAAGAGAATGATAAGACTTTGTGTGTAGATAATGTTCTATACCTTTTGGTGGAGCCGAACTGAAATGTGATTTCTTTGCAGTAGACATGGATGTATATTATGTAATCGTAGGTATGGATTGGGTGACAACGTTCAAGATCACATAGACTGTTATAGTAGAAAATTTATATTCAAGAATGAGGATGGTGTCGAGCATCTATTTAAAGGAGAAAGGAATCTAAAGATAGGTGCAACAGGTTTTTTGGAACCAGTAGTGGGAATGATATCTTACCACTTGGTGGTGTTGTCTTTATAATCGATGGAAGACATTGAGAATAATAGTTTTACAATAATCATGGACCAGTTTCTAGATGTGTTTCCTAAAATTTCTCTTGGTTACCACTGGTAAGGGAAGTGGAGTTTAGGATCTCCTCCTCCTGGGGACCAATACTATCTCAATTCTCTCTTATCTAATAGAAAAATAATAATTAATAGAGTCTAAAATAAATTTTTAAGACCTGGAATGCATGGTTTCATTTAGCCTTTCATGTCTCTATGGGAAACACCGATCTTGTTCGTGAAAAAAGTAAATGGAACTCTAAGGATGCGTGTGGATTATCATCGTATTCTTAACCAAGTTAAGATAAAGAACATGTATCCACTTCTATGAATTAATGACCTGTTTGATCAATTGAGGAGAGATTAGTGATTCTCCAAAATTGACTTGCGGGCAGGATATCACCAACTGTGAGTTTAGAAGGAAGATATTCTAAAGACAACCTTCAGAAGAAGATATCACCATTATGAATATCTAGTAAAGCCTTTAGGTCTTATGAATGCACCATTGGTCTGTATAACATTTATGAGTCATATATTTTAGTGATATCTTTATACTTTTTTTTTTCTGGTGTTTGTAGATGATATACTAGTGTATTCAATAACATGGGTTGAGCATGAGAAACACTTAGAGATAATTTTGGAAATATCAAGAGACCATCGTTTGTTTTCCAAATTATCAAAGTGTGATTTTTAGATATAATAGGTATGTTTTTTAGCAATTTAATCTCTAGAAGTGGTGTTTTAGTGGATCCAGAGAAGGTAGAAGTAGTTATCTCTTTGAAACTACCAAATAATGTATTTGAGATACAAAGTTTTCTTGGTTTAGCTAGTTATTATAAACACTTTTTCATGATTTTTCATTACTATATTCTCCTATGAAAGATTTGTAAAAGAATAATGTTCCATTCCAATGGACTGAGGAATGAGAGAAATCTTTTCAAGAGCTAAAATTTCATCTTACATCAGCACCAACCATGGTTTTTCTAGAAACATGATAAGGGTACATGGTGTATTGTGATGCTTTGGGATCTTGGATGGGGCGAGTTCTTATACAAGGAGAATTTTTTTTTGCTTATGGGTCAAGGCAATTAAGGGTTCATGAAAAGAACTTCCCAAACCATGATTTGGAGTTAGCTAAAGTTTTCCATTCTTTGATTACTTGGCATCATTTCCTCTTTGGTGATATATTTACTACGTTTATGAATCATAAAAGCTTAAAACATATTTTCTCACAAATAGATTTGAATATGAGGTAAAGAATATGGATGGAGTATCTCCGAATGATTGACTTTGAAATGATGTATACACCAAGAAAATCCAATTTGGTGGAAAATTCATTAAGAATAAAGTTATATGTTTAGTTAGAAAAAGAGGCTTCCAATGAGTACCAGCTGATGTCGATCCAAGATGACATGCATGTAGAATGTGAAGATTGAGGTGATGTTTTGATTTTCTTTCTAGTTTTTATTGTTCCTGATTTAGTTATGATGATTTAATATGTACATGCATATGATTCAGAGTGTGTTTTGATAATTTTTAAACTCAATGGTTGGGAGACTATTGAGGGATGGAAGATTGTTGAGAATTTAGTGTTATGATTTAAAAATCAGATGGTTGTACCTAAGTCTTATTAGTAGAAAATTCTTCATGATTACCACCACTAGAGATGGTATATTCATCCAAGAATCCAAAATACATATAAAGATTCCAAATCATAGTTCCAGTGGAATGGTATGAAAAGGAAAGTGGCTGAGTTTGCTTCCAGATGCTTAACATGTTAGCATGTTATGTCATAACATCAGTGACCAACTAAAATGTTAAATTTATTACTGATTATAATGTGGAAATGGGAGCATATAACTATGGATTTTGTAACAAGTATCCCAAGAATATTTTGGAAACACGATGCCATATGAGTGATTGTGTATCATCTCACATAGTCGACCCATGTCTTCCCTATTCATGAAACTCATATAGGGGAGTATCTGTCCAAAATCTATATACGAGAAGTGGTAAAGAGAGATGGAATACCAATTTCAATCTTTTTAGAAAGACATCCAAGGATAACATCTCATTTCTGGATATCCATATAGAAACACCTTGGGACTCAGTTGACTACAAGTATGGTGTGTCCTCCTCAGAAGGACGACCAATATGAATAAATGATAAAAACATTGTAAGACATATTGTAGGATTATGTAATTGATTTTTGTGAATCATGATAATATCCCATACCATTAGTGGAGCACTGATACAACAACATATATCAGACCTTGATACAAATATCTCTTTTTGAAGCATTGTATGAGCATCCTTATTGTTATCCACTTTTTGGGTGGAAATATGTGATACCTCACTAGTTTGGCCGATCCTTATGTAAGAAACAATTGATAAGATTTATTTTATTATAAAATAGATGAAGATGGTGAAAAGTCATCAGAAATCATATGCAGATCATTGTTGACAACCATTGTTGTTCATGTTGAGTGATGATTTGTTCTTTGGGATTTCTCCAAGGATTGAACATTAACATTTTTGGAAGAAGGGAATGTTAATATCTTGATACATAGGCCATTTTGAGATACTATAATGGGTTGGTGAGGTGGCATATCATTTGGAATTTCCACCATGGTTCAGGGCAGTTCACAATGTGTTCCATGTATCATTGTTGAAAATGTATCAGCTTGAACCTGACCATGTGATCAGATGGGATCACATTGACATAAAGATGGATCTTTCTTTATTACATATCCTAGTACATATTATGGAAAGTTAAGAGAAAGTATTTCATGAAAAAAGCATCGATCTAGTGTGGGTTTTGTGGAAACATGGTCAGATTTAAGAAGAGACTTGTGTACATGAGAAGAAAAGAAAAGAGAATTGACCGAAACATTCTCAGGGAACTGATGGTATTATAATTTCTAGGGATGGAAATACTAATGTTGGGGAGAATTTAGCACCCCTATTTCAAGTAGGTAACCCTTTAATTATGATTTTTAAGTATATAAAGTATATAGGTAAGGTTCGGGAGAGTTTAGAGAACTTTTGGAGAATTTTTAGGGCTTTTATATGGGTGAACAGTTGGTGCATGATTTGGGAAAACTATGAAACATATCTTGGAAACCATGAAAAGTGATATAGGGAAAAAAGGTAAGGCACATGGGAAATATACAGTTTTCCCAAACTATATGCCCACTAAGGAGAAACCATGTGCTTTGATAAATGGACTTGGTAATTTTGAGAAAGTGGCTTTGGCATGGTTAGAACATAGTTTGGAGATCATGGAAGATAAACATGAATGGATCATCCTAGAGGTAGTGGGTAACACATGATTTTCCTAACCATGATACTAAATCATGCGGGACGAGGATACTAGATCCTAAAAAAGTGTATATAAGCTAGTTTAATATTTTGACCCCTCATTTTTCCTCATATGCGGCCCTAACATAGGATTTTTCTCACTTAAAGGTCAAGTAAGGTTCTTCAATTTATTTGGAGGTAATAAAAAGGATTAAATTGGTGATTTGAAGCCTATTCCTCATGTAAAGTGATCATTATTAGTCGTTCTTGATGTTTTTATTAGATCTACTTCACTATCCCTCTCTTAATTTATTGGATATATGCTTTCTGTGGGTATATCTAAGGTTGTGGATGCCAAATATTTTTATATTTTTCTTGTTTTATGATAAGGTAAGATATATAAGAGGGGTTAATGAATATTAAACCCAATTTTATGATGTTTTTTGTGGCGTTTATCATTTTCTCCAAAACTCACGAGGTAGGTGGATTCAATCTCAACTACTCTTACTATAATTGATTAGATTAGGTTCAAAAATGATTTTATTTCATAAAATTTATTGTGAAATTATGATATAAAGAATTCTATAAATCCTTTTTAGTGATGATTTATGGTTTTTGGTGAAATTGTGTAATTTTGGTATCTGGTTGTGCAATTTTCTTTGATAAATGATTTTAAAATGATGATTTTAAAATAATATCTTGATTCTATTTATGGGAAAAAATTTTCAATAAAAGGTTTTTTTATTGAAATATATTTGGCATTGAAATGGTTTTTATAGGAAAAGGTTTTTAATAAAAATTTTTATGTATTAAATTGGTTTGGCATGGTTTTTGGGCATAATTGGTGTGTGTGTTCATATTGAATTTATAGGGTTTGGTTGAAATATAACCTTATGCTCAGTGAAAAAGGTGCAATGGAACATGGTATATAATTACCTTGTGATGAATTGATAGATCGATGAGAAACCACTCATGAGTATGGAACTGTCACAATGACTCATGCATGGTTGGTAGTGTGGATATCTGGAATGAAATGGTTCTGCTAAAGTGAACTTGTGATGTGGTTTTAAAGCATTTTTTGGTTTCTTCATTTGAAAATGGTTTTTTTCTAGAAAACTATATCATATAGTACTTATATATATTTAGTTATAAACAATTAAAAAAATTATTTTATATAAATGTTGCTAACTTTTATATCCTTGTGGAATGAGTAGGGAATTCATTGGGGAAAACCTACTAAGTTTCATTACCCACCCCTTCTTTGGTACTTTGGTTCTTTTTCATATTTCATTTATTGGGACATGGGAAAAGTTAAAGTATCACATTTTTATTATGGTGCATAGTGATATATGGGATGTTTTTGTGAAGTTGGAGTATGGAGTATATGATGCTTTGGAGTTATGTGTCTTGTTGAGTTTTTTTGGTCTTGTATTCTTCTGCTATTTACTTTGACATTTTATAGACTTCTACTATGGTACTCTTTATTTAGTTTTGATAAATAAAATGTTTGATTTGTATTTCATTTTTGTTATGCATCATATAGTGTTTTGTTTGGTTATAATTTTTGGTAGGTTGTTTTATCTAAAAAGGTAAAATCTCCCCCATGTATATTGAAGCCCTTCTCCATTTATTACCAGCTTTTTTCGTCTTGGGGATGTCTCTTAAGGCCTATTAACTTCTCACCACCCCCTCAAGCCAATGAGAAGTGGAAAGATGTTATAACTATCATAATAAGTTAAGACATAATCAATATGGAAAGTTAAATAACATAACACACATTCCATTTAAATCAAAAAGTTTAGAATGAAATACATCCATAAATTAAAACATTATGAAAAAGTCAGGGATATTGAAAAATAAATCTAAATAAAGGAAATTATTAATTAGTAGATGTTATGATTCCCACACACATCATACCATTACTGTCAAGATCTATCCTCATGGATCTTTAAAATATAATGGGTAAAAACCCATATGATTTGTGTTAAGAACATTCAAAATACACTACTATCAAGATATATCCACTAGATAGTATAAAACTGTTTGGTTACAAACATGAAGGGTTTTTAGCCAAATGATTTCATATCAATAGACTACCAATTAATCAAGGGGATTACTTTAAATGGTCCCTAACCCATTTTATACGTATCCAAAGAGTTCCTTATTTATCGAATAATCAATTTAATTTATAAATAATGCTCCCTATCAAGTATCTGTATTGATTGAAGAATACTATTTTATCAATATTTTCCCAGTTAAAGAAATAAATTCCAAAGTAAAAACAATATGTAAAAATATTATATGGTTTAGGAAATAATTATATATATGATAAATGATATAAATATTTAGGGGGAAATTAATGTTTAATGATCATAGGAAAGTGAATAACTTAAGGAGAAGTTAATGACTATGAAAATGATTCAAGGAAGTGAATGTTAATACTATCCTTGGTAAAAAACAATCACAATCCATCCAGAGGAATAATAAGGATTGTATTGATGCAATTTATACCCATTTTATTAAGAATAAGTGTTTTTGTTGTTAATGAAATAAAATAAAATATTTAAAAAAATTCTTGAGGAAAATAACCTTTTAATTTTGAAAATCACTTTTAAAAACATAGAATTTTTTGAAAAAACTTTTCTATGAAAATAATAGTTAATTTTTTAAAAAAAAATATCCTTGTAAACTTTCAATAGAAGCTTTCAAGAAATGATAGGTAAAAAGTACATTTATTCTATATTTTAAAAAGTTTAGAAAGTGCCTAGTTTGAAAAATGAAAAGAAAATTCCTTTCAAGAAATTTGTTAAAAAGTAAAAAAGTGTAAAAATATATTTAATAAATTATTTTAAAGGGTTATTTTTTTTAATTTTTCTATAGAAAACATGGTTTTAGAAGAAAATAGGTTCTTGACCAAATAAAGAAATGAGGTTTGGTTTTCCTAAAAACATTTTCTAAAACATTTTAAGTAATTGAGAGTATAAAAATGATATTATTACTTGAAAAAAATAAATAATTGATATAGGATAATAAAATTATAGGTTTTATTAGAAAATGATCAGATAATTTCCTTCAATGGAAATTGAAGTGCAAATAATTCTGAATAAAATGAGATTATGAAGTAAACCCTTACAAGGATCATAACATTAAAGTGAGAATCAACCCCAGCATAAATTATCTATATCAATTGTAAATCCAAAAAATAAGTGTAAATATAATAATGTATATTCAAAATTCATTACACAAATAATATTATAATATTAATGATAATGGGGATGTAATAAAACACAATGAAGAGAAATTGAGTTATGAAATTATTTACCACTTGGTAACTCTTAATTAAAATACCATTAAATGAAATAATTCAAGTTAAAACTAAAAATACATTGAATAATGAATTATTAATGATATTACATGTCAAAGGGGTAGTATATATACCCCATAAAAGTTAATTGGGGCATAATAATAAATAAACCTCAATGGAATGTAAATTAGGATGAAATCCCTTACTTTACACTTATTTTTGGTGGAATGATATTTATCCTCATGTATAATAATTTCAATAATTTTATTAACTTATTAAATAACTATATTAATATTTATAATATCATATATTATTCTTGTATAATAATTTATCACTTTTTCTTTAATAATCTCTTATTATTTTCATTGTTTCTAGTGTTAATTGCCTTGTTTTTTGAGTAAGTTTTGACTTGGAATTTTTTTACTCTTATTTCAATCATGTTTGATCATCTAATGAATGTAAAAAATGAAATAAATATCATATATATTAATTATATATGTATTTAGATTAATCCTTAAACTTTTTTGATAGGAAATGAAATACACCGTTTATGGATATTGTAGGTCGTACATTCACATGAACATTGTTTCCATTTTCTTATCATATTGAAAAAAAGAAAAGTAAATGATATATATATATATACTATCATTAATGTATAATTATTATTTTATATATATCAAATATTTTTATTAAAACAATCCTCAATACATTCCATATAAATAGTGAATGAATCACATTGCTTCGTAAGTCGGTAGTCTGCCATACACACGAGCGATGATATCATATTCCCACAGAATGGAAAGCAGGAAGGTATGTGTGATATAATAATTTCATAAGAATAATAACATCATAAATATCCTATATATTATATATAAACTATAAATATATCATTATTACCAACCTTGAAAGCTGGTAATGGAAAAAATGAGATTGGTTCGTGAGGCTGTAGTACGTCGTACACACGAACGATGATTTCATACACTACTGGAATGGAGAGCTATACCAATAGTTTGGTGCCAACGGTTTTAGAAAACCGTTGGCATATGTGGATTACAGACCTCTTTCCCAACGGTTTCATTAAACCGTTGGGATATCTCAACATGGGACAACTTTTGCCAACGATTTATGTAAACCGTTGGGAAAGCTTGATTTCAACCAAACTTTGCCAACGGTTTAATGTAAACCGTTGGCATATGTCATTAAACTTAAGACTTTTCCCAACGGTTCAACAAAACCGTTGGGAAATATTGACATTAAACCGTTGGGAAATCTTCATATTCAATCATAGTTTTCCCAACGGTTTTTAAAAACCGTTGGGAAAAATTCTCTCCAAATACAGTGAGCCCCCAATTCTCTCTTCGTGCGACTGCAGCCCTAAAATTGATTCTTTCCCGACGCTCTCTCCTTACGGGTATTGGAAACTCCATCCATCCTCTTCAATCAAACAACTTTTCTATTCAAGACATATGATCAAGACATCAAATCTGTAAGTCGTACCTCAGTTATAATTTTCTTCATCTATCTTTTCTATTTTCTATTTTTATTTGACCTAAATGTGAGCGATCTCTCTATACTTAGATTGAGAAACTCGTTCCACTTGACAGATCCATCTTAAATCAAATAATTTTGTAGTTCTACACTCTAAATCTGTATGTACTACCTTTTTTTAAATGTTTTGCATCTATAATTTTCGTTTTCTTTTTTAATTTGGTATAAACCTTTTTGTGATGTTTATGGCATGGAATACCCAACAAGTGCACTTTGATTTGTTTTTTGTCTTTCTTCAATACTTATGTTTCATGATTGTATGGATCAACATTATTTGAAGTCTGCATAGCCAATCCTTTCCTGTATTTAGTGAACCATATGAACCAATGGAGGTGCTGGTGAGATGTATCCCCACTCAAAGATGATAAAGAGTTTGTTTAGTCATATTGTCTCGGGGTATGTAATGGATATAAGTATGTTTCATGTGAAGTGATTGTGGACAGTTGGGGTAGTGGCGTAGGTGGTTTTCCATTTTTTTAGTGGGGTGATATGGTAGTATCTATGGACTTTAGTTTAGTTCAAAAAATGGATATGTGTTTTGTATTTATAGTTTTTGTTTAAGGGATAATGGGAAGGTTACTGATATTGAGGATGAATTGGATTTTGGTTGGGTGATGGATTGGAATTGTGATGTTGTTTGGATTGGGTTTAGATAATTTTCAAAGAATTATATGGGGATTTCCTCTCTTTAACAAAGCCCCCCTCCTCCTGGACCATGGACAGCCCCCTCTTGGACCCTAGACACCCCCCTCCTGGAACATGGACAACCCACCCCCTCTTTCTTGAAACCTGGATAGCCATCCCCCTCCTGGACCCTGGACAACCCCCTCCACCCTCCACCCAAGAACTTGTATAGTCCCTCCTCCACCCTCCACCCAGGATATTGTATAACCCCTCCACCCTCCTCCATGGTCCCCGGACAGCCCCTGGACACCCCCTAGATAGCCCACACCCTCTTCCTTGGACCCCAGATAGCCCCCCCCTCGGACATCCCCCCACTCTCCTCCTCGGTCCCCGAAAAGTCCCCCGGACAGCCCCCTATACATCCACCCCACCCTCCTCCCTGGACCCCGGACAGCCCCCCGGGCACCCCCCAAATAGCCCCTGGACTGCCCCCGGATATCCCCCGAACAACCCCCGGTTAACCCCCCACCCTACTCCTTGGTCCCCGAATAGCCCCCCCTCCTCCTTGGTCCCAGGATGACCTCCCGGACAACCCCCTCCTCCTTGCCCCCGGACAGCCCCCCCATCCTCCTTGGTCCCCGGACACCCCCCAGATAGCCCCCCACCCTCCTCCCTGGACCCCAGACAACCCCCCCACCCTCCTCCCTGGACCCCAAATAACCCCCCGGACAGCCCCCCACCCTCCTCCTTGGTCCCTGGATAGCCCCTCGGACATCCCCCCACCCTCGCTGGACCCCGGACAGCCCCCCAGACTTGAATAACATTTTCCTTTTGTACCACTGTGTATGCAAGTTAATGAGACTCATATGCCTTATGTATAATTCTATTACAAGTTGATTAAATGTTATACCTCAAGGATGATATGTAATTGTAGGCATGTTGATTTCACATGCCTTTTTTATTTCTATGATCATGCAATGTTATTTAGGATTATTCTATTTTTTATGTCTTGAAATATATGAATTTCTTGGTAAGCTTATCAATTCATGCTCATCAAATGCATGTGATTATATTCTTTAATTTGAATACAAATCCTTGTTGTACATTCTCCATGTTATGTGAATTATGCCTTGTTTGATTTGGTTTACTTGTTAATTATTAGGATAAGAG
This sequence comes from Viscum album, assembly GCA_963277665.1. Lineage (NCBI taxonomy): Eukaryota > Viridiplantae > Streptophyta > Magnoliopsida > Santalales > Viscaceae > Viscum > Viscum album. The sequence goes on from OY728132.1 coordinate 881,210,271, forward strand.
ATGGGTTACAAGTTATGGACTCATGGATGGACTCTTCATGCTTAGGGAGAACGATCCATGAGTCATATGTGACGTGTATGAGTAAACCCCGTAAAAAACTGAGCCACGGTGTGGCCGAGACTACTCGAACTGTATCTCTTTTGTTAAAAATGTACTAAATTGTAAGTGAAATCAACAACTGACATACGGGAAACGGACCAAACGCCTTCGGATTCTATTGAAACGTTAGGACAATGATCCATGGGTCATATGTGATGTGTATGAATCAACTCCGCCTTAATCCGAGGCGCCGTGTGGCGGGGACCACCCAAACTACCTCTCTTTTGTTCAAAATGGACAATATTTTACGTACATACGCCGAACCGATCAAACAGATTCTGATTGTGTATAAACTTTATGAAAATTATACCTGGATCATATGTGACGTGTACGAGTCAACCCCGCCTCAATCTGAGGCCCGGTGTGGCCGACACCACTCAAAGTGCCTCTCTTTTTTTAAAATGTATTTAATTTTAAGTGAAAACAACAACTAACATACGAGAAACCGACCAAACGCCTACAAATTATGTTGAATATTTAGGAAAACAATCCATGAGTCATATGTGATGTGTACGAGTCAACCCCGCTTGAATCTGAGTCCTGTTGTGGCCAACACCACTCAAAGTGCCTCTCTTTTGTTTAAAATGAACTTAATTTTAAGTGAAAACAACAACTGACATACTCCAAACTGACCAAACACCTACGGATTCTGTTGAAACTTTAGGAAAACGATCCATGTGTCATATGTGACGTGTATGGGTCAATCCCGCCACAAACCGAGCCACGATGTGGATGAGACCACTCAAACTCTCTCTCTTTTGTTCAAAATGGACTAAATTGTAAGTGAAATCAACCACTGACATACGGGAAACGGACCAAAAGCATTCAGATTCTATTGAAACGTTAGGAAAATGATCCATGGGTCATATTTCAGGTGTATGAATCAACTATGCCTTAATCCAAGGCGACGTGTGGCCGGGACCACCCAAACTGCCTCTCTTTTGTTCAAAATGGACAATATTTTACGTACATACGCCAAAGAGAGCAAACAAATTCTGATTGTTTTTAAACTTTATGAAAATAATACCTGGATCATATGTGACGTGTATGAGTCAACACTCCCTCAATCCAAGGCCTGGTGTGGCCGACACCACTCAAAGTGCCTCTTTTTTTTTAGAATGTATTTAATTTTAAGTGAAAACATCAACTGACATACGAGAAACCGACCAAAAGCCTACGAATTATGTCGAAACTTTAGGAAAACAATCCATGTGTCATATATGATGTGTAAAAGTCAAACCCGCCAAAAAATGAGCCACGGTGTGGCCAGTACTACTCAAAATGTATCTCTTTTGTTAAAAATGGACTAAATTGTAAGTGAAATCAACAACTGACATACGGGAAATGGACCAAACGCCTTCGGATTCTATTGAAACTTTAGGAAAAGGATCCATGGGTCATATGTGATGTTTACGAGTCAATATCTCCTCAATCCGAGCTGCGGTGTGGCCGGAACCACTCAAACTATCTCTCTTTTGTTTAAAATAGACATAATTTTAAGTGAAAACAACAACTAACATATGCAAAACCAACCAAACGACTTCTTATTCTGTTGAAACATTACGAAAATGATCCATGGATCAAATTTGATGTGTACGAGTCAACTATGCCTCAATCCGAGCTGCGGTGTGACTGGGACCACTCAAATTGTCTCTCTTTTGTTCAAAATGTACTAAATTGTAAGTGAAATCAACAACTGACATACGTGAAACTGATCAAACACCTTCGGATTCTATTTAAATTTTAGTAAAATGATCCATGGGTCATATTTGATGTGTACGAGTCAACCCCACCACAATCCGAGGCACGGTGAGGCTGACACCACCCAAACAGTCTCTATTATGTTAAAAATGGACAATATTTTACATACATACGCCAAAATGATCAAACAGATTATGATTGTGTTGAAACATTAAGATAATGATTCATGGCTCATTTATGACATGTACGAGTCAACCTCACCTCAATCTGAGGCCCGGTGTGGCCGAAACCACTCAAAGTGTCTCTCTTTTGTTTAAAATGGACATAATTTTAAGTGAAAACAACAGTTGACATACGCCAAACCAACCAAAAAAATTAGGATTCTATTTAAACTTTAGGAAAACGATCCATGGGTCATATTTGATGTGTACGAGTCAACCCTACGTCAATCCAAGCCACGGTGTGGCCAGGACCACTCAAACTGTCTCTCTTTTCTTTAAAATGGACTAAATTGTAAGTGATATCAACAATTGACATACGGGAAACAGACCAAATACATTCTAATTCTTTTGAAACTTTAGGAAAACGATCCATGGGTCATATGTGACGTGTACGAGTCAACCCCGCCTCAATACGAGTCACCGTGGGGTGGGGACCACCCAAACTACCTCTCATTTGTTCAAAATGGATTAATATTTTACGTACATATGCCAAACCGATCAAACGGATTTTGATTGTGTTGAAACTTTAGGAAAATGATCCATGGATCATATGTGATGTGTACCAGTCAACCTAGCATCAATTCGAGGCATGGTGTTGCACTTATTGAGTCACAAGTGATGAGACTCCAATGAAAATACCTTTTCACCATATATTATAAAAGTGGTTGTCGTATGAAGATTGAAATGGGTGTAAATAATATTTGATTTATTGAAACTCTGATTCAACTATACTAGATGATTTTTGTCATATGAAGATTCAAAGGGGGAATTATTCACTATGACTCTAATCAAATAGGTGGTGTTCTTTTTTGTTGTTTTAAGTCTGTCACTATTGTTAGTGCTGTTTTTTATGCAGGTGTATGCACTGGAGGGGATACTGGAGGGGATGCTGTGCATCAATTCTGGAAATACAGAATACCAATGGTTTACAACCATTGGTATACTTTGATAAAGACTTATACCAACGGTTCAATAAACTGTTGGTAAAAAACCATACTTAAACATATCCCCACGGTTTCATTGAAACCGTTGGGAAAACATCTATACCAACGGTTTACAACCGTTGGTATAAGATCAAAACCATTGAATTCCCAACGGTTTTAAGAAAACCGTTGGGAAAAATACTATACCAACAGTTGTAAACCGTTGGTATAAGATCAGAATTATAGTATTCCCAACGGTTTAGAACCGTTGGGTAAACCTATACCAACGGTTCTTGTTGAACCGTTGGCAAATCCATACCTAGGGTGGGCTATACCAACAGTTTACTGCAAACCGTTGGTATATATCTTTCCCCACGCCTTACTTCCCTAAGGTTTGGACAACAATTGGTATAGAATATACCAACGGTTCTCCAGCCTATACCAACGGTTCTAAACCGTTGGTATATCCTTTATTTCCAGTAGTGATAACCCATTTGCTGGAAGTGTGGGAAGTTTCAGGTCATAAAATTAACATAAAAAAATATCAGTATATTTAAGATAATTAGGTTATTATATAATAATTAAATAATAATAATTTAAGTAGGTGGAGAAGGAAACAAAATAAAAATTCTTTTAGAATAACATTACATCTTCTTTGGGTATCCTCCTTAGGAATTCAATAATTCCTTCCTACGTTGGATTTATTACAAAGATAATAATTATAGGATAAATTTATGGAGGTTTTGGATTTATTCGGGTAGGTATTGGAGAAACAAAAATGTTTTAAAGGTGTGAAGTGGGGAGGGGAGGGGGTTGCCTTTTATAAGCGGGGTGAGTGATACACTTGTAATATTTTGAAAGAGTGAATTCCATCCACATTTTTCTTCACGTCACTAGGACCCTATAATTCTCCATTATCTATAATATTAGGCATATGGTATAAATATGGACATAAAATGTGTTTGTACTAGACATGGGTCAGTTTTAAACCTTATTTTCTATGTTTAACCTCTAAGTAAACTCATTTTCTCCATAATCACCATAATTTATTTTAACTGTTTTCACTAATAATTTTGACCAACAAATAAGTTAATATTATTAAAAAATATAATTTTTTTATTCAAAATATGGAATCTATTTTTCCAAATTAAATTCACATAATTGAAAGAATTTATTTTAAAATTAGTCCCATAGTTGAGAAGAGAAATCAGATTTTTAAAGTGAAAATGCTCAAAAGTTCACACTATTTTTTATATCCAAATTAAATATTAAAAGGATTAAAATTAAATAAATTGGATTAATATATATATATATATATAATTGAACTATTTTAACATTAAAACTAATTCAAAATACTATTTAAAATTATAAATTATTTAAATGAAAGGTCAATTGTCAATTAAAATTAAGTATTTTTCACTATTCATCAAAAAAGGAAACTTCTCATAAAAGTACCAAAAATTCAATCTAAGATAATTTTTAAATTATGAATTATAAAATGAAGTTTATTTTTTCAAATAAAATTTATAAAATTTTTAAAAATTAGTTTTAAAACAAGTGTTCCATTAAAAGGTGAGCCCTTAGAAAAACATGACATTTTATGTGTAAAATTGGATTTATTCATATCTTATGCCTATCAAATATTTTAGATGAATTCCAAAAAAATTATTGAACATATAATATATAAATTAAATTAAGACAATACAATATTATTAGTTAATTTAATTTTTTAAGATAAGACCCATTTTGTGCATAATAATATCTTTTTTACAAAAACTTTCCCTTTATAATAAATTGGTTTTTATATACATTTATAATTAATTAGTTAAAATTAATTAAGTCATATATTTTCATAAGTTATTTAATCCTATTACTAACTTTCAATTTAATGTCTTGGAGATAATTTACATTTTAAACATTAATATTAACAATATTTGGTGAAACTCAGTCCTACATGTAATGCAATTTATCGAAGAAACCCATCATTGCATGTAACACAAGACAAACTTAGTGTTGTGTACATTGAGATATATATCATATATCTAATATATTTATAATAGTAAATACATAGTATAATTCTTGGTTGTAATATTCCCTTATACACTTGGTGTTTCATGTCATACATGCTATCAAATATGATTTTTATATTTTAAATTTTTTGGGTGTTACATGGAAGGCTCAATCTTTGTGAATGAGGGGGTAGAGGAGGTTCCCTTTTATAATTGAGGGAAAATAAAAACTTGGAATCACATAAAATATTATAATATATATTTATCATAATCTTGATAAGTGGCACCGAGACAATACAAATTCAATGATAGGATGTGATAGTGTCGAAATAAACTCAACAAATCACATTTAGACATGTTTTGGATATATTTTAATCATTATCTCCTAGTTACTTTATTTTAAATCCATTTTAACCTTAACCATGATAACATAAATTTTTACCGTGATAACATAATTATATAACCAAAAAATAAAATGGGCCTTCTATTTTTTTGAAATGATGATTCCAAATTTTTAATCTATTTTATGCAAATGAATTTCTATATGTGGAATAAATTAATTTTAATATAATAGCAAAAAACACAAGAATAAAAAATTAGAAAAATACTTGATTTAATCATCAAAATAAATTAAAATTGAAATCAAATTAAAATTTGGATCCCATGATTTTTTGTGGTTATTTAATAAAAAATGTAAGGTCTTTAGAATTTTTTATCAAGCTAAAATTTAATGGAAACTTCCAACCATACCATTAAATGAAAAGACCTAAAAATAGTTTTTAATTTGAATAAAATATAACTTATCTTCACAATAGTCAAGATTGGGTTTCCAAATTCCAAATAATACTTTGATAAAAAATTATTTAACTCCATAATAATATATTTGGTCGATAAACACTCATAAAATAGGATAAAGGCAAGTGTTAGAGAGAGTTTTAGATTTACCTGATAGTTTAACCCAATTTTACCACTTTTACCCTTATTGAGGTCATAAATCTTTATTGTGGTTACTATTCATAAGTACCAAAAAATGAGATGAACCTATTAAATTATATTAATTATTATAATTTAAAATATTTAATCAATTCCACAAGATTAAATTTCTATATGTGTCTGAAATTAATTTTAAAATATATGCACAAAACGCAATGCAAACCGTTTTTAGAAGAAATGCATGTTAAGCATAAAACATGATTTATTATTATTCCATGATTAGTAAAAACAATTGGATGAATGAAAAAACATTTTATTTAATATATAGTCAATAAATTTCATTAAAATAAATCATCACTAGAGATTAATTTAATTTATTAAGTTAAAAATACATTACACGTATAAAAGCCTTTTTTTTAAAAAAACATCAATTTTACCATCAAATGATTTTTTTCCATATATAACCATATGATAAATAATTAAATCATTTTATAAATTTTTAAAAAATATTTTTTTTAGTAATTTAATTAGTCATATTAATACCCACCAATCCAATGGCTAGACGATAAATGTCACATTAATTAATAACATTTTAATAGTATATCTTAGTATTATTAATCATGAAGCCAAGTGTAATGAAATATATAAAATAAATCATATTTATTTAATGATTAATATATTATAAAATATCTTTTCTCAAATTATACACCCATTAAAATAATTTCTCCCTTGAAATTCCTTCACTGTGATACAAACAATAGAGGATAATTTTTCCTCATCACATCCCCATGTTTCTACATAACTTCATAAAATTTTATGGTTTCTCTACAAAACTTTAAATAGGTGGGTGGTATTATTACAAAAAACATTCTCTAATTGATCCAGAATCACTATTTGTTTCTTTATAAGAGATATCTCACTATAGGGATATGGATTCTGAGTTCAGTACATTTAAAGGACCAGGTATGTACTTCCTCAGGAGAGATACATAGAACCAATGATGAACTTGAGAGCGATTTGGTGGAAGCACCAAGTGATAAGAAACCATACTGATATGATTAATAATTTAAATTGGGATAATATATATAGGGAATAACTTTCCCTTATTTCTAAATATCCTGATCTTCTTCCATGGAGATATTCATAAGAATAACTTATCATCCACTTCAAACTCTAGATCTCACCGATGATTTTGAACATAAATTTTTTATGAACTGTAATAAATTTTGATTTTTAACAAAATAGCCCTAACCTTATCTACCATTTCATCCTCTAGTTCATATGCCAATAGTTTTATTTCTCTAACTCCATCCCAGCACATTGGAGTCTTACACTTCCTACCATGGAAGAATTCATAAGGATCTATTTGAATGATTGAGTGAAATATACCATTGTAAGAAAACATGAATATAGAAATGTATCACCTAAAGTTTTTTTGAATCTTTTTTTGATAAATTAATGTTTTTTGATATATTTTGTTACATTCAACACTGAGTTTAAACCAAATGAAAAATACTATTAAAATATTATTATTTAATATCATAATTATTTCTTAGTCGTTGGAATGGAGGGTATAAGTAGAAATAACTTACTTATGAAAAATATATGGGTTAAACACATATATAAAATTAATTCTTCCATTACCAATTAATTATAAATGAAAATAAAAAAATCATTTGAAAAAATGAAATCTTTTTCTGAAAAATGATTTTTATGTGCACAAATTTTTATTATCCGAATAAATTAAATAAATCTATTTTGGAGAATTATTTTAATAAAATTTATATATTATATATTCAATAAAATATTCTAACATTTATATTATTTGTTTTCTAGGTATGAGATAAGAATAAATCCAATTTTATGCTTAAATACTGTATTTGTCTAAAAACCAGTTTTGTTACAATTTTTACACTTATTTTAAAATTAATTTTTTTTCCAATTTTAGAAAATTTATTTCAAAAAATGAATTTCATTTTTTAAATAATAATGTAATAATTATCTTAGATCAAATTTTGAGAATTTTCTCCAAAGATAAAATTTTCACTAAATAGTAAAAAATACTAGTTTTTATTAAGACTTTTATTTTAGTTTAGAGGATTTAAAAACATTCATATTGTTTTAAAATGATTTATAAATTAAAATTAGTTCAATATTATTATTATTAATCAAAATTATTTCATTTTAACAATTTTAATTTTTAATTTTCATACAAAAACTTTTTAAACATATATTAAGTATTTATTTGGAAAACCAATTTGTTTCCATGTTTATTGGTTTTATTTTAAATTAAATTATTCCACTTCTTTTAATTGAATTTGAAAAAATGTATTTAATATTTCTCATAAAAATAATTAATATTATCCAATATATTCAAATAAATTATTTACCATAATGAATAGAAAAAAAGAAAAAATTAATTATCACTGTTTAGGTTAGAATGGGTTTATCAGGGGTAAAACTAAAAAGATAAGTGGTAAAATTACCTATAAAGTTGTAAAAATACCATTTTATGGCCATATTTATACCTTTTATCTTCTATAGTTCTATAATGATACATTTTAGATCCATTTTACATTTTTAAAACATGGGTACACCTTTTTCTTTTCAATTATTCCTAGTGTGTCCTCTCCCCTACTTATAAAAGAGAACCCCCTATCTTCTCCAATAAACACTTAAAAATCCATTTGGTTCATAAAATACCTAAAACTATATATTATTTGATTCTATAAATATTAAGGATAAATCTTTTTATGATAAAAAATCCATCCTATGAAGTATTTTGGTGTTAACCCAAGGAGGTTGTTCGAAGAAGAGGTATCATTCTTAAATGAGTGTTTCTGTTTTATTTCTTCTTCCAACTCCTTAAAATATTATTAAAAATGATAATATAATAATATAATTATCTTAAATATACTAATATTTCATTATTTTGAGATTATTACCTATATCCTTCTCTAATTACTTAAAATGGGAATTTAAACTATCGATCTTGTGTACGGTGGACTATTGTCTCGTGAACCGATGTGTGCTGTTTTCAGTAATCAATTATCACATATTGGTGTAATGATAGATATAAAGTATATATATGATCTTTATATCATAAATATACTTATGGAATTACAATTTCACATATTTCTTCTTACTTTATAATCTGCGGGAAATACAATAATGTCACTCGTGTGTTTAGTGGACTACCACCCTATGAAGTGATGTGATTCATTTTTCACTTATACTTTACATGGAAGATAATAATGACAAATTTAATTAAACTATTTTATGTATATGAAATAATAATAATTTTATAATGTTCAATTACTATTTACATTTTGTTTTTCTATCTGTTAAGAAATAGAAATAGTGTTCATGAGTGCGTATAACCTACCGTCACTATGAATAGTGTATTTGATCTTTTTACCTATAAATTTTATGAAGGATTATATATATATATAATTAAAATATAATATATTAATAAAATGATTTAAATTCTAAATATTATTGAATAATGAATAATATAAAATGATAAAAAATACCAACCGAAAACATATATGAGAAAATAAAGTAGTTTTTACCTGAAACAATGTTTTTTACAAAGAATTTTAAATAAATGGGTGATAAAATGTTATAAGTAAATTATATATGGTATTTTATATATGATTATGGTTCAATAATATATTTAAAATAATCATATATTTAGTACATATGAGGTTTTAACGTGTATAAAATTAGTTGGGACTTAAAGTAATGGGTTTTTGTCTCAAATTGTATTCTTTCAGAAATAAGTTATATTATACATTTATCTTCTTTTATGAGGTGTATATAATAATAATTTTACATTTTTCATCATGAATATATTTATTTTCATGATATCTAATTTTTTTATAATTATTATTTTATGGGGATTATGGTTCATATGTTACCAAAGTGGTAATGATTTGATCTTACAATCTCATTGTTTATTAGGATTGTTTATGATTTTTTTTCAATGAATAAATCATATAAAATATTTCCAAAGAAACTTATTAATTTTATTCTCATATAATTATTTCTATAAAATACATTATTTCCTTTAATTCTCCTTTATTTTTGTACTTAAGAAAAAATAATAATGTTTAATGAAAAATAAATTTATTTCTCTATTCGGTCAAAAAAAATTTCTATTATATCCTTGTTTTATAAAAATGTTTTAAATAACGTTTTTACTATTCTCAAAATATTTTTTAAATTATTTTTTACACTTTTTTGAATTTTTACAAAAAAGAATTTAAATGAATTTTCATTTCATTTTTCGAATCATCCAATTTTGAATTTTTACTAAAAATGTAAAAGTAATCATGTTTTGACATGTACGACATGAATGAAGTTTCTTTCCATCATGAAAAATAATTACTTTGAATATTCCATTATAATTTTATAATTTATTTTAATGTAAATTATTTTCTTATATTTAATTAATTTTTAGTTATAAAAAGTGAATTTTAAATTGGAAAAGATATTTTCATCAAGAAATGTTCCTAGTGATCTTTAAAAATTATTTTCCATCTAAGATTACATCCATTGATATTACTTATGCTTATTTGGGATATTATCTAAGTATACCATTCTTATTCTTTCTCTAAATGCTTTATGTTTATGATGACAATATGTTTATGAAACTCATTTCTTCCCAAGAGTTGTACTATGATGAAAGGTTTATAAAACCATTTACCATTTCATAGGTTATGATATGATGAATGTTTTATTATCTTATGTCAAAAAAATGAATAGACTGGGTGATGGGTAGGATATTTATATCCCTCCAATGCATTAGTTAATAATTAATATTCTATGATCTCAGAGGGTACATGGTAGGTTATCCCAAGACTAAAAAAGAGGGCACATGGGAGGTTATCCTAAGAATGAAAATGGTGGTACACAGGAGGTTATGCCAAGCCTGAAGTAGGTACATGAGTGATTATCCCAAGTCTAATATGTTATGAATATCTTGGTGGGTAACCATGACAAAAGTTTTTCTATGCTTATGTATTTTTCAAAAATCTATGAATTATTCCAATGTTATGTTCTCATGGATAATGTTCTTTGATTACTTTATGATTCATGTCTTATGAAATGCCAAGATTTATTCCATGAAACAAGTTTATACTCTATGATATACATGGCATGGATTTTAAATTTTATTATCATGTTATCATATCCTTATGCTCATATTATGTTGATATATCCCTTATTTACCATTAGTGAGTATTTGAGATCAACCTTTCTTATATTTCCTTCCCTAGGTTATGAATAAATGTATTTTATATGATATTTCTAAGAAGGGTTCTAGTTATAAATAACTAAGTATGATATAATTTAGTTCACTTATGAAATAGTTGTTTATGTATCCATGTTTCTAAATACACTAAACTGTTAAGATCCTCAAGAATGAATATGTGTAATTTAATGAATATTTATCTAAAAAGATGTAATATATGTGTGTGAAAAGATAGGGTCTATATAGTTTGTATAAGAGGATTGGTTTAGTTATCATTTTTAAACTGGGATGATAAAACATTAATAATAACACTTATTATAATACTAGTTATAAGATAACATCCAAATATTTCAGTACAGAATAAATTATGTGGTTTAACTAGAAATACATCTCTATTTTGATACTATATGTGGATATGGTTTTGGTACAGATGTACCTTGGGATAATTACACTAAAAAAATGAATTATAGGCTTGGATCGAATGTTACCTGGTACACAACAATGTCCCTTACTATACACCTTGTTTAACACTCCTAGGGGATATGATTTCGTTAATTCACATTTTATTTACAAACCAAACAAAAGGATTTTAATATATAATTATCATGGATTACCTAGGTTAAACCTAAGGTTTCATATATTTAAAATAAGGTGCCTTGATTTTGAAATTTCATAAATTATTATTCATGACTACATGTTTTCCCACTAGAAATATTGTCACTCACACTATGGTTTGTGGTTTTAGTCAATCGATGGAACCAAGAGGAGTCATTTTAACACTTAATGTGATGGAAAATTTAGTGATTATGAGAAACCAAATTGGATTATGATGAGATAAAACAATATTATGATTATTCCTAATCAGATATTACAATATATGATTAACAACATGAATTTCAGTGAGAATCCTAACATGTAAAACAAATGGAACATGGATTTTTATAAAAGATCATGTGGTAATGAACATAGAGGAAAAAAGATTTAGATTCCTACATGTTAAGAAAGTATGAATAATCACCTAGAAGAATATCTCAAATGGAGGGGAATATGTTTTCTATGTGAAAATTAAGGCTATAGATAAAAAAATTATTAAGGATTTTAATGTATTATATGTGGAAAACATGGGAATTATCCATGTGAATACCCTGTAGTAGAATCCCCTATTCTGAAACTCTCTCACATGGACAAACTGGGTTGGTTACTAGACCACAAGCATGCCTCTTCACATGTTAGATTTTACTGACTAACATAGTGGGTGTAAAGAATATAGTGATGAGTCTATACCATTATAGAGGTAAAATAACAGTGGAAAAAATATTATAGTAACATAAATAGCAGAAATAGTAAAACAATAATAGATAAACCAAATAACGAAGGAAACTGATCCATTAAACAATAAAAAAAAATAATGTAATGACAATCTGGAATGTAGCTAAGTGTCAAGTTGTTTGTAATACATATAGATGAAAAACCTATTAAATATGACATTGAATACCCTGATTCTTATCCCAATGTCAGACCCATCTCCAAGATCAAACCCATCCAGTAAGAAACAATAAAAAACAAGCTCATTTTCCCTTATCCAAACCTATATCCATTTATTATTATTAAGTTACAAACAATGAATTGAATAGAGTGTAATTAAAACTTAGTATATTGACATCACTATGCCTAAACAAAACCAGTTTGATAGTAATTTCAAAAAGAGATAACATGGGTATTAATTAATCAATTAATACGATACAACTATTAACCTGCTTCCAAAAAATTCTAAAATATCTCATAGCATATAGCGTACACCATGCCAACTGTAACCACAAGTCCCTTGTATATCCATAAAACCATGAAAATCCATCTATATAATAATTTTAGAAAAACCAGAACAAGGCCTCTATATAAGTATTTCTACATAACCAGGCTAATTCTTTTATATAAGCATTTTAGAATTACTTCGGCTAATCCCTCTTTATAAGAATTTTAGCATAACTAGGCCAATCCCTCTATATAATCTTTTCAACATAACCAAATAAATTCCTCTATATAATAATTACAATAAAAGATACAACATAATTCATAATATAAAGAATAACATAACATAAAATCATAATACAGAATGGTTAATTCAACTAATTACACTTTTAACTTTCAATCAACCTTTCATTAATCAAATTATATATAAATATGTTATTATTCTAGTGTACACAACCATGTCATATGAAATTATTACTATTCATTTAAATATATAGGTAATCCATTTTCCATGGTGATCCTATCACAAGAGATCACCTAAGGTCTCAGGTCATGATAATTCATATTTAAAACCAATATCTTTTTAATATTGTTAATCTCAATCAAATGTTTACAAATTTTTCAGTTCATTATCACTCAAGGGTAGGATCTTCCTATAGGTGGCTGCAAGAAAGGACTAAACACAATTAAATTCAAATGGATCCAAGGGTGGTCTAAAAACATTATTATCATAACCCATTATTCCATTAGTTAACGTGCACCTTTAGTAGGGTTAATCAAAAAGTATTTCACACACTTAAACAAATTCAAAAAGGTCACAAGGATTTTTTCTATACCACCTACCTTAATATGGAGATCAAAGAAATTCCCTCAAAAGGGAACACTAATTAAGAATAAAGGCGAATGAGATCAAAAAGGGAAACCATGATCACACCAACATAAAGATAAAAAAATGATTTAATGGAGGTCAGGAGATCACATCACTATAACAGATGATAGGGGTAGAAAGAAGAAAACCAAAGATAAGAAACTCATTAGAGATCAAACTATATATTGAGTAATCTAGAAGGGATAGATTTTCCAAAAATTTTTCCAGAGTTTCCCTAGCATTCAATTGAGTAGGCTTTATAATGAATGAGGAAAGAGTCAGGCATTCAGGGTGAATAAAAACCACTAGACCTGAGAAATTAAAATCATAAATACCTTTCACAGTGTGAATTCCATATATTCCAAAAAATGTGTCACCTCAAGTTAAAACTATTGATCTTGATCATTTCTCATTAGGAAATAAATTCATAGCCTAAATTTAATTCACATCCTAAAACTATTTCATTAATTTTTTTGAGTAAAAGATTCACATCATAAACTACTTACATGACATGAATATATTCTACCAGATGTACTGACTAAAGAAACCTATAGAAAACACAAATAGGACTTAACTCAACTCAAACATAATTATAATTCCTTTACAACCTTAGGAACATTAATACCAAGACTCTAATTAGTGAAAAATATATACGTCCCCAAACTTTTGGTCTACTTCTTCGGTAAAATCTACATATCCCCAAGAAAAGGCTCATCCACCAAGGTTATAAAAAATAAAAACCCAACTAAAAGTGGTTCAAGAAAAAATCAAAGAGGGATGTACCTAGAAAATATTGGATCTTATAGCCATCTCACTATATAAAATCTTGTCCCTGAGCTGATCCATGCATTACTATCGGTTATTAGAGAAAAGTCGGGCCATAGTTCGTGAACATTAGCCTCCCTCTCCTAGGTATCTACTTGAGCATTCCCATGCTTCCACCACACTCATACTAGAGGTATAGAATTTCCCTTGATATAATTCTTACTATGGTCTACAATTGATAGCAGGTTCTCCTTAAAGGAAACATATACACCAATATTGGTTTCATCAACCTTAATCACATGATAAGGGTTATGATGATATCTCCAAAACCATGATATTTGAAACAATTTATTCATGGAACTGTAATGTTGTGGAAGGGAAAATATTTAGGACACTAGACTGAACCTATCCAATATCTCAAAGGTCCTAAAAAACATGGATTCTAGCTTTCTCTATTTTCTGATATAGATTTATCTCAACCAAGGATACACCTAAACGAATACATGATAACCCACCTCAAAATCCAGAGGCTGTCTTCGATGGTTGATTTAATATTTATGACTAATTTTCACAATCATTAAACTCTTCCCAATCAAATGAACCAACTTTGATGTAACCTACAAGAGACAAGGTCCAACAATCATTAAATTTCATACCTCTAACCATCAATTACACAAAGGACATGGTCTGCAATACAAATCTTAAAAGGGTTCCTTTTAGATCGATTCCTAGAAGCTGTTATTATAAAAAAACTCTAAGAGTTCCATATGATTCTCCCATAAACCATTGAAATCCATCACAAAAGGTCATAAAATATTGTTTATAATCTGAATTGTCCATTTTCATTGGCCATCAGTCTAAGGATGATATGTTGTACTTAGAAGAAATTGTGATCTTAGAGAATTATTAAGACCCTTTCAGAACCATGATGCGAAATTATGATTTATATCATTAATAATATTCTATATAACACCATATAGTCTAAATATATCCAGTATATATATATTACCCATATCATCCAATGGTGAAGGTCTCCTTGATTATAAAGAAGTGGGCTACCTTTTTCAGTCAATCTATAATCACCCATACTTCATAATTCTTGTGATATGTCTTGGGTTTTCCTATTATGATGTCCATAAAAACATCATCCCATTTCTATTACGGAATAAAAAGTGGCTATAATATCCCACCATGCCTTTAATTTTCTACCTTCACCTACTGATAGGTGAATCATCTAGAACCAAATCCCTATATCACTTTCTTTATTTCTGACCGCTAGTACTATCTATAGAGATTATGATACATATTTTTTAGACCTATGTGTACTAACCAACTAAAAGAATGAAAACCAATCATTAGTTCATCATATAAGCCCATACAAACCCATACTCAGCCACATAAAATAAGAGAATTACTAATACCAAGTGACCTTCTAGGTGGTGGCTCCCAACCATATAAGCTATCTCTTAGAGATAAGCCCTATAGATTAGATAACCTCTTGATATTGATCCAGTCCAAAAGCATGGGTAATATGGATATCGTGGTCATTGCTACTCATATATGAGATTCCTAAACAACTAAATGCATATCTAGAAAGAGTTACACCATCCATTACTCATCATAGGACTCCTGCATTACCTCTATCTGTGACTTCTAGCTCAAGGAATTAGAAATGACATTTCCTTTACATGGTGTATAAGCTTGATTGAAGTTGAAATAATAAAGATAATTGAACCACCACACCTACCAAAGGTTTAGGTCCCACTGAGAAAAGATATACCTTAGGCTCTTGGGGTTCGTGTAAACCACAAACCTCTTTCCAAAATTTTGCGTCTCTAGAATCTTAGGGCATGTGTTAATTAAGTCAACTCTAAACATGAGTAGTGTAATTCATCTCATACATTATTATATATCTATATCCATAAGAAAACACTTGATCCTAATACATCATAAATACTCCTAATCCAACTTTGGATGTGTTACAATACACAGTAAAATCCTCGACCGACATAGGCAATGATAGAATTGGTGCTGATGTCAGCCTGGTCTTTAGTTCCTAAAATATTATCTCCCAAGAATATTACTAAAAATATTAACCCCCTTCTTTGTTATACCATACATATTTACTCCCAAATGGGATAAGTCCAAGATAAAATGTCGATAATACCTTTATAAATCAAGAAATATCTAATTCTAGAAGACATTATTGGGCCACTATGAAGATACTATAGTTAAAATCTTCTTGGAGTCTACTGCCACTCCTACCTAATAGATAAAATGACCCTGTAATTTCACTTTATCCATCCAAAAACTACATTTGGTTAGCAAGGAATAAATCCAATGTTCTACCAATATAATCAAGACAATGTTAAGATTTCAGGCATGATCATTTGTATACAGGGATCACTCTAAGATTTCATTGAAAAAAACACCACAAACTGATCCATGAATGGATATAAAATCTGGTTTATCAAGGACATGGATATCATTGATGTATTTTTCTGACTGAACAAAAACACCACAAACTCATACAATCCAAAAATGCTTCTAAAATCAGTCTGAGGTAAGTCTGATAGTCTCACCCTCAACTAATGGTACATTAATCCGAATTATATATTATATAAAATATGGGAACCTCTAAGTTATTCAAAGAGTTCATTTATGTGTGGAAGGGGATACTGGTTCTTGACCATCATCTAGTTCAAACTTTAATAGTCCACACACAAGTGTAATGTCCCATCAGTCTTATTAGAGAAAATAATGAGAGAACCCCAGGGTTATGTGCTAGGTTTTATGAAACCCTTAGATTCCCAATCTCCCAACTGAACTTTCAGTTCAAAAATCTCCACTAGTTCCATCCTATAAGGATGGAAATAAACTATCTTTGTCCCAATAACTATTCAATTATGAACTTGATCTACATATTGGGTGGTAAGATATAAAATTATTTAGAAAAAAATACAAACATGGAATACCACTGGATGAAAAGTATCCTAATGTATTCCAAAACTATCTTGAGAAATAAAAGCTATATCAGCCATGATACAATCCAATTTTCACTAAACTAGTCTTACATGACCAACGTGAAGATCCCTCTCACCCTAGTGAAAATAGATTCCTTCTTCTAGAGATAGATTCGTTACTCTCCTCTGGTAACAGTCAATGTGAGACTAGTACAAAACTAACCATTACATACCCATAATGAAATAAAAACCAATAATTTACATTACAAACAATTCCCAAATGAAATTATAACCACCATTTTATTGATAACATGCCTTCCGACATTTGATATTATCTTACCAAAATACCAATGGTGTGTCAATGGTCAAGACACCATCCAAGCCTTCAAAAAATAAGCCCAATTTTTTAAACAAAAGATTATATATAAAGGAATTAAGTTATATTTAATTAAAAAAGTACAATAAAAATTTGATGATACAAGAATATTACATCTCACAATAGAAGGTCCTGCATCCAAAATAGCTGGAGTGGACTGAATGGCGTGCAACTGACTTGAACCTCCACCCTGTTATCTAGTATAACTCTTATATTATGATCCTTATTGATGGTGATACCTTTAATTAACTAGGTTACAACATCCCCAACATTAACTTTAATGTCTAGTGTAAATTTAGCTACGAGTCAGCTGTGGGGTATCTGGGTCTTTCCCAAAGTCTGGTACCTATCTTGACCCCATTACACTTCTCTTCTTCTGAATTTACCTAAAATAAATCTATAGGTGAAACAACCTAATAAAATATTTACACTCTAATTAAGGGTAAAAAAACTAAGGCCTCCTGTGGCAACACTTCCCACACTGATAACACTACAAAGAAATATGGTCCTGAGATGGATGCCCACTTCCCTGGATGATCTACCCATTATTTTATTGGTGATAACAATTATAGTGGCACTTCTTTGCACTAGAAGATGAGATCATAGTTAACCTTGTTAGAATAACCTAACCACTACTTAGGTACTCTATTATATTCCCTTACATGATGAGATCTTGATTCATTTCATCCACAATTCTACTCAAGTGAAAGACATTCAACTATGACCTAATATCATATTGAATCCAATCCTGTAAACACCTCAACTTAGAAATATCATAATCTAATAAAGATGGTATAAATTTATATAGGTTAGAGAAATGTCTAGTATAGTCCATCAATATCATTCCCTCATGTTTTAGGTTTATAAACTCATGAACCTTTTCATCCCTTAATGTTTCTTGGTGGAAGTGGCTCATGATATTTTTCTCAAATTCCTTCCAGGAAGACTCCTCTTACTGTCCATATTTCTCTATAGGATCAAACAAATTATTCGTTGTTCTATGAATAATGTATATATCAACTTTCACCCTCCAATATATGGGGTTTTCAAGGTTATTGAAGATTATCTAGATAGAATCGATCTAAAAATCAACTGCCTGGAGGCCTTCCTTCCCAGTGAATATAGGCGGATGTTGTATCATAATCTCTCTTACTAGCTCAGACATAAAAGGTAAAGTGAGAACAATAAAACTTTCCAGGGACCTTATGATCCTTATGAATCTATTGCAAATCTGAACATTCATCTCATTTTTAGAAGCTATAGAAATTCCAAGATCAACAAGTGTAAAGATACTGCTGTAAACATTACATAATCTTGAGTTTTAAGTCAATAATTCATTCTATTACATTTGTGGATGTTTTTTGGTTTTTATTTTTTTTATAATTAGGAAAAAATAATATAAATTAAACTCATACATTAAAAGTGGACACATATATTTAGTATCCATTTTCCCACCAATTATTTTTAAAATAAAACAAGTTTTCTTTTCCTCATAAATTTTCATAATTTTCTTATTCAACTCATCCTTATCCCTACTCATCCTTTAGAACTATGATTTTTTTAAAAAGTGAGATGAGAATAAACATATATGTATGATACATAAAATGATAAAAAATATAGTATGGTGAAAAAAATCACAATACATTAAAAAAAATTTCTTTAATAAATACCATTTCATCTGAAAAGAAGATCATTTTCTTTGAAAAAATTATCTTAACTTTTGAAATAAAATTATTTCAATGAAAAAAAATCAATAAGTATATAAAAGTAAAATAGGTTCCTTGGGAAATCAAAATAGTTAAAAACTCACATAACCCTTAAAAATTATAATAACCAGACATCTGAATTCCAATAAAAATATCTGGAGAGAACAATTATTACCCAATGGATTGGAGCATTATTTTGGAAGAACCAAAGCTACAACGAGTTCAACCATGTGATATAATGGGGTCAAATACTTCATTAAAAATGTACAAGGACCATTTAATGAATAAAAACCTTGAAAAAAAATTCTTTAATCCCATGTAAAAACACTTTCAGATATCAAAATACCCTTTTTCTAAAAAATCACTTTTAAAATCCATATAATGCACACATTATAAAGAAAACATTTTATTTGAAAATTACCATGGAATATTATAAAGGAAAAATAAAATAATTGAGGCATAATGATTGTGGAAAAATTCTCTCATCCCATATAAGTTAAAAAAAATTCCTTTATAATTTTTTAAAAATAACCGAAAGAGAAACTTTAAAAGAAGGTTTTTAAAAGAAAGTCCCTTTCCTTGAGTCCAACTCATCACATATTTTCTTTGTATTAATGAATATTAAAATTATTTCAATTATGTACTGGTGTAGGAAAGTATTTTCAAATTTATTATTTCTTTTATATCACTTATTATTATGTTTTAACAATTACTTATTTATTTAAGTTCATGTTAGATGTTTTGAAAATATTCAATTAATAAGTCCAAAAATGACTTCCTTTTTTTGAATATGGTAAAAAATGAAATAATTAAATCACATAAAAAATAATAATAATGAAATATTTAACCCATTTATACATGAATTATACTTTTAAACCCAACTAAGAAAGATGGTTATGAAAAATTATGTACGATACAATATTGGAGATGGTAGGTCGTACATACGCATGTGTAACATTTTCAGTTTATAATGATCATTATAGAAAGATGGTAAGTATTATTTTATCTATAAATAATTATCATAAAATCATAAATATAATTTTAATTATTTAAATATACTTATATATATTATCCGTGTGAGTTGGTGATGAAAAACGATTCACATCGCTTCGTAGAGGTGGTAGTCCATACATACATATAAGAAAAATTATCATTTTTATGTGCATGGAAGTGTAGGAATTTAAGTGATATATTATATTATCATAATTTCAAATATTTCATGAATATAGTATATAAAAATTATTTCCATAACTATAACCAGTCTTGAGATATGGTGATGGAAAAAGAATTACATCGGTTCATGAGGTGGTAGTCCTCCGTATACATGGACGATGAATTATTTTCCCATTTGATGGATGAGTAGATGGATACATGACATTAAAAAATGATAATAAATTTTAATTATATGGAGGATATTTTAGTTATTATTTTATCATGGTTAATGATGATTTGAAGGAGGTGGAAGAATAAAGAAAACTAAAATGTGCAGTTGAAAACTATACCTCTTATTTGCAAAACCTCCTTTATTTAACTCCTTAATCCATATATGTTTGGTTTTACGCCTAAAATGAGAACTACATAATATGGGGGGATTGTAGGGAGGTATTTTTGTAGGTATTGTGCAAAAAACATGTTTTATGTATGAATATATGAGAATAAGAGGTCCCTTTTTATAAGAGAGGGGAGGGGAAATATTTTTATTTATAAAAATATTAAATTAATATAAATAAATTTTCAATTGAAAAGGAAAAAAAGATTAATTTAGAATATAATTTGATTATGGATCTAAATCCCATAATCCAATAAAAGTTATATATGTTTTGACTATATTTATATCACTACATTTCGGTGTTAAAACTTATTAAACCCCTTTAACTCTTACCATGACACCATGGTTTTTTACACTTTGAGAGTTAATATAGTTAATATAAAATGAAAAATGGAAATAATTATACCATGGTTAAGGATACTAATTATGAGGCATCTAAATGTTTTCTATCATTTTGTAGTAGGTATTTCTATAAGAACACAATGAAATGGTTCTCTTTAACAATTTGATAAGGATAACTGGTACACATGTTTTTTGAACATCTTTAAATACTTATAGAGAGTCTCTCTAGATTCCTGTCAGATAGGATATATGAAAATTTTCATTCTTTTAATCATGGTGATGGAAAAAAATATTTACATGAATAATCTATGAAGATCATGACAAACATGTAATTGTCACGGTTTTAGGTTATACATACCTATCTACTTAGATACTTAAAGGAAACATCACAGGGCCAACTATAATTTCTTTTTGATATAGGTCCACATTATTTTTCAACCCCCATTGATGTTCCATGATCCACCCCAAATCTAAGAAAATTAATCACATGTAGGGTCATAACATGTTTCTACCCATAACACTTCACTATGATACCCCACATGTTCTAAAATTCTTATCCCCAGACCATACCCAACTATTTGAATCCTAATTAGAGGCCACAAATAACATAAAAAGTAGCCAAAAATTATTAATATACATAATATTTAATACTACCCCTATTGTGTATTTTTGGGGATTGAATATTTTATATGATTTCCATAAGACTATAGATTTAACAGGTTCTCCCTCTTTCTATAATTGAAACAAAATTAAATGTAAATTGTAAAGGTATAATTATTAGGATGTCCCACTTTCTATAAGACTTGGATTCATCTACACTAGCCATGAATCCTTTAACCTGATGACTCATAGCATGTTCTACATCTTGGTTCCCCATGTATTTTCTAAAGTAGTGAGTCATGTTTAAGGTAAGAGTTTGTGTCCTTTTCATATTCCTAACTTATATTCAATTATTATATGATTTATCAAGCCCTTACCTTAGTTATATAAATTTTATGACATCATCATTTTGTCCATATATTTTTTTGTAACACGACATAAAACAAACTACAGGGATCGTATTCTTGTTCTATTCTTCTTTTATGAATCTTTTTAATTTTCATGCTTTGGTTTTCTAGTGGTTGGGTTCATTATTTTCAATATGTATTTATATAGGAAAAAACTATTTAACATATTTATATATTTTTTAACTAGTATATATGAATATATTTCCCTATTTAGTAATAGTTATGTGTTTTAATTTTTTTTAATATTGTGCAGGCACATTTTGATATACATGGATAAAAGATGGATCGCATTACCGAGGAACACACCACATTATATTAAGGGTTTGGAGGAGTTTTTAGATTTTTCAATTTCCAATAGATATGTTGAAGGGAGAATAAAATTTCCATGTCCTAAATTTAAATTTATAGGATGATTTAATAGAGATTAAATTTATGATAATTTAATATTAAAGCAACTCCCTGGTCAATATGGGGTCCCTACGGATGATGCAACAAGATTACTTGGCCAGATTTTAGGCCAGCTGTCCATAGAGACTCTTTACCTTACTATTTAGTATTATGATTGGAGGCATATGCCTCCAAGTTGAAAAAATGATGTTTTTTATTCCCAAATAAAGGTAATTTTAATCCATTATTTGGTAATTGAATGAATTGTTATTAATATTTTCAAAATGAATTTCTATGTATAGATGTTTTTCTACTTTATGGTTGCTGATGTGATAACAAAAAAGTGTAAATTGAAACATCTTGGTAAAAAATGGAAAGAAATTAAATAGAGATTGTGTGGGTGATGTCAACAATACTTCTTTGACTGCCCAACAGATGTATGACAAGCTACCCGATGGGGTAACCAAAGAGCAATGGATAGTTTTTGTTGACAAACATCGTGATGAGAAGTAGATGGTATTTAAATATATATTACTATATTGATCTCATTTTACATTTATACATTTATTTGAATACAAGAAGACATTGAATACATTACTATTAAATTTCATTTTATTTATTTCAGGATCTTTCAAGAAGTAATGCAACAATACGGGCTTAGAAAGTAATCCCTAACACTAGGGGGTTAAATTGTTTTTCTAGAAGCCGATCTACTCTGGTAATATTTTCATTAGTTTAAATATTTACACGACAATATTTTTTGTTTAATATATTAAATTGTTTATTTATGTTTGTTTAATGCAGTTGCAGAGTTTTGGGTATGAAGCATCCTGAATAGAGACATGGTTAAATGTTCACCAAAAAATCTGATGTAAGTTTTGTTAATGAGCCTGCTAATGAAGTTGGGGTATGAACTCATTCTTCATTATAATAACTTTTTGTCAGTTGTTACTATGTTAATATATATTGCTTATAATATGACTTCTATTTGATTTATAGGTAAAAATTAATGAACTGTGGGATGCAAATCCTGCACAGTCCTACTAAGTCTCCCAGGATGACCCGGTTACTAAAGTCCTTAGGAAGGAGCATCCTGGTAGAGTGCATGGGAGGGGTTTGGGACCCGTACCATCTGAGGTCTTTGGAAGGCCACCAGGGATTGTAGCTGTATATACTCCTGGTTGTAGTCAGTCCATACCCCGAGATACTCATAGAGAGATTGTTTCTCTATAAAACACAGTTCATGACCAGGGGCTCAGATATCCTCTTTGCAGAAAGTGCTGATTGATTTATATCAGAAGACGAACAGATCTACCCCCGGTGGTATTGCATCGACTGGTGGTGAGCAGGTAAATCACAAAAATTCAAAATAATCTAGTTTGAAAAACTTTTATTAGTATTAATTTTAAATATAAATATTCAACAATATTTAATTTTCAATATAATTTTCTTACAGGTGGTAGCAGGAAGTAGATATGGAGGTGGAGAGGGTGAAGAGATGTATTCATCATCATACCATGATTAGTTGTATTGTTGATATGTTGGACAAATATGGTAAAAATCAATTTTTATATGTATCATATGTGGCATATACTTTCCACCAAACATTTTCATGACCTATGATTTTCTTGATTTATAATGTTTCCTTTTATGTATTTTATTGATTTTTGATTTTTCCTTTTATGTATTGATTTCTTGAGTGTGGTATGCACCATATATGTCAATTCTTTATTTCTATAAATCATTTTTTATGATTCGTTTTTCCTAAATTTATTAGGTTTGTTACAAAAGGATGAATGATCAACCTTCATAATGATTTTCTTAAGAATATCCAGTTTTATAACTCCCTTCAACTTGTTTTTAGTGGATAGCCCTTTATTATTTAAATCTTATAGTATTCTCTTATCATGTTTTATAGTTGGAATGTGATCAATCCCACTTATGATTTCCTCTTATTAAAAATTGTTTTGATAAGAATTTACAAATATCTGTTGAACACTTGAGTGTCTTGATCTTGTTAAGATAGAGGGACTGTCCACTTCATTAAAAGTAGAATTTACAAATATCTATTGAACACTTAAGTGTCTTACACTACCATAATTTGTATCTCCTTAAAATATGCATCTGGTGACTAAAATCTATAATACAATATGGGAGCATGTCCTATATGGTTTGAATCATCCTTCCTAACTGCTCATCAATTTGAGGATAAAAGGTTATTCACAACTTTAACTATCAACTGGCATACTTCTATTATAATTACCAAAACTATGAGGTAAAAAAAGTCGGCCTTGGATGAACATACCACTTCAACTATCAACTCTGACACTCGGTGATAATTTTTGGACAAGTCAATTAATTGGAAACAAAGCCTTAATGTCTCTTACTATGGAGGGCCACCAGAACATCCACTTTTCATTATTATAAATCATGGTCAGCCCTGGGTGAACATCCCACTTTAATGCATTATTAGATAACATAAACTCATATCTCATTGAATATGTGACCATTACCAAGATACGAACTATAAAAACTCCATGTTTATCAAAATTTAATCCTGAAATAGTTTCACATTCTTCTAACGTATCACACATCATGATACATTCCAGAACAATATTTTAACTTGTCTTATCTTGTTTAACCAATGAATAAATTATCAATAATGATAACCACATTGCTTCCCCTAAACCCCCAAATACACCCACCAACTAGTTTTATAGTGAATATAATATCTTTTATTCAGCTAATGAAATTTGTTCTCCCATCTCCAATATTTTCTAGCACAATGCATTTACCACTAAATTTCCATTTATAGTTGAATACTATATATTGATGTCAAAATTATATAAGTAATCTATGAAATCCATTTGATAAAGATTATGTCCATGTAATGAGAAAATATTATATGCAATCTAGGTTCCAAAGTACTCAAAAAATATCCCTCACAAGAGGTTCTTTCACGATCATTTTAATGCATGGACCACAACTACAAACTAAAATACGGGATAAGATTATTTCATCTTGTGGGTTAAAAGATAATGAAACCCAAAGTGACTAATCTATCACTATGCATCATTACACATCCTAATCTAGAACTAGATGCATCACATTTCACTATATGTGAAACTTTTGGCTTAGGAATGCTTAGGATCAGTGCTGAAAACAACCACTTCTTCAACACTATGGAAAATTTCTCACTCTAGTATGAATAGTAAAATGTGAATCCATTCTTGGTAACTATGGTAATTGAAAATGCTATGTAAAATATCTCTAAAATGATTCTCCATTAACTCCCATACAATCCAATAAAACATCAAATATCTATAACATTTCTCAGTTATGAACAATACAAAAATACATCAACATACTCGAGATCAATTGATATCCTTGATTGTAAAACCACAATATCCAAAAGTAACACTTAATGTACTTATAATAAAATTTATGTACCCAAATTATAATAAACCTATTATTCAAGTATCTATCATGTGATTCATATGAAAATGTTGGTCTCTTAGTATTCTTTTGGTTGTGGGATGTTTGGGCATGTAAAATTGGAATGGTTATTTTTCTAGGCACTAGTACTAGGAATGTAGAATCAGCTATTTTTTTGGTAAATATGTCTTTATTGGTGGTTTTAACCACCACGAAATAAATTTATTATATTTAGTATCAGTTTTAACTATCGCTACAATTTTGGTATTTTTGTATCCGTGGCGGTTAATACCACTGCTACAGATAATAATTTAGCGGCGGTTTTAACCGCTGCTACACAGTTTTCATATTCCTTTATTATTTCATGGTGTTTATCTTGGTTTTAGTGGCGGTTTTCAATGAAAAAATGATGTTTTTTAGTGGTGATTTGAACTGCTGCTAAAACTATAAAAGACCTCCACTAAATGCATCCACTATGACGGTTACAATAAAATGCCGCTAAATCGCGGAAACTACCATGTATTATATGATGACACACAATTTAGTGGTGGTTTTTTAAAACCTCCGAAGAAGCATGTGGTGGCGGTTTACATCGCTATTATATATAAAAATAAAGGTCATGAAATGGTCATTTTCCTGTAGTGCTGGTCCATTAATTTATGGAAATCTGGTGTTTGAGGTGTTTTGGGAGGTCAAGGTGACTCATTTCAATACATTTCCAAAATTTCTAGTTTTGTGAACAGTGTTTCTAGAATTGTAGCTCATTCCATTGATAGCTCATTCCAATGGTATCTCATCCAACAGTTACTCGTCCAACGGTTACTCGTGAACAGTGTTTCCGACATCACATAATTTCACCCTTTGAAATTATTTTTGATGTAAAATGCATTGAAATAATTATTTTAAGGGATTTAAGGTTGATTCAAAGCCCATAACTCCAATATAATTTCTTTTATAAGGGTTTGCGTGCCTTTACTCAGTCAAAACACATAATATTGAAAAAATCTTCATTTAATGGAAAATCTAAACCATATCATAAACCAGTGCTCCATTTAGATATTTAAAATGGTCAAGATATCTTCGTTGATAATTATTCCTTCTTGTTTTACTTATTATGGGATGCCCAGAGTTCTTACCCCTATAGGAGTCGTGCGATAGAACTAAAATCCTTGGATCATGTTCCCTTGGAGTTTCCTGCTGCATTCACACCCCCTGTTTTGGTGCAACCAAGAAGTGTCAATAAATCTTTGATATAAAGTATGCCATACCTCTATTTATATAGTTTCCATGATCTTTTTTCTTCCCATTTCTCATTTCTATGTGATGGAATTTGATCTACATGTTTTTAATGGATTTTTGTTAGGTGTTGGATGATGCAATTGTGTTGCGACTTCCTCAGGTGGTGTAGTCATTATGGGAGAGGTGATCGTGATCCGTTATACTGTTTGTTCTCGTGAAATGAATGTTGATAATATTTTTAGGTAAGGGATTCTCAAATTCTCTATTATTTAAGTACAGTCACAAAGTAAGAATAATTTAACCCAATGGATCATAATGAAACTGATATAATAAATATTTGAATAGGATTAAAGAATTGGTATCAATTTCCTACCATTTTTATTGCCTACAGATTTTATAGATAGTGTGATATGTATTATCTTCTTATTTAGCATGTCATTATTGATAAAAATTGGTAAATAACGTACTGTTGGTATTAATTGATTTTTTTTGAAAAAGGATTAAAGATTCATGTTAATGAATCCGTTTTTTGTTGTTTTAATTTGATGATAATGAAATTGATGAAAGTATTTATGATTAACTGAATTGGTTAAGGAACATGAATCATGTTGATACTTGTTGATGAATGAATTAAAGGCGTGTAAAATTAATTATTTAATTTATTTGTGATAGCTTAATAAGCTTGTTTCTGAGGCTTCCCATATTTGGAACCTGTGATAACGAATCAGTTAATTGAAGATGGAATGAGAATTGGTTGTATGAATAAAATATATTCCTTTTTGGGAATGATTTGCATCATTGTTATAAAGGCCATGTGCCTTTGGGTATGGAGCTGTGAGATCTCATTGTTTGTGAAGGTTGAATGACTTGTTTTGGGCCAAGAGCCTAGTTGCTTTATTTTTTTCCTGCTACTTGTTATGCGACGTGATCCTGGGATGGCTATGCCTGGAGGGATATTGTGGTAGGTGGGGGAAGGGAGGACTAGTGGATTGATATCATTTGATTCCTTGAGTAGCAAGATGCATCGGTTCATGCATATGGGTGTCGGGGAGGACATGCGAGGTGCTGTAATGGGCTGAATCTAGGCTTACCCATTGATGTGGATGCTTGATGCTTGTTGAATGTTTTGTTTTGTTATCTTATTTAATTTACCCACTACTCAAGGAAAATGGTCTTGTTTACCCTCTGTCCAAAAGAGGTGAAGACACATGGGGTATTCCACATGATTTCTGTGTTTATCTTCTCAATAATGGATGGATCTATTCTTTTACTATAGGTGGAAATGAATCAAGGAGTATCTCATTTACTCACCAAGTTGATCCCCTTAATTTTGCTAGCTTAGAATGTTTTCATATAATATCCAGAAATTATGGAAAGTGATAATTCTGTTAATCAATGAAGGAATGTTTAAGCCATGGGGTTGATGTTTGATGGAATGCAATTCTAGGGTTGTACTTTTGAGAAGCCGTGGACTCAATTTATTTATATCTAGAGGGTGTGTATCATGATTGTGGTGAAAATGAAATGTAATGTGTAATTGATAATAGTTAATTAATAGTTAAAGACTTAATTAATTTAATTTAAAACTAATAAAAATAAATAATGTAACTTTATATAGATCTTCATATAGTTGTGTGCTTGTAGGATATATAGTCTAATCGGTGGCATCTAAGATTCTAAGATATGTTAGCTGCAGTTGAGTCTAATACCAGTCCATTCCCATAATGTGGTTGTGAGATATATTATATCACAAATGTTTTGTGTTTCTATACACAACAACACCCTATCAGTTATGGAAAATGACACCCTAGGGATTTTGAGCCCTGGGGGGGGGGGTTCCACAACATTCTGGTGGGATGATGGATGGATGACTTCCCCTATGGCACCACTCTCTTCTCTTGGTAGTTATTTGTTCTTGTATTCACAATGGTTATTTTCCCCCTGATATGTTTGTAGAGGGATGTACTAGATTGTGGTTATTTCACACACATATAATTTGTATATAGTTTAATATGGGCTATTATAGGTATGATGTGTATAGACTGTAATGGCTAAATGATCCTTACTTGGTGTATGGGTTGTGAAGTCTTGAGGTATAATACTCGATGTATGATACACATTATATGAGCTGCGGTGGCTCCCATAAACTACCTTCTTACTTTTGGTTATGTAGACATGGTGGTTGTGTTGTAAGAGGTGCATGTTGTGGTGCTTCACCCAGGTGTCTTCGGGCTAGGCATTTTGGAGAGATGATTAGGATGTGCGATGTTTGGGCAAAGCAGTAACCTAGTGGGAAATTAGTAGTGTGGTACTCGTGATGTTATTTGTTATATTATATACACTTTTATGTGATACTTGGTGAGAGTATCCATGGTGAGGTAGATAACATAGTATAACTATTTAGGTGAAGACATAGTTTCAATTGTTGTTCACCATTCTTTTTCATGCTTTCATTAGTTTTTCATGAGATTCTCTATAGAGGATCCTAATGAGTACACTATTATACTCACCCTACGTTATATGCACTATTTTTTGGGTCACATGAAGCAGGTTGGAGGTTATGTTGGTCACTAATAAGATGGGGTTTGTAGGATATTTTCAGGCTTTATGGTCTCTATTGTTTTAATTTTTTTTGATACTTTCATTTTTCACTTTCAGTTGTAGTAGTTATTGCATGAAATTAAATATGTGGACTTGGGATTTATTTTACTTTTTGGTATAAGTAGGAGTTTTTTTTGGTGTTTATCATATCTTTATCTTTCACATGTCTTGTTTTAAATGGAAATTCCTCCCATATTTGTTTTTAATATACCCTCAGTGCTAGTCGCCAACCTGGGCCCTACTGAGGCTGGATTTAGTTGTCATTATCTCTCTTCTCCCACTGCTGACCTCAGAGGGGTACACGTTTTGGGGTGGGGGTAGTGAGAGAGTGGCATCAGAGTTCTAGTTGAGTGATATGATGGAGTTTAGAGGTAGGCATATGTGAGGTTTCATGGGTTGGTAGGGAAGTGGTGGAAGTCAAGTTCAATAAGAACTGTGAACACTAGAGACCAGATAAGACACATTTATTTATCCCCCCTATGATCTGATTCATGAACCTTTAAGTTTATAGTGGCTACTAAATGAATTGATAATGTTTTTAGGGTAGAGACCGAGGAAAGGATCATTCATCATACTTCTTAACACCTGTGTTTGAAATGGTAGACCTTGAGATAAGCTAACATAAAATTAATAAAAAACCATTTAATTAATATTTAAGTGCTCTATATTCAGGGTTTAAGAGCTATAATTTTTTTTCCATTTTTTATGTATGGAACTAGGTCGACATCCTCATCAGGTTCATTTATATGATGTTTAGAAGGTTGGGCCAGTTAATTGGTTCAGAGTAGAGGTTGATGATGACAAAACATGGAGTAGGAAACTTTGAGAGTTGTAGCACCAGAGTTTGCAAAAGTATGAGGGCTCCATTTTAGATGCAACTTTGGAATATGGGTTGGATGAGGTTGATATAGCCTTTAGTTTTATCCTTTCTAAGAAGGAGTACTAGGTGTCATTGGTTGTGATGATGTTGTGTGGGGTAGTGAGGTAGTGGTGATTCTTGTTCCTCAAAGATCGTGAGGAGTTGATAGTATCATGGGAGGAGTTCTAAGACCAACTCAGAGCTTTCTTTCTTTCTTCAATCACGAAGTAGGCCAATCGAACTGAGTAACATACCCTTCGGTAGGGGAGCTCCAATGTGCTAGAGTTTGAGATCCGTTTTAGGAACCTTCAATTATATGCTTTAGACATATTTCTGGATAAGGAGGCTAGGTTGAGCCTTTTCAAGGAGGATTTCCATCTAGAGATCTTGCATCATGTCACTATATTTATACTGAAGACATATATAGTGGTTCTAGAAAGGGTATAGGTCATCGAGAAGATGTTATCCATAACTAGATCATCATGTGAGGAGGTCGTCATGATTCCTCATGAAGAAGAGGTGTGGTCTAAGGTTCTCGATTTTCAAGGAAGAAGGGTTTTTGTTTCATTGGGGGTATGCCCTTGACCTCAATGAATCATTTATATAGAGGCAGCAGCTCTCAAGCCTATGATAAGGGATCAAATGCATGTTTTTCCTTTTGGAGACTATGGTCATCAGTGGCGAGAGTGTCTGACCTTTCTAAGCTGTCAGTATGCACCAGTTGTTCTGCTTGAGGTTCTTCCATTGAGGCATTTCTAGCCAAGATTGTAACAACTTTTTTCTTTAGTTTGGGATCAACAGAGAGAAGATGTGGCAGGAACAAGGTATCCCTAAGATGCTCCACATACTGAAAGAGTTGATTGAGGCCATGGAGGTTGTCGTCAGTAGGGTCAGAGGGGCTGTGCAGTAGGTCTTGGTTAGCTTCATGATTTAGCGATTCCAGTACCAGGAGATCCATACATCGGTTAAGGTATTAATTGATTGGTTCCTACCTGGTTTAATGCCTTTTTTGATTCATAAGTGACACACTCCTTCATATCACTAGCCCTTGTCCATGATTTGTGACATGGGGTAGAGAGACTTCTAGTTCACATGGTGTTGACTATAACAGTTGGAGGTCGAGCTAACTTGTTTTATGTTTGTAGAGATTGAGATCCAGTACTGCGGAGGCACTGCTCTTGGGGATATTTCAAATGTTTATGGATAAAACCTAATGATATCATCCTCAGTATGGATTGGTTGTATATGTAGTAAGAAATATTAGGTTTCTTCATGAGATATGTCGTGTTCTTCAATATAGATGGAGATCCAGTAGTTTTTTTGGGAGATAAAGACCCTCAGATGGGTTAGAGGCGCGTTCCTTCCTTTTTATCCTTAATGCATGATATGATGCTGAGTTCGTCAGAATTTCAAAAGTTGTCATTTACTATAGTCATAGAAGAGTACCCTGATATCTTTCTAGAAGAGGTTGTAGATTTACCTCCTCGATGAGAAATCAAGTTTGGGATCAAGATACAACCAAGAGTATATCCTATATTGATTTCACCATATTGGATGAAGAATTCTGAGTTTCTATAGCTTTGTATACAGATCTATGGTCTATTTTAGAGTAGTTTGGTTCAGCCGAGTGTGTCACCGTGGGGTGTAGTAGTGTTCTTCTTGAAGAAGACTGATAGCTATTTGCAGCTGTGTATTGATTATCATATTTCAAACAGAGTGAAAATGAATAACTACTATCATCTTCCATGGATCGATGATTTATTCTATCAAATGAAGTGTGAAAGTTGTTTCTCGAAGATCGATTTTTGGTCAGGATACCATCAGATACATGTGAAGGATAAGGATATCCTGAATAATGCTTTCCATTGTCGTCATGGGAATGAAGAGTTTGTTGGCATGGAATTTGGTATGAAGAATTATCCATCTATGAGCATGGGGTTAATGAAATTTGTGTTTCATGAGTTCTTGGTTATGTTCATGGTGGTCTTCATCGATGACATCCTTGTGTACTAGTCGTCTGAGGTGGAGCATACAGAGCATCTGCATACCATTTTGGAGGTTTTTGATTGACAGTAGCTATTTGGGAATTTTTCAAAGTGCGAGTTTTGGGCTTGATAATTCCATTTCATAGGTCATGTTGTGTCCCATTAGGGCGTAGTTGTCGATATGTTGAAGGTAGAAGCAGTTGTTTATTGGGTAGCCCCTAAGACAGTGGAAGGAGTGCAAAGTTTCCTTGATCTTGTTGGATATTACAGGAGGTTCACAGCTGATTTCTATTGGTTTGAGACTTATATAATAGCATTTAAAAAAATGATAAGGCATTCATGAAGATTGGTTAGTTTTCGGTAGATTTTGAGTATCTGGAGGAGAAGCTGGTCAGTTCTCTGGGTCTTTGTCTACCAGTAGAAGGAGTAAAGTCTGAGGTTTTCTGTAATGATTTGCATCTGGGGTTGGGTTGTGTTATGATGTAATAGATTTCAGTTTTCTATTAGGGGTCATTAAAGTCACATCCCCATGAGAATAAATATTCCATCCATGATCTTGAGTTGGCATCAGTGGTGTTTTTCTTGATGTTGTGGAGACATTACCCCATCTGTGAGATTTTTGTGGTCTTCATCGATCATAAGAGCCTAAAGTAAGTTTTCAACCAGCATGAATTGAACATGTGATAATGTTATTAGATGGAGTTATTATAGGATTACGACATAAAAATCTCATATACACTGGGTAAGGGAAATGTTGTAGCCAGTGTATTCTGTAGAAAGTCATGTAGTGAGGTAGTGCATGAATCAGGTGATTCCTAGAGAGTGATAGAAGGAATTTGAGAATTATATCTAGATATGGGAGAACATGGATGTAGAGGTTGTCTTTATTAGATGACAGTTCATTCAAATATGGTGTATTAGGTATAATATTCTCACTTTTGGGATCTTGAGGTAGAGGTTTGAACAAACCGAGTTGTTTTTGGTGGGGCCCCTGATGGTTGGTCTGAGGATGAACAAAACCAGGTGTTGTTTCAGGGAAGGATTTTCATCGCTTTTCTACCACATGAGATGGTTCTTATAGAGTTAAAATGTTCACTCATTGAGGTATATATTGGTGTCAAAAATACGTGTCAAGCACTAAAAGGTCAGTTTTGGTGGCTTGGGTTGAAGTATGTAGTTGCAGAGTTTGTGTCTCGTTGTTTGTTTTTCCAGAAGGTGAAGGCCGAGCACCGTGTTCCCTATGGGTTTCTAGATCCATTAGATGTTCATCTATTGAAGTTTGAGGAAATATCGATGGACTTTGTTACCATTTTATCTCGAGCTCTGGGAGTCTATGAGGATATATGGGAGGTAGTGGATCATTTGACAAAATCAACCCACTTCATTGTAGTCAAGAGTCGAGCTCAGTGGAGGTTTTGTTGAGGAACTATTTGGAGTTGGTGGTGAGACTCCACAGAGTCTTCAGGATGATCATTTTTGATCAAGATCCTCATTTTATCTATAGGGTTTGCAGAGGTCTCCAACATTCTTTCATTACTTAATTATGCCTTATTACTACTTTTCATCCATAGACGGATGGACAGATAGAACAAAGAATCCAAAATCTTGAAGACATGTTGTGCTATTGTGTCCTAGATTATGGAGGTTTGTGGATGAGGCACTTACCCTTGGTATAATTATCTTACCATAATAGTTTCCACTCCACCATCAGTTTGGATCTGTTTGAAGCCTTGTATGGTTGAACTTTCTATTCTCCATTTTGATGGCTGGGGTCGGAGAGTCAATAATTCTCAGGCCGAAACTATTACAGAGTATGATAGAGATGGTTTAGGTGATTTGTGAGCTGATGAAGGTAGCACAAGATCATCATAATTTCTATACTGATCACAGGAGGAGACCTCTGGAGTTTTACAATGGGGATCATGTGTTTCTGAAGGTGACTCCACATTGTGGGAATTGAAGGTTCAGTCATTGGAGTAAGATTTCTCCCCGTATGTTTGGCCTTTCAAGGTGTTGTATCATGTTGGATCTGTAGAATATCAGGTAGCACTTCCCCCATAGATGATCCAGATACCCAAGGTTTTCCACATCTCACAACTCCATAGTTATCTGCTTGAAGACTCTCACATTATCGATTGGGGATAAATTGATATTGATGATGATGCGACATTCGAGGAGCAGCCTGTCGAGATCTAAGACCAGAAGAAGAAGGTGTTTCAAGGGAATTATAGCACCTTGGTTCATGTCTTGTGTAGACATAGTGGCATAGAGAAGAGTATCTAGGAACATGATTCATAGATACGCTATAATTACCCTAAGTTGTTTGATGTTTATCCCTTCTCTTGTGACATTAATCATTTTGTGGTTGTAGACCCTCTCTGTTTATAAGATGGATTACTATTATTTCTTGTTGTCGATTGCTATATTTTGAGAGGAATATACCATAGTATAATGTTTAGGAGATAGTTTTTATTGTTGTGTGGTTTGGTGTTGATTCTTTTTATAAAGCGATTGAGCTCCTCTGGTGGCAAGAGATTTTAAAGGTATCTCACAGGGTGGTTGTTATGACCCATATTTCTATTTCATCTCTAGGATGGGTTTGGATTGTTGAGGGAAAGAATAGTTTGAGTGGAATCTAATGTAATGTCTTATACCTCACATGTCCATTATTTTGTTGAAATCCGGTGTTTGAGGTGTTTTGGGAGCACTAGGTGACTAATTTCAACACATTACCAAAATTTAAGTTTTGTGAATAGTGTTTCCATAATGATAGATCATTCTAATGGTAGCTTGATCCAATGGTATCTTATTCCAACAGTAGGTCATCCAACGGTGACTCGTCCATTGGTGACTCATGAAAAATTTATCCATCTTGCAATAGTTTCTACCCTTTGACATTATCTTTGACATAAAATGAATTCAAAGCCTTGTTCTAAGGGATTTAAGGATTATTTAAAGCCCATATGTTCTATCTAATTTTCAAAGGTTTTGGGTGCCATTACATAGTCAAAGTGCATAATATTTACCATATCCACCTTTAATGGTAAATCAAAAGTGTATCCTATACCACTTCTCCATTTAGATATTAAAAAGGTTCTAGATATCTTCAGTGCTTATTCTTCCTTCTTGTTTTTCTTGGTATAGAATGCCCATAGTTCTTCCTCCTGTAGTATTCATGCAATTGAACTAAAATCCTTGGTTCGTGTTCCCTTGGAGATTTCTACTACTTGCACACCCCCTATTTTGGTGCAATAAAGAAGTGTCTATCAGTCTTCAATATAAGGTACATTAAATATATTTATTATGGATTCCTCAATCTATTTTCCTCCCATTTCTTCTTTCCATGTGAGGGTATGTGATCTCTAGGTTTCTAATGGAGATTTCTTGGGTGTTGGTTGATACTATTGTGCCATAACGTCCTCGGGTGGATGTAGTCATTATGTGAGAGGTGATCATGATCTATTGTGTTGGATGTTCTCATAAAAAGAACGTTGAAACAATTTTGAGGTAGGGGATTAACTACTTCACAAATATTTATGCGTTGTTGTATAGTTTACATGATTTAACCTTTTTGATCATAATGAAACTGACATAATAAATATTTTTACTAGATGAAGGAATTGTTATCAATTTCTTATCAATATTATTTCCTCTTGATTTGATAGATAATGTGATATCTAGGCTTTTATTGTTTATCATGTCTTTCTTGATGGAAATTGGAAAATAACGTAAAGCTGAGATTAATTGTAAATTGTTTGGATAATGGATTAAAGAGGCATGTTAATGAATCGAGTTGTTGTTGTAATTTGATGATAATCAAATTCATGTAAGTATGTATATTTAACAAAATTACTTAAGGAACCTGAATCATTTTGATTCTTATTAATAATGAATTAAATTGATGTCAAATTAATTATTTAATTACTTTTTGATATCATGAGATGCTTTTTTCTTAGGTTACCCTTAGTTGGAATCTATGATAATTAATAAGTTAATTAAATATGTAATAAGAACTAGTTGTATGAATAAAATATAATTCCTATGTGGGGATTATGAATCTTTCTTATTGTAAAGGCTAAGTGCCTTGTGATTTAGAGTTGTGAGAGCCCGTTGTGTGTGAATGATGAATTCCTTGTTTAAGACCAACAACCTAGTTACTTTGTTTTTTGTTTTCCTTCTTCTTGTGATGTGATGTGAGCCTTAGATGGCTAAGCCTAGAGGTCCATTGTGCTAGGTGGGGGCAGTAAGGCCCAGTGGTTATGGTATAAGTTCTCACATTGAGTGGTGAGATGCATTAGTTCATGCATAATGGTGTCGGGGAGGACACCAAAGGTGATGGAATGGGTTGAAGATGGGATTACCTGATGATGTGGAAGATGGATGCTTGTTGAATCTATTTTTTGGTTATCTTCTTTACTTTCTTTACTGCTCGAGGCTCAGGGTCTTTTTTACCCACCTTCAAAAATAGGCGAAGACACACAAGGTATGACACATGATTTTTGTTTTTTTTCTTATTGAGTATGAATGATTCTATTCTCCTATTATAGGTGGAAAAGACTTGATGGGTATCTCATCTACTCGCTGTGTTGAGTTCCTTATCTTTGGGAGCTTATAATGTTTTCTTAGAATACATAGAAATAATTAAAAGTGAATATGTTGTTAATAACTGAATGTATGTTTAACCATGGGGTTAGATCTTTGTGGGATTCAATGTTGGGGTTGTACATTTGAGAATCCATGGACACTGTTTGTTTATCCCTAGAAAACATGGGTCAAGGTTTTGATTCTAATGAAATGTAATGAGGAATTGATAATTGTAAATTATTGGTTAAGTAATTAATTAATGTAAAGGTAAACTGATAAAAATGGATAAAGTAACTTAATATATCTATTTAAATGGTTTTTTTCTTATAGGATTTCAAGTATTAGTAATAGAAGTCATGAGTTTGAGAGACGTTAGCTGCAGTTGAGTCTAAGAATAGGATTTTCCCATATTTTGGTTACGAGATATATTATATCATGTACCTTTTGTGTTTCTATATGATAATCCACTATATCACTTAGGGAAACTAACACCCTGGGGATTTTGATCCCTAGGGGGGGGGTGGTGTTTTTTTAACATTATGGTGGGAGGACAGATGGATGAATTCCCCCTTTGGCCCCAATCTCTTCTCTTGGTAGTTACTTGTGTTGGTATGCATGACAATTAGTTTTCCCCGTATATGTGTGTACAAGGATATAATGGGTTTCAGTTATTTCACACAGATATATTCTGGATATATTATCCTATAGACTACTATAGTTATGACATATATAGCATGTGATGTCTTGAGGATCCTTACTCAGTGTATGGGTTGTGATGGCTTGAAGTATAAAAGCTGGCATATGATACAAGTTATATAAGCTGTGGTGGATCTCATAAATAACCTTATTACTTTTGGTTATGTGGGTATGGTGGTTGTGATACATGAGGTACATATTGTGGGGCTTCTCCCATGTGTCCTCGAGCTATCCTTTTTTGGAGAGAGATGCTCATGACGTGAGACATTGGGGAAAAGAGGAAAACTAGTGGGGAAGTGGTAGCGGGGTACCTTTGAATTTTGTTGTTATATTATATACTTTAGTATGAAATAATTTGTGAGAGTAGTCATGGTGAGGCTGGGAACATAGTATTTCTATTTGGGTGATGAGTTAGTTTCACTTGTTATTCAGAGTTCATTAACATGGTTTCTTAACTTTTTCATGATAGGATTCAGGGAGGATTATCCTGAGTATACTGTTATACTAACCCTATATTTTACAAACAATTTTTATGTCACCTACAATAGGTTTGAGGTCAGGATGGTTACTACTATCTTGGGGTTTGTAGGAGTTGTTCGAGCTTTGTGGTCGCTCTTGTTTTACATTCATTTGGTACTTGTTGTTTTACCTTTCAGTTGTAGTAGTTCTTGCATGACATTACATATGTGGACTTCGGATTTTTTTTAATTTTTTATCATAGAAGGAGTTTGTTGGTTTTTATCTTATATCTATCTTTTTCATGTGTTCTCTTAGAGGGTAATACCTCCAATCTGTGTGTTCACTATACCCTTAATGATAGTTGCCAACCTTGGGCCTACTGGTGGTGGGGCTCAGGTTTTATTATATCTGTAAAGACCCGAAAATTTCAAGGAAATTTTTTTCTTAATTTTCTTTGGAATTTTACAAGAGCGCAGCTTCAGACGGCACCTGATTCCGAGGCCTGGTGTGCCCGGAATCAATTTCCGAAGTTTGGCTCAGGTACGTTCAATGAAAGGACGAGCGGGTTTTTCTATCTTTTGAACCGGTGCCCGGAATCGAATTCTGAGGGCACCGATGAAATCGCAGCGCCGGTATTTGCTTAGAAACGCCTCTTCCGGAGTTGCGTTTGCTCAGACGTGGTTTTTAAATTTTGGGGCTTTAAGTCAGAAATAAAATAAAATTTGTGCGATAACTTTATTTTATTTCACTTAAGATGCTTGGAAGTCTCTAGGAAGCCACTTGAACTGAGTTAAAGCGGATAGGGTGCTATCCAGAAATATCCTACCCTCTTGGTAGGATATTTGTGAGGCAGGGCCCGCACGAGCCCCGCCGTTTCTTTCGCTAAGTAACGCACCCGCGAAAACCCGTCAAAGTAACTGAAAAGTCAACCGACGCGTTTTCTTTAATTCTTAACAGACCATTTAATTGGGCGGTTTATTTCATGAATTAAATGGGCTGTTTCATTCGTTGAATTAATTCAACGAATTTAATGGGTCGTTACTTACGCGTTTTGCGTTTGTTGGCAAAATAATAAAATAGACAAACTTGTCTATTTTGGAGGATCCTCCTGTTGTGCGAGATCCTCTAAACCTCCACCCTCCCCGCGAAGAACGCGAAGAACGCGAAGAACGCCGGAACCGGAATTTGACAACGCACGATCCGCGACGTCAACAAACTTTTCCGCGACCTTCTCCTTCTTCTTCTACAGTGCCTCTTCTTCCGCAGCGGACCTACGATCAGCGGTTAAAGGTGAGAATCGAATCTTCTAATTCTCCCCTTTTTATAATTCGATATCAACGGATTTAAATTAATTAAATCCGTTTGATCTTGATCCGGAGATCGTCGGCGCGACGTTTTTTCCCGCGGTGCGACGAACGTCTCCTCCGCAACGACGCGACGATCCCCTCCTTCCGCGACGAGCGATTCCGCGACGACCTCACGTCCGACGACGACAAGGTAAGGGTTGTTGGAATATTTTAATTCCCGTGTTTATTCTTTTAAAATAAAGAACCTGATCTCCGAACAATTTTAATTTAATTAAAATTGTTGTTGATTATTTTCTTTTCCTCTCGTTGTTTATGACTAACGCGGAGGGTGCGGATCTAACGAACAAGACCCGGCAACCCTCCGCCGATCTTTTGTTGTGCGGATTTGGCGGACGACAACGAACCATGCGGCAAGGGCGATCCGTTGATCCCGCAGTGAAGATCGGCCCCCGGGAGGAGCAACGGCGCAGACGGGAGGCAAAACGGGCCACCGGAGCAACTCCGGCGGCCCGCGGAAGGCGGCGGCGGCGCCGGCGCGCCGCCGTGGAGGAGATCCGCCGCGGCTGAAGCCACGGCGGCGGTGGCCGGTTCCGCAGCCGCGCGGAACCGGGGAGGGACGCGGCGGCCCGGCCGCATCCGCGTGACAGGCGGCCCCCCGCGGGGCCGCGTTCCACTTAAGTCGCGGGTCAAACCCGCGGCGCCCCCCTTCGGCCGCTCGGCCGAAGCGGACCCGGCCTAGCCGGGTCGGGCCGGGTCGGGCCGGGTCGGGCCGACCCGGTTCGGGTCGACCCGGTTCGGCCGACCCAGGGGTGGTTCGGGCCGGGTCGCCCCGGGCCCAGAACCCCCGTTTTCGGGCCTTCTTCGGTCTTTTGCCCATATCTTGGGTTTGAGACCTCCGATTGACGAACCTTCAGCGGCTACGCGATCCTTGGATCGATACGATCGTTTCGGTATATTATACTCAAGGTTTCGGAAGACTTTGGGTTCGGCCGGGTTGGTTCGTACACGAAACTAACCGGGCCCTCGGAGCGGAAACACTCATAACTTGAGCTACAGACGTCCGATCGACATAACGTCAGCTGTGGTAGTTTCCTCTAAGTGAGACGGAACTTTTGGCATACTCCGCCCGAGGATCGGATACAGGCGGAGTACGGTCGGGTTGGTTTTGCCCTAAAAACCAACAAGGCCCCTGGGACGAAAATGCCAATAACTCTCAGACCGGGCGTCCGATTGACGCGCCGTTTGTTGCATTGAGATCCTGTTGTCGATACGGAACTTTTGGATACATCAACTTCGGAATACGTGTCAGTTGATGTATCAGCCTCTCGGCTCGTGGAGCGGACCCTCCTAAACGAGCTCACTGTGTGCGGGAACCCTAGCGCTGGCTGTGACTTCGACGACAGAGCAGAGATCCTCCGTGGACTGCGACGACGGCAGAGCAGAGATCCTCAGTGGACTGCGACGACGGCTGAGCAGAGATCCTTCGTGGACTGCGGCGACGACTGTGCAGAGATCCTCAGTGGACTGCGTCGACTACTGCACTCAGCGATCCTACGTGGATCAGTTCTACAGGTTCTGTGTGAGCCCGATCCTATGTGGGTCCTTACTACCGGTTCTGTGTGAGCCACTGCCTACAGGTTCTGTGTGAGCCCGATCCTGTGTGGGTCTTTTGCGGGGGTTAGTACCTATCGATCCTTCGTGGGTCCGACGACTTAGATGGATCAGTGATCATCTTTGACGTCATCTGAAAAAGTATACCTGGTTGAGCTGAATCTTATGTTACTCTCCTTTGTGGTTTGTGTTGAACTATCCTTTGTGGATTTACTGTTTACTCTTCTTGTGGATTTGAGTCTTGCTTTCCTGCGTGGATTGAGTTGTTCTTGAGCTCGTGAGCAGAGCTAGAATTGGGGACTTAGGTATATGTATGGGCATATACCTAAGTCAAGTCAGATGTTACTTCGTGATTGCATCTTTCTTTTGTGCTATATCCTTTGTGGATTTCGGGAGACCTTCGGGGGTCTCGGGGTCCTTACTGAGTAGCTTATACTCACCCCTGCACGGGCTATGCCCGCACCTTGTTGTGTTGGATGCAGACGACGGACAGCGCTGATCTCGGTTGGGGCGTGGAGCAGGACGGTACCTGGAGGTGGACCACTGGGCGGGATGTGCTCGGAGCGGACGTGGGACCCGAGGAGCCTGGAGGCTATCTGTACCCACCCTTCAGGTGGGATTGCTAGTGGACGACACGAGGCCGCCGTCTTTTCTTCAGTTGCTGTTCTTTACTTTTTCAGTTGTACTTTCAGTTGGGCTTGTATTCCGGCCCCCTTTACTTTTCTGCACTTGTAGTTACTTTCCGCTTGCTGACTCTGTGGTGGTTGTTACTTATAAAGGCAATGCCTTCCCTGTTTACCGGGATTTTACGCCTTGGTGCTAGTCGCCATCCCCTGGCCTATGGAAGGCGGGCTTGGGGTAGTCACGGCACGGGCCCCGAGGTCGGGTCGTGACAATATCTCTTCTCCCATTGCTGGCATAGGAGGAGTCCACATTGTATAAAGGGGGTCGTGATTGATGAGGTTCAACTATATATAACATCACATATTACTAAATTAATGGTATTATATCCAAAAGTAAATGAAAAGTGGTTGAATATTTTGTATATAAATATATTTTTCATGGTTTAAATAGAAAGAAAACACTGATTTATCTATATCTAAAACATTGAAATAATTTTTAGGGGTGTCACCTATTAATGAGTTTACATGGTCTAGTTTTTATATTAATGGTCTTACATTTTATACAAAAAATAAAGATGGAAGTAGTATCATACAAATTAGTGTGGTTTTGGTAGTCACTAATGCACTTGATTTTTCAAGTGTATAATATAAAAACAAAATTTATATCAATGAAACATTTTGGAGTTGTTGAGGATATATAGGAATTTGATTATACTATATTTTGAATAATATAATTTATGTATAACTTGGTAGATAATAATTGTTTTATGAAACATAATGATTAATGATTTAAATTTGTGGATTATATGTTATTTAGATATAAAGGGGAACCATTTATTATGGAGACACATGAAATAGATATTTTATGTTACCAACCCATCGAATGATCATTGGTCCATCATTATTAAAGGGAAATAAATTCATTTGGGTGATGTCGATGATGATTATTTTTGGAGTTATATGAGTTTTCTTCATCTATTACACAGTTTATTGATTGTAGAAATGACTAAAATATAGTCATAGTCCGTTCTATAAAAAATGATCACGTTGAAGGGATATAGGAAAAAATAATCTACATTATTTATTATTTTGGTAAATATTTATATTTATTTTAAATTTAGACAAGTAAAAACACTATTTTTTATATTGGTATGTACAAATATGTATATTTATATACATATATACATACATACATACATACATATATATATATATATATATATCATTTCTAGGGGTATTGTGTTAAATTTTATATTCAATAGATGCAATAAATTTATTTTATAGGAAAACATGACATCATTATGATTTGGTAAAATTTTAAAATATAAAAACACTTTTTTGTTACTGTGAAATTTAAATTTATAAACGTTGATCATTTATATAAATTTGTAATTAATATTATATTTATTAATTTATTTTGCATATTTTTTGGATAAAAACATGAATAAATTATTTTTTTGGGAAACTTACACATTTATAGAAACTATTCATTTTCATGAATATTATTATATTCATTTTTTTAGATAATAAATTTTTTAAAAATATATAGGTACAAAAAATATCACTGCATTTATGTTTTTAAATAAAAAGGATAGAGGAAAAGAAACACATAATGAGTTATTTGTATGTTTCTTCCATATCAATAAATCATTAATACTTATATTATTTATAGAATTTAGAATTTTAATTTATCAAAATTCTTTACATGACTAATGGTGATCCTTTTAAGATGGATTTTTCATCTTCTTCTATAGTGAAAACAATACTTAGAGTTGGTATATTTGGGATTACAAGTTTTATGAATCTTTCACTTTATCGTGAGGAGGGGAGGTTACATATTAAATTTTAGGATAATGATAGTATAATTTGACTACATAAAATGAATTTTAGGAGTTATATCACTATTAAGAGCTGTTTTCAGATTAATATTTTAGATCCTAATTGGACCTACCTTGAAATGGAAATAAAATATCTGTCATGGGAGTCCATAATGGTAAAATATCCCAATTTATTTATGTTTACTTAATTATTTAAATATTATATATTTTATATGACCGATATTTAATTTATTCAAATATAAAAGATATTTTACATTTAGGAAATGAAATAAATTATCACAAGGTGTGTTTATTTAGTGGTTTTCTGAAGGAGAGATTTTAAAATTAAATTTTAAAAAAATTATGGAATGAAAACCCATTCCTCAAGTATGAGTTTTTAGATATAGCTACGTGGACTAATTGTTTCAACAAATAACATGATGAGACATTTATGGTATGATAATTATTATATATATTAATTATTTTATATAACATGACTACATATTCATTTATTTTTATGTCGGCGAACTCTAGGAGATATCACTAAGAGATATATTTATAAAATTTCTACACCATATATTATCACAAGGAGTATATTATTTTTTTGAGGGGGAAATTATTATTAGAACA
This sequence comes from Viscum album, assembly GCA_963277665.1. NCBI lineage: Eukaryota > Viridiplantae > Streptophyta > Magnoliopsida > Santalales > Viscaceae > Viscum > Viscum album. Next base: position 881,254,969 of record OY728132.1, read on the forward strand.
TTTGATGAATCAATAGATTAGTCTATAATCGGCTCAGATAAGGTGAATTTTGGTCATCCATATCCCTCCTTACCATTAAAAATGGAAAAGGGTTAGAATTAACCAAAATGAAACATTTCTTAAAGATCAATCTAAAAAATTTTCCCACTGAATTATCAATTTTTTTTTATATTTTTCATGAATGTTAGTAATTTTTAAATTCACTACATCAATATACCATTTTAATATATCATTTCAGGACAACCATATGGAGAAAGTGACAAAAGGGACTTTTATCCTTATGGGTAGGATGGAAATTCTAACTACTATTTTAGGAAATCCATAACAACCTGACCATGTAAGAGGATTTTAGTTGAGTGTTGGTATATGAATGTTTTTTCATCCAAGTACAATATCAAGGGATGAAAAAAATAAATTCCTTAAAAATGAGGAGGAATACATAAATGAGTCAATGATAAATATAATTAAATAATTTATACGGACTATGTGTGAATAAATGATGATGCAGTTAGAGCAAGAACAACCGTTACACTTAGATCCTCCACCTCTTCATTCAGACCAGACCTTATATTGTGAGTTATATACTAGGTATTACCATGTATATATTATAGTGTATTGAGTAGTACATATTTTGAGGGATTCTATACATAACTCTAATATGCTTCTAGTGAAGTTAATATTAACGATAAATGATATTAGATATCCAAATGATCTATTTTCACTTCTTACAAAGGAGGTTACTGGGGTAAGAGATTATGTTTGTTATTTTTTACTCTAGTCAAGTATATTTACTCATCCCATGGAATATGAAGTATGCATTGTTTTTTATATATTATTTATTTTTTATTTAAAATAAATTATAAATTTTTTATATTGAATTTAAATTGAATTATTTTAAATCAATACAATTAGTATAAAATAAATAAATGGTTCGAAAACCAACACTCTTAGAAACATCTGATATTTATGATGGGCTAAATAAATTATCCCATATTTCTTATTTATTCAAGAATTTTTAGGATTTCTCAATGAAATATGATATATTTCAAAGAGATTATAAATTTATAATATTTAAAAAAAATATCTCATTGATATTTTTAGTTTAGATCATCTCACCATACCTATGATTCTATTTTTTTGTGTAAATAAATTTTAATTCCAGTTAATGTTTCCTTAAAAATAATAATTAAATTTACATAATTTATGATGTATTTAATTAGATATATCAGGATTATTTTCATTAAAAATTATATAACATTAATTTAGGGGTTTATGAATCTATAATACATTTCAGTGATAGTTCTACATATGAATGATGATACTAGAGTTATATATATATGTGAAATATTATAAAATATAGATATTGGGTGTTGGTTTTTTTATATTCCTTGATGGGAATGAAGACTATAATTAGAAACTAGTATTCATTATAATGTCATAAATTAATTACATTTTATATTGTAATATTCATTAGATATTATGCATATTATGCCTAAATGAATTCATAATACATTGATTTTTCTATTTATTAGTGGAGTTCATAAATCTTTTGAAAAATTGCTAATGATTTAAGATTATTCATTTTTATAAGTTATTTAGTCATACATATTATTACTATTAATTTTTTTAGTTGAATTATAAAATTAAAGGTTATGTGAGATATATAAATATTTTACTTGTCGATACAGAATCCAAATAAAATTAAATACATCAAAATAATTGTCAATAAACTTTAACTAGATAATTTTTTTGCCTTCTTTTATATGTGGGTTTTTATTTTCATGTTAATGTTTCATAACTGTTATCTCATAATCAAAAAGGAAATGTGTAATATGGTTATTATGTTTTTATATTTATGTTTGAGATCTTCACAACATCGATGATGATTTAAATTAATAAGGTCAGTTCTATAAATTAATTTATGTTTTATATCAAAATATTATATTTATTTTAATTTTATAACATTCATTGGGATTGTATTTTTTTTGATGATGTTTCTCCATATATGGATGAATACAATACAAAACATTTATTTTTTTTGTAAACTATATTTTTGTATGGTAGATTTCTAGATTGAATATCATGAATGTATCTCTTTTAATTAATGTTTACACAATGATAATTTTGAAAAAAAATCTTATTTATGCTATTTTTCATATTTTTATATATGAAAACTATTCATAATCTATTGTCACATATATTTATTGAAAATCGAATAATTCATGTTGATTTTTGTATGAAACACTGTCGAAAGTGAAAAAATATTTATCGGGATTTCAACTTTTCCCAAAATTTATGTTGAAAGATGTTTTCATGTCGATTTTCTATACAATCAATGTCGTTTACTAACATATTTTTATTCATAAAATTAGACATATTTTTTGTCTTAAAAACTATATTTAATGATAAAAATTTGTTTTGAAGGCCTTCCACATCAGGTTCAGTTAAAAATTGACTTGGAAATCCTCTTTTTATGTCAATTTTATAAAAACAAATAAGTGAAATTTCTCATAATTGTCCTTTTTTAAGTTTCTTCATTGGGTTTGAAAATAAAATGATGTTGAAACAAATTTTTTAACATCTCCTATGTCAACTTATATTAAAAAATTAAATTAAAAATGTAAAAAACTGATATTAAAAAAGTGTTTTCCATTAGGGGGTCTTTAAAAACTCTCCCCATTGTCCAATATTATAATGGGATTTGAATTTCGTAAATAATTATTTCATCATTTTAGATGAATATTTATTACATATCATAACGATACATGCTCTAGAGCTATATGGGATTAGTGTCTTTGGAGAGTATATACATAATCAACTTATTTAATTAAAAATCTTCAATATATCTCATAAAAATTATCTCACATAGTATCACACTTTGACATAACCTACTTAAAACCATTAATTATAGCTTAGGTAAATAGAAATAAGTACGATCAGATGCTTAGTAAGGGTAAACATGGTAGATATCAACCAATGATCATAATTGATCATAATATAACAATAAGGGTATATGACAAGATCATAACATATTAAATAATACCATAAGAGTCACAGAACATAAGTCATTAGTCAATATATAAGGTTTTGTCATAAAAAAAATACATGAGTCATAATATTAGGGAATCATCAATAATCAATCATGATCCATGAGAACTTATGATAAGCTTATGGCATAACTTTTGGAATATATATAAGCACATAAAATTATTTCCTTAGTGAAAGAGAACTACAAAGCGTACCATAGTGAACAAAGTCCCATAGTGGATTGGGTTTACTCCCATTTCTAATAAACTTATAGGGCATATTCCTATAGTGCACTGTGTTAACTATCTATTTTCATTTTATATTGTCTCATGATATATCAAATTTTAACCAATATTTTGGAGGTTAATATAATTCAATTACTAATCATCACATAATGAAAATCATATATAAGTATGTCATAAGACCACAAAAACTTTCATCAATTAATCATACCTTAATTAACCTTTGGAATGAAACTTGTATCACGAAAACATTTATAAAAAATTATCATCATAATATATCTGGAGAACAAATGTGGATTGAATCATACTATAATATCTCTAATGATGAATATCAATCCTTAAATGATGTTTTCATTGATAAAAAATAAATTTATAAAAGCATTGGAAATATAATTTCAATAATACGATAAAATTCTTTTATTTTGGAAATTTTTTAAAAATTAATATTCAAATGAATATGGGAATATGTTTTTCCTTATAAAAACCATAAAACTTTGTAATGTAAGAATTTTAACAAATAACTTATGTGATTATGGGAAATTTTTTTCATTCTGTAAATGTAATTTTTTTTCTTTTCACTATTTAATAAAATTCATATATAACCTATAAAAAAATATGTTATATATTAATTCTTTAAAACATTGGATATAAAGTCATATATAGTTGAAAATTGATATATTAAATCATTTTAATATATAAATTAATATTATTTTTTTATTTTAATCAATATAGATATAGAAGAATATGATTCCCAACAAAAAGGATAAATATGGCTTGTATTTCAAAAAAAAAATTATTTTGATATTTTTGAGTAAAATAATTGGGAAAATATAAATATTAATTCAAAACCTCAGAAATAACTAGAGGAGATAACAATATATTGGTTTTAATAAATAAATAACATATAATTTATCATAATGGAAATTGAAACATAAATAATCCTGATAAAAGTTATATTGTAACATAAACCAACACACCTTAAGTAATCATTTAATAAAAACCTCAGGAAAGAAATAAACATATTTGGATTTTAAAATAAATATTATTTTTTTTAAAAAAAAATACATTCCTGGGTAGTATATACACCACCCAAAAGAAAAAAGGTGGTGAATATAGAACAAATCTCATTGAAGGGAAATTTAAGTGAGGAAAACCCTACAGTATTGGTATCTCTTGAATTGAATGCCTAAGAAATATTGAACTTGAGATGTATTTTTAAGTCAATTTAACTTCATTAATGCATTATTAAAACATACATGGTGTATTATATACTCCATAAAATATAAATTATATGGTGGATATGACATATATATCTCAAATAAATAAAAGTGAGATGGGACAACCTTACCTCAGGTTCTGAATTGCCTCATACAAATAATAAATTCATATATAATAAATTTAAACATATTGTAAATATATACCATAAACATATTAGTACTTATCATACTATAATTAATTCCCTTATAATTTTTAAATACCCCATTTATTAATAACTATTAAAATCAATATATTGGTGTTAGCTATTTTGTTTTCCACATATGTTTCAGTTCAATGATTCTGGTCCATGAGCTTTGATCAAGATTAAAAAACCTTAATAATTTAATAAATATAATATAAATTTATTATATACTCTATTATAACCATTACTATAATGTATTGTCTAAAAACGAATTACATTATATTGGGGAGGTGTTTTTTTGAACGTAAGCACATACGATGTTTCTAATTTTCAATTGATGTAAAGAAATAAATTTAAAAAGAATTGACCATTAAATAATAATAAAAATCATAATTTTAATATAAATTTACAAAATCCATACATATAACCATCTGTAATAGGCGGTAATGAAAAATGTAAAATATTTCTTTATGGAGTCGGTAGTCTTCATGTATATATGAGCGATATTCACAATTTCTATTAGATGAAAATAATATAGATTATGGTTTTAAAATTAAATTACTTTTTAATTTTTTTAAATTTACAGATGTAACTATTTTAAGTTGTTTATAGAAGATTTGTATGATCATTAAGTAAAAATAAACTTGAAATAGGTCAGTTAAAATACATACCACTTCCTTGTATAATCACCTTAGAAAACACCTTATGTCTTGAATGATTCACTTATGAAGATATAAACCTCTAAGAAATGGGTATGAGAGTTGTGAAGTTATTTGGGTATAACTTTTTTTGATGATGTTCTCAAGAGGTACAAAAAAGTGAGAATATGAGGATCACTTTTATAGGTGAGGGGAGTTATAACCTTCTATGTAAATAGAAATTTAAAAGAATATAATTTCATTTTCATGGGAATGTGAAACCAAATTTTAATATTTTCAATGATATGATATTTTAAGTTCTAAATACACTGAAATAATTATATTTAAACTTGTTTTTGTGTTATTTTAAACATTATTTTATAGTTTAACCCCCTCATTAACCCTTTTAACCCTTACCATGGAGAAATGATTTTTAAAATGGTAGATATTAATTATAGATAAAAAATATCTTAAAATTATTAAATAATATTTATTATGATGATTCTAGATATATAATCCATTATAAAATGTTAAATTTATACATATGGTAGGAATTTACTGAAATATTTGTGCACAAAATGTGTAAAACCCCATTTTTAGAGAAATTTATTTCTTAGCATAAAAATGATTTTATTACCATTACATTCCTAGTAAAAACCATTCAATGAATGGTAAATTATTTTATTTAATCTATTATATTCACGTTTCATTAAAATATTTCACAAATAGTGAATAATTTAATTTATTTTGATAAAATACATTTAGAACAGAAAAACCATTTTTTATAAACTAACTCTATTTATCTTCAAATGATTTAATCTATATATATTACAATTTTATAATGAATTTAAAAATGGTAATTTGTTTTTCTACATGTATAGAAAATAATTTTACATTATTTTAATACTTTGAATAAGCTATATTAACATTTAAATAAAACATATATAATTAAACAATGTTGGTAAACAATAAATTTTCGTTTAACAAAGAATAATTAATGGTGTACATATTATAACTAATTAATTTATTTTTAAAATAATTTTTATGTAATGGCCCGGACCTCTCTGGTCCATTACTTTGTGAAATGTTGGTGTTGGAGGTGTTCCGGGAGGTCAAGGGGACTTATCCCCAACACTTTTCCATTTTTTTCTAGTTCTGTGAACAGTGTTTCCAGTTTTATGAACAGTAACAGATCGGTGAGACAGATCAGTTTCACAGATCGGTGAGACAGATCAGTTTCACAGATCGGTGAGACAGATCAGTTTCACAGATCGGTGAGACAGATCAGTTTCACAGATCGGTGAGACAGATCAGTTTCACAGATCGGTGAGACAGATCAGTTTAACAGATCGGTGAGACAGCCCAGATCAGTTTAACAGATCGGTGAGACAGATCAGTTTCACAGATCGGTGAGACAGATCGGTTTCACAGATCGGTGAGACAGATCGGTTTCACAGATCGGTGAGACAGATCGGTTTCACAGATCGGTGAGACAGATCGGTTTCACAGATCGGTGAGACAGATCCGTTTCACAGATCGGTGAGACAGATCCGTTTCACAGATCGGTGAGACAGATCAGTTTCACAGATCGGTGAGACAGATCAGTTTCACAGATCGGTGAGACAGATCAGTTTCACAGATCGGTGAGACAGATCAGTTTCACAGATCGGTGAGACAGATCAGTTTCACAGATCGGTGAGACAGATCAGTTTCACAGATCGGTGAGACAGATCGGTTTCACAGATCGGTGTGACAGATCAGTTTCACAGATCAGTTTCACAGATCGGTGTGACAGATCAGTTTCACAGATCGGTGTGACAGATCAGTTTCACAGATCAGTTTCACAGATCGGTGTGACAGATCAGTTTCATGTACAGTAACGGTGGGTGAACAGTGTTTCCAGACTCCTACAGTTTTTCCCCTTTTGACGTTTCCTTTGACGTAAAATACATTTAAAGCCTTATTTTAAGGGCTCTTAAGGCCGATTCAAATGCCATAAATCCTATATTAATTATTCCTAAGGCTTGGAATGTTTTACTTGGTCAAACCGCGTGGGTTAATGCGATCCGTTTTTAATGGAGAATTAACCGGATCTTAAACCGTCACCTCGTTAAATCTTAAAAAGGGACGAGATATCATTCTCCCTTGTTCCTTCCCTTTGTTCTTAACTAAGAGGCGCTAGAACCTTTCAATCATTTCCCTAGGAGTTTCACAAACAACCCTTACTCCTAGGATCAGTCCCGCTCTGTTGGATGCAACCAAGCTGTGTCGATCATTCTTCCACATAAGTTGTCGCGAGGGGAGGATCGTGACCTGCTGTGTGGATAAAGGACGTCAAGAACTCTTCGAGGTAGGGGATTCATGGCTTCTCTAATTATATATGTGCAATCGTAGAATTATCATGATTTATTCCTTTGGATCACAATGAAATTGACCTAATTAAATACTTGAACTGGATTAAAAGAATTGGTTGATCGCGTGTTGTTTCTTTATACCGTGATAACGGTTTGCCTCATGTTTTCCTAGATATAGTGATATCTATGTTTCTTTGATTTGTTGATCGTTCATGATAGAAATTGATAATGAACGTAAAGCTGGAATTAACTGTTGATTAATTGGCGAAGGATAAAGAGGCATATAAATTAATCTGGTTTTTTTGTCGTTGTTGTAGTTGTTCTAATTTGAGGATAATCAAATTAGGGAAGTAAGTTTGGTTATTTAATTGTGATAGCTTACTGATTAGGTATCCATGATTGGAACCTACGAATAACAAATCTTTTAATTCAATATGGATTAGAGAACAGATTATGTGGGAATTTCAAAAAGGGTTCTGAGTTACCCTCTTGTTTGTTAACGGGCCGAGAGCCCATTTTGTGATGTTCGTTTTCCTGCTGCTTGTGCTGTGATGTGAGCCTGGACGGTTGTTGTGATATGTAGAGGCATGGAGGCCTTATAGTTGTGGCAGCGGATGACGCCTAGTCTGGCGAGATGCATCGGTTTATGCATATGGGTGTCAGGGAGGGCACCAGGGGTGATGGAATGGGATGGATGTGGTTGCTGGTTGCTTGTGGTGTTCTTGAATGTTAATCTGCCTTGCTTTTCCCCACTGCTCAAGGCAGCTGGTCTTGCTACCATTCTTCCAAAGGAGGCGAAGACGCGCGGGGTATGCCACGTGCTTTCCGTGTTTAGCCTCTCGAGGGAGAATGGGTATATGCTCTTTCTATAGGTGGCAAAGACCCGACAGGTAGTATATCTACTCACCGTGTTGAGCCTCCTTTGTGTTTAGAAGCATAGGATGTTTTTCTAGAATGCCTGGGAATGTGGAAAAGTATTTCTGTAATGAATGTTTGATTAAATGGTGAAAATCCACGGGGATGGAGATGCTAGAATTTAAAGGTGATGTGAATCTTAAAAAGGAGCAGTTGTATTGAAAGTGACACCATTTCAGTTAAATGGGGAATTGTTCAATCTTAATTAATGCTTAAAGAATTAACTAATGTACAGTGGAACTGATAAATGAGAATGGAGTAATCTAATAAAGCTCTTCAATTGGTTGTGTGCTTATAGGATACCTAGTCTTAGAAGTAGCAGCCTGGAGTCTGAGAGACGTTAGCTGCAGTTGTATCTAAGACTAGGTAATGCCCATAGTGTGGATGTGAGTTACTTATATATTCTGTACTTTTTGTGTTTCTATATGCTACTCCACCCTGTCGGTAAGGGCAACTGACACCCCGGGGATTCTGAGCCCTGGGGGGGTGTTTTCCCCAACATTCTGATGGGAGGTTGAATGGCTGACTACCCCCTTTGGCCCCGCTCTCTTCTCTTGGTAGATCTTAGTGCTGGTAGGCACAGTGGTTAGTTTTACCCATATATGTGTGTAGAGGGCTGTAATGGCTTGTGGTTATTTCACACACATATATTCTGGATATAGTATCCTATGGACTACTATAGGTGTAACGTGTATAGGCTGTGATGGCTTGAGGATCCTTACTCGGTGTATGGGCTGTAATGGCTTGAGGTATAATACCCGACGTATGATAGACGTTATGCGAGCTGTGGTGGCTCCCAGAAACTACCTGGTTACTTTTGGTTGTGAGGATTGTGTGGAGCTTAGCCTAGGTGTCTGCGGGCAAGCCTATGTGGTGCACGTGGTGCAGATTGTGGAGCTTGACCCATGTTGGTACGGGCAAGCCTTTGGAGAGAGATGCACAGGACGTATGTCGTTGGGGCAAAGCGGCAAACCAGTGGGGAAGTAGTAGCGGGGTACCCTTGACATTCTTTACTATATGCTATATTCTTGTATGTGTTACTTGGTGAGAGTAGCCATGGTGAGGTTGGGAACATAGTATACCTGTTTAGGTGACGAGTTAGTTTCACTTGTTGTTCACTGGGCTTTAGCATGCTTTCTTTACTTTTGCACGAGAGTCTTGGGGAGGATCCTACTGAGTATACTGTTATACTCACCCTATGTACATATAAACTGTTTTTCAGGTCACTTGGAGCAGGTTGGAGATCAAGCTGGTTACTACTAGCTTGCGGTTGGAGGAGGAGCTGTTCGGGCTTGTGGTCGCTGTCGTTTTACTTTCTTTTGGGTACTTTTAGTTTCCCCTTTCAGTTGTAGTACTTTTGCATGACATTTCATATATGTACTTGGGTTTCTTTTACATTTCAGTTATGAGTTGGAGTTGGTTGGATTCTATTCTATCTCTCTCTTCTGCATGTGTTCTCTTAGAGGGTAATGCCTCCCATTTGTGTGTGTATTATACCCTCGGTGCTAGTCGCCAACCCGGGGCCTACTGGAGGCGGGACTCGGGGGTCATTATCTCCCTTTTCACATTGCCGGCCCAGGAGGGGTACACTTTGTGGGGAGGGGGTCGTGACAGAGTGGTATCAGAGGTCTGGTCGAGGGATAGGATGGAGTTTGGAGTTAGGCACAGGTGAGAATGCATGGGATGGTAGGGCAACGGTGTCATTCATGTTTAGCAAGTGGGGTAAACACTGGAGACCGGCAGAGACATAGGCGTTCAGGGCCCCCTATGATCTGTTGCACGGACCTTTAAGTTTACGATGGCTACTAAACAAAGTGATACTAGTTGCAGGGTAGAGACCTAGGAAAGGATCATGCATCATTATTCCTTGTGCCTGTGTTTGAATGGGTAGACCTTGGGATAGGTAACCTAAAAAAAATTAATAAAACAAAATAATAAATTAATTAATGTTGAGTCTTCCATATTCCAGGCTTAGGAGCTCTAACGATTGTTATTTTACAGGTATGGCTCTAGGTCGGCGTCCCCGTCAGGTTTGCGCAGAAGGTGCCCAGCAGGCTGTTCCAGCAGATCGCCGCCGGGTAGAGGTTGACGACGATGACACTTGGAGGAAGACACTCCAAGAGTTTCAGCGCCAGAGTCTACAGAAGTACGAGGGCTCCGTTTCAGATGCAGTCACAGAAGACTGGTTGGAGGAGGTCGAGATAGGCTTCAGTTCGATTCGTGCTCGGAAGGAACACTGGGTGTCCTTGGTTGTGACGATGTTGCGTGGAGCAGCGAGACAGTGGTGGTTCTTGTTCCTCGGGGATCGTGAGGAGTCAGCGATCTCATGGGAGGAGTTTCGAGACAGGTTTAGAGTCGATTTTCTTTCTTCGACTGCGAAGGCATCCAGTCGCCAGGAGCTTCTTACCCTTCGACAGGGGAGCTCCAGTGTTCGGGATTTTGGAATCCGTTTCAGGAACCTTCTACGATATGCTTCAGACCTGTTACCAGATGATGAGGCCAGGGCGAGGCATTTCGAGGAGGCTTTGCGTCCAGAGATCCAGCGCCAGGTCACCCCATTTATGCTGAAGACATATCTTGAGGTGCTGGCGAGGGCAGAGGTTGTTGAGAGGACTTTGGCTAGGACCGGATCGTCACGAGAGGGGAATCGTCATGATTCCTCAAGAAGAAGAGCTGTGGTCCGGGGTTCCCGGTTTTCAGGACAGAAGAGTTTCCGTTCACCTGGGGGTAGGTCCCAGCCCTTCCCATCTCATTTCTCCGGAGGTAGCAACTCTCAGACCTATGCCAAGGGATCAGGCGCTTGTTTTTCTTGTGGTGGACGTGGTCATCAGCAGCGGGAGTGCCCAACTTTTCAGAGCAGTCATCGTGCACCAGGCGCTCCACTCCAGGTTCCTCCGTTGAGGCAATTCCAGCCGAGGCAGCAGCAGCAGGTTGCACCAGCTTTAGATCACCAGAGGGTAGATGGAGCAGGCAGAGGACAGCCCCATGACGCTCCCCGTCCTCAAAGAGCAGAGCGCGGCCGTGGTGGTGGTCGTCATCAGGGTCAGAGAGGCCGTGGAGGTGGTCGTGGTCAGCTTCATGCTCTAGCGTTGCCAGCTCCAGGCGAGCCAGACGTCGTCCGAGGTACCCTTTGCTTGTTTTCTACCTTGGTGTATGCCTTGTTTGATTCAGGAGCGACACACTCCTTTATATCCCCTACCCTTGTCCACGCCTTGGGACTTGAGGTAGAGAGGCTTCCAGTGCCCTTGGCGTTGACTACGCCAGTTGGAGGTCGAGCTAGCTTGTTTGAAGTATGTAGAGACTGTGAGCTAGTGTTGGGGCAGCACCGCTCTTGGGGAGATTTCCTATGTTTACGAATACAACCATATGATGTCATCCTCGGCATGGATTGGTTGTATTCGGTGCAGGCTATTGTGGATTGCTACAGGAAGAAGGTCGTTTTCTTTGATGAAGATGGAGAGGAAGTAGTGTTTGTTGGTGAGAGAGATCCTCGGATGAGTCATAGACGAGTTTCATCCTTATCATCCATGATGGCTGGGATGATGCTGAGTTCTTCAGAGGTTCAACAGCTGGCGTTTCCTAGGGTCGTAGAAGAGTACCCTGATGTCTTTCCAGAAGAGGTTGTATCCTTACCCCCTCGACGGAAGATCAAGTTTGGGATCGAGCTACAGCCAGGAGCGTCTCCCATCTCTATGTCTCCATATAGGATGGCCCCTTCTGAGTTACGGGAGCTACGTATTCAGCTCGATGGTCTATTGCAGTGTGGTTTTGTTCGGCCAAGTGTGTCACCGTGGGGTGCACCAGTCTTGTTCGTGAAAAAGGTTGATGGCAGTTTGCGGTTGTGCGTCGATTATCGTCGCTTAAACAAAGTGACAATAAAGAACCGTTATCCTCTCCCGCGGATTGATGACCTATTCGATCAACTGATGGGTGCAAGTTGGTTTTCAAAGATCGACTTGCGGTCAGGATATCATTAGATGCGTGTAAAGGATGAGGATATCCCGAAGACTGCTTTCCGCTGTCGTCATGGGCATTATGAGTTTGTTGTAATGCCATTCGGCGTGAAAAATGCTCCAGCTGTTTTCATGGGGTTGATGAATGTTGTGTTCCGTGAATTCTTGGACAAGTTTGTTGTGGTTTTCATTGACGACATCCTTGTGTACTCCACATCTGAAGAAGAGCATGCAGAACATCTACGAGCTGTTTTGGGAGTTCTTCGCCAACATCGGTTGTTTGGGAAGTTGTCCAAGTGTGAGTTCTGGGCTCGAGAAGTTCGTTTCTTGGGACATGTTGTGTCCCAAAATGGAGTATCTGTGGATCCTTCGAAGATAGAAGCAGTGGTGTCTTGGCCAGCCCCCAAGACCGTGTCAGAGGTGCGAAGTTTCCTTGGTCTCGCAGGCTATTATAGGAGGTTTGTGGCTAATTTCTCCCGAGTTGCGACTCCTCTGACAGCTTTGACCAGGAAGGATCAAGCGTTCATATGGACTGATCAGTGTCAGACAGCTTTCGAGTATCTGGAGGAGGTGGTGAGGCTTCACGGAGTTCCTAAGACGATCATTTCTGATCGAGACCCTCGTTTTACCTCGAGGGTGTGGAGAGGTCTCCAACATGCTTTTGGCTCTCAACTATGCCTTAGCACTGCTTTTCATCCTCAAACGGATGGTCAGACAGAGCGAACCATCCAAACTCTTGAAGACATGTTGCGCTCGTGTGTTCATGATTTTGGAGGTTCATGGGTGAAGCACTTACCTTTGGTAGAGTTCGCTTACAATAATAGTTTTCACTCTACCATCGGCATGGCGCCATTTGAAGCCTTGTATGGCCGGCCATGCCGTTCTCCGTTGTGCTGGACTGGGGTCGGAGAGTCAGCAATTCTCGGACCAGAACTAGTGCAGAATACGACGGAGATGGTTCAAGTGATTCGTGAGAGGACGAAGACAGCACAAGATCGTCAGAAATCTTATGCGGATCAAAGAAGGAGACCCTTAGAGTTTAATGTTGGGGATCATGTGTTTCTGAAGGTGACTCCCCGTCGTGGGCAGCGAAGGTTTGGTCGCGGAAGTAAGCTTTCTCCCCGTTTTGTTGGGCCTTTCGAGGTGTTAGCTCGTGTTGGAGCTGTGGCATATCGAGTAGCACTTCCCCCTCGGATGAGTCGGATACATGATGTTTTTCATGTATCGCAGCTCCGTCATTATCTTCATGATGAATCTCATGTTATCGATTGGGGAGAGATCGATATTGATGATGATGCAACCTTCGAGGAGCGACCTGTGGAGATCTAAGACCACAAGGAGAAGGTGTTACGTGGGCGTTCTATTCCTTTAGTTCGTGTCTTGTGGCGACACGGTGGCATGGAGGAGAGTACCTGGGAGCGTGAGTCACAGATACGTGCTCAGTACCCAGAGTTGTTTAATGTTTAACTCCTTTCATGTAATGATGTTTTCTCTGTGGTTGCACCTTTCATGTTTTATTTATGTACCTTTGATGTGATGTTGTGAATGAATTGTTTGGGTATGGATTGTTTGTTCCCGGATGTCATAGTTTTGTTCCAGCTTTCGAACAACTCATGGTGGTTTTCCCCTGAGAGGTATCTTATGGGGTGGTTGTTCGGACCCCTCTTTTCTTCTGGGTTGGTTTTTAATTCTCGAGGAAGAGAATGTTTTGAGAGGTATCTAATGTAATGGCCCGGACCTCTCTGGTCCATTACTTTGTGAAATGTTGGTGTTGGAGGTGTTCCGGGAGGTCAAGGGGACTTATCCCCAACACTTTTCCATTTTTTTCTAGTTCTGTGAACAGTGTTTCCAGTTTTATGAACAGTAACAGATCGGTGAGACAGATCAGTTTCACAGATCGGTGAGACAGATCAGTTTCACAGATCGGTGAGACAGATCAGTTTCACAGATCGGTGAGACAGATCAGTTTCACAGATCGGTGAGACAGATCAGTTTCACAGATCGGTGAGACAGATCGGTTTCACAGATCGGTGAGACATATCGGTTTCACAGATCGGTGAGACAGATCGGTTTCACAGATCGGTGAGATAGATCGGTTTCACAGATCGGTGAGACAGATCCGTTTCACAGATCGGTGAGACAGATCCGTTTCACAGATCGGTGAGACAGATCAGTTTCACAGATCGGTGAGACAGATCAGTTTCACAGATCGGTGAGACAGATCAGTTTCACAGATCGGTGAGACAGATCAGTTTCACAGATAGGTGAGACAGATCAGTTTCACAGATCGGTGAGACAGATCAGTTTCACAGATCGGTGAGACAGATCGGTTTCACAGATCGGTGAGACAGATCGGTTTCACAGATCGGTGAGACAGATCGGTTTCACAGATCGGTGAGACAGATCGGTTTCACAGATCGGTGAGACAGATCCGTTTCACAGATCGGTGAGACAGATCCGTTTCACAGATCGGTGTGACAGATCAGTTTCATGTACAGTAACGGTGGGTGAACAGTGTTTCCAGACTCCTACAGTTTTTCCCCTTTTGACGTTTCCTTTGACGTAAAATACATTTAAAGCCTTATTTTAAGGGCTCTTAAGGCCGATTCAAATGCCATAAATCCTATATTAATTATTCCTAAGGCTTGGAATGTTTTACTTGGTCAAACCGCGTGGGTTAATGCGATCCGTTTTTAATGGAGAATTAACCGGATCTTAAACCGTCACCTCGTTAAATCTTAAAAAGGGACGAGATATCATTCTCCCTTGTTCCTTCCCTTTGTTCTTAACTAAGAGGCGCTAGAACCTTTCAATCCTTTCCCTAGGAGTTGCACAAACAACCCTTTCTCCTAGGATCAGTCCCGCTCTGTTGGATGCAACCAAGCTGTGTCGATCATTCTTCCACATAAGTTGTCGCGAGGGGAGGATCGTGACCTGCTGTGTGGATAAAGGACGTCAAGAACTCTTCGAGGTAGGGGATTCATGGCTTCTCTAATTATATATGTGCAATCGTAGAATTAGCATGATTTATTCCTTTGGATCACAATGAAATTGACCTAATTAAATACTTGAACTGGATTAAAAGAATTGGTTGATCGCGTGGTGTTGCTTTATACCGTGATAACGGTTTGCCTCATGTTTTCCTAGATATAGTGATATCTATGTTTCTTTGATTTGTTGATCGTTCATGATAGAAATTGATAATGAACGTAAAGCTGGAATTAACTGTTGATTAATTGGCGAAGGATAAAGAGGCATATAAATTAATCTGTTTTTTTTTGTCGTTGTTGTAGTTGTTCTAATTTGAGGATAATCAAATTAGGGAAGTAAGTTTGGTTATTTAATTGTGATAGCTTACTGATTAGGTATCCATGATTGGAACCTACGAATAACAAATCTGTTAATTCAATATGGATTAGAAAACAGATTATGTGGGAATTTCAAAAAGGGTTCTGAGTTACCCTCTTGTTTGTTAACGGGCCGAGAGCCCATTTTGTGATGTTCGTTTTCCTGCTGCTTGTGCTGTGATGTGAGCCTGGACGGTTGTTGTGATATGTAGAGGCATGGAGGCCTTATAGTTGTGGCAGCGGATGACGCCTAGTCTGGCGAGATGCATCGGTTTATGCATATGGGTGTTAGGGAGGGCACCAGGGGTGATGGAATGGGATGGATGTGGTTGCTGGTTGCTTGTGGTGTTCTTGAATGTTAATCTGCCTTGCTTTTCCCCACTGCTCAAGGCAGCTGGTCTTGCTACCATTCTTCCAAATGAGGCGAAGATGCGCGGGGTATGCCACGTGCTTTCCGTGTTTAGCCTCTCGAGGGAGAATGGGTATATGCTCTTTCTATAGGCGGCAAAGACCCGACGGGTAGTATATCTACTCACCGTGTTGAGCCTCCTTTGTGTTTAGAAGCATAGGATGTTTTTCTAGAATGCCTGGGAATGTGGAAAAGTATTTCTGTAATGAATGTTTGATTAAATGGTGAAAATCCACGGGGATGGAGATGCTAGAATTTAAAGGTGATGTGAATCTTAAAAAGGAGCAGTTGTATTGAAAGTGACGCCATTTCAGTTAAATGGGGAATTGTTCAATCTTAATTAATGCTTAAAGAATTAACTAATGTACAGTGGAACTGATAAATGAGAATGGAGTAATCTAATAAAGCTCTTCAATTGGTTGTGTGCTTATATGATACCTAGTCTTAGAAGTAGCAGCCTGGAGTCTGAGAGACGTTAGCTGCAGTTGTATCTAAGACTAGGTAATGCCCATAGTGTGGATGTGAGTTACTTATATATTCTGTACTTTTTGTGTTTCTATACGCTACTCCACCCTGTCGGTAAGGGCAACTGACACCCCGGGGATTCTGAGCCCTGGGGGGGTGTTTTCCCCAACATTCTGATGGGAGGTTGAATGGCTGACTACCCCCTTTGGCCCCGCTCTCTTCTCTTGGTAGATCTTAGTGCTGGTAGGCACAGTGGTTAGTTTTACCCATATATGTGAGTAGAGGGCTGTAATGGCTTGTGGTTATTTCACACACATATATTCTGGATATAGTATCCTATGGACTACTATAGGTGTAACGTGTATAGGCTGTGATGGCTTGAGGATCCTTACTCGGTGTATGGGCTGTAATGGCTTGAGGTATAATACCCGACGTATGATAGACGTTATGCGAGCTGTGGTGGCTCCCAGAAACTACCTGGTTACTTTTGGTTGTGAGGATTGTGTGGAGCTTAGCCGAGGTGTCTGCGGGCAAGCCTATGTGGTGCACGTGGTGCAGATTGTGGAGCTTGACCCATGTTGATACGGGCAAGCCTTTGGAGAGAGATGCACAGGACGTATGTCGTTGGGGCAAAGCGGCAAACCAGTGGGGAAGTAGTAGCGGGGTACCCTTGACATTCTTTACTATATGCTATATTCTTGTATGTGTTACTTGGTGAGAGTAGCCATGGTGAGGTTGGGAACATAGTATACCTGTTTAGGTGACGAGTTAGTTTCACTTGTTGTTCACTGGGCTTTAGCATGCTTTCTTTACTTTTGCACGAGAGTCTTGGGGAGGATCCTACTGAGTATACTGTTATACTCACCCTATGTACATATAAACTGTTTTTCAGGTCACTTGGAGCAGGTTGGAGATCAAGCTGGTTACTACTAGCTTGCGGTTGGAGGAGGAGCTGTTCGGGCTTGTGGTCGCTGTCGTTTTACTTTCTTTTGGGTACTTTTAGTTTCCCCTTTCAGTTGTAGTACTTTTGCATGACATTTCATATATGTACTTGGGTTTCTTTTACATTTCAGTTATGAGTTGGAGTTGGTTGGATTCTATTCTATCTCTCTCTTCTGCATGTGTTCTCTTAGAGGGTAATGCCTCCCATTTGTGTGTGTATTATACCCTCGGTGCTAGTCGCCAACCCGGGGCCTACTGGAGGCGGGACTCGGGGGTCATTATCTCCCTTTTCACATTGCCGGCCCAGGAGGGGTACACTTTGTGGGGAGGGGGTCGTGACATTTTATACTTTTATTAAAATATATTTTATTTTTTGTTGTAATAAATCATTATTTTCTTATGTTCATCATTGTGTACAACAAAAGATATAGAACACATAATGTTTTTAATGATAAATATATTCTAAAACACGAAGGTGTTTAATTCTACCACCTTATAATAATTTCATTGTAAAAATTCATGTTTCACAGAAGAAAATAATAGAGTATAATTTTACCACATTACACCATCAGGTTCCCACATAGATTCCTTAAATTAATATTTTCTCTATAAAATATTTAATATGTGGGTGGAATTGTCCTATAACACATTATCTCATAATCTAGAATCTCCACTAGTTTTTATCAAGAAAATATATTACTAGAATCATACAACCTCTGAGTTAAGTTCATGTGAAGGATCAAGCACATACTTCCTCAAAATAGATACATTAAAAACACGATGATCTTGGATGAGGATTAGTGGAAGCAAAAAAGGGGTAAACTAAAGTAGTGATATGATCATAAATTTCATAGGGACCGATATACATGGGGATTAAAATCCTCTTATTTTCAAATTTCATAATATTCATCCAAGTAGGTTTTCATAATAATTACTTGTGACCAATAAAACACACTAGATCTAACCAATGATTGTCAACATAAATTATCTTTTGAATCTAGGTTTTCCGAATGTTTTGATGAATATATCTAATAATCTCTTACATTTATTTACATAGATATGATTCTAATAGAATATGTTCTAAAGATTATTCAAAACATGATGGATTTATACACTTCTTACTATAGAGGGATTCATAAGGAGCCCCCTGAATGATTGAGTGAAATATATTAATGTTAGAAAATTAAACCAAAGTAATGTTTTGATCCCAACCACCATTTAAATCCATTGATAAATCCCTAAAAATATCATCTAGGTTTCAAATTTCACTCTAAAAATAACCTTCTATCCGAGGGTGATATAAAATGATAATATTTATATCTATACTCAATTAAAAAAAATATTCTCTAGAATATCAATGTAATCCTAAGACACTGAGAACATATGATTGAGAGTGAAACTCTATGAACCCCTACCACTTCCTTAATGTATGTTTTTGAAATCTTATCAAGTTAATTATATCCCCTAATTGTATTGATAATCAAAGACTTTATAAGTGTATCGAATATAAAACAAATATAATTGTGACTTTTGAATTCATGGGGAGTCCTATGATGGAATCTAGGGTAATTTTCTACTATTTCCATATAGGTAAGGGTAATGGTATCATTATCACCTTATAATTATACTATTCATCTTTAACTTACTAACATACTAGTCATTGATATAGAAACTCTACAATGTTCATTTTCTTATTGTCCCAAAACAATTCTCTTTCAGATCTCTATAAATTTTATTTTACTTTAAGGATGGATAGATATTGATGAAATGTGTACTTAAACCAATATATCCTTCTTCTATTCAAGTATTTAAGGGATATATATATGATTACTAAATCTTATCATTCCACAATGGTTAAGGTTGAAATGTAGGAAAATACTTATCTTATTTTTTCTCAACATCTTTCTTTTATACTTCATTAATCCTTACATAGATTGATGGTTGAACATTTATTTGATCAAAATAGGATTTATACCTTTAGCAACTAACTTCATGTCTCATACCATTAAAAATATATAAGTATTGTATATTTTGAAATCCACATCATGGAAAAGCCTGAATGATCCTTCCAACTCAAAGTATCTCTAACTTTTTCTACTTTACAAAGTGATATGTATTAACTATTCATAATCTATAATCAAACAAAACCATATCTTTTGGTTCATATTCATCACTTTCAAAATGAATATATAATTCAATCTTTAATGAATAGTATATATAACACATATCACCATGAATATAATTGATCTATATTTTCGATGAAAAAATTACTTTTTCCAGATCTAAAACATGAGTTGGGTAATTTTAGTTATGAACCTTTTGTTAGTATGACATATATTCTTCTTCCTTGTTATTATTCATGAGTAAACACCCTATTACCTTATTTGATGCATCAATATATATCATAATCATGTCTCCACATTAGGTTTGTGTGATTACATGTTAACATACCAACCTTTGTTCTAGATCCTTGAAGTTTTATTCACATTCATTTATCTAAAGGAACATGACTCCCTTATCCGTCAACATGGTTAGAGTTGTTAATCAGAGTGATGAATTTATCACAAAGAATCAGTAATATCCAACAAATAATAGAAAACTATGGATCCTAATCAACTTGTTTGGTCTGGAATATTGTTCAATAACTTCTATGTTTAAAGGATCCATAGATATACCCTCACTTATAATTACCCTTTATAGGAATTATACTTTTTTATCCATAATTCAAACTTGTGAAATTTGGAATACACCTTCTAATTCATTATTTTTTTCATCAAAATTCTCAAATAATCTTCATAACCATCCTCTATCTTAGAATATATGACTATTACATCCTAAAAGACTAACACAAACTGACCTTGGCAATCTCCAATGAATAGATTCATTATATACATGAAGATAATGTGGGAATTGGTAAGTCAAAAATACATTATTAAAAATTCATAGTTTCCATACATTGTACAGATGTTTTTCATGGGTATATCCTATTTTTTGACCCTTAATTTATTACATAAAAATATAATGGGAATTTTTGAAATTTATTGGGTTCCATGAAGATGATTAAAGAATTTATCATTATGGGGTAGATAATACTTGTTCCTAATTGAGATATTGTTATATTCCTGATAATAAAAATAATAATTATTGACCCATATTTTATCATAAAAAATATCAAGTGAACCCTATAGTTACACACAATATCTTATGAGACCCTTTTCTATATTTTCCTAGAGTTTTTTATTCAATTCATACTACTAAATTGGGGCGATTCTACGAGGAGTATTTAAGATAAGCATAACACTAGTTTTGAGTTATATTGAAAATTAAACTTCATGATTTAGAGGAAGATTAGAAAAATATTTAGGAACTATATCATAATAGACCTAAGAAATAAGAATATATTCAATATTGAGTTCCTCACAACAATATTGAGGTAAATACTCTACACTAATAGGTTGTAAGATCCATATAATGGAAATAATATCGATTTTAATTTTAAGTTCCCCCTTTCTATGACAGATGATCATAAGATTATTTCAAATATACAACATGAAAACCCTTCCTCATGAAATGATATTGGATCTATATAGAGTGAAACTCTCTATGCCCAAAATCATATAAAATTCATCTTTATAGATAAAAGCAAGATTATAAGGATACACATTCCCATAAAAATCTATCAGAGAGGAGATAAAGACATGATATGAAATCATTATACCATTGATAAATTAATATCTAACAATTTAGGTGGTTATTTTATACAATTATCAAGTTACTATAAAATAAAAACAACAGGTGGATTAATATATAATACATTTAAATATCACGAAGGTATAATAAGCATTATTTTATCAATTACATTGAAGTTATCATAATTTTATTATAATAAAAATGTTATTGTGTATGGATAGAATCTATAATTAGAGTGATAAATTATATTATATCATGTTTATTTTGTTTCATGTATATTATATTCTTTTATTATTTTTGAAATTTTTGAAAGTTTTGCGTTTATTTTTTATGTTTTATGGAAATTAATTTCTAACACACAATTTCTTATAGGACACCTAAAATTTAGTGTTGTATATGTGGATTAACCTTATAAAATGAATGTTTTCAGTACATTATTAACATTCATAGTGTGGTTCACATGGGTAATACAAAATTTAATAAAACCATGTGATGGAAAATTTTGGAAAGAATAACTATGATGTTTACCCTTACATGTGGTCCATGGGATGAACATGTTTCACACAATTATGATAAACCATGTGAAAACCATGTGAAGAAATTTTTAGCTTAGAAGAGATATTTTTTATGGTTGAAACATAATTTACCCAAATGTGTGGCCAAATTATGCAATATGCCTAGATTTTTAATGGGTTGAAATTCTTAATCTACCTCGTCCCCTATTTACAATATTTTACAATACCTTATCCCCAAATCTCCTGACAAAAATACCCCATACATGAAGGGAGATTTAAATTCCCCTACAAATTCAACATACAAACTATCTTCCATAATTTTATCATGCAAAACCTTTGATAGGCCATCCTTTCCATTTTTTATTCTACTCTTACTTATTTTTCTATTTTCATTTGGTTTAATCTTTCCACTAGAGACCTTGGGGTTTCCATGTAAATATTATAGATTTTAGGTGACACTTTCATGGAAGTTTTGGTTTTTATGGCTTTATTAGGACCCATTAATTCATGATTGAGAATCTTCCATTGACTATGATGACATTCAGATTGATAAACATTTAATCAAAGTAGTTTATTTTGTGATTTTATTTTATTTAATATTGGATTATTATCTTGAAATCTCTAAATGTTTTTTTGTTAAATTTATTTTTTATGTGACAGATAAATTAAAATATAAATAGATTTGGAGGTGCATTTTTATAATAAATTATTCCTTCGGAATTTAAAGTGGTAATAGAAATTTTATGTATTAATAAATGGATGAATGGTTTTTTTAAAATAAAGTTTGGCCTTTGAGAATGATTTGACCTCATTTGGGGTAGGAAATAAATTGGAAAATAATGTTTGAACTATTTTGTGGATTCCAATGAATTAGGCAAGGTGATTATTAATTGGGATTCAAAATGGTTTTATGGAAATTATTTTAGATAATGTTTTAAAATTAGATTGTAATGGTTTAACTTTAAACAATGGTTTGGAAGTGAATTTAGAACCATTAGAAAAATTACTTGGCACCCCAAATATATTTTCATAAAAAATATTTGGTAATTTCAATTATTTTTAATAGTTTTGTGTATAGAACACTCTTTTATCCCATTTTATTGTTTCTATTTAATGGATGATGATTAATGTATATTGAGTGAAGGTGATGGAACCCAAGAGATGTTTCTTGGGATGTTGTTTGTGGAAAGTTTGAGATTTTTTTGATGAATTTTGATGGATTTATTAGAAGTATTTTTTCTCACCTTCACCTTTTTTGGTCATGGTAACCTTGGTAACTATGTAGGATGTCTAGATTTATGGTTCAATAGATAGTCACAAATTATTAGTGTCCCCTATTCCGTGAGATCGGACTAGATGTGGTGTACCCATGATGACTTCTTGAGAAAGAATAGTCGGATGGCTTGTGTTAGAATGTAATATATACTAGTAATTGATATGTAATTTGTAATTTCTATAAATATATAAGATAAGACTTAGGGTAGATCCCATGACACTTATTCCAATGATTGGTTGTTTTACATGTGGTATTTTTTTTGTTTCCTCTATATTGACTAGTGTGTCACCATTAAATGTTTTTTTATTTATATATTTACATGATGAATATAGTTTGTACTTTTATACTTGTGTGGTGGGAGATGATTTTTTAAATTATATTTGAAACATATTTATGAAAGGCATTTTAAATGGAAAGGGTATTTTGAATTGTGAGTGTGATATAAAAGAGAGTTTTTTCTATGATTATATACCTTTAAGAAAAAAATAAAGGAAATATAATAAACCTATTGTGGAATGTTATTGGCATTGATGTACTCAAGTTTGATTAATTTATTTTCCTTTCTATATTTCAAACTTGTATGGATGATGTTTTATTTTAAAAGCATAACACAATATTCCTGGTGGGATCCTACTGGACCTAATTTCTCTCACACTCTTTATATAATATTTTATTTATATATCTTCCATGTTTCTTTTTAAGTTCTATATATTTTTTAGAGATTATGTTAGGGTGGATTATTCCAATGATGTATGCGATGGGATATAGAGAGTTATCATGGCTCACAAGAATATGGAAGCTTTAGTTTAATATTTTAATTATTTTTTAGATTATTGTATCAATATCTTAGATTGTATTTATATTTGGTTTATTTTATATATATGATATTATATATTTATTTTTCTTCATGTTTATTAAAATATTATTACTAAATATTATTATCACAACCCCTCCCCCTAAAGGGACTCCTCATGGGATGGTAGTGAGGAAAGGGAGATGGTGGCCACATAAAGTCAATCTCAAATATCCCATAGGTTGGAAACAAGCATTGAAGGTATATCATACATGCAAATGGGAGGTATTTCCCTATAATAGAAAATATGGAAGAGAGATATATTATAAAATTACACCAATCAACCCCTTATTATAAGGTAAAATAAATCCCATGTAAATACATTAAATTCCACACAAAATTAATACAAATGAAATGGAAAATACAAGTACTAAAAGATAAAATTGATAATGACAATGAAGTCCAATCAGATCCAAAATTACCTAGAACATGTAATATCCATCCCAATATCCATATTTCTCTTACTAATATGATAAATATTTTATATATTTGTAATGTGAGCATAATAGATATACTTAGTAGGATCCCCCCAGTTCCTCTCATTCAAAAGATAAAGATAGAATTCTAAAGCCTATTGAAAAAAACGTGATGCTAAATCATTAAATAAATAGGTATAATAAGTTCCTAGGATAATCATGGACATCTCTCACTATGTGATTCATAAAATATATCACATAATATAATAAAAAAACAAGGGCACCTCACTATTACTTCTCTATTGGTATTCCACTATTCCCTAATGTTGAGCAGATTTGTCCATCTCCCTCCCTAAAAGAATACATCTCAATGAAACTTGGGTTAATGTATGAAGACATAAATCTCAAACATTATATCATATTATCATAATATGGAAAATATCTATATAGAAATCAAGTATTTTTTAGGAACCACCATAACTTATATGTCATGTATCATACATTGGGTATCATACCTCAAGCCATCACATCCTATATGTCGAGTAATCTACCTAGAGAAATCATAACCCATACATATAATAACTATTATAATCCTTAGGATAGTATATTCAGATAAATATATTTGTGAGAAAACCACATAAAATTATAACACTCAACACACATATACAAGAAAGATAACCAACTTCTATAACTGAATATATATACTATGAGGAGAGGAGAGAAGGACCATAGAGGGGGTGGTAATAATCCATTCCTTCCAAACCTAGATATTGAGAAAAATAGCCCCCCATATTCCATTGGGCGATAGTCTCCTTACCTACATAGTTCAGGTAGCATATGAATTTATAAAACATAAAAGATATAATATAAATCACAACCACATTATAGAGATTAACCTTGTCTTAGGCTCGACTAAAACTATCATCACTAGGACACCTTGATACAATTTCTAAGAGATAAAAATCCTAAAAAAATAATTTAATAATTATTATATTAAATGATCTATTTATTTAATTTAAGTTTAATTGTTAATTAATTCACTCATTATCCATTAATTAAATTTATGTTGATTTCATTACATTAACCGCAAATTGGAGTCCACTCCATCCATGAATAATCCAATGGAGTTAATAGTTTCTTAGTATTAATATCTTTAACTTTCCAAAAATACACATCCCCCCCAGGTTAAGTTAATTATTAATCATTATCATTCTATAATTCCAAATACTCTAGAAAAACATCATGGGCTTCCACATAAGATATTTATAACAAATGACATATAGCTGCCTCAAGCAATGAAGAAAAGATTGTAGAGAAACAATTACCTTATCCATGTGTCCTTAAGAAGAAAATTAACAATAAAGAATCCCACATTTTTGTAAAATAATATGAAATATGATATTAGACCCATTCCATTAACTTTAGTGACATACCAAATACTACCCTGTATATCACTGTGCATATCGCCATAAAAAATGATAATTGTTTCACAAAACTAAGGCCTCCCAGCCCTTATCTTTCCATACAAAAATCATCCTTGGATAAAATAACATAACATAAAAAGGATCATATCTAGATAAACACAATGGGTAGTATGGAACAACATAGTCAATTGTAAATGTTGTTCCTAAAATAAAAAATATATCCTTCACATGAAAATGGGTTCCCATGACCGCCAGAGGTATTTAGCTATCACAATAAAATTGTTAACCTAGTCCCCAAACATTTATCTTTATAAAAAAACCAATTTTATTCCATCTTATACAAAATGGTTCATTTATTATAGTTTACATCTATTGGTATCCTAAGGAATAAAATATAAGAGGCTATCAAAATATTTTAAATTCCCCTATAATAAATTCTAGTTTTAGAAAACTGTGTGAAGAAAAATTATTATTTAACAATCGTTTTATTATTACTAAAATCAATAATTTTAAATTTAGGTTCTTATTTATTACTTTAACAAATGGAGTAACAAAATTTAACTATGAAATACATTAAGTATCAAATTGGTTTCTATAAATTACAAGAAAATATTTATTAAATATTCTTATTTAGATTATTTTCCAACAACTAATTATCCATCCTTATATTCCTTAAAAATTTCAAGAAATTACAAAATTCAAATGATGAATAAAATTTTGGGAGAAAATAAAATCCAATATAGAATAGTATATTCTAAAATAATAGGCAAGCTATTACCATAGTGAAAACACAAAAAATCACTAACTATAAACAATTTCACTATTAATCTGGTTTATTAATTGTTAGGGTCAATTCCCTACCATCCAAAGAATTTAAAGTTTAGACATTTTATGATTGAACATATAATAAAAAAATCAATGAATCCCTAAATTTATGATTAAACATTCCTCATTGAGAACATACCAAATTACTAGATATCCAATCACCTCTCATGTAGTAAAATTTACATCCATTTAATAATGTTCTACCATGAAAAAAGCATGCAAAATAAAAAGGAACTCCATTATAATGATAGAGATAAAATCACATTACATGTAAATAGAAAATGAAAGGAAAACAATTTCAAAAGGAGAATAAATTATAATAAAAGAAGGTCAAAATCATCTTGGATGACCAGAGATCAAATTAAGGAAACCAAGGACTAATCCTTATCAGAAGGGGCTTCAATGGACTTCAGAAAGATGACTTGGGGGACTGGGCTTCAGGAGATAAATTTCAGAGAAATGTTGGTTCATAGGGGTTTTTATTTATAGGATAACATAAAATTAAGGAACCTAAATATATCCCCATTGAACATGCTTTAAAACTAGATTTCATTGGAAGGACTATGACAAAATGGAAGGTACCATGCCTTAGCGTGCCAGGTTAAAACCACATCTCAGGAACATGGAGACCTATATTTCATAGATCTTATAAACCCAAAGAGGGAAAATGGTGCTATGTAGACACTACACCATAGCTATTCCATTTCCAAGGTAGATGTTAATCCATATTCTACCTCTAAAACATAGGGTACTTAATTTAGTAGAACTTACCAAACTCACCCCTCAACCCCCTATTCTATATCATACCTCTAAATGTTGTACTTACACATTCTATATGGTTGGCCTATTCTAGTACCTATATGACATTCCTGTATCCATCTCATCTGCAAGGGATATGATATCGATATTCCATAGCTCCAATATGAGAAAACACCTCAAGAATCCCAAAAACCAATGGGGAAGCTTACTCCCACAAAAAAAACATCACTTCCCATTATTAGGATTTACATTTTGGAACACATGATCTCCAACATCAAACTATAGTTGCATCCTCTTATACTCGGCATATGACTTCTGACAATCATGCGTTGTCTTTATCCTATCAAGAATTGGTTGAACTATCTATGTCATGTTAATTACTGGATTTGACATGATAAATGATGAATATATAACACAAATCTAGAACAATGGCGTACAAAAACATTGGTTTTATAATTATTCAAAAGGTTAGATGTAAATGGTGGTGTGAAAACAATTTTTTGTAAAAAAAAACATGACTAAAGGCTGTTGCATCATCCATGAACCTTCAAAATCCAAGACACTATTACAAAAAATATATTCTAGAGTTTGGATATTCTACTCTAAATGACCATAAATTTATGGATGGAAGGTAATGCTAGGGAATAACTAAGATCATAAATCATCCCAAATACCTCTCCAAACTCTGGAGATAAAAACAAGGATCACAGTCAGAGATGATCAACCTCAGCTACCTATGGAGTCTCAACTCCACCTCTAGGTACTAACATGAAAGAAACCCACTGATAATAACTCTTTAATCTATATGAACTAGGATGATATCATCAAATGTTCCACTTCCACCAATATAGAGTAAAAACATCCCCAATCTCAAGGTAAATTGGTAGTGGAGTCCATTGATATGTCCTACCACTTCCACCATAGAAACCCAATGAATTGACAAAAACACCCGAAACAATGTCCTCAAACATCATCTTCTGGAAGACCAAACAATGAGGCAAAAACATAGAAACTAAAGACATCAATCCAAGACATCAAACTATCCTCTCATAGTTCAATGAATATTTTTCATGCCAGGATGTACCAATAAGGGAGAGTTATGGAACTCATGGAGAGTGGTCTCACACAGCACCAAAGGCATGAATTTTCTTTCCCAGAAAATAACCATGTGTTGTTCACCCTCAAACCAACCATATAGGGCTTCATTAAAGACAACACTATCCCTCAAGACCACCACCTTTAA
Organism: Viscum album; assembly: GCA_963277665.1. NCBI lineage: Eukaryota > Viridiplantae > Streptophyta > Magnoliopsida > Santalales > Viscaceae > Viscum > Viscum album. The sequence goes on from OY728132.1 coordinate 881,283,661, forward strand.
ATCCCCCACCCAAGACTCCACCAATTTCTACACCAAGTATGAGTGAACTATCATATAAAAAAAGAAACCATTACCACCAACCTCTCACATATTAGGTTGTATCATTGATAGGTCTTTTGTCACTTCGAAGGAATACCTAGATTCATGCATAGAATCACTGATGTGGCCTTAAAATTTGTTGATTTTATAGATATTTTATTTAATTTTTTAATGATTTAATTCATTAAATGTGTCTTAAGTGTAAAATAATACTTTATTTGTAATTTTGTAGTTTATTTTGGTAATTTATAAATTCTCATATTTAAATTATGTATATTTTTGTATCTTAAATTTTTATGTTTGTTATTCAATTATTTTATTTTTATTTAATTTATATTTTTCCTTTATAATTTTATCATTATGTGATTTAGGATTAATTATGGTAATAAGTAATTTTATTAATTCTTAATCACTTAAATATTAGTTTTATTTATAATATCTTATTTTTGAATTTTTAATATTTTGAAACTGAAACATATAATCTTAATAATTAATCTGAATTCAATTATTAATTTAGGCCTTTTTAATTTTATATATGTTTTCCGCTTTAATTAAAGTACTAAATATATTTAACTTAATTTCATTTTAGTTTTAGTTTCAATTAAAATTTAGTTCTAATTATTGATTATTAGATTTTGAATTTTTGTATTATTTTATTAATTTTACTTTTTAATAATTAAATTAATATTTTGTAAAATAAAATAATTAAGATAAATATGTATTTATTATTTAATATTTTTAAATTTAAATTTAAAATAATTCTTGAATTGTTAATTGTTTATTTATTTAGTTATGTTGATCTACCACATGGTAGAGTACTCATCCACAAATTTTGGCATCTTTCAATAGAAGCAATGAACTACCATTTCCCATCCTCATCCACTGAGAGACCAAAACATGAGATCTTCCTCTATCTACCTTCCCTAGTTCCACCACCCATCCTCTTCCATAGTTCACCCAACTTCAAAACACCAGCTTATGATACTGTCAAATGACCAATTGCCATATTTTATCCAATTGAACCACCATAAAAAAATTCCAAATTATCCTTTGCTAGCCATAATTTTTCCCCAAAATCAATCCATCCACCTCCAAACTAGCCACTGTCAGACTGATCCCACGATCAGCCAACCCACACCACAGAACCCCCACCTCTCCACTACTACTGGTCCCAAAACCACTATTACACTACATCCATTTTAATAAAAATAAAATAGAAGGACGATATGTTTTTATAATTTATTCCTGAAAATTTTGAGCCTTCACTGATCCATCACACCAATGTAAATCCACCAAGGTTCTTGTAAGGAAGATAGATGAACCGACATGCGGCTCCGCTTAAAGGAGGTCAGGCGATTTTAAACTTTACAACCTTATCATATCTTAAATACCACATATACTGCAGCATATTCCATCAAAGAGAATGACATGACTTAGAGATACCCACAACCGAAACGAAGTTGGACACCATGTAGCCGATGAGGCCAAACCCCCAGTGAACCAATCTAAATACACCACTAATTCATATCATTTGAAGGCTAAACTCTAAAAATGTTTCCATACCTAGATCTTCCACCACAAATGCCCCTCCATCATGAAAAAATATGTGCCACCAGTGATAGAGACCTTATGTCGTTGTGCGATGAGGTGCTTTGGCAAAGACCCTCCCCTACTAAAGAAACATATCTGGAGGGGGAGGAGGAGAAAGTCAGAACAGATAAGATATTTGATGAAAAAAATATGAAAATTAAAAAATAAAAGAAAATATAAATTAAAATAATGATAATAATTAATTAATATAATAATTAATTAAAATATTGTCATAATAACAATTAAATATAAATCAATATAAATTAATAATCATAATAATTTAATTTTTATTTAAATAGAATAACAATTATAATTATATATATGTTTATAAATATATAAATATATAATTAAAAATAAGGTTATATATTTATATCAATTTTTTAAATAATAAATACTAAAAAATTATATATACTAATATATATAATTAATTTTGTAAAAATAAAAAAAATAAAAATTCATGTTAATATATCTAATAATATAATTAACTAAAAATAATAATAATATTATTATAATAATAATTTATTACATTATCAGTTTCTTATAACTATAATTATTATTTTTAAATATTTTATTAAATATTCATTATTTGTTGTGAAGTTGCAGAATTAAGCTTTAATCATGACCAACTTCATGATTGTGAACCATTTGGAATTCAGTTAGAAAGGTTATTTCTATGGTCACCATGATGGGATAAGGTGGGGACACATGTTTGGTGAAATAGAGAATACCAACCTGAGCTGGTTAAGGACACTAGTAATGAAAAATAAAAGAATAGAGGAAAAATAATGAGATATGTACATTTAGAGAATATACAATAACTCACATTCTTCATCAAGGAGGAATTCATATACAGACCCAAAAATCGTGGAGTATTAGAACATTTGGGATAGAGACTAAAGAGCATAGAATATTGATCACTACAATTTCATGAGGGAGAACTCTTCTACCTCTTATTTTATTTCATGCATTTTGAATTGAATTGTTAGCTCATAGATTGAATATGATTTTTGGATAAGACTTTAGTGTTTGGGAAAATTTAATTATGTTGTTCAATACAAGCACTAATTCACATTAATTCTTTTTATTAGAATGAATGGAATGATGGGATCTGATTTTATTAAAATTTGATTCATCTCTCATCCTAAATTTTAAAACTTCATGTTCAATTAGAGAGAATGATCATGAATTAATTTCCTTTACCTTAATTAAAAAAATAGAATAATTTGGTGAGGTTTTTCTAATGTAAATTGTTCAAATTCAATTGTTTCTATGTTTCTCGAAGTGGAAAACATAATGAACTATTAAAATTATTGTACAATTTCCTATAGAGGGATGATAATCAGTCCTTTTTTAGTGTTTTGGTTTCTATAAAACTACTGTGAATAAAAAAAATCCATTTAGTATGGTTAGATTTAAATTCCCCTAGCCCTTACTCCTTGCATTAGTCCCAATAGATTTATCCCAATTTTCTATTATCACTGTCTAATTATCATTTCCATTCAATTAAAAGGTAAAAAATATTTTCTCCCACTGTTTATTGTGGATTTCTTTTATAATTGTGGTACACACAACCTTCCTAGTGGGTTTGCCCCTATGAACTATTATACAGTAGTAAATAGAATATATAAATAATTAATCAATGAACTTTTTAATGATTATCATGTCATTTTATTTTACCATTACTGGGGATGGATCTGTGCTACCAAATTTAAAATAAATCCTACAAATTTCTAGTTTTAAAGAAAAATGTTTTGGAAAATTACTACTTTTTCGTTTTTTAATTTTTGTTTTATCTTGTGGATATTTTATCATTGAATTTTTATTAAAAATATCTATTTTTTGTTGATGAAAAATTTGAAACATATTTTTGATTTTTAAAAATAGAAAATCAAGTGAGCTAGAATTATCTTAATGAAACTTGTTGTGTTCTCTTTTGTGGCTATTATGGGTACACTTCATGACAATGTGTTTCTAATAAATTATGACAGAGAGGTCAATTTGAATAAACTCAATAATTATATGAACTAGAGACCAAGGATTATTGAGTACTTGAATAATTAATGTAGTATATGTTTGAAAATTTTGACTAAAGATAAAAAAAGATAGAATTAGAAAAGTTCAAAAAGAAAATTTGGAAATTCAGGAAAGGATAAAAGAAAAATATAACTTAAATTAAGTCATGAGGAAAATTATTAAGGAAAATTTGAAAAGTAATTTCTTAGGTAGAGTGAGTTTGAAACTAAGAAACAATACAATTTTTGGGTTGAAATATAAAACTGATGGAGAAAAAAATTAAGAAATAACTAACTCTATGAATGAAGAAATCAAATATTATAAATATGTGAAAAATAAAAAATGAATTGAGTTGGGATATTTTGAGAAGAAAAGTAAGGATGATTAAAGAGGAATTACAGATTCATTAAATGATTCCATACTTGAAAAAAATTCACTATTTTAAGATATTTGATAATTCGATTTCTCAGGATGAGGAGGAATTGAATAATGATAATTCAAATGTTAAAAATTATTCACTCAGATTTTTTAAAATTTTTCATATTGAAATTGAAATTGAAATTGGGAATATTTTTGAAAAGAACAATAGACTAGAAATTTGTGATTCTAAAAATCCTAAACCTTTTTTGAAAAGCACCCTTCCCTATCTTGAAACATTAATCCCAACAATCCTTGAAATAATGTCTGATGAAAAGTATATGGGAGTGTTTTTTAAAGAAATATTGATTGATGATTTTTAATATCTATATTATTTTAATAAGGATTCATTAATTTATTGTAATATCAAAATGGAAAACATTGTTTTCAAAACTGGCGAAATTTGATTAAAAATGAAAATTATTGAATATGAATTTCTTGAAAATGAACTAATAAATTCCCCCCTCAATATGAACTCAACACTCAAAAAATTTTGTTTATGAAAATGAAAATATTTAATTTAAAATTCAAGCGCCAATGAGCACACACTATATTGAAATTTGGTTGATGATTTTTCATTTCTTTATCCATTTACTAAAGATTCATTAATTTATTGGTCTATCATAATGGATAATGGTGTTGTCAAATTTTGGAAAAATTGTTTAAAAATGAAAATTATTAAATTTTAATTTCTTAAAGATGAACTAGAAAATTATCTCAGTCAAACTAAACTTAAAAAATAAACATACATATTTTTTCAGAATTAAATTCTTGAATGTGAACATCGAGGAGACAATGATCAAAAAATATATGATTTAGTTAGAGTAATTTCTTAGAAGTTGTTGATGATGATTTTTTATTTTCTAATGAAAAAATTTTGGAAGTGATTTATAATATTGCGAAATGTTAATGTTTTTATGATCAAAATTTAACTCTTTTATACTTTTTTCTAAGTCTTCCTCAATTGATTTGGGTTCAAAATCCCTTTATGTGACTGAGAGTCGATTTGTAGAGGAACACATTTTGTGTGATAATTTTGAAACTGCACATGTCACTAAAAAAACCCTCTTTATAAACATTTTATGTACAACACATCCACAATAACCTTTGATTTTGATCTTATATTGATTGTAAATGAGTTAGAGATCTTTGAATATATTGACACACCTCTAGAAGTACCTAGTTCCACTTTGTCCCTTCATGAAAATTTTGAATTATTGAATATGAGTTTATTTTGGATGTGTACATCCCACCTGATAAGATTTATCATTTGGATTCTTTTTTTACAAACATAAATGTTTCCTATAAGAGTTAGAGGAATCAATTATTTTACATCTGGACCAAATTTTCATTAAAAAACTATGAATGTGGATTTACGTAATGAATCATCTTCTCTACTCGGAGACATCATTGAGCAGTCACTAAATAATGAAGGATTTTTTCTAGGTCATTTTATATTGATAAGAGAGTGTAGAGTTTTTTGGAAATTTGAATTCCCATAAATATTTCTTTTCACAAAATATTGGAAAATCATATGTGGTGGTTCATGGATGAACAACCACACCAACCTAGTAAATATGGTTAGTTGCTAGGAAAATGTAACTGAAGAGTTTAAATTTAGTGCTTCATGGGAGTTAACCTATAGCCTTTCTATGTTTTTATGTACATTAATTGTAAGGAATATGGTGTTATCAATGGTCTATCATTTTTTATCTCTATCTAATGGTTTTATGTTATTGGTATTCCTTGTCATTTTTCTAAAGGGAGGTTTCTACCGAGTTGTTATTAGAATAGGTAAGTTACCTTTCATTCTTAATTCACAAGAAGCTTCATGCTGGAGCCTCACTTAAATGAAAGAGCTTCATGAATCAGAGGATATTTTGTTCTATTAATTCATTTGAACATATCATTTTTATTCACCACTTTTCTACACGTCATGGTTTCTTAAAAGGTGGTACTACAATACTTTTAAATTCTTTAACCTTTTCAAATTATGTATCGGGGAGTTAAACCACATGCTTTTAGTGTTTAAGGGAATTTTCATGTCTATGTTAGGTGTTGGCATTATATTTTCTATTATTTTGAAAATCCACTTGAAATAAAATCTCAAACATTATTACACCCTTTTAATGTATTTAATATTTTACAAGCAACAGTTTGAACATTAATTGAAATAATATTATCACTTTTTCTTTAATGATAATCCATGTGTATCTATTGTAAAATATTTATTGTGAAACATCATTTTGTTCAAACTAAAGTATTACACTAGAAATTATTATCAATATTTTTAATTTCAATCCAATTTTGGACATTAATAGTAAAATTCTTTTATACACCTATATATTTAAATTTGAGACGAATGTTAAATTTAATGTTTTGGGGAGAGGGCCCTTAATTAAGATAATCTATGCTTTAATATGAACTTATAAATCAATTTAAAATTATTCAAAGTTTGTTTTTTTCATTTTTTTATCTTAAATTTTAGTGGGTGAAAATTTTTCATCATTTTAAAGCTATGAAGACACTTTGAAATGTTTACATCTTAATTACCCCGTGAGTTTAAATGAGTAAATAATTTCCAGCCCACTTGATATAATTTGTTCATGGTTATATTTTTGAGACAATTTTATTCCATTATAATTTAATTGAAACATTTTGATTGAATCTAACTTATAATACATGCATTTACATTAACAATGAAACTAAAATACTAATACAGGTTGACCATCTCTCTTTCATTATTTAATTCCTTCATCTTTAAACTAAAAATGTGGGATGTGTTATTTATTCATTCACATTGAACCCACTAATCCATTATGTTGTGTCTAATTTGTTTGAGTTATAATTATGTGTATCTGCTCACCTAGTGGTAAATAGATGTCTAGAAGTCTCAATTAAATGCAAGTTGATGTTTATTTAATTCAATTCATAAATATTCAAATGTAATAATTTTACTATTATAGTAATTAATCTTTCACTAAAACCACTTTATTTTAAGAGGCAATACATACAATATTCTTAAAAGGATTCATGGGGGAATGCCTTTTTTACATTAATTATTTATATTTTCATTATTTTTTTTTCAATTTTGAGTCCTTATTCTATTTATAAATTCATTAGTATTTTCTCTAGAAAAATAAATAATTATGTAGGGTGGAATTTGACGTTGCCTAAAAATCTGTTGATTTTTTACATATATTAATAATTTTTTTGATGATTTAATTAATCAAATGTGGATAAAGTGTCAAATAATTTATCAATAATAATATTTAAGTTGATCTTGTTAATTTATCATTTTTATGATTCTGTAGATTTTGGTATCTAAAATATTTAATCATGTTATATCCTTATTTTCATTTTATTTAATTTCAATTTTACTTTTACAATTTTACATTTATATGTTTTCTTATTTATGGTATTTTGAAATTTTATTAAATTTTAATCATTGAAAAAATAGTTTAATTTTTTTAAACAATTACTTATATTTTAAATCTCAAATTTATAATCTAAATAATTAATTTTTCTTCAATTGTTAATTTAAAATATTTTATATTTTATTATTTTATATTTAATTAGTTATAAATATTTTTAATTGAGTTGAATTTTAATTTTATATGAATTTAAAATTTAGTTTCTAATTATCAGTTAACAGATTTTGAATTTATTTATTATTTTTTTAATATTATTTTCTAATAATTCAATTCATAATTTTGATAAAAAATAATTAAAATAAATATGTTTATGTATTTTGGTATTTGTAAATTTAATTTTTTTCAAATTTTAACATTGTTAATTTTTAAAATTATTTTATTTTTCAGTGATACCGATCTACTAGTGGGTAGAGTAATCCCCCCCAAATAATGGCATCTTCCTCTAGTAGAAATGATCCACTATTATCCAACCTCATTCACCGCCATCCCAAAACTATGAATTTTCCACCGACTACCCTCACTGATTCCACCTCCATAGTTCACCCACCTCAAGAACTGTGTTATATCTTATCACCAGATGAACCACTACCATCTTTGGGAGAAATAAACCACCGTAATAAGAACCACTAAAAACTTCCTCCACCATCCCTACTTCTACCAAAGAAGAAAACCACCCACCTCCAAACATGCCACCACCAATGCAACCACCTCCCAACCTCACCCCACATTAGTCAACATTACACCATTGAATCATCGCCACTCCACTAGTACCAGTCCCAAATCCACCATTACCCTACACCAGTTTTAATCAAATTCAAACAGAAGGCCGATATGTTCTCATGATCGACTCCTAATGAATTTGAGCCACTACAGATCCATCACACCCATGTAAATCCACCAAACTCACTACAAAAAAGATGTATAACCATAGTTGATACACCACATGAAGGTGTTCAGTCATTTAAAATTAATTGAGCTCACCAAATCCAATACCCCAATGATCCTACCATGTCTTCCATTGAATAGGATGACATGACTTCAAACCTCCTGCCACCAAATCCACAATTGACACCTAGTTTCCAATGAGCCCGAACCCCCAATGGACTAATCATGATGCACCACTGAATCCTATCATGAGTTTGAGAGACGTTAGCTGCAGTTGAGTCTAAGAATAGGATTTTCCCATATTTTGGTTACGAGATATATTATGTCATGTACCTTTTGTGTTTCTATATGATTATCCACTATATCACTTAGGGAAACTGACACCCTGGGGATTTTGATCCCTAGGGGGGGGGGGTGGTGTTTTTTCAACATTATGGTGGGAGGACAGATGGATGAATTCCCCCTTTGGCCCCAATCTCTTCTCTTGGTAGTTACTTGTGTTGGTATGCATGACAATTAGTTTTCCCCGTATATGTGTGTACAAGGATATAATGGGTTTCAGTTATTTCACACAGATATATTCTGGATATATTATCCTATAGACTACTATAGTTATGACACATATAGCATGTGATGTCTTGAGGATCCTTACTCAGTGTATGGGTTGTGATGGCTTGAAGTATAATACCTGGCATATGATACAAGTTATATAAGCTGTGGTGGATCTCATAAATAACCTTATTACTTTTGGTTATGTGGGTATGGTGGTTGTGCTACATGAGGTACATATTGTGGGGCTTCTCCCATGTGTCCTCGGGCTATCCTTTTTTGGAGAGAGATGCTCAGGACGTGAGACATTGGGGAAAAGAGGAAAACTAGTGGGGAAGTGGTAGCGGGGTACCTTTGAATTTTGTTGTTATATTATATACTTTAGTATGAAATAATTTGTGAGAGTAGTCACAGTGAGGCTGGGAACATAGTATTTCTATTTGGGTGATGAGTTAGTTTCACTTGTTATTCAGAGTTCTTTAACATGGTTTCTTAACTTTTTCATGATAGGATTCAGGGAGGATTATCCTGAGTATACTGTTATACTAACCCTATATTTTACAAACGATTTTTATGTCACCTACAATAGGTTTGAGGTCAGGATGGTTACTACTATCTTGGGGTTTTAGGAGTTGTTCGAGCTTTGTGGTCGCTTTTGTTTTACATTCATTTGGTACTTGTTGTTTTACCTTTCAGTTGTAGTAGTTCTTGCATGACATTACATATGTGGACTTCGGATTTTTTTTTTAATTTTTTATCATAGAAGGAGTTTGTTGGTTTTTATCTTATATCTATCTTTTTCATGTGTTCTCTTAGAGGGTAATACCTCCAATCTGTGTGTTTACTATACCCTTAATGCTAGTTTCCAACCTTGGGCCTACTGGTGGTGGGGCTCAGGTTTTATTATATCTCTTCTCCCATTGCTGGCATAGGAGGAGTCCACATTGTATAAAGGGGGTCGTGATTGATGAGGTTCAACTATATATAACATCACATATTACTAAAATAATGGTATTATATCCAAAAGGAAATGAAAAGTGGTTGAATATTTTGTATATAAATATATTTTTCATGGTTTAAATAGAAAGAAAACACTGATTTATCTATATCTAAAACATTGAAATAATTTGTAGGGGTGTCACCTATTAATGAGTTTACATGGTCTAGTTTTTATATTAATGGTCTTACATTTTATACAAAAAATAAAGATAGAAGTAGTATCATACAAATTAGTGTGGTTATGGTAGTCACTAATGCACTTGATTTTTCAAGTGTATAATATAAAAACAAAATTTATATCAATGAAACATTTTGGAGTTGTTGAGGATATATAGGAATTTGATTATACTATATTTTGAATAATATAATTTATGTATAACTTGGTAGATAATAATTGTTTTATGAAACATAATGATTAATGATTTAAATTTGTGGATTATATGTTAGTTAGATATAAAGGGGAACCATTTATTATGGAGACACATGAAATAGATATTTTATGTTACCAACCCATCGAATGATCATTGGTCCATCATTATTAAAGGGAAATAAATTCATTTGGGTGATGTCGATGATGATTATTTTTGGAGTTATATGAGTTTTCTTCATCTATTACACAGTTTATTGATTGTAGAAATGACTAAAATATAGTCATAGTCCATTCTATACAAAATGATCACGTTGAAGGGATATAGGAAAAAATAAGCTACATTATTTATTATTTTGGTAAATATTTATATTTATTTTAAATTTAGACAAGTAAAAACACTATTTTTTATATTGGTATGTACAAATATGTATATTTATATACATATATACATACATACATACATACATATATATATATATATATATCATTTCTAGGGGTATTGTGTTAAATTTTATATTCAATAGATGCAATAAATTTATTTTATAGGAAAACATGACATCATTATGTTTTGGTAAAATTTTAAAATATAAAAACACTTTTTTGTTACTGTGAAATTTAAATTTATAAACGTTGATCATTTATATAAATTTGTAATTAATATTATATTTATTAATTTATGTTTCATATTTTTTGGATAAAAACATGAATAAATTATTTTTTTGGGAAACTTACACATTTATAGAAACTATTCATTTTCATGAATATTTTTATATTCATTTTTTTAGATAAAATTTTTTTTAAAAATATATAGGTACAAAAAATATTACTGCATTTATGTTTTTAAATAAAAAGGATAGAGGAAAAGAAACACATAATGAGTTATGTGTATGTTTCTTCCATATCAATAAATCATTAATACTTATATTATTTATAGAATTTAGAATTTTAATTTATCAAAATTCTTTACATGACTAATGGTGATCCTTTTAATATGGATTTTTCATCTTCTTCTATAGTGAAAACAATACTTAGAGTTGGTATATTTGGGATTACAAGTTTTATGAATCTTTCACTTTATCGTGAGGAGGGGAGGTTACATATTAAATTTTAGGATAATGATAGTATAATTTGACTATATAAAATGAATTTTAGGAGTTATATCACTATTAAGAGCTGTTTTCAGATTAATATTTTAGATCCTAATTAGACCTACCTTGAAATGGAAATAAAATATCTGTCATGGGAGTTCATAATGGTAAAATATCCCAATTTATTTATGTTTACTTAATTATTTAAATATTATATATTTTATATGACCGATATTTAATTTATTCAAATATAAAAGATATTTTACATTTAGGAAATGAAATAAATTATCACAAGGTGTGTTTATTTAGTGGTTTTCTGAAGGAGAGATTTTAAAATTAAATTTTAAAAAAATTATGGAATGAAAACCCATTCCTCAAGTATGAGTTTTTAGATATAGCTACGTGGACTAATTGTTTCAACAAATAACATGATGAGACATTTATGGTATGATAATTATTATATATATTAATTATTTTATATAACATGACTACATATTCATTTATTTTTATGTCGGCGAACTCTAGGAGATATCACTAAGAGATATATTTATAAAATTTCTACACCATATATTATCACAAGGAGTATATTATTTTTTTGAGGGGGAAATTATTATTAGAACATTTGATGAATCAATAGATTAGTCTATAATCGGCTCAGATAAGGTGAATTTTGGTCATCCATATCCCTCCTTACCATTAAAAATGGAAAAGGGTTAGAATTAACCAAAATGAAACATTTCTTAAAGATCAATCTAAAAAATTTTCCCACTAAATTATCAATTTTTTTTTATATTTTTCATGAATGTTAGTAATTTTTAAATTCACTACATCAATATACCATTTTAATATATCATTTCAGGACAACCATATGGAGAAAGTGACAAAAGGGACTTTTATCCTTATGGGTAGGATGGAAATTCTAACTACTATTTTAGGAAATCCATAACAACCTGACCATGTAAGAGGATTTTAGTTGAGTGTTGGTATATGAATGTTTTTTCATCCAAGTACAATATCAAGGGATGAAAAAAATAAATTCCTTAAAAATGAGGAGGAATACATAAATGAGTCAATGATAAATATAATTAAATAATTTATACTAACTATGTGTGAATAAATGATGATGCAGTTAGAGCAAGAACAACCGTTACACTTAGATCCTCCACCTCTTCATTCAGACCAGACCTTATACTGTGAGTTATATACTAGGTATTACCATGTATATATTATAGTGTATTGAGTAGTACATATTTTGAGGGATTCTATACATAAATCTAATATGCTTCTAGTGAAGTTAATATCAACGATGAATGATATTAGATATCCAAATGATCTATTTTCACTTCTTACAAAGGAGGTTACTGGGGTAAGAGATTATGTTTGTTATTTTTTACTCTAGTCAAGTATATTTCCTCATCCCATGGAATATGAAGTATGCATTGTTTTTTATATATTATTTATTTTTTATTTAAAATAAATTATAAATTTTTTATATTGAATTTAAATTGAATTATTTTAAATCAATACAATTAGTATAAAATAAATAAATGGTTCGAAAACCAACACTCTTAGAAACATCTGATATTTATGATGGGCTAAATAAATTATCCCATATTTCTTATTTATTCAAGAATTTTTAGGATTTCTCAATGAAATATGATATATTTCAAAGAGATTATAAATTTATAATATTTAAAAAAATATCTCATTGATATTTTTAGTTTAGATCATCTCACCATACCTATGTTTCTATTTTTTTGTGTAAATAAATTTTAATTCCAGTTAATGTTTCCTTAAAAAAATAATTAAAGTTACATAATTTATGATGTATTTAATTAGATATATCAGGATTATTTTCATTAAAAATTATATAACATTAATTTAGGGGTTTATGAATCTATAATACATTTCAGTGATAGTTCTACATATGAATGATGATACTAGAGTTATATATATATATGTGAAATATTATAAAATATAGATATTGGGTGTTGGTTTTTTTATATTCCTTGATGGGAATGAAGGCTATAATTAGAAACTAGTATTCATTATAATGTCATAAATTAATTAAATTTTATATTGTAATATTCATTAGATATTATGCATATTATGCCTAAATGAATTCATAATACATTGATTTTTCTATTTATTAGTGGAGTTCATAAATCTTTTGAAAAATTGCTAATGATTTAAGATTATTCATTTTTATAAGTTATTTAGTCATACATATTCTTACTATTAATTTTTTTAGTTGAATTATAAAATTAAAGGTTATGTGAGATATATAAAGATTTTACTTGTCGATACAGAATCCAAATAAAATTAAATACATCAAAATAATTGTCAATAAACTTTAACTGGATAATTTTTTTGCCTTCTTTTATATGTGGGTTTTTATTTTCATGTTAATGTTTCATAACTGTTATCTCATCATCAAAAAGGAAATGTGTAATATGGTTATTATGTTTTTATATTTATGTTTGAGATCTTCACAACATCGATGATGATTTAAATTAATAAGGTCGGTTCTATAAATTAATTTATGTTTTATATCAAAATATTATATTTATTTTAATTTTATAACATTCATTGGGATTGTATTTTTTTGATGATGTTTCTCCATATATGGATGAATACAATACAAAACATTTATTTTTTTCGTAAACTATATTTTTGTATGGTAGATTTCTAGATTGAATATCATGAATGTATCTCTTTTAATTAATGTTTACACAATGATAATTTTGAAAAAAAAATCTTATTTATGCTATTTTTCATATTTTTATATATGAAAACTATTAATAATCTATTGTCACATGTATTTATTGAAAATTGAATAATTCATGTTGATTTTTGTATGAAACACTGTCGAAAGTGAAAAAATATTTATCGGGATTTCAACTTTTCCCAAAATTTATGTTGAAAGATGTTTTCATGTCAATTTTCTATACAATCAATGTGGTTTACTAACATATTTTTATTCATAAAATTAGACATATTTTTTGTTTTAAAAACTATATTTAATGATAAAAATTTGTTTTGAAGGCCTTCCACATCAGGTTCAGTTAAAATTTGACTTGGAAATCCTCTTTTTATGTCAATTTTATAAAAAAAAATATGTGAAATTTCTCATAATTGTCCTTTTTTAAGTTTCTTCATTGGGTATGAAAATAAAATGATGTCGAAACAAATTTTTTAACATCTCCTATGTCATCTTATATTAAAAAATGAAATTAAAAATGTAAAAAACTGATATTAAAAAAGTGTTTTCCATTAGGGGGTCTTTAAAAACTCTCCTCATTGTCCAATATTATAATGGGATTTGAATTTCGTAAATAATTATTTCATCATTTTAGATGAATATTTATTACATATCATAACGATACATGCTCTAGAGCTATATGGGATTAGTGTCTTTGGAGAGTATATACATAATCAACTTATTTAATTAAAAATCTTCAATATATCTCATAAAAATTATCTCACATAGTATCACACTTTGACATAACCTACTTAAAACCATTAATTATAGCTTAGGTAAATAGAAATAAGTAGGATCAGATGCTTAGTAAGGGTAAACATGGTAGATATCAACCAATGATCATAATTGATCATAAGATAACAATAAGGGTATATGACAAGATCATAACATATTAAATAATACCATAAGAGTCACAGAACATAAGTCATTAGTCAATATATAAGGTTTTGTCATAAAAAAAATACATGAGTCATAATATTAGGGAATCATCAATAATCAATCATGATCCATGAGAACTTATGATAAGCTTACGGAATAACTTTTGGAAAATATATAAGCACATAAAATTATTTCCTTAGTGAAAGAGAACTACAAAGCGTACCATAGTGAACAAAGTCCCATAGTGGATTGGGTTTACTCCCATTTCTAATAAACTTATAGGGAATATTCCTATAGTGCACTGTGTTCACTATCTATTTTCCTTTTATATTGTCTCATGATATATCAAATTTTAACCAATATTTTGGAGGTTAATATAATTCAATTACTAATCATCACATAATGAAAATCATATATAAGTATGTCATAAGACCACAAAAACTTTCATCAATTAATCATACCTTAATTAACCTTTGGAATGAAACTTGTATCACGAAAACATTTATAAAAAATTATCATCATAATATATCTGGAGAACAAATGTGGATTGAATCATACTATAATATCTCTAATGATGAATATCAATCCTTAAATGATGTTTTCATTGATAAAAAATACATTTATAAAAGCATTGGAAATATGATCTCAATAATACGATAAAATTCTTTTATTTTGGAAATTTTTTAAAAATTAATATTCAAATGAATATGGGAATATGTTTTTCCTTATAAAAACCATAAAACTTTGTAATGTAAGAATTTTAACAAATAACTTATGTGATTATGGGAAATTTTTTTCATTCTGTAAATGTAATTTTTTTTCTTTTCACTATTTAAAAAAATTCATATATAACCTATAAAAAAATATGTTATATATTACTTCTTTAAAACATTGGATATAAAGTCATATATAGTTGAAAATTGATATATTAAATCATTTTAAAATATAAATTAATATTATTTTTTTATTTTAATCAATATAGATATAGAAGAATAGGATTCCCAACAAAAAGGATAAATATGGCTTGTATTTCAAAAAAAAATTATTTTGATATTTTTGAGTAAAATAATTGGGAAAATATAAATATTAATTCAAAACCTCAGAAATAACTAGAGGAGATAACAGTATATTGGTTTTAACAAATAAATAACATATAATTTATCATAATGGAAATTGAAACATAAATAATCCTGATAAAAGTTATATTGTAACATAAACCAACACACCTTAAGTAATCATTTAATAAAAACCTCAGGAAAGAAATAAACATATTTGGATTTTAAAATAAATATTATTTTTTTAAAAAAAAAAATACATTCCTGGGTAGTATATACACCACCCAAAAGAAAAAAGGTGGTGAATATAGAACAAATCTCATTGAAGGGAAATTCAAGTGAGGAAAACCCTATAGTATTGGTATCTCTTGAATTGAATGCCTAAGAAATATTGAACTTGAGATGTATTTTTAAGTCAATTTAACTTCATTAATGCATTATTAAAACATACATGGTGTATTATATACTCCATAAAATATAAAATATATGGTGGATATGACATATATATCTCAAATAAATAAAAGTGAGATGGGACAACCTTACCTCAGGTTCTGAATTTCCTCATACAAATAATAAATTCATATATAATAAATTTAAACATATTGTAAATATATACCATAAACATATTAGTACTTATCATACTATAATTAATTCCCTTATAATTTTTAAATACCCAATTTATTAATAACTATTAAAATCAATATATTGGTGTTAGCTATTTTGTTTTCCACATATGTTTCAGTTCAATGATTCTGGTCCATGAGCTTTGATCAAGATTAAAAAACATTAATAATTTAATAAATATAATATAAATTTATTATATACTCTATTATAACCATTACTATAATGTATTGTCGAAAAACGAATTACATTATATTGGGGAGGTGTTTTTTTGAACGTAAGCACATACGATGTTTCTAATTTTCAATTGATGTAAAGAAATAAATTTAAAAAGAATTGACCATTAAATAATAAAAAAAATCATAATTTTAATATAAATTTACAAAATCCATACATATAACCATCTGTAATAGGCGGTAATGAAAAATGTAAAATATTTCTTTATGGAGTCGGTAGTCTTCATGTATACATGAGCGATATTCACAATTTCTATTGGATGAAAATAATATAGATTATGGTTTTAAAATTAAATTAATTTTTAATTTTTTTAAATTTACAGATGTAACTATTTTAAGTTGTTTATAGAAGATTTGTATGGTCATTAAGTAAAAATAAACTTGAAATAGGTCGGTTAAAACACATACCACTTCCTTGTATAATCACCTTAGAAAACACCTTATGTCTTGAATGATTCACTTATGAAGATATAAACCTCTAAGAAATGGGTATGAGAGGTGCGATGTTATTTGGGTATAACTTTTTTTGATGATGTTCTCAAGAGGTACAAAAAAGTGAGAATATGAGGATCACTTTTATAGGTGAGGGGAGTTATAACCTTCTATGTGAATAGAAATTTAAAAGAATATAATTTCATTTTCATGGGAATGTGAAACCAAATTTTAATATTTTCAATGATATGATATTTTAAGTTCTAAATACACTGAAATAATTATATTTAAACTCGTTTTTGTGTTATTTTAAACATTATTTTATAGTTTAACCCCCTCATTAACCCTTTTAACCCTTACCATGGAGAGATGATTTTTAAAATGGTAGATATTAATTATAGATAAAAAATATCTTAAAATTATTAAATAATATTTATTATGATGATTCTAGATATATAATCCATTATAAAATGTTAAATTTATACATATGGTAGGAATTTACTGAAATATTTGTGCACAAAATGTGTAAAACCCCATTTTTAGAGAAATTTATTTCTTAGCATAAAAATGATTTTATTACCATTACATTCCTAATAAAAACCATTCAATGAATGGTAAATTATTTTATTTAATCTATTATATTCACCTTTCATTAAAATATTTCACAAATAGTGAATAATTTAATTTATTTTGATAAAATACATTTAGAACAGAAAAACCATTTTTTATAAACTAACTCTATTTATCTTCAAATGATTTAATCTATATATCTTACAATTTTATAATGAATTTAAAAATGGTAATTTGATTTTCTACATGTATAGAAAATAATTTTACATTATTTTAATACTTTGAATAAGCTATATTAACATTTAAATAAAACATATATAATTAAACAATGTTGGTAAACATTAAATTTTCGTTTAACAAAGAATAATTAATGGTGTACATATTATAACTAATTAATTTATTTTTAAAATAATTTTTATACTTTTATTAAAATATAATTTTTTTTTGTAATAAATCATTATTTTCTTATGTTCATCATTGTGTACAACAAAAGATATAGAACACATAATGTTTTTAATGATAAATATATTCTAAAACACGAAGGTGTTTAATTCTACCACCTTATAATAATTTCATTGTAAAAATTCATGTTTCACAGAAGAAAATAATAGAGGATAATTTTACCACATTACACCATCAGGTTCCCACATAGATTCCTTAAATTAATATTTTCTCTATAAAATATTTAATATGTGGGTGGAATTGTTCTATAACACATTATCTCATAATCTAGAATCTCCACTAGTTTTTATTCAAGAAAATATAATACTAGAATCATACAACCTCTGAGTTAAGTTCATGTGAAGGATCAAGCACATACTTCCTCAAAATAGATACATTAAAAACACGATGATCTTGGATGAGGATTAGTGGAAGCAAAAAAGGGGTAAACTAAAGTAGTGATATGATCATAAATTTCATAGGGACCGATATACATGGGGATTAAAATCCTCTTATTTTCAAATTTCATAATATTCATCCAAGTAGGTTTTCATAATAATTACTTGTGACCAATAAAACACACTAGATCTAACCAATGATTGTCAACATAAATTATCTTTTGAATCTAGGTTTTCCGAATGTTTTGATGAATATATCTAATAATATCTTACATTTATTAACATAGATATGATTCTAATAGAATATGTTCTAAAGATTATTCAAAACATGATGGATTTATACACTTCTTACTATAGAGGGATTCATAAGGAGCCCCCTGAATGATTGAGTGAAATATATTAATGTAAGAAAATAAAACCAAAGTAATGTTTTGATCCCAACCACCATTTAAATCCATTGATAAATCCCTAAAAATATCATCTAGGTTTCAAATTTCACTCTAAAAATAACCTTCTATCCGAGGGTGATATAAAATCATAATATTTATATCTATATTCAATTAAAAAAAAATATTCTCTAGAATATCAATGTAATCATTATACATTGAGAACATATGATTGAGAGTGAAACTCTATGAACCCCTACCACTTCCTTAATGTATGTTTTTGAAATCTTATCAAGTTAATTATATCCCCTAATTGTATTGATAATCAAAGACTTTATAAGTGTATCGAATATAAAACAAATATAATTGTGACTTTTGAATTCATGGGGAGTCCTATGATGGAATCTAGGGTAATTTTCTACTATTTCCATATAGGTAAGGGTAATGGTATCATTATCACCTTATAATTATACTATTCATCTTTAACTTACTAACATACTAGTCATTGATATAGAAACTCTACAATGTTCATTTTCTTATTGTCCCAAAACAATTCTCTTTCAGATCTCTATAAATTTTATTTCACTTTAAGGATGGATAGATATTGATGAAATGTGTACTTAAACCAATATATCCTTCTTCTATTCAAGTATTTAAGGGATATATATATGATTACTAAATATTATCATTCCACCACGGTTAAGGTTGAAATGTAGGAAAATACTTATCTTATTTTTTCTCAACATCTTTCTTTTATACTTCATTAATCCTTACATAGATTGATGGTTGAACATTTATTTGATCAAAATAGGATTTATACCTTTAGCAACTAACTTCATGTCTCATACCATTAAAAATATATAAGTATTGTATATTTTTCAATCCACATCATGGAAAAGCCTGAATGATCCTTCAAACTCAAAGTATCTCTAACTTTTTCTACTTTACAAAGTGATATGTATTAACTATTCATAATCTATAATCAAACAAAACCATATCTTTTGGTTCATATTCATCACTTTAAAAATGAATATATAATTCAATCTTTAATGAATAGTATATATAACACATATCACCATGAATATAATTGATCTATATTTTCGATGAAAAAATTACTTTTTCCAGATCTAAAACATGAGTTGGGTAATTTTAGTTATAAACCTTTTGTTAGTATGACATATATTCTTCTTCCTTGTTATTATTCATGAGTAAACACCCTATTACCTTATTTGATGCATCAATATATATCATCGTCATGTCTCCACATTAGGTTAGTGTGATTACATGTTAACATACCAACCTTTGTTCTATATCCTTGAAGTTTTATTCACATTCATTTATCTAAAGGAACATGACTCCCTTATCCGTCAACATGGTTAGAGTTGTTAATCAGAGTGATGAATTTATCACAAAGAATCACTAATATCCAACAAATAATAGAAAACTATGGATCCTAATCAACTTGTTTGGTCTGGAATATTGTTCAATAACTTCTATGTTTAAAGGATCCATAGATATACCCTCACTTATAATTACCCTTTATAGGAATTATACTTTTTTATCCATAATTCAAACTTGTGAAATTTGGAATACACCTTCTAATTCCTTATTTTTTTCATCAAAATTCTCAAATAATCTTCATAACCATCCTCTATCTTAGAATATATGACTATTACATCCTAAAAGACTAACACAAACTGACCTTGGCAATCTCCAATGAATAGATTCATTATATACATGAAGATAATGTGGGAATTGGTAAGTCAAAAATACATTATTAAAAATTCATAGTTTCCATACATTGTACAGATGTTTTTCATGGGTATATCCCATTTTTTGACCCTTAATTTATTACATAAAAATATAATGTGAGTTTTTGAAATTTATTGGGTTCCATGAAGATGATTAAAGAATTTATCATTATGGGGTAGATAATACTTGTTCCTAATTGAGATATTGTTATATTCCTGATAATAAAAATAATAATTATTGACCCATATTTTATCATAAAAAATATCAAGTGAACCCTATAGTTACACACAATATCTTATGAGACCCTTTTCTATATTTTCCTAGAGTTTTTTATTCAATTCATACTACTAAATTTGGGCGATTCTACGAGGAGTATTTAAGATAAGCATAACACTAGTTTTGAGTTATATTGAAAATTAAACATCATGATTTAGAGGAAGATTAGAAAAATATTTAGGAACTATATCATAATAGACCTAAGAAATAAGAATATATTCAATATTGAGTTCCTCACAACAATATTGAGGTAAATACTCTACACTAATAGGTTGTAAGATCCATATAATGGAAATAATATCAATTTTAATTTTAAGTTCCCCCTTTCTATGACAGATGATCATAAGATTATTTCAAATATACAAAATGAAAACCCTTCCGCATGAAATGATATTGGATCTATATAGAGTGAAACTCTCTATGCCCAAAATCATATAAAATTCATCTTTATAGATAAAAGCAAGATTATAAGGATACACATTCCCATAAAAATCTATCAGAGAGGAGATAAAGACATGTACCATTGATAAATTAATATCTAACAATTTAGGTTGTTATTTTATACAATTATCAAGTTACTATAAAATAAAAACAACAGGTGGATTAATATATAATACATTTAAATATCACGAAGGTATAATAAGCATTATTTTATCAATTACATTGAAGTTATCATAATTTTATTATAATAAAAATTTTATTGTGTATGGATAGAATCTATAATTAGAGTGATAAATTATATTATATCATGTTTATTTTGTTTCATGTATATTATATTCTTTTATTATTTTTGAAATTTTAGAAAGTTTTGCGTTTATTTTTTATGTTTTATGGAAATTAATTTCTAACACACAATTTCTTATAGGACACCTAAAATTTAGTGTTGTATATGTGGATGAACCTTATAAAATGAATGTTTTCAGTACATTATTAACATTCATAGTGTGGTTCACATGGGTAATACAAAATTTAATAAAACCATGTGATGGAAAATTTTGGAAAGAATAACTATGATGTTTACCCTTACATGTGGTCCATGGGATGAACATGTTTCACACAATTATGATAAACCATGTGAAAACCATGTGAAGAAATTTTTAGTTTAGAAGAGATATTTTTTATGGTTGAAACATAATTTACCCAAATGTGTGGCCAAATTATGCAATATGCCTAGATTTTTAATGGGTTTAAATTCTTAATCTACCTCATCCCCTATTTACTATATTTTACAATACCTTATCCCCAAATCTCCTGAGAAAAATACCCCATACATGAAGGGAGATTTAAATTCCCCTACAAATTCAACATACAAACTATCTTCCATAATTTTATCATGCAAAACCTTTGATAGGCCCTCCTTTCCATTTTTTATTCTACTCTTACTTATTTTTCTATTTTCATTTGGTTTAATCTTTCCACTAGAGACCTTGGGGTTTCCATGTAAATATTATAGATTTTAGAGGACACTTTCATGGAAGTTTTGGTTTTTATGGCTTTATTAGGACCCATTAATTCTTGATTGAGAATCTTCCATTTACTATGATGACATTCAGATTGATAAACATTTAATCAAAGTAGTTGATTTTGTGATTTTATTTTATTTAATATTGGATTATTATCTTGAAATCTCTAAATGTTTTTTTGTTAAATTTATTTTTTATGTGACAGATAAATTAAAATATAAATAGATTTGGAGGTGCATTTTTATAATAAATTATTCCTTCAGAATTTAAAGTGGTAATAGAAATTTTATGTATTAATAAATGGATGAATGGTTTTTTTAAAATAATGTTTGGTCTTTGAGAATGATTTGACCTCATTTGGGGTAGAAAATAAATTGGAAAATAATGTTTGAACTATTTTGTGGATTCCAATGAATTAGGCAAGGTGATTATTAATTGGGATTCAAAATGGTTTTATGGAAATTATTTTAGATAATGTTTTAAAATTAGATTGTAATGGTTTAATTTTATACAATGGTTTGGAAGTGAATTTAGAACCATTAGAAAAATTACTTGGCACCCCAAATATATTTTCATAAAAAATATTTGGTAATTTCAATTATTTTTAATAGTTTTGTGTATAGAACACTCTTTTATCCCATTTTATTGTTTCTATTTAATGGATGATGATTAATGTATATTGAGTGAAGGTGATGGAACCCAAGAGATGTTTCTTGGGATGTTGTTTGTGGAAAGATTGAGATTTTTTTGATGAATTTTGATGGATTTATTAGAAGTATTTTTTCTCACCTTCACCTTTTTTGGTCATGGTAACCTTGGTAACTATGTAGGATGTCTAGATTTATGGTTCAATAGATAGTCACACATTATTAGTGTCCCCTATTCTGTGATATCGGACTAGATGCGGTGTACCCATGATGACTTCTTTAGAAAGAATAGTCGGATGGCTTGTGTTATAATGTAATATATACTAGTAATTGATATGTAATTTTTAATTTCTATAAATATATAAGATAAGACTTAGGGTAGATCCCATGACACTTATTCCAATGATTTGTTGTTTTACATGTGGTATTTTTTTTATTTCCTCTATATTGACTAGTGTGTCACCATTAAATGTTTTTTTATTTATATATTTACATGATGAATATAGTTTGTACTTTTATACTTGTGTGGTGGGAGATGATTTTTTAAATTATATTTGAAACATATTTATGAAAGGCATTTTAAATGGAAAGGGTATTTTGAATTGTGAGTGTGATATAAAAGAGAGTTTTTTCTATGATTATATACCTTTAAGAAAAAAATAAAGGAAATATAATAAACCTATTGTGGAATGTTATTGGCATTGATGTACTCAAGTTTGATTAATTTATTTTCCTTTCTATATTTCAAACTTGTATGGATGATGTTTTATTTTAAAAGCATAACACAATATTCCTGGTGGGATCCTACTGGACCTAATTTCTCTCACACTCTTTATATAATATTTTATTTATATATCTTCCATGTTTCTTTTTAAGTTCTATATATTTTTTAGAGATTATGTTAGGGTGTATTATTCCAATGATGTATGCGATGGGATATAGAGAGTTATCATGGCTCACAAGAATATGGATGCTTTAGTTTAATATTTTAATTATTTTTTAGATTATTGTATCAATATCTTAGATTGTATTTATATTTGGTTTATTTTATATATATGATATTATATATTTATTTTTCTTCATGTTTATTAATATATTATTACTAAATATTATTATCACAACCCCTCCCCCTAAAGGGACTCCTCATGGGATGGTAGTGAGGAAAGGGAGATGGTGGCCACATAAAGTCAATCTCGAATATCCCATAGGTTGGAAACAAGCACTGAAGGTATATCATACATGCAAATGGGAGGTATTTCCCTATAATAGAAAATATGGAAGAGAGATATATTATAAAATTACACCAATCAACCCCTTATTATAAGGTAAAATAAATCCCATGTAAATACATTAAATTCCACACAAAATTAATACAAATGAAATGGAAAATACAAGTACTAAAAGATAAAATTGATAATGACAATGAAGTCCAATCAGATCCAAAATTACCTAGAACATGTAATATCCATCCCAATATCCATATTTCTCTTACTAATATGATAAATATTTTATATATTTGTAATGTGATCATAATAGATATACTTAGTAGGATCCCCCCAGTTCCTCTCATTCAAAAGATAAAGATAGAATTCTAAAGCCTATTGAAAAAAACGTGATGCTAAATCATTAAATAAATAGGTATAATAAGTTCCTAGGATAATCATGGACATCTCTCACTATGTGATTCATAAAATATATCACATAATATAATAAAAAAATAAGGGCACCTCGCTATTACTTCTCTATTGGTATTCCACTATTTTCTAATGTTGAGCAGATTTGTCCATCTCCCTCCCTAAAAGAATACATCTCAATGAAACTTGGGTTAATGTATGAAGACATAAATCTCAAACATTATATCATATTATCATAATATGGAAAATATCTATATAGAAATCAAGTATTTTTTAGGAACCACCATAACTTATATGTCATGTATCATACATTGGGTATCATACCTCAAGCCATCACATCCTATATGTCGAGTAATCTACCTAGAGAAATCATAACCCATACATATAATAACTATTATTATCCTTAGGATAATATATTCAGATAAATATATTTGTGAGAAAACCACATAAAATTATAACACTCAACACACATATACAAGAAAGATAACCAACTTCTATAACTGAATATATATACTATTAGGAGAGGAGAGAAGGACCATAGAGGGGGTGGTAATAATCCATTCCTTCCAAACCTAGATATTGAGAAAAATAGCCCCCCATATTCCATTGGGAGATAGTCTCTTTACCTACATAGTTCAGGTAGCATATGAATTTATAAAACATAAAAGATATAATATAAATCACAACCACATTATAGAGATTAACCTTGTCTTAGGCTCGACTAAAACTATCATCACTAGGACACCTTGATACAATTTCTAAGAGATAAAAATCCTAAAAAAATAATTTAATAATTATTATATTAAATGATCTATTTATTTAATTTAAGTTTAATTGTTAATTAATTCACTCATTATCCATTAATTAAATTTATGTTGATTTCATTACATTAACCGCAAATTGGAGTCCACTCCATCCATGAATAATCCAATGGAGTTAATAGTTTCTTAGTATTAATATCTTTAACTTTCCAAAAATACACATCCCCCCAGGTTAAGTTAATTATTAATCATTATCATTCTATAATTCCAAATACTCTAGAAAAACATCATGGGCTTCCACATAAGATATTTATAACAAATGACATATAGCTGCCTCAAGCAATGAAGAAAAGAATGTAGAGAAACAATTACCTTATCCATGAGTCCTTAAGAAGAAAATTAACAATAAAGAATCCCACATTTTTGTAAAATAATATGAAATATGATATTAGACCCATTCCATTAACTTTAGTGACATACCAAATACTACCATGTATATCACTGTGCATATCGCCATAAAAAATGATAATTGTTTCACAAAACTAAGGCCTCCCAGCCCTTATCTTTCCATACAAAAATCATCCTGGGATAAAATAACATAACATAAAAAGGATCATATCTAGATAAACACAAAGGGTAGTATGGAACAACATAGTCAATTGTAAATGTTGTTCCTAAAATAAAAAATATATCCTTCACATGAAAATGGGTTCCCATAACTGCCAGAGGTATTTAGCTATCACAATAAAATTGTTAACCTAGTCCCCAAACATTTATCTTTATAAAAAAAACCAATTTTATTCCATCTTATACAAAATGGTTCATTTATTATAGTTTACATCTATTGGTATCCTAAGGAATAAAATATAAGAAGCTATCAAAATGTTTTAAATTCCCCTATAATAAATTCTAGTTTTAGAAAACTGTGTGAAGAAAAATTATCATTTACCAATCGTTTTATTATTACTAAAATCAATAATTTTAAATTTATGTTCTTATTTATTACTTTAACAAATGGAGTAACAAAATTTAACTATGAAATACATTAAGTATCAAATTGGTTTCTATAAATTACAAGAAAATATTTATTAAATATTCTTATTTAGATTATTTTCCAACAACTAATTATCCATCCTTATATTCCTTAAAAATTTCAAGAAATTACAAAATTCAAATGATGAATAAAATTTTGGGAGAAAATAAAATCCAATATAGAATAGTATATTCTAAAATAATAGGCAAGCTATTACCATAGTGAAAACACAAAAAATCACTAACTATAAACAATTTCACTATTAATCTGGTTTATTAATTATTAGGGTCAATTCCCTACCATCCAAAGAATTTAAAGTTTAGACATTTTATGATTGAACATATAATAAAAAAATAAATGAATCCCTAAATTTATGATTAAACATTCCTCATTGAGAACATACCAAATTACTAGATATCCAATCACCTCTCATGTAGTAAAATTTACATCCATTTAATAATGTTCTACCATGAAAAAAGCATGCAAAATAAAAAGGAACTCCATTATAATGATAGAGATAAAATCACATTACATGTAAATAGAAAATGAAAGGAAAACAATTTCAAAAGGAGAATAAATTATAATAAAAGAAGGTCAAAATCATCTTGGATGACCAGAGATCAAATTAAGGAAACCAAGGACTAATCCTTATCAGAAGGGGCTTCAATGGACTTCAGAAAGATGACTTGGGGGACTGGGATTCAGGAGATAAATTTCAGTGAAATGTTGGTTCATAGGGGTTTTTATTTATAGGATAACATAAAATTAAGGAACCTAAATATATCCCCATTGAACATGCTTTAAAACTAGATTTCATTGGAAGGACTATGACAAAATGGAAGGTACCATGCCTTAGCGTGCCAGGTTAAAACCACATCTCAGGAACATGGAGACCTATATTTCATAGATCTTATAAACCCAAAGAGGGAAAATGGTGCTATGTAGACACTACACCATATCTATTCCATTTCCAAGGTAGATGTTAATCCATAGTATACCTCTAAAACATAGGGTACTTAATTTAGTAGAACTTACCAAACTCACCCCTCAACCCCCTATTCTATAGCATACCTCTAAATGTTGTACTTACACATTCTATATGGTTGGCCTATTCTAGTGCCTATATGACATTCCTGTATCCATCTCATCTGCAAGGGATATGATATCGATATTCCATAGCTCCAATATGAGAAAACACCTCAAGAATCCCAAAAACCAATGGGGAAGCTTACTCCCACAAAAAAAACCATCACTTCCCATTATTAGGATTTACATTTTGGAACACATGATCTCCAACATCAAACTATAGTTGCATCCTCTTATACTCGGCATATGACTTCTGACAATCATGCGTTGTCTTTATCCTATCAAGAATTGGTTGAACTATCTATGTCATGTTAATTACTAGATTTGACATGATAAATGATGAATATCTAACACAAATCTAGAACAATGGCGTACAAAAACATTGGTTTTATAATTATTCAAAAGGTTAGATGTAAATGGTGGTGTGAAAACAATTTTTTGTAAAAAAAAACATGACTAAAGGCTGTTGCATCATCCATGAACCTTCAAAATCCAAGACACTATTACAAAAAATATCTTCTAGAGTTTGGATATTCTACTCTAAATGACCATAAATTTATGGATGGAAGGTAATGCTAGGGAATAACTAAGATCATAAATCATCCCAAATACCTCTCCAAACTCTGGAGATAAAAACAAGGATCACATTCAGAGATGATCAACCTCAGCTACCTATGGAGTCTCAACTCCACCTCTAGGTACTAACATGAAAAAAACCAACTGATAATCACTCTTTAATCTATATGAACTAGGATGATATCATCAAATGTTCCACTTCCACCAATATAGAGTAAAAACATCCCCAATCTCAAGGTAAATTGGTAGTGGAGTCCATTGATATGTCCTACCACTTCCACCATAGAAACCCAATGAATTGACAAAAACACCCGAAACAATGTCCTCAAACATCATCTTCTGGAAGACCAAACAATTAGGCAAAAACATAGAAACTAAAGACATCAATCCAAGACATCAAACTATCCTCTCATAGTTCAATGAATATTTTTCATGCCAGGATGTACCAACAAGGGAGAGTTATGGAACTCATGGAGAGTGGTCTCACACAGCACCAAAGGCATGAATTTTCTTTCCCAGAAAATAACCAGGTGTTGTTCACCCTCAAACAAACCATATAGGGCTTCATTAAAGACAACACTATCCCTCAATACCACCACCTTTAAATCCCCCACCCAAGACTCCACCAATTTCTACACCAAGTATGAGTGAACTATCATATAAAAAAAGAAACCATTACCACCAACCTCTCACATATTAGGTTGTATCATTGATAGGTCTTTTGTCACTTCGAAGGAATACCTAGATTCATGCATAGAATCACTGATGTGGCCTTAAAATGTGTTGATTTTATAGATATTTTATTTAATTTTTTAATGATTTAATTCATTAAATGTTTCTTAAGTGTAAAATAATACTTTATTGGTAATTTTGTAGTTGATTTTGGTAATTTATAAATTCTCATATTTAAATTATGTATATTTTTGTATCTTAAATTTTTATGTTTGTTATTCAATTATTTTATTTTTATTTAATTTATATTTTTCCTTTATAATTTTATCATTATGTGATTTAGGATTAATTATGGTAATAAGTAATTTTATTAATTCTTAATCACTTAAATATTAGTTTTATTTATAATATTTTATTTTTTAATTTTTAATATTTTGAAACTGAAACATATAATCTTAATAATTAATCTGAATTCAATTATTAATTTAGGCCTTTTTAATTTTATATATGTTTTCCTCTTTAATTAAAGTACTAAATATATTTAACTTAATTTCATTTTAGTTTTAGTTTCAATTAAAATTTAGTTCTAATTATTGATTATTAGATTTTGAATTTTTGTATTATTTTATTAATTTTACTTTTTAATAATTAAATTAATATTTTGTAAAATAAAATAATTAAGATAAATATGTATTTATTATTTAATATTTTTAAATTTAAATTTAAAATAATTCTTGAATTGTTAATTGTTTATTTATTTAGTGATGTTGATCTACCACATGGTAGAGTACTCATCCACAAATTTTGGCATCTTTCAATAGAAGCAATGAACTACCATTTCCCATCCTCATCCACTGAGAGACCAAAACATGAGATCTTCCTCTATCTACCATCCCAAGTTCCACCACCCATCCTCTTCCATAGTTCACCCAACTTCAAAACACCAGCTTATGATACTGTCAAATGACCAATTTCCATATTTTATCCAATTGAACCACCATAAAAAATTCCAAATTATCCTTTGCTAGCCATAATTTTTCCACAAAATCAATCCATCCACCTCCAAACTAGCCACTGTCAGACTGATCCCACGATCAGCCAACCCACACCACAGAACCCCCACCTCTCCACTACTACTGGTCCCAAAACCACTATTACACTACATCCATTTTAATAAAAATAAAATAGAAGGACGATATGTTTTTATAATTTATTCCTGAAAATTTTGAGCCTTCACTGATCCATCACACCAATGTAAATCCACCAAGGTTCTTGTAAGAAAGATAGATGAACCGACATGCGGATCCGCTTAAAGGAGGTCAGGCGATTTTAAACTTTACAACCTTATCATATCTGAAATACCACATATACTGCAGCATATTCCATCAAAGAGGATGACATGACTTAGAGATACCCACAACCGAAACGAAGTTGGACACCATGTTGTCGATGAGCCCAAACCCCCAATGAACCAATCTAAATACACCACTAATTCATATCATTTGAAGGCTAAACTCCAAAAATGTTTCCATACCTAGATCTTCCACCACAAATGCCCCTCCATCATGAAAAAATATGTGCCACCAGTGATAGAGACCTTATGTCGTTGTGCGATGAGGTGCTTTGGCAAAGACCCTCCCCTACTAAAGAAACATATCTGGAGGGGGAGGAGGAGAAAGTCAGAACAAATAAGATATTTGATGAAAAAATATGAAAATTAAAAAATAAAAGAAAATATAAATTAAAATAATGATAATAATTAATTAATATAATAATTAAATAAAATATTGTTATAATAACAATTAAATATAAATCAATATAAATTAATAATCATAATAATTTAATTTTTATTTAAATATAATAACAATTATAATTATATATATGTTTATAAATATATAAATATATAATTAAAAATAAGGTTATATATTTATATCAATTTTTTAAATAATAAATACTAAAAAAATATATATACTAATATATATAATTAATTTTTTAAAAATAAAAAAAATAAAAATTTATGTTAATATATCTAATAATATAATTAACTAAAAATAATAATAATAATATAATAATAATAATTTTTTACATTATCAGTTTCTTATAACTATAATTATTATTTTTAAATAATTTATTAAATATTCATTATTTGTTGTGAAGTTGCAGAATTAAGATTTAATCATGACCAACTTCATGATTGTGAACCATTTGGAATTCCGTTAGAAAGGTTATTTCTATGGTCACCATGATGGGATAAGGTGGGGACACATGTTTGGTGAAATAGAGAATACCAACCTGAGCTGGTTAAGGACACTAGTAATGAAAAATAAAAGAACAGAGGAAAAATAATGAGATATGTACATTTAGAGAATATACAATAACTCACATTCTTCATCAAGGAGGAATTCATATACAGACCCAAAAATCGTGGAGTATTAGAACATTTGGGATAGAGACTAAAGAGCATAGAATATTGATCACTACAATTTCATGAGGGAGAACTCTTCTACCTCTTATTTTATTTCATGCATTTTGAATTGAATTGTTAGCTCATAGATTGAATATGATTTTTGGATAAGACATTATTGTTTGGGAAAATTTAATTATGTTGTTCAATACAAGCACTAATTCACACTATTAATGAAAAATAAAAGAACAGAGGAAAAATAATGAGATATGTACATTTAGAGAATATACAATAACTCACATTCTTCATCAAGGAGGAATTCATATACAGACCCAAAAATCGTGGAGTATTAGAACATTTGGGATAGAGACTAAAGAGCATAGAATATTGATCACTACAATTTCATGAGGGAGAACTCTTCTACCTCTTATTTTATTTCATGCATTTTGAATTGAATTGTTAGCTCATAGATTGAATATGATTTTTGGATAAGACTTTATTGTTTGGGAAAATTTAATTATGTTGTTCAATACAAGCACTAATTCACATTAATTATTTTTATTAGAATGAATGGAATGATGGGATCTAATTTTATTATAATTTGATTCATCTCTCATCCTAAATTTTAAAACTTCATGTTCAATTAGTGGTAAAGAGATGTCTAGAAGTCTCAATTAAATGCAAGTTGATGTTTATTTAATTCAATTCATAAATATTCAAATGTAATAATTTTACTATTATAGTAATTAATCTTTCACTAAAACCACTTTATTTTAAGAGGCAATACATACAATATTCATAAAAGGATTCATGGGGGAATGCCTTTCTTACATTAATTATTTATATTTTCGTTATTTTTTTTCAATTTTGAGTCCTTATTCTATTCATAAATTCATTAGTATTTTCTCTAGAAAAATAAATAATTATGTAGGGTGGAATTTGACGTTGCCTAAAAATCTGTTGATTTTTTACATATATTAATAATTTTTTTGATGATTTAATTAATCAAATGTGGATAAAGTGTCAAATAATTTATCAATAATAATATTTAAGTTGATCTTGTTAATTTATCATTTTTATGATTCTGTAGATTTTGGTATCTAAAATATTTAATCATGTTATATCATTATTTTCATTTTATTTAATTTCAATTTTACTTTTACAATTTTACATTTATATGTTTTCTTATTTATGGTATTTTGAAATTTTATTAAATTTTAATCATTGAAAAAATAGTTTAATTTTTTTAAACAATTACTTATATTTTGAATCTCAAATTTATAATCTAAATAATTAATTTTTCTTCAATTGTTAATTTAAAATATTTTATATTTTATTATTTTATATTTAATTAGTTATAAATATTATTAATTGAGTTGAATTTTAATTTTATATGAATTTAAAATTTAGTTTCTAATTATCAGTTAACAGATTTTGAATTTATTTATTATTTTTTTTAATATTATTTTCTAATAATTCAATTCCTAATTTTGATAAAAAATAATTTAAATAAATATGTTTATGTATTTTGGTATTTGTAAATTTAATTTTTTTCAAATTTTAACATTGTTAATTTTTAAAATTATTTTATTTTTCAGTGATACCGATCTACTAGTGGGTAGAGTAATCACCCCCAAATAATGGCATCTTCCTCTAGTAGAAATAATCCACTGTTATCCAACCTCATTCACCGCCATCCCAAAACTATGAATTTTCCACCGACTACCCTCACTGATTCCACCTCCATAGTTCACCCACCTCAAGAACTCTGTCATATCTTATCACCAGATGAAACACTACCATCTTTGGGAGAAATAAACCACCGTAATAAGAACCACTAAAAACGTCCTCCACCATCCCTACTTCTACCAAAGAAGAAAACCACCCACCTCCAAACATGCCACCACCAATGCAACCACCTCCCGACCTCACCCCACATTAGTCAACATTACACCATTGAATCATCGCCACTCCACTAGTACCAGTCCCAAATCCACCATTACCCTACACCAGTTTTAATCAAATTCAAACAGAAGGCCGATATGTTCTCATGATCGACTCCTAATGAATTTGAGCCACTACAGATCCATCACACCCATGTAAATACACCAAACTCACTACAAAAAAGATGTATAACCAGAGTTGATACACCACATGAAGGTGTTCAATCATTTAAAATTAATTGAGCTCACCAAATCCAATACCCCAATGATCCTACCATGTCTTCCATTGAATAGGATGACATGACTTCAAACCTCCTGCCACCAAATCCACAATTGACACCTTGTTGCCAATGAGCCCGAACCCCCAATGGACTAATCATGATGCACCACTGAATCCTATCATTTGATGTTCAAACCCTGATCATATCAAAACACCTAGATCTTCCTTCACTAATGGCACTCCACCATGAATAAGAAGCACCACTATTGATCGAGACCCAATGCCACTATGTGAAGAGGAGCATCAGTTGAGACTCGCCCCTACTAAAGTTGCATGTCTATGGGGGGGATGATAAATTGGTAGCATATAATGGGTTTAAATAATAAAATAAATTAGTTAAAATTTAAATTAAAATAATAATAATAATTAATTATTTATTTATTAAATAATATAGTAAAATAATAACAATTAAATATAAATCACTATTATTTAACAATAATAATAATTTAATATTTAAATAAATATAATAATAATAATGATGATAATATATATATATCTATTTTTAATAAATAATTATATGACTAAAAGTATGTTTATATTCAGTTTTAAGTATATAATAAATACTGAAAATTATTATATATTTGAAAATAATAATTTTAATAAAATTACCAATAAATATTTATGTAACCATATTTAATAATTCAATGAACTACTACTAATAATATATATTTATTTAAAATTAATATTGTACTAATTGTTTTTACATTATTAATTTCTTATAATTATAAAAGTTATCTTTTAAAATTTTAATAATAATTTTTTATTTTTTGTGAAGTTACATAATTAGATATTAATAATTTCCATGTTCATGATTTTGAACTCAAAACATTTAGTTAGAAGGGTTATTACTATTATCACCAGGATGGGAGAAGGTGAGGCCACATGTTTGGTGAAATAAAGATGATTGACCTGAGTCAGTGTAGGGAACCAGTGAAGAACTAGAAAATAATTGAGCATGGAATATGAGATGGGGAAATTTATAGAAAAGAAAATAAAATTCAAATTCGTGATTGAGGAGGAATTTAGAGGCAGACCTAGAGACTGGGGAGTACCAGAACTTCCAAGACATAGTCGAAGGAGCGGAGCAACATTAATCGCTATAATTTCATGAGGGAGAACTCTTCTCCCTATTATTTTGTTTCTTGAATTTATAATTGAATGGTTTGTTCAAGAATTTATTCTGATTTGTGGATGATAATTTTGTTCTTAGGAAAATTTAATTCTGTTGGTAAATACATGCACTTCATCACATCAATTCATTCTATTATAATCAATTAGCGAGATGGGGTCAGAGTCATTATAGTTGTTATCAAATGAGGTTTAGTACAAATCTAGGAAACATGATTTAGAAAAACATAGATTATAGAATATTACCCTGTGATATACTTTAAGTAAAATTATAAAATTAAATCCCCAAAAAACTATGATTATGAATATGAGATTATATATGCATAAATTATTCAATTTTTTATGTGGAACATAATATTTTGAATTTTAAATTTTTTAAAATTTGATAATAAAATCCAATATATTCTATTTCTTATAGATGATACTTGGAATGGATAATGGTATTAATACTCAAGTCCAATGTAGAGTTTTACCTATATAGGAAGATAATATAGATGATATTATAAATAATAATGTTATGGATATATTAGGGAAACTTATTCATGTTATGAATGATAAAATTTATCATATGGAAAAACCTGTACAACAACAAGATTCTATAATGTTGGATTACATTATGTAATAGAGGCCCCCATGATTTTGTTGGACTATTTATCTAATGAAAAATTATCAACTGATTAAATATTTGGGGAAGATATTTATGGAATTGAGATGTGTTGAAAAGGAAAATGTTACAGTTATATTATATTGTCTTAATAGAGATGTTGATCAAAAATGGTCATTGAACCATAATTCTAGAGAAGAAGAGGAAATATAACTCATGGAATGAAAATATAATATGAATTAATTTATCAACAAATATTCCCCTCTTGAGATACAAAATGAGATAGAGAGAATGTTCAATATTTTAATGAGAAAATAGGCAGAAAGTATTATAGAGTAGGAATCTACCATTACAAGTTTAGAAATAATTATATAGATTTTATATGGAATAATAAATACAAGATCGAAAATTTCATTTAAGGTATTAAGTCAAGACTCATAAGGGTGATTATGTCTCAAAAAATTTCTTCATAGGATGAAATAGTTTTCTATTCTGTCAAGACAAAGAAATAATTTTCCATGTCTTCTGGATTCAAAGGGAAGAATGAGAATACGATGGATAAAGATCAAAAAATGGATAAAGTTAATAAGGGAAAGAAAGATTTTCCCACATGTGATAATTATTGAATGAATCACCCTGGTAAATGCTTGAATGAATGGGGGTCCATTATAAGTGTGGCAATAAGGTTCACCAGAAAAAAAGATTAAAAAGGGATGAATAAAAAGGATTCTAAACATGTTACAAATACAATGAGATAAGGAAATGTGCAAACAAATTCCATAAGTGTCCGGAGAGTATATCTCAAAAGCATCTAAGTTATCATGACCAAGTTTATGTTATGGATATAGCTGAAGTAGAATGATTAGTTTTGTCCTGTATTTGTACCCTTGAATAATATTTTATGAGTATGTTATTGATGATATCATTTTTATATATATTATTTAATTTATAAGGATATTACAAAAATACTTTTTCTTTAAGGATTTGATAGAATATGTTGTATAATACCATTGACCAAGAAAAATGATTCAATGACACATTGATTTTCTTGGAAAACATATGATTAAGGGTAATATATTCCATAACATTTTCTTAATGCTGGGATAATTATTTTTGAATAAATAGAATATTGATATGGATGAAGAAAATTAAATAATAGATGAGTACCTCAGAACAGATTAATGATTTTTTTGAGAAAGTGGTTTATACAATCATTAAAGGAGTTTATAACATTTTTGGATTTATGTAATATATCCCATTATCCATTTTTTACATTTTTAATAAATAATAATGTATTTTTTTTTAAAATATCATATATATATTAAATCTATTGACAAATTTCAAGATAATACTTGATAAAGTTATTCGTATGTTTGTTAGGCAATTATTTAGAGGTACTTCATAATTCTTGAATGATATATTCATTTTTCAAGTTCAGTAACCTTATAATGTTTTGGATCATAATATTTTGGAAGGTTCATTTGGTTAAACATTTATTAAAAGTTTTATGTTGAACTTTTGATGAGTTTTAGTGATTAATTTATTACTTCCCTACATGATGAAACTTGTTCTAAGAGATGAAGTAGAAATAGTTCAAGGCACAACCAACATAAAATATTATTCTGACAAAAAAATACTTATCAAGTAATTGTATTTCCTTATATTCATAGAGAGTTAATGTATTCCGCAACTCTAGGAAAATGGTCTTGAAAAAAAATGTTTTCTTATTATAATAATTTTTGATGATATCAATGACATTTTCACCCCAATTTTTTAGGGATTTTGGATCAATAAATTTCTCAAAAATTTGTTTCCAACCTATCTCTCTTAGTATTTGGGTGTTAGTTTTCTATTCCATGTCCATTTTCTCATTTTCCACCTATGTTATTCTATATAGAAACCAAGTTATGTGATTATTAGAGATGAATTTTGTAATTCCCTTTGTCTCTCATTGAGAGGGTATTTATTTAACCATATTATTATGTGGGGTTTTAAACAATGGTATTTTAAAATTTAAAAACCATTATTACTGAGATCATGTTTAAAAATTGAGGAAAAAATATATTTAATGTGTGTATAATGTAATACACTGAGATTTTAAAATATTAATATCACATTTGATAGCATATATGACATGCAACAACAAGCATAGAATGGAATACAAAATCCTAAGAAATTTCAATATATTAGTTTTTTAAATAAATATATTATATTATATAAATTGAAATACACTCAACATTGCATTTATATTCTATTACATGCAATATTAGGCTTAACTTTCTTCACATGGAACCCCAAGTTTAGCTTGACTTACACACAAGGATAATTTTTAAATAATATAATTAATATTATTATTTTAAATGAAAATTATAAAATATCTGTTAAATTGACTATTATAAGAAGTATTAATTAACTTATGAAAAAATAATTTTTAATTCATTGGACACTAATAAATTAACCAATTGAATATAAAGGAAATGCTTTAAAAAAAATTAATCTGTCAAAGGCGTATAATATTAATAATTTATATTAATTACTATTAGTGTATGATATTAATGTAAATTATATATTATATATTCAATAATTTTTTTTTTAAATTCATCCAACAGATTTTATAGGTATAGGATAAGAAAAAATCCAAATTTACATTTAAAAAGCTATATTTTTTCGAAAGGCAGTTTTTCTTCTTATAATGGAACACTTGTATTAAATTTAAAATGTTTACATAATTATTAATTTTATTTTAAAAAATAAGTTAAATTCTTTAAATCCTAAATCTATAATTATCTTATGTATCTTTGTTTTGGTATTTTTTGATAAGTTCTATTTTTTGATGAATAATGAAAATAATGAATTATAATTGGAAATTGAATTTTAATCTAAATAATTTATATTATTAAATTATATATTGGAATGGATTAAAAGTAATTTTTTTAAATTTTAAATCTATTAATAAAATTTAGGTAATTGGAATAATTTATATATAAAAACATAGTAATCATTTTAACATTTTCACCTTAAAAACCCTCTTTCTCTTTCAACACGTTGGATTAATTTTATGCTAATTACCACCAATTATGTGACTGTAATTTGGAATAATGGATTAAATATTAGGAATCATAATAATTTATAATTTCCAGTGATATAAACATAGTTCTTAGAAAAAATATTAGAGAATGTAATAAAAATTAATATCAACAATTGAGTTAAAAATCAGTTTAGTTGGTGGTTAGACATTAATCTTATATGGCCAAATTACCTAGAAACTTGTCTAAAACCCATTAGATAGACATATTTATAAACTATACCCTATTTTATATAAATTATCTCATTATTTATGGAAAATTATTTAATTGATAGCACCCGATAATGTTTATGTTTTTGTATTTACAAGAACGCTACTCCTTATCCACTATAAAAGGCACTCAACTCATTTCATATTCATACCTCACAAGAATTTTTTATAATAGTAACCCTAAAAAATCAACTCTATTATCCATTTCATCATCCTAGAAGAATTAATTTTTCCATAAAGCGCAACAAGTACGTCCTTTGGTGCAAACCAAATGGAGTTACCCAAACCATAGATAACATTTTTCAATGAACACTTTTGTTTTATTTTATTATAAACTCATTAAATTCTTCTCATATCATTATTATATAATCAAATAATTTTTCTAAATGTACTAATATGTTTTTATGCCTCTTATACAATGTAAAAAATTCACACATTTATGGAAAATGTGATATACAATCATCGTTTGTGTGTATGATAGCGTATGGCGTCACGAACCAATGTCGTTCATTCTTCAATTACCACATTTTAATGTTTAGAATAAATATGTATTTATAGTTTATATATTATATATATGATATTTATAATGTATTTATGATTTTAAAGTAATTTTATAACATATACCTTCATGCTTTCAATTTTTTTGGGAATATGATAACATTATTTGTGGACGTGTGGACTATCACCTCCTCAAAGTGATGTGATTCGTTCACTCTTTAGATGGAATGCATTAAGGATGGGTTTGATAAAATTATTTTATATAAATGAAAAATAAATTATCATATAATTATAAAATACACATATATAATTTACTATTATTTATTTTAATATGATATGAAAATGGAAGCAACGTTCATGTGTATGTACGAATTACCATGTCCATGAATGACGGTTTTAATATCCTATCAATAAGTATTATGGATTTCTATAAATACAATTATATTGAATATATATGATATATAAATCATTTATTACATTATTTAGATTATTAAATCATGATCTATGTAAGAGGAACAAAAACAAACAAGCTGAAACAAACTTGAAAAACTAAGCAATTAACACCCGAAATAGTGAAACCAATGAATGATTTTTAATAAATTGGAAATAAGATTCAATTAAAAGATCATTTATGATATTATAAATAATATTATAGTTCTTTTATGAGTTAATAACATGCATAAAATGATTATACGTAATGTTATGGTGCTTTTATCTAAAATGACGTTTAAGGTAAGGGATTTATCTCAATTTACATTCCATTGAGAATTATATATTATTATGAACCAATTCACCTTTATGTGGTCTATATAATTCTCCTCTCACATGAATAAAAATTAATAATCCATTCATCATGGTATTTTCATTTTCATTTTGAATTATATCATCTAATTTTATTTGTTTTGAAAATTACCAAGTGACAATGTTATTGTGATTTGTTTTGTGATTGTTATATTTCACTTGAAATAATCACTTAATTCTATTATTTTTCCATTTTTATTAAATTTTTATTATATAAATCCATATTATTCAATGATTTATATGATTATTTCTTAAACCATATACCATTTTTACATACAATAATTTCATTTAATGTTATTTCATTAACTGTGAAAATATTGAAAAATCTATATCCTTTGCTTAATATGAAAATTTTATAAGAAACTTTGTTCATTAATTTAAATTTAATATTTGATATATAAAGAATTTTTTGGAAATGAAATACTTGGGTTGGGGACCAGTTAATGCAAGCCCCACTATGCATCAATTGTTTCCTTAGATAAATAAGTTTTCCAAATATGATGGGTTTTTATCAAGTATGTTTTAATATTTCCGGAGCTTAGATCTTAACAGTAAAGGTATCATGTTCATTGGAAGCATGAAGTAAAATAATTAATAATTTCCTTCATTCAGTATTGGGTTATTATTTTCCATGATATTTTAACTATGAAAAAAATATGTGGATGTATTTTATTCACCATTTGTTGATTAAATGGAATGGTTCTCAGTTATTTACCATGCCATATTGGTTATGAATTCTTCAATTATTTATATGACATGTGTGATAAGTTATTTACCATTACATATTGATTGTGATCATTGATTCATTACTTATTACAATGTATTTAACCCTAAATGGGAACTTGATCCCACCCTTATTTTGTTTCCTTTCCCCAGGATATGTTGAGTAATTCTTGGAATGAGTTTCAAGGATTCTAAGCTTTTAATTTTTTATACTTTATTTTATTTTCCCAATGTTACATGGAAATCATGTATGTAATATAGTTTTCCAAAAATGAAAATCTAGTTGTGCTTGGGCTATTGAGCACTATATGATGATGGTTTTATTTTGTGGGTTTGTTATTAGACAATAGGCCCAATTTGAGTTCAATGTTTACCCTCTTTAGTATTATGAATCAGTGTATATAACCCTTGTTTTTAATTGATGAGTTTATATTATGAGTTGGTATTTTTCATTTTTTTGTGGTTGAGATACATTTTCATGCTTGGGGATGAGTTTTTTTTTATTTTTTTGAGGATTCTTGGGTTTTTTTTTTGTTTTTGGGAATTAGAGATGGTTCTTTGTTATGTTTTTGGTAGATGAATTTTTACTTCATATTTTTTGAATTATTAAAATATTTATCATGGTTGGTGTTTTTTAGATGTGTTTATTCTTTATTTCACCACTTACGTGGATTCTAAAAGGTAGGGATACCCATGATAGGTATCCAACTTATTTAATCCTTGATTCTCTCATTGGTAGATTATTTTTTCTAGAGATATTGTTTGACCATTGTGAATTTATTTGGTCTTTGGTATAGGTGTATTTCATTTCAAGTTTTTACTCTTTATGATCTGTTTTAGATAGTTTCTCCTCCCAGCCAACTCAAATTTCCTAACTCAGATCTATCTTCTATCATATTTTCTACCACTTATATTACAGTCCTTCTAGGGAAATAAAGTATGATGGTGGGGAGAATTAAATGAACTATGTTATTATTTTATAATTTAAATTATATTATTTTATAGAATTTTTTAATTTTGGGGAGTTT
This sequence comes from Viscum album, assembly GCA_963277665.1. NCBI lineage: Eukaryota > Viridiplantae > Streptophyta > Magnoliopsida > Santalales > Viscaceae > Viscum > Viscum album. The sequence goes on from OY728132.1 coordinate 881,325,428, forward strand.
TGGGTTGAATTTCAATTTTATTGGAATTTTTTTCTGACACACGGTTTCTTTTAGGAAGTTGCATATTTTGTTTAATCTATGTATTTGGACCTTATGAAAGGGTTATTTTTAGTTAATTTTTAACATTCATGGTTGGGTATACATGGATAGTACAAATTTTAGGTGAAATATATGTTATTATTTTATGAAATTAGTAACCATGTGGATTTCAAAAAAATGCGGGTTGTGGGATGCCTGGGTTACACATTGTGATATTAACAAGGGTGAAAACCATGGAAATCATTCTATAACTGAATAGATTTTTTTTGAACAGTAGGCCCATAGTTTTGTAAACTATGTGGAAAAACCATGCAAGCTACCTAGTTTTTTAACGTGGTTAAATTTATTATCTACTACTACCTCTAATTAAATAATTTCCCCTACTTCCCCCTATATGGACTAGTTGAACAAACTATACCCAAGGGGTGATTTATCCACCCCTACTCATTTAATATTCATGATTTTTATTTATATTCATCAAGAGGAAGCCCTATATAATCCCTCCTTTCTTTTTTTCTTCCCTTTCCCTTCCTTATCTCTTTTTATCTTGGTTTAATATTACCAAATAAAGAGTAGTGGATTCCATGTATGATTTTAGAGTTTGAGGTTACTCATTCATGGAGGTTTTTGTTTTTAAGGATTTTTTTGGGATCCCTTATTTCATTATTGACCATCCTCCATCAAAGGCAATGAATTTTAGCTCAAACATCCTTTAATTGAGGTAGAGGTTTTTATACTTTTTGTTTATTTTAAATTTTATTGGGCTCTTAAGGTTTCAAAATGTTTTATTTATTATATAAATTTTATATATGAAAGTTTAGTTGACTTATAAAATTATTTTAATTTGGATTTTCAATATTCATAAACGTGTTACTAGTAAATTCATATTGTACCTGAAATTTAAAGGATCAATAAATTTTTGAATGGTTTTTTTTAAATAAAATATGTAGTTTAAAAATTCTTTGACCTATTGTAGTTCATGAATTGAATTGGAAAATTATTTTTGACTCTTTTGGAGATTTCATTGGAAATGGTAGGTTTATTATATGATGTTTTTACAAATTATTTGATGTAAAATGTTTTATATAATAAATTAGTAATGGATTTAAAAGGATTGAATGTAATTAATTAAATGAAATCAAATTTTGGACCATGGAGGAAATTACTTTGTACCTAAAGTTTATTTTTCGTAAATTTATATTTTTAACTATCAATATTTTTCAAAATTTGGGTTCATGAAACCTTATTTGAGCCACTATACTTGTTTCCCTTTAATGGTTGATGATTTATTCTTGTGGAGACTGAGTGATGAATCTTAGGGGTTATTTCGTGAGAGGGAGTTGGAGGACATTTTGAGATGTTTTTAATGATTAATGATATTCATATCAGAAAATTATTTTTACAAATTCATATATGTTTTGGTCATGATATCCTTAATAAATAAATGGGAGGTCATTATTTAAAATCCATTAGATAGTATTACATTACTAGTTTCCCTAATATCATTGGATAAGACTACATACGGTGTTCCCCCGATTAGTGGTTAGTGTAAGATAGTTGGGTAGATTGTGTTGGGATTCCACATATTCTAGTAGTTGGTATATGTTGGGTAAAGTCTACCTTGTCTCATGTTTGGACATAGGTTTTGTCTCATGACACCTATTCCTTTGGTTGGTGGTTTTATGTAAGGAATTACATTTATTCCCCTTATATTTACTGTTGTGGAACCATTAATATTTTTTGTTTATCTAATTTACATAGTGAATTTCATTTGATCTTCTATATGTGTGTTGCCTAAGTTAGTTTTATAATTAATATTGGAATCATTTTATAAAATTTGTTTTAAATTGAAAGGGTATTTTGAATGGATTTTTTGATTTAAAATAAAGTTTTCAAGATATTTTTATCATTTTATAAATTTAAAGAAAGGAATGTTATTAGATTTTATTTACTCATGTTTCAATAAAAATATTTTCATAATTTTTTTAAAATTATGATGTATTATGTTTCATTTTAATGGAATATAAAAAACTCCATGGAGGATCCTACTAGGTTTGGATTTGTTGACACTCTTCACACACCATTCTCTATATGCAATTTCCATATTTTCTATTCTAGTGCTTTGGATTCTATCAAACTTATTTTAGGGAAGATTATTCCATGGATACTTGGGATGGTATGTAGAGGGTGGATTAGGGTGGTACATAAATGTTAGTATTAGTTATTGTTTTTATATTTTATTTTTAGATGCTTGTATCAACTTCTTGTCCAAAAATTTTATTTGGTTTCTATTTTATATGAAATGTTGACTATTTATTATTTTTTAGGTTGTTGAGTTGTTTTAATTTTTATTTTTGTGAAATATGATACTAAAGATGCTTATTTTATTATTATAGTATGATTATGGATGATTTTAAGAAGTTTATGAAGAAATAAACTAAAAAGTGGTTGGTAAGAGCATATAAATATTCCTTGGATAGTATCCTTTGAAAATACACCTTTTATAATATTGGATGAGTCCTTTAGGAATAATAACTCCTATAATTCATGGTTAGGTGATTTGGGATGATATTTCAATAAATACTGGTTATTCTATGGTTCTCATGTGGCGTGGAAAAGTTATAAGTCTAGGTTCACTTTTATTATTGAGGGGAGTGAAATCCTTTTAAATACACTTAAATTTAAGGTAATATAAATAAACATTCATTGAAAAGTAGCACAAAATGTAATAAGTTTCAATGATAGAATAATTTATGGTATGTAGGATCAAAATATAGATGTAGATGCTAAATTACAAGAGGGGGGGGGGGGTGCATTATAGGTTTAAAAACGTTCTCTTTTAACCTTAAGTAAATTCTATGTTTAACAAGGTTAAACAAGATAAATTCACAAACCCTCTCTGGTTCTAATGTAATTATATTATTGGAAGGGACTAGGTCCAATTAAAATAAAGTTAAACTTAACCAAGTTAAACTTAAAGAAAACTTATGAAACATTTATTTAGATAAGTATTCTACCAATAATCATAATAGAATATTATTTATATCAGAGTTAAACAAGTCTAAGAAAGTATAAAAAAGTCATACTTTCATTATTTAACAAAATATAGCAGAAATACAATTTTTAACAACAAAAAGTAAACAAGAAGGAAGTGTTTTAACCCAAATAGAAGGGTATACAACAAAATTGGATAAATGTACCTTGATTTGTACTTTAAAGAAAGTATATCTTTCCAAACTAGGGTAAGCCCTCGATATGAATATTAGAGTCTATCTTGATATCCATGCAAGACCTCATACTTTAGGTAGTCAACACCTATGTCTTCCTATCCTCGAAAGTCCTCAAACATTAAGGTAGTCAGCACCTCGATATCTCTATCCTTGGAATGCCTCGATGGTACTAAAAAAAATCATATTCTCATAAAGGTGAACAAGTTGTTCATGCTTGAACAAGATGTTCACATATTGCACAAGGAATGAAAGTTTATCTTTCTAGAAATCACTTCACAACATCACAACATGTAATCTCTAGTTTGATAATGATCATGTTCAAATGAGATTCTATTTATTAGAAAAAATTCAATGGTCACCACCCTCCTCCAACGGTCATATTTTCCTTGAATTTTGGAGGGACATGTACATTTTTCACTCAACCAAAAGTTAGTTAAAAATAGATTGTATGAAATTGTTTTATGTAAGAAAAACATGAGAAGAATTATCTTTCTTAAGAAATAATAATATGTAAGGAAAATAATATCATGTTTAAGAATCAAGGATCTAAGAAAATTAAAACAATATGTTAGGAAAGTAAAGTAGCTTTAGAAAATATGAATAATCGGAATCTATAAAAAAACAGGAGCCTAAAAATACCAAAAGTAAGATTCTAGAAATGGATATTCAGATTATGAATATTGAGGAATTCGATGTCTGAATTCTATGAATTAAAAGTCTAAATTTTGGGGAATTCAGAGTCTAAATTATGTGGTATTCAGAGTCTGAATTCTAAGAATTGGGAGTCTAAATCTTAGAGAATTTAGGGTCTGAATTTTAGAGAATTAGAAGTCTTAATTTTAGTGAATTCAGTGTATAAATTTCATAGAATTAAGAGTATGTATTTCAGTGAATTCAGAGTCTGAATTTAGAGAATTAAGAGTTTGAATTGCAATGAATTCAGAGTCTAAATTTTAGAGAATTCAGATTCTGAATTTTAGATAATTCAGAGTATGAATTTCAGAAAATTCAGAGTCCGAATTTTAGAGAATTTAGATTATATATTTTAATGAATTCAGAGGCAGAATTTCCTAAAGTCTCGGTATATAATAAATTGTAAGATTCCGAGATTCTTAGATAATTATCCACATTTTTGGATTAAGAGAAAAACTATTTTTAACTTGGATAAGGATCATAAAATAAAGAAAATCATTTATAAGGATTATGAAAAAATATTTCCATATAGAAAGAAACATTTCCTTAAGAAAATGTGTTTGTGATTTTCAAAACATAAATTAATGGAAAAATTCATAAGTAAACTTATTGACTTAACAATCCCCCCTTTTGGAAATAACAAAAAACATTTCAAAAAAGAATATAATGAAGAAGGGTTTTTTCTTTTTGAAAATTAAAATAAATACTTATCTCCTTTTACTTTTGACCCATAATGAATACCACAAACCCCCCTTAGGTTTTGAAATCCTTAAGGATCACATTATTGTATTTCTTTGAGAATTTTCTTATTTTTCCTTAATAATATCTTATTTATGTAATTCCCCACTTGTATAGGGAATTATATTCTTTATACTTATTATTGTTGTGATAATTCATTTCTACCAATTTGTGATTTTCAAAAAGGAATGGTGGGAAAATGTACCTGAAAGGTTAGAAATATATAAGAAAATGAAATGGAATTAAAACAAAATTTCATTATGATTGGAACAATTTTACATGGATAATATAATAAAAGATCAGATTTTATGAAATCAATCATCCTTTTTTTCCTTTGGCATTATCTTTTTCAATGAGGATTTTAGATTCTTCAGCTCTTTATGATTATCTGTAAATATCTTGAGCAGTTGATCATGATCTTAATTATTATTTTTTAGAACATTGATTATTTCTTCATGGGGATTAAGAATTTTGGCTCGAGACATTATCGCCTCTTATTGTTGTTTGAATTTTTCTCCTAGCCCATCCTTGAGTTCTCTTTCACACTTTAAATTTAGATCAACTGAATTGACCTTTCCATTCAGATCTCTATTCTCTTGAATCTGGAAAATGTGTGCGAGATTCAAATTCAGTAAAATACATGTTATGAGGTTTAGGATTGTGTCACATGACTTATCAAAATTATCCTTTACTTAATCTTGTAAATCATCCTTTATTTTCATGTCATCAATCATTGTCTTAGACCGTTTGTATATTTCCTTGCATGATATTCTATGAGAATCATAACAAATATAAATTTTTTTGAAGTCTGCTTCAAGCATGATAAAATTTTCCATGAGAATGCTTAACAAATTTGATTTCTGACTGATATAATTCAAAATCAACTAACATCTTCAATTGATTCATGGAAATAAGGGTATTGTTTTCAGTAGATTATTCAAAGACTAGACAAAAAAATCCTTTCCCATGGAACATGAAGATTTAGAAGTAGATCTATTTTTTAGTAAGGAAAGATTATCTAGCCCTTCAAATTTCCTCTTGGATGTTCCAACTACATCTTTCTTAGATTTTATATGAATAACTTTTCTTAGTGAATCAACTAACAATTGTTTTCCATTGTGAGATCTACATATTCCTTTCTCTACTTTTGGAGTCTCATGATCGATTTCAAACACTTGGATTATTTTATCATCATCAACATTATCTTTATTAGTACCTTCCTTAATATCTTTAGGATAAACGAAATAATGATTGGTACTTTCATCATCAGTAGTTTTATCAACCTCATCCTATGCATCATAATCTTTCCCTTCTGAAATTATTCTGGTTGATTCAACTTGTGATGTTCTGATTAACAACTTGTTTGAAGGACTTTCCGTCTCATGGTATTATTCCTCCATTTTTATAACATCTTCACTTTCCTCTTCCTCTTATTCTTCTTGTTCTTCTTTTTTTGTACTTATTCTGCAATGATCAGTTCAATAATTGGAAACATTACTCCTAGAGTTTATATTGGAATAAATTACTACAGGAAGGATTCTAGTACTTGGATTTGTTCAGAATCTTTCTTTGTATCTTTATGAAAGGATTGGACAATTTTGGTTTCTAAAATCTTCTTCTTCATCTATTTTTATTTATAATTCTTCTCAAGATCTACTACTACCTCAATATTCAAGGTCTTAGCCTCAGTAGGGTCTAAACCAAAACATACATCTCTCTCATTCATATTCTTTCCTATAATCTCTTTATATAGCTACCACTTCATAAGAATAAGTCTTTTTATTTTTCAGTTTGGGTGAAGCTGACTGAGTTTCCGGAAAGGGTGCTTTTTCTTTTGATTCTCGTTCTTTCTGTTTTTTCTTATTTTTATTTTTCTTGGAAGTTTCACCTACTTCCTCTTTCTTTCTCAAATCATGAATTTCACTTTTAGAAAGATCAATGAACTACCATGACTTATTAATGAAACCGATTTTCATCCTCCTCATAATATCTTCACTCAACAATATAATATTAAATGATCTAGGTTTTGAACTATAAAAATTTTTAAAGATTCAAAACCAAGAACAATGATCTTCGTTAAGATCGGTGGATACATGACAACATGAGACTTGAGGATTCCACTTTTTATATTTCTAATGGTTATGAGAATATACCTTATAAGGTTTATTTTCTTAGATTCACCAATAAATCCATCATAAAAATATCACACTTCTTGAGGGAATCCTTATCTCCCTTTCATAGAATGAGAAAACCTTACATCCACAAGGATAACATATGGTAGTTGGTTGTATGGTTATTGATCTTGGGTGACTTAACTACATTAAGTCCAATGCACTCAATTTCAATAATATTCTCAAAACAACCTTCCTTGTCTTGCAACTTTTGAGAGAAAAATACATCATCTCCATTATAAGAAATATCTAGAATAAATGAAGCTTTATTAAAAGATAATGAGTAAGTATTTCCATAACCCTTGAAAGAAAACTTATCTTTTCCTCATTCTCTATAAAAACATATTGAATCATAAAATTCTATGAGATGAGTAGGATAAACATGAACCTAATTTTTTAGCTTGGAAACACAATGAATTTCCCAAATATTCTTTATTATAAACTTTGAAATTATAGAATCATACTTCAAAATGAAATTTGGTTCGACAAACCTTTCTATATAAATTTTTAGATCATTTAGTTCTTTGTTGGAGGCCATCGGATTTTATGAATAAACTTCAAGATACATCCGGAATGTAAGGAAACTGATAAATCTGAATGATTAATTTTTTGGGTGGCAGAGCTTTGGCACAAAAATTGCGGAAAACCCGATGCGGGACATGGAAATGGGGGGACTTTATATAGGTTTGGCGGTGAAAGTTTGAATTATGAAATCAATACAAGGGTTGGTAAAATATTTATCTGATATCATGGTAGATATCAATTCCAAATAAGGATTTTAATGATCTGAACTTTTGAGGTTCTAAGGAAAAATCAGATTTAAGGAAAGTGAATCTGATGTGGTTTTCTTAAAACAAGATAGAAATACCAATAAGTAAAAAAATTAGATTTAGGTAAGGAATCATACCTTCTAAATTTCTTAGGTAATAATTGGCAATATTAATCAAGTTCTTCTTGAAGAACTTAGATTCCATAAATTTAATTCAAGAAAGGAAAAAAAAATTGTTCCAGAAAATTTATTAAGGAAATGAAAAAAATTATGTTCCAAATTTTTTTTAAGGATATTTTTGAAAGAAAAAACAAATGCCCACCCCCTATTTAAAAAAGTATCTTAATGTAAGGATATTGGTTTCAACAAAAAGTTAATATGGGATATCAAATAATGCTTGTGTTTCCTAACTTTTTTTAAATGTATTCAAATCTATCAGTGGGTAATTTTTTTTAAAATGTTACAAAGTTGATCTTATGTTCTTATAAATTGAATAATGATATATCCTTTGAGTGTGTGATCCCTAAGAAAGTTTTTTATAATACCTACATCCTTTTCCAAAGAGTGATGTGCATCGTTTTTTTCTTAGGTAAATGACACTAGTATTATCCCACATTATTTTTGTTTTTGTAAAACTCATGCCATATTCTCTGAGTGTGTGTTGCATCCTCAACACTTGAGTACAACAACTTCCAGTAGCTACATATTCAGATTCATAAGTGGAAACTTCTAGTGAGTTTTTCTTATTTACTGAGAAATAAACTAATGAATCTCTAATGAAATGATATGTTTCAGATGTACTTTTCTTATCCATTCTACATCCACCAAAATCAGCATCCGAAAAACTTTTCAAAACAAAATCATTTCAATAAGAATAACAAAGTAATAAATCTATGGTTCCATTTAAATATAATTTTTTTTCACTGATTATAAATGATATTACTTTGGATAATATATATATCTTTCACATAAGCATACTAAAAACATTAAGTATAGATGACTAGCTGTTATGTATTATGTAAATCCTATGATGCCTCTAAAAGATGTTTGATCTACTAGTTTCCCAGATTCATCAAGATCAAGATAGTTTGAGGTATCTATTGAAGTATATATAATTTTATTGTTTTCATATCAACAATTCTTAATAAGATTTTTAATATACTTATTTTGAGATATATAAGTTCTTTTTGTTTTTGAGAAATTTGAAAACCATGGAAAAAATATGACTCCCCCATCATTCTAATTTCAAACTCATATTTCATGAGATTTTCTAATGAATCTGTTAAAGACTGCTCTGTTGATCCAAATATAATTTCATCGACATAAATTTGAACAAACAAAACATTTTTATGATATTTATTTATAAAAATAGTTGGACTAGTAGTTCCCTTAACATAATCATTTTGTAACAAAAATCCTATAAGTCTATCATACCAGGCTTTATGGGCTTGTTTAGGTCCACGTAAAGCTTTGGTATGTTTGAAAACATGTTCAGGGTTATTTGGGTCTTCAAAAATAGGAGTTTTTTCAACATAAACTTACTCTTGAACATATCTATTAAGGAAATCACACTTCATGTCCATTTGAAAAAGTTTGAAATTAAGTAATTCTGCAAAGGCTAGTAGAATGAAAATATATTCATGTCTAGCTACTTGATCATAGGGTTATTCATAGGTTATTTCATATTGTTGATTATTAACTTTAGCAACTAATCTATATTTATTTCATAATATGATTCTATTTTCATCACATTTATTTTTGAATACCCATTTTACACCAATTAAAGAAGTTTCCTTAGGTATTTCAACCAATTTCCATACGTTGTTCCTTTCAAATTTATTTTTTTCATCTTGAATAGCATTAATCCAATCATCATCACCTAAAGATTCATCAGTTATTTTTGGTTTTAATTGGGAATGAAATTATTGATGTACTACTTCATTTCATAAAGAACCTCTAGGCATTACTGGTTGATTTACATCATTAATGAAACTATCACATGGATGATTCTTAAGAATCAACTGATATGGGGTTTTTAAATCATGTTCATCAACATAAGGTAGAAAATATTTTGGGGAAATACTTCATACAAATTTTCTTGAGTATTTTCCTTATTAGAATAATAAATCATCAACGATTGATAATCAGTTTTTGAAAACACATCTATGGATGTAGGCTTGGTTTGTTTAAAAAATATATTAGTATCATCAAATTTAACAAGCATTGTTTCTTCAAAGGTATAATAATTTTTGTTTAAAATTATATAAACCTTAGAAGTAATAGAACAACCTATGAAAATTCCTTTACTTGATTTGGGTGAGAATTTAGGTAAGTTATATTTTGTATTCAAAATGAATAATTTGTATCAAAATATATTGAAGTAATTAACATTAGGGTTTTGACCAGTACACAATTTATAAGGTGTTTTGTTACGAAAAGGTATAATTAAACTCAATTTATAGTATAATTGGTAGTACCAAAAGCCTCTTTACAAAAGTTTTTAGCAATGGAATATTCACTCAACACGGATTTAGTTATTTCTGGATGAATTCAATTTCATATTTCAACAACACCATTTTTTTGACATGTTCATGGAGACTAGAGGTTGTGAGTAATACCATTCTTACTAAAAAAAGTTTCAAAATCTGAATTTTGAAATTCTCCCCCATGATCACTAATAATAGTTATCAGTAGATGGTTTTTCTCATTTTTATCTTTGGTTGAAAAATATTTAAAATAATAAAAGGATTTAGATTTCATTGATCAAAAATAGACCCATGTAAATTTAGTGTAATTATCAACTAAAACAAAAACACTGTATTTTACTTTAATACTTGAAGTTTTTATTAGACCAAAAATATCCATATGCACAAGATTAAATGGATCAGATTTTGAAACTTCACTGATTATTTTATTGCTTCACTTATGTTTCTTTCTATAATTACAAGGATCACTGAATTTTGAAGAATAAAATCTATGCTCCAGTAGTTCCATAAAAAGTATTTTCTTTGAGATTTTTCATAAGTTACTAAGGTTACAGTTTCCTAGTCTTCTATTCCATAACCAAGATTTATCTTCCATTTAACTAAGGAAAGGTAGGTCTTGTCTCCTAATGTATTCTATGTTATGTGTATAAAAATTATTGTGCCTGTTGGAAGAGAGAATACAATCTTTCTTAGAATTGTGTACTAAACATTTATCATTACTAAAATCCACATGGTAACATTCATCACATTATTGGATTATGATATAAGGTTAATCTAAAGAACAATAACAAATAAAATATTTGAAATTAATGTTTTTCCTATAAGAACAATGTTACCTATACCAACAAATTTTCCCTGAGAATTATCTCTGAAAGTTACTTTTCCTCCTTTTGTATTTGTAAACTTTTCAAAGATGTTTTTATTACCATTAATGTTTTAAGAACATCCAATATAAATGTACCATGTATTGATGTTGGTACTTCCTTAATTTTCTAGAAAATAAAAATATAAGACTCTATAAATCCAAACTTTCTTGGATCTGGAAATTTCAAATAGTAAAATCTTAGGTATCTACATTTTTATAGAAAAATAAGCTTCTTGAAAACCTTAGGATTGGGTTTTATTTAAAGAAAAAAATTTCACCCCATGTCAACCACATTGACACTTAGTGAAAAAAATGAGATCTTTGGGGAACAAAATAGTTATGACTAAAAACTAGTTTTGAATGGGTATAACAAAATCCAAAACTATTCCTAAGAGGATAAAGTTGTGAATATATTTTATCAAATTCATTCCTTCCCAATATAAAATTTGATAAAAGTTTATTTAAGGAAAAAATTTCAAATTTTAGTATAATGACTAAATTCTTATCCACATAGTAATTAGTCTTTTAATTTGAGTTTTCCTATAAAACATTTTCCTTATAAATAACATTTTCAAGATCCATAGAAAGCTTATCCTTATAAAAAACAACTTCTTTAAGGTTTTTAGAAACATTTTCAAAATCAAGAGTTTCCTGATCAAGATCTTCAGAAAGATCTAACACTTATTTTTCTCAAAATAAATGCATGAATTTTATTTCTATAACTTCTTTTTTATATTAAAGTTTTCATTCCCAAGTAATTTAGAAAATATAGAAAATTCTTCAAATGAAGGTAATATATTATCTTATTATGAGGAAGATTATTCATCTAACGACTCATAATATTCTTCATTTGGAAAATTTGCATTTAATAAAATATTAGTTAATGATTCAACATTGTGTAACTTAGCCATAAGATAGTGATTTTCAATATGTAATCTTCTATAAGACCAATATTATTCTGACTAGAAGATTCATATTTTGAGGATTGAGCTAAAGAGTCAACACCACTAGAGCTCGATGTGTCATTATCATCCCAGACATTCCTAGCAATAAATTTGTAGTACTTCATTATATTCCTTTCCAAATTATTTTCCTATCTATCTTTTCTCTTAAGCATAAGACTATCAGGTCTAATATATCTACCCAGTTTGAATTTATAAGAAGTTAATTCAGAATATTTATTGTCTTTTTGTATCTCTTCTTAAATTTTTATAGAAAATCATTCATTCCAAAAATTTTGTCCATCCTTCAAAAAAGATTGGCTAATTCATTCTCTGACTGATCACAGTTACTTGATTCAGATATAACAACAACTTTCGTAGATTTATATCTAGTGACTTTTTCTAGATTCATGGATTTGGAATTAGTAGTGAAATAAACACATACATTACCCTTATACTTTTTATTGAAGTCATCATATCTCTTCCTTCTTGTTTCATGCTAAAGAAGAGTTCCAAATTACTCATCAAGAGTAATTTTAGATACTTTACTATTTTCATCAATAAGTATCCTTTTGGATTACTACTCATTGGACATAATATCAATTATCTTGTATAATAGTACATCATTATAAATTTCTTTATCTCCCATAGATTGATTTTTTTACAATAGTTATAAATGTTTTTTTCACTTTGCAAACAGGTTCTCCGTATAGAAATAAAAATCCATGACATTCATCTCTCAACATAGCTCTTCTAGTTTCTATCACTTTAGAAGTTCCAAAGTGTCTAACTTCAAGTTTCATCTAAATACAATTGACTGCATCACATTATGATATCTAACTACATATATTCCTATTCATAGATAACAACAAAGTATTGTGTACGTTGTAATTTAATTGATATTCTAGTTTTTCTTAGTTGGTGAAGGTTCTGAACTATTTGTCTAGAATTTTTTAATCTCCAGTGAGCATGAAAAAGTTTTCCACTCAAGTGTTAATACCAAAAAACTTCATCCTATATATACAGTATTCCTAATCATTTTCATCAAGGATTTCAGGTCTAGTAGGATTCTGGTTGTCTATAGAACATACATTCATTCCTTCCATTGTATAATAAAAATAATTTTTACACAAAAATAATTAATAACAAGAGTTTATTAAATCATAATAAAAACAAGAGAAAGTAAATATAGGCAAGAAATTTTGAGAAGGAAAACATATATTTAAGTATAATTATTTTATGGACATCCTTTTATACTAATTGTATGGTTGAAATAGGGATGTAGATTCTCAATTACAAGGGGGGTAAATTGTTGGTTTAATTTTTTTTTCTTTTAACCTTAATGAAAGTATATGTTTAACAAAGTTAAACAAGGTAAATTCACAAACCCTTTTTGGTTATAACATAAATATATTATTGGTATGGCCCATGTCCAATTAAAATAAATATAACCTTAACCAAGTTAAACATAAGGAAAAATAAGAAAGTCTTTCTTAGGGAAAGATTCAACCTTAAAGTGTATAGAATAATAATTATATCATAGTTAAACAAGTATAAGAAGGTATAAGAAAGTAATAATTTCGTTATTTAACAAAATACTGTGGAAATAAAATTTGTGACAACAAAAAGTAAAAAACAAGTAAATATTTTAAACCAAAGAGAAGGGTATCCAAAAACCATGGATAAAGTTCCATTGATTTATACTTTTAAGAGATTATGTCTTCCCCACACCAGGGTAATCCCTTGTTAAGAATATCAGAGTCTATCTTGCATTCCCAACAAGACCTCAAATATTAAGGTAGTTGCCATCTCTATCTTCCTGTCCTCAAAATTCCAGAAACTTTAAGCTAGTCAGCACCTTTGTCCTCCGATCTTAGGAAGACCTAGATGGTAATCAACAACAATCAGATTCCCACAAAGCTGAACAAGTTTTTCAAGTTTGATTAATATGTTCACATATTGCACAAGGCACAAGAGTTTATCTCTCTAGAAATCACTTCACATCATTACAACATGTAATTTCTTGTTCGATAATGATCTCATTGAAATGAGATCCTATTTGTAGGAAAAAACATCAATGGTTGGCTCCCTCCTCCAACAGTAATATTTTACATTAAATTTTTGAGGGACATTTACATGTGTCACTCAACCCATGAAAAGTTAAAAAGAGATTGTACAACATCAATTTATCTATGAAAAACATGGGAAAAATTTTCATGCATAAGAAACAATAATATGTAAGGAAAATAATATCATGTTTAGGAAATTAGGATCCTATAAATTTGAAACAATATGTTTGGAAAGTAATGTAGTTTTAATAAATATGAATAATAGGAATCTAGTAAAAAATAATAAGATTCTAAAAATTTAAATAGTCGAATTCTATAAATGGATATTCAGAGTCTGAATTCGGAGAAATTTAGAGTTAATATTCTGAGGAATTCAGAGTCTGAATTATGGTGAATTTAGAGTCTGAATTATGAGAATTTGGAGTCTGAATTATGAGGAATTCAGAGTCTGAATTATGAGGAATTCCGAGTCTGAATTATGAGGAATCTAAAGTATGAATTAAATGGAATTTAGTGTATGAATTTTAGAGAATTCGAAGTCTGAATTTTAGATCATCTAGAGTCTTAATTTAAAAAAATTTAGAGTCCTAATTTTAGAAAATTCAGAGTTTGAATTTCAGAGAATTCAGAGTAACATTTTCAGAGAATTTAGAGTTTGAATTTCAGGGAATTTTGAGTCTAAATTTCATAGAATTCATATTATAAATTTCAAAGAATTCAGAGTTTTAATTTCATTGAATTTGGAGTCTGAATTATATAATATTAGGAGTCTAAATTTTAGATAATTTGGAGTCTGAATTTCATAGAATTCAGATTCTATGTTTTAGAGAATTTAGAGTTGGAATTTCAGAAAGACTTAGTATCTAAGGAACTCTAATATTCTGTGGTTTTTAGATAAGGATCCAAATTTATTTCTTAAGAGAAAAAATATGGTCGGACTTGGATAAGTATCACAAAACATATAAAAGCATATTTATGGATTAATGAAAAATATTTTCTTATAGAAAGAAACTTTTCTTTAAGAAAATGTGTTTGTGATTTTAAAAACCTAAAGAAATGAAAAAATTTATAAGGAAACTTATTGACTTAACAAGGTCTAAATAAACTCATATAATTATATTTAAACATGTTTTTAAATATTTTTTAATCCTTATATTATTTTTTAATCCCCTTTTTAACAATTTAATCTATTATAGTGGTGAAATGAATTTTACCATGATAACAATACATTATATGTAAAAATTACATTGAAATTATTATATAATATCTATTATTATAATTCATAATATGTAATCCATTTTACAGGATTCAATTAATAGATGTGGAAGACAGTAATATTTATATTAATGCACAAAACACATAACGACCATTTTTAGATTAAATAAATTGTTATGTACAAAATTGTTTTTATTCTATTTCCTTCACAAGTAAAACCATTATATAGATGTTAATTTATTTTATTTAATATATTTTCTAAAAATTTCATTAAAACCATTCCTCAATAATGGAAAATTTATTTTATTAAGATAAAATACATTACAAACATAGATATATTTTTTCTAAAAGAAAATTATCTTTAATTTGAAATGATTTTAACATTATTTCTAACCATTTTATTCACAATTTATAAATTATTATTAATTTTTATACACCGATAAACAATAAATTTCCTTGGGTTTAATAATCTAAATAGGAAAAAATTAGTTTTAAATTATTATTATATACTAAATAGTTGTTTGTAAACAATTAATTTCTATTTAACAAAAACTAGTTAAAGTAATAGTTCTTATAATTATGTAGTTGATTTTAGTAATTATATTTAATTTAATTATATTACAAAATATTTTATTTTTTATTGTAATAAATAATTATTCCCATATTATCAGTGTTACGTTCATCAAATTCAATCAAACACATCATGATTATTGAAGATAAATTTATTCTAAAATCCTCGGTTGTTACAAAGATATAGATATTCCAATAATAAAAGATTCTGAAGGTATTATTTTGGCCTTCCACCCACATTAACACATGTATCTTTGAAAATTTAAATGGATTTAAATATCATACAAATAATAATGATGATTTTATCATTGATTTTCTACTAAATTGGACGTAACAAAGCCGCGACTACTTATTTTCTATGAATATTAGTCAATCCTAACCACATCCTTCATAATAGATCAACCGTAGAAAGAGGAACCCTCAACTAGGGATAAAGGGAACCTAAAATGTAATATTTCAATCTAATTCATGTACAGAAAGGCATTAATTTTTGAATATTTTAATTTTAAGTTTTTTTATCGTTTTCTCAATGATCAATATTAATTTCTATTTAATATGATTATTTTATGTGATTACAGCTACAATTGAACCATTTTTAAATAGCAGAAATTCACCACACATGTCATTTAAAAAAAATTATTATTTATTAATTTATGTGATTACATATAAAATATAAAAATATAAAAAACAATAAAAATTTCATAAATAAATAAATTAATTTATGTGGTAATTTTTTTTCTAATGGTTAATCATTTAAGAAGAAAAAAGATCAACCTAGACCCTAGTGGTTACTACTTGAGTAGTAGTTGAATTAAGTTATAGTGATCCACCTTTCAATTTAATTCAACTTCAATATAGTATATAAAAAATATCAACATGAAATAAACCTCCTTTCATCATTATAATTATATAAAATAATTATACGCTAGTGATGTGGGCTTAGGAATGCGAGATACACATGAATAAAATTACATATGAAAACTGTAGAAACCATTTATTTCATAATATATTTTCCACATGAATAAATATTATGTGTTTTATATGATATGATGAATGAAAAACTAAAAAATAGTGAGTAATTAAATTATTTATGAAAATTATTAAATAAATTATTTTATAAAGTAAAAATGTGTTTAATTCTATTATGGAAAATACCATTGATTCTATGGAAACTATTTTGAGTAGTTTTATTGAACTATTTTTTTGTTAAATTTAATAATTTTGAGGAATTATATCACTGAAATTTAATGATGAAATAATAAAATTTCTTCATGGAAGCCATGTAATTATTATGTAAGGATAATAAATACCAGTCTAATAATTTTTTTCTAGAGGAAAATATTTTTTCCACAAAAATTATTTTATTTTTGTATTATTTTATTTATAATATAATTTAAATTTTTGGAATTAAAACAAAAAATGTATAAGTATTTATAAATTTTGAAAAATTAATTATCATTAAAACATTTATTATCAATTATTTATAAAAAATATAAAATCATCTAAATGTAAAAGAAGATATTTCTCTAAAGAATGTTTCTATTTGAGTAATGTATTTTAACTTAATAAATTACATTAATAAATATTGATGAAATATTTTAATGAAATATTTATATAATAATTTTAATAAAATAAATTGACTTTCACATAATGATTTTCACTATGAAAAAATGAGAACAAAATCATTTTTATATATAATGATGTTTTTTTTCAAAAAATAACATTTTCATGATTTGTGTATGAATATTAGAATTAATTTCTAACAACCATAGAAACTAAGTCCCATACAATGATTAATATATTTGGAATATTAATGTCAAAAAAAATTATAAGGTGATTTTTTCTATAAAAACAAGTTACCTTGAAAAAAATAAATCACTATGGTGTGGTTAAATGTGGTAAATGGTCAAAATAAGAGATATGGAAATATATTTCACTAAACCATAAATAAATTTTATTGGATGTGTGTATTTATATTCTAAATTATCTTCTCATTGAATTTTTTTACATTTTTTTCCACTTTATTTTGATAATTACATTTATTATTTTTAAAATTTCCCAATATTTACATTGGTTTCACTCCTCTCACTTATAAAAATATCCCTTTCCGCCTCACTTCCCCACACACTTTTAGACCTAATTATTTAATAATATCTACCAAAATCACTTTATAACACCCATATAGAAGGCCTAGATTTTTTTCTCACTCAAAAGGAAACCAAAGATTCTTTAAAGAGTGATCCAAAGGAGGATTACCTTTGAAAAGGTCATCAACTTAACCAATTTCTTCTAAGATTATTTGTTCTTCCACCTACAATAAATATTATATAAAAAATCAAAATAATTTAATATGTATAATAATTATAGTTTCTTTATTTTGATGTAAATATTATTATCTACCTCCTTTCCATCAATTGGAAAATGAAAACTTCGCTAATGTGTATGAGCAAACTACCATCTTTATGAAGTGATATAATTTATTTTTCATCACCACCTCTCATGAATGGTTATAAATGTGGATTTAATAAATAAATATGAAATATATTAAGTAATTATTATTTTTAAAGATAAGTTATTTACTTTCTTACTTTACTTCTATCTATTGAAAAATTAAAACATCACCCACGTGTACATGGAGACTACTGTCTCTACCAAGCTATGTATTCCATTTTTCATCATTGAAATTCATTAATGGTAATAAAATTTTGATAAATTAATAAATATATAATTTATTATATTATTAATATTATGTTACCATGAATAATGCTCAAATACTAGATCCATCAAACCAAAACATATATTGAAAACAAAATTGTTAACACTCAAATACAATGTTTAACAAAGAATTAATAATATGCATGTTAAAATAAATTATAATTTAATGGTATATAGTAAGATAAACATATATATGGTTTTAATAGGGATTTATAATAAATTTTAAATTATTATACTATATGTAAGAAAATGTGCAACCAGGAGAACGTATGAGATAAGGGTATATGTTACAATATCACTTTTTACTCAAGATGTTTATGTTTCAGTTCCTATTATAGGAAATTATATGGTATTTGTCTTGTAAAACCCAAATAAAATATTATCCTATGGTAATTTATGGTGATTTTAGGTATTATTACCATTTCCCCTTATTTGGTTCTCGAAACAACCAAAAGAATGTTTTCAATAAAAGTCAACCATATTTCTTATTTTATATCAGGAATCAATTTCTTCCATAACTATATTATATAAATTGTTTTAAGAATATTCTATAATTTTATACATTGATATTTTAAGTTATTCTTCAAATATCAATGAATTTATTTAAAAAGTTTTTAAATGGATTATTTTTAACATTTTACGTAAAAGTTAATTTTATTTTCATTGTATATTTGTGAAATGAATGTTTTTTAATGTTTACTTATTGTATTACTTATCTTTCCATTACTTCTATTATTCATAATAAAATTTCCTTATGAAGTTTATGTGTTCTTTAAAAGAAAATTATATACCCATTATTTGGGTAAGTTTTAGTTTTTTTAAAATTACCAAAAGTAGGGGTAATTATTCTTATTTTTAAAGAATATTTTAATGGTTTTAAATGGTATTATTTCATCAATTTCAACATCTATTAGTGAAAAATATGTTTCATTGGATATATGAGCATATGATGTTAGGCATGTAGTGTCTCTACAATACTCAATAAATCTTATTGATTTTGATGCTCACAAATACCCTTTTTTACTAATGATATTACATATAGATTATTTTAGGAAATTAATTTTAATTATAATCATTATTTAGGAATTATATTAAATCATATTATTCACATGGAATATTCATCAAAGTGTTTGTAATGCTCATAAGCATATTCTAGAAACACTATTTATACCCTACGTTGAAGAACATAATGTAACGACCAAACCCTATGTTTGTATTAAACCTTATGGTGGAAGTTCAACACTTATAGTTAATCAACCCTAAATTGACTAAAATGTATGGATAAAAAACCTAATGTTTGGATGGAACCTTACATGTTGACAAAGAGAAAAATTATTGTTAAAAACCCTATGTATGTATAAAACCCTATGTTTGAGAAACAAAGGTATGGATCATCAACCTTACTTTTGTGATCAGACATATGTTGTCAACCCTACATTTAGAGCATAAAAAGTATGTAGTTGAACCTCACATTTGGTATAATTTAATTTTATAAAGGAACACTACATTTTTTTTAAACATCATAGATTTGAATTTATGATTTTATCAGACTTTCATGCAACGATCAATGCATAATTTCAGACCAGTTTAAAGAACTTTTTCAAATGATTAAAAGCTCATTATTATTTATTTAACAAATCTTATTCAATGGAGAAATTCTCTCCTATTATCATGGGAGGTTAAAAATAATTTGTGCTATCTTATGAATTTTAATTCTCACGATTTATCAAAAAATTTTCTTGGATATGGAATTGCAAAGCAGGCACTATGATTTATTTATTTTGTTTTTTATATTTATATATGTTTGTAAGATTTAAATAAGCATCATATATTGAGACATAAATATTTCTATGGAAATTTCATTCTTGTGAAGATATTTTATAGAACTATTTCAACAGTTGATCAAACTATGTTATCTACAGAAGAGGATACACTTGGGAGATATACAAGTTTTGAATCTCATATATGTGGTATGTCTCATACTACTAAATCGTTAATTATTTTATTCCAATATATATTAAAAATGATTTTATATGGAACTAATCTTTCTTGAATAAACTATTTTCTGAAGAAGAAGATCCATCTACTTTCAGTTTCTGTTCCAACTATAATGTTCAATCTGAACCATTAAAATCAATATATATTTTTAGAGTTTCAACTACTCATAAATAGTTGTGGTGGAGTCTCAAATTCTGAATCTAAGATATGGATATATATTTCTATATTAAATAAATATAAGGATATGTTTTTAGTCATATTTTTAAAGGCCCCAACTTCCTATACTCAGCTTTTGATTGGTCATATGATATGACGACCTGACTAGTAAAATTAACCAAACTAACAAAGAGAGTAATTGGTGGAGTGTACTAAGGGATCACTGTGCCCTGAACCAATATAAATAGTAATGTTATGTATTTCTATTTTATCCTCTTCTCATATATTCATATATAAGATAAAAACTTCTTATTCTCTTAATTTATAGTTCTCACCAGAATGTTGAATTGTGAATGTTTTTGAAAAGACACAATTCACCCCATATTATGTATTTTTTTATAATCTGAATAGAAAATTTGTATTACAGGAGATATTTTTGAAAAAGTAAATAACAAGATAAAAGTAGAAGGTATATAAATAGATGGAAATGACTGATCAAAGAGATGGAATGTCAATGGTTTGTGCTCTATATTTCAATTGAAAAAATTATGGATGATGGAAATCATGGATGATTATCTACTTGAAAAATCTAGGATTTAAAGTCTACTCAAATATCATTACTCTATATATAATTCCTGAAAACCATTCAACACTGACTAATGCAATAGAGGTTGAGTATGAAACGAATTCTAAAGCCATGAATGCTATTATATATGGTCTTGTACTAGAAGAATTCAATTATGTCTCATAATGTACTACTACTTATGAAATGTGGAAATCCATTGTAGTTTCATATAGAGGAAGAAATAATTTAATAAAAATGAGATATGAAACAACAAAGTTATAATTTGATATATTTAGAATATTTGATGGAGTGAGTATCAGTCAGATTAATGGACTCCTTACAGAGATTATCCATAATATTATAGTCTTAGGTGATCCTATCAAACCAGAAGATCAAGATTTGAATGTTCTAAGAGTACAACCTACTAAATTGAATGGTATATTTGCTGCAATTTGACAATCATCACCTGTTAAAAATTTGACAATGAGAGAATTAATTGGTAAATTGATGATGTATGAATCTAAAATGAAAGAAGAAGTTGAAGATCATAATGTCTTATTGAAAAAAGATAATATTAATCTAAAGGTAAAATCTCATAAGAAAAGTAGAAGAATAAATCAATAAGTTAGGGAAGAAAATAATTCAAATATGTCTGATTCTGAAATAGAACTATCTTAATTAGCCCAAAATATTAGAAAGCATTATAATATGAAAATAGGATTCAAAAAACCCTTCAAAATGGGTATGAAAGACTCAAGAGAATATAGATGTTATGAATGAAAAAAATTAGTTCATATAAGACCTGATTATCCTCAAATAAAATCTAAAAAGAGAAAGATAGAATTTTTTTTTTCAAAAATGCAGATTATGAACAAAAAGGAAAAATAACAAAGAAGGATACTTGGAGTGTTTTTTAAGACTCTATAAGCTCATCAAAATATGATTCAGAAAAGGAAAAATCAAATCTAAAATCAAATATGTGCTTCATGAATGAATAAGGTAAGATAAAAACCTTTAATTTGTATAATTCCAATTCTTATTCTAATTGAAGTAATTCAAATAATAAATTGGATTCCTACTACACAATACTAGAAGAAAAATTTGGCTCTTTATTAAAGAATCACAAATATTTTAAAAAATATTCATAATGCTATTTTAGGAGAAAGAGATACCTTACTTAAATAACATTAGGAGTTAATTGAAACATATAACTCATATACCAAAAACTGTGCTAACCATGAACTTGAGTGGAAACTCATCAGACTTCAATACACTCACTCAAATAAATGGAGGTCTAGTCACCTGTGGTGATAATTACAAAGGAAACATAATTGAACTTGGAACTATTGGAGATCAAAAAATTGTCTCAACCAACAAAGTACTACATGTACAAGGGTCGAAGCACAACCTGATAAGTATCTCTCAAATCATAGATGATTGATATTATATTGATTTTTCTAATAATTCATGATCGGTATTTAAAGATAAATTTCTTAATTTTAGATAACGTAGAACAAATAATGTTTATAATTTTTATTTAAATTCCTTGTGTAAAAAGAATGTGAAAATTTTAACTACTAAGATAAATGAGTCATGGATCAAGCATAGGAGGCATGATCATTGTAATATTTATGAATTATATAAATTATTAAACAAATAATTGTTTTCTAATTTACGTAGTCTTTAATTTGATTGTGACATATTTTGTGATGCATGCCAAATTGGCGAGCAACACAAATCCTCCTTCAAATCTATTAACAAAATTACAACATCAAAATATCTATAACATATCCACATGGATATATTTGGAACATCAATAGTATCATGTTTCACTAGAAAATTATATCTTTATGTTTTAGTTGATGGTTATTCTAGATTCACAGGGGTGAATTTTATAAAACTCAAAAGTAAAGATTTTACTGTTTTTGAATGTTTTTTTAAATTGTTCAAAATGAAAAACGTTTTAAGATAATTTCATTAAAAAGTGATTATGGTGGAGAATCTAAGAATCAATAATTCAACTGCATTTGTTAAAATATGATTATTAAACACATTCTCTGAACCAGGAACACCTCAAGAAAATGGAATTTTTGAAAGAAGAAATAGAACTATTCATAAAATGGCTAGGACTATGCTAAATGAATACAACCTTCCTACCTACTTATAGGTAGAAGAAGTAAGCATAACCTCTTATATTATAAATTGAGATTTAATTTGGCCTATTTTCAGAAAGAAACCTTATGATCTTTGGAATAATAGAAAGACAAAAGTAACTTACTTTTAATGTTTTTGGATGCAAGGTGTATATTATAAGCACCAAGGATAATCTTGTTAAGTTCGACCCAAAAGCTGATGAAGGAATATTTTTAGGATATTATTCTACCTACAAAGCCTATAGAGTATTTAATAAAAATTAAAATATTGTTTAAAAATCAGTTCATGTGAAGTTGATGAAACCAACCCTTTTATTAAATAAAAAGATCAAACTGATGAAATTACTGACTCTTTTGACAATATGAGTCATGAAAATCTAAAAACTTATTTTGAAAATATGAAAAATAAAATTCATTCAAGTTTAGAAGAACATGATACTAATGAAACTAATTATTTTTCCTAGACAGTCTAGAACCCTAAAGAATCATCCTTTAGAAATTGTTACAGGAGACCAAGACATAGGAATAAAAACTAGAAGGAATATAGGAAACCTAGTTGAATTCTCCACCTTTCAATCTGAACATGAACCTATATCATTCGAAGAAGCATTAGAAGATGAGAGTTGTTTGTTAGCAATGAAATAAGTGGTAAACCAACTCAAAAGGAATGAAGTTTGGGAATTAGTTGAAGGGTCATCAAATTATCCAGTTATTGGAACTAAATGGGTGTTTATAAATAATCTTGATGCTCAAGGGATTATAAATAGAAACAAAGAAATATTAGTAGCTAAAGGATGAAATCGAGAAGAAGGTATAGATTATGATGAAACCTTTTCCCCTGTAGCTATATTAGAAGCAATTAGAATACTTTTAGCTTATACATCTCATAAAAACATTAAATTATATCAGATGTATGTTAAATATGCCTTTATAAATAGTTATTTAATGGAGGAATTTTATGTTGAACAACCTACTAGTTTTGAAAATTCTCAAATAGCAGATTCTATTTTTAAACATACTAAAGCTCTTTATGGACTTAAACAAGCACCTATGACTTAGTATGAAAGATTATGTAATTTTCTTTTGAAAAATTTATTTAATATTGGATTTGAAGATCCAGATTTTTTTAAGAAAAACATTTGATCTAATACTTTATTAGTTAAAATTTATATTGATGATGTTATTTTTGGTTCATCTAATGAAAAAATTTGTAGGGATTTTTCAGAACTTATCCAAAAAGAATTTGAAATGAGTATTATGTGAGATTTAAATTTATTTTTAAGAATTAGAATTTTTTAAAAACATTATAGAAATAAATTAAACCAATGTAAATATATTATTGATTTATTGAAAAATTGTGGTCTTCAGAACAAAAATACATATTCAAATTCAATTTTTATTAATATAATTTTTTTTTGATGAAGTTAGAAAACTAGTGGACAGTAAGTTACATATGGGTATGATTGGTAGTTTATTATATATTACATATAGAAGTCCTGGAATTATGTTTTCTATATGTTTATGTGATATATTTTAATAAAATATTAAATAATCAAATATTATTGTTTTCAAAATGATTTTTAGATACTTAAAAGAAACTATTTTCCAATCTCTTCTTTATCTAAAAAATATTAAAATTAATTTAATTTCATATTCAGGTCTTGATTTTAGTGGATTTAGATTATATAGAAAAATTACCTCAAGAACCTATCACTTTTTAGAAAAACAATTAGTATCATGGTTAAGTAAGAAACAACACTCAGTTTACCTATCAACAGTTGAGACAAAATATGTATCTGCAGGTAGTTGTTGTGAACAAGTATTGTGGGTGAAAACACACTAAGGGAATTTGGACTAAATTTTAGTAGTATGCATATTTTATATGATAATAATAGTGCTGTAAATATTAAAAAAATCCTATAAGTAATTGAAGAACTAATCATATTGATATTATGCATCATTTTCTAAGATATCGGGTTCTTAACAATGCTATATCTTTATAATATTTAAACAGTGAATATCAACTAGCTAATATTTTTACTAAACCACATCCCACTGTGAGTTTTCTTTTTATAAAGGGGTGTGTGGATAATTTATTTTTGAAATAAAAGTTAATCTTTTTATCATTTTATTTTATTTAATTTATTTATTTTTCCATTTCATCGATGTAAAATTTATTTTCTAATGACTTTAAATATTATTTGTTTTAGTATATATTTTATTTTTCTATATATATTATTTTATCTTAAATTTATTAACTCCATGGGTTTTCAGTTTTTTTCGTAATTATCGTATGTAATGTCCTAGGAAATAAGGTACTATCAGAAACCATTTAACTTACCTTAAATTTTTATGTCTCAAACCCTTTTCTAATACCAATCAATTCATCTACCTTCATCTACCTCGAAACTCTAGAGCACAGGACCTCATAGATTTAGTTTCTCAAAAATGATGAAAACCAAGGGAAATGAAGAAGGTTAAGCTAGAAAATCTGAAGTGATGGTGAGATTTCAGAAGGAAGAATCTTTATGGAAATGTGGAATATTTTGAATGGTTCTACAAGAAGAATCTACTCCTAAAATAGGGTTAGAATTCCATGGTCTGGAATCTGTGTTCAATGAAGAAAACTTAGAGTTTCTTTATGAAGTAGAACTAAAATTTTTCTACAAGAGCTTATAGTTTAGTTTTGGTGATTATGTAAATACTATTTTTGTGATAATAGAAGATATGGTTTTTTACATTTCTTCCCCTAAAATTTACCAAATTTTGAACTACCCTCATAAGAAAGTCTTTCATTTTTATCTATGGTCTATTGGGGATAAGGATAATAAGTCTAAATACATTATGTATTTTATTTTTTGGTTCAAAAAATATAAGAAAGATATCTGTCAAAGATCTCGAGGAAGACTAGAAAATTTTAGTTAAATTTATTCAAATAGAAATTTCTCTAATGATGGTTGAAATGAATAAAACTATGTATCCAAACACATACATTATTTTTCTATTTCTAAGTGAGATAATCCTTATTTTTCTAAGGTTTATGTTCAGATATCTTCTATATTGTTGTCTACCAGATGCAATGATGACTTTTTATCTTTATAGAAGGATAATTTTTCTGTTTTGTTTAAGAAAAAATATTATTAAATTAATGGATTCTCAAATAAAATGCCATCATAGAAATGTACTCAATGCACATACTCTAAGGAAGTTAGTATTTTTCTAGAGTATAGTAAAAGGAATCTTGTTACTTATTGGTGTTGATGAGAAATAGGTTTTGGGAGATTTTGCTATGGGAGAGCATAGTGATATTGGAAATGAAGGAATTAGGGAAACCAAAGGTGAAGGAATTTCCAAACCTATGTAGATAAAATTATATTTTATTGAAAAAAATAAGAAGAAAAAATGTTTTAGAAGAATTATTTATGAAAACAAGGAAAATTTTAGATTCATCTTTTGTAAAACCAATTTTTGGTTCAGGAGAAGCTACTAGGTCGGTTCTTTTGATGAAACTATTCTTGAGGAGGAATAACAAGTTGAATGTAAAATTTGTTATTTGAAAATTTTTTTCATTCCAGTTTTCTAGGAGGAATAGCCAGCTATTTAAGAAGAACAATAGATACTCAGATCAGAATATATGGCTATAGAAATAATTTAGAATCGTTCTTACTCTATTTTTGATCATTTTGGTGAAAGACATAAATATTTTTCCAAAAAAACACAAATTTTCTTGATAGTATATCTTGTTCAAGTATTAGATCAGTTGAAAAACCTATGGAGAAGTTTGTGCAGAAGGTTACATCATGATCTTTTAAAATTGTGTTAGTTGATCATTTATAACATCCAAATTAAGGGACATATGTTTCCATGACTAATCAGGTTGAAAATCATTTTATTAAGTTCAATAAATCTCCAGAATAAAATGTAAATCTTCTAAAAGAGCACGATGTTGAAAGGAAAAAGTTACATCATCATAAATAAAATGTTATTTCAAAAAATGAGGTTGATTATTTCAAGAGAAAAATATTGAATGTGATTGGAAATATCAAGTCTCAAGTTGTTTCTAAGTCATATTTGTAGATATAAAGTGTTATTTGTGGAGTCAATTTGAGTTAATCAAGAGTAGTATCAGTCAAACGAGTAAATATACCTTTTCTCCTACTACCTTTCTATATCTAATTCACATATTTTAGGAAATCACAATAGTTATGGCTGATATGAATGATTGTCTTCAAAATATTCAGTGAAATAGCACTCTTTGTCAGTTCTGTTGGACAATAAAAAATTTCTAGTTGAACAATTGACTTAGAATGAACCAGGTATCATATTTCTGCTTAACAAATTCATAGATAAATTGGACATGTTTATGATGAGATTGGTGAGTTTTATGTATTTTTGAAAGTCAATATTGTTGATAATTTTCATATTAGTCAGGATTCTAGAGTGTTTATTATATAGTTGGGAGACCGTCTTATGAGAAAGTTGAATTTACATATGTAAGATATGAAAGACATGTTTCAATCCTCTCAAAATTCTACCCAACCAAATCTATCCTAACCTTATCTGTTGACTAACCTGTTTCCCAGTCACTTTGACAATTTTAATTATACATTTTTTTATCAATTTAATTTATTTATTCTTATTTCCAATGATTTATTTCATATTATTTATATGTGTATGTACACTTACAAAAATCTAGTCTTATTTGATTAAATATTTTATTACAACATTCACTTGATGATCTGTGCAAAATTAATCATGTTTTAATCATTTTCTATAATTTATTTTTGATCTCACAAAAAGGGGAGCAATTTGGATAAACACAATATTTCTGTAAGATCCCAACCCCAGTTGCCCGAAGCTGGTGCCTTATTTGATTTAATTGGAATACATACAAGGAATACGAATCCTGAAAGACCGAGTAGTTTAGTATTATTGGAAACAAGTTACATACTTAAGTTTAACATTACAACATGAAGGGAAACAAAACACTATTTTAATCCACTAGAAACATCACGTCTCCTAGATTATGCTTGCATGTCAGTCATAAATTAATTCTTCATGTCCTATGAAAATGAAACATATGAAAAGGGTGAGATCAAATTCTTAGTAAGAGTAAGAAACAAATCAGAAGATAATATAAACATTAGACATGGTGAATAATTGAAAACACATGCTTTTAATAATAAACTTGAAACATATTATGGAAGGAATATGAGCTAGGTAAATAATTCCATAATTAAACATAATCATGGGTATTATACTAGTAAAATAACCACATGAACTTCAAATACTAGAATCATAATGAGGTAAGTGCATATTCCGGACATCAAAACCATACCGTCCAAGCCTCGTGCTAGGACGATAAAATAATCATTTTGTCAAGGCCTCGTGCCAAGAACATAGTTTGTCTCTTGAGACCTACCGATGCATCAAGGGGATATAGCTGGCCCCACCAATCACATAATAAGTCCAATGAATTCCTCATATGAGAGGGGATCAACATAAACAACATATACATTCATGTTGAATCTATGATATGAAATGTAACTAACTTTCCCCAATCATTAAACATAAAACACTAACCATTCTGAGTAATATGGTGAATGGTTTTAGGATAGATCATACACAATAGAGTTTGTAATAAACCATTAAATAAAATATGGAATATGAATTCATAAATGATTAAACCTAATAATACTATGGAATGAACAAGATCATCAAACAAAAATACTCTTATAAAATCATTAAGCAATTTTGAGATAAATACTCTTTTATTTTGAAAAGAAGAGTACTTTTGGAAAATCTATGTATAAAATCAGAAGTGAAGTAAGATAGTGTTTTCATAATAAAATGATTATTTTTATAAAGATAATGGTTTCCAAAAACATATTATAGAGTTCCCTTGTAAATAGATATGAATTGAAGAAATTCCCTTGAATCGAGCTTGTATTTTGGAAACAATTTTGAAAGTTCCTTTTAAAACTTGTAACTATCCATAAAATAAGGAAGGTTTCTGGTTTGTAAACTTATATATTATACTCAAACAGAATATATGACGAGTTCATAACAATAAATAAGAATTTCATTGAGGCAATTAGATAATGAAAGTAACCCGAATGAAAATGGATGTTCGGGTGAAAAACACCTACCTTAACTCTAAAACGTGTTCCGATCTTGTACTTATGCTCATAGAATATGAAATTATACTTGTTAATAACTTATTTCAGAACCTATTAGACATGTATTTAGTTTACCATAATTGTGGTTAGTTCATTTATGTCTTTATTGATAAGTTATTATATTGAATTTCGTCGTTCTGGAGTGTTCGTTTCCTTTATTTTCATATTCGGTTCACTTGTTTTTAAGTAATGAAGTTCATGTGGAATGGTTATAAATATTCAGAATTAAAATTAAACATTATTTATGAACACAAATAATTGATAATTTTTATTTATTTCATTTTGTTACATGGAATGAGGATTAATCATTAGATGACAACCACTTCGATTATTTGGCGGTATTTGGATTTTTATGAACTAGTTTTGCCATATAACTTATTTATATGTACATATATGGTTCATGAATATTGATTAGGTTATAATAAATATATTATAGTCTAGTTCATCTATAAATATGGTTTCATGACCAGTAATGAAGAATAAATCGAAGAACTAATCTTCATCGTCCACGAAGGCTATAAATTGGAACCTCTAGGACGTTGAATTCGTTTATAAAAATAAAAGGGAGGGAGTAAAAAAATTTATGATGGTTCTTCCATTAACATGATATAATTCCAGTATATAGATGTTACTGGAGTTATCATGGTCATTTGGATAGAGGAGGTGAGGAGAGAAAAAGAATAGAGATGATCTTGAAAATAACAGAAAAGGTGAGAGATCTCTTATGAAAATTCGGCAGCCTAACAACATCGCTTAATATCTCATAAAATGAAATGATGAGATAAAAAGGGTACCTCATCATATTGAAATCAAAAAGACAGTAAGAAGAATACATAAAATCAAACCTCAACATATTATAATGGAAATTCAAAGAGATAACATAAAAGAAGTGTCGACTTAAAGAAGAGAATGAAGAATTCCCTTACATTATAGAATAACTCCTTGATCTTGAAGGTTGGAACCTTGGGGGCTTAAAGACACCTTGGGAGGACTCTCAGAGAAGAAAAAACACCATATATTTCAGGATGAGGGATTTGGAATGAAAGAAAACGAATGGATGAGTGGGTATTTATAGAAAAAGAGAGGTAATTTTTTAATAATTTCAAAGGGACACCTCATTAGTGGGTTATGCCAAAACATAGGCTTGCCCATGGTATTTTCCCATGGTTTAAGACAATTGGGACACCTAATGTCATAAGTTACTGTACACAAGTCGGAAAAACTTTTATTTTAATTATTATTTCAATATGATGTCATTAAACTATTGAATACTCAAAACTGTATTTTTCACTATTCACGAAAATTCAAGTATTTTAGAAAAATCCCAAAAATTCACCCCTACCATTTTTCAATGTGTAGAATTCAAAAGTGAAATCCATTTTTCAAGAATAAGTTTCTAAATATTCTTAATTTAATTATTAAATAAGGTCATTGTTAATTCAAAAAATAACAATCTTTTAGTGCAATTAGTTTTACGTGACATTGGAAAATTAATTAAGATACTGTTATCCTATTGCCTTAAAAAAATAAAAAAATATTATTATTTACTATTCATGAGGTCATATTACTATTCATATTACTATTCATAAGGGTATGTTACTATTCACCAAAAATCAAGTTTGTTCTATCAGACTCCAAATGACTTACTGAACACAAATCTAGATGACCATTTCTTGAAATACAAAACATAGAAGAGGATAGATAACAAAACTGCATTCTATATTTATTTTCAAAACCTTGGGGTGTTACATTCTCCCCTCCTTACAAAAATTTCATCCTCTAAATTCAAAGAATATTACCTAAAAAGATTCAGGTATATCTTTAACATAAGATCCCCAGGATCCCATGTTGCTTCCTCCATCTTATGGTTCCTCCATAGAACCTTTACCAGTAAATTCATTCGATTTATCAATACTTGTTCTCTAGTATCAAGAATCTTGATAGGCTCTTCACAGTAAGATAGATTGGGCTCATGTTCCACTTCTTCATAAGTGAGTACATGTGTTGGGTCTGATATGTACTTTCTTAACATTGACACATGGAACACATTGTGAAACTTAATGATACTTGGCGACACTGCCAAACGGTAAGATACGGCTCCAATTCGGTCCAGAATTTCAAAAGGTCCGATGTACCTGGGACTTAACTTTCCCTTCTTACCAAATCATATAATACATTTCCATGGATATACCTTTAAGAAAACATGATCTTATTCCCGAAACTCCAAATCTATCCTTTGGTTGTCTTCATAGCTCTTTTGCCTACTTTGAGCTATTTTGATATGGTTCTGGATAATATTCACCTTCTCCATTGTTTCTTCAACAAGTTCTGGGCCCATGAGATTTCTATAACCAACATCATCCCAACAAGTTGGTGTACGAAATCTCTTCCCATATAATTCTTCATAGGGTGCCATCAGAATACTTGAATGGAAGCTATTGTTGTAGGAAAATTCTACAAGAGGTAAATAATGATCCCACATGCCTTGAAAACTAATTGAACAAGACCTCAACATCTCTTCAAGTGTTTGAATAGTCCATTCTGATTGTCCATCAGTTTGTGGGTGGTAGGCAGTGCTCAAATGAAGATCAATATCTAGGGACTTCTGAAGACTTTTCCAGAATCATGATGTAAAACGTGGATCACTATCAGAAACAATCGATAGCGGTACTCCATGAAGTCTCACAACTTCATTAATACATAGTCTTGCTAGACGTTCAAGTGGTAGATCTTCTATTATAGCAAGAAAATGCGCTGACTTGGTAAGATGATCAACAATGACCCATATTTCATCGTTCCTTCTAGGAGTCTTTGGTAGTCCCATGATAAAGTCCATCGTGATATTATCCCATTTCCACTCAAGTATAGGAAGAGGCTACAACACTCCTCCAGGCTGTTGCCTTCTAGCTTTCACTTGTTGACAAACCATACATCTGAGCACACAATCAGCAATCTCCCTCTTCATGTTGTCCTACAAAAAATGTTCCTTCAAATATCTATACATATTATTGCTACCAGGGTGTATAGAAAAGTTGGAACTATGAGAAACATCCAACAATTCCCTTTTTAGATCAGGTTTATCAGGAACACACAGTCTCCTCCCAAATTTCAAAATTCCATCTTCATATACGAAGTCACTCAATCTCCCATCATCACATCTTTAATCTTCTTTTGAAACTCCTCATCATCAGCCTGAGAACCTTTTATCGTTTCTATTAAAGATGGTTTGGCAACCGTATGAAAATTCATTGATGTTTCACCTTCCATGGTTATTCCCATATCCATATTTATTAGATCCATGAAAATAAGATCCCTTTAAACCCTCATCTTGTTCAAAACTCCATGATCCTTTCTGCTCAGAGCATCATCTACCTTATTTGCCTTCCTCGGGTGGTAGTGTATCGTGCAATCATAATCATTGAGTAGTTCAAGCCATCTCCTTTGCCGTAGGTTGAGTTCTTTCTATGATAAAATATACTTCAAACTCTTGTGATCAGTATAAATCTCACATTTTTCACCATAGAGATAATGTATCTATATCTTCAAAGAAAAGATTACTACAGCTAACTCAAGATCACGGGTAGGATAGTTTTGCTCTTGAATTTTTATCCGTCATAGTTGGGGTTTGTCTTAGTGGTAAGCACCCCGTAATAATACATGGAAAATGGGGGTTCAAAACCCATGGGGAACAGGTACTGTAGCAGTACTGTAGTAGCGGCGGCACTGTTCATCAGCGGGTACTGTAGCGGTGGCAGGGCACTGTAGCGGCGGCGATACTGTGCGGTACTTTAGCAGCATGTTACTATTCATATAATGTGAATTGGCCTTAGAATTTGGGCCTACGGGCTATGTAATGGGCTACAAGCCCACTGGGCCTTCGGGCTATGTAATATGTTTCCCTCTACCCAGTTAAATGAGGTCTTTGCTTTGATTTAATAATAAAAATGAGGCTTTGGCGCCAACCTTTAAAAAAAACAACCAAGTCCTTTCTTTGAAGCATCAATATAAATAAAAAACCCGTCATTCCCCGATTGTAGAGTAAATATAGGAGCATTGACTAATCTTCTCTTTAGTTCTTTGAAACATTATTCACAATATTTTGTCCAAACAAATTTAACCCCTTTACATGTGAGCTTCGTTAGCGGGTTATCCACTCGGGAAAAATTCTGAACGAACGCTGGTAATTACCTAATAAGCCAATAAAACTGCCTACCTCAGTTATGTTTGTTGGTGTGGGCCAATCTTGGATTGCCTTTGTCTTTGCAGGATCAACTAGGATTCCATCCTTAGAGACAATATGACCAAGAAAAGAAATCTCATGAAGCCAGAATTCACACTTGCTAAACTTCCTATATAATTAATGTCTTCAAAGAGTCTTTAAGATAATGCGCAAGTGATTTTCATGATCTTTGTAGCTTTTGGAGTATACCAAGATATCAATAATAAATACCAATACAAAATCATCGAGATATTCCTTAAAAAATATGTTCATTAGATCCATAAAGAAAAGGGTGCATTAGTCAATACAAAAGGCATTACTGTAAACTTGTAATGCCCATACCTGGTTCGAAATGCTGTTTTCGGAATGTCTTCCTTCTTCACACTCTACTGATGATATCCAGATTGACGGTCAATCTTTTAAAAGTATTGATATCCATGCAGTTGGTCAAATAAATCATCCATTCGAGGTAGGGGATACTTGTTTTTTATCGTTATAGCATTGATATCCCTATAGTCGATACTTAACCTCATAGATCCATCTTTCTTCTTAACCAAAAGGACATGGGCTCCCCATGGAGAAACACTAGGGTGGATAAATCCATTATTACTCAATTCCTCTAGTTGTTTCTTTAGTTCCACTAATTCCACAGTGGCCATTCTATACGGGGTCTTCAATATGGGCCTTGAACTAGGAATTAAATCAATGGAAAACTCAATTTCTCGTTCTGGAGGATGTTCAGGTAAATCTTCTAGAAACACATCAACATATTCTCTCAAAATAGGTATATCCTCTATTTGAACATTCCTTTCCCCACCCACATTTATTTCATTATCTTCCTCCCCAATAATTGAATTTATTTGAGCTACTAGGGGTGGATCTAGATAAGAATTAGGTTGTGATGATTCTACTCTAAAGATAAGGTGTTCTTTATCATTGTCATCAAAAATCGTAACCTAATTCTTCTTATAATAAATTTTTGCATCATGGTCTAAAATCCAATCCATACCGAGGATTATATCAAAATCACTCATGAGTATGACGATGAGAGATAAAGACCATTTATATTCCTTAATGGGAACTGATTGAAAAAACTTTACAGCAATGATACTTCCCTTAGGAGTTTTGACTGACAAATACCTTGTTAAATCAAATTGGAAATATCTAATTTTCTTTGAAAACTGGGAAGATATGAAACAATGCGATTATCTAGAATAAAACAAAGCATTGTCTAAACATGAGGAAACAATTAAAGTACCTGCCACCACGTCATGGGGAACTTCAACCTCTGCAGTTGTGATTGCATAACCTTGTCCCTAATCCCTTGGCCTTCTCTGTTGCATATTTCCTTGATGTTTTGGGAAATCATTAGCATAGTGTCCCATCTCCCAACAACTATAGCATTGAACATCATTGGCTTCCTTCTTCCATTTTCAATCACCAGCAATATGGCCTTTCTGACCACATTTTTAGCATACTCCTTTTCCTTTTAAGCACACACCAGGGTGTTTCTTTCAACAATTGACACATGGTAGAAATTAAACTCTTACCTTCTTCCATATTTCTTTATTTCCTTTCCCAGGGTTTTCAGCAGCCCTCTTCTTTTCTTGATTTCCCTTAAAGTCATAAGACTTATAGAATTCTTTTTCTGTCTTTATTTCACATGAAACTATATCCTCATATGATGAAAAGATTTGGGAGACCAGTGCCCGCTGGAGGAATGGTTTTAGGTCATCAAATAATCGATAAATTTTACTCCTTGGATTTAGTATATAGTCCACAAAATGTCTTGCTATCCTTGTGAAGTTGGATTCATACTTGGCAATATTTTCATCCTCCTTCTGCCTCAGATTCAATAATTGTCTCTCCATATCTGCTCGCTGATCACGAGGGAAATATTTTTCTAAGAATATTTCCTTAAAATCCCTCCATTTCATCTCTTCTCTATCTTCCTCCTCCTTTGTGTTTTGGATTAAAGACCACCACAGATCCACATCTCCCGATAGATGATATATTTCCATGACAACCTTCTCTATTTCATTACATCCCAAAGAGAGAAATATCTTCTCAAGGGAACATATCCACTGCTCTGATACAAATGGGTTTGTATTCCCGCTGAATGATGGAGGCTGTTGTCGCATAAAGCGATCAAGAATGGCTCCTCCATGCGGTGGATCAGGATTCTCCATACGAGTAAGGTTATTATTCATAACTTGAGTAAGTTGTCCTAGTATAGTTATGAGTTTCTCAACACCAGTCACAATACCAGAGCCAACATCATTATCTGGAATCGGGGGAAATTACCTACAGGGGACACGTGCATTCAGGCGATTTCCATTCCGTCCACTAGGTGATATATCTAGATAATGGAATACACTAGATTAGTTTGTGAATCATAATTTATAATCTTAACTTAAAAAAAATACTTAGAAAAAAATTGAGATCCTACGAATGGCTAATCCCATAGTCACAAATATGTATTCTTTGAGGAATATTTTACATTTCAATCCTTCATAATGGATTCTAAAGAAAATGTGAATTATCTTAATCATATCCCCCCAGGAGTTTCATAACCAAGAGTGCAGCAATGCCCGTTGTCGTTCACCAGTTCCCGTTCGAGTCAAGCTCAAAGCATTGTTTTCAGGTTTTACCCCTAGTTACATCTGTGCTAGAGCCGCCTCTACCTGCTCGTATCCAGACAGAGATGTATTGCTTGAAATATCCACATAATATATTCCTTACCAAAATACCAGGACATTATTGTATGTATATCCTCTAAGACTAACTTAGGGAATCCTCTCTAATTCTACGTTTTCTAGTTTCCAAGTATTCTACTAAACTTCCTTTGATACCAACTGTAAGATCCCGACCCCAGTTTCCCAGAGCCGATGCCTTATTTGATTTCCTTGGCATACATACAAGGAATACAAATCCTGAAAGACCGAATAGTTTAGTATTATTGGAAACAAGTTACTTACATAAGTTTACCATTACAACATGAAGGGAAACAAAACACGATTTTAATCCACTAGAAACATCATGTCTCCTAGATTAGGCTTGAAAGTAATTCATAAATTACTTATTCATGTCCTAAGAAAATGAAACATAAGAAAGGGGTGAGCTCAAATGCTTAGTAAGAGTATGCAATATAGTGGAAGATAATATAAACATTAGACATGGTGAATAATTGAAAACACATTCCTTTAATAATAAGCATGAAACATATTATGGAAGGAATATGAGCTAAATAAATAATGCCATAATTAAACATAATCATGGGTATTCTACTAGTAAAATAACCACATGAACTTCAAATAATAACATCATAATTAAGGAAGTGCATATGGTAGACATCATAACCATACCGTCCAAGCCTCGTGCTAGGACCATAAAATAATCATTTTGTCAAGGCCTCGTGCCAAGACCATAGTTTGTCTCATGAGACCTAACAATGCATCAAGGGGATATAGCGGGCCCCAACCATCACATAATAAGTCCAATTAACTCCTCATATGAGAGGGGATCAACATAAACAACATATACATTCATATTGAAACTATCATATGAAATGTAACTAACTTTCCCCAATCATTAAACATAAAACACTAACCATTCTGAATAATATGGTGAATGGTTTTAGGATATATCGTCCAAAATAGTGTTAGTCATTAATAATTAAATAAAATATGGTATATGAATTCATAAATGATTAAACCCAATAGTGCCAAGGAATCAACAGGAGCATCAAATGAAAATACTCTTATAAAATCATTAATCAATTTCTAGATAAATACTCTTTTATTTTGAAAAGAAGAGTTATTTTGGAAAATATTTGAATAAAACCATAAGTGAAGTAAGATATAATTTTCATAATAAAATGAGTATTTTTAGAAAGATAATGGTTTCCAAAAACAGATTATAGAGTGCCCTTGTAAATAGATATGAATTGGAGAAATTCCCTTGAATCAGGCTTGTATTTTGGAAAAAAATTTGAATGTTCCTTTTAAAATGTGTAACTACCCATAAAATAAGGAAGGGTTATGGTTTGTAAACATATATATGATACTCAAACATAATATATGATGAGTACATAACAATACATAAGAATTTCATTGAGGTAATTAGACAATGAAAGTAACCT
Source organism: Viscum album (assembly GCA_963277665.1). NCBI lineage: Eukaryota > Viridiplantae > Streptophyta > Magnoliopsida > Santalales > Viscaceae > Viscum > Viscum album. The sequence goes on from OY728132.1 coordinate 881,363,340, forward strand.
GAATGAAAATGGATGTTCGGGTGAAAAACCCTCACCTTAACTCCAAAACGTGTTCCGCTCTTGTAATTAAGATCCTAGAATATAAAATTATACTTGTTAATAACTTATTTCATAACCTATTATAAATGTATTTAGTTTACCATAATTATGGTTAGTTCATTTATGTCTTTATTGATAAGGTATTGTATTTAATTTCGTCGTTCTGGAGTGTTCGTTTCCTTTATTTTCATATTCGGTTCACTTGTTTTTAAGTAATGAAGTTCATGTGGAATGGTTATAAATCTCCAGTATTGAAATTAAAAATTATTTATGAATATAAAGAATTTATAATGGTTATTTATTTAATTTGGTTACATGGAATGAGGATGAATCATTATATGACAACCACTTCGATTATTTGGCGGTATTTGGATTTTTATGAACCAGTTTTGTCATATAACTTATTTATATGTACATATTCTGGTTCCTGAATATGGATTAGGTTATAATACATATATTATAGTCTTGTTAAACCATAAATATGGTTTCATGACCAGTAATGAAGAAGAAATTGAATAACAAAACTTCATCATCCACAAAGGCTATAAATTAGAACCTCATGGATATAGATTTTGTTTATAAAAATAAAAGGGAGGGAGTAAAAATATTTATGATGGTTCTTCCATTAACATGAATAATTATAGTATATATATGTTACTGGAGTTATCATGGTCATTTGGATAGAGGAGGTGATGAGAGAAAAAGAATAGGGATGATCTTGAAAATAAGAGAAAAGGTGAGAGATCTCTTATGAAAATTCGGCACCCTAACGACGTCGCTTAATATTTCATAAAATGAAATGATGAGATAAAAAGGGAACCTCATCATATTGAAATAAAAAGGAAAGTAATAAGAATACATAAAATCAAAACCCAACATATTATAATAGAAATTCAAAGAGATAACATAAAAGAAGTGTTTACTTAAAGAAGAGAATGATGAATTCCCTTACCTTATAGAATAACTTCTAGATCTTGAAGGTTGGAACCTTGGGGGATTAAGGAAAACTTGGGAGGACTCTTAGAGAGGTAAAACCACCAGATATTCGAATATGAGGGATTTTTAATGAAAGAAAACGATTGGATGAGTGGGTATTTATAGAAAAAGGGAGGTACTTTTTTAATAATTTCAAAGGGACACCTCATTAGTGGTTTTTGCCAAACCATGGGCTTGCCCATGGTATTTGCCCATGGTTTAAGACACTTGGGACACCTAATGTAATAAGTTACTATAAAAATGTCTACCAGCCTTTTATTTTAATTATTATGTCATTATGATGTCATTAAACTACTGAATACTCAAAACTGTATTTTTTCACTATTCACGAAAAATTCAAGAATTTTAGAAAAATCCAAAAAATTCACCCCTACCATTTTTCGAAGTGTAGAATTCAAAAGTGAAATAAATTTTTCAAAAATAATTTTCTAAATATTATTAATTTAATTTTTAAATAAGGTCACATTTAATACGAAAAATAACAATCTTGAAGAGCAATTAGTTTTATGTGACATTGGAAAATTAATTAAGATCACATTATCCTATTGCATTAAGAATATAAAATAATAATATTATTTACTATTCATGAGGTCATATTACTATTCATATTACTATACATATTACTATTCATAAGGGTATGTTACTATTCACCAAAAATCAAGTTTGTTCTATCAGACTCCAAATGACTTACTGAACACAACTCTAGATGAACATTTCTTGAAATTCAAAACATAGAAGAGGATAGATTATAAAATTTCATTCTATGTTTATTTTCAAACCTTGGGGTGTTACAATTTATTTTTATCAAAATAATTCATTCAAATCGAATTTTAAATTATTTTCATTTAAATGTTCGAAAAATAATAAATTATTTTTCTAATTTTATGGGTTTTGTGATCATTAAATAGGGAGAGATTGTTGGAAATGTATTGTATAAAAAATTATCAATAAATATTATTTATTTTGATGCTCACAAATACCCTTTTTTTTAATAATGATATTACTTTAACTATATTTCAGTAAATTAATATTCTTTGTAATCCTTATTTCAGAAATATATTCAACCTTATTATTTATCTAGAATATTCGTCAAAGTGTCCAGAATCTTCTTAAGCATTATTTAGAAACACTGTTCATTCCCTACGTTGAAGAACGTTACGTAAGGAACAAAACCTATGTTTTTGTTAAACCTTGTGTTGAAAGTTCAGCATGTTTGGTTAATAACCCCTATGTTGACAGAATAGTATGGATAAAAAACCTTATGTTTGGATGTGACCATAAGTTTTGACATAGGAAAAAATTATGGTTAAAGAACCATATGTTAGTATGGAACCCTATGTTTGAGAAAAAAATGTATTGATCATCAACCTCACTTTTATGACCAACCTTACATCGATAACCCTAAGTTCAAAGAATGAACACCATGTAGTCAAACCCTATGCTTGGAAATTTGTTGTTTTATGAAGGAACCATACGTCTGACTTTTAAACATTGGAGATTTGAATTTACAATTTTATCCAAGTTTCATGTAATGGCCATTGTGGGATTTTAGTCCAATTTAATGCACATTTTCAAATGATTCAAATCTCGTTATGATTTATCGACATAATAGTATTTGGTGGAGAAATTATCTCCTATTATTAATGGAAGTTACGACTACTCTGAGTTGTCTTATAAATTTGAATTCTCATGATTTATCAAGTGATTTTCATGGATCATAAATTGAGAAGTAGACACTCTACTTTAGTTATATGGTGTTTTTTCCATTTATATATGTGTGTATGATTCAATGAAGCAACATATATTGCGACATATATTGAGACACACATATTTCTATTAAAACTATATTCTTAAAAAGATATTTTACAGATCTACTACAACAATCGATCAAACTTTGTTATCTATAGAAGAGGCTACACTTTGGAGATATACATGTTTTGAATCTCATATTTCTTATAATTCTACTACTACTAATTTTTTTTCTGTTTTTTTCAAATATCTATTTCAACTAGATTATTTCGGAACTACTCTTTCCTGAATAAACTATTTTTTGAAGAAGAAGATCCATCTATTGAAATATTCTTATACAAATGCGAAGTTCAATAAGAACCTTTTAAATTAATATTTTTTTAGAGTTTCAACTAGTCATAATCAGTTTTTGTGGAGTATCAGCTTCTCGATATAAGATGTGGATATTCGGTTCTCTATTAAAGAACCACAAGGTTCTATTTTTAGCCTTATTTGTAAAGGTTTCAACTTCCTGCACTCATTTGTGTATTGTTCTTATGATATGAGGACACGACTAGTCAAATTACGCAAAATTGCAGGGGGAGTAATTGGTGGAGTGGACTTGGGGATCTTTTTTCCCTGAACAACTTTAAACAACAATGTTATATATTTCTCTTTTATCCATTGCTCAAAATTTCATACAGAAGATAAACACTTCTTATTCTCTTAATATATTGTTTTCATCAAAAGGAAGAACTATGAATGTTTTTGAAAAGACACAATTCAACCCCCTATTGTGTATAATTTTATATTAAAACCTAACATATGATACCATCCACGATCTCTCTATGGATGGATTTTGATGATGTTTTTTGAAAATATTCGTGAAACCCATTTCTTTTCTAAAAGATAATTAACCGGTGAAGGAATAATGAATGATTTCATGTTCTTGTGGCATAAATATGAGTTATTTATCTTTATGTGGTGGGTTGTTCCATTATATACCTATATTTAATTGGGTAATGTCTTGTATCTTCTGATCTTAGTGGCTATATGGATAGGTATCCCAAGACCAAGAGGGTACACTGGTTGTTATCCTATCCCTAATAAGGAACATGTGTTGTTATACCAAGCCTATTATGTAATGAATGTATTTGTGGTCATCCTTAAAATATTATTTCTATTTTTATTTTCATACGCCAATTTTACTCCACACTATTATGAAATATTACTATATCTTAGTAACAATCTCAAGGATCATGATTCAATTATGTTTCAAACTATTAAGCCTCAATTATTATGTTATGTTGATGATTTATTCATTGAATCATGATTTTAGATTTAGGTCATTGTGTTTGATCTTTATATTCTCATACTCTTATGCTCATTTTATGCCCACTTATGATATTTTAATGTAATCTCCCTTATTAATCATTAATGACCATCTGAGATCACCAGTTATTATATTTCCATTTACCTTGATTATGAATAAGGATATTAAGTATGATAAGTATAGAGGTATACAATGTGATAGGATTATTTGTGGGAAATGATGAATATTATTCTTAAATTACTTGGTTACGTTTCTAGTCTCAATATGAACTAAACTTTTTTGGTTCCATTGGCTGAATTATTATGATATATATTATGCTTTCAACTAAAATGATGGAATATGTATTGTTGTTATGCCCATGTCTCCTTATATACACATGAATTTTTATATATAATGAGGGGACATATGAACCATATACCATCATTTATTAATTAATTATTACATTAACAATTAATTAAAATAATTAAAAAATAAAGAAGAGACATGCATTTCCCACTCTAAGTGCATGGTCAGTTGATATACATTAAAATAAAATAAATAAACTTATTTTTTGAAGAATTAAACTTTAAGTAATTTATTATGAATTATAATAAAATAAAATAAATTTAATTCATAAAATACTATTCGTATGGTCTTGTAATTTTTTTTAAAACTACACATATATTTTTTAAAAAATCAGGATTTTTTTTGAATCATTCATATTTATTTTGTATTAAACCTCCTTAGAGGGGTTACATGTCTTGTTAGATCCTATATGGGACCAAGTGGTCATGGTAGGCCTATAACATCCTAGTAAGGTGGTCAGTCCAAGGAAGGCCACACAACCCTTACACAACCCAGGGTTTTGGTTGGTAGGCTTTGCAAACTAGCGATTCCATGGTTAAAAAACAAATTTTTCCGATAATGCACAGTGAGGAAAGTGAAAACTATTACTAAAGTACCCAAAATAGTTAGATATATGAAATATATATAGAATCCATTATATTATAAACTACATTTTTTAAAACTTATGATAAATTTTTGTATTCCACGTTATGCTATAGTGTTTTGGATTTTTTATTTTTTTTAATTTTAACTCTCCAATTGATATACCATAAGATTTTAATTTTTTTATATTTTGAAAAAACATGTGGAAACCCCCACCCCTCAATCACCCACAACTACTATTCACCCATTAGATACTATTCATACATGGTTTTTATTATCCCGTGTGATGAAATATCTGTTCTAATTTAATTTTAATTAATTTTAACCATAAGGAAAATTGTTCTTCAATCCTTACATATCCATAACATGGTCATTCGTGCCCCGATCCAAGTGTTTCCAGTGGAATTGAGATCTTAATGATAACCTTTGCTCAAATTCATGAAAATTTAACTTTTAATCATCTTAATTAATGATTAGATTGATATTATACCACTTGTTGTTATCAGACGCATGAACAAATCATGCGAAGTAAGAAATTTAATGTTTCTAAAACTATGATCGATGATGGAATGTCATATATAGGGATACAAAACTTGGTAGAACATAGGGATTCTGTGTGAATGATAAAAATTAAAAAAAATAGGATTTAAAACCTTTCCTCATTTGATTTTGATTGAATGTGTTTTACTCCTCATCGGTAATCATCACTTGATGGAACCAAAGTCAAGACAAACTAGATTATCCACACATGAAAAAAAAGATTCCTCAAAGGTTGATATTTTATTTTCAGGTCATAGAAAAAAGAATAAAATTTGAACTTTACATCAACATGATCACTTGAACACTATTTCATTGATATGGGAAGGCGTTCTAGGATCTGGGTTCTCTTAATGATGGCTTTTGTCTCTTCAAAGAATGAGGGAGGGGAGAAGGGATCTCAAAAATTGAAGGATGAATATTTGTATGAATAGAGAACCTCTCCAGCATATATATGTAGGTTTATGTCTCCCAAATATCACATCGGCCTCTTGAAAATATTTATCCTTTAAGTAAATAAATATGTTTTATTTATGATCTTATGAATATGTCACTAACATCATAAATATTTTATCACACACTTGAAACATCTAAAATTATGTTACATGATAAAATTAGATCCATTAAATCAATTATTTTGTCCCGTAAAATACTAAAAAAACTAATAATAATAAATATAAATTTTAAAATATCTTCATTATATTCACTCTATAACATGTCAATTCCTTAATAAAATAATTCACTTTTAATTATTCTAAACTCTTATACTAGTATTTTTTATGATCGTTCAAACCCGAACATATATCAACCCCTGATGTGAGGACCAAAATTTCCCAAAATAAAATTCATTATAATTGGTAAATCTTATGAATATTATTAATATTTAAGACTCTAAAAAACTTATAAATTTTAAAATTTGAACATCATATTCGATAGCATGTATGGAACGCAACACAAAGTGTAGAAATGAATATAAAATCCAAAGAATTCTTGATATATTTAAAATTTTAAATAAATTAAATAAATTATATGTATTTTAATTCTTGAAAAACATAATTTAAGTTATATTACATGTAATAAAATGTCTATTATATAGCATCTACTATGTGGAAGACATATTTTTACCGAAGAACAATATATTAATTTCATTTTTATTTAATATGGAAATCATATCATAACAATTAAAATGGTGGGTATGAATATTATTAATTAAATTATTAAAATAAATATTTAACAAACTTATATTGGTTATCTATTGATTTTAAATAATAATAGTATCATTTAAAATAAAAATAAATATTTTCATAGAAACTGTATTTTCCTAAAAGATGCTTTAGTCACGTTTGATGCACATATTTTAAAATTAATTTTTTAAAAAATTTATAAAATTTTATAACAAAAATAAATTAATCCTTAAAATTATAAAATACCAAAACTATATCAGGGTGAAATTTATATATTTTTCTGAGAAGTTTAATTTTTTTAATGAATACTGAAAAATACTAGATTTCTAATGAAAACTGCATTTTCATCTAAATAATTTATAATATTTAATAATATTATTAACTAGTTTGAAAGTATAAATTGTTAAATAATACATATATTAATCCAATATAGGTCATTTTAATCAATTTCATATATAATTTTGTTATAAAAACATTATAAGCATTTGAATATTTTCACATTCAAAACCCACTTTCTCATCATGTCTACATGATTAATTTTAAATTATATTTTCCCACATATGTGACTTGAAATTGGAAAAATAGATTAAATATTTATAATAATTATTATTTATATTATCTTGAATGATAATATGAATTTTGACAGTAATTATTAGTGGAAATAGTTAAAATTAATTGTAGTGATTAAGGTAAAATGAGTTTACTTAGTGGTAAAACATAGAATATAAGGTATAATAATGAACAAAAATATATGTAATACCGTTTTTATAGACATATTTTGACCTTATAAATTCTAATAATAAAAATTTATAATTAATTTTTCTTATTTAAATGTAGAAAAAATGGTTTAAATTCACTCTTTCAAGAAAATATAGGCATGCAATTAACCCCACTTATGGAAGTCCATCCCCTCTCCTCTCCACTTGACACATTAAAACCACATTGGTTCTAGAAATTAATTCCCAAATCAATTTCAAAATTCCCTACCCATTTTCTAGATGAATTATTTTCTTATTAAATACATCTTTATAGGGATTTAGTGAAAACCTAAGGAGGATACCCGAAGAAGAGGTGATGTTCTTCAACAAGCGTCTTCATTTTACTTTTTTGTGCACATCCATCAATTATTTTCAATCAATAATGATATAAAATTTAATAATATTAGATATACAAATTTTTTTTAAGGATATAGCCAAAAACCAAAAACACATCAGTCAAATGGGATACAAAATCATCATTCTTGTGTAGGGAAGACTTCCTCCTTGCAAACCGATGTCGTTCGTTTTTCCATTACCACATCAAAATGTTTGGTATGATAATAAATATAATATATTTATATGATATTAATAACATATTAACATATCTAAAACTAAAATTATATATATATATATATATATATATTTACCTTACATTTCACCAGAGACATGATAACCTTGCTCATGTGTATGGCAGACTGTCGCCTCACAGAGCGAAGTGATTCTTCTTTCTCTAACGATTCACATGGAAGGTGATAAAGAAAAATTTAATGATTATATGTGGAATAATTTATGTAATTATGATATTAATTACATATTTAAAATTATTTAAATAAAATATTTATCATTTTATTTTTTTCCTTTTCAATAGTGTAAAGATGATAACATATTTCCTCTACGCCTGGACTACCACCATCACAAAGTGATGTGTCTCTTTTTTCATCACTAATCTTAATTGATGATATATATAAATATATAATATGGTACTTATGATGCTATTATAATTAAAAAACGTATTTTATTACATACCTCATTTCCAGAATGATCATTGAAATATGGAAATTTTACTCATGTGTAAGTACGTCCTACCGTTTTCATGATTGTAACGTAATTAATTTTTCATAGCCATAAATCATAGTTGGTTTTCAAAGTAAAATTTATGTAAAAATATAATAATTATTTCCTGATTATTATTATCTAGATGACATAACTATATATTATGTTAAATAACAAGAACATTAATAATAAAAAACACAAAACAAAATAGGACAATCAATACGTGAAAGTATGAAAATATCAAAATATTATTAATGAAAGGTTAATAATATGTTTAAAAATTATTAGATATGATATTATATATATTTATATGGTTATAAAATATGTTAATAAAAAATTTGAAACCACTATAGCAGTGGTTAAATTACATTTAACCAAAATAAAACATAAATTAAGGGATTTCATCTCAATTTCATTTCATTGAGGCATATTGTAATGATATAAAACTAATTTCATTTATATGGTGTATATAATGTCTCATTGACATGTAATATGTTGAAAAAATCATTATTTATGGTATTATAATTTTCAATTCCAATTATGTTTTCTAAGGGGATTTGATTTCAATGTTAAAAAGTGGTAATGCATTTTGTAACTCTTTATTTGTTCATTAGGTTAATATTATAATTTATTGATTATGTCATTATAATTGTTTAATGATTTTTTATTTAATTATGTTGTATTTACAATTTTTTATGTGTATTTAAACTTTATATACAAAATACATTGATTTATTAATTCTAACATCAATTTTATTATTCTTGTAATGGTTTATTTCACAATATCATTTTAATCGAGATTGTTTACTATTGAATTTCAATGCAAGGATATTATTTGATAATTTCCAAATAAAAACAATTAATTTTCTTCTCCTCTTAATATTAATTATACTTTATATATAATGTGAGGGTTGAAATAAATAAGTGTGATTGAAGATGTAAAAACAAAGAAATAAAGAATACTCCACCGTTGTGTGAGTAATTTCACAATTATTAGTGTAAATAAATTCCAAAATTTATTTTTTGGTATAGATTAGTTAATTCAATTATATAAAATGTTAATAAGAAGAAAATTACAGTGTGACAATGTCAATAAATTAAATGAAAAAAACGAAGACGTGGTTACAAAATGACAGTGTGACAATACAATTGAAGGACATTATTTGATCATTTCTTAATAAAACCATTTTATTTTCTTCTCCTTTGAATATTCATTATATATTCAAGTAATATTAAAATATTAAACTATTTGTTTTAAATTTATTATAATATATTTTTATGAATATATGACTTCATTTCACTCTTCTGTTGCAAATATTATTTCTTTCGAAACAATGTTTTATTAAAATTATTTTGAAATATTTTTAATAATTTACGAATGATTTATCAAATTAAGTTTCACTCATTTTTACTCTAATTTTTTTTCAAATAAATCTAATTTCATTTTCAAAAAATTCATGTTTGTGTTTTACTGAAAATGTGAAAGGAATATTCTTGTCATTTTATAAATAGGGAAAATTCCTACCCTTTTTATAGTGAAAACAAATTTTTATTTAAATTTTATAGTGTTCATAGAATTACTCACCATAATAATCATTATTTACATTAATATTGCTTTTCATACTTATAGGGATATATTTAAATAAAATGTTTGAAAATTTATTTCAAAGAAAATTATTTTTAAAAAAAATTTAAAAAAAGTTTATCTTCTTCAAGAACATTTTTACGATATTTTTTTTGTATTTCTATTCATCAAGGAAAAAATTAATTATTAATACTCAAAATAGTATATTTTGATATTGTCTTCATTCTTTATATGGATAGTTTATTATCATTTTAACAGATGAATTTTTTTACATTCACTTCCTTGATTCAGTATTGAAGACATTTACTTTAACTTTAATTATTCACTTTCCAATGGACATTATGTTTCCCCAAAATTTCAATTTAATGTTTCATGGATATTTTTATTTACTAAACTATAAAACCATTTTTATATATGGTGTCTACTATGATGGTTGTTGGATTAATTGGGAAAATATTGATAAATCTATTTCATTTACTCAATATTAATATAAAATGATAAGATACATTGTCTATGAATTAAATATTTTATTAAATATATAAGTAATTCTTAGGAAATGAAATAAAAAGGTTGGGGTCCATTTAATTAAATCCCCTTGATGTTTCAATAGTCTCTTGAGATTTAATTAGTAGAAAATTTACACACCACATTTGTAACTAAGTAGTGTTAAACTATCTAGAAGATAGATATTGAATATAACTGTCTATTGAAATTTCATAACCCAAATCAGATTTGATTTTAACGAAATTTTTTTAGACTACCCTGAGGATAAATATTCATGGAATGGGTATCATGATTCTGGGAAACATGTTTCTAAATAATTAATCATTTTCATTATTTAGAATTTAGTTATTATTATCCATGATATTTTCTCCATGATATAAATATATATATATATATATATATATATATATATTTAATTTTCATATTATTTATTAAATAAAATGTGTTATCAGTTATTTACCTTACCATATTTATTTTTTATTATCTTACCATGATAGTCATGTTCTTTAAATGGAATGCATGTTCAGATATTTACCTTTCCATACAAATTATGTTTACTGATTCAGGATAGGGTCTTCTGTACTTAACACTTACTGAGCATTTGAGATCAACCTAATTTGGCTTCCTTTTTATATTATTACATTAAGTGTACTATGATGAATATTTAAAGACATGTTAGAAGGTATAATGTTATTCTTGAAAAAATTATGTTGTAATTTTTGAATTCAATTATAATATAAGAACGATGTATGTATCAAGTTTAGGAAGTCTACTAAACTAATTGATCCTTTGGGATGTTATTTCTTCTATCATATTAAAATGAAATGGTATCAGGCACCGAATCTGGGCTTCTGGGATTAGGGTTGTGGTTGTTGGTATCTATGTAGGTTTAGTTGAAACCTTGGGACCTACATTTAAGAAAACAATGATTAGGGAACATAACTCTATGATTAACATTTTGGATAAGTATAGAGGAATATCCTATTTTTTTTAAAAAATAGAGATTATGTGGTTTTTCATGGGAAAAAATCTATTTATGGATATAACAAGTGGAATGGGTTCTGGAAAAGATGTACCAAGGGTTTACAACTACAAAAGTGAATGTCGGGTTTGACTCGTGTGTTACCTGTTAAATGAAAACAAACCTTATTGCACAACTTGTTTGAAAATCCTAGGAGATATAAATAGGATAATTCAAATTTAGATTACAATACATTATGATATATTTAAAAATATAATGAATGAAATGACCAAGGTTAAACCCTTGAATAAGGATTCACCTATGTAAAAATAAAACAATTGAAGTATATATGTATTGGGGTTTAAGAATTAAATTGTATATGTATTTTATGAGTTTTATTTTTGTTATAAGAAACATGAAACATCTTTGTATTATATTAGAATAGTATATTTATTCAATAAAATAGTAGTTATTGATACCATCATGGGTAATGATTTTGAATTTGTTCATAAGTTCAAATTCATAAACACCTTTTTTTAAGTATTATCTTTTATGAATTTGAGAAGATTTAGGTTATTTTGGAGAATTTTATTCAAGGATAATTTTTTAGGATAATTTATTTTAGTAATAATGGTGATTCCCAAATTTAACATATAAGTATAAGTGATCTGTTTAGTACTTCTAGTTTTTGAATGCACTGGGACTGAAGAAGTATCCTTAAGACACTCTGATTTGATGGGATGATTTGTCTATGAAGTGGTCAACATTAGTATTTATTGAAAATTAGATTAAATAATAATAAAGTACATAAGAAAAAGGATTTTATTGAATAATGAATCACATAATTATTTTAATGGAATTAATTAATGGATATGGGTCAATCTTAGGATGTTGTATGGCCTAGAATGGATATAATTATCTTCCAATCAAATCACATATCACTAGTTCAAGATTTATCCAATCAATGAGATAAGTCCACAACATCATTAAATATTTTAATCCATAAAAATATCCAATCTTAATAACAAATTAACTTATATTATCACTTGAATTCTCACTAAAAGGAATTAGATCATACTATCACTCAAAATGTATAGTTGTTAAAGTCCATGTAGATAAAGAATAAAATAACACCAAAAAAGAAACTATTAAAATTATGATCTGATTAAAATATTAAATCAAATGAAATAAAATTAAATCCAACCCAACCTAAATACCTAGGAACAAACAATTAGAGGTTCATCCTTACATTGATAAAATTCTGCTAATGGAATATTAGAGTCAACTCAAATAAGTGGGATTGAAGAAGTAAAAACAATGAAATAAATAACACTATATCATTATGTGAGGAATTTAACATTTATTGGTGTAAATATATTCAAAAATAGATTTAATGCTATAAATTAGTTAAATAAAACGATATAAAAAGTGAACAAGAAGAACTTTTATTAATAAATATGGGTGAGTGAGTAACATGAAAAAAATGAAGACGTGGTGAAAAAATGAAAGTGTGACAAAATAACTGAATGAATAAAACATATAACATAATTTCCTCACCAAATCCATATTAAATATGAAATATTATAGCCTTAGGTAGATCAACCATAATTCAATGTCATCCCTATTAATTAGAAATGTCAAAAGGTCTGTGGGAAATAAAGGGAATTTGAACTTTTCTACTTTGACTAGAAAAAACAATCCAGATTCATCCACCCTTTTGATGTGATACATAGAATTAAAGTATGACCAAATTTGATATAGTCATATAATAGAAATATGTTCTTCAATATTTTATCTAATTAATTTATAAATTTTATCCCAGTTTTATTACCCATTGATATGTTATGATAAAATTAGTTGGATGACTTTATTGGCCTTCAATATGATCCAGAAATTAAACATCAACTTGGGATCCCTATATCCCCTTGAAAACATAAAAAATCGATCTATACATTGTTGAATGAAATGTTACACATAATTTTATATATCTAAAGTTAATATTTGTTCTTTACTGAGGTTGAATTGTGTGTTACACTTTTATTTTATGTGCCAAAGGCCCATTCTTCTTTGTTTATAAGTTTTTGTATCTATGTCCAAAAATGATAATCTACCCTTATGAATATTAATTTATTCATAAAATAAAAAATTTCTTAGATAATTTTATCAATAATATAATGAAATATAAAAATCAAATAATTAAAATAATTTATTTAACAATATGATGATTAATTTTTCCCAAAAAGAAACACTTTAAACATGAATTGTATAATGATGTGAAATGAGGTTCAAATCATAAATTTAACTAAAAAAGTGTTAATGGACATTGAAAAACTTGAATAATAAATTATATATAATGAATCTTAGCCTCTTTAGGGATAAATTATATCAAAACAATGAAATTGAATTCTCTTTTCCGAAAACCTTTAACCATAAAATGCTCACCAAAAGATATCATGTCAAAAAACAATGAAAACTATTAAAATAATTTCAAAAGATCTTGTTTCACAAGATTATCCCAAATCCATTTTCATTACTATGTTCAAATTCAACACTTCATTTCATTCAATTTTAATTAAGTATGATGATTTTTTTCATCATAAAATACTTGGGGACTATTTTATTGTTCAGGGGAAAAAATGGAAGTGCTAGGTGGGAATCACATTATTCCATAAGATGGGTATCTATTTTTTCAATTTTTTTTTTATTTTCATTGAACAAAAATAGAGATATAAGGATCAACTATGGGATTGGAAACTATGGAGTAATGATACCAAAGTTCTATTAACCACAAATTTTGTGAATTATTTGATCTAAAATAGAGATATAAAGTCTAAATTTGGTAAATAAAACTATGGATTCATGATACCTAAGATTTGGACACCACAAATTTGGACAAAACATTTATCTATGTGATATTTTTTTTGATTTTTTTGTTGGATACTAAAATTAAACTAAACGTAGCCCCAAAATATCTTCTATGATGAAAGAAACCCAAGAACTCAAATGCACACCCAAAATTCAATGGATTTACATTATTATATTTTAATCAAATGGATGAATATATGGGCACTACTAAATTATATCATACAACCGTTTTAAAAAAATTATTCACATGAATATAAAAGTGCATTAAAATCACAATCAAGGAATTAAAAATCATTTGAAATCAAGTTTTCATGATTGAAAATGTACATTAATTCATGGAAATATAATTAATATATGTTTATCCTAATAAACATTCTTTTTATAATATCAAATTTTCACTCCCCCCAAATAGAATGAAATTACCATAAATATTGAAATAGAAGGGAGGAGAGAGTTCATAATTTGGAAGATTGATAGAGGGAATGTTATTTAAAATTAATTGATGGAAAAATAATACGTGTTAAAGTTTTTGACCAAAAAAATGAAATTAATATCTCTGGATTCATGCCACAAGTAGAATTATTAGAGGTGATTGAAGGCTGGGTTTGAATTTTGGAAGCCATGTGTTTCTTTTAAAATAATAAACTTCTTACTCTTTTAAATATCACAGATGAGAAATATTATATCACACTAGAAACCCCAATGGGGTCCCATCAAAACAAAATACACAAAAAACAAAATTAAAAAAAATCCACACAAAGCCATGGTTTTCTCCGGGAAAGCGATTAGTTTAAAGTCATTATCTTGACGTGGACCCCCCAATATACAATACCAACATTCATCTTTTTAGGGACTTATTTTTTCACCACTTATACAATATTAATATTGATAAATTATTTTTATTATATTTCATTTACTAACATATGTGCTCTAATGAGTGGGAAAATTCAAGGAATATAAAAAATTGTTGATTTAGTTACTTATGTAGTCTTACCCAAGACATCATGGATTAGTCCCCATTTATGGGTTTCAAGTGAAGATAGAATTAAAATTGAAAGTTCATGGTTATTCACTATGAATGGATACTTTTACATGGGAAAAATGAACATAATCTTGAGTTTGGGATGATTTAAATTTCCTAAATATGATTGGCGATTTGAATCAAAATTAGTTTATTTTGAAAACAAATTAGAACGAATTGGTTCACTATGAAAATATTTTTTAACATTGAAATTGTTAATTTTGGTGTTATGGGGTGGTACAGACTAATATTTAATGATTTTATTAAATGGTTTAGTTATTTTAGGTTCTGAAAATTCTTTAGTGGAGAAATATTTAGGACAATCAATCAATAATGTAAAATTTTCTTCTTCTAAATACAAATGCTAGTTTCCTCTTGATTTAAACATTAGTAAACAATTCATTAATCCTATTTAGCTATCCAAAATAAAAATACTTTTGATTTAGTAAATTCATGAGAGGTTTATGAGAAACAATATACTTAACATAATGTTTTTATGGGAATAGTTGATGATTTTTTCAGTTTATCATAAGTTTTAATGATTTGTAGTTCTAATCTCAAAGAAAAAACCTTATAATTCATTCTGTCCATTTGATTAAAAAATTATTCAATCAATGTATATGTAATTGAATTTATAAGAGGCCTAACATTATTGATTTACACAATATTTTTCTCTTTAAACCTAATTTAGAGGTTTTGAAATGTTTCCTTAAAACATTTACCATCCCAATGATTTTAAATTTCATTGGGTGTGGGGTAATCATTCAATATTTGATAAGAAATATTCCCCAAGTTAATGGACTCACAATATTTATTTCCAATTTAATTATAACCTAGGATTATGATCATGTAATATTGAAGATAATCTGATGTAGTAGATAGAAATTTTGATTCATGATTCTTAGGAAACATACAAAAAAAAGAGGAAAATATATGGGAAAGGGGAGTAAGAATACAGAATTTTGTGTGAGAAAGGGATAGATGTTTCTAAGCTAAATCACATATGTCCAAAAAATTGGAGCTAAAATTTGGTGATTCCATAATTTATCATTAATGAAGAAGATGTTATTGTAGTATATGTAGGGGTAAAATCCATAACAACTAGAGAAGTGTCCTTGAATAACTCATATTTGATGGGAGGATTTAGCTATGAAGAGGACATGTTTTGTGTTGAATATAATTGGGATAACAGAATTCTAAAGTACCCATAAAAATTTATTTAATATGATAATGAAAAAAAATTATTTTAATGAAAACAATTAATAAAGATGGGTTGATCCTAGGTTTTTGTTAGGGTTATAATGGTTGTAATTATTTTCCTATGAAATCAAATTTTTGTAGTTCAAGTAGTATCAAATAAATAAGATAACTACACAACACCATTCAACCATTTAATCCATAAACAATTCCAAGTATAATCACTAATTCACTTAGAGAATCAAATTAATGAAAACTCAAAGGAATAAGATTTTATGATCACTCAAAACATGTAGTCATTAAAGTAATCGAAGGTAAAAAAACTCTTAATATAATGCTCAAATTAAAATATTAATGAACATTACATAACATTATATCATTTTTCATGACCAATACCTCAGGGCTTGTTCCATGACTACCCCAAGACCTCCTCCCATAGGACAGGGGTTGGGGACTTGCACCGAGTAGGCATAGAACACAAAAGGAGGCATTTGCCTAAGTACTTGTATAGATGGACACATCTCCATGAAAAAGTGATGAAACTGATAACAATAAGTAAATAGGTATTCATACCACTAAGACAAACATTGAGAGTAATAAAACAAAGAAGAATTTAAATGGTCCAAAATAAAATCCCAACTGAAACAGAAAAGTATATGCTCCTGGATCTCCTCCGAAAAAAACCTACCTAAAGGGAAGGTACAGTAAGCTCTCTGAATGTATCTGAAGCATACCATGTCCTTTAGGTCACTCTGAAGCACCACATATCTCTGGACCACCAAGGAATCAATCCAAGCTATTGATCATCTGCACAAGACATGAAAAGTATAGGTGATGCCGGTGCAGTGGTGAGTAAACCAATACTCAGTAGGGACCCCAAACCATAAAGTAAACCACAGAGAAAGACACAAAACAGACAACCAAATAGTTACATGAAGTGTATAATCTAACAAGTACAATCAAAAGAATTACTATAGTTATCTTACAAAAAGATACATATACTATGAATGCAGAGGCATATACACGTCCAACAAGACATATAGTCTTCGCTGGAGACCTACTATAGATCTCCACATGAGACATACTATACACCCTCATAGGAGACATAATCTGTTCCCTCGCCGGAGACCTACTCTACACCCTCGTATGAGACCAACTCTACGCCTTTATAGGTGGTCTTAACCATGTAATCGGAGGAGACCAACTCCACATCTTCACAAAAGACCAACTTTGTGTCTTCACAGGAGAACAACTTCACGTCTTTTCCACATCTAGTCACCAGATTCCATCCTTAGTGTGCTCATTTCAGGAGAACCTAATCCTTGATCCAAAAGGTTATATGATAAAACTATATGGAAGGGAACATATAGTATCCTAAAATGACCTCCTCATCGCAAGGGTCCCAACACTTTAAACGTATCGTCACACAAACTTATAGTTTGGAAGTTATGTCCATTTAAGTAAAAAGTGTCGGTTGGGTACGAGTCCAGTCCAACCTCGGCAGTCAGACCCAACTTGCCGGTCTGACCTACCAGTCTGTCCGAACCTCCCGTCGGTCAGACCCTCTTGTCGGGTCAAACATGACTTGCTAGGTCCACCATGATCTGTCATTACTGCCTTGAATTGCTTCACCTGAAATGTTGTTGGCCCGGCCCGCTGGAGGCCCAAACTGCCAGCTAAAGCTCGCCCAACTCGAGTGTGTCGGTTCGTCAACTCAGGACAAGGTGGGCCCCACATCCCCACCCGATCAATGTTGGGAGACCACCGCCCTACCGCCCAGTAGTTGATATAGACCACATCCTCCATCCATGTCCAACTGAGGCAGCCATCGACTGTCAAACTGGCGACCCTGTCCATAGCCAATGACTGTTGTTTCGTGGGTTCATCCCACAGGTTTCTACGCCACCGTGGGAAACTACTATTGCTATGGTGGTCCATTATTGAAACCCGGAATGTCGTTGAAAATTTATGATCCTCACCATCACTTAAATGAGGCCATTATCATCTTATCGTCACTCATAGGGTCTAGTTTTGTTCGAAACCTCTCGACAAAGCCTGACGCTACCACATGGGTCTGTAAGTGAGGAATGCAATGCCGAGGATAAGAAAGGAATAATGAAAACCAGAGGGATGGACTTCATCCTTGTTCATTTTTACCTTCATTTTTCCCATTAAAAAGGGAAAGGAATGATAGGATAAAACCATTTATTTAACCCTTCAAAACCCCATCGTAGATAACACATACCTCATTAACAGTCAACCCACAGATCATCATGTTTTTGGTTTTTTCTGCATTCTTCATTGAGAAACAAATGGGGAAATAATTCACTTGGAAATAAACCCCCACCTAGAAAGAGGATCAGTCGAAGGAGAGAATATGTCATTGATGGCGATCCATCCACGAATGTACTTGATCCATTATTCCTAGGCATTCATCATTTTTTGATGGTTGATCCATGCTCGAATGTCTAAACTATCGTCACTAGTGAGAGAACTTCCTTCTCCATACGTTAGGGGAAATTTTAGCTTTTAGGAAATATTTTGGGCTCCAACATTATGAATTTTTGATGGACGATGGCAGCCTTAGCCAAACGCTGTAGAGGGAAATGGTCTAGCTGTAACGCAATAAGAACCCGTGGATACTAACATAGGCTGTTCACATGGAAGACCATAATGTTCAACATGGAGGGAAACTACATTGAACACAATTGTCGTCGATCAATGGGAAGATGAAACGTCCTGCTCGAGCGAGCCGACGGGCCGCACCGACAGTAGTCCGGGCCGACAATAGGCTGGGTTGACCCGGTGGGTCAGGTCGAACCTGATAGGTTGGGTCAGACCTAGTGTGTCGGGTCAGGCGAGACCCAGGTCAGGCCAGATTCATTCATTCTAACTGGGTCATACCCAAACCCAACTATCCCGTTTTTACTTAATTGGTCATTACATCCATTTCATAAGTCTATTTGACAATCTCTTTGTGGTGTTGGGATTCTTGAAACGTGACGGTCCTTTTGGGAAAGTCTATAAGGCCTTTCATGGAAGTTGTCTTACGACCGTTTTTTCGAGGAGTAGGTGCTCCCAGAATAAGAATTCTAAGGAAGAAATCATTTGGTTGGATATGGTGAAGATGCAAATTCGGTCTCCTAAGAAGACCCAGAGTTGGTCTCCCGCGAAGACTCAAATATGGTGTCCTGTGAATATTAGGAGTTGGTCTCCTATGAAGACGTAGAGTTGGTCTCCTGGTAAGACATAGAGTTGGTCTCTAGTGAGGGTGAGGAGCTGGTCTCCTATGAGGGAACAAAATAGGTCTCATGTGAGGGTATGGAGTAGGTCTCCTATGGTGACGCAGAGTAGGTCTCCTTGGAAGACTATATATGTCATTGGATTTGTATTTGCATGGAATTTCTTAGTAGATAGTTCTTTTTGTGAGATGACACTTGTCACTCACTTGACTGTAATTCGAAGAGGATAGACATTTTGTACCTATTTGGAAGTATTCCCAATGTCTTTCATTGTGGTTTTAATTTATGGTTTGGAATCCCTACTGAGTATTGTTTTACTCACCACTACACAAGCTTCTCCCGCATGTTTCATGTCTTGTGCAGATAATCAAAAGATTTTATAGAGTCTATGGTGGGCCGAAGATAGGCGGTGCATCAAGGTGATCCTATGGATATGGTATGTTTTAGTAACATTCAGATATCTTATTGTACCTACCATTCAGGTAGGGTTTTCTGCGGATGAGATCCGAGAGCTTATAATTTTCTATTTTATTTGGGCACGTATTCTTGCCCATTTAATTTCTGTTTTTTACTGTTACTCTTAGTGGTTGTCTTAGTGGGATAAATATCTGTTTACTCATTATTTTACATTTCATCACTTTTTCTTATAGATGTGTGCATGTTTATAGGTACTTAGTAAAATTCATATCTTTTGTGGAATATTCCAACTCAGTGATAGTCATCAGACCTTTTCCTAGGGTAGCTGAGCTCTAGGTAGTCATGAACATGCCTTGGTGGATGGGTCATGATAGAGTGGTATTAGAGGGAGGTTTTACTTTTGTTTTGGGGAAATAGGGTTACATGTTTTGAGTTCAGATTTTAGTACATGGAACCTAGTGTTGGTGCGACAACTGACATATCTATACACTAGGACCTTGAATTATACTTTCTAAATCCATATATGAATACACTATTTATAGGGTAAATTAATGGTTCATGAATCATATATGAATTTATTGTGTTCTCATATCCTTCCGGATTCAGAGTTAGCTCAATAGGTATACTCTATTGACCGTGGTGCATCTTTTTTTTGTTTCAAGATGCTTCCACACAGGCAGATAGCTTGGAATCTATGGTGTGACCATGAGGATGTTCTACCATACTATAATCCATCTATTCAGGGGCCGTTGCAAGAGATAGTACCCCCTGGAGGTGTACCAATGATTCCACCACCTGAAGAACAATAGTTACTACCGGTGTTACTTGTAGACGATGCTCATATGCGCAGTGCATTGCATGAGTTTCAGGGATATTGACCACTTAGGTTTTGAGGTGAGATAGATCCTTAGGTAGCTATGGATTGGATGGTGGATGTTACATGAGTTTTCCACCTTGTGAGGATGCCTTTTGACCAAATGGTAGTCCTAATCGCAAGTCTTCTATAGGGCTCAGTGGGGGAGATTGTATATATAGCATCCTGCCTTTTTATAACATAAACTTTCATTACATTACACAAAACTGAGGATCTTTAAGGTTTAGTGTCTTGGAAACCAGGAACATAATACATGAAAACAACATAAAACATTCTTCTTAATCACTTGAAAGGCTTCTCCTTAAGTTCATCCTAGGTTCATTACTGCATCTCATAACCTGGGGACATACATCAAAAGAAAGGGTGAGAAGAAGGCCTAGTAAGGGAAATAAGAGAAACATTTTACATATGAACTTGAGATACATAAATAAATTCATGAAAAGAACTTTAAGGCATGAAAATGAAATCATTAGGCATATCAAAATAAAAATAAAATTTTTTCATAACTTGAAGATGTGGCTACAACATTTAACATTGACAATCATTTCGTTTCACCAAGGTCCATCCCTAAGGTGTCATTAAACATTACCAAGGTTATTCACCAAGGTATCAGTCTAAAAAGTCATCTCTAGAGATTAAGTCTTTACCCAATGCATTGGAGCACTATCTGAGCGCACCCTTGAAATGTCTTTATTATCATGTGATCCACATATATCATCATCAATCATTTCATAAAAAACCCATATAGCATAAAATAAATGGGTTTCATTTCATAATCATAACGTTTTAAAAACTGCTTTAAAGACATGATCTTTATCTCACTTTAAACCCACGGAAAAGGGAAAGAGGGTTTCATGTATGTAAATCCTAGAATTTAAAATAGAATATTTTGATATATATGTGAATACCCCTGTATAAATAAGTGATTTTAGTATTCAATTAATAACATAAAATAATTTTGAGATAAAGAGGGAGGCATTTTGAGACGAAAACTATGCAGCATAACGACTACGATACATGGTTTTAGAAAACATTGAAAAGAGAGGGGACATGGGTCACCCACTCAAAAATGATACATAAAACAGTAGGGGAAGAGAATATATAGTATTTAAGAACATGGTAATGAAATTTGAATGATATACCATATGAAACGAAGAACTTGAAAGGAAGACAAAAATAAGATTTCTCTTATGAGAATTTGGCAGCCTAACGACATCACTTAAAACTTCCAAAAATGGATTGACGAGATCAAATAGGGTCTCTAATAATATGAACATAAATGATCAGTATGATAGATATATAGATCATACCCCAACATAATAAAAAAGAAATTTAAAGACTTTACATGAAATTAGATCTTGAAAACGAGAAGGGTGAAAGAACCCCTTAGAAATTCGGCAGCCTAACGGCGCCACTTAAACTTCATCAAAAATGAATTGACGAGATCAAGTAGGGTCTCTCATCATATGAACATAAGGGTTCAGTATGATAGATATATAGATCATACCCCAACATAATAAAAAGGAACTTGAAAGACTTGACATGAAAATAGATCTTGAAAACGAGAAGGGTGAAAGAATCCCTTAAAAATTCGACAGCCTAACGACGCCACTTAAAACGTCTAAATACTGAATTGAAATGATCAAATGGGGTCTCTCAACATATGATCATAATAGATCAATATGATAGATATATAGATCATACCCCGACATAATAAAAAGGAACTTGAAAGACTTGACATGAAAATAGATCTTGAAAATGAGAAGGGTGAAACAATCCCTTAAAAATTCGGCAGCCTAACGACGCCACTTAAAACTTCAAAATACTGAATTGAAGAGATCAAATGGGGTCTCTCATCATATGATCATAAAATATCAGTATGATAGATATAGAGATAATACCCCAACATAATAAAAAATAACTTTCAATACTTGACATGGAATTAGAACTTTGAAAAAGGAGAAAGTTGAAAGAACCACTTAAAAATTCGGCAGCCTAACGGTGCGACTTAAAACATCAAAATACTGAATTGAAGAGATAAAATGGGGTGTCTCATCATATGATCATAAAATATAAGTATGATAAATTTATATATCATACCCCAACATTATAAAAAGGAACTTGAAATACTTTACATGAAAATAGATCTTGAAAAATGAGAAGGGAGAAAGAATCCGTTACAAAAATTTCGGCAGCCTAACGACGCCACTTAAAACATCATAAAACGAAATAATGAGAGTAAGATGGGGTATCTAATTATATGAACATGAAAAGGGAAGTAAGAGTAGTATAGAAGAACATCCTTTAACATAAGAACATGGATCATAAAATAAATGACATAAAAGAGATTTCTTGAAAAGAAAGAGAGAGGTCAGATCCCTTATGTTAAAATGTAAGTCTTAAAACTCAAAGGTTTGGACCTTGAGGGATTGGGGGCACCTTGGGAGGTAAGGAGACCATAACTTCATTGAGGATGGTTTTGTAGTCGAATAGATGAGAGGAGGGCTTGGTATTTATAGGGAAAGTGAGGGGACAAGGCATTAATGGCCAAAAGACCCCTCAAAAGTGGTTTTCTCAAAACCATGTACTCTCCCATGATATTTCCAATTAATTTAGGCCACATGGGGACCCCAATAAAACAATTCATCAACTTTGGTCGGCCAACCCTTAAAATATCTCATGACATCACCATGACACAGTTATGATGTCATTAAACATACCGAAACCCTAAAACTGCTTTTTTTTACTATTCACTGAAAATTCATCTTTCTCAGAAAAATCCCAAAATTTCACCTTAACCAAATATCGACGCTCTGATTACAAATATGAACTCCATTTTATAAAAATATTTTTCTAATTATTTTTAATATAATTTTTAAATAAAAACAGTATTCACCAAAAAATCATTTTTTCAGAAAAAACCCCAAAAATTACCATAACATAATATCGGTGCTCTAAGTTCAAAAATGAAATCCATTTTATAAAAATAAATTTTTACATATTTTTAATTTAATTTTTAATTAAAAAAGTCTATTCACCCGAAAAAAACTAATACTTGAATAGTAATTTATGAAACCATTATTTAACCATTTTATTGAATCACATTACTTAATCAAGGTGCCTAGATTATTTTAATACTTTATTTAATTGAGATTACTAATCCATTTGGACACATTACTAATCCTAATCATAAAATCACTATTCATAATTTACTATTCATCAAAAATCAAGTTGTTCTTATTAGACTCTAAATTTTGTACTGAACATAATTGTAGAAGACCATTTTTTGAAAATCCTGACACATTTTTAATTATTTAAGGTTTACATAAACATTTTTAAAATATGATTTTTATAAAATTCATCAAAAACATGCATACTATATTTATCCGGTCATTTGAAAATTCATAAACATCATCATAAGAAGAAATCACTATTTTTATTTAAAAAAAGGATTATGGAAGGCAGTTATGGTCTCCTTAAATAGCCCCTTATCACGCCAGCATATGACCTAAGTGTAAGGTGTGCTAAGGTGAGAGAATCTGAGGGAGGCTCGACCAACAATGCACGAGTAGTAATTTCTATTAGTTTGAACTTCTCACGAAGGCGATTCTGTTCTAGCTTCACATGATGAAGTTCGGCTTGGGTTTGGTCTAGAGCAAAGCCCAGTGGTGCTACCTCCTTCCCAAGTTCTGTTAGATGGGCTTCGATCGGTCCAAGACTTCTGGGAAAGGCCATCGAAACTTCTTTCTATAATAAATAACCAAGATTACTTTTATTTAGAGACAAAAATCAAAACATTTCGTTTCCAACGGTCATATTGACCAATGGTCATATAACAGTAAAACCCAATGGTATCATTTTAATTATAATCATGTTATCAAATGAAACATTTTTGTTGAGTATAAAAACAAATAACACATAAAATTAGGAAACAAGATTTATTCAAAATTTCAGGTCGTTACAATCTTTCCCCCTTAAGAAATTGCGTCCTCGCAATTTTTAAAAAAATTGGGTTTTGAAATTTCATTGAAAGTCCCACATCAGAAAAGGAGTCAGTAAAACTATTACTTTAAAATAAAGAAAGGGAAGTACAAAGGTCACCCGAGTTAACCCACACTAGGATTCCATGTAGGAAAACATGGACATGGAGGAGAAAACAAAGGGTCAAGTTCTGAGGGAGAGTGATAGAAAACACGATTAGGAGAAAGTTAACCATAAGAAAATCCCAAACTTATGATGTGTGTAAACGGTCTTTGATTACCTAGTAGGAAACGTAAACCAACAACGTTTTGGTTTTACGTTCCTTTTCATAATTTTGAGGAATTCATTTACAACATAGAACATAAGAAAATATACCTACCTTCATGTAGAGTTTCATCCTTTAAAAAGTTTCAACCCAAAACTAATCTTTTCTCCGAACGATGAGCATTCAAAACTACTTGGTCTCATCAAAACACAAGAATCATCTTCGAGAGAATCACATAATCCACAAAAGATTAACTATCTATTTCTTCTATCTTTAAACATTATCCCAAAAACAGAAAGGGTAGGGTAAAACAACTCTTCAAAAAAGAAATAATTCCATAGGAATGGAAACTAATTTTAAATCTTCAAAGTTCCATGGTACTGCCAAAAGTTCATCATAGACCATTCCATAAATAATGGTCCTTAAGATTCCTCAAAATAAACCAAACTACGATTGAAACCCAAATACAAGAAGAATTTGATAACATAGTCTTCCAAAATAAACTTCATTGTTCATCTCCAAAACACATCAACCACTCCTAACATCTTATAACAAAATTAGCTAACCTAAACATAATTTACCCAAGATAGGTTAATCATTTCCATAAGTAACCTAAATTACTATAAGTCCACCTTAAATTCATCAATTCTATAAGTCAACCTTACTCTTAATGAAAACACCGTAGTAATATATTTACCTTGATCATATAGGTTCCCCAAAAATAGTGAACATCTTCCAAAATAATAATCATCTTTTAATCCCCTAATCATCTCTGTCATATTAATATGGAAATCATCACATTTCCTATCACATTGGTTGTTGGGACATGTTCTTCCATTTCCCACCATTAACTAAGAAGAGAAAGTATAATTAGAGGCTCAAATACTTAACCAATAATCATGAAAAAGAGTTTAAAGCATATAAGGATAACTTGTAGAAGAAAAGTATACCCTAACTTGTGATCCCCTAGGTTTCAAACTAGGTTATCCATGATCATATATTCTTATGTGAATATTTATTTTGTTTTATCCTTGTTCCTTTAATAATGGTTCATACCAAGCTTATGAATTTACTAAAGCATATCCCCCAGGAGTGTCGTAAGCAAGAGTGCAGCAAGGCCCGTTGTTGTGTACCAGTTCCCATTCGAGTCTAGATAAAAGCGGTGTTTTCAGGTTTTACCCCTATTTACATCTGTGCCAGAGCCACCTCTACCTACTCGTATCCAGACAGGGATGTATTTTCTTGGAAACCCCTTACTCAATACTCACCAAAATACCAGGAATATTTCCTATATTTAAACTTTTATATAGGGTTCTTCCTAGAGTTTTCATAACCTAATTTCCACAAATAACTAAACCATCCTTTGATACCAACTATAGCATCCCGCCTTTTTATAACATAAACTTTCATTACATTACACAAAACTGAGGATCTTTAAGGTTTAGTGTCTTGGAAACCAGGAACATAATACATGAAAACAACATAAAACATTCTTCTTAAACACTTGAAATGATTCTCCTTAAGTTCATCCTAGGTTCATTACTACATCTCATAACCTGAGGACATACAACAAAAGAAAGGGTGAGCAGAAGGCCCATTAAGGGAAACAAGCGAAACATTTTACATATGAACTTGAGATACATCAATAAAGTCATGAAAAGAACTTTAAGGCATGAAAATGAAATCATGAGGCATATCATAATAAAAATAACATTTTTTCATAACATGAAGATGTGGCTACAACATTTAATATTGACAATCATTTCATTTCACCAAGGTCCATCCCCAAGGTGTCATTAAAAATTACCAAGGTTATTCACTAAGGTATCAGTCTAAAAAGTCATCTTTAGAGATTAAGTCTTTACCCAATGCATTGGATTGATATCTAGGCGCAGCCTTGACATGTATTTATTATCATGTGAGCCACATATATCATCATCAATCATTTCATAAACAACCCATATAGCATAAAATAAATGGGTTTCATTTCCTAATCATAACGTTTTAAAAACTGCTTTAAAGACATGATCTTTATGTCACTTTAAACCCACGGAAAAGGGAAAGAGGTTTTCATGTATGTAAATCTCAGAATTTAAAATAGAAAATTTTGATATATATGTGAGTACCCCTATAGAAATAAGATCTTTGAGTATTCACTTAATAACATAAAATAATTTTGAGATAAAGAGGGAGGCATTTTGAGACGAAAACTATGCAGCATAACGTCTACGATACATGGTTTTAAAAACCATTGAAAAGAGAGGGGACATGGGTCACCCACTAAAAAATGATACTTAAAATAGTAGGGGAATAGAATATATAGTATTTAAGAACATGGTAATGAAATTTGAATGATATACCATATGAAACTAAGAACTTGAGAGGAAGACAAAAATAAGATTTCTCTTATGAGAATTCGGCAGCCTAACGGCGTCACTTAAAACTTCCAAAAATGGATTGACGAGATCAAATAGGGTATCTCATCATATGAACATAAATGATCAGTATGATAGATATAGATATCATACCCCAACATAAAAAAAGGAACTTGAAAGACTTGACATGAAAGTAGAGCTTGAAAACGAGAAGGGTGAAAGAACCCCTTAGAAATTCGGCAGCCTAACGACGCCACTTAAACTTCAACAAAAATGAATTGATGAGATAAAATAGGGTCTCTCATCATATTAAAATAAGGTTTCAGTATGATAGATATACAGATCATACCCCAACATAATAAAAAGTAACTTGAAAGACTTGATATGAAAATAGATCTTGAAAACGTGAAGGGTGAAAGAATCCCTTAAAAATTCGGCATCCTAACGATGCCACTTAAAACATCAAAATACTGAATTGAAGAGATCAAATGGGGTCTCTCATCACATGATCATAAAAGATCCATATGATAGATATAGATATCATACCCCAACATAATAAAAAGGAACTTGGAAGACTTGAAAGGAAAATAGATCTTGAAAACGAGAAGGGTGAAAGAATCCCTTAAAAATTCGGCAGCCTAACGACGCCACTTAAAACTTCAAAATACTAAATTGAAGAGATCAAATGGGGTCTCTCATCATATAATCATAAATGATCAGTATGATAGATATAGATATCATACCCCAACATAATAAAAAGGAACTTTCAATACTTGACATGGAATTAGAACTTTGAAAAATGAGAAAGGTGAAAGAACCACTTAAAAATTCGGCAGCCTAACGACGCCACTTAAAATATCAAAATATTGAATTGAAGAGATCAAATGGGGTATCTCATCATATGATAATAAAATATCAGTATGATAAATTTATAGATCATACCCCAACATAATAAAAAGGAACTTGAAATACTTTACATGAAAATAGATCTTGAAAAATGAGAAGGGAGAAAGAATCCGTTACAAAACTTTCGGCAGCCTAACGACGCCACTTAAAACTTCATAAAACAAAATAATGAGAGTAAGAGGGGGTATCTAATTATATGAACATGAAAAGTGAAGTAATAGGAGTATAAAATAACATCCTTTAACATAAGAACATGGAGCATAAAAGAAATGATATAAAAGAGATTTCTTGAAAAGAAAGAGAGAGGTCAGATCCCTTACCTTAAAATGTAACTCTTAAAACTCAAAGGTTTGGACCTTGAGTGCTTGGGGGCACCTTGGGAGGACTCCTTGGGAGGTATGGAGACAAGAAATTCATTGAGGATGGTTTTGGAGTCGAATGTATGAGAGGAGGGCTTGGTATTTATAGGGAAAGTGAAGGGACAAGACATTAATGGCCAATTAACACCTCAAAAGTGGTTTTCTCAAAACCATGTGCTCTACCATGATATTTCCCATGAATTTAGGCCACATGGGGCCCCCAATACAATAATTAATCACCTTTGGTCGGACAAACCTTAACATATCTCATGAAATCACCATCACAAAGTTATGATGTCATTAAACATACCGAAACCCTAAAACTGCTTTTTTTACTATTCACTGAAAATTCATTTTTCTTAGAAAAATCCCAAAATTTCACCATAACCAAATATCGACGATCTGATTAAAAATATGAAATCCATTTTATAAAAATAATTTTCTAAATATTTTTAATTTAATTTTTAAATAAAAACACTATTCACTGAAAATTCATTTTTTCAGAAAAAACCCAAAAAATTACCATAACATAATATCGGTGCTCTGAGTTCAAAAATGAAATCCACTTTATAAAAATAATTTTTTAAATATTTTTAATTTAATTTTTAATTAAAAACACTATTCACCTGAAAAAACTAATAATTGAATAATAATTTATGAAACCGTTATTTAACTATTTTATTGAATCACATTACTTAATCAAGGTGCCTAGATATTTTTAATACTTTCGTTAAGTGAGATTACTAATACATTTGGACACATTACTAATACTAATCATAAAACCACTATTCATAATTTACTATTCATCAAAAATCAAGTTGATCTTATTAGACTCTAAATTTTGTATTGAACATAATTGTAGAAGACCATTTTTTGAAAATCATTACACATTTTTAATTATTTAAGGTTTACATAAACATTTTTAAAATATCCTTTTTCTAAAATTCATCAAAAATATGCATACTATATTTATCCGGTCATTTGAAAATTCAGAAACATCATCATAAGATGAAATCCCAATTTTTATTTTAAACAAAGGATTACGCAAGGTAGTTACAGTCTCCTTAAATAGACCCTTATCACGCCAGCATAGGACCTAAGTGTAAGGTGTGCTAAGGTGAGAGAATCTGAGGGAGGCTCGGCCAACATCGCACAAGTAGTAATTTCTATTAGTTTGAACTTCTCACGAAGGCGATTCCGTTCTAGCTTCACACAATGAAGTTCGGCTTGGGTTTGGTCCGAAGCAAAGCCCAGTGGTGCTACCTCCTTCCCAAGTTCTGTTAGATGGGTTTCGATCGGTCCAAGACTACTGGGCGAGGCCATCAAATCTTCTTTCTATAATAAATAACCAAGATTACTTGTATTTAGAGACAAAAATCAAAACGTTCTGCTTCCAACGGTTATATTGACCAATGGTCATATAATAGTCAAAACCCAATGGTCTCATTTTAATTATAATCATGTTATCAAATGAAACATTTTTGTTGAGTATAAAAATAAAATAAAATAACACATAAAATTAGGAAAAAAAGATTTATTCAAAATATCGGGTCATTACAGTATAGCATGACAATAAAGACTCATGGGGAGATGACCCTCTTATGGAAAGGTATTGATTGTCTCTTCAGGGTGGAGTTATTTCTTTAGAAGTTACGATCTGTGCATATATAGGAGCTCCTACATCTATAGTGGGGCAGCCAGATGGTGGTAGAATATTCAGAGAGATTCACAGATCATTATCACTATTCTATAAACATGGTACAAGACCCATTATTTAGGGTTTTAACATTTTGAAGGGACAATGTGATGAGATTAGGGCATCGATAATATCCCTAAGAATACCTACACATGCTGGGGTACTACAATGAGCTTTGATGGTAGAGGTCTTTCTTGTAGAGAAAGAACCGGTGGTGGGAGCAACCACTGGGTGTCAGGAAGCTGTGTATTTGGAACCAGGAAGATGAAAACAAATGTAGGGGACAAAGAGGGCTAGAAACTATAGGGGTTGACACGGGGACATGGGATCAGTGGTGCGTGGATTCCAAGGAAGAGCTTGTGGGATGAAAGAAGGGTTGTGCTACACATGCAGCGGTCTTGGACATATGGAGAGGGACTGTATGACTAGCCATATGACCAGCCAGAAGATAGTTAAGGGACCCCCGAGTCAAGGTAGAAGGAAGAAATTATATGGTCTTCTAATAAGAAAATGTAAAATAGGAGAGGGACCAGCAGTAAGAGGTGGGCAGAGGTTTGAGGCACTACCACCACCATCCCCAGGTGGTCCACCACGAGCTCAGGGAGCTGGTGGACAGTGGCGAGGATAGCTCTAGGCGATGGATGAATACAATCATGATACTACTAGACTGATTAGAGGTATTATCTATGTCTTTTCTACCATATATATAGTTTTGATAGACACGAGTTTCATTCACCCTTTTCTCGCCAAGACCCTTTTTCGAGATACAGATATTCCAGTGGAACCATTGAGTTGATACCTATGCTTAGAGACCCCTGCAGAAGGATATTGGATAATCCGACACTGGTTCCAATAGTGTTCTCTTACTCTTGGGGGTGAGAGTTTTGATTAGGATCTCTTGGTGGTAGTGTTGAGGCCTTACGACATCATTTTGGGTATGCACTAGTTATCCACAGTTCATGCTCAGATCAACTGTTTTAGGCACACTATGTGGTGTAACTATGGATATGGGACCAATTTTTTGTTTATTGTAGAAAAGGAAACTATAGAAGTTTAGGATGTACTCTCACATTGAAGGGTAGAGCCGATCACACATCAGTTTCCGAGCATGACCCTTGGTGCAGTGGATGAGACCAGTTCTTAGTTTCTTATATTGGTGGATGAGTATGAGGACATATTTCCAAAAGATGTTCCAAGACTACCTCCTCTTAGGGAGTTATATATCAACATTTACATATACCCTGGGATGACACGAATATCTACATCAAAATATTATATGGATTCCATAGAGGTTCGCAAATTGAGGGTATAATTGGATTACTTATAGAGGATGGGCTTTTTGAGTCCCAGTGTTTCACTATGGGTATCCCCAGTATAGTTTTCTAAGATGGAAGATGGGAGAGTGAGGTTATGTGTAGACCTCCAGTGACTGAATCAGGTGACTATGGAAAATAATTATCCACTACTGCGGATTGATAACCTCTCCAATAAACTGAATGGAGTGAGATCATTCTCGAAGATAGACCTCAGATCAGGCTATCACCAACTTCGGGTGCGGGATGTGGACATTCCAAAAATGACTTTCAGATGTCTCTATGGCCACTACGATTAATTTTTGAAGCCTTTGGTATGATGAACGCCCCATAAGTGTTCATATAAATCATAAAAAAGATCTCAGGGACTTAGCTAGACCATTTTGTTGTGGTATTTATTTATGACATCCAAGTGTACTTAGTGTTCGAGGAGGAGCATGTGATACACTTGAGAATGGTCTTAGACTTACTCCAAGAGCACCATCTTTACAGGTAGATCTCAAAGGGTTAGTTCTAGATATGAGAGGTCCACTTTCTAGGACACCTCATTTCGGAGGCTAGAGTTGTAGTAGATCCAGCGAAGATAGAGGTAGTGCTTACTTGAGATCCACCCAAGAATGTTAATGAGGTGCAGAGTCTCCTTTGGTTTCCTAGGTACTATCAAAGGTTTGTGCCTGAATTTTTCAGAGTAGTAGCATCCATGACAATCTAGAAATGAAAGGGAAAACCTTTCGTGTGGAAGGAGAGGTTCCATGAGAGCTTTAAACAGCTGAGGTAGAGTTTGATGAGAGCTCCCATCCTAATATTGCTGGAGGAGGGTGTCGAGTACATGGTGTTCTAGGAAACATTAGAAAATGGGATTGGTTGTTCCCTAAAGACAGGGAAAGTGGTTATTTTATATGGTTTATAGTTGTTGAGACCACATGATCAAAACTATGGGACCCATGATCTAGAGTTGGCAATGATAGTCTTTTAATTGAAGATGTGGTGACACTACCTTATGTGCAAGAGGTTCATCATCTCCTTAGACCAAAAAAGTATCTGATATATCTATTATCAGAAGCATATAAACCTAATACAATGACATTTTATAGAGTTCCTCCAAGTCTATGACTTTGAGATAGTCTATACTCATAGGAAGGGGAACATGATGAAAAATTATCTCAGTCAATGATTGAGTTTGTAGATAATGAACGTGGCCTCAGATTAGTTGGCCAATCTTCCGATATCCTTCATGGATGGAGATAGAGAATCTTACCTACATTCGATGGAAGTTACCCATCCACTTTTATATTGAGTAAGGGAGGCACAACTTAGAGATACCAAATATGAAACAACACTTGATCAGATGTCCATAGGGCATGCCCCTGATGGATATTCAAAAGGTGGGGAGAAAGTCATCTTTTTCAGAGGATGCATAGCTGTACCAGAGACGTTATGGGAGGAGGTGTTAAGGGTGTTACATACATCCCCTTTGGTGGAACATCTAAGCATGTAAATGATTCACCAGGACCTCCGATATCAATTTTGGTTGTCGGGAATGAAGAGAGTGGTGGTATAGTTTATCTCCAGATGCATCACTTTCCATTAAGTGA
Organism: Viscum album; assembly: GCA_963277665.1. NCBI lineage: Eukaryota > Viridiplantae > Streptophyta > Magnoliopsida > Santalales > Viscaceae > Viscum > Viscum album. The sequence goes on from OY728132.1 coordinate 881,397,050, forward strand.
AGGTTGAGCACAAGGTTCCAGCGGGATTGAATCAACCCCTTGAGGTTCTAGAGTAGAAGTGACATGGAATCTCGATGGACATAATGATGGGTTTACCACATACATCTAGGGGAATGATACCATCTTGGTTATCGTTGAATGACTCACCAAATCAACCCACTTCCTATAAATTCAGGAACATGGCACAATAAAGAGCTTAGGGTTCCTCTATATACAAAAGATAGTTAGACTCTGTGGAGATGCATATATGATAGTATCAGATTGTGACACATGATTTATATCCCAATTGTGGAAGTGGTTACAGGAGGAATTTGGGACTCATCTGCGCTTGAGCACAACTTTCCACCCATAAAAGGACTACCAGACAGAGCGGACCATTCTGGTCCTAGAGGACATGTTAAGTACTTGCATCCTTGATTTTGGGATTTTTGTCATAGTTGGTAAGATCACCTACCCCCAGTTGATTCTGCATAAAATAATAGCTACCACTCCACCATCAGTATGGAACAATTTGTGGCCTTGTATTGGAAACCCTGTAGGTCAACAATTTGCTGGACAGACCATGGAAAGTTAGCATTCATAGTCCTGGATTTGGTGTAGCCTACTATATGTAAGGTGAAAGACATCCATGAGTAGGTAAAAACTACACAAAGCTATCATAAGTCCTATGATGATAGGAGATAAAGACCCTTAGGTTTTGGGGAGGGGGACCATGTGTTCTTTTGAGTCTCTCCTCGAGATGAGATACAATGATTTGGTTAGGGTGACAAGTTATCTCTGAGGATAATCAAACCTTTTATGATAGTTCGTACAGTGGGTGAGGTGTTGTTCCACTTAGCTCAACCTCTATAGTTAGTTTGGATTCACAACATCTTCCACATATCCCAACTGAGGAGATATGTACACAACCCAACACATGTTATTGAATGGGGTGAGATGGATGTTGACGACTTGATGATTTTTGCAGTGTTCCCAGTAGAGATTGAGGGTTGATAGAAGTAGACCCTCCATGAGAGATAAATTCCCTTATTTCATATTCTATGGAAAAATAGGAATCTCAAAGATATCACATGGGATCAGGAGGGTCATATTCATTCTCAGTATCACGATTTTTTAGCCCTTGTTTTGGCTTTCGAGGACGCAAAGCCTTAATATGTGGAGAATGTAATGTCTCAGATTTTCCTTGTAAATTGTTTGAAAATTAAATAGGATTAATTCAATACCAATAGCTAAGACTACAAATTATTTTTAGTCTTGGGGTGCTCAGAATAATTTTTCAAACTATTTTAAATGTTTATTAAAAATAGAGTGTGTGTGCGGTTTTAGTAACTTCTAAACAAATGCTTGGATCAGAAATATGAGGGAACCGTTGAGATCAGAACATCAAGTTTATCTTAGATGATGCCTAACATCGGCTGGAAAAATTCAACTAAATTTTTTAATTTATGGATATTTTATGAGAAAAATTAAATATACTTAAAAAGTTGTTTTATTTTATTTCTTCAAGGGTACGCAGTGACTCTGCACCACTATGATGTTGCGGCTCAACAACACTGCAGTGTTGAAATGTTATTGAGTCGCCGCATCCCAGTGATACCAAGTCACTGCGTAACATTGAAGAAAAAAAATAAAATAAATTTTTAATTATATTATATTTCTCCTAAAACATCCATAAATTAACATTTGCACTTGACCAACATTGGCCCATGTTAGGCCCCACATAAGGTAAACTCATTATTCTGAGCTCAATGGTGCCCCCATATTTCCAATCTGGGCACCTATTTAGAAATTACTAATACCACACATGTACGATATTTTTAATAAACATTACAAATAGATGGAACATTTATTCTGGGCACCTCCGGCCTCATAATCACGTTCCATCTTAGTGTCTAATCATGAAAGAATCCCATAATTTTTTTTTAAAAAAATATTGAAAATCCATGACATTACATCCTTCCCCATGAAACTCCCTAAGATCAAGAAATTAATGGGTCATCCAGTCAATGGGTCAACCTTCCCTTGATGAAAATCTATCAATGGAATTTTAAAGTAGACATTAAGAGGTGGGATTAAAGAATTGAAAAAACTAAATAATGAACACACCATCATTGTGTAAGGAATTCCAAAAATTTTAGTGTCAATAAATTCCCAAATTGATTCAAAGGTATCAATGTGTGTAGAAAAATAATATAAATAGTGATGAGGGTGAATATTTATTACGAAATTAAGGTGATCTGAAAAACATACCTGAGAAAAATGAAGATGCCATTACAAAATGAGAGCATAATAATACAATTTATGGAATAAAATATCTAAACTAATTAATTCACCACCAACACCTGAATTGGAAATATTTGAGTCTTAGGCAGATCAACCATTAATTAATGTAATCCCCATTAATTATGATAGTCAAAAAAGGATGGGAAATAAAGGGGAAGTGGAATTTTCAACATTGACCAAAAAAATCCTACCAGATTCATCCCCCATTTTGACATGAGAATTAGACATTGAATATGAAAAAATATGGGATTATCATAGAAGGAAAATATATTCTGTAATATTTAAACTAATATATTTATAAATTTTATCAAAATTGTGTATTCGATTCAAAAGTAATGATGAAATTGGTGGGATGAGTCTATGGGACTTAAAATAAATCCCAAAAATAAAACTTCAACTTGAGCTCCCTGGATCTCCTTTAGAACTATGAAATTAAATTTTCAAATATTTGAGAGAAATGTTACCCATTATTTTCTATATCAAAAGTTAAAATTGTAACTTCATTGGGATTGAATTCTTAGCTCCAATTTTATTTGATGTTCTTATGTACCATTCTACATTATTTAGAAATATTTTCATCCAAGTCTATAGATCATCTCCCCTTATGAATATTCAATCAATATATATTATAAAATATTCCAAAAAAATTAATCAATATTATCCTGAAATATTAAAATCAAATAATTAAAATTATGTATTCAAAAATAAAATGATTAATTGGGCCCAAATTTACACACATTAAACATGGATTGTATAATGATGTGAAATGAGATTTATGTTTTAAAATACACTAAAACTAGTTATTATGGAAATTGAAACACTTGAATATTAAAATATAAACAATTAATATTTTCTTCTCTCAGTGGCTAATCAAATAATTCCTTTAAATCTTAGAAAATTAAATGTAATGGTTTTGATAACCATTTGGGATGATATGATGATTAATTAAATTGTAATTATAGAAAAGTATGATTATTACACATTGTAAAAAAATATGTTGGAAACATTAGTAGAGTTTACTTTATGAATAACATTTTTTTCATGGATTCCCATTATAGTTTTTAGGAAATTTTTGGAATTATATTAATATAGTTTATAAAAAGGACATCATACATGTTGGGTGACGACCCATCACATTCTTCATGGTGGTGGAGATTGAATAGATGATGGAATGACTATAAGGGTTTTATGTTTAGAACTGGACTACATGATGTTCTAGTTAATATGTCATTGTTTCTAGTTAAATAATTTTGCAAATAAATATTAATGATGAATTAGTAGTGTAAATTTTGAGGATTAGAGATTAATGTATTAAACATACTAGTTTTGGAAAATATTTAGAAATAGATGGAAAAAACTTAACTCTATTATGGATCTTATGAATCATTAAAAGTAAATTTGTGTGCATTAGGAATAAAAAATAATTTTTAGGATATTAATTTCATAAATTAATGGAATAACTCGAAATTGATCAAAGCACACTGAAATGATGAAATCATGTTTTTGAAATAAAAATGTATCAAATTAGTATACTTACTTATATTTGTAGTTAGTAAAATAATTATTCAAAAATATTAAAATGATATTGGAAAAAATGTTATCCTAATACCTTCATTTATGCTTAACCAATGGTCTTTTAAACCATCCTAGAATTATGAATTTGAGAACCTGAACATTCCATTGATCAATCAACTTCTTTTAATCAATGACCAAAATAACTATTTATAAATATTTATAATTTTCCTTTATGTTCATATAATCAATTTCCACTAATATTATCCAACATAGAATCTTAGATATGTCTTATTCTTTAAGACCTTTGTACGTCGCTTTCTCTCTTACTAAGAGGATATTTTTTGGAGTGTTTCAAACTTTGGATTTTTCAAAAATTATATTTTCAAGTGTCATACCCTTTGTTACCACAATCATGTTTAAGTATTTTGGATAAAATTTATTTAATGTGGAGAGAATCTGACACAATATAATTTTAAAATGGGAACATCATATTAGAAAGCATGTATGACACACCACACCAAGCTTAGATAAGAATATAACATCATAAGACTTTATGATATCTTTACTATTTAAATAAATTATATAGATTTTGATTCACACAAAAAATAGTTTAGATTATGTAACATGAAGAACAAAATTTCTTTGATAGATTGTGTTATACGCATGATCGAGTTTTACCGTACAATAATATATTATTATTATTATTATTTAGTAAGATAACTATCGCCAATACGTTGGAATTGAGGGGTTTAATTGGATTAAACATATTAAATAAATATATAATTTACCCACAAATATTTTTTATCTATTTATTATAGAAAATAATAAGAATCATTTAAAAAAGAAATATTTTCAGAGAAAATATATTTTCTTAAGCAAGGGTTTAATCATGCTTTAAAAAAATGAGATTAAATTTTAACAGTATTAGAAATATTTTTATGAAAAATTAGACTCTATTTATGAAATAATAATTCAAAAATTATCTTAGGGTGAATTGTTGAGATTTTTTTTGAGAAGTTACATTTTTTTGATGAATAGTGAAAAATAATCGATTTTCACCAAAAAATGCTTATTTATATTAATTATTTACAATGTTAAATGAGATTTATAATTTTTTTACTGTCATAATAGGTATGGTATAAATCTATTAATCCAATTTAATTTATTATAATAATCTTCATATTGAATTTTGATATAAAAACATGATAAAAGTTTGATCATTTTCACTTTAAAACATGCTTTCTCGTCACGTCTATGGGATTAAAATTAAATTAAATTATGTCACATAAATGAGTTTAATCTACCCAAATGGATTCTATATTTAGAATCAGTATAATTTATATTATCTTATATGGACAAAAATATTTTTGACTATAATTACTAGGACAAATAGTTAAAATTATTTGCAATGATTAAAGTGAAAACACTACCACCGATCCGGGCAAGAGATGCGTCAACTTTTATCAGCACTTAGAAGAAAGCACTAATAAAAGTTGGTATCTTTATTGACATAGTCTAAATGTGTTGATAATTTTTTTTTAAAAAACATTAATAATTTATATAAAATTATTATATTCATATTCAAAAATAATGTTTATTTGTATACCTTAAATAAAAAAGCATGTTTATAATTAATACATATTTTTCAATTATTCATATATATATATATATAATGTTTTAAAAAAAGTTTTTGTAGTATTATAATTAAATAAATATATATTTAAATAATTAAAATATTCTTATAATTCGAATTAAATAATAAATATATTTAATATATTTACTATAATTATAATTGTATATATACCTATATATAAATACATTCTGTATATTTATATCTATAATAATAATTGAATTTAATAAACATATATTTAAACAAATATATGTTTTCAATGAATTTGGTCAATAAATATTTGGATGCGTGAGTATAATTGACGTGAATATATGTTTTTCATTCATCATGAATGTTCATTTATACAATACACCATTATTATTATTCAGGTTGTCGAAATGTGATGACGAATTTTTTTATCTATACTTTACTAGGTATATGATTTATTCATGTTATACCCATGAATCTATTATGTTCTAAAAAATCTTATGAAATTACAATATATATATTTAAATAAAAAATATATTTAATATAATTGTAATTATAAAATTTTAACTATATATAAATACTTTTTAAATATAATTATTTATAATTGCAAATATAACTATATATATATTTAAATAATTATAAAATTATAATCGATAAAGCTATTATAATTTTAATATATATATATATATATTTATAACTATATACAAATAATTATAAATATACTTATTTGTAGTTGTAAATAAAAATAAATTTATTTATGTAAATAGTTATAAAATTTTAATAAATATATTTATTATACTTATAAGGTTATTAATATATATAACTAAATAAATATATTCATAAATATATGTAAATATTTATAACTAAATACAAATAGTTATAATTATAATTCTAAAAAAATATAGATATATTTAAATATTTGAGAAATTATAATAAATACATTAATTATATATATTTATAATATTATAAATATAATAAATATATTTTTTATAATTTTATAATTATTTAAACATATATATATATATATATATAATTATAACTATAAATAAATATAGATTTATCATAATTTTAATTATAAATATATATATATAGTTATAATTATAAATATATATTTATTTATTAAAATAATTTTAAAATTATAAAAAATATATTTATTATTCTTAAATGTTATAAATATATACAATTAAATAAATAAATTTATAAATATATAAAAATATAAATAAATAAATAAAAATATTTATAATCATAATTATAAATAAATATTGATATATTTAAATAGTTATAAAAATATACTAAATATATTAATTATATATATTAAAAAAATTATAAATATAATAAATATATTTTTTATAATTTTATAATTATTTAAATAAATAAATATATATTTGTATTTATTTATTTATCGTCAAAATTATAAAAAAATATATATTAATTTAAATAATTATAAATATAAGAAATAACGTTATTATAGTTTTATAATTATTTAATAAATATTTATAAATTTATAAATTTAATATATATATATATATATATATATATATTAGGTGCGTTGGGGGTAAAATTTCATTGAACACACACACCCACCTCACACATAGACTGGAAATGAAAACCATATCCCCCCAATGGGATTTCCCACCTCAAGCTCTCGCAGAATCCGACCTCTCCCACTACCGAACCCCTACTATATTATTGTCGAACCCCTACTTTGTTTCCATGAACCCCACATCCACCGCGAACCCCACATCCACAACCAAACTCCCACCTCCACCATCGTGAACCCCTCATCTGCCGTGAACCCCACCTCTACCGCTGAACCCCACCTCTACCACCGAACCCCTCCTCTATTGTTGCTAACCCCTCCTCCCCCACTGAACCCATCCTCTTCCACCACTGCTGCCACTTTTGACCACTCCACTCCCTTCAAATCCTACCACAGTCATTGAAACCCTTTCAATATAATGTATATTTCCCTTCCCTATCTTGCATATTTCAATGCCTAGGGCTTGTAGATAGCATCCTCATCATTTTTTGGGCTCCACATGTAATAGGATATTAGTTCCTGTTCATTTAAGGTATGTGTTTCTTTATAATCCATTTTCAAAACATGTCTTAGATGCTTGAGTTTCTTTAAAACCATTTCCTATAAAATTATAACTATATATTGTTCCCATGATGATTTCCAAACGATTTTCATTTAATTTATCACTTGGAACATATGGTTCTCTATGGTTTTATGTTTTAAATATTAAAATTGTTTTTTTGAAAGAAAAGTAAATATGTAAATTCTATAGGATTCATTTAAATTGAATATAGAATTTTTGATGGGTGTTTGAAACTAGTTTGAGTTTAATAATATATTTTTAAAAAATATTAATGTAGTGTTTGGTTTTTAAATGACCCTTCAATAGGGAAGATTCTTGATTTCAAAGTGGTTTTGTGTTTGAAATAGTTTCCATGAGTGGTTTCCAAATTTGATTTTTTAAATTATATTTTATTGAAATAAATATTGAAATATCAGTTTTATAACTTGTTATACCAAGATAAATTTGTAATGATCTTTTTTCACTTCAAAAAATGGATTTAAATGGATGTTTTTTAAACCCTTAAAATTGGGCCCCTTTATTGATATGTTTATTTAGGCATTTTCCCTCAGAGGGATGCGATGGATAATTAATATGAATTGCTCGATGCTTATTCATGGATGTGAAAATCTTCTATTTCTTATGATGATGTTATAGTTGGCATGTGATTAACTACTTATATTATATTTATTCATGTGAGGATCATTGGTTTTTGTTTCTCACTTCAACATGTTTGACCACATAGGAAACCTAGGATTTAAGAAATAGTTCTATATGTATACTACACTAGTTATCTGACAAACTAGATAGTTTCCCCTAGTTGTTTGGTTTTCTTTTTCTATAGGAGTTTACCAAACGAGGAATGTGTGGGTATGTCTAGTGGATTTTTTTCGTAGGATTTTACTTAGGCTGATTAATGGCCTCGTTGTTGTGTGAGATCAAAATGAAGGAATAATTGAATTCTATCTCTGATTTTAATAGATTCAAGATAACAGAATTGGAACCAGTAAAGATTGATCAATAGAAGAACCGTATTTATCATCTAATAGAGAAAGTGGATTATAGGAAATGGTAAAAGGTGTATCTAGTTGTAAATGTACTTCAATAATTATAAGTATTATATTTTCGTTAGATTTTCTCTCCTATTCTAAAGCATATAATAACTAAGATGGTTCTCATCTTGGTTTCCATTGAATGTTTATTTATAGAACAAAAAGCTGTCATGATTATATTCTTATATAGATATAAAAAGGATGATATCTATATAGATCAACTTGAAGGTTTCATGATAAATGGAATATAAGGTTCGGTTCTAGTCTAAACTGGAGTTTTTCTGGGCTTAAGTAGGCACCAAGATAGTGTAATTGGAATTTTAATTCTTTCGTGGTAGAGTAATTTTTTATGTAGTGCAATGTCAATAAGACCTAAAATCATTTACGATGTTTCATTAGATAATAGATTAATGGTTAATCTAGGTAAAGAGAACTAGACGATTGTTAATTAGTTTTCTGACATCTCAATGGTTTAGTGGAGATGGAACTCTATTTCAAAACAGATGATCCATTAAAGGGGTTTTCAGATTTGATCTTTAGATGATATAAAGACTCACTATTGATCACTATTGACTAATAGGAATTAGTGGTAATCATAGACTTGATGTTTTGAAATTATTCTTATGTTAATTGGATTAAAACCAAGATTTTGGGTGCTTCGAAAGTGTTAAAAATGATGGAAAATGTTTTTTTTATTTTTAATATGTTGAGTTAACCCTTGCGATCTATATTTAAAACCAGTTTTTCATAGCCTTGGTTAATTCTTATATCAATGTTTTATGTATTTATTTTGTTAAATATTAATAATATCAAATAAAATGGTATGTATATGAATAAATAATAAATGGATTCTAATCGTCTATCAAAAGTGTATGAATATAGAGTGAAAGAGTTCATAATGTTTGCAAAAGATCATTCTTATAACCCTTCTTAAATCCTTTTCATGCGTTTACAAAATTTTTATTAAATACTAATTAGTTTGGAGGATTTATAACAACAAATAATATGTTATGGAATAGATCAATGTTTTAAATACTAGAATAAATATGAGGAATATTCAAACACAACTAGTAGTTCAGATAACACTACATTTTATGGATAATCTGATGTAATTAAAAGTGTGTAAAATGAACAATATCATATCAAGTTAGTGATTACAGATGTGAATGATTATTAAGATCATATTGATGAAATTAAAAAGTAAAGTTGATGACGAACTTTGTGATTTTCTAAAATTGGTTGAGAAGTTAAAGAGTTTTGATAATATTCCATTGTATGCTGGTTGCACAAAATATACAATATTTTCAGCCGTACTAAAGCTTTATATTTTGAAAGTAGAAAATTAATTTAGTGAATCCAGTTTTATGGAACTAATTTATTTTTTTGAATGACATGATCCTAGAAGATAATGAGCTGTAAAGAAAAACATATGATGCCAAACAAATGCTACGCTCAATGGGTATGATCTCTAAAATAATACATGCTAGGTCGAATGACTGTATACTATTTTCAAGGACAAAAATAACTTACATAATGCCCAAAGTGTGGTGATTCTCGATAATAGAAAGATGAATCTGGTCCTACAAATGTTGAATCGTACATTTCATTCATTCTATGGTTTAGGCTCTTATATGGAAGTGAGGAGACTATAAGGAAGTTGACGTGGCTTGTAGATACATGAAATAATGATGGTAAACTATGTAACCCACAAGACACTTGTTAACTGAAGAGAATTTTCCCTCAGTATACTGAAAATGGAAACATGCCGAGAAACTATCAACTTCAGTTATCTACAGATGGAGTGAATCCATTTGGTTTCTAAAGCAGTAAACATGGACAGTTATGTTGGTAAATTATATATTTCCACTATGGTTATTCAAGAAACAAAAATAATTCATGTTATCTATGCTTATATTATTTCCAAAATAACTAGGTAATGATATTGATTTTTATATGGATCCATTGATCTAGTATTTTAAATTATTGTGGGATTTAGGTGTTACATTTTATGATTCGTACAGAAATGAAGATTTCATGTTGAGAGGAATGTTGTAAGAGATGATAAATGAATTTATTATTTTTGGAAATTTTTTAGGACATATCATTAATGTAACTCTAGGGTGTCCCATTAATGGACAAGGTATATAGTCAAATAGGTAGAAACATTCATCATAAACCATGTTTTTAGTACATCACAAATTTCTACCCCAACAACATAAGTTCCAATCATGGAAAACATCATTCAAGGGAGGTTTACAAGAATATACATCACTATCTCTACTAATAGGCGATCGACTATTGGAGAATATAAAATATGTGGACACTACTTTTGTTAAAACATTTTAGAAAAACCATATGAAAATCAATTAGAAAAGGGGATCATGTTTTTTGAATTACCATAATAGAATTTTCTATATGTCATACATTTTCATGATGTTATGCACATTGAAAAAAATATAGGTTATAATGTCATCAATGTTTTTTCTAAATGCACACAGAAAAACAAAGGACTATATTAAGGCTAGGTTGTACCAGGTTAAAATGGGAATACAAGGATAGTTGACTCTAGTGAAGGGCGAAAAATGAAAATTTCCCCCTAGTTTCTTACAATCATTCCTGGAAGAAGACATATCAGATTTTCAACTTCTTGAATAAAATAATGGTTCTAGAGGGTACTCATCAAATATCTAGAATGTCATGTGAATGAATGATTTAAAGTAAACAGGTCTGAAATAACATGAATACCATGTTTTGATGAAATATCCAATTCCTATAGCATTACATTTTATTTTACCAAAGAATGTCCATCATGCATCAACTAAGCTCGATATCATCTTCAAATCTGTATGCAATAAATTTATATTCCCTGTAAGAACCCGGTTTTTGCTGTGAAAGACTTTGGAATATTCTTGATAATATTCCAGAGCAGCGCCTTCAGACGACGTGCGATTCCAAGCCCCGGAGTGGTCGGAATTAAATTTTCAGTGCCTTCACACTGGAAACGCTAAATAAATGGGATAAATCCTAAATGGTGCATCGTAACAGGGGTTCGAGTGTATAAATAGGTCCGAAATGGGATTTTTACCCTAGGAACAACATAAAACTTGTCGGCGTGGGATGTTTGGACCCCTCGCTCGCTTTTGGAAGGTTAAACGGATAAATTAATTAATTAATTTATTCGTTTAATGTTGAAACACAAGTATCTCTTAAATGGTGGCTCGGATTGGAAAACTGAGGGCACCATTGAGTTCGTAGCATGCCTTTTACCATAGGAGGTGTGTAAGTTTTGTGGGCGCGGGCCGTCTTTGAAAAATGGCCCCAAGGGTGTTTTCGTAATTTGGCGGCCTAGGGCGCTAAGTTTAATAACTTTTGAACGGGGCCTCAGATTAAAATCCCGAGACCGCCGTTGTGCTCTGGTGGTGGTGTTTACCCTAGGGGAGGCTTAACCTCGACCCCGTCGGGAGTTTCAGATGCGGGTCTTTTCAGGGGTTTTAAATTAATTAAATTGTTAATTTATTTTATTTAAACAACTCTCCCCTTCTCCCTTGAACCCCCTGGCAGCCCCTCCTCTCCCTCTCCTCATCCACCTCCGGTGAGGTAGCTCCGGCAAGGCGGCAGATCGTGCGGCGAAGCTTTGGGCGAAGCCCAAGAGGTAGGATCCTGCGCATTTCATTTTTAATTCCCGCACATCATTTGAACCCATAAACATACGTCGAAGTGCTATTGGATTTTCGAACAAAACCCATGGATGCGTATTATAATTTATGAGCTTTCTATCTCTGTTTACTGAATCGAAATCGGAGTTTGGACGCGGCTGTAGCGGTTTGTCGAAGTTTGCGGGTTTTCAATTTTTTGTTCCGGCAGGTTTCCCTTTTTCCGGCGACTTCCAGCGGCGGCGACAGGGTTTTCGGCGGCAGCGGCTTCCCTCCTTGGCGGTGGCACTCTTTGCCGCGGCGGCGAGCTCCGGCAGCGGTGGCTTCGCGCGGTGCGGAGCGGAAGTACCGTCCGACTGTACCGGCTGGTTGACCCGGGAGACCGGGGTCGCGCGCCGCAACCCCGCGTTGGAAGCACAGACCCTCGCCAGGCGGGTCTTCGCGTGGTGAGACGACCGGCCCTCGTGGCTGGTCTGCAGGCGGACCGGCCGGTCCAGGCCGGTCCAGCCCCAGGGGATGGTCCCCTTTGTGTTCGGACACCCGTATCATCCACTACGGGTGTTCGATTTACATGCCGTCAGCGTCAGCGCGGACCTCGCGTCAAGGGGAACGTTTTGAGATGTTTTCGAGAATATTTAATTCCCGAAATGATGGGCCTCAGAGGCGCGATGCGTCTTTATGTGAAATGTTGTTTTCTCGTGGAAACTTGTTTTGAGCGGTGCAGACGCATCCAACGTCCGTTTTGAGCGCCTTCAGTGGCGTTGTGACCCTAACACTGAGGCAGAGGTTTCCTGTGCGGTTCCAGGTGTTGAGGCTGAAGTTGAGGTGCAGGCCCCACGACCCGTCTTTTGAGCTGCGTGAAGCGTTTCACGACATTTTCCTTGGATGTTCATTCGAGGCGTCCGAGCAGTCGATGTTGGGTGTTTTTTTGAGGGAATTGCGTTGGCACAGTCTGACCACTATAATTCCGCACGATGGTGCGAGCCCCACGAGGGCCGTTTCAGGAGTTGACGGTGATTACTAGCTTTTTCACCAGGCGAACATTTTGGACAAGTGAATAGTTAATCTTGTGTGCTTTTTCGAGAGGATCGCAATGGTGCGATCTGTTCGTTGAGTTTTGAGACCGGGATGCGGGTCCCACGTGCCACCGCTCGTGTGCGGTGTGCTGGAATGCATCTTTTTCTCCGGATATCTGTTGCACTCAAGTGAGTAGTGATTTTGACATGTTTTCCTGAGGGGATAGCAATGGTGCGACGCGGCCGACTATTTTCGGGGCCGAGGCTCGGGATCACGGGACGCCGTTCGGGCGTGAGGTGGTGTTGGTGACTTTTCCGTCGGACATCCGTTTGAGATAAGTAAGTAGTCTATCTCGCATGTTTTTCCACGAGGATTAAAATGGTGTGATCCGTTTGGTTGTGCAGAGCCTCTACCGTGATCTTGTTAAATGTGGAAATGTGAAAGACGCCCTGGTGGCGGTTCTTCTCGCCATGTTTGCAGAGAACCCTTGGCGTGTGATCTCGTGCACCCCTGTGTGAGTGAAGACATGTGGATGGATGTGCCTAAGCCATTGAGGTGTCTGGTTGGAGTTTTTGCATCACGCCTTCTCATTGGAGTTGGGTGCCGAGAGCACAATAGCCCTTGGGCTGGAGACGTGGTATACTCTGGGAGTATACGGGAGTGCTTGGAGGTACGTGTGGTTTATACCTGAGAACATTTGTGCGCTCAGTTGGGGTTGACATGGGGCCACACGTCGTGTGGGCCCCATGTGCGTGCCATGTCTTGCTTTCCGTACTTTGACCTCTCGCGATGTAGAGGGTTCCTCTGTGCTCGTTTGTTTGACTAGCAGGGTGGAGTTTTCCCCTGGCTTTGTACCCGTTTGTTTGACCAGCAGGGTTGAGTGGCCTCCCCCCGGTTTCGTTCTAAATGGATTGGATGGTAGCGGTGTTAGTGACACCTAGTGATGGAAAAGGCGCTGAACCCCTTTGGGTGAGTTGTGCTGAAGTTGGGTGGTTGCGCGATACCCACTCCGTGTTCGGTTGGCCAGTGTTGTACCCTCCAGTGGAGATGGCTAGGGCAGTTCTGAGTTTTACCCTCAAGCGGGCCTGGGTAGTGGGTTACTCATCTGCTTCTAGGGTTTACCCTCCAGCAGAGACTGGGCAATGGGTCACCCGACGCTCTTATGGTCTACCCACCAGCAGAGACTGGGCAGTGGGTCACCCGATGCACTTAGGGTCTACCCACCAGCAGAGACTGGGCAGTGGGTCACCCAACGACCTCTTAGGGTATACCCTCCAGCAGAGACTGGGCAGTGGGTCACCCAACGACCTCTTAGGGTCTACCCTCCAGCAGGGATGGGCAGTGGGTCGCCTGTCGACTTATTCCAGGTTTACCCTCCAGCAAGGCTGGGCAGTGGGTCGCCTGATGATGTATTTAGGTCTACCCTCCAGCAAGGATGTGCAATGGGTTGCCTGATAATGTATTTAGGTCTACCCTCCAGCGGGGCCGGGTAGTGGGTCGCCTGATGATGTATTATGGTTTACCCTCCAGCAGGGCTGGGCAGTGGGTCACCCGATATCATATTATGAATTACCCTCCAGCATGACTGGGCAGTGGGACACCTGTTGGCATTCCAGGCTCAGTCCTTTCTACTAGGCTAGCTTGCGGCTTTAATCCGTGTTTACCGGAGCGGGACCCTTGGTTATACGGGTCAGTGTTGTGACAGCTTTGACTTTGATAATACCTCTCGACTGCAAGGCAGTGACGAGTTGTGGTTGACGTTCCCCCAGAACTCTCAAGTACGAGGAGAACATTCCCCACTAAGTCGCGTTCTTGTGAAATGATCTAAAATCATGCGGGTGAGTCAGTGCCTCCCAAAGTGGATAGTGTCTAGGTGCGGTGATTGAGCCCCTTGGCTTGAGGTTCGGGGCAGACGTGCGGGATGCTAGGCATTGATGGAGTTTATTTCTGGGACTGTTGGCTACTCTTTTCTTGGGCTGAGCTATGGGATGGAGATCCCCTTATGATCTTGTTCGGGCTTCTTTGCAGAGAATAAGGATATGTATATACCTTGTTTCTGGTACCCACTTCTTGGGATTGGTTACTCTCCTTCCAAGAGACGCGAAGATGCGCGGGGTATGCCACGTGCTTTCAGTGTCTAGCTTCTCATGGTTGGACGAGTCTACTCTCCTGCTATAGGTAGCGAAGACTCGACGAGAAGCTCCTCTTCTCACTGTTTCCAGCTCCTTGTGTCTGGAAGAGGTTACCTTCTATTCTCTTGTTGGGTTGAGCTAGACTCTTTGCTGCACCCTCGGTTGGACTCCTTTACTTTTACCTTGTTCTCTCTACTGCTCACCCTTCGGTACCTCCTTTTGTTGCTCCCTCGAGACTTTGGGGTATCCTACTGAGTATTTTTATACTCACACCTGCTTGGGATTTGACCGTACTTGGTGTACCCTTGCAGACGACGAATAGGTGGAGCGTGACTTCAGTGGAGCGTAGGAGATTGGGAGCTTGGACCGCGTGCGGTGGTCGTGGCTAGGTTCCTGGTGGTAGACCCGTTAGCTGTTTCTTTTCATTTACCTGTTGCCTGGTTGTGGCACTTTTTGGTTGGGCGCATGTTTTTCCCCTTCTCTTTTTAGCTCGTACCTTGTACTGTTTAGAGGTCGATGCACATTTTTGGTACTTGTATAGAAGTTACCCCTTTTCATTACCTGTCTTTCCTTTTACTCTGCACTTTTGCATTGAGTTTGCTGCGTGTGTGTGTACAGGTGCTTAGGCAATGGCCTCCCCGAGTTATTGTTCCTTCGACGCTGGTCGCCAACCCCTGGCCTATGGAGGCGGGCTTGGGGTAGTTGCGGCTCGAGCCCGGGTAGGGTCGGGTCGTGACAAAGTTGTATCAGATGTGGTTCGTTCCTTGGGGTGTTGTGCGGACATCCCTAAAAATGAATTGGTTTGGATTTAGGGAAACAGTGTTAACATGTCTCGAGAGCGGCTCTCAGTCCAGGGAGTCCAATGATGGTGCGACGGCCGACGTATCCATTCACCAAGACCCTGATAACCCGCTTGTTGACTCGGCATGCTGAGACACTTGTTACAGGGAAATTTTTTTGGGAATCACATAGGACTAAGTCTTTGACTTTCCTTCTTGAGTCAGCTCCCCATCGACGTTGTTGGATTGGTATATACATGTATGCTCATTTGAATTCGGCACTCCTTGATAATATTCAGGATGTCTCCGTGAAGACAGGCAGCCTGGAAACTAGCTTGGTTCGTGACAACGACCCTATGAGCTATGAGGCCATAGTCTAGGACCCATCATGCGGGCCCTTTCTCTGGGTGGGCCGGTAGCAGCACCCCCACCTATTGAGCAACAGATAGTTTCAGCAGAGTAGGCTGAGCTTGAGCACAGGTTGAGCACGCTCCATGAGTTCCAGCGGCAGGGACCGCTGAGGTTCAGTGGTGAGAGAGACCCTTAGGCATCAGAGGTTTGGCTAGAGACAGTGGTTCGCCTTTTCAGGATTTTGCAGATGCCGACAGATTAGAGAGTGTCTTTGGTAGCCACCCTTTTTCGTGGAGCAGCTTGGCATTGGTGGAGTCTGGTGACTCAGTTTCTTGATGAGTCGTTGCTTTCATTGGACAAATTTCAGTTGTTGTTTCGTGAAGAGTTTTTCCCCTCCTGCTTGCGCTCCTTTCGGATTCAGGAGCTCCTACAATTTCAGCAGGGAGGGATGACGGTGGCAGAGTACGCAACTAGTTTTGCAGACCGTGCACACTTTTACCCGGACATGGTCCATGATGACAACATCCGAGCGCGGATGTTTGAACAGGGTCTCCGCCGAGAGATTCGTGCTGTCATAGTACCCGTGGGAATTTCCACGTATGCTAGGGTGCTAGAGCAGGCGCTGGTGACAGAGGGATTCCTGTCATGTTCTAGTGTTGTTGGTGGTAGCAGCCACGTTGGAGTCGAGACATCTGCCCTAGCTAGTGGGCGTCGGCGAGCAGAACCTCGACGCAGGTGGCCTTCCCACTGCCGGTTTCGGAGACATGGTCATATACCACTATGGCGAAAAGGCACAGGGCCTCACCTGAGGATTCCCTTACGTGGGTGGATCCCGGGCCATAGTCGTACACCACAGTGGCGCCGGAGGGAACCAGTGAATCCTAGAGAGGGTCGGTGCTATGCTTGTGACAGGCGAGGTCACATGGAACGAGACTGCCCGACCCGAGTTGCTAAGAGCTTCAGGCAGGCAGCAGGCACCCCACCACGACAGAGGCAACATCGTGATCGAAGTAGTACCCAGAGAGGTGGTGCTAGCAGGGGAGTGGGAGGAGATGGTGGTGGTGGATGGCTTTACGAGATCTTCCCATCACCATTGGGTGGTCCACGTCAGGCTCCAAGAGCCGACAGTTGGGACCACAGACAACCGCGAGCCTTGGATGTCTATGATCCTGCAGAGTAGGGGATGATGAGAGGTACCCCTTGCGGCCCTTCTTCTTTTTGTAGTATAATTGTTAGGCTCTGCGTGTGAAATACATTTCTCCCTGCTCCTTGCTTGAGGTGTTACCAGGGTGACGCAGGGCATCGAGTGTAACCCTGTGTTGTTAAGGAAAAAGGCGTGAGACCTTTTCCTTTAGTCGATGGTGTTGACTCCTTTGCCTTTTGAGCGTGTAAGAGAGCATCGACTGTGGAATCTTGTATGACCAGATATCCTTGGGTGTTTCACCATATGGATATTCTGAAGGAGGGAATCACCGGGCCTTGCTCTAGGTACGGGTGGTGATTCCTATCGCGGTGTGCGACGTAAAGGTTTGGTCGGGGAGGTGAGTTACCCCCGAGGGCCTTTGAGCCGTTTGAGACCGTGCAGAGGGATGGCGAGGTGACCTACCACCTTGCCCTAACTCCGAAGTCTGAAATGGGTGCACGACGTCGGCAAGGTCTGACCTCGCTTGAACGGATCAATCCTTTGGTCCATGTGCGGTGACGCAGAGCTGTGCGTGGGTTCTTCTGGGTATGGGAATACCAGGTGTGGGATTAGTACCATGTGTTTCTCCCTAGTTTTGCTTTTAGGGGATGAAAAGCTTGAAGGAGGTAATGATGTATGAACCCGGTTTTTGCTGAGAAAGACTTTGGAATATTTTGATGATATTCCAGAGTAGCGCCTTTAGACGGCGTGCGATTCCGAGCCCCGGAGTGGCCGGAATTAAATTTTTAGTGTGTTCACACTCAAAATGCTAAATAAATGGGATTACTCCTAAATAGTGCACCGTATCAGGGATCCAAGTGTACGGATAGGTCCGAAATGGGGTTTTTACCCTAGGAACGACATAAAACTTGTCGGCGCGGGATGTTTGGACCCCTCGCTCGCTTTCGAAAGGTTAAACGACTAAATTAATTCTTTAATTAATTCGTTTAATGTTGAAACACATGTATCTCTTAAATGGTGGCTCAGATTGGAACACTGAGGACACCGTTGACTTCGAAGCATGCCGTTTACCCTAGGAGGGGTGTAAGGTTTGCGGGCACGGGCCGTCTGTGAAAAATGGCCCCAGGGGCGTTTTCTTAATTTGGAGGCCTCAGGCGTTAAGTTTAATAACTTTTGAATGGGGCCTCAGATTAAAATTCTGAGACCGCCGTTGTGCTTTGGTGGTGGTGTTCACCCTAGGGGAGGCTTAACCTCGACCCCGTCGGGAGTTTCAGATGCGGGTCTTTTCGGGGGTTTTAAATAAATTAAATTGTTAATTAATTTTATTTAAACACCCCTCTCCTTCTCCCTTAAACCCCTGGAAGCCCCTCCTCTCCCTCTCCTCCTCCACCTCCGGTGAGGCAGCTCCGGCAAGGCGGCGGATCGTGCGACGAAGCTTTGGGCGAAGCCCAAGAGGTAGGATCGTGCGTATTTTGTTTTTAATTCCCGCACATCCTTTGAACCCATAAACATACGTTGAACTACTGTTGGATTTTCGAAAAAAACCATTGGATGCGTAGTATAATTTATGAGCTTTCTATCGCTGTTTATGGAATCGAAATCAGAGTTCGGAGGAGGACGTAGCAGCTCATCGAAGTTTGCGGGTTTTCAATTTTTTGTTCCGGCGAGTTTCCCTTTTTCCGGCGAGTTCCAGTGGCAGCGGCAGAGTTTTCGGCGGCGGCAGCTGGCGGTGGCTTCCCTCCCTGGCGGTGGCGCTCTTTGGCGCGGCGGCTTCGCGCGGCGTGGAGCGGAAGCCGGCCGGTTGACCTGGGAGACCGGGGTCGCGCGCCGCAACCCCGCGTGGGAAGCACAGACCCGCGCCAGGTGGGTCTTCGCGCGGCGAGATGACTGGCCCTCGTGGCCGGTCTGCAGGCGGACCGCGAACCGGCGCCGGGCCGGTCTAGCCCCAGGGGATCGTCCCCTTTGTGTTCGGACACCCGTATCTTCCACTACGGGTGTCCGATTTGCATGCCATCAGCGGCAGCGCGGACCTTGAATCAAGGGAAACGTTTTGAGATGGTTTTGGGAATTTTTAATTCCCGAAAATATGGGCCTCAGAGGCGCGACACGTCTTTAAGTGAAATGTCATTTTCTCTGGGAAACTTGTTTTGAGCGGCGCGGACGCATCCAACGTCCGTTTTGAGCGCCGTCAGCGGCGTTGTGACTCGGGCACTGAGGCGGAGGTTTCCAGTGTGGTTGCAGGTATTGAGGCCGAAGTTGTGGCGTGAGCCCCACGACCCGTCTTTTGAGCTGCGTGAAGCATTTCATGAATTTTTCCTCGGACATCCGTTCGGGGCGTGCGAGCAGTCGATATTGGGTGTTTTTCCGAGGGCATCGCATTGGCATAGTCTTCCCGCTGTAATTCCGCATGATGGTGCGGGCCCCACGAGGGCCGTTTCGAGAGTTGACGGTGATTTCTAGCTTTTTCACCGGGCGACCATTTTGGACAAGTGAATAGTCCATCTTGTGTGCTTTTTCGAGGGGATCGCAATAGTGCGATCCGTTCGTTGAGTTTCGGGACCAGGATGTGGGTCCCATGTGGCACCGCTCATGTACGGTGCGCCGGAATGCATCTTTTTCTCCGGATATCCGTTGAACTCTAGTGAGTAGTGCTTTTGACATGTTTTCCTGAGGGGATCGCAATGGTGCGACGCGCCCGACTGTTTTCAGGGCCGAGGCTCGGGATCACGGGACGCCGTTCGGTCATGAGGTGGTGTTGGTGACTTTTCCGTCGGACATCCGTTTGAGGCGAGTAAGTAGTATATCTCGCGTGTTTTTCCGCGAGGATTACAACGGTGTGATCCTTTTGGTTATGCGGAGCCTCTTGCGTGATCTTGTTAAATGTGGAAATATGAAAGACGCTCTGATAGCGGTTCTTCTCATCGTGTTTGCACAGTACCCTTGGTGTTTGATCACGTGCACCCCCGTGTGAGTGAAGACATGTGGATGGATGTGCCTCAGCTGTTGAGGTGGCTAGTTGGAGTTGTTGTGTCATGCCTTCTCATTGATGTTGGGTGCCGAGAGCACGATAGCCCTTGGGCTGGAGACGTGGTATACTCTGGGAGTATACAGGAGTGCTTGGAGGTACGTGTGGTTTGTACCTGAGAACGTTTGTGCGCTCTGTTGGGGTTGACGAGGGGCCACACGCCGTGTGGGCCCAACGTGCGTTCCATGTCTTGCTTTGCGTACTTTGACCTCTCGCGAGGTAGAGGGTCCCTCTGTGCTCGTTTGTTTTACTAGAAGGGTGGAGTTTTTCCCCTGGCTCTGTACCTGTTTGTTTGACCAGCAGGGTTGAGTGGCCTCCCCCTGGTTTCATTCTCGATGGATTGGCCGGTAGCGGTGTTAGTGACACCTAGTGATGGAACAGGCGCTGAACCCCTTTGGGTGAGTTGTGCTAGAGTTGGGTGGTTGTGCGATACCCACTCCGTGTTCGGTTGGCCAGTGTTGTACCCTCCAGTGGAGATGGCCAGGGTAGTTCTGAGTTTTACCCTCCAGCGGGGCTGGGTAGTGGGTTAATCATGGGCTTCTAGGGTTTACCCTCCAGCAGAGACTGGAAAGTGGGTCACCCTACGCTCTTAGGGTCTACCCACCAGCAGAGACTGGGCAGTGGGTCACCCGATGCACTTAGGGTCTACCCTCCAGCAGAGACTGGGCAGTGGGTCACCTGACGACCTCTTAGGGTCTACCCTCCAGCAGAGACTGGGCAGTGGGTCACCCGACGACCTCTTAGTGTCTACCCTCCAGCAGGGCTGGGCAGTGGGTTGCCCTTCATCTAGTTCCAGGTCTACCCTCCAGCAAGGCTGGGCAGTGGGTCGCTTGTTGAATTATTCCAGGTCTACCCTCCAGCAAGACTGGGCAGTGGGTTGCCTAATGATGTATTTAGGTCTACCCTCCAGCAAGGTTGGGCAGTGGGTCGCCTGATGATGTATTTAGGTATACCCTCCCGCGGGGCTGGGGCAGTGGGTCACCTGATGATGTATTATGGTTTACCCTCCTGCAGGGCTGGGCAGTGGGTCACCCGATACCATATTATGAATTACCCTCAAGCAGGGCTGGGCAGTGGGACACCTGTTGGCATTCCAGGCTTAGTCCTTTCTACTAGGCTAGCCTGCGGCTTTCCTCCGTGTTTGCCGGAGCAGGTCCATTGGTTATACGGGTCAGTGTTGTGACGACTTTGACTTTGAGAATACCTCTCGACTGCAGGGCAGTGACGAGTTGTGGTTGACGTTCCCCCAGAACTCTCAAGTACAAAGAGCGCTTTCCCCACTGAGATGCGTTCTAGTGATGCGATCTAAAACCATGCGGGTGAGTCAGTGCCGCCCAAAGAGGATAGTGTCGAGGTGCGGTGATTGAGCCCCTTGGCTTGCGGTTCGGGGCAGACGTGTGGGATGCTGGGCATCGATGGAGTTTATTTCTGGGAATGTTGGCTACTCTTTTCTTCGGATGGGCTACGGGATATAGATCCCCTTATGATCTTGTTCGGGCTTCTTGGTACAACATAAGGATATGTATATACCTTGTTTATGGTACCCACTTCTTGGGTTTGGTTACTCTCCTTCTAGGAGAGGCGAAGACGTGGGGGGTATGCCACGTGCTTTCTGTGTCTAGCTTCTCATGGTTGGACGAGTCTACTCTCCTACTATAGGTAGCGAAGACTCGACGAGAAGTTCATCTTCTCACCATTTCCAGCTCCTTGTGTTTGGATGAGTCTACCTTCTATCCTCTTGTTGGGTTGAGCTGGATTCTTTGCTGCACCCTCGGTTGGACTCCTTTACTTTTACCTTGTTCGCTCTACTACTCACCCTTCGGTACATCCTTTTGTTGCTCCCTCAAGCCTTAGGGGTATCCTACTGAGTATTTTTATACTCACCCCTGCTTGGGCTTTTCCCGTACTTGGTGTGCCCTTGTAGACGACAGACAGGTGGAGCGTGACTTCAGTGGAGTGTAGGAACTTGGGATCTTGGACCGCGTGCGGTGGTCATGGCCAGGTTCCAGGTGGCAGAGCCGTCAGATGTTTCTTTTCGTTTACCTGTTTCCAGGTTGTGGCACTTTTTGGTTGGGCGCGTGTTTTTCCCCTTTTATTTTCAGCTTGTACCTTGTACTGTTTAGAGGTCGATGCACATTTTTGGTATTTGTATAGAAGTTTCCCCTTTTCTTTACCTGTCTTTCCTTTTACTATGAAATTTTTCATTGATTTTTTTGCGTGTGTGTGTACAGGTGATTAGGCAAAGGCCTCCCCGAGTTATTGTGCCTTCGGCGCTGGTCACCAGCCCCTGGCCTATAGAGGCGAGATTGGGGTAGTTGCAGCTCGAGCCCGGGTAGGGTCGGGTCGTGACATTCCCAAAAAAAATCAGAACATTGAAAGTGAAATTTTTATCATATTATATGAATTGTAAATGTTCTTCTTGCCAAAATTCATTGATATGATGGTTCATTTGACAGTTTATTTATTGACAGAGATTTGACTATATTGTCTTATACACTATAGATGGAAATATCTCATTATATAGTTTATGTATATTTTTAAAGGGTATGTAAAAAATAAAATTTTAACAAAGGGTTGTATTGTGGGGAAATATATTGTCAAGGAAGTTGTTGAATTATTTAGAAAATACCTATCCATTGTGGAAAGAATCAGTCTACAAAAATCTTATTCCACTAGGTAGATTTTGGGTGAAGGAATTCCTAAAATAGATGTTTTCACAATCAATATTACAGATTTGGAGCAGTAAAACCTTTACATTTTTCATAAAATATTAGAGGTTTCCATATATATTGAAACCCATAATGAAATTAATAGGAATTTTAATCCATCAGGGGCAGAAATATGGATATCAAATACACATAATCAACAATTTAAAGGATGGTTTTGAGACTATATTTTTAAGGAGTCAAATGAATATTGGGATTCAATTTTAAAATGACTTTGATGGCTAGACGGAGGACCAAGTGTGTACATATTATCATAAAATGGTTATGTAATTAATGCTTATATGTTCTATAAAAATGAACCTGATATAACCAATACCATGAAAAATAGTTGAGTTCTACTTGTGTCTAAAGCAATGCATGTTTTTTTTACTAAGGATAGAAATCAAATTTACATGAATATGTCATACTTTGGAATCATCAATCAAATATTGGAGTTTTATTATACAACATTCTATGTGCCTATTTTTTAATGAAAGTGGGTTGATAATAAGACTGATATTAAAATATATTAATTTTGATTCATGAAATTTGATTTTAGTAAAGAAGGGTAGAAAGAAGAACCATTTACAATTAAATCACATGCACTAAAAATATTTTATGTTCCAGATACCGCAAACCAAAAGTATTCAATTATTTTGTTATCGACCAAAACCACTAAGGGGTTAGATGAAAATAAAACTGAGAATGACCCTTTCATTGGGATGTCATAATCATTTCACTATAGTCCAAATGTAAATGTAATGTCGTATGTCATAAGAGACCATAATAAATGTACTTGGATAGTTGATAGAGGGGTGAAATCCCATTAACCATATAAAACAATTGTGTTCAATAATTAGGTTATATATATATATTTTTTAATATAAATCATGTTACCTCATGTTATTATCTGTTGAATATTATAAATATGAGATATAAAGTAAACGTTAAACCACTTTTGTAAATAATGACCTTTTCACATGTTGTTACTTCCAATCCCAAGGAATAACTGGTCTATTAACATGATTATTCGAGTAATGTAGTGGAACAAAAACCTTATTCATGTGCTGGTGCTCCCAATCCCGATACACAACCGGTCACTCAACCTGCTTCTTCTTTCAATGTAGAGGAACAATAACCTTCTACGTGTGTGGATCCCCAAATCCTGAGGAACAAAAGGTTTCCCTACATGTTGCTGCTTATAGTGAATAGGTACAATGATCATTTTTACATGATAATAATACCCAATCAGAGGAACATATTGGCGATGTTTAATCTGAGGAAATGGTTGGTGATGTAGGACCGATGATGCAGAAAAGATAGAAGCACTGTAGTTTGATATTTATAGCAAAAATTTTTAAGGAAAAATCAAAGGCATCAAATATAAGGTCGTATGAAATGTGTGGGATGATCATGTCAACCCCAACAAGGTTAGGTTAAGTTGTTACATTG
This sequence comes from Viscum album, assembly GCA_963277665.1. NCBI lineage: Eukaryota > Viridiplantae > Streptophyta > Magnoliopsida > Santalales > Viscaceae > Viscum > Viscum album. Next base: position 881,421,836 of record OY728132.1, read on the forward strand.
GAATAATCACTCAGTAATAGGTTCCAATTGATGTACATTTGTGGCACAATGTTTCTCCTACTCTTAAGACACTAATGTGGGAAGAGAGTATGGTAACATTATGATATCATTTCTTTATTTTTCTAAAAAATTAAAATAATGAAACATTGAATTACTCTTCATCGTCCTTTTTAGGGTGAAGTTATAGTAGATAACTCACAAAATATATATGTATTAATGTGTGATGAATGTATTTTTAGATTCCTTTCCACAAATCTAATGATGCATCATCTTAATGGTGCTAAAGGGAAAATACAACCACAACCACCACTTATATATGCTCACCTGATAACCCAAGAAGTGTGGGATATGTTTACTAGCCATCGTTCAGAAGTGAATTTTTAGGTACATTGGGTCTAGTAACATATTGTTTGATGATATTCTTATTCATAAAATTAAATGATAATTTTTTAGTTATGAAACAAAAAATGTGTGTTGAATATAAGGCATGGGCAGAAAAACCAACATACCCCTACCATAAAGAATGGATTCGGTACACTTCACTGGAAAACAATTGGTATATATTTTAAATCTACCATAATAATTTTATGTGACATGAAACAACACCATCATTATGGTCCTTCATTTATATGTAGATTGATTAATCCAAATCCAAATCCACATAGATCCAATACCATGTTCTATAGAAAGAGGAACATATAAATAAATATGGGATAGTAATAGATAGAAATAGACAAAAAGTATATGAAACATGTGTAAGTATGAAAAAATAGAAATTTGTTTTTCTTTAAATCTATATTACATAACAGTGATTACTTATTTTACTATATTTTCTATCCTATATTGTCACAAGAATCAGAAACACTTTTATCGGATTAATTCATACTATTGGTGGACTTAAAGTTGCTAAAACAGTATGGTCGCATCAGAGGTGCATGTTTTGGGGTGACACAATGAACATATTTTGAAAAAAACCCAAAAGGATAAAGGCGAAGAAATGAAACAGATGAGAGAAAGACATGATACCCTTGAATAACAATTCCAATTTTAGAGTGATATGATATGAATTTTTATTGGTGGAGAAAAGAGAAGAATCAACTCAAGAACAACCATTTTGTGAAGATCCTTCCCCACCCCGACCATCTTTGATTTGAGACATTCCCCTAAAAGAGATATCTTTGATGAGGAGACCAATTTTCTAATAATTATTTCTATGAAATATGAATTAAAAAGGCAATGATACCTTTCATATGGTAAAATTTGTTAGGGTGATAATGATTTTGATTTATATCTATCAACACCCACCCATTTGTTTGTACCAATGTATTTGGTGTTCAATATCCAAAACAACATGCTATATAACCAAAAACATCCAACAGGTCATGTGTGAGTGTTAATTAGTGTATCCCAAGAGTTGGGCACTGAGATACATGTTTCAAATGATGAGGAATATACTCATTAGGTTTAAAAATATATTAAAACATTCATCACATGGCTGTCACATCTTTTAGAAAAATGTTTAAATAAATAGGTACTCATTTACAATTTATTTTTCATACTAAAACTTTATAAATTATTGAAAAAAGGTCTAAACTGATGAATGTTATTATAGATTGAAACAGGGAAGGGGTTGAAAAGAATGACCAACTCAAAATCATCAAAATGATAGACCAACTGATCGAATAGATCAACTGATATCACCTTTACCACTCCCGTTCAATATCTTCATTTATTAGTATTGAAGGTTCTTGTGGATACAAATTTAAAAGATGGGTGTAGTCAAATAGTTGATTCTGAAAAAAATATGTATACAGTGTAATTTGGAGACTACATTGGTGATTAGAATGTAAATGAAATTATTGACTATGATTATCTAGATGAATCTATTGTAAATGTTTACATGAGGTATGTTTTCAGGATTTGAATTTACAAAACAAAATATACTCTGTTAATTATGAGTAAATACATTTCATATATCTAGAATTCATATATATATATATATATATAAATTTATGGGATATTACCATGAGTAAAATGTGGATCTATTAGTCATCACACAACATCTATAAAAAACCCAAAATTAGACACCAAAAAATAATATAGGCACACACCTAGTTAAATAGTTTGAAAGAAAACTTATGGATGAATGACTATACATAATACCAATGATGAAGGGGAAAAATATTAAAATTAATCATATTAAATATATTTTCATTTATTTAAATACATTTTCCTTTTTATTTTTTAAGGAACATTAGATACCCATTGCAGTCAATTTTGATTCTCTAAAGATTCATTACTGGATTCAATGCATGGATATCCAATAAACCGATAACACAAAATGGAGTTTTTCAACTTTTAATACACCACATCCAACATTTTATTACTATACATCATGATATATAATTTATATTATCTTTTAACAAGTATTACATATGATTGGGATGTGCATTAACATCATGAAAAATGAGGAATGAGGCTAGGGACTAAGCACATGGACATTGAGAAGTTCTACAAATAGACAAAAATAATGGTATATATAATAAAATTTCACTATCCAAACACATATCCAAAAAAATTACATATTCTACACAATGTTTGAATGATGTCTGAAATAAAAAAAGGAAAATATTGTGGTTATTGTGTTTGTAAATTTATGAGGGAGATCATATTCGAAGAAAAAACTAGCATCCCTAAAGATGTACCTTTGAATATAATTACTATTTCATTTAAATTATTAATTAATCATTTGTTTATTTATAATTTTCCAGCACAACTATGACTGCTGAAATGACTCATATTCACATGACTAACTAGATTTTCTTTGAAATGAAGGGTTAACATACCTGATAGAATAATTTACACAAATATTATAAAGATGTGACTTCTATAAAAGTAATTAATGGTTTCATATTTTTGTTTATTTTACTTTGTTTTAGTATTACTTATATAATAATTGTTTTCTTATAATGTTTGATTAATTTTCTCGATTTGTGGTGGGGTTTTTTGAAGCTTCTCATTCTCTTGATAGATGGGGATTTGAGGATGCAATTGAGATAATGAAAAACAAATGGGTCAAGAATATATACCAAAATCATGAAAAGGTGAATTCTTACAACTTATTTTATTAATTTTTTTCATCATTTACTAAAATTTGTATATTAATTTCCTTATAATTTTTATCTAATGATTTTTTATTTTTTTCAAAAATCATTAATCTTTCCATCGATTCTCTTTTTCTAGTTTATAGCAATGTGTAGAGTCGATGTTATATGGTGAAAAAAACCTTTCTCATTGAAATCCATGAGAGTGGAGGAATCTCATGTTCTCATTTTGGATACTTCTCATGATATAATAGGCACATGATATTCATCCACTCTATTGGATTTCAACAATGATAAAGGTTTTCCTACTAAGAACATTGAGTCAATATGATGTTTTATAGTTTGATAATGACAAAAAATTGAAATTAGAATAACATTGGTAGTTAAGGTTGTTTTGAGACATTGGGATGTGTGGAATTCAGATTAACCTCAATCCGACACATGATGTCCAAGCACATCATTATATTTAAGATTGACATAAATTTTATTAAAAAAGACATTGACATACTCAAAAATAAGAGAAAATATTCATATTATTTTGATTCTTTAAGAAAATTCTCCATAACTAATTTGTGAAATGTCAGAATTAGACACACCTGCATATGATACACAATGTGCCTAGTATGACTCAAAGTATCTCTTTTTATTTAAAATTGACAATAATTTTAGTAAAAAGATCAACTGGAATATTAAAAATAAATTAAACACATTCCGATTGATTTTATACTTTAATAAAATGATCTGTATTTCATTTATGATTTTTAGGAATCAACATCACCTAATTATAATTCATGGTGTGACCAATATAACACAAAGTGTATCTATGTATTTAAAATTGACATTAATTTTAGTAAAAAGTACAAGTGACATACTAAAAACTGAGAAAATAATTCTGATTTTGTTGATAATTTTAAACAATGATCCATTAGTTATTTGTGACATGTAGGAGTCAACCAAACAATAATACAACGTACGGTGTGACTTGTATGACCCCAACTGTGTATTTTTATTTAAAAATGACCTTGATTTAAGAAAAAAAGAACAAGTGACTTACTGAAAACTGAGAAAAAAATTTATATTGTTTTGATACTTTTGGAAAACAATAAATGAGTGATTTTTATGTGTATGAATCAACCAATCCACATCCTAATTCATGGTGTGAATGGAATGACTAAATGTTCCCATTATCAGTTTAAAATTTAAATTTTGTTTAAAAATGTGTCACTCATTGAAAACCAATCAAACATGCTATGATTTTCTTGATAATTTAAGAAAGTGATTTATAATTCATCTGTGATGTGTATGCTGAATTCTCACATAAAACCGATGCACAATGTGAAGAGTGTGACTCAAAATATGTGTTTCTAGTTTGATATTACATTTTAGTAAAAAATCAAAAATAAAAAACTAAAAACCGAGAAAAAAAATTGAATTATTTTGATATATTAAGAAAACAATCAATTAGTAATTTGTGACATATATGAATCAGTTCAACCTCCATATGTTTCATGATGTGGCCAATATGATTCTAAATGAGTCATAATTTAAATATGAAATTAATTTTAGAAAAAGAACAAGTGACATACTAAAAATAGATCAAACCCTTTGTGATTGTTTTTATATTTTAGTATAATGATCTATAACTCACTTGTGACATGTAGGAATAAAAAACACATATATTCAACTCATGATGTCATTAGTATAACTCCAATTGTTTATTATTTTTTAAAAATTTACATTTTATTAATATCAAATTTCATATTAATGTTTAATTTATATCATTAAAGTATTAATAACATAATATTTTTTCTCTTATGTAAGAGGAATATTTTTATTAGGTTGAGATGATTTGTTTGTCAACTAATACCATGGGTAGACATTTTTGAGATGGGATAATGGGAATAAAACTATTAAATATTAATGTTTTCAAATTTTTGATGGATAATTATAAATTTAATTATATAATTTTTTTAGATGAATATATCAGTGTTTTTTGTATATACCATGGGTGGGAATTTTATAATTAATGATTTAAATTAAATGTCGATCGTATTATTTAAAATTAAAATTTTTTTATGAGGTGTGGTGTCATATTGACATCACACTACAACAATCTAGGCCTTTATAAGTTTTATTGAATGTTCCGATAAACGGGGCCTTTATCAGAGCCAAAAATAGTGCTGATAAAGGGTGGCCTTTATCAGTACTAAAATATAATTGATAAGGGGATTTAATAGTAATATTTTTTCATGTAAAAATAACCACATTTATCAATTATTTGTTTAGCACTGATAAAGGGGACCTCTCTTATTAGTGATGCAATTATCAACACTTTTTTAGTGTTGTTAAAATTCATATTATGCGATGTTAAAGGAAATATGTGTAGTAATGAAACGATCTTACTTAGTGGTTAATCATAGAATATGAGGCGTAAAAATGACCCAAAACATGTCCAAAACCCATTTTATGTACATATTTTAACTTTATAAATTATTATATTGATAATTGAACATTATTTAGGCTTAGTGACATGAAAAATACATCGGTGGAATTCACTCTTTTACAAAATTACAAGTGTTCCACTTACCCCACATACAAAAGGTCACCCTCTATCCCAACTTCAAACTTTTAAACAACTTTCGATCTTCCAATACAAGAAAAAATCACATAAAAACTTCCCTCCAATCATCGTAAAAGACATATAGTGGGAATAAATTCAACCATTGAAGTATTTAATATGATTTTATAGAGGATACTCGAAGAGGAGGTAATGTTATTCAATGAGAATATTTATATTTATTCCTCCTAAACCTCATAAAATTATTTTAATACAATAATGACATAATAATATCATAATATTCTAGGGTATTAATTAAAACTACAAAAACTTCCATAAATTCAGATACAAAATCATCGTTCATGTGTTGGGAAGTCTACCACCTCGGGAACGGATATCATTAGTTTTTTCATTTCCACTTCTAAAGCTTGATTGTGATGATGGGTATAAAGTGTATATATATGATATTTATAACATATTTATACCTCCAGAGTCAATTATCATATATATATATATATATATAACCTTCTATTCCCTAATAGATATGATAATGTCACTCGTCTGTAAAATGAACTACTGCCTCACGAAGTGATGTGATTTGTCTTTCAGTAACGATTCACATCAATGGTGATAAAGATAAATTCAATGATTACATGTGATATAAATTATATAAATATTATATTATTTAAATATGTATAATCATGGAAATATAATATATATCTTTTATTTATTTCAATTTCATTTTAGTAAGGATGTTAACATCATTTGTGTATGTGTGGACTATTACCTTCCTAAAGAGATCTGACTCTCTTTAAGTCACCAAACCACATGGATTATATATATAAGCATATAATATGGTAGTTATGATATTATTAAAATTAAATAAATGTAAAATAATACTTTCTTTATTTCTATAATTATCCTTGAAAAATGGAAACATTACACATGCATACGTACGACATACAATCTCCTTGATTGTAACACAATTCATTTCCATAACCCATAATAATTATTGGTTTTAAAAGTAAAATTGATATGAAAATATGATAATTATTTCATGATTATTATTATGGAGATGATATAAGAATATAATATTCACATGAACATAACGTTTCATAACAAAACACGTGTTAGTAAAGAAGGAAATTAACACCTAAAAACAATGAAGATAATGAAATATTATTAATGAAAGGGTCATAATATATCATAAAAACCATATATGATAATATAAATATTAGTATGGTTATTTAATATGTTAATAAAATATTTTAAATAAATATACATGCGGTTAAATAACATTCAATGAAAATAAAGCGTAAGGTAATAGATTTCGTTTTAGTTTCACTTCGTTGAGGCATATTGTAATGTTAGATGACTAATTTATTTAATATGTTGAATAAAATATATATTTGACATGTAATATAATGAATAACTAAATATTCCTAGTATTTTATGTTTTATTTGATATTATTTCATGTAAGGGCATTTAAATTAATAGTTACCAAGTTGTAAGGGATTTATTAATTCAATTTCTCTTTATTGGGTTAATCTTCTAGTTCATTGATTATGTAATTCTAATATTATATTTATAATTAATCTAGATTACTATATATTTTATATCCATTTTTATATGGATTTATATTTTACACACATAATATATTCTTTCGTTAATTCCCACATCAATGTCATGATCATTTAAAAGGTTTATTTCACAATCTCATTCAAGTCGATATTGTTTCCCCTTGAATTTACATTAATTGAAATTATTTGGCTATTTCCTAATAAACCCATCAATTTTTATATCCATTGTTTATTCATGATATTTTAAAGTAATATTAAAATTTCTACACTATTTAGTGCATAAAATGGTTTAGAAAATATTTGGAAGAAAATCCTACTTCATTTCTCTCTTCGGTTATAAATATGTTTTCTTCCAAAAGAATATTTTATAAAAATGTTTTCAATTTTTTTAACTATTTTAATATGATTTATCAAATTCATTTTAACCCATTTTTACTATTTAAAAAATGTTTTCAAAGGATTCATGTGTTATTTTCAAACAAATACATGTTTGTCTTTTTCCAAAAAAATGTTAATGGAATCTTCATATCATTTTTTGATCATGAAACTTTCCCAACATTTTTATAGTGTAAAAGGAATTTTTTTTTACATTTTTTTGTATAAAAATTAATCATAGTCTTGATCATAATTTATTTGAAGCTTCGTTTTCTTGTTTATGAGTATCTTTTTAATGATTTTTTTCAATGTTATTCAGAGAAAAGAGTTTTCAAAATGAAAAGAATATTTCCCTAAAGAATGTTTTAAATATTTTTTAATGGTATTTATATTCCTACATGAAAAAACATTTATTCCCACTCCAATTGGTATATATTGATAATATCATTATTCTTCCTCTATAAGATTAATGATTATTTTTTCAAAGGAATATACTTATATTCACTTCCTCGATTCATTTTTTTGTCATCAAATTTTCCATGAATGATATAATATTTTGTGGGCATTAAATTTCCCCAAAATTTAAATATTATTTACCTTTTATATGTTTATTCTTTATACCACATACCATTTAAACACATGATGTTCACTTTTAATGTTATTTGATTAATTATAGAAATATTAATAAATTTTTATCCATTAATCAATATAGATATTTAATGATAAGGAACAATGTTTATAAATTAAATTAGTTAATCTAAAAATGAGAAATTCTTTGAAAATTAATTATATTGGTTGGGGACTAGATAATTCTATCCCCATGATGCATATGTAGTATTATGAGAAGAAATAAATTGAAAAAAAATAAATTATGTTTGTAACCAAGAAGTTTAAAACTATATGTATGATAAATATTGAAATTATGTGTCTTGTGAAAGGCTTGAAACAAATTAGATGGGTTTTTATTGAGTATATTTTAAACCATTATGAGGATAGATATTTATGTTAATGGTATCATGTTCCAAAGAACCCTGACATCCAATAATTATGAATTTCTTTTATTTAGAATTCAATTATTATTATCCATGAATTTTTTTCTATGTAATAAATATATGGACACATTGCATTCTTCGAATATTGATTAAATAACATTTGTTATCAATCATTTACCTTTCTATACTGATTGTCCCTTATCTCACTATAATATGTATGTTATTTAAATGGAATGTGTGTTAAGTTGTTTACCTTTACATATTGTTATATTATAGATTCTTGATAGCGTCCACTGGACTTAACCCTTAATAAGAATTTTAGCTCACCACTATTTGGTTTCCTTTCCCCAAGATCCCCTAAAGTGTAATATTATTAACATTAAAGTATATTCTTGATGGAATAAAGTTACTCTTTAGAAAACTATATTGTAATTTTTTTGTTCAATTGTAATACAAGAATCATGTATGTATCTTGTTTTATTGGAAAAATAAACAAATTGGTCCTTTGGGATGAGATTCCTTGTATTTTATATTGATGTAATGTTGTAGAAACCATCTTGGAGCTGCTGGGGTCATAATTTCTACACCATCTATCGACTTATCTTGATAGTAGTCAGTCATATCCATAGAAGAAGAGCAGTATCTATAAAAATACCATCTCCCATTTGAAGATAATGATTAGTTATTGAAATAATAACCTATTAAGAACAAATATTGCGTAATATAATCTCTTTGTCATATGATATCTCATATGACCCACACTTTTTATTATCAACTATTATTTCTTTATAATTTCATGACCTTATTGGATAAAACTCCCTTATTCTATTGTGGGAATTAGTTTAATAAATTTACTACCGTCAAGATAAAATTGTACTGAGATATCTCTTCCTTTCAAAAGTGAAAAATATTTTCTTTATCATTCAATAAATTTCATACTACCAATGTTGCACCCAATGCAAGATTCCTCAAAAAAACTTAATTTCCATGGTTTTTTTATTCTATAAAAGAATATAGTGAAATGATTCATATTACAATGATTTCAATCCATGAGACGAATAAAAATGTTCATAGATACAAACAAAAAATGATATGAAAAACATATGGTGTTGTTATTTACAGGCTAGTCCTCATGAGAACCTTTACTCAAGAAAACCAAGTGTGAACTATATGATAAGAAACCACAATGCTTATAATCCACCAACACCTAATATTTTGTAATCTTATCTATCCATTTATAGTCATGTATCCAGACAATATTAAATTTGTTTAATTTTTTTACTTTCATAGTTTATCAATTTCCTCATTAAAAAACGGAACTATTATATCCTACTTATACCACATATAATTAAAGGATGTTCTCATGGGAATAGTAGATATAGAAGTATAGAAACTAATATGTTAATAATAAGTATGAATACCTCTATATTTACATGTTATGGAGATAAAAAAATACTTATTAATTTTTGGCATGGGAATCAAATTTCAAAACATGATTTATCCACTTGTTTTGGAATATCATGGTTATAGGACACCCTTTTGGATATTTTATTTGATGAGGAGGTTTATTCCATCTTGCAGGATAAGACGGAGAACTCCTCCATGGGATGGGGTGTGGGATACCAATTCATGGGGTTGGTAACCCACCAATAGAAAAATATAATTATAGAGGAATGGTTCTTATTTTCAATTATATTTAGGATTATTGACTTGGTTATAAATATGTTCAGATGTGATTTTTGGCTAGTGGCATTTTTTAGGAACAATGATTCCTTGGTGAGTTCAACAACACATCCTGCATGGAGAGAAATTAATGATGCAGTTAAATGGAGAGTTTCTCATGGATAATGGTAAATTTAATTATAGAATACTCTTGATTATATACTATAGGATTAATGTGATGATTTTAATCATGGTCATATCATGCATACTGATGTTGTCTAGTATTCCAAGTTGTGGAAGATCAGGGAGGTGTTTACCTCTAAAGCGTGTTGTTTATCTATCATTGGTGGGAAGATACACATTTTAACCTATGTATTATTAGAATGGTTTTCATTTTATAATAATTTTTATGTGTAGGGAATCCTTTTTTCCTAAATTTAATGATCATGGAGATGTTTTCCCTTTTAGATTTATGATCACAGTGGTGCTTTCCCCTCAATTATGGTATTTTTTGGAGTCCTTATTCTATTGAATGAGTTTAATTTCAAGTTTATCACTAGTATATTCCATATGGTATCCTCTTAGGTTAATTTTGGGATGTGAAGGTATATTTTATTTCATAATAGGTTCATCCCCCTAGATTGGGTATTGTAACTATATAGTTTATCCCTTGGTTTCATGTTAATCTATAGCCCTACCACCCATTTATTTTTATGATTTTCTGTTGGGTATTTTTACCATTACCCCTACATGGGATTTATTTACACACCTATTGTGTCATAGAAATTGGGGAATAAAGTGATGGTGTTATGGGTGTTCATAGACGTAGTAGAGTTAGCAGTGCTATTGGTGAAAAATAATATTGGATCTAGTGCGAATCATAGTAAGAAGTTCTTAGACAGAGTTAGTGCAACATGGTGATCCCTTTCTTCCCATTCATTCAAGGCCATGAAACATTATAGGATATCAATATTATATTTTTTCCTTCTTATAGTTGAATTTACACCCCCAACCCTATTGATGATAGGATGGTATTGACACATATAACTAACTATTGACCTCGGTAGGGACCTGGTTTTTTCAGGTAATGGTATAATTGAATATGTTATCTTCATTTATTGTCGGATTAATAATTTATTAAGTGTATATGAAATGTTTATAAATGCAAATGAGGTCATTATTTAGTATTATAGATATTTAATTATAATTTCGGATAGTAAATCTATTATTTTAGAGTGGAAATGAAAAGGTGGGAATATATTTCAAATAAGTGATGAGAATAAATATATACACATGAGTATTGAAAAACCATTATATAAAATAAGGAAAAATTACATTTAAGAGTAATATTCATTTCCCATGAAAATGAATATGATCATATGAATTTAGTTTTCATGAATAAATAAAATCGCAATGGTTAAGTACCATGAACGAAAAATTAAGTTGGTTATAAAGATTACTAGAAAATCAAGGGTATTGATTTTATTGAAACAATTACTCAAGTTGAATGGATTGAAATGATATGAAAATATCAAGTAATTTTTAATGAATTGAAATATTTTATAAAAGGTTGTGAAGTATGTGTTTTTGAATTCTGAACTTTATGAGAGGTATAAATTGAAAAACTAGTGGTATTTATTGTTGACTCAGATATGGTTGAGTGTATAACCAAAAGAAGAAAAAATATTGACTTAAACAAGTCTCCAACCATGGTATACAAAATTCTGATGTTTTCCACAGATAAGGATTTTAAATAGATTCTGTTTGGAAAATTATAATTAAATCTATTAAAATACACTTACTCACTCATTATGATAATTCATTTTAATGAAATTATTTTTTCAAGAATTAAGGTAAAATAAAATGAATATTTCACTATTAAAACAAAGAAACAATTTGAGATATAAATGATAAGAGAAATTATTTTTTGGACTTCAAGTGATGAATACAATATATTTATTTTTAAAAAAACTAATAAAATATGATCATAAATTTTTTAAAAAAATATTTAGAATAAAAGAATTAAATGAAATTTCTGTACTCAAAATATATTTTTTATATTTTTAAATTATGTATATAATTATAAAGTAATCCAAAGGTGTAAATTCATATTACAATTATTTTTTCATTATGTAAAAATAACTCAAATGTAGATCATGAGGTGTGATTCATATAAATTTAATTATCATTATATATTTTTTGATACATATTATACAAGTGACATTATAGATCAAAGGTCAACATATAGAGGGGAATTATTAATTAAAGTATAAAATGTATCTTATATCTATAATATGTAAAACTCAATCATTACTTATACCAAAAAAGTTGAGTACATTATTACATCACACACAACATGTTGCAACCAAAGGTTTTTTATTTTATTTCTTATTAAATGATGATGGATTTATTTTCACCATGTTGAGATAATATCATCTAATTGGGGAAGAAATTAAACCTGGGAAATTCTTCCTCCATAATGAATACATAAGGACATATGAAATTTATAAATGAATGTGTACCTACAGTTCTTGATATTCATAATATATATTTAGGCCATAGATATTGAATGTGAAAGAATACTTTGATTTTTTATATGAAAATTCTTAAGACAATTGATAATTTTATGATTTGTTATGCACTATCTGGTTTTGATGGATGTATATAATTGTTAAATGTTTTTATTCAAGTTTATTAATTAAATGGTTGAGATACATAAAGATTTGAAGAATTTTGGTGATGTTTATAAGAGTATTGAAGAAAATTTTGTAGAGGGAAAAAATAATTGTGATATTGTTTATATATTGTCATAATTTGGGAGGAAATTTTTTTCGTTTCTTATAGAATTTAACAACATGTCTTGAAGAATGTTTTGATGCCTAAATATTTTTAATTTCCTATTAACGCAATTATTTTCAAATGTGGTATAATATTATATTTATGTTTTATCATTTAGAATATGATTGGAATTTGGGAAATGTATGGGTCCATGTAATTTAAAAAGGATTCTTACTACATTAATAATAATAAAATAGAACTCATATACATTTTCAGAGTTGTCATTTTTAAAAATATTCTGTGTATAATAAATTTATTTTCTCAATTAACAATATAAGACTAGATCTGAAATTTCAAAGTCCATATAAGATTAAATGAAAGATCAAGAATGAGAAAGATAAAGCTTCCAAACCCAATAAGAATAATTTTATCTTGTATTTAAGTAAATTGGGATATATATATATTTAGATGAGTTATATAATATTTACCATATTTAAAGAAAATCCTATTTAATTAATTTTTTGAGAATCATTCTATGTATTTGGATGAATATTTATTGATATATAAATAGATAAAATTATGGATATTTTAGTGAGATCTTGACTCATGATATTTTTTAGATTAAAATAAATAATCCATTTTCTTACTTAAATCATAAATTACTTCATATGGGATTTGAGAGTTAATTTAAATATATTTAAATTATTACGTAATTTCATGAGATTATTGAAATATTTTATTTATAAAAATAGTAAACCACATATTTTGATTGGTTATATTTATTGGAAATGGAAAACACTTAGAGATATCTTGAAGAAAATCATGGTGATATTTTTAATGAAATCAAGGATATATTTTGGGTAAATCATTTATAAAACATGAACATGAATAAATTTTAATTCATGGAATTGGATGGTCATAATATACATTTATGATTTATAGATCTATCTTTATCCAAGATATATCATGTCAATTGTGAAAAAATATGGAGATTAACTGGTCTAAATAATGTTTGGAAAATGGAAAATATTATTTCAATTCATATTGTAGACATGGAAATGTAGTCCTAATTAAATATTCTACAATATTGTTTTGGAAGTAATAATTGAGAAACCATTAAGGGAAATAGATAGATTTGACCATGTTATGGTTGATAATTAAAATATAGGATATTTAAAAACCTTATATATTATTATGAAAATTGATCATGAAATGATGACTAGAAAAAAATACCATCCCTTTATGCTATGTACTGATGGAAAAAATGATTTTTTGGATGATATAGTAAGAAACAAAAAATACCATATATATATACTTGACATATTTAATTTCTATATATATTTTCTCACTCATGGAATATTATTATCATATTCCCTAAATTATAATATAGATAACTAGGAAAAAAATATTATAGTAAAATATTTGCATAATAAAATAATGTAATCTAAATATTTGACATTCTGAATTCCAAATGAATATTTTAATTAATTTTATTTAATAATTTAAAATATAAATTAATTTCCATAATTATAATAATATAAACTCAACTTCCATATATTAATTTGTCACCAATATTGTTTTCTTATATATCTCTCATGTTTAATCAGATTTATTGTTTAAATTTTTCTTTAAAAAATGGTAACCCAAATCCCAAGTGATATTCCATCACCACTAAAAAATCCATGAGGCTCAAATCTACAACTGAAGGGTGATAAGGGTGAAATTTCTACCTCTAACACACATATTGTGCAATTTACATATTTTTTAGTTATATATGACATTTACTATATAGATAATTGATTTTTTCATATATAGTTTTATTTGATAATTAAATTAAATTTTAGTTTTATTTTCATATCATCATAGTAATTAATTCATTATAATATAATGGTTAACATTGTATGGTACCTATTTTCAAAATAAAAAATGTTGTAACATATTGAAATAAATTACATATAACATTTTATGTATATCATATTATTGATGGTTTAATACCATTTTTATACTGAAAATAATACCTTATCATGGATTTTTAATTATACAATATCTCATTTAATTTCTAAATTATTTATATCACATACTACAAACATAGTTAACAAGTCAATACAAATACTTTTAGAAATATCATGTAAAATGTTTCAAAATAAAATTATATTATAAAATGTTAATTATTTTAGAATGTGTTTTATTTTATTTATATTTACTTATTAACACAAAAATAGTTATAATTATTTGATTATTTTTTCTTTAAAATTGAAATTGTTATTGGTATATAATTTTTATCATAACATATAAAAGTTATCATCTTAAAACTATTTTATAGATTATGTAATTAAAAGATAAATTCAAATTAATTAAGATAATAATTTCATAAAAAATATTTGGTTTATAAATATAAATAATTATCAATCATATAATGAAAAAATATATAACAACCATTATAAATGTAACCACTTGAAACAAAATTAATACTTTTAATTATAAATAATCATTTTTTAGGAATTATAAAGATTTAATTTAATGTTAAATATATAAATTTTAGAATGTGAATATCTTAGAATATTTGTTTGGATATAATAATATAAAAATTAGATTAATTGTTTTTGGATTTTTACTGAAAAATAGATTTTTGATTGAATATTTAAAAATGCCAAAAATAATTTCACTAAATTGGCATTTCTTTTCATTAAATAACATAATTTAGAAGTCCCATTATGTTATGGATTTGGTTTTAAAGTATGGTAAACTAAATTTATTAAACATAATATAACTAATTGAATATTAATAAGAATTATATTTTTTTTGTATAAGTTCATTTTTATGAATAGATTTTTTTTTATCTAAAAACCCATTATTTAGCATTTTTTTCAAAATTATATTAAAAGTTAATTCAATAAAATCTAAAAAATTGATCATGAAAAGGTATTTAATGTTTTGAGTCATTAGTTTCATATTTAGTATTGAGGTTAAATTCATTTTTTTCATTATGAAATATAACCTTGGTAAAAATGTTTTATCCACAATAAAGGGGTAGACAAAGTCAATTAAGGTTAAACAATTTTGATAGGCTCACAAAATAACATATTATATCTTTTTTTGAGGGTAATTACATACTTATAACTGTATATTCAATTTTTTTTCACCTGACCATGATGAAGACACTGATAATATTTTAAAGTTAATAATAATTACATGTGTGTCACTCCACTCACTTATAATAGGGAACCTCTTATTCTCACTTCTCTAAACTAGTTGATTACTTTATATTAAATAAAAAATAACCACATTACTTTCAAAAATTATACCCAAAATCCTATAGTTTCTTTTACAACTAAAATAATAACCTCATAAGGCTTAATGTGTAAGGTAAAATAGGTTTGCCAATGATGAGGTGTAACTCTTAACTAAGTTATTTTGTGTTTATTTCTACATTTATATCCTGAAAACCTATCATAAACATTGTTATATAATAAAATAATTATATAAAATATAATAAAATTTTATTTTGTTTATGGAACATCCATTTTTTATCTTATTTATCATCCCATGTGAAATTATAATGTCCCTCATGTGTATGTGTTGACTACCACCTCTGTATAGCTTTGCGTTTCATTTTTCATCATTGCCTCTCCTGGATGGTTGAATGATGTATCAGAACAATATATTTCATATTTATTAAATAATAACGATTCAACGAAGATAATATATTATCTACCAATTTACCATTCTATTCATCAGAAGTGATAACATCACTCATTCGTATATGTGCAATACAATCTCCACAAAGTGATGTGATTATTTTTTCATTTACACCCTACAAGGATGGTATTAAGGATTTAAATAGTTAATAAATACAACATTTGGAACATATTTATGTTCATTAAAATTTTTAATAGGATCTATTTTATTTACTTTAAATATATTAATAAATTAAAATGCAGCACATGCACACGTACATAATTCTGAGTCAATTAAATTATGCATTTTATTTTTCATGACCATATATACTGGATGTATCTAATATTTTATTGGATGTTTAAACATTATAATTAAAATTTTTTAAGAATTTTTATAATATAAAACCATGATTACTTTTTAATGATCAAAACCATTGAACCAAAACATGTATAGAAAAAAGATGATTTGACACTCAAATATTGATCTTAACAAAAAAATTATTACCAAATAGGTTAGAAGAAATATTTAATGAATATTATATAGTAATATAAATCTAAATATGTTTTTTATTTTCATTAATAATAAATATAAATATATTATACAAGAGATATGTTCATTTTCGACCAAGGGGAAGTCTGAGGTAATAGTTTACCTCACAATCAAATTCTAATACATGATTTTTTATGTTTATATTTTTGTTGGATGAATTATACGATCACTCTCTTAAAACCCATACATTTTATTAACTATACTTATATTTGGTTATTTCAATAATGATTTCCACTTTCACCATCTTTAGTTCCTAAATGATAGAAAAAATGGTTTTTGAAGAAAAAATGACCTTATTTCATCTTTTGAGATGGGCATCATTTCATCCAAGTCCATGTTCATCACATTATTTTATAAAAGTTTTTATACACATTTAATTTAATTTTAATTTTTTTTATATATAATTTTCCTTTTCATACCAAAATTTTAGAGTAATAGTTTTATCATTTTTCATTTAAGTCATTTTTTTTACTTTTATAAAACTGGAATTTTTTTTAATATTTTCCACATGGAAACATTTTCACATAATTATATTTTGTATTTTTTACGAAGATAATGATATAGGATTTCATATTTATTTTAAGAAAATACCATTCCCATTATTTTGGAAATGTTTAGTTTAATTTTTTTTTCAAATTTAAATGATATTTGATGTTGTTTTCAAAGAGACTTTATAATGTTTTTAAGGATTGTTAGGCATCACTAGATATGCACTCTAATGACACTAAGCACATTATTTCAATGTAAAAATTATAATCATATTTTACTATTTACTGAATTGGTGCAATATTAACATTTAATATGTATTATTTTCAATACAAATGTAAATATTTCGTAGGTATTATATATTAATTTAATTATTTGAAATATTGAATATATTGGACATAGTAAATTTAGGGGTGGGTCCCACTATAATATATCCCCTTGATAAATCTACATGTCTCATGAGCCAAAATCTATTTGTTATTCGGAACATACCTTTATTTTTTATGTATAATTTCCTAGGATCTGGCAGTGAAGGAAATACTATGATATATGACATTTTCATTATATCATTATGAAACAAGATTTTATTATAAATGTAAATATTTATGTTGATATATCATCAAGGTATTTAATCCCCTTAAATTATATTAGTCATATTACATATTTTATTATTTTTTTATCGAACGTATTGTCCCAAAATTATTTATTAAATGATAGTTTCCACTATACGCTTTCCCTTACTAAGAATATGAGCTCATCATTTATTATTTATTCCTTTCACTAAGGTTCCAAGAAGTGATATTTGAATGATTTACGTGATTTACAAAAGGAAATAATAATTGTTATAATAAATTTTAAAATCTATATTTTATGTTTCCATTGTATTATGTGGGAATATTGTATGTATCTATCCACCCAAGAATACTAAAAAATTTGATAATATGAGATGTGAGCTCTTGTATTTTGTACCAATGTGTTAAGTTTACCATCTGGTTTGGGTAATTAGATTATTATTTTTTTAAAATTAGTATTGTAAATTTTTAATAGGACCCTTGGGGACTAGATTTAGAAAAATATATAGTAGAAAAAAATGAATTATTCTAGGGACAAGTCTGAGTATAAAAAAATATCTTAAAATTTTGTTAAAGTATTGAGTGTGGGTTTTCATTCTAATAAAATATCTATCTGGATAAAACATATAGATATGAGGATTTTCATAGATTCACCAAGGGGTAAAAACCTTGAAAAAGGATCACTATTATTAAACTAATATTTACCAAGTGTATTGAAAGTGGGTCTAACTACACACCTGGTTTGAAATTCTTGAGGGGATATGATCTGGTTGATTTACACAATTTTTAAAAACCATTATTATGGATTTTAAAATATTATCATGATTTAAATATTTTTCCAATGACACTAAGATTATGATTTTTTGATTATATATGCCTAAATTTTCAATTTATGGTGAGTGTTGCACCTAATTTGGAATTATATTCTGTGATTTAAAATTCATAATTTTATTATATAATCCATTTTTTTCTATTTTTGTTGATATGGTTCATAGTTCAAGTAGTGAAAAACATATTGAATCCCAAAATTTTCTTATGTATTTAAATCCTACGAATGTTTATAAGAATATAGTTAGTGCTATGAATATTATTAAAATGTTAGGGATAGTTATGATTAGTAATCTTTGATATAAGAAGAAAATTTTTTCTTTACAATATGATACTCTGATGTTGGGCCACTTTACTAAAAATAAACCCTTATCCATGAATGAATGTACAAATATAATAATAGTTTAACAATTGATAAAATCATAATAGAAGATATTTATTATTTTGGGAAGTAATGAAATAGAAAATTCAATTTTGGATTTTTGTTGTCAAAATAGAGATTCTAAGAAATGGATTTTATTGATACAAAAAAATAATGATGATATAGAAATAAATTGTATGGAATGAGAGACTATTAAGAATATATCATTTGAAAAATACATTCTTAAATAGAAATGAGTTAATTTGGAAATGTAATTTTGAAATTTGATATTAAGGGAAAGGGAAACATATTCCCAAGTACGAACAAAACATTAAAATATTAGTAATTTATCACATTGAATATATAAATAATCCTAAAAGTAATAATTATTGAATGTTTTAGAGGCTAAATAAAAACCTTCAAAGGGTGTTACTCTCTCAATAAGTTTCAATATATGATGATATGACATCTAGTTTCATTAAGGCAAGGAAGGATTACCCAAGTCATATATTTTCAATGGAATTAAAGAGAAAACAAGAACAATTGATCTCTATGTGAATGGAAATGTTCCAAAAAATGAAAAAGGAAGAGTTATATTTCCAATATGTAATATTTGTGGAATTAAACACCTTGGGTTTTTGATAGAAGTAACTTGAGTCTGTTATAAGTGTAGAGGTAAAGTCTATGAATATCATGAATGAATGATCCAAATGCAATTATTTAATTGTAAGGAGATATGGAATTAATCATGGTAATACCTGATGATTCAAGAGAATCTACCTCAAACAATGATAAATGAGAAAGGACAAGATTACGAAATAACTACAACTAAGGTCGAAATTGAAAATAATATCGCTATAATAATCTGTTCACAATATCAAAGATAGCTAACAATTCATTGGATTATAGATAAATGAAAACTTTAATATCTACTATGAATATTTAATAATCCCTTACCATTCCTATGAAGGATTATCCAATAAAGAGACCTAATGTAAAAATGATTGTAATTAGAATATAAGGGGGTATCATTAATAAAATGAAAAAATTATCTAGTTGCAATCATGGTTATTATACCAATTAATGACATTTATTTAATCTTATTTTTTAGGTTTAATTAGTTTTTAAGAGTAATAAATTAGTATATGAATCATAAAATAATTTATGTTGAATTTTTAATAATAAATCAACAGCCAAATTAGTATATAATTTATTTGGATGTTATTATTGATGTTTTAACTTCATTAAATAAAGGGTTTTTAATTATTGAGTGTTATTATATATTTTACTAAATTATTTGTTTTAGAAAAGTGGATGAACCTTTAATTATTTTTTTTGAAAATTATGACTAATTAATTGTTTAATTTCATACTTTAGGCATAAAAAAATCCTTTTAGTCATCCTTAATTAAAATTATATGTGTAAAACTATTAAAACAATCAATAAACTGGAAAAATTAAACATAAAAAGTTGAAAGGAATCAAGTATATATTTTAATCATATTCCTTAAGTTAAAGAGGAAGATAAATCTATTATATGGGAAAAAATATATCAAATGTTCACATTTAGAATCATATTCACAATTTTATGTCTTATATGTATATACATATGGTTTGTGAAATATCAATGATAAGATTTATTATTTTACATTATACATTTTGATTGATATCTTAGAATAAATAATATCTTGATTCTTATATTTTTCATGGACTCCGTTAAATTATTTCATTATTATATATTAATTGAAATTTGGGGGATGTAATTTATGTAAGGGGGTATAATGTAACATCTCATATTTCCAATGAATATTTTTATAAAATTTCCTTCATAATGAAAATTTTAAATGAATTTATTTTATCTTAATAAAATAAACAAAACATGGATACAGTCATTTATCACCTCAGTTGTTTTATTATAATTTTTGAAATTAAAATTTATTTATTTACTAAAAAGTTTTGATTATAAAATGGAATTTCGTATGTAGGACGATAGTTTTTCATGTCCGGAAAGGCCATTAGGTGTGAACCTCTGATCAAAGCGTGATAAGGGAACAATCCTTACCATTAACCCACATTTTTTCCTACTTATATCTTCTAAACATTCTATATTAATTTTAATAAATACATAGTCCTTTTTATATGAATAGTTTTATTTTTCAACTACATTTCTATTTATTTTTATTTTTATACCGTTATAGTAATTAAGTCATTATAATATAATGATAAACATAGTATGCCACATGTTTGTTAATTCAAAAAAGGCTTTACATATTTAATATAATCTTGTATAAAATTAGTTGCAATCATATTATGATTGGTTAAATATAATATTTATAACAAAAGAAACATTATCATGATTTTTTAATTACACTATATCCCATTTAAATTCTAAATCATTTTTATCATATTTTATATACATATTTTACTAGTTGAAAAATAAAATTTTTAAAATTTTAAATAACACGTTTTATAATAAAATAAAATAATTAATAATTATTTATTTGAGAATATGATTCATGTAATGAATAGAGTTTTATTTTAAAACATTTATAATATTGTATTGATAATGTAGTTTTATGATGTAAAATGGTTACATATGTATAATTTTGATCATAACATATAAAATATGTAACATTGAAACCATTTTCTAGATTATGAAATTAAAATACGAATAACACTTAATTAGAAGAATAATGTAAAAATGTATATGTTTTAGAACTATAAATAAGTTTAAAACATATAATGAATAAGGGAGAATAAATGTATAAATGTAAACACTCGTAGCAAAATAATTAACTGTTATTCAAAATAAACCTTTATTTAATGTATTTTATATCAATTTTAAAGATAAATTAGCACATGAGACTTAGCCCGGTTGTTAAGGACTCCGTAAGTGCATCTAAGTGACCAGGGATCAAATCCAGGTGGAGGCAGAATTTCTAGGGTACTATAGCAGCACTATAGCAGTAATGTTGCAGGTAATGTAGCGGGAACTATGTAGTGTTGTAGAAGTACTGTAACGATACTGTAGCAAACACTATTTGGCATTGTAATAGCTGGAAATATCCCCCCGTTTGGGCCTTTGGTCCACCGATTTGGTCCCTATGTCCTGTAAGGCCTTCGAGCCACCCAGGCCTTCGGGTCAGTAAGGCCTTTGGGCCACCTCAAGGCCTTTGGGCAACCTTAAGTGCAGATGCAAACCAGACAACCTACAAGGTACAAGCTCTACAAAGAGGATGAGCAAGGAGCTTTCACCATATCAGAAGCTAAACAGATTGCAAGAATGAGAGGGTATGACACCTGCCATTGGGACAAGCCTGTGCATGCACGGGAATGCCTAGCTAAATAGCCATGCGAAGGTGGAGAGCTGATTTCATGATGAAGATGCTGGGGAGGAGCAGTTCCAAGTAGTTAGTCTAGGTTGTATGTAATGTTTTAATCCTACGGGCAATCAATTACTTTAAGGCCTATGGGCCATGTAATACTTACACCTTCGGGCATTGTAAGGGTTCCACCTCACCCCTTGAAAGGTGGATTATCAAAAATCAATAAAAATGAAGGCCTTCAGGCCATTGGAGGTAAAGATAAATTACTAAATGTTAGATTTTTATTATGATGAAATAAACATCATTTAATATATCTATCAATAAAAGTTAGATTATAGGTATTTTTTGTATTTTTAAAAAATATTTGATTTTAAGTGAATAGTGAAAAATTTGGACCTGATTAAACATAATAAAATTAATTAAATAAAAATAAAAATTTTATTTTACTTTATAATAATTTCATTTCTCTACATGAAAATATTTTTTTCCTCAAAAATCGGTTTTTGTTGTAGTTTCTATAATTATATAATAAATAATTTCTTCTACTTATAAAAATTGAATCATTATAAATGGATTTCATATTTGTTATCACGAGTCTCAAATTTATTAAAGAATTCAATTTAATTTTTTCATTGGGAATAGTAACCATGAAAAAATGATTTCACCACTATAATGGGGAAAACAAGCTAATTATGGATAAAACATTGTTATATGAAAAAAAATTCATATTAATTGTTATTGGATGTGGTAATTTAAACCATTATCACATCATCATTAAACTTTAATTATTTTAGTTTCGTATTACAATGAGTGGGAAAATTATAATAATTTAAAGTAGAGAATAATTATTAGTGTTCTACTTCTCTCACTTATAAAATGACACCTACTGTCCTATGTTTCATACACCTCTTGAACAATTTATATGACACAAGATTATAAGAACTAGGATCTTCATTTTAGGTATGGATATTTATTTTTGGTTGTTTTTTAGAATAATGGATGAATTTTGAAATTTTATAAGTACACATCATGTACATATGGGTACACTACTTGTACCTGTTTGTCACATATAGTCGTCTACTAGCTGTGTAACGGTCGAGTACATAGCCATGTAGGTGACCTGGCAGACCGCCTAAAGCGGGGTACGATTGAGGATAATACATGACATGTACATTAAATTAACATGTCATATACTTTTTCTTTTAATTTATTATTTAGATTAGAATTGCATCACATTTCTGGAAAACTCTTATTATCCTATTGTTTCATTTAGGGTAGTGATGAATTGCCGAAGAACTTAGATCTCCTCTTAGTTATCCATCTGAGCTCCGATTGAGACACCTCCAGGTGTGTCGGATTACCACCGGTGAGTTCTCTATTTCCCTATAACCTCTCTTTTTTATTTCTCTTATCTCATGATAAATTCAAGTTCTATTATTTTTACCCTTTTTTGTAGATTTACGACATTCTTGGCCGATTAAAGGGTTGATGTTCAAGAGTGTTGATCGTACAAGAACAAGGTAGGTGGTTTGTGCCTTTATTTTATTATATTCGGATTATATATGCATAAAGAGTCGAATACCCATCTTTAATGTATTTAATGTTTTTAATTTAACCCTATTTAATACCTACTATGGATTTTTTTGATTGAGAAAGGGTAATTTATTATGCATAAGGTTTTATACCTTGTTTTGGGACACCCTATGTGTACGTTCCCTTGATTGATTCTTTAGGACCATTTGGTCTAGAATTAATGTTAGGATTGCCTTATTTTATATGCCTTGTGTTGTTAAGATATGTTTATTGATTATATGAGATGCATGTGATTCACATTGCGAATGTTTGACCAAGGGGAATTAACTGCGAGAGATTACTGAAGTAGGGTCATTTATGTATAATTGTTATTATTTTTATTGATATGTATTGTTTGTGAGAGCTGCTGGGTGGTCATAGACCAGAGGAGTTAGAGAATGAGAGATACCTATAGGGTCATTATTAAATGAATGTTGGACCTTAGGGAATTGACTGTGAGAGCTTCCCGGTGGTTATTATAATTTATTGTTGCTATGCAGACCATGGGGGTATTGACTGTGGGAGCTAACCAGGTGGTCCTTTGTGAATGATTAGTGCTATGTGGGACCAAAGGGGTTAGACTATGTGAGCTTTCCCAGAGGACCATTATTTAATGAATTAATGATATGTTAAACCATATGGGTTAGGCTTTGACAACATTCCTAGAGGATTTATTATGAATTTTTAAATGATTGTGATGAGTCTTCTAAGACAAAACACAAGCTCATACACAGTCTTCATGATTGTTTAGATGGTATTTTATGACTTCTATTTTTTATTATCATACAAGGGGATATATATCATAGGATAGATCAAGAGGTTACATTATTGAATGGATTTAATAATTAATAAATGGAAATAAATTTAATTTAAACATTAGGATTGTTTACTTTTGAGTACTTTCTAATTTATTACTTCATTTCAGCATATTATCTGCTATATATATTCACTGACAGTTAGGCACGGATCTTGTGGTGGTTTCCTACTAGGATTCGCCTCACACTTTATTTGGGTCATGATTTTAGACCCAAAAAGATTATATGGATGAAGGTATAGATAAGGTCAAGTACCCTTCATCATCAGGCACTTGATTACTGTTGGAGCTGGAGAGAATGAGACGAAGATGAGGATTGTGATGCTGTTGGAGTTTGCCGATTTTTGCACTTTGGTTTTAGTATTTTATTTTCCAGAATTTTGAATTGTTTGTATTATTTCCTAAACATATGTGACATGCATAATTTATATATACTACTATTGTAATATTACCATCAGTCTTCCACTATTTACTTTATTGTATGGTATTAATGCTTTTGCTTTTTTATTGTTGGTTATTCTACTGTGTATACTATACCAATGAGGGCCTAGTTTCCCCAACGTCTTACCTAGTCCCTTACTTCTAGTCAGTAGCCTCTGGCATTTGGGTAAATGTGCATGAGTTTATGTGACCAACCGGGTTTGGGGGCACCCAGAACTAGGATGTTAAAAAGTGGTATTAGAGAAGTTTCTTTTTTTTGCTTTGTCTTACTATTTGGATATTGTAGAAAGGGATAGGAGGAAATTGGTTGTTGTTAATAAGTTGTTTTAGGGAGTAGCTAACCTGTGTACATG
Source organism: Viscum album (assembly GCA_963277665.1). Classification (NCBI taxonomy): domain Eukaryota; kingdom Viridiplantae; phylum Streptophyta; class Magnoliopsida; order Santalales; family Viscaceae; genus Viscum; species Viscum album. Next base: position 881,447,864 of record OY728132.1, read on the forward strand.
GAAAATCCATGTTACCTCGAATGTTTCATTTTTTCCCCATTTTTTAATTGATAATGTTGATTTGAGTTAACCATTGGGTGACACTCTTGCTTTATGCTATTATTATTGATATCATTATTGTTCTGTTTCTATTGCAACCTGATTAGATGATGTTATTCCATCTCATGCATCATATAGGCACTTACTAGTAATCAAATATCATGAATTACTGTCATTCCATTTAGGATACATTACTAATTTCATGCTATTGTGATAGATTTTGTGCTAGATATGCATGATGTTGTGATAGATTCCATGATTTAATACCTTTTATTTTTATAGGTTATTGAATTATGTAATTTTTAATTTAGATAGATACCAGTCATTGATCCTTGGGGTGTTATGGGACCTCTTGGATCGGAATTTGGTGGATAATGTTTGAACTTTAATTTAATTTTTTCATGTTAGGATATGAATAATGATTCCAAATTATGATTTGATGGATTATGGTCTCTCATGGATTTGAATTTCTCATTTCTTGGACATAATTTAGGTTTTTAATGGTTCCAAAGATGTTTTAGAGGCTTACTGTCTGGAAACCCAACCAGCACGCTGTGTGGTATTATGAACACGCGCTATATGTTCTTCTGTGATGGAAGAAACAAATTTTCTTAAGTAGACACCTTGTAGTTGTTGACCTTTTGACTAAATATGTGGGTAGAGAAATGATGTTGATAAATGTTTGGTAGAACATGTCGTGTACTAAATGTATAGGCCGTGTTGTAGAGACCATGTATCCAGCCATGTGACTAACGATAGAGGTGGAGGGAACTTAAAAAGTACATGTCATATCAAGGGGGAACATGTTGTGTAGTGACAACTAGGAGAGAAACGTGTAGTTATAGCCATGTAGAAGTACTTGGGAAGGAGATAATATTCAATTACACACTGTGTCCTAGGAGTAACACACTGTGTGGGGCTGTTACACGACCTGGTTTGGAATAGGTACACACCCATGTTAAGGATTAAAGGGAGCATGACGTGTGGCAGTTATACTAGCAATGTATCCCCGTTTTGTAAAACTTGAATTTTTTCCTTCTTTTATTCTGTTCTTAAACTTCTAAGTAGTTGTCCATGGTAATATTGAATTAAGGTGTGCACTTGAATTTTCAAATACATCCCACCAATATGTCCTTTAGTTGTTCACCAGATACAGGGAAATGATCAGACACCGAAAATGGTAGATTTGGAACCACCATCATATACTCATGTTTCTACTATCTTGGAACTAGATGTTATACTAGACATAGGTTCTAATGAAATGTTCCTTGAAGGATTAATGAGGATGATACATACTTTTCAGGGAGCACCACATCCTACCCCGACTATGGAATAGTTGATGCAAGTGTTCCAAAAGCATCATCCTCCCACTCTCTTAGAGGATAGAGGACCACAAGATGTTGAGTCATGGTTAGAGTCCATTAATTCCATCTTCGATCATCCAGTGACAACTCCTAAGAGGAGGGTGAATCTTGTGATGTACATGCTACATGATTCTAACAAGAGATGGTGGGGTGTTATCTCACCAGCGGGATGTCATCGGGATATTGCTTGGGGAGAGTTTTAAAGAACCTTATCTGAAAAATTATATCGCGATATGTTTAGGGCCGATCGATCTTGAGTGTTTATGTATTTGGAGTAGGGTTCTCTTTCAGTGATGGATTAATGTTCTCGTTCCATAGAGCTTCATCACTTCACACCAATTCTGGGAGGTGACAAGTTATCATTGGCTAGGCGATTGGATGATGGTCTTAGGTATGGCATCGGATAATAGGTGATTTTTTAGGATGACATCGGCGATGGCTATGGTGAACAATGTACTGATTAATGAGAACAATATGAGGGATTTGGGAGAATTTATCTTGGTCATTTTAGCATCGTGGGTTGGTACTCTTTCGGTAGATAGTAGGAAGCACCGTAGGGAGCTTTCACACGATATTTATTTAGGTATCTTGGTGTTATGCTACCAGTGCAAAAAGAGTGGGCATACGAGACCACATTACTCGAAGGGCCCAGTAGAGTGATAATCTTGCAGCAAGATGGGACATATTCAGTGTTTTACCAGATGTTCTCACCATATTTGAGTGATAGGGGTTCTGTTTTGACTCTATGTTTAGGAGTATGAACCCCGGTTTCTCATCAGTCTGAGATCTGAAGTTCATCAATCCATTCAGGCCAAGGAGGTGTACGTAGTTGTGGAAGTCAAGCTATTGGTTTTCAGCGATAAAAGGAGTATGATCCCAGACCCTCTATGGTTTGAGGTACCATTCTAGTTGCCTCAATTTTCTCATTTTCTCTTTTTTATAGAGGGGGTTCCCAAAGTTTTATATCTCTTGCCATTTTAGAGAGATTTGGGCTCTGTATTGTTACATTTTAGGATATTGTGACACTATACACTCTGTTGGGGATTAGGATGGCTAGTATACATATATTCAAGGAGTTCCCTCTTGAGGTTGATGGGTATCACTTCTTATGGGTCCTCTATGTCTTAGAGATGATAGGTTATCAAGTCATTTTCAGAATGGACTGGTCAATCTTCTTTTAGGCCTTTGTCAACTACTGTCACTGTAGGGTGAGTTTCATGTCAATAGAGGGTGGGTCTTTTCTACACAAGGGAGAATCAGATGTCCAAACGAGAAAAGATGAACCCGAGCATCATGGGATTGGAGGAATTAAATCCCATATTTCTATTTTATATCTGGATGACTAGGGGAATTCATAGATGGACTTTCCTCTAGTGGTGGATCGTTTAAGATATTTATTTATAGACTACTTTTTAGGTTTATCTTCAAGGAGAGAGGTGGATTTATCAATAGAGTTTTGTACCAGGAGTAGCATCACTATGCCTTCCTCCTTATATGATGGATACACTAGAGTCATAGGAGATCAAGAAGCAGTTAGAGAAGTCTCATTAAAAGGGTTTCATCAAACCCAATGATTCTCCTTGGGGTTCACCTATCCTTTTTGGGAAGAAGTAAGATGATAACCTTATGCTTTGTATGGATTATCAGAAGCTAAACTTGTAGATGGTCAATAACTAATATCCCTTGATGTGGATTGATGATCTCTTTGATCAACTTTGAGGAACCCAAGTGTTCACAAAAATTGACATGAGATTTGATTATCATTAGTTGTGTGTTAGACAATCAAATGTACCTATTATAACAATTCATAGTAGGTATGGTATATACTAGTATTTGTTTTTGATGTTCAGTCCCATGAATGAACCCATAATTTTCATGGTACTGATGAACCATGTTTTCCATCCTTACACAGATTCTTCTGTGGTAGTCTTCATGGATGGTATCTTGGTGTACTCTCATACATGACATGACCTTTCTAGTCATCTTAATAGTGTTTTGAGAACCCTGAGAGAGAACCAGTTATATGTGAAGCTCTCAAAATGCCTCTTTTGGATGGACTAGATTCACTTATTGGGTAATGTTTTCTCAGAGATAAGAGTATGAGTAGACCTAGATAAAGTGAGAGTAGTGGTTGCTTCGGACCAGATGAAGAAATTCTTTGAAGTAAATAGTTTTCTTTGGATGGTTGGTTATTAAAGGTTCTTCATCCATGAATTTTCACTATTAGTAGTGCCACTGACGAGCCTAACTAAGAAGGGTACAAAGTACTTATGGATAGATTCCTACGATTCAGCCTTTCAAGAGTTGAAAGAGAGATTGACTTCATCACCGATCCTAATTTTTTCAAAGCTGGTAAAAATTTACATCATTTACTGTGATGCATCAGGCATTGGGCTAGGAACAATGCTTATGTAGGGGGAAGAAGTTGTTTTGTACGGGTTTTGGCAGTTGAGGCCACATGAGAGAAATTACCCGATGCATGATCTTGAGTAAACTGCAGTTTTTCATGTTATCCTCTTTTGGAGAAATTATCATTTGTGGGAGTATTTTGTGGTATACACCGGCCACAAAATTTTCAGGTATATCTTTTCTCACCATTATCTGAATTTTTGTGAGAAAAGGTGGGTTGAGTAACTTCCGTATTTTGAATTTGAGCTTGCCTACATGCATGGGAAAGGCAATAGAGTGTCTGATGCGTTGAGGAGGAGGACTCAGATACAGGCTGTTCAGGAGTCCATCAGTGAGTTTTAGCTTATGTCTATGTTCTCTGAGATGCAATTGGAGGTTCATGACAGGAATGGGAAGATGTTTATTTCTTTTATAGTAGTTACCTCTACTCTACAGGTTTGAGTGTGAATGAAGAAACTATCAGATTGTGAAGGCCTAATCTTAAGGGAGAGTGTGTCATGAGAGGACACTACTCTTAGTTAGACCGTCAGAGATTATGAGTGTAAGGACCCAAAGTTTCATTAATCGAAAATCACTCTTGATCCAGTTAAATGTCTATTTATGAAAAATGTTTTTATAAGATGTCAACTTCTTTGGTTTTATGTTAAGAATTTTGACCGTTGTTAATATAGACGTTGAACAGTGATCACATTATTAGTATAAATATAAGGCTTTAACGAACCCAATTTTAATCAGACAAAGGAAGCGATGGCCTCATCCAGTAGAATTCCCCCATATGAATCCCATTTTTCGGAGCTCAGAAAAGAGGTGGCATCTTTGGGCTTCGCCCTTGACCAAGCCCAAGCTGAGCTTCATTATGTCAAGCTCTGACGTGATCGTCTACGGGAAAAGTGGAAGTTGATAGAGATTACCACTCGAACGATGTTATCCGAGCCGCCCCAAGAGTCTGTCACCATCGCACAACTTACCCTTAGGTCTTATGCGGCTGTTTTAAGGGGTTATGTAACAAATAAGTAGTACTATGTTCATGTACATTATTTTTTGTATATAATAATGAATATAATTTCTAGTCATTTTTGATACATTGTAAATAGTTTTTAAAGTACAAATGGTGTTTTTAGTTATTATTTAATTAAGAATTCAATTTTATTAAATTAAGGGATTTTTGAATTAAATAATATTTTAATAAAATATTATTATTAATATTAAATTAATTTTTATTAAATATAAATGATTTTATAATTTTATGAATGCAATTAAAATTTTTAATAAGGTTTGAAAGCCATTTCTATCAAAACCCGTGACTTTTCGATAAATGTTGGATTTTATTTTAAAAGTGAAAATTAACATATTTGGAAATTTTTTTAGATAAAATAAATGTCATTTCTTGAATCAGGACATTGAAATTATCCAATGGTGAATTTTTCATAATTTTCTGAGAGAGTCAAATTTTTGGGTAAAAATTAAATACCGTTTAAATATATAATGTGTTTTATGACATCATAATGACCAAATGGTGATGTAATAAAATAACATAATCCTTAAGTTCGGCCAATATATGTTTTACCATTAAAATAATGTAATTTTGGGTTTGGTTGACTTACTTTTCAAAGCATTAATGAACCCCTCAAGACTTATTCTACACTTTGCCCTTTTAAATTAATTTCCATTGGAGTGTGATTCACCTCCACATAAGAAACCCTAATTTTTTTAATAATTTAGGACCTTGGAATTGTAAAATATTGTCTTCCTCTTTCCTTTTCCAGAAACCATGGGCAAATATCATGGTATGGTTTGTGGTTTGGATTATTTTAATATAAGGGGTCCCAAACCTAAATAATAAAGAATTCTCTCACCTTTCCTATATAAACCCACCCAAGCTCCCACTTCCTCCTCAATAAAATCCCTTGGAGTTCATCCAAACTCTGCCCTAATCTCTCTAGAATCCTCCCAAGGTGCCCCAAGCTCCCAAGAAGCCTCTCACAAGCCTCTCTCTAGCCTTTGGAAGCACACTTCCAAGTAAGGGTTTTTTCTTCCTTTCTCATTTTTGTCAATTTTCTTTAAGTTGTATTGCCTTTTTTTTCAATTATGAATTTTGGGGTATGGTTTCTCACCTCCCCCATACTTCCCTCTTATTTTTTGAATTATGGGAGATCCCTTTCTCTCTCAATAAATGCCTCCCATGTACACCCGTTACTATACCAAAATTCCGAAAGGAACTTCTCTCTCTTCTTTTACATTCAAGATATACTTTTGTATCATGAATCTAAATTACTTTTCAATTGTTGGGAAGTGTATCTATATTAACTCCTTAATGTCAATTATATGTAAATATTATGAGTAACCCCTTTCTCTCCCATTAAATGCCTCTCATGTACACCCGTTACTATGCCGAAATTCCGAAAGGAACTTCTCTCTCTTCTTTTACATTCAAGCAATACTTTTGTATCATGAATATAAATTCCATTTCAATTGTTGGTACATGTATCTATAGGACCTCCTTAATGTCCATTAAATGTAAATATTATGAGGAACCCCTTTCTCTCTCATCAACCATTTTTTATGAATTCTTATGTCACGCTGTTACGCTGCCGAAATCGCACCGATTTTCTAAGCCAATTTCATTGTGTAGTGGATACCATGACCATTTCTCCATCAAGGGTATTCACCTTTATGCACCTTTACTTATTTATTACAAAGTTTCATGTATTAATTCCAAATTCCTTTATCGTTGAATAAATTATTATGTTTTATGAATCCATGTTTTATGATCCATGTGGCACACTTATGCATGAAATGAAATGTTTAGGAAGGGTGCGCCCTTATAGCGCTCAAATGCATTGGGTAAAGTATAGTATCATGATACGTCAAGTGCAACGAGTGTATACTCATGCTAAATCAAGTGCAACGAGGGTTTACTCATGCTTCATGTGCAATGAGGGTTTACTCATGCTCCATGTGCAATGAGCCTTGGCTCATGCTAATTCAATGATAAGTGTTGTTTCCACATTTCCATGTTATGATTATCATGATTTATCATTCCTTTATGTTCATGTTTCTTTTATGCTCTATTGATATGCCTATTTTATAACATGTATTGTACTCCTCATGTTATTCCATGTGCACTCCCTTACTAGGCTTTATAACTCACCCTTTTCTTATGCGTGTCCTCAGGTTATCCCATGAAATGCTAAGTACGAGGGAATGTAGTGGTCATGTAAAGGAAGTTTTCAATAAAGATATTGTATTTCATGTTTTAAGTTTTTATGTAATGATACTAATCCCCAAAGACACTAAACCTCTCAATATTTTTTGTGGTATCAAGTGAAGTTTTATGTAATGAATCATGTCTAAGATGTAATAAAAAGCAGGGTTGTCATAGTTGGTATCAGAGTATAGGTTTAGTTATTTTTGGGATTAGGAAACCCTAGTAAAGCATTGGATACAAGACTAAGTATAATAAAAACATCCATAAGTTATGGTAAATACTAAGTAAGTGGTTTATCAAACAAATACATCCTTGTCTGGATACGAGCTGGTAGAGGCGGCTCTGGCACATATGTATCCTATGGGTAAAACCCTAAAACACCGGTTTGAGCTAGACTCGAACAGGAACTGGTGCACAAAAACGAGCCTTGCTGCACTCTTGGTTACGACAGTCATGGAGGATATGTTTTTATAAATTCACAATCTTGGTATGAACCCTTATTAAGGGAAAAATTCCCCTAAGAATATATGTTAGAAAGGAGATCCTGAAAATCCTAGATTGAATCCTATAGAATCATGAGTTAAGGAAATAAAATTTTATTTATAAGTCATCAACTTTTGTCTTTGGATTACCCTTTATGTGTTACCCCTAACTTTCCTTTTATTCCAGCCAATGGCCGGTAATAGGAGGACTCGGGCTAACAACCGTTGTGAAGATCAGTGTGATGATTGTACTAATGAGATGCCCAATCCAATGGGAGTGGGAATCACAAACTTTGTCATGCTTCTCTCTCAGCTAACTCAAGTTTTTAATAGAAACACGGGTCAAGAGGAACGTTCAACCCCCCCTAAGAAAGAACAAGCTGCTATCGAGAGGTTCATGAGACAAAGGCCTCCTACTTTTAGTGGATCATATAATCCCATGATCACTGAACAATGGATCAACTCCATTGAAAAGATATTCTCCATACATCAATGTTATGAACAAGAGAAGGTTCTCCTGGAGTCTTATCTTATGGAAGGTGAAGCTGATCAATGGTGGACATTGATCGAAAATACGAAGCCTGAGGAGGAGATCGATGCTTTGGAATGGAAGGAATTTCGGAAGATGTTTTTCGATAAATATTTTCCGCGCACCCTCCGTATTAAGATGAAAAGGGACTTCCTTTCCCTCAAGCAAAAAGATGAAGAATCTGTGGTAGAGTACGAGGCAAACATCACAAGGCTTGCACGATACGCTTCCGGCTTCATCGTTACCCACGAATGCAAGGTTGACCGCTTCTTTGGTGGGCTGAAGCCTAGCTTTCGGAAAGCATTAGCGATCCGTGACTTCAACAGCTATGAGGAAATTGTCCGATGTGCCCTCAAGGTCGAAATGGAGATCGGAGAATCACAGGGGTATCACGGGGACAAGAAGCGTAAGGTGGACTTCAATACTGGTGGTCCGATGGATAAATCCAACGGTGCTAAGAAGTTCCAGCACCCCACTTGCCAAAAGTGCGGAAAGAAGAACCCTGGAAATTGCCTTAAAGGGATGAGAAAATGCTTCAGGTGTGGAAGAGAAGGGCACCTAGCTATTAACTGTTGGTAAGAAGGACCCGCGACTGCGATAGAGGAGAGGAACGCTCCGTTCGACCCTTAACGCGTTGTTCAATGCTATAAATGCAAAGAACTGGGTCATTTTGCAAATCAGTGCCCTAGTCCAAGGGTTATCGAAGGCAACCAAAAACCTCCAAGACAGCAAGGAAGAGCTTTTGCCATCACTTCTGCCAAAGTGAACCCCAACAACGATGTGGTGGCAGGTACGCTAGTTATTCATTCGAGAATAGCGAACGTACTTTTTGATTCAGGTTCTACGCATTCTTTTATATCTCAAAAGTTTATTAGAACAATCCCAGTGCCACCACAAATCATGGAAGTAAAGATATCGGTGAGTATGGTAAATGGGGAAATCATTGAATCCCATGAATATAAGTCCTCCCCTGTTATAATCTGTTGATTGAATTTCCCGGCGAACCTCGTCATACTCCCTTTGGTGGAATTTTATGCAATTATTGTCATGGATTGGCTTTCCTTATATAGAGCCAATATAAATTTTCAGGAGAGGGAAATAACACTCCATATGGAGAATCGACCCCCCGATTCTTTACAAGTGTCAGGAGGAAGATGAATCTCCTTTAGCTCTATCATCTCAAGAATGGATATTACTGCCCTATGAGCATGCGTATCTGGCTCAGATGATTGAGTCCAAAGAAGAAACCATCCTTGAATAAATGCCTATTGTGAGGGAATTCGCGGAAGTGTTTCCCGAGGAACTGCCTGGTCTTCCTCCAAGAAGAGATGTTGAGTTCTCAATTGAACTTATACCTGGGGCGCTACCAATATGCAAGACTCCATATAGAATGGATGTTGTTGAGCTTGAAGAGCTGAAGAAAAAACTACAGGAGAATCTAGATAAAGGGTTTATATGCCCAAGTGCTTCACCATGGGGTGCACCAGTCCTCTTCATCAAGAAAACAGATGGGTCAATGTGGCTTTGCATCGATTATCGTGAACTTAACAAAATCACGATAAAGGAAAAGTATCCACTCCCACAAATTGATGACTTTTTCGATCAGTTGCGTGGAGCACAATACTTCTCCAAGGTGGATTTGCGGTCGGGATGTTCTCAAGTAAAGGTGAAGAAGGAAGATATCCCCAAGACTGCTTTTCGTACAAGAAATTGGCACTATGAATTCATAGTAATGCCTTTCAGACTCTCCAATTCTCCAGCAATATTCATGGACTTGATGAATAGAGTCTTTAGAGATTACCTTGAAAAATTTGTGGTAGTCTTTATAGATGATATTATAATATACTCCAAAACCAAAAAGGATCATGATGAGCATTTAAGAACTGTACTAGAGACTTTGCGCAAGGAGAATCTCTATGCAAAGTACAGAAAGTGTGAGTTCTGGATGAAGGAGGTCTCATTCTTGGGACATATCATCACAAGAAATGGGATATCTATGGATCCCTCCAAAACGGATGCAATTGAGGGATGGCCGAGGCCAACATCGGTAACAGATATCCGTAGCTTCTTGGGGTTAGCTGGATATTATCGACGATTTGTGAGAAATTTCTCACGATTGTCCAACCCTCTTACCAAGCTAACTCGAAAGGGAGTAAAGTTTTCTTAGAGTGATGAATGCGAAGAAAGCTTCAAGGAGTTGAAAAGGAGGCTTATCACTGCTCCCGTGCTCAGTTTACCCACAAGTGGGGATCTTTTTGTGGTATTCAGTGATGCCTCGATGAAGGGCTTAGGCTATGTGCTGATGCAAAATGATAAAGTGATATCATATGCCTCAAGGCAGTTGAAAATCCATGAGCGAAACTATCCAAAGCATGATCTGAAGTTGGCGGCGGTGATCTTTTCCTTGAAAATCTGGCGGCATTATCTCTATGGAGAGAAATGTGAGATATATACTGACCACAAGAGTCTTAAATATATATTCACACAGAAATAGCTTAATATGTGCCAGGGAAGATGGATAGAGCTCATCAAGGATTATGACTGTTCAATACATTACCACCCTGGGAAAGCGAACAAGGTGGCGGATGCCCTAAGTAGAAAGGATCCAACAATTCTATCAATGATGAGAATTGAGAAGGATCCAATATTCTTAGACTTGATGAAGATAGACGTGGGAATCATAAAGAAGGGAAAATCATCAATCCTTTCACAAATGATTGCTCAACCGTCTCTTTTGGAAAGGTTAAAGGATTTTCAAAAGGATGATGTGGGAATCCAGGAAAAAGTAGAAGCTATCAAAAAGGGGAAATCCTCGGAGTTTAATCTTAATGAATAAGGAATTGTGCGGTTTGGGAAAAGACTATGTGTTCCATCAAGTCCGGAGCTAAAGAAGGAACTTTTGGATGATGCACATAGTTCAAATTTCTCTATTCACCCAGGGAGCACAAAGATGTATCGAGATCTCTGAGAAAACTTTTTGTGGGATAATATGAAGAAGGAGATTGCTGAATATACATCAAAGTGCTTGGTGTGTCAGCAAGTGAAGGCAGAGAGATAGAAGTCTAAGGGGATGATGCAACCATTGCCCATACCAGAATGGAAATGGGAGAACATCACCATGGACTTTGTCACTGGACTTCCGAGGACATCCAAAGGCAACAATACAGTTTAGGTTGTTGTGGATCGCCTTACAAAGACTGCACACTTCATTGCTATTTGGGAGGATTTATCATTGGATCAACTGGAACAGATATATATTAGGGAAGTGGTAAGGTTGCATGGAGTACCACTATCTATTATGTCTGACTGAGATCCAAGATTCACCTCTATGTTTTGGAAGAGTCTTCAACATGCTCTGAATACTGAACTAAACTTCAGTACAACCTATCATCCTCAAACTGATGGCCAATCCGAGCGGACTATCCAAACACTTGAGGATATGTTTAGAGCGTGCTCAATGGACTTTAAAGGAGGATGGGATCAACATATTCTTCTGGTTGAGTTCTCTTATAATAACAGTTTCCACTCGAGCATCCAAATGGAACCATGTGAAGCCCTTTATGGGAAAAGGTGCAGAACACTGGCATGTTGGGATGAGGTCGGTGAACGTAAGCTACTTGGACCAGAAATGGTCGAAGAAATGGTGGAGAAGGTGAAAACCATTCAGCAGCATATCAAGGCAGCCTAGAGTCGACAGAAGAGTTATCCAGATAATCGTCGACGAGACCTTGAGTTTAAAGTTGGAGACATGGTGTTTTTACGCATATCTCCATGGAAGAAGGTCATGAGGTTTGGAAAGAAAGGGAAGTTAAGTCCAAGGTACATCGGCCCCTTAGAGATTCTTGATCGTGTTGGGGCTGTGGCCTATCGACTAGCACTTCCACCTACCATGGCCAAGGTGCATGATGTCTTTCATGTATCCCTCTTAAGGAAGTACATACCAGACCCTTCACATGTACTCTCTTCTGAGGTGGTACAATTGGAAGATGATCTTTCTTATGAGGAGCAACCAGTGAAGATCTTAGATCGTAGAGAAAAAGTTCTACGAAATAAGAAAATGCCCCTCGTCAAGGTGTTGTGGAGAAACCACAAGTTTGAAGAAGCAACTTGGGAGTCGAAGGATATGATGAAGCTGAGTTACCCACATTTGTTTTAGTGTGGGAAAAGGAAAATTTTGAGGGTGAAATTTCTTAAGGGGGGAATATTGTAACGACCCAAAGTTTCATTAATGGAAAATCCCTCTTGATCAAGTTAAATGTCTATTTATGAAAAATGTTTTTATAAGATGTCAACTTCTTTGGTTTTATGTTAAGAATTTTGACCATTGTAAATATAGTCGTTGAACAGTGATCACATGATTAGTATAAATATAAGGCTTTAACGAACCCAATTTTACTCAGACAAAGGAAGCGATGGCCTCATCCAGTAGAATTCCCCCATACTAAGCCCATTTGTCGGAGCTCAGAAAAGAGGTGGCATCTTTGGGCTTCACCCTTGACCAAGCCCAAGCTGAGCTTCATTATGTCAAGCTCAAACGTGATTGTCTACAGGAAAAGTGGAAGTTGATAGAGATTACCACTCGAGCGATGTTATTTGAGCCTCCCCAAGAGTCTGTCACCATCGCACACCTTACCCTTAGGTCTTATGCGGCTGTTTTAAGGGGTTATGTAACAAATATGTAGTACTATGTTCATGTACATTATTTTTTGTATATAATAATGAATATAATTTCTATTCATTTTTGATACACTGTAAATCATTTTTAAAGTACAAATGGTGTTTTTAGTTATTATTTAATTAAGAATTAAATTTTATTAAATTAAGGGATTTTTGAATTAAATAATATTTTAATAAAATATTATTATTAATATTAAATTAATTTTTATTAAATATAAATGATTTTATAATTTTATGAGTGCAATTAAAATTTTTATTTTGGTTTGAAATCCATTTCTGTCAAAACCTGTGAATTTTCGATAAATGTTGGATTTTATTTTAAATGTGAAAATTAACATATTTAGAAATTTTTATAGATAAAATAAATTTCATTTCTGGAATCAGGACGTTGAAATTATCCAACGGTGAATTTTTCATAATTATCTGAGACAGTCAAATTTTTGGGTAAAAATTAAATACTATTTAAATATATAATGTGTTTTATGACAACATAATGACCCAATGGTGATGTAATAAAATACCATAATCCTTAATTTCGGCCAATATATGTTTTACCATTAAAATAAAGTGATTTTGGGTTTGTTTGACTTACTTTTCAAAGCATTAATGAACCCCTCAAGACTTATTCAACACTTTGCCCTTTTAAATTAATTTCCATGGGAGGGCGACTCACCTCCACATAAGAAACCCGAATTTTTTAATAAGTTAGGACCTTGGCCTTGTAAAATATTGTTTTCCTCTTTCCATTTCCAGAAACCATGGTCAAATACCATGGGATGGTTTGTGGTTTTGATTATTTTAATTTAAGGGGTCCCAAACCTAAATAATAAAGAATTCTCTCACCTTTCCTATATAAACCCACCCAAGCTCCCACTTCCTCCTCACTAAAATCCCTTGGAGTTCGTACAACCTCTGCCCTACTCTCTCTAGAATCCTCCCAAGGTTCCCCAAGCTCCCAAGAAGCCTCCCACAAGCCTCTCTCTAGCCTTTGGAAGCACACTTCCAAGTAAGGGTTTTTTCTTCCTTTCTCATTTTTGTCAATTTTCTTTAAGTTGTATTGGCCTTTTTTTTCAATTATGAATGTTGGGGTATGGTTTCGCACCTCCCCCATACTGCCCTATTATTTTTTGAATGATGGGAGACCCCTTTCTCTCTCATTAAATGCCTCCTATGTACACCCGTTACTATGCCGAAATTTCGAAAGGAACTTCTCTCTCTTCTTTTACATTCAAGAAATACTTTTGTATCATGAATCTAAATTCCTTTTCAATTGTTGGGACATGTATCTATATGACCTACTTACTGTCCATTACATTTAAATATGATGAGGAACCCCTTTCTCTCTCATTAAATGCCTCTGATGTACACCCGTTACTATGCCGAAATTCCGAAAGGAACTTCTCACTCTTCTTTTACGTTCAAGAAATAATTTTGTATCATGAATCTAAATTACATTTCAATTGTTGGGACATGTATCTATATGACCTCCTTACTTTACATTACATGTAAATATGATGAGGAACCCCTTTATCTCTCATCAACCATTTTTTATGAATTCTTATGTCACGCCGTTACGCTGCCGAAATTGCACCGATTTTCTAAGCCAATGTCATTGTGTAGTGGATACCATGCCCATTTCTCCATCAGGGGTATTCACCTTTATGCACCTTTACTTATTGATTACAAAGTTTCATGTATGAATTCCACATTCCTTTATCATGTAATAAATTATTATGTTTTATGAATCCATGTTTTATGATCCATGTGGCACACTTATGCATGAAATGAAATGTTTAAGAAGGGTGCACCCTTATAGCGCTCCAATGCATTGGGTAAAGTATTGTATCATGATACGTCAAGTGCAATGAGTGTTGACTCATGATAATTCAAGTTCAAGAGGGTTTACTCGTGCTTCATGTGCAATGATGGTTTACTCATGCTCCATGTGCAATGAGCCTTGGCTCATGCTAATTCAATGATAAGTGTTGTTGCCACATTTCCATGTTATGATTATCATGCTTTATCATGCCTTTATGTTCATGTTTGTTTTATGATCTATTGATATGCCTATTGTATAAAATGTATTTTACTCCTCATGGTATTCCATGTGTACTCCCTTACTGGGCTTTATAGCTCACCCTTTTCTTATGCATGCCCTCAGATTATCCCATGCAATACTAAGTACGAGGGAATGTAGTGGTCATGTAAAGGATGTTTTCAATAAAGATGTTGTATTTCATGTTTTAAGTTTTTATGTAATGATCCTAATCCCCTAAGACACTAAACCTCTCGTTCTTCTTTTTTGTATCAAGTGAAGTTTTATGTAATGAATCATGTCTAAGTTGTAATAAATAGCAGGGTTGTCATAATGAGATCTCTCATTTTCATGGACCCTTATGGGGTTCAACAGACATACATGAGGATTTGATGCAAGATTTTCATGCCTCATCATTGGCAGTTCAACCTACTGTAACCAAGATGCATTGATATTTACATCGCCAGTATTGGTGGCCGTATATGAAGAGGGATCTTGATAGTTTTGTTATTAGATGTTCGACCTGTCTCTATGTTATGACAGAGCATCAACAACTGATAGGGATTTTTCTACATTTACCTATTCTCAAGTGGAAGTTGAATGATGTTGAGATGGATTTAAATATGGGGTTACAAAATTCACCTTGAGGGAATGCTGCATTTTAGGTGGTTGCTGGCAGACACACAAGGGTTGCACATTTCATTCCGATTATGGAAACCTTTAGTGTTGATGATCTTGGAAGGTTTTCAATCTAAGACATCGTACATTTTCATGTGGTTATGCACTTTATCATTTTAGACAGGGACACTCGGTTTACTTCTCTTGTATGGTAGAGACTACATAGGGATTTGGGTACATAGGTACTTCTTAGTAAAACATACCATCCTTATACTGATGGCTAGTCTAAGAGAAAGATTTAGGTTTTTGAGGACATTCTTCAAGCATGCATCCTGTATTTTGGGGGATCTAGGGAGAGACACATACTCCAAGTAGAGTTTTCCAACAATAATAGTTTTTTGATGAAGTACCAGATGGCACCTTATGATTCCCTATTTGGTAGGCCTTGCCGATCACCCCTATGTTGGTTGGAGGTATGAGAGGAAACTATGTTGAGACCTCATCTTTTCTAGGAGACCACTATGTAGGTGGAGTTGATTTGTATTATGATGGATACTGCATAGTTTCAAAAAAAGTACTATGTTGAATGATGGAGATGATCTCTAGATTTAGATGTCGGGATGTAGATTTTCATACGTGTCACAACAAGGTTGGGACATAAGAGGATTAGGATACATGGGAAGAATTCACTAATATATGATGGTCCGTTTGAGGTATTGTAAAGTGCTAGTCCGGTTTCATATCGGTTGAGTTTACCTCAGAGGTACCAAGCTATGCATGACGTCTTTCATGTTTCTTTGGTACAACGTTATTTCTTAGAACCATCTCACATTTTATAACCTGAGGAGGTTGAGTTGGATGTAGATGACTCCTTCGAGGATTAACCTATTTGGATTGTGGATCGCAACATGAGGGTTCTATGTGGCCAGTCTATTCCACTGGTACAGATGTTAGGGCAGCATGGGTGATTACAGAATGTTACTTGAGAGAGGGAAGCCAACATACGATTATAGTGGCCAGAGTTTTTTTGTAGAATCTTCTTCATCACCCTTGTAAGTGAAATTTATGGATGAATTTATTTAAGGGGATTTTTGTAAGAACTCGGATCTTAATTTTAGGATGGATGTTTATTTCAGGTTGTTTTTAGGAAAAATGAATAATTTGGAAATTTTCTAAGTACACACCATGTACTTTGGAGAACACATTGTGTACCCAATTGTCGTTTTTATCCGTCTAGTAGCCCTGTAACAGCTGAGTACATTTCTATGTAGGTAAAATAGTAGACCTTCTATAGTGGGGGCCGGTTGAGGATAATACAATACATGTACATTAAATGAACATGACATGTAATTTTCTTTTTAATTGATGAGTTGGATCTGGGTCACATCTTATTTCAAAAAAACACTTCTCATCCTCGTGTTTTGTATAGTAGACCAACGAATAGTCAAAGAACATCGAGATCCTCCTAGTTTTCTTGTCCGAGCACTGATTGAGATATCACAGGGTGTGTTAGATTCCCATTAGTGAGTTCTCTCTTTCCCTAGAACCTCTCTTCCTGATTTCCCCTCTCTCATGAGAATTTCATGTTTGATTGTTTTTACCCTTTTTATATATCTACATCATTCTAGGCTGATTCTAGGATCGATGTTCAAGAGTGTTGATCGTACATCATCAAGGTAGGGGGTTTGTGACTTTCTTTGATTTTATTTGGATTATATATGTTTAATGTGAAAAATACCGAAGTTTAGGGTATTGTGTGTTTTGGAATTTAACCATGTTTAATTCCTGCTATTGTTTATTTGATTGAGAAATGGTAATTGATTACACATAAGGATTTATACCATGTTATGGGACACCCCGTGGGTGAGTTCTCTTGATTGATTTTTTAGGTCTGTTTGGTATAGAATTCTTGTTAGGATTTCCTTGTTTTTGATTCCGCATGTGGTTTGGATTAAGTTATTGATTATATGATATGCATGTGATTTACATTGGGAAAGTCAAACCAAGGGGAATTGACTCCAGGAGCTTTCTGAAGTAGGGTCATTTATGTATAATTGTTGTTATATTGACCCATAGGTATTGACATTGAGAGCTACAAGATGGTCCTAGACCAGAGGGGTTAGACTGTGAGAGGTACCCAGAGGGTCATTATTAAATAAATGTTGGACCTTAGGGAATTTACCATGAGAGCTACCAGGTGGTCATTATAATTTATTGTTTCTATGAAGACCAATGGGGTATAGACTGTGAGAGCTAACCAAGTGGTAATTTTTGAATTATTAGTGCTATGTGGGACCAAAGGGGTTAGACTGTGTGAGATTTCCCAGAGGGTCATTATTTAAATAACCAATGACAAGTTAAACCAAAGAGGTTATACTGTGAGAACTTTCACATAGGGTTGCTTATGAATGCTTGAATAATTGTGATGAGTCTTCCTAGACAAAGCATATGTCTGGACTCAGTGTTAATTGATTTTTAGAAGGTCTTTTGAGACGTATGTTTATTATTATTATACTAGGGGATAGAGAGATTAGGCTAGATCCTGAGGTAACATTATTCAATGGATTAAATAATTAATAAATTTAAGTGAATGTAATTGAAGCTGTAGTATTGTTTAATCTTGATTAATTCCTTGTTTATTTCTTCATTTCTACATATTGCATTCTATATAAATATTAACTGATAGTTAGGCACATATCTTGTGGTGGTTGCCTACTGGGATTCGTCTCACACATTGTTTGGGTAATGGTTTTGGACACAAATAGATTATATGGTTATATGTATAGATAATAGAAATCACCCATCTTTATAAGGTACTTTATTTTTGTTGGAGTTAGGGAGCATGAGACCATGCTGAGGCTTGTGATGCTGTAGGAGTTTACTACTTTTATGTACATTGGTTTTGGTATTTTATTTCCCGAATTGTGACTTGTTTGGATGCTTTCCTAGACATATGTGACATAAATCATCTATATATGCTCTAGTAGTTATATCACTATCATTAATCCAATGTTTACTTTTTTATATGGTACTAATGCTTCCAATTTTTTTATTGTAAGTTATTCCGCTATGTATACTCTGCCAATGAGGCCATGGTTTTCCCAATGTCTTACCTTGTCCGTCACTGCTAGTTAGTATCATCTCGCCTTCGGGGAAATTCACTTAAGGTTATGTGACCAACCTGGTTCAAGGGAACTCGGAACTGGGATGTTAGAAAGATCTACCCAAATCCATCCATAAAAATTACCCCACATCTTTGAGGTTTAGGTTTCACTAAAAGGCTAACCTAATAAGGCTTAAGGTGTAATCGAAAGGAGGTCTTCCAAAGAATAGATATAACTCTAAACAAAGTTGTTTTCTTTTTATTTCTTTTATACCATCTTAAAACCTATAAAACCATTCTTATATATTAATATCTGAATCTAAAAAATAATATTATTTTTATTTTTATGGTAAAACCCTTTTTCAACTCATTTTATATCATATGGGAAATGAAACTATCGCTCATTCATACATGTGGACTACCAAATCCAAGAAGCAATGTATTTTTATTCATCAACACCTCACAGGGATTACAAAAATTTTTCTATAAAATTAATATATAAGATATTTATGAAATAATAATGATTTTTGAAAGATAATTAGTCTTTACCTTCTCACATTTTCATCCATTGGAAATTGAAAATGTCTCTTTTGAGAATGTGTGAACTACCACGTCAATTTTAACATCCTAGGTAAATAAATAATATAACATTTTCATATTTGTTAATATTTGTGAATTAAATATTAATTTTACATTAAAGGGGATGCTCTGTTCGATGGCGTACCTGGTACACAACAACGAGGTTTTTTTAAGTTTAATGTTACACACAATGCTGAGTCATACTGAAAAATAATAATATAATATTGTTTTAAATAGTAGTTAATGCCTAGACGTTGTAATGGTGGGGATGAAAACCAACAACTACAATATGATTATACATGTTTTTAAATGTTTTTACATTTATCCAATAAATTTTAGAGGCTTAAAATATTAATTAATCAAAATTTTAAGCATAAATACTTTAATATGCTTTAAAAGGGCTGATTTAGCGCCTTTTGCTAGAAAACCCTCTTAAAATATAGTTTGGGTCAATTTTATATGTTATGTTTGAAAAAATGAAATTCTTCTTTAGAATTGGGACATTAAAATTTTCTTTGGGTAAATTTTTTGGTATTTTTCTAATAAAATTCATTTTTAATGAATAGAAAAAAAATATTGTATTTAAATTCAAAACCGCATATTAATCTAAATTATTTATATGCTTAGATTATCTTTTTAGTTGGGTTTTAAGTTTAATTAGATTATATTTTTACCATTTAATCCAATTTTGGTCAATATAAGTAATTTCACTTTGAAATTGGACACAAACAAGTGTGAATCTTTTGATAGTTATTATTACTTAAAAACAAGCTTTCTGTTTTGACAACATGAATTAATTTTTAATTAATTTATACAACTTATATGTTTTGAATTTGGTAAAATATACATCATTTTTTAATTCGGAATATCAAATATTTATTAGGCTTATTTTTTTTATTTTTCTAAAAAACATCAATTTTTGATGAATAGTGAAAACACTAAGTAGTAGTTAAAAAGATGAATTTTTAATTTAAATGAAATTTTACCACTTATGTGAATTGAATTTCAAAAATCCCACATACATGGTTGTTATTAGTAAGTAAAATTTGGATCAATAAGATAAGAATAATTTTTTGTGAATAGTAACTTTTTGACCTTTATTTACCACGGTTAAAGGTAAACCGGGTAATTCAAGGTAAAAACAATATTAGAATAAAATAAAATTACCTTAAAACTTTTCCTAACCTTATTGTATGAGTAAGGGGAGACCAAGACAATCCATGGGTGAGAATTTTGGACTTTGAATGCCACTTGGGTAAGAAAATGATATTAATAACTTTTTATTTAAAGTAAAAATAAAAATATCATAAACATGTAATGTTTTGCTAAAATAATTTTAATGTGGTGTTATATAATTGATATATTTGAATATAAATATTAATTATAAATATAAAAATATTTCCTACATCGTGGTAGTTTTTTTTTATAATTTTTAGACATCAAATAAATAAAATTATTTAGAACAGAATAATGATGGAGTGTTTACCTCATTAATGAATGATTTAAATAGATAAGATTATAACAATTAAAACAAGATCCAATACCTGTTCAATTCTTATTGGATGATTTAATTTATAACATGAGTCATCTTATCTTCTACTTTAATAAGTTTTGGACCTTTATAAACCGAAAATCATTATATAATAAATTAATATTTTCAAACATTCCTAAAGAGACCCTCCTCCCCTTATAAAAATCCCTCATCTCTAACACATTACTCACGCATCTCAAGCCCTTTGGCACGTCCAAACTCTACCAAATTATGCTCCCTATATCCATCTATTCATCCAATAAGCCTTACCTTAGGCATAAGGCACTTCAAGAAATCTTTTTTGTTCAAACCAAAGAGAGTTACCTAATTTAAAGGTAACATCTTCTCTTAAGTTCTTTTCTTTTATTTTACTTATCCAACCCCCTAAACTCATTTTATTCCTTTTTTATAACAAAAACAGTATCCTAAATATACTATGTTTTTGTTTTGACATGGATTCTAACTACACTTACACACACCTCCATCAAATCAGTAAAAAACATACTGTTTCTGTGGACAGTAAACTAACGCCTCACAAAACGATGATTGTTCAATTATCTCCTACCGCCTCTCATGGTGGAAATTATGATGGAAATATATTTATATGTGATATATATTATAGTTATATTGTCTCTATTATTCTTTATTTTTCATTTATATTATACATTTATGGTTTCCGTAATGGGTAAACGTGATAATTTCATTTGAGGAAGTTCTTACTACCGCCCCCTCAATGTGAAATTACTCATTCATGTCATACATGGAACGCATAAAGGGTAGAGTTAATGAAATTATATATGATATTATACTTTAATTATAATATACATATGTATCATTATATTTATCATTCCATTAAATATGAAATAGAAATGAAAGTTGCTATCATGCGTACGTACGACTTACCGTCTCCGTAAACGTTGAATTTCATTTCTTACCTCCAAATGCAATGTACTATTATAAATACATATATATACTGGATATATATGATATATATGATATCTAAATAATGAATACAATTCTTGAGATAATGAAATTTTGACAACGTGGACTACTTGTAATTATAAGAAGTTCATTTTTGACTCAAGTACCAAATATCGACAAAACCTCCATTATTAACTTAAATGATTACATAATGTTTATATTATGATAAAATTAATATAAAAGGAATAGAAAAACCTTAAAAAGGTTCTTACAAAAGTAGATGTTATATTTAGTTTGTTATTCAGGATATTAATGGACGAACGGGTGAAGTCGGACACGAGGTAAGGGGTTTCTTATCACTTTTAATTCCGTGATATTTCCATTGTTCACCACTTATTTATTGCATGTGGTGTATTTTGTACTTATATTTGATATATATTATCATTATTATATTTATATACATAGTGTTTTGTGATTAATTTGGTGGTTATTAACTTTTTATTATTGGAATCGATTGATTACAACCTGGTAAGGGGTATCTTATCTCACTTTTAATTCCGTGAGATTTCCATTGTTCGCCACTTATTTATTGTATGTGGTGTATTGCATACTAAAATTTTACATATATTATCATGATTATCTTTATATTCATAGTATTGTGTGATTCATTTTGTGGTTATTGACTTTTTTTCATACGGATCGATTGATTAAAACGTTGTAAGGGGTTCATTATCTCACTTTTAATTCTGTGAGATTTCTATTGTTCACGACTTATTTATTTCATGTGGTTTATTGTGTAATTACATTTGATATATATTATCATGATTATATTTATATTCATGTTATTATGTGATTCATTTGGAGGTTATTAACTTTTGTTCATACGGCTCGATTGATTACAATGTGGTAATGGGTTTTCATCTCACTTTTTATTCCTATGAGATTCATGCTATATTTGACACTATTTACTTTTGTGTGGTGTATGTTCTACCCATGATTTTATTATTTGTTTAATATACTTTAATTTATATGAATTTAAATCTTCATTTTATTATCCTTCTTTCATGTGGTTAATGTTTCATAAGTTACCAAATTGGTAAGGGAACCTTTTACCGTATTCTTTTAGTCGAAGACTTATTTTATGTCATATATTTTAATTTCCTTTTTCATAACTTGGGGTATGTTCTTATATATCCTTATTTCTATACATTTTATTTTCATGTGATAAGAGACCCATTTCTCTCTCATCGACTCATTTTCTGAATTTTACAGCGATGCTGTTAGGCTATCG
Source organism: Viscum album (assembly GCA_963277665.1). Taxonomy (NCBI): domain Eukaryota; kingdom Viridiplantae; phylum Streptophyta; class Magnoliopsida; order Santalales; family Viscaceae; genus Viscum; species Viscum album. The sequence goes on from OY728132.1 coordinate 881,470,650, forward strand.
AATTTCTGTAAGAGAACTTTTTAACCCAATTTCAATTCTTTGGGTTGAACTCATATTTCATGATTATGTCATTCTATTAATATGTTTTAATGAACTATGATTGTTTTACAATTACTATCTACTTATATTGGATATTTTATTATTTTTCACACATTATTATGTCGTTTATTTGTCCTTAATCTAAGTATATGATCTTTACAAGGGACTTTGTCTCAATTTACATTATATTGAGGATTATTTGTTGTTATACACCAATTCACTTTTATATGGTGTATATACCACCATTTAAAATTTTATATCTTCAATATCCTTATTCTAATGATATTATATTATTGGTTTATTGTATTTATATAATTATATTTATTCAAGTTTTTTTGAGTGGTAATAGGCTATTTAAATAAAACATTGTTTTAAATGTTTTAATGATTTATTCTTCAAAATATTTATCATTAATTACCATGTTTTAAAAATGGTTTTAAGTATTTATTTATATGTACATGAATTTTTTTAAATTAAATTTTTTTCAAATGCTTCAATGTGGTATGGGACACCTTCATTCAAAAATCCCTTTATTAAATTTTTTAAATGGTGTTGAAAATGGTTTGATAAACATTGATTTTGACAATATATTTAAATGATATATTGTAATTGAAATGTGGAAATATACCTTTAATTTATGACTGTTTTATGTGTTATGAATATGTTATGATTATTGGTAATTGTTTATGTATATGGGTGGTTTCGTGATAAGCCTAGGGTTGGTGAGCCTGAGATAGCTCTCCAAAGCATTGGGTAATGTGACGGAGGTAAACGTGAATGCTTTTCCAAAGAGATTTAGGAAATATACTGTGATGGGTATTCCAACGTAACTCCCTACGTAGCTGTGATAGCTACAATGAAAATATGTTATGGATTCCACATGTTACCTTTATTATTTGTGATTACTATGTGTTATTCATAAATCTTATGATTTCATGAGGTATGTTAAAAAGCTTATGTTTTTATGGACTAATTTTTTCTTTCTTTATTTTATAACCCTTACTGAGATTTTTATTCTCATCCCAAGTTTTTAAATGTTCTTCACATGACGTAATGATGAATAAGTTCAAGGATGGGATCAAGGAAAAGTCATGTTGCATAAACCATGGAACTGGACATGACACTATTTTTCAAGAGTTTTTATTTTATTGAAAAAATGGAAACTAAGTAGAAGTGTCTACAGTGTAATTTTTTGAGATGTAATGTAATAGTTATGGCCTAATTCTATACAATCTAAATCTTAAAAGATCCTCAATGTGAATTATCCATTTAATTCAATATTATGTAATGTTTTAAGGCTGGGTCCTTATAGTTGGTAACAGAGGTCTGCTTAGATAAATTTATATATTAGGGTGTTATTTAAGAATAAGTGACATAACCATAATGGTTAGCATATTGGAAAGAGTCATAGTTTTTTTTAGATTAATCGAATGAGTTCAAGATAACATGAACAAGTATTTTTTAGTGTTTTTTCTCCTCATAGTATAGTATATGATGATTTTATTAATATAATCACACTAACATTTTTGGTTTTAGTCACTGGATGGATCTAGCAAACACCAAAGTAACAATGGATGTGAATAAAACTATGACGGTTTTATAAATAAGAAACTGAATGAAGTAGAAGCTGCAATGAGAACTCTTGTGTTTATTCTCAACCAACTATCTGGAGTCATGATCGACCACCTGAACCTTGGATATTTTTATAAGGCATCCTATATGCGAGAAACAAATCCCTAACGATGTTCAGTTAGTAATCATAAAGGTAAGTATATTCAAAAACCAATGTGCCAAGGATGTGGAAAGAAACACTTTAGGAAATGAATCAAAGGGGAGAGAAGATTCTATAGATGTGGTAATGAAGTTCATAAATGAAGAACCTTTCATGGAAAAAGGAAGTGTCCAGTTGACTCCCGGAAAGGGGATCAAACCCATATCCAAAGTGCGATTGGGATTTATCGCCTACCACTGGACTACTTGAAGTCCCTGGTCAGTATGACTACTTCTTTTTAGTTAAATGATTTTATGGATCAAGAATAAGTTGATTTGGGATATTATGTTTTATCAAATTTATATCCTTAGAATAGAAAAATGATTTGGTGATTAAGTGATACAGGTTATTTTGGAAGACGTTTTCTCTTTTGGGAACACTATATGCTTAAGGGAAATAGAATACTTTGGGATTTCATTTGTGGAGTAATGGTTGAAATATTATTTTATAAGAATATATGTTTTTATTGTGAACATAAAATTATTTGGGTTTTTTTTGTAAATGATTAACTTATCATAGAGAATATGTGATTAGGTTAATTAAACTTTAGTATGAAACTTTAAGAGTAGTCGATGTTTTTATAGATAAATGTTAAGATTTACTATGGATGACTATGTGATTAAATCATTCTGAGTTTTGGGTAGGATAATTGTATATTGAATGGTATTTCTTGAACATGGGGTTCTTTTTGATGAATTTTGGAGATTAAGAGTAGTATTTCTTTTTTTAAAGGATTATCCTTTTGGGGATTATTTGATCTTTTACAAACCAATTTAGGTTTTGGTTGATGTCTAATGATATGGGAAAGATATAGTTCATCTTTTTTATATTATGTGATACTCTAGAAGTTTATTCTATCACTTCAGGTGTGACCAAGTCATCATGAGTACTTACCGTTCGGAGAAAAGATGAGTTTGTGGTAGAATTTTATTAAAGGATGACACTCTACAAGACAAGTATGTATATTTCCCTCTGATCTTAGTCTAGTTATTAATAAAATTATTCTACTCTATGAAAAGGATATTGAAGAAAAAATGTTATAAGCTCTCTTTTTTCATCATACTTTTACCCAACCAAAAATTTATTGTATTGTGGTTGTTAACATTCCGTGATCAAGTTCTCTATCACTCTCTATTAATCTATGAGAGTTAGTTTCTCTTCCATATCCATATTTTCATGGAATAATAGTATCTGTTGTCTCTGGTGACCTTTTTACTTCTCTTCCTTTATTTTTAAGTGATATTTTTTTTACTCATTTTCTGATGTGGGACTTTAAATGAAGTTTCCATGCCCAATTTTAAAATTGCGAGAACATAATTAGCAAAAGGGGGGAAGGATGTAACATCCCAGGTAAATAAAGAATATAACATTTTCATATTTGTTAATAATTATGAATTAAATATTAATTTTACTTTAATGGGGATTCTATGTTCGATGGCATACTTGATACACAACAAATGGTTTCTTTGAAGTCAAATGTTACACACAATGCTGAGTCATACTAAAAAATAATAATATAATATTATTTTAAATGGAAGTTAACTCCTAGTCATTGTAATGGAGGGAATGAATAGAACTAACTAAAATATGATTTTACATGTTTTTTAAATGTTTTTACATTTATTAAATTAATTTTCGATATTTAAAATAAGAAAGAATCCCAATTTTAAGCATAAATACTCTAATATCCTTTAAAAGGGTCGATTTACCGCCTTTTGATGGAGAACACTCATTAAATATAGTTTTGGTCACTTTTATATGTTCTATTTGAAAAAATAAAATTATTCTTTAGAATAGGGACATCATAATTTACTTTGGTAAAATTTTTGGTATTTTTCTGATAAAATTCATTTTTAATGAATAGTGAAAACTATTGTATTTTAATTCTAAACCGCATTTTAATCTAATTTACATATATGGTTATATTATATTTTTAATTGGTTTTAATGTGTAATTAGACTATATTTTTACCATTTAATCAAATTTTTGTCACTGGTAGTAATTTCACATTGAACTTTGACATTAACAAGTGTCAATCATTTGATAGTTATTATTTCTTAAGAACACGCTTTCTGTTTTGACAATGGAAATTAATTTTAAATTAAATAATAAAAATTATATGTTTTTAATTTGGTAAAATAGAAATCATTTTTAACTAGGAAGATCAAATATATCTTAGGCTGAAGTTTTGGTATTTTTCAGAAAAACATCATTTTTTGATGAATAGTGAAACCACTGAGTAGTAGTTGAAAAACCGACTTTTTAATTTGAATGAAATTTTACCACTTCTGTGAATTGAATTTTGAAAATAAAAATTTATGAATATTATTAGTAATTAAAATGTGGTTCAATAAGATGAAAATAATTTTTTATGAATAGTAACTTTTGACTTTTACTTACCGTTGTTAAAGGTAAATATGGCAATTCAAGGTAAAAATAATATTATAATAATATAAAATTTCTTTAACACATATCCTAACCGTATTTGATGAGTAATGACCGAACAATACCATCCTTTGGTGTGACTTTTTGCCTTTGAACGCTAATTGGGTAAGATAATGATATTAATAACTTTTTATTTAAAGAAAAATAAAAATATCATAAACATGTATTATTTTGCTAAAATAATTTTAATATGGGGTTATATACTTGAAATATTTGACTATAAATATTCATTATAAATAAAATAATATTTATTAAATCATGGTAATTGTTTTATAATTTTTAGACATCAAATAAATAAAATAATTTATGACAGAATAATGATGCAGTGTTTACCTCATTAATGAATGATTTAAATAAATAAGATTATTAAAACTAAAACAATTTCTAAAACCTGTTCAATTATCATTGGATGATTTTATTTCGAACATGATTCATCTTATCTTCTACTTGAATATGTTTTGGAAGTTTAGAAACCAAAAATCATTATATAATAAAATAATATTTTCAATCTTTCAGAAAGAGCCCCTCCCCCCCTTATAAAAAGCCTTCAACTCTTACCCATTCCTCACACCTCTCCAGCCCTTTTTCTCATGCAACCACTACCCTATTAATCTCCTTACATCCATATATTTCTACTAGAAGCCTTACCTTAGTCATAAGTCACTTCAAGAAATCCTTCTGGTTCAAACCAAAGGGAGTTACCCGATTTAAAGGTAACATCTTCTCTTAAGTTATTTTCTTTTATTTTACTTATCCAACCCCAAAAATATTTTTATTCAATTATTTTATAACAACAATATTATCCTAAATATACTAGGTTTTTGTAATGATAAGGATTCAAACAACACTTACACGCACCTCCATCTAATGGGTAAAGAACATACTGTTTCTGTGGACGACAAATTAATGCCTCAGAAAACGATGATTGTTCAATTATCTTCTACCGCCTCTCATGGTGGACATTATGATGGAGATGTATTTATATGCGATATATATTATATTTATATTGTCTATATTCTTCTGTATTTTTCATTTATATCATACCATTATGTTTTCCATCATGGGTAAATGCGATAATTTCATCTGAGCAAGTGCGGACTACCGCCCCCTCAAAGTGATATGACTCGTTCAGGGAAGATGTGGAACATATAAAAGATGGAGTTAATGAAATTATATATTATATTTTATTGTAATTATAATATACATATGTATCATTATATTTTTAATTCCCTTAAATATGAAATAGAAATGAAAGTAGCGTTCATGCGTACGTATGGCTTAGCGTCTCCATGAACAGTGCATTTCATTTCTTACCTCCAAATGTTATGTACAATTATAAATACATATTTATACAGTATACATATGATATATATGATATCAAAATAATTAATATAATTCTAGATAAAATGAAATTTTGACCACATGGACAACATGTAATTATAAGAAGTTCATTTTTGACTCAAGTACCAAATATCGATAAAATGACCATTATTAACTTAAATGATTAAATAATGTTCATAACATGATAATAAGTAATGTAAAAGGAATAATAGACATGAAAATAGTTCTTAAGAAAGTACTAATTAATGTTTTTTATTATTCAGGATATTAAAGAGTGAACAGGTCATGTCGGACAGGAGGTAAGGGGTTTCTTATATCACTTTTAATTCCGTGAGATTTCTATTGTTCGCCACTTATTTATTGCATGTGGTGTATTGTGTACTTCCATTTGATATATATTATTAATATTCCCTTTATATTCACGGTACTATGTGATTCATTTTTTGGTTATTAACTTTTTGTCATAGGACTCTACTGATTACAATGTGGTAAGTGGTTTCTTATCTGACTTTTAATTACGTGACATTTCCATTGTTCGCCATTTATTTATTGCATATGGTCTATTATGTACTTAAATTTGATATATATTATCATGATTATCTTTATATTCATGGTATTATGTGATTAATTCGGTGGTTATTAAATTTTGGTCATACGACTCAATTGATTACAACGTGGTAAGGGGTTTATTATCTCACTTTTAATTCCACAAGATTTCCATTTTTCGCCAATTATTTATTTCATGTGGTGTATTGTGTACTTCCATTTGATATATATTATCATTATTAGAATTATATTTATGGTATTCTGTGATTGATTTGGTGGTTATGTACTTTTGTTCATATGACTCGATTGATTACAATGTGGTAAGGGTTTTTCATCTCACTTTTTATTCCTATGAGATTCACGCAATATTTGCCACTATTTCCTTATGTGTGGTGTATGTAAGGAAAATAATTGAATTCATTTTTTAATATAATTTAATTTATGGGAATTAAAATCTTCATTTTATGATCCTTCTTTCGTGTGGTTTATGTTTCATAAGTTACCAAATCAGTAAGGGAACCTTTCACCGTACTCTTTTAGTCAAATACTTCTTTTTTGTCATGTCTTTAAATTTTCTTTTTCATATGTTGGGATATTTCATTATATATCCTAATTAATATAAATTTTATGTCCATGTGATTATATACCATATTCTATCTCATCATCTCATTTTTTTAATTTTAAAGCGACATTGTTAGGCTATTGAATTTCTGTAAGATAACTTCTTAACCAAATTTCAATTCTTTGTGTTAAAATTAAACTTCATGATTATGCCATGCTATGAATATGTGTGAATGACCTATAATGGTTTTATACTTAATATACAATTATATTGGGTGTATTATTATTTGTCACACATATTTATGTCGTTGATTTTTCCTTAATCTAAGGATATGATCTTTGCAAGGGACATTGTCTCAATTTACATTCTATTGAGACTTATTTTTTGTTATACACCAGTTCACTTTTATATGGTGTATATAATGACCTTTGACATATTATATCATGAATATCATTATTCTAATGATACTATAGGTTTTTTAATGTAATTATTTAATTATTTTCATTCAAGTATTTTTTGAGTGGTAACAGACTATTTACCTAAAACATTGTTTTAAATGTTTTAATGATTTATTCTTATAAATAATTATAATTAATGTCCATGTTTTAAAAATGGTTTTAAGGATTTATTTATGTGGACATGATTTTTTTTAAATTAAAATTTCTTTCAAATGCTTCAAAGTTGAATGAGACACTTTGATTTAAAAATCCCATTGTTAAATTTTCTAAATGGGTTTGAAAATGGTTTTGATTAGGCCAATATATTGAAATGATATATTTTAATTTCAATTTGGAAGTGTTACCTTTACATTATGATTATTTTATGTGTTATGAATATGTTATGGTTATTGGGCATTGTTTACGTATACGGGTGGTTCCATGATAATACTATGGCAGGTGAGTTTGAGATAACACTCCAATGCATTGGGTAATGTGATGGAGTTAACATCAATGTTTCTCCTTAGAGGATTAGGGAATATATTGTGATTTATTTTCGAAAGTAACTCCCTACATAACTGTGATAGCTACAATAGAAGTATGTTATGGATTCCACAAGTTACCTTTATGATTTGTGATTACCATGTGTTATTCATAAATCTTATTATTTCACGAGGTATGTTAAAAATATTATGTTTTGATGGTGTAATGTTTTCATTATTTACTTTATAACCCTTACTGAGATTTTTATGCTCATCCCATGTTTTGAATTATTTTTCATAGGACTTAAAGATGAATAGGGTCAAGGATGGGATCAACGAAAAGTCATGTTGTCTAAAATATGGAACTAGATATGACTCTTTTTTTTCAAGAGTATTTATTTTATGGAAAAAATAGAAACTGAGTTGAATTATCTACTTTGTAATTTTTTGTGATGTAATGTAGTAGTTACGACCTAATTCTCTAAACGAATAAACTTGAAAAGATCATCAATGAGAATTATCCATTTAATTCAAGATTATGTAATGTTTTAAGGCTGGGTCCTTATATCAATGAAGAGATATGATTCATTTTGTGATACCACATCGAATTTATGTTCATAAGTATGGAACTAATAGAAAATCATGAAATTTATATACTACTTATAATTTTATAAATTTATAATATTTTCTAATTTATTTCCTAATCAACTATTTAAAAAATGAAAATATCACTCATATGTTAGTATAGACCACCGTCTCCAAGAAATGATTTATTTCAATTTGATAAATATATTTTGGTTGGTTAAAAAAGTATATTGATTGAATAATTTTTAAATTATAAACATATCATGGTTATGGAAACGATTAAACCATGACCAAGGCATAAGGATTGAAATATTCAAACAAAAAACATGGATAAAAATGGAATGGTTGACACTCAAATACAGACTTTAGTAAGTAATTATTAATAAATAGTTAAATAGAAGTTATTAATGAATATTTTCATGTAATACAAATAAAAATATGGTTCTAATATATATTTAGAATATGTTTAATATTATTAAAGTAGATATCAGAGTGTTTATGATCAAGTAGATCCCTTTGGTATGGGTTCATTTTACAATATTATTCTTTTTATAGATTATTTATTTCCAGTTTTTTGGGTGAGTTATATTATCATTCAATATTTAACCCATATATTTTATTCAAATGTAGTTAATTATTATACGTTCAAGTATTATTTACATTTTTATCACCTTAGGAACTCAAAATGATGGGAATATTTATTTTAATAAGAACAGAATATATTTTCTTATTTTGAATGGGAATATTTTCCCACCATGAATATTCATAATATTACCTTATGATTGTTTTTATCCACATTTAAATGACTGATTTTTTTTATGATTTCTTTCAAGTTTTATAAAAACATTTTATTGGAATCCACTTTTAATTTTCCTTAGAAGTTGTTTTTATTACAAAAAAGGGAAAAAAATTTAATGATTACCCAGAGGATTCATTTTCCCACTATCATAGATGTTTTTTTATAAAAATAAATATATTTTTTTCCATTTTTGTTCAAGTAAAATCATATACCCATTATTTTGGGAGTTTGTTTTTAAAATTTTTTGAAAAGAAAATTATAATTCATCTAATTTCTAATGCGAATTTCTAAAGAATTTGGAGAAGAGATTTTTCATCTATATCAAAATAATTTAAGGATTAGTATGATTAATAGGGAAAAAACTATAATTAATCTATCTAAATTATTTCTCAGGATGTATTATGAACTTTCTTTTCCCTAGAAGTCAATTTTTAATTTACAAAAAAGGGGAAAAAATTTAATGATTACCCAAAGGATTTCTTTTACCACTATTGTAAATGTTTTTTATAAAAATAAATATAAATTTTTCGATATTTTTTCAAATAAAATCATATACCCATTATTTTGAGAGTTTATAGTTTTAAATAATTTTTCAAAAGAAAATGATATTTCATCTTATTTCCAAAGAGGCTTTCTAATGTATTTGGAGAGGATATTTTTCAACTATTTCAAAATAATTTAATTATTAGTATGATTGATAGGGGGAAAAAATAATGAAACTATCTAAATTATTTCATTGGATATATTATGATCTTGTTTTTGTAATTCTTGAGTAAAGATAATATTGAAATTTTTATGAACGTTTTTTAATATGATTTTTTTAATTTGGTACTGTATTTTTATTTATTTATTTAATATGCTGAATGAATTTTGATTAGTATATGAATGGGTGGGGACTACTATTGGGTAACTCATTGATGAATTGGTAAGTTTAATGAAAAAACTATCTTGTGTATTTGGTGTATGCCGTACATAGAATAGTTTGATGTATTGGAATGAGGACAAGATGAAAAGATTATGATTCCCAACATTATGCATTCAATCATTACAAAACCAATTATTATTATACATGTGCATATTTATTTTTTTATTTATTCTATAGTTTTAATGACCCAATCTTTTATTAATGGAAATTTCTCTTGATCTAATTAAATGTATTATTATGGTTATATAAAATGTAAACTTCATTGGTTTTATGATTTTGTATTTTAAAATACCTTTATGAATTGTGACCATTTATAATATTGTTGTTGAACAGTGATCACATGATTAGTATAATTATATGGATTTAACAAATCCAATTTACCCAGACAACAGAAGCAATGGCCTCATCCAATATACTTGCCTCATACGAAGACCATTTTTTAGATCTCGGAATAGAGGTGACATCATTGGGCTTTTCTCTTGACCAAGATGAAGCTGAGCTTGAACACGTTATGCTTTAGCGGAACCGATTACGTGAGAAGTGGAAGTTATTAGAGATTACCACCGAAGCGATGTTATCCGAGCCACCCCAAGAGTCTTTCACCATCACACACCTTAACCTTCAGTCTTATGCAGGTGTTATAAGGGGTTATTTAACAAGACCCTTGCACTATGACTGTGAATTATTTTTGTATAAATAATATGCATTCATTTTATTGTTGTTACTTTGTAAATAGTTTTTAAAGCACAAATAATATTTTTAGTTAATATTCACCTATGAAATAAATTTTGATTAATTAATTAATTTATGAATTAAATAATATTTTAATAAAATATTGTTATTATTAAATTACATTTTATTAATGATCATATAATTTCGTGAATGCAATTGTAATTTTTATTAAAGTTTGAAAGCTGTTTTTGTCAAAATCCTGGAATTTTCAGTAAATGTCAGTTTTTTATTTTAAAAGTTAAAATTCACATATTTATTAATTTATTTAGATAAAATTAATATTATTTTGGGAATAATGACATTGAAATTATCAAATGGTGAATTTTTCATAATTTTCTGAGATAGTCGAATTTTTGGGTAAAAATTAAATACCGTTTAAATATATAATGTGTTTTATGAAATCATAATGACAAAATAGTGGTGTAATAAAATAATATAAAAATTATGTTCAGCCAATATATATTTTACCATTAAAATAATGTGATTTTGGGTTTGTTTTATTAATTTTACAAAGCTTTAGTTGACCCTTCAAGACTTATAAAACATTTTGTCTTTTTAAATTATTTTACTTGAGAGTGTGACTCACCTCCACATATGAAACCCTATTATTTTAAGATGTTCGTCCATTGGAATTATATAATATTCTTTACCAGTCCCCTTTTACAAAAACCATGGGCAAAAACCATGGGATTCATTGTGGATTGGATTAGTTTAACGTGAGTTGTCCCAAACCTAAATAATAATGAATTCCCTCTCCTTTCCTATATAAACCCACCCATGCTCTCCCTTCCTCTTCAATAAAAGTATTTAGAGTTAGAAAACCCCCTGAAATCCTCTCTATAATACCCTTCCAAGGTTCCCAAGGCTCCCAAGAAGCCTCTCTCAAGCCTCTCCCAAGCCTTTGGGATCGCACTTCCAAGTAAGGGATTCTCACTTTCCTTATTTATGTCCAAGTTTCCTTATATTGTTATTCCCTTTTATTTTCAATTATAAATGTTGGGGTACGATTTTTAATCTCCACCATACTGCCCTAATTATTTTTTAATTATTAGATATCCCTTTATCACTCATTAACTCCTCCCATGTACACCTGTTACCATGCCTAAATTCATTAAGGAATTTATCTCTCCTCATTTACATTCAAGAAATTATTTTTTATTATGAATCTAAAATCCATTAACTATGTTGGGAAAAGTATCCATATGACCCCCTTACTTCAAATTTCATGTATATATGATGAGAAACCCATTTATCTCTCATCAACCTTTTTTATTAATTCTTGTGTCACATCGTTATGCTGCTGAAATTGCACCACGATTTTCTAAGCCAATGTCATTGTGTATTGAAAAACATACCCATTTCTCTATGAAGGGTATTCACCTTTATGCACAGTTACTTATTGATTATAAATCTTCATGTATGTATTCCACATCTCTTTATCATGGAATAAATTATGATGAATGATTCCATTATGTATGATCCATGTGGCACACTTATGCATGAGATGAAAGGATTATAAAGGGTGCACCCTAATAGCGCTCCAATGCATTGGCTAAAGTATAGAATCATGATTCATCATGTGAAATGAGTGTCGAATCATGAAAATTTAATTGAAATGAGGGTTTACTCATGCTTAATGTGCAATGTGGGTTTACTCATGCTCCATGTGCAATGAGCCTTGGCTCATGATAATTCCATGTTAAGTGTTGTTGCCACATTTCCATGTTATGATTGTCATGATTTATCATGACTTTATGTTTATGTTACTTTTATGCTCCATTTATATTCCTATTAACTAATATGTATTGTATTCCTCATGTTATTCCATGTTTACTCCCTTATTGGGATTTATAGCTCACCCTTTTCTTATGCATGTCCCGAGGTTATCCCATGCAATACTAAGTACAAGGGAATGTAGTGGTCCTGTAAAGGATGTTTTCAATAAATATGTTGTGTGTTTTATGTTCTAAGTTGTTATGTAACGTTTCTAAGCCCCAAAGACACAAGGCCTCTCGATATTCCATGTTGTATCAAGTGAAGAGTTAATGTAACAAATCATGTTTAAGTTTGTAATAAAAGAGAAGGGTTGTTATAATGGTTATATCCCCATTTCATGATATTAGTTATATAGAATATTTTATTATTATTTATCTCATCCATATTATTTATGACTTTTTTATCTTATGATAGTTTGTGCAAAATGATTTAACTTAATGAACATCCGAGTTCACCACTTATTATGTTTCTAATTCCCTAGGGTATAAATAAGTTATGTTTCAATGGTTTAAGGGATGTGATAAATAAAATAAGAAATTTTTATGAATTTTACATGCTTAGATTTATGTTTCCAATGTATTATATATGAATAATGTATGAATCTAGTAACATAAGTCTACTACTATTATATCCCATAAGATACAATCTATTTTATTTTATATCAATGCAGTTAGGTAACCAATATCATTGGGTTACTATATTCAGTGTTGTTACAAAATCCATGATAATGGAAGACAACTTTATAGTGAAATTTTATTAATAAACTCTTGATTAGCTCTCATTTCATGGATTCATTAACATATAGATTATGAAGAAAGTATAAAATGAGTGGAATAAAAAATATATAAAATTTGAATTTATAGTGAAATTTGCATTAGTTTTGTCACATTTTCATTTGTGAGATCCTTATGTATATAAACTATTAAAGACCTTCCTTAAAGTGTGCATAAAGTGGGATAAAGAGGAAGTGATACTTGGGTGAATTTAGAGTATTATTGAAATATAATATAATGATATTGTACCCTATAATAGAGTTCCAATTTTATATAATTATACGCAAACAACAATGCATGGTTGTTAGTTTTGGTATACCAACACATCATCGTGTAAATTTTTAAGGGATTTAGAATAGTATGAGTTATCCTTGTAAATTAGTCTTGTTCTTATTTGGTTTACATTTTACATATAATTTTCATATTTTATGAGAATTATTTTTAGGTAGAGATAGAATGAAATGTGTTCCCAATAATACGAGAAAAAAAATCCAATATTTGGTGAGTGTTACAGATAAATTTGTTAATTGGTCACCACTAAAATTGACCTTTCTCTCCAACTGTCTTGAGACCCACATCACAATGCATTGGTCCTAAGAGCTATATCAAAACCAAAAAATAATGACATAAAGTTCCATCAATAAAATATTATATATTTTGACAAACATATAGATATGTTTATAAGGAATCATTATTTTAATGTACTAAATTTGATGGATGGAAAAGGGATGATTTGAAACACATATACTTTTGGTGTTTATTTATTGGAGTATTTAGAACATGATAGTGATTTAAGGATTCATAATGAAAATGTTTGTGATGTAAATACATAAATGACATTGGTTAGTTATATAATCATAAAATAACTCAAGAAAACACTTCATTGAGCTATTGGTTTAAATTTAAGGTATATATTCATGAAATTTTATAATAAACCCCTAAAAAAAGATGTTAATATATATTACTTAAAAAATATTTAATGAAAATTTATTAATGTTATTTTTTTTATATACAAAACCAATTAATAATATATTATATAAATAAGAAATAAGAATAAAAAAATTTTTGACGAATGTTTCAATGAATATGGATACACCCACTAATGTGAAAAAAATAAATATTAATTTATTTAATTTTGAAACTAATATATATTTTTTATACATAGATTAATATTTAGATTGATCATCAGAGATGAAAAGAAATTATGATTCCATTGACTAAGTGAAAAAATATCAATATTGAAATATGGATAATTCTCAAAAAATAATCACAAGGAGATAAAATATTTATAAGAAATGGTGTATTATTTACAAATCATAAAATGAGTGGATCCATAATTTCAGTGCACAATATAAAATTTCTAATTAGAGAAAACAAAAAGACACAAGTAGTAAATAAACAAAATTACTTTTTATACACTAACAATAAGTTAAACAAAGAGGCATGAAAATTACAAATGCAGATTAAAAATTTAATCCTAAATAGAAAATACAATTTAAATAATATTTTAAAGGGGTTTAATTATTTATTCATATATGGTGTCACATAATAAAAAACTCTAATGAATAGAGAATTTTTTATAATTAACAATGGAACAAGTTGGTGTAAATTATAAGAGTTATAATGGAACTATCCTTATAAAATTATTTCTTCATTCTAGTCATTACAACATCATAAATCAATCATAAAACTTAATAACCACATTCAAATACTCCTATTTGATGGTGATAATGTTGTTATAAAATAACACATTCAATATAAAAAAGATTATATACATAAACCACATATATTATTAACTAATATAAATATTTTCTTCCTACACATTCACATAATTAATTTTATTTGGATGCTTTATTGACAATTTAACAATGTTAAACCTTTTACATGTCTTTTATTTTCATATAACCTTTTATAATACATGTATAAGAAGAAAAATTTAAGGTTCTAGAACTAATATTAAAGAAAACAACATATGAAATCATAAATTTTAAATAAGAATTATGAATGCTACCCAATAGATAACATAACTAATATTCCTTTCATTCATGTGGGTTGAATATACATAACATCCGGTGACCAAAATAATATAAAACATTCAACATTAATTATATTATAATGAATTTTATTTCATAATTATATTATTGTATCATTGTATATCAAGGAATGAAAGAAACCATCACCGAGTCTCTGTATTTTATAACATTTCACACATATAATTAACTATTGCATCATCATGTAAATATAACACACTGAATGACATGTACTATATATTCTTAAAACAATAAATTGAAGTGATCTCATTTGGGTTGAAAAAATAAAAAAAGATACCCAATTATGTATGTAAATATTATTTCACTAAAAGATACATTTCAGTAAGGAAATAGATATATAAATAGAAAATTAACATACATGGAAAACTATTGAAACAGATGTATAGAAAAATTTTCATCATTAATAATATCCATGATATATTTCTAAAATATTGTTAATGCTTAATATCTTCCATATATATTTGTTTTCATCAAAAACTCATTGTGAAAATTTATTATAGAATATTCACGAGTTAATTTTCTAAACTGATCAATAGCCTCAAAATTATCTTATGGTGATGATTCTGAAAACCTTTTCTTCTTTTAAATCGATTAATTTGATTTAAAAAACACATATGTGAAGAAAATTTAAGAAACCATTATAAATAACTTTGAATAAAATGTTAATAAAAATTAAAAATCAACACATGCGTCATATGTCAGCTAATAAAAAGGCTATCAGGAGAGAGTAAAAAATATCCTATATAACCAAAACTCTAGACACCTTATTTATAGGCCACAACATTAGAGAATTAAGATCACTAAATCATGTACCACTACTATTAATTAACCTATCAGAATAAAATGATGATGTTTATAATCCCCAAAATTATATATGATTTTATATGCCAAAATATGTACATAGGGATCCCATGCCTGAAACTCAAATTACAATATTGGGTTTGAAAAAGGAGGTGAAGGATCTTGGTTAGTAGGATATACATGTTGTGCAGGCTATAACAGAATTATATATTTTTACTAACACAATTTTTATAAAAATTTTAATTTGATCAACTTTTGACTATTAAATAACTTGTTGCTCAACCACAATGGAAGTAATATTCACCTTGTATTTGGTATCCCTTGATGTTATACATGGTTGACCAAAAAATTTCTAATACCAACACCCATCCCATATCATCTATGTGGAATGAGTGTTCTTGATTTTCCAAAATAGTATCCAGAATATCCATCTCATGCATAAGGATAAAATCCCCCACATTGGTTTCTATTAAAGGGAGTCTTGACATGATACGTATTAGTATTTAATTTACAAAATACATTTATTCATGAAAATTATAAATAATTTTATATTATATTTTTAGCTACTTCTTGATATATTCATAAGAAACTTCCACATTTTTTATCCCCTCCCTTTTCCATTTTTATGTAGTGTGTGGGGATATGGAGGGAAAAAGCCACTTTAGAGGCACTAATTGATTTATATTTTAAAGAATTTAAATTTTTAGAAATCATTTACTCTATTAAATGATATATACTAGATGATAATGTATGAGGATATATGTTCTGCAACTAGATCTCTTGATGAGAACTCAAGATACATAGTACATATGAATAAATGAATACATTATAATGTAATAAACAAATAATTTTATAAAATTTATTATTTATATAAAAATCTTCATAAGGTAATGGTTTCATCCATCCCATTGGATAGAAATTTCTCCCATGTATCTGTATCATAAAAACCATGCTTGACCCATGTGATTTTATTCTTTCTCACCTGAAATAACATAATAAATGATAATTTTTTTTAATATATATTCATCTAACTGATGAAACAGATTCCCAAAACTACTTAATTTTTGTATTTCTTTAGAGTTGAATGTCTTATATAATTGAATATATTAAATATTAGGAATGTTAAATATATAATATTTGAAGAATTAGATAAAAAATACATCTGTTGAGATATTTTACAAATAAATGCACCCACATATAAACTTTCATCATTTCATAGATTATTTTCCATTTAGGATATAAAATATTTTACATGAAACATATCTATAAGGCCATGTAACTCATAAAATGATTTCCATATAGACCATTTAAATAATTGTTATCACAAAATTCAATTAGTATCCATTGTTCCTCATAATAAATTTAACGTTTTTATAATCATGTAATCTCATGACGACCAACGGTGGTCATTGTAGTTAATATAGAGGAAGAAATGTTTTTTATAGAAGGATCACTAATAATTTTGTAAATAATATTTGTAGAAAAATATTAATTTAATTTAATATTTTCATTATTGAAAAAATATTAATATAAAAAAAATTCATATACCTTAGTAAATGTTCAATTTCCTTGGGATTCATTATATATATTGTTGAATGTAATGATGTTTTTTGAATCTGAACATTATTAGAATAAAACCATTATTTGAAGTAATGAATTTTACTTTTCATAACAATAATAGAATTACACCTATTATGTTAACTAATACATTTGATGAAAAATTAACATCAAAAAACAATTATTATAAAAATATCCAAGAAAACAATAGTGTAAATAAATGTTTATGTTTGAAAATAATAATAATAATAATAATTCCATGCTTTTTAACCAAAAAATGTGTAACTAAGAAATGAATATAATAGATAATTAAAAAGAGATGAAATGATACTCTTATATAGGTTAAAATATTCAAGAAAAAATGTTCTCTTTACTTGTTCAAATTTTATAAA
This sequence comes from Viscum album, assembly GCA_963277665.1. Lineage (NCBI taxonomy): Eukaryota > Viridiplantae > Streptophyta > Magnoliopsida > Santalales > Viscaceae > Viscum > Viscum album. The sequence continues at coordinate 881,488,664 of OY728132.1, forward strand.
AAATAATTATTTTGGTATTCATTAACCTAAAAACATTAAATTTAAATTGATGAATATAAATTTATAAAATATAATTCAACATCCCAGTTATTTTTATCCTTTAGTGACCATGTAATATTTTAAGAAATATTATATGAGACCTTTTTGGTACCATAGGTTTTCACAGCAAGAAATAGATTTCATTTTGAGTTTGGATTCAATCCAAACTGGGTTGAGAGAGGAGTTTTCAAGTCAAGTAATATTATTGGGTAGGGGGATTTTGTGGTGAGGTGTCATTTTTACCTAATATTTTCCAACATTTTGGGGTACAAAATTTGGAGGATTGTGATTTTTTGGTAATGGAATGACATTAACACAAATAAAATAGCTACATGATAAGTTATATGAGGCTATTAGTGTAGTTCACAATTAAAAATCTAGCGAGCATTGCATCAAAAATATGAAAAGGATAGTGTTTATTACATTGTATATAACTTCATGATTTTTTAGTTGTGTTATATGAGTTTCTGTTCACTCTCCCAAAAAATAAATGTGATTTTGTATGAAGGAAGTGAGTTTTATGCTAAAGGAGATGTCAAATTGTTCATGTTCAGTGCATACAGATAGATTCATGCATAGTCGTAGGATCATAATGTAGTTTCAAAAAGGATGACATGCATCTATAAATCAGTGAAAGCCTCCATTATTTATACCAACTATCTAAATAATGATAAATAGATTATTCATTATGAAAGAGTTTTGCGATGTAGAGTTCGATTAAAAAAACAAATGATGTGTAAAAACTGAGTGGTTGCACAAATGTACAAAAGTTGTGTGACAAAAAAAAGGTTTATAGAAACTGAAGTTTTTCATGAAAATAAAAAAATTCATGTTAATATACACATGTTTTTTAATCCTAAGGATTTCAACATCTATTTTTGGTGAATAGTGTATTCTAGAGAATCAGTTCAATATTGTGGTGAATGTAGAGTCTCATGTCAATAAAGGACACGGACTCGTGTTCCCAATAAGTTGATGCGGCCTTCATGTTGATAAATTTATAAATAATTCACCCCATATAGTAAACAATAGTGATTCTATGGAAGTGATCAGGGGAGGAGATGTGAAATCCCTAAACTTATTTTAATGGTAGTGTTCCTTTCATAGAGTGATCTATTCTGAAAAATTAAAATCCACAATATCTATTAATGTTTAGTAGATTTATGTAAAACTGATACACTTTAGACATATGATCCATGGACTAACCCTTAGTGGTGATATAAGAAGGATTCTATGTTTTGTTTCAATTTCTATATATGGGTGTTTGAAAATTTCATGATTCCATTAGATAGGTTTAGCAGGTCCATACCAACATGGGGATATGATCTGTATCATGTAAATAAAAATTTGACACCCTAATTAACCCCCTCTAATGGTGTTCCAGTGAATTATAGGAAGGAACATCATCAATATACACATCACCAAAATGAATTATTTCCATTAAAAAATGGAAGAAAACTAATCATTCTATGGATCAAAAACATAAATCATTTCATTTTCATTAACACTATGATAAAATATTCATCTTTGAAACTAAATATTTTCAAATCAGCCAGTGTAAATCAATACTCAACATGTTTCACACCACTAATAATATAAACCTAGTTATACTTAAACCATGGTACTCGAAATATAGTGTAACCAATCTCCCATATTTCCTCAACAACATGAAAATTTGATATTGATGTAACATCTCTTATTTTTAAAATGCAGCACTATATTTGATAGCATACTAGATATGATACACATGGTATAAGTGAACAACTAAATATTATAATTTAAATGTTTCCATTATATCATATCTATTAGAATGATTGGTATGAACAAGATTAATTGAGTTACAAAAATATGGTTTACACACACACACACACAGATATATATATATTTCTTGGTTACCAACTAAATACAAATGAATAAAACCCCTTTTGAAAATAAAACGAAATAATTTTCTGAAAAATTATTTAAAGGAGAAGAACTATATTTATAAAATTATTAAATCACCCTTTTAGGATTATATAAATGGTATATATATATATATATTATTCAATATAATTTTTTAAAATTTATCTTATTCATTTTCTTGTAAAGATTAATAAACAAATCCAATCTTACGCACAAAATAAATATTCTTCAAAGAAGGCGATTCTTTCACCATTTAATGGAACAATTGTCATAAATAATGTTTTAGACACTTTAATAAATTCAATTTTTTAAAAATAAAATTCTTTCTTGAAATAAGAATATAAAAATTTATTTTAGTTTATGTTTTGGTATTTTTCTCATAAGCTTTATGTTATAACGGATTGTGAAAAAATATTCTATTTTAATTGATAAAATATTTTTCAACTAAATAATTTATAGTTTAGAATAATATTTTATTATTATTTTTAACGTATAATTAGAAAAAATTTATATCATTTTATCCAATTTAATTAATTTAAATTAACTTCATATTGAAATTGTATATAGAAACATTTCTATCTTTTGAGTGTTTTTACCTTAAAGGCTCCTTTTTCTAGTTATGTGAATATGAAAATTTTTAATTTATTTAAAAGATTTTGATGTTTCAAATTTTAAAAAATGGATCTCATATTAGGAATAATAATTTAAAAATTTATTAAATAGGTCCCTCTTATTTTTGAACATTATAAATAGTAAATTTAGTAATTTTCTACTGTCATGGTTAAAGGTAAATATGGTAATTAAGGATAAAAAAATATTTTAAATATTATAAAAGTACCCAACCACTTGTCATATTTTTATGAGATTATTATTTTGCATCACTAAGTATTACAGGATTAGTTATGAGACCATTTATTGAATTTTGGTTGAGATTATAACCATAATAATATTACATTCAATGTAAAGTCAATTTAGTCATAGTTTTGTTTTTAACAAGGGAAATATTTTTAATATAGGGTTATATAAGGGATATGTTAGAATATAAATTTTATTTTTAAATATAATTTTTTTATCTATGTCATGTTAATTTATTTATAAATTTTACTAATTAAATAATTACCTTAAATGAGGATACAATGACGATGCATTAATTATTTCATTAACATAAGAATAAAATAAAATATATAAAAAATATAAAAATAAATATTATTTGATATAATTAATGTCATATTTTTTTTATGGAGTTGACATGATAGTGATGATTTATATTTATTGTTTCAAATTTAGTTTTTTTTGATATTTTTATGATGTCTTGTATTAAATAGTTTCAATGCTGATATTATTGATATTTTAAACAAAATTATATTTAATTAAATTATATAAAATTTATAATGATATAAATTTCAAAAAATATTTTTGATAAATTTAAAAATTTCATCAATTACTCATTTATTTTTCATTTTAAATATATTCTTGTAAATATATTGACCCACAAAAAGTAAATTACATGATATCACAATAAGAGTTATATGGGTTAAAACAAAAAGATAAGGATTAAAAAATTAATAAAAAATTGACTAATTTTAAATTAATGAATGGAATTAGACCTATAATAATCATATATTAAAAATAAATCAGTTTTTATTCATTTTTAATAGGTAATTAATTTATACTAATTTATTATTTTATAGAATTCAACAGTTCCCCCACGCTCTCTTATAAAATGCCACCAGTTCTTATCATTTCATCACACTTGAAACCCCATTTATTTTGTCAAATATCTACCAAATTAATATCCTAGAATACCTTCCCAAATTATTGAGGCCTCTTTTAGGCATAAAACCCTACGTATAGGTGTTAATTCTCTAACCAAAGGAGGTCTTCTGAAGAAGAGGTATTGTTTTTAATTAAGGGTTTCTGTTTAATTTCATATTCCACTCCCATAAAATATTCTTCCATCATAATGAAATAATAAATCAAGTATCCTCAATATACTTATATTTTATTATTTTAATATCATTACCTAAATCCTTATATATTTTCATCAAATTAGAAATGAATTATATTTTCGTGTGTATAGAAGACTACCACCTCACGAACTGATATAATTCATTTTTCATTACTGCATCTTAGGATGGGTTATAATGTTAGAATTAAAATTTATATATGATATTAATTACATATATATAATTATTATATAAAATATTTCATTTAAGTTATTACCTTTCCATTCATGTTAAAATGAAAATTTCATTCGTTTATACTTGTGAACTATTACCTCCTTGAAGCGAGGGGATTCATTTTTCATCACCACATCATGTGGATGATATATGTAATCATATTCAAATGATTAATAATATATTTATGATATTATGATAATTGTTTAATGATAAAATAATTTTTATCTTCTTTCCATAATGATCAACTAAAAATAGAAATAATACTCAGACATATGTATGACCCACCATCTCTATGATTATAATGTTTTTTCATTTTTAATAAAAATACATAAATAGTTTGATTTAAAATTATAATTGTTTTTTGAAATTGATTATTATTTCATTAATATTATTTCATATTTTATGGAATTATGACCAATTTGAATAATTACATCATTCTAATTTCACTTTATACTAAAGTGATGAATACCAACAAAACACCCGACCTAAACATAATAATTATATAATTTTTATAAAATGATAAGTGATTAAAATATAATATTAAACATTAAAAGGTTCTAATAAAGTTACATAATTATCATAAGTTTATTATTTATGAAGATAAATATTGTACATGATTATTCAGACACATGGTAAGGGAATTTCTTTTAAAAACCTCTTTTAATGATACTCTTTCAATTATTTCTATACAATAAAAAATTAATGTTTTTTAACACATATGAAATGTAAAAAATTATAACTTTTATATTTATTTAACATAATTATGTTTCCATTTCTATTTTAAATTTTCTTCTTATGTAATGTGTTTCCATTTAGGAGCACTTGAATTTATAAAAATGAAATGTGATTTCAAAGAGGGAATGCTATTTTTTTGTTTATTCATGTTTTATGTGTTATGATGATAATATGGTTCTTGGGAATTATTTATGAGTATAGTTTGATCTATTATAAACTAAGGTAGGGTGAGCCCATGATATATCTCGAATGAATTGTTTCATAAGATGAAGTTAATAAGTAGGGTTTTTCCTAAGATTTTAAGGGAATATATTGGGGTGGGTATTTTTAATGTATCCATGAAGTTTACTCCATATATTTCCATCCTAGTTATAGTAAATATAAGAGTGATATGGAATTGATTTTACATGTTACCATTAATAATTATTTTTTCTATGGAGTTTTACAAGAATTTTATAATTTCATGAGCTAAGTTACAAACCATTTGTTTTGTGTGTGAAACTTATAACTCTGTGAAAATGTTTTTGTGGGTTTATAAGTATTCTTGGAATAAACCTATATTTTATTATTTTTAGGTCCCTTATTGATCTTTTTATTCCAATCCCATGTTTTAAAATTTTTATCATAGGTTTCATGGGATAATAGGGACTAGGATGATATCAAGGAGAAAAGTGTGAGGATTATTCATAAAGGAAGCCATATTTTATTTTAAATAAAATTTTAGTGAAAAATTGATACTGAGTAAAAGTGTCCACTTGTAATGTACGGGTTTACTATGTAAGATTTGGTCAAAATTTCCTAAAACTATAAAAAATATATATTTGTGAAAATAAAGGTATTTTTATTTTTTAAATAACTAGAATTATTAATATTTTATGTTTAGGTCCATATAATTGGTATGAGAGAAAGGTTTAAACAACTTTGTAGACAATGATGTTTTCTTAAGAGTTAGGGGCATCATCAGGAGTTTATAACATTATGGTTGATCATAATTTAAGTGTATTAGAATCCCATGTTGACACTTTAATTTATGATGTTTTAAGGTGAATTATGGTATTTTTGGAGGCATTCATATTTGTGTTAAATATGGGTAGTTACATTTTGTGTTGAAAAATGAATGGTATGAGATATCCATTATGGTTAAAATGTGTTACATTTATCATTGAGTATTTTATAAAATATTTGAAATGTTATAATAATGATTTTGTTTTTGAAAAAGGAAAACCCATAAGATTTCTGATGACCTGCTCCTTCTGAAAAGGAATAGGAATCAAACACATGATTGAAGGGATAAAATGGTGAATAGACTACCACTAACATAAGTGATGTCCTAGTTTATTGAATATTGATTTTAGTAAAATAAATTTGTTGATAAATAATAATTCTATTTTGAGAAAATATCTCTTAATGAATTTTAAGGATAATTATTGGTTGAATGGTCTATGTTGAACATTTGGTATTATTTTTGAATTTGGTAGATTGATGTAGTTTTTCATCATACAAGGTTTATTTTTGTGGGGGAATTATAATATCTTGTACATAACATCATCATTTTAGATAATGTAAAAAATTTGAGAAATAAATATTTAACCTTTTTCTTATTAAGTGATTCAGTAGAAGTTGATTCAAGTGATTTAGGCATAAAAAATCATCATGAATACTCATAATTTAGAGAAAAGGATGGGGTTGTAGTGAAAATTGATTAAAATAGAAACTAATATTTTCAAGTAAGCATGTTTCCTTACATTCTTAGTCCAAGTGGAAAAATAATTCCTCAACTGTATTAAAAGGATCTTAAAATAATAATGTTATATATTAACTAGGTTTACTGTGAAATCAGTGTCCTTTTAACTCATCATAGATTTATTGTATTGTGAAAGTTAAATTTCTTACAATTTTTCTGTATCACTCTCTATGATAACATGAATGTTTTTTTCTATTCCATTTCAATGTTTTCTTACATGAAACCCTAGGTTTTTTAACTCTGGTGACCTTTTCACTTCTTTTTATTTATTTTAATGTGGTTGTCTCATTAACCCTTAATCTAATGTGATATTTCTATAATTGTATTTTGAATAGTCAAACCATAGTTACTAAGAGATAATTAAAAAATGAGAGGATAAAATTTCTAGGGGGAGAATATAACATCCCATGTTTCATAAAGGAATCATTCTGCTCGATAGCATACATGATACACTACATCGGGATTAAGTGAAACAATAAATATTAATTTTTATATGTTAATGTTATAAAATAGATGATAAAATGAAATATATGAACATTATTAACCTAATTATAAAAATATGGTATACAGATGTATATTTTTTGGGGGATTAATTAATTATAAATTAAAGAGAAGCCTTTTGAAAATAAAAAGAAACCATTTTATGAAAAACTATTTACATAAGAACAACTAGGTTTAAAAAATAATTAAATAAATTATATTGGATTATATTAATTATATATATATAAATAATATTAAATATTATTTTTAAAATTCATATTATACAATTTCTAGACGTGATATAAGAAAAATTCCAGTTTTATGCATAAAAGAAGTATTTTTCAAAAAATTGAGTTTTGCTGCCTTTTGATGGAGCACTTTTCATAAATCTATTTCTAATAAATCTATTAATTTTATTTTAGAAAATAAAATTTCTATTTGAAATAATAATATAAAAATTTACATTGGTTTAACTTTTTGGTTTTTTCTAATAAGTTTCATGTTTAAATGAAGAGTGAGAAATTCATTATTTCAATTGGAAAAATGTTTTTATTCAAAATAATTTATAGTGGTAAATTATATTTTTTATTGTATTTAATGTATAATTAGATCAATTTTATTTTAATTATTAGTTTTTAGTTCATTAGAATCAATTTCCATTGAATTTGGATATAAAAACATTTCAATCTTTTGATTGTATTTACTTTAAAAACTCATTTTATTTTTCCGTCAATGATGTTAATTTTTAATTAATTTTTTAAATTTATATGTTTTGAATTTTTAAAAATGGATTCCATATTAGTAATCATAATTTCCAAATTTATTAAATAGGTCTCCTTTATATTTGAACATAATGAATAGTAACTTAATTATTTTTTATTAACACTGTTAAAGGTAAACCAGATAATTAAGGGTAAAAAATAATATATAATTATCGTATCTCTCGTTTTAATTTTATGGGATGAGTGTGTTTTTTCATTAGTATATAGGGTTTGTTATCATAAAATTTATGGATTTTCGGATGAGAATATAACCATTATAATGTTATATTCAAAGGAAAGTCAATTTAGTAATACTTTATTTTTTTTCACGAGAAAGTTTTTTAATACGGGGTTATCTAAGTAAAATTGTAGTATATAAATTGTATTTTGAAATATAATATATTTTTCTCAATATAATTTTAATTTACTCACAGTTTTTATTGATAAATAATTTCCTTAAATGGTGACATAATGACGATACAATAATTTGTTTACTAGTGTAAGAATAAAATAAATTATATTAAAAATATTAAAATAAATATAATTTGATATAATTAATGTGATACAAGAATGTTTAAGATTACTGTGAAATGTTAGTGATGTTTTATAAGTTTTGGTTTTCTAATTTATCTTGTTATTATGATATTTTTAAGAAGTCAAGTATTGAATAATATCAAAATTTATATTACTGATATTTTAAAGTAAATAGTAATTTATTAAATGATTAGTAATTTATAAAAATTTAAATTTCTATAAAATGATTGGAATAATTTTTAAAATTTCTTAAATTACACATTTAATTTTCTTTTGGCATGTTTTAGGAAATATATTAACCCTTAAAGTGTAAATTACATGATATCATGGTAAAAGATAAAAGGGTTAAATATGGTTTAAAAAATATAAGGATTAATAAAATTATACAATTTTATAATTTTAATATATTTAATTGATTTAGACACATAATAATCAATATTTTAAATAAATTAGTTTATATCCATTTGGAATATAAAAATAATGTAAATAAATTTAATATTTTGAATAATTACAGGAGTTCCCCTCCCATATCTTATAAAAGGGAACCCATATTATATTTTGTTAACACTTAAAAAACTATTTTATTCAGAAAATATCTTCCAAAATACATTCCTATAATCCTTCCACATATTCTAGAAGCCTTATTTTATACATAAAACTCTCCAAATATGTGTTATGTTTTTAATCAAAGTAGGTCATCCAAAGAAGAGGTATCATTTTTACTCAAGTGTATCTATTTTATTTCTCCTTCCACTTACATAAAATGTTTTTTAGCCATGATGAAATAATAAATCCGTAATCCTAAATATAATGAGATGTTATTATGTTAATATCATCACCAAAATCAATCTCCAATTTCCTCAAATGGGAAATTGATTATTTGTTCGTGTGTACGGATGACTACCACCTTGTAAACCAATATAATTGATTTTACATCACTATCTATGAAGGATTATTATAATTATTGAAATAATATCTATATATGATATTCATTAAATATTTATCATTATAAAAAGGATATTTTTTATGTTATTACATTTCCACGTACATAGACATGATAACATCATTTGTTTGTATGTCTGAACTATCACCAACACAAAGTGATGTGATCCGTTTTTCATCACCAAATAACATTGATGATATAAATAAATATATTTAAAATATTAATATTATATTATTATATTATTATCATTCTAGAAAATAATAAAATAGGTAACTTATTTCTATAGTGATCATTGAAAAATGGAAGCTTTACTCATGCGTACGTATGACCCACTATCTCCATGATTATAATATTGTTCATTTTTCATAACAACACATAAATGATTTGATTTAAATGTATAATTGTTATATTAAATTTTCATTATTTCATAAATATTATTTTGTAGATTTGGGAATTATGACCACTTTTACTATTGACCTCATACCAAATTCTTTTTAGACTCAAATACCGAAAAACGAAAAAATATCTGACACAAATGTAAATAATTATGTTAGTATTTTAACATTATAATATTTTATATAAAAAGGATATTAAACAATTCAATTTTTATAATTTAATTAAATAAATAACCTATATTTACTATTAAGGAAGATAAATGTTGTATGTGATGAGTCGGATTCAATGTAAGGAAATTTCATTTAAAAATCTATTTTATAGATAATGTTTTAATTATTTTCCAAAAATACAAAATGAATGATTTTAAAGATATACAAAATGAATATAATTTAATTCATTGACGTTGAATAATTTTTTTATTTCCTTTACATGATAAAAAATTATTTTTAAATAAGGTGATTTCATTTTTGGGTTTGTGACTATAACGATGAAATGTGATTTCAAAGTGGAAATGTTATTTTTTACTTTATTATTTTTTATGTTCTATGATTGTTTTATAGTTATTGGTAATTGTTTATGAGTAAATGTTATTCCATGATAAACTATTTATGTGTGATCCCATGATAGATCTCAATTTCATTGGTCACTAATACAGAGTTAATTAGAATGGTTTCTCCAAATATATTAAGGGAATATATTGAGGTGGGTATTCCAAATTTAACCAAGAAGGTTATTACCTATCTAGTGATGATATATACAGTAAATATTATTGTGATATGGAATTGTTTCCAAAAATTACCGTTATGATTTATGTTTTCTATGGAGTTTTATAGGAATATTATGATATCATGAACCATGTGAAGAATATTATTTTTTATTAGTGGAAAGTATAACATTGTGAAAATTTTTTCATTGGTTTTTAAGTATTCTTGGAAAAAAATTTCTTTTATTCATTTTAGGTCCCTTAGTAATTTTTTTATCCTACCATATTTTAATGACAGAAAACTATGTTTTATTTTAATCCACTCTATTTAGAGGAATAGAATGGATATTGAGTATAAGTGTCCACTTTTAATGTATGGGTTTGCAAAGTAAGTGTTTTTATTAATTCTCTAAAACTATAAAACTAAATGATATTTATGAAAATAAATGGATTTTATGTTTTTAAATAACTTGAATAATTTATATTTAAGGTTTTTTCCTTGTAGTGGAAATATGAATTGGGTTTTCTCTTTTGTAATCAAAAAATTAATTGCATTTGGGATGGCCATTATATTATTATTTTAAATGCTTCTATTGTATTCATTTTTTTTTCAAATATCTAAACATTAATATGAAAAACTAAACATATATGATCACATTAATATTTGGTCGTCCAAAAAAAATTTCATTGTTTCGAAGAAGATAAATTAGTTACAATATTCTAATTAAAACAAGAAAAATATTTCATTTAATATTCATTCACCAATTACATTCCATTTATTTTTTAATAACACCCCTTCTGTCCAGGAATTATTGATGATATATATGGTTGATCTCACCTATGTTGATTAAAATGTATAAATGTTAATGTATAACCCCACCACATGTAATTAACATTAACTTTAGAACACATATCCTTTTATCATAAGTATTAACTATGAAATGATTAGATATAGAGAGGAAAACATGTACTACATTATAAAAACAATTATTATGGAAATAATTCACCTATTTTAATATATTTTTTTTCATAATAGATGAAAATTCTCTATATGAGTTAGTAACATATCCCTTTAAAATTTTCAACATCTTCAAATGGACACATCCAAGGAAAATAAACATGCCCATATATTGTTATCTCATGCACCAAATTAATCATTAAATGGTGAAATATATAAAAAATGATGATGAAAAGTTTATTTCTAATTGAAAAGAATGTTGATAGCTTCATTATTAACTCATAAAAAATTGGATCTATGATTCTTTTTAAAATAAATTGAAATAGGTAATAAAACATGATGATAATAATTTCTAAATGTATTTATAATATTTCATACAGTGTAACTGGTAGTAATTATTTCATCAATACATGGTAGTCAAGAGATTTTATACTTATTAAATTTAAATACTATAATGAAAAAAATATTCACATGGATGAAAACCCATAGGTTACTTTAATACCTTTCAGAAATTTCAAAAAACATATCATATCAGGCTCTATGAATGTGTGACAAGATAAAGAAAAACATGTTCTATTTCAGTTCATAGTGAGAGTTTACTCCCAAAGTATTCACATTGATATTATTTCCAATATTTGATGAAATGCATCTTTTTTATTTCCTTTTAGGTTTAAAAATTTTATATTAATACTATCACATATGTTTTTATAATGTTTAATAACATCAATGTTATATTTTAAATTAAAAATATCTAATAAGATAGCTTAAATAAGGTGGATAATTTCTTCTAAGTATTCAATTCATGGATAAAATTATTGTTCCTTACAAATGAGACATTGATGTTTTAAAATTTTAATTATATTATACTATTTATAATGGTTGTGTGAATAAATAATACTCTTATAAACCATAAAATTAATTTTTAAACATCAATATAGATGACCCTTTCAAAAAAATATTTGATTCCAAATGTATGATATCATTATTCCAAACTATAATTAATTATATGAATTATAATGAATGAGGATTTTAATACATGGATATTAAATATTATTTGATGAATGTTCAATACATAGAAAAAACACACGTCTGAGGAATTTAATAGTTTAATTCCTTTCTAATCTTGGAACATAATCTTCTAATATGATGAATGATCTTCAATTTTTCATGCAAAAATTACTAAAGTTAATATTCATATTTTCCAAAAATAAAAGGGACCTATTTAAAAAAATTGATACATATTATTCCAAATATAGATTCCATTTTCAAAATTATAAACACTTAAGTGGCTAAATTTATTTTAAAATCTATCTTGTATAGGTGGAGAGAAAACAACGTTAAAAAGCGTAAAATTTCAAAACATTGGATTGTTTTTATATCCAGATCCAATGTAAAATTGATTACAATAAACAAAATTGGATTAAATTATATAAAATTAATCTAATTATACTTTAAAACCAATTATAGATATAATTTAATTGTGTAAAATACTTAGACCAAAATTCTATTTTCAATTAAAATTCATTATTTTTAACTATTCATCAGAAGATGAAACTCATCAGAAAAATACTGAAAATTCAATAAAAGTAAAATTTGATATCCGTATTTCAATTAAGAAGTATATTTTTTCATATATAATTTATAAAAATTAGAAAATTTATTTTTAAAACAATTACGCTTTGAAAAGGTGATAAAACTGTTTAAAAAAACAAAGTGTTTTAAGAATAAAACTGGATTTAATTTAATATCATGTCTTGAAAATAGATAAGATTAATGTTAAAAATTTTATTTAATATTTTAGATATTTATTTTATTTATATAATATATTAATAGTGAATTTTTTATTATGTTAGTGTAAAAAAACTTGTGTAAATTTAAATATTTTTTCAAAAAATGATTTCCATTTAATTTCAAATAGGGTTTACCTGTGTAAACCGTACATTCATAATTTGGTTAATCCTGTTCATACCCACCCTTCTAAATTATTGGTTATCGTTTCCTTAATTAAATAAATATAATAATAAAATAATATTTTATATAAACACAGTTTTGCATGTAATGCAAGATAAGATGGTGTTTCGTGTAACACAATACATGAATGAAATAAAATTATAGAAAACATCTATGTCATAATAATATCTTGGATTTACATTATACCCCCCCTGAAAATGAGTTTCATCCAAAAAAATAATCACATTAATAAAATTAAATGAGTATACCTATACCTCATCATATCCTCATGTTCTCACATAGATTCTTTAAACATGGTGTTTCTCGACAAAACATTAACCATTCGAGTGGGCATGTTTTATAGAACATTATCTCTTTGATACAAAGTTTCTACCAGTTTATCATCATAATAAATAGTTTTCTCCATATGTAAAACCTCTGAGTTTAGTAAAAATGATGGATTAGGTATGTACTTCCTCAGAAGAGATAGATTGAACACGTGATGAACTCGATTGAAATTTGGTAGAAGAAACAATGGACATGATAAAATTCTAATATGAACAGGAATTTAAAAAGGATATCACATCCTCACAATTTAAAATTGAACTTCAAAAATAAAATTTAGATGTTTGGAAATCACTTTGTAAAAAACCCACATAATAAAAAGGGTCAATAAAACTCCATCTTCCAAATAGGGGAAGTAATAGGAGAAAATAAATACATAACTAGGATTTTGGGGAAGATAACATCAGTAGAAAGTAAAAACAAGGACATGAGAAATAATTCCAACAATCAAGTTGTGATGGAGAGTGATAGATATTGTGGTCATCATATTTTTAATCATCATAGAATGATAAAATTGTGATGATCTAAAGAATCATTTGATTCATCGAAAATGAAGTTACTAGGATAATTTTTTTATTTCAAGATACTTTTCTAAATGATGAAGAATTTTCACAATGGGATATGATTATGTAATTTTATTCCATTTTGAAAGAACTATCTCATCCATTAATTTTCACTTTATAAATTTTTTATTCTTTAATTACTCAGTGAAATTATAATTTTGGAAGAAGTAGTTGATAATAAGATCCATGAGAAGTCATTCCTTCTATGTCTAGTTATCATCACAAAAAAATAATTCTCACAAGTTATCCAATATGCATAAATATTAATATGGTGAGATAATACATGAATCTATAAAACCACAATTTAATTTTGAAATAAACCATTTCATAAATGGTGAACCACATAACCCTAGGAGATATTAGATTCCAAAACATCAGAAATAAGGTCATTAAATTTCATAAATTTATCTTAACAATGATCCTCAATATATCATAAAATAGATATTGTCTTCAACATACCAAACATGTGAATATGTTTACCATGCACTATCTTAATAAATGATAATGAACTGAATTACCATAAAAATATATTTAAAACATGCATTCTTCAATATTTGAAATATTGTTGGATATATTCCTTAAATCCAAAAATGATTTAAGCTTCCTCCATGATTTCATAATACACTTTTTCAATTAGTTGTTAATAAATTGTAATGTAATGATTTCCATTCAATTTATTTTTTTTCAAACATAATTATCTCAACATTATAAATATATTAAGGATTATACTGAGTTTATCCACTTCTGTAGTGCATTTCTCAAGTCCTAGCAGCAGGGAGTGGGTGTGTTGGATGTCTCCTCCTACAAGACTCAAACTAAATGTGGATGGATCCTTTGTTGGGGGTTAATTTTAGGTGGAGGGATTGTAAGATATGGTAGGGGTTAGTTCCTCCTGTGCATCAGTTCCTTCTATGGCTCGGGCAACTCAATGGGATATGAAGTAAGGGAGATGGATAATGGTACCCATATTTGTAGGCATTATGATATCAAGATCTAGCATGTGGAATCAGGCCCCAAAATCCTCGGCAGGCTCTTATAAGGGAAGGTCAACCCTCCTTGGGAGATAACATACTACATTTGAAAAAGCAGGAATATTGTAAGGAATATCAAAAAGGAATATTCATACCAACAGATAGATTAATTTATCATATTTGGATACATGATACATACATAAGTTCAACATTACAAAATGAAATGAAAAAAAAACATATAAGTTCCATTGGGAACATCCACCACTCTAAGATTATCCGTATAAGTCAACAAAAATATACCTCTTCATGTCCTAGGGAAAATGAAACATAAGAAGGGGTGTGATGATATTCTTTGTAAGGGTAAAAAATATGTCGCAAGATAAAATATACATTAGGTAGGGTGAATAATTGAAAATCCATACCTTTAAAAAATAAACATGAATATAATATAGTAGGAATATGAGATGAGTAAATATTGGAATAATAAAATATAATCATGGGTATTCTACTATTATCTCATTAAATCTGAATTTATAGTGTCATAATGAGAGAAATACATATCTTGTACATTCTAAAACATACCATCAAGGCCTTATACAAGACATCTAAAAATGATTAAGGCATCGACCAAACCATATCTAAAAATGGTAATGGTCTCCACCAAGTCCATATCTATATGACTAATGAGACCATCCAATTCATCAAGGGGCTATAATGGTCCTCACCCATAACATACTATGTATAATTCATTCCTCATATAAATATGGATAAACATAAAAAATATATACACATGAGATGTAAATAATTTTCCCCAATTTGTAACATAATCACAAACTATTCTGAGTAGTAAGATGAATGGTATCAAAATATTATATCAACAGTCAAATTTATCATAATACATTCAATATAATATATAATATGATATCATAAAATAGTAGACCCAATAATATATAATAATTGACTGGAGTGTTGAAATAGATGAAAATACTCTTATAAAATCATCGAGTAATTCATGAGATAAATACTATATTACTTTCAAAAGAAGAGTTATTTTGTAAAAATATTTATATAAAACCAGAAGTTAAGTAATATAGTATTTTAATAATAAAATGATTGATTTTAGAAAAATAATGGTTACTATAAAACAGATTATAGAGTGCCCTTTAAAATAGGTAAGAATTTGGGAAATTCCTTTGAATCAAGCTCGTATTTCAGAAAGAATTTTGAATGTTCCTTTTAAAACATTTAACTTACATGAAAGAAAGAAGGATTATGGTTTGTGAAAATACATATAAAATTCAGCTATAATTTATGAGTAGTAAAAAATAATTGTTATGAAATTAATTAGATGAAATATAGACAAAGAGTAACCTGAAAGAAAATGGATGTTCGAGTAAGAAAACCTTACTTTAAGACCAAAGGTGTTCCTCAAATGATCTTAACGGCATGAATAATTAAATTTATGTTCTTAAATAAATGATTATAGATAATAATAAACATTTAATTGAATTATTATAACGTTATTAGGTTCATTCATATCCTTTTGATGGGTCAATAGATTCAATTTCATTGTATGGGAGTGTTTTCTTCCTTGGTTTTCATGATCAGTTTACTTATATTAATGTGGGGATAAACAAGTAAAATGAGAATGGTTTTATAGAATATATGTTGAATATTATTATTTAAAAACCTTAATATTACATGGTTATGAATTTTTTTTTGTTATTTGAAGGTAAAATAAATCATTATATAATAATTCAATGACAATTGTTTGGGTTAATTTGCAGGTTTTGATCACAACAAACTCATTTTGATTTATAAATTAATATAATGTGTAGAAAAGGATTCCAGAAACATAAATAAGTTATAATACATATATTATACTCTATTTGAACCATTAAAATATTATAATGACCACAATTGAAGATGAAAATAGAAATTTAAAACCCGACTTCCTTGAATGTGATAAATTAATACATCTTAGAAGGTGTTTTCATTTCTAGTATAAAAGAAAGGGAAATGATAGATAACAAATAAATATACCATTACCATTAAAACATTCCATTACATATAGGTTTTTGGATTCAACAAAAGATTTTGATGAATGTATGTGACAAAATAATAAGGGAATAAATGAAATTGAAATAAAAGAAATGAAAAGAAGAATTTACCTCTTGAAGTAATCTTCCATGAGGGCCTATTTATGGGAGAGGTTTTGGTCTTGTTATGAGTCCAAGGGCTGATGAAAGTGGGGGAGGATATTGGAAGGATATTTAGGAAGAATATTGTAAAGTCACATGTATTTATAGGATTGTAGAGAAGAGGGAGTGGTGGGGGGGGGGGTTATAGTGGAGGAGAGAAGTAATTTTTTACTATCTTATTCATTATTTTATTATTTTTCTCAAGAAAATAAATAGTATTAATTATTGAGACCAATAATAGTAATATGTGCATGTTAATTCAAAAAAATGTCCATTTACATCAACAATGACCGAAGCATGATGCAGATATTCACATAATTATCATTTCTAATAAATTATTAAATTTCACTATTCACAAAAAATTTGAGTATTTCAAAAAAATAATTTTTTTTACCATAACCATTTTAAAACATGAGGAATTAAAAAATGGTACCCATTTTCTCAAAATAATTTAAAAAATACTAAAAATTTAATCTTAATATAAAATCATTATTAACTTGAAAAATACTGATTTAAATTTGAAACCGATTTTATAATACATTTAATAATTAACTAATCTTTTATTAAATTTTCCTTAAACCAAAGAAAAAATATATTTATTTTTGAATAAATTTTATGAAAATGAATTTTATTTTAAATCTATTTATTAATATAAAAATTTAATTAAATATTTATTAATCATAGAAATATCAACATTTAAATATTAATTTATAAAACAATCTATTACATTTATAAGGTGTCTAAATTTTATTTATACCATCATGGTGGTGGTTACTATTCATAAGAGTAATATTACTATTCATAAAGGCACATTACTATTAACAAGGGTCAAGTTACTATTCACAAAAATGTATGTTCATATTATAAGACTCTAAATATCTTAATAAACACAACTGTGTATGTTAGTTTTTTGAAATTCAAATCACATAGGTGGAAACACTATGTTTACGGGATAGGTTATAAAAAAGTGGTGTTTTGTATAGACTCAATGTTTCATTCATTAAATGGTAATTATATTTGCAAAATATTGGTGTGTTACATTCTCCCCTCCATGAAAAAATTTTATTTTCAGAAATCACAGAATGTTACCTTATAAAATTATTTGGGTAGGTCTTCATCATAATCTTCTAAGGATACCATGTTTCTTCTTCGATTTTATGATTTATCTAATGTATCTTTACCAGTCGAGATGTACGATTCCTAATCACCTGTTCTACAGTGTCTAGAATCTAAATAACCTCTTCCCATTATGATAGGTTAGGCTCCAATTATATTCTGTAAGAAGTGAGGACATTTGTTGGGTCTAGAATATACATCCTCAATAATGAGACATGAAACAAATTGTGTTCTTTGGACATGCTAGGTGGAAAAGCCTATCGATATGCATAAACTCCAATTCTCTCTAAAATTTTAAAATTTCTAATGTACCTAGGGCATAGTTTCCCTTTCATCAAAAATATTATAACTCCCTTCCATTGAGAAACTTTCAAGAAAACATAATCTACCAATTGAAATTCCAAATCCTTCTTTTGATTTTTGTAATAGCTTTTTTTACTTCTTTGAGCTGCTTTGATATGGGTCTGAATAGTATTTAACTTTGCTGTTGTTTTATCCACATGATCTGGGACCACAAGCTTCCTTTCTCCAACTTCATCCCAAAAAGTTGGAGTACGACATATCTTTCCATAAAATGCTTTATATGGTGCCATTTTAATACTTGAATGGAAACTATTATTGTAGGTAAACTCCAATAAAGGTAAATATTGATCCCATATACCTTGAAAGTCAAGTGAACTTGATATCAACATGTCCTCTAAGGTTTGGATCATCCTTTCATATTTATGGTTTGTTTGTGGGTGGTAAACAATACACAAATGAAGCTCATTATCTAATGCTTTTGGTAAACTTATCTAGAAATTTGTGGTAAATCATGGATCTGTTAAGTCAAAAGTCTTCTTTTGACTTCTATATCATGTTTTGGAAATCACAAATGTATTCTATCATATGTTTGTAAATTACAATTGCCTTTTATCATGTTTATCGTATCGTACGATGTTGATCGTACCGACCAAATCGTATCGTACTGACTCTGTCAAACGTATCGAACTGACTCTGTCAATCGTATCGTATTGACTCTGTCAATCGTATCGTATTGATTCTGTCAATCGTATCGTACTGACTCTGTCAATCATATCATACTGACTCTGCTATTCAGATGATCATTATTTGTTTTGGTACTTTGTCAAAAACTCTCTCTGCATATGAATCGTACTCATGTTTTACATTTCTATATATCTCTTGTCCTAACAAAATGATGTCGTTGAGTTAGTTACAAACTAATCAAAACGATGTCGTGCTTTCTGTTTCAATATGACCGTTGGAGGCAATATGACCGTTGGAACCCGAGGCCTATAAATAGGAGGTCATTTGAAGCTGAGAACACAACGATGAACAAAGAGAACGAATGAAGAGACTCTGTGAACTACGAAGATTCTAGAGAGAGACACTGTGACTTCTCTCATCAGCTTTGTGCGTCTGATCATCGTATCGAGGGCTTTCAAGTAATTGAAAGACAGAGGTGCCGATTACCTGCAAAATCGAGGGCTGCCGGGGATAGGCAGACAGACGTGCCGATCATCGTATCGAGGGCTCACCAAGGTGTTGGTGAGACAGACCTTTTATCCTAGGTGAAAGGATAACCCTTCTCTTTGGGTTAAAAGAATTGTATTACTTTTACATTTCCGCGGTTACTTGTATTAGAAAGGGATTTGTATTGTTTCCTTTCTTCTTTACATATTCAATTGTAATTGTTTCAATTACAATCATTCTATTACATATTGTATTGATTGGTTCTATACGCTTTAAGGTAGAATCATTCATATCTGTATTACTCTGATTATTGTGTTCATCTTGAATACAATTGTTTTACTTTACAATAGTATTACAATACATCTTACCTTTTACATTCAATACAATTGTGGGTGTTTGTATTTGTATTAGTTTAAGATCATTTAAACTAATCTCTTTGTTACTAAAACCCAAAGGTTTTTAAACCTACAATTCACCCCCCCTCTTGTATTGTTCCATCTAATAGACTTTTATATATACTATTCGATCCAACAATTGGTATCAGAGGAGGTTTTCCACTGATTTGTATTATTAGCTTTATTTCTTATTACTATCTTGAATACTTACTACACTAACGTGTGGAGTGGAAAAGTTGTTTTTGTTATATTAGATGGCAGGAATGAATATCGGATCAATAGATAATCTGAATCCTTCTAGACCACCGATCTTTGATGGGAATGATTATGAGTATTAGAGAGATCGTATGAAGACTTTCGTTATCAATACTGGTGTAGACAATTTTATTATGCTTACTGGGGGTTACAAAATTCCTGACAAAGAAGTTAGTACTTTTACCAACCAAGAGAAGCAGGAATATCAACTGAATTACAAGGTACGCAATACTTTATTATGCTCTATGACCAGGAATATATATAGTCAGATATCTTCATGTGAAGCAGCCAACTGTATTTGGAAGAAATTAGAAGTCACTCATTTTGGTACATCCAAGGTTATAGAAACAAGGAGAGCAATGCTTCGAGCCGAGTATCATGGATTTGTTTTTCCTTATGGAGAGCCAGTATGTAAAGTTCAACAAAGGTTTATGACAATTGTCAATAGCTTACAATCTATGGGAGAAAAAGGTCTTGATGATGAAGCTCTTGTTGATAAGATTATAGATATTATGCCAAATGAATGGGAGTCAAAAAGAACAGCTATTGATGAAAATAGAAAAGTTTCCCAGATTACTCTTGATGAACTCTTTGGAACTCTTCTACAGCACGAGACAAGAATGAAAAGAGATGCTGATTTCAATAAGAAGAAGAATGGGAATGGAAGTGTAGCTTTTGCATCTAAAGCTAAAACACCTGAAAGGGTTACAAGGTCTAAATCCAAGAAAGTTGTTGTATCTGTTTCAAGTGATTGTAATCTTTCAGACAATGAGTTAGCTAATCTTGCTCGAAGGATGAACAAGATTGTGGGAAAGAAAGATTTTCAATATAGATTCAAAAAGAAAGACAGGAAAGATAGGAAAGATTCAGAGGTAACTTGTTATGAATGCAAGAAAGCAGGACATATAAGGCCTGATTGTCCTTTACTAAAGAGGAAAGATAGAAAATAGAAACACTCTGAAAGAAACAAGAAAAGGTTTTATAAGACAAAGAAAGTCTTGAAAGCAAATGATACGTGGAGTGCAAGTGGTAGTGATTCCACAGATGATTCTTCAGAATATGAGACGTCAGGACAAAGAAATATTGGACTTCTAGCCAGACTACCAATTGAAGATCATTGTCTCATGGCTAAGGTACATAATGCTGAAGCTGTTACAAATGTCTCTTTAAATGAAAATTATGTTGATAATAGATATTATGAATCTTCAAATGATGAACCCTCATCATCAAAAGATGATACATTACCTTCTTTTGAAGAAGTCTCTAGATTTCCTAAGTTACTTGAAAATGAAAATTCTAAACTCAAAAAGAGATTTGAAAAAGCAAATTCTAGAATTTCTATTTTGACTAAAGAAGTATCAGATCTTTCTAAAGATCTTGATGAGAAAACTTCTGATTTTGAAAGTATTTTGAAAACCCTTACGAAAGTCAAATCTGAAAAGGATAAACTTTCTAAGGATCTTGAAACTGAAATTTCAAAGAAAAACATTTTAGAGTCTAACTCTAGTTCTAATTCAAATGTTTTAGAAAAAAAGAATTTGGTTTTAAAACTAAAGTCAGAGATTTTATCCTTGAAAAAGTGTTTGTCAAACTTTACTCATGGAAAAGAAAACTTTGATAGGATGTATTCTCAAATTAGACCGTTGAGAAATCGTTCTGGTCTTGGTTATACTTATTCCAAACCTGTTTTTAGTAATAACTATTTTGTTCCTCAAAAAACCATTTTCTGTTCCAAGTGTCAATGTGGTGGACATTGGAGAAGAGATTGTTCTCTTAACAAAACTCAATCCTTAGGATTTCATAAAGCTCATTTTACTAAACAAATGTGGATTCCTAAAATTCTTTTATCTAACCCTTCTGGATCCAAACAAGTTTGGATTCCGAAAATCTAATTGTTTCTTTTTCAGGAAAATCAGAAGTGTACAAATAAGAACATTTGGTACATGGATAGTGGTTGTTCTCGACATATGACTGGAAACAAATATTTCTTTGAAAAGGTTATCAAAACAAAAGGTGGAAAAGTTACCTTCGGAGATAATGCTCAAGGAAAGATTGTTGGTATAGGTAATATCGTTTTTCTTGGAAAAGTTCTTATTTCAAATGTTTTATTTGTAAAAGGTCTTAGGCACAATCTCATCAGCATAAGTCAATTATGGGATGAAGGTTACCTTGTGAATTTTAGAAATGATAAGTGTCTAGTTCACAATTCCAAGGATGAATTCATTCTATCTGCCCATAGGCAAGAGAATGTTTACACTATTAACTTAGAAGACCTTAGGAACCAAAACTTACCTTGTTTAAGTGTAATAGAAGACCAATCGTGGCTATGGCATAGGAGATTAGGACACTGTAATTTGAGAAACCTAAGAAAACTCTCAATGAAAGGACTTGTAAAAGGGATACCGGATCTTAGATATGATTCTTCAAAAGTCTGTGATCCTTGTCAATTTGGAAAGCAACATAAAACTAGCTTTAAACCAATTAATGAAGTTTCAACTTCTAATGCATTACAGCTTGTGAATATGGATCTGTTTGGTTCTTCACAATCTGGAAGCATTGGAGGCAAATACTATGTATTTGTTTTAGTTGATGACTTTACTAGATTTACATGGGTCTACTTTCTCACAAAGAAATCTGAAGCCTTTTCCTATTTCAAAACTTTTAGAGCCCAAGTTAAAAATGAGAAAAACTTACCATTGATAACTATTCATAGTGATCATGGTGGTGAATTTCAAAACTCAGATTTTGAAACTTTTTGTAGTAAGAAAGGTATTACTCACAATTTCTCAGCACCAAGAACTCATCAGCAAAATGGAGTTGTTGAAAGAAGAAATCGTATTCTTCAAGAAATGACTTGAACCATGTTGAGTGAATACTCAATTGCTAAGCACTTTTGGGCTGAAGCTGTAAGTACTGCCTGTTATACT
Source organism: Viscum album (assembly GCA_963277665.1). NCBI lineage: Eukaryota > Viridiplantae > Streptophyta > Magnoliopsida > Santalales > Viscaceae > Viscum > Viscum album. The sequence continues at coordinate 881,512,235 of OY728132.1, forward strand.
ATAAATCGTGTTTTAACTAGACCATTTCTTAATAAAACTCCTTATGAATTATGGACTGGCAGAAAACCTAAAGTTTCTTACTTCAAAGTTTTTGGATGCAAAGTATTCATTCTGAATACAAAAGAAAATCTACACAAATTTGCACCAAAATCTGATGAAGGAATCTTTCTAGGCTATTCCACAACCTCTAAGGCTTATAGAGTTTTCAATAAAAACACTTGTACTGTTGAAGAAACAGTACATGTAAAATTTGATGAAACTAACCCTTTTGTTTTCAACCAACCCAATCCTACATCCTCGGATGTGTTTTCTAAAAATGTTTATCAACCTATATTAGAAGAACATTCTGATAAGGAAAATGTTCAAGAAAGTGTTCCTGAAACATTTACCACAGAAGATTTTCTACCATATGTTGATGAACAGGTTTTACAAAACCCAAATCAATTGTTTCTTAGGAATCATCCCAGTGATAACATCATTGGTGATATAAATCAACCTGTAAGGACCAGAAATTCCTTAAGAAATGAAATAGAACATCTTGCTTTTCTTTCCCAATTTGAACCTAAAATTCCAAGTGAGGCCTTAGGTGATAATGATTGGATCAAAGCAATGCAGGATGAACTAAATGAATTTGAAAGGAATCAAGTCTGGACTTTAGTTGAAAGACCTAAAGAAACAACTGTGATTGGTGTAAAATGGGTTTTCAGAAACAAGTGTGATGAAAATGGAATCATTGTAAGAAATAAAGCAAGACTCGTTGCTAAAGGCTATAATCAACAAGAGGGAATAGACTATGAAGAAACATATGCTCCTGTAGCTAGACTTGATTCTATTCGCATTCTATTAGCCTTCGCAACATATTTCAATTTCAAACTATTTCAAATGGATGTCAAATGTGCTTTTCTAAATGGTTTTGTTCAAGAAGAAGTTTTTGTCGAACAACCTCCTGGTTTTCAAGACCCAAAACATCCTGATCATGTTTTTAAACTTACCAAGGCTCTATATGGTCTTAAACAAGCCCCTAGAGCATGGTATAATAGACTCACAGGATTTCTTTTACAAAACAATTATAGAAAAGGTACAGCTGATCCAACTCTTTTTATCAAAATGGAAAACAAAAATGTTTTGGTTGTCCAAATCTATGTTGATGACATCATATTTGGATCAACTCAGAAATCTTTAACCGATTCTTTTGCAAATTTAATGAAATCTGAGTTTGAAATGAGTATGATGGGTGAGTTAACATTCTTTCTTGGTTTTCAAATATCTCAAAAACCAGAAGGAACTTATATATCTCAACATAAGTATATTAAAGACTTACTCAAAAAGTATGGATTTGACAAAACTAAAAGTATTAGCACCCCAATTGGTACCTCAAATACTCTTGATCTTGATGAAACTGGGAAACCAGTAGATCAAACAATTTTTAGAGGTATGATAGGGAGTTTTCTATACTTGACAGCTAGTCGACCCGACCTGATGTTTTTTGTATGCTTATGTGCAAGATATCAATCTAATCCAAAAGAGTCTCACCTAAAAGCCGTAAAGAGAATCTTTCGGTATTTAAAAGACACTATGGATTTAGGACTTTTCTACTCTTCTGGAAATGATTTTGTTTTAAAAAGTTCTTCAGATGCTGACTTTGGTGATTGTAGAATGGATAGAAAAAGTACATCTGGAACATGTCATTTCTTAGGAGACTCTTTGGTTTCTTGGTCCTGCAAGAAACAACACTCAGTAGCACTCTCCACTGCTGAAGCTGAATATGTAGCAGCTGGAAGTTGTTGTGCTCAAGTATTGTGGATGCAGCACACACTCACTGACTATGGTTTGAGTTTCTCCAAAACTCAAATTCTGTGTGATAATACAAGTGCCATAGCTCTTAGTAAAAACCCAGCACATCACTCTCGTGTAAAACACATAGATGTTAGGAATCACTTTCTTAGGGATCACACACAAAAAGGAGATATTGTTTTACAATTCATCGGAATGCAAGAACAACTTGCTGACATTTTTACAAAACCTTTACCTTCCGATAGATTTGAATTTATAAAACAGAAGCTAGGAATGATTACATTAAAATAATCATTCATATCTACTTCCTGTTTTACATCTCTCCTAATAGTAAGAAACTCCTCGTAGAAAGGGGGAGGACATTTCTTTCTGTCTTTATGTTTCTGATCTTTAACTATTTACTCTATTTATATATGTTTCTTTTTCTGTTTATCGTATTGACAGTTTTATCATTTCATTTTAAGTTTTCCTATTTATCGTATTGACCATTTCAATTTTTCTGTTTATCGTATTAAATTTTTCTTCCATCATATCGTTCAAAAATTTTGTATCGTCCGATGATAGTATTGAAATTCTTTTCCATCGTACCATTCATTTTTTTTATCGACCGATGATAGTATTGAAATTCTTTTCCATCGTATCGTTCAAAAATTTTGTATCGACCAATGATAGTATTGAAATTCTTTTCCATCGTATCATTCAAAAATTTTGTATCGACCAATGATAGTATTCAAATTCTTTTCCATCGTATCATTCGATAGTTTTGTATCGACCGATGATGGTATTGAGATTGTTTTCCATCGTACTGTCAGTTCATGGTAACAAGACTATTTTCCATCGTACGATCCGATCATAGTAATGACTTTGTTTTCCATCGGCATCATGATTTTCTTTTTCCCTTACGATTGTGTTTACTTTTGATTCTTACCAAAACTAGCAATCACCTTATGTTCTCCGACAGGTTTCTTTTCACTCTTTTTAAAAAAATTTTTTTTTGCTTTAATCCTAACCATTGATCTGGTATTATCTAATCTTGACCGTAGAATATCAACGGTCATCTCTTTATTGCCTATAAATACCCCCCTCCCCTCTCCAAACCCACATTGATTGTCCAGGAATTGAGGCGAAGCTCTGCTCCACCAGCTATAAACAATCATACGATCTTCTCATCGGCAGAACCTTTATGTCTCAATCCTCTGCTAATACTCCTGCCGAAATGTCTTCAAAGACTTTTACAGAGAAAGACTTTCACAGAGAAAGGTTAGTATCCCGAGACTTTTTCGATATGTACGATTCTACAATCAGGAGGATCATTTTGTTTCAAGGATGGGAACATCTCTGTGTGGAAAAGCCTGATATTCAAGATCCAGTTCTTTTTGATGATGTTTGTCAGTTTTACAAAACCGTTTCTTTCGACAAAGATATGACTATTAACTTCGCTGTGTACGATAGAAAATTATCTATGTCTGTGAAACAAGCGGCACATTTTCTGAATGTTTCTATAGAAGGCGAAGCATTCTGTCCATCTCACAAACTACCAGAGGAAGTTGGTACGTTTAATAGAGAAAGTGCTGAAAAAACATTGTTTGTTATTAATGAGGAAAAGAGAAAAGTATCTCATCTTTCACCGGACAATCGGTTTGTCACTTTATGGATGCAAGGTTTTCTTATCCCAAGGAAAGGGGATAGAGAAACCCTTAAATTTTCTGATGTCTTTATGCTCGACTATCTTGTGAATATGAGGAAAGTAAATCTCATGTGATATGTTTTTGAAACCATCAAGAATGTCAAGAAAGGAGGGATTAAATCACAGATAATAATGTATCCAGCCATCCTTACGAAATTCATTCTTGAAAGTATGAAGTTTTGTAACATTCCTTTGAAAGGAGAGCCTATGGATTTGAGGCCATCTTTGATTAATAAGAGTACGATGAAAAAGCTGAATGTTTGCTTTGATTCAAATTCAAAACTTTTTGTCAGAGATGTAGAAGCTGAATTGGCCCAAAATCAATCGGCAGCTATGCCAACCAAGGACAATCAATCCACCAGTGTTACCCGAAAGTCTGATCCTCAAACTAGTTCAAAACCAAAGAAGAAGCCGATGTACAGTAAGGAAGTTGTAGCCAAATGGAGAAAGGACAAGGAACAGAGAAAGGAAGGTGATCCAAAGTTTGGTCTTGACCCTGCTGAGGCCTTTGCAGAAAGAATAAGGGTAGAAGAAACCCTTCAAGCTGAAAAGAAAAAGAAGACTCTTTTGAAAAGAAAGGCTCAGGACTTTGATATCTCTAATGTCTTGAAAGCAGTTGAAGATGCTAGTGCTCAACTAACTGTGGAAGTGCACCAAGAGCCCATCGTACAGAGTCTGCCTGAGAAAGAAAAAGGAAAACAAGTGATAGAAGAAGTGGAAGTAGAAGAAGGAGATTTTCTTTTATAATTTCTTCAAAGTTCAAATAAAAGTAGAGAGGAATCGCTTCAAAAGATGAGCGAAGGTGTTCAACAAACTCCTCATGTCGATCAGGAAAGATCTCCGGACAGAATGTCATCTCGAGAAAAGCATGGTGCTCAATCCTCTCATTCTGATAAAGTTGTTGTCATTAGTGACAAAGTAGAAGAAGAAAGAAAACAGAAAGAAAAAGCGAAAGGGAAACAACCAGTTGTTGATTCAAGCAGATCGTATGAACTAGCATCGTACGATGAAGATACCGATTCAGAGCATACAATCTCTCTCAAGAAGAGTGATTACATTGTTCATGTTTTGAGAAGGATGGAGAAAACCATTCCTTATTTCCCAAGGCTGGAAGGGAAGATTGATTTTATTATTGAAAATCAGATAAAGAAGTTTGGCTCTGTAAAAGAATTGAGAAAGAAAGTGTTGTCAGTAGAAGCCGATCTGAAAGTTCTTTTAGAAAGCTCAGTTGCTCATAAGAAGGCTTGCAATAAGATGACCAAGTGGTCCTACAAAACAGAGAGATCAATCAATGATCATGAAATAGCTATTGAAGATATAAGGAGGTTATCAAATGAGCTAGCAATTGCTTTCAACAAGCTTGATAAAGAAACGGTTGAAAGGCTGAACCTTTTGTCTTCTCAAAGAACCGATGTTCCTTCAGTGAAAGATTTGCAAGAGAGGATGAATATTTTCCAATCTGAATTCTCGAAAGTTTCATCTTTCAAAGATGAAATGGTTTTACTGAAGAATCAAAATTCTGTGTTGTCCAAGGATAACAAGACTCTGCAAAACAGAATTGATACCCTTGAAGAAGTAATCAGAGTACAGGAGGAGACCATCAGAAATCAAGATCAGATTTTTGCGGATCAACAAGAGCTTCTCAAAACACAGGGTGAATCAATTTCTGAAGACAAGAAGGAGATCAAGAAGATGAAAGCTGTGCTTCATGAGCTTATAAAGAAAGAGAAGGAAAGAGAAAAAAAATGATTGTTGTATTTGTTTCTTTTGGAACTTGTTCGTTTTGTAATAACTCTTATAATCCTTTCTCTTTTATCCATTGTCATGTATTACTTCACTAACTCTTCCAGAAAATTTGAGATTACTCCTTTCTTTTTGTAAATCACAAAGGGGGAGAATATTTACAAAGCAAAGATTGTTTCACAAAGGGGGAGAATGCTTTAAAATTCTCTTAAGGAAAATCTACGAATACAATCCTTAGGAAAGTCAATACCTAAGGGGGAGTTAGTTGTATTCAATTTTCTTATTCAGAAGAGTTTTTAAACTCAGGGGGAGATAAGTATTTCTTGTTTCATTTACTTTGTGTGTTTTTGCTTTCCAAAAAGGGGGAGATTGTTAAGTCAAAAGTCTTCTTTTGACATCTATATCATGTTTTGGAAATCACAAATGTATTCTATCATATGTTTGTAAATTACAATTGTCTTTTATCATGTTTATCGTATCGTACGATGTTGATCGTACCGACCAAATCGTATCGTACTGACTCTATCAAACGTATCGAACTGACTCTGTCAATCGTATCGTATTGACTCTGTCAATCGTATCGTATTGATTCTGTCAATCGTATCGTACTGACTCTATCAATCGTATCATACTGACTCTGCTATTCAGATGATCATTATTTGTTTTGGTACTTTGTCAAAAACTCTCTCTGCATATGAATCGTACTCATGTTTTACATTTCTATATATCTCTTGTCCTAACAAAATGATGTCGTTGAGTTAGTTACAAACTAATCAAAACGATGTCGTTATTTCTGTTTCAATATGACCGTTGGAGGCAATATGACCGTTGGAACCCGAGGCCTATAAATAGGAGGTCATTTGAAGCTGAGAACACAACGATGAACAAAGAGAACGAATGAAGAGACTCTGTGAACTACGAAGATTCTAGAGAGAGACAAAGTGACTTCTCTCATCAGCTTTGTGCGTCTGATCATCGTATCAAGGGCTTTCAATTAATTGAAAGACAGAGGTGCCGATTACCTGCAAAATCGAGGGCTGCCGGGGATAGGCAGACAGACGTGCCGATCATCGTATCGAGGGCTGCCGGGGATAGGCAGACAGACGTGCCGATCATCGTATCGAGGGCTGCCGGGGATAGGCAGACAGACGTGCCGATCATCGTATCGAGGGCTCACCAAGGTGTTGGTGAGACATACCTTTTATCCTAGGTGAAAGGATAACCCTTATCTTTGGGTTAAAAGAATTGTATTACTTTTACATTTCCGCTGTTACTTGTATTAGAAAGGGATTTGTATTGTTTCCTTTCTTCTTTACATATTCAATTGTAATTGTTTCAATTACAATCATTCTATTACATATTGTATTGATTGGTTCTATACGCTTTAAGGTAGAATCATTCATATCTGTATTACTCTGATTATTGTGTTCATCTTGAATACAATTGTTTTACTTTACAATAGTATTACAATACATCTTACCTTTTACATTCAATACAATTGTGGGTGTTTGTATTTGTATTAGTTTAAGATCATTTAAACTAATCTCTTTGTTACTAAAACCCAAAGGTTTTTAAACCTACAATTCACCCCCCCTCTTGTATTGTTCCATCTAATAGACTTTTATATATACTATTCGATCCAACAGGATCATGATCAGACACAACTTAAAGAGGTGTTCCATGATGTTTCAAAAATCATTTATATAGAGTCATGTTGGTTTCTCTAGAGGAAAATTCTACCTTATAATAAATAAATGTGAATATTTCATTATATGATCAACAATTAACCATATTGCATCATTATTCCTTGGATTTTGGGGTAATCCGATGAAATATTACATGGTGATGTCATCCCATTTTCATGTAGAAATAGGTATAGGTTGCATGACTACTCTTGGATTTTGTCTTTCAACCATTACTTGATGACAAACTAAATATCTTGATATATAATCTACAATTTGTTGCTTTATATTGTCTCATGAGAAATGGTCCTTAAATTATCTATAAATTTTAGTTATACCAGGGTTTATAGGGAAATTTGAGCTATGGGAGTCATCCTATAACTCCTCTTTCATCTCGGTTATAGAGGGATCACATTTCCTCTTCATAAATTTCTAAATTCCATCTTTACATACAAATTCATTCAACTTCCCATCCATTATAGAATTAATTTTCTTTTGATTGTTCTCATCATCTAGCTTAGAGCTTTTAATACTTTCTAATAAATATAGTTAGGGAAATAATTGAAAATTTAATGATTTTCACCTTCTTAGATAATTCCCATGTTAATTCTTATTAGATCCATAAATACTTGATCCCTTACAATTCCCATTTTGTTTAAAACTCAATGATCTTCCCTTCTCATTGCTTCACCTACCATATTTTATTTTCCTGGGTTGTATTGTATGGAACAATCCTTATCCTTGAGTAGTTCGATCCATCGCCTTTGCCTCATGTTGATTTCTTTATTTGAGATGATATACTTCAGACTCTTGTGATCTAAGTATATCTCACAGCTTTCACCGTATAGATAGTGTATCCATATTTTTAGATTAATGGCCACAATAGCTTACTCAAAATCACGAGTTTGATAGTTTTGTTCATAAAATTTTATCTACCTTGATTCAGAGTAAATAATCTATTATTGTACATAAGGACACAACCAAGTAGATTATTTGATGCATCACAATAGATTTAAAACCCATATTTCCCTGATGGTGGAGTTAGGACAAGATCACTCACTAATATCCTCTTCAATTCTTAGAAACACTCCTCATATTTGTTTCTATACAAACTAATCCCCTTTACGTGTAATCTTAGTCATTGGGTTGGCTAAATAGGAAAAGATAAAACAAATGTTGATACTAATATGTTGAACCTATAAAACTATGTACCTCATTAATTTTCTTTGTATTATTCCATTTTTTAATAGCATATGCCTTCATAGGATCAATAGATATTCCATCCTTAGAGAAAATGTTTTCATGAAAGGAAAATTTTTGAAGCCAAAATTTACACTTTTTCATCTTTTGATACAACTCATTTCTTCAAAGAGTCTTTATAATAGTGCACACTTGTTTTTCATGATCTCAGTAGATTTATAAGTATACCAAGATATCATCAATAAATATCACCTCAAATTCATCATGATATTAAATGAAAACACTATTTATTAGATCCATAAATATAGAGGGTTTATTTTTTAGTCCAAAAGGCATTATTGTAAACCCACAATGCCCATACCTGGTTCGAAACACTGTTATTGGAATATATTCTTTCATTAATCGCATTTGAGGAAACCCAGATTGAAGTTTAATCTTCGAAAAATATTGGGCTTCATGATTTTGATCAAATAAATAATCAATGCGGGGAAATGGATACTTGTTCTTTATTGTTATAGCACTGATCTATGTGTAGTCAATTCACAACCTCATAGATCCATCTTTCATCTTAATGAAATGAATTGGGCCCCCCATAGACAGACACTAGGGGGAATAAATCCATTATCACTCAATTAATCTAGTTGTTTCTTCAGTTCTACTAATTCCACAGTGACCATTCTATAAGGAATCTTTGATATAGGCCTTGAACTAGGAATTACATAAATGGAAATCTCAATTTTCCACTCTGGAGGATGTCCACGTAAATCTTATAGAAACACATCAAAAAATTCATGCACAATAGGTACGTCCTATATTTGTACATTCCTTTCCTCACCCATAGATATTTAATTCCCTTCCTCCACAATGAATATATTCAGTAGAGCTATTGGGGGTGTATCTAGATAATAATCAACTGGTTAGGTTTCTGCTCTAAAGATAAGGGATTTAACAACATTGTCAAAAATCATAACTTCCCTCCTCTTGAAATAGATCTTCACATCATAACATGAAATCCAACTCATAATAAGAATTATATCAGTGTCAATCATTGGTATGATTATAATATTATCAACTAAAGAACATTTATGTGTCATGAGGGGACTGATCGACACATCTTTGTTGTATTGATACATCCCCTAGGAGTTTTTACTAACAAATCATTTATTAAATCAAATTGGACATGTATAAATTTCAAGAAAAAATTGGAAGATATAAAATAATACGATGATTCAGAATTAAATAAATCATTGGCTATGTTTGAGGAAATGATTAAAGTACCTTCCACCACGTCATTAATAACTTCAATATCAACAGATGTAATCAGATATTCTATTCCCTTCTCCCTTGGCCTTTTTTGAGGCACATTTCTTTGAGGCTTTGGACATTAATTAGAATAGTTACCTCATTTCCATAAAATTATAGAATTTAACTTTAATAGTGTCTTACATTCCCTTATAATCAACAACATTATGGCCTTTCTTTCCAAACTTGTAGAACACCACATTTCATTTTTAGCAAGCACTGGGGTGTTTCCTTCCACAACTATCACAGGGTGGAAAGTAAACATTTCTCCTTTCCCAGTTCTCCTTATTTCTTTTTCTATAGTTCTCAACAACCCACTTCTTCTCCTACATTCCATTAAAGTTATTAGACATTGATAACTCCTTTTTCATCTTGATAGCACTTGATACTATGTATTCGTATGATGATAAAGTTGTACGACCAATTCCCGTCGGAGCAATGGATTTAGGCCACAAATGAATCGATCAATCCTCCTCCTTGAATTATGTTTACAGTCCCCATCATGACTTTCAAAACATCTGAAGTTAGATTCATACTTTTCAAAATTCCCTCTTCCTTTTTCCTCAAATTTAGAAACTACCTTTCTATATCTGCTCGATATTCAAAAGGAATGTATTTATCAATCAAAAGTTCTTTAAATTCACCCTATTATATGTTTTATATTTCTTCCTCATCATTTTTGTTTTGAATTAGTGACCAACTTTTATCAGCAACTCGCAATAGATGATAAAATTCCATGACAACCTTCTACCTTTCATTACTTCCCAAATGAGAAATATCTTATCTATAGAACTAATCCACTACACTATTATGAATGGGTTTAAAGTCCCATTAAATTATGGAGGCTATTGTTTCATAAAGCGATCTAACATAGCTCCTTGACATTGTGGATATGAATAATCTGTTCATGTAAGGTTATTGTTTATAACATGAGTGAGATATCCGAGTATAGTAATAAGTTTCTCTACACCAGTTGCAGCTCCAGATCCATCATCATTTTATTGTATATGAGAGAAATCCTTACATGGGATATGCGTGTTCATGTTGTTTCTATTCATTAAAATATGATCAATTTCTAAATAATTTAATACACTGGATTTGGATAGGAATCATAATGTATATTCTCAACTTTGAAAAATACTTATCATAAATTTATATCCTAGGAATGATTAATCCCATAATAATAAACATGGTTTATTTGAGTAAAAAATTACACTTAAATCCTTCCTGATGGATTATAAGGAAAATGTAAATTATCCTAAGAGTATCCCCTAGGAGTTTCAATCCCGGTTCATGGTAAGGCCTGTTTTCATGTACCAGGATACCCTTGGTCATGCCAGAAACTCCTTGTCGGAGTTTTCACTCCTAGGTAGATCTCTTCCAGAACCACATCCACTTGTAGTATCTAGATAGGGATGTATTTGATCGAAATAACCAAAATATCTATTCCTTACCAAAATTACAGGATGTTCTTGTATGATTATCCTTAATGAATATCTTAGGGTTTTCCCCAAATCTACATTTTCTAAATATAGTTTGCATGTATTCTACTAAACGTCCTTTTATACCAACTCTAAAGACCCAACACCAGTTTTTCAGAACTGGGGCCTTATTTTATTACATTGCAATATTAAAAACAAATATGAATCCTAAAGGAATGAGTATTCTGGTTGATTTAGAAAAAATATTCATACATAAGTTCAACATTAAAACATGAAATAAAAAAACAACATATAAGTTCAATTGGGGACGTCCACCATTATAAGATTATCCCTACTTGTCAATCATAATATACCTCGTAATTTATTAGTAAGAATGAAACATAATAAGGGGTGAGATCAGATGCTCTATAAGGGTAAACATTACATGGAAGATAACATATACATTAGGAATGGTGAATATTTTAAAACCCATGCCTTTAATAGCTAAACATGAACATAATATGGTATGAATATGATGTGAGTAAATATTTCCATAATAAAGAATAATAATGGGTATTCTACTAGCATAATAACCTCATGAAATATAAATTTATAGAATCATAATGAGAGAAATACATATAATGGACATTCTGAAACTTACTTTCAAGGCATCGTCCAAGAAATCTAAAAATTATTAAGGCCTCGGCCAAAACCATATCGATAAATAGACAAGGCCTCATCGAAGCCCATATCTATTTGTCTCAAGATACCAATTGATGCATAGAAGGGATACGGTGGGACCCATAAATCACTTAATACTTCTAATTAATTTTCTATATGAATGGGTATAAACATAAACAATATATACAGATGAGATGTAAATAACTTTCCCCAATCTATAATGTACCCACTAACCATTATAAGTAGTAAGATGAATAGTATCAAAATAGAATATACAATGTCAAATTGATCATAAACCACTACATATAATATGGATTATGATATCATAAAATATTAGTCCAAATAATATATAATAATTAACAAGAGTATTGAAATATATTAAAATACTCTTATAAATTCATTAAGTAACTCTTGATATAAATACTCTATTACATTGAAAAGAAGAGTTATTTTTGGAATTTTTTTTATAAAATAATAAGTGAATTAAGATAGTATTATTATAATAAAATGATGGATTTAAAAAAATTATTTCTAAAAACAGATTACAGAGTTCCCTTGATAATAGGTGAGAATTTGGGAAATTCCCTTGAATATGACTCATATTTCAGAAATAATTTTAAAAGTTCCATTTAAAATATGTAATTCCCATGAAATAAAGATGGATTATAGTTTTTATGAATACATATAACATTAACACTGAATTTAGGAGTTGTAAAAAATATTATTTATGAAAATAATTGGGATAAAGAGTGACAAAGAGTAACCTGAAAGAAAATGGAGTTTCGGGGAGGGAACCCTTACCTTATGTTCGAAGGTGTTCCTCACATGATCTTAATGACCTGAATAATGAAATTTGGGTATATAAATTAATGATTATATAACATAATATATAGTTAATTGATTTATTATAACCTTTTTAAGTTCATTAATGTCCTTTTGATGGGTTAATAGATTCAATTTAATTATTTGGGAGCATTTTATTCTTTGGTCTTCCTGATCACTTTACTTATATTCATGTTCATATAAAAATGTATAATGAAAATGGTTGTACAGAATAGAAGTTTTATTTTATTTGTGAACAACCATAATATTAAATGGTTAATATTTTTTTTGGTCATTGGGAGTGAAGATATTATATAAAACATTAATGGCCATTGTTTGAGTTAATTGGGGGTTTTTGATCACAACAAACTCATTTTGATTTGTAAATTAATATCATGTTTAAAAAAGGAATACCGAACCTTAAATGAGGTATAATAAATATATTTTAGTATATTTAAATAATCAAAATGGATTTATAACTATAATTGAAGATGGTAATATAAATTCAAAATATGTTGTCCTTGAATGTGATAAATTTACACATCTCCGATGGCATTTTCATTACTTGTATAAATAAGGGGAAAAGAGAGATGATGTAGAATTTTTTCCTTTATAATAAAAAAATTCTAGTACATGTAAGGTAATAGAGTCATCAAAACATTTGGATGAATTTAGGCGAGGAAAGAAGAAGAAAAGAATGTAACTTGAAATAAAAGAAATGAAAAGAGGAATTTACCTCTTGAAGTAATATTCCATGAGGCCTCTTTATGGGAGAGGTTTTGGTATTTTTATGTGACCAAGGGATGGTCTAAACAAGGGGGGATCTTGGGAGGATATTTGGGCAGAATTTAGGCAAGTCAAAAGGATTTAGGGGATTGTAGAGAAGTGGGAGTGAGGGGATTTTTATAGAGGAGGAGAGGAGTGATTTTTTATTATCTTTTTTATTATTTTATTATTTTTCTCAAGGCAAGATATTTTATTGATTATTGTGACCAATAATAGATATAAATTAATTTGAGTTCAAAAAATGGTCACTTCCATTAGCCATGACTAAATAATGATGTAGAAATTCACTTAATTATCATGTTTCGTAAATTATAAAATTTCACCATTCACTAAAAAATCAAGTATTTCAGAAAAATCCCAAAAACACACTGTAACAATTTTTCATCTTGTTGAATTAAAAAATGGTATCCATTTTATCAAAATTATTTTCTATATAAGAGAATTTTAATCTTTAAATAAAATCATTATTTACATGAAAAAAATACTTATTTAAATTTAAAACCGATTTTATAATACTGTCAGAAATTAACTATGGTCTTATTAAATTTTACATAAATTATAGAAAAAAAATATTTGTTTAATAATAAATTTTATGAAAATGATTTTTTAATTAAATATTTTAATTTAAAATTATAATTAAGCATTTATTACTAACCAAAATACCAACACTTAATTATTAATTTCTAAAATACTATATTTTATTTATAAGGTGTCTAAAATTTATTTATACCTAGATGGGTGTGGTTACTATTTATAATGTTCATATTACTATTCATAAGGGTATATTAATATTTATAAGGGTAAAGTTACTATTCAAAAAAAGTGTATGTGGATCCTATCAGACTCTAAATATCTTACTGAACGTGACCGAGTTTGTCAGTTTTTCGAAATTCAAATCATAGAGGTGGTAAAATTATGTTTAATCCCAAGGTTATAGAAAAGTGGTTTTTTTTATATACTTAGTGTTTCATGAATTGAATATTAAATTTATTTTAAAAATATTGGGGTGTCACATTCTCCCCTCCCTAAAAAAATTTCATCCACAAAATTTATAGAATGTTTCCCCATAGAATTATTTTGGTAGGTCTTCATCATAAGTTCCTCAAGCTCCCATGTCGCCTCTTTGATTTTATGATTTTTAGAAAGTATCTTTACTATTAAAGTTTTATGATTCCTCAACAATTTTTCATTAGTGTCTAGATTCTAGATATGCACTTCATAGTATGATAGTTCAAGTTCCAATTCTATTCGGTAAGAAGTGAGGACATGTGTTGGGTCTAAAATGTACTTCCTCAACAATGAGACATGGAACACATTGTCTTCCTTAGATAGGCAAGGTGGCATAGCCTATAAAAATGAAACAAATACAATTCTCTAGGATTTCAAAAGGACCAATGTACCTATGGCTTAGTTTACCTTTCTTCTCAAATCTTATAATGCCCATCCATTGAGTTACTTTCAATAAAACACAATCTCCCACTTAAAATTCAAAATCATTCCTTATTTTACTGGAATATATTTTTTTCTACTTTGAGATGATTTGATATGGATTTTATTAGTATTTACATTTATTTTTGTTTCCTCTACATGCTATTTACCCACGAGCTTCCTTTCTCCATTGACATCCCAATAAGTTAGCGAACGACGCCTCTTTTCGTACAATACTTCTTATGGTTCCATTTGAATACTTGAATGGAAACTATTTTTGTAATCATAATCTATAAAATGTAAATGTTTATCCCACATACCTTGAATTTCAAGATAACATGATATCAAAAAGTCCTCAAAGGTTTGTATTGTCCTTTCTTATTGCCTGTTAGTTTGTTGGTGGTAATTAGTACTCAAACTATGCTCTATATCCAAATATTTATAAATACTTTTCCAGAATTTCGATGTAAATCATGGATCAAGATCAGAAACAATTGGGAGGGGTGCTGCATAAAGTCTCACAACATCATTGATATAGAGTTTTTCTAGTATCTCCAACGGAAATTTCTCCCTTATAGCGAGGAAATGTATAGATTTGGTAAGGTGAAAAAAATTACCTATATCGCAACATTCTTCCTTGGAGTTTTGGGTAATTCAATGAAAAAATACAAGGTGATGTCATCCCATTTCCATTTAGGAATTGGTAGAGGTTGTGTGACTCATCTTAGATGTTGTATTTCATCCATTACTTCCTGAAAGACAAAACATCTTGATACATAATTAGCAATTTCCTGCTTCATGTTGTACCACCAGAAATTTTCTTTTAAATTGCTATAAATTTTAGTGATACCATGGTGTATAGAGAAATTAAATCTACAGGAATAATACAATAACTCCATTTTCAAATTAGGTCTAGAGGGAACACATAGTTTTTTCCCTAATTTCAGAATTCCAATTTCTCATATGATGTTTGCCAACTTCCCCTCTTTCACAACATTTATTTTCTTTTGATGGTTCTCATCATCAGGTTGAGAGATTTTAATTCGGTCTAATACAAATAGTTGGGCAACCAATTAAAAAATTAATTTTTTTACCTTCTTTGGTAATTTCCATGTCTATCTTTATTAGATCCATGAATACAACATCTCTTTCAATCCTCATTTTGTTTAAAAATCAATGATCCTTCCTTCTCAATGCATGAGCTACTTTATTTTTCTTTCATGGGTGGTAGTGTATGGGACAATTATAATCCCTGAGATGTTATATCCATAGAATTTTCCTCATGTTGAGTTCTTTCTGTTAATATATATACTTCAGACTTTTGTGATCCATATATATCTCATATCATTCACCATAGAGATAGTTTATCTATATTTTTAGAGAAATGATTATAACAGATAACTCAAGATCATGAGTAGGATTGTTTTTTTCATGAATATTCAACTTATATGATTCATAGGCAATAAATCTATTAGTCTACATAAGAAGACTACCTTGTCCATTCATTGATGCAGCACTACAGATAAAAAACCCATATTTCCTCGATGGTTGAGTTAGTATTAGAGAATTCACTTATATCCTCTTCAATTATTCAAAATACTACTCAAATTCTTTTGTATATTCAAAATTAACCCCTTTAAATATGAGATTGTTCATTGGGTTGGAGAAATAGGTGAAGTTATAGATGAAATTATAATAATAACCTAATGAACCAATAAAACTATGTACCTTAGTTATGTTAATTGAAGTATGCCATTATTGAACAACATTTTTCTTCAGAGGATCAACAGATATTCTATCAAAAGAGACAATTTTTCCATGAAAATAAACTGATTGAAACCAAAATTGAAACTTTCTAAAAATCCCATACAATTCATTTCATCTAAGAGTCTTTTGAATAGTGTTCAAGTGATTTTCATGATCATAGTAGGTTTTGGATTATACGAAGATATCATCAATAAATATCACAAAAATGTAAGAAAAAAATTCCTTAAAAATATTATTTAATATATATATGAATACTGAGGGTGCATTAGTCAGTCCAAAAGGCATTACTGTAAACTCTTAATGCCCATAAATGGTTCAAAACACTATCTTTGGAATATATTCCTTCCTTACTTGCAACTAAGGATTTTCAGAATGCAGGTAAATCTTCAAAAAATATTGTGCTCTATGAATTTGATCAAATGAACCATCAATGTGAGGCAAGTGATACTTTTTTATTATTTTTATAGCATTGTTCTCCCAATAGTTAATCCACAACCGCATAGATCAATCACTATTCTTAAAGAAAAGAATAGGGTCTCCCCATAGAGAGAAACTAGGAAAAATAAATCATTTAGCAATTAATTAATAGTGTTGTCTCTTTAGTTCTACTAATTCCATAGTGTTTATTCTATAAGGAGTCTTTAATATAGGCCTTTAAATAGTAATTAAATCAATGAAAAACTCGATTTCCCACTTTGGAGGATGCCTAGGTAAATCCTCTTGAAACACATCAACATATTAGTTCAAAATAGGTACATCCTATATTTGAACAATCCTTTCCCCACCCATAGATATTGCATTCCATTAATCCCCAATAATTGAATTCAGTAGATCTACTATGGGTTTATTTTGATAAGAATCAGCTGTTGAGGTTTCTGCTCTAAATATATGGGATTCAACACCATTATCAAAAATCATTAATTCCCTCTTTTTTCAATATATCTTTGCATCATAACATGAAAGACACCACATGATAAGGATTATATCAAAGTTAATCATTGGTATGATGATATGGTTAGAAACTAAAGCATGTTTATGTGATGTGAGGGGGACTGATCGACACATATTTGTTGCAATGATACTCCCCTAGATGTTTTTCCTGAAAACTCCATTGTTAAATGAAATTGGATATGTCTAATTTTCTCACAAAACTAGGAAGATATAAAATAATGAAATGATCTAGAATAATATAAATCATTGTATATGTTTGAGGAAATTATTAATGTACCTACCATGACATCATTAAGAACTTAAATATCATGATTTTTGATTTCATAATGTTGTCCCTAATCCCTTGTACTTTTCTAAGGCACATTTATTTGATGATTTGGAAACTTATTAGCATAGATACCCATTTTCTTAAAGTAATAGAATTTATCATTAAATAATTTTTTTGTTCCCTTAAAATCACCAACATTATAGCCTTCCTATCCATACTTGTAACACACCCATTTTTCCTTTTAATTAGGAAGTAGGGTGTTTCCTTCTACAATTATCAATAGGTGGACAGTAAAATCTTCCCTTATTACCCATTTCAATATTTCATTTTCCATATTTTTCTACATCCCTATTCTTTTATTGTTTTCCTTTAAATTCATTAGACTTAGAGAACCTCTTTTCTGTCTTGATATCATTTGTTACTATGTCTTCATCTGATGAAAAGTTTGACAGACCAGTTCCCATCATAAGAATGACATTAATCCATCAATTAATTGATTGATCTTCCTCCTTGTATTATGTATATATTACACATCATTCCTTTATAATATTGTGATGTTATATTCGTACTTTTCAACATTATCATATTCCTTTTGCCTCAAATTTAGAATCCGCCTTTCGATATCTTCTTGTTGTTCACGAGGAAAGTATTTTTATAAGAAATGTTCTTTAAATTCACTGCATTACATGTTTTTTATTTCTTCCTCATCCATTATGTTTTGAATTAGTGACCACAATTGATCAACATCTCTAGAAAAATTATAAAAATCCATGACAACCTTCTCCCTTTCGTTACATCACAAAGTGAGAAATATTTTCTCTATGTAACATATGAACTACTCTACTACGAATGGGTTTATTATCCCATTAAATGATGAAAGTTACTTTCACATAGAGTGATCTAACAATGAACCTACACATTTTTGATCCAGATGATCAATTTTGGTATGGTTGTTTTTCATAACCTGAGTATGTTGTCCCAGTATAGTTATAAGTTTCTCCACACCATTCAGAGCTCCAGAGCCACCATCGTTATTTTTCATTGGAGGGAAAGCCCAAAATGGAATACTAACATTTAGTTTGTTTCTATTTATTCCACTAGGAAACATTTATAAATAATGGCACGAAATATATTAGGTTATGAATCATAATGTATAATCTCAACATAGAAAAATACATAGCATAAATAGAAATCCTATGCATTGCTAATCCAATAATCATAAAAATGGTTTATTTAAGGAATAATTTACTTTTAAATCCTTCATAATGGATTGTATCGAAAATTTGAATTATCCAAAACATTCCCCCTTGGAGTGTCAAACCCGGTGAGAATTAATGCTTGTTTTCGTGTACCAGGATACCCCAGGTCATGACCAAAACTCCTTATCATAGTTTCGCTCCTTGGTACATCTGTGCTAGAACCACATCCACTTATAGTATCCATAAATGGATGTATTTTCTCGAAAGATCCACATAATATTTTCCTTAACAAATTATAGGATGTTGTTGTATGTTTATCCTCAAATACTATCTTATGAGTTTGTTCCTTAATCTATGTTTTCTAAATCTAGTTTCAATGTTTTATACTAAAATTTCTTTGATACCAATTATAAGGACCCAACCTCAGATGCCCAGAGCCAGTGACTTATTTTATTACATAGGAATATATACAAGGAAAATGAATTCTGAAGTACCATTTAGTTTTATAGCATTGAAATCAAGATACATACATAAGTTCAACATTACAAAATGAAATAAAAGACAACATATATGTTTTGTTGGGAATATACAACACTCTAAGATTATCCATGAATGTTAATAATAATATACCTCTTCATGTCCTTGTAAAAATGAAACATCATAAGGGGTGAATTCAACTACTCGGTAAGGGTTAAAATTATAGTGGAACATATAATATAAATTAGGCATGCTGAATAATTGAAAACACATTCCTTTAAAAAAACATGAACATAATTTGGCAGGAATATGAGTTCAATAAATATTTCCATAATAAAATATAATCATGGGTATTATAATAGTTGAATAAAATAATGATCTATTAATTTATAGCTTCATAATGAGGGAAATTCATATGATAGACATTCTGAAACATACTGTCAAGGCCTCGTCCAAGAAATCTAAAAATGATTAAGGCCTCGACCAAAACCATATCAAAAAATGGGCAAGGCCTCATCCAAGATCATATCTATTTGTATCATGAGATATAATGATTCATCTAGGGGATATAATGGGCCCCAACTATCACTTAATAAGTATAAATAATTCTTTATATTAATGGGGATTAACATAAACAACATATACATAATATATAAATAACATTCCCCAATCTATTACATAATCACAAACCATTCTGAGTAGTAAGATGAATGGTATCAAGATAGCCCATACAAAGTAAAATTTATCATAATACATTAAATATAATAATGAATATGATATCATGAAATATTACACCCAATAATATATAGGAATCAAAAAGAGTGTGGAAATAGATGAAAATACTCTTATAAAATCATCGAGTAATTCTTATTATAAATACTTAATTACAATGAAAAGACGTGTTCTTTTAGAAAAATATTTGTATAAAACCATAAGTAAATTAAGATAGTATTTTCATAATAAAATGTTTTATTTTAGAAAAATAATTGTTTCTAAAAAACATATTATAGAGTGCCCTTTAAAAAGGTAAGAATTTTGGAAATTCCATAGAATAATGCTCGTAATTCAGAAAGAATTTTGAATGTTCCATTTAATACATGTTACTAAAATGAAAGAAATATGAATTGTTGTTTTCAAACATACATATAAAATCCAAACAGAATTTATGAGTACTACATAAGAATTGTTAAAAGTTAATTTGTATTAATAGAGACAAAGAGTAACCCGAATGAAAATGGAGGTTCGGGTAGGAAACCCTTACCTTAAGTCCTAAGGTGTTCCTTATGTGATCTTAATGAAATGAATAATAAAATTTAGGTTAAAGAATTAATGGTTCTATAACCTCATATACATTTAAATAATTTAGTATATTCTTATTAGGTTCATTCATGACATTTTTATGGGTTAATAGATTCAATTTCATTGTTTTGGGAGCTTTTCATCCTTGATTTTCAGGATCCGTTTATTTATATTCATGTAAGGATAAACATTTAGAATGATAATTGTATTACCGAATATAATTTGTATGTTATATTTGAACAAGAAAATATTACAAGGTTATAATTTTTTTTGGTTATTTGGAGTGAAGATAAATCATTATATAAAACATTAATGACAATTGTTTGGGTTAATTAGTTGTTTTTGATTACAACAAACTCATTTTGATTTAAATTTTTTTATCATGTGTAAATACATATTACATAACCATAAATAAGTTATAATACTTATATTTTAGTCTATTTCAATAATCGAAATGGTTTCATGACCAGTATTAAAGATGGTAATAGAAATTGAATACCCATCTTCCTTGAATGTGATAAATTAGCACATCTCGAATGGTTTTTTCATTTCAAGTATAAAAGGATGGGAACAGAGAGATGATGAAGAATTCTGACATTAACATAAAAAAATTCCTGAAAATTTATGTTAATGGATTCATCACAACATTTGGATGAATTTTGGTGAGTAATGAAAAATAAGAGAAAGGAATGTGAAATAAAAGAAATGAAAAGAGTAATTTACCTCTTGATGTAATCTTCCTTGAGGGACTCTTTAGGGGAGATGTTTTAGTATTTTTATGAGAATAAGGGAAGATGGACACGAGGGAGTATATTTGGAAGATATATGAGGATAATTTGGATAAGTCACAAGTTTTGAGAGGAGTGAAGAGTGGAGAGAGTGAGGGGGCTTTATATTGGAGGAGAGGAGTGATTGTTGATTATCTTATTTGTTATTTTATTATTTTTCTATAGACAAGAAATATTATTGATTCTTGTGACCAATTATTTTAATATGATAATTTTAGTTCTAATAAATGGAAATTTACATCATACATGACTCAATCATGATGCATAAATTCACATAATTATCTTATTTATTAAAATATCAAATTTTATTATTCACTAAAAATTCGAGTATTTAAGAATAATCCAAAACAATCACCCTAACCATTTAATGACATGTTGAAATAAAAAATGGGATCCATTTTTTCAAAATAATTTTCTAAATAAGAGAAATTTATCTTTTATATAAAAACATTATTTACTTGAAAAATACTGATTTAAAACTGATTTTATAATACTGTAAAAAATTAACTAAGGTCTTATTAAATTATCCTTAAATTATATGAAAAAAATATTTATTTAGGAATAAATTTTACGAAAAATAATTTTCATTTAAATCAATTTATAATTTAAAATTGTAATTTTATATTTATTACTCACAAAAATACAAACAATTAATTATTAATTTCTAAAATAGTATATTTCATTTATAAGTTTTCTACATTTTATTTATAACTTCATGGGTGTGGTTTCTATTCAAAAGGCCCATATTAGTATTCATACAGGTATGTTACTATTAACAAGGTTCAAGACACTATTTACCAAAAATGTAAGTTGATCTTATCGGATATTAAAAGAGTGTTGTGATTTTATTAGGGCTTATACCCTCAGTATACCCTATTTATGACCGCCTTGAACCTTGTTTTTTGATTTATCTATTAATAAAAAATTAACTTAGTAGAAGAAAAAATATTAAGGTTTATCTATCCATTAATCGCGTGTTTCCCATGAATATCCAATTTTGATTAAATTAATATTCTGAACTATCAGAACCATTTAACATATTTTTATAAATCCATAGAGAAAAATAATTAAATGGAATAATCCTTATATATATTTCATAATTCAGAAAATACAATTCTTGAATCAAAATGTTTATATACTTCAATTATTTCACTTCAACCATAATCCAATAATAGGTCTACCTTATCCTATTACATAATACCACATTCCTTTCAAATTTTACATATAGTCTCATTATCATAAGCTATATAACCATATCTTGTACCACATTTATGATGATCTTCATGAGCTTTCGACATAGTACATCAATTTTCATAATGGTAAATAGTCTCAAATTTAATGATTTAATCAATTTATAGTAACTTATTGAATCCCATATTTCCATCCATTGCGTTAACTGAAACTTTAATTTTTATTTTGTAGTTATGAGATTTGTTTTTTATTTTCCACATTATAAATATATTCTAATTCCTCTGGGACATCCGATTGGAAATTTATTCCCACATTATTGAACCAAATGAAACACAATCATCATTCCATATTGGAATTAATTACAATAATTCTATGTAAACACTTTTCTTCTCTTCTTGGGTGAGTCTGATAGTTTTTTATGGTACACATTATTAATCATGTTCTTTGACAACTGATTACGCATGATAAAATTTTCTTCACTCTAGTGATCATCCCATATGACTTCTTATCCAAATATTGTTCATCACATTCAACAATAACTGAGATCCTTATAGTTACCGGGATTGAATTAAACTAGAATGCACAACATGAGAAACACTTATCATATAAATATAAAAAATCACTTTTAGGATGACTAAATTATGAAACCATTATTAATATATGAAAAAATTTTCTTATCCTTGGTGATATCCCTAGAAACATACATATAAATATCCATACTGATATCACTAAATATTCCTCATATGATTTAAAAATGTTGACTAAATATTTCCTCTGATACCAAATATATAAACTCAAGATTTTCAAATATGTATATTAAATTATTTTCAATTAATATTCAATATATTAAAAAAACAAAAACCCCTAGGACTGTAATAGTTTAGTGCCTTTGGAATCATGGAACATAATTTTCTAATCGTTTAAAATAACTCATATGTTTCCCACAATGATCTTTCCCTTTAGTACCCCTGCTTAAAACATTTCTTCATAACCTATAGAAAGGAAACATAAGACAATATTGAGATCAAATCCTCTGAAAAGGTAAACACAAAAGATATCAATTTATTACCTTATAAAATAATAAGATAATAAATATGGGTATGTGATCATGATAATAACATAAAATGTTCATACCCAAACTATCATGGATAATAAATATAAATATTTTCTTAAAACATTATCATTTAATAAGACATTAATTGTAAGAATGATACATAATCTTAACTCCATCATGAACCAAAATTTCAAGTACTAAATGTGTGTGACATCATCAAATGTATTGAAAAAAAATTAATATGAAAAATTAAATTTCGAAGACCCCAAAATCAGTCTTTATCACTTATTTCCCCTAAAATATCAAGAACATTGATTTTTTTTTACATCACATATCAAGCACAAATCCTTTTTCCCATTACAGATCAAGCACATTGACCTATTTCCATCATGGATCAAGAACATCAACTTGCTTCCCCTAACTATATCATGAGATATATTTAATTATATAATTAATTAGTGGGATATATAGGTCCAAAATTTCACTTAATGAAAATAATACAAATTCCTTCCACATGACCATAAATCAATCATCATATCAAAAAATGTAAAGAAATTAGTTTTATAAAAACATTATCATTACCTGAATCACGAAAAATTAATAAGTTTCATAAATATATTTCCATAAAAAACCTAAACCATTCATAAAAATAATAATAATTATATCCTTGTGTCATTTAACCAGTTAAAAATAAGAAAGAATAATAATAGTCATATCTTCTATAAAATAATTTGGAATTTCCTTCTTAAAACATTTCTTGAGGAAAATATTATTTGTTCTTTAAAAAATGATTTCTAAATCATAATAAATTTAACTAAAAATTATCATTTAACAATTATATATGAAGTCTTATAAATTAATCTTTTAAAACATTTTAAGCAAATTTTAAAACCATTACCATAAAGATTCCTAAAAGATTATTTAAAAATCATTAAATGTTTTTTAGAGAACATTTTTTAAGCAACAATGATTTATTAAGGAAGAGGTAATAAAATTAGATTATGCTTAAAATATAATTAAAATAATTATATTCATGATAAAGAATTTCAAAGGGATTTATATAAACCTTGTAAAAGAATATAGGTGCATAATATGTCATGTGTCTCAAAGAAGGAAAATTGAGACAAAATTTCCTTAATAATTTTGAAACTTTTGATCAGTAAACCCCTTGAAAGGGATATAATTAAATGGATATATAAATAAACATAAATATAAAGATATGGATAATAGATAAAAGTAATGTTCAGTATATACAACCCACTTAATTAATTAATGGTGAATAAGGCTTAATTCTCATTGAAATAAAAGTGAGACTTGAAATCCCCTTACCTTTTGTCTGGAATCTCATCGTACCCATTTGTACCCCTTTTATAATAATTATAGATCATTTAAACATTTATAATTGAAAACTATAAATTTATATAATACCAAATTTTATTAAATTATTACATTATATTAATCGTTTATTAATAATTCCATGTTAAAGTTTCATTTGGGGTTATAAATGATTTATTTTTCACCTGTGTTTTGATTTGTTATATTTTTTGTCCTATTAATTATATCATGACTTCATAATTTCCATAATAAAAAAATGTCATAAATATCAAATATATTTATTATATATGTATTTATAACAATATATGAATGATATAAATATAAAATGATATACACTATTTATAGAGATGGTAGGTTGTACATATGCATGAACAATCATTCCATTTTTTTGTATTAAAAAAAAGAAAGCACATGAAATTTATGTATATATAATATATTTCTAGTATAATTATTATTTCATATATTTCATTTAATTTAACTAACCCCTTCTTAAGAAATTTAATGTAATGTGTGAATGAATCATGTCACTTTAAGGAGGCGCTAGTCCACATGTCAAAAAAAGAAGTTATCTTATTACTACAAAATGGAAATCATGATTCTATGTGTTATATAATAAATATAATATAATAAATAAATCTTAAATAATAAATTTATCAAATAAAACATAAATTTCATCATTATTTCTATCCTTGATAGGTGGAAATGGAATAACGAACAACATTAGGCCCCGAGGCGGTAGTACGCCATACACACAAATGATTATTACCTATCATATTTGATATAAGTGTGTAAACATGTAGTTAGAAATATTAATATAAAAAATATGAGTATATTTGGGATTATTATTTTTATTATATAAGTGTTAAATTAAAATAATTTAAGGGGATTAAAGAATAAATAATAGAAAAAGTTTGTTGATGAATGCTAACTCCTCTTTGTGCATCTCATTTTAATTGGAGGAAAAGGATGTCATTGGTTCGATTTATGAAAAATGTGAGGAATATATAATTAATAGAGGGAGTTTTGGGGGAGATTTGAATTGGTTTTTGATAAACCAAATAGGATTTGAATTGTGTATAAAAGAGAATAATAGGTTCCCTTTAAGAAGAGAGGGGGGACATTTTTGGAATTTCTCAAAATATTAATTTTTAACAAATTCATTGTTAATCTAAATACCACCATAAGGCCATTTATTTTTAGATAATATATGATAAGGTTATAATATAATCAATCAATATTTTTTTACATGATTTGGTTCTATTTAAATCTTATCATTTTGATTAACCCTTAATTAACACATTTTAATTTTAACTACAGTAACAAATATTTCTTTATTAAGAGGATTAATTTTTTACTTATAAAGTATAAATTGGACCATAAATGGAGTTTTTTATATTTAGGACCATATCTAATAAAAATTAAAATTATGGAATATTTTTATGATTTCTAAAAAATTTAATAAAATATTATTTTCATAAAATATCATTCGGTAAAATTTTTACACTATTAATTACATTGAAATTAAAAAATAAATAAAACAAGTTAAATTCAAAATAATTTATTTAATATACCACTAATATGTATTATTAACCAATTAAACTTTTGGAAACCCTCAATTAAGTGAAATTTTATTTATTTTAACATTATCACATAATTTAATTGATTGTTTCTTTAATTGAATAATTATTTCATCATCATTTAAAAAAATATATGAAACATATTTCTTCAATAAAAATTTAAAATAAATTTCCAAGAAATAGAAAAAATTTATATTTCTTAAAAATATATATTATGAATAAAATATTATATTTAACCCCATATTAATAAAATTGTTCTTATTAAAAGTATAAGTGTGACATTTAGTCACTCTCTTTGATTTTAATAACATTTATGCCATTTTCAGGGTCACATGTCCATTAAACAATTATATTTTGAACCTTAGGTGATATAGGTCATATTACCTCCATCAAATTACATTTTTACGAGTTTTAGGATAGTTTTTTAAAATTTATAATTGTATTATTAAATGTAATTGCCTAATTTACCATTAATCGTGGAAACAAAAATTAAAAAAGTTTCTATTTATAATGTACAAAAACAACAGGGACCTATTTAATAATTTTTCACCTTATGATTTCTAATATTTAATAAATTTTTAAAAATTGAAAACATATAAGTGGAAAAAATTTAATTAAAATTAACACTGTAGACAGGGTGAGAAAATGAGTTCTTAAAGTGAAACTTTTTAGAAGATTGAAATGATTTTCTATCCAGATTCAATGTGAAATTGATTATAATAAACTAAATTGTATTAAATGATATAAAATTGATCTAATAATTATTTGAAACTAAAAAAATATAATTTAACACTATAATTTATTTTGAGTACAAATATATTTTCATTTAAAATTTAGTATTTTTTGATATTCATAAAAACCTGAAACTCATCAGAAAAATGATGAAAATTTTACAAACATAAATTTTGATATATAGATTTAAATTAAGAAATATAAATTTTTCAAATATAATTTATAAAAATTTCAAAAATATTTATGAACAACCATGCCATTAGAATTTAATAATAGCACTTTTAGAAAAATAGAGCTTTTAAAGCACAAAACTGGATTGATTTTTATATCATTTGTAGAAAATTGAAAGGTTTGATGTAAAATATTATATTGAATAATTTATATATTTATTTCACTAATATAATTCACCATGAATGTTCTCTTTATTTTATTGGTATAAAAAACACTCGTGCAAATTTATATAATTTTTTCAGAAAAGTAGTTCCTTTTAATTTCAAAAGGGGTTTACATGTGGACAAAATAATTTAATAATTTAGTTAATCTAGTTCATAACCACAATTATATTTTATTGGATATATTTTCCTTGTTTAAATAATATCAATAATAAAATAATGTTTCATAGAAACTCATGGTTTCATGTAATAGAAGATTATCTGGTGTTGCATGTAATGCATGAAATCAAAGAAACCAAATTATAAAAAATATATCTCTCATAAAAATATGGGGGTGTTACCTGGAGTACCTTGTTTACTAATTATACAAGATATATTTACCTTCAAATTATATCCAAATATGTTTTTGTATGATTGAAAATAGATTATAGTGAACATTATCATACAATAAAAAATAATATAAACTTTCTTACATGCATCAAAAACTGTAAGACATATCTCCCATAGAAATTTAAAATCATCAATAAATTTTGGTGAATAAAAATAAAAATAATTTATATTTTGTATTTATCTAGAATTATTGAATCTAATTAGAATATATTTTCCCTTCATATATATCTATAGATTTCAGTAGTAAATAACCAATATAACTTGCCAGAAACTATACTGGTTACTAAGAATTTTATATGGATTCATTCCATATATGTATATTATTATTTAGAGATTTATAAATTTGTTTCCAAAATATAGAATGGGTTTTTAGAATATTATCCATTTTGCTTAATTAGTGGGGTGATATAGATTTTCATTAGAAATTCACTCATCTATACACCTTTTCACCTCTTGAGTCATATGAATTTTCAAATAGATGCATCAAATGTGGAATTACTAGAGATATCAGATTTCATTTTTGGTTGGTTTGGCCCCTATTACTGAGAATGAATCACATTTAAAATTTTCATTCATTTTATATTGCGATTTCAAATATATAAGAAATATACATATGTTTTTATATTCCTTTATAAACCTCACACAATCACTGGGGTAGACATGTATCTTTTTATACCCCAACTAAATTTGTTATAATTTTTTTATAACCTTATAATTTAAATTCTAAAGATAATTTACTTTTATAATTATAATTATTAAATATTCAACAGATTTTGTGAATCATTTATCACCCCAACAATATCTTATATTCAAATTAACTATTCCACACAATTTTCATAACGTTGTAAAATTTGTGCAACCTAGGAACAATGGTTTCTTAGCCTCTCTGTACAACCATTCAACACTTTTTTAAATTATTTCCACACCTTGATCATGAAGTAATTATTCCAGACAATACTCTATATAATTTCAAACATATTCATAATTTCTAGATATTTTCTAGTTTGTTATTTTAAGATTCCAGATCCAGTGTGTATAATTATTATTAAAAAACAAAATATCAGATGGTCTTTTATTTCATTATTCAATAATTTTACCATATTCAAACACTTCACATGTGTACTAAAATTCATATCATTGATTTCAATATTTCATTTAGAAAATTCCAATAAATTCTCAACCCCTACCTCATATTCATCACTTCGTATCCAGAATTTATTTAATTATGATATATTAATTTCTTAAAGTGGGAATTTAAAAATAAATATATTAAAACATATAAACATTTTAAGAATACATATAAAAAGGAAAATTTAAAATATATATGAATATAAATATACAAACATTAATAAATTTATAATGAAAAAACTATAACTAAAAACAATTATAACTAAAAAAATAATTATAAATAGAAGAAAATTTAGGGAAAAAATATTATTAATGAGAAGAACAGTTTATAAACAATAATTTATTACTTTAAAAGGTATAATGATAAATAATTTTAACACAAAAAATTACAAAGAGAAAATTTTATTAATATAAATAATTATAAATACAGACAATAAAAATCAAAATCAAATTAGTATACAATAAAAAATTATAATCATAGAAAAGTTATACTCAAACAAATTATAACCATGATAATTTATAATTCTTTTATTAAAACATTTAGCGAACACCCAATTTTTATTAAGAAACGAAAGACCTCTTTTAAACTTTGGTTGAGAGGTAACCCTAAAGAAGACCTAAAGGCCTAGTAGCTCGAAGTCCCGCTACAATATAATAGATCATATGTCATGTGGATTGAATGTCAAATAATATAACATGAAGGACTAGACTGAGCCATCAAGTATCACATCATTATCTCAAAACTCACATTATGATTTCCCCCATATCAATTACCATCTCATGGAAAAACCTCATTGTAATGTCTTAGAAGAGAACCCCTCTTTAACCGATATCTAGGAATATTTATGGAGGACATGTTCTAATTCACCTGTCATTCTTCCAAGCTAGAAAACCAACAACACCTTCATGTTTCCATGACACAAAACATCCAAGATACGTCACGTAATCTTTTAGGTCAATGCTATACACATGATGTTTCTTCCTATATTCCAAAGAAAAATACACTGTCAAAACCTTTACAACATCATGGAAGATCACCCATATATCCCCATCAGTTAGAGGGAGTTGATAGTTCCCACAACACTTTTCACTACTGTAAGATGTCCACCCAATAATGTTGTGTGGAGCTAAGATGAACTGCCAACCTGATGAGTTACATCGATCGATTGGTCAATAAGCATCACCTAATGCTCTAAACTGGCCCAAAAGTAATGTAGATGAATTTCCAAAAGATTTTACCTAAGGCCTAATGAAAAAAATTATGAAAATTTCTCAAAAAAAATCAACGGGGAAAAAAATTGCAGTGAAGGCGGAAGAATAACCCTATATACCATTCCCTAACCATGCCTAAGGCATAACCTTAACTGAAGACCACCTCCACCACCACCATTATTGATAATCAATTGGATTCCTATACCACACATCCCATCTACAATGATACCTCAACTTGAAAACAATGTATGAGTATATATTGTGATTCTAACCCCCATCCCCCACAATATTATGTGACCATGTGTCATCGCTATCTGAATGATGATGTCCACCTAGAATGTTTCCAACCGGTAAGTGATTTCCAACCTATATCCTATAACAAGGGAAGGTATATACATAATTAAGGACAGAAGATCTAAATAAAAGGATTTCCATCACACCACTATCATCTCGTCAAAACCCAACAAATGCTCCCAATGACCGTGACGTCGTCACCAACAATGAAAGTGAATAATATTTTTTGGAATAACCCACTAATTGAGAAGGATGTAAGAGGAAGGGTATAATAGTGATACATCAGAAGTAACCTATGTTAGTGTGGTTATTCTCAAAATGTATATGGTTGTTAATTAAATGAATATGAATGAAGAAAATTAAAATATTAGGGATGAATTTTTTATAAGTTGTACAACTCAAAGGCAATAAATAAGAAATAATGGAGGTGAGTGGGAAGAAAGGGATTTTTTCATTAAGACTGACCATATTCCTTATGATTGAGATGTTCTGTAAGTACCCCTGTCCATATATATTTACCTTTTTTTACATTATTTTGATATTGTATAGGTGTAAAAAGGATATTAAATTCACAAGGTGGTTATATTACATGGAATAAATGTATATATTCCTGATAAATTAGATGATTAAATGTGGTATAATAAATACATAGTTTTAAAAGAGGTGTCCAATTATTATATAAAAACTTACAAAGTAAAAATCTAAACAATAAATTTATTAAATAGTATAAAAAACATATCTAATTGGATTAATTTCTAAAGAAGTAAAATTATGAACTGACAGAGTAGTGAAATTATTCATATAGAATTCAATGATTTATTTGTTTTTAAACTAACAAGTGGTATTATTTTTTATGATACATAAGAATATTATAAAATAGAGACATACCTTATGATGAATATTATTATAATATTTTCTATTGAATTTGAGAATTTAATGTGGTGTTTAAGATAAAAATACAACTTATCTTATTTTACAAAGGTTAATTACCTTATGGAAGGATAAAATGATTATAAAAGTGGTATATCACACCCACATTATTGATTCATAATTATTTATTTTTGTTTTTGTGGAAGTGTTATTGATATAATAAAAATATCATTGATAGAATTATTATATCAAATTATAAGTTATTATGTAAGTAAGTGAGTGAAATTTAAATCATTGATGTCATTGAATTATTATCACACTTTATATATCAAGTTTTAATTCAATAGACATATTATATTTGCTGATGTCCTTTGAAAATTTGGCAAGTTTACTCATAAAAAAATTGGATAATAGAGGTGATGAGATAATGGTATATATTTAATTTTTTGGATAATTTTAGAGAGAATATAATTTATATTATAATAATTATAAATCACTGGTTTTTTAAATTTTATGTTAGGGGTGGTTAATAACATTATTATACAGATTCCTAGAAAGTGTAAAAAATTATGTAAGATGAACTTTGAAATTCATTTTCAGAAGGGTAAAATAGAATGGAATATAAATCCATATATTTTCTAGTTCCATGAATCTAGATAAATATTTGGAGATATATCTATTTTCATCTTAAAAAATAAGAGGTTAGTTTATAGAGATTGATTTATAAAACAACTGAAAATAAGGTGAAATGTTTCAACCAATGTTGTGTGTAATATTTTTGTTAATTAAAGACAAATTTTCTTATAAATATTTAGAGATCATATCATTGAAACAAAAAAATGAAATTTTATTTCCCTTGATCAAGTGGTTAACAATTCCTCCGGTTATGGGGTGTCTGAGAGTTGAAATTTTTATTTTTTTTGTGTTTTTCTTGCAGATCCTTGTTAAGAGAATAGTTTGGAAAACAATATAGTATAAACAATGTTCCTTTTATAATGATTGATATAGGAGAGCACATGGTTTTATACTGGTTTAAGAAACTATGTGAGACAGACACATGAACTTTGGGGTGTTCAGGTAGAGGCATACATACAATCTACGAATGGTTTGGTAAACCATGTGATGTGCTTGAGATATGGTATTTTTTTCATTTCAACTTTTTTAGTTGAATATTCTTCCAGTGGAACCGTTATTTGGTTTCCACTAACCATATAACCTAAAAAGGATCTCTCTCCCACTCCAAATCTCTTATAATAAGATTTAAAGTGATTTCATAGTGATTCTTCATCTAGATCAAAATATAAGAGCTCTTCCTAGCTTCTCCTCTATTCATCTCATAGATTCTTCTTCTTTATCCAATTTTCTCTAATGCTAGAGGTCTTGGTGGGATGATTTTCTATTATGGGGTTGTTAGTAATTGGGTATTTTGGTATTTTAATGGATTTTATCCATCCCCAGTGGCCTATTTTGGTTGTTTCTATTGATTGAGACATGCTTCCACATGTTGAGTTATTTTTTACTATTTAATTTTGTTTTATTAAAGGGTTTCATGAATTCTATGATTTAACCATTCTTATTTAATCTAGATAATTATGATGTGGGTTATCAAGGGTTGGATTATCAACTTTTTCAATAAATTTTCCTAGTTTTAACGTGCCTTAATGGGTTAAATTTCATTATAAAATTTAAATTTTGAGTGAAGTGTTATTCTATGAATTATACGTATTTAATAAAATTCCAAATATGGGTTTTTATGGAAAAAATTTTCATTGTGTTTTACGAAATAATTAAATTTTGAAGTGGATTCTCTTATTGTGTTTAAGGGGTTTTCATGTTCTAAAATGGATGGTTTTATTATGTAAAATGAATTATATATATCCCATTGAATTATTATATGTGTGTTTTAGTTATGATTATGATTTTACTTGGATTTATTTTGGTTTAAAATTAGTTTTGTAAATGAATTTACAAATGTATATAAAATAAGTGATAAGTGAAAGGCTCGGTTGGAACTTTATGAAGATATGTTTTATTTATTATATTATTGTTCCATTATTTAAACCCTTTGTATTTTTTGAAAATGTTTATGTGTATCCATTTGATGGATGTTTAATTATGATTCATGATGTTTTATTGGTTTGATCTCTTTCCCAAGGCAGTGTGGGAGGTGGGAAGGATGTGATTGTGATGTTATCGTTTTGGATTTATTATTATTATATTATTAAATTTGTTTAAAAGTGGCACAAAACCATTAGTTATTCCTCATGGGACCCTAGACTACTATGTGGGATGTTAGTGGATATAGAAAAGCTCGTTGAGATTATGCATTGGAAAGTGGAACCTAAATGTACATAACACCTAGCTAAGGGTTATCATAGATGAGACTAGTTAATAGATATTCGGTTGATGGGATGTGTGATCATTATCCAATCAATATTTGGTCCCTAATATCACATCTTTTACATGTTCTATTGGCCTCTATGTTGTTTCCTCAATATATGCATCTATTGTTATGCATTTCATTATTAATTTTATTATGTGTTTCTTATTTCTCATATGGTTATGTATTAAAGAATTGATATTGTTTTGATTTAGTCTTAACACTGACTATTATTTTTATATCAGTTTATTGAAATTATTTACTCATTTATTTGCATAAATTTTAATTATATTTTTTCCTCATTCATTCTTTAAAATTCAGATGGGTGTGATTAATCTTTTAATGGAAAAGGGTTTATGTTTTCTTCATTTAAACAGTATTTCTAAGAAATAAATTTAAAAAGTTTTAAAAAATGTAATGTTTTTTTTAAATAGAAATTTACTTTTAAACCTACTTCAAAAAAAGTGTAAGGTTTTAAATTTGGGTGATTGTTTTTTAAATATCAATTATGTTGGAGTAACATATTTATTCCAGGTTTTAGATTTTTTATTCTTTGAGAAATTGTAGGTTTTGTAATTTTTTCTTATATGATGAAAATGAAATTAAAATTAATATATTTACATTATTTTTAATGTAGAAATTTTATATTATTTTATAAAAGGAATAAAATTGACTTAACGAAGTATCTTATCATACATTGGCTCACAACCTACATACTCACATAGGTAGGAATGCAGTCATCATCTCTTTTTTAGAATTCCTCTAGTCTTGGACTTTGGGTTTGATTTTGTTTTTTTCTCATTAGGAAGAAGATGGTTTTTGGGTTTATTGAGGGTAATTAGAGTCACATAGATATAGTGGTTAGTCCTTTAGTTTCATGGGACCTATTGGCTAATGTTATGTTTTAGACTCTTCAAACTCTAGTTCCATTCAATTCAATTTTAGATTATAGTTTTGTAATGTTTTACTAAAAGGGTATTTGTTGGAAATGTTTTTGTTCGAGTTTCTTATTGTACAATATTGTTATTCCATATCTGTATGTATCTTTTTTTGGCTTCTTCTTATCTATTTTGTTATGATGTCCAACACCTAGAAACAACATATTTGATTTTTGGTTGGGAATCACTATTTTTTGGGATCATGATTGTGAAACCATCCCTAATAGATATACATGATACCCTTTCAACTTGTAGTTACCTTAAAGGGATTAAGGAAACCCCTTAGGTTAATGGTGGGCCAGTTCAAATGTCAATATAGATGGATGCATGGACCGATTCATTACAAATGATATCTTAACACTCTTTTTATTTGGGCAAAAGTTATTTTTGAGCTAGAATCATCAGGACTCGGGTGGTATGTCTGGGAAGTGCATTGTTAGCTCTTATTTGTGTCATATATCAAGTTTTTGTGGTTGTCTGGGAGTTTTCATTATGTTTAGTATTAAAGGTTAGTTGTTCTTATAATATTTTAGTGTGTAGTACCATTACCTTGAGTTGTAGGAGGACCCAGAGAGATGTATTGGGAAATTAATCATTATTAGTGTGAAACTAAAGGTGAAATAGTGGTTTCATAGTTAAGGTGAATGGTGTAAGAAACAATGTATAACCTTTGAAACCATTATAGAAAATTCTAGTGGAACTCAAATGTATAGTTCTTGGTATGAAAAAATTGTTTATAGTGGTGAATGATTGGAAATATTGTTGATTTAAGTAATTGGATGATTTTTGGATTCTTCTTTTATTGATGGTGTCTGTTTATTAGTGTTTTACTGGAGATCCTTTGATTTTTCTGTTTTTATAATAAGTTTTTAAAGAATTTTTTTACGATTTCGTAGTCTGGATTTTTTCAAGAACATTTTCTTTGGAGAGTTGAGTGGTTTTTATAGAACATTTTTTAACATATTTCATGTGATTTTAGTGAAAAAAGTGACTTGGGGTCCTCTTAGTTTTAAAATTATTTGGGGTTAGTGGTATGAAATGTTCACAAATATTTTTGGAAAAATTATGAAAATGGCTTCATTAACTTGATTTGATAGTTACAATATTCTTTCCCTTTTAAGTGATTTTGCGGTGATTTTTGATTTAAATATTTTTGGTTTGTGAATATTATTATTGTGTTGAAAATAATGTTGTTTTATTGAGTGTATTATTTTTCATTGTTTTATAATTTGAAAATAGGAATGAATCAACATGTAAATATGGGAATTCCTCGGCTATTTTTCCTAATGATCAAGGAGCCTTCTTTATGAAATCAGACACTACCCAAAAATAAATGAAGTGGTTTTCCTATATTTTTATTAGCTCATGGATCATTAATGAGAGTTTTTAAACGAGTATCTCCATTATTATATGGTTATTTCAGATCCCATGAGGTGATTGAGTGCATATATATAATGGAAGATATTATTAATGTAATGAACCCAAACCTAGTAACCCAGAGTCAGTGCCTCACTTTATTACATTGCTATAAATACATGATTTGAATCCCAATGGACCAATTAGTTTAATAGTTTTGGAAAATAGATTATATATAGGAACCTTATATTAAAATTCACAAATATAAACAACAATGTTGAGAGTCCTTTGAATATAATGATTATACTTGATTAACCATTCAAACCAGTCATAATATAGATATTTACATTCTAGAAAAAATGAAAAAATATAAAGGGGTGATCTCAGAAGCTTAGTAATGGTAAATAAAATAGCAAAAGATATCATAAATAAGATTAATCTTTTAAGTTGATTTATATAACTAAAAAAATGCCTTTTGATCATAATATTGAACATAATATGGAAATAATTCCATATAAACAATAATCACACCATCAAGGCTTCGGCGAAGACACCATACACAGATAGCTAAAAATACAAACTTTTTTGTCTCATGAGACCTATTGAGGCATCGAAGGGCTATAGTGTTTCTTACACATCATATACTATGTCTAATTCATTACTCATATGAAAAGATTCAAACATAACTAAAAAAATCATTCCTATTAAAATTAGCACATGAAATGTTAAAACATTAACCATAAAATATGAATGGTATCAAAATAGAACATATAGAGTTAAAAATTTCATAAAACGTTCCATAAAATATGGTAGTCCGTATCATAATAAATCAACCCCAATTATGAAAAATAATCCAACAAAGGATATTTACATGGATGAAAATAATCTAATAAAATCCTTAGAAATTACTTGAGAGAAATAACCTTATTTTACTTTTAAATCATTTGAGATCTATATAATTGTAAAAGAAAACATGTATTTTGAAAACAAACTTTTAAAATTTTAAGCGAAGCTTAATAACATTAATGTTTCCCAATGATGGAAAAATCCTCTCATGCTGTATAAGTTAAAAAGAAACATTACTTTTGACAAAAATGTCATAAAGTTCATCATTTAGAAAATATAAAAAATATTCATTTGAAACAATTTTATAAAAATTAAAACATGGGTGAAAGAAATTAAAAAAAATTAGGATAATAGTAAAAATAATTGGGAAAAAAATCTAGAAACATGGACATTGATGGTAAATATTTTTCAGTAGATACATTCATATAAACCACCCCGAATAATAATTAAATTGTGAAGTTGACCCTTAACTTGTACATTACTTTAGATGAGGGTGTCTTACCCTCTTATATATTGGTTAAATTATTTTATAAAATTATAAAATAACAATATCAATATTTAGGATATCATATACGATCCTCTTATGTCATTTTGCTAATAATATTTTGTTATTACAATTGTTTAGGGTTTTAGCTTCTTCATTTCATTGGGTTTTTTTAACATTTATGTCATGTTTCATATGTAAATGAGATATTTTAATCATATATAGAATGATATTAAGTTCATAAATATTATATTAACTCATCATATATATTTTTACAATCAATCATAAATGGTTAATATAGAGAATGAATCTCATCTCTTCATGGAGGCGGTAGGTCATACATACGCACGAGCGGAAATATCATTCCTTTAATAGTAAACTGGTAAGGAATTGGATGGTATTTTAATAATAAATAATTAATATTAATTAATATTAATTATTTATATCCATTTTATTCTAATTTATACCCATCCAAATAAATTTTTCATTAAAAACAAATTACACCACAGTGTGGAGACGGTAATCCCTACATACACAGACATGGATTTTTTGTAGGATGGATTAAATGAATAATATGGTTATAAAATAATCATAATAAAATATAATCATATATAAGATACAATATTTATTATTATATAACCGAAACAATGTGTTAAGTGGATGTATAATAAGAAATAACATTGAAGGAGTCTGTAAAGACGATTACCACTTCTTACACAAACCTCATTTGGATATCCTCTTAAGGTCACTAGGGTTGTTATTTTGAGAAGATAAAAAAATCTTGGATATGTCTAGGTAAGTTAATAAGAGTAATGGAAATATATTGGTCAAGTAATAATTCTCAATGTGGTGTGAGGAATTGAGGAACGAGGTGCCTTTCTATAAGAGAGGGGAGGGTCACTCTTGGAATAGTTTAAAATATTAAATTATTATAATTTAATTTTAGATTTTAAATTGTTCCAAAGTGATTTTTTTAGAATATAAGATGAAAATTAGTCTAGATAAACTCATCCAATTATTTTTATTCATTTTTAGATCATAATATTAACCTTATCGTTTTCCTTTAACCAAAAGTTAAACCCAATAACTCTTACGGTGAGAACTTGCCTTTTTTACTATTTAGGGTTAATGTATTTACTATAAATTGAAAAAAATAACCCAAGATGGTTCATTTATGAAATATTTGACCATATTATAGTAATTTTTCTGAATTAATATTTTTCTAAATTTTTACCATTTAATAAATTTTTTTTATTTCAAAATATCATTTATGCCAATTTTTATCCTATTCGTTATTTATAATTTAAAAATATCATAATAAGATGATAACTTCAAACCAAAAATTATAATACATCACTAACATGTCTAATGTTTCTATAAAATTATTTTATTTAATTAATTATGTTAAAATATTGTTATTTAATATTTTTTATATAATCTATATAATATTTCCAATAATTGAACAATTATTGTATCATTATTATTCAATCATTTAATTAAAAAACTTATTCGGTAAAAGTTATAAATAAATTATCATTATATATATAAATTTAATATATTTCAAATTATTATTTATAGTCAACTATATCTTATTTATAACCCATTATTAAAAATTGTATTGTTATTAAAATTTGAGTATGACCTCTTTAACTCTTCTTTAAATAAAATTAATAAATTTAATAATATAAAAAATGTGGCTTAAAAAGTGTCATAATTTAAGAATAATGTTTCTATGGATCTAAAACCACTTATAAAATGAAATTAGTACAAGTGTTAGTGTAATATTAAAATATTAAATTATTATTTTTTATTTAATTAAACGTTTTACCCTAAAAGTGGTAAATAAAAATTTACTTAAGTTACTATTCATATTCCCAAAAATAAAGAAAAACTCTTTATATAAATTTGAAACTCTTTTTTATATAATTAATCCATCTTTCAAAATTTAAAACATTGTAATTTCCATAATTAATTTGATATTAATCTTACTGACGGGCAGAGAAAACGGGTTGTTAATGTTTAAACATGCAAAAGATTACATGTTTTTATATCAAAATTAAATGTAAAATTGATTCCAATAATATAAATTGGATTAAATTATAAAAAACAACCTATTTATACTTTAAAAAAATCAATAATATTATTTAACAATATAAATTATTTTGATGAAAAAAGTTGTTTTCAATTAAAAATTTGCATTTTTCACTAATCCACAAAACATGAAAATTATCAGAAAAATTCAAAAACATAAACAGAGACGTTTTTTATATTCTAAATTAAAATAAGGATCTTATTTTGGAAAATAGATTATATTAGTTTAAAGTTTTTATTTAAAATAGGTTCACCATTAAAAGGTTGTAAAATGACTTTTATAAAAATAAAGGGTTTTATCTGTAATATTGGGTTTTTTTAATCCTTTTCTTAATAAAATATATTATATGAATATAAAAAATATTGTATTGAATATATAACATATATATTTCCTTAATATCATTTACTATTTGTAATTAATTTAAATTATTAGGATATAATTACTTTTGGAGAATAAAAATTGTTTTTTATAAAAACATTTCCTATATATCCATTTTGTTCCTATATTCATTTTTAAGTAATTTTTAACCATTGAATTCAACCATATATTTTCATAAGTTGGTAATAATATTTATAACCTTTAATTTAAAATTTAGGTTATTCATTATTATATTAAATAATAACATTTTAATAATATATTGTTGTTTGGTAAAACTCTATCTTGCATGTAATTGAAGCTATCAAAAGAAGTTATTGTTGTGTGTTATTCAATAAAATTCAGTGTTTCATGCATCACAAGCTAAAAAATAAATTAAAATTATTTAAAAAAAACTATTTGAAATTTTTGTGGTGTAACATTCTTCCATCCTATAAAAAATATCATCCTCAAATTTTCTATATCATAACCTCAAAAAAAGATTCAGGTAGTTCTTAATCATAGTTCCCTTAGATTCCCACATCACCTCTTCCATTTTAAAGTTTTTATAAATATCCATTACCAATAAAGTTGTCTCTTTCCATATAACTTATTCTCTAGTGTCTACAATATTGTTAGGCTCCTCACAGTAATAAATATCGGGTTCTAGTTCTATTTCATCATAGGTGAGTACATGTGTTAGGTCTGGCATGTATTTATTTAATAGTGACACATGAGAAACATTATGATCTATATAGAGACTTGGTGAAATTTATAAAAGGATGGATGAAACTTCAATTCATTCAATTATTTTACAAGGTCTGATGTACCAAGGAATTAATTTTCCATTCTCACCAAATATAATAACACCATTCCAATGAGATACCTTCATGAAAACATGATCCCACACATGGAATTCCATATGTTTCCTTCAGTTATATGAATAAATATTTTTCTTACATTGATCTGCTTTGATATGGGTTTGAATAATTTCCTCATTTTGCGTTGTTTCCTCAATATGTTTTAGGCCTACACATTTCTTTTGACCAACATTTTCCTTACAAGTTGGAGTAAAACATATCTTTTTATATAACTCTTTATACATTTCCATTTTAATACATGAATGGAAGATATTTTTATAGAAAAATTATACCAAAGGTAAATACTGATCCCACATTCCTTGAAAGTCAGGTGATCTAGATCCCAACATGTGTTCTAATGATTAAATAGTTCTTTTTAGTTATCTATCAGTTTGAGTGTGGTAGTAAGTTCTCAAATGAAGCTCAGTATCTAAGGCTTTCTAAATACATTCCAATAATTTTTATATAAAATGGAGACCATGTTCAAAAATAATTTATAGAGTTACACCATGAAGTTTTACAACATCATTAATACAAAGTCTTGAAAAACATTAAAGAGGTAATTCAAATATTATAAAAAGAATATGTCCTAATTTTGTAAGATGATCAACAATTATCCATATCTCATCATTCTTTCTATGAGTCTTCATTATCCCCTTTTGAACATCCATCATAATATCATCCAGTTTCCCTAGAGGTATAGGATGACATTGCCTGACTCCTCTAGGATGTTTTCATTCAGACGTCACTTGTTGAAAAACAAACCATTTTGACACATAATCAACAACTTTCTGCTTCATATTGTCTAACCAAAAAATGTTCCTTCAAATAAATATACATCTTTGTGCTAATAGGGAATATAGAGAAATTTGATCTATGATAATCATACAATAATTCCATTATAATTTTGGGTATTGTGGTATCATAAATCCTCATCCCAAATTTGAAAATACAATCTTCATATACAATGTTTATCAATTTCCCATCCTACACAAATTTTATTTTCTTTGGTAAATCCTCATTATCTGTAACATATTAAGGTTTATCTTTTTTTCAACCTTGTGTTTTCCAAAAAATTAAACATGATACTAAATCATTTTTCTTGGTAACATAAAACATGTGATACCCAGTCCTTATCGAAAAATTACTACAGTAAAATAATTATATGTTTTATAATTAATTTGATGATACCAACATCAATAAAATATTTTTACAACATATTTATAAGATCCAAATATAGAATCACATTAATATGTCAACTAATTTTGTGTTAATAAAAAATGGTTTTCCATGACCCGTTAGATTTTTTCTGAAGTATATATACTTAACACTTGGGGAATTATTTTTTATAGTGCTTCATCTCATTATAGTTGTAACAATGAATACTAGTATTTTCCTTCTTCCATTTGTATTATTATTCTTAGTGATATTTCTCTCCACACTTAAAACATACTCCCAATCAATTTGGGAACGTTTCAGGGTGTTTCTTTCCACAATTATCACATGTGGGAAAACCATTCTTTCCCTTTTTGTTTCTTTATCCATCTCTTTATATACAATTATATTCATCTCTTTATAATCCTTAAAGTAATAAGTCTAGGAGAAATATTTCTTTGTCTTGATAGAACATGGGACTATATCATCGCGTGATGAGAATATTTGCGAGACCAATGCCTTTAGGAAAAATGACTTTAACCAATCAAAGAAATAATTAATCTTAATCCTTGGGATACATATATATTCCACAACAAGAATTGATATTATTGTAAAGTTGGATTCATATAGATAAATAATATCATTCTCCAATTTCATCAGACTCAGAAATTTCCATTCCATATCTACTCTCAATTCCTTAGAAAAATAATTTTCTATGAAAATTTCCATAAAATCATTCCATTCCATGTTTTCATTTTCCTCATCCTCATTAGTTTTTTGAATCAATAACCAGAACTGATCTGAATATCTTAAGAGAGGATAAATTTCCATGACAACCTTCTCCGTATCGTTACTTCCCAAAACATGAAATATTTTCTCTAACAAACATATCCAATTTTGAACTACAAGTATATTTGTAGTCCCATTGAATGTTGGAGGTTGTTCCCTCATGATGCGATCTAACATTGTTCCTCCACATTGTGTATTAGGATGATCCATATGGGAAAGGTTATTGTTCATAACCCGAGTCTGCTATCCCAATATAGTTATAAGTTGTTCAAAACTATTTGTATCACTATCTCCAACATCATTATCTAGAACCGGGGCAATACAAACATAG
This sequence comes from Viscum album, assembly GCA_963277665.1. Lineage (NCBI taxonomy): Eukaryota > Viridiplantae > Streptophyta > Magnoliopsida > Santalales > Viscaceae > Viscum > Viscum album. The sequence continues at coordinate 881,555,290 of OY728132.1, forward strand.
ATTATGTGTGCTGATAGAGTTTCCATTCCTTCCACTAAGTTCCATTTATAAACTATGACATACACTATATTAGGATATGGATTATAATTTATACTTTCAAAATAGTTAAATTATTAACCTAAATTGAAAATTCTATGCATATCCAATCTCATAATCAGAAAAAAAATTTCTTTGATGAAATAATTTATTTTTATTTCTTCTTAATGGTTCATAGAAAAAATATGAAATATCCTAATAATATAACCTAGGAGTGTCAAACAAGGTGCGTAGTAAGGCCCATTGTCATGTACCAGGTTAACCTAAGTTAGGCCCATGATACATTATTGGAGTTTTTACTCTAAGGCACATATATGCCAGAACCTATACCAATTGAAGTATCCAGATGGGGATGTATTTATAGGAATACCCACATATCTATACCTTACCAAAATTCTAATAATTACTTCTATATTAGTCCTCAAAGGTAATTTTAGGGGTTTCTTACCTAATATATTTTTTCTAAATGTAGTATCCATGGGTTCTAATGAAATTTCTCTAATGCCAACTATAATGACCGAGATCATAGAAACCTAGAGTCAGTGCCTTAATTTATTACATTGGCATCTATATATTATTCAAATCCCAGTGAATTGATTATTTTAGCAGCTTTGGAAAATAGATTACTTACATGAACCTTACCATACAATTTAAAAATATAAACTAAAACATATATAATCCTTTAAATACCATTATTATCCTAGTTTAACCTGACATATCATTCATAATATACAACTTTGAATCCCTAGAATAATGAAATATAAAAAAACGTGATATCAAATTCTTAGTATGGTTAAATAATACAATGGAAGATATCATAAATTAGCATAAACAATTAAGGTGATGTATATAAATTAAAATGAATAAATTTAAACATAATATTGGGTATAATATGAAAATTATAAAACAAATAATTCTATATAAACATTCACATAGATATTCTTCTAGTCAAATAATAACATGTATTATCAATAAGTACTCTCATAATGATGGAATTAATAATTCCAGCCCTCATAATCATACAATCAAGGCTTTAGCCAACACACCATACATAAATTGGTAAAAATCCAAAAAATTTTCTCTTGTGAGACATACCAATGCATCTAGGGGCTATATCATGCCCCACCAATCACTTACTATATATAATTCCTTCCTCATATGAAAGGAGTGAAACATAACCAACATAATCATTCGTATTAAAACTAGCATATGAAATGTTAATACATTAACTATAAACCATGAATGGAATCAAAATAGCACGTCCATAGTCAAAAATATCATAATCTCTTCAATAAAATGTACTTGTTTGTATCATAATAAATCAACATCAATTAATCATAAATTCCAACAAAGAATTTTGACATAGATCAAAATAATCTAATAATACAATTAAAAATTCATTGAGAGAAATACCCCATTTTTACATTAAAATCATTTAAAATATTCTAAATTTTAAAAGAAAAAATTTATTTTGAAAATATATTTGTAATATTTTAATGGTATATTAAAACTTTTAAGGAGTCATTATGGTTAAAAAATCCTCTCAAACTACATAAGTTAAAAACAAACAGTCCTTCCATAAAAAAACCATAAAGTCCATCGTTTTGAAAATGAAAAAAAATTCATTTTACATTTTTTTATAAAAATTGAAAATAGGTTAAAATAAATTATAAATTTCTTGAATTATAGTAAAAATATTTGGAAACACGTTTTTAAGACACATGGATATGGACGATAAATGTTCCCTAGGAGATACTTACATATAAATAATCTCAAATAATAACAAGATTGTGAAGTTAACCCTTACCTTGTACATTACATTAGATTAGGGTGTGTTAAACTCCTGAGTAATTGTTAATGTATTTTATTAAATTATACAAGAACTATATCAATATTTATTATATTATATATTATCTTCTTAAATCATTTGGTTAATAATATTTAGTTATTACCAATATTTCAGGTCTTAACTACTTCATTTCCTTATGTTTGTTTTGTCATGAAAATGTTTTTGCTTATGAATGTAATTATTTTATCATATATATTATGATATTATGATCACAAATATTATATTCTATCATCATATAAATTTTTATCATCAATCTTGTATGGTTAATGTGGAGAATTAATCTCATCACATCATGGAGACTGTAGGTCGTACGTATTCATGAGCCATGATATCATTACCTTAATGGTAAAGTGCTAATGAACTTTATGGTAAATTATCATTAAAAAATTAATATCATGTAATATTTATTATTTATATATATTCAACTTTATACCAATCCAAATAATGGGGTGATGAAAAAGGTACACTACAATGTGGAGACGGTATACCTTACGCACACACAGATGGTGATATTATTTTTCATAAGAAGGATAAAATAATGAATAAGGTTGTACTATAATAATTATAACTTCTTAGAATATATATTATACTTGATTTATTATTTTATAATGTAAACAATCTGTGTAGTTGAATTATAAGAAGAAATAACTTTGAAGGATTCGGTAAAGACGATTACCTCTTCTCTAGTGAACCACATTTGGATCTCTTATTATGGACACTAGGGTAGGTATTTTGAAAAGACCATAAACTATAGGATCCATCTAGGGTATTTTATAATGTATATGGGGATTTTTTTTGAAGGAAGCCTCAAATTTGTGTGAGTAATTGAGGGAGGAGGTTCCTTTTTATAAGAGACTAGAGGGGCACTCTTTGAATATTTTAAAATATTAGATTAATATAAAATGGTTTTCGATTTAAAATAGCTACACAATGATTTATTTACAAGATAATATGAGTATGGGTCTAAATAATATCAACTAATTATTTTTATACATGTATATGTAAGAATATTATACTTAAAATTTGGATTTATCCCTTAGTTAATCCCTTCAACTCTTATCATGGAAACTTTCATTTTTTACTCATTAAGGTTAATATATGAACTATATAATGAAAAAAGAAACCCAATGGATTATTGATGACATATATAACCTTATTTTTGAAATTTTTATTAATTTCAGGTTTTTATGAATTTTATATCATTTAATAAAATATTATTTATTTTAAAGTATCATTTATGTCAATTTTTATACTATACATAATATGTCTTATTAAAAACATCATAAAAAGATGATAACATCAATAAAACACTTATAGTATATAAAAAAATGTGTACATTATCTACAAAATTCATTTTTGTTATTAATTATGTCAAATTATATTTATTTTAGTACCTTTAATATCATTTATTTGATATTTCCATTGATTAAACTATAACTGTATCATTATGATTTAAGACATTAATTAATTTATATCTTCTCTAAAAATTAATAAAAATTATAATTAGGAATAAAATTTTAATATACTTCCAATTAATATTTTTACTCTAATTTATCTTATGTATAACTCGATATTAAAAAATTTATAGTTATTAAAAGTTTATTATGAGATCTTTTACACTTATTTAAATAAAATATAATAAATTTCATAATCTAACACAAGTGGCATAATTTCACCTCAGGTTTTTTGTTCTAATCAAAATTTTCTAATGTAATTATGAAATTCTTTAAGATAATATTATAGTATTATAATATTATTTTTACATTTAACTACCAGTTTTACCTTAATCATTGTTAATAAAAATTTAAAAAAACTTTCGATTCATATGCCCAAAAATAAAATAAAACTATTAAAATAATTTGTAACTAATGATTCCAAATAAGGAATCCATTTTTAAAAATTTAAAACATTTATGTTTCAATAATTAATTGAAAATTAATCTCGTTGATGAGGTGAGAAAATAGGTTATTAAATTTTAAACACGAAAAAGATTTAAATTTTTTTATATCTAAATAAAATGTAATATTATTTACAATGAACTAACTTGTATTAAATGATAAAAAATAATAGAGTTATACATTAACACTACTATGAAATATAATTTAAAACTATAAATTATTTCAACGAAGAAAGTTTTTTTCAATAAAAAGTTAGTATTTTTTATTATTCATCAAAACCTAAATCTTATCAGAAAAATACAAAAAATTCAACATAGTAAATTTTTATATTCTACATTAAAATAAGAAGATTATATTTTTAAATATTATATATAAAATTTTCAATAATTTTATTTAAAATAGATTCTCTATTAAATTGTGTTAAAATAGCCATTATAAAAAATTGGTTTTTATATATAATATTGGATTTATTCTTTTCTTATGAATATAAAATCTAATTGAAGAATATAAAAATTATTTTATTGAATATAGAAAATATGAATTGAATTAAAATCATTCAATAATTGTAATTATTTAATTTAATAAGGACAAATCTACTTTGTTAGCATAAAAAATGTTCTTTATAAAAACATTTCTTATATATTCAGTTGGTTCCTATATTAATTTCAAATTAATTTTTAACCCATTAATTCGACCATATGTTTTCATAAATTAGTAAATAATATTAACAAATGTTAATTTATGTCTAGGTTATACTTTATCAAATTAAATAATAATATGTTAAAAATATACTAATGTATGGTAAAACTCGGTCTTGCGTGTAACACTAGCTATGAGAGAAAGTCGTTATTCTATGTAATACAAGTTAACTCAGTATTTTCCAAATTGAAATAAATATAATATATTAAATTTATTTAAAAACAAAAATATTGTAAATTCTTAGGGCGTTATATTTAACTTGATACAAACTCATGATGCCTATTGGGTGAGGTGAATCGTTCCATTGTTCTATGTATTGGGTTTGGATTGGTTGAGGTACACTATATATTCCCAATAGTTTAAGAATTTTCTTTGTATTGTTTCTTGCCCTTATTCCTCTAGTAATTCTTTAATAAGTAATTGTGGGATTTTATGGTGATATAGGTTATGGGGGTCCATCGTGGCAGTCAATCAGGGAAGGCTTATGGGGAATTTTGCACCACACTTGCACCTTGGACAACTAAATTGTCCACTAATGATATAAAGAAGGTATTATTAATTCCTAGGTGCCTTTGTTCAAATAAAATTTCAATGGAGTTTCATTTTTTCATAACTACTTTCAAGGTAGTTGTGTGTAAGGATGTTTTTGCCGAAACATTTTCCAGTAGGGTAACTTTTGAAACGTGATGAGGTGAAACTATCGAGTGTCATCAAGAGTGAATCAGCCATAAAAACAAGAAAACCAGTTATGTGTTATCAATTCTATAATTATAGGCACAATAAATCATAATATATGATATATATGAGGTATTTTAATTAGTGTGTCCATCTAGGTCACCTTCATAGGTTTCTAAAAGATGAATAGACTTCAGAAGAAGAAGCTATAAACTCAGCATTGATATGAGTAGTGATCTATGATGTTGCTTCAACCTAGATAGTAGGAAGTATTTTTTATTTGTAAAGATGTTATATTTTATAAAAGAGATTTGTTTTACATGGTTTTATCTCTTTTATACACCCCATAAAACACCTTGAAATTATAATGTAAGAACCTTATATTCGATAGTGTGCATGACACACAACACCAATGGTAGAAGGGAATATAATACCATCATACATTAAAATATATTTATCATATTAAATATATTTTATATATTCCTTCTTTTCAATTCACGAAACACCAAATTATAATATGTTACATGGAATATAACCTATTTTCGATAGCTTGTGTTACACACAAGACCAAGTTTTAACCAAACAATAATATATTTTTAAAATATTATTATTTAAAAAAATTAGACTTAGCTTAGCCATTATATTAGTTTTTATGAATAGTATTAACTTCATTATGAAAATAAATGGTTTATGAAAATATAAAATGAACTCTAAGGTCACAAATTAATTTTAAATTAATATAAGAACCAATTGAATATAAAGGGAACGTTTTTATAGAATACTATTTTTATGCCTATAAAGCTATTTTATTCTAATAAATTAAATTAATTACAATTAGTGAGTGATATTAATGTAATATATATATATATTATTTATTAAAACATTTTTTTTAATATTTATTCAATATAATTGACATTCACATGATCAAATCAACCCTAATTTTATACATTAAATACTATATTTTTATTAAATCATTTTTACCGCCATTTAATGAAGAACCTAACTTAAATAAATTTTCTAGAACTTTTATAATTTTTATATGTAAAAATAAACATAATATTATAATTAGAAACATATAAATTAGTTTTGGGTGAATATTTTGTATTTTTTGTTTTGTTTCATTTTTTAGTGAATATTGAAAATTATTGAATTTTAATTCATAACTACGTTTTCACATAATTTATTTAAAATGATAAATCATATTTTAAATTAGTTTTAAAATGTAATTAGATAATTTTTTTATCAATTAATCCAATTCAGGTCATTGGAATCAATTTTACATAGAAATTGACTAAAAATACAATGTAAACTTTTAGGAGTTTTATCTTAAAAACCTACATTGTCTTCCCGTTTGTGAGAATAAATTTAATTTAATTTCTAAAAATTATATGATTGGAATGTGGAAAAATTGATTAAATGTTTTTAATGATTATAATTTATAATGTATGATAAATTATACAAAAGTTTATTAAAAAATATTAGTGAAGGTAGTTAAAATTAATTATAATTATTAAGGACACATTAAGCTTAATAAAGGACAAAACCTTTAACTTAAGCACCTAAATGAACTATATAATTTTCCAAAACCCATTGGATAGAAATAATATTTCCATAAATCTTCTATTAATGAGTTTTTTTTGTTTTTAATGACTTTTTAAGGTAAATTCTTGGGTGCACCTAACTACTTTTCAAAAATACCAATTGAGTCCTTTTCCTCCCTTATAAAGGCCACCAACTCTCCCTCTTATTCAAACTTCTCAAGAAATATAAGTTAGGACATAATATTCCAAAATATCTCATAAATATACCTCCCCTCATTTTAGAAGACTCCCCTTGTCCAGTAAGCCATCCAAGGAAGCTCTTTGGTGCAATCCAAAAAGAGTTACCTAATTATGAGGCAACATATATCTTTAAGAACATTACATGTTATATCATGAATCTCATTATTGTCATGATATTATAGGTTTCGTTTATTTTCATACCTTTATGTGGATTATTATTTAAAATTTTCAAAGTTGCATGGGACACCTTAGAATTTTTAAAGATTATTCTCCTTAAGAATGTTTATATTATTGAAATATCACTTCTTTTTGTGGTAGTTAAAATTACCTTAAAACAATAAAATAATTTTAATATTTTTTCATTGTACATCCACATTATTGGGTGATGTAAATTATTATTTTGTAATACTTATACCCTGTTTACATATGGTTTTTAGTTGACTAGTTTTTTGATTATCTATGAAATTATTTATAAATCCATATTCTTTATTAAATATGGATATTTGATAAGGAATATTATTTATTTTGACAATTAGATATGTTGAATTATTTGGACATGAAATAATTTTTGGGGCCAGAACTTTATATATCCCTTCAATTAATCGACATTTTCTCATGTTATGAATAAGTTGTCCAAATTAAACAGGTTTCAATACATAGTTTTAACCATCATATGAAAGGTATTGATGGTATATGCTTTCATTTACCTTAGAAATGAAGTCTAATAATTAAGGATTTTTTTCATTTATATTTATTTATTATTAATCCATGAGTTTTTTTTCAAGAAACCTGTAGAGATATTTAGTTATCTGTTCATTAATTAAATGGAATGTGTTTCAGTTATTCACCTTTCCATTTTGATTCTGACTTATCTAGTTATTTGAATGGAATGTGTTATCAGTTATTTAAAATTAAATGTTAATTTATTCATATTTATTATTTATTTATTCCTATTTATTTACCCTTACTAATAATTTGAGATCACTCTTATTATTTTTCCTTTCCCCATTTTGTTAATAAGATATATTTGAATAAGATCTGATTGTAGTGACCAGGTTAAGTCCCTGCTTACCACTGCTGCCATCTCGGCTATTACTTATCTGTGGAGGGCTCGGAACGCTATTGCCTTTAATAAGGGCTGCCCGTCTTTCAAGGAGGGTATTATGATGATTCACCGGAGTATTAGTCTTGCCGCGGTGAATCAAACTGGCTCAATTAACAATGATATGTCTGATTTTCTGTTGCTAAGGACTCTTGGTGTAAGTGGCAGGGAAAGGCAGCCCAGGATGATGAAGTATATATGATGGATCCCACCGATCTCTGGATGGCTCAAGGTTAACGTTGACGGGGACGCCTCTGGTGCACCTGGACCAGCCGGATGTGGTGGGGTGTTCAGGACCTATAGGGGCTTCGTCAAAGGTTGCTTCTTCCACTATATTGGCAGCGGGCATGAAATTGAGGCTGATTTGTGGGCCATGATAAAGGCGATAAGGTATGCCGATAGGTATGGCTGGCGAATGCTCTGGATCGAGTCGGATTCTTCTGTGGCAGTGCAGATTCTTATGGAGCGCTCCAGGAACGTTCCTTGGAGGATGATCCCTTCTTGGATTGGTGCCTTGAAGGATGCTGAGCCGCTCTCCCGGGAGGTTTCGCATGTGTATAGATAAGCAAACCAAGTTGCGGACGTGCTGTCCAAAAGAGCAATCACGGAGGCAAGCTCCAGCTGGTCTTTTGTACTTCCCGACTATTGCGGTAATCTTGCCCTTAGTGATAGGAATGGGGTTGTGTATTCAAGGTTATGTAAGGTCACTTCATCCTGAGTTTCATTGTACTCTTTATGTTTTTATATATCTTTTTGGGAGCAGGCTTTCACCTGGCTCTCGGACTTTCGGGTATATTTGAATAAGATTTCATGGATGCGGTTTATTTCTTCTTATTCTATTTATCATCTATGTAGTATGGCCTTACAAGACTGTTAAATTCATCCATACATCAAGATATAATCCCTTGTAATCATTCTAGTGTAAAAAATTAATGAACCAACATTGGGCTTCTTGGGTTAGGGTCTTAGAGTTGATATCAATGGATGTTTAGCAGCAACATTGGTAACAAGATCTAGAGAACATATATTAGGGGGAAGAACCATAAATTAGATATTGGGGATAAATATATAATAAAATCTTATAATTTTGGTAAGGTATATATTATTTTATTATTCCAATCAATACATACCAATTTAGATACTATAAGTCGACACAATTCTAGAACATATGTACCATGGAATGACAACTCCAATAAGGTGTGTCAGGCCAGACTAAGGGTAACCAGGTACATGACAATGTGCCTTACTACACACCTATTTTTAAACATTCAGAGGATGCTATTAGGAAAGATCAAAATTTCATTACATACCATTATGATATATTTTGAAGTAAGGATTTCACCAAGTGTAACAAACATTTATTATTCTAGGATTTACAATGAAAAAATTTATGTTATGTGATATACAATATTTACAGTTATAGAAAGTTGATAATTTTATTAGATAATCTAGTATATTCCATTTCATAGAGATTATTCCTAGAATGAATAATGGTATCAATAATCATGGCCAATGTAGAGGTTTCCCTGCTGATAAAGTCAATGTTTCCAGTACTAGAACTAAAAACGTTATGGATATATTAGTAAATATTTGTCATGTTATGACAAATAACCTTTCCCAAATAGAAAAAACAAATTTCATAGAGATAATATTATAGGTTTTATTGATTTATGAGGCATTTTACCCCATTATTTAGTGGCACTATATATCAAATGGAAACTAATCCATAGATTAATTCTTTGTAGAAGATATTTAAGACTATGGAATGATTCAAAAAGGAAAAGGTTACACTCGTGTTCTATTATAACTATGGTGATGTTGATCAGTGGTGGTATCTAATCTACAATACAATATTGGAGGATGAAATTGAACACATGGAATGGAGGCCTTTTAAGGATACTTTATTTGATAAATAATGTCCTCGAGATCAACAAAATTAGATGAAGAGGAATTCCATTGTCTAAGAGAAAAGAAATAATAATGTGTTGTGAAGTATGAAGATAATTTTATAAGGTTAGTAAGGTATACTACATATTTCATATTCAATACTGAGTTCATGATTGAACACTTCTTTGAAGGACTTATGCCAATCCTCCATTGGGATATGGTGTCTCATTCATTTTCTTCATACGATAAATCAGATTTATATGCTATTAGGATAGAGAAATAATTCTCCAAGTATTATGGATTCAAAGGGATGGAAGAGAATTAGATAAAGGAATATCAAATAATAGATAATGTTAATAAGGGAAAGAAGGATATTTCTACATGTGATAAATAAAAAAATAATCACCCTTGTAAATAATTAAAATGATTGAGACTTTGTTATAAATGTAGAGAAAAGGGTCACCAAACAAAATATTTCAAATTGAAGATAGATAATGCTAATATTCAGTTCTTCAACTGAAATGATATGAGTCACTATGAAAATTAATACCTCAATATTTAAGAGAATATACCTCAGATGAAGCCAATGGTTCAAGGTCATAAATATTTTACTAACACAACTGAAGTGGAATTATTAATTTTCTTTTATATTTGAATCCATGAAATATTTTGAAAAATTATTTTATTTACAATGTTCCCATCATATGATTTATGAAATATTTATTTATTTGACTACATTAATTATTCATTAATGATTTTATAACATATATTGAATATTACTAAAAAAGTCTATTCAGTATAAAGTCAAACATTTTAAAAAACACATAATTGAGGGAAAGAAAACACTCAATTTGTTCCTCATGTTGAAAAATTGATGAAGAAATTATTAAATTGGAAAAGTGCCAAAAACATTGAAACTAATTAATACCTTTTCGACAAGTTGTCTATGTTATCGTTGATGGAGTTTACAACACATTTTTATTTAATGAATATATCCAATAACATGTGTCTTACACAATGAAAAATGAAGAATTAATGTTTCCAATAAGGTTTCATGGTGACCCATGTTATTACCATTTTTCAAGAGGATACATAATGAAGTTATTTACATGTTTTGGAATGTGAAAATTTAGAGATGATTCATGTTGATTAATGGATAATGATAAGTTAATTTTGGATATTTAGTGACCATATTTATAAAGTGTTGTATAATAATATTTTGGAAATGTTAACCATTTATGGAATGGTTTAGGTTGATATTTGGATGAGGTTTTAGAGGTTAATGTATTACATCACCATGTACTGCATCCTATACTAAGAAATGAAGTAGAAATAGCTGAAGGAACAACTAAGGGATATGACTGTGTTTTATAATAAGAAATGTATATTTACCTATATATAGTGAATGAATTTCTAAACTGTTGGGAAACTATTCTTGAAAAAAATGTTTTAAAATTATCATAATTTTAGATGATATCAATGTCCTTTATTCACAACTCTGTATTATGGTTTTTTGGTCTATAACATTTAGCGAAATATGTTCTCCTACACTATCCATCTGAACATAATTGTTAAATTTTTCATCTGTATCCATATTTACATTTCCCACCTATGTTCTCTTTCTAGGTAACCTAGTTACACAACCATTTTAGTTTATTTTCTCCCTTATTAAGAAGATGTGTTGTTAAACTTATTTATGATGTAGGGTTTTCAACAATTGATTATTTTCAAATAGAAATCCCATGATTAATGGGATAATGTTTATGTTGTGAGGAAAATATTTATTTATGGTCGTGGGAATGTAACAACTCAAAATTCTAAAGTAATAACCTTACATTCAATAACATTCATGACATGAGACACCAAGCACATAAGGAACAATAATATCCTGATGCTTTAAAATATATTTTATATTTTAAATAGATTCCATATATTCTATATTTTTAATGAATGTAACACTGAATTTTATTACATCACACGCAAGAAAAAATATCTTATATAGCCTACATTACATTCATGCCAATATTTTAACTAAACAATAATATATTATTAAAATAATATTATTTAATATAAGAAGTATTAACATTGTGTTATATTAGTTGTTATGAATAGTATTACCAATATTATAAAAATATATGTTTTAATCCAATATGAAATTAATTATTAGGTTATAAATTAATTATAAATAAATATAAGAACTAATTAAATATAATGGGAATGTTTTTATATAAATCTATTTTTATGCTACAAAAGATATTTTATTCAAATAAATTAAATTAATTAAAATTTGTGAGAGATATTAATGTAATATATATATATATATATATATATATTATTCAATAAAATATTTTGGATATTTATTCAATATATTTGATAAGTACTAGATAAAAAAGAAACCAAATTTACCCATAAAACACTATATATTTAATAAGGATTTTTTATCACCTTTTAATAGAGAACCTATTTTAAATACAATTGTTTAAAAATTTATAAAACCTATATATAAAAAACATAATCTCAAAAATATAAACATAAAAATTAGTTTTTTGTTACATTTTGGTATTTTTCTATTATGTTTCATTTTCTAATGAATAGTGAATAATAATAAATTTTCATTCAAAACTACATTTTTATATAATTTATTTATATGGATAAATCATATTGTAAAATTATTTTAAAGTTTAATTAGTTAATTATTTATCCGTTTTTCTAATTTAGGTAATTGGAATCAATTTCACTTTGAAATTGACTATAAAAGCTTTGAAAACTTTCAGATGTTTTACTTTTGAAACCCGCATTGTCGTCCTGTCTGCGGGATTAAATTTAAATTTTTTTCTTCCACTTCTTTGATTCAGATTTGAAAAAATTTATTCCATATTTGGAATCATAATAATTAATAATTTTTAATAATTTAAACTTATTTTTCGACCAAAAATGATAGTGAGGGTAATTAAAATTAATTACACTTATTATGGAAAAACTTCTCATAATAAAGGACTGGACCTTTCACTTAAGAGACCAAATGACCTATAAACTTGTACCACACCCATTGTATGACCATAAATATTAAATTAACCATAAATTATTTATTTTCGTTGGTTTTATATGTCTTTTTATGTAAAGACATGGGTGTTCGTAACATCTTTTCAAAAATACCAAGCGAGTCCTTTTCCTATACTATGAAAGGCCACCACCTCTCCCCCGTTTTCACACCTCTCAAGAAACATAAGTTAAGAAAATATATTCCAAGCTATATCTTCAACACCATTCCACAAATCATATAAGACTCCCCTTCGGTATAATACATTCTCAAGAACCCCTTTGGTGAAATCCAAAAGGAGTTACTTGATCAAGAGGCAACTTCATACCTTAAGCACTTTGGTTTTATTTTGATTCTCGAATCCATAAAATATTTTTATTACATGATTATTTAAAGAAAGTACAATAAATATACTATTATATTTTCAAGGGTTTTACATGCACACACTATCACTTATAGCTAATTGATAACGAATATACTATTTACATTTAAGACAATCTACCACCTCATGAAATGATTATTGTTCATTTTTTCACTACCTCATCACATGTAAGAAATTATGATGGAAAATACACTGATATATGATATAAATGATATTTTTTTTGTCTTTATGATTCTATAATTCTTTTATAACAAACATTGTTGCACTTATACTTTGTGAAAATATGATTACATCATTTGCGGATGTGTGGACTACCGCCTCCTCAAAGCGATGTGATTCGTTCACACTACCCATGGAATGTATAAATGATTATTTTAACAAAACATTGTAAGATATAAAACGTTTATGTGATATTGGAATGAAAATATACACATTTATCATTAATTTTTTATACATTTAATAAATTTAGGAAATGGATGTAGTATTCATGCGCACGTACAACCTACCATCACCAAGAATGCTGCACTTCATTTCTAATATCTTGATATTATAGACTATTCTAAATACATATTTAATGAATATATAAAATAAGTAAATAACAGTTTTCATTTTTTAGATGATTAAACCTAGATCTATGTAATAGGAATATCAAATAACAAGTCAAAATATACATGAGAAAACCAAGAAATTAACACATGAAATAGTGAAAATAATGAATGATTGTTAAGAAAAAGTTAATAAGATTTTATTGGAAGATGATATATGATATTATAATAATTATTATGGTATTTTTTATAAGTTAGTAATATATTTTAAAAACATATACTAGAGGATAAATACCTCACAACAAAAGGAAGGTTAAGGTAAGAGTTTCCATCTCAATTTATATTCCATTGATACTTTGTTGTTGTTAAACAACGATTCACTTTTATATGGTTCATATAAACCCCCATTGAAATATTATACCATGAATATCTTATTCTAATTATTTTCTATTTTTCATTTAATTTCATACCTTCTAGAGGAATATGATTTAAATGTTTCAAAATTTTATGGGTAACCTTGGAATGATTAAATATTTTTCTCCTCAAGAATGTTCTTAATGATTATCATTTCCATTTCACTTTGTTTGTAGTAGTTAACTTTTACTTCAAAATATCACTATATTATAATCTTATTTAATTGTATGTACACATTCTTAGGTGATTTATATTATTATTTCTTGAACCATATACCATTTTGACATAAACTGTTTACTTGTCATGTTATTTGTTTATTTGGGGAATTATTGATAAATATGTATTTTTTATTAAATAAGAATATTTGATAAGGAATATTATTTTTTAGACTATTAAATATGCGATTTTTTTTACAAGAAATGAAGTTTGGCACTCAGACTTAAATATCCCCTTGACACATCGATAGGTTCTCATAAGAAGAATCAGTGGGCCAAATTAAATAGGTTTCTATAAATAGTTTTAACAATATTATGGTAGGTGTTAATGGTATAGGTTTTCATGTTCCTGAGACATGACATCAAATAAATAAGAATTTAACTCATTTATATTAATTTAGTATTCATCCATGAGATTTTGCGTCGACATATCTATGGATATATTTCACAGTCACTTTATTGATTAAATGTCATGTGTTTCAGTTATTCGCTTTTCCATATTAATTTAAACCTATATGGTTATTTTAATAGAATGTGTTATTAGTTATTTACCATTCTAAGTTAATTTATTCGTATCTATTATTTATTTATTTTTCTTTACATACCCATATATATAATTTGAGCTCAACCCTATTATGTTTCCTTTCTCCATGTTATGAAGAAGAAATCATTGAATAAGATTTCAAGGATGCAGTTTATTTCTTTTTATTATGGGTATCATGTATGTAACAAAGCTTTTGACGACTAATAAAAGTATTAGTATTTTGATATCTGATTCATTGTAATAATTCCAATGTAATAAAATATTTCATGGAACCGAGATTCTGGGGTCTGGTGTTTCACACCAGTTATTTGGTTTAATTAGATGTTATACACTCAGGCTCATGATCCAATATTTTGAATTTCTATGCCTTATTTATTTCCAACTTTTCATCCTTAATAATATTTTTTAACATGGAATAGAGATTTTCATTTGAATTAAATGGGAATGTATTCAGTGTGGGATAGTCTATTTGGGATATGTTTTTTGTTTTCAAGTTGAAAATGAGAGTTAACAAGACAACCTTTTCCTTTGGAATGTCCATGGGTTTGTTTTACATAAGTTTGTAATTGATTTATCATTTTTAAGGGACATTATATGAAGTTTGTGATATTTAATTACTTATTTATGCATGTTCATTTTTGGCATATATCTATTGGTTCAGGGGAGTGGGACATTTAGGTGTCTTGGCATAGTAATCTTTTGTGGTTTTAAATATGTTCTCTCTTAGGAAGATCCAATCTAGTTGTTTTGGTTAGTAGCTCCATGGTTGGGAAATTTTTCCTATTTAGTGAGGATCATTCTCTTGAGTTGGACATTGATTCTCCACCATCATAGATAAAATATAAATATTAGGGAGACATCCTATTGGAATATATGTTTTTGCATCATTACCAAGGAGATTATTCTAAGGTTCCCTTGGTTGGGACATTCCTTTATTCCCTAATATATTGTTATTAGGTGGGAGTGGTCCCTCTAACATCTTAATGACTGAGAAATTTATTTTTAGGATCCAGATTTCCTCTCTAAAAATAGGTTATTCATGTTCCTTGATTATGTTTGTTGTTTGATAACTAGCCTTTAGACTAAATTCTTTCCCTTGGAAGTTAATATTGATGATTACCTTGACTTTTGATTCAAACTACATTCTTGTAGATGGATTTGTGGGGTATAAAATTGGAATTGTGGGGGGGAATTTTATAACCAAAAATGTTAATTTCTTTTTAATGATCATTTGGTTAATTACTTATTTGTGATTTTGGTATGCTAGGGTAGAAATTTGTAATTATTGGGGTTTTCGACGTGTGTATAGTTAGGATAACATTTGGGGTAAATATGTAGTAGAAATCATTTTACTTTTAATATAGTGGAATTAGGATATTGAATAGGCTATGGATAGTTTTGGAAACTGTGTGAGACAACCGTTCAATCTTTTGGGTGTCATGGTTGTGGAATCCATGTGATCTGCATTCAGTTTGGTAAACCAAGAAACACAACAAAGATAACAACTCGAGTTAAGGTATTTTTGATATTTTAACATATTTTTAAGTGGGTATTCCTAACTTATAAACCTTATTTTTTAACCCCCTATGGTCTCTTTTAAATATATCTCTCCCTCTCTCATTCTATTTTAAGAGAATTTGAAGTGATTTCATGGGGGTTCTTTGTCTAAATCAAAATGTCGGAGAACATACTTGCTTCTCATCTCTTAATATTTTAGATTATTCTTCTTTATCAAATTTTAAGTAACACTAGTAGACATGGTGGGTATATTTTCTTGGATATAGATTTTTTAAATTTGGTATTTTTGTCTCTAATGTTTGTGAGTTATCCCTTGTGGTCTCATTTTTTGGATTCCGTCAAGGGTAACATTCTTCCACTGATTGATTTAGGTTTTTTCATTTAATTATGTCATATTTTATAGTTCAATGGATTAATGTATTTTTAAATCCAATTTCAATCTTGATAAATGGGATGTGGGTTATGTAGAGTAGGATTATCAAAGTTTCCGATGACATCACTTGGTTTTAATGTGGATTAATGGGTGGAATTTCATTATTAAATTGATCCTTGATGTGATGTGTTATTTTAGGAATCGTATATGATTTATAAAATTTAAAAGATGGTTCTCCATATTAAAAATATATTTTCATTGAGTTTTATGCTAAACCTGAGTTTCAAAGTGGGTTTCTCTTTCAGTTGTAAGGGACATTCATGTTTTAAAAGGGGTGGTGTTGTCTTATAAAATGAAATGGAGATTCCTATGAGTTTTTATTGTTTTTAGTGTTTATTACGATTTTCCTTGAATATATGTTTTGTTTTAAAATAGTTTTGTAAAGTTAGTTTAGAATGTATATACTATAGTTTATAATTGAAAGATCTAGTTTTTACATTGTGAAGGATGTCTGATTTATTAGTTCATTAAAAAATTATTGAGCCCTTTCTATTTTTTGATGATTTTTATGTATATTGATATGATGTATTTTTAAATTGTGATTCATAATGTTCTTATGGATTAGGTATCTTTATAAGTGGAGTGTGGTTGGTTGGAAGTATGTGATTGGGATTTTAGACATTGAGATTTGTTTTTTTCATGGTATATCTTTTATTTTATAGTGTACCATCTATTTAAGTTATTCTATGTGGGACCATAAGATACTAAGTTAGAAGTGAGGGGAAAATCTAATATAGTTTATATTACATATTAGATAGTGTACCCCTTATTTTACATAATAACTATATAGGGTACGTCACATATGAGACTAGGTGAGAGTGATTTGGTTGATGTGACATATGACCATTAAACTACCAAAAATACAGTACACCATTATATGTCTTTAACTTTTCTAGTTAGTCCATAAGGTTTTTTCTCGTGATATAGATCTTATATCATGACTTTTATCTTTTTCTGGAATGTGTGTTGATTATATATTGAATTTGTATTATTTTGTGTATTGATCCTCTTGTGTTTTAGTCTTGACATTGGATATTATTATTCCAACTATTTATTGGAATTATTTATTCATTTATATACATATGTTTTAATTATAGTTTAACCTTATTCCATTCATTTATTTGAGTTACTTGGGTTAAATTTTTAAAAGGAAATTGGGGATTTTTCTTTAAACGTTCTAGTATTTTTCAAAAATTCCATATAAATTTTTTATTCCATATGATGGTTCTTTTCAAAAGTGAAATTTTAGACAGAGACGAATGGTTTAACCTACATCAAAAGTTTTTCAATGTTTTAATGATATATGAATGGTTTTTGAATAGGAACTCTTTTAGTAATATAACTTTATTAAATATTTTATAAATCTTGTTATTTTTTAATGTCCAAGCTCTATATTTTGTTTATTCCTATATCATGAAAAGGAAATGAAAACTTAAATTTTTACATATTTTTCAAACTATTAGTTTTTCTTAAATTTTGAAGTGTAATAAAAAGGAATACTGGCTGTATCTTACTATACATTAGATGACACCCTACATACAGATGTTGGTTGGTATATAGTCATAATGTATGAAGGATTCTTTAGGAAATGAACATTAGGTTTTATTCAGTCCCATTATTCACTTGGAATCATATGGTTTTTTGGATTTTGTTAGCGACTCATGAGTCACATAGAGATAGTGGTTGATCTTTTAGTTTCACCAGACTAGCTGGATCTAGCTATTTTTGGACATCATTTGGAATATTATTATATTTTTTAGTTTATCTTTATATTTTTCTAATATTTTATTAAATTATTATTAGTTTGAAATGTCTTTATCATCATTTATTAATGGTCCTATATTATAATTTCATGTTTATATGTCTCGATTTAGGGTTTCTTATTGGTTTTTTTGCATGAAATCAACCACCTTGATACCTCATTTTAGGCTTATAATTTGGAATATCTATTTATGTTTAGGTTATCGATGGTGAAATAATCCCCAACCATTACAATTGATACCCATAGAGCTACTTACCATATTGGGGGGGGGGGGGTTGAGATGCCCCTCAGGTCAACGACTGCTCCTCTCAATCATTTATTCATATGGAATCCTATTCCAGTTCATGATAATATTATTTACATGGGTAATAATAAATACATAATAATGTCTTAGGCTAGGATGTGGACTTGGATAAATATTGAAGTGACATTGATTTTTTACATACAATTATTTTTAATCACAGATTCTATGAAGTAGATATTAAAGGAAGTAAAAGGAATATATTGATAGTTTTGTATGGAAATTCTTAAGGAGATATGATAATTTAAATAATGGTTATCAACTATTTAGGTTTCATTGATGTGTTAAATGGATAAAGGTTGTTATTCATGATTTATAATTAAATTTATGAAGTAATTAATTATTTTAATAAGTTTGTAGAAGTTTAGAGGAGCTTCATAGAAAATTTTAATATGAAAAAAATCCATTACATAATAATTTATATCATGTCATAATTTAAAAAGAGGGTTTTATTGTTACTTCAGGTATTTAGATTCAGGTAACAGAGAATGTTTTCATTCATCATTGGTTACCTTGTAAGGTTAAATTTATTTATTTCAAATGTGGTGTATGATTACAATGAATGTTTATCAAGGGATTCATTAATAAAATTCCATTAAATAACATTACCAAGTATGATTAAATTGGAATATATACTACTTAAATAACCATTATTTAGATCTCTTGTATGATTTATAAGAATGCTAAAAAAAATAAAAGTGGATATATATATATAAGTGTAATATTTCCTTTTTATTGGATACATTCGAGTTTCCCAAGATTTTTAAATTCCATGCAACAACATACAAGATTTCATGTAAGGGAAAGATAAAATTTTGAATATTGACATAAAGATTTTCCCATCCTATATAATAATAAATTGATCATGCTTCTTCATTCACATGAGCAATGTAATATTAATTAGATGTTACAACATATTTATTTTTTTGAATTCATAAGAATTTTCAATGTATTTTATATTTATTTTTATGGAGATATAAATGGATAAAAAATTGAATGTTTAATGAGATTTTGAATCACGATGGATGGATTTTTTTCCATTTTTGAAACTTAATGTTTAGAGATATTTTAGATATTATTTAATTAAATGTATCTAAATTTATATACATTTTTATGGGAAATATGGCATATTTTTCTTAAATTAATTCAATTTTCCACTTATAGGTTACTAATGGGGATTTGAATTAAAAAACTCATGGAAATATTTTGTATAAAATAAATAATAATTTTTGAATAAATAAAGAATGTATCTTTAGAGAATATTTTATATAACATTGATAATTATTATTAATTTATTTTGTGTAATATGATATAGAGAATATTGATATTTTAATTTATAGATCCTTCTTCATAAAATATATATTATATCAATGGTATAAAGTAATAGAGATTAATTTTCATTGAAATAATGGTTTGCCAAAGAGAGATAACATTTCCATTCTAATTATTGATATGAAAATCAAGTTATAATAAAATATATGAAAAGTTATTTTCTAAATTATTATAGATCAACCCATTAAAAGAGATTTTATTATTTGACAAAGATAATCTTAAATTAAATAAGACAATAAAATTGCAGAATTTTTCTATTTTTATGTAGAAAACATATGGTTTAAGTATATGGAAGAAATACTATCCATTTATGAAAGGAAATATTGATAAAAATAAACTATTTTTATTTGGATGCTATGGTTAGGGGTTAGCCTGAATTTTTTTGGTTTATTTTTGAATAAAAAACAAACCAAGACACATTTAATAGTCAATTTTTATACATAAAAACCAGACCATTTAAAAATATTTTGTTTCATATATTAAAATTTATAAACCATTAATGCATGGAATTATTCATTTTGGATTGTGTAATGGAATATTTTTTATGCTATCATCCCATATATGGATCCAATAAGGTTTCTAATGACTAGTTGAAAATTTTAATGGAATTTATACATTATCATTGACAAAGTGACATGATATGATCCATAACCTACAATAATTTTCTTTATAAAACAAGAAAAGGATTATGAAGGGATTGGAATGGAGTATAGGATCAGATGAAATTAGTTTAGGTTTGAATTTTGGGTATATTATAGGGGATGGATTTGATAACAGATAGGGGAGTGGGTGGAAACAGGATTGATGAGTGGCAGAGTGGGCTAGGAAGGGGAGATGATACATGTGGGTGATATGGATAGGGAAAATGTGTTATAATGTAAGATCATTAATGATGTCTAAAAATAAAATCATGATGAATGTAAGATTTAGGGAAGGAAAACATAGGATTGGATGATAGAAAATAAGAAAATTAATTTTTTAAAGTAGGCGTGGTTCTATTTAACAAGTGTGGTTGTTTTGGAAAATGAAATAAAACAAAAACCATAATGATATATGATCCATATTGAGTGACCCCATCGGAGGAGAAGCATTAAATCTTATAGGATGTGGATGCCTCCACCATAGCTGAACCATTTTTGGGAATCCCTATGGACCCTGACCATTTGGATCCAACTATCTTCTCTTTGTCAAAATCTACAACCTTGAGACATTGACCTTCCACATCGGGATCTCAGGTAACATGAATGGATATTTTAATTTTTCAATCATTTAATGTTTCAAACAAAAGCTTAGAGTTGGATTAGAATTTCTTAACTCTGGATTCACTACCAATTAGCCCTAAGAAGTTCTTCAACCAAAATTGAATGAAAACCACCACTAAGGCCCCGTTATCCTTTAGCCTAAACCAAGAGTTATCTTCTATAATCAAATTTTTTATTGTGTATAATATATTATCTCATGTGTGATCTAACATGGTGACTCTCAAGTTACCTCAATGTAGGGGAAAACATACCAGAGTCCATGAAAGTTTAGAATAAGATATTTCAACATATAAGATTATAGGTCTATTATTTAAGGCAGAAAATCCCCCTTGTCTCTCCCCTAATTTTATCATTTTTCATCTATAATACTCCAGGTTTTGGTTCATGGGTGATACTAGACTTCACTTCTTTAGATATATGTTATTACAAAGATTAATTGGTTATTGTATTTGAACATAATCAACAATCGATGAATATACAAAACATTTCTTTCAAGACCATCCTCTAGAACTACATGCATAGAGAACCTATTAACCAATAAATTTGGGTATTATAGAACAACTATATTTTAGTAGAATAATTTGATGTCTCTTACCAACAATTTTCTGGGAAATATAGATTAGATACTTTTATTTTCTATTTTCCATTTGTTTATGAAAAGTTCACTACAAGGGAGGGAAATTCCTTTGGAAGCAGATATAAAACCATGATATGTGAGACATGGCCTTTCTCATTGTAGGTTAATTTTTTTATCATAGAACCATCATAGAAGAATGGATGAGGGAGCTACAGGAAGAATGAAAAACAAGAATTTATACGTTTTTCAACTTGTAATGATCATTTAGACATGGGTTTAACATGGGATAATTTCACATGGTTTCACAATCAAAGGGGAGGTCGTGATAGGTAGTTTCACATAGATCATTTCTTGGAAAATAGTCAATCCATTTAATCCTTCCCTAATTTCAATGTTGAGCATATGGTTCCAGAAGATTCTGATCATTACCCACTATTTAATAGTCTGGATGATAATATAGTTTTAGTAAACACTATTTGTACATAGGGTAGTGGGTTTCTGACCCAAATTATCATACAATGGTGCATACTTCATCGAAAAAATATGGGTGAAGGGTCAGGCATCAGAATACATAATAAACTATGGGGGTTGAAAGGTGATATCCTTATCTAAGAATCCATCAAATCCAACTTTTTCAAGGATATTAATGGACATAATGAATATATTTAACATGCTAAGAGGAATCTTGAATCATGAGAGGATGATAACATTTTAAAAAAATGGCTGGCATGAAGACACATCTAGCTGATGTGCTTCATGATTAGGAATGTTTTGTAAGGGAGAGGGATAAAGTGACTTGGATCAAGGTGGGAGACTAAAATACATCTTTCTTTTAGAAATCTATCCTATAGGGGAGCCATTAAATTTCACTAAACTTATTTCCTAAGGATGGATCATTTAAAAATTAACCAAAGGTTTTGGGAGGTATGACTGCATTTTACATTGTGTCCTTACTTGATGATGTTAATCCATTTATATAGGATGAATACCCTTCATGAAACTCATACATATATGACATCATTCCTCATTATGTTACACCTGATAATAATTTTCTCCTTGAGTTCATCTCAGATGAGAGGAAGGTATGAGAAGCTCTTTCCACCCTTGAAGCTGCATGTACTCTCGGTCTTGATAGATTTCCTAGAACATTATATATAAATTCATGGGAAATAATTAAAAATGGGCTAATGGGGACCATCTAATACTTTTTTAGGTGATTATTTTACAAGGGTGGCATGTAAAACCACTATAATCCTAATCCCAAAGGTCATAAACACTTACTCTCTCAAATAGAACTTCTTTATCAGTATGTGGAACTTCACTTATAATGTACATGCCATGGTTACCAATAAGAGATTTTCCATTCATATTCAGGCATGGATCTCTATGGAACAATAATTCCTCTTTCATGGACAATATACACCAGTTTTCATTAATATTGCTCATGAAATGATAAATGGTATTAATAAGATGATCCATGGTTATAATATATATTTCAAGTTGGATATGGAAAAATAATATCATAGAATGGAGTAGTTCTTCAACATTTTAGTTATGCACTGCCTTGGGTTTGCAGAGTAGGATATTGATCTCCTCGTCAGGTATATTTTTCCACCCTAGTTCCCAAAAAGTTTTGTTCACAGAAGTTATGGCTACTTCAAGTTGGTTATAGGACTGTAAAAAGGGGATCCTCTCTCTCTTAGTGCCTTTATTATGGACTAGGATGTGTGTAGAAGATATCTCATCAGGAGAACTAGCGAGTTCTTCATGAACCCATTATAGTTCTTTCTTAACATCAATGCACCTTCCCACATATTATTAATGGATTATATGCATCTATTCGTGATCAGTAATTTCAGGTCTATCTAGGAGCATGACCATACTCTTATTTTATATAGTAAATGGAGTGTTCAATCCATAAACTAGGAAATGATTACTATTAATACTCAAATTCATGTCCCAATTCAAGGGGAAAAATAATTATGTATAGACCAGGAATCCCAAAAAGACCCTTTCCCATATAGTATATGGGATCAATAATCTCCCCATGTAGGGTTCTGATACACCACTATGATGGGATTATTGATTAAATGTCCAACAACATTCTAAATTTAAAAAATTATTTCCTTTATTTTAGTGATCCCATCAACCTAGTTAAAAAAATTCTCTCATCCATCCCCATTCATGTCTTATCAACTCTCATTGTATGTATGTTTTTCACTATAGAATTGAAAAAATACTTGTGGCTTCCATTGGGATGAGCATGGAGAAGGTAAATTCCATTGTGATTCATGGGATATGATGGTTCATGATGTTTATTGTGGTGGAGTTGACCTATGAAGGGTCATTGAATCAATGAATAGTCTCAACGAATGTTAGCACAATATTTTATGGAAGGAACATAGTAGTGGGAAAATCCTATTTATAGAAAATACGAGGAGGGTCTGGTTGTGTCTGGCGGTAGGAGTTCTAGGAAATGGAACTAGATTCCACACCACTTACCTTCCCTTCAGCACTATTAATGTTGGAGCATTAGTTGTGGATCTGTAAATTATTGGAATTACAATTTTAAGGGCAGGGTTATGGATTTTCTAGGATTCCCAATACCAGATATTTCCTTCTCACATGCCATTAACTATTATTCATTTATCCATGCTACTCATAATTATCAGAAGCAAGAAGTCTATTACTATATTATGTTCAGTTAAAACCATGAAAATCTAGTTTTTACAGTCTCTTCATCTAGGATCATTAAAACTAAAGATTATAGGTGAATTTTACATGAATAATATTATAATGATTCATGGGTTGTAACAATGTGGTGTAAGTAAACACTAGATAAACTACACTTCCAACTATGGAATATTAGTAACCAACCCTTTCCAACAAATGAGAAGGTGTGATGAAGGGTTGTATCGATTTCTTCTCAGATATGTTGTGGTTTTAGACCTAAGGAGGAGACCATTAATCATCTATTCATTAAAGGTTAATGGCTGTCATCTATTTGGATCGAACATGGGACTTATTAGATGATGATCGATTAAGAGTTTCCTATTAAAAATTTTCTTCACTCATGGTTTCAAAATATGATGGAAAACACCTAAGAAAGTAAATGAAGGGACTATTAATGGTTTCCCAATGCTAGATATTTTAAAATGATCAAAATAAGATCTGGGATGAATTGATTCAGAGTTAAAATATGGTGGTCCTAGTTGGATGTCGATACATTCCGATCAAGCTATACCCTTTGTTTACGAAATGCTAGGCTTATGGTTCCCTTTAGAGACTCATACATGGTATGGTTTCTGAGAACACAGCTAACATACCTACTTTTCAAGGAAAATGAGTTCGCTGGATTCCTCAAAGTTGCGGTATGAACATAAATATATATGGGTTATCTATCAATGATAAAATTATGGGGGATGATTTGTTCAAAACCAAGACATATCTATCATATTTTTATTTAGTGCTGCTTTTGGCATAGGTGATTCTCCAACTAACGAAGCTTTTGACCATGATCATGGGACTTGAATTGTGACTCTATCATGACATCTCACTAGAAAGAGTGGAAATGGATTCATCCATTATTCATGGGCCTATCAAAAAATATATCTCATCTCATTGTTAGATCCTCTATATTTTATATAGATTGAAGAGACTCTTCTTCAATAATATGGATATTACATACACTTGGAGAGAGGTTAATAAGGAAACAGTTTTTCTAGACTCCTAGGAAAACCCAATAAACTAATTTTACATAATTAATATTGGCAAATACCTTCCCCTATAATGTGTAAATATTTTGAGAGTTGATGCTACCAAGCTCCATTTTTTTGGGACCTGTGACTTTTTTTGGGAATTTCCCCCTATAAATAAAATTTCTTAAGTTTGGATGGATGATAAATAAATCATATTCAAATGAACTATTAAACATTATATTAATCATAGGGAATTCGTCTTGGTGTCTTGGGAAGTCATACATTCATAACAGAATCACATAAAGAGGATAATTTCAATATTATGTTAGGTGTAACTTAAATTTACTTAACTCTATAATATCTTTAGATATATTTATATTTATAAACATTTGTCTTCATTTAGGAGTATCTTACATACAATTATCTCTATCATGTTACCTAAGACATTCGAGAGTTATATCAGGCTCAACCATTATTATGAGTTATATCAGGCCCACCTATCCTAATTAGCTACATTGGTTTCACCTAGTATCATTAATAATGTCAAATAACCATAAAATTAATAAATTATATTGGTATTTAATTTCATCATAATACTCCTAGAGACTACCAATATTCCCTTTATAACTTGATTAAACATTTTAAAAGTAATAGGTTTCATAGAATCATCTTCAAAACATCATCATTATATGATATCCATGGAATTAAAGAGGATGGTATCATAAGATCATATTCTCAATGAAACAATAAAATACTTGTGGATGTTGACATAGATGAAATATACTTTCAAAATATAATTTTAACATTTATAAAAAAACGGAAATATCATTTAATTTGTGTGTCATTAAAAACTAAAAATGTAAAAACTATTGAGAAGAATAATTTCATTAAAAATATATCATGGAAACTTTTAAACAATGGTTAAAATATAATAACAGTCATGATTATGGTAAAATAGATTAATTTTGTATATGTTAAAAAACTTATTATCATAATTTTATAAATATTCCAAAGTGATTCACACAAAAAACATTTGAAAATAAAACTTTTAATCATTTAAATAAAACTAAACGGATGTAAAAATAATTACATATATGATGTTAAGTCTAACATCTAGTTTTATTAATCATAAATGAGTAAAATTTCATTTTACTTGCCTCATTATCATTTCCATCTACAATAATTTCGTGCTCCATGTTCTTTTTCCATTTTCATAAACATGTAAATGAAAAAATTTAATTTATCCCTTACTTTTGATTTTTCCATCAATCAAAATAATAATTGATTCATTAAAAATAAATCCTAAATTCATAGAAAACACCATAACCTTATTTACATTATTTATTGATTTTCATCACATCATCCAAACTAAACCAATAATGAAAATATGTGACATGAATAATAAACAAATATATTTCACTATCTAGTAAAATAAGAGGCAAAACATTATCATTAAGGAAAAACATGTGATCACCACGACCAAAAATAAATTATTATTGTTATTCTATTTTATTATTTATTTTAGTTAATTACATTATCATTCAAAGGGATAAAGCATGATGATATTACAAGTTCAGATAAGAACAAGAATAAATAATTAATCATATACCTTGGTTGATGTTTAAAATTATTTTTATAAGAATAGATGAATGAGGTTCTACCACCATTAAAATAAACACCATAGAGAAAAAAAGTCTAACTAGAACATAGAATTCAAAAAATAACAAAAAAATAGTTTTGAAAAAAATAGAAATTGGTGGTGAGAACATAGAGATCTCTCCTATAAAATACTAAGAACGTAGTGAAATTAAAATAGGAGAAATGGTACCACGAACCTGCATCATCAAAATATCCTTTAACCTATGTTTAAAACCACAAGGAACCCAAGAAGAGACACAGACTAATGGTAGAAAAAACACCATTTTAAGTTAATCCAATAAATGGATCCACATATCAAGAGAGAAATAAGACACTCCCTATATTTTTCAAATAGATATGGGAAATAGAGGAAAACAAGAATCATGTCTAATATATCAATTATTATATGTAGAAACATATATAAACCAAATTAATGACCCCAAATAAATTCAGAAAAATTATCCCCCATTCAAAGAGCTAGATATTCACATGGTTAAGGGGTTATTTCAGTAGTCTCACACATTTTTGAACACCACTATGCCTTGAAAAATGGATTGGAAATATGTTTTTCTAAGATAGGTTTTTCTTTAGATTTCCATTCTCAAAAGCACTTCCCCTACAACATGGTTCAAATTCACAAGAAATATTTACCCACCATAGCTCAAAAAATAGATTGGAATGATGTTTAAATAGGGCATTTCATATAAGAGATTCTTTATGGAACCACACCTTCTTCCAGTCCCATCTCTACACCCTCCTTGGCCATTTGGGTTATATATTATAGACACCAAGCCTCAAATACCCATATCAATTTTGTGTGGTTCACAAATATCAGTCGTTTTCAACTGTTCATGAATTGAAAAATGTATTTCCAACATGCCCAGTGCCCCACCATCTTAGGTCTTTATTTCATGGAAATTACATGATACAGGTCTCAAAAATTCGACAAACATTTCCTTCGATGCCATTTTTTGTATCCATAGTGCACCCAAACCTAATCGTCTATTCAAAAACGTCCTCTACCACACCCTAATTGATGATGTGGTGGACATTAGAAGGTCCAAGAACATTTAAAAAACACAATTAAATATCTCTTCAACACCACCAAGCCATTGGAAACAACAAAGCCGGGATGGTAAGGTACAAAAACTTATATTAGATACCTCATAAGCAATTATCATATTTGATATTTTAAAACTAATCATGGAATAAAGGTAAATAAAAGGGAATATTTTAATAGACATCCCATGATAAATATCTTAATAATATAACCATCAGAGGATCAAAAAATACCTCACTCATAGGAACAATGTTAAAAACAATGAAACACTAAAAACTAACTCTCAATCACTATCCTTGGGTACATACCTTTCAAAAAGAGAAGTTAAAAAGGCATTAAATAATAGAGAGAAAATCTCAAAACCCCTATAAAAGGTCAAAAAAGTAAATACAAGAAACACTATAATAGAAGATCAAGAAAAAACTTTGAGATAACAAGAGCATATAATTCAATCAAATTCCTAGGTAATCTCTTCCACACCACCAATCTCCCTCAATACCCAAACAAATGGAATTTCTTATCCTCACAACACATTATCTTAGTGGTATTGAATCTCTACAAGACACTCCCAAATTTTTGAATCATCTTGAATGAAATGATCTCCAAAATAGATGATGTGAGAGTCATAATAAAGAATATAGTGAAGCTACATCACAAGGAATAAATCATATATCCTGCTAAACTGTAAGGGTAGTGCTATCTGATATGAAAAAACTCTATCATTAGAAAACACCATTAAAGGCCCAATGAATTGAGGATAATACTCACTTTAACACCAAAACCATCATGACCCATGATGATGATTCAACTTTAGGAAAAGATAATCATCAACATACAACTCTAAATGTCTCCTCCATTGGATGGCATATGACCTCTTATGATCCTTGGCTACCTCCATCCTCTCATGAATCACCAAAACCATTTGTGTCATGCTCTACACTAGTTTCATCCTGTAAATTTAAGACTCGCCATCCCTAGTCAAACACAATATAAAATGAAAGGTTAGTATATATAAATATTTAAATGGTGTTATAATAATGGTTGAGTGAAAACTATTTTTTATGAAAACTTTACTAAATGTGGGAACTTGATCCAAAAACCTTCAAAACAGATGATATAAGTACACACCATATCTTCAAGAGTCTGTATTAAGAACTCTATATAACCATTGATCTATAGATTAAAGGTAGTGATAAGGTGCATCATAGATTCAAATTAATAATCAAATACATCTAAAAAACTATGGAGGTAAAACAAGGATCCTTATTGTTGATGATCATCCTCAAGACTCTATAGAGTCTCACCTCCTCCTAAAGCTTTTGGTGGAAAAAATATCCATTGAAATTGACTCCTTGATTGATAAAAATTCTCTTATCTTTTTAAAATGGACCAATATGTAGCAAATAGAATATAATAGTTCTTATTATTAAGGTAAACTAACAATGAAGTCCATAAAAATTTCCTACCACTTCCTCTTAGAAACATATAATGTATAGAGAAAACCACTTGGAAGATTGTGTTTAACCTTCACCTTTTGGAAGACCAAACATGGAGACACAAACTCTTAAAATGAGAGGATTAACCCAGGACACCAAAAGTAATCTTTCAGAAAAATATATATCATTATCATACCATGGTGTATTTACATTGTTTTACTATGGAACTCAAGGAGAACCACCTAACACATCATTGAATGAACAAAAAGTTTTTATTGGAACAACACTCGATGATGTTCAACCATAGACAAACTAGTAGAGGCATCACCACTGAAAAATAGGTCCCTCCAATTTTCTACCTCAGAATTCCCTTTCTGGGACTCCTCCACCTTCTATAGAAGAGATGATTTCATCATTATATGAAAAAGAAAACTTCTTCCACCAACCTATCCCATATCAAGATCCATTACTAAGTGTTCTTCCATTAATTTCCAGAAATTTCTAAATTCACACAACACATAACTACATGACTTACTTCCTAGTGCATTAGCTACAACATTACTGTTACCCTATGTGTGTGAAATATTAAATTCATTGTACTATAACAATATCCTACACAATCACTAATTTTTTTTTGTTACATTGGGAGAAGACATACATAATGTTATTGTGATTGGTGAAAACCACAAAGGGATCACTAATGAGGTATTTTCTCCACAACATCAAGGATAACACAACTTCATCCAACACAAGAACGTGAGTATCATAATTATTCTCACGGTGAAATAAATTATAGGATCTATAAGAAATAATTGATATTTTTATCATTATAACATTCCACATGAAAAGGAATAAATGTTAATAGAAATCATTAAGTTGAAATCACTCTTTTGGAAGATGATGAATATGACCATTGGCCAGCTTCTGCAATAGATATTCAAAAGCTTTCTAACATTGGTAATTCCACTAGAACACACTATCCTTTCTATTAAAGGCTATTAGTAGAACACCCCTAGTTTGAAAAAAAATAAAGTAAATGAATGATACATTTCTTAAGTTGATATTTATAACTAGACATTAAACATAACATTGATTCTTCTTTGTTTTTAATTTCAAAAAAATGGTCATCTACAATTGTGTTCTGTATGTTATTTGGAGTCTGATGGAACGAACTTGTTTTTTTGGTGAATATTAACATAACCTTATGAATATTAATATGAATAATAATATGACCATAATGAACAGTAAATTGTTTAATTATTTTATTTTATTAAGGCTTTAAAATAATTACATCTTGGTTAATTTTTCAATGTGATATAAAAGTTGTTATAGAATTAAAATTGTTAATTTTTAAATTAAGTATGATTTTATTTAAAAATTAAATTAATAATATTTAGAATTTTTTTTAAAAAATGGAGTTCATTTTTGAATTCTACACATTAAAAAATGGTTAGGGTGAATATTTGGTATTTTTCCAAAAATTCTTCAATTGTTGATGAATAGTGAAATATGGTAAAATACTGTATATTCAAATTATCAGTTAAATACACTATTTATGACATAATAAGTGATGTAAGACTACTTGGTTCAAACTCAAATTACATTATTACTATTTTGGGTCAGATTAATTAAGATTAATCCTCATCTTGAGCAAAAATACTATAATAATGATTTAAATATTGTTAAATACCTCCTCTCCTCCACTATAAATACCCGCCCTCATTCCCCTCTTCCTCCCACACCTTATGTAACACCCTGAGATTTTATGAAAAATATTATTTTAATTTCATTAATGTCTTGTGTTGTATTCTACACCAAGATTACCTTGTGCTATACGCAACACCGTATTATCTTGTAGTATACGCAACACTATTCTTGGACCGTGTTACACACAATTTTGATAATAGTTATTCTACACAACATTGAGTATATATATATATATATTAAATGTATAAATGAAATATGGTTGGATTCTGTTATACGAAACAACGAAGGATTCTTTCACAACACGCAACCCTGACTTGGCTTGCATTACACGCAATCACGACCTTCCTCGATAGCGTGTGTTGTATGCAATACCGGGTTTTAATAAACAACGAAATATTATTATAATATTGTCATGAACTAGCCGTTATGAATAGTTATAACTAAATTTTGAATTTTATAACATTATTATTCATCTTACACATTTCTATAACATGGTATAAGAACAAAATAATTTTTTCGGGTAAAATAAGTATTTTTAAAAAAATGCAGTTTTGCCGCCTTTTGATGGCGCACCCACTTTAAATCTAGTTTTTGAAATGTTTATAAGATAAATTTTACAAAATAAAATTCTTCTTTTGAATCAAGATATAAAAATTTATATTAGATAATGTTTTGATATTTTTCCGATAACTTTCATATTTTAATGAATAGTAAAAACACGCTATATTTTCATTAAAAACAACTTTTTTCATCGTTATATCTTATGCGGTTAAATTATAATATTTAATGATTTTAAAGTATAAATAGAATATATTTTTACCATTTAATATAATGTATGTCATTAGCATTGATTTTACCTTGAATTTGTAGGTTAAATCAATTCAATCTTTTGCAATGTTTTAAACAAAAACCCGTTTTTATTCGACAACGAGATTAATTTTAATTTAATTTCTGAAACTTCTTTGTATTTAATTTTAAAAAATGGATTCCATATTTGGAATCAGTGGGTCCAAATTATGTTAATAGGCTACTTTTTATTTTTGGGAATTATGAATAGTAACTATAGTAAATTTTATTTACCATAGTTAAAGGTAAATCCGGTAATTAAGGGTAAATATAATATTATAAAATTACAGTAACACATGCCAAAATTCTATTAGATGGCTAAAAGTAAACCCATATCAACTAAGGGTCGGATTAGATTCATTTTATGGACTTTTGACCATGAAAATAATTTAATTATTATTAAAACCAAAGAAAGTGACAACATGTCACCTTCTTAAATATTATAAGTATAATAATTTTAACTTAATGATAAACATCATAAAACTTCTAACATGAATAGTATCCAGAAATATAACAAAATTATCTACATCATGACAATTTATTTAGAATTTTTTGGGATTAAATAGTTATCATTAATTATGACACAATAGTGATGCAGAAATTATTTATCTAGTGAAAAATCAAGAATAGAGTTTTTATTAAACTAATAGTGACCATAAAAGGCATAAAACCCTGAAAAAAACTTATTGGTCATGTAGATTGAAACTATAATCATCCAATGGTCTAATATTTGACTATTTGGAGTCTTATACAAGCAATTATGACACTTATATTATTTTATTTTAAATGATGCCAAAGTTGTCACCTTCATAATTTAATAAATATAAAAATTTAAATATTGTGATTTTAAGATGATAAATTCGAGTTAAATTATTATTGTGAAAGGTAATATAGTTATCTTCATCATAGGATTTTATTTTAAATTTTTATGCAACAAATAATTATATTAAATAATTATACAAAAATGACGTAGTAATTATTTTATTAAGAGATAAACCAAATAAATGGTTTTAAAAATAACAAAATAAATAATATATGAACTATTTAATGTGATCCAATAATTTTATAGATACATATGACCTTTTATTAATATATTAAAGCTTTTATTTTGAACATATCTTCTGTATATATTTTATTTAAATTCAAATAAATGAATAGTGTCAAAATTGACACTATTGTTATTTTATAAAAATAACATAAAATTGTTTAAAAATAACAAAAATATTTAAAAATTATAAATTTAAATTTATATGGTATATAATGTTATAAAGTAAACAATTATGGAAAATTAAAAACAAATAAGTAATTATTTGTTATAATTTAAAATTTAGAATTTTATTACCACAAATAAACTTAAATAGATTAAATAAGGATAAATCAAAACGATAAGGTTTAAAATAAGATCCAAACATGTCTAAATTTTATTGGTTGATGAGATTACAACCCTTTCTCATCTAATCTTCGAATATGAGTCATTTTTGGAGGTTTTTAAGTGGGGTTATATTTATTATAAATTAATATTTTTAAGAATTACAAAGGTGCCCCTCTCCTCCCTTATAAAAGGGCACCTCCTCCCTCTCTTCCTCACACAACATTGAGCCTTCAAGCTCGGAAAAAACCTGCCAAATTCTATTCTCCACTTCCCTAGCAACATCCTAGAGGTTTTGGTCTTCCTCAAAGACCAATTTTAGTGCCCTAAGAGGATGTCTCAAAAAGGCGCTTCAAAGAAGAGGTAATTTCCGTTAATGATTCTTTCACCTTTATTTCTTCTTCCACTTCTTCTTCTTAGGTTGTTTCATTATGAAGTAATAATATCAGTATCACTCATATAATTATATTTAATTATAAGTATGAAACAATCCTAATTCACCATCTATCCATCCTACGGAAAATGAAATCACCCCGCGTGCGTACGTACGGAATACCGTCTCCACGCCGTGGTGTAATCTGTTTTTCCACCAACACCATACATGGTTGGGTATTATGGTTTAAAGAATAACTATACATAGTTATTATAACATCATAATGATTCTGATATATTTTATCATCTACTCATATTCAATTCAATAATTATGGAAATGATATCATCGCTCGTGCGTACGTACGGACTACCGTCTCCACGACGCGATGAGATTCATTCTCCATGTTAACCATTTAAGAATGATTATAAAGTATATATAAGCAATAATAATGAAATATATGGAATTATAAAGCTACTGGATAAATGTGTATATATATGTATGTCATCTACTTAATTCCCCCTCAATTAAATAAGGAAACGAAAACAGCGTTCATGCATACGTACGACCTACCGTCTCCATGAATGGTGTATTTCTTTCCATTTATTGATCCATTATATATATGTATATTCTGAATATATATTATATATAAATCATGTTTTATATTCTATAATTAAGTAATAATGATCTAAGTAATCATATGAATAATTACAAGTTAAAACACGAACAACAAATGAGACGATTTTACCCAAAACACTACTTTAACATGAATTTACAAAAGAACGGGTAATATAATGTCATAAGTGAACCATATATGATATAATAACAATGAATATGATTCTATAATAAGTAAATGACATCATTTAAATCATTATACAGGAGGTTCGGACACTTACGAAGCAAATCGGACCTAAGGTAAGGGAAATATCACAATCTCATTTTTATCCCAGATTGTTTATACTTTGGTATTTACTGGGGTGTATTTTATCATCCACATCCATGTTTCCTTAACATGTAATATTTTTATCCTTCTACAATAGTTTATATCCAATTTTACCCTTTGGTGAGTTTTTAGTAAAAGATATGAAAGGAATCTTTTGTCGTTTTTCGTACGAGGTACTTTTTGACTTTTCCGAGAAAAGTACGAAGAATGTTTTTTTAACTTATACGACATGAATGGATTTTTAAAACATTATTTCCAAGAAGCTTCCTTTACAAGTTTTCAAGTTTATTTTTAATCAACTTCTTTCAGTTTAAAATTGTATGACATTTTAAGAAAGGAAAAGTGTTTTTGAAGTAGAGAGGATATTTTCCTCAAGAATGGAGTTCAAGGGTTTTATCAAAATTACTTCCCATATAAGATAATAAAGGGTTCTGTTTTTATCTCTATTATTACATTGATTTGATTATGTTGTGATGGAATTATTTTTATGAATTCCTTTAGGAATTGTTTAATGATGTCATGATGTTTAAGATTCCCATTTGTATTACATGGGTTATGCAATGATGTATGATTTATGATTTTGTGGCACACATAAGAATGGTATCATTATGAGATGGGTGGGACCTATATCTCCCTCCAATGCATTGGGTAAAGATTTTATATCTCATGAGATAGACATGACTGGAATGGTAGGTTATACCGGTTCAGTAAAATAGGACTGAAACGAGGGTGACTCGGTTTAGAAATGGACTTTTTCCACTAAGATAGTCTTGGCAATGAGTCTTGACTAACAAGAAATGATTCTCTATGTTTATGTGTGTATGCCCCAAAGTTTCATGTCTTAAGTTATGTTTATTGGGATTTCATTTCACTACTATGATTTATCACATGTTATGAAATTATGCTCTCTTTTGCAGGTTAAGATTTCCAAAATGTTATGTTCTTATGAATATGATGTGATTGATATTTCTTTTGTTTACCCTTACTGAGCATTTTAGCTCACCCTTTTATGTTTTCTTTTCCCCAGGATATAAAGAAAGGTTTTAGGTAAAATAATGGAACATCTTTATGGGAGATGTTGAAGATCTTTCACTACGATTAGAAGATTATATTCCGAGTTTCCAAAGACACTAAACTATTACGATCCTTGTGTGTGTGTTTTTGTTATGTACTAAGTATTCCACAAATGTAATGTAATGTCAATGTACGTCATGCTTCGGGTGTCTACAGTTGGTATCAGAGGAAAGGTTTAGTCAACCTTTGGAAACTAGGATGCGAAAAAGTTAGTGAGATCCCTAGAGATACTTCTAAGGTATGTCTAGGGATGTCCCTAAGGATAAGTATACATATAGGATACAGTCCTAGAACTACGGTAACAATCTTAGAATTTAACCTAAGATGTTAGATATTGAGGGTAATCCCCCTTTACTATGTTGTTTTCTCTAGCATGATTTTTGCCTCTCACAAGATTCTTTTTTTGTTTTAGTTAATGGAGGGAACCAGAAGGAATTCGGTTAACATTGAATCCAATGAAAAAATTGGTGACTATGAGCAACAAAATTGTGTAATTCCTAGAGAGAAAGATATTGTGATTATGCCGAATCAGTCATCGCGATATATTATTAACAAGGTGAAATTTAGTGGTATGCCTAATTCATCAAAGAAGAGGAAGATAAACTATTATTCATGTTCGCATGTTGAGGAGCATAAAGAAAGGAAGATTGAGATTTCTAAAGAAGGGAAGAAGAACCTTGAGGAATAACTCAAATGGAGGGACCGATGTTATCTATGTGGAGAAAAGGTTCATAGAGTGACAGACTGTTATGGAGTTCAATGTCTTATTTGCAGAGAACATGGGCATTACCCAACTCAATGCCCTGACCTAAAAAGTTACTTCTAAATCAAGGAAGGACTTATTCCAGGACAATCATTGAAGTGGATGGACTGAAGTGTTTATGTATTGTTATTCAAGAATAATGATTGTTGAGGTACTTTTATGGTGTATTGAAATATTTATGTATTGGTATATTGTGGTTTTCAATAATTTTAAGGTACCGGTAACCATGAAAAGTGAAACAAATATTTTGGAAACTAGATGATATGCGCATAATGAAGGGATAAGGAGAAAATAAAATGTTTGACATTATTCATGAGCTCATGATTCATATAAGGACTAAGTGATATCATGGTTTGAGTATATAGAATTTTGAGGATTTTGGTATGTGGAAAGTGTTAACTTTTAACTGCATTCATGTTTTCAGTATGGTTCAATGGGTATTCAAGAGAGTACATGATTAAGGACTTTGAATGTTTGGAATGTGACCAACAAAACATATATTATGATATATGGGGATCAATGATGGTATTAAATCTCTGGTAATCGTTTTCACTATGTTATGAGAGTGGACTGCAGTATTATGGATAAGCCTAAAGATTGTAATGGATTATGTTGGACATAAGTTAGTGTTGTTTAAGGATAGAAGTTTTTTCGATATTATTGATGGTATGTTATAGTAATATAGTTTTAGAAAAAGGACAACCTGCAGGACGGGCGACAGCCCATCGCATCGGACAAGGCTGTGGGAATCGAACCCACAACCGAAGTGCGACTGGCCTTTATTGCCTACCACTGACCTACAGGAAGTCCCTGTTTAGTAGAAACTAGTTTAATTTTATTATGCGGTATGATATATGATGTATAGGTTCATTTTTGGAATCGTATATGATAAACCTCACCAAAGACGAACTTATGTATATTTGATAACTATTGCTAAACTTTTGTTTGAAACAGATGGAATGACCCATCATTCTATCACATGATCTGTTAACACTTCACGAATAACAAATTCAACTTCATTTCTGTAAGAGATGAAGTGGAAATTGTTCAAAGCACGAACAACAATGAGATTGTACCAAAATCAAGTAAGTATTTCTTCTAATTCAAAATTTTCAACTTTAGGGAAATGATATTGAAAACCAAAAATGTTGTCCTAGTGATCTTATATCTGATGAATCAGATGGTACCCTAGATCATTACAAATTTATGGCTTTGCGATTGATGGCTTTTTCATAGCCATGTTCTCTACCACTCTCCATCAGAACATGATGGTTAGATTTCTCTTCCATATCCATATTTTAACCTATGTGGAAACCCAGTGATTAGTTTATTTGGGCAACCATTACGTTTCATACTTTTGTTTTTAAAGATTGGTTTTTGTATTCCTTTTTACAATGTTTGTTTCTATTAAAGAAACTTTCAAATAGTAAACCATTTATAACCCCAACGGATTTCGAGGGCGAAATTCATTTTAAGGGGGGTAGAATGTAACACCCAGAGATTTTATGAAAAATATTATTTTAATTTCATTAATGTCTTGTGTTTTATTCTACACCAAGATTACCTTTCGCTATACGCAACACCGTATTAGCTTGCAGTATACGCAACACTATTCTTGGACCGTGTTACACACAATTTTGATAATAGTTATTCTACGCAACATTGAGTATATATATATATATGTATATATTAAATGTATAAATGAAATATGGTTGGATTCTGTTATATGAAACACCGAAGGCTTCTTTCACAACACGCAACCCTGACTTGGCTTGCATTACACGCAATCGCGACCTTCCTCGATAGCGTGCGTTGTATGCAATACCGGGTTTTAATAAACAACGATATATTATTATAATATTGTCATGAACTAGCCATTATGAATAGTGTTAACTAAATTTTGAATTTTATAACATTATTATTCATCTTACACATTTTTAGAACATGCTATAAGAACAAAATAATTTTTTCGGTTAAAATAAGTATTTTTAAAAAAATGCAGTTTTGTCGCCTTTTGATGGCGCACCCACTTTAAATCTTGTTTTTGACATGTTTATAAGTTCAATTTTACAAAATAAAATTCTTATTTTGAATAAAGATATTAAAATTTACATTAGATAAAGTTTTGATATTTTTCCGATAACTTTCATATTTTAATGAATAGTAAAAACACGCTATATTTTAATTACAAACAACTTTTTTCATCATAATATCTTATGTGGTTAGATTATAATATTGAATGGGTTTAAAGTATAAATAGAATACATTTTTAACATTTAATATAATGTATGTCATTAGCATTGATTTTACCTTGAATTCGTATGTTAAATCAATTCGATCTTTTGCAATGTTTTAAACAAAAACCCGTTTTTATTCGACAATGAGATTAATTTTAATTTAATTTCTGCAACTTCTATGTATTGAATTTTAAAAAATGGATTCCATATTTGGAATCAGTGGGTCCAAATTATGTTAATAGGCTACTTTTTATTTTTGGGAATTATGAATAGTAACTACGGTAAATTTTATTTACCATAGTTAAAGGTAAATCAGGTAATTAAGGGTAAATATAATATTATAAAATTACCCTAACACAAGGAAAAATTCTATTTGATGTCTAAAAGTTAACCCATATCAATTAAGGGTCGTATTAGATTCATTTTATGGACTTTTGAACATGAAAATAATTTAATTATTATTAAAACCAAAGAAAGTGACAACATGTCACTTTCTTAAATCTTATAAGTATAATAATTTTAACTTAGTGATAAACATCATAAAACATCGAACATGAATAGTATCCAGAAAGCTAACAAAGCTATCTACATGATGAGAATTTATTTAGAATTTCTTGGGATTAAATAGTTATCATTAATTGTGACACAATAGTGATGCAGAAATTATTTATCTAGTGAAAAATCAAGAATATAGTTTTTATTAAACTAATAGTGACCATAAAAGGCACAAAACCCTGACTAAAACTTATTTTTCATGTAAATGGAAACTATAATCATCCAATGGTCGAATATTTGACCATTTAGAGTCTTATACAAGCAATTATGACACTTATATTATTTTATTTTAAATGATGCCAAAGTTGTCACCTTCATAATTTAATAAATATAAAAATTTAAATATTGTGATTTTAAGATGATAAATTCGAGTAAAAGTATTATTGTGAAAGGTAATATATTTATATTCATCATAGGATTTTATTTTAAATTTTTATGCAACAAATAAGTATATTAAATAATTATACAAAAATGATGTAGTAATTATTTTATTAAGAGATAAACCAAATAAATTGTTTTAAAAATAATAAAATAAATATTATATGAACTATTTAATGTGATCCACTAATTTTAAAGATACATATGACCTTTTATTAATATATTAGAGCTTTTATTTTGAACATATCTTCTGTATATATTTTATTTAAATTCAAATAAATGAATAATGTCAAAATTGACACTATTGTTATTTTATAAAAATAACATAAAATTGTTTAAAAATCAAAAAAATATTTAAAAATGAAAAATTTAAATTTATATGGTCTATAATGTTATAAAGTAAAAAATTATAGAAAATTCACAACAAATAAGTAATTATTTGTTATAATTTAAAATTTAAAAATTTATTACCACAAATAAACTTAAATAGATTAAATAAGGATAAATCAAAATGATAAGGTTTAAAATAAGATCCAAACATGTCTAAATTTGATTGGTTGATGAGATTAAAACCCTATATCATCTAATCTTAGAATATGAGTCATTTTTGGAGGTTTTTAAGTGGGGTTAGATTTATTATAAATTAATATTTTTAAGAATTCCAATGGTGCCCCTCTCCTCCATTATAAAATGGCACCTCCTCCCTCTCTTCCTCACACAACATTGAGCATTCAAGATCGGCCAAACCCTGCCAAATTCTCTTCTCCACTTCCCTAGAAACATCCTAGAGGTTCTGGTCTTCCTCAAAGACCAATTTTAGTGCCCTAAGAGGAGGTCTCAAAAAGGGTCTTCAAAGAAGAGGTAATTTCTGTTACCGATTCTTTCACCATTATTTCTTCTTCCACTTCTTCTTCATAGGTTGTTTCATTATGAAGTAATAACATAAGTATCACTAATATACTGATATGTTATTATAAGTATGAAACAATCCTAATTCACCATCTATCCATCCTACGGAAAATGAAATCACCGCGCGGGCGTACGTACGGAATACCGTCTCCACGCCGTGGTGTAATCTGTTTTTCCACCAACACCTTACATGGTTGGGTATTATGGTGTAAAGAATAACTATACATAGTTATTATAACATCATAATGATTCTGATATATTGTATCATCTACTCCAATTCAATTCAATAATTATGGAAATGATATCATCGCTCGTGCTTACGTACGGACTACCGTCTCCACGACGCGATGAGATTCATTCTCCATGTTATCCATTTAAGAGTGATTATAAAGTATATATAAGCAATAATAATGAAATATATGAAATTATAAAGCTACTGGATTTATGTGTATATATATGTATGTCATCTACTTATTTCCACTCAATTCAATAAGGAAACGAAAACAGCGTTCATGCATACGTACGGCCTACCGTCTCCATGAACGGTGTATTTCTTTCCATTTATCGATCCATTATATATATGTATATTATGAATATATATTATATATAAATCTTGTTTTATATTATATAATTATGTAATAATGATCTAAGTAATCATATGAATAATTACAAGTTAAAACACGAACGACAAATGAGACGATTTTTCCCAAAACGCTACTTTAACATGAATTTACAAAAGAACGGGTAATATAAAGTCATAAGTGAACCATATATGATATAATAACAATGAATATGATTCTGTAATAAGTCAATGACATCATTTAAATCATTATACAGGAGGTTCGGACACTTACGAAGCAAATCAGACCTAAGGTAAGGGAAATATCACAATCTCATTTTTATCCCAGATTGTTTATACTTTGGTATTTACTGGGGTGTATTTTATCATCCACATCCATGTTTCCTTAACATGTAATATTTTTATCCTTATGCAATAGTTTATATCCAATTTTACCCTTTGGTGAGTTTTTAGTAAAAGATATGAAAGGAATCTTTTGTCGTTTTTCGTACGAGGTACTTTTTGACTTTTCCGACAAAAGTACGAAGAATGTTTTTTTAACTTATATGACATGAATGGATTTTTAAAACATTATTTCCAAGAAGCTTCCTTTACATGTTTTCAAGTTTATTTTTAATCAACTTCTTTCAGTTTAAAATTGTAAGACATGTTAATAAAGGAAAAGTGTTTTTAAATAGAAAGGATATTTTCTTCAAGAATGGAGTTCAAGGGGTTTATCAAAATTAATTTCCATATAAGATAATAAAGGGTTCTGTTTTTATCCCTATTATTACATTGATTTGATTATGTTGTGATGGAATTATTTTTATGAATTCTTTTATGAATTGTTTTATGATGTCATGATGTTTAAGATTCCCATTTGTATTACATGGGTTATGCAATGATGTATGATTTATAATTTTGTGGCACCCATAAGAATGGTATCATTATGATATGGGTGGGACCTATATCTCCCTCCAATGCATTGGGTAAAGATTTTATATCTCATGAGATAGAAATGGATGGAATGGTAGGTTATACCGGTTCAGTAAAATAGGACTGAAACGAGGGTGACTCGGTTCAGAAATGGACTTTGTCCACTAAGATAGTCTTGGCAATGAGTCTTGACTAACAAGAAATGATTCTCTATGTTTATGTGTGTATGCCACAAAGTTTCATGTCTTAAGTTATGTTTATTGGTATTTCATTTCACTACTATGATTTATCACATGTTATGAAATTATGCTCTCTTTTACAGGTTAAGATTTCCAAAATGTTATGTTCTTATGAATATGATGTGATTGATATTTCTTTTGTTTACCCTTACTGAGAATTTGAGATCACCATTTTATGTTTTCTTTTCCCCAGGATATAAAGAAAGGTTTTAGGTAAAAAAGGGAAGATCTTTATGGGAGATGTTGAAGATCTTTCACTACGATTAGAAGATTATATTCCGAGTTTCCAAAGACACTAAATTATTACGATCCTTGTGTGTGTGTTATTGTTATGTACTAAGTATTCTGGAAATGTAATGTAATGTCAATGTACGTCAAGATTCGGGTCTCTACACCTCACACGATTTGATAATTATCTAATATAATTCAATTTCCATCCCTAATCTTCTTACCCACTTCCAAGACTTGCTGGTCTCACCCAATTTCTGAAATCAAATGTCTTAAGGAGGATCTCAAGGAGAAGATATCAAGATGTAAGTAATCCACTTCATTTTCATGTGTTTTCCTTTCCTTTACATTTCTTTTATATTATCTTTCCCTCCTGTAATCCATGAGGCATGGAATATCCATAAAAAAATTATATATTTTATTTTATCATTCTCATGGAAAATTAATCATCATTCTTCTTCTCCTCTCCCACTTATTCAAGTAACAAAAACATTTTCCGTAATGTGTCAAATTACCGAAATCATGTACGAGGTGATTTATATTTTCTTTAATTAATTAAATTCTGGTCATGGAACCATTTTTATTCTTGAACCATGTTATAATATATGTATTATGTCTCATCTATGGTTTTGTAATTATTTTGTACCTATGGTTTTAATTTATAAAACAAAATGATGTCGTTATTATCAAAGAACCACTAAAATGATATAAACAAACATCATTAATATTTTAACTTATGAATCATCTTCATTTCAGAATTCAACTAGATACATGTTATAATTTATGGTTCTGGAAATATTAAATTACCATTCCATTCCCATTCTGGAGTTTCATTCCCAATCAACAAGAATATCCATCATGAACCGATCATGGAATCCTTATAAAGAACACACCTAACACAATGTAAATAACAAACCTTTACTAATAAATGTGTCAAATGATGTTGTAAAATGATCATATAAAGTTTTATAAACATGAATAATTTTCAATCAGATATTAATAAAACCTTTCTAACCATTATACAAGAGATTTAAACACATTTTATTTAAGAAGAACCAGAGGTAATGGAATTCTTAACCCAATTTCTATTCATTGGGTTAACCTTATTCTTTATTCATTATGTGGTATTAAGATTTTTGGTGTGATGATTTTTTGTATATATTACAATGAACTACATGAATT
Organism: Viscum album; assembly: GCA_963277665.1. NCBI lineage: Eukaryota > Viridiplantae > Streptophyta > Magnoliopsida > Santalales > Viscaceae > Viscum > Viscum album. The sequence continues at coordinate 881,599,669 of OY728132.1, forward strand.
TATGGTCTATAAAAATATCAAATCCATTCTATTAATTCTCACTCCAATTATATTTTAAGGGAATTTCTTTTTAAAATCCTTTTAAAACCCTCTTTAATAATTTTCAAATGGATTGTTGTTTGTATGTATTAGAAATGATTGGTTTCTTCTTATTTTAAATATATTTTATTACAATGATATATTCCATGTAAATTATTTTGGTACGGTTGAGCCCATTATAGCTCATGATTTTTTGGGTTGAGCCCATTATAGGTCAAGATATGTTGGGTTGAGCACCGTATATCTCAAGATATGTTTGGTTAAGCCAATTATTTCACAAGATATAACGGGTGAGACCCATTATAGATCTCCAATGAATTGGGTACTCTAGAGATGAAATTTTACAAAAAGTTTATTCCACGTGTAAGGGTGAATATAAGAGTGATATGGTAAATATATTTGAAGGCAACTACATGATGTTTCAATGCATATGAGTTTTTATAATTATGGGTTTTAATGGATTTTATGTTATCACTTGACTAACACTTTCTTTCATTATATCCCTTACTGAGTTTTATACTCTTTCAATGTTTTTAAATTTTTTTTATAGGATATATGGATGGGTAAGAGAAATAAGGGTGTCATGATATTTGATATGGAGTGTTGTTAAATAAATCATGTTTTATGTTATAATGTTTTATATTTTGAATAAAATTGACATTATTTTGATAGTATCCTATTGTATGAATGTGGTATGTCATGTATGTATGATATCCTTATTCTTTAAAAATCAATACTCTAAAATATCCTCAATGTGTAATAATGTATGGTCTTGAGTAAATTTTAACATTAAGTAACGTCAAAAGGCCATGTCCTTATAGTTGGTATCATAGGATGGTTTAGATAACTTCTGGGTTGGGGTGATTTTTAAAGAATACAATAAATGATTTTTACTCTATGGTAATTTGAAATTTGTTGAATATATGGATTACCATCTTGTGTTATCGATGTTATGTTTTTAGAGAATGGTTTTCCACAGAAGAAACATGGATGCTGAAGTAGGAAGACACCAAGTGGTTGATGTCTATTCGAATCTATAGCCTGAAATGGTGGGAATCGGAACCAAGAAGTTTGTTATAACAATGGATTAGTTGACTCAAGAAATAAATATGGGTGGTATCCATGCTAGAGAGGAGCATGATCTACAATGAGGAAACGTGTCTTTTGTGGAGAATTTTATGAGGCAATATCCTCCATCATTCAGTGGAACCGCAGATGTAGTGATAGTCGAAGGATGGATCAATGCTTTATGAAATATATTTTATGTCATGGGATGTTCAGAACGTTAAAAGTAAATAAAATCCATTTATTGTTTGGATGGTGAATCTGATCAATGGTGGTTTCTAGTTAAGACTATGAGAGAAGGAGATGATCATTAAAATCTGAAATTTTATGATTTTAAGATACTTTTTATGGAAAAATATATTCCAAAAACTCTTCAACTCAGAATGGAGATAAAATTCTTGTAACTAAATCAAAAAGATAATGATTCTGTGGTAGCATACGAAGCCAATTTTACAAGACTGTCCAGGTATGTACTAGATTTTACTTGGTATTTTGAATGTAAAATAACAGATTTTACTTTGGTTTGAAACCATTTTTGCGAAGCGCTATGGCCTCAAGATTGTTTAAAAGATATGTGAAGCTTATTCATTTTGATGAAAATGTTTAGATAGATTTTACTGAAATATATGTGCCTTGTGATGAAAATAATAAGAATCGGTCAGGTTGGTAGGAAATGGGGAAGAACTCGTCAACGAAGTCTGGAGGTAAGAAAATGAATTTCCCTTCCTGTGAAAACTCTAGTAAAAGGAATCCCAGTGAATTTATTGTTAATTATGGGAAATTATTCCGAGGTGTAATGTTTGGACACTTGTCTCATGAGTGTATGGAAAATGATCTAAAAATTAATTAAAAGCTGATGGTGAGATGCTTTAACTGTTTGAAATTTGGTCATTTTGCTAATGTTTGAGTAAAGCTTGTTACTCAAGTTAGGAATAAGAAAGATTATAAGCATAAGGGTTTGGTAAAATCATTTGCAACAACTTCAATAGATGTTGAGCCTTCAAATGAGGTGGTATCAATTGTATTTCATGTGTTTAAAAATTTCAAAAATGTGTCGTTTGATTCAGGGTCTACACATTCATTTATTTTTGAGAAATTTTATAAAACAATTGGTAATTCAACATCCTTAAATGAAACCATATCACATGGTAAAAACACCTGGAGGAAATATTGTGGCAAAAAGAAATTATAACACTTACTATCCTTGTCTGTGGAATGATTTTACCTTCAAACCATATTTTTTTCCTCTAGTAGAGTTTGATGTTATTCTGGGTATGGGATGGTTTATTTTTTATCATGCTATGATAGATTACAGAGAAATAGAAGTTGTTTTCAAAAAGAATTTCATTTTTTTACATGAATGAACCCATACCATTAATAAAATATCAAGAAGTTAAGAAACTGATAAATGATTGAAATGAACATTATATTTCTCATATTTTTAATGATAAGGGAACTGTCCATATTAATGATGTACCAGTTGTATATGAACAATTGGATGTGCTTCCTGAACATTTTCCTAGTGTTATTCCTAATCGAGAGGTTGAGTATACTATTGACATAGTTCCTGATGCTAATCCAATTTCTAAACCTCCTTATCAAATGGTACAAATTGAACTTCTAGAATTAAAAAATCTGTTTAATGAATTATTAGATAAAGGCATCATCTGACCTAGCACATCACAACGGGGTGATCTGGTATTTTTTGTTAAGAAAAAAGAGGTTCAATGAGACTTTTCATTGATTATAGAGCCTTGAATATCATTATAGTTATAAAAAGCATCTTTTTCCTCATATCAATGATTTGTTTGATCAGATCTAGAGAGCATAATATTTTTCCAAAGTTGACCTGAGGTTGGGGTACCATCATTTGAAAGTGAAGGATGAATACATCCCGAAGACTAAGTTTCATACTAGATATGGTAATTATGAATTTCTAGTTATTTTTTTTGGGTTAACTAATGAACCTTATATATTTCTAGATATTACAAATACAATATTTCATGAGTTCTTGGATAAGTTTTTGGTTGTGTTTTTTATGAAATTATGGTATATTCTAGAAGTAAATAGGAGCATGAAAAACATCTATGGGTTGTTTTTCAACCCTTAAATGAAAATACACTGTATGGAGAATTCAGTAAGTGTTTTTTTGGTAGAAATATATTTCTTTTTTTAGGAACATTACAAAAAACGATGGAATAACAATTGATCTATAAATAAAGTGGTTTATGAATGTCCAAGACCAAAAAATGTTACATATATTGGTAGTTTTCTTGGATTAGTAGGTTATTACCATTATATTGTTAAAAACATGGCAAGATTATCTAGCCCTCTAACTAGGTTAACTTGAAAAGGGGTTAATTTATTTTGGACTGAAGAATGTGATGTTCATTTTTAGGAACTAAAGAATAGATTTGTTAATACAGTAGTATTGGTCATGCCTTACTGAAATGGTGAGTTTTTCATCTACAATGATTCTTCATTAAAAGTACTTGGTTGTGTTATGAGGCGGAATGATCAGGTAATTACTTAAGCTTCAAGAAAACTAAAACCAAATATGTTAAAATATCCCACACAAGATTGGGAATTAGAAGCTATGGTTTTTTATTTGAAAATTTTGAGGCACAATTTATACATAGCCAAATGTCAAATATATACTGACTATAGAAGTCTAATGTATATATTCACCCAAAATAAATTAAACATGATGTAGAGAAGTTTGATTGAACTGATAAAGTATTATTATTTCATGATCAATTACCATCAAGGAAAAGAAAACAAAGTGGCATATGCTTTGAGTCTAAAACATCATGCATAATTAACTATTTTATGTTTGGAATATGATCTATTGATTAATGATTTGATGAATTTTGGATTATAAGTTGTCGAAGAATGGAATATTTCTATTTTCTTTTAGGTTTCAGTGAAGTCATCGTTATCATATAGAATTAAGAAAGTATAAATGGAATACTATGAGCTACAGAAAAAGGTAGAATTGCATAAAATGGGTAAGGTTTCCAAATTTGACCTAGATAAATATTGTGTTTTAAGATTTGGGAAAAAATATTGTGTGTGCCTTTTGATTCCCAGTTAATGGATGATTTATTGTGTGAAGCTCATAGTTACCCATTTTTAGTTCATCCGGGAAGTATTATGATATATAGAGACCTTCAGGGGTATTACTGGTGGGATGGAATGAAAAGGGATATTGTATAATCTACTATGAAATGATTGACACATCCACGGGTTAAAGAAATGTGGTAGTTACCGAAGGGTGTGATTTAGCCTTTGGCTGTGCCAGATTACAAATGGGAGAACATGTCCATATAAATTAGGGTGGGACAACCTAATACTTTTCGAGGTAACAATATGATTTGTGTTTTTATTGATCGGCTGGAAAAATCTGCACATTTTCATTCTATTTGAGAAACAATTTAATTAGATCATCTTTCATGATTGCGCCTCAAAGTGATTTCAAGTTATATGGAGTTCCTCTTTCCATTGTATCATATCGGGATCCCAGGTTCACTTATAACATTTGGAATGGGCTTCAAAAGTCATTGGGAACAAATTTAAATTTTACTATAGCATTTCTTCCTCAATCAAATGGAAAATCTGAATGAAAGATTCAAAACATGGAGGATATGATTCCAGCTTGTTCAATAAACTACCAGGGAAGTTGGGATGAGAATATTTCTTTTTTTTTGAGTTTTCTTATAATAATAGTTTTCATTCCTGTATACAGATGGAACCTTTTGAAGGATTTTATGGGAAGCAGTGTTGAACTCCAACTTTTTGGAGTGAAGTCTGGGAAATGAAGTTGATGGGAGAAGAATTAGTAGAGGATGTAGCAGAGAAAGTGAAGATTATCCAGCAACACATGAGGAAATCCCAGAGCAGGTAGAAAAGATATGCAGATAACAGAAGGAAGTACATATCTTTTGAGGTAGGTGACCATGTATTCCATAAAATCAATCCTTGGAAAAGTATCATTCATTTTGGTAAGAAAGGAAAGCTAAGTCTATGATTCATCGGTACTTTTGAAATCCTAGAGAATGTTGGAATAGTTGAATAATTATTATATTTTCCTCTAAGTTTATCTTAGGTACATAAGGTTTTTCATGTTTCAATATTGAGAAATTATGTGCAAGATTCATCACATGTATTGAGTCCAGAATCTGTTCAGCTGGAATATAACCTTTATTATGAACATAAAATAGTTCAGATTTATGATCAAAGGGAACATGTATTGTGGAATATGCTAATCCACCAAGTAAAGGTTTTTTTGGAGAAACCACCTTCTTGAAGAACCAACATGGGAATATGAAAATTCTATGAGGGAAAGGTACCCTCACTTGTTTAATGAGTAAATAAAATTGTGAGGATGCAATTTCTAGATTGTGGGGATAGTGTAACACCCCAAGGTTTAAAAAAAATAAATTAAATTAAAGAAACTTTGTTTTGAGTATATATTTATAACTAGATATTAAACATATTTTTTCTTATTTTATGTTTTGAATTTCAAAAGGTAGTTATCTACAATTGTGTTCGGTTTGTTATTTGGATTCTGATGGAACCAACTTATTTTTTGGTGAATATTAACATACCCTTATGAATAGTAATATGAATAGTAGTATGAATAGTAGTATGAAACTAATGATTAGTAAATTTTATTATCATTTTATTTTCTTAAGGATTTAACATAAGGGCATCTTGGATATATTTTCAAAGTGATATAAAAGCCGTTATAGAATTAAAATTGGTAACTTTGAATTAAGTATGATTTTATTTAAAAATTATATTAATAATATTAGGAAAATTATTTTAAAAAAATCGAGGTCATTTTTGAATTTTACACATAGAAAAATGGTTAGGGTGATGTTTTGGGATTTTTCTGAAATTCTTGAATTTTTAATGATTTATAAAATACGGTAAAATACATTATATTCAAATTATCAGTTAAATACACTATTTATGAAATAATAAGTGATTTAAGACCACTAGGTTCAAACTCCCATGTCATTATTACTATTTGGGGTCAAATGAATAAATATTATTCATATTCATGAGCAAAAATATTATAATAATGATTTAAATATTGTAAAATACCTCCTCTCCCCCACAATAAATACCACCCTCATTCCCCTCTTCCTCCCACACCACTCAATCCGTGAGAATTTTATAATTAATGCCAAACACCCTACCCACTCCCAAGACCTGTTGGCCTCACCCAAAGGCCAAAATAAAAGGCTTTATGGAGGATCTTAAGGAGAAGTGATAAGAGGTAAGGAATTCTCTTCCTTTTCATGTGTTTTCCTTTCATTTCCTTTTATTTTATAGTCTCCTCCCCTCCTCTTATCAAAGAGGATTTAAATATCTTGATATATTATATATTTTGGTTTTCCTCATGTTCATGGGAAATTCATCTAATTCTTATTCTCATCTCCCACTTATTCAAGGAATAAGAACATTATTTGTGATATATAGAATTACCAACATCATGGATGATGTGGTTTCAATTTGATTTAATTCGTTCATGTATGGTCATGAAACAATTTTTATGGCTGAAGCAGGTTATAATATATGTATTATGCCTCATCCATGTTTTTGGAATTTTTTTGTACAAATTGATTGAATTTATAATTCAAAATGATATCTTTATTATCAAAGAACCACTAAAATAATCTAAACGAACATCATTAATGTTTTAACTTAGGAATCATCCACATTTAAGAATTGAAAATAAAAAATGGTATGATTTATGGTTATGGAAATATGTAACTATCATTCCATTCCAATTAATGTGTTTTACTTCCAATCTATAAGTATATCCCACATGAACCGATCATGGAAACCATGTAAAGAACACACCCGACACAATGTATATAACAATATAATACTAATAAATGTGTCGAATGATGTTTTAAAATGATCAGATAAGGTGTTATAAACATAAATATGTTTCATTAATATATTAATAAGACTCTTTTAACCATTATATAGGAGTTTTAAACAAATTTAATTAAAAATAACCCGAGGTAAGTGAATTCTTAACCCAACTTCCATTCTTTTGCTTAACCTTCTTCATTATTCATTATGTGGTATTAAGATTATTGGTGTGAGGGGTTTTTATATTATATTTTACTATGTTTATTTATAGGGTATACACATATCCAATCCATTCTATTAACTCTCACTCCAATTATATTTTAATGTAATTTCTTTTTAAAATCCTTTTAAAACTCTCTAATAAATTTCAAAATGATTATTATATATATATATATATGGAATGAGTGATTTATTATTATTTTCAAGATACTTTATTACCATGAAATGTTCCTTGAACATTATTTATGTTGGGTTGATCCCATTATATCTCACGATATGTTGGTTTGATCCAATTATAGCTCAAGATATGTTTCGTTGAGCCCATCATTGCTTTAGATATGTTGGGTTGAGCCAATTATTGCTCAAGATATGATGAGTGAGCCCCATTATAGCTCTCCAATGCATTGGATAATCTGGATATAGATGTTGAAAAAAGGTCATTCCCTGTGTAAGGGTGAATGTAAGAGTGATATGGTAAATATTTCCCAAGGAAACTATATGGTGTTTCTATGCATATGAGTTTTTATGATTATGGGTTTTATTAGTTTTTAAGTTATCACTTGACTAACACTTTATTTATTTATATACAATACTAAGATTTATACTCATCCCATGTTTTTAAATTGTTTTTCACAGGATATAAGGATGGGTAAGAGAAATAAGGGAGTCATGATGTTTGATATGAAGTGTTACTAAAGAAATCACATTTTATGTTTTCATGTTTTATATTTTGAAAAGCTGGATATTATTTTAGTAGTATCCTCTTGTATGAATGTGGTATGCCATATATGTATGATATCATAATTCCTTAAGTCTATAAACCTGAAAAGATCCTCAATGTGTAATAATGTATGGTCTTGTGTAAAATTCAAGATTATGTAAAGTTATATGGTCGGGTCCTTATAATTAGAAGAGTTTTAATTTGAGATAATTTAAGTAAAAACTCTTATTATAGACCACAAGACCAAGGAAACTCCTAATATATGAAATAGTCTTGTGGGCACCGAAGAAACCACTTACTCCATCATAAAATGATCCAAAACCCCTCCATAATTGGACATGATGTTCCCAAATTAATAAAGTTCATGAGTCTAGAAATTACACTTCAATAGATTCCTTAATTTCTATTGATGATGATGAACTCTAGAAACTACTCACAAATGATCCATGTTATATTCCCTTGACACAGATTACTCAAGGATGTAATCAGTGAAAACCACCATGAATTTTTAAATAAAATATCAGAAGAATATGTTCATCAAAACCATGAACACTTTTGGAGTGTTAATCACATAGAATGGAATCCCAATGCACTTTTAATTACCATATTGACATTGAAATGCAGTCTTCAGCATAACCTCATCCATTACTCGCATATGATGATATCCAGATCATAGATCAATATTCATGAACCATAAATCTACATTCAGTTGATAAAATAAATAATCCACCACTATAATAGGATATTGGTTCTTTATTGTCACATTATTCTGGGAATTATAATCCATATATAAAAATAGAATTCCATTGGAATTCACAAAAAAAAAATTGGAGCATCCCATGATGACATTATTGAATAAAAAAATAACAATTTAAATGGTCAAAAAGTTAAAATAAGAACTCTTTAAATGTATAAATCACTATCAAATATAATAAATCAAGATCGTATAAGTTTCTACATGCAAATTTATCCCAAATATGATCTCCCATTGAGGGGGAATTACCAAAAAAAATCTTCAGGATAGACATGGGGGTACCCTTCTTCAAATATGGGAAACATAATAGGATGATCTCATGATGGACTCAATATTATCATTGCCATCAAGGAAGAGAAGGATGTGACATATATCTGACCACGATGAGGGTTTCACTAACCGATGAAAACAAAAAAAATCTTCTTCAACATTATTGAACACAATAATCCTATGAAGGAAATATAAAATAGACTTCATTAAATATGGGCCATCCATACCAAGGGTTATATTTACAGCTATATCTTTAAACATAGAAAATCTACCCAAGAGAGGTGCTTCCCCAATTCATTCTCAAAGTCTCAACATACATCATAAAGAAAAGATCATCCATTACCGAGCATATTAAAATTCAAGGGAACTATAATAATCTCCCCCGCAAGTCCCAAAGAATGAACTAGCATTACTAATATGAAGGAGTGCATATAATATAAGTTATGTACATTATGCACCACATTTGGAAAAAAGAAAAGGGATCCAAGAACAATGTTTGACTCCCCTAGAACTTGAAAATATAGGCCATAAATCTAACCTATACCTTCTCTATGGCCTCTCTAACCCTAATTATGACAACATCTATAGTTGTACTATACTCTATAAGTATTATGGGTATCTCATTGAAATCTTGTTCCTTCCCTATCTTCCCTCTTCTAGTCCAAACATTGAGAATAATATTGCAAAAACATCATCTAAACCTACCTCAATTCGGTAAGGTGAAGTGAAACACCTATTACACACTGCCAGTTTAGAAAATTTAGGTACTCTCACTACTATTAACCCATCCCAATACAATAAAAATAATAATTTGATCCAATGGAAGGGTCTATAGATATTCCAACTCAAGATAAATGAGATGATGAGCAATGAGAACTACCTAAATATTTATGAATGATCTTATATCCAATCCACTAGGAACCCCAAAATACAGCTCCCCTATGTGAATAGTATTGACAAATCCCCTCTCATGAAGATTAGATTATTGCTCTAATCCTCTCACTGACATATTCCATCTATATCACCATGATATATGTTTAAAAAAGAAATTGGGTAAACTGGCTCTAAATCTTTGGATGAAAATACTCGTAAAAATTACTCATATAATTATCCTTATTCAATAACGGGCCTAAAGAATATTGAAGAAGTGTCCTAAAATGTAAGAAGTCCCCTAAAAATTTATTAAATTAATGAAAATGTACAGAAAAAAAGGACGCAGACGAATAGATTTCCCGCATCCAGACATCAGTTCCAGCATAAGCAATAAAATTACATATCATATTATTCATATCGTTCACCACCACCAAAGATAGGGATTTCCTCTATAGTAGCTGATTCCCATTCTAAATTTGTTTCGCATTTCTTCAAGAGATTGGCATACTTCTCTCTGAGATTCAACTGTTCCAACGATAAATCCTCTTTATTGGAATGTGCATGACCTTTCTTATACACAGGTTTATATCTTCTTTCCTTCTTAGATGAAGAACTAGTGTTCACCAGCTTTGGAAGGCAAGAGTAAGATTTCCTTGCTTTCCTCCTTGGTGGCACGGACTTAATTCCATCACTTTCAAATTCCCTACTTCGTCCTCCTTAAACAATGTCGAAGGTCTGAAAATTCCGTTATTTTCTTTGTCACTATCAGAATAGAGTCCCCAGTTTCCTGTTCTCTTCACAGAGGCAGAATTATTGACTCTATCATCCTTCCTCACCAAGAAAGTTTCTAAAGCATCTAGGATCCCTCTCATTTCCGAGTGATTTTTATTCTCAATCAATGTAGGAGATTTCCTTGCCACAATGCCACAATCATCATGCAATTCCATATCAAAATCATTCATACTAGACTCCACATGGTTATTAGGGGTGATCTGCATCGTTTCAGACAGTTGGGGTCCCTCCATCACTACGGGAACATCCTTAGCTTCCAAGCATGAAAACCTATTTCCTGTTACATAAAAGCCTTTCACGTCATGCGTATTACCCGACTGCAATAGAGATCAGTTAGCACCACTGTCCATCGCGGACAACATTACAAACCCAAGGCCATTCGCCAAACTCTCAAACACTCGCCTCACCGATGGGTTATCATACACTTGCATCTCTTTCAGTCCACTACCATTTGCAGGATCCTCTACTGGGTTCTCCTACTGCATTTCCTGCACCTCCAACTCATCCAACGAAGCTTCAGCCACTATTGAAACCATAGATTCATCAACCACTACAGCCAATGCTTCCTCATCCATAACAGCTCCATTTTGATCGCCTCGAGCACAAGTACCCTCATTTCTGCCCTCCATGGCCAATTCCACTAGCCCAGGGTCCTCACTTCCAGTACTTGATTTCCCCACCACTGCATCAACCAACCAATCCTCTCCAGCTAAAAAACCCTCACTGCTACCTTCCACCACCAGATAAACCGGCCCAGGATCCTCAAGCTCATAATTTTCCTTCCTTACCACCACTGAATGACTTCGGTTTGTCTTCCCGTTACGACAAACCAACTCTGTGTGGACAAAACACAGACAGGACGAGCAGTACTACATCCAAGATTCAAAAATTACCTATTGTTTCCACAAAAACTCCTTACCATCAGCTATCAAAATGAAATTCACCAGAGCCCTCACAACATCAACCTCAACGCAGATCCGCGGGCAGATTGGATGACACCGCCTTAGTGTAAAGTTCCGAACACAAGTAGTGCCCCACCATATTCCCAATAACACACAAAATGGAAGGATTCTGAAAGTAAAGGGGTAAACCGGGGAGACTTACCCACTTTGCAATCATTAAAGGGTCACGCCTCATGTGAAAATCGAAGCTCCAACGGAAAAGGTAGTATGAAGATCCCTTGTATCGCTGAGGAGCCCTGGACCAGGAATCAATGAAGTCCTCTTTCGAACAAAACCGGATCATGAAGTGCTTCCAGTCATGAAAACCAAGGACTGCGTGCTTTCTCAAATTCTATGCTTCAACAACAAACTAATAAAACACATCTACTGAAGGCGGATTGAGTCTGAAGTGTGAAATCTGGGTGAGACGGCACAGATCTAATGCACTGTTTATCTCTGATGAAAGTAGAGATAAAATGGGCGCCTCGCTAAAAAGACCAGGAACCTTTGGAGACAGTTGGATTCACTGGAATGGAGAAAGGGAATCGATCGAAGCTGGGAGTTCCCTAACCTTCCCAGGTGAAGGAGGACGTGAAACTCCCCCCTCCGACACGGAGGGGGGAGCAAACCCCGACGGAATACAGCTAGGTAATCCATCACAAGAGAGAAGAGAGAGATTCTTTCTCCACAAGTCCTCCTTATAGAGTTAAGTGTCCTGAAATGAATCGTGAACTCCATTATATAGGAACTATTAGGTAAAAAGAAATTATCTCCTCATGAATGATTTCCTGCATGTAAAATGAAATATTCTCATCTCAAAATTGGTATTTGAACTTCTCCCATGATACTATCGACTCCACCTAATCATCATGGAATAAAAACCATCACTTCATTGTTTCTATATAATGAATCGTCACTACTAGAAAAACCCAATTATTCTTTTGAACAATGATCAAAGTGAATTAGATCTCTACCTAATCAAACCAATAACCATTCACTAATTCCAAACAAAACCCCTCATATTTAGTATAATCCATTGCTGAAATTATGGGTGTTTTATTCTATATTTTTCATAGCTTTTGACCTCTACTCTATAGAAATATGTTGGAAGGTACTTATTAATATCCTCATCACAAAACTATTGTGAGAATCAATCTCAATACATAAATTAAAAAGAAACAACGTTTAGGGGATCCTAAACATGAATTATGGAATATTTATTATTTATTTTTGGTTTAACATAATTAAAATGTCTACCCATTCAAACATAGGCATATATAAGTACGATACATGATCATTAATTTTATCTCTACACCGTAACCAGTATCATATATCGTGGTAGGATCTGTAAAGATAATGGTTCATTCATCAAACCATTGGGGCCCTAAATATCCATTTCTTAGTTGTTTTACCTCACATTCATTTCTTAACAAACTCAGCAGGCACAATTTCACTACCAACCCACAGAGAGCTCACCTGTACATACCCTTAAATTACACCATATCACTCAACTAGAACCATTGACACCACTATTGCATGACCCCATTCGCCAAAGTTACACTCTCGGACTATCAATGACAGAAGGGATATGATGATGCTCAAAACTAGCATCCAGTAATCCAGGGTTTGGAAACAATCACTAAGGGTGTATCATTCACAAAAATTGTAGTCATTACTCTTTCCTCTTTGTGAAACTAGAGAGATATGATACAAACACCAAAAAATATTACTCCACATGAAATTAAATAAATATCCATAGTATATGAATGAAATGAAATGTAAAACAAATAAAACAAAAACATCAAGTAAAAAAATTAATCCTTCGACATTGACCTAAAATACCATACATCTCCTAAACAACTCATTGATCCAGTAATGTCTATAAAAAATCCAAACAACTCATATGAACATATTAATATATTATATATACATAGAATTAGTATAAAATATATACTCAATAGAACTCTCCTTAGAGAATCTAATTTAAAATATAATGAAAGAATACTATAATCCACTAAAAAAAGGTGAACAAACTCATATACTAAAGAGGTATACATAGTTACCAAAAAAAAAATAAGACGATAACTCACCAAGTATCACATACACGTGATCATATAATATAAATTGAAAAGAAGGTTCCATGTTACCACTTCCCCACTAGTCCATCACTCTGCCCTAACATCACACATCCTGATCCATCTCTCTCCAAAACTAATCTACCCCAAAGACTCCTGAGATAAATAATCATATATTAATCCCATGAATATTTTCATCCCCTCACATATAATACACCAAGTTTATCACATAATCCTATTCCACACCTCTTAAATGTACCCATATTATTTTGGGAGCAACCAAATCCTGTATATCATATAATATAAATCAATCAATTATAACACATACACGCCAGACCTATACTAATCCATATGTTACTATATTCATGGATATATATGTGTAAAATAAATACAAGATATTATGAACCTCTATACACATACATGGTGAAATAAAACCCTTAGGTATAATAACACAATAATTCAACTAGGATAAGAGAGAATGTCAAGAGGAGGTGGTCAACCATTTGTTCCAGGACAACGAGGATTTTAGGGTAATCACCCTCAAAGTGATCATTTGGTGTATGTTTCCATACTAAAATTGGTGGGAATATCATATGAAATAAAAAAATATAGAAGATATAAAATATCTCATAACCACACTATGTGAGTTAAGCTAGTCGTAGGCTTAACAATATCTATTTTCTCATAGATTCCCAACTGCCACTACATTGGACTAGATATCCTATAAGCACACATAAATTTGAGGATTATAATTTAAAAGACTATTTTCCTTAATCAATTTTTTTACTTCAATTAATAAATTACCATAATTTAATATATATCAACCAATTTCACATTAAATTAACAACTAACTACTATACATTCCCTACAGGCTTAATCCAAATGATCCAAATGCTCCATAAGAGATATCTTTATTTTAATTCCATTAAAACTGTAATCTCATTTTTTAAAACATTTATTATTCATTATCAATCTAGAGTTCTTGGTACACTAGTAATCATCTTAAGCTACCAAAATAGATGCATAAACAAACACAACTAGTTAGATTATTAAGTGGGGAAAGGAATGAAAGAAACAAGAAACCAATAAATATTGAAATAAAATATATTTAATAATAATAAATGACCCTATATTTCACTATATTAATGGGAAATCTGTGCTTCAACATATTCCATCCATCTTAATCGAACCCCTATCACCACTATAAATATTACAATGCATAGAATTATCATAATCGTCAATATTGACCACAAACCTGGGGGTCCCTACCCATGTATATTCAAACCATTAGAAATCATAAAATCACATAAAATCACATAGAAATGCTAAAATAAATAGAAAAAATTGAAGGAAAAAACAATAAGAAAATTCAACAGGTCATCTATGCCCTAAAAACAAGGAATCCATTATTTAAAATTAAATTAGCCCATTTTCCCAAAAAATATATATTTAATAAAAACCCAGTTTTATAACATTGATGATTAAATAATTAATTTATAAAAGGATATAACCATGAGTAACATTAGTTATCATCTATCATAATATAAAATAATTATACAAATTCTATCAAGAATAACATCAATATTCTTTAAACTTAAATAAAAAAAATTATTTTTATATTACACTTCAATAAACAATCATGTCTAGATTCTTGTTCATTAGAAAAAATCATAAAAATTGAGAATAAAATATTTGATTAAACATTCATTAAGAATTAATTTTGATTCAGCAATCAAACATATGAAGAATTTAAAAAAAAAATACATATTAATTTTATTATCCAACATCATTTTCAGTATTAAATTAAACAAACAATTTTTATCACATTAAACAATATAAAGAAATAATAACACAAAAAATTCCATAATAACCACATTAAAAAAATATATATTAAAACAAGATGAAAAAATTATTAGTGTAAAAATATTTGAGCACTACAACCATAAAAGAATTCTTTTCAATGTTTCAATTTATTAATTATTAGGGGAAATTCCACCATCATCCAAAAGGGATACAAAATTATGACTTTATAATTTCATACAAAAAGAGAGAAAAATGATTCCCCTTTTCCAATTTATATGGATTATTCCTTAATCAATAATAAAAAAACAATGTTCAACCCCTACCAGAAGAAACAATATTGAGACATTGAAGGCTATCTAGAATAAAAAATTAACAAACCAATAATAAAATAAGCTTAAAACCCATAAAACACGGAGAAATGTTATTCATTATCCCTAGAAAATAATTAAGAATTGGTGAAAGGGAAAGAGAAGAAACAAGTAACTTGAACCTGATCTATTCAAATCTCCTCAAACAAGTGGTTTAAATAAGAAATAATCAAACAAAAGATATCAATTAAAGGTGAATATGCACATTAAAATAATTCCATTGATGGAGACTAAATCAAAGAGAAAAATAAACCATGCTATAGATTCACAAAATGGGTATGGGAAAGAGAGTAAACTTCAGTTGAAGAGGTGTAGATTGATATATATATATATATATACTAAATTAAAAAACCTAATGAGATATATACTCATCCTCTAAAATATTAAATTCCTAAGATTCACTGGGGTCAGTGGTCATTTTAGCTATTTAAAATGTTTTTTAATGGAACCATAACATGAAAATGGATTTTTAATATATTTTGATGAATGTGGTTTTTTTTGAATGATTTCCTTAAAATGGATTCCCTTATGACATGGTGCATAACCAATATCAATTTTAAACCACTACTACTTGAAAAAAGGTTTGGTAAGATATCTCCATTCACAATTAAAAACTTTTTCTTCTTAATTGAAAAATATTCCGTTTTATTACATGATTTATTCCCACATTAAATGTATGGATTGGATGTTTTAGACACCAAACCCAAAAACAACTCCCCTTAAAACCTGGTGCAAATCCAGAATATTTTTTACCCGTATATGGCTTGTAAAATATATTGGAAAGCCAATTTGTGCTTGGTTTATTGGTCACATGGTCTCTTCAAGCATAACACCTGGTGCCACAACCACTTAATCCATTTAATCATGGAAATTTGTTGATTCAAGCCTCAAAATGGGTTTATAATCTATTTTAATGGGTATAGTGATCCAACACCACATCACTTATAGAAATGGTTCCACAACACCCAAAGCTATGTAGTGGTGTACTTTATAAGGCCCCAAACCATTTCAAAAACACCCCATCATCACTATATAGCCATGAGAAACCATAATGGAATTTTAGAGAAGTACTAAAACATTAAAATTTTAGTGTTTTATTATATAAACCATATATACACAATTATCTTCATAACATCAAACATGTCTTAACAAAAAATGTTGAGATGAAGTAACCTTAGGGTGTTGGAAATCTATGAATCAAAACCACATAAAAGAGAGAACCATAAATGGATTTTTTAATACCCATAATTATTTTGAAAATCATCATAGAAACATTAATTGGAAGTATATACACAACACATAATAAACTAGTGGTTAATATGGAATATGTCTCACCAAAATTAATGTGAGGTGAGAAAGCCTAACAAAAAGGGTTGAATTGCTTATTATATTCTCTTAACATAATGTATAATTAATTTTTATAATTATAAATCAGCACTAAATCTATATTAATTATTTTGATTCCAGATATTATTCAATTATATTATCTTATTAGCCATTTATTTTGAGTTTTTCATTAAAATAATCTTTCCATGAGTTAGGTATTCTGTTTTCACGTACATTTTGGTGTGGTGGCTTTAGTACTTGAACCTTGATCATGGTTTTATCATCTATTTTTTAATCATTTCATGGGTTTCATATTTATTCATTATATACAATTTTATAACAATTCAAATAAGGTGTTTATGATAATTCAATTACATAACATTGTGGGAACTATAGTAGACAAATGTGCACAAGTGATGGTTTCACTTTTTTATGGATGGAATGAAAGAATGGTAAATAGTAATAAATATTTAAAAAGTAATTATTATATCATATTTATCATATATATTCCTTAAATCTACCCCAATCCATAAAATCAAATAATTGAAAACAAATCAAATCACATTGTGGAGGTGTTTATCGAAACATATGAACAAGAGAAGTTATCATCATTAAATAGATGGGTGGGTCATAAGTAATGTAATATTTTATATTTAAAGAATAATAATAGTTTTATAAAAATATCATATAATCATAAAATCCATCTATATAACCTACAGTGAGAGGAAATGATAAAAAATAAAACATGTCAGTCATGTAGACGGTAGTCCATATGTAATTATAATGATATTTTCATTATCCATTAGGATGGATGATAAATAGATAATTCTTATTAAATTTACATAATAAAATTTTATTAATATAAATTTACTAATTTCACTAAGTTAATATGATTTAATAATATTTATATGAGTTATAAAATGAAATAAACTTTAATGAATTCGGTGATGAAATTACCAATTCTTTGAGAAACTGCAATTGGATATCTTCATAAGGTCCATAGGGTTGGTATTTAAAGGGGACCATATCCTATTGAAAATTTCTTCTAGTACCTGGAATAATGTTGGGAATTTTTTTATGTTTTATATAGCCCAGGTGTGTTTGTAAAATAGAGGATAGGAGGTTCACTTTATAAGTGAGGTGATTCAAAATCCTTTAAATAAATGAAATATTAATATATAATATGTGTATAACTCATGTAAAATGTATTGAAATATCCATATAATAGAATAAATATAGTATAAGGTCAAATTAATATCATATAATAATTGTTATTTATGTTTAAGTTCCATTATGAACCCTATAACTCAGTTTTAGTCCCTTTGTTAACCCTTTTAACCTTAACTGTGGTAATAAAATACTTGGTCTTTAAGGGTTAATAATGTCATTATAAAAAGGAAAGTTGGATATAAGAGTAAAATGGTTAATATTATCAACCATTTTCAATTAAAATTACAAAATATAACAATTTTAAAATATTTAAAACATTTATTTATTTATTTATTAACCTAAAATATACTCAATGTCATTTTTGGGATTATTTACATAATTTGACTTTAAAAAAAATCCAGAATACTATGGAGTTCAAATTTAAATTTTTAGAAAAATAATAAAATATAATTTTAATCCATATAAGTCACTCAATAATTTAAATTATCTAATATTCATATCATTTAATATTTTTAAATGTATGCACTTTTATTTTCCACCCACTTTCACAAGAACGACATCAGAGATGAGTAGAATTTTTAGGTAACTAAAACATTAAAAAAATTACAACTTAAAACAATTTTTCATATAAAAATTAACCATATATAACCATTAATAATATATTATTTTTCATTTCAAAATGTATTGAAGTTATTAAAAGAAACAGAGTGACAATTTTTAATTAGTCGTTAATTAAAATAATATAAAGGTCATTATCACAACCAAGTAGAAACAAGTGATATATTTTAGAATTTATGACGATTAAGGGATGAATTAAAAAATAAAATGATATTAAGGAATTTTTTTGGATAATTTTGAATACTTATCGTATAATCTTAACCATTCTTTACTTTTTTTACCCTTTATCAAAGTGTTAAACATTTTCCATGGTTATTTTTCATTATGAGACAAAACTAGGTTAGCAATTTTAAATAATATTAATTATGTAGATTACAAATTTATAATCCATATTTTAAAATTAGACACCTATAATTTGTAATAATTAATTCAAATATCCACAAAAAACATGTAAAATATTTTTTTAGAGAGAAAGTATTTTTAGGAATATATATGATTATATTATCATTACCTTCCTAGTAAGAACCATTAAATTAACTTTAATATATTTTATTTATTAAATTGGTCTAAAATTACATTAAAATAATATTTCAATATTGATTAACTAAATGTAATATTATAGAAAATAATTTCACTCCAAAAATTAGTTTATCACCAAAAACTTCTCTTTTTGCCATCAATTTATAATATTTTCATTTCAAACCAATTGAAAACCAATGAATTAATTTTAAATAAATATATAAAATAATTTTCATAATTTTAATGCCCATAATAAATTATTGAATAAAACATTTATGAAAAAAATTATCATAAAAAACATTTAAAAATAGTTCTTTAAGATCAATAATATTTATTGAGTAAATTAAAAATTATTTTTTAAAATATATATTTCATTTAATTATCATATAAGCTGATTAATTTTATAATTTAGAATAATAAATCATATAATATAATTGTGTTATTATTCACAAGAAATCATACACGACAAATTTATTAATGATACAATATATTATAAAATCAGAATGGTGTTGCATTTTATACCATTAAATAAAATTCATCCTCCCAATTTTATCTTAGTTATGATAAAAATGAATTAAAACAGTATTAGAATAAATTATAATGAGTGTAAGACAAATATACCAATGTGTAGAATATATGTTTTAATCCACATCATTCATATTTCATTTTTAAAAGGACATTAATGTCTATGTTATGATTGGGAATCTTATAATTTCTAAAATATCTCTTAAACCATGCATTTAACATTTTGACACTCATTGTGTGGATGAATTTCACAAAGTGCACCTTCACTACTGAGAATTATTTTCCATATATGATGCTAGATTTATCTTCCTCTTTCTTGAGTTTGAGGAGTTATTTTACCATTTATATAAAGAATGTGTGAGAATATAAACAATATATTTCTTCCCATAATTTCTTCTATTGGTTATGTTTCATTCAATTTTCAACTAATACATGATGACATAAGATAAATAACCCTATTGTATTTTTTTCATTAAAGAGGCACTAAAATTATTTTTAATGGATTACATGATCTATAAAATGATGAAATATTATTCATCATGTTTCTACTCGTTAAAAAATACCAAACTGGTTAGAACATGTCAATATAATGCCCAATTTGAATGAATCAATACACATTAATCCCAAAAATATCAATGATATTCCCTAAAGTTCAACATAAACCATTCCAAAAATAATTAACCATAAAAATCTTCCAAAAAACTCTTTAATAAATGTGATACCTAAAATTATAAATATTTGACCACATATTCTTTAAAAGCAAACAATAATTTTATCCCTAAATAAAATTAATAAATTATAAATTCATCTACCAAAAAAATATTTTCTGTAAACATATATACCCCAAAATAGTCTAATCCTTTTCCAAAAAAAACTATAGTCACTATAAAACCAAAATAAAATCATAAATTCTTCTTCAAATTAACTCAATATTTATTCCTCAAAAAAAACATCCAACATAGAAAATAATATTTTATTTTCCTTAATCATCTATTGTCTCCAATATATGAAAATTTCAAAAAATAACATGAATAACTTAATAAAAAATTGAATTTTCAATCCCATGGTTATGAAACATATATTTCCAAAATATGAAAACCCCTTTATTACCATAAACTATAATTACCTCATCCTCAAAGAATTTATTTTTATTGACCTGACCTATTTTGGCCCTCTTGGCCAACATTGATCCATGTGAGACACTCAAATCCTACCGTAAATAATAACACCCCAACCCCAGAAGCCTTGAGTCGGTGAATTATAACATATCATTGGCATGATAAAAAAAGATCAAGTCTCGCAATACCAATTAGTTTAGTAGTCTAAGAAGTACTAGATACATTTATGGGGTTCAATTTACATCATAAAATGGAAAAAAACAACAACATTGTTTCCATATACAACACTAAGATCCCATAGACTATCCCAATAGGTCAGTCATAATATAGTTTTTTGTATCCTGGAAAAAATAAAACATAGAAAGGGGTGAGGTCAGATGCTCAGTAAGGATAATAATATAGCATAAACTTTCATGAATAATCATAAACATTTAAGGAAATATATAAAACTAAAACAAAAGCTTTTTAAACTTAGACTTCAACATAATATGGAAAAGATAAAATCAAAATAATTCCATTTAATTACTCACATGGATATTCTACTAGTCGAACAATCACATGCAATATCAATAGCCACTTTCCTAATGATGGAATTCATAATTCAAGACATTCAAAACCACATATTCATGACCTTGTGCCAAGTCTACAAATATGATTTTGTCAAGGCCTTGTTCCAAGACACTTTTTTGTCTCATGAGACCCACCGATGCATCAAGGAGCTATAACGGGCTCCACCCGTCACATACTAAGTCCAATTCATTCCTCATATGAAAAGGTTTAAACATAACATAAACATTAGTATTAAAGACGACATAAGAAATGTCAATACTTTATCCAAAACCCATGAATGGTATGAAATAACACATCCACAGTCAAACATATCACAAAACTGTCAATACAATATGGAAGTTTTGTATCATAATA
This sequence comes from Viscum album, assembly GCA_963277665.1. NCBI lineage: Eukaryota > Viridiplantae > Streptophyta > Magnoliopsida > Santalales > Viscaceae > Viscum > Viscum album. The sequence goes on from OY728132.1 coordinate 881,621,678, forward strand.
TATCAACAACAAACAAACTTAAAATCCATCAAAGGATGTTGACATAGATGAAATCAAAACCTTTTTAGAGAAATATCTCTTTCTATTTTGAAATCATTTAAAAGTCACGTAATTATAAAACAAAACATTTATATTTGAAAATATTCTTATAATTTTATAAGGGAAGCTTCGATGATGTTATAATGGTGGAAAATAGCCGCACCCGCCGTATAAGTTAAAAAAAATTATTACCTTAATTTTGTAGAAAAGGTTATAAAGGACCTTGTTTAGAAAATGACAGAAAGTTTCCTTTATAAACATAATATAAAAGTCAAACAAATTTATAAATTACTTTTAACCGATGTCTATAATATAGTAAGAATGTTTGAAGTACATTTTTAAGAAACATGGATGTGGATGATAATGAGGTCCCAGTAGATAGTTACATATAAACAACCTCAGATAATGAAGAGATTGTGAAATTAACCCTTACCTTGTACATTTCCTTGGTCTAGGGTAGGTTAACCTCATATATAATGGTGAAATAATTTTTATTAAATTATACAAGAATCATTTACATTAATATGATATCATATATGATCTTTTAACATTGCTTTGTTAATAATATCTTAGTATTATCGTCGTTTCGGGTGTTAATGGATTCGTTTTCCTTTATATTATTTGTTATGTGAGTCATATTTGTTATGGATGGTATGTGTATTATTAATATACAGAATGATATCAAGTATTTAAACATTATTTTTAATCATTAAATGAAAATTATTCTTGAATGGATACAATGGGGAATGAATCTTATCGTGTTCATGGAGACAGTAATCTGTACGTACGCACGAGCGACTATACAATTATTAAAGTAATACCTAATTGAATGGTATATCTTATATAAAGAATCATTGGAATTTTATATTTATTATTTACATCAATTACACATCATTATTATACCCATAAAAATAATAATGCATCGAATAATAATTACACCACGACGTGGAGATGGTAAGCCGTACATTCGCACGTATGGTGACATGTCATTCAAAGGATGGATAGAGTAATTAATATGGTTGTAAAATATTTATAATAACATCAAATTATATAGAAGATATTGGAGCTATTATTTTATAATGGTAACAACAAATAAAGAGGAAGTGGAAGAAGAAATTAAATTGAAAGAGGTGATGAAATATTAACCTCTTCTTCGGTTTCTTTCTTTTGATTTGATAAAAAAGGATCGTTAGGTTGGATTTTTGACTAAATTAGGGCCTCTAGAATAAATGTAGGAAAATTTAGAGGGTATTTGGGTAGGGTTTGGCTGAGCCAAATGGATTTGAAGGTGTTAATTAGAGAGAAGCGGGAGTTCTCATTTATAAGATGGGTGAGGGGAACAATAGGAAAAGCTAGAAATATAATTTTATAATAAAATAATTTTAGATTTATAATGGCTACAAAATAGATTATTTAATTTATAAGGTGGGTATGGGTCAAAAAACACTCAACCAATAGGTTTTTTAATGGTTTGGGTCACTATATTTACATTATCTTTTAGATTTAACTTTTAGTAAAATAGTGTGACATTTACCATGTCTCTTTTTTTATATTATATGGTTAATAAACATACTATATACTACCAAGAGAAACCTAAGTGGTTAATTAATGATAAACCCATAATTATATAAGTATTTTTTCTGAACCTTATATTTTTAGTAATAGAATATCAATTAATAATATAATATTTGTTTTAAAAACTCTTTTATGTCAATTTTGACACTATTTGGTTTTTTATTTTTACTAAATTCATTATAGCATTATTACATTGAAACAAATTCATCTAACTCACCATAATATCTCCCATTAATGCATAAAATTAATTTAATTCATAAAAAGTCTCAAATTACAATTATTTGGATATTCATAATATCAGTAATTTTAATATTTCATTAATTAGGTAATTACTTCATCATCATTGTGTCATAAATAAATTAAATTGTTTAATGTCTAAAAAATATAAATAAAATAATATTATTTAGGAAATATTTTTATCTTTATAATGAATATATATAGTCTAATTTATGTTATATAAAACCCTATATGAAAAATGTTTTAGTTATTAAACTTTGATTTTAACTCTTTTAACTATTCTTTAAATAAAATAATAATAGATGTCTTAATCTGATCCAAGTGGACCTAAAGGATCATATTTTATTCCTAAGATAGTTTTGATCTAATTAAACTTATAAAATAGAATTAGGACATGTTTTAGGATAATAAAAATATCATTTTTACCCTAAATTACCCTATTTACTTTTAACCGTGGTAAATAAAAGTAAAATGGTACTATTCACCAAAAATTATTTTCATCTAATTTAACCAAATTTTACTGAATGATATCAACCGTGTCTCTAGGATTTTTTAAATTCAACTCACAGAAGCTGTAAAATTATGTTTTATGTGAATTCGCAAATTCTCCGAGGAGGTGGGTAAAAGACGGTGAAAAGTTCTATAAAATATTTATATACAAAAAAATATTATAAATTTGAATCCAATTGATTACATTAAACTTATATAGGTATTATGTAACTATTTTGACCAAATATAAATTTAAATAAAATAAATAATTATTTAAATGAAATTCAGTTTTAAACTATAACTCAGTGTTTATCACTATTCATTAAAAATTGAAAGTTTTTATAAAATACCAAAAATTCACCCTAGGATAATTTTGATATTCCAAATCCTAAAATCAAGTCCATTTTGAAAGTTAAAATTTATAAAATTTCAAAAATTGGTTATTACTATTCATAACGTCTAGTTTGATTGGTTGTGGTGTGTTATAACTCGATGTTGCATACAACACACACTACTCTATTATTCAAAGAGAAGCGTACCATGGAAGCTTGGGGTGTTACATTATCCCCTCCAAATAATTTCATTCTCGAAATTGATATAATATTACTACATAAAATGAATCGGGTGGTTCTTCATCATATATTTCTCAGGTTCCCACATTGCCTCTTCCATCTAATGGTTTCTCCATAGAACTTTTACCAGGCGAGTTGTCTGGTTTCTCAACACTTGTTCTCTTGTATATATAACCTTGACATGCTCTTAGAAATAAGATAGATCAGGATCCATTTCAAATTCCTCATAAGTGAGTACATGTGTTGGGTCATGCATGTATTTTCTCAACAGTGATACGTGCAACACATCGTGAACTTTGAAGAGACTTAGTGGCATTGCCAAACGGTAAGCTACAACCCCAATTTGTTCTAGAATTTCAAAAGGTCTGATGTAACTGGGACTTAATTTCCCATCTTACCAAAATATATAACATCCTTTCATAGAGATGCCTTCAAGAAAACATGATCTCCTACCAGAAATTCCAAATCCTTCCTTCGGTTATCACCATAGATATTTTTCCTACTTTGAGATGCTTTGACGTGGTTTTGGATTACCTTAACCTTTTCCATAGTTTCCTCCACAAGTTCTGAGCCTACGAGTTTTCTTTCTCCAACATCATCCCAACAGGTTGGTGTGCGACATCTCTTTCCATATAACGCTTCATATGGTGCCATCTGAATACTTAAATGGAAGCTATTGTTATAGGATAATTCTACCAAAGGTAAATATTAATCCCATATACCATTAAAGTATAGTGAGAAAGATCTCAACAAATAATTTAACGTTTGAATAGTCTGTTCTGATTGTCCATCAGTTTTAGAGTGGTAGGTAGTGTTGAAACGAAGCTCAGTATCCAGTGTTTTCTGAAGTCTTTTATATAATCTTGATGTAAAATGTTGGTCACGATTATAAACAATTGATATGGGTACTCCATGAAGTCTCACAACTTCATTAATATATAGTCGTGCTAGACGTTCGAATGGTAAATCTTCCCTTATAGCAAGAAAATGTGCTGACATGGTAAGACGATCAACAATGACCCATATTGCATCATTCCTTATATGAGTCTTTGGTATCCCCATGACAAAGTCCATCATGATATCATCCCATTTCCACTCAGGTATGGGAAAAGGTTGCATGAATCCTCTAGGTTGTTGCCTTCCAGCTTTAAATTGTTGAAAAACCATATATCTTGACACAAAATCAGCAATCTCCCTCTTTATGTTGTCCCACCAAAAATGCTCCTTAAAATATCTATACATTTTTATGACGCCAGGGTGTATAGAGAAATTGGAACTATGAGCATCATCCAAAATTTACCTTTTTAGATCTGGTATGTCGGGAACACAAAGTCTCTTCCCAAATTTCAAAATTCCATCTTCATACAAAAAGTCACTCAATATCCAATCATTCACAACATTAATCTTCTATGGAAAATGTTCATCATCGGTCTAAGAAAACTTTATCCTTTATAGTTAAGATAGTTTGGCAACCATTTGAAAAAGTATTGATGTTTCCCCTTCCATGGTGATTACCATATCCATCTTTACTAGATCTATGTTTATAGGATCCTTTTCAACTCTCATCTTCTTCAAAACTCCATGATCCTTTCTACTGAAAGCATCTTCCACCTTATTTTCCTTCCTCAGATGGTAGTGTATCTTGAAAACATAATCCTTGAGTAGTTCAATCCATCACCTTTTCCTCATGATGAATTTTTTGTGAGAAAATTTTCTTCAAACTCTTGTGATCGGTATATATCTCACATTTTTCACCATTATGATTGAGTCTCCAAATCATTAAAGCAAATATTATAGTTTCTAACTCAAGATCATGATTAGGATAGTTTTCTCATGAATTTTTAGCTGTCATGATGCATAGGAAATAACCCTATCATTCTGCACAAGGACAAAACCAAGTCCTTTCTTTGAAGCATCACTATAAATAACAAACCCATCATTCCCTGATGGTAGAGTTAATATAGTTGAATTGACTAATATTCTCTTCAGTTATTCAAAACATTCTTCACACTCTTACGTCCAGACAAATTTAACCCATTTTTGTGTGACCTTTGTTAATGGGTTAACCAACTAGTAAAAATTATGGACGAAAATTCGATAATAACCTGCTAAACCAATAAAACTGCATACCTCAGTTATACTCATTGGTGCTATACATTCATGGATTTATCTTGTCATAGAAGGATCAACGAAGATTATATCCTTAAAGAAAATATGGGCGAGAAAAGAAATCTATTTAATCCATAATTCACACTTGATAAACATCCCATACAAATCATGTCTTCTAAGAGTCTCTAGGATAATGCGCTGGTGATTTTCATGATCTTCCTAGCTTTTGGATGATACCAAGATATCATCAATAAATACCACTAAAACATCATTATGATATTCCTTGAAAACCCTATTCATTAGATCCATAAAGCCATAGGGTTTAATAGTCAATCCAAAAGGCATTACTGTAAACTCATAACACCCGTACCTAGTTCGAAATGCTGTTTTCGGAATGTCTTACTTCTTCACACACAACTAATGATATCCAGATCAAAGGTTAATATTTGAAAAGTATTGAGCTCCATGATGTTGGTTGAATAAATCATCAATGCAAGGTAGGGGATACTTGTTCTTTATTGTTATAGCATTGATCTCCCATTAGTCAATGCACAACCTCATAGATCCATCTATCTTTTTAACAAAAAGAAGATGGGATCCTCATGGAGAAATAATAGGGAGAATAAATACCTTATTACATAATTCATATAGTTGTTTCCTTAGTTCCACTAATTCCATAGTGGCCATTCTATAAGGGGTCTTCGATATGGGCCTTGAACAAGGAATTAAATCAATGGAAAAATTAATTTCTCATTCTTGAGGATGTCCAGGTAAATCTTCTGGAAACACATCAACATATTCTTTCATGATAGGTACATCCTCTATTTGAACATTCCTTTCCTCACCCATAGTCATTTCATTCACTTCCTCCCCAATAATTGAATTTTTTTGAGCTAATGTGGGTGGATCTAAGTAATAATTAGGTGGTGACATTTCTATTCTAAAGATAAGGTACTCTTTATCATCATAAAAAATTGTAACCTCCTTCTTCTTAAAATAAATTTTCATATCATGGCCCAAAAGCCAATCTATACCGAGGACTATATAAAATTTAATCATTGGTATGATGATTAGATTAGTAGATAAAGAACATTTATATGCCCTAATGGGGACTAATTCACAAAACATTGTTGCAATGATACTTCCCATAAGATTTTGACTAAAAAATCCCATGTAATTTAAAATTATACACATCTAATTTTCAAAGAGAACAAGTAATATTTGAAATAATGCAATGATCCATAATCAAATAAATCATTTGCTAAACTTGAGGAAACCATTAAATTACCAGCCACCATGTCTTTCAGAGCTTCAACTTCAGTAGTAGTGATATCATAAGCTTGGCCTTGATCCCTTGGACTTTTCTGAGGTAATTTCCCCTTACTCTTAGGACATTCATTTTTATAATGCTCCCTTTCTCTACAATTGTAAAATTCAACATCGACAACCTCTTTCTTCCCCTTGCAATCATGATCATGGTGGACTTTTTCACCACACTCGTAACAGAATCCCATTCCCTTCTGGCATGTACCAGGGTGTTTCTTCCAAAATTTACTGCAGGATGGATATTCAAATTTTCCCTTCATCCCTTTATTTCCATTTCTAGAGTGTTAAATAAATCTCTTCTTCTCTTTCTTTGATTTATAGTCGTAAGAATTATATAATTATTTTTCTATGTTGATAGCACATGAGACAATATCTTCATATGAAGAGTAGGATTTTGAGAGTAATTCTCAATGGAGAAATGGTTTTAACCCATAAAAGAAATGATCAATATTACTTCTTGGGTTACGTATATAATCTACATCATGACTCACTATCCTTGTAAATTTAGCTTCATACATTACGACATTATCATCCTCCTTTTGCCTCAAACTCAGAAATTGTTTTTCCATATCTGCTCGATGGTCACGAGGAAATTATTTTTCTAAGAATTTTTTTTAACTCCCTCCATTCCACATTTGATACTTATTCATATTCCTTTGTGTTTTGAATCTATGACCACCATTGATCAGCATATACAGTGAGGCGGTAAAATGCCATGAAAACTTTTTCCCTTTTACTACTCCCCAAGGATTAAAATATTTTCTCTAAGGAATTAATCCATTTCTTATCCACTAATGGATTTGTACTCCCATTGAATGTCAGTTGTTGTTGCCTCATTAAGCGATCTAACATTGATCCTCCATGCTATGGATTAGGGTGCTCCATAGAAGTATGGTTATTATTCATAACCTAATTGAGTTGTCCCAGTATGGTGGTTAACTGATCAGCACCGGTTGCATCACCATCTCCACTATAATTATCTTGAGTAGGAGGGAAATACCTACATGGAGTACGTTCATTGATACAATTTCCATTCCTTACACTAGGCTTCATTTCTAAACAATGGAAAAAACTAGATTAGTTTAGGAATCACAATACATAAATCCAAACTTGTAAAACACTTAAAATAAATTGACCAGTATATAGATATAATCCATAATCATAAAAAAATTTCTTTGATGAAGTATATAATCAAAAACCCTTAATAATGGATGGTAAAGATAATGATAATTATCCCAAGCATATCCCTTAGGAGGGTCGTAACCAAGAGTGAAACAAGGCCCGTTGTCGTGCACTAGTTCCCGTTCGAGTCTAGCTCAAAGAGGTGTTTTCAGGTTTTACCCCTAGGTACATATGTGCCAGAGCCACCTCTACCTGCTCGTATCCAGACAGGGATGTATTTCTTCGAAAACTCATAAAATCCAAACAATACCAAAATTCTAGGAAGTTCATCTATACAAATCCTCAAAGTCTATCTTAGGGATATTTTCTCTATTCAGAGTTTTTCTAAATCTAGTTTCCATGGTTTGTACTAAACATACACTGATACCAACTGTAATTCCCCAACCCCAAAAGCCCAGAGTCATTGCATTATTACGCATCATTGGCATGGTCACAAAAGATCAAGTCTCGAATGACTGATAAGTTTAGTAGCCTTGGAAGTAGTAGATACATTCATAAGGTTTATATTACATCATAAAGTGGAAAACTAAAACCACATTATTTCTATATACAACACTGAGATCCCATAGACTATCCCTACAGGTTAGTGATAATATACATCTTCGCATCTTGGAAAAAATAAAACATAGAAAGGGGTGGGATCAGATGCTCAGTAAGGACAACGATACAACATAAAATTTCATAAATAAGCACAAACATTTAAGGAAATGTATAAAACTAAAACAAAATCCTTTTAAACTTGAACTTCAACATAATATGGAAAAGTTAAAATCAAAATAATGCCATTTACTTACTCACAGGTATATTCTATAAGTCGAATAATCACATGCAATATCAACAACCACTTTCATAATGATGGAATGCATAATGAAATAATTTCATAACCACATAGTCAAGGCCTTGTGCCAAGTCTAAAAATAATGTTTTTTCAAGGCCTTGTTCTAAGACACTATTTTGTCTCATGAGACCTACCGATGCATCAAGAAGCTATAGTGGGCTCCACCCATCACATACTAAGTCCAATGCATTCCCCATATGTAAAGGTTTAAACATAACATAAACATTTGTATTAAAACTGGCATATGAAATGTCAATACTTTATCCATAATCCATGAATGGTATGAAATAAGACATCCATAGTCAAACATACCAAAAAACATTCAATACAATATGTTAGTTTTGTATCATAATAAATCAGCTTCAAATAAACTTAAAATCCATCAAAGCATGTTGACATAGATTAAATCAAAACCTTTTTAGATAAATATCTCTCTCTATTTTGAAATCATTCAAAAGTCACATAATTAGAAAAAGAAAACATTTATATTTGAAAATATTTATATAAGCTTGTAAGGGATGCTTCGATGATGTTATAACTGTGGAAAATTTCCGCACCTACCATATAAGTTAAAAAAAACATTCTTACCTTAATTTTGTCAAAAAGGTTATAAAGGACCTTGTTTGGAAAATGACAGAAAGATTCTTTTATAAACATCTTATAAAAGTAAAATAATGGTATAAATTAATTTTAACCCATAGTCTATAAAATAGTAAGAATTTTTTGAATTTTTTTAAGAAACATGGATGTGGACAATAAAGAGGTCATAGTAGATAATTACGTATAAACAACCTCAGATAATGATGAGATTGTGAAATTAACCCTTACCTTGTAATTTTCCTTAGTTAAGGGTAGGTTAAACTCCTGTATAATTGCGAAATTATTTTTATTAAATTATACAATAATAATATACATTAAAATGATATCATATATGATCTTTTAACATTGCTTTGTTAATAGTATCTTAGTATTATCGTCGTTTCGGGTGTTAACAGATTTGTTTTCCTTTTTATTATTTGTTATTTGAGTCATATTTGTTATGGATGGGACGCATCTTATTCATATCTAGAATGATATCAAGTCTTTAAACATTATTTTTAATCATCAAATCAAAATTAGTCTTGAATGGATACGATTAGGAATGGATCTCATCATGTTTGTGGAGACGGTAATCCGTACGTACACATGAGCGACCATATCATTCTTAAAATAACATATAATTGAATGGTATATCATATATATAGAATCATTATCATGTTATATATATTATTTACATCTATTAAACATCATTATTATACCCATCCAAATAATAATGTACAAAATAACAATTACACCACGATGTGGAGACGGTAAGCCGTACATATGCATGGTTGGTGACATGTCATTCAAAGGATGGATATAATAATTAATATGGTTGTACAATATTTATAATAAAATCACATTATATAGAAGATACTGGAGTTATTATTTTATAATGGAAACAACACAGAAAGAGGAAGTGGAAGAAGAAAGGAACTTGAAAGAGGTGAAGAAATATTTACCTCTTCTCCGGGTTCATCCATTTGATTTGATCTACATGGATCCTTAGGTTGGATTTCTGACTAAAGGAGGGCCTCTAGGATCAAGGGAGGATAGTTGAAAGGGTATTTGGGTAGGGGTTGGCCAACCCATGTCACGACCCGAACCTACCCGGGCTCGAGCCGCAACTACCCCAAGCCCGCCTCCATAGGCTAGGGGCTGGCGACCACCGCCGAAGGCACAACAACTCGGGGAGGCCTTTGCCTAAGTACCTGTACACACACACGCAACACAGTCAATGAAAAGTGCAGAGTAAAGTAAAGGCAAGTAATGAAAAGGGAAACTACTATATATATACCACAAATGTGAATCGACCTCTAAACAGTACAAGTAATGCTGAAAGTAAACAGAAAAGAAAAGGGGAAAAAAACGCACCCAAGAAAAAGTGCCACAACCTAACAACAGGTAAAACAAAAGAAAAAACTGGAAGGGTTCCCAACCTGGAACGCGACTACGTCCACCACACGCGGTCCAAGCTCCCGGCTCCGAAGCTCCTCTGACGTGATGACCAACCTGTCCGTCGTCTGCAAGGGCACACCAAGTGCGGGCAAAGCCTAAGCAGGGGTGAGCATAAAAATACTCAGTAGGATACCCCGAAGGCTCGAGGGAGAAACAAAGGAGTTACCGAAGGGTGAGCAGTAGAGAAAATAGGGAAAAGTAAATAAGTACAACCGAAGGTGCAGTAAAGAATACAGTAAAGAGTCCAGCTCAACCCAACAAGAGGAAATAATGTAGACTCATCCAAACACAACGAGCTGGAAATGGTGAGAAGATGAACTTATCGTTGAGTCTTCGCTACCTATAGTAGGAGAGTAGACTCGTCCAACCATGAGAAGCTAGACACGTAAAGCACGTGGCATAACCCGCGCATCTTCACCTATCCTGGAAAGAGAGTAACCAAAACCAAGAAGTGGGTACTAGAACAAGGTACATACAAGTCCATATGCTCAACAAGAAGCCCGAACAAGGTCGTAAGGGGATCTCCGTCCCGTAGATCAGCCCAAGAAAATGAGTAGCCAAAAGTCCGAGAAGAAAACAACATTGATGCCCAGCATCACACACGTCTGCCCCGAACTACAAGTCAAGGGCTTAAACCACCGTACCTCGACACTATCCGCTTTGGGCGGCACTGACTTGCCTGCACGGTTTTAGGTCACGTCAAAAGGACGCGTCTCGGTGGGGGAAAAGCTCCTCATACTTGAAATTTCCGGGGGAACGTCAACCACAACTCGTCACTGCCCCACAGTTGAGAAGTCTGCTCAAAGTCGATAGGCGACCCCCAGCCCAGCCCCACTGGAGGTTCCCTGGAAGTCAATGGGTTCCCACTACCGGGAGAACCAGAAAGTCGACGGGTGCCACATTGCCCAGTCCCGTAACAGAGTAACCCACTGGAGGGCGACCCGGCTAAAGTCGGCGACGAGACCACTGCCCAGCCCAGCTGGAGGTAACCCAGCATCAGGTACCAATGCCCAACCCAGCTGGAGGTAAGCCCGACATTGGGGACCACTACCCAGTCCAGTTGGAGGTATGCCCGGGATCGGGGACCACTGCCCAGCCCCGCTGGAGGTAAGCCCGTCATCGGGGACCACTTCCTAGCCCAGCTGGAGGTAAGCCCGAAACTGCTCTGGCCATCCCTGCTGGATGGTACTGCTCGGTGAACACTGTTGTACTGGCCATCCCTGCTGGATGGTAACCCACTAGAGAGCCCTGCTAGAAACAATATCAGCCCTGCTGGAAACAACCTCAGCCCTGCTGGAAATAACTTCAGCCCTGCTGGAAACAACCTCATCCCTGCTGGAAACAACCTCAGCCCTACTGGAAACAACCTCAGCCCTGCAAAAAACAACCTCATACCTACTAGTAACAACCTCCTGGGTAGAGGATCAGTGCCCGCATAAAGTGTTGGTCACACCAAATCCACAAGAACACTAATAGGGAACACGGGGTGATGGGAGAAACTCCCCAGGCATCACAAGGCGATCCCGCTCCAATCCGCTGAGTCACTGTCGAACCGGACCAAGACATCTCATCCCAGAAAGTGGGGAAAAACTCCCACGCTGCACGAACACCCATAGTCGTAAACGGTGTCGCAGTCCAGTGATAGGGGCACGATACTGAAACCCCTCATTGCTGAGAAAGAAGAGGAACCAAACCATCTCTGCCAGCCAAACCATCGAGAATAAGACTATGGGAGACCACTCAACCCTGCTGGTCAGACAAAAGAGCACCAGGCCAGGGGAAACTCCACCATGCTGGTCAAAAAAACGAGCGCAGAGGGACCCTCTACGTCACGAGAGGTCAAGGTACGTAAAACAGAGCTCGACACGCAACTGGGGCCCACACGACGTGTGTCCCCAAGTTAACCCTAACTGAGCCCACCAGCATCCTCAGGTACAAAAAACCACATGTACCTCCAAACGTTCCCGTATACTCCCAGAGTATACCACGTTCCATCCCATAGGCTATCGTGCACACGACACCCAACATCAAAGCGAAGGTGTGACATAACAACTCCAACCTTCCACTTCATCGGCTGAGACACAACAAACCACATCTCTTCACTCACACAAGAGTGCACGCGATAACACGCCAAGGGTTCTCTGCCAACACGGTGAGAAGAACTGCCATCAGAGTGCCTTTCACATTTAATAAGATCACGCAAGAGGGTCTGCACAACCAAACAGATCACACCGTTGTAATCCTTGTGGAAAAACCTACGATATCGACTACTTACTCTCATCAAAAGGATATCCAACGGAAAAGTCACCAACACTGTCTCACATCCGAACGACATCCCGTGATCCTGAGCCTCAGCCCTGAAAACAGTCGGGTGCATCGCACCATTTTGATCCCCTCGAAAAAACACGTCAAAAGAACTACTCACTTGAGTGAAACAGATATCCCGAGAAAAAGATGCATTCCGGCACACCGCACACGAGCGGTGCTTCGTGGGACCCACAACCCAGTCCCGAAACACAATGAACGGAACTCACCATTATGATCCTCTCGGAAAAGTACACGAGATGGGATATTCACTTGTCTAAAACAGACACCCAGTGATAAAGATAGAAATCACCGTCTACTCTCGAAATGGCCCTCGTGGGGCCCGCACCATCGTGCATAATTATAGCAGGCAGGCTGCGCCAACGCGATGCCCTCAGAAAAATGCCCAAAAACAACTATTTTCACGCCCCGAACGGACGTCCGATGAAAAAGTCGTGAAACGATACACGCAGCTCGAAAGACGGGCCGTGGGGCCCATGCTTCAACTTTGGCCTAAATGCCTGAAACCACCCTGGAAATCTTCGCCCCGGCTCCAGGGTCTCAACACCTCTGACAATGCTTAAATCGAACGTCGGACGCGTCCGTGCCGTCCAAAACAAAATCCCCCGAAGGAAACGTCAATTCACTTAAAGATGCATCGCGCCTCCAAGTCCACTTGTTTTGGGAATTAAAAATTCCAGAAACCATCTCAAAAGGTCTGCCTCTACGTTAGGTCTGCGCCGCAACAGACGGTGCGCAAAACGGAGGCCCATAGAAAACGTTATGGGCGTTCAAATTTTCTAAGGGGATTTACCCCTGGGTCGGACCATCCCGGTCCGGCCGGTCCACCCCGATCCGGCCGGCCTGCTGGGACCCCAGCCCAGCCGCCTCCCACGAGGCACTCGCCCATGCGCCACGAGGGTGCTTTCTCCACCGACCAGTGGACACGACCGGTCGGCCTTCCATGCGGAGACCCGCGTCATGCGGGTCTCTGTCCAGCCGCAGGGTCGCACAGCGCGACCCCTGTCTTCGCTCTGCCGTGGAGCGCCTCTACCGGGCGCCGCTCGTCGTTCGCGAGCCCCGGTCGACACCGAGGGGCCGGCCGCCTACCGAGGAGCCGTCCGACCACCCAGAAGCTAGCCGCGCCGCCTGATCCTCAGACCGCCACCGCCTGCGGGTTCCGCACCACCGCTTAAGCCCGCTGGACCGCCGGAACGCGCTGCGAAACACATAGAAACTCCCGAATTTCCCGCAAACTTCTTCGAACATTTGCGATTGACTCTGAACTTGGATTTTAAATCCGAAAGATGCGATGGAAAGATCATGATTTCTAATAAAATATTATGTATTTTGATTGCAAAATCAATGGCAATTCGACATTGTAAATGAATAAACAATAAGGGTTCAAAAATAAAACGCAACAAAAACCCCTACCTCGCTAGGCTTCCCCCGGAGCTTCGCGTCGATCCACCGGCATCACTGCACCTCACTAGAGTCACCTTGCCGGACCTCCTCACTGTAGTTGGAGGAGGAGAGGGGAGAGGGTTTCTCCAGAAGGTTCGATGGGGGGGAAGGGAGGAGGGGAGAGTTTAAATAAATTAATTATCAATTTAATTAATTTAAAACCCCCGAAAAGTCCCGCATCTGAAACCCCCGACAGGGTTGAGGTTAAGCCTTCCCTAGGGTAGAAACCACCTCTCGAGCACAACGGTGGTCTTAGAACTTGATTCCGATCTTCCGTTTGGATGTTATATAATTTAACGTCCGAAGCCGCTAAATTACGAAAAAGCCCCTGGCGGCATTTTTCACAGACGGGCCGCGCCCGCGAAAGTTACACCCTTACTAGGGTAAACAGCATGTTCCGAACTCAACGGTGCCTTCGGTTTTCCAATACAAGCCACCGTTTAAGAGATAATTGAGTTTCACCATTAAATGAATAAATTTACTAATTAATTTATCTGTTTAACGTTCCGAAAGTGAGAGAGGGGTCCAAACGTCCAGCGCCGACAAGTTTTTTGTTATTACTAGGGTAAAAACCCCATTAAGGACCCATATATACACTCAGATATCTGATTTGAAGCACCGTTTAGGAGTTATCCCATTCATTTGGCGTTTCTAGTGTGAACGCATTGAAAATTTAATTCCGACCACTCCGGGGCTCGGAATCGCATGCCGTCTGAAGGAGCTGCTCTGAAATAACATAAAGAATATTCCAAAGTCTTTCGCAGTAAAAACTTGGTTCTTACATAATTCCCTACTTCATGCTTTTCATACCCGAAAAGAAAAACTAGGGAGCAACACATGGTACTAAGTCCACACTTGGCTTTCCCATACCTAGAAGAACCCACACACAGCTCTGCGTCACCGCACACAAACCAAAGGATTGATTCATTCACATGAGGTAGGCCCTTTCCTATGTCATGCACCCACTCCAGGCTTTGGGGTTAGGGAAAGGCAGTAGGGTACCTCGACATCCCTTTACACGGTCCCAAACAGTCTGAAGGAACTCGGGGGTAGCTCACCTCCCCGACCGAACCCTTACGTCGCACACCGCGACTTGAATCACCGCCCCCACCTGGAACAAGGTCTGGTGATTCCCTCCTTCAGAATATCCATATGGTGAAACTCCCAAGGATAAATGATCATGAAAGGTTCCACAACCGATTTCTCACAACCAAGACTCTCTTACATGCTCAAAAAGCGATGGAGTCGACACCATCGACTAAAGAAAAAGGTCCCACGACTTTTACCTTACCAACACAGGGTTACAGCGACGCCCTGCATCACCCAGGTGACACCTCAAGCAAGGAGCAGGGAGGAAAGAATTTCATAGGAAGAGTCTAACAATTATACTGCAAAAATGTAGAAGAGCTATAGAGTGTACCTCTTATCACCTCATGCTCTGCAGGATAGTAAACACCCAAAGCTCGCGGATGTCCGTGGTCCCAAATGTCAGCTCCTGGAGCCTGACGTGGACCGCCTAGTGGTGGTGGGAAGATCTTGTAATGTCGTCCCCCATTACCAGATCCTCCCGCTCCTCTGCTTGCCCCACCTCTCTAGGCGCTACTCCGATCACGGCGCTGCCTCTGTCCTGGTGGTGCACATGCTGCCTGCCCGAAGTTCTCTACATGCCTGGTTGGGCAGTCCCGTGCTAGGTGACCTCGCCCATCGCAAGCATAGCACCAAACCTCTCTGGGCAGCACTAGTGCCCTCCGGAGCCACTATGGTGTACGACCATGCCCCTGAGTCCGGTTTTCAGAAAGCCACCTGCGTCAAGGTTCTGCTTGCCGATGCCCACTAGCTGTGGCAGACGTCTCGACTCCAACGTGCATGCTGCCACCACAAACTCCAGAACGTGAGAGGAAGATATCTGTCACCAGCGCCTGCTCTAGCATCCCGACATATGTGGAAATTCCCAAAGGTACTATGACAACATGAATCTCTCAGTTGATACCCTACTCAAACTTCCGTGCTCGCGTGTTGTCATCACGGACCATGTCTGGGTAAAAGTGTGCACGGTCTGCACAACTAGCCGCGTACACGGCCACCGTTATCCCTACCTGTTGAAACTACAGGAGCTCTTGAATCCGAACGGAGCGCAATCAGGAGGGGAAAAACTCTTCACGGAACAACAACTGAAAGTCACCCCACGAAAGTGACGACTCATCAAGAAGCTGAGTCACCAGACTCCACCAATGCCAAGATGATCCATGGAAAAGGCTGGCTGCCCAAGACACTCTCTGATCTGTCGGCATCTGCAGAAGCCTGAAAAGGATAACCACTATCTCTAGACAACCCTCTGCTACCTGAGGGTCTGGCTCACCACTGAACCTCAGCGGCCTCTTCCACTGGAACTCACGGAGCGCACTCAACCTGCGCTCGAGCTCAGCCTGCTCTACTGAAACTGCCTGCTTCTCAACAGGTGGGGGTGCTGCTACCGGCCGACCCAGAGAAAGGGGCTCGCATGATGGGTCCTTGACTGTGGCCTCGTAGCTCACAAGGTCTCCGTCACGCACCAAAGCTGGTATCTTGGCTGGATGTCTTTGAGGAGACATCCTAAAAGTTATCAAGGAGTGTCACGGTCAGATGATCATATATGTATATACCAATAGCAACGATGGGGAGCTGACTCAAGAAGGACAGTCAAAGACTCAATCCTATGTGATTCACAAACCAATTTTCCCTGCAACAAGTGTCTCATCATGCCGAGTCGACAAGAGGGTTATCAAGGTCATGGTGAATGGACACGTTGGCTGCCGCACCATCACTAGACTCCCTGGCCTGAGAGCCGCTCTCAAGACACATTAACACTATTTCCCTACTTCCCAACCAATTGCTTTTATTTTAAGGATGTCCAAACAGTGTCCCAAGGAACGAACCATCTCTAATACCACTTTTTCATGACCCGACCCTACCGAGGCTCGAGCCGTACCTACCCCAAGCACGCCTCTATAGGCCAGGGGCTAGCGACCAGCGCCAAAGGCACAAAAACTCGGGGAGGCCTTTTCCTAAGTACCTGTACACACACACAACACACTCAATGCAAAGTACAGAGTAAAGTAAAGGCAAGTAAAGAAAAGGGAAACTATTATATATATACCATAAATGTGCATCGACATCTAAACAGTACATGTAATGTTGAAAGTAAACAGAAAAGAAAAGGGGAAAAACATGTGCCCAACCAAAAGTGCCACAACCCAGAAACATGTAAAACAAAAGAAACAACTTGAAGGGTTCCCCACCTGGAACCCGAATACGACCACTGCACGCGTTCCAAGATCCCGGCTCCTAAGCTCCTCTGACGTCACGTCCAACTTGTCCGTCGTCTGCAAGGTCACACCAAGTGCGGGCAAAGCCCAAGTAGGGGTGAGTATAAAAATACTCAGTTGGATACCACAAAGGCTCGAGGGAGCAACAATGAGGTACCGAAGGGTGAGAAGTAGAGTGAACAGGGAAAAGTAAAGAAGTACAACCGAAGGTGCAGTAAAGAATACAATTAAGAGTCCAGCTCAACCCAACAAGAGGAAAGAAGGTAGACTCATCCAAACACAAGGAGCTGGAAACGGTGAGAAGATTAACTTCTCGTCGAGTCTTCTCTACCTATAGTAGGAGAGTAGACTCATCCAACCATGAAAATCTAGACATGGAAAGCACGTGGCATACCCCACGCGTCTTCGCCTCTCCTGGAAGGAGAGTAACCAAACCCAAGAAGTGGGTACTAGAACAAGTTATATACAAGTCCATATGCTCAACAAGAAGCCCAAACAAGGTCGTAAGGGGATCTCTATGCCATAGCTCAGCCAAAGAAAACGAGTATCCAACAGTCCCAGAAGAAAACACCATCGATCCCCAACATCTGACACATCTTCCCCGAACTACAAGTCAAGGGATTAAACCACCACACCTCGACACTATCCGATTTGGGCAGCACTGACTCACCCGCACAGTTTTAGGTTGCGTCACAAGGACGCATCTCGGTGGGGGAAAATCTCCTCTTACTTGAGAGTTATGGGGGAACATCAACCATAACTCGTCACTGCCCCGTAGTCGAGAAGTCTACTCAAAGTCGACAGGCCACCCCCTGCCCAGCCCCGCTGGAGGGTACGTGGAAGTCAACAGGTTCCCACTACAGGGAGACCCAGAAAGTCGACGGGTGCCACACTGTCCAGTCCTGTAATAGAGTAATCCACTGGAGGGAGACCCGACTAAAGTCGGGGACGGGACCACTTCCCAGCCCAACTGGAGGTAACCTGACATCAGGGACCACTACCCTGCCCACCTGGAGGTAAGCCCGAAATCGTGGACCACTGCCCTGCCCAGTTGGAGGTAAGCCCGACATCGGGGACCACTGCCCAGCCCTGCTGGAGGTAAGCCCGACATTGGGGACCACTGCCCAGCCCAATTGGAGGTAGGCCTGGAACTGCTCTGGCCATCCCTGCTGGATGGTACTGCTCGGTGAACACTGTTGTACTGGCCATCCCTGCTAGATGGTAACCCACTGGAGGGCCCTGCTGGAAACAACCTCAGCCCTGTTGGAAACAACCTCAGCCCTACTGGAAACAACCTCATCACTGCTGGAAACAACCTCAACCCTACTGGAAATAACCTCAGCCCTATTTGAAACAACCTCAGCCCTGCTGGTAACAACCTCCTGGGTAATGGATCGGTGTCTGCATAAAGTTTTGGTCACACCAAATCCACAAGAACTCTGCCAGGGAACACTGGGTGACGGGAGAAACTCGCCAGGACTCATAAGGAAATCCCGCTCCAATCCGCTGAGTCACTGTTGAAGCGGATCGAGACATCTCATCCCAGAAAGTGGGGAAAACACCCCCGCTCCACGAACACCCGTAGTCATAAACGGTGTCATAGTCCAGTGAGAGGGGCACAATACTGAAACACCTCACAACTGAGAAAGCAAAGGAACCAAACCATCTCTGTTGGCCAAACCATCAAGAACAAGACCAGGGGGAGACCACTCAACCCTGCTAGTCTGACAAAAGAGCACCAGGCTAGGGGGAACTCCACCCTGCTGGTCAAAAACATGAGTGCAGAGATACCCTCTACGTCGCAAGAGGTCAAGGTACGTAAACTAGAGCTCAGAACGCACATGGGTCCCACACGATGTGTGGCCCCAAGTTAACCCCAACTGAGCGCACAAACATCTTCAGGTAAAAAAAAACCACATGTACCTCCAAGCATTCCCGTATACTCCCAGAGTATACCACATTCCAACCCATAGGCTATCGTGCACACGACACACAACGTCAATGCAAAGGCATGACGTAACTTCTCCAACCTGCCACCTCATCGACTGAGGCATACCAAACCACACCTCTTCACTCACATGGAAGTGCACGTGATCACATGCCAAGGGTTCTCTGCAAACACGGAAAGAAGAACCACCATCAGAGCACCTTTCACATTTAATAAGATCACGCAAGAGGCTCCGCACAACCAAACGGATCGCACCGTTGTAATCCCCATGGAAAAACATGCGAGATTGACTACTTAATCACCTCAAACGGATATCCGATGGAAAATTCACCAACACCGCCTCACGCCCAAACGGCGTCCCGTGATCCCGAGCCTCGGCCCTGAAAATAGTCGGGCGCATAGTACCATTACGATCCCCTTGGGAAAATACATAAAAAGCACTAGTCACTTGAGTGCAATGGATATCCGAAGAAAAAGATGCATTCTGGCGCACCACACACGAGCGGTAATTCGTGGGACCTGCAACCCGGCCCCGAAACACAATGAACGGATCACACCATTGTGATCCTCGTGAAAAAGTACATGAGATGGGCTATTCAACTGTCCAAAACGGACAACCGGTGATAAAGCTGGAAATCACCGTCAACTCCCGAAACGGCCCTCGCGGGGCTCGCACCATCGTGCGGAATTACAGCGGGCAGGCTCCGCCAACGCGATGCCCTCAGAAAAACGCCAAAAAACGACTGTTCGCACGCCCCGAACGGACATCCGATGAAAAAGTCATGAAATACTACACACAGCTCGAAAGACGGGCCATGGGGCCCATGACTCAACTTCGGCCTCAACACTTGAAACCACCCTGGAAAGCTTCGCCCCGGTGCCAGGGTCTCAACACTACTGACATCGCTTAAATCAAACATCGGACGCGTCCGCACCGTCCAAAACAAAATCCCCCGAAGGAAACTTCAATTCACTTAAAGACGCGTCGCGCCTCGAAGGCCCCTCGTTTCTGGAATTAAAAATTCCTTAACCCATCTCAAAAGGTCTGCCTCTACATCAGGTCCACGTCGCCACAGACAGCGCGCAAAACAGACGCCCGTAGCAAAAGTTACGGGCGTCCAAATTTTCCACGGGGATTTAACCCTGGGCCGGACCAGCCCGGTCCGGCCGGTCCGCCCTGCTCGGGCCGACCCGCTCCGGCCGGCCTGCTGGGAGCCCAGCCCAGCCGCCTCCCACGAGGCGCTCGCCCGCGCGCCGCGCGGGTGCTTCCTCCACCGACCGGCCGACACGGCCGGTCGGCCTTCCACACGGAGACCCCCGTCACGCGGGTCTCTGTCCAGCTGCGGGGTCACACAGCGCGACCCCAGTCTTCGTTCCGCCGCAGAGTGCCTCCGCCTGGCGCCTCCGTCGGGTGCCGCTCGCCGTCCGCGAGCCCCCGCCGACACCGAGGATCCCACCGCATGCTAAGGAGCCGGTCGACCACCCTGAAGCCAGCCGCGCCGCCTGAACCGCGGACCGTCGCCGCCTGCGGGTGCCGCACCGCCGCCTAAGCCTGCCGGACCGCCAGAACCCGCCGGGAAACACCCAGAAACTCCCGAGTTTCCCACAACCTTCGGAGAACATTTGCGATCGACTCCAAACTCGTATTTTAAATCCGAAAGATGTGATGTAAAGCTAATTAATTGTACTACAAGATTATGGGCTTTGATTGCAAAATCGATAGCAATTTGACGCTGTAAATGAATAAAAAAGAAGGGTTCAAAAATAAAATGCAACAAAAACATCCTACGTCGCTGGGCTTCGCCCGGAGCTTCGCGTCGATCGGTCGGTATCACCGCACCTCGCCGGAGTCGCCTCTCCGGACCTCCTCGCCGGAGATGGAGGAGGAGAGGGGAGAGGGTTTCACCAGGGGGTTCGATGGGGAGGAAGGGAGGAGGGGTGAGTTTAAATAAATTAATTAACAATTTAATTAATTTAAAACCCCCTAAAAGACCCGCATCCGAAACTTTCGACAGGGTCAAGGTTAAGCCTCCCCTAGGGTAAACACCACCTCCCGAGGACAACGGTGGTCTCAGAATTTGATTCAGATCTTCCATTTGGATGTTATAAAATTTAACGTCTGAAGCCGCTAAATTGCGAAAACACCCCTAGCGGCATTTTTCACAGACGGGCCATGCCCGTGAATGTTACACCCCTCCTAGGGTAAACGACACGTTACGAACTCAACGGTGCCATAAATTTTCCATTCCGATCCACCGTTTAATAGATACTTGAGTTTCACCATTAAACGAATAAATTTACTAATTAATTTATCTTTTTAACATTCTGAAAGCGAGAGAGGGGTCCAAACGTCCCACGCCGACAAGTTTTATGTCGTTCCTAGGGTAAGCACCCCATTCAGGACCCATCCGTACACTCGGATCATTGATCTGAAGCACATTTTAGGAGTTATCCCATTCATTTGGCATTTCTAGTGTGAACGCACTGAAAATTTAATTCCGACCACTCCGGGGCTTGGAATCGCACGCCGTCTGAAGGCGCTTATCTGGAATGACATCAAGAATATTTAAAAGTCTTTCACAGAAAAAACTGGGTTCTTACAATACAAATGGTTTTGAAGGTGTGAATGAGAGAGAAGGGGGAGTTCCCTTTTATAAGAGTGGTGAGGGGCACCTATGGAAAAGCTATAAATATTATTTTATAATAAAATCATTTTCAGTTTCTAATGGCTCAAAAATATATTATTTAAAGGAGAAGGCGGGGATGGGTCTAAAACCTTTCACCCAATAGGTTTTAGACAGGTTTGGGTCACTATATTAATTTTATCTTTCAGATTTAACTTTTAGTTAAATAGTTTGAAATAACATGTCTCTTTGTATTTTTATATTATATGGTTAATTACCATAATATATACATCTAAGAGAACACAAAATGGTTCATTAAAAATAAACCCATCATTATATAAGTCTTTTGGCTGAAAATTATATTTTTAGGAATAGAATATTAATTAATATTATAATATTTTTTTAAAAAACTCTTTTTTGTCAATTTTAACACAATTAGTTATTTTTTTTAATTCATAACAACATTATTACCTAGAAAAAAATTCATATAAAAAACCCTAATATGTCATATTAACCTATAAAATTAATGGAATTCATCAAAAGTCCCAAATTACATTTATTTAGAAATTCATAATATTAATTATTTTCATATTTCATTAATTAGGTAATTACTGCATCATTAGTGTGTCATAAATTAATTAAATTATTTAATGTCTAAAAAATATAAATAAAATACCATTATGTAGGAAATAATTTTATCTTTATAATTAATATTTATAGATGAATTTATCTTATGTATAACCCTATATTAAAAATGTTTTAGTTATTAAACTTTGATTTTAACTCTTTGAACTCTTCGCTAAATAAAATAATAATAAATGTCCTAATCTAATACAGGTGGACCTAAAGGATCATATTTTATTCCTAAGGTTGTTTTTCGTTGAATTAAACTTATCCAATTGAATTATGACATGTGTTAGGGTAATAATAATATCATTTTTACCCTTAATTACCCTATTTACTTTTAACCGTGGTAAATAAAAGTAAAAAGTTACTATTCACCAAAAATTATTTTAATCTTATTGAACCACATTTTACTTAATGATATCAACCGTGTCTCTTGGATTTTTGAAATTCCAATCATAGAAGTGGTAAAATTATGTTTTATATGAATTCACAAATTCTCTTAGGAGGTGGGTAGAAGACGGTGAAAAGTTCTATAAAATTTTTATATATCTAAATTATTATAAATTGTCTCTAATGAATTACATTGAAATTATAAAAGTATTATGTATCTATTTTTACCTATAATAAATTTAAATATAATAAATAATCATTTAAATATAACTTTGGGTTTAAAATATAACTCAGTTTTTTCATTCTTCATCAAAAATTGAGAGTTTTCAGAAAAATACCAAAAACTCACCCTAGGATAATTTTGATAATATGAATCCAAAAATGAAGTCCATTATGAATGATAAAATTTATAAAATTTCAAAAATTGGGTATTAATATTCATAATTTCTAGTTTGATTGGTTGTGGTGTGTTAGAACTCGAAGTTGTGTACAACACACGCTACTCTATTATTCAAAGAGAAGCGTACCGTGGAAGCCTGGGGTGTTACATAAATCGAAAATGGGTAGGAATCCAGTGCAGTTTTGGAGTATCACAAAAATTTTCTTATATAGCCTAATGTAATTGTATGAATGCACATATCTCCAACAACCAATATAATATGGAACAAAAAGATAAAATTGATGCAAAAACTAATGTATGTAAAAGATCCCATTTTATGTTACAACACATGTACATTAATGAAAAAGTGAGAAATCATAGAAAACCAAAATTGAGAGTCAAACCTACGAGAAAAAGGGCACTATTTTCCAAATGCAACACTTATAAGAATTTATCGTCAGACTATATCTATTAATATCTATGAATCCATTAAAATTCCCATTAACTTAATGAGACAAGACATGTGTTTGATGTCTACATGTAGGGGTTAATATAACATACCCTATAAGACAAAGGAAAATAAATTAATAGAAAACAAAAAATTGAGTCATCCCAAAATGAACAGTTATGTGAATCAGTGTGTGAGATGAATAACAATTATCGAGATATACCAAAGATAGACCCTATGTATAAATGTAAGGTCATGTCTACACTACTAGCCTCATATTCCATTTGAGACTCCAAGGTGATGGTTATCTGATAGAACTCAATCCTCGAGTCTTACCAACATTGAAGGTACTTATATTAGACAATTTGATCATGGATCATTTCCCTGAATAGGTATAATATGGGACTCAAAAGATGTTGATAAATAGGTTGGTTATTGCAACTAGGGTTTATGGGGGATAAATAACCCTATCTAGAATAATAATAAAGGATGGAGATCATACGTCATAATAAATGAAAATGGTTTACCTAAACTAGCCATGGGATGAATGATGGAGGAACAAAAACTAGGCCATTTGGAGGGATACCATAATCTATATAGAACATATTCTATAGATGGGACCACTCGTCATAAATTTAGGATAATATGGCTCACATTACCCTTATAGTTATAGAACAAGGGAATGTAAACTATTGAAACTCAATTAGGCTTAAGGGAATAGGGGATCCAACTTAACCTAAATAGAGTACACATCATCTATAACTAATAAATGTGGCGATCAACTCTCCATATACCTTATTGAGTTTATGATCATATCTTTCTACCAATGATAATGTATTTTAATCAGTGTTTGTGCCTACTTACACCAACTGTGCATGGGTACCCTTCCCATGTTGGTGTACATTTTGCATGCCTAGGAACCTTGTCCATTCCAGTGTTCCCTGAATCTGCCTCTCTAAATAAGATATGTTTTTTCCTTTGTAAAAAGTTGTACACAACAATTTTCTAGATTCAATTATAAAGGTGTGTGGAAAGGTTACATGGCATGTGATATTTATCCCTACACGCAACTATTGCCTCCATAGAAGGGGGTCCATGTGGCATGTGTTCTTCTGATGTACAAACTATGTATATAGAGATTTTATAAAAACCCGAAAACTCTCACACATATTTTTCTATTCCACCACAACCTTATATTCATTTATGTAATCTACCATAGATATTGGATTTGAGTAGGTCGAACCTAAACCATTTCTAGTGGACGGATTCCTACCCCTAAAATATGTTTTATAATCATCTTATGTCATACCGCATCCCCCAAACACCCAAACCAATGTAAAAAAGATCTAAGATCCATCTTAAATCTCCCATTAAACCACATAATAGATCAAATATTAATTTGATCATGAATATTAACCCACATAGATGATTTGTTTCAAAAAATATCAATTTTTAAATGATTTGTTTTTGGGTGTAGTCAAAATTTCTTTCAAATGGGGTAGTGATGATTAATATTTGACAGACAAGGGGAGAAAATAACAAAACAAAAAATTAATAAAACGAAAATCATCTATTGTTTGGGTTGACCATTTTTTTTAATGGATAAATTATAGAATATTAAACATTAATTAAAAATTCATAATTTTACAATTTAATGAAATTTGTCAACCATAAATAAAAAAACTACCCACAAATTAATTTTTTATTAATTTTAATTCATGTTCATCATGTTATTATAAACAATAGGTTTTAATAAAACATGAAAAATTCATATCTAAAATTCAGTTCAACCTTGGTGGAACAATGACTCTACACCACTATAATTAGTGAGATCCAGTAACTCTATTAATGGAGAGAAACTCCTTGTAAAACCTAATATATATCCACAATCCTATTTTGTTCACTCAAGATCTCCTATATGGTCATCTAAAATCCTTATAGTTATATAAATAACCTTAGTATTTTCCATAACCATGTTTAAATAGGAAAAAATTATGTCATGCCCTAATTAATAAACAATAATAATATTATTTAATTCACATTTCTATTAATTCTCTGGCCACTTCTCTTAACAAACACCTGACCCAACCCAAGATTATTTAATTCTATGGGTAAAAACTACATTCTAGATTTAATATGGGGATCATATTTCTCATAAAACACACTATTTTGGAGATATTATATGATTTTTTAAAAATTGAATATGTGTGATATATTATATTTATATTTTTATTATGTCAGCATCGAGGATCCATGATCCAAATAATCCCAAAGTGACTGTGAAAATGAAAGAAAATATAATTTAAAATAATCCAATGATTTAAAAGAAAAAAACTGAAATTCTATCCATGTTAATGATTTTCATCTTGGAAACCAAACATCATACAAAAGAAGATGCATGTACTGAGCTCGTATATGGCTTTCCAACTCCCATTTTGTCTTCAGAATATTCTTGTGCTTCCATCAGTGACATTCCATGAAAATCACTCACCCAAGAAGGATCTTATCCTACCAATCCATGATCTTTATCTGGTACTCTATAAAGGTAAATCCATCTTTAATGTCCGTATTTTTAATATTGATAACATCTGAGGGGTCATTGAAATACCTCCTTAGATGTGACATGTTGAATACATCTTTCTCCTACTCTAACTGCAATGGTAGGACTTAGTGGTACACCCCCTCAGTAACCCCATATTGAATCCGGAAGGGGGAAATGGTCAGGGAGATAACATTCCATCTCATCCAATCCTGTATAATCCCCACCAAGTTAATACATTTTGGAAAACTTGGACTTCATCTTCAATATAATAATATTTCATTAGTTATCATGTGACACCCAAGATTCTACGATACACTTCTCTTTTAATAATGCAATAGCGTGTGTTGTATGCAACATCGAGTTCTAACACACCACAACCAATCAAACTAGCCATTATGAATAGTAATACCCACTTTTTGAAATTTATATATTTTATTCTTCAAAATGGACTTCATTTCGGGATTCAGAATATCAAAATTAGCCTTGGGTAAATTTTTGGTGTTTTTTTGAAAAACTTCATTTTTTGATGAATAGTGAAACCACTAAGTGGTAGTTAAAAAACTGAATTTTTCATAAAACATAATTTTACCGCTTTTGTGAGTGGAATTTAAAAAATCATAGAGACATGGTTAATATAAAGGACTAAAATGTGGTTCATTGAGATGAAAATACTTTTTGGTGAATAGTAACTTTTTACTTTTATTTGCCATAGTTAAAAGTAAATAGGGTAATTAAGGGTAAAAATGATATTAATATTAACTAACACATGTCATAATTATATTGGATAAGTGTATCTAGAGAAAAAAAACCTTAGGAAGAAAATATTATCATTTAGGTCAACTTTGATTAGATTAGGACATTTATTATTATTTAATTCAAAGAAGAGTTAAAAAGTGTTAAAATCAAGGTTTATTTACTAAAACATTTTTCATATAGGATTAAACATAAGATAAATTAGATTGTAAATATTAATTAGAAAGATAAAACGATTTCATACCTAATTATATTTTTTTTTTATAATTTTTAGACATTAAATAATTTAATTTATTTTTGACACAATGATGATGCAGTAATTACCATAATAGTGAAAGATTAGAATAATTGATATTATAAATACCAAAATAAATGTAATTTGAGACGTTTTATAAATAAAAATATATTTATAGGATAATATGACATATTAGGATTGATTTAATTAACTTTCTTTGAAGTAATCATTCTGTTATGATTTTTAGAAAAATCAATTATTGAATTGTGTCAAAATTGACATAAAAGAGTTTTTAAAACAAATATTCTATTATTAAATGATATTAAATTCCAAAAAATATATGGTTCGGCCAAGAAACTTATATCATGATAGGTGTATCATTAATGGACCACTTGGGGGTCTCTTGGATGTATATAGAACGTTTATTAACCATATAATATAAAAATACAAAGAGACATTGTAAAAGTGAAACTAATTAACTAAGAGTTAATACTTAAAGACAAGGTTAATATTATAACCCAATCCTGTCTAAATACTATTGGTTGAGTGTTTTTCAACCAATCCCAACCTTAATATTTAAAAAATCCACTTTTGAGCCATTAGAAACCGAATATGAATTTATTATAAAATAATATTTCTAACTTTTCCAAAGGTGACCCTCACCCCACTTATAAAAGGGCACTCCCCCTTCTCATTAATTCACACATTCGAAGTCATTTGGCTCGGCCAAACTCTGCCCAAATACTCTATCAACTTCACTCAATTCATCCTAGAGTCTATACCTTAATCATAAATCCAACCTATGGATCCCTTTTGATCTAATCAAATGGAAGAACACAAAGAAGAGGTAATGATTTCACCACCCTTTATCAAGTTCATTTCTTCTTCCACTTCTTCTTTCTTTGTTATTACCATTCTAAAATAATAACTCCAGTATATTATATATACTGTGATGTTATTATAAATATGGTACAACCATATTCAGTATTCTATCCATTATTTGAATAACATGTCACCATACGTGCGTACGTACGACTTACCGTCTCCACGTCGTGGTGTAATTGTTATTCAATAAATTATTATTTGGATTGGTATAATAATGATATTTAATTCATGTAAATAATACATATAACATGATAATGATTCTTTATATATGATATTACATCCAATTATATATTATTTTACTATCAAGAGAATGATATTGTCGCTCGTGCGTACGTACGGACTACCGTCTCCACAAACGCGATGAGATTCATTATCCATCGTATCCATTCAAGTATAATTATTATTTGAAGATTAATAATAGTATATAAGGACTTGATATCATTCTGGATATGATTGATATACAACCTATCAATGACAAGCATGTCTTACATAACAAAACATATAAAAGAAAATGAGTAAGTTAACACCCGAAACGACGATAATTCTAAAATATTTTTAACAAAGCAATGTTAAAAAATCAAATATGATATCATATTAATATATATGATTCTTGTATAATTTAATAACAATTATTTCACCATTATACATAATTTTAACCTACCCCAACCAAGGAAAAGTACAAGGTAAGGGTTTATTTCGCAATCTCTTCATTATCCGAGGTTGTTTATACGTAATAATCTACTGGGACTTCTTTATCATCCACATCCATGTTTCGTAAAAATGTATTTCAAAACATTTTTACTATTTACTAGAATATGGGTTAAAGTCATTTATACCCTTGTTGACTTTTATAAGTGGTTTATAAAGGAATCTTTCTGTCATTTTTCAAACAAGGTCATTTTTAACCTTTTCGACAGAATTAAGGTAAGAATGTTTTTTTAACTTATACGGTGGGTGCGGCTATTTTCCACCGTTATAAAATTTTCGAAGCTTACTTTACAAGATTATAAGAATATTTTCAATGAAAATCTTTTATTTCATAAATATATGAATCTTAAATGATTTCAAAATAGAAAGATATATTTCTCTAAAAAGAGTTTTGATTTCATCTATGTCAACATCCTTTGATGGATATTACGCTTATTTGAAGTTGATTTATTATGATACAAAACTTCTATATTGTATTGAAGGTTTTGTGATATGTTTGACTGTGGATGTGTTATTTTTATACCGATCATGGTTTATGGATGAATTGTTTACATTTCATATGCTAGTTTTAATACGAATTTTTATGTTATATTTTTTCATATGGGAATGCATTGGACATAATATGTGATGGGTGGAGCTCGCTATAGATCCTCGATGCATCAGTAGGTCTCATGAGACAAAATAGTGTCTTGGCACAAGGCCTTGACAAAATATTATTTGTAGTCTTGGTACGAGGCCTTGGCTATGTGGTTATGATAGTCTGGAAATATTAATTCCATCATTATGAAAGTGGTTATTGATTTTTCATGTGATTATTCGATTAGTAGAATATCCATGTGTATAAGTAAATGGCATTATTTCATTTTATTTTTTCCATAATATGTTGAAGTTCAAGTTTAAAAGGCTTTTGTTTTATTTATACATTGCCTTAAATGTTTTTTCTTATTTATGAATGTTTCTGCTATATAGTTATCCTTACTGGGAATTTGAGCTCACCCCTTTTCTATGTTTTTTTTTCCCAGGATGTGAAGAAGTAAATTATGAATGACCTGCAGGGATAGTATGAGGGGATAAGAGTGTGGACTATGAAGACTATATTTTTTTAGTTTTCATTTTATGATGTAATGTAAACTTTATTAATGTATCTAGTTATTTCAAGTCTACTAAACTAATCGGTCTTTCGAGATTTGATCTTTCTCGTGATCAGGCCAATGTTATGTAATAATGCACCGACTCTGGGTAACTGGGGTCGGGGTGTTATAGTTGGTATCAGAGGATGTTTTGTACAATCCTTGGAATTTATATTTAGATAAACTCTGATTAGAGAACATATATTTAAGATGGACTTTGAGGATTAGTATAGAAGAAATTCCTAGAATTTTTGTATTGTAGAGATTTTGTGAGTTTTCCCAGCAATACATCCATGTCTGGATATGAGCAGGTAGTGGCGATTCTAGCACAGATGTACCTAGGGGTAAAACCTGAAAACACCACTTTGAGCTAGACTCGAACGGGAACTGTTACACGACAACGGGCCTTGCTGCACTCTTGGTTACAACACTCTCGTGGGATATGCTTAGGATAACTCTCATTTTCTTTACAAATCATTATGAAGGGTTCATGAGTATATACATCCCCAAAGAAAACATTTTTACGATTATGGATTATGTCCATAAATTGTTTAATTTATGTTAAGTGTTTTATAAGTATGGAATTATGTATTTTGATTCATAAACTGATCTAGTTTATTCCATTGTTTAGAAATGGCGCCTAGTGGAAGAAATGGAAACCGTATCAATGCACACAATCCATGTAGGGATTTCCCTCCTGCTCAAGATAATTATAGTGGAGCTGGTGATGCAACTGGTGCTGATCAACTAATCTCCATACTGGGACAACTCACTCAGGTTATGAATAATAACCTTACCTGTATGGAGCACCCTGATCCATAGCGTGGAGGATCAATGTTAGATCGCTTCATGAGGCAGCAACCACCAACATTCAATGGGAGTAATAATCCCTTAGTAGGTGAGCAATGGATAAATTACCTAGAAAAAATATTTCAGGCTTTGGGGAGTAGTGAAAGGGAGAATGTTGTCATGGCAGTTTACCGCCTCACTGGAGATGCTGATCAATGGTGGTCATTAATTCAAAACATGAAGGAAGATGATGAAGTATAAAACATGGAATGGAGGGAGTTCAAGATCTATTTTTAGAAAAATACTTTCCTCATGACCATCGAGCTAATATGGAAAGACATTTTCTGAGTCTGATACAGAAAGAGGCTGAGAATGTCACAAAGTATGAGGCTAACTTTACAAGGTTATCAATGTATGCTGGAGATTATATACGTAACCCATGAAGTAAGATTGATCGTTTCATTGATGGGTTAAAACCATTTCTCCATCGAGCATTAGTCTCACAATCCTTCTCGTCATACGAAGACATTGTCTCATGTGCTATCAAGACAGAGAAAGAATTCTCTAAGTCATATGACATTAAAACAAAGCAAGATAAGAAGAGATCTTCTAATCAATCTGTGTATGGAAATAAGGGGAAGAAGAAAAAGGTTGAATATCCATCCTGTGGTAAATGTGGGAAGAAACACCCCGATACTTGCTTGAAGGGAATGGGTGTCTGTTATAAGTGTGGTGAAAAAGGCCACCATGCTCTTGATTGCAAAGGGAAGAAGTAAGCTACCAATGTTCAGTGCTACTATTGCAGGGATATGGGACATTATGCAAATGAATGTCCTGAGCGTCAGGGGAACTCACCTCAGAAAATGCCAAGGTATCAAGGCCAAACTTATGCTATCACTACTGATGAGGTAGAAGCTCCAAAAGACATGGCGGAAAGTAATTTAATGGTTTCATCAAGTTTAGAAAATGCATTATTTGATTCTGGATCATCTCATTGTTTCATATCTTCCCAATTTTCTAGGAAAATTAGATATTTCCAATTTTATTTAACAAGGGAGTTGTCAGTTAAAACTCCTAAGGGAAATGTCACTGCAACAAAGTTGTGTGAATCAGTCCCCAATAGAGCACATAAATGTTCATTATCTACTAATCTCATCATCATACCTACGATTGAGTTTGATATAATCCTTGGTATGGATTGGATTTCGGACCATGATTTGAAGATTTATTGTAAGAAGAAGGAGGTTACGATTTTTGATGATGATGATAAGGTACATCTTATCTTTAGAGCAGAATTGTCACCACCTAATTCTTATCTAGATCTACCCCCAGTAGCTCAACTAAATTTAATTATTAGGGAGGAAGAGGATGAAATTATAGTGGGTGAGGAAAGGAATGTTCAAATAGATGATGTACCTGTAGTGAAAGAATATGTAGATGTGTTTTCAGAAGATTTACCTGGACATCCTCCAGAACGAGAAGTTGAGTTTTCCATTGATTTAATTCCTGGATCAAGGCCTTTATCGAACACCCCTTATAGAATGTCCACTATAGAATTAGTTAAACTAAAGAAACAACTAGAGGAATTGATTAATAAGGGATTTATTCTCCCTAGTGTTTCTCCATAGAGAGCCCCTGTTCATTTTGTTAAAAAGAAAGATGGATCAATGAGGTTATGTATCGACTACAGGGAGATCAATGCTATAACAATAAAGAACAAGTATCCCCTACCCCGCATTGATGATTTATTTGACCAACTTCATAGAGATAAATACTTTTCAAAGATTGACCTTCGATCTGGATACCATTAGTTGTGTGTGAAGATGGAAGACATTCCGAAGATAGTATTTCGAACCAGGTACGGGCATTACGAGTTTACAGTAATGCCTTTTGGATTGACTAACACACCCTCTGTATTCATGGATATAATGAATAGAGTTTTCAAGGAATATCTCAATGAATTTGTGGTGGTATTTATTGATGATATATTGGTATACTCCAAAATCTACGAAGATCACAAAAATCACTTTTGCATTATCCCGAAGACTCTGAGAAGACATGAATTATATGGGATGTTTAACAAGTGTGAATTCTGGCTTCAAGAGATTTCTTTTCTTGGACATATTTTCTCTAAATATGCAATCTCTATTGATCCTTCTAAGTCCAAGGCAATCAAAGAATGGCCAGCACCTATGAGTGTAACAGAGGTACGCATTTTTTTTGGTTTGGCAGGTTATTATCGACGTTTCATCCAGAATTTTTCCCAATTGGCTAACCCATTAATGAAGCTCACACATAAAGGGGTTAAATTTGTTTGGAAAAAAGAGTGTGAAGAATGTTTCAAAGAACTGAAGAAAAGATTATTCAATGATCCTATATTGACTCTACCATTGGGGAATGATGGGTTCATTACATATAGTGATGCATCAAAGAAAGGACATGGTTGTGTTCTTATGTATAATGA
Source organism: Viscum album (assembly GCA_963277665.1). Taxonomy (NCBI): domain Eukaryota; kingdom Viridiplantae; phylum Streptophyta; class Magnoliopsida; order Santalales; family Viscaceae; genus Viscum; species Viscum album. The sequence continues at coordinate 881,655,077 of OY728132.1, forward strand.
TAGGGTTATTGCCTATGCATCATGACAGTTGAAAATTCATGAAGAAAACTATCCTACTCATGATCACGAGTTGGCAGTGGTGATATTTTCTTTGAAGATATGGAGGCACTACCTCTATGGTAAAAAATTTGAGATTTATACTGATCACAAGAGCTTGAAGTATATTTTCTAACAAAAAGAACTCAACATGAGGCAAAGGAGATGGCTTGAATTACTCAAGGATTATGATTGTATGATACACTACCACCCGAGGAAAGCAAACAAGGTGGTAGATGCTTTGAGCAGAAATGACCATGGAGTTTTGAACAATATGGGAATTGAAAGGGATCCAATTTTCATAGATCTAGTGAAGATGGACATGGGAATAACCAGGGAAGGTAAAACATCAATGCTTTTTCAAATGGTTGCCAAACCATATTTAATAGAAAGGATTAAGAGTTCTCAGACCGATGATGATGAATTTCAAAAGAAGATTAAAGCTGTGAATGATGGGAGATTGAGAGACTTTGTGTATGAAGATGGAATTTTGAAATTCGGGAAGATGCTTTGTGTTCCCGATATACCTGATATAAAAAGGGAATTACTGGATGATTCTCATAGTTCCAATTTCTCTATACACCCTCGGAGCACCAAAATGTATAGAGACTTGAAGGAACATTTTTGGTGGGACAACATGAAGAGGGATATTGTTGATTTTTTGTCAAGATGTATGGTTTTTTAACAAGTGAAAGATGGAAGGCAACAGACTGGAGGAGTCATGCAACCTCTCCCCATACCTAAGTGGAAATGGGACAATATTACGATGGAATGTTTCATGGGGCTACCAAAGACTCATAGAAGGAACAATGCAATATGGGTTATTGTTGATCGTCTTACCATTTCGGCATATTTTCTTGCTATAAGGGAAGATTTACCACATGAACGACTAGTAAGACTATATATTAATGAAGTTGTGAGACTTAATGGACTTCCCCTACCGATTTTTTCTGATCGTGATCCCCGTTTTACTTCAAGATTCTGGAAAAGTCTTCAGAAAGCCTTGGATACTGAACTTCATTTGAGAACTACCTACCACCCTCAAAGAGATGGACAATCAGAATGAACTATTCAAACCTTATAAGACATGTTGAGATCCTCCTCACTTGACTTTCAGGGTATGTGGGATCAATATTTACCTATGGTAGAATTTTCCTATAATAAAAGCTTCCATTCGAGTATTCAGATGGCACCATATGAAGTGTTATACGGAAAGAGATTTCGCACACCAACCTGTTGGGATGACGTGGTTGAAAGAAAACTTTTAGGCCCAGAACTGGTGGAGGAAACCATGGAAAAGGTGAAGGTAATCCAAAACCATATCAAAGCAGCTCAAAGTAGGCAGAAGAACTATGCTGATAATCGAAGGAAGGATTTGGAATTTCAAGTCAGTGATCATGTTTTCATGAAGGTATCTCCATGGAATAGAGTCATATGTTTTGGTAAGAAAGGTAAATTGAGTCCCAGGTACATCGGACCTTTCGAAATTCTAGAATAAATTGGGGTTTTAGCTTACCGATTGGCAATGTCGCCAAGTCTCTCCAAAGTTCACGATGTGTTCCACGTATCTCTGTTGAGGAAATACATGCCTGACCCAATGCATGTACTCACCTATGAGGAATTAGAACTGGAACCCGATCTGTCTTATTGTGAAGATCCCGTCAAGATTCTTGATACGAGAGAACAAGTATTGAGAAACGGGATGACTCGTCCGGTAAAAGTCTTGTGGAGAAACCGTCAGATGGAAGAGGCAACGTGGGAACCCAAGGAACTTATGATGATGAAGCACCCGAGTCTTTTCATGGAGTAGTATTCTAGAAATTTCGAGGACAAAATTATTTGAAGGAGGGGAGAATGTGAAACCCCAAGCTTCTATGGTACGCTTCTCTTTGAATAATGAAATAGCGTGTGTTGTACGCAACATCGAGTCCTAACACAACACAACCAATAAAACTAGCCGTTATGAATAGTAATACCCAATTATTGAAATTTATAAAATTTATTATTCAAAATGGACATCATTTTTAGATTCGGAATATCGAAATTAGCCTAGGGTGAATTTTGGGTGTTTTTCTGAAAAACATCATTTTTGATGAATAGTGAAACCACTATGTGGTAGTTAAAAAACTGAATTTTTCATAAAACTTAATTTTACCGCTTCTGTGAGTGGAATTTAGAAAATCTGAGAGACACGGTTAATATCAAGGACTAAAATGTGGTTTATTGAGATGAAAATAATTTTTGGTGAATAGTAAATTTTTACTTTTATTTACCACGGTTAAAAGTAAATATGGTAATTAAGGGTAAAAATGATATTAATATTATCCTAACACATGTCCTAATTCAATTGGACAAGTTTATCTCGACCAAAAACAACCTTAGGAATAAAATATTATCATTTAGTTCCACTTGGATTAGATTAGGACATTTATTATTATTTAATTCAAAGAATAGTTAAAAGAGTTAAAATCAAAGTTTATTTACTAAAACATTTTTAATATAGGGATAAACATAATATAAATTAGATTTTAAATATTAATTAGAAAGATAAAATTATTTCCTACATAATGATATTTTATTTATAATTTTTAGACATTAAATAATTTAATTTATTTATTACACAATGATGATGCAGTAATTACCATAATAGTGAAAAATTAGAATAATTGATATTATAAATACCCAAATAAATGTAATTTGAGACTTTTTATAAATAAAAATAATTTTCTAGGATAATACGATATTTTAGAATTGATTGAAATAAAGTTTTTCGAATTAATCATTCTGTTATGTATTTTAAAAAAATCAATTATTTAATAGTGTCAAAATTGACATAAAAGAGTTTTTTAAAAAAATAATATATTATTAATTGATATTAAATTCATAAAAATATAAGATTCGGCCAAGAGACTTATATAATGATATTTTTATCACTAATGGACCTCTTGGTGGTAACATAGATGTATATAGTATGTTTATTAACCAAATAATATAAAAATACAAAGAGACATTGTAAAAGTGAAACTAATTAACTAAGAGTTTATACTTAAAGATAAGGTTAATATTGTAACCCAAACCTATCTAAATCATATTGGTTGAGTGGTTTTCGACCTATCCCCACCTTAAAATTTAAATAATAAACTTTCTAGCCATTAGAAACCAAATATGAATTTATTACAAAATAATATTTCTAACATTTCCAAAGGTGCCTCTCACCCCTCTTATAAAAGGGCACCCCCCTTCTCATTAATTCACACCTTCAAAGCCATTTGGCTCGGCCAAAATCTTCCCAAATACTCTCTCAACTTCCCTCAATTCATCTTAGAGTCCTTACTTTAGTCATAAAGCTAACCTAGGGAACCCTTTTGATCAAATCAAAAGGAAGAACCCGAAGAAGAGGTAATGATTTCGCCACCCTTTTTCAAGTTCCTTTCTTCTTCCACTTATTCTTTCTTTGTTATTACCATTATAAAATAATAACTACAGTATATTATATATACATTGATGTTATTATAAATATGGTACAACCATATTTAGTATTATACCCATCCTTTGAATAACATTTCACCATACGTGTGTACGTACGGCTTACCGTCTCCATGTCGTGGGGTTATTGTTATTCAATAAATTAATATTTGGATGGGTATAATAATGATGTGTAATTCATGTAAATAATAAATATAACATGATAATTATTCTTTATATATGATATACCATCCAATTATATATTATTTTAATATCAAAAGAATGAAATTATCGCTCGTTCATACGTACGGACTACCGTCTCCATGAACGCGTTGAGATTTATTCTCCATCATATCCATTCAAGTCTAATTATTAGTTTATGATTAATAATAGTATCTAAGGACTTGATATCATTCTGTAGATGATTAATATACAACCTATCAATGACAAACACAACTTATGTAACAAAACATATAAAAGAAAATGAGTAAGTTAACACCCGAAACGATGATAATTCTAAAATATTATTTACAAAGCAATGTTAAAAGATCATATATGATATCATATTAATATATATGATTCTTGTATAATTTTTTAACAATTATTTTACCATTACACAGGAGGTTAACCTACCCTAACCAAGGAAAAGTACAAGGTAAGGTTTTATTTCATAATCTCTTCATTATCCGAGGTTGTTTATATGTAATAATCTACAAGGACTTCTTTATCATCCACATCCATGTTTCTTAAAAATGTATTTCAAAACATTTTTTCTATTTACTAGAATATGGGTTAAATTCATTTATACCCTTGTTGACTTTTATATGTGGTTTATAAAGTAATATTTCAATCATTTTCCAAATAAGGTCCTTTTTAACCTTTTTGATAGAATTAAGGTAAGAATGTTTTTTTAACTTATACGGAGGGTGCAGATATTTTCCACCATTATAAAATCTTCGAAGCTTCCCTTACAAGATTATAAGAATATTTTTAAATAAAATGTTTTATTTTATAAATATATGACTCTTAAATGATTTTAAAATAGAATGATATATTTCTCTAAAAAGAGTTTTGATTTCATCTATGTCAACATCCTTTGATGGATATTACGCTTATTTGAAGGTGATTTATTATGATACCAAACTTCTATATTGTATTGAAGGTTTTTAGATATGTTTGACTGCGGATGTGTTATTTTTATACCGTTCATGGTTTATGGATGAAGTATTTACATTTCGTATGCTAGTTTTAATACGAATGTTTATGTTATGTTTAAACCTTTTCATATAGAAATTCATTGGACTTAATATGTGACGGGGGAGCCTGCTATAGCTCCTCGATGCATCAGTAGGTCTCATGAGAGAAACTAGTGTCTTGGAACAAGGTCTTGAAAAAATCTTATTTGTAGTCTTGGAATGAGGCCTTTTCTATGTGGTTATGATAGTCTGGCATTATACATTCCATCATTATGAAAGTGGTTATTGATTTTTCATGCGATTATTCGATTAGTATAATATCTATGTGAATAAGTAAATGGAATTATTTCATTTTATTTTTTCCATACTATGTTGAAGTTCAAGTTTAAAAGGATTTTGTTTAAGTTATACATTGACTTAAATGTTTATTCTTATTTATGAATGTTTCCGCTATATTGTTATCCTTACTGGGAATTTGAGCTCACCCCTTTTCTATGTTTTATTTTTCCCAGGATGTGAAGAAGTAAATTATGAATGACCTGTAGGGATAGTATGAGGGGATACGAGTGTGGACTATGGAGACTATATTTTTGTAGTTTTCATTTTATGATGTAATGTAAACTTTATTAATGTATCTAGTTATTCCAAGGCTACTAAACTAATCGGTCTTTCAGGATTTGATCTTTCATGTGATCATGACAATGTTATGTAATAATGCACTGAATCTAGGTAACTAGGGTCGGAGTGTTACATATCATAAGTTTTTTGAGACCTATATGAAGTCATAATATGGTCATGTATGATATACATAATCTTTTTCTTTTACCACACAAACTCTATGCCCACGAGTGCAGACCCAGTTGGATATGCTATCCCAACTATTGTAACTCCCGAGAATGTAAAATGGTCAAAAAGCTAAATATTACTTACCATTCCAATATGGATACACATAATTTTTTTATCCTACCTTATTATAACTCCATATTTAATATTTCTTGTCTTAGATTAGTGATTGAGATGGGTGAAATCATGTAAAATTAATTGTGGTGTGTGTGAGCTAGGATAAAACACACTAAGAGAACATGGGTGGGCTTATGGAAACAATCAATAGTCTGATGACCTGTTCAACTATGTGGGTGTTCCAATGAAAGGGAAAAATGTGTTTGTGGTGAAACTTGAGTACCTACAGGGCCCAGTTGTTACATTTGTGTCAAATTAGAGACCCAGTCATAAGTGTGGTGGCCCTACCATGGTTTATATGTAGTGTCAAAATGATTATGTTGTTATATAAGGGGTTGAGGTGAGGGTAGGTTAATTTAACATCCTATAATGTTAACGGGCTTAAAGGATAAACATTACTACCCATTTTAACATGGTTCACCAATCTGTTTGGGAGCCTACCTAATGAGAAATCCATAGTTAATCATGCTCAATATGTTTTATTTATTAGGATGGGTGGCCTCATAGGTTGTTTTATAAGATGTCTGTGAGTGTGTGGAAAACATAATGAAGTATCATTTCTTGTAAAATGGGTATTTTCATTACTAGGATGACTCATTCAGTCACACAGATAATCCCCAAGGATGGGAAAAAACCCATCTATAGGGAATATTGTGTACCTATGGATCCCATTTGTTACCATGGTGACCTATAGGCTCTCTTGTAAAAGTACAATAATTGTTCCATACCAATGGAGGAGTGGTAGGTATTATTATATGAAAACTTCACCAAAGGTATATGATCCTCCAAACTATGACCAAATTCAATCATACAAGCCTAAATCATGACATCTGGAACCCAAAAGGTCCACTATATATGGCCATCTATCTAGCGGTAGAACACTATAATCAACTGAAAAATGGGTCTAAATGGCATCATTCAATCCAATCCATAATTATGAAATTTACCAAGCATCATGGTATTAGAAAATCATTGACGAATCTCCATAAATTTGGACTAACTTCAGCATGAATAAAAATACCAAAATATATGCTATAATCTTCTCATGGATTGATAGGAAGTGGGATAACATGGTTATATTTTGTATGATTACAAAGATTGCATCATGACCTCAAGATTCTTTTAGATGTTATGTGAAAATTTTTAGGGATATAATATCCTAATTCCACTTAGGAAACTTAATGGGATGGGTCAAACCTACTAGAACATGATTCTTAACCACCACCTACTAAAATGTGAGGCATCGAGAGATAATATGAATAGAATATCTCTTCACCCCTAGCCAAAATAACTAATGATGAAGGTCCTAATACATATTTTCTAGTTCTGGATGTATCTCTATGGGGAATTTATCCAACTCTTTCAGTATTTCCTATCAAAACATGATTTATACCATCATCCATCCCTAGAAAAGGATGGCATGATCCCTACCATTATAAAATCCATAAAGAGAACATACAATGGATATCTAATCATGTTAGTCCTTGAAATTAATATCTATAAGATGAGAATCCCTAACACACTAAAGAAGTAGAGAGGTAAAATCCATAAACTGGAGGTATGTCTTATTATCCCCATGTACTATGGAAAGCTATAAAGATTCCAACTACTTTGATTCCTTGATGAGTAATTTTGAATATGATATCCTACTATGATAATATTGCACTGCATTCCACTTTCCAGGAGTATAGACTATATCAAATTCATAATACTGCATAAACTCTACTCATTTCATATTCCTCATATCAAGATCCTTCTACAAAAGGAAAATCATGAGACTTATGTGGTCAAAATAGATGATAAATAACACACCCATATGGTAGATTCACCACATATTTAGGGAGAATACCAATATTTCTAACCCTAAATAACGGGACATGTAGTTTTGCCCAATAGTGAATAGATTTTTGGACCCATAATAAATCACCGCCAAGATCAGTTTATAAGGCATTGAAAAACACAACAGGCTTAACAACCCCATCTATAAGTCTCAATATGGTGGAAGTCATCAACCTATATTTTAACTCTTGAAAATAAAACCTGATATTATTTTTCAATAGGAATGACTTCCCTTTCTAGTTAAGGTATTTATGGGTTCTAAAATCTTTGAGAAATTACGAAGAAAAATATGATAGTAACCTTATAAGCCATGGAAACTATTCACCTCAATTACCCTCTTTTGTGGCTCTCAAGCTAGAAATACGTCAAAATTTGCTGGGTATACTGGCACCCTTTTTTCTCAGATGACATGCCCCCGTTAGAGGACCCCATCAATCTATAACTAGAACTTCTAGAGTTTCTCATTATTCTAGCACTCTCAGAGTATGTTTGAACCAACCTCAAATGTCTTTTATGCTCTTCTTATGATGCCTAGTATATGAGGATGTCAATAATGGAGACTAACACAAACCAGTCTCGGAAGGGAAGACTAATCTAGTTAATGAGTGCCATGAAAACATTAATGATATTATTCATGTAAAATGAAATAAAAAAAATACTCATAGTGTTTATAGTGGCACCAGAATGTCATCTTAAGTATGTCCATCTCTAAAGCACAAAGTTGGTGATTACATGACCGAAGGTCAATTTTTGAAATCCACCTCTACCAATGTTTCTGGCCGAAGAGGTCAAAAATTCTCAGGTGTGATTACCTTTTCTGATAGCCATCTAATTAATGAAACAATATTACATACATAACCTCAATCACCCATTCACATTCATATAGAACATATATACGGATACCTATGGGACACACTCAATCTTACAAACCAATTCCTCTAGATATCATATAACAGAACCCTTATCTCTTAAAGATCAATGGGTGATATCTAATATGCTAGAATATATATTGAGGTAGTCTCTGTGTTTCATTTTTTGATGAATTTGATCACTTGGTGGGGAGGTAACTCTGAAATGTCCTTAGTGAATATGACCATAAACACCACCACTACCTTAGGAAAATGAAGTCTCATAACGTATATTTATCCTAGTGTAAGACTATTTAACTATTGAGGAATAAGATATATCCTCTAGTTTATGATCCCATCATACAATTCCTAGGCTTCCTCCTCTCCTACAATGAAATATCTCATCCCATACAGTTAGGCATAGTTCACACTCTTCCAAAAATATTAAATCGTCACATAGACCATGGAGAGAAAATCCATACAAAGTACAATTTAGTAAGGTCTCATCACATTCCTAATATGATTCCAAAATAATCTATATCCTCCAAGGGTTATTTCAAATGGTTAAAATATGTGTGTAATTTCTTAATCTATCCCTGTAGGGGTCTCTATGTGTATGGGTTGAGCCAAAAGCTCCCTTGGAAACTCTATATTTCTAATAAGGGATGCAGTAATGAAGGAGTGGATCATACCTAAGTCCATCAGCACTGCATCTAATGTAGATAAGACTTAGATCATACCCCAAATATTCCTTGATCCTCTAGGTCATAAGTCTCCACTACCTATAGCGGTCCATGTCCCTAACCCCCGGCTCTCTAGGCCCGGTGTTGACCACTCGGGGTGGTGATGGGAAAATATGAAATCATTATCCACCACCTGAAATTATCATTACTCTATTTCCATGTCTTCCACCCAATTAACCTCCATGATCATGTCAATACCTCTACCTAGGTGCTCCATCAACCATATCCCTATATTTTTAATGATTGGTTGGGTAATCCCATAAGATATGACATCACCTGTCAAAGGATTATTATTACATATCTCTTAGATTCCTTGAAAAATCCTATGAAACATAGAAGTAAGATAATATACCTTTATATTTTCTCTGAAAATGGCTCACAAAACTGGATCCCTATGTTTGTGACCAACTACTAGCTAACGATGTCTCATCTCCATGGTTCCCACTACCCAACAATACTGTTAGTTTTTTCTCAGATACAAAGCCCTACATGAACAATGTATTCAAGAACGCTTTAGTGTAAAAAGGTATACATATAAATACCCACTATAATAGATATAGTTGGAAAGTACACTCTAAAAATTCCATTCTCAAAATAAATCATTATGAACCATGTCTATATAGTACCATGAGAGGTTAGTGAAGAAATATGCGTATTCTATCACTAACATGATGACTTTCTAGAGGTCCGTAATCTCCTAGATATACACTATTAGGAATATTACTAGTTAAAACTACTACCTAAATAATCACTCGAACACTATCCATTTGAGTGTGGCTACGACATGTGCATGCATCCCTAAACTCCACCATTAATCTATGGGCTAATGGAGAAGTCTTTGTGATAAGAAAAACATCTAATTGGGAGTGATTTTATCAAGATAGACTATTCATCCAACTAACTCAAGAAATTCATCATCTTACTGGGGTAATGGATTTCCCTAACACTTGAGAGGTCTCTATCTCTGGAACTCATGAAGTTCACTTAGCCTGTGAACATATTCTATCAGTATTGACATAAAACTGACCACTCTGTGTGTGAAGGTAAGATTAAAAAAACCACCAAATCCACCACCACCTAAATAGGTCCCTAAACAAAATCCTCATAACTGGGTGGATCCTCATCATGATCATGACGTGGAATCTAAGTTAGTCATCATCAAGGGGGTATCTTGGTAATGTCATGAAATACTGAGGACAATAAGAATGTCTTGGGAACTGAATCGTGAAGGATATACAAACCACAAACCATTCACATAGGATGTATTTACCAATATATACCTTACAATAAGTGGATATATATATATCCTGTCAGAAAATAGGTCATCAAAGTCTTGGTGAATCAATTCGTTGGATTCTACACCATCATTGGGATCTCTAGGCTAAGAGATGAACTTGAAACACTTTAACAACATTTCCATCATAAAAAAACCACTCCTTACATCTTGAATGTCTCCAAACTATTGTCAAATTTCATACTGACCTCTAATACCAATATATCATGACCCAATACTCTGGGACCCTTCTCCAATAGTGGTGACCCGAGGGTGAAATCCCCAAATCACCTCTAATAGGACAAGGGCTTGCGATCATCACTGTGTAAGCATATAACACGTGTGGTAGAACTTTTCGTAATTTACATGTAAACAAACACACGTCTCTAAGAAAAAATATATATGGAAAACGAATATAACACTAATACTAAAATTCATGCAATGAACTAATCCCTCCTCCCAATAAGGTATAATTACTAGAAAGAAAAAATGTCTAAATAAAATCCCACCAAAACTGTAAATGAACCCAACCTACTTTATAGAGGGGACTACTATCAAAATGAAACACCTTGAACCATATTCAGTCCAACAAACAATAAATTTCTCCTCCATCTTCGGGTCCTCCTTATAATCCTTAAAATGTACCATCATGTGCATAATACAAGTTAGTTGTATGACTATCCCATGCATTAGTGAGAATAACATACCAAGTGGGACACCTCTAAATTAATAAACACAATGAATCAAAGAGTATTAGCCCAGAAAAATAGAGATATATTAATTAGGGTATGATAAAAATAATAATAACATATATATTGTCAAGATAGACACCAATTATTAATGAATGTTCATGTCATAAATACTAACATATGATTCCATTCAAGACTCAATTATAATTTTGTTTTGAGAGAACACACTCCCCAAGTCTTACTAACATTGGATGAACTAATTCGAGAGATCATTATCATCATGAATTTCCATAAATTGGTACTAGATAGGACACAAAAGATGTTTATTCAAGCAATGGGGATCACACCCAGTGCCTATGGAAGATACCTAACCCTATATAGAATATTCTTCTATGATGGGTATCACACACCGTAATAAATTGTAATGAGATACCCAACCTAGCTAAGGGAAGAACAATAAATAATCATAACATGGACAACATGGAAGGATACTAGGATCGATCTAGAAATTATCTTACATAGGCAATTACTCATCACATGAATATGATAGGATTCCTCACAGTACCCACAAAACGATTTACAAAGAGAATTTACACTATGATACTCAACAATAATGAAAGGAAATTGGGATCCAATATGCCCTTGAAGGAGTACACAAAGTGTATAAGGAAACCATGATGTGTAAATCTTTTCATAGACCTAAAAGAGTCATTTTTTTGTTTTTCATCCCATACCAATGTACATCATCTTATGACCATATACAATGGGCATGATCTTGAATACTATCCATTCCTTGGTACCTTGGTCATGTCTATGTACCCTTCCTATGCTCGTGTACCTTGTCCATGTCCATTCTAGTATACCTAGGGTATATGCTAGGATTCCATAATTAGGTAACATAAACTATGGAAAGGCCACATAATGTGTGATATTTATCTCTACATATAACCCTATCCAACAAGATAAGTGGTCAACACAACATGTTTTCTTTTCAAGTATTCTCAATGAATGCCAGTATTTTACAAAAATCGCATAACTTGTTGAGTCAAGATTATCTTTTTTATATTTCTATTATTTTTGTTTTGGAAATCCCAAACTATTTATTAAATACTTAATTAACTAATTCATTCATTTCAAATGAGTTTTTTTAAGAAAACATACTTTTATAATATACACAAAATTCATTTCAAAGTAATAGAAAATTAAAATGTAATATTTTCATTAAAATTATCATAATGGGAATAAATATGAAAATATGAGAATTCACCATATTAAATCATATTTAAAAGACTTTTTGTTCTGTATTGACACCAGAAAATGTTTTAACCATATTTGAAATCAGAATCAGTATCCTATGATTCATACTCATAAAAATAATTGCAACATAATAGAGTATATAAATCCATAAGATTGACTAGTGGTTAAATTATGAATATAAAGAAACATATTCTTTCAAAATGGAAAAAATTTCAAAATAAAAATGATTTAAATCAAATTTATGTCCTTCATTTTTTCACAATATATTTAAAACAAAATCATGTCATGCATTCAGTTATAATATAACCATTGAAGAGACATGTGTCCAGGACCCTACAGAAATATCTTGGAAAATATGAATGTTGGAAATCAAGATGTTTATTGGAAGGCATGCCTATAAATACTATGTCATTTAAAGATTTATTATATAGCTGTAGACACACATAGAGACATTGTGTGAGATATATTCTAATTTTTCAACTATATGAATGATACAAAGCATAAAAGTGTGAAAAAGTTTCTTTTTGAACTTGTAAACTTTTTAAATTCACTATGATTTGTGTGTCTAATTGTGATTATGATCATGGTATTATGAGGCTAGGGAGATAGAATATGATTAGGTTGATCGAGGGATTGGTGGGATAGTAAGATAGAATTCGATCCATTGGATCAAGGGCTTATGAGGATAGAAATATAGACTAGATGATCACCTTATATGTTAAGGGATGTCATTGATAGAAAGGAAGATTCGATCATCGTATTGAGGGATCATAGGGATACTGAGATAGACTAATCGTCATATTAAGGGTGTACCCTGGTAAAAGAAAGGAAGACATTAATTTATATATTAAACTGGTTAATGTTATCCTAGGTTGTTGGATACCCTTATCGTTGGGTTAAAATAATTCTATTCATTTGTTTAATTATATAATTACGATTCTTCTAATTCTACTATATTTGTAATAGATAGTGAATTATTATATATTCATTTTTCTATTTTTATCTTTTTTATCATAATTTCATTAAGTATCATATTTTTTAATTAGTATTGTATTACAAATATGTGATCACTCTGGTTACGATTTTATACTCTTTAAGATAAAATCATTAAATTTTGTACTACTCTAATTTATCGTAACTATTTTGATAATTATAATTTTGTGAATACTTTGATAGATTGTTTTCAATTATGAATATGATTAATTTTCGAATATTTTACCACCACATACTGAAGACAATTCTATGCACTATAATAATAGAATTATTTTATTTAGACCTGTGACTTACATATAAAAACCTATATGATTATGTTGTTCTTATCATCAGACTCGAGGGCCACATCTAATTACTATTTGAACAATTAAGAGGTGTTTTGAATAATATTTTTTTATATTATTAATAAATTTTTCTTTTATGGTTAAAAATTAATGTTTTTAAATCTATACACCACCCCTCTTGTATCTAACTATCTACATATACATTTTGGTCAAACAATTTGTATCAGAGCTATGTATTTATAATACTGATACCGATAATTGGCATCAGAGGAGGATTCAAATAATCATATAGTTTCTAGTTTTCAAACTTATTTACCTTTGAATGACTGATATTTTTTAGGAAAGTATTTTTTATAAATACTCTTTACAATAACATCTATTGTGGAAAAAATAATTTATCTATTATTTTACAAATGATAGGATTTAAGGTTAGATCAATTGATAATCTCAAGCCCACTAGACAACAAATTTATTATTTTAATGATTATGGATAATTGAGGGATAAAATTACTACTTTTGTGATCAACACTAGAGTTGATAATTTTGTAATACTCACTATAGATTATATAATTCTAGAAAAGGAAGTTAGAAATGTCACCAATCAAGAAATGCTATAATATCAGTTGAATTACAATGTAATTAATACATTACTAGGTTATATGAAAATAAACATATATATCCAAAGTCTATCTTGTGAAGAAGCTAATTGTATCTAGAAAAAGTTATAAATTACTCATTATGGAACATCAAAGGTTGTTGAAACTAGGAGAGAAATTCTCAGAGCTTATTATTAGAATTTTGGATTTCATTATGGTGAAAATATTATAATGATATAACCACGGTTTATGATAATATTAAATAGTTTAAAATCCATGGGAGAAAATTTTTTATAAGGTGAAATACTTATTGAAATGACTATAGATATCATCCCCAATGAGTGGGAATCCAATAGGATAGCTGTTGATAAGGAAATAAAGATAAAAAATTACTCTTCATGATATTTTTGGAAGACTTTTACAATATGAGTTTAGGTTAAAAAGGGATATAGAGAAAGTTAAAAAAATATTGGTGGAGTTTTTTATACAACTAGTTCAAATCAAATATAAGATCAGACTCCAGATACAACTATCAAAAATTCAAAAAAGGAAAAGGTGGTTATTAAATCTGATTCAAGTATTTCTGACCATTTGGAAAATGATTTAGCCAATATTTCTTGAATAATGAATAATATTGTTGGAAAAAAATATTTTTAGTTTCATTTAAATGAAATATATCACAGAAAATAATGAAAATATGTATTCTAATGTCACTTGTTATGAATGAAAAAGAGCTGGAATTATCCAACCTGACTATCCCAAGTTGAAAATAAAGGGAACGTAAGAATGGAATTCAAATAGGAATAAAAGAAAGTATTAAAATTCAAAAGGAAATAATGTCCTAAAACCTAATGACACTTGGAGATCAAGTGGAGGCGATTATTCGAAATTTTTTTCATAAAAAAGATGTTTAAATCAAAGTAATAATGGTTATCATACTATAGTACCTATTTAAAATCAATGTTTTATGGATAAGGTACACACAAACATTTCTATAACTAATATTTGTTTAAATTAAAATTATTCTCATGAGAGCAATATTGTATCTTTGGATGAAGAATCACCTTTAACTATTTATAATAATACTTTAAATTCTTATGAAGATGTTTCTATATTTTCTAAACATCTTAGAAAATTATAATTTCAATGCTACAAAAAAACCTAAAAAAGAAAATACAAGGATAAAAGTTTTAACAAAAGAAGTATCATATATTTTTATTTATCTTAATAAGAATACTTTTAATATTGAGAATACTTTCGAAATATTTGATTGAGCTATTATATAAAAAGTCACTATTTCTAAAGAGTTATAAAATTTTATTTCTATAAAGGATAGTTTGAAAACTATTTTTTAGAAATTAAATTCCAAAAACTATTACATAAGAGGATAATAATTTCGTTATCAAACTAAAATATAAAATTTTCGATTTAAAAAACTCTTGTCAAAGTTTACTTCTAGATCTTTTTTTGATAATACTAATCAAAAACTTCATCCTCATGGTACTAGTTCAGAAATGGGTTATTCACATTCTAAAAATATTTTTATAAAAAATTACTTTGTTCTGAAAGTGAACCTTTTGTACAAAATGTCAAAATGGTAGAAACTATAATAAAAATTGTTTACTTAATAAAATTTAATTCTTAGTGGTCTAAAATGATATTTTTTCAAAACAAATATTGATTCCTAATATCTTTTTTTCAAACATTTTCATACCCACGAAGGTTTGGGTTCTGAAAACCAAATTGTTTTGTTTTCAAGAAAATTATGGAAGTACCAACCTAATGAATAATTGGTACATAGATTGTGGTTTTTCCCGACATATGACTTATAACAGAAATTTATTTTATAAATTTATCAAGATAAAAGGTTTAATGGATACATTCAGTGATAATTATCATGGAGAAATTATCATTATACATATGAATTGTCTTCTTGGAAATGATTTAATTTAAAATATTTTATTTGTGAAAGGTATTACACACAACCTTATAAGTATAATAAAATTATATGACTAAGGTTTATTATGAATTTATGAATGATAAATGTGAAAATAACAATCCCATGGGTGAATTCATTATTTTTTACCATCGACATGAACATGTATACACATTAATCTTAGAAGACCATTGGATCTAAGATATACCTTGCCTTAGTTAAATGAAAGATCAATATTTGTTATGGAATATGAGGTTATAAAATTTTAACCTCAGGAACTTATGAAGATTGAATATGAAAATATGTGTTAAGTATCTACCATATCATAGGTTAGGTTATAAAAAGTTTTTGTAACCCTTTCTAAAATGTTAACCAACATAATTCAAGAATTAAATCTATTATTGAAGTCTAAAATTTTGATTCTTTATAGATAATTCACATGGATTTATTTGGTCCTAAAAAAATTGGGAGTATTTGTGGCAAGTACTATGTATTCATTTAAGTGGATGATTACATAATATACAAATGGATTTATCTTTCTTTCAATGAAATAAAAATACTTTTGTTATTTCCAATTTTTTTTCCAATGTTTAAAATGAGAAAAAAATCCCCTAATAAATATTCTTAGTGATCATTGTAGAGAATTTATAAATTCGTATTTTGAAACATTTTTTAATAAGAAAGGAATTACAAAAAACATCTCAACTGCCTCAACTCCTTCGTAAAATGGTGTTTTTGAATGAATAATTCATTTTCTTCAAGAAATAACCTGAACCATATTGAGTGAATACTCAATTTATAAACCTATTTAGGATGAAGTAGTTAGTACATATTTTTATACTATGAATTGAGATATAAATTGAAATTTTATTAATAAAACTCTTTATGAGTTATAAAAATCCCAAAAACCAAAAGCATATTACTTCAGTGTATTTAGCTACTAAGTATTCATATTGATTATAAAATACAACTTACAAAAATTCAAACCCAAATCTAATTATGGTATATTTTTAGGTTCTTCCACTACTTCTCAAGAATATAGAGTTTTTAATAAAAACTATTTTTCTATTGATGAATTATATGATAAACTATTGTACTATTGACGAATATGTTTTACATAACTGTAGTAAGTTATTTTTTATGAATCATCCTAGTGACAATATCATTGGTGATGTTAACTAAATTTTGAGGACAATAAATTATATAAGAAATGGTGTTGAACATCTAGAATTTCTTCCCCAATGTGAACCAAAGAATACTAATGAGGATTTAGGTGATGAGGATTGGATTAAAGAAATAAAATATTAGATAAATGAATTTGAAATAAATAATTCCTAGACCTTTGTTGAAAGACCTAATGTAACCACTATAATTGGTATGAAATAGTTTTTTAGAAATAAATGTGATGAAAATTGAATTATCATTAGAAATAACCAAGACATGTTGCTAAATTTTATAAAAAACAAGAGGTAATAGTCTATGAAGAAACTTATTCTCTAGTAACAAGAATTGAATCTATTTGAATTCTATAAGACTTTTCAAAATTTATTAATTTAAAACATTTTAAAATGGATGTCAGGGATGATTTTCATAATTTTTATGTAAAACTGGAATTATTTATTGAAAAAAATCAAGTATTTGAGGATAAAAAACATCCATAATATGATTATAAACATTAAAAAATTTATATACACTTAAACAATCCCCTAAATCCTAGTATGACATGTTAACATTATTTTTGTTACAAAATAATAATTTTAAGGGAACCACTGATCCAACCATTTTATAAACAAATTAAATAAAAAAATTATGATTGTTCAAATACATGTTGATCAAATTATATTTTTATCAACCCAGAAATACTTAAAATATTAATTTTTGAATCTTATGAAATAGGAAATTGAGATGAGTATGATGGGTGAGTTAAGTTTTTTTCATGGTTTTCAAATGCATAAAAAATATAAGTTACATATATATGTCCACATAATTATATCAAATATATTATTAAGAATTTTGGTTATGAAAATACTAAATGTATTAGTACTCTATTTGAAACTTCAAATAAACTTGATCTTCATGAAATAGAGAAACATATTGATCAATCAACTTTTAGTGGTATGACTTGCAGTTTACTATACATAAATTCTAGTTTATTAGTCATAATGTTTTTATATGTTTACGTTCAAGATATCAAAAAAATAAAAATAAATCCTATTTAATCGTAGTTAAATTAGTTTTTTCATTATCTAAACAGAACTATAGATTTTGGAATTTTCAATTCATTTGGAAATGATTTTGAATTTAAAAGTTTTTCAGATACTAATTTTGGTTGTTTTAGAATGGATATGAAAAGTAAATATGGAACATGTAATTTATTGTAATATTAATTATTTTCTCGGTCTTGTACGAAAAAACACCCAGTAGAAATTCCATTTCCTGAACCCAAATATGTGGCAGTTGGAAGTTGTTGTGCTCATGAACTATGGATGTAACACACACTCACTAATTATGACATGAGTTTTACTTAGAATATTATAATATGTTATTATACAAGTTACATTTCCTTATATAAAAAAACATTAACATCAATCTGATAAAAAACACATTGATATTTGGCATCAATTTCTTAGGTATCACATTCAAAAAAGAGATACCTTTTTACATTCCTCAGAATCCAAGAACAACATGAAATTATTTTTACCAAATGATTACAATCCATTAAATTTGAATATATTAAAAAATCTAGGTGTGATAATTGTAAAGCAATCATTCATATATATATATTTTTTAAACCATACCCTTACATGAAAATACCTGTTTTAATATTTTGAGTACATATAATTATATTTTATAAAACTTATAGTTTTCCAAAATATTTAGTTTTCCCAAAAAAATCATAATGAGTTTTTTAGATTTGAATTTTTATTCTCGGATTTAGAAAGTTTTTCATATCCCAGATAAAAACATAAACTAAAAAAATAGTGTTTTCAAAAAATATATCATATTTACGTACTAATTGGATTCTCAAAATTTAATGTTATCCTGTTTTATTTTGAAAAAAATTTATAATCGAGTTTTAATACATTTTTAACAATCATAATATACAATATTAGAAAAACAAGGAGAAAATATTATCATATAAAAAATTCTACATTAAAAGTAATTTAGATTTCTGTTTATACATTAAAACTATTTCATTATGATTACTTTTAATTTTTGTTGTTGTTATTTTCAGGTTTTGTTTTTAAATTTTTTTTCTAATCGTATACACCCAATATGATAAATTCATTTTATAAAAAATCCAGAGTTTATTTAATTAAAAAAAATATTTCTTAGGATATTCTCTCAAACATTAGGTTAGATAGATTAAATATTAGCCATATGGTCTATTTCGTAGATGAAATGTCACTCGAGAACACCTATAAAAAGGTAACCCCACCTCACATCGCACATCAGATTGTTTGAGAACCCTATCTTGATTGACTCATCATATAAAATTCCATAGTATACTTCTGAATATGATGGGTCCAGTGAATGGTTACAACAAGTGGTCTGTATTTCATGAAAGGTTTTTTTCATGATTATTCAACAAACACCAAGAAAAGTATCCAGTTATCATGGTATTTTTAATTAATGAGATTGTGTTTCCCATATCACAAAAATCCTTACATGAAGGGTACATTTGAAAATTAAAGGGATGAAAAATATTTTTTAAGGATTTATCCAAATATGTTATAATTAGATCCACTCATTTAATACCATATGAAAGAGTTTGAGCAATTTGGATGTAATTATTTCTTATTCTAAGAGATAGTGAGAGTGATACTCTCAAGGTATCTCATATTTTTATTTTGGATGATCTTATCAGCATGATAAAAATCAAATTGGATGGATTAATTCTCCCAAATATTATTAATATCAAGTATGGATCAATCAAATCTCAGATAATAATGCTCCCAGGATTGATTAGTAAATGATTTAATGAGCCTGAAAAATTACAATATTCCTATCAATTCTGATCCAGTTTAGGAAAAGATTTCATTTATCACTGTGGATATGATAAAATATATGATGTGTGTTTTTGATTATTAATCATGATGATTTTTTAGGATTCCTCAGGTTTCTACATAGGATGTATAAACTTCTTCCAAATTAATGAAAGCGTAGAATGTTGAAAAGTAGGGAAGGGTTAATTCTATTTTAGTTCCAAAATAAATGATGAAAAATAATGTTTTAGATGAAGTTGATGAAGAGTGGAGGGGAAAAAGGCTCAAAGAAAATAATTATATGTTTATATTATATTTGATCTAACTGAAGCCTATACAATAAGATTACATAGTGAATAATTTTTCGATAAAAATAAAAAGAAAAGAAATAATGAAAGAAAATATCCGAAGAAAACTGCTGTGATAGATCGATGAAAGGAGTTGAAACCACTTCTATAAAAGTAGTTTTACTATATTAGGATGTAGGTTTTATTTTAAAATAAACATATATTTTTAACATTGATGTACAATTTTTTTTTTATGTAGGAAATGATTTATTGGTAGAAATAGAATTAGTTGGAAAATATGATTTGAGATCAGAGTCCCAGATTCGTGGAGAGTTTGTCAAAAATATGAAGGAACATTCTAAAGTTGTTGAAGATTAATGTGTCTTCAAAAAAATATAATAATTTATAGTAGATCAAGAAAAATAAAAAGGATAATAAGTATAAGAAAAATAAAATGAACCCAACGAAGTGGATGAAAAATATAAAGCATATTCCAAAGAGAATGAATAAGGGAATAATTATGATATGCTTTACATAAGGTCATCTAAAGCCTTTTTGAAACAACTATATTTTGGAAATCATAATGAGATTTCAATCAGTTCAAAGAAACAAAACACACCATCATTTCCTGAATATGTATCATTATCCAAGAGGGATGAACAAGATCAAATCCAAAATTTTGAAGGTGTTGGAACCATGGTCTCCTATGCATGAATTGGACTAAGTTTTGTGTTTGTTGAAAATCCTCAATGGATGTTTAGAATGAGTACTAGTAATGTGATCATACAGTTCAAGCAAACAGCAGTATTGAAGGTGGTGTCATTTCCTAATGTTTGCCAAATTTTGGGGCCTGAAAATAGACAAATGGAGAAAAGTGTTTTTGGAAAAGAGACTTGCACGCCATGTACTTGAAGGGGATGTAACTTTTGCGCCTTCAGTTTTTCAAGATCAGAACGTGGAAAAATGGAAAAGGGATAAGGGTCACGCAAGTATTGGTGTGGTCGCGCAAGTGACCTACGCGTGTAGAGAAAGGTCATGCGCGCCGGTGACTAGGAGGATGGGAAACTCGTGCGCCTATTTTTCTTCATGATCAGAACTTCAAAATAAGGAAAAGGAAAGAGGGTCGTGAAGGTATTGGTTGGGTTGCGTAAGTGAGTTGCACGACAAAGGCTAGGGGAGATGAGCTGCGTGCCAGAACCTACATCCGAGATCATACTTGTGCGCCATCACGCATGGGGTCTAGTTTGCCTATAAATAAGGGACACCCCTCCACATTTGTAACAAAGTTGAAGACTTAAAGATTTTTCGAGCACTCATCGTGCATGTGGTTGAGTCGTGCATGTAATAGTTAGGCCGCGCATGTAGAGGCTGCATGCCGGTTGTGGGCTATGTGACCAAGGCGGTTTTGGAGTTAAAGGCACAACGTCGAGCAAGTTTGGAGTTGAAAGAGGTAGTGTCTTGTAAGCGGGTTGGTGTCACATGTGCTCCAATTTGTTACGGCGCAAGTGACTTGCACAACATTCTTTAAAATTACGTGCCAGTTTTCGAGAAGCGCACCAGGAGAGGTTAGTGTTCTCCGGTCTATTGGTGATGCACGAAAGCCGGAAGATTGCCCGATATCTTCGGTGAAAAGAGATATTAGTCTATGAGTGAAAGTTGTATTTCAATAAAGCATCTACACACAATAGAGGATGCATTCTCTTGTAATGATGAAGAGAACATCACATCTATAAACTAAGTGAGACTTCACCAAAGGTAGTGAGCTAGGGGGAGTCAACGGGAGTGACCCAAGGGACGCAGTGAGCTATCCATGAACATTTCTAAAGGTAGTGAGCCTGGGATAGAGTGACTGTTCCCAAACCTATTTAATCCACAACTAGTGAATATTAGTGGGATTTGGTACAACAGACAACCTGTTGGCATATGCTTCTTGGACATAGCCCTTAGTGGTGAACCAAGTAAAAAGTGATGTGTCGTCTCCCGACATGTGAATTCTTGCTTTCTGTTCATATATATCACACATGTTTAACAAGTTCCTACCAAAGTGGGAACAAGATCAATAACTTTAAACAAAAAAGGTGACTCCCTGATTCACCCCTCCCCTCTCAGGGTGTCCCGGGGCCCATCAGAAGGTAGTTAAAGAGAATTTGTGGATGCAATTGAAATATTTTATGAAAGTCATATTTGATCAAGGTATTTAAAATAAAGTCTCAAAGGGAGACAAATAAAAAGTAGTTCAAAAATAAATCGTAACCAGTTCTATTTTATCTCATGAGGACCAAGAATAAAATCAATCAGATTATGAATGACCTACATCTTTTGGATGATTATATTTTGTTATCAAGACCATGAAAAATACATAAAGGAAGAAACCCATATTTCTTATATATATAATATTTAAAATGATACAAGATTGTTTTAATTAGAAAGCAGATTTGACAAGAATACTAATAGAAAAATTTAGAATGTTTCAACATGATTTCAAATCCCATCATGATTTTTATTAGGACCATAGTAAATATTGTAGCAGATTGATTATGTTTTCCTATCAAGTCAATAATATTATGATGGGGTTTGATGATATTTTTTAATATGTAAGAAAGGACATGAAAACATTGGTATAAAATATTCATTTATTGATAATGGGTATAGAGGAAAGAGTAAACTTTGTTAATTCTTTTAGATATTCAGCTAAAACATGTCAAAACCTCATAAATGAGCTTAGTGAAAAAAGGTATTTTGAGGATCATATTAGGAGACTCAAGAATAGTAATGAGGAGGAAAATACTCTGAATAATGAGTTATCTAATAAAATATAGATTCAAGAAGAAAATATTCAGTCTTAAGAAGAAAAGGTTAAGGAGAAAGATAAATGAATTAAGATTCAAGAGGAAATGATTATAGAGATTTAAAAAAGAAAAAAGTCTCATGAAGAGGTGATGAAAAAGGTTGAAGAAGATAGTAAGGAGGTTAAGAATTTGAATACAATTGTCAGATATTTAATTTCATAGAAATATATATTTATTAAAACTTTTGTCTCGTTTTTTTAATTTGAACTATCAATGAAATACCTTTTCATCCACATAATTTTTTTTTTCTAAATGTCTTCATATTATTTTGGATTAATTATATTTTATTTACTTTTTTATTAAAAAGTACTATATTGTTGTGTTTTTTATAGTTGTTTCTCTAACCCTTTTATAGGTATTACAAGAATCTTTAACATTCTTTTTTTAATATCATAAAAGTATGAACTTTATACATTGGGGAGAATTCAATATTAATGGGGGAGTCTTTAAGTAAGGGGGTAAATACATTTAAAAAAGACAATAAGATCTTTTGGGGAATTATTATCCTAATGGGGAGTTAGTCTTATTCAATATTGTATTCAAATAAGTTATAAACTCAGCGGGAGATATGTATAAATGTTCTATTCTGAATATAGTGTACTAAAAAGATAATAGGTTAATGTTTTTTAGAGTTATTTCTTATTTAAAATTTATGGTTTTTTCTTTCCAAAAATGGGGATATTGTTGAGTAAAAAAATATATTTTTGAAATTTTTTTTATTTTGTTTTGGAAATAAAAAACTCATTCATAAATATATAATTACCTAATTCATTCATGTCCAAATTTCATTATTTTCTTTTTTAGAGAACAAACTGTTCTACTATAAATAAAATTTATTTTAATGTATTTAGGAATTCAAATATACTATTATCATTAAAATTTTCATAACATTCATAAATTAGATTATAATTGGATTCAACATATCAAATCATAATTATAATACTTTATGTTATGTGTTCGTACTAAAAAAGTTTTATCCATGCTTGAAATTGGATCAAATATCATCAGATTCGTACTCATAAAAATAATAATAATGGCATACTGTATGGAAATCCAATGGATTGACTAAAGGTTAAATTATGAATATGGAAAAATATATTATATCCTAATATAATAAATTTTACACTACAAATGCTGTAAATCAAAATTATGTTTTTCATTATGTAATAATTAATGTAAAACAAAATGATGTTGTAAATTCAGTTATAATAGGACCATTGATGTGCCAGGTGTCCAGGCCCTTGAAAAAATATTTAAGATCGTATGACCATTTGAAATCAAGATAAATGTTACATGGATCACTTATAAATACATTTTAATTTGAATATTTCACAAGTTAATGTTGACTCATGTAGGGACACTATGCGAGAGCTCTATATTTTTTTTTGTTTTTAAAAAACACTAATGCTTACAATTGTGAACAATTTTTCTTTGTACTTGTAATATTTTTTAGTATTATTTTCTTTGTGTGGAATATTGGGATTATGATCGAGGGCTTCTAAGGAAATGGAAAAAGAATCAGATCTTATTGATCGGGGTAATTCAAGGATATAAAGAAGGAATATGATCCATCAGATCGAGGGATTTTGTGGATAAGAAGACATATGATCTAATCACCATATTGATCGAGTGACTGTAGGGATAGCAAGAGAGAGCCAATAATAATTTCAAGGGCCCATGGGGATAGTTAGACATACTGATCTTCATATCGAGGTCTTAACCTGGAAAGGGAAAACAATAACTTCATGTAAGTATACAACAAGGGACCTTTATCCTCGGTTATTGGATACCATTATATTTGGGTTAAAATAATTCTATTTATTTTTTTAATTGTTTAATTAAAATTCATTTAAATCCCATACATTTTTAATTGAAAGTGAATTATTTTATATTAATTTTTCAATTGGTACCATGTTTATCATAATTTATTTAATTACAATACAATTATTTTAATCTTTATTACTTTACAAATACATTATTACTCTAATTACTATTGTATATGCATTAAGATTGAATCATTACTTTTTCTACTAATTTGATTTATCATAAAAATTGTGATTATAATAATTTTGTGAATATTTTTATAGATTATTTTTAATTTTGAATATGATTAATTTGTGAATATGTTACCACCACATACTAAATATGATTAAATGCACAATAAAGAAAAATCAATTTTATTTAGACCTATTCCTTACCAATCGAAATCTACCAGATTACGATATAATTATCATCAGACCTGAGGTCCATGTCTAATTACTATTTGGATACATAATAGGTTTTGTGAATTCAATTTTTAATCTTATTAAATAATGTTTCTTCTGAGGTTAAAAAAAGTTTTTAAATTTAAAATCCACCCCTTCTTGTAGTTATACATCTACATATACTTTTTGATCTAATATAACTATCACATGCCTTTGATCATATAATAACTTCCAATTCTACCATGGAAATATCATGGGATATTATACATATGTTGACTAATCATGATCTATTTTTTGTGGCTAGATCCCAACAAATAAAAATGTTTCATGAATTGTAACCCATCAAACAACATTGCATGAATTCTTAAAAATATGGAATGAAGATCTCTGGTCATACCCTGACCTCATTTTGTTAAATAATACACCCAAATTGTCCCATAGATCTGGAATTTATAGAAACAACTATGATATGTTGTTTATAAGATATATTTTGAAATGATCAATTTCTAGGTATAGTTGAAGCACCCATCAAACAGACTACCGGTGATGAATATTTGATTAATGGGAGATGAAATGCACAAAAAAAAATGTGAGGAAATAAATGTCACACATAGTTCAAATTGTTATTTATTTAATTATAGAGAAATATGAATGATATTACACCGTAATAATAAAATTCCTAATTATGGGAATAAAATAAATTAATCAACCTTGAATCAAAAATCAAACATTGAATTAAATTTTTAGATGAATTAATTCATGTTCAAAAAATAGAATATAAAATATCGTGACTAATACAACTTAAAAATAGTCCAACATTGAAGTTGGATCAATCACTAATGAAGAAAAAATTCTCATCATTGTTATTGGGGAGATCGAAGAACTCCATTTATGGAGAAATACTCATTGGAAATTAATCATCGATCCACAATAATTTTCTCTCTCACCCATGATCTACTCTAGAGTCTACTACAATCCATAGGGTTATGTGGATAACCCTTGGATTCTTCCATATCAATGATTAAATAAGAACAAATTAGGTCAAATCGAATTTAGTTTATAATAGTTAATTTAATTAATTTTCTTATCTATTATTCCATATGTGGATTACCTGAAACAAAACAACTATCATTCCAAATGATGAAGTCATGTGGAGGGTAAAACCCACATTATATATTTAATGTAAGACTTATATTTCACATCCCGGACATCATTTGGGAGATATTATATTATTTCATAAAAACTTTTTCTTTGTGACATGTTATTTTTATATTTTTTATTATATCAACATCATGGCTTCATTGGACCTAGAATCCCACATTTATTCAACACAAAAATCCAAAAATACACTTTAAAATATATTAAAGTGTAATAAGGGAAATATATTGTCTTTAAAATTTTATCCTTAAAACAAATATAATTCTTTCAACCTAGATCCCCAATAAAAAAATTCTTGATTAAACTCAAACAAAATCACATGTTAAACCCAAGGGATAAATATACCATAAGGATATATTAAATCATAATAAAGATTTCACCAAATTTCATTAGTCACCTTAAAATACAATAACATAAAACATCAAATGAATGTCTATGAATTTGACCATAAGATATTCCTTAAACATATCAACCGATAATGTGTTTAATAACTATAAAATTATCCTCATATGATAAAATAATAACCTCTAAATATTTTTAAATAATACTCTCATAACAAAAGAGATAAAATGATACCCTAACATCAATATCAGATATTAAAAATATATTCTATACATACTGGATTTTATACCAACTAAAATGAATTTTTTTTTAAAACCCATAAACAAAATATAATAGGGAAATTATAATTCAATTATATACCCAATACATTTAATATTTATATTTTTAGTGAATCATGGAAAACTATTCATGTAAAAAATCCTTGTATTTATGATCAACCAATAATATTTCCCATTATACAAAAATTTTCTTATTCCATGAAGAGACTTCAATATCATGAAAAAAATTAATCAAACTTGATACCCTTATAGATATATATTTCATAGTACAATTCTTCATATCTGAGGGAAATAGAATCATAATAAAGGGTGAGCTTAAATTCTTAATTAGGGTAAACATAGGATATATTAATCCATGATACTGTATTGGAATAAAATAATAATAAGGGTATGAAATCATAATAAATGTGTATGAGATTAAAATTAATGAATTCATATTAATCAAAACCTCAATCATGAAATAAGATTTTGAGAATAACGTTTTTACAAAATGTAATAGTCATTTGAGTCAATAATCATGAACAATGTCAAATCAATGTATTTTAAAAGATATATTAAAACTCATTAAAAGCATAGGGAAAACATGTCGATGTCTTGGGGAATCATACATTCATCAAAGAATCCCCTAAGAAGGATAATTCCAATATTTTTTTTAGATTAACTTCCATCTAATTAACTCTATCATCTCTTAGGAGTTACATATATTCAATAAACTCAATATTCTCTTAGATTTAGCTTCTTTATAGTTCATGACATCGAAATACCAAATCTATTCAATAGATATAATGGTCTCACTAGTCATAATTACATATACCAGGATCAATCACTATTTTGAGCTTTATTAGTATTACCCTTAATCATTAATAACTTATAATAAACATAATAGGAATAATTAACAAATATTATTCATTTCATTATAACAATTATATGAAAAACTAGTATTCCCTCTATAACTTGATTAACTTGTAGGAAATTAAGAAGTTTCATAGAATGATCCCCCCCAAAACATCTCAATCAAAAGAAATCCAATTATTGAAAGTGGATGGTACCATAGTTTTATAACCCTAGTGACTCATAATAGTTATTAATGTATTTTTACAAAGATGAAATGTAATATTAAAATATAACTTGACCACTTCATTAAAAATATATAAAATATCATATTTTTTTGGTATAATTAAAATAATAAATTTATAGAATATTGATAAAAATATTTAATTTTAAAAAAAATATAGTAACTTTAAAGGAATATTCGATGAAAAAAAATAATTATTGTGGAAAAATTAATTCTTTCCATAAAAATTACAGAAATAACATTTTTTATAAGTAAAAAAGGAATTCAAATAGAAAGTTATTCAAAAGGATCATTTTATCATTTATAATGGAATTAAATTTTAGTGAAGATAATATTTTTTGAAAATTTATTCAAAGATAAAAATATTCATAAAACTTTTGGAAGATCTTGGAAATGGATGGGAAATATTTTCAAATTGAAAAGAATAAATAAGTTCATATTTTCATAAAATCATTTAATAAATATTTAAAATAAAAAAAGAGGAAAATGAAACTAATACAAGAAAATTATTTAAATTATAATAGAATAAGAAAATTGATGGTGTTTAAAGGATAATTATTACAAAATTTCCCATAATATAAATTTATCATAAAAAATCTTGATAATAAACAAGATTATAACCTAAACCCTCAACAATTTGGTAACTTTTGAATATTAACCCATTTTAAAGAAAAAAATTCAAATGAAAAATAAAATACCAAGAATTTAATCATAGGAATTCTATAAAATATAAATAGTGAATTATATTCACCATATGGACACAAAAATATGCATAACATAAAACATGTCCAATTGAAAAAAAAATTAGGATGAAGACAACTTACATTTTTGGTGATATCTAAATAAAAAAATCCTAAAGGAAATAACTTTACGTACTTTTAAAATCCAAAAAATTTACATCTAAATTATAAAAAAATACATCCATGGGTAGTATATGCACCATAGAAAAGAAAAAGTGGTTAATATTTCTTATGACTCATTTGATTTTTTATTAACATGGTGATAGGTTAGAAAGAGAAGCCAATGTTTATTTATTCTTGAAAATAAATTTTTTAAGATCCTAAAAAAGGATGTTTTGTTATTTTCATATTAAAAAAAGAAAATATATATCTGAGAAAGATCATCTGACCAAATGACATCACTGGTGAATATATTGTCGGAAATACCATCTACTATAGACTTAGCCTCTTATAAAATCCCCATTTCAATTACAGAACATGGAAGAAATTGAGGGATAGAGATGATATGAAAAACGAATAAAATTGGATCGAATTCTACATTTAGAAACTTCAATAATCTCCAATGTTATAACCAGTACTCGATAATAACTCTAATGAGCATAAATTTTATAGGATACGTTGATGGGAAAAATATCCCATATGACACTACAATGTGGAATATTCTACATGAGATGCACCTATGGAAATATTTATGTGGCCATCATGAGGTTTCATATATAGATTATTGTTCATATACAGATGGAAGACACCTCACGTGGTCAGTTGAATCCATTATATGAAATCCACACGATACCCATCTCATAAGGTCACATGATCCCAATATCATGTGGTCACATTATACCTAAATCATGTGATATCATGATCTTGTCCTCAGTGGTCATCTCTAGTGGATTATTTATGCATACTAAACCATCCACATGATCTGTTTTACCTAAAAACAAGGATTCCCTACAATGTGATGTCTCCTCCCACATAGATTCATCAATACATTTCAATTTGAAATAATGGAAGAGTAATGTGAAGTATATTTTTCCTAATATATATAATTATTCTATACAAATCAGCAGACCTATATGGATTGCTTTAGCTGTGGTAAATATTTAGAAATGGACCACTTAATATATCCTCCTATAACACACATCCAGAATAAAATAAAACTAAATCACATGTTAAACCCAAGGGATAAATATACATCAATGATATATTAAAACATAATAAATATCTCACAAAATTCCACCAGCCACCTTAAAAACCATTACATAAAACCTCAAAGGATTATCTATGAATTTGAACATATGCTCTTCCTTAGACATATGTACCCATAATGGGTTTCTTAACTATAAAATTATATTCATATTATATCATAATAACCTCTAATTTTTTTAAATCATAGTATGTTAACAAATGAGGGAGGACTCTTTATGTAATAAAGCACATATATTTCTAATAAAAAGTAATATTTCCCATTATACCCCAATTTTATTAGTGCATAATGTGACTTCAATATCTCCAAGAAAATTTCTTTGCACATTATACACTTCTAATCATATCTTATATGCCATCATTCTTTATAACATAGGGAAATTGAATCATAATAAAGGGTGAGCTTAAATTATCAATTATAGTAAACATAGGATATATCAATTGATGATCTTATGTAAGAATAAAACTAGCATAAGGGAATGAAAGCATAATACATGTGGCCGAGAAAAAAATAAAATAATATACACCAAAAAAATATTATATCATAAAAAATGATTCATGAAATAAAGATTTAACATAAGGTAATAATCATTTGAGGTAACAATCATGAACAAGGTAAAATAAACATTTTATAAAATATTTGTTAAAACTCATTGAATGAATAGTGAAGACCTGTTGGTATCTTGGGGAATCATATATTCACCATATAATTTCTTAAGTAGGATAATTCAAAAATTCTTTTATGGTTAACATAAAAATAATTAACTCTGTCATCTCTTAGAAGTTTCTATGGTTATGTAAACTCTATCTTATCATATGTGTGGCTTCTATACAGTTAATTCCATAAAAATACCTAATACATTAGAGATATATATCCATCTAACTAGTCATAAAGACCTATATTAGGATAAGTCATAATATTGTTCTATATTATTCTTACCCATAATCATTAATATCTTCTAATAACTGTAATATGAATAGATTATGGAGGTTATTCATTTCATCATAAAACTTATAGAAACAACTAGTATTCCATCCATAACTTGATTTACTAGTATGAAAGTAATGAGTTTTATAGTATGACCCCAAAACATCAACATCATATGAAATCCAATTATAAAATGTGAATGGAATCATATTTCCATAACCCTAGATAATCATAATAATTATTAAAGGATGTTTACTAAGATAAAATATAATATTAAAAGATAATTTTTACATTTCATTAAAAAGATGAAAAATATCATTTTATTTTGATATTAATTTAAAAAATAAATTTATAGAATATTTCTAAAAATATTTACTATAAAAAAACTATGGTGAGTTATAATGAAATATAATAACAAAAAACATACATGATTGTGATAAAATTCATTCATGACATAAACATTACAAATAGGGAACTTGTTTTAAAATTCAAAAGTGAGTTATACAGAAAAAATTTCAAAAATTTCAAAAAAAATTCAAAATTATTTTACTAATAAGATAATAAATTATATATGGGGTTTAAACATTAATTTTTATTAAATTTCCGATTATTTAAAAATATCATGAGCAATACTAAAAATAATTTACATTGTTACATAAAACCTCACAAAATTTGAAACTTTTGAATTATAACACATTTTAATGAAAATAATTCAAATGAAACTTAAAATAACAAGAATTTAGTTATATTAATTTTATAAAATATAAATGGGGATGTATATGAACCACATAGACACAAAAATGTGCATAACATGAAACATATCTTAGTGAAATAAAATTAAGAAGAAGAAAACTTAAAATTTTTTGTGATCTATAAATCAAATCCTCCTAAAAGAAAGAACCTTAAATGGGGTATTAAATCCACTAAAATTTCTGGTAAATAATCATAAAAAATATCCATGGGTAGTATATACACCACATAGAAGAAACATGTGGTGAATATATCATGTGGTTTAAATTATTATCTTTTAACATTGTGATTCCTTAGTCAAAAAACACAAGGCTCCTTTATTAAGGAAAATAAAAGTTATAAGAGTTTAAAATATAGAATTTTATTATAGTCTTATTAACAAAAAAAATTAATTTTAATGAATATCATCTGACCAAATGATATATATGGTGAATCTATTGTTGGTAAGGCCATCTACCAGGGAGATAGGCTCTTATAAAAACCCTATTTCAATTTGGGAACGTGGAAGACATTGAGAGATAAAGAGGATATAAAAAGGAAAAAAATCTTGGCTCAGATTCCGTATTTGGAAACTTCAGTATGATGTAGAGGTAAAACTAATACCGGATAATAAATACATAGAATATAAATTCTATATGAGACATTAATGTAAAGAATATATCATATGAGACTAAAATGTTGAAATTTCTACATGAGGAACGTGCAAGAAATTTTTTACATGATCATCATGAGGTTTCATAGCTAGAATATGGTTCATAGATTGAATTTAGAAACCTCACATGGTTAGGTCATAACATTATATAAAAGACTTGTGACACCAATATCACCAGGTCACATTATCCCAAAATCAAAAGGTCACATGTTACCTACATCACGTGATCTCATGATATTAGACTCATTTGGTCACCTCTAGTGGATTCCTTATGCATACTCAACCTTCCGCATGGGGTGTTTTCATATAAAATAGGAATTCCACACAATGTGATGTCACCTCCCACATGGATTCTTCTATAAATTTCAATTCGAAATAATGGAGGAGTTTAGTGATTTCCCTTTTCCAAGTTCAGATACGTATTACATACCAATCCAGAAGGCCTATATATGTTGCTTTATCAAATGTAAATACCCAATAATGGTCCAATTGAGACCACATCCAATGCGACATACCATACATTACCAGGGTTTCCTCACTAATGAGAACCCCTTTTAACGTTTATTCCATTGATAAAAGGAGTATCCTCATTTTCACCCTAGATTAGTATAACCCTCAAAGAGACCATGGTTGTTGAATCCTTTTATAAAAAGTTTCCCAATTAATAATTCAATAGATTTGTTTTGACCTGACTCATATTATAAACCCTAGCTGTCAAAAAACGTAACAATATTTCCCTATATGATTAATATATTTCAAAAATAAATTAATCGACCAAGAATACAAAAATGATGTAATCTATACACACACCCATAAATTCCCTTAAATGCGAGAAAACCCCCTTCCTTTAGATTGGTAGTAGGAAGGTAGATGAGATAATTGGAATCCACCTAGAGTAATCCCCAAAACATTCAAGATGGATGATATACTCCTATCTATGTACAAAACCCCAACCAACTAATAGGTGGTAACATATGAGTATGATATTCACCTTTGGGTATAATACCCAACATGGTTAAATTGGAAATACCATTGACAAGACATGTATAACCAACATGGGATTCCACATCATGTATAAGACCGATTCAAAAAAAAATTAGCAATGCATTTCATCCTCTTATATTTGTTATTTATCACACTAAGAAGTACTGATCTAAATTTATTCTGACATTGGTATAATTAAAACATATATTTCTTGGGCTTCCTCCAATGTTGTAAGCACCAATCACACTCACCATGGGCTTCCTTTTTTAGTGTAATCCCTTACTATATCTTCTCTTTTTCAAATTCCCATAATCTCCTGCAAGACAATAATTAGAATATATATGATCCCCATAAATCATCATAGGGAAACATCATAATCATATACCTCACTAAGTAATATATTTTTTTTTACTTTTCATAACATTGTTTTCCCAAAAACATGATGTTAAAATGTGTGCCCAATATCCTTGATGAACAATGTCAAACTTCAAAACAATGTATATATAATTAAACATTAAAATCTACAGCATGGTCCCATCACATGACCTTCAAAAATGGAGCTTTAACTATATAGGAACCAATTCCTATATCTAATAATATATTTAGTATTATTTATCAAGTCTTGATACCAATATTATCAAAAATTAATTATATCATAATTTACCATACCAGGATATACTCCAAGAATAAACAAAATCTTTTAATTGATTGAATACCCGATGATATCATGACTCCATATGAAGGGCCACATTACCACCTAGTCCTATCTTATTTTATCAGGGGTCATATTCTAAGGGAGTTTTTTCCAACTGGTTTATATCCCAAAAATAATAATTCATCTATCTAGAGGGGCATATTCCTATAGATTATCATCACACCTTAATTCATAAGACAAATCCCAAATCAAATCTTTCTTTTTCACGATAACCCATATTCGAACTAGAAAACCCCACCCATCCTCATGGGGAATTCCCCTTATGAGGTACATTATAATGTTACACTCATTTATAATACCCAAATATCCATTTCTAGGTACATTTAATGTAGAATTTCAAACCCATATTAATTTAAATTTATATGAATTTTTCCATGTGAAATGGACCCAAAATGAATTGAATATCACATTATGTGGCACAAATCAATGATGATTATGATTCCAATTATCCATGTTTTTAAGAAACCTATTTAATGGGACCAATAAGAACATCAAACACCAACAATATCA
The DNA here is from genome assembly GCA_963277665.1 of Viscum album. Taxonomy (NCBI): domain Eukaryota; kingdom Viridiplantae; phylum Streptophyta; class Magnoliopsida; order Santalales; family Viscaceae; genus Viscum; species Viscum album. The sequence continues at coordinate 881,689,853 of OY728132.1, forward strand.
ATAGATGAAATTAAATTATATAGTTATTGACATTGATGATTTAAACTCATATACAATCCCTTCACTCGATAAGGGAGGAGATCAATAACCTTTGACATATAAAGATGTATTCTCACACATTCACACCCATAATTAGTCCTCACTATTTCATGAGATAAATGAGTAGAATTTTCAACATTACAAGGTAATATTCATGAACATATATTTAATCTATAAGAGAGTATTGAATAAGGAAATAACTCCCTCCAAAATGTGTGGATAACCCTATCCTCCCATCACATTGGCTTGATTCACATTTGAGGAGTTGTTGTTATGTCATAGTGACCATATTTCATTGAAAAGTATGACCTTGTAATGGAAATAAATCATATGGACTTCATGGTTGAATAAAAAAACTGAACTAGGTGTGTAACTTGTAATACTGAAGTCTTTTAGTGAATAAATGACATCACTACCACCGTTTTCACCAATAAACATAATACGAGATATATGAAAACAATGAACCCAATGTTATATTATAATCAAAAAAAATTAAGACTTTATGTAATTAAAAATAAATTTTTTTAGTATATATATTTTCAAATACTAATCAGTGATGCTTTACAAATTGTTAATTTTTTCATTGGTCGTATGTTAAGGTAATAAAGTATTTTATACTAGTCTTCGATCCAAATAAATAAAATCATCATCATTATATGATCATTATTTAGACATGGTGATTAGGAAAATGTAAAAAATATAACTACAGATCATTTCTTCTCATTCAGTGTCTCTAGTAATATGTTTTTATTATTATTTTGGGATATTACCATCACAATAGTACCATTAAAACCTAAGAGAATTCTTGGGGGAGTCTCTACATTAAAATGTATAAGAACTCAACTCATTAAAGGGAGATTGTGGTTAAAAATAATGTACCCATTTCCAACACCAACCATTTTAGAATCCACTACCTAAAAAAAAGAATACATGACTATTATAACTAAAAGATATGGGATAAACCATTGTAAACACAACTACATAGGATGCATAAGAGGGACCCCCTATCAGTCGACATCATCAATTATACAAAACTTATACTCTTCAGTAGCAAGAAGAGAAGGGTTTTCACAAGATATATACACAAGTTAATAAATATAGGTAACCTTGATGGTCTCATCATGGGAATTGTCCTACCACAAACATGTTATGAGTCTATAACCCTATTCACTTTGAGAAATCTAATCAATATACTTTATCAATTAGTAGGGAAGAATTGAATATTTTGGTTCCCACATATCAATACCACCCATATTTCATTGATGAACCTAATGATCTCGGTAATATTATGGTTCCCACTATAGGTAATAATCCATATATTATAGAAATTGAGTGAAAATTTCATATTATTTCTCCCACATATCATGTTGGTCAGTATACTCCAGTTGTTGAAGTAGGACATGATAATTCATATATCCCCAATATGATTGATGTTACCTTCCAACATATCCTGTAAACATCATAGGGGTATACCCATATCCCTTCTAAAAATCTTCAAAATTACCCACATATTTTGGAATCCTTCAAGGATATCCATATACATATTCTGAAAATAACAATGGGACCTGAAAATAATCATATTCCCACCACTGGGGTATTGAATCCATATATTCAGATAACTACTCATGAAAAGGCACATATTCTCTCTCTCATTTAAGAGGATCACCAGCATAACCTTATAAATTACATCGTAGATGATCAGGATCGCATCCCTATTATGAATAGGTTTCATTAATAGAATTGAACAGTCACCATAAGATGTGTATAAACTTGTTTTAGAAATATCAGAAAGAAAAATAAAGATACCAGAGGAAAATCGAGGCAACTCTTATATATCAACCCACATTCAAAAAATTTCCAGGCATACACATTCCATGGTAGTGGGAAAAAATATTGGCAGATTCTGACCCCCAACAAGTATTAAGCTTATATTTCTACTCCTATCAATTAAGGAGAATATTAGCACACATCATAGGAGATATAAGAGGGGGATTATATTCCATCTCCCATTATGAATGATCATCCATATATTATAAAGTAGAATGAAAATCAGAATCGATCACATATTCATGTTCTACCTATGGTTTATCATCATATTATTATATCTAATTCTAGGTAGGCTCTATCCCTACAAATAATTGAGGAAAATTCCAAAATTATCTGAAAGATACTCAATAGTGGGAATATACCTCACCAAATATCAGAGAGATTCATTTTCATATTCCGATAAAGAGTTATATACCATTTAGATGGGTTAAAATTCATAATGGATCCAACTAACCATATTTTCCCTTGTATACTAATGGGGAGTATCTAAAGAAAATAACTATTGAGAATCGCATACAAATTTATAGAATGATAATATTTATACCATAAACATATACAATGTTATTGAGTCCATACAATGATTATCAATAGTAAAATAAGGATACACTAAGTCTACATCATAAGTAGAAGTATATATTTAACACATAATCCCTTTATATGGAATGATAGAGATGGATCACGCTGAATCCTCTTATAATATCCACTATGGAAATCCTCTCCACAATAATATCTCATATGGACATGGATATCCTCACCATGCCAAAACATGTTATCATAAAGATGTACATAAACAATTAGGTTTGACTAAATACAGTTCCCTATCGTTTGGTAACTATACATTACTATGAACAATAGATAATCAAGTGAAGAAGTTATCATTTATTCCACCACAAATCATGTGTTTTAATTTTCATAAAAACAACCTTAGGTCCAATCAGGTATAGGAATAAACCTTTTAAAATGAGGAAAATATAGTTTATATATGCGGACCATTGGTTGAGGGAAACATTCTAATTATTTTCTGGCACATTACTCCCTTATAATATGAGGATTCCCCTGTAAATAGATATAAAATTATATAGCATATATGCCCCATAAGTTGGAAAACATATCACCACATCATGGAAACACATATTCCATATATGGGATACATTATTTATCTTATGGTGGTAGGAAATCTCTAAAAAAGGGTTGTGTTGATGGCCTTTTCGATGTCACAATATCAAATTTTTTAAAATTATCATAATAATCATAATAATTCATTAATTAATGGTCTGAATAATCTCCAATAGAGAATTTTGAATTCTTAATCCAATGTTCACATTAGAGTGTGTGGTGAATATAGAATGCTACCTTTTTATCCACTCTCATGTTAGAATACACTTTAAAGGATGAAATCCTATAATATTATATCGTTATACAAATTCCTGAGCCTAGAATGTGAATATGTTAACTTCTCAGAACAATACAAATTTTCTACATCTAAATCCCAGAAACAGAACACTCCTCGAGAATAAAATGGCATCATTTTGTTTTATCATGCTTATTTTAAAGCTGAAAAGGAAACCTAGTTTAGGAAAACAGGGAACCCAAAAATTAAGAAATCCATAGACGTAATTTTATTATGATGACATTTTATACTTCAGTCATACCAGTAGCGTGTAAAAGAATAAAAAATTCTAATGGTTTTCATAGCAATTTCATCATTTTAAATCAAAGAACAATACTAGCAGAAGGGGTTAAGGGAATTTTCATCATATCCTCCACCACCACCAACTCTGGGAAAATAAATGACCCAATGAATTTAGGATATAAATGTGGAATGTAAAATTCATCCCATGATATAGGGATATGAAATTTATTTCATCACCACTACTACCAATACTAAAGATGTCATCAAAGACCAATTAATATAAATATGCCACCACAATAGTAGCTAGAAAACCCCAACCTGTATGGATGGTTGCATTTTATTAATACTGTCTCCCCAACCAAGGGATTAAATCATCACAAGGAGAAGATAAATCCCAAATGGCGTATAAATATTGTTATTTCCAATGCACGTTATATACTAAACATTAAGGACCCACAATGAAAAATTTGTAATAATCTCTTTTTAGATCACTCTAAATAAGACACTCCCCATGGAATAGGATGGAGGGGACATCAAACAATGAAGGGTGGATAAACCAAAATGGATTCCATGAAGGTGAGTAATATAGAGGAATTTCAAATATCCATTGGTGAATATCTTGAAGATAGTATAAATCAAAACAATTGAGAAGCAGATGATGAAATGAATTCATCTATTCTATATACCTTTACTAATAACATAAATACCAATTGGGAAGATGATAATATAGATACATATGAACAAGAGAGAGAGGTGAATATCTAATATAAAGCATACACAATGTAACATTTAGAGGGTGTCCATACTTGAAATTAGATATAGATACAGAACCTTTAACCTCCAAAAACTAAAATAATAGCCCTATTATGTTCATCGGCTAAAGATAATGAGAAATGAGTGTAATTATCTTATTTTTCACTTAATAAACTAAAGAATCTTCTATTGAGGATACATTAGAATAATAAGAAGAACATACTCAAGAGCTAAAATGGATCAATGTTGAGATGATCAAGGGAATTATTAACCTTAAATACAATTAAAATATTGGAACTATTATATCCCATTCAATTCATTTTTTTATCTAGAAAGAACTTGTTCAACAACATATAATGTTTTTTCATACTATCTTATTTGGACCCATACCACCCGTTAACCTAACCTTGAAAGATATGAACAATAGACATTTCCATCCACTAGGACCGCATGTGCCAACTCATCATTCCAATTATACTAATCTCATTTAGACTAGGTTGTAACATCAAACACTTGTAACTTGTCCATAAGAATCCTCACCCACTATCAATAATAAATCTTCCCCTCAATATATGACACCAAAAAATTATTTCCCTTGATCAAATACCTCATAACATATATGGATTCCATAGAGGTAAATATCACTTTGGTATAACCCAAGATAACACCATACACTAGTTGGGTGGACATGGACCCTCCTTAATCTGACAATAGAGGTGTTACATTCTCATCCATTAATGGGACATGTGATAAGAAACAATAATTGATGAGTTTTATTATGCTATTGTAGAACCATGATGGGAACACTTGAGAACCAATATTTGAATAAACTATGGAGTTTTTTATGTACATTGAAATGATAAAGTCTTTTATATAAAATTAACCTATCCAAAAAGTCAATTATCAATTGGGTAGATTTATATCACTAATTTCTATATGAATTCCAATTCATTGTGATGTCCTAAACAGATTGAAACTCAAGGGTTCCCTAAGCATGTGGTCCGCATGGCCTTAACTATTCCACCTCTTAAGCTAGAGGAGGGTAACTTGAATCGAGAGCTTTGGGTGTATCAATGGAGACTCTATTCCCTAATTCCAGAGTTGGGAACAATGGATATAATAAATAGAGAAATAGAGGAATAATCCTTATAATAGAAAACCCAACAAAAATAGAAATAAATATCCATGAAATGAATAAATATGATCACCTAGAAACTGAATCATATATAAAAAATATTATTTCATTTAATGTATCTAAAAAACTAGAAAATAGGTATACATGAAAGCAGATGATACATTCTTTTCAAAATAATAAAAAAGGAACAAAAAATATGCATCATCCCAAGTGTTGGCTTGGTTATCTTCTAAGAAGTTCCATCACAAGAAATGAATCAAGTAATTTTTCCAAACCAGAACAATTACCCTTATCATGATCATCATGCATATAATCTTCAAGGCGCACCAAACATGGTCTGAATAGGATATGAGAAAAATCTCAATAGGATGCCATCAACGATGCCTATAAAATACAATATATGTATATACATTAAATAACGTGGATGAAAATAATAATGTAATGATAGTACAATAATGTAAAATGTAACACCCCAAGATTTCATAGTGTGTTATTTCTTCAAAATAATTCAATAACTTGCACTACACGCAACACCGAGTTCAATCACACCATGACTTACAAAAAAAGCCATTCAAAAGAGGTTTTCAATAGTATTATCTAAATTTTAAACTTTACATAATCCTTATAATTTTAGAATCCATATTATGAGTTTCTTAGATATAATGCAAGAACAAATTCATTTTAAGTATTGAAATTTTATCAACTTTTAATAGTGAACCCTCTTTAAATACAATATTTTAATCTTTTTGACTAAATGGGGACATCAAAAATTTAAAATGAAACATCCCAAGCTTCCACGGTACGCTTTCTTTAAATAATACAGTAGCATGTGTTGTACGCAACCTTGAGTTTTAACACACACCACAACCAATCAAACTAGCCGTTATGAATAGTAATACCTACTTTTCCAAATTATATATATTTTATATTTTAAAATGGACTTCATTTCTGGATTCGAAATATCGAATTTAGCCTAAGGTGAAATTTTGGTACTTTTCGGATAACTTTCATATTTTGATGAATAGTGAAAATTACTAAATTTTAATTAAAAACAACTTTTTTAATCAAAATAATTAATATTAATAAATTATGAATTTGAGTGGTTTTAAAGTATATTTAGAATATATTTTTACCATTTACTATAATTTTTGTCATTGGACATAATTTTACAATTAAACCGAACATAAACAAGTGTCAATCTTTTGATAGTTATTATCTCTTAAAAACACGCTTTTTGTTTTGACAGCGGGAATTAATTTTAAATTAATTTCTGCCACTTCTGTGTTTTGAATTTAGAAAAATGGATTCCATATTTGGAATCAGGATGTCCAAATTTTGTAAATAGGTAACTTTTATTTTTAGACATTTTGAATAATTACTATGGTAAATATTTTATTTACTATGGTTAAGGGTAAATCTGGTAAATAAGGAATAAAAAATAATATTATAATAATACTTAATTACCCTAAAACGTGTCCTAGACTTATTGGTTGATAAATGATCGACCATAGGCATCTTTGGGTCGACTTGGGGACCCCATGGTGCCACTTCAAGGTGATAGGGACACTTTATTTTAATTAAGTTAAAATGAATACAAAAATGACACAAGTATATATATTTTAACAAAACAATTGTTACATAGGGTTATATATGTTGGATTTTAGATTATAAATATTAATTAGAAAGATAAAAAGATTTCCTACATAATGATATTTTAGTTATAATTTTTAGACATTAAATAAGTTATTTTATTTATGACACAATGATGATGCAGTAATTACTATAATAGTGAAAAATTAAAATAATTGATATTATAAATCCCCAAATAAATATAATATGAAACTTTTAATGAATTAAACTAATTTTCTAGGATAATATGATATATTAGGATTGATTTAATTGACTTTGTTCGAAGTAATCAATCTGTTATGAGTTTCACAAAAATCAACTAATGAATAGTGTCAAAATTGACATAAAAGAGTTTTTAAAACAAATATTATATTATTAATTGATATTAAATTCCTAAAGATCTAAGGTTCGGCCAAGAGACTTATATCATGATAGGTGTATCATTATTGGACCACTTGTGGGTATCTTGTATGTATATGGTATTTTTATTAACCATATAATATAAAAATACAAAGAGACATTGTAAAAGTGAAACTAATTAACTTAGAGTTAATACTTAAGGATAAGGTTAATATAAGTACCCAAACCTGTCTAAATTCTATTGGTTGAGTTGTTTTCAACCCATCCCCACCTTAACCTTTGAATAGTAATCTTTGGAGCCATTTTAAACCGAATATGAATTTATTATAAACTGATATCTCTAGCTTTTCCAAAGGTGCCCCTCACCTCTCTTATAAAAGGGCACTCCTCCTTCTAATTTATTCACACCTTCAAAGCCTTTTGGTTCGGCCAAACTCTGCCCAAATACTCTCCCAACTTCCCTCACTAAAACCTAGAGGCCTTAGTTTGATCCGAAAGCCAACCTAAGGAGCCCTTTTGATCAAATCAAAAGGAAGAACCCGAAGAAGAGGTAATAATTTCACCACCCTTTTCTAAGTTCATTTCTTCTTCCACTTCTTCTTACTTTGTTGTTACCATTATAAAATAATAAATCCAGTATCATATATATACTGTGATGTTATTATAAATATGTTACAACCATATTAAGTATTCTATCCACCCTTTGAATAACATGTCACCATACGTGCGTACGTACGGCTTACCGTCTCCACGTCATGGTGTAATTGTTATTCAATATAATATTATTTGGATGGGTATAATAATGATGTGTAACTCATGTAAATAATAAATATAACATGTTAATAATTCTGTATATATGATATACCATCCATTTATATATTATTTTAATATCAAAATAATGATATTGTCGCTCGTGCGTACGTACGGATTACCGTCTCCACGAACGCGATGAGATTCATTCTCCATCATATCCATTCAAGTATAATTATCATTTTATGATTTAAAAATGATGTTTAAGGACTTGATATCATTCTGGATATGAATAAGATACAACAAACATGGCTTATGTAACAAAACATATAAAAGAAAATGAGTAAGTTAACACCCGAAACGACGATAATTCTAAGATATTATTAACAAATCAATGTTAAAAGATCATATATGATATCATATTAATATATATGATTCTTGTATAATTTAATAACAATTATTTCACCATTATACAGGAGGTTAACCTACCCCAACCAAGGAAAAGTACAAGGTAAGGGATTTTCTTATCTCACATTCAATTCCGTGAGATTTCCATTGTTCGCCACTAAATTTTTGAAAGTGGTGTATTGTGTACTGCCATTTGATATATATTATCATGATTCTCTTTATATTAATGTTATTCTGTAAATCATTTGGTGGTTATTAAATTTTGGCCATACGACTCAGTTGATTAACGTGGTAAGGGGTTTTCATCTCACTCCTTATTCCTGTGAGATTCATATCATATTGCCACCATCACCTTTTGTGTGGTGTATGTACTACCCATAATTATATTCTTTGTGTAATACACTCTAATTTATGTGTATTTACATATTTATTGTATGATACCTCTTTTATGGGTCGTAAGTTTCATAAGTTACTAAATTGGTAAGGGTTATTTCACAATCTCTTCATTATCCGAGGTTGTTTATATGTAATAATCTACTAGGATCTCTTTATCATCTACATCCATGTTTCTTCGAAATGTAATTCAAAACATATTTATTATTTACAATAATATGGGTTAAAGTCATTTATACCCTTGTTTGAATTTTTATAAGAGGTTTATAAAGGAATATTTCCGTCATTTTCAAAACAAGGTCCTTTTTAACCTTTTCGACAGAATTAAGGTAAGAATGTTTTTTTATCTTATACGGCGGGTGCGGCTATTTTTTGCCGTTATAGAATCTTCAAAGCTTCCCTTACAATCTTATAAGATTATTTTCAAAGAAAATGTTTTATTTTATACGGATCTTAAATGATTTCAAAATAAAAGGAGATATTTCTTTAAAAAGAATTTTGATTTCATCTATGTCAACATCCTTTGATGGATTTTAAGATTATTTGAAGTTGATTTATTATGATACAAAACTTATATATTGTATTGAAGGTTTTGTGATATGTTTGACTGTGGATGTGCTATTTTTATACCATTCATAGTTTATGGTGAAAGTATTGACATTTCGTATGCTAGTTCCAATAAGAATGTTTATGTTATATTTCAACCTTTACTTCATATGAATGTGTTGGACAAGTATGTTCAAGGTTGGGGACTGGTTAAAGTAAGCCCTCCAGGTTGGGGACTGGTTAAAGTAAGCCCTCCAGGTTGGGGACTGGTAAAAGTAAGCCCTCTAGGTTAGGGACTGGTAAAAGTAAGCCCTCCGGTTTGGTCTCCGGTTATTAGAGGCACTCCGGGTTGGTGTCCGGTTATTAGAGGCACTCCGGGTTGGTGTCCGGTTATTAGAGGCACTCCGGGTTGGGTTCCGGTTACAGTTAGCCCCAAGGTCTTGGGATGAGGCCTTGAAAAGAAATTAAAGTTTAGCATTATGCATTCCAACATTATGAAAGTTGTTATTTATTTTTGCATGTGATTATTCGATTAGTAGAATATCCATGTGAATAAGTAAATGGAATTATTTCATTTTACTTTTGCCATACTATGTTGAAGTTCGAGTTTAAAAGGCTTTTGTTTTAGTAATTCATTGCCTTAAATGTTTATGCTTATTGTTGAATGTTCCGCTATATTGTTATCCTTACTGGGCATTTGAGCTCACCCCTTTTCTATGGTATATTTTTCCCAGGATGTGAAGATGTAAGTTATGAATGACCTTCAGGGATATTATGAGGGGATTATAGTGTGGACTGTGGAAACATTATGTTGTTGTTGTAGTTTTTCATTTTATGTTGTAATGTAAAACTTATGAATATATCTAGTGTTTCCAAGGCTACTAAACCAATCGGTCTTTCGAGATTTGATCTTTCTTGTGATCATGCCAATGTTATGTAATAATGCACCGACTCTGGGTAACTGGGGTCGGGGCGTTACAGTTGGTATCAAAGGAAGTTTAGTACAAACCTTGGAAACTAGATTTATATAAACTCTGATTAGAGCACGTAGACCTAAGATGAACTTTGAGGATTAGTATAGAAGAACTTCCTAAAATTTTGGTATTGTAGAGATTTTGTGAGTTTTCTGAGCAATACATCCCTATCTGGATACGAGCTGGTAGAGGCGGCTCTGGCACAGATGTACCTAGGGGTAAAACCCGAAAACACCGCTTTGAGCTAGACTCGAACGGGAACTGGTGCACGACAACGGGCCTTGCTGCACTCTTGGTTACGACACTCCCGGGGGATATGCTTAGGATAACTCTCATTTTCTTTACAAATAATTTTGAAGGGATTATGTGTATATACTTCCTCAAAGAAAACATTTTTATGATTATGGATTATATCCATAAATATTTCAATTTATGTTAAGTGTTTTATAATATGGGATTATGTATTTTGATTCATAAACTGATCTAGTGTATGCCATTGTTTAGAAATGTCGCCCAGTAGAAGGAATGAGAACTCCATAAATGCACATGATCCAAAGAGAAGGAAAGATAATATCTTTCATGGTCTTAAGCTAGAATTTATAAGAGAAATAGTCTCCCATGTATTATCATTATATGAAAAAATAATATCATGTGTTGATAGGATAAGTAAAGAGTTTACTGAGTCCTATGGCTTTGAAGGGAAGCAATATAAGAAAAGGATGGAAGAGAGAAAGATGGATAAAGGGAAGAGGGAAAAGAAGAATTTTCCCATATGTAGTAACTGTGGAAAGAAACACCCTGGAACTTTCCTGAAAGGAATGAGAGTTTTTTATAAGTGTGGAGGAAAAGGGCACAAAGTACGTGACTGCAAGGGTAAGAAAATGGGTTTAAATGTACAATGCTTCATTTGCAAGGAGTTTGGACACTACGCGAACCTATGTCCCAGTCATCAGACTATGCCGCAAATGATGTTATTGGATAATAATCAAGTTATGATAATACCACAGATGAAGAGGAATGATTAGAGTTCTTATGTTGATTATGTCAATTGAGTGTTGTATCAACAATGTAATTGTTATAATAATTATGGAGTATATAAGGATTGTACTGCAGTACTATTTCATTAAGGACTTGAGATTGTGTGGAACAAAGAAAAGTGACTCAATATAAGGATAAATTTTTGGAAAATATATGGTTGAGAGAATGATAAATCATAATATAGTTCTGATACTGAGGTAGTGATTTTGGAATAATATGTGATTGTTTTGGATAAATTATATTGGATATTATTGACTACCTTGGAACTGATTAATGATTTGTATATTCCATCATTGTTGGGGTTTAAAACATTTTTGGATTAATGAAGTATATCCAACATTATATATGGAATAAGGGAGCATGAATGTAATCAATAAGGAATATGGTAATACATGATGAAGGTATTCATATGCTATTACGGGGTAAAAATGATCTATATTATGTTTACCTTCCTTATAAATGTTGGGCTGTGAGTTTGGACAGAAGTATTTTGGATAGTTCTAGTTTGTATTATTTTGGATTTCCATAAAAGGACAACTCAAAGGTCAGGCGGCAACCCGTCGCGTCCGGCAAAGCTGCGAGACTTGAACCCGCAACCGAAGGGCGACAAGGGTGTATCACCTACCACTGGCCCACGAGATGTCCTGGATTAAATAATGTAGTTTTTATTAAAAGATCTTGTAGATGAATTATAAATTTGTTTATTTTGGAACCCTATACGAATAGTGTAAATATAATTTTTTTTACATTCTATTATCTTTTAGAGTGAAAGATGAGTTTGTGGTAGAAATTTATTAATGGATAAAACTCTAATTATAAAGTAAGTATATCTCCTTATGATCTTAGACAATCTCATAAAGAAATTCCTCAATATTAAGAAAAGCAACTTAGAACAAAAATGATTTCCTATATGGTACCTTAAATCATCACTAATTTATGGCTTTGGGATTGTTGGCCTTTTCATAGCCATGTTCTCTACCACTCTCCATCAGATAATTGATGGTTATATTTTTCTTCCATATCCATATTTTCCTACATGGAACCCTAGTATGTGTTATTTTCGGTAATCTTCATAATTTCAACTCTTTATTTTAAATAGAGGCCTCATTAATTCATTTTTCGATGTGGGATTTCAACTAAGTTATTTTGAAACGTCAAAAATGTGTTATCATAATACCCTATGTTTTGTTGAACCGATGGTATTTCAAATCATCATAGATTGATGAATTTAAGGACCTCAATTTTATACTTGTTTGTGATTGATGACCTCAATCACTACCTATAAATATTTACGTTTTTCCTCCAATTATATGTCTCTAATTGCCACCAATGTTCTCCTAATCGAGATCATAATTTAGTGGTGACCCTTTCATTTCTCTTTTCCTCATATTAAGACTAAATTTTAGTAACCCAATTTCCGATGTGGGTTTTCCCACAAATATATTTTCTATTTTCAATCTCTTATTTTCGATGAACAATTTCAAATTGCGAGGACGCAATTTATTGAAGGAGGGGAGAATGTAACACCCCAAGATTTCATAGTGTGTTATTTCTTCAAAATAATTCAATAACTTGCACTACACGCAACACCGAGTTCAATCACACCATGACTTACAAAAAAAAAGCCATTCAAAAGAGGTTATGAATAGTATTATCTAAATTTTAAACTTTACATAATCCTTATAATTTTAGAATCCATATTATGAGTTTCTTAGATATAATGCAAGAACAAATTCATTTTCAGTATTGAAATTTTATCAACTTTTAATAGTGAACCCTTTTTAAATACAATATTTTAAACTTTTTGACTAAATGGGGACATCAAAAATTTAAAATGAAACATCCCAAGCTTCCACGGTACGCTTTTTTTGAATAATACAGTAGCGTGTGTTGTACGCAACCTTGAGTTTTAACACACACCACAACCAATCAAACTAGCCGTTATGAATAGTAATACCTACTTTTCGAAATTATATATATTTTATATTTTAAAATGGACTTCATTTCTGGATTCGGAATATCTAATTTAGCCTAAGGTGAAATTTTGGTACTTTTCGGATAACTTTCATATTTTGATGAATAGTGAAAATTACTAAATTTTAATTAAAAACAACTTTTTTAATCAAAATAATTAATATTGATAAATTATGAATTTGAGTGGTTTTAAAGTATATTTATAATATATTTTTACCATTCAATATAATGTTTGTCATTGGAAATAATTTTACAATTAAACCGAACATAAACAAGTGTCAATCTTTTGATAGTTATTATCTCTTGAAAACACGCTTTTTGTTTTGACAGCGGGAATTAATTTTAAATTAATTTCTGCCACTTATGTGTTTTGAATTTAGAAAAATGGATTCCATATTTGGAATCAGGATGTCCAAATTTTGTAAATAGGTAACTTTTATTTTTAGACATTTTGAATAATTACTGTGGTAAATATTTTATTTACCATGGTTAAGGGAAAATCTGGTAAATAAGGGTTAAAAAATAATATTATAATAATACTAAATTACCCTAAAACGTGTCCTAGACTTATTGGTTGATACATGTTCGACCATAGGCATATTTTGGTCGATTTGGGGACCCCATGGTGCCACTTGAAGGTGATAGGGACACTTTATTTTAATTAAGTTAAAATGAATACAAAAATGACACAAGTATATATCTTTTAACAAAACAATTGTTACATAGGGTTATATATGTTGGATTTTAGATTATAAATATTCATTAGAAAGATAAAAAGATTTCCTACATAATTATATTTTATTTATAATTTTTAGACATTAAATAAGTTATTTATTTATGACACAATGATGATGCAGTAATTACTATAATAGTGAAAAATTAAAATAATTGATATTATAAATACCCAAATAAATATAATATGACACTTTTAATGAATTAAACTAATTTTCTAGGATAATATGATATATTAGGATTTATTTAATTTACTTTGTTTAAAGTAATCAATCTCTTATGAGTTTCACAAAAATCAACTAATGAATAGTGTCAAAATTGACATAAAAGAGTTTTTAAAACAAATATTATATTATTAATTGATATTAAATTCCTAAAAATCTATGGTTCTTCCAAGAGACTTATATCATGATAGGTGTATCATTAATGGACCACTTGTGGGTCTCTTGTATGTATATGGTAAGTTTATTAACCATATAATATAAAAATACAAAGAGACATTGTAAAAAGTGAAACTAATTAACTTAGAGTTAATACTTAAAGATAAGGTTAATATAAGTACCCAAACCTGTCTAAATTCTATTGGTTGAGTTGTTTTAGACCCATACCCACCTTAAACTTTGAATAGTCAACTTTGGAGCCATTGTAAACCGAATATGAATTTATTATAAACTAATATCTCTAGCTTTTCCAAAGGTGCTCCTCACCCCTCTTATAAAAGGGCACTCCTCCTTCTCATTTCTTCACACCTTCAAAGCCTTTTGGTTCGGCCAAACTCTTCCCCAATACTCTCCCAACTTCCATCACTACAACCTAGGGGCCTTAGTTTGATCATAAAGCCATCCTAATGAGCCCTTTTGATCAAATCAAAAGGAAGAACCCGAAGAAGAGGTAATAATTTCACCACCCTTTTCTAAGTTCATATCTTCTTCCACTTCTTCTTCCTTTTTTGTTACCATTCTAAAATAATAAATCCAGTATCATATATATACTGTGATGTTATTATAAATATGGTACAACCATATTCAGTATTCTATCCACCCTTTGAATAACATGTCACCATACGTGCGTACGTACGGCTTACCGTCTCCACGTCGTGGGGTAATTGTTATTCAATATAATATTATTTGGATGGGTATAATAATGATGTGTAACTCATGTAAATAATAAATATAACATATTAATAATTCTGTATATATGATATACCATCCATTTATATATTATTTTAATATCAAAAGAATGATATTGTCGCTCGTGCGTACGTACGGACTACCGTCTCCACGAACGTGAGGAGATTCATTCTCCATCGTATCCATTCAAGTATAATTATAATTTGATGATTTAAAAATGATGTTTAAGGATTTTATATCATTCTGGATATGAATAAGATACAACAAACATGGCTTATGTAACAAAACATATAAAAGAAAATGAGTAAGTTAACACCCGAAACGACGATAATTCTAAGATATTATTAACAAATCAATGTTAAAAGATCATATATGATATCATATTAATATATATTATTCCTTTATAATTTAATAACAATTATTTCACCATTATACAGGTGGTTAACCTACCCTAACCAAGGAAAAGTACAAGGTAAGGGATTTTCTTATCTCACATTCAATTCTGTGAGATTTCCATTGTTCGCGACTAAATTATTGAAAGTGGTGTATTGTGTACTGCCATTTGATATATATTATCATGATTCTCTTTATATTAATGATATTATGTAAATCATTTGGTGGTTATTAACTTTTGGCCATACGACTCAGTTGATTAACGTGGTAAGGGGTTTTCATCTCACTCCTTATTCCTGTGAGATTCATGCCATATTGCCACCATCACCTTTTGTGTGGTGTATGTACTGCCCATAATTATATTCTTTGTGTAATACACTCTAATTTATGTGTATTTACATATTTATTGTATGATACCTCTTTTATGGGTCGTAAGTTTCATAAGTTACTAAATTGGTAAGGGTTATTTCACAATCTCTTCATTATCCGAGGTTGTTTATATGTAATAATCTACTGGGATCTCTGTATTACCACATCCATGTTTCTTCGAAATGTAATTCAAAACATATTTATTATTTAAAACAATATGGGTAAAAGTCATTTATACCCTTGTTTGACTTTTTATAAGAGTTTTATAAAGGGATCTTTCCGTCGTTTTCGAAACAAGGTCCTTTTTAACCTATTCGACAGAATTAAGGTAAGAATGTTTTTTTAACTTATACGGCGGGTGCGGCTATTTTCCGCCATTATAAAATCTTCAAAGCTTCCCTTACAAGCTTATAAGATTATTTTCAAAGAAAATGTTTTATTTTATATGGATCTTAAATGATTTCAAAATAAAAGGAGATATTTCTTTAAAAAGAATTTTGATTTCATCTATGTCAACATCCTTTGATGGATTTTAAGATTATTTGAAGTTGATTTATTATGATAAAAAACTTCTATATTGTATTGAAGGTTTTGTGATATGTTTGACTGTAGATGTGCTATTTTTATACCATTCATTGTTTATGGTGAAAGTATTGACATTTCATATGCTAGTTCCAATAATAATGTTTATGTTATATTTCAACCTTTACTTCATATGAATGTGTTGGACAAGTATGTTCCAGGTTGGGGACTGGTTAAAGTAAGCCCTCCAGGTTGGGGACTATTTAAAGTAAGCCCTCCAGGTTGGGGACGGGTAAAAGTAAGCCCTCCAGGTTCGGGACTGGTAAAAGTAAGCCCTCCGGT
The DNA here is from genome assembly GCA_963277665.1 of Viscum album. NCBI lineage: Eukaryota > Viridiplantae > Streptophyta > Magnoliopsida > Santalales > Viscaceae > Viscum > Viscum album. The sequence goes on from OY728132.1 coordinate 881,706,800, forward strand.
TTGGTCTCCGGTTATTAGAGGCACTCCGGGTTGGTGTCCGGTTATTAGAGGCACTCCGGGTTGGTGTACGGTTATTAGAGGCACTCCGGGTTGGGTTCCGGTTACAGTTAGCCCCAAGGTCTTGGGACGAGGCCTTGAAAGGAAAATAATGTTTAGCATTATGCATTCCAACATTATGACAGTGGTTATTGATTTTTGCATGTGATTATTCGATTAGTAGAATATCCATGTGAATAAGTAAATGGAATTATTTCATTTTACTTTTTCCATACTATGTTGAAGTTCAAGTTTAAAAGGATTTTGTTTTAGTAATTCATTGCCTTAAATGTTTATGCTTATTTTTGAATGTTCTGTTATATTGTTATCCTTACTGGGCATTTGAGCTCACCCCTTTTCTATGTTTTATTTTTCCCAGGATGTGAAGATGTAAGTTATGAATGACCTTCAGGGATATTATGAGGGGATTATAGTGTGGACTGTGGAAACATTATGTTTTTGTAGTAGTTTTTCATTTTATGATGTAATGTAAAACTTATGAATATATCTAGTGTTTCCAAGGCTACTAAACCAATCGGTCTTTCGAGATTTGATCTTTCTTGTGATCATGCCAATGTTATGTAATAATGCACCGACTCTGGGTAACTGGGGTCAGGGTGTTACATAAAAACCACAATAACTGCTTCATCCTTGAATAGGTTCTGAACATATAATCATTTAATTAATAATGTTCCAATTTATAATAAGTTTCAAAAATACAGAATATGATAAATATAATGTAAAATGATCCAAGTTTTAGAAAATGAATCCTATATTGATGATAATAATAAAATTAGAGCCACAGTTATAAACAATAAATCCTTTACCTCAGGGGTCAGGTAAACGTAGTAATAACATGCAGTCTGGATATAAGGGGTATGAGTGTATTATAAGGGCCATTCCCCAAATCATTCAAATGTAGTAGATACGAATTGTGTTAAAAAAATCTCATCCATGGTAAGAACCAAATAAGAATGAATGGGAATAATAGGGTGAATCCGTTGCACTATGAGACTGAATAAGTAATGCTAGATTGAAGGAGTGTTTATGAGGAATCATAATATCTAAAAAAGAGTGAAGGTATCCCCAAAAATCATGTCGTTCATCCACTCGTAGATAATGACATTGTTCCAAGGTGGGTATCTCCCTTAGAAACTAGCTCCTGGAATTAGAATGGGGTCCTATGAGTACTCAATGAATTCCCTTAGGAGTTTACGAATGGATCAAGTCTGAGCAATCATATAATGATAAAATGGTCCCTATATAATAGACACATTATAGATAATTCATTATTTAATTTGTGGAATAAAATTCCCAATCCATTTGATAAATTAATTGGTTTATTACATTTCTTTTCATACTCGGTTACAAGTTTAAATTGTATATAAAACCATTTATTACTTTGATTGGATTTTCAAATATTAGTTTCATTACTTTACCATTCATAATCATGATAATTCTCAATAAGGACAAAAAACATCACCATTAAATTAAAATTAACTAGGCCAAGTGATATATATAAATATAATTTCATTTTAACAATTAATGATTCATTTATTAATTTAGAAAGTCACCATAGATTGTTAAAGTGTAATATATATACATACTATCAATTAATAATAAATTTATTTGATTAAAAGAATTGTCATTTTTATGACAATGTCTATCTCCACCGAATGGTGGTGTAATTAATCCCATTATGGGTTCCAAAGGAATATAATTGGTCTCACCCAACTTTGGGTGGACAACATTGTAGTTTACAACCTATAATGAAGTGATATACATATATATAAGGGTCTATAGAATATTATCAGAATAATTTTGAGCATTGTATATGAATCTAATAGGAAAATCCTAGTGAAACTGGAATGGTTCACATTGACAATAGTTTATGAAACAATGATACATTTAAGGATGTGTCTAGACCATCAAAATAGAACCTATATTAATCTCCTCGTATAGTGTCAACCTTTAGTTTATCCTGGATAAAAAATAAACTAAATATTAAATCAATGAAAAAATAGGTCTTACGAGCCTGCATCAAAATAAATTTGTCGAGTGGAAGACAAATAGTGTAAGGATTTACAGGACTCAAGGACTTATCAACGCACTTCCATCAAGATAGATAGATCTAGAATCTGAATTTTGATGAAGAAATAAGACCAAATCAAAGGATTATACATGATTAGAGATCAAAATGGGGGGACTCCTTTTTTTGGGAGAGAAATAATGAAATTAGGGGTGTAGAGAAAGAATAGTTGTATGTCCCTTTAAAACATTTCCCATCATTTAAATGCTAGGTAAATGTTTTTCACATCATGTAATGTTCTAGATTTACATTCTAGGTATTTTTCATTACACATCATTAATTGGCCTTCACTAGTCAGTACACGACATGTATTTACTACACACCACATATTCTAAATACACACCTTGTACTTGGCCTATAGTAGCATTCATCCCAAGCAACATTTCTTATAAAAAAGACTTTCCTTAAGGTGTGGTTTACATGTTTAACCAAAAAGAGAGATACAATAGGGTTCTAACTAAAAATTAAAAGGATCCATACCTCACAAAAAATAGGTTCTTATAGTCTTCCCCTTACAGTTAGTAATCACTAATTTTCCGTTTGATGTGTAGTAGAACACTATCTGAGAACAAATACGTCAACTAAGAACATATGTCAGCCGCCATCTACCATGTCTGATCATGTACATGACCATGCTTTCATAGTACTTATACTAAATGGAAAAAACGTCCTCATAGAGCCTTTGTGCTCCACTAAATGATTCTTATTTGATACTCTACAAATGCAAAATCAAAAACTAACTCTACCACATTAGGATTAAAATAATGAGACTGGTAGTCATTATAACAATGAAGTTATGAACCATGGAAACATCATGAATGGAACAACTCATATCAAGTAATAGAAACTCATATGATACCATCCTGACTCTATCCAAAATATCAAACATCCTAACATAAAGAAGTCGAAATATTCCCTTTCCTCAATATCTATCTATACCCAATGTTGGGTGGTACCCATAAGAAAAAATGATCCCCAAAATCCATCTCTGGAGGTCTTTGACAATGATTAAATATTATTTTTATCTAGAATGATCTATATACATATTCATTATGATTAGATGAACATGATCTGAAGTCTCCTTCATGAGAACACGACATTGTAGCACTCTGTCCGCAACCTATAACTAGTATAGGGGTGAATGTGATGGACTACCATTGAGGGATCATTATGATCTATTTTAATCATCACCTGAAATATATTATAGTAGGAGAACTTTAAGAGATGGATATAATTATCCCAATAACTACTAAAATAAATTATTCTCGCTTGGAGATTTTACTATAACACATATATCATATGTTTAGACATGATATTAGTTTGAGTGTGAAAATTTGTGCTCTTAATCAGCTTTGTTCTCATAGATCTCTATAGGCTATGAAAGAACCATGAATTTAATTGATTGTACCAGTTTGAAAAGATAGTACGATGGAACCTATGTAGTTTTATGATCTCACATAAACATAGTCATCCCAAATCCTCAACTGAAAAAGTCTCCCGTATATGAATGAAGTAGGATACCTTTTTAGGTTGATCCGAAACTACTCAAACTACATCACTACCTCGAGGTGACCATAGTGGGATTAGTAGAAAAACCCATTCAACATTTTTCCACATCTATTCGGATACCTGTAGTGGTTGTAATAAGATAGAAGGCCCTAAGAGATTTTCCTTCACATACTAATAGGTGGAACACCTAGTGTTAAAACCTGCTATTTGAGGTTTCATACCATTCCACCAATAATAGCGTCCCATATATTGATACATCTTGTAGATTCATAGATGAATTTACTTATATGAATCTTGGGACTCTCACATCAGTTCCTCTCTCATATCTGTTGGAACCTAGTCACACCCATGTAAAAATGGGAGGTTTTATCCATTAGAAAACCAATTTAAAGGATGATCCTGACCTAAAATACTCATCTATGAAACCATGGCTCCATGATATAAAAACAAATTCTCATAATCTTATATATAAGGGGAGATTTATCTTCCAAATCTTTAAGTGGATACTGCTCCTAATCCTCATGAAACTCTAGATGTATCTCAGAAAATAGGGTCATCCTTTCCAATTTGTAACTAGATTCCTATATGGTTTGTGCCTATGTTTTTTTGGATCGACACATTAGATATTGGATTTCCCTTTTCTTGAAATATATGAAATCTCAAAATCGAATGGATGAAGGTATTCAACCCATGTTCTCTGATTGTGATTCTAGTCACCCAGAGTAATGGTGTATTTGAGGATATTATGTTCTAAATACACCCCAAATAACTCAACCAATAGTTATTATACCTAATATATTATGGAAAATGACTTCTAGATAAAGGTCATGCATAAGGTAATTATGATCATGAGTTATAAACTTGAAAAAACTATATAAAATGATTCTATCTTCTTTCATTTAGAACTATACCTTGCCCGATGCCAGATGCGTTATAGAAAAATGTATATCCTCATGTAGGATCTAGCAGAATCATATTTTGTGCAATGGTTGGAATTCATTTCATCTTCTAAAAGTCCTCACATTCTTCAGGAAAGAATAATATCTCACCCTTCTTTGTAATACTTGTAAGATGTAAAAAAGCGGTGAGAATTATAGTATAAAATTCATGTAATATCCTACCATTCATAAGAAACTCTATATGGAAAAAATGTTATTAGGATTATCCCTAGAAACCACAACACTCACCTTCTCTTGGTCAAGAGATACTCCTCATTATAAGATAATATGTCCCTAAATGTGAACTTTTTTTCTCCAGAATTGGCAATTAGAAACAATTTCATATAGATGATTATTTGTCAATGCATTTGAAATGATCTCAAGGTTTTTAACATGGTTTCTACAAGCATGTGAACACACAAGTATGTCATCCACAATGACCATAAAAAAAGAATACATATAAGGATGAAAATAATATTCACTAATTCCATGAAAATGGATGACACATTCATAAGGCAGAACAACTCAACAAGATAGTCATATAAACCATGCTCACTTAGGATACCTATACATGGTATATCTAAAGTCCTGAATCACACTTGATGACAGCCAAATATCATGTTAATATTTCAGAATACCGTAACTTCTTTTATTTTGATAAATATTTCATCAATTCAATATAGTGGATATCAATTATTAACTATAAATAGGTTCAACTATCAATAATTAGTGCATAAAAGAAGGTTCACATTCACATTCTTGGTGAAAAGAATGGTTGAACCCCAGGAAGAAGTAATGGGTTAGATAGATTCTAAATCCACAAAAATTCACTTGATCTCATAGAGATCTGTAGGTTCTCTCTAATACAGAGGAATGGAAACTAGAGCTACTCCTGGAATGAGATCAATCATAAACTCAACCTATCTATCATTAGGTAATATAGAAAAGTTAACATTATAGACTTCCTTGAAATGATCTACTATGAGAGGAAAATCTCCTAGCTGTATTACATACTTTCAGAAAGACTAAAAATCACCGAAGTCACTCTACCTATCCCATGTTTCTCTAGTATAGATCTACTGGCCGGCATATCCCACTGAAACATCTAGAGAAAACTGAGGCATTTTATCCATTTAAATGACACCGTATAGTGATAGTAGTCCATATAATCATGATATAGAATAAACAAATTAATTTTTGATATAGACATTAAATCTTGTAATCATGCGAATGAAGTGGTCCAATAAGAAGGTATAACTTCCAACCACACGGGACAGTCACTATATTAGCTTATTCCCTTTGACAACATTGCATATAGTGTATATAGGGTTATCATACCACATAAGTATTGAAATTGTATCCTGAGTATATCAATGGTTTATAAATAGGTAAAGGAGTGGGAGTTCACTATATCAAATGAAGAAACAAATAATGGAGGCTTCAAGTGTAGTACTTCATACTATAGATGGTTTAACACTCTAATCCATGAGTATTTGTTGTAAATGAGGTATCTTTCTTGATCTGTATCCACATGGTATGGCTGGACTACCATGAGTAGGTCTGGCCTACTGGTGCCGATAACAAGAAGTCTGACTACCATGGCCACAAGATTTTCCTTACCATATCTTGTCAGTGATACTCAACTCCATACCTGACACGAAAAATGCGATCATGCTTCTGTAGGTAGAGTTTGTGTGGATCCTATTACACTAAAAGTTGATGGAACAATTTGACATAATATATAAAAAAGTTATATACTGTCTCAATCATGGAACTCAGGAGGATATCTATCACAATGAGGATTCATATTCCCTAAATTTCCATACTTATGGTTATAATGGAGATACTGGTGCTGATACTTTGGATGCCACTGATATAACAAGAAACATTGATTTTGTGTTTCCTTATACCATAAGAACTACTAACCTCACTCGACAATAAACCTGTGTGGTAATTCTATAATCTTCTATCAGGTTGAACCGAATGAAAATATCAGGATTTACAATGCTATAAAATGTAGGTAGGTGAAATATATTCTTCCACAGGAAGATGAATTTCTTGATCCCGTCCTCAAAACAACACGCTTATGATTTCTCATCACTAGATTGAAGTGGTGAAAATCAGTAGAACTCACTAAAATGCATTGAAAAATCAATTAATATTACAGGTCCATGATCCAGTTGCATCAACTCTCGGGCTCAGTCAACTCTCAACATACGAGGAATGAAGTAATCATATAAATTAGTCTATAATTCTACCAAGAGCATGCCCTTATGATGACCAGAATAAATAATCACATCCCACTAGGGTTCGGTGGTATCATGCATCATATATGTTCTATGTTTAACCATTCTCTATTGAGGTTTCTCTAGATGTTAAAATATATAAAGTGAGATATACACTAAGACTCAATATAATAAAGACTAACATACCCTAAAAATATGGGAGAGAGATGCTACTGGAACTCACAAGTTAGATCAACCATAGTAGGTGGATGTGAGGTAGCACCCAACATGTACAACATCAAATGTATAATTCTCTCTCAAAGATAAGAGTTAGTGCCCAATTTGGGTATATCAAGTGGTTCCTCATGTGGCGCTCTTAGAGGTATGATTTGAATTTTGAGCCCCACAATCTCTAGAGAATAGTCATCACCATAATCATGAATCATGACACAATGAATTTTGTAGAGGAAAAGTTATAAAAACCCCATTTACATTACTCGGAATTTTTTTTGAGAGAAGTTAGATAGATAAACATAAGCCAGAAACAATAATAAGGGATCAACACCAAAGGGAATACCTCAACTAACAACTTAAAACGTCAGAGGATTGGTATGTTTTCATGATAAATTTACTGGGGTACTATTAGGTGAAGGGTCAACTGCACTTTTCCTCTTCATTTACTAAAAACCATTTTAATTTAAAATCAATAATTTTCATTTACATTTTGTTGTTTCTTATATACATATATTAAGGATTGATTAAATGGATCTTCATTCCAATATAATAAAGTCCCATACAATTTAAAACTAAATGTGATACCCAAATAATTTCATTCTACAACCTCTATACAAGGTCTCAGAATGTAAGGGGCATTATACTGTAGCTCAACATGGTAAATTACCACTTTCAATCCAAAAGGGCCCATACACCACATGAAATGAAACTAGAAAGCGATCATTCTCATACATAGTGAAGATAATGGTAGCATGGATTCCTAGCGAACATCGGTAGAAATTTTAGATTTAATATGAGACCATCAATCTATATAAGAAATAAAATATTTAGATTGTTTTTGAAACTTCAACTAAATAGTTCCTTTACCCTACATAAGATTTTATCCACACAAGAATATATAAGAAGCATATATCACTCAATAATCACATACAACACAAGAAATGAATGTTGTGAAATAAACCTATATAATGTTTGAAATGAATGGAATGTGAGTTCTAGGTGCCTATAATTTTTCCTATAATAATTCAACATTCCATACCAAGCCATGGTAAAATAATTATAAAACATATCAAATACCATAATTCATTTTCATCACCTAATGCTGAAAATATATCAAATCCAATAAAAATTGAAATTTTTCCCATTTTTAGGATACTTGATATTTACCCCAAACATGGGTTAGCTATGCCTATACATGGATTATATCTATGTTCCGTTATATTTATAATCACATTTCTATATTTTCTCTGAAATGTATGTGAAAAGATAAAGAGCTCTGATACCACTTTGTGACATTCCAAACCCAGTTCCACTCAGATGTGCTCTGATCCAGTGGGTCATGTGGCCACAAGCATGCCACCCTATACACCAGAGTTTTCTATTTAGAAACGAGGGCCTACATTGTCCGTGGTGAGAATATGGACTCAAGTTATAGTGGATATCAAGGGATAAAATAAAAAAATATCAAAAGAATCATAAAAATAGAAAATACAGTGGAATCAAATATAAATATTCAATAATCAAATTATCATGAAATTATGGACAATAAATCATATACACTATATATTATTTCAATCCATGTCTCTAGAAAACTTGAAGATAGGTCTTTAGGGTAGTAGCTAATATATGATACACAAAAAAATAAAAAAGAATCCAAAACACTCCATTATATTGAGTGTTAGATTGGTCATCTACTACTATGATCCATACTATGCAAGTAATCAAGTCATGTTTCCAAATTAGGAGTCTTCCCCTTATCAACACATACATATATATAATCATCATGGATACCAACAGATTCCCATATAGGGTGTGAGATAATTCTTTGTAGGCCACCACCAAAAACATATATATAATCCAGTTTGTGAATATAAACTAAAATAGTGTGCAGGAAATTATGAATCTAAATAAATTAAAATAATGTAAATACTCAAATGCCAATCCAAAATAATAACAATAATAATAATAATAAAGGACTTAAGGAAATTCTGGAAATTAAATACCCCAATACCTTCTTTAGCCTCAGTTAGTGTCTGAACTTGTGATAAAAAAGTAATTATGTTTTTGTTTATAATAATTGTCAACCACACTAAACATTATATGGAAAATGTGAAAAAATACATGGTGCTTCCAAGGAATCCAAAAAGTATGATAATAATAAAATTAGATCCAAGTTAATTACCATGGAATCCTCGACCTTATGGGTCTATCCAACTCAATAATAACATGTGGTCTTCCTATAAGGGTTCTGAGTTTAATCTAAGAGAATCCCCCAAGTCATTCCACTATAGTATATTGTGACTTAGTTTATGGATGTCTTCCAAGGTATGTTCATGATAAGCATGAATGATCCCAATGGGGTGAATCCATGGCCCCAATTTTCAAAAGACCTTAAGATGGATCCATGGAGTGTATATGAGGCTTCTTAAAATCTATTAGATAGTTAAGAGATCATATCGTGTCATGTTTGGACTCCTTTAGCAGATAAGGACCATACTACAAGATGGATATGTTTAATAGAAATCAGTTCCTTTAAATGGAATGGCGTTCTCAGAGTTCCCACGGAATTCCCTCTAAAATCCAAGGCTCGATCTAGTCTGACCACTCCTATAAAGATAGGAAGGTTTATATTCAATAAGAACCTTATATATAAATCATTATTTAATTCAAGACATGTAATAGTCATTCATTTTATTGTTCAGTAGGTTCATTCCAATTCCTTTCATTCTAGATGATAAGGCTAAATAGGACATAAAAACATTGATTAATTTAATTCCATTTTCTATTATTATGACCATTTATTTACCTTTTGTAATCATGAAAGGGTGGGATAAGGACATGTAACCATAAATCTTCAATTAAATTTAAATAGGTTTAGATATATATATATATATTGATATACTTTCCATTTAATGATTTAAAGATTAATTGATTAATTTGGACACTCAATTTAGAATGGTCAAGTTAATTATATATACACACACTATCAATTTAGAAATCATTTATTTTACTAAAAAACATAGATTTATTATGTCCAAGTCTATCCCACCTAAACGGTGGGATAGGTTAAACAATTATGGTTTCCAAATACATAAAAGGGGTCGCACCATACATGAGGTGGTTAGAATTGAAGTTTCCAAAAACCAATTAATTGATGAACACACATAGAATGGGATATAGAATAAGAGAGAAATTATTATAAGCATGGTATATGAATTTAATAGGAAGTGAACTGTGAAAACACTCTACGGAACAATGGAAAAATATTATTAAATAGAATTATGTTGATGGAAGAGTCATATACCACCAAAACAAATCCTATAACACTCTCCACATACAGTATTAGTGTTTAGTTTGGCCTGAATTAAATGAAAATAAAAGAATTGATCATCTCCATGAAAATATGATATACAAAATTGTATCAAAATAACATTATTGAGAGAAAGGTAAATGAATAATTGAGATAAATTACTGAATCATTTACCAGGGCACATCCAAAAATATAGATATATATATATAATCAGAGGTAAGATGATGAAATGAGATGAAATATTATTATTAGTCATGAGGAGAGATAAAAACAGAGGACCTCCCATGCATGAGAGTGAAGGAAAGAAATTATGGGTAAAATAGAAACAATAGGGTTCTAACAGTTTAAAACAATCCTCAACATTTACATGGCATGGGAATGTTTTACACATCATATAATTTTTGGGATTTCCCTTATAGGTAAAGTTCATTACATTGTGTGAATTGGCCTTCCCAGGCCAAGAAAAATCATGTATTTACTACACACCATGTATTGAAAATACACATTATTTATTTATCCTATAGTCGACATCAGCTTTTGATACTATTCTTACCAAAATAAAATACCCTCCATAAGGTGAAATTTATAGGATTAGTCAAAACTAGAACTAATCACATGTTTACCCAAAAAGAAAAATGATCTGTACCTCACAAAAAAATTGTGTTTTTTCAACCACATTGAGGTAGAAAAAATTACTAAACATTTTAAAAAGTATCAAATTTTATTATTCTATAGAAGAGAATAACATATTATATATATTTAAATCTTTCATAGGACAATCGTGTACATTTATATCCATAAACATTTCATGGTTATCTACAAACACCAATTATCCACATAATGTTTCTTGGTTGTTTCAGAGAATTGGATTCAATATTTCAACGAATAGAGGATACTCTGCACTATACCAGGGTTATTTCTTGTCCCATGATACCCAATCAAAAATAAAAAATGGGTAAGTTTTATGAAATTTATGTCACACTAAGGACAACTCTTGTGCTGACTGTAGCTCCAACTTTGACTCAATATATTTTGATAGATATCCATGAATGACCATAATAATAATATCCTCTATATAAATGGAGGAAGAAGAAAGAAAAATTTATTTTTGAATATAGGATAAATAATAACTGTCATTTTAGGAGGATTTTGGTTCCAAGATATTATAACGTAGCTCCTAAAGGAAATATTCTAAAATTCTTGTGAATGTGGAAATAAAGGAAGTCAATCATATTGATCTCCCTTGCTATTTTCTCTATCACTGAATATTAGGAAATAATATCCATGAATATTTTGTCTTCTAGTATATAATCTAGAGAACTATAGACTCTAGAGAATTAAATAAGGAAAAACCCATGCATAGGAAGCTTCATTCTCTACCATTTCACCAAAGGAAGATGGAATATAGTAATAAGTCCCAATAAAAGGTTCACAGAAGATCAATGATTGGATGGCCTAGAAAATAGTGTACCTAGTTAATTCAAGACTCATTGAACAATTGAATCACATAGATCAGAACCTAATTTCCTTAATAACAATTAAAGAACCTATTTTATCATCTTATTCTTCCAAAAGAAGGCTTACTCAATAAAGGAAATATAATGTATTGGAAGAAGAAGAGGAACCCCAAATAGTCTCTAATCCATTTCAAATTTTGAATGTATTATTTCTCTAGATATTTGAAGGATAGGAACCATACAACAAGATGGAACCCTCATCATGTGAATAATCATCATAGGATTTACCCATCATTATTTATTCAGATAAAGCCTTTTCCAATGAAGAAATTGGTCATGAAAATAATCCTTAATTCCCTTCACATAATGGGAGACTAGAATGAATAGGTAGATTCCAAAGGACTGAGGGGATTCAGGGTATGAGGATATGTGTATCACCGCAAGAAATTATGATTTTTTTAAAAATAAATTTAAATTCTTCAATATCTTGTGACACTGAGTTTAAACAAATCATGAAAAACTATAAAAATGTTTTTATTTAATATGAATCTTATTTCCTAGAAATTATAATCAACGGTATAAGTGTGATTTAAAAATTTATGAAAATATATTTCTGAAATATATATATATATACTATTAATTCATTGTTTACAAATTAATGAAAATCAAAATTAAATAAACATGTTGAAAATAAAGGACAGCTTTTTATGAAAACTATATTTTTCATAAAAATGAGTTTTATAAAAAAAACTAAATTTTTTATAATTATATTAATGAAAAATAAATATTATATAATTAATAAAAATTTATATCATGTATCTTATGTGTTTTTTTGGTATGAGACAAGAATAAATACAATTTTTATGTGAAATACTATATTCATCTAAAAAATAGTCTGTCAAATTTGGTTCTCTTATTTTAAAATTAATTTTTTACATTATAAGAAAATTTATTTGAAAATATAATGTTAAATTTTGAATGAATAATGTGAAATTTATCTTAGGTTGAATTTTTTAGATATTTTAGAATTTTTTTTTGATAAATAATGAAAAATACTAGTGTTTATTAAGTATAAACCTTTATTCTAAAGAATTTAAAAACTATGAAAATGTTGTAATATGTTTTTAAAAGTTATATTAGTTAAATAATATTTTTATTTATAAAATATATTTTATTTGATTGATTTTTATATTTAATTTTTATGTTAGCACTTTTTAAATGTATGAAAATGTTTTCTTTGAAAAAATCCTTTTTGTTGAATTTTTATCTTAATTTTAAATTAAAGTATACCAATTCAATGAAATGAATTTGAAAATTGAATTAAATGTTTTTAATCATTATATTTTATATTATATAATAATTTTAAATTATTTTTGACCATAATTAATAGTAAAAAAAGTAAAAAAATAATTCTTTTGGTCAAAGAAAAATGGGTTTATAAGGTGTTATATTAAAAAAATAAGTTGTAAAATGGTCTATAAACTTATCCAAAACAACTTTTTGGACTTATTTTGACCTTATAACCTCTAATGATTTATAAGGGACCATTTTGGATCCTTTATTATTTTGTAAAATGTTGGTACCATTTATTCTTTTAAAAATTTACTTATGTGTCTTCTCCCCTAGTTATAAACGGCCACCCATGATCATCTCCTCTCCAGATATAAAAAATCCATTGGATTAGAAAAAACATCACAATTAAATTATATAATTATATTCACAGATCCTAAAAGATGTATTTTTATTCGAAAACCCTCATAAGAATTATTATGTTTTACACCAAAATGAATTCTTTTTTAGAATAGATGTAATCCTTAACTATGCGTTTTTATTTTATTTCATCCTATAACCCGTTGAAATATTAATAAAACATAATAATATAATTAAAAATTGACTCTAATATACTTATATTTTATTATTTAAAATTAAAGAACTATATATATCACATATTCTATCAAGTGTGAAATGATACCATCGATCATGTGTACAATGGACTACTTCCTCATGAATCGACATAATTCATATTCCTTCACCACCTATCACAGATTTTTGTAAAGTTGGATTGAAAGTATCTATATTATATTTATAAAATAATTATACATTTGGACTTAAGTTATTATATATACCTTTTTGACATTCCATTCTGTAGGGGATATGATAACATTTCTTGTGACTATTGTAGCCTACCACCTCTTGATGTGTTGCGATATTTTTCACTAACGCTTTACATGGAGGGTGATAAGGTTATATTTAATTAATATATGTGAAATTTATGACCTATAAATACTTTTTATAGTATAACTTCACATGAAACTTTATACTATCCAATCATTCAGTAAATAATAACATCACTCATGTGTAAATTAGAATACCACCTCACAAACCAACGTGATATGTTTTTCATTTACATTTTACATGGATTATAATGAGGGTAGATTAATATAATATTATATATATTACATTATAATTATTTTTTAGTTTTTTAATTATTATTTACCTTTATTTTTTACCATCTGTTGAAAAATGGAAATAGTGTTGATGCGTACGTATGCCATACTGTCTTAATGAACAATTCATTTCATCTTTATATCAATAACATTTAGAAATTATTTTTAATAATTATATAATGATAATATATGATATTTATATCTTTATTATAATTATTTAATTAATGGAATCATGAAAAAATTACAAGGAATAAAATTTCCGAATGATAACATATATGAAAAACGTAGTTATTACACAAATTAGTGATTTTAACAAATATTTGTTAACAAATATGTGATAAAATATTATAATTAAATAATAAATGATATGATATATATAATAATGGTTAAATAATATATTTAGAAAACCTATATTTTATATGCATTAGGATCAAAGTTGTTTGAAGGATGTCTACACTTAATGTATGAGATTTTTATCCCACTTTTATTTCTATGGAAACATGCCATATTATCCACTTGTTTCTCTATTGTGTTATATATACTAAACATGAATGTATTTTAAGATGATTCAACTTAAAATTATGGTAATTTAAATATCCATTTTAGTGTCTATCTTTCATGGGGCTTACATTTAAAATTTTACCAAAGTGTTATTGGTTTTAAGTTACGATCTTATTTTTTATCGGGATTGTTTATAACTATACTTATGATGATGAAATAATAAGATCTATCTCACCAGAGACAAATTAATTTTCTTTACCTAGGGAAATTTCTTAAGATATATTTATTTCTATCATTCTACTATTCTTATGTACTCAATAGATCAAAAATATTTTTTTATAGGAAACTAACTTAATTTATCTCCTAGATAAATAAAACTTTTTTCATTCATATCCATGTTCTATAAAAATAATTTATTTTTCTTACTATTCCCAAAATATTTTTTATATTTATTTACACTAATTTTAACTTTTACATATATTATTTAAAAAGATTATTTTTTATTTTTGGAATGCATCACATTTTACTTTTTACAAAAAAATTGAATGGAATCTTGTTTTAACATGTACAATATGAATGTGATTTTCTTTCCACATGAAAAATTATTTATATGAGGAATCAGTTATAATATTCAAATTATATTTTAAGAAAAAATGATTTCGAAATTTTTTTATGTATCAAATTGAATTTATAAAAGTCTAAAAGATGTTTTACTCATGAAATTTTTCAAATGATATAGAAATATTACTTTATATTTTTTCAAGGTTATTTTCAAAAAAAAAGATTTTGAAAATGATTATGTTTCACATAATTTTTTCAAAGGGAAATTATATTTTCAAAATTAAATGTTTTAAATTATCTTTAAAAAATCCGTTATATGTTTCCAATTCTATTTTCATCAAAGAGGATTTTGAAAATGTTTTATGTTTTAAAAAGTGGGATTCAAAGGGAAAAGGATATTTTCTTCATGAAAATTTATAAATTATCCTCAAAGATTCCTTTATATATTTCCTATGAAATCTTAAAAGAAATTTATTTTTAATTATTTTTTTCATTTTAAAATGTACTTTTACATGTCGAAATTATATTTTCCACAAGAAATGTTTTAAATAATCATTAAATATTAGTTTATAAGTTTCCATGTTTATTTTAAATGAAAAGGATTTTGAATATGTTTTATGTTTTAAAATGTGTTTCCAAAGTGGAAATGATATTTTCTAAAAGAATTTTTTTAAATTTTTGTTGAATATTTTGTTAATTTTTTAGGAGGCTATTTTCAATGAATATGATTTATAAATTGTAAAATGTACTAAAAACAATATTTCAATGGGTAATAGAAATTTTTCATCATGAAAAGTTCCAAGGGATAATTTAAAATCTTTTGTCCATATAATATTACATCATTTGATGATAATTATGTATTATTGGTGATATTATGTATGGATACAATTTTTACTATTTCTTTGAATGGTTAATTTTTTACTATGAAAAGATGTTTACGAAACATATTAGTTTCCCACTGGTTATGATATGGTGAAGAGATGAAATGTTTATTAAACCTTTCTATTTTCTATTGGTTATGCAATGAAATGTTTATTAAACCCATTTTAATGGGTTCTGATATGAATAGTGTTTTATGATCTTTTGGAACACCTGTTCATGATTTTCAATCTGTGATATATGGGACATATATCTACCTATAATGCATTGGATAATATTTTTTATCTATTGAGAGAAATAAAACTGTTTTGGGTAGGGAACATAGTTCAGTATAGAATGTTGTTCAATATGATATTATTGGGAGTGTACCTTTACTACTATGATGGTTTGGTGAATGAACCCATTCCACTATGATAGCCTTGGAAATGTTCCTTGACTACAATAGAAATGGTTTTCTATGTTTATGTATATACCACAATTAAATATATTAGAATAATGTTATGATCTCATTACATATGTTCATTGATTCCTTTTTGATTCACGTCTTATTAACATCCAATATATTTTCCATGAATCATGTTTTTGATATTTTATATATAGGGTATGGTTTTAAAATTTCATGATCATGTTATCATATACTTCTTCTCATGTTATGATTACACATCTCCATTTCTTACCATTACATATTATCAGAGATAACCATTTATTTTGATTATTTTACAATGATTTTAAGGAAAGGGTATAATGATGACATTCTAAATAAGGGTTATAGTTGTGGTTAACATTGTGGTAGATTATATAGTTCACTTATGAATTGGTTTTTTATGAATTCATATTTCTAAATACAATAATCTATTATGATCCATGGGCATGTTATTATGTAATGTAATAAATATTCATCTTTTAATATATAAAATATATATGTTTGAGAATCCACAGTCATTGTACCATGATATATCATATCATCTAGAAAGAATCCCTTTAAAGCCTATATATTTAGTTGATAATAAAATTAAATCACTTCAATTGGATCAACAAGAGCATCAATCAACTCATAGATCATCTAGAACTCAGTCATTCCCTAATGTATTTGAAGAACGGTTGGTAGATCTATGTGTAATTGTTCACCATCATCATAACATAGAAATACTAGCTCAATATATCCAATTAAGAGAAATATCTCCAATTATTTGCCCAAAGTCATTAGCAAAACAATCGTAGACCTCTAAAAATGAACTAAAATGGTAGATATAAGTATGAAATGAAGGACCTTAGATCAAAAGGATGAAATAATGAAGTAAATGGTTGTAGTACTATAAAGTATTATAATCATAGATAAAATTAATCTCTAAAAGTACCTTTGAGAAGCATTGATTGAATCCCTTCCTAGAATTTAATAATTCAATGTGAATTTTCACACAGCCATGGACTAGTCAGAATTGAATGATCTAGCTAAATTCAAATGTGTCTTCTCATTGAATAATGATTATGGGGAAGAATATATACAATGGATAATCAGACACTTATACTTGACTGGAAAGATTAATAGAATCTATGATCCTTGAAAACTAATGGAATAAAACTCTAGAATAATATTTATCTCAATATAAACCCTTTTATGATTGGATTTTAGCAGAAATTATTTCCCCATACTAATTAACCATCCAATGGTATAATAAGAGTGAACAAAAAGCCATTGTATAGATCATGTTGTAATCCATGTTTTGGGACATTATCTTCAAACCCATATTTATGGTCATTCATTAGGATACAACATTCATTATTATGTTAGGAAAAACATGAATTTTAATTCATAAAATGACACCCTCAATGTATCATCAATTCATGAAGTATGCAGTTAATATATTGGACAGAGTGTTTTATGGAAACGATTCCCCATTCAGCACCTGTGAGGCTTCACATATTGAAGTAGCCTACTATATAAAGTAATGGATTAAACTGGAAGTAAATGTTAATGGATAGGTTTATAACATAGATGGTTTGAAATATAAAACTCAAAATCCATAGAGCTTCTTCGTGGAAATTAAATATTTCCCAAAAACAAAATTGAGGCAGTGATTCTAAAAAAGGATGATATTATGTTTTCTAGGTCCTGTATAACTAGGGAATGAATGTTGAAGATATAATATTATTATTTATATCACCAATAATAAAAGGTTACCAATAAGAATATGGTAACTCTACTTCGAATGATGATCCGGAATCATCTATAGGAGAATAGTGGTAAACCCCAATTAGTATCCCCATAAATGAAAACATTAATGATAATAATAAATCAATATAATGTCCTAAATCACTAAAGGACAGCATGTTCCACCTACTTCGTGATTAAAATTCACCTAATATATCTAAATTTGGATCCTTATATGGATATAAATAATAAAAATTAGGCTAAATTTTAGATGTAGATGCATTGGTGTTTCAATCAGTGAACCGTTCCTCTTTAATGCTCAGAAATAAATTTTCTTTTAACACTTTCACACTAGAATCATCAAGAGGATATCAATAGGTGAGAATATCTTATACCCTAAATGATAAGTCATCCTGCCATTCATTGTAAATCAACTCCTCATCTCAATAACTTGACATTACATCTAGAAATCATACCCATTTTTTCATTATTTTGATGATATGGGAGAGGACTAAGAAGGGGCTGATGATCTCAGAAAAAACCCTTCAATATTTATGGAAGGTTTTTAAAATGTGGTATATAGTATTAAATAGGTGAACCTTAGTATAAATAAATATCCTCATACTACATATATTAGAACCACCATGAATCCCAATGAGCATCATAAATTAGTCTTGTTTCTATTACATCATCAAATTAATTGACTCGAATTATATTAAGATTCATGGGTTAGACCTTGAGTTAGCCACCCATAATTTGGGAATACTAGATGATCACTATTGTTATATATAAGCGGTGATAAGAATTTATATGTACCTTCTTTATAGAATAAAAGGTGAGGTTTAATTATCATAAAGGCCTAAATTATTCTAAATGTCCAATATATGAAATGGATGGGTAAGAGTTTCCTATTCAAGAAACAGAATTTGAAAATATGGTTCAACATTTGTTCTTGATATCTCAATAAGTATGGGTTAAAATATGATTTCCCTACCTCAATCAAAGTGTTGGGGATTGTTTCATGTCCTAGATTATAGGCCCCTCCCCTCATATATGGTCATATTAGTTATAATTAGATTTAGATACACAATGAATATAAATAGACTACCACATATATATCTCTCCATGATTTTTACTATTATTATACAATTCCATTTGGTTTAAAAAAATTGGCACCACATAGTAATGTACCGTGAACAATATATAGAATCCCCTCATGGGGGAGATCTCGGAATGCTATGTTGAAGATCTAGTGGTGAAATTTCTTCAGTGAAATATTTATATAAATGATCTTGAAATAGAGTTTAGTAATCCAGGAATTTTTTTAAAAAAAGCACCTTGAAGTGCACATTCAGTTTGATATCAGGAAGGTTCCTCTGTTGGGTGGTAATCCATAATGGTATAAATGTTGATCCCAATAAGATTTGTGAAATAATCATTATTCCCCCCACCATGAACCTCATAGAGTAGATGAGATATAAAGTACCTATTTCTTATATCAAACACTTCATTTAAAATGTAAATGGATAATGTCTACCCATTAGAGGATTTATGAATTAGGTAATAACTTATAAATAGGGTGATAATTTTCATAAAATATATGATATATTTATGTAGTATAATTTTTCTCTACGAGTCATAATTATTATTTTTTGAATTGAAACAAATCATTCAATATATGAAATCTCAATAATGATCAATTAGAAAATTTATTTTTCAGAAGAATGGTGCAAGAAAAGAAAATAGCTTGCATTATATTAGCAGGATAATACTCGATAACTAGAACCAACATTACAACATCGTGAATAAGTTTATTAGGATGATTATTGTAGTATATAAGATCATGAATTATTTTTATCACCATGAAACCCTCCTAGTATCTTTCATTGACATGCTCATGTATATCATTAATCTTCTAATTCTAACATGGTTATTGGAACTTTGTTGGGTCATGAGGTAATAGTTTGGTATATAGTTCATTACCTAGAATGAAATTAAGGGGTATAGATTTCTAGATTTACATGTGTCACATACAATCATAGAGAAGACATTTATATATATGGATCTCCATGATGAGTAAACATTTCCATTCTTCATTGACCTAAAATGGGGGAAATCTATTTTTATGGATCTTCTAGGATTCCCATGAGAATGATAATGGATAACCCAAAGGGAAACCTAGGTGGTTTCAGAATTTTTTTCATCTCTTATGTAAAACTATACCAAATATAGTCCATTATTCTTTAGGAGGGTTTAAACGATATTGATGGATAATATTAAGCACCTATCCCCAGATATGATTTTTTCCTAAAATTACTAGTAACACTCATGTATACTAATGGATGTTCAGAGCTACTAATTAAGAAACACATTGGAGAATCTATACAAGGGATAATCAGACACATATTCATGACTAGAATGATTTATAGAATCTATGATCATTGAGAACTAATGGAATAAAACCATAGAATTATATTTATCTCAATATAAACCCTTTTTTGATTGGATTTTAGTGGAAATGATTTCCTGCATACTAATTAACCGTACAGTGGTATAATAAGAGCGAACAAAAACCCATTGTATAGATCAAGTTGTAATCCATGTTTTGGGACATTATCTCCAAACCCATTTTATGTTCATTCATTAGTATAAAACATTCATTATTATGTTAGGAAAACCATGAATTATCATTCATAAAATGACACCATCAACATATCATCAATTCATGAAATATGTGGTTAATATATTGAACATAGTGTTTTATGGAAATGATTCCCCATTCAGCACTTGTGAGGATTCACATATTGAAGTATCCTACTATATAAGGGAATGGATGAAAATAGAATTAAATGTTAATGAATAGTTTTATAACCTAGATGGTTTGAAATATAATACTCAAAATCCATAGAGCTGCTTAGTGGAAATTAAATATTTCCCAAAAACAAAATTGAGCTAGTGATTGTAAAATAAAGAATCTATTATGTTTTCTAGGTCTTATATAACCAAGTAATGAATGTCTTGGATATAATATTATAATTTATATCACCAATAGTAAAAGGTTACCAATAGGAATATGGTAACTCCACTCAGAATGATGATCCATAATCATCAATAGGAGAATAGTTGTAAACCCCAATCAGTATCCCCATAAATGAAAACATTAATGATAATAATGACTTAATATCGTGTCCCAAATCACTAAAGGAAAACATTTTTTACCTACTTGGTGATTAAAATTCACCTAATATATCTAAATTTGGATCCTTATATGGATATAAATAATAAAAATTAGGAAAAATTTCAGATGTAGATGCATTAGTGTTTCACTCAGTGATCAGTTCCTCTTTAATGATGAGAAATAAATTTTATTTTAACACTTTCACACTAGAATCATCAAGAGGATATCAATAGGTCAAAATATCTTATACACTTAATGATATGTCATCCTTCCATTCATTGGAAATCATCTCCTCTTCTAAATAAGTTAACATTACTTCTAGAAATCATACCCATTTTTTCATTCTCTTGATGATATGGGAGTGGATTAAGAAGGGGCTGATGATCTTAGATACACCCCTTCAATATTTACGGAAGGTTTTTAAAATGTGGTATATGGGATTAAATAGGTGAACCTCAGTATAAATAAATATCCTCATACTACATATATTAGTGGTTCTTAAATTTTTCTTGTTTTTATAACATCATAAAATTAATTGACTAGAATTATATTATGATTCATGGGTTAGACCATGAGTTAGCCACCCGTCATTTGGGACTACCAGATGATCACTATTGTTATATATAAGCGGTGATAAGAATTTATATGTACCTTCTTTTAAGAATAAACGGTGAGGTTGAATTATTATAAAGTCATAAATTATTCTAAATGTCCAATATATGAAATGGATGGATAAGAGTTTCCTATTCAGGAAAAAGAATTTAAAAATATGGTTAAACATCTTTTCTTGATATCTCAATCATTATTGGTTAAATTATGATTTTCCTAACTCAATCAATGTGTTGGGGATCATTTCAATTCCTGGATTATAGGCCCCTCCACTAATATATGGTCATATCAGTTATAATTAGATTTAGATAAACAATGAATATAAATAGGCTACCACATATAGCTATCCCCATTATTTTTACTATTATTATAAAATTCCATTTGGTTTGAAAAAAAATGGCACGATATAGTAATGTACCGTGAACAATATATATAATCCCCTCACGGGGAAGATCTCGAAATGATATGTTGATGATCTGGTGGTGAAACATATTCAGTGAAATAATTATATCAATGATCTTGAAATATAGTTGAGTAATCCATGGTTTGTTTTTAGACTAAACACCCTTAAGTGCATATTTAGTGTTATATTAAGAAGGTTCCCCTGTTTGGTGGTAATCCATAATGGTATGAATGGAGATCCCAATGAGATTTGAGAAATAATCATTATTACCACCCACGAAACCTCATAGCGTAGATGGGATTACAAATACCTCTTTCTTATATCAAACTCTTCATTAACAATGTAACTAGATAATTTCTACCCTTTAGAGGATTTATGAATACGGTAATAACTTATAAATAGGGTGATCATTGTAAAAAAATCTATGATATATTTATGCAGTATAATTTTTCTCTACCAGTCATAATTATTATTTTTTGAATGGAAAAAAATCATTCAATATATGAAATCTCAATAATGATAAATTAGAAAATTGATTTTTCAAAAAAATGATGCATGGAAAGAAAATATCATGCATTATGTTAGTATGATAATACTCGATAACCAGAACCAACATTACAACATTGTGAAGAAGTTTATTAGGTTGATTATTGTAGTATATAAGATTAGGAATTATTTTTATCACCATGAAACCCTCCTATTATCTTTCATGGACATGATCATGTATATCATCAGTCTTCCAATGCTAACATGGTTATTGTAACTATGTTTGGTCATGAAGTAATAGTTTGGTATATAGTTCATTAACAAGAATGAAATTAATGGGTATAGATTTCAAGATTTACTTGTGGCACATCCAGTCCTAGAGAACACATTTATATATATGGATCTCTATGATGAGAAAACTTTTCGATTATGCATTGACCTAAAATGGGGGAAATCTATTTTTATAGATCTTCTAGGATTCCCATGGTAATGATAAAGGATGACCCAAAGTGAAACCTAGGTGGTTTGAGAATTTGTTTAATCTATTATGTAAAACTATAACTAACAAGGTCCATTATACTTTTGGAGGGTTTAAACTATATTGATGTATAATATTAAGCACCTATCCCCAGATATGAGTTTTCCCTACAATTATTAGTAACATTCATGTATACTAAAATTAGTTCAGAGCTACTAATTAAGAAACACATTCAAGAATATTCTATGAAATAACAATAATGGATCCATTTATTTGATCATGTCCATGAAAAAATTGAAAAATAACCTTATGATCCAACTGTAACACATATACCACAATAAAAAAATAATCATACTAATTCATTATATTATGTTTTATAGACCAGAAATATGCAATAATGGAGGAAAATATTACTCACATCACACGTCAGTAGTTTATGCCAACGTTTATAAAATGTATAATAGAGTAGATTAATGGTATTAAAAAAACTCTGAGGTATGATGAGTTAATATCATCATTAATTGATTCTTTTTCAGGACGGATTTCCCCCCATAAAGGATTATATTCAAAGAAGGGACATTCCATCAGATCAATCCAATAATGATCACATATATAATCTAGTGGAAAATTTACTTCTCTAGGATAGTAAAAATCCAAAATAAGTTCCCTATAAATAAAGATTACATGCATTACTCCTTATATGAATTGGAATAGTATAAACTCAAATTATTCTGAAAGAGGTTAATGTTAAAGAATTTACAATGAATTATTTTACATTGACCTTTTCCATCAAATCAAGAGGCTGAAATATTTACATCCTATAATTACATAACATTACGTCGAATTCATCATAAAATTCAATATATGTAAAATACATACCAATTTCATCCATTAACCTCCAGATCAATTGAATACCACTAAATATTCGTATAAAATCTCTATATGGGGAATAAATAATATAGAGAAAGATCACTAAACTATAACTATATTGTTTAAGTTCATATTTACTTGCATCAACTTCTTCTCCAAGTAGACTAAGAATATACCATTAATGGAGTTCATAAAATAGTATATCATAAGATTTTTAAAGTCAAATATCATCAATATATTTTGGGTCCCTCTCACAAAATTGATGGGAATTGGAACCAATTTTTATACATCTATATTTATAGTGTTGTATAAAAATATAACAACCAATCCAACCATTCCTGTTACTCTCAATTTTTGGTAACTTGGAATATATAATCTTTAAATAAGACTATGTCTAATAGCCATTTTAAGATAGTGGAAAAGAATAAAAATTCATGTCTGAACAAGATTTTTCAATCCGTTTGGGATTATCGCACTATAACATGCACTACCATGAAAGTGAAATCATACTCTCTTATGAACAAAATATAGATTGTTTTACCAATTTTAATTTAACTTCCTTTCAATGATGAAACACTTTTCCACTAGCTATATAAATATGGTAAAGCATTGAAATTGGTGTATGATGTAGGGAGATTTGATAAAAGAAGGTTACATGCAATGAAAGATCTAGAAATTCATAACTATTTTATTTCACGATCTTTCAATATGAATGTTTTCCTCTATTAATTTTTCTAGGGGGAGATAATGTAAAATATAATATCTCCCTTGATATCCAATAATAATCCTTTAACAGTAGATATAATCGGAAGACTCAGGAGCAGGCCAGCCCACTCAAAGAAAAATTGTATTAATAAAAAAAATTAAAGACATCAAAATGAAAGAAACATGGATTCAGAAAAAATGCGTGTGCACATCACCACACGCATCGGTAGCAACCAAGCCGCAACGGAAGGTTGGAGTAACAAAATACCATAAAGAACAAGCCTCCTCAATAGCATGCTTGGATAAAGAATCAACAACTTGATTTACCTCCCTATAAATATGAGTGACAACCAAATAAACCCGCTCCACAATCTGAAGACAATTATCCCATGCCGAAAGCATCCTCTAAGGGACATTCCTTGAGCAATTTCTAAGAATATCAACCTCTAAAAGAGAATCAGGCTTCATCCATATATTCATCCATCCATGAATAGAGGCATACCAGATATCCTTAATCATAGCCCATAATTCCTCCTCAATCGCCATGCCATTCTATAAAAAGTTGAGTAAACAACCTTTAAAAAAGCCCCTTTAAGTGCGAAAAACACCACCACAACCCGAAGGCCCTTGTGCACATGAAGATGCTCTATCCACATTAACTTTCAGGAACCAAGAGATTGGAGGAATCCATCGGATATGTTTCAGCATAATCAGTTTCTTATATATACCAGAAACACCCAAAGACTGTAAAACAACCAGATTTGAAACATCATTTCACATGACTCCAATTCGAGAACACACATCAGCAAAAACATAAATAAGAAGCTCCTGAATACCAATAGAAATCGGTGTAACTTGGTTCTCAAAGACAAGAGCATTACATGCCCATTAACAGTAAATATAAAATAGTAAGGAAATTACATCATACAAGTGGTTTACAAAAATGGAGGAATATTCCCTCTCACTATGGATGGTGAACACATCATGCCTCCTAATAATGTGATATTTCTCAATAATTACATTATAATATCATGTTAATATCATCTTCATAACCATATGAAAAAAATACATGTTCATAACAGTAAAATACACAGTGAACATAAACATCACATGATGTGAAAACTCACAATGATATTTTAGCCGTAAGATGCTAAAATGTACAGTAAAAGTCTTGTTCACATGATGATGAATTTTATGATAGACATCCTATCATCTACATGAAATGTACATCACAGATGATGTTAAACAATGTGGTCATCATCTTAATCTAAGAGGATAATGTTCCATTAATCTTGGAATCCTATTTCATCATATAAAAGAACATTGTGTGGCTGGATTCATATTTCAATAGGTTATATATCAAATCCCATAATTCTTAACCATGGTTTGGCCACCAAAAATATGAAAATATCCCCACCTCATCTCGGTTACTAATCCATAATTCATTCACATGTATTGTTTTCCTTTTTAGATAATAATAAATGATTCCCTTAATCTTTATTTGAATCAAATCCACATAAAATCATAAATTAAAAAATTTCTACTTTTGTGTATGAGCCTGATCTGTCCAAGAGTATTCAAAATATATTCATTTATATATGAATATATGTTAAGAAAATTTCAATTTTCTCTTCATATTAGATTTATCATATATGGGTTTATTAAAAAAGAAATTTTGGTCTTGATTCTTATCCTTATAGGATATATAGAGATGTTTAGAACTCTATTTAGAACGAAGATGTGAACCTCATCGACCACACTCTTGATGATCAGATCACTATTAATTTATATCATGATCCTTATAATCACATTATTCTAGAGTATTGATACCTTCCCATTTTTATATTTCATAACATAGATATTTTTAGGGAATTACATTTTAATAACAATGTGTATGTTGAATCCTAACATCATAGGATACATAGAGATGTTTAAGGACACCTACCCTGGATCCATTTATATTTCCCCCTGAATTCCAAACACCTTTTTTTGGAACATGGTTATATTAATCTATAGTGG
Organism: Viscum album; assembly: GCA_963277665.1. Classification (NCBI taxonomy): domain Eukaryota; kingdom Viridiplantae; phylum Streptophyta; class Magnoliopsida; order Santalales; family Viscaceae; genus Viscum; species Viscum album. The sequence continues at coordinate 881,733,886 of OY728132.1, forward strand.
AAAAGTACCCCCACATTCTATCACCCCACTATGAACTATTTCATTTTATTTTCAATTAATTAAACTAAAAAAAATATATACACACACTAGATTTCTATAATAATACTTCTAACCATGAATTTGCATAAATTGTGATTAAAAAAACATCCATCTTGTGGAGTGAAAAATTAAAATGTCTACAATATTTTATTTCTCTCATTCATGATTTACTTTTTGGATACATGTGTAGACTCCCATATACCTCTTGTTTGTCCCATATAGTGTGACTCAAGAATCAAAAAACAATCTTATTGATTCCCAATTGAGATGCTCGACATATGAGAGTTAGAGTATCACACATCCTAGTTATCATTAGTTCCCCAATACATAGGCATTATCTAGATATTTGTGATAACTTTTTATGATTTGTTCCATATTTAATATTGAATACCTCCTTGTTCACTATATATGAGCTATATAAATGCATGTAATTTTATTATAAGAACAACATGTGGCTTGATTCTTATCCCATAATGGTACAAAGAAACTACAGAATACATTATCCTATACCCATGAAAATTTTCATCAATCCAAAATACTCCCTCCCCAACATGTGTTCTTCTCATTCAAATCAAGAATTCTTGTGGGGTTTATGAAATTATATTCCACACCACTTAAAATTGGTTGATATACATCATTTTTGTATGACTTTTAACTACACCACACGTGATTCATTTTCTCATGACATTAAAACACATGACATTTGAAAAGTATTTGTGGATTGATTCATGGCGAGTTCATGATACAAAATGAATTCAAGACTATACATTTTAGACCCATCAATACACTATTATCCATCTTCACTCCTTTCCAGATAAAATAGATAACATATATAAGTTATCCACATGTGAAGAGAACTTCTATAAACTCCCTTGAGAAAATTTCATACATAATCCATTATTTTATATTTGTGTTTATTAAATTTTCATACCATGTAATGGATTTAGGTAATGTGTGTACTCAAATCTAAGGGACACTTTAGTTCATCTATGTATAAATATATCAATCTGAATGTACAAATTTTCACCTATTATGGATTGTTAGCCTATATTAAGGCATCCTGAGGGGATAGATCTATAATCTATTTATTCCCTAATAGAATCATAGTAGAAAGCAATACCTGAATATGGGTAGTAATAATCCTTCAGGTATCCATTAATATCATAAAAATGTGTCTTCTAAGGCACCATAACCATTCCCGAATACCATTCTACTGTAATCTACTCAATTTATCAAGTTCATGAATCTTCAATAACCACTAATAGTTTTCAGTAATAAGTATTCTCAACTCCAAAGGAATCATTTTTTCAGAAATGATATATTATATAACATAACTCTACATATGAGCCCCCATTTTCTGTGTCAATAATAAAAATCTTATCATAAGGGTGAAAAATATAATCTCTATATGCCTTGAAAACATCATGAACGAACCTATCACTAGTATATTAAAAATTATAGTACTTCTCGTACATATCCCAAATAACCATCATTTTTTAAAAGTCCACGATATATTATTATCACATCCTAAAATCAAACTAACCATGTGGGTTCAACATACTTCAAATTACACCTCCATGAATTGCACTTGTTCCTAGGAAAGGAATGTAATGTTTCATTTTTGATCCTTGGTCCCTCATTGTGTGATCCTAAACCACACAATAAAATAGTCCATGAATCATGACCCTATGTTAGGTTAACTATTCAAGATTTTTTTTCTATATCTGTTTAAAAGGTATCTCATTCATGATAGGTTTGTCTAACCTATGATACTAGAAGAAATACCTCACCCTTGGTCAATTTTGTATGACCTTACAAATTACTGACACTATGTTAATTTTTTTCAAACATAAGCAACATTGTTTATTTTTCATAAATTCTTATATAAAGACTACTAATGGAAAGAAACACATTTTTCCCACAGTTAAAACCCCATAAAGGGACGCTTGGTAATAGACAAGTATATGCTCTCAAGAAACATAACTCACATGATTCAGTAAAATTACAGCATTATAAATTCAATAGAAATAGAAACTATTAGGTCAAAAATCTATAATTTCCAGCCTAAAAAATATTTTATTTCCTTTCCATTAGGATTCAACATGTGATGCCTACAGAAAATTTTGGGGGGATGTAAAATAAAAGAAAAAATTATTTTGTCCCCACTATATGGTCTTAGATAATTTCAGGTTACGGGGGTCAGTTTCCTTTGTCTAGATAAATATTATATGATTATTTTAAGGTATCAGTTTAAATACCCTAGAAAAATGGATTAATGTAAAAATTTAGGTTACTCAAATCCTTTAGAGTATCAGAATATAAATTACACCACCTCTTTTGTGTTTATAATCACATTGATTCAACTCAATCATTCATCCAAATGGACTAATGTGGGTTTTACGGTGATGGTATAATTTTGTGTACCAGTTTGTGAGCCATTCCCAAGTGGAAATCCTTTTTGAATAAACTAATTAAGAATCCTGATTTTTTTAAATATTATGTATTAATATTGATTTAAGATATATAGATTTTATTATTTAGTGCATGGTTGTTGGGTAATGATAAAAATCATGGACTCAAAAAATAATTGACGAAATTTCTATTTCTGTTCATAAAGAATGAAAATAGGAATCCTTATAGAGTAGAGTCACTCATTATTGTATGTGAAAATTATATAAAATTAAATAAATACAATTGGAATTTTGACTAATCGATTTTGGGCCTCCTTATTATTATTTAAAACATACTTATAAACATTGATTTAACCTCTTCCATAAGGATAATATTCTCAAAGGTGATGTTAATGACATTCATTCCCATTGAATGAGATGCTTAAAGTATCCAATGGTTCTCACCTTATTTTTATTTTGGTGCATCCAAATATTTTTAAATATTAACCTTTTAAAGGTATTAGTCATCAATTTGGATTTGATGTTTAATTACCTATTCACCATAATAGGAATATTTTTAATACCATTAATATTGGAGGTTAATGAATATCACTAATAATATCTCTCTGGTATGATTTTTTTCTTAATTATCTCTTATTTTAACCATCAAATGATCCCATTTGATAAATAAAAAACATATTGGTCATTAAGTCTTTTATATCAAATTTTTTTAACATTCTACATAGATTATGGATTTGTGAGGACAAGTATTCTTGATGAGGCTCTAATACTAACCTCTAGGTGTCTTACTTAAAAAATGATAGGGGAAATAGAAAAAAATGAAACTCAAAGAATAATTCAGATCCAATCATAGGAGGGGGATGTATTTGGGACATATCTCACTTAATGATGGTTCAAACTTTGCATCCCCTGAAAGAATCAACCCCCCAAATTTTCATATCCCTATAGACTCCATTTATTGATATATTGGGACAACAGTTTCAAGATGTTCAACAATTTGTGCATGAATCACTATGATTCACTCATATAGTATGTTAAGGGAAATCATAGGAAAGTAGTAACTAGAAATTTAATTACACATCCCTATCCATTGAAGCATAAAATATCATAGTCTTCATTACCCTAAATATAGATTCAATTATTTACTACCATTGTGGATCCTCCTACAATATGTCTTCATAATCTACCTCTGTTTCTATGAACACTGAATCCATTTACATTGTTAAAGGAATCATATCCTATGTTTTAACAGTTTAGAAAAAAGGAACCTATAACTTGGGTACTTAAAATCTATCTCCATTGAGTGTTATGTATTTCATTTACAAGGGATTAGTGTAATAATAAAAGATAAAGGGTAACAAATTAATATATATTAAGGATTAATAACCCTATTTGATGGATTCATTAAATACATTTGGACCAGTGGTTGAATAATTGATCAATTCTTTGGTCCCCATAATATAGTCTACCAACCCATGATGTGTAATAGAAATGTACATGGAATTCATATTGAAGGCAAACTATTCCCCTTCCATTATAGTCACCTTAATCATTGGGGTTTCCATTGGTGTCTGTTAGGGAATTGGAGGGTCCAATTTCTATCGGGAGGTTGACACTCTTACCTTGGGATCCCCTGTGACCTCACCAAAAAATATTAGATCATATTGGGTAATGGTCAATGGATCCAAGTGTATCCCATCCCTAGGCTTACCTTTCATCACTCTCATAATATTACCCTCAATATGGCTAGAATAAGTGCATCATTGAGGAGATAATTCCCCAGAATCCACTACCTCCATTGTACCTCCCAGTAAGCTCAAATATATAAGATTATTGATTGATGTAGCTAGATACACAGTCATTTGTGGACAAATGAGAGTTTCCCCTATCACTACATCTATGGGTATCATTTAAAAATATGTATAAAGTAATCACTTTTTTGTATTTAGTACCCTTAAATACATTTGAGTCAGGTTATAATATTCAGAAATTAATATATTTATGATAAGACCATGGAAAAATAATCTGGCAGTTAAAAGGTGGAGTAAAATACTTCTTGACCATGTCTGAATGGAGAAAAATCTTCATCCTTTTCACTTTCAAACAGCTATTAGTTTCCCATGAATAAAATTCTATAGAAGAATTAGTTGGGGATGGAGGAGTCAAAAACACTCTTACAGAACTAGCCATTAATTCCCATATATGTTTTTTATTTCTAAGGGATCCTTCTATGTTAATCCTTTCATATGAAGAAGCATCCATCCAAGGAATTATTCCCCTATAATATATACCGGGGTGGGAATGGAAGAAATTCTTCATAAAACATCTTTATAGACTTATGAAAGGGATTATAATCACATGTATGGATTTGGGAAAATCATAATACATTTTCACTCCACCACTTCCTCAAAATCATTTGCTTCCAATCTCTATGTCATAATTTCTATCACTTGATTCATATTGAAGACCCTTAACTTGAGGTAATGGATTGAGGTTTCCATATATTCAAGATATATTCATTTTTATATATTTTTCTCTATAAAATAGATATGTTCATGGTTACATACATTCCCTATAAATAAAAAGACAATATACCCTTCTATGTGGGTCTTCTAATAATCTCTAGTAGAAAGATCTCTTCCTCTAAGCATCCAGTTGATTCAAAAAATTTGTAAATTATTCCATGATAGGGATTTATAGTGATGAAGCAACCATAAAAATCAAGGGGTTTAAGCCTAAACACCATATTTATTTCATTTACATATGTGATGTTGGATTCTTCCTTTTAAAGAGTCACTTTAGGGTCCTCAACACCCATTAATCCTCTTATTTTCCTCCAATTTTATCATCCTAGGAATCCTCAATATATTTCACAAGTTGCTATAGATTACCACCATGGTATGAAATGATAAAAATATCAGCATAATTAAATTTGGATATAATCGTAGAATATGAAATAAAAAATTTAACTTGGATACCCTTCTCTTCTATCATCAGCATTAACAAAAATTGACATGCTATCATTGGGATCTTATTAACAGAAACACTTTTAGGAGGAGTCGTAAATTTCTTTTTACCACACACGAACTGTCCCCAAAATATTCATGGGGGAATAAATTCTGAGATAATTTCCCCATTTATTCTTGAATCTTGGCCACCCTCTATAATCAATATCATATATGCATGTTACTTGTGATTATTTGTAGAGTTTTTATGACAATACTAGATGGGAACCCACATGGTGTGAATAAAAAATATAATATTGAATTACCTTTTTAATAATTTTCTAATCACTTGAATAAATTTTATAACTCCACCGATTATCAAGAGATAAAACATAAATTGATCATTATGAATCCCTAAGATATTGATAAACTCATGTACCACCATATGAGCTTCCACCCATCCCAATTGAGCCTTGAAGAGAAAAGAGTAGAAGTAGGGACCTTCCCTTCTAAACATGACCAATATGTTTTTTATAATTTCTAGAGTATTGTAAAATTCAACCTGATCAACTTTCCACTGGTGAGTTGTGTCAACACCACAAATTTGATTACTCTTACCCCACTTGTCGACTATAAAAATGTAAATAAATATCTTATTTTGGACATTGTCATGAAAGTTGAAATTTGAACTAGGTTACCTTCTATATAAGAGAATAACCATCCCCAAATATTGATCTGGCCTCCTAATATGGTGGGCCAATAGGTACCAACAATTCCATGAGTTTTGGGGGTCGGGAAAACTATATTCATGTTTTGGAGTTTTTGTTGTCATGTTTTTTGGATGAATAAGTTTTCCTATTATCCAAATGAAACATTAAAATTTAGATCAAAATAATTTCCCAATATTTCTTTCACTTTTAAAACTGTATCCTTAGATACTATTGGGTTCTCATTGTGTCACCTAATTCATAAAAAATAGTGAAATTTTATTTGTTCATATCTCCCAAAACATGGGCTCCAATAACTAGTTTCACATCCAATAGACTCACTTATGAATCTATATACCATAGGTGGAATGTATTAGTGTCCAAAATCCATATATTGATTTGTTATGGGCCAAGAAACCAATTTTGGTTGGTATGGGTCTATAAAATCAAAGATTATATATATATATATATTTCTTTCATCATCTTCTCAAATTATGTGTATTTCAGTTTCACCAATAAATTCTACACCTAATCCATTTATGAATCTCCTTTTGATAAAAAATCCATGTTTGTGACCAACCAAATTATCATCCTTTAAATAATTTACTAATATTAGATTTGTACACATGAGTATCAATCTTGATTGTGCATCTTATTCATCATGATCTGACGTGTATACCCCATGATATAGACTAACATGGGCCTGTCTACCATGGTGAAATGGTTCAGTGGTTATAAATTAGTATTGATCATTTTTTAGTGCTTTATGATCTAAATAGGTAGATAATTTCCATTTCATGTTTTAGGAATTAGGGTTCCCATTTTAATCTCAAAACAATAGAAGGCTATCCAATCTGATACTGGGTAGTCCCAAATACCCACTCCCATAATTTTGGTAAGAAAGTGTGTGATATATGAATATGCCAGTGTTGAATAATTATCCGGATATTCAACATTCTCATATTCAATATAACAATTTCTCAATTCTCCCTCATTGAAGTAATCTTCATTTAATATAATTTTATTTAGAAATGTAATCATAAAGTAAAATAAAAAAATGGATTAGTGGGAATACTTGTGTGATAATAAAATGTTCTAAATGATCATCATGTGGTAAAAAATTTCATTAGATACATCACATGAATAAGACATCAACATCAAAAAATTTATAACCTCATGATCTCATTATTTTTTCTTTGTAATGAAATAATTTATTATGTGATTGAATCACATGGTTTGATAATGTAAAGATCATAAGTGGAATGGTCTCTTGGGGAAATATCAGAAGTCAAATTATTATTATAAAGACTAAATTTTACAGGTGATTATAACCTGCCATACTAGAATATTTATAAGCTTCGACCTTTATTGGACTAGAAGTAAATCAATAAAGGTTCAAAATATTATGTAATGTTTTTTTAAGTCAATTTCCACCAATTGAAAATGGGGGGAGGGGATAATTACTATATCATCATAGATGATATAACAAAAGGAGAAGATAATGATAATTGTAGACTAGAGATTCAAGCTTATTTTTTCCAAAGTTATCGGTCAATAAAAATATCAGTCATAATTAAGGGTATTGTTTTGTAGAGAAAATCATGGAACATGTGACCCCCCCACTTATGTGACTAATAGATGGAGAAATCATGTTATATGTGATCCCCCACCTCTTATACGACCCTTCACGAAAACCCTTGTGTAACCACATAATCAGGCCCTATCCTTATCCTAAGAGGTTAAGATATCCAAATATCCTAAGAAACATGTCATTTATAACTTGATGATGGGTGATTCATGTGACCACATGAATGTATCCTTTCATGGGGGCCATATCAACTACTATGGATACTTATCAGTTACCCATCCATCATCAGTAGTGTTGTAGATAAATACCCCAATTTCTATTTCAAGAATGAGAGACTACCTAGGAGACCACAAGGATATGAAAAATGAGTAATATGATCAGAGCATCTATATTATGTGAATTCCAAAATTTCCATTGGTAAAATCGGATCTGAAAAACAAATCCATAGAATGTAAATTCTATTAGAGATGTCCACATGATGAAAATCTTATATTAGATGTATGTGTCAAAAACAACATGTGAGATGTTTGTGCTAAACATTCACCCACGATCATCATATAGTCACATTTACGAGTTTAAATAGTGGACATGCTGTAGAAACCTCATGCGGAAACATAATTCAAGCCCAAGAAGGTTGTACGATACACATATCCGAAGATTACTTGATCTTAACATCACACAGTGGTCTGATACCTATATCACACGATTACGTGATACCCCCATCACACGATTTCAAGATTTTAGCCACACGTGGTCACCTATGATGGATTCCATAAGTGAAATCATCCCTCTACATAATGAGTTATCTCCAAAACAATGATTTTTTAAAAAATGTCTCCTCCTGCAATGATGTTTCCATACATTTCAATTTTATATAATTCAAGTGTTTTGGGTTGTATCATTACAACAACTATCTATATAGACCACTCCAATAAAAAATAACTATATAGAACCCTTTCACCATGGTGTAAATCTTAAAAAGGATAACATAAAACCTACTTCAAATCCAATAGATGTTCTCAATCATGGAACATTAATAAGAAAACACCCCTTTGATAATGTATTCCCAAGATAAAAGCCAGCTCTTGGTTATCATCCTCAATAGGTACAACCCTATTTTTGACAATGACTGATAATTCTTATAAATATGATGGTCCATTTGAAGAAGATAGTAGAAATTTTTTTTCCCAGATTATACAAAAAAACATACCTAACCCAACACTGATCCTGATCGACCTGGGAACATGGTAGATGACTATGTTAAATTAATGATCCAGAAATCCATATCTGGTGTAATACCTACATATACCCTTATATTCACTTTACTAAGAGAAGGAATCCTTTATTATATGACCTGATGAAATATAGGAGGACTAGAGAAAGGTCATCCTTTCTAGAGTAGGCCCATAGTCTTTCTAAAAAGATTCCATACTCCCCACTTCATAACCCACCCGAAAATAATAATAGGAATAAATAAGAGATATTGAATTTCCACGTTGGGAGTAAGACCTAATGTGGTTACTATTGACAATATAATCAACATTCCATGGATATATGACTTTGGTATATTCTACTGGTATAAGAATCGTTCAATTATAATTGTGCAATGATCATCATCTTCTATTATATCTTTTTTAGATTTCTGAGCATGAAAAATACGAGAATATATATATATGAGTTGAGTACGACATTATAAAAATTAAAACATATCCAACATGGACCTATTCCACAATTTTATGCCTCAAAGAGATTCACAATGGGACTCCTTTTTAGGTGTAGGCCCCAAATATATCTTCTCCTTCTCAATGGGATATAGTTCTTTGAAATACATTGATTCAATGGATATATTCTGAATGAAACATCTCATTACAAAATAATATGTAAAAGGACAACTAAATTTTCTATTTTCATATCATTTATGAGATTTATGTCCCCACGAAACAATGGTCAATTTCTAAGAAAACATATTAATTGCATGAGGTTAAACTACATATAAAGGTCTTTCTTATTCACTATTAAAATACATAGTACAATCTTGTCATAAATCCTTAAACTATGGAATTCAATTTAAATTTTTACTAATTCCTATCTTCAACAGGATATGTAAAACAAGTTTTTGAGGGACAACCCCCACATTTCTATATATCTATTGTATTATATTTTTTCCCACTTGGATATATTCCCAATAAAACCATATTCCATTATTGGGTTATATCAATAATGAAAAAATTCCCCTAATTGATAAGCCATGTTTTCTCCAAGACATACCATATTTTCATGAGGGGAATATTACTTTAGAATTATCCTTGTTAGGATATATCCCTGATAAAAAAATCCGGCACCTAGAGAGCTATATTCTCTCTCAGTATTATCATATATCGTTTGTTACTTTATATCCATAAAGAAATCATACTTATACTTGGTATTCTCAATTCTACTTAGCAAAACCCACCTTTTTTATTAGTTCATATCTGTTATATGTTTGATTAGAAATACCTATTAATTCATAAATCTCACAATAAATATTTATAAGTACTTTATTCACAAATATTAAACCTTTATGACTTTAACATACATGTAATTATACTTTTTTACATGACGTTAAATTGTATGATGTGTCACATGAAGTAGTACAAGGTTATGTGGGTTCTAATTTCATTAATAGTGGTACATAGGATGCCTATATAATAATTACTATTCCAATATAAAGAACCACCTATCTCCATAGAATAAATAAAATTCTAGGGTTTTTGATGATGTGGTTTTAAAATAAAATATCATCCCTTCACCAAATAATGTGGGATATAGATAAACATTTATATATATCTATGTGTTCTCACTCATTCACACACTTAATTAATTTTCCTTATTTCATGATGGTAACCCATAGTGTCACTAAAATTATAGGGTAATATTAATGAACTATTATTGAGTATATAATAGAGTCATAAATTAAGATATAATCTAACCCAAATGTGTGTATGGGCCTGACCTCTAATACTCTCAGTTCGATGTGAATTTATTGAGTGGTGTATATTTATCATTGATCACATTCCTACAAAGAATTGGAATTTGGAATGGTTATAAAATGTATGATGAGAATATATGGTTGAAACGTACACCATGTCCCATTTTATGAAATCCATGACACATAAATCAAAGATTTACAATGCCCTATTTTTTTAAAACATTCTCTATGATCTATTTTGTTTAAATAAAAATTTTATTTTGTATATTTTACTAAACCCTGATCATTTTTTGATGAAGGAAACTGTTTTTCTGAATATCACCATAAATCATGATCATTTTTAAATAACACATCATTGTTTTAGAAAAAAAATCATTCTTATAGATAAATTTTCTACTAAAAATTTCAATAAAAATTAAATGAATATGGATATAAAACACCTTTTGGGTTTTGGTAGGGTCAAAACACGAACACATACTGAGGAAAAAAATTAAAATAATTATATAGAAAATTTGAAAAATATTGATTAGAATTAAAAGAATGAAAATAAAGAATGTACCTGAATACTTGTGAAGAACTACTTCAAGGTTGGTTAGAGGATATTTTTATACTATTTCAGTTCCTTAAAATAACATGGTAGGTTTTTCATTCAAAAGTAAACATATTATGGAATTTAGAATAAGTTTGGATGATAATATACTTATGGACTTCAATTTATTTTCATATAATTTTAGCCGGAGTAAGAGACAAATATTATAGATAAATTTTAATTAGATTGGTTTGAAGACTTTCAAATCTATATGGAATCAAAATATTAAAAAATATTAAAAATATTTATCTCCCCACTCCTTTCCTAATAATTATTTTATATTGATATAATTGGGGGATGGGGATCTTATGAGAATGTTCTTATGATTCAAATTAAAATGGTCTAAGGTGGAGGACGTTTTATATTATATAGATGGAATTTGGAGAATATTTTCTTTGGACACTATATAATGTGTCATAAAATCTATGGTTTTATTTTTAAAGTGTACATATTTAAAAAGGAGTCGATTGAAAAAATCCAAAAAACCCTGATATTTTTAATCTGGAAAGTGAAATTGAAAATTTTCATTATCTGTAACTATAGTGGATGATCATACATAATTTAAAATAATGTTGAAAAAAAGATGATGGAAAACATTATTCAAAAAGAGTATGCGATACAATTTTATAAATAAAAATCTTTTTATCATACTAGTGAATAATTTAATCTGGTATATTTTTTTTGTATATATCAAATAGAAAAAAATTAGAAATATTAACATTTTTTTTTGATGTATCAGATATTTTTTATATAAATGTGTTGGGAGATATTTCTATTAAACATTAATCATACAATAACATAGAGAAAAAATATATCCCACTTCTATGCAACTTTTATATAAGATCAGTGGAAATCCCATTATTCCTTTAATCTATTAACATAACTATCATTTTGGACCCTAATGTGTCACTCATTGAAATTATATGAACAAAATTGATATTTAATTCCATTAATGGATTTCATTTTTGATATTCCTTATGAAATTATATTTTTCATGGGTCATTATAAAAGAGGATGTCGTGAAGGAAATACAATAAATCTTACTAGGATTAGGGGAATTCTCATATCACTTTTTATATAACACTTGTTTGGATTCCTTAAGTGAAATACCCCTATTTCATCCAACATTTATTCTCCATTAACAAGGGATATATTTCATATATGATCCATAACAATCATCTAAATTATTTAGTGACACATAGTTTTCCATATTTTTATATTTGATGAACAAGAAATATTTTTGAGTGGTAAATGAATCTAGGGAGATACTTCTATATCTCAAACGAGACATGAGGATATTGATAATAAAAATATGGGATGAAATTAAAAATCAATTTTTAAATATATAAGTATGATGTTAATATTTAGTGGGTATCATTCTGATCGTTACAAGTTGTATGCATTTCTTAGAGAAATAATGTGACATATTATTTGGATGTTTTTATTATGAAATCCTATGAATAATATCTCTATAATTACATGATTTATAAAAAATATTTAATTATAAACATTCTGATAAGATTTCAGTTTTGGAATTTATAATATTAAGAAACCCTTAACATTAAAAAACCCCCCTTCCATGAAATATAATTTTTTTAAAAAAAAGTTCTTATAGTTATTGAATTTATTTATTAAAGAAAAATCTCCATCACCTGAACCTGAGTTAGTTATTTTTACCAATAATAAATAAATCATATAAAATAATTTGAAAGCATGGGATTAGAAAATATTTCTTAATAAAAGGTATAAAAATAAGAAATCCATTAGACTATTTAAAAACAAGAATATCCTTGAAAAAGATTCTTTATTGATGTAACATACATTAATAATTTACAAAAACTCATAAGAATTACATAATTTCCCAATGAATATGGAATGATTTCATTTAATCATAAAAAAAAGACACTATCATGAAGGTTTATTTGGAAAACATGAGAAGTTGTGAAAATAATTTCTATGAAAACAAATTTCCCTGCATTTAATTATCATAATAACTTATTTAATCCCGAACTCATTTAATTAAATAATAATATATAAATATTTCCCTTAAAACTCATAAAAATAATTTAAATCCCATTTTGGAATATTGGATCATTATATTCATCACTGTTAATCAATTGTAATAGAATTACTCATAATCAGTTAATTCCAATATCATTTATCTAGAAAATAAATCACTACACAATGCACTAGGGGTGGAATATCCCATAACCACCCTTATTCATCAATAATTTTAAATAAAAAAACATTAATAAAACATATATAATATTTTCTTTCATCATATAATGAATAAAATTTATAAAATTAACCTTCAACCCATAATTAAAAACTGTTAATCTATCCGATAACAATATAGTGACTCATAAAATGTTTCCCTATTGATAGGAAAATTAAATTGAATCATATAATATACATAAATATTAAAAATAATTTAAAAATAAATCTATAAAAAATAGTATAGATAATGATTTGATAGACAAATATTAAAACATTTAATGTAATGGTTTAAAAGAAAAACCCATTACTTCGAGTCCATAGTCTTAGCATGCATTATCTAACATCCTAGTTAGTAACTTTTTTAATTATTTAATTTATTATTAATATTTTACACATTTATTTACATATTATTATTCATTTTATTTCATTACAACCTTTTTCAATCATTTATCATATTTTTATTTTTTTACATCTATCAATTTGGGATCGTTCAGTTCATAAACCACAAATAAATAGCGATATAATTTTAATGGTAAATGATAATTTTACCTAGGGTCCATAGGATCTATATGTGACATGGGAATATTTCCAAAAAAAATATAATTATCAGAGTCTTATTGGTTATAGACCAATCACTGTGTAAGGAAATTTCCTGGAAAGTCTTTTTTACCGTTAAAAATGACAATGAATGTTTACTATTATGTTCATTATTACAATAGATCACTTGAAATTATATAATATTAATTATATAATTACCCGAATATTAATGATATTCATTCATAAAATGACTTTTTTTCGGAATATTCATGGATGATAAAAATATACAAAAACATAATCATTCGCTTAGCTAGTATAAAACCACTATGGTGAGCAATATTTTTTGAAATAGTTTAAAAGAATGGAAAACCTAATAAATATATGGGTTTTATAAAAAATTTTCCTAAAAAAATAATATTTTACAGTTACTTATAAAAATTAATTATGTTATTGAAAGTATTAATATCATAATTTTAATGAAAAAACATTATTTTTTAAAAAACCCATTTTTTTACATTATAATGCAAAATGAAAAGTGTTTTTTGTGAGGTGATGGATAATATTTCATAATAAATGGTAAAAAAATATGCTTATACCATTCCAATAAAATAATAGTAATTATGTAAGAGAATTTTTTAAAATTGTTTTAATTGAATGAATCAGAAATAAAAAATGAGAGTGAGGATTTGGATTTCCTAACATTCTACATAAACCACATCATTTTAATTGACTCACAAACTTACATAGAATGGGAATTTGGTAAGTATAGAGCCATATAATTTTTGAAATTTATGTTTATATAGATATAGGGATAGAAAATAAATATAAAAATAAACCATATATGTGGTTTGTAAACGTTAAAACATTTCTCATTTTATAGGAATAATTTTATGTCATTTGAAAATATTTTCATTCATTAAGTGGAAAAAATGTAAATTTAGAAGAAAAAGTGGTTCATATGTTGAAAATAGAAGACCAGGTAAAAAAATAAAACATCCTTAATTGAATTAGGAAAACTTTTTATTATTTATAAATAATTTATAAGTTTTATTTTCATGAATACCCTTAAATTTTATTTTAGTGATGTTTTTGTAATTTGACATTAAAAATATATATATTTATATATAACTATAATTTTATCATTTATAAAAAAATTTAAATACATTTTCAACCCTAAAAAAGATACCACTATATATATAATCATATTCCAATAATTTTAAATATTCATAAATTTGTTTACTTTAACTTTTATCATTCTTTCACAACTGATACAACGATGTGATCCCAATATTTTGGAATATAATCCAATTACATAAAATTAAAAATAAATTAAAAATATAAATATATTTTATTATTAATTAATGTAATAATATAAAATCATAAATAACATCATTTATTCTCATTTATGTCATTATAAATATTTTAAGATAATAATTTTGACGGTTCTTACTTTGGACAAGCAGTAGGTCAGAATTTAGATAATTATCTTTTTCTATTGTTATAAAATTAATTAATATAAATCTACATAATTTAGTCATTGAAATATTTATCCATTATGTTTATAATATAATTATCCCCTCTTATAAACTTTTATGATGATACCAATATAAACTTTTACAATGTTGGCCAAGAATTGTGTCATCATTAATAAATTTTTTCAAATTTATCTTTCCATAATAATGAATTTAAAATACATGGTTAGTAACATTATAACATTGAGATTTTATTATCATATAATAGATTTTAAATAATTTTCATAAATTCTTATAACTTATTTATATAATGAAGATGTCATAAAATATATAGCATTCATAAATATATTATTTTCTAACTATTCAAAAAAATTATATTTCTTAGAAAAATAAAAATAAATAAATAAATAGGATAATTTATACATGATGAAACCAAAAAATCATTTAATTTTTTGTAATTCAATTTCTAAAATTTATTAATATAATTTTAAAAAAAAACCATAATTGTTTTTGAAAAACTATTTTTTTTCAAATAAAAACAATTTCTTTTTAAAAATAATAAAATCATATTCTAGTTCCAAAATATAATTATATATTTATGAGAATATAATTTTAAATATAAATATTAATCCATAGAATTAAAATCAATATTAATATAATTTTTTTTATTTTTTTATATACTTGAGTTGTCAAAATCTCTCACATTAATGAAATTTTGTCCTCCAAATTTTAACTTATAATAAAAATATATGCGATATTTTTCTTTTATTGCTTCATCAAGATCCCATATTGTATACTCAATCATATGATTATTCCATAAAAACTCAACCAGAAAAGTTACATTATGTCCCAAAACCTATTCATTCAGGTCTATAATCTATACTAGATTTTCCTCATGAGAAATATTTCACTCTAACTATACTCCGTAAGTGACTAATATATGATATACATTAGATATACATATCCTTAATAAATAAACATAAAACAAAATATATACATATGACATTATTAATGTAAAATCTACTAGATAATCCACTAATCCCACATTCACCATGATTCTATTTAGACCATGAAATAATGGCATTAATTTCCCTATATTTTGAAAAAGAATCAAATATTTTCATTGATATATTTTAATAAAAATAATATCTTTGTCCATAAATGAATATACTTTCCTTTAATTATATATGTAAATATTTTCCCTACATTGAGCTACATTTACATAATGTTGAATCAATCTTCCCATTTCATCCATATCATTCACCAATTCGTATCACCTAATTTCCTTTCCTCAACTTCATCCCAGAAATATATATTTCAACACATATTTATATTCAATGCATCAAAATTTTTCATCTCAATACTTAAATGAAAAAAATTATTATATGAAAATTCAACCAATCAATGGTGTTGATCACAACCTTTGTGATTATCTAACTAACATGATCAAATAAAATCTTTGAAATTTCGAATTATGAACAATAATTACCTATTATTATAGGGATAAACATCAGTACTGAAACAAAATTATTTACCTAATGAGTTATTGAGTCCTTTACAAAAAAATATTAACCTTATATCATAATTTGATTGAATCAGAAGTGGATCTTGATGTAATTTTACTATATCATTAACAAAATAGTTTTAAAATTTAATCTAATTAATTATTACCCAAAAAGGATGAAAAATATTATATTTAGTCAAAAGGAAAGAAATAATTCTTTTTTCGTTACTACCAAGAGATGTATTTTGTAATACCATTATGTAACCCATGGTTGTATATCCCAATTTCAATTCTATAATTAAATATGAGTAAATAATCCATTTCAGTTGTTTTTGATTAATCTTAAACTATTTAAAAAGAAAATAATTCAAATTATAATCTTAAATAGGTATATTCATTCCATACCATTAAAAATATTTTCAAAGATCCATATATATTATTGTGCTTCCCAGATGAATAGAATATTGAACAATTTGAGCCATTCTCAATAATTCATTTTTTAATTAAGGACCATAGAACAAAAATTTATCTTTCCAAATATTATAAAAACATAGATAACAATATTAAAATCTTATAAGTTTCCTCACATTAACAGTTTTAGTTTTTTTATTAAAATAAAATTCTTTTTTATGATCAAAAATTATTATTTCCAACAAGGATAATTGTACTAATACTTGATTCAGCTTAGAATAGTTTTAAAAATGTAGTACTACGAATTAAATTATCCATAAATAATTAACTAGTGTGACGAGATCCAAACATAATATGGTTCGTCATACCTTATCCATTATAATTAATTCATTATTGACCTTTTTTTCTTTTCTCGGATGATAATGCTATAAGAAATAAAAATCATTTTATAATTCGAAATACCTAATTTGTCTAAGGTTTAATTGTCTCTGAGTTAATATATACTTACATATTTTTTGATCTATATATATATATATATCAATATTCTACACTATAAATGATTCCACTAAATTTTTTACTAAAAAATTATTGTTGAAAAATTGTGTTCATTTTTTGGATTATTCATCCCATGGGGATTCAACTGACATGATGCATATGATATTAACTAATCACATGGAATTAAAAAAACCAAGTCCCTTAGATTAAATATCTTTTAAATTAAAAAAAATAATTTTTAAGGTAAATGAAGATACTGAATCATTGACAAATTTTCTTTTTATGTACCAAAATCATTTATCATATTCATCTATCAAAATTAATTTAACTCCATTTTTAATTAACATGGATAATCGTCCTAATAAATAAGAAATGATTTCATAAAAATACTAATAATTTCATGTTTATGAATGAAAAATACTATTAAATGTGATATTAGTGGTTTCTAACCATTATTAGAGCTCTTTTGTTTTATTAGTATCCTCTATTACACAATATTTAGTTAAAATATACCCTTTTGATAAAGTTACTTGTAATTAAAAGTCACTTTTACTAAATTTATCATATAAATTATTTTTTTGTAGTGTCATATATACAGTCTTCATATATTTGTTAATATAAAAAAAAATTAGAATATAACATAATACCATTACTAAATACAAAATTTTTTTCCTTATATTCTCTGACAACTATATTCATAAAATCTATAATAATTGAAGATAAATTTATTATCCCAAATGGAATAACTCGAAACTCATAGTGGTAGTAAATTTTCTGAAATTCCATCTTAGGAATAATTGTTTTATAACTTCTGACTATAAACATACTGAACTAAGTTAAATCCTTGAAAAGTAATGGACCAATTAGAGCTGATTAAATATGCCATCTATATGAAGAAATAATACATTTTCATTATAGTAATATTATTTAGTGAACTATAATCAATAAAAAGAATCATAAAACCATCATTCTTCATTGAAAAATACGATCACCCAAATTAAAATTCTCGGATGATTAAAACCCTTATCACATTACTCTATTAATTTGATTTTAAATCCTTGTAGCCATATTTTATCTATTGGATAAAGGGTCATTAAAATTTTATTTAAATTAATAATATATTCAACAGTGAATTTGACATATCAATCAGAAATAAAACAGGGATAATCTTTATGAAATGTATCCAAATTTGTTTTACCACTAGTATAAATATTATGTTGACAATTTTCTTTTTTTCAATTATATGAAAGAGATAACTTTTAACTCTATATTTCAATAATTCAAAGATTTTTGATATTTTATCATGGGTATAAGATTCTTAAGTAAAAAATTAAAATCATTATTAAAATTAAATATACAGTTCTTTACTCTAAACTATAACTTACCATGATAACTAGAAATGTAATCCATACCATAAATAAAAGTAAACTATAGTATATGTGGGAAAATAATCATTATATAAAAAACATTGTATTTGATAATTAAATTATTATTCATATATATTTTATTATTTCTTTAATACCCCCACAATTAATTTTTAGAAAATTTTGTATGTCATATTCTAGAGATGATATTCCCATATTAATATAATTTTTTTTAAAAAAAAATGAATAAGTTTATTCAGAATAAATGATTACATTTAATGAATTTCTGTTAACAGATAAGGTACTTTTAGACCATTCATTTTTTATAATATAATTTTCAAGGTAGTGGAAAATAACTTCTCAACACCCATTTACATATAATATAATATATTTAATACATTCTTAATTATCTTCATACACATATTTTCATAGTTTCTTATATAATTATTATTTAAAATATTTATAGAATCTTGAGTTTTATTTGTACGATCATGTCTAAATTCATTGTAATATTTTTAAATATGTACATATTTTATACAATAATATAATTTTCTAAATATTTTCATAAAATCAAAAAAATTCATCTTATAACATTCAAGAAATGAGAACTATTTACATTAAGATACTCTTATATATTGTTTCCTCATGATTTTACACCTTCACCACTTAATATCATTGTTTTAATGAGATAACTGGTAGTAAAAAATCTCTATCTTATATCTTTCAAAAAATTTAAAAAATTATTCATATTTTCCAAATTCACATGTAAAAAAATTCCATAACAAAATTGGTTTCAAACCTGTGTTGACATAATAAATTTTACATTCATGTTTCAAAATATGATTTGGTTTATAACATTCCAATATTGAAAAATTTTCTTCCTAAGTGAAAAGCAAGCACTCCTACCATTTATTCAACTTTAGGAAGTTCAATTTTTTTATAATAATGAAATTTAGGAAATTATTTTTAATTAAAATTTCATTAAATACTTCAGACACTATAGTTTGAATCTAAATTTTTCATATAATTAATAATTAGTGACCATCAGCGATTGAATTCACACTCATGCTGATAAACTTGAAGAATTGGCTTATATTAATTTGGACAACCCAAAAGTTGAAATATCATATCCATATAATTTATCTACCTTTTATCTATCAATGGGTATGTAGTTTCATGAATTTTTTGAGGATATGATTTTAGTAAATGTTCCACTATTGATATATTCTTCTGTAGAGAATTTGGTTTATCACTTGAATGTATACCACTATTTATATACTATCTTAATTGATATTACAGAGCCATAAATTCATTAGATATAGCATCAACAGATTCACATTGTTGATTCATAAGGATATTTTCCACTTGTGTCAATCCTTCTTTGCTCAAAATGGTACCTTTATAGAAATCCATTATTAAATTGACATAGATTAGGTGAACCAACAAAGAAACCCTTAAAATAATAAAATAATACTTCATTCTAATATAACAATAAATCAATCTTTTATAATCCCAAAATATTCTTTCACATCCCCATATTCACATTAATTTGTTTCTCTACCAAAATATTAACCCCTTGTGTTATGAAAAAAATACATCAAATTAAATTATAATATCTCAAATACAGACCCAATATAATTAAATGATTTCTAAGAAATATTTCATTACAAACATTTAAATGAGATTTTATGTTTAGTTTTTTAAAGGATTGAAAGGAAAATTATATTAAAAGAACCACACATCCACTCAATGTACATTTTCTATAAAAACATGTTCGTAATGTGAAATTATCAAATATGTTTATATAAACTATTATTCCCTAATCAATAATTCATAATAATTTTTAAATAAAAAATAGAATATGGGTTCATACTTCATAAAGTTTTAACATTTTCACTGACAATATATAACAAAAAATTTAAGAAATCCACATATAAATGATTAATTAGAGGAAGTGAAACTTTTAAATCATAAATGAATGTCTAATTTTTCATCTAAATTATTAAATGACCAGGGGATAATGTTAATATTTTGTGGATGATTCTTAAAAAACTCAAAATTTTCTATCACATAACCTTAAACTAAATTACCCATGTGTACATATAATATAAATTACTCATATTCATGAAATAATGATGAAAACATATTGTTTCCCATCGTAAAATATTCTAACCAAGAAAAAAGACGTGTGAAATTACATAAAAATCATTATTTTTTTAAAGGTTGGGTTCGAAGCCTCATTTTTATTAATTAATCAAAGAAAAGACCTCTTTTAACTTGGTAGAGGGAGACCCATAACATAGCCTGATGGCCCAGTGGTCTTGTAGACCATTACACAGCCCAAAGGCCAACATTTTTGGCCCAATTCCCATTCTGTGAATAGTAACCTTGCTGCTACAGTACCGCACAGTACCGCCGCCGCTACAGTGCCCTGCCGGCTCTATAGTACCCAACGATCAACAGTACCACCACTACTACAGTACCACTACAGCACTGCTATAGTACCTGCGCCCAATGGGCTTTGAACCCCCATTTTTCATGTAGTATTACAGGGTGTTTACCACTAAGCCAAACCCCAAATACATAATAAACATCATTATGTAAATATTAGAATAATTCTAATATTTTATTAAATTTAAGAACACTAAATGATATAGAAAAATATTTTTTCATTTGATAATTTAAAATGTTTTTCTATGTTTTATAGTTTCGGAAGATCACAAGTGAATATCCTCGTATGAAACTAATTAGATGAGATCATTAATTTTCCAAAAATATGATAAATTTTTTTCATTAAACTCCCCACATATAAATCAAAAAATCCATATAAAAACATTTTAAACACATTATTTAGTGAAACTTTTATTATGATTTAATTTCGTCACCAATCCCATACAAAAAACCCATTGTATTTTTCAAAATAAAGTTTTAATGATGGATTTTTGTAATGAATAACTATCCAATAAATAAATTCATTTAAAATACTATATTTAAAGAAGGAAACATTTTTATATGAAATAATTATAGTTTATGTTGGGTTATTATTAACAATGGGTCATTGGTCACATTATGTTTTGGTACGCCTTCCCTATATATGTCATGAAAATTTATTTTCTGATGATTATTTGTGGTTTTTTAACTATAATATTATGTACAATAGGAACAAACAATAAAAATAAATTTAAATCCTCATACATATGGGATGAAATTATTCATTCCAATATTTTTTTAAAATGTGTTTAATATTTTCAGATGTTAATTTTTCATTGAAATTAAACAAAAATATCTAAATAATTATAATGGATATATAGATTATCTCAAATATCTTCTAATAAAAACCACTGTAAGAGTCAAACCCAAAAATTATTAGTGATTAATCAGATAAATGTATAAAATATTCATCACAAAAAGAGATCATGAAATGATCGTAATAATTATATAAGATCTAATTGTGAAATTTTGTGTCCATTACAATTATCCACTCTAGATAATTTAATATTAATTAGATTGTGCACTAAAGTTGAATCATGTTAGACTTTTTGAAATATATTATCCTTTGAATTTACACTTTCATATCTATAATATAAAGTTATTAGGTTAATATTTTATAAATATTATGCTATTAGAATTTGTAACATTTTTTTAATTTTTTTTATTTTTCAATTATTATTTTGGACATAAAATAGAATGTGTATTTTTTGAAAAAAAATTATTTTTTCTGAGAAATAATGTTGAAGAGTTAAATTTTATAGAAGGTTAGTTATAAATAAATAAATAAATATATATATATATATAATTTTTCTATTTACAAAAATTAATTTAAATGTTTTTTCATTTTAGTATGTTGTTAATTTTAAAATAAAATATTATTTATTTATAAAAAATTAAAAACAATTTTTTCAATGAATTAAATAATAGAAAAAACTGATTATTTAGTAACTAAAAGATTGTAATAAAATAATCATAAGGTAAAAAAAATTCATATACTAATTATTAGGGAGATTAATTATTTACCAAATATTATGAAGTTATAAGAAATGGAAAAAAATGTTATGAATTAATAAAAAATTATTATAATCTTAATTAAAGAGTATAGAATTTTTATTAAAATGAACTACTAATTAATATTTATAAAATTTTATTATTTAGTAAAATTAATTGGTACTATAATTTGAAATAATTAATTATTTTGATTATTAAAGGTAACTAAAATAATTTATATTAATAGAAATTACGTATTTTGTAATATTATTTATTTAAAAGTATAAGTAAAACTAATTATCAAAACTCACTATGTCTTATTTAGTAAAATTAACCAATTATTTTTTATATGTATTTTAAAAATATAAATCTAATAAATAAATTAAGTATTTATATAAATTATGAGATCATTTTGAATGTATATAAAGAAATTAATTTGTAGTATATTTATTTATTTTGAAATATTTATTTTATAATTATAAAAATAGTATAAATAATTTATTATTTTACTTATTGAGACCAATTAATAATGTACAAATTAATTAGTAAAAAATTCAATGATTACTTCATAAAGTAATTTTTCTAGTAAAAACAATTAGAAAAATTAATTGAAATGTCCTAATTAGTAAAAATACTTATTAAGTAAACATAACTATTAATTAATTATACATACAATATCATTAGCCAATAAATACAATATCATTAGCCAATAAATTAAAACATGAATATGGTATCTTTCATCTCAACATATCAATGTTTTATAGTGATCAATAAAGAGACAAAACTATCTCACCTCTACCAGTAGTACAATATCCTTAGATCCTTGTTAGCAATGATAATATATCAAACCAGTAAAAAGATATTCCACACATTCTTGCAAAGTTTAATTTCAATTTAGGTTGTAAGATAGAATAGTATCATCTATATAATAATTGAAATGGGTGTACTCCAATGAATGGATCACTTCCGTTTTACAAAACCTCATCAATTCTCATAATTGACTAAAGATCGTCGACAAAATTGGGTGTTATCACATATTACATATTCATCATAATCTCATTGGAGTTCATTCACTGAACACCTTAAATAAATGTTCCTTTACTTGCATAAATTATCTTATTATTCATAACTATTGAAAACAACATCGTAGAAGATATAGAAGACACGTGCATATTATACATACAATATCATTAACCAATAATATCATATGATTGATGATAAATGGAGTATCTTATTCTAATTTTTGATATCATCATATTGTATCCTACAATATAAATTATATTAATATCATCTTATATGTCCTAAATGAATTATATAATATCATTCACTCATGTTTTAGTGTATATCTCATAATCTCCCACTACCCCTATAATCCCATAAAGACATTATGAAAAACATCATAAATATTTATAAATCCATGCAAAATTTTTTTGGATATGGTTTATTAATCTATCATCATTTTAAAACAAAAATTTTTCTATCAAAAACTAAATTGTTATAAAAAAAACTATGTGACCTGATAGGCCTTCGTAGGATTGATTTTAAATAAAAAATCCATATTTCATATATTTATGCAATAAGAAACCTCTATAAAATAATTAGTACTACTCAAGATATTAAGGTGTTCAGTGTGATCTCCCACAAATAAACTCATATATCATGCAAATTTGTCCACTAAAATATATATCATAGAAATCATATTAATATATCTGTAAAAAAGTTTCCCATAGTATCGAGTGACCAATGGATAATGAACAGTGTTGGTCTAGTGTACAATATCTCATAAATTCTTTATTCTCTTAAAAAAACTAACCTAGTTGATGAATACATCCCATTACATTCATCTATCGTACGTTCTCATCGCATGTCTCTCATACAAGTAGGTGAACACATCATATAAGACTCAACTAAGTTTGGTTATGAATTTTCCCAATCTAATCAATCAAAGGATACATGTCTTTTCTCTTCATATTAGTGGACAAATATCATATTGGTTGATCCCAAATCAAATACATAATCAGTAGAATCCCTAACCCCTCCCTGATTAGATAAAATATAATGGATCATTTATGAAATATATAAAAGTGTGAATGTTATCATTCTAAATATATCTCCATCCATACATAAAAATAATTGATAATAAGTTCACACTCCCATGTATATTGATGAATTTTTTACATTGCATGGGATATACATGTCATGGTAGTCTAAGTAATAACACTCCACTTATTATATAATTATTACATTACTCATTATAATCTTATTATATCATCACAAATCAAACTACTCTATAGAGTTCATTGATTACAGAAAAATACAATTCATACTTTGAGGGGATATTATAATTCCATTGTTTGTGTAAAGTAAATTTCAGCATACATGAATGAATGATAAGAATAGATTGAAATTTATTTTAAAATAAAGATAAATTATAAAACTATTACATCAATATATTATGTATCTTGTACCAAGAGACTCGACATTACCCTCATGATTTGTTTGTACTAATGGTTTCATTATTGGATCTAATACATTGTAAAATATACCACCCAAAAAATCCTTACACCACCCCTCTCAATGATCATTCATATAATATTTTATTAGATAATGATGTGTTTTATTGACTGGAGGGACTAGGGTTCCTTTTCCTTAGAGATAAATACATTTTAATCATAGTAAATCTCAATCAATCCCTTAATGCTAGGAACAATATCTATTTTATAAATATAATTTTTGATCCATGTAGATTCCTATTCAGTATCTAATCCAGTGATGTACTCCACATCAATTTTAAGGTCCAACATGGTATTTTTTTGGTACACTTATAATAGATATCCACACTGATATGAAAAACAAAAAACCATATTGAGAACTGGTATCCCCTCTATCATCTTGGAAACATGCATCAATGTAACCCTTTACACAAATCTCATCCTCTCCTCTATGCCCAATGAACATAACTTTAGTTCTTATCAAGTATTGATGGATGTTATTCACTAAAATCCAATGACTCTCATTGTGATTGGATTCATATCTACTTTCAATTATAAGTGAATAGGTGACATCAGGTTGAGTACACAATATATAATATTTGATAAAAACAATAGAAAACTCATATGAAATTATACCAATTATTTATAACTCCATAGAAGGATCTAAAATCTCCCTAATATTTACACCATATGACACTGGTAAATCACTTTTTTGGATTTATCCATAATAAACCTTTTTCCATGTTATAGTTGTATTTGTCATGACTAATTCCAAGGAACAAAATCAGACCATATAGTTTTACTTTTTTATTCACATTTCAATCCCTAAATGGACTATTGTAGCTTATATTCATTGAAAATGTCATTTTTCACTAAAACAATATTTCATTTGTATCATATTAATTTTTTCTAATAAATTCACATTAATAAGAGTTATTTTAATATCCATTTGATATATCTCAAAATCACAATTATATGTTATAAAAAGAAATATTTTAATGGTACTTATCATCACAATTTGTGAAAAAGGTTTATTCATAATCAATACCATGAATTTTCATGTAACATTTTTCTACCAGGAATACATTATAGGTGGAAACTCCGCAATCCAAGATAGTTTTATTTTGGGAAATCCAATATCACTCTACATATCATACCCCATCATGTGTATCAAGAAAATTCCAAAAATGGTTAGATTTCATGGATTATATTTTAGATTCTATAGTGTTTAACCATATTTCAAAATTATAAAAAGATGTGGAATTATTTTATTTATCCAGTTCATCTCCTATAAACCTTTATTTATCACGATTAGCCATAAGAAACCCATATCTCATAAGTTCTTGATGAATACAACTAGCACATCAATGTTCTTATATATCTTTATTTAACTCTTCTACCACAACTCTTATTATAGTCAGACAAACACCCACCTTATAAACACATCCTATTTATTATTCTTGATCCTTTTTTGGTTCAACATTCCCCCTACTTAATACTTTACTGATGTATCCTTCACATATAAAAAACCATGTTGAGACACAAACACTTGGTATTGAGTATGATTTTATACACAATATCCCCTAATTTCCCTAGGATAACCAAAAAATAAAAATTTCTATGAATTAAGGTTGATTTTATTATAATAAAAATATCAAACATATGCTTCAAAACCCTAAATCCTCATAATATATATATATGGATGTTCCATGGTCAATATCCCATATGTTATTTTTATGATTAATTTATATGGGACACAGTTTAGTAGGACTATATGAGGATCCCATGAATAACCTCAAAATTAAATAACAGGGCCACACTAACTCATAATTAATCTAACTATGTCTGTTGTAGTAAAATTTATTCTCTTTGACACACCATTCCAATGTGTTTTTGTGGGTGGATTGATTTCTAGAATAACCCCCTTATATATCAAAGTATTTGTGAATATAATGGTCAATTGTTCACCACCCCAACCTAATAAATAAATCATAAAACTTTTTCTCAATTATTTCTATACTTACATAAAAAAAATATTTTAAATTTTCAAAATTTTCAAACTTATGTCTCATTAGAAACACATATGTATAACAGCTAATGTCATCTATAATATTAAAAAAGTACCTAATACCACCACTTTATTTAGTACTCTTTGATCCACATATGTCACAAACTTACCTGGGTCAACCCCAAACCTGTCACCCAATCCAACCAGTGACAACCTTGAGGCATGTTCCCAATCACCCCCAAGATGGTAATAAGAACAAAAGGAATCAACAGGAAAAAATTGGAGTGATTTTTTGAAATATAAATGAATATAGTGTAAAGATAAAGAACAATACAAATTAAATAAAATAACCAATGAGAACAGAAGGGCATAACTAAAGATAAAACCACCTAAACTTGATGACCAAACTGATCTCCATGTGACCTCATGGGTCACTCACCAAACCCCAAACCCAAAATTTCTCTATGAAAATTGAAACGAATATGGAACCTACAATTTAATATATAAACCAGAATATAAGTTTAGGTGGGGGTATTAAAAATGATTATTCATGCCCAAGTCTATTATTCCCAATGAATTTCATTAAATAATTTTTTTTACTTCATGGTTCAAATAAAATATATAAACATAGGTTTTGAATTCAATCCATTAAAAAAACTTATCATATTCTATATTCTAATTTATTTAAAATAGTATTTCTGAGTAAATAGTATTATGTGACATATAAAGTAAAAGTGATGATGTCGTATGTAGCGACCTGAACTGTTATAAATAAAATTACTCTTTTGATTTAATTAAATGTCTTATTAAGTAATGTGATTATGTAAAACACATTCACTTATTTGGTTTTATTATATTCTAAAGTATTTAAAATGACATTAATAATCATTACCATTGATATTATAGTTTTTTAATAGTGATCACATGATTAGTATAAATAAAGGGTTTAAAAAAATACAATTTACATTGAAAAAGGAAGTGATGTCCTTAGCTAGTAATATTATACCCTATAAAGTCCATTTATCAAAGCCTCAAAAGGAGATATCATCATTGGTCTTTCCACTATATGGGGCCCAATATGAGATCCAATAACTTAATCATGAGTGAAACTTTTTATTGGAGAAGTTCAAGAACATCGAGATAACGATCCAAAAAAGGTTCGTCAAACCACCCTATAAATGTCTCAACATCATGCACCTCACTCTTATTATGTTTTACAGTATATTAAATGGATATTTATCAACACCATAATAATCTGAATATGTACATTTTATTCTCTTATTATCATCACATTATAAATGATTTTTAATTTTATATAATAAAACAAAAATGGTATTTTAATTAAATTTAAATTAAGGAAATCATTTTGTTGAATTAAGGGATTTTTGAAATAAATAATAATATAATAAAATATTACTGTTAAATAATTTTTTCCCAATATTAATTATAAACTAATTTTTTTGAAGTAAAAAGTAATTTTTATTAGGGTTCAAGAACTATTATTGTCAAAAAACCATGCATTTCTCAATGAATATCGATTAATATTTTAAAAGTGTAAATTCACATATATATATATATATATATTCATATAGATAAAATGAATATTATTTTTGAAATCATAATTTATAAATTATCTAATGATGAATTTTTTCTAATTTTTGGAGACAATCGGATTTTCAGGTAAAAATTAAATGTTGTATAAATATAATTTGTGTATTATGCCGTAATAATATCCTAAAAGGGATATAATAAATACTATAAATGGTATACATGACCAAATATGTGTTTTAAATTTAAAATAATCTGATTTTATATTTATTTGATTAATTTTATAAATCCCTTATAAATCCTCCAAACCCATTAATATATTTTAAGGTTTTAAAACCATTTCTCTGAAATTATGACTCGCCTCCACATAGTAATGGGAATTAATCTATTATATTTGGCCCATGTAATTATAAAATTATGATAACTAGTTCTATTTTTTAAAAACGATGGGAAAAACCATGGGAAAAACCATGGGATGGTATTTATTTTTGGTTATTTTGTTATGTATTGTACCAAACCTAAATAATTAATAAATCTCCATATTTTACTATATAAACCCACCCAAGATCCCATTTATCTTCACTAAAGATACTTAGATCACATAAATACTCTTAAATACACTCTCTAGAGTCCTCTGAAGGTCCCTCTAAGCTATCATGAATCCCCTCCCAAGCATTTGGAGTCACACACTCTAGTAAGAGATATTTTCGATTATCTTCTTTATTCAATTATCATATTTTACTTATATCTATTATCGTCATTTACTTGTGATTGGATATGTTATTTAATATACCAATTACGTTCCAATTTATTTCAAATTGATGATATATCTCTTTATATCTCATTAATATATTTTATGAATTTTTGGGTGATGTTGTTCTGCTGCTGAAAGTTCACCACGATTTTCCAAACCAAAATAATTGTGTAGTGAATACCCAACCCATTTCCTATTATGGGTGACCCCCTTGATACACTTATATCTAAATCAATTGGGACTTAAATGTCACTATTCCAGACTCCATGTTTATGGAATAAAGTGTGATGATAAATTATTCCATGTTTTAAGATCTATGTAGCACACTTAATAATGAGAATGAAATGAATGTAATGGGTGTGCCTATAATTATCTATCTCTCCAATACATTGGGTAATATTTAGTATCCAGAGATATAATTTCGGGATAGGGAGTGAACTAGATTCCTTTATGGGACTTTTTCCCTCATGATTTCTTGGTAGTTATCCTTGAACTATGCTTATGATGTAGGGTTTTTAGTTGTTTCCACATTTACCATGTTATGAGTATCATGCTACATCATGTATCATTATTCTTGTTTATGATTACTAATAATTTTATGCCCCATTGAGATTCATATTTTATAATATGTATCACGTTATTCCATTTTTATTCCCTTACTATGCTTTATATCTCACCCTTTCCTTATGTTTGTCCCTAGGTAATCCCATACAGTATTAAAATCCATGGAATTTTAGAACCATGCTATAGAAGTTTTAAATATTGTTGTTATATACCTGGTTCAAGATTTTATTCTGTGTACCTAATCTCAAAATAAATTTTACTTATTAGTCATTTAGGATTTATATTGAGTGCTTTTACATAATAAATCAAGAATTAATGTTTAATAAATAACATGGATTTTATAGTTGGTATCAGATGAAAAGTTTAGTTATTTTGGGATTATGATTAAAAAAAATATTGAAATGAATAGGATTAAGACTAAGTATAAGAAAACAACCTAAAATATTTTAAGTATAGAGTAAGAGGTTTGTTAAGGAAATAAATCCATATCTAGATACTATAATTGGACGTTGTTCTGGCATTGATGTACCTAGGGGTAACAACTCTGAAAAGTGTGCCAGTACTGACTTAGGGTAACCTAGTACATGACAACAGGCCACACTACGCACCTAGTTTGACACTCTCAAAGAATATAATTTTCTAAATTCATAGGTTCCTTATGAACTATTATTAATGGATTAAAAAATTTCCATAAGAATATATGTCAGTAAATAAATTGTGGTTAATAAATATTGAATACTGTAAATTTTGAATTTAAATAATTAAATTTAAGTTATAAGTTCATCCCTTAATGTTGTAAAATTATCATTTATGTTTTTAAGTGATTAAAAATACTCATCCCAATTTTTACATTTATTTAAGACAATGATAATAAATATGAGGAATCAGGGAATGAATAAATGTGATGGGAAATGTGATGACTATAACAAAAAGTTTCCCAACCCGATGGGAATAGGAATCTCAAGCTTCATGATAATAATATCTTTGCAGACTTGGGTTATAAATATAAACTTGGATTAGTAGGAGCTCCCAAATTACCCTAAGAGAGAATAGACTATGATTGAGTCCTTTATGAGATAAAGTCAAACTAAGTTTTATGGAATATGAGGTCCATTAATTCTAGAATAATGGATCAACTCCATTGAGAAGATACTCTCTATCCTTAAATGTTATGAACAACAAAAGGTTCAACTGGAAATTTATTTTGTGGAGGGAGAATCTAATTAGCAGTTTACATTGATCGAGAATATGAAGCTAGAGAAAAATATCAAAGTGATGGGGTGGAAGGAATTCTAAATAACATTTTCTGAGAAATATATTCCTCACACTCTCTGAATTAAAATGGAAATTGATTTCCCTTCCCTCATGAAAAAAGTTGAATAATCTATTGGGTAATATGAGTAAAACTTTACAAGACATGCACGATATTCTTATAGACTTGTCATTACTCCCAAATGAAAAGTTGACTACTTCTTTAGGGGGATAAAACCTAGTCTATGGAAATCCTTATTGATCTTTGACTTTCATAGCTATGGGGAAATTATCTAATGTTCCCTCAAAGTAAAAAAGGAGATTGAAAAATCTCAAGGGTGTCATGGGGATAAGAACTAGAAAGTGGAGTTTTATTTTAGTTTTTATATGGATAAATATAATGGGGACACAAAATTCAACATCACACTTGTTAAAGTTGTGGAAAGAAACACCCTAAAAATTTCCTAAGGTGGAAAAGGAAATGATTTAGGTGCAGGAAGGAAGGGCACATAGCTAGCGATTGCTGATAGGATAAACCCACTAATGTGATGGAGGGAAGGAATTATCTAGTCAAACCTCAGTGCATTTTTCATTTCTTCAACTAAAATAAACCATGGAACGTTTCTAACCAATGCACTAGTCTAAGGGTTTTTTATACAGTCAACAAACTCTAAGGTAGAAAGGTTGTTATTTTTTCATCACAACCAATTTGGTGGATCCTGAAAATGAAGTGGTGATAGGTATGCTAGTTATTAATTTAAGGATATATACCATACTTTTTGATTCTGGTTCTATGCATTACTTTATATAATTAATGTTTAGTAGAACTATTTAATCACCACCACAAAGAATAGAAGTAAAGCTATCAGTGAAAACAGGAAATGGTGAAATTATTGCATCCTGGGTATATAACTACTTCCCTATCACAATTTGTTGGACGAAATTCCCAGAAAACTATTTCATACTAACTTTTTGGGATGTTTATGAAATATGGTTTATGTATTATCTTTCTCTATATAGAGACAACATAAATTTACAGGAAAAGAAAATTAGTCTTTAGATTGTGAATTGACCCCAAATTCTGTAAAAGTGGAAGGAGGGAGATTAATCTTATTTTGAACAAATATGTCAAGAATGGATATTATTATCATACGAGAATGTATATATATCCCAAATGAATGAGCCTAGGTGAAGAACCATCCTCAAACACAAGCATATTTGGAGGGAATAAAATGATACAAAGAATTTACATTAAGGATGGCATAATATTCAACCCACATAGATTTTAATCTAGTTTAGTCCTCTTATACCCAACCTATTTATAGGTATCAATACAAGGTATAAAATTTTTAGAAACAATAAACTAGATGAGTAGGAACACTCAAGCCAAAATATCAAGCATACAATTCAAGATATAAATTCCAAGAAAATCTATATATTCCTCATGGTTCAAGCCTCATGTAGACCAGTCTCAATAACATAGCTCTTTTATATAAAATGAAGTTAAAGGAATTAATCAAGGAACAATATTTTATAATATAACTCAAGGAATCCCTACTTGGGGGTTATGAGTATAAGGTCTATGTATGTTTTTTCAGTCATCATCCATCACCAATTAATTCATCATGGTATAATAACCAGAGGGTCTATCAAAACACTATGAGTCCTTTCCTAGATCACAAGGTTAAAGGAGAAGGAATTAACATTCATTTTTTATAAATCATTAATGGATAGATATACGATGTTTTACTAGTCATATAAAACATGAATAAACCATTGGGAATGGTTATGGACCACCATCCTTGATCCAATGGATGATCAATTTAAAAAAACACCAATTAATTCAATTATAAATAGTAAAAACAAAAAATATAAAAAATCCACGAAAATAGGTATTATAGATGGAATATTTAGAAAAAATAGAAATATAGAATATAAGGAATAGGAGTTGTAACCATATTATGGGTGACTCACTCAGATCAGCAACACATGTATTTGGTAATGAACTGGTAAGACTCGATACTTAAATGAGATAAACGAGAGGGATAAGGAAAGGGTGTAAAGAAATTATTGCTAGGAATAGTGAGATAAAGTTATTATTTTAATAGAATTTCTATTAAATAAATAAATAATATTTAAAAAAACAACCCTGATAACCACAAGGTACCCACTCTATAAAACCTTGTAATAGTTTTTAGGTACTCCCTCAATCATGAATTTTTTTATCATCCTTGTTTGGTGGATTTTGTAGGATTATTAGTGATGGAGAGATTTTTTTGGTAAAATGAACTAATGTATGAGAATTTAATTTTATTTTAATTAATGGAGTCTAGGTATAAATATTTTAATGGATTTGAGGGGTTCTCCCTATATTTGGAGAACTTATTTAGTGATTTGGTCTCTTTTAACAGAGAACCGGGAAGTTTACTATCATCTAGGTGATTACACACCATGTAAAGGTATTAAACATTGTGTACTAGTCTCCAAGAATATTTCATGAAATAGGTTCCAATCATGAAGGGTTTACACAACGTGTATTTGGTCTGCATAGTGTAATGGCTAAAATTTGGTTCTTAATAAAAAGGATGTTTTATTGGTGTTTTGGGATGAATGGTTTATATGACATGTAATGGGATTACAAGCCTTGTAAATAATAAAAACAAATTGGTTTTAGGGTTCCATATGAGTGATTTTCAATTCATTAAACCATGAAACCTCCCTCTTACAACCAAGAGCTCACCCTAGAAGATATTGGAGACATACACTCCTTCCAGATCATTCGTTTAGTGATAGATCATCAGTACTATTGTAGTGCACCTCTTCAAGTAAGTGTTCCTTTTGTTTATTCTTTTCATTGGATGTGGATTTTATTTTGTATGTGTTTATGGTTACAATTTGTTAAAAGATAGTAATTTTTATTGATACTTTTTAGGTTTTTATAATTCATTGTATTTCAAAGGACAATCACTTAGTTTTATTTCACCATTGTTGAAGGAAACTAGGTTTATAACTTTTTATGGTTGGTGTTTCTATACAATGGGTTAATTTTGGGAATTTATTATTGTTATTGAAAAATTCCTTTATGTTTATTTTTTGAATCAAAGTATTTATTGGAAATATAAAAATTTAAATGGGTTTTCTTTAAAAATGGATTTTGTTTTCTGATTTGGAAATGGGGGTTTTCAATCACTGAAGCAGTTTGTATTGTTTTTTAAAAATATTTTATAAAATGGGATCATATATTTGAAAATGTAATATGATTATCATGGAACATTGGGATCTTTGGGTGTATTTGTAAATAGACATAGAAATCCTTTTTGTGTGTGGAACCACTAGTGTTTGTTTTGCTGATATTGATCAATTTTTGTAGGATTGAATATCATTTGAATCTAATTTTTGTCCAAGTTTTTACTCTTTTATGTATAGTATGTATTTCCCCCATATTCTAGAGGCCAAATGATATCATTATTGGTCATTTACTGTTTTTATCACATTGTGGTTTTTATCATGGATTTTTTCTTACAGATATTTATATGTGGTTTTATTAAATGGAATCACAAGATGGTATTTCATGTATTTGTGTTTAAATTATTTCCTTATGATAAATGAATATAATTTCTTATTTTATCACATATACTTCTCATATTTTTGGTTTTATTATAGGAACAAATTTTATGAAAAGACAACAAAAAAATGATTTATAAATGGGTTTTGATTTATGAAAATGATTTTTACGTTTTTTTTTGTTTTAAAATATTTATGTATTTAATTTTTGATATTATACCTTTTATACACACCATGGTGGTAACTTATTGGGATTTATCATCATAAACAAATTTTTTCACTAAGTGGTTATCTATGTTCTACTATAGGATATAGGTAGAGGAAAGGGAATCTTATAACAGGTCAAGTTTTCCTTTCATATTTTCCTTCATAGTAGGGTGGTTTGGAAGAGATTATTGGTCACATGAAGTTTTGTCATGCATTTTGGTATAGTCTCATTTGTATTGGATTGAATGGATCTATTTTTTTTAATATTATTTGTACTCTGGTTTTTTTCCTTTTTTTGTTATATTCATGATTTTTTTAATAATATTTTTTCGTCACCATGTGACATCTAACTTGGGTGTATTTGTTGGTCAGAACAGATTGGTCTATTATAATTTGGTATTTGAGGAATGGATAATCATTAATTGTGTTGGAACTACTTGAGTTAGGTTCTATGTCTTGGATACACAGTATTTAGGAGCATTATAATTCAGATAATAGTTATAGAAAAGGGGCATAAATATCTCCCTTTAGAAACAAAATATGAGTTACCATGGGTAGATATAGAAATTTTACTAAGTTTGAGACATTGGGATTGAGGTATTTTGAATGAACTGTATGGGTATTTTATTTAAAATAAATTATTCCTTTTACGTGATGTATTACATTTTTAGAACTTATAATTACTCTAAATTCATATATTTTTTAATGAATTGGATTTAATTATAAATGTGGCCCAATATTATAGAAATTTTATCATGGTATAATTGGTTACTTCCCGTAGTATATTAGAAAATGACTCTAAGAAGACATCATCCAAATATGAGAGAAGAATAAATGAGACAGGATATGAAGGCTAATCCTCTAGAGGAACCTTCTTTGGTAGAAGTTATAATCCACTCTATTCAGAATCTGTGTCAAGTGGGTGCCCTAGACCCAGAATGTGTAGTGGATAATGTCTCTGAGTTTCTTAAGAATCATTCTCTAATTTTTTGTGGTGAAAAGGAACCTAGAAATATGAGGAGTGTCTTGAGTGTATTTAGAGGATCTTCAACATCTTGAAGACTCTTAAAGACTCTAAGGTGGGGTTTTTTTATGTACATGCTCGAGGGATTGGGAATGAGATGGATGGAATCTATTTTGTAATATATGTTGAAGAGGAACTTATAGAGGATTATTACAAGAATATACTTAATCACTAGGTTTACCCTGATACTTTATGTGTGGAGAATACCGTTGATTTTTTGACCTCAGAGTAGGGGGAGTGTATCATTCTGGCGTATTCCACCCATTTTGCTGAGTCGGTGTATCTGGAATCAAAGCTTTTAACTAATGAGTACCTAAATGATTAAAGGTTTGATTTGGTATTGAGAACTGATATTAAGTTGATGATGATCCTCATGTGTGTTTTTACATTTGTGAAGGTAGTTGATAAATAAATTTTTACTGAGGATGTCATATCTGGAAAAATAGGATTGGGTGGAGCTTTAGTGGGTGCAATTTTTAGCCAAGGTGTTTCTTCTAGACATAAAGGAAAACATAAAGATAACTAGTTTTTTTCAATCCTAGTATTGGGGGATTCATTAGGAAAGAAAAAAAATATTTTTCTATATCTAGTTACACACAAAATGATCGGTCATACCTCCTCTAGTCAACCTGTCTCAACGATACTCAACTTCATCTACTAACTTTCTTATAAATTACTCATTTATGATTCCTTTATCCCCAAATACATACGATTATTCTTTTAATACACCCACTATAGTTAGTACCTTAAATTCAATGAAACATCGTAGTTAGAACACCGACCAACAAAAATGTGCCTTTATGATCTACCATACCATGAGTATCGATCCATGTCCTATTAAACATGTCTATATCTTTCCAATTTATCCTGATCCTGATAATGATTCTAAGACTCCACCCATCATCACAACTAAGTATTCATTCAACATCAACCAAGGAATCTAGATGAACCATGCATATTGACACATTGACATCCCAATGAAAAAAAATCCTTTTAATATACGATTTCATGCACCCACAACCCTACCAATATGGGGTTGTGTCACTCAAGACCAATATGAAGATCACCACTATAGGATTGTAACTAAAATCCCCTCACTATACCAAAATCTAACACTATGTACCAGGATATATATTTCACCGAATGTTGATACTATATGTAGATAATCCCACTCATTCTCAAGAAATATGTTGAGATGTAATTTTCTACCTATTTCTAACCCATGGGATCTTCATCAGTGGTTCAAACTAAATTCAACCCATTAATAGTTTCATAGTCTAAAATAATAAATAGTCAACTCCACTCTATTTGGATTACCTTGTACCACTCCTCAAGCACTACCTCAATAGGTTTTATTACTGTGTGTGTCACTCTCCTTAAATCGCGCTCCTCCTCTTACAAATACCTAACCAGGATTGACCTATATCTGTAATACCACCAAACCCAATATATTTCTAATGACCTCACAATCACAAAGTTACATTTATTATTTAGTCATGAATATATGGAGACCATGATTTCATCGCTTCATCCAAACCATCAGTTCTTAGCATGAACATGGTCAACCATTGATTTAAAACACAATAGGCAGAGGGTTAAACCCTCTGAACTACCTAAATTCCATCATCAATAATGGGAATATGATCTTGTATCACCCAATCATAAAACCTAACTCAGAACTTTAGGATTATCATGTCACTGACATTGGCTTCCCATGCCCAATGGAATATCAATTCCACCTTGAAAGAAACACCCTCAGTTATCCTATTAAAAATAATCATCTCTCCTTAAACAAGAATACTTATTTGACTAGAAACCATCTGACATCATTCCAAAACATGAGAATCTAC
Source organism: Viscum album (assembly GCA_963277665.1). Lineage (NCBI taxonomy): Eukaryota > Viridiplantae > Streptophyta > Magnoliopsida > Santalales > Viscaceae > Viscum > Viscum album. The sequence goes on from OY728132.1 coordinate 881,772,376, forward strand.
CCATTCTCTTACCACATATTAAAAATTATCAAAATTTTACTAGGTCAAGCACCCAAATGACCATTCCCTTTCAAAACTAGTCTCAATACTATGATATTCTAATTACCACACATACTTATAGTAAAAGGAAGATTTCGAAACCTAAATCAAAAACCACTATAGGGTATTCTCATATTTTAGTCACCCATGTTCTAGATCCAAATATCACCATTCAAGCCTCCCCTAACTTCACAATCTTTTTCAATGAACCTTAATTCCTAAACCAACCCAGTGTATCCTCTTGTAGATTATTCATAACATGAGGCATCTACCCATGATTAACATATATGATATATTCATAATCAAAGAGAAAACCCTCTCACGAGTCACCCTCAAACATAACTAGGAATTGACTCAATCAAAATCCTAAGTTGAGTCACCAGGGTTACTAGGTCCCCCCAATTAACCCAATGGTAAATGTATCGCAAAAGTTATAATCTCACATGAATTCATACATGATAACATAGAAAATGAAAAATGATATTAAACAATTCAAACCACCCACTCATGAGTCTCATATAGGTATTTTCGACATCACATTCCAAAATTATTAGACCTCTAGGCACTGATCCTCACCAAGAATCCACCTACTGGACTACTCCCTTAAGAACCACCTCCCATTCATCAGCACTTGTATAAATATGGAATTTCACTAAATGATAAGTTTCAAATAAACTAAAATATGAAGTTTATTTAGATAGAATACCATTGTAGTATTTATGATAGAACACCATATAGGTTGTTATATGCACTTAAAATGGTCGAACCAATAGGGTACCTTAAACCAAAATCCCCTTATAGTGGTTTGAATCCATGGAACCACCATCACATGGTATGTTTAAGTATATTTCCATTAAAAATATATATGGGAAAATGTTATATAGTTTATTATTTTTACATTAAGTAACTGAAACTAACAAAAAGAAACCCATTAATGGTTTCCCAAAATGAAACCATGTCTCTCCTAGGACTAATATGGTCACCTCATGTCCCATACACAAATGGAATATAATGAAATCATTGAAAAGTGTATCACCATAAATAGATATGACATATCATCAGAAGAAAATACATATACATTTCAGTTCACTTGATTAGAATTCTCCCAAGTACTTATATGCAAAAAAAATATGATCAATTGAGGACACTTTAAATAGCTTAACCTAACTTCAATGACATACATCACACTAGTAGGCTCATACATGTCATGTGAATACTATGTTCTAACTCATTATGTATGGTATGTATCCCGCCTTTATGGGAAAAGAGTTAAATCTAGAACTAGTCTCTTACCAATGAGTGAGGAGTCAAAATTAATAACTTGGAACTTATAAAAATAAAACCACATGAGCATCAGATGAGATGAAAATAATATACAACTATAAAATAACATACCAAGAACATCAATCCCATCCCTATAAACCTGTACTTCCTTTAGATAAAGGTTTTCATGTTGCACCATCCTTATATCCATAACAAGATCTTAAAAATACTATATCTCCTAGCTACCATATCCAAAATATTATGAAATATAAAATGATATGATTCCACTTTTTAATACCCTACCTCGGTTCCCTATGAATATTAACTAGACCTATCCACCACATAACCTTAGGTGTGGTTCCAGGTACACTAAATATTATAGAATAGTAGTGCGGGTCTATAGAGGTGTAGTGGGGGTGACTATACCCTCTATATTAGAGTTTGAAATTAGAAAATAAATAACTAAACAATAGAGCATGTATGAAATATAACTAAATAATATCATTTTGAAATAAAATTAAATATATCACACAAACTCAAACCGTCATGCACCTAATAAATTAAAGACCTTGAGGCTCTATAAATATACCACACTAATATGTGGTCTATCCAGTTGATCTGAATCGATGATGAAATATCAGGCATCATCCCAACCTGAAACTATAACCAAGTGAAGGATGGTCAGGAACCCTAGTGAAATGGTAGACTGATCTAGGTGTTAGTACATTACTTATTAGGGAACCACAAGTTCAATCCTTCATTATACCAGAAATTTAGTGTTACTTGCGGATGAAATGCTCGGAGTAAATGAATGAACTGGTTAACAAAATAAATAAAATAAAACCACAATCCATGCTTCTGACAGATTCATTAATTACTTTGTTCATCTTATAGGGACTGTTCTAACCACTTTATCACAACTACCCCAAGATATTGTCCATTAAACTTGTACCATTTATTATGAACCTTATCAATCCTTGGTTTTAAAACCGATATTGACCATACCTATTTAATCCAATATAATGGTTTCTCTGATCATGAGAATCACCTCACAAGAAACACTTTAAAGCACTATGTATCCCATTATCAATCATCCATCATGGTGGTTTGTGGAACCTAGGACATCACTAGGAATTTATCATCCACAATCCCTCATGTCGAACCCCATAGTAGTACATGGGTGTTCTCAATGTGATGCCATCATTAGATTCTAAGAAGGTTGAAGCCCATGATATCTTATACATATAAGAATGACAAATTTATGGTAGGCTGTGTTAATAAAATGGGATTCCTTAATAGATCACATAGTCAACATCCTAGGAATCCAAACTCATAGATCCTTATCCATTTCATCATTGGTGCATCAACCCGATCAAAGGTGTATTCTAGGCACTGATTAATGGGACACAGTAGTCACCCTCAGGACTTTAAAAATTTATTCATAGGAATATATACCCAATTATAACCTCACACTTCCATTCCAATCTATGAGGTTCTAGAAATTCACAATGGTATAATGGTATCTCATTTAAAATATTTGGTACTCCAGTAATTCTCAATGGTATCACTCTCTAAATGGAATATATGGAATCTGAGGAATTCCTACATGTTTGATACCATATACTTTAATATTAGATCCTATGAACCACCACTAGGAATGTAACACCCGATACTTTTATGAGAAATATTTTGTTTCTATGTTTTATAAATCATCAAAGTAATCTTTCACTACACACAGCACTAGCTTGGATTTCTTTACACGCAACTCCGGCCTTCCTTGATAGCTTGTGTCGTACGCAATACCGAGTTTCACTAAACAACGATATGCTATTAAAATATTATTAAAACTAGCCGTTATGAATATTAATAACCAACTTTTTAATTTTTTTAAATTTCCTCTTTCAAAATGGACGTCATTTTTGGATTCGGAATATCGAAATTATCCTAGGGTGAAATTTTGGTATTTTTCTGAAAACATTCAATTTTTGATGAATAATGAAAACACTAGGTTACTATTTAAAAACCGACTTTTTATTTAAATAATTATTTATTTTATTTAAATTTATTTTAGGTCAAAATTGATACATAATACCTATATAAGTTCAATTAAATTCATTGGAGTCATTTTAAAATACTTTTAGATATATAAAAAATTTATTGAACTTTTCACCGTCTTTTACCCACCTCCTAGGAGAATTTGCAAATTTACATAAAACATAATTTTACCGCTTCTGTGAGTGGAATTTTGGAAATCCGAGAGACACTGTTAATATAAAGGACTAAAATGTGGTTCAATGAAATGAAAATAATTTTTGGTGAATAGTAACTTTTTACTTTTTTTACCATGGTTAAAAGTAAATAGGGAAATTAAGGGTAAAAATGTTATTATTATTACCCTAACACATGTCTTAATTCTATTGGATAGGTGTAATTCGACCAAGAACATCATTAGGAATAAAATATGACCATTTAGGCCCACATGGATTAGATTAGGACATTTATTATTAATTTATTTAAAGAAGGGTTAAAATAGTTAAAATCAAAGTTTAATAACTAATGAATTTTTAATATAGGGTTATAAATAAGATAAATTCGACTATAAATATTCATTAAAAATATAAAAAAATTCCTACATAATGGTATTTTATTTGTAATTTTTATACATTAAATAATTTAATTTATTTATGACACAATGATGTTGCAGTAATTATCTTATTAATGAAATATTGACATAATTGATGTTATAAATACCCAAATAAATGTAATTTGAGACTTTTTATGAATTAAAATAAATTTCTAGGTTAATATTACATATTATTAATGATTTAATTAACTTTTTTCGAACTAATCTTTCTGTTATAATTTTCACAAAAATCAATTACAAAATAGTGTCAAAATTGACATAAAATTGTTTTTAAAACAAATATTATATTATTAATTGTTATTTTATTCCTAAAAATCTAAGGTTCGGAAAAATGACTTAGATAAGGTTATATATATTAACAATAAACAACTTGGGGGTTATTTTGGCTTTTTATAGTATGTTTATTAACCTTATAGTGTAAGAAAACAAGAAGACACGGTAAAAGTAAAATTATTTAACTTAAAGTTAAATCTAAATGATAAGGTTAAAATAGATACATAAACTTGTCTAAATTCTATTGGATGAGAGGATTTAGACCCATACCCACCTTAGATCCAAAATAAATCAATCTAGAGGTATTAAAAACCTAATATGACTTTACAATAAAATAATATTTTTAGTTTTTCCAAAGTTCCCCTCTCCTCCCTTATAAAAGGGCACCTCCTCCCTCTCTTCCTCACACCACTTTGAGCTTTCACTTTCAGCCATCCCCTTCCAAATTATCTTCTCCACTTCCCTAGAAATATCCTAGACGTCTTTTTCTTCTTTAAAGACCAATTTTAGTGCCCTAAGAGGAGGTCTCAAAGAGGCGCTTGAAAGAAGAGGTAATGTCCTTTACCGATTCTTTCAACCTTATTTCTTATTCCAATTATTCTTATTTAGTTGTTTCATTATGAATTAATAACATCAGTATCACTAATATAATGATATTTTATTATAATTATTGAACAACCCTATTTCACCATCTATCCATCTTACGGAAAATGAAATCACCGCACGTGCATACGTAAGGAATATCGTCTCCACGCCGTGGTGTAATCTATTTTCCACCACCACCTTACATGGATGGGTATAATGGTGCAAATAAATAACTATATATGATTATTGTAAAGTGGTATTGATTTTGAAATAGTATACATACACTCCAATACAATTCCACGATCTTGGGAACGATATCATCGCTCGTGCGTGCATACGGAATACCGTCTCCACGATGTGATGCGAATCGTTCTACATGATCTTCATTGCATAATGATTATATAAATGAATTTAATGAATAAATATGATATATAGTATACTAATAACATTATGGAAATGATGTATCTATAACCTAAAGAGAAGAATAAGAATTTATTCGACAAAACACGCATAAGAACAAAAAGTAATAAACACCAGAATAACAAGTAGCAATGAAATATTACTAGTAAGAAGCTAAGAATATGACCATATATGATATCAGAACAATTAGTATGATTCTAGAATAAGTCAATGACATTATTTAAATCATTATACAGGAGGTTCGGACACCTACGAAGCAAATCGGAGCTAAGGTAAGTAAAAATATCACAATATCATTTTTATCCGAGATTATTTATACTTTGGTAGTTACTGGGGTGTATTTTATCATCCACATCCATGTTTCCTCAATATGTAATATTATTTATATCCACCTACAATTTTTTAAATCCAATTTCACCCTTTGGTGAGTTTTTATTAAAATATTTAAAAGGAATCTTTTGTCATTTTTCGTACGAGGTACTTTTTGACTTTTCCGACAAAAGTACGAGAAGAATGTTTTTTTTAAATTATACGGAATGAATGGTTTTTAAAACATTATTTCAAAGAATATTACTTTAAAAGTTTTCAAGTTTATTTTTAATAAACTTCTTTTAGTTTAAAATTGTATGACATGTTGAGAAAGGAAAATGTTTTTGAAGTAGAAAGGATATTTTCCTCAAGAATGGAGTTCAAGTGTTTTATCAAAATTATTTTCCATATAAGATAATATAGGGTTCTATTTCTATCCCAATTATTACATTGATTTGATTATGTTGTGTTGGGATTATTTTTATGAATTCCTTTATCTTATATGAATTGTTTTATGATGTCATGATGTTTAAGAATCCCATTTTTGTTACATGGGTTATGCAATGATGTATGATTTATGATTTTGTGGAACACATAAGAATGGTTTCATTATGAGATGGGTGGGACCTATATCTCCCTCTAATGCATTGGGTAATGATTTATATCTCATGAGATAGACATGGCTGGAATGACGGGTTAATCTGGTTCAGTGAAATAGGACTGAAACGAAGAGTGAACTAGGTTCAAAAATGGACTTTGTCCGCTAAGATAGTCTTGGCTATGAGTCTTGACTACTAAGAAATGATTCTCTATAATTATGTGTGTATGCCACAACGTTTCATGTTTTATGTTATGATTATTATGATTAAATTTCACTTCTATGATTTATCCCTTGATATAAAATTATGATTTTGTTTGGAGGTTAAGATTTCCAAAATGTTATGTTCTTATAAATATGATGTGATTGATTTTTCTTTTGTTTACCCTTACTGAGCATTTTAGCTCACCCTTTTGTATGTTTTCTTTCCCCCAGGTCAGGAAGAAGGTTATTAAGTAGGATATGCCAAAAGGGAATATAGATATGAGAAAATAAATGGGAGACAATGTAGATGCTTTATGAACCAGTTGTTTATGTTTCCCAGTTTCTAAAGGCACTATAACTATACGTTCCTTTCATGGTTTTGATATATGTTGTAATAAGTGTGCTTCAATTTTGAAGTACTAACAAAGTATGTAAATTATGGGTCGTTATAGTTGGTATTAGATGAAAGGTATAGTCAACCTTTGGAAACTAGGATGTTAAAGCCTTAGTAAGAAACCTATGGATATGTCTAAGCATAGAACACAATCTTAGTGTTTTAGAAATGTCCATGAATAACCTATGATAAGACCTCAAGTGTAAAATTTTATTCTTGATTATGTGGTTTTACTATTGTAATTAGTGTTGCTCACACTATTCTTCATGGTTTTAGTCAATGGCTGGAACCCGAAGGAACCGTGTTAATGCGGAATGCGGCGGGCAATGCAATGATTTTCCCCCTGAGCAACCAAACGTTATGGGAGCTGGAATGAAAAATCTTGTATCCATGCTCAGACAATTTTCTCAAGCTATAAATCATGTAGGACTTCCAAATGAGCAAAGGAAGGAGCAACATTCTGGTGAATCCTTCATGAGGCAGCGTCCACCTTCATTCAGCGGGTCTTCTGTTCAATTAGTGGTCGAACAATGGATCAGTACCACTGAAAAGATATTTTCACTTCCTCAATGTTCTGAACATGATAATGTCATCTTAGTAATGTATCGTTTGGAAGTTGATGCTGGTCAATGGTGGAATTTTATTAAGAATACGAGGCAAAGGGATGAAATTGAGTCCATGGAATGTGACGAGTTCAAGAACTTATTTTTCAATAAGTACTTCCCTTGTATTCTTTGAACAAAGATGGAGAAGGAGTTTCTTGAACTGAAGCAAAAGGATGATGAATCTGTTGGTACCTATGAAGCATATTTTACAAGACTTGAAAGGTACGCTTTCAGAATTATTATCCAACCTGAGAGTAAGATCGATCGATTCTATAGTGGCTTAAAACCAAGTCTTCGAAGGGCATTACCCATAAGGGACTTTAATAGATACGAGGAAATCGTTCGATTTTCTCTCAATGTTGAGATGGAGATTGGAGTAACCCATCAGTCATATGGGTTTAATAAGAAGAGGAAAATGAAATTCAAAGGGAAATCTAAAGGGCACACTGAAAAGAATATGTGTTTTCCCTTATGCTCAAAGTTTGGAATGAAACATGGAGACAATTGTCATAAGGGGACAAGAAAATGTTATAAGTGTGTAAAAGAAGGTCATTGGGAAATTGATTGTCGAAATAATGGGAAGAAAATGTCTAATGATGCAAACAAAGGAAGGGATACACAGAATGAACCTACTACACTTCAATGTTTCAAGTGAAAGGATATGGGGCATTATTCCAATCAATGCCCAAATCCAAGGGTTGATGATTATGATCGACGTCAACAAACTCTTAAGGATAAAGACAATGTAAAGTCACATGCAATTACTATCAGTGATGTTGAGTACGACAACGAAGTGGTGAGAGGTACACTTACCATCCACTCTAAAGTAGAAAATGTTTTATTTGATTCTGGATCCACCCACTCTTTTATTTATGAAGAATTTTCTAAGGGTATCACCGTATTACGTCAATAATTAGATGTTGAGTTAGCTGTGACAATTCTTAATGGCATAACCGTCGCATAAAATGTTTATAATTCTTCTCCGATTGATGTTTTTGGGAAAGTGCTTCCTGAAAATCTTGTGATCCTTTCTATAGTATAATTTGATGTGATTCTTGGCATGGATTAGCTTTCTTTAAATGGAGCTCATATCAATTTCCAATAAAGGGAAGTCACATTATAATCCAGATCAATCTATGACCGTCTATCGATGCAAGGATGAACATAAAATTACAGGGGAAATTTCTTCCATCTTATGGGTCTTGATTCCACTAAATGAAGGTTATTTATCTCAAATGGTTGGTGAGAAACTCACGACTAAGAATATGCCCATTGTACGGGAGTTTGACGATGTCTTTCCGGAGGAATTTCTGGGTCTTCTACCAAATCGTGAAGTTGAGTTTTCAATAGAACTTGTATCAGGTGCTTTTCCTATTTCATAGACACCTTATAGAATGACCCCAATTGAGTTGCAGGAATTGAATATGAAACTCCAAGAGAATCTTGATAAAGGATTCATACTCCCTAGTGCGTCACATTGGGGAGCACCTGTTCTGTTTGTTAAGAAGAAATATGGATCAATGAGACTCTGCATTGATTATCGAGAACTTAACAAGATCACTATCAAGAACAAATATCATCTCCCACGCATTGATGAATTATTTGACCAACTACGTGGAGCTCAATACTTTTCCAAGATTGATCTTCACTCAGGGTATCATCAAGTAAGGGTCAAAAGGGAGGATATAACAAAGACGGAATTCTGTACAAGGTATGGACACTATGAATTTATAGTGATGCCATTTGGTCTTACTAATGCCCCTGCTATCTTCATGGATCTGATGAATAGATTCTTTAGAGACTATCTTGATCAGTTTTTGGTAGTCTTTATAGACAATATTCTTGTCTATTCAAAGAGCAAGGAAGAACATGAAGATCACTTGAGAATTATATTGAAGACCCTGAGAAAAGAGAAGCTTTATTCCAAATTTATGAAGTCTGAATTTTGGCTTCAAAAAGTTCCATTTTTGGGTCACATAATCTCAAAATAGGGGATATCTATGGATCTAGAAAAAATAGAGGTTATCGAAAGATGGTCGATACCAACAACTGTAACTGAGATCTGAAGTTTTCTTGGTTTGGCTGGATATTATCGATGATTTTTGAAAGATTTTTCACGATTACATAATCCACTCACCAAGTTGACTCTGAAAGGATTTATGTTTGTTTGGATGGAGGAATCTAAAGACAATTTCAAGGAGTTGAAAAGAAGGTTATCTAGTGCACCTGTGCTCACACTTCCTTACAGTGGAGAAAGGTTTGTGATATACAGTGATGCATCCAAGAAGGGATTGGGGTGTGTTCTTATGCAAAATTATATGGTGATAGCTTATGCCTCACACCATTTGAAAATCCATGTGCAAAATTACCCAAATCATGATTTGGAGTTAGCTGTGGTGATCTTTGCATTAAAGATTCAGAGGCATTATCTTTATGGAGAAAGGTGTGATATTTATACTAATACTAAATGTTTAAAGTATATTTTCACACAAAAGGAGCTGAATATGCGCCAAAGAAGATGGTGGGAGCTGATTAAGGATTTCGACTGCTCAATTCATTACCACCCTAGAAATCAAACAAGGTGGCAGATGCATTAAGTAGACAAGACCATGATAGATTATCCATGATGAGGATCACAAAAGATGCAATATTTATGGATTTACAAAGGATAGATCATGGAATTATAATGGAAGGGAAGAAATCGTATCTTTCTCAATTGAATGTTCAACCATCTATACATGTGAAGATTAAAGAGGCGCAGAAAGAAGGTGTAGAGTTACAAAAGAAGGTGAGAAATATTCATGAATTCAACCTTGATTGTGATGGGATAATAAAGTTCAGGAATCGGGTTTTTGTTCCTCCCATCCCAGAATTAAAGAAGGAGCTGCTGGATGAGTCTCATAGTTCTTCATTATATATTCATCCCGCAAGCAAGAAGTTGTATAGGGATCTGAAAGAGTACTTCTGGTGGGATGGAATGAAAAGAGATGTTGCTGAATATGTCTCTCGATGCTTGGTTTGTCACCAAGTTAAAGCTGAGAGACAGAAGTCCAAGGATATGTTACATCCATTACCCATACCAGAATGGAAATGGGAAAACATCACTATGTACTTTGTCACTTGACTTCCTAAAACATCCAAAGGCAATAATGCTGTCTGGGTCATAGTTGATCGTCTTACAAAGTCGGAACACTTCCATGCTATTAGAGAGGATTTATCTCTGGATCAGCTTGCCGGGATATATTTAAAGGAAGTGGTAAGATTGCATGGAGTACCACTTTCTATTATATCTGATCAGGATCCAAGGATTACCTCAAAGTTCTAGTGAAGTCTTCAGCATACACTGGATATAGAGTTGAGTTTCAGCACTGCTTATCATTCTCAGACAGACGGTTAGTCTGAGAGGACAATTCAAACTCTAAAAGATATGTTGAGAGCTTTCTCTATGGATTTCAAAGGTGGTTGGGATCAACACCTACCTTTGGTGGAATTTTCTTATAATAATAGCTTTCAATCTAGTATTCAGATGGCTCCTTATGAAGCTCTCTATGGAAAGAAATGCAGGACTCTAACTTGCAGGGATGAAGTTGGGGAAAAAAGCTATTAGGACCTGATGTTGTTGATGAGATGGAAGAATAGGTCAGATCTATTCAACAACACATTAGAGCAGCTCAGAGTTGACAAAAGAATTATGCCGACAACTGAATAAAAGACCTAGAGTTTGATGTGGGTGATAAAGTGTTCTTACGAATATCTCCTTGGAAGAGAGTAATGAGATTTGGAAGGAAGGGAAAGGTGAGCCCTAGGTATATCGGTCCTTTCAAAATACTAGATCGTGTTGGGAAGGTAGCTTACCGATTGGCGCTTCCACCGAATCTCTCCCAAGTTCACGATGTGTTCCATGTATCTCTCCTGAGAAAGTACATACCTGATCCTTCACATGTACTCAGCTCAGAAGTTGTACCGCTGGAACAAGATCTTTCTTATGAAGAATAGCCGATAGAGATTATGGATTGTAGCGAAAAAGTCCTACGGAACAAGACCAATCTCTTGGTGAATGTTTTATGGAGGAACCACCAATTAGAAGAAGCTACATGGGAGCTTGAGGATATGATGAAGGAAAGGAATCCTCATCTGTTTGTTACAAAGTGAAGAATTTCGAGGGCGAAATTCATTTTGAGGGGGGTAGAATGTAACACCGGATAATTTTATGAGAAATATTTTGTTTTTATGTTATATAAATAATCAAAGTAATCTTTTACTACACACAACACTATCTTGGCTTGGTTTACACGCAACCGCGGCCTTCCTCGATAGCTTGCCTCATACGCAATACCGAGTTTCACTAAACAACGATATGCTATTAAAATATTATTAAAACTATCCGTTATGAATTGTAATAACCACTTTTTGAAATTTTTTTAATTTCATCTTTCAAAATGGACTTCATTTTTGGATTCGGAATATCGAAAATAGCCTAGGGTGAAATTTTGGTATTTTTCTGAAAACGTTCAATTTTTGATGAATAGTGAAAACACTTGGTTACTATTTAAAAACCGACTTTTTATTTAAATAATTATTCATTTTATTTAAATTTATTTTAGTTCCAAATTGATACATAATACCTATATAAGTTAAATGCATTTTATTGGAGTCATTTTATAATAATTTTAGATATATAAAAATTTTATTGAACTTTTCACCGTCTTTTACGCACCTCCTAGGAAAATTTTCAAATTTACATAAAACATAATTTTACCACTTCTGTGAGTGGAATTTAGAAAATCCGAGAGACACGATTAATATCAAGGACTAAAATGTGGTTCAATGAGATGAAAATATTTTTTGGTGAATAGTAACTTTTTACTTTTTTACCTCGGTTAAAAGTAAATAGGGAAATTAAGGTTAAAAATGTTATTATTATTACCCTAACACATGTCCTAATTCTATTGGATAAGTGTAATTCGACCAAAAACAACCTTAGGAATAAAATATTACCATTTAGGCCCACATGGATTAGATTAGGACATTTATTATTAATTTATTTAAAGAAGGGTTAAAATAGTTAAAATCAAAGTCTAATAACTAATGCATTTTTAATATATGGTTATACATAATATAAATTCTACTATAAATATTCATTATAAATATAAAATAATTTCCTACAAAATGGTATTTTATTTGTACTTTTTAGACATTAAATAAGTTAATTTATTTATGAGACAATGATTGTGCAGTAATTATCTTATTAATGAAATATTGACATAATTGATGTTATAAATACCCAAATAAATATAATTTTAGACTTTTTATGAATTCCAATACTTTTCTAGGTTAATATTACATATTATTACTGATTTAATTAACTTTTGTTGAACTAATATTTTTGTTATGATTTTCACAAAAATCAATTACCAAATAGTGTCAAAATTGCCATAAAATTGTTTTTAAAAAATATATTATATTAATAATTTTTATTTTATTCCTAAAAATATAAGGTTCGGAAAAATGGATTATATAAGGTTATATATATTGAAAATAATCAACTTGGGGTTCGTTTGGCTTGTTATTGTAAGTTTATTAACCTTATAGTGTAAGAAAACAAGAAGACACAGTAAAAGTAAAATTATTTAACTTAAAGTTAAATCTAAATGATAAGGTTAAAATATATACCTAAACTTGTCTAAATTCTATTGTATGAGAGGATTCAGACCCATACCCATCTTAGCTTCGAAATAAATCAATTTGAAGCTATTAAAAACCGAATATGACTTTATAATAAACTAATTTTTTTAGTTTTTTCAAAGGTGCCCCTCTCCCCCCTTATATAAGGGAACCTCCTCCCTCTCTTCCTCACACCACATTGAGCCTTCATGCTTGGCCAAACCCTGCCAAATTATCTTCTCCACTTCCCTAGAAACATCCTATAGGTCCTGGTCATCTTCAAAGACCAATTTTAGTGCCCTAAGATGAGGAATCAGAGTGGCGCTTCAAAGAAGAGGTAATGTCCGTTACCGATTCATTCAACTTTATTTCTTCTTCCACTTATTCTTCTTTAGTTTTTTCATTATGAAGTAATAAAATAACTATTACTCATATAGTGATATGTTATTATAAGTATGAAAAAGCCTATTTCACTATCTATCCATCCTACGGAAAATGAAATCACCGCGTGTGCGTACGTACGGAATACCGTCTCTACGTCGTGGTGTAATCTATTTTCCACCACCACCATACTTGGATGGGTATAATGGTGAAAATAAATAACTATATATGATTATTGAAAAGTGGTATTGATTATGAAATAGTATACATACACTCCAATACAATTCCACGATCATGAGAACGATATCATCATTCGTACGTACGTACGGAATACCGTCTCCACGATGTGATGCGACTCGTTCAACATGATCTTCATTGCATAATTATTATATAAATGAATTGAATGAATAAATATGATATATAGTACAGTAATACTATTCTGGAAATGAGGTATCTATAACCTAAAGAGAAGAATACGAATTTATTCGACAAAACATGCATAAGAACAAAAAGTAATAAACACCCGAATAACAAGTAGCAATGAAACATTACTAATAAGAAGCTAAAAATTTGACCATATATGATATCATAACAATGCTTATGATTCTGGAATAAGTAAATGACATTATTTAAAGCATTATACAGGTGGTTTGGACACTTACGAAGCAAATCGGACCTAAGGTAAGGGAAAGTATCACAATCTCATTTTTATCCAAGATTGTTTATACTTTGGTATTTACCAGGGTGTATTTTATCATCCACATCCATGTTTCCACAATATTTAATATTATCTCGATCCACCTACAATTGTTTAAATCCAATTTTATCCTTAGGTGAGTTTTTAGTAAAAGATATGAAAGGAATCTTTTGTCGTTTTTCATATGATGTACTTTTTGACTTTTCCGACAAAAGTACAAGAAGAATGTTTTTTTAACTTATACGGCATGAATTGATTTTTAAAACATTATTTCCAAGAAGATTACTATACATTTTTTCTTGTTTATTTTTCATCAACATATTTTAGTTTAAAATTGTATGACATGTTAATAAAGGAAAATGTTTTTGAAGTAGAAAGGATATTTTCCTCAAGAATGGAGTTCTAGTGTTTTATCAAAATTATTTTCCATATAAGATAATATAGGGTTATGTTTCTATCCCTATTATTACATTGATTTTATTATGTTGTGATGGAATTATTTTTATGAATTCCTTTATCTTATATGAATTTTTTTATGATGTCATGATGTTTTAGAATCCCATTTTTATTACATGGGTTATGCGATGATGTATGATTTATGATTTTGTGGCACACATAAGAATGGTATCATTATGAGATGGGTGAGACCTATATCTCCCTTTAATGCATTGGGTAAAGATTTATATCTCATGAGATAGACATGGATGGAATGGAAGGATAATCTGGTTCAGTGAAACAGGACTTAAACGAGGAGTGAACTCGGTTAACAAATTGACTTTGTCCGCTAAGATAGTATTGGCTATGAGTCTTGACTACTAAGAAATGATTATCTATGATTATGTGTGTATGACACAAAGTTTCATGTTTTATGTTTTGATTATTGGGATTACATTTCACTTCTATGATTTATCCCATGATATGAAATAATGATTTATTTTGCAGGTTAAGATTTCCAAAATTTTATGTTTTTATGAATATGATGTGATTGATTTTTCTTTTGTTTACCCTTACTGAGCATTTGAGCTCACCCTTTTGTATGTTTTATTTCCCCCAGTTCAGGAAGAAAGTTATTAAGTAGTATATGCCAAAAGGGACTCTAGATAAGATGAAATAAATGGGAGACAATGTAGATGCTTTATGAACCAGTTGTTTATGTTTCCCAGTTTCTAAAGACACTATACCTATATGGTCCTTTAATGGTTTTGTTATATGTTGTAATAAGTTTGATTCAATTTTGAAGTATTAAAAATGTATGTAAAGTATGGGCCTTTATAAGGAAACCATCATTTCATCAAATAAAATTGATACATGTCAAACTAGGAATCCCCCCAAAATTTGACGTCATCAGATCCCTGACATCTCAGGTATCCAAGGATCTCATCTATATCAACAGGTTATTAGTAGAAATCCTAGGTAATAACTATAGTTGAAGACCTAGAATATGATTCCATGTAATCATGGGAAAGAACAGAACTTATAAAATATATAAAAAACAAAAAACAATTTTGTGAAAAACACCCAAACATAATGTTTCATCGTATCCCCATCAGGGTTATCCAATGGTTCATGTTTTAAGGTGACACCTAAAACCTTCTCTACCATAGCCACATACACCCACTCAAAATCATCTCTTAATGGGTACCGTTATAGGTCAACTATATCCTCAATACAATAGAGTCATCCCACTATGAACCCTTGATCACAACTAGTCTCATTATCTAATGGCTAATAATTGGAGGAAATGTCATCCTTATGCATCACAAAATTCATCAACATGACACATAGGACTCATGTGTATGCCTCATTGGAGATAGTGTCGAGAGATGGATCAAGACATATCACCTTTTTCAGGACCACTTCAAACAAATCAAGTCATTCAACCATTATTTAATCAGCCTATGGTCTATCCACCTAGTTCTAACATATTTCAGGGGACCCCACCCAACCCACTAGGGTTGTAAATATCAATTCAAGTCACCCCTCCTCCTCTTGGATGTTTTTCAGTGTCAAGGTCAGATTCATGGTCTCATCCATTGGTGAATGAGGCAATCATGCTAGTTCTAAGGACCCGCATGGAATTGGAACATTTTTACAGTCTACCCAAGGAATTCATATTTAGATTAACACATTTCTTTAAAACATGGTTATAACCCTCCATGAAATCACCCCGTAGAAAATAAAAGATAAAATGTACCTAAACCATAAGGATAGGTACACAGGACCACTTACCTATTTTGATGCTTTTCATATTTATTTTCCAAATTATGGTAGCCACTACCATGGCCTGCCATGCATCTACATGCCTAAAAAACTGAACATTATATCAATCCATGAGTCCAATAATAAATTATACTCTATTTATAATAAATAAATTTAAAAAAATACAATTAAATTCTAATTTTACCCAATGTGGTATAAACACTAATAAAATCATTGATCCCCTCAGGAACACTAGAACCCAAACCAACCAACCACTAAAAATTGGTTCCATACCCTAACACAAACTTGATAAAAATCCCTAACCCATTGCACAAATTCCATAACAACCTAATACAAAATTTTAAAAAAAATCTTTAATAATTATGGTGAAGTTACTTACCTCAATCAAAATGATGAAAAATAGAACTTTGATGTTATCTACGGACATCCTCTATCTTGGTATATTAGAGGTATTATGAGAATTGGATGATTTCACCATGACTTGATTAAATCAGTACCAAATTCATATGCACAAAAACTAAAATTAGAGTTTTAATGACTGAGAAGGAAGTTGAAGACTAATAGAGACAAGATAGTGTCATATATCATCATAAAATGTCTAAAAAACACCATGTGTTCATAGAGGAAGAGTAAATAAGTTTTGGAGTAATTATGGTTGTTCATAGAAGAATAAGGTGGGAAATGGGGATTCAACAGTAGAAAAATAAGGGGGGATTTATAATATTCCACTATTAATGAAATATATGGTTTAAATGATGGGTTTACTAAACCATGCACCAACCATATGGCAAACACTATCTAGGGGAAACCCTCTTACAAGATTGTTCCCCACTATTTACCTAACAAATTTCCAATCACATGAATTAGGACTATCGAGGTCTTTAACTATCGCATGAATTGAATGCAACGATGAAAAAACCATGCACCAAGCCCCTAGTCCAATCAAATTGGAACAGTGTATCCTATAATCTAAATGGTTTACACTGACCTATATGATAATCATTCCAATAAATATTACTTGAATGAAATTTAATTGAAACCCTCCTTATGCTTAGGGTGTCACATGGTTTCTCCTAAACTGTGTCCAAAAAACCATGCACCCAAGGAAGAAACCCTCCAAAAACATTCAAAATATAACTTGACACTCTCAAATATTTCTTGAACACTTGAGGAACCTCTGGGGACTCAAATTTAATGTAAAAATTTCTTCTCAATATTCTCGAACTCTTGGAATTACATTATGAATCTTAACTCAAAATATTGTCCATCCACTAATTTTGAACATAAAATTCCTTCTATAAATTTAACACCTATATGAACATGGCGCATTACATACCTATCCCAAACTGTAGTGGCACTGTATGGGATTAAATATGGGTTCCAAAATGTGGATTTTGTACTCTAAAGTGTGAGGGAATGTAAAACATTGAGATTTTTCGAAATATTGTTTTTAAAATAAATTTAGTATTTTAAATATTTTTCATTGCACATTAAACTAATTTTATCATACATTATATAAAACCCTGAGTTTAAATTACATTTCAAGAAACAATAATTTTATCTTTTGTCACATGAATCATTATTTTTAAATGAAAGGTGCCATACTATAATAATTTAATACGATACTTATAACCTAGTTGTTGGAATAGAGGGTGTGAATGGGATTAACTAAATTATTAAAATATATTGTTTACACATGTATATAAAACTAAATAATTGGTGACCAATTAATTATAAATTAATATTAAAACTATTTATAAATAAAGAAAATCATTTTTTGAAAAACTACTTTTAAGCACACAAATGAATTTTACCATAATGAATTAAAGAAGTTAGTTTTGGGGAAACATTATATAAAATATACATATATTATATATTAAATAAATATTTTAAAAATCATATTATTTGTTTTACATACAAGAGATAATAATAAATCTAATTTTATGCTTAAAACTCAACTTTTTCCGAAAGCCAATTTTTTCACACTTTACGCACTTATTTTAAAATTAATTTTTTATACTTTTATAAAATTTATTTGAGAATAAACATTATATTTATATAATAATTTAAATATTATATTATGACAATTTTTTGATAATTTTGTTAGAAGATATATTTTTCAATGAATAGTAAAAAATACATGTTTTTGTTAAAAAAATCATTTCGTTTAAAGAATATAAAAACTACTAAATTGATTTAATATTGTTTTAAATGTAAAGTTAGTTCAATTATAAATATAATAATAGAACTTAGTAATTTGATTAAATTTGAAACAAAATTGGGCTATTAAATCTTTCTCTACTTAAAAAAATTTTCTTTTTGGAAAAACAATTTTTTGTTGCATCTGCACTTTTAATTTTAAATAATATATTTTCAATATATGAATTTATTTTGGGAAAAAAATAATTCCATAATTTGAATCAGAATAATTAATATTATATAAAATGTTCAAATTAATTTTTTACCATAATTAGTAGTGAAAACAGTGAAAATTATTTGCAGCATTAAAGATAAAAATGATTTTATGGGGGGTTAAATGGAAAATATAAGGGAATGTTTACATAGAAGCTTTAAAAAAATACTTTTAGCTTTATTTATAACTTTTAATGTCTAATGTTTTATAATGACCCTTTTCGGGTCTTTTTTCATGTGAAAAACATCGGTACACTATTATTTTCCAAAATATCATGTGTGCCCTCTCACCCACTTATAAAAGGCCATCCCCTATCCTCTAATATTCAGACTTACAAACCCCTTTGTTTCATAAAATACCGGAAAAAATAACTTAATTAATTATATAATTTAATACTCGAATCATTATTTTTATCATCAATGCATCCTATGAAGACTTCTGGTAAAAACCAAACGAAGTTTCTTGAAGAAGAGGTAACGTTCCTAACAAAGAATTTAATTTTATATCATTATATACCTCCTTAAATTGTTATAAAATCATGATTATATAAAAACCACAGTGTATTACACATACTATGATGCTTCTATTTTAATTAAATTTCATAAAACTATCCTCACTTTAATCAATTTCTATGTGAAATCATTATCTGTGTGTAAGGTGGATCACCGCCTCGCGAAGTGATGTTATTCGTTTTCCATATCCAATTATCACTGATGGATATAATGATGAATTAAATGTTTACATATTATTTTTATTATATTTTTATACTAATTTAATTAATATATGACATATACCTTCTTACATTCCATTATGTGGGAATATGATAAATCACTCATGTGTATGGAAAACTACCACTTCATGAAGTGACATGATTTGTTTAGGATTTTAATGGAAGGTAATAAGTATGGTATTATAAAATATATATTATATATATTACATAAAAAATATTCATTAAATTTAATATATTATTTACATTGATTTTTATCAATACATTGACAAAATAGAAACAACATTCACGCATACGTACGGCCTACCGTCTCCATAAACAATGTATTTAATTTTCTATATCTAACTTTATTGTATTAATATAAATTCATATATAATGAATTAATAGGATATTTATTTCATGTTTAAAATTATGTATTTTATTTAACAATAATAAAAGTAATATGAAAAAAAATCAAAAAAGTCATGAAAAACAAAGTAGTTATCGCATGAAACTTTAGCTTAACATGGAATTGTTAATAAAATGGTAATATAATGTATAAAGTAAATATTATATGGTATGATATATATAATTATGATTATTAAAAATATTTATAACAAACTTTTGTTTATTATATAATAGTTTTTAATTTTTATAAATGAAACTGAGACTTAAGGTAATGGATTTTCGTCTCACTTTTATTTTTTGTTAAGCATGTTCCATATTCCCCCACTTTTTTCATTTTTGTGGTGTGTATCATGACCGTGAATATATTTTATGATTTTTTACCTGAAATTTATGTGGAATTACATATACATTTTAGGATATATATTTCATGGGTTTATTGTTCAAATGTAACTAGAGTGGTAAATGTTATTTCTCTCAATTTTT
The DNA here is from genome assembly GCA_963277665.1 of Viscum album. Classification (NCBI taxonomy): domain Eukaryota; kingdom Viridiplantae; phylum Streptophyta; class Magnoliopsida; order Santalales; family Viscaceae; genus Viscum; species Viscum album. The sequence continues at coordinate 881,792,682 of OY728132.1, forward strand.
CTTCCTTAAGACATATGTTATGTGATGCACCTTTATTCTTTTATCAGCTGTATATAAATAACAATTGAAATGTAATATAATTAATTTATTTATTATGATTTTATTACATTTTTTATTTAATTTTATTATTTCATGGGTATTATTATTAAAATTTACCAATGTGTTGGGGGTTTTATGTTACAATCTCATCATTTATCAGGATTGATCAAGATTATCTTTCCAATGGTGTATTTTTTCGATATATATCTCATAAAAATCATGTAATTTATTATAATATGGTTGTTTTTTGATATTAATTTTTTTTAATTTTATAGAATTTATTTATTAAATAGTTCAGAAATTTTGTTTATATAAACTAGCCTTTATTTTTCTATTTGGTCAAGAATCATTTTTCATCCAAAATCATGTTTTATAAAAAAATCAATTGTTTTTAAAAAAATCTATAATTATTTATTAAATTCATTTTTACCAATGGCTTAATTTTTTTAAAAAAATAAAGAGAATCTATATTCCATTTCCTAAACAATGATCACTTTTCATTTAACAAAAAAATTAAAAGAATATTTGTTCTAACATGTACAACATTAATGGTATATTATTCATTCATGACCAACTCATTGTTTTAAAGATTTATTTATAAGATTAAAATTTTATTTTCAATTAAATGGTCATACAACATGATTTATGTATTTTTAGTTTCAAAAAGTGATTTTTAGAATTTAAAGGATATTTTTCTAAAAAAAAATTAAATGATTTTTAAATATTCCCTTATAAGATTCAAATGTTATTATAAAATAAAAGGATTTTGAAAAGTTTTACATATTAAAAAGTGATTTTCAAAATGTAAAGTCCATTTTCCTCAATAAATATTCCAACTTATTTTTCCGTCATAATAATTTTACATGTAAAATGTCATACTTTGATTTTACTTATGTTTTACTGGGGATATGATCCAAGGACACCATTATTATTCTTTCTCTAAATTTTTTATACTTATGGTGATAATATTTTTATGAAACCCATTTCTATTCCATGGGTTATACCATTATTAAATTCTTATGAAAACCTTTTCTTTTTCCATGGGTTATACCGGGATAAAATGCTTATGAATTCCACTTATTTTTCATTGGTTATGCTTTGATTAAATAATGAAATAATTATGAAACCTAATTCCTTTCCATATGTTATAATATGATGAAGTGTTTATAAAACACATTTATTTTCATGGGTTCTGATGTAATGATTTGTTTGTGATCTTCTATCAATCATATGTATGATTTAATAATGTGATGGGTGGGTACTATACATCCCTCTAATGTATTGGGAAATTATTGATATATCATGGGGTAAACAAAATTAGAATGGGGAGTGAACTCGGTTTGGTAAGGAACTCTATCCACAATGATATTCATGGGAGTGAACCTTTACTACTATGATTGTTTTTGGGAGTGACCCCATTCCACTATGATAGTCTTAGAAATTATCCATGAAATACTGGTTAAATAATTTTATATGCATATTTGTATGTAATAAATCTATGTCTTATGAAAATGTAACGGTCTCATGTTATACATTATTTGATACCTTTATGATTAAATTCTTATGGAATCATAATATTTAATCCTTGACTTAATATTATGATCTTTGATTTGCAATGTATGGTTTTCTATTGTTATTATCAATAAATCATACCCTTATACTCAGGTTATTATTATGTCATAATTGATGTCTTGTCATTATAACCTTACTAAGCATATAAGATAACCATTTATTATTTTTCTTTTCTCTATGTCATGAGGAAATATATTTCATATGATATGTCTAAAAAGGGTTATAATTATGAATAACATAGAGGGAGATAACAAAGATCACCTATTGACCAATTGTTTATATATTCATGTTTCCAAAGGTACTAGAACTAAAAAATTATGGTATAGATCATTATATTATGTAATTAATATTCATCTATGAAGATGTAATATTTATGTATCTTAGTTTTTGGTATTAATAGATAATATAACACTCTATAAATTTGAAGGGTTAAATAACTAAATGTTACTACCCATGGCCACATGGTGAAACTTTATTTTCAAAATCCTACCTGATTAGAATTATATAAATAATAGAACTCATCCTAGAGTAGTGTTAGTATGATCAATCAACTAGGATGTCTCCCAAGGTGGGTTTGAAAATGGAAAATTAATAATGAATGAAAATGTGTTACTTTGGGGGACAATGTTACTTTTATGATACATTTAGGCACATATGTGGGCCCTAGGGGGAACAACATGTGTCTACAAGACTAATGGTTTAACCTGTTAGGTTGTAACCTATCGACAATAATAAAATGTGGAGTTCTTATACTATTAGGGATACCGAATTGTTATAAGTCATTAGTCTAAAAATTGGTTTTTTATTAGATGCATGGTTTGACATTTCCATTATATTTTTATTGTCGTTAAAGATTTTTTATCATTTCATTAAGGTTAAACATGGGTTTTATTAGCTTGTTCAGTTTATATATTTTTTCATTTCTATTTTGAGTAAAACAATTCTTCATTAATTTTTTCTACCCTTCAATTATTTTTTCCAACCTCTATTAATCTCGGAGCATTTGGAAATCATACCTTACGTATGATATTCCTTAATGATTCAAGGAATTATTTCCAAATGGTTCATATGCCTCTCCTAATACATGGAGTAAAATAGAATATCATCCATGAACAAAAAAATGAATGAGTTCATGAACTGATGAAAGATTCAGTTTATCAATGTTATAAACACTATATGAGTGTTAGTCATACAGAATGGAATAACTCGAAACTGAAAAATTCCCATATTGTATCCTAAAAATTATCTTAGGTATATCCTCTTCTCAGAGTCTCAACTATTGGTACCCTAAACTTATTTCAATCTTTTAAATCCAACAATCCGTTCTAAGATGGTCAAAACAATCATTAATCCTCAGAAAATGATATTTTCTCTTAAAGGTCATCTGATTCAAATTTTTATAGTCAATGTAATGTTTGAGGCTCATGTTTTCTTTTTACGAAAAGAAAATCATAATAGCCCATGGTGACATGCTATGATTAATAAATCCCTTAGCATCTAGTTTCTCAAAATGGACCTTAAGATCCAAAAAATCAGCATGCACCATTTGATAAGATGGAATTGAAATGGGAATCATACCATGGATTAGGATTATTTTATAATCGACCAATATCAGGGGGTTTTAAACAAGAAAAATCATACAGATAGTCCTTGGGGTATTAACAAACCACCATAATAATTCAACCACACAAAAAGGGTCAAATACATCTAGAAACATCTCAAATAACTAGCATTATATTACCCTAGAATAAGGATCAATAGGCACTACCCTTCCCAATCTAGAGTCTTACCAACACTGAAAGACATGAGTGACACCATCAGTAGTTAAGAACCATACGTAATGGTGATATAATTCTCTCTATTACATGACACTAATAATCCATCCCATACTAATAATCAAGTTGAATGTGTTAATATCAAAGACTAAAATTTCCCACTCTACCTCAAAGTTAGCTATCATCACCCAACATGAGGGGTACTTAAAACCTTGTTTAGACCTCTTTCACAAAGGTGTGGAAAAATCCAAAAAGTATGGAATAATTTCGAAATGAAAGACTAAAAAATAATCTATATTTGTAGATATTAAATAATGAGTAACACCTATATCAAACAAATATATCACCATAGAAGATGAAATAAACACTTTACCTATAATTGTAGTTATCCATGCTTTGGATTCGTTTTGTTAATACTATACTACACAATGTTATCTAATCTCATATCCTCCCTAAGATTTCATAGACACATTAACATTCCCCTTAGCTTGACAATAGGACCCCTCACACTTGGAAGCATCTATATGAACCTAAAAACCCTTGTTGAATATTGATCCCACCCTAATTTAAATGTTTTTTCATTTTAGTATGTTGTTAACTTTAAAATAAAATATTATTTATTTATAAAAAATTTAAAAAAAAATTTCATTGAATTAAATAATAGTAAAAACTGATTATTTAGTAATTAAAAGATTTTCATAAAATAATCATAAGGTTAAAAAAAATTTCATATACTAATTATCAGGGAGAGTAATTATTTACCAAATATTATGAAGTTATAAGAAATGGAAAAACATGTTATGAATTAATAAAAAATTATTATAATATTAATTAATGAGTATAGAATATTTAATAAAATGAACTACTAATTAATATTTATAAAATTTTATTATTTAGTAAAATTAATTCGTAATATAATTTGAAATAATTAATTATTTTGATTATTAAAGGTAATTAAAATAATTTATATTAATAGAAATTATGTATTTTGTAATATTATTTATTTAAAATTATAAGTAAAACTAATTATCAAAACTCACTATGTCTTATTTAGTAAGTTAATCAATTATTTTTTATATGTATTTTAAAAATATAATTTAAATAAATAAAGTAAGTATTTATATAAATCATTAGATCATTTTTAATGTATTTAAAGAAATTAAATTGTAGTGTATTTATTTATTATGAAATCATTATTTTCTAATTATAAAAAACAGTATAAATAATTTAGTATTTTACTTATTAAGACTAATTAATAATGTACAAATTAATTAGCAAAAAAATTAAAATATTACTTCGTAAAGTTATTTTTTAGTAAAAAAATTAGTAAAATTAATTGAAGTGCCCTAATTAGTAAAAACACTTATTATGTAAACTTAACTATTAATTAATTATAGTTTCATTATTTAGAATATTAATTAGTTAAATTAATTTTATGATTATATTGTCTTTTGTTTAAAAAATTAATTTATGAAACCAATATTTAAAAAATCATGGATAAAATGTACATCAATGAATAATAGTTCATCACATGTGGAATTGTAATTGAAAAATATACATGGTTATTATTTTCATCATGTATTCGTAATGGTGGTCTAATTGTTTCCTACATTTTAATCACCAAATACTGAATCTATTCTTGAAGGGTTGATTAGGTGTCCACTATAGTGATGCAATATTATTATATATGAAGAGTTTTGTATGGCTGGTCATTATGCCTAAAATTTTTGTTTTCCATTTAATTATATTTTCTTGAATCAATATAGTGAATTCCACAATAAGATACGTTCATATTTTTTTTTTGAAAATCCATAACAATTTCAAAATTTACTAAATGATGCTATTGGGTGATCATTCCTACAAACTAGAAACAAAATATAGTGAATTATTTAAATTAACAATCATATTGTTTTAAAAACGTGTCAAAATATACTAAAGATTCCAAGTAGACTAAATGGAACATTTGAAAATTATAGGATTATAATAACTTTATGGATATTAAATTATATTCTATAATGTTTAATAATTTTTTAATTTAAAATTTATATTTGTTTAAAAAAATTCACCATAAATAAGTATTTTGATAAGAATTTTTTATAAATGTATAAATATTTTGTATAATATTTGTTGTAGTTGTCAAAAGATTTATTTATGTTTAATTGTTTGCATATTTTGTTATTTTTATTATAAATCATTTCTTAATTTTCCAACATGTGAAAAGTTAATGTCCAAATAAAAGATATAAAAAAATAAAATCATTATATTAAAAAGTTGAGTTATTTCACAATTAAAACTATATTTTACTATTAGTTTTTGTTCTCTATTACAAATTAATTTATGTCGTGGAAAAGATTCAATATTTTTTTTTAATTGTTGATTAAATTATACTTGTAATGATGAACAGTGAACACTTTTTTAACAGTTGGATAAATGTTTTAAATTAAAACTATTTAATATTATAAAATTTCCTGTAGGATCTATGTAGACATTAAAGATTCTGGGTGAATTAGGTTTTGCTAAATTTTTACCATATTCCAAATTTTCATTTAATATGAAACCCTTTATAGTAATTGATACTCTATTTTAGTTTAACATAATAATTGAACCATTTAGTTTCATCCATGTCTCATACACTGCTATCAATATACGAATGAAGTAATTCATCTCATATGTATTTTTACTTTTTTCCACTAATGTGGAAATATACACCTTCTTTGGATTGGGTTTCACTGATTCATCAAGTATAAACTATAAATAATTTATAATGTTTTATGTGGGTTATGGAATTTATCATTTTAAATCCTTTCATCATACTACACATGTGACTTATTAACTACATTAAACAAGTTAACTGGTTAAATGTCCCATATCACTTCATTAAACTAGTACCCCACAAATATCACTATAAATAAAATGTTCTTAAAGTAGATAAAAAATCTATCAAGGGATGTCATTGTATCCATGAAATTAATTTCATTCCACTCAATATATTATTCAATTAATTTTTAACATTCAACAACACTTCTTGTATCTTGGTCACTATTTTCTACATAGTTTCCCAATTCCTCTTCCGAATGTATTTTTTCGGTGTACTCACAACTAAAATCACCATGGAACATGAATTCCATATAAAATTATTAAGTAACCATGTTTTTACCCTACTTAATTCTTTTTTATCAAGAAACATAACTCCATAAATTTACCTTGAGAGTAAACAATGAATATCGTTGGTTTGTTCTTTGTTACTACATGCTGAATCTTAACTATTCTTTTTCTTTTTATTTTCTTTCTCCTAATTTGGTAATATTTTGTATCACATGGAATGTTATTGCAGAACATTCTTTATTTTCATCCTTTACCTTCTCCTAATAAAATCCTAGATAATATTCATTCTTATACCTCATTGAAACCTTCTTCTTTTTTTCTTGAGAAGACTTGGTTATCTCGACTCACTAACCTTTATTAGGAAGTACAATAATGTCCTCATATGTTTTTTTTCTTTTTATATTTCACATGTTCTCTATAGGCTTCCTTCACTACATTATGGGGGAAAACTTTAATATCTGTTAATATTAATATCTTAAATATAAATAACATGTAGTCAAATTGTTTGTATCACCTTTTCCCTATCTCACAAATCAATTGTCATGGGTTGTCTCTAGTAGTTTTAGAGAAATATCCATTATTCCCAATCATCTTATTATTGGATAATAAAATCATCCATATATTTTTTTGTTTAATCCATAAGGTCTCAATATATATCAACACTAATCAAAAATAAATAATTCTATAATGGTTGTATAAAATATACCACAAATTAGTTACATTATGGAAATTTTTTCATACCAGATGATTGATTAAACACAAACTCTAAATTGACTCTAGTTTAAGTATGAAAAAATGAAATAGCATTTTTTATCACTTATTCATCTAATTTAACAAGAATAAAAACACAATTTTGTTTTTTAGTAATCTATAGTCAATCACTAAAATCCACACAATTGATGTCAAAACATATAAAATACGAAATTTTTCATTGTTTAGAAATTTAAATTACTATACTTCCATCCCAATTCTCTCTTCATATCATTGAAATAGGATTGGATCACAAGTCCTTCTTTGATGAATTAAATTATTAAGAATATTTTGAGAATCATCAAATTTAATTTCATGTTTTTATCACCAATCTCAAATTTCAAAGGTTTTTATTTAAAATTCATATAGAAATGGAATGTTTATATCCAAATATTTATAACATTATATCATTTTCAAATTAAGATTCAATCATGGATTTTAAATAAATTATCATCTTTGAAAAATGTAAGAGAGAAATTTATGTAATCATATACAATCTCATCGTATTTTGTTATATCATTATTTTAATTTTATTAAAATCTTATGGAATTACATAGATATCATCATTATATTTATTGATTTATGTTAAGACTATCTTAATTATTTGACATGAATCACATACCATACATGCTTTTTTATGTTTATATCAATGAATTAATGATGATAAATCATCCCAATTAATTTCCACTATTAAATACTAAATATCTAAATTCTAAAGAAATTGCAATCATAGAACCTCATGAAGCCACTAAACAGACATAAAAAGTGTTTAAACCTTAAAAGTAAGAAGCACCAACAATATGGTAATAGTGTCTCATCATTATGATAACATGTAAAAACCATTATAGGACACGTATCATCGTTATAATATGGCTGTACCAACCATATGAAAATAGGATAAAAAATATAAAAAGATGTCAGAACATTATGTGATGTTTTTTCTATACCCTAAATCTATCTATTTCAACCATAATTTGTTCATAATATACCATTTAAATTTTATATTATTTAGTCATTAGGATAATATAATGAATTTAATAAGAATATAAATAATAAAATTCAATTAAAATTTCCTTTGAGACATCTCAAGACTTATTCATGTCAATTCAAATCATATTTTGGAATATGTAAAAACACTTTAGACTATTACAACAACATTATAAATTTAATGTCAGATATTAAATTCCAAATATAGATTATTTCTAATATATATTTACTTCTCTTCATTTATGTCTCTAACTATGTCATATTGATCCCTAATCCAAATTATTCTTGTTACTAAATATAAAAAATCATGAAAAACCCTCAATGGATGAACTCTCTACAAAATTAGCTAGATTTATCAAAAAATTTAATTATTTTAATCCACTTTAATTATAGTTATTTATGTTGTGAAACAATTTTTTTCAAAAGTTAGTTCTTTTCTATTAATGTCTGGAGTATGAAAAATATTCACACACTATATTAATCACCTTTTACATAATGAAAAACTCAAAAATAATAAAATATTATAGCTACTAGCATGAATCTATTCATCCATGGGGTGCTCTAGATCTGAACTCCTAGACCTTCTGAATAAAACCAGTTTCACTAACCACTATATTTGATACAAAATGAGGCCCCCGATATAATCATATTTTTACACAATATCCACAATTTTCTAATTACATCTCATAAAAATCTAAAAATCCAAAGAATGGATGGTTTAGTGTATTTGAAGATTAACTACATATGAAATTTATTTGTGATACTTTTGTAAATTTTCCCATAATAAAACTCCACTAGACTCTATTATGTACATATAAAAGGTTATACACACCTTTATAATATGGGGAATGAAAACATAATAACGTTGTTCAATTAATCACTTAGTAGGGTAAAAATTTATTAATGGTTAGATCATAATCATATTAGAAAACATAAACTCGAGATAAATATATTCTTAAAAAGAAAATGTGATAATACATTATTTCAATTGTTTAGTATTTATGGATATATATTATCATTTTAAAAAACATATACTATGGAAAATGAGTATGGGAAAAGGATATAATAATCATGATCCAGGAGGAATAATCAAAAAAATAATACATAGATTTGTCGAAAATCATAATAAGGAATTATGTAACTTAAAAATAATATAAAATCCTGTGAAAAAATATAACTACTACTCATTTAGAATAACAATTATGAACATATCCATCCACATAAAATTCACACAAAATTTCTTGAACAAAGCTACCTAAATCACATTCACACAAATTTTTTTTAACAAAGACACCTTCATTAAATTCACAAAAAACCAATGAAAAAATATACCAAAAATAACATCATAAAAAAATGTGTGAACAATTATACTGAAATATTTTTCATAAAAGTAACCTAAGAAAAAACATACCTTATCATTACCATACAAAAATACAATTTATAAATTCACTTTCATCACATTCACAGGACACACTTCAAAGAAAAGATACCCACATAATATTCAAACAATAATTTCCTATATCATAAGAGATGAAACAATTACAGCTCCATTAGAGGTATATATATTACTCCACCATTTATCATAATATCAATCCATACATTTTTTATCCAAGGGAGCATGAAAACGATCATACTTAAAATATCATATGATTAACCCATTTAAAAGAGATTGGATTTTAGAAAATCACCCTGTGAATATTTACCAAAACATCTAGTGAAAGAATTTTGTAGTTTCATAATAAGATATAATGGGTGTAACAAAATAATAATTAATGTATGTTGCAATATATGAAAAATACCTTAAAAATAAGAATGACTCAAATAGTACTATATAAGAATCTATAAAAGATTAGAGCATTTTTCAAAATTTTTGATCCCCCAAATATAGTAAGGGGATTTAGATAGAAAATTATGAAATTAATTTCCAAGGTAATAGGTCATTTTGTGATAAATAATAAAATTGAAATTAAACCACAAAATTTACCTTCAAAAATGTTTTGAACTTTGTTGTAAATGGTTGTGTAATTGATCACCTCGAAAAGTAATATTCCAAAAGGTAAAGTGAAAAAAATTAAAAAAAGATACATTAAAAAATAATCTAGAATAATATAGACTTAAATGGACATAATTTTTTTAATTGGAATTTGGAATAGATGATAAAATGTTTTATAATGAAAGGATAAAGAAAATATTTAATATTTTGAAAAATCCTTACTAATAACCCACAACATAAAAATAGTAATAAAACCCCTTTTTTAATAGATATAAAGGGAAATAAGAATGTTTGATGAGATAACACATATTTAGGGTTCTAAATAAAGGGAACATTAGGGGGAAGGGAAAATATAGGAACATTAGGGAAACATAGTTTAAGAGTATAAGAAAATTTCTTAACAATATCATAATTTTATGGGGAAGAAATTCATCAAGGTGTAAGATTTCAATTAAAAATAATTTATACCAGAGAGAAATTGAATGTTTAATTTAAATTATACAGGGGGGAGAAACAAATATTAGAAGTAATATGTTCATGACTAAACTAAATGACATAATGAAAAGGGGCCTTAGTTAAAAAAACCCCCTTACAACTTCATTATCATTCGAATTGAAAAACCATGAAATTATGAACATGATATGAATTTCTAAATACAATTAATTTCATAAAGAACAAGATAATAATACATTAATGTATAATTTATACACTACTAAAATTATAAAAATTTCTTAATTTTATATAATTTTGAAACCATTAAAATAGAGATGAGAAACTCTTACCTTTTATTCCCACTTAGTCAAATGTGTTTTAAATTATTGTGTAACCAAAAAACACACTTGATCACTTATTTCAGAACCATATTAAAATTTTTAATCATTTTTTCTATTAAATTATAATTTTCTTTATATATTTAAATATTTTTTAAATTTTATTTTTATCATCAAAAGTTTTTAATTGTAATTATTTTTAACATGTGTTTTAATATAAATTTTAATCCACATTATTTGACACTAAGTTCATTATTCCTGGATTTTTAATGGTATCATAATTATTTTTTATAATGAATTGTCAAGTTATAATTTCATTCAATGGGAGTTTTTGTAACACTAAATAGATATGAAATCATAGGAATTATTTTTTGGATAATTGTTTAAAAAAAGGTTAGTTTATTAATAATACGTTAAATATTTATGTAAAGTTTTTAAAACCATAAATATTTAAAGTTTTACAATTAGTATTGTGTTTCAAGAATTTTATCTAATATGAAGATTTCATTAAATTTATTATTGGCTTCCAAAAATGAACTTGAATCATGTGTATATTAAAAATAACTACTTATTCAACAATTTAAGAACCTTTTAACATATATACACTTTTATAATGATTATTTATAATAATTAATTCTATATAAATTATATATTTTTTAGGTATTTTCAATATTAGGATTTATTTTTCTAGATTGTTTAGAAATATATTCTTTATAGTGGCGTTATTATTCATTTTTCTCCCAATATTCATCATTATTTATTCTAAAAAGGTACAAATATTTATGTTTTGTAATTATTTATATTCTCATAATTTCATTTAATTATCATTATAATTTTTATTCATGATAAAGAAGTCATTGAATATATATTTTTTTGGTAATTAATAATGAAAGAATGATATTATATTAATTAATGATGCAAATGTTTATTTTTGTATTCCATAACACAAAAAATAATTATTTTCTTATTTAAATCCAATATTAACTTTCCAAATCTATCCATGATATAAATATTTCGCATTATTTATGTGTGTGGTCAAACTGACCTAATAAGAAAATGCTACCATCTATATGTGAGTAAGGATATGAAAGAGATTAATATGTTATAATATCTTCATCACAAAATTATAAGTAAATTATTTATGTGTTATAAATTCAATGAATCATAATTGTGAAGAGTTATAATAATATGGAAAATAAAAAATAATGTTTCCTTAATAAATAAACCTATTTTCTTCATGTTGTGTTCATTTTAGGCATTTAGTTTTACAATGATCACTTATTGATATTATTACTTGTAGAACGATAAATTTATAATTTTAGAATATAAATAATTAAATATATAAAATATTAATTCACTAAACATATTTCTAGAAAACCCCTTAAAATATGATGATGAAAAAATTAAAGGTGTATTTAATTGAGGTGGTAGTCCGCACAATCAAATAAAAAACGTTTTCATACGAGTGGGTAATAAATATTTTATATACCATAAATATAATTAAATTTATGTATATTATTTTCAATCATATAATCATATATATTTATAGAATGTATTTTTTAGAGGGTTGATGAGAAGGATAAACAACTAATGTGAGTAATACTTATGTTGATTATTATGATCTTCTCTGGAAGTCTCCTTTATAAATGATTTACATGAGGAATGTTTTTATGGATTAGAGATTAATATCGTATTGGTGGGATATAGAAGAACAAAATTGGGTATTTTTTTATTTAAATTCGGAAAATAATGGTGTGGCTATAAATGGGATCATGTGAGATCCTTTTATAGGTGATAAACATGTACAATTTTATGAAAAATGATATTAGATAAAGGGTAGGAATGGATTTTTCATAAGAGTTAGGTGAGTTATGGGTGAAATTATTAAGATATCTAGGTATGAATTTAAAACCTAAAAAAAGTTTTCTATAAGTTCTATGTGTTAATTTTATTTAGTATAATTTGAGACATATTTGATTACCCAATTTAACACTAATTAATAATGAATAAAATATAACCAATGTAACTTGTTTATTAATTAAAATTTAAGATGACACTAATTAGGATATTTGAAAATAGGGAATTAAAAATTTGGACTTTATTTAATTCAATTTAATTTCTAGACATATTAAAATTTAAATTTAAATAAAAACATATAATTTGTTGGAAAAATATTTTTGTAGAAAAATTTCATTTCAATAACTAAGTGTTTTTAATCTTATTTAAAACATATTAACAATTAAATTAGTGATAAATTATTAATATATTTTTTTAAACATCATTCTAGTGTTTTTATTTTTAAATATAACCATTTAATTTAAAAATAAATAATATTCAGAAAAGTGTCTTTCCTCATTAAATAAATGTTTTACCATGACAACTAACATTTTTCTCATTAAATAATTTTTTTTCATAAAAACTAACATAACCTCATTAATTAATTTTATAATGATAATAAATATTTTGAAATTAATTATACCAGTTTGAATTTCCCAATGTGGTAAAAAATTATTTTAATATAAGTATCTATAACACCTTATATAATATTGGGAAATATATATCTAATAAATATAAAATAAATTTATTACTTTACTAGTAGTATCAATTTGATTAATGTAAAATTATTTGATTTTATATATTATCCATACATTATATTAAAATAATTTTTTAACAATAATAAAATAAAATTCATTCTACAAAAAAATTTAATTTTTTAAAAAATATATTTATATGAAAAAAAATTTATTTTAGTAATTTTTATATACTAACTGAATATAATGAATAAATTACCAAGAAATAACTACCTCTATTAATGCCTTCAAATATCTATGCATCATTATTCTTATGATATATTAATTTATTTATCGAAATTGTTTCTCTATTCCCACATTTTCCACTCATGAATTATCTTCAAGTTCCTTTGAGACATTCTCATGGGCACCTCATTAGACATTCTGAACACATAAAAAATCTAATCTTCTTTCTTTCACAATATTTTTCACCAATATATCAAAGAGATTGCATCCGTTTTCTTATTAAAGTTTTTAATAATTAATTAATGTTTACATTATTAGTCATAATTCATGATCGATGGTTTGGAAAAATCACATGATTTATCACTTCAATTTTTACCTCTTTAGGTTGGACATTGGGATAATATATGTAATTTCCATTATACATATTGTTAACATGATCCCATTCAAATTCATCCATTAATAAAACCAAAATAATTGTATATGATTGATGATTAACTAACTTCATAATATAATTATTTTATGATGAAAACTTCATATTCAAAATGTTATACTGTTTGAATATATGACATTCAGTTTTAGTTCTACCAAAATCATTCTCAATTCAATATTCGTTTCTTTAGGTTGGGTTTTCTCATATTCCTTAACCTAATTCTTTAACAATGTAAATCATTCCTAATGTATTGTTATGAAAATTTGATTTACTGAGGAATATACCTAGAGAGTGTCTAGTGATGTGTGAAGCTCGAGGGACACTCATTATACATTAGAGTGAATACTGAGGTGATACTCAACTAATAGTTTTCCTGGTGATTACCATTAGGTGTATCTATTCCCCAACCACATCCACATTCTATTATCCAGAAAAGGATGTAATATTTATAATATAACCATAGTCTATAATTTATAAAAAAAATCCAAATTTTATCATATACTTATACGGATCTCTTATAATTTTTTAGAATTTTTTCATTAAATTTAACTTATAGTAATCCATAAAATTTTTAATATTGACTTATCTAACATAAAGTGTTAACAATACCTTTTAAATTATAATCTAACTTTATATATCTTCCATAAATTATCCTCAATTAACATTTTAACCTCAAAAGTTTCCTTAACGCTATAATGATATCAACTATGATTCCCCATAGATGTGATTATCTCAATCACATGACTTAAAGAAAATATTTTTTAATTACACATATTCCCAAGACCATGTAATTTTATAGAATTAATGATTTATGAAGAAACAAAAACCAAAATAACCAATTAATTTTTCATATAACATACATTTCCACCTATATAAGAGTGTATAGAATTCTAAAAATTATCCATCACCTCCCACAAATTATTAAATATAGTTACTCTTATAGACATATATTAATTATTAGTTTTATTCATAACATGCAGAAACAAAACATAATATATGAGTGAAATCAATTGCTTAGAAAGGTATAAAAAAATAAAATCAGAAGATATCATGGTCTGGAAATGGGAAAAAACATAACAACATGATCATAAGAAACATATTCATAAAACGAATATATGTATATCAGACAGAACAAGGAAATTTAGCTGCAATATAAAATAGAGAAATTCATAGTCATGTTACCATAATTCATCATTATGGTTATGTAATAAAAATATTACCAAGGATATAAACTAAGGTGTCATAAAACATTACCATGTAATGTTTTTAATGTATCGGGAACCTATCGTCTCTAGAGGGTACTCTTTCACCCAATCCATTTGAGGGATTTTAGGTCACACCCATTATATATCTAACATTAGGTGTTCTATAAAATTAAACAATATATAATTACTATAAATATAAATTATACCAAGATATTAATGGGATATATGATAATAAAAACATAATAATAATCTATATAGAGAATATATGTTGATGGAATCATAATAAAATATCACCAGAATACTTATGAGGTGTTTATATAAATGGAAAATAAAATATCCATGAAGGAATATATTGGAAGTAAGTATATAAAGAACAAATCAGTGTAAATATATTTTAACATAGAGGAAAAAAAATAAAAAGAGACCTTAAAACACTTTAAACAATTTCTTAAAAAGATGAAGTTTTAAGTCACTTTTGAAAGTTATTTTCAAAAATTTAAAGTGAAAACATTGGAAAATATTTAATTTATAAAAATAATTCTAAAAAATTAATCCTTGAAGTTACATAAAGTGTTTCAAAATAAATTTTAGGTGAAAGATAAAATGTTTTATTTTGAAAGTATTGAAAAACATTATAATATTTTAATATATCATTATTAAAAATCCACATCATAAAAAGTGTCAGAAGATGTACTTTTTAAAATAGGATAAGTATAATATAGTGTTCACATATAGTAACATATAATTATTTTTTTAGTTACAAAGTATAACTTTTATGGGAAATAAAAATATTGAAATTTATGGGAAACCATAATTATAAATGATTAAATATATTATTAATAATGATATAATTTTGGGGTTGAGATTCATGAAGTAAAAATTATTATATTAAATGATAATTTATCCATAGATAATAAGATAATTTTCCAAAAACATTTATCATAGGGTGGAATAAATCCATCATTAAGAATAAGTCTAATAAGAGGCATTTTAACTCAATAAATGGAGTTGAGTAAACAAAAACACTTTCAACATTAGTATCTTTTAAATCAATAAGAATTTGAAGAATGAACATGATATCAATATCCAATCCTCGCTAATTAAATAAAAAAGGTACAGTGCATTCATTATGAAATAATCACACCATATTAAAATATCCTCAAGGAAAATAAGAAATGTGTCTCATGAATTTAAATTTTTGACGAAAAACCTTTTAAATTAATTCTTTATATCAACTAAATAAATTGATACTGTTTTGTAAAAAATAATATTATTCACCTATTATTAACCTTATTAATATCAATAAAATTTTATCAACATAATTTATAATTATTATACACAGATACATTTGTTTTATATTATCTATCATCAATATTGGGTTTGTGTAATCTTGAACATGTTGAACTAGTTTCTTAATAGAGGGACTTTTCATTATTATTTTATCAAATTTAATCATTACTTGATCATAAAAGGATTCATAATTAAGATTTTATATTTATTTATAATATTATAATTTCCTTTCATAAGTATTCTAGTCATTATTCACGATGATGAAGTAAATTGAATGATTGTTTTGGTAATTTACAACAAACGAACGATGTCATATTAATTAATGATAAAGATGTTTCTATTACTCTTATAGATATAAAATAAATTATAAATAATTAATTTCCAATATTAATTTTCAAAATCTATCCTTTATTTAAATTTTTATCATTGTTCATGTAGGTGGTTAAAACAGCCCAGGAAGAACATGATATAATTAATGGGTACCTATAAATATATAAGAGATTACTTGGTTATATTATCATTATAAATAAATTATGAAGATGTTATTTTTATTTTATTAATGTGATTAATCATAATTTTCTAGATTTCATTGAAAATGTTAAATTATTAATACTTATTAATTAGTAAATAAATCACTTTTCTTATAGGTATGTTCAATTTAAAAAGGTAGTTTCACAATGATCGCTTACTACCGATATTACTTATTGAATTCCTAATTCATATTTCCAAAATATAAATAATTACCTGAATAAAAAATATATTCACTAAATCCATTTATAAAACCATATTTTAGTTTTAGTTATACAAAATCAAAATGTTATATTCATGGAGGTAGTATTTCACAGACACAAATTAGAAATTTATTGATTTTTTCAATTGAAAGGGAGGATAATAGATAATGGTTATAACATAAATATAATTAAAATTTTTTATATTGTTAATATTTTATTAATTATATTAATATGGTTTTAATGTTTTTTGAGGTGGGTGGATGAGGATTAAAAATTGAGGAAGTTAAATGGAAAGTAATACTTAAATTGATATTATTGACTATCTCTTGACTTACCCTTTTGAAATGAAGGACATAATCCATTTTTAGGTATAATATATAAAATACATATTGGTATCAATAAAAATTAAAACTAGTGTCATTTTATGGTAATTTTGAACTAGGGGTCTCTCTAGAAATGGGAGGAAGTGAGTTCCTTTTATATGTGAAAATAAGGGAAATATTTTTGGAATAGAATGTCATGTAAGGGGAAAGAATGTAAATCCATGAGGGTTAAGTGAATTAGGTTTGGAAATGATTTTGAGATATATAGAAATTAATTTCTAACATAAAAATTTTATTCTATTTTCTATATGTGTCAAATTTTTTTAGTGAAATTAAATCCACAATAGGTTATCCATTTTAACATGCATTAATCATGATTAAAATTTATGAATGGTAATTATATTATTATTAACTATATTTGATGAAAATTCTTACCACATTTTGACATATTGAATATGAATTATGAATCCATTCAATCTAATTAATTTTAAAATTTTTGAAAATTATATTTTAAATTAAAACATATAATGTATTGAAAAATGATTTTCTTAGAAAACTATTGTTTTAAAAATTAAATCACCTTAATCTGATTAACATTTCATTACTAATTAAATGATGTTTAGTTTTTTTAATATATTTTTAAACATCATATTATAGTCCTTATATTAAACTAAATTTTTTAATTGAATAATAATCAATATTGAGGGATGCACAATTCCTTTAAAATAACTATTTTATCATGGTAAATAATATTTACCTTGGTAACTTAATTTTATTATTAAAAATAAAATTTAACAATTTATTAATTTGACTATGTGGATTAAAAATATGAAAATAATTTTATCCCATTCAATTTTAAATAGAGTTAAAAAATAATTTTAATTTATGTATTGATTAATTAGAAAATAAAACTAGGATAAAATGTATCCACTATGAATAATAAAAATTATGATATGTCTTGTAATAACTATTGGATTGATGTTAAATTGTTTTTTTGAATATATTACCCATATATGTCATTCTAATCATTAATTAACAACAATATAATAAAACTCATTATTTCCAATGACAGGATTTTTTTTAAAATATAATTTTATAAATATATATTTTTTTAATTATTTAGATGGTGAAATTTAATTTTATCCTATAATTACCATTATTTTTATTATTATGTAGATTTCATAACTTGTATACCTCTATTTAAACAGGTAAATTTTAAAATTACATATTTATAATGATCAAATTATTCATGGTTTGTTTTTGTTCATTGTTTTATGTAACAATAAATGATTTTATAATATATCCATTTTATCATAAATTTATTTTTTTATAGTTTACATTACCCAAAACATCATGTTTTTCTAATGTTACTCGCAACAATAGGTTTATGAGAAATGTGACTTAATATTGAAATTTTATTATTTAATATGATAGTCATCGACTATAAATCCAATTGGAGGGTATGAAAAGTATGAAAAAAATTATGAAAATATATGGTTCAAACCTATTTATAAATTTAATTATTTTTTTAAAACTTAAAAAGAGAAAATAAAACCATTCGAGTATAAATGAATTCTTTTTCAGAAAAATTATTTTAAAAACCCAGATGCATTCTTTATCAATTAATTAAATAAATAAGTTTTAGTAAATTATTTTAATGATATTTCTATATTATATATTCAATAAAAAGTTTTTTTAATGATTTATTATGATATCTATGTATAATATAAGAAAAAATACAATTTTATTCTTAAAAAACATTCTTTTTTTCGTTAAAAGCGTTTTATTTTCATTATGAATTAATATTTTAAATTTTATATATAAAAATTTTAGAATTTTTTTTGTTTAAAATAAATTATGTCATTAAATCATAATATTTATATTATATAGAGGTGAAAATTTGGAATTATTCTGAAATGTTTCATTATTTTATTAATAATGAAAAATACTAAATTTTAATTCAAAATTACTTTTTTGTTTAAATTATTTGTACAGTAAAATTATTTTTTTAATTTTCTTTTAATTTCAAATAAGTTAATTAATATTTATATTAAATTAATTTATATCATAAGAATTAATTTCATATTCAATTTTTATATAAAAATTTTGTAAAATTTTGAAATGTTTTCTTTTTGAGAACTTTCTTTCTCATTGTGTCTGCTGGATTATTATAAAATTTAAATTTTCCAATTATGTTAATGTAATTTTAAAAAATGGATTTAATAATTTTAATAAGACTAATTAACATTATATAATATGCTAAACTTAATTTTTAGCTCTAATGAATAGTTAAAACATTAAAAAGTATTTACCGTGGCTAAGGTAAAAACTAATTTACCTAGGGGAAATTTAGAAGATAAGGGTTAATATGACCTACCGAATTGTCCAAAAACCATTTTATAGATATATTTAGATCCTATAGTATCTATGTTTTGATAATGTGCCATATTTTAATCTTATATATAGATAAAAAAGTGGTTATCACCTTATCATTTTAAAATTTTAATGTGTGTTCCTCTCCCCCACTTATAAAAGGACACAACATATTCTCCAATATTCAAACATCAAAAGAGATTTTTTCATCCAATAAAATAAAAATAAATTACTTACTTCCCTCCCAACATCTTATATCCATTTTTTGTTCAAAAATCCATCCTAGGTTCAATTGTTTTAAAATGAAAAAGAAGTTTCCTGGAGAAGAGGTGATGTTCTTAAATACACGTTTAACAGTTATTTCATCTTAAATACTCCTGATAATATTATGAATATATTATAATATAATAACCATAGTGACTCTCATACAATAAGATTTTATTTTTTTATGTTCATGAACTATATCCATCTCAAATTCCATAAAATTGGAAATGAAATTATTGATCGGATGTATGGTCGACTACCGCCTATTGAACTGATTAAATTCATCTTCCATCACCACCATTATAGGATAAATATAATGAGGGATTTGAAAAATAGATAGGTTATTTATGAAATTATTATATGTATTCATTTTAATAGTCACATATTCTTACTTTTGTTCCATGTTTTCAAAATTACGATAACATCACCCATGTGTTCGGTGGACTATTGCCTCGCGATATAATGTGTTTTTTTCACATATGATTTTAATGGAATGTCATAAATAAAAATATATTAAAAACATATTATATATATGAGATTATATTAATTCTAGAAGATCAATATATCATGAATTATTTATACACTCACTCATTAATGGAATGATATTATTTTTTGTGCGTATATACAACATATTGTCTCTACAAAGCGATGTAATTCATTTTACATGTCTAGCCTTGACGAATGATTTTAAAAAAAATATATAATTATTAAATATTATAATTCTAATATTAAATTAATTTTTTATATGATGTAACAATATCCTTTAATTATGATCCAGAAATATCAAGACCAAACCTTAATGAGAAAACAAGTCAATTATAACAAGAAATAATAGAAATAATGAAATATTATTAACAAACATGTGATGAGGTGTTATTAAATGATCATATATGATATTATAAATTTTAATATTTTTCTACTATATGTTAATAACATGATTAAATCAACTATATAGGAGGTTAATGAATGATCGTCAAAAAAGAAGTGTGAGGTATGAGACTTCATCTCAATTTCTCTTCACTGAGGAATAACTCAATGTCATGTAAACTAATTCAAAAATATTGTATATATAATGATCCATTGTCATGTAAAATAATTTTTTTAATAATTAATTGTTTATTAATCTTGAAATTTTATTATTTCATCCATGGTGATTATACTGAAATGTTACCTATTGGTAAATAATTTCATAACTCAATTTAACTTCATTGGGTAATATTACTTTTTTATTGCCTTTTATATTCTAAGGTTATATATTTAATTAATATTGATTATATTATGATTTATTTATAGTTGTTTTATTTGGAATTTTTTTATAAACATGATATTGTTATTTATTAATTCTCACTTCATCATTGTGATTATTTTATGGGTTTACTTCAATATATCATTCTAATCATGATTTTTTATTATTTAATTTTTATTAAAAGAAATTATTTGAAAATTGTATAAAAAACCATTTAATTTTCTTACAATATGGTTATTAAATAATCTTTCATGTAATATTACTATTTTTACACTCATTGGTAAACAAAATAATTATGAAAATGTGTTTATGAAAATCATACATCATTTTACTCTTAGGTCGGAAACATGTTTACTCTGAGAACCAAATTTTTAACCATATTTTGGAAAATGTCATTTAAATTTTATAAATTATTTATTAAATAATTTAATACACATTATTTAATTTTGAAGAAATAATTTTAAATTAATATTCATGTATTTTCCAAATTTTTTTTCATTTACAGAAAATATGAAAGGAAACATTACTTTAACAAGTCACCCATGTATAGAATCTCGTACCATCATGACCACTCATTATTTTAAAACATCCTTTATATGTTTCAATGGTTATTTTTAAATAATTTAATTTTTTATTTTTTTGTAAATATTTAGATTTAAAAATATTTTCAAAGTGAATTGGTAATTTTTATCAATTTTTTTAAAAAAATACTTTTACTGTATTTCTATTCATAAAATAAAAAACCATTATTTTAAAAATACTCTACAAGGTATATATTGTATTGATACCACCATTATATTTTTATGGTTGGTTTATCAACATTTCTACCAAGTAAATTATTGGAATCCACATTCTTGATTCATTTTTTATTCATTAATTTTAGTTTAATACATTCAATTTCATGTGATCATTTTACAATTGATTTCAATTAGATATTAATATTCTTTATTTTATGGAAATAATTATGAAATAAACCATATATCATATTTAATTATTATTATTTTTCTCATAAATTAAAATATTTTTTTTCTTAGAGGTGAGTATTTTTTAAATTGTACAAAATTATTATATACATTGTTTACTTTTAATTTTTTTTGATTAATTGGTGAAATATTGATAAACCTACATACTTTACTCAATAAAGATATTTCTTTATAAAAAATATTGATTCCCGAATTAAATATATTATTCAATATATTATGAATGATTTGGACCTATTTTTATGGGTAAGAAATGGAATTATATTGCCCCTCCATGGCTCGATAGTCTTATGAAGAGAATAATTACGATAGAATTAAAAAAGATTCTATATATAGTTTTAAAACTACTCATGGATGGTATTGATGGAAGAGGTATCATTTGACTAATAACAAGATGTCTATTAAATATGTATATTTTTATTTATTGATTGAAATATTATTATATATTAGATTCTCACAATGATATTACTCATGGATACATTTTATTCTGTGTTTATTAATTAAATGGAATGAGTTTTTAATAATTTACCTACAACTATTGATTATGACATATCTAATAATAATAGTTATGTTATGGATTATATTGAATATATTTCACTTATTTACCATGAACTATTTATTATGTCATATTTCATGATCAATTTATTGATTACATGGCATGTGTTATCTATTATTTACCTTTCCATATTGATGATATTTAATTTACACATGATACGTTTTGATGTACATTACCCTAACTGAGCATTTTAGCTCACCCTAATTTTCTTTGCTTTCCCCATGAATCCATTTTGCATACTAGGAATTATATGTACTTGAATTTTAGAGTAAATAATGATAATATATAATGAAACTATATCATAATTCTTATATTCAAATGTATTATGGGGATGATGTATATTTCTAGTTTACCAAGACTACAAAACTATTTGATCCGTAAAAAAGAAATAAATTTTATCTTGTACTATAGTAATAAATTAACTACCAACTATGGCTACTTGGGTCAAGGTAACTTCCTTGGGTATTAAAGAATTCTTAATTGAAACACTTGTGGACTATATTTTAGAAAACACAGATTAAGAGACATAACCCAATGATATACATTGAGGATATATATAGAAGAATATCCTAATGTTTTGGTATGGTAATGGTTATGTGGTTTTCCATAGAAGTGCACCCCTTTCTAGATGCTATAAGTGGGCATGGTTCCATCACAGAGTTGAAAGGGTAATAAATAGAATATAGGCATGTTACGCCTGACTCATGTGTTTCCTCGTATATAAAAACAGGCCTTATAACACACATATTTTAACACTATATGGTGATATGATTTTGAAAAATTACATTTTATTTACAAAAAATTATAAATTATTAAAAAATCAGATGAAAATTAATGTCCTATGTTTGATATATGGCTTCTTAGATTAAAAATAATGTTATATGAGTTAAAACTATTTTAATTTATTCATTGGGTTTACCACTATAATTATTTTTTCTCACACTATATTTTTTTGGTTTCAAACAATGGATTGAACCGGAAGAAATCATGTTAACAATGAATTTTATCTATAATTAAATGATAATGTGAAACCAAATGGTATGATGATCAGAGTGACATATAATTTTATTATAGTAAATCAATTATAAAAAATGTGATTAGAAACATGAATCTTAATGAAATATTAGACTTATTGAAGTATAGAATGAATGAGTTTACTGTGAGTTCATGTAGTTGAGACCATAGAGGGAAGAAGGTTTACTTTTCTATGTATATAGAACATGGGATGAATCTATCAATGGATTTTCTAAATGGAATTAAATGATTATATATGTTCCAAGTATAATTTAATAGAGTAAGATATTTCAGTGAAAAAATGAAAAAATCATTAAACAGAATGGGAATGGATATTGGTTTCTCTAAGGTATCATCAATGATTGATTGTTATAAATTTTGATTGCATGGTCATTATATAAATCGATATACATTAGGGAAATTTCATGAAGAGAGTTATCAAGGGGGTATGGGTAATAGTTATTTTTCTTATGACGAAGATACCACAAATGACATTTGAAAGAAAAAAGGCATTAAAGAGAACGATGATGAATCATAGTTAATGGTTTAATACTAAAGTTGGATAATTTAAGTGTTTCTGAATTAAAATTAAATAATTATGAAATATATATTGATTATTAAGTATAAGTATCGGAATATGCATTATCAATAATATGTTGAATGGTGCAGATGACCTAGAAATGTTATTTAATTGAATATTTATTTTTATGGAAAAAACAATATTAAAGGATAAATAAACATTAATATGTTCTAAAAGTTGATATAATGAATGTTAAAATAATTAAATTATTTTTATGGATAAAGAATATTGGATTATACTAATTATTATAGAACATATTTTTTTTTTTGAAAAATATTTTTATTATAACATTTAAGGTTTTTATAACATTTTTATAGTTAAGGAATATCTCTAACAATCTTTATTTTATTTAAGGAAGAAGGAATCATGAAAGTTTTTTGAACATTTTTATTATAATTCATGTTTTGGATATGTTTCATGAGAAAACGTGATAATGGTATTCACATATTTGAAACGTGACATTAAGATAAACATTATATTATATGGGGAATGTAATATTAATTTAGGTCCCTTCCATAAAAATTTGGACATTGAATTTGGGAAGAAATATTTTGGATGATTGTTAAGGTTAATAATATATTTAATGGATAATGCTAAATAGTTGGTTTTATTGGATAATTTGTGCTAATAATTTTGTTTTTTGGAAAATATATGGAGACAAGATGAATGAATTATGAACCGTTAAATGTTTTTCACACATATAAAATCATTTGGGATACTCAATTATAGGAATAAAAAATGCTCTTGCAATAGATCGAGGCACAACGAAATGATGAAATTTTATTTATATTTTAATGTGTTATATATTGTAGGTGTAAATGAATTAATCAATCATAGTGAAATTATTTTGAAATAAAATTTCATTATATTTACCACATTTTCATTTGAAAAATTTTCTTTTAAATTATATATGATTTCTGTCCTTAGAGTTGTTAACCATCCCTAGAAATAGTTCTCTATCACACTTTAATAGTAGTTGTATGATTATATTTCTCTTCTACATTAATAGTTTCAAATAAAAAAATGTTCTCCAATATGAAAACCTATTTACATGTGAGATGACCTTCATATTTTACATCCCCACTTTTTAGAGGATGTTTTAGTAACCTAGTTTACGATGTATGTTTTGACCAAAGGGTTCACCTTTGATGATCAATATCAAACTGTGAGGATGAAATTTATTGATGGGGGAGAATATTAAAACCCAAAATTTATTATAGATTTAACTTTGATTAATTATTTTCTTCATATCGTGTATTAAATGAAACAAATGGTTTTCTATATTTTACCTGAAAAATTGAGTTTAAGATAAAGGCAACATAATATTAAAATATTATTATTTAATATGACAGTTATCATTTATCCATAGGAGTAGATGGTATTGATAAGATTAACTAAATTATGAAATATTTAGTTTATTATTATAAATAAAAAGAATTATTTAATAATAAATTAATTAGAAATTAAAATAAATCCATTTTAAAAGAAAAGAAATCTTTTTCTCATGAACAATTTTTATTTACTAAAGAGGATACTATATCAATAAATTAAATAAATTCAATTTGTTGAATGATTTTCATGAAATTTTTATATTATATATTCAATATATTATCTAAAAATAATTTAATATTTTTTTTCTAGTTGTGAGATAAGAACAAATCCAATTTATGCCTTATTTTGTTTTATAAAAAGAAGTTTTGTCACATTTTGCACACTTATATTATTTTATTTTTAAAAATTTAGATTTTTTTTATAAAATATAATTAATTTTTTACATTATAATTTATAAATTATATTAGGTTTAATTATTATTATTTTACTGAAAAGATACATTTTTGATGAATAGTTAACATGGTGAATTTTAACAGAAAACGTATTTTCCTTTAAAATATTTTCAAAATTATATTACATTTTAAATTTGTATCAAATGAAAATTTGTTCAATTATATATGTATTAATTAATTTTATTTATTTAGTATAATTTTCATATTGAATTTTTATATAAAAACATAGTAATCTTTTGACAATTTTCTCTTTGAATTCTAGATTTCTGGTTGTGTTTGTAGGATTAATATTAATTTAAAATTTTGACTTATGTGAACTGAATTTGGAAAATGAATTTAATATTTGGAATCTAAATGATATATTTTTTTCTAATTAGTTTAACTTATTTTTTCTCCATAATGAAAAATAAATCGTGTAAAAATTAATTACTATGGTTAAGGTAAAAAGAAATTTATAAGGGGATAAAATATGAAGGTAAGGGTTAAAATCACCCAAAAAACATGTAAAAGACCCATTAGATTGACATATATAGACCCGATACCCTATAATATTAGATGAAGGTCCTTTTTGGAAGCTTATGGAGTGACAAAGACTTGGGAATCACTTTATCATTTCAAAAATTCTATGTGTGTTCCTCTCCCCCACTAATAAAAGGCTAGCCACCATTCTCCCTTCCTGACACTTCAAAAAATAGTTGGTTAAAAAATTACCCCCCCCCCAAATAACTTAATTAATCCCCTAAAGGAATCATATATATGTTTTTTTTATCATAAATGTATTGTAAGAAGGAGTGTTCTGAAAACCAAAATACATTTTCTGAAGAAGAGGTAACATTCTTAAATGACCAGTTTCATTTAATTTCTTCTTCCACATCATTATTATTTTATTAATCTATTATAATATAATAACAATAGTATCTAAATAAATTATAGAGGTTATTATGTTATGTAAATCATATATATCCATCTCCATTTCCATTAAATGGCATATTAAACTATTTATCATATGTACGGTTAACAACCGCCTCTCAAACCAATATAATTTTCCCCTCACGACCAGTAAAAGATTGATATAATAAGGATTTAACACATTTTCATCATATTTATAATATTAAAATACTTCTACAATTTTTATATCATGAATACCTTCTTACCATCAATACTATTTAAATTACAAAAAACATCATTCGTGTGTATAAGGACTAATGCCTCATTATGAAATGGGATTCTTTTTTTAAATACACATTCAATGGAATGTAATAAAGATAAATTTAAGATGTTTATTTGATATATATGAGATGAATTTCGTTATATAAAATTAATATTTCATTCACTTCTTTATCCTTTCACTCATTAAGTGAATGATATCATCACTCATGAGTATATATAGACTACCATCTCCCGGATGTGATGCGATTAATTTTACATGCCCACCCGTTATGAATGATTATAAATTTTATATGAAGAACCTCTTACCTTAATTATTTACATACAATAAATAAATTAAATATCCTATATAAAAAAATTAGTATTCAGCTATTTTTAACCTTATTCGTATTGGTAAAATTTTATAAACAACATTTATAATAATTTCCAACATATAACTAAGTTTGTTATTATTTATTTTCAATATTGGCTGTGTACCAACATTTTCTACTAGTTTTTTTAATAAAGGTATTTTTAATTATTTATTTCAAAAATTTAATCATTACATGATCCTATGATGGTTGAGGATTATTTTTATAATTCATTAAAATATTATAATTTCATATCATAATTATTTGAGTAATTATTAATGATTGAGAAGTTTGGGACGAGGCTGTTTTGGTAATTTATAATGAAAAAACAATTTTGTGTTAATTAATGATTAAAATGTTTCTATTACTATTCTAGATACAAAAATAAATATTTAATTATTAATTTTCAATTTTGTTTTAGAAAAAAATTCCTTTATTGAAATTTATATCATTGTTCTTATAGGTAGTTAAACTAACCCAAGAAGAACATGATACAATAAAAGTGTATGTATAACTCTATAAGAGATTATTTTGTAAAAATATAATTATAAAAAATATAAAGATATTATTTTGATGTTATTAAGGTTATTAAATTTTTTTAACATTTATAATAATTAATTAAATTAACAATACTGATTCATTTATAAATAAATCACTTTTCATCTTTGTATGTTCATTTTAGGAATTTAGTTTCACAATGATCTCTTACATCCAATATTAATTATATAATGCCAAATTTAAATTTCCTGAATATAAATAATAACAAGAATGAAATATATATTCACTAAACCCAATTATAATACAATATTTCAGATATATTTATAGAAAAAAAACGTATGGTTAATAAAGGAAATAGTCCCCACACACACAAGAGAAACATTTTCATTTCTTCGACTGAATGAGAGGTGAATAGATAATGGTTATTCCATCAACAGAATAACATTAATAAATATTAATAATATTTAATTAATTATATAAATATGGTTGTAATGGTTTTGGATGAGTGTGGATGAGGATGGAAAAGCAAGTAATTTAAATGAAAAGTAACACTGACATTGAGTATTTTGACCATCTCTTGAAGTATCTTTTGAAAACGAAGTGTTTAAATATTTTTTTGGTGTAAGATAAAAAATATCTATAGGGAATATAGGAGGAGAAAATTAGGGTAAATTTAATTATAAGTGTTAACTAGTGGTGTGTCTTGAAATGGTTGTATGTGAGTTTTTTTTTTAAATTTGAAAACGAGGGATTGTTTTATGGAAATGAATTTTATGTTAGGGGTAAGAATAGAATTCCATGAGGGTTAAGTGAATTAGTATTATAAATGTTTTTAGATATATAGTATTGAATTTATAACATAAACAAATTATTCTATAAGTTTTATGTGTCTAATTTATCTAGTAACATTCATGCCACATATGATTATCCATTTTAACACTCATTAATCTTGAGTAAAATTTATCCATGGTATTTATTCTATTAATAACATTATAATATGACACTTATTTCCAAATTTTGGAATGATGAATGTGAAACATGATTCCATTTAACCTAATTCAATTTTTAAATAGGAGAAAATTATATTTTAAATTGAAACATATAATTTATTGAAAAAACATTTTCATAGGGAACTATTATTTTAATCATTAAGTGATGTTAATATTATATGGAATTGATTAAAAATTAAATGAGTTTTAATTAATTTTTATATATTTTTAAATATCATATTATAGTCCTTATAATAAAATAGATCCATTTAATTAAACAATTAACAATATTATGGGATATATGATTCTTTAAAAATTAACTTTTTTATCATGATAATTAACATTTACCTTAGTAACATAATTTTATGCTTAAAAATAAAATTGAACGAATTTATTAATTTTACCATGTGGTTTATAAATATGATA
Organism: Viscum album; assembly: GCA_963277665.1. Taxonomy (NCBI): domain Eukaryota; kingdom Viridiplantae; phylum Streptophyta; class Magnoliopsida; order Santalales; family Viscaceae; genus Viscum; species Viscum album. The sequence continues at coordinate 881,822,635 of OY728132.1, forward strand.
CTAAATGTATCTGATTTAATTATAAAAAGGAGTAAAAATTAATTTTAATTTTAGTATACAAAAATTATAATTCAATATTATGATAAAATATATCTTCTTTGAAGAGAAAATTTATTAATTGGTTTTTAATAACTATTGGATGGTTGATAACTTATTTTTTAGAATATATTATCCACACCTATCTATAAAATCATTAATTTCCCAAGATACAATAAAACCCATTGTAAAAAATGAGGATGTTTTTATTAAGATTTAATTTCATGCATAAATCTTTTTTTAGTTATTTATCTAATTAAATTAATTTTTATCCTAGAATTACCATTATTTAATTTTTATTTATATTATATAATTTGTATACATCTATTTACACATATCAATTCTACAATTATATATTAATGACGATCAATAATTGCATAGTTCGTTTTTTTGTCATTATTATTTGTAAAAACCTAGTATTTTATAATATACATGTTTTATTATAAGTTTATGTTTTTATAGTTTACATTACATGTTGTATCAGGATTTTCATATATTACACACAACACTGAGTTTAGGATAAATGTAACGAATTATTAAAATATTATTATTTAATATGATAGTCATCGCCAAGAAATTGTATTGGATGGTATAAATAAAACGAACAAAATTATGAAAATATATGGTTTACAACAATAAATAATATGAATTATTTCATTATAAATTAACAAACCAAAATAAAACCATTGGACGATAAATGAAATCTTTTTCTAAAAAACTATTTTCTGCACGCAAATCAATAATATAACAATTAATAAAATAAATCACTTTTAGTTAATGATGTTTAGGAAGTTAATATATTATATATTCAATTATTTTTATAAATAACTTAATATTTTATCTAGGTATAAGATAAAAATAAATACAATTTTATGCCTTAAAAATATATTTTTTCTCCCAAAAATATTTTTTGCTGTATTTTGGAAAATTATTTTAAATTTGATTTCTAAATATTGTAGAAATTTTATTTGATTAAAATATAGTAGTTTTTTAAATCACCTTATTTAAATTATATTCAGTTGTAATTTTTTAATTTTTTGAATATATACAATTTTTATTAATAAAGAAAAATACAGAATTTTAAATGAAATTTTCGTTTTTGGTTAAATTATTTATATATTAAAGTTATTTTTTAAATTGGTTTTAAAGTAAAATAATTTAAATTATATTTATATTAATTCAATTTATATCATGTTAATCATTTTCATATTAAATTTTGATATAAAAACATTGTAATCTTGTGAAAATTGTTCTATTTGAATACCTGCTTTCTCATTGCATCTACTATATTAATTTTAAATTAATTTTTTCCAATTATTTTATTTTAATATGAAAAATGGATTTAATATAAAAAATAAAACTAATTTATATTATCTAATAAGTTCAACTTAATATTTTACCCTACTTAATAGTAAAAAAATTAAAAAGTATATGTTGCAGTTAATGTAACAACTACTTCACTAAGGGGGAAAACTTAAAAGATAACTGTTATCATGACCTACCAAATTTTCCAAAAACTATTTTATGGAGATATTTAGATCCTATATTATCTATGGTTCTATAATGGACCATATTTTATTCTTATTACCTTAGTAAAAGACATCTATCACATTATCATTTCAAAAATTAAAAGTGTACCCCTCTCCCCTAGTTATAAAAAGACAATTCATATTCTCACTTATTCACAGATCCAAAAAATTTCTCATACAATAACAAAAAAAATTATTTAATTAATTTATTCCCATCATCATATATCATTTTTTGGTCAAAAATCCATCCTAAGGTAAATTTTTTAGAAAATAGAAGAAGTTCCTTCAAGAAGAGGTAGTGTTCTTAAATAAACATTCATGTTAAATTTCTTCCTCATCCTCATTCTAATATTATTCATGTATGATAAGATAATAACGCAAATGTATCTCATATACTGCTATTTTATTATATTAACATCATAAAATATATTACCTCTCCTTACATTAAATGGGAAATGAAATTTTTTATCATGTTTACGATGGACTACCGCCTCGTGAACTAATTAAATTCATTTTCCATCAGCACATTTCAAGGATGGCTATAATTATGGATTTAACACATAAATATTAATTTTATGAAATTATTATACTTATTTATTTTTAGTATCACAGATTCCTTCTTACATTCCAAGTTTTTTAAATAAGAATAACTTCGCTCGGGTGTACGAGTGTACTGCCGCCTCATGATGTAAATTGATTCATTTTTCACTTATTTCTTTCATGGAATGTAACAAGGATAAATTTTAAAAATATATGTGTTATATTTGATGTGAAATTGATTGTGGAATATTAAAATATGATGAAATTATTTTTCCATTAACTCATTAATGGAATGATATTGTCCCTCATGTGTATATACGACCTATCTTTTCTACGAAGCGATGTGATAGAATTTACATTAACATCCTTCAAGAATGACTGTAATAAATTATATAATGGGTAAATTTTATAATTATATCATTAAAACAATTTTTTAAATGATTGAACTATACCCTTTGTTCAATATTCATAAATATCAAGTCAAAATATGAATGATAAAAGAAGGAAATTATAACATGAAACAATAGTAATAATGAATGATGACTAACGAACTGGTGTTGTGGTGTTTTTAAAAGATAATTTACGATATTATAAATTTTTAAATGGTTTTGTTATAAGTTAATAACATGATTAAAACCAATATAGAGGAGTTTAATTAGTGATAATCTAAAAATAAGTGTGAGGTAGGGGACATCATCTCAATTTTCCTTCATCGAGGCACAGTTCAATGTTATACACTAAATTTCAAAATATTGTGAACATAATGATCCTTTGATGTGTAATAAAAATTTTTAGAATAGATTATTGTACGTTAAATTTAAAATTGAATTATTCCATCCAATGGAATTGGTTTTAAATGATTCCAATTTTTAAATAATTTCATAACTCAATTTCTTCCCATTAGGTTATATTACTTTTTTAATTGCTTTTGATATTATATAACTATGTGCGTAATGACTATTGAATATATTATGAATTAAGTATACTTTTTTATGTGGATATATATTTTATAAACATAATTTAGTCATTTATTAATTCTACTTTCAACATTGTGATTATTGTATGAGATTATTTCACAATATCATTCTAATTAGGGTTATTAATTATTTAATTTATATTAAAGGAAATTTAGTTATCATTGTATAATAAAATCATTTAATTTTATTATAATATGGTTATAAATTAATTTAACAAGTAATAGAACCATTTTTACATACATTGGTACTTAAAATAATTAAGAAAATGTTTTTATTAAAATATGATTTCATTTCTCTCTTGGGCCTAAAATTCATTTTCTTCCAGAACAATAAATTTTAATCATGTTTTAGAATTTTTTTATTTATTTTTCTAAATTATTATGTATATAATATTATACCCATTAATAAATTTTTAAGAAATTTTTATAATATAATATTCATGTTTTTTTAAAAAAAGATCATGTTTTTTCTTTTATGGGAAATATGAAATGAATACTTTTTTAACATATAAGGCATGTACAAAATTTCCTTCCATCATGAACACTTAGGGTTTTAAAACATATTTATATATTTCAATGGTTATACTGAAATAATTTTTTTTCAATTAATTTTTGAATATTTAGTATCAAAAATATTTTCATTGTTAACTGGTTATTTTTCTCAATAATTTTTTTTAAAATACATTTATTGTATTTCTATTAGTCAATGGAAAAACACTTTATTTTACATATAATCTAATGAATATCTGTTTTATTTATGATATCCTTATTATTTTTATCGGTTTTATATGAAAAAATATACCATGTAATGTATTGTAATCCACTTTCTTGATTTATTTTTTTATTCATTGATTTTGTTTTAAAACAATGAATTTCTTAAGATCATTTTACAATTAATTTAAATTAATTATTCTTATTCATTATATAATGGATATTATTATATCTGAATCCATATATAATTTTTACTTGTTATTTTTCTCTTGATTATACATATTCTAGGTATTATAGATATTATTATTACTTAAACAATGTAACATTTTTACAAACAATATTTAATTTGAAATTTATTGGATTAATTAGTGATATATTGAAATATCTATATTCATCAATAGATAAATATATTTATTGATAAGGTATATTGATTCATGAACTAAATATATTATTAAATATATGATGAATTATTTGGACCTATAGTGATGTGTAGTATCCAGAATTATATATCCCCTCGATGACTCGTGTATCCTGAAGAGAGTCACTAAGATAAAATTAAATATATTTCTACATGTAGTTTTAAAATGTGTTGTGAATGGTTATGAAGGATGATGTATCATGTTCCTAAGAACATAATTTCCATTGATTAATAATTTACTTATTTATGGATTGAAATATTATTATCCATTAGAATCGCATAATGATATTATATATGGATACATATCATTATTAGTTTATTAATTAAATATAACTTGTTTCCATGATTTACCTTTCTTAATTGATTATGAATTATCTAATCATGATAGTTAATTTATTGATATTATAGGATGTGTTTAAGTTATTTTCCTTAACATATTTATTATTTCATATTACATTCTCAGTTTATTTATTAAATAAAATGTGTTATTAATTACATACCTATCCATATTGATGATGTTTAATTTACACAGGATAATATCTATTGTAATTAACCCTCACTTAGAATTTTAGCTCACCCTTATTGTGTTTCCTTTACCCATGAATCCATTTTTTATACTAGGAATGATATATAAGTATATTCTTGAGGAAATAATGATATCCTCAGAAAAAATAATGTCGTACTATTTGTTTTCATATGTATTTTTGGAATAATATAGTTTTCTAGTTTATCAAGAATACTAAATTGTTTGATTCTTTAACATTAAATTGATTTTATCTAATTCTAAATTAGTAATGTAACCACTAAATTTTGGCTACTCGGGTTGAGGTTATTTCCTTTTGTATTAGAGGAATATTAGAAGAAAAACATGGGAACTAGATTTAAGAAAATATATATTATGGAGCATAAACCTCTGATAGACATTGAGGATATATATATATATAAGAACATAATAATTTTTTGGTAAGATAACATTTACGTGGTTTTCCCTATAAATACACCCCTTTCTAGATACTATAAGTGGACATAGTTTTATCACATAGTACAAAGGGGTTATAAATCTAAGATCAACATGTTAGGATTGACTCAAGCATTACCTATTATAGCAGAATATATCTTAAAATTCACCTAGATTCATACTATAGGTGGCATACTTTGGAAAACATTCATTATAATTACAAAAAATTATGAATTATTTGAAAATAATATGAAAATTAATGTCTTAGGATATAAATAAGATGTATTAGATTAAAAATAATGTACTAGGATTTAAAAATCATACAAGTTACTATATTGTTTTACTCTTTCAATTTTTTTCCTCACACTATGATTTTTGGTATTAGTCAATAGACTGAACCTGAAGGAGTCATGTTAACAATGAATGTGAATGACAATGAAATTACAAAAGAAATAAAATAGGGTTGATGATCATAGTGAATGATATTTTTATTATGACAAATTAATTATCATAAACATGAGTATAAACATATAACTTAAATAATTATCAGACTCGTAGAAGAAGACAAGGAAAGAGTTTTTTGAGAGTTCAAGTAGTGGAGACCATAGAGGGAAGAAGGTTTAGTTTAATATATGTATAAAATTCGAGATGAAAAAGTCTATTGAAGTTATCAATGGAATGGGAATATTATTCATGTTTTGAGGATAAGGAAACATATTAAGAGATTGTTGAGAAAGAAAAGAAAAATTTTGTCTACCAATGGACCGGGATGTTGTTTTCTCCAAGGCACAATCAATGGATGAATATTATAAATATTGAATTAATGGTCATTATAATAATATTATATTAATTAAATAATATTAAGTGAATTATCAAGGTGTTATAAGAAATGGTTATTTTTATTATATTGATGGGATGCAGAATGAAATATAAAATAAAATATGTGTTAAGGAATATGATGATGAATACTGGTTAATTTCATAAAAATAATGTTGGAAGTTTGAAGACCTAATGAATTCAAATTCAATAATTATTAAATATACAAGGGTTGTTCAGTATGAGTTTAAGATTTTGGAATTTAAATTATATATGTAATGGTGCTGATGGCTAAGAATTTTGTTAACAGTACTTTTTTTTGAAAACACAGTATCAAGGGAAAGGTAACCCTTAAAATGTTCTGAAAGTTGAGAAAATTATGTTTGGATAACTAAATTATTAGCATGGATAATGTAAATTGGATAAAACTAATTATCACATAATATATTAATGATTTTCGACATATATTTTTATGTTTTAATTTAGCGTTTTTACTAAATTTTTATAATCAATGAATATAACCAGTATTCAAAATTGGTTTAAATGGAAAATATATATTTTATAATCTTAGGGTGTTACATTTCCCCATAATAAAATTCCATCTAATCGATTTTAATTTTCACTAACCTATAATTTTTTTTAATTTTTATAAAAAATAACGGCATTTCATAATATGTATTTTCAAATTAGTTTTCTACTATAATATCAAAGGTATTATAGGAATAAAATCTCTAAATGTCATCATTTTTTTGATCAATTAATTTATCCAAGAATTCTTTTTCTCTATTCCGACCTTTTCCACTCATGATTCATCCTCTTGTTCCTTTGAGACATTCTCCTCGGAACCTCTTTGCACATTACTAAAACATAGAAAATGGAATCTCATTTATTTCACTATATTTGTCACCAATATATCCATTACACTATTACTATTTCATCAATAAAATTTCTAGTAATTCAACTATGTTCACATTATTAATAATAATTCTTGATAGATGGTTTGGATAATCACATGATTTGTCACTTCATTTATTACCTCTTTAGGTTGGCCATTAGGATAATATCTGTATTTTCCATTATATATATTGTTAACATGATTCCTTCTAGATTTATCCATTAATAAAACAAAAAAGAGAGTATATGATTAATGATTAATTAACATCATAATATAATTATTTTCAGAAGAAAAATTCATCTTCAAAATGTCATAATCTTTAAATATATTACATTAGGTTTTAGTTTAACCTAAATCATTCTCTGTTTAATCTCGGTTTCTTTAGGTTGGGTTTCCTTAAAATATCAACCCAATTCATAACAAGGTAAAATTTTCCTAATGGATTGTAATGAAAATTTCATTAAATAATGAATATCCCTAGCGATCTTATAATTATGTGTGTAGCTAGAGGGACACTCATTGTATACCATAGTAAATATTATGTTGATACTCAACAAATATTTTTCATGTTGATTACCCCTAAGTGTATCTATTCCAAAACCAAATTCAATTTTTGTTATCCAGAAAGGGATGTAAAATTTAAGGGAACCATACAATCTATAAATTACAAAAAATCTAAATGTAATCATATACTTACACTTATCTCTTAAAAAAATAAAAAAAGGATTAGGATAAATGTTGGTTTTATTGGATAACTTGTTCTAAACATTTTGGTTTTCGATAATATCTAGAGACATGATGAATGAATTATGATTGGTTACTTTCTTTTCCGGTATAAATATTTAATTTGGATCTTCATTTTCAGGAATATGAAATGATGGGGATGTTGATTGAGGTAGAACTAAAGGATGATCTTTTTGTATATTTTCTGGTGTTATTTATCACAATTTTAAAATAATTAATCAATCATAGGAATTTTTTTTGAACTAAAATATCATCATAATTTCTTTTATTTCTAATAGATCAATTTTATTTTAAATCATAACAATCTTATTTCCTAGGGGAGATTGAATTTCTCTAGAAAACGTTCTCTATAACTCTATGGTAGTACATGGGTGATTATATTTCCCTTTTATATTAATATTTTCAAATCCAAAAAAATTTCTCCCACAAAACCCCTAGTTATGTGGTATATGACATTCATATTTTGCTTCCCCTCTTTATAAGAGGATATTTTATTAAACTCATTTATGATGTGGGTTTTCAAAAAATGGTACACCTTTGACGATCAAGATCAAACATTGAGGATGCAATTTATTTATGGTGGGGAGAATTTAAAAACCCAAATTTAATAATGTGTATATTTTTGAACAAATTTATCTTTATATATTGTATTACATGTTATAAAGAATTTTCCTTGTTTAACAAGAAACACTGAGTTTATGTAAAATGAGATATAATAATAAAATATTATTATTTAATATGAAAATTATTTCCTAGCCATTGGAATGGATGGTATGGATTTTATTAAACAAATTTTGAAATATATGGTTTATTATTAGAAATAAAATTAATTTTTTGATAGTCTATTAATTAGAAATAAAAATAAAACCATTTTCAATTAAATCAAATATTTTTCTGAAGAACACTTTTTATGCTCAAAGGCTCATTCTATATCAATTAATTAAATAAACCACATTTTGTGGATTATTTTTTTTAAAATTAATATATTATATTTTCAATGTAATTTTATAATAATAACTTGATATGTTCTCAATGTTTTAGATAAGAACAAAACCAATTTAATGCACAATATTTTTTTCTTAAAAGGCATTTTTATCCCATTTTTTGCCCTTATTTTAGTTTTTATTTGTCAAAAAATTAGAAAATAATAGTTATAAAATGAACTTGAGTTTGTAAATAATATTATAAAATTATATTATACTGAATTATCATGATATTATTGAACAATAATTTTTTTTTGACGAATAGTTAAAATACTGAATTTTAATTCTCGTTAAAATTATTTGTAAAATTACATTACATTTGAAATTAGTATAAAATTTAAATTTGTTTAATTAAATATATAATAAATAAATTTATTTCACTTGAATAATTTTTTATTAAATTTTGATATAAAAACATTGTAATCGTTTTAACATTTTCACTCTAAAAATCATCTTTCGTTGGACGCTTATGGGATTAATTTTAAATTAAACATTTATCTTGTGTGAATTGAATTACAAAAATGTATTTAAAATTTCTAATAATAATGATATATATTTTATAATTATTTAAACTTATTTTTTTCACCATAATTAATAGTATATCTTCAAATGATTTTTTATAGCGGTTAAGGTAAAAATTATTTACAAGGGGGCTAAACCAAAAAACAATGGTTTAAATAACCGGAAAAGATATGAAAACAAAATTGGATGGAAATATTTTGACCCTATTTTCTCTAATATTAGACGAATGACTATTTGTTAAGCTTATGAAGGTATTAATTCTTTGGTACTACATTCTATTTTCCAAAATTCCAAGTGTGTCCCTTTCCCCCACTAATAAAAGGGCACCCCTATTATCCCATCCTAACACATCCAGATACATTTGGATCATAAATTACCTCCATATATTTATTCACTATTTCCATAAAAGTATCATAGATGCATTTTTTTATCTTAAATATATCCTAGGAAGGATGTTTGTGAAAACCACAAGTCATTTCTCGAAGAAGAGGTAACATTCTTAAACAAGCGTTTTCATTTAATTTCTTCTTCCACCTTATAATAATATTTTTAATATATTGTAATAAAATAAAAATAATATCTAACTAAATAATATATTTTATTAAATTAATGTGGTCAACTATATCCAGGTCCACTTCCATCACACAGGAAATGAAACTATCGATCGTGTGTATGGTGAACTACCACATTGCGAACCTATATTTTTTATCACCGCCTTTAAAATGTGGATAAAATGAAGGATTTAAAAAATTTACATGATATTTATGATATTATCATGCTTCTTAAATATTTATATCATATATACCTTCATACCTTCCATGTTGTTTAAATTACTATAACATCGGTCATGTATACGGTGAACTGATGCCTCTTGATGAAATGTGATTAATTTTTTACATATAATTTAAAAGGAATGTAATAAGGGTAAAATTAATAAATGATTGTGATATATCTGATATTATTTTGTATCTGTAAGATTAATATTTCATTCACTTCATTATCCTTTCACACGTTAATGGAATGATATTGTTGCTCATGCATACATATATCTTATCATCTCCACGATGTGATGTGATACATTTTACATTTCCACCATTAATCAATGATTATAAAACTGTAATAAAAGAGTCAATATTATATTTATAACAATAAAATAATTCTATAGATTATAAATCTATATCTATGTTTAGGATTTAGAACTATCACAAGAAAAAAATCATGAGAAAACTTGTTAATTAACACCCAAATAATAGTAATAATTAATGATTAGAAATGAATGTGTTATTAGATGTTTTGAAAGGATCGATGATGATATTATAAATATTAATTTTAATTTTTATAAGATAATAATCTATTTGAAACCACTATACAGTAGGTAGAATAGTCCTCAACTAAAAAGAAGTGTGTGATAAGTGACATCATCTCAATTTCCCTTTATCAAGGAATACATTAATGTTATGCACCTAATTTCTTTACATGGTTTATTTAATGCGCCTTTTCATATAATATCATGATTGATTAATAATTCATGGTATTTTAATTGAGATTTATTATTTTCGAACTTCCATTAGTGTAATTTCATTAAGAAATTTTCTAATAAACCAATTTCATTTTATAATCCTCTCATTATTCTTGAATTTTTCAGGTAATAGTACTATATTTCCACTATTATTTACGTAAAATAATTAAGAAAATGTTTTAAATAATATCCAACATCATTTATCGCTTGGGTCATAAATCCATTTTATTCCAAATATATGTTTCTAAAAATATTTTAAAAAACATGGTAATATTCAAATATTATTTATTAAAGAAAACATTCCCCAGTATTGAAATTTTTTAAAACAATAATGGAGTCTTCATGTCATTTTCCAAAAAAAATCTCATTTGGATTTTACCAAAACTGATAAAGTAATTATTATTTAAATGTGTATATAATTTATATAAATTTTCTACAATCATGATCACCCAATGTTTTAAAAGAAAAATTATATTTTTAAAAGATTAACTTACAAAAAATGGATTTTCAATTTTATTTTAGTTTTAAGAGTGTTAACAAAATGAAATGGCTATATTGATTAGAATATTTTTTCAATTTTTTTATTGTATTTATTTTCATTGATTACAACAACCCTTTATTTTACATATAATTCAATGATGATATGATTTATTTGTAAAATAATTTTTATTTATATGGGCATTTTATGATCATTTTGTCCGATGAATGTTTTTATAGAGACTTTATTGATTCATTTTTATTATCATTAACATAACATTGAAGGATTCACTTTCTTATGATCATTGTTCAATTTAGTTATCTTAAATAAAAATATTATTTATATCATGGATATTATTACATCTTAAATCATATATCATTTTTACTTATGGTGTTTATCCAAAATATTTGTATTATTTATATCATGGATATTATTATTTTATAAATAATATAGTATTTTACATACAAGATTTTCTTTTGAATGTAATTTTCTTAATTGGGGAAATAATGATAAACCCATAGTAATTACTCAATATATATAATTTTGGGAAATGAAATATTTATTCATGAATTAAATCCATTGTTTTATATGTGAGGAATTATTTGGACTTACGGTGATGGGTGAATCCTAGAATTATATAGCCCCTCGATGCACTATTAGTCTCATGAGGTGGATTAGTAAGCTAGAATAAAATGGGTTTCTAACTAATTTTAAAACCTTTTTGTAAATGGTTTTCATATTATGGGTATCATGGGCCTACGTAAATTTCAACTAATGATTAATAATTTCATTTACTAAGAATTCAGTTATTATTATCAATGATATATTCACAATGACATAATCTCTAGATTCAATTCATGATCATTTTGTTGATTAAATCAATGTGTTTTCGGTTTTCATTCTTTAAATATTGATTATTCCATATCTAATAATAATAATCATGTTTTTGATTAAATGGAAAGTTTTTTAGTTATTTACCATCCCATATTGATTATGCCTTATTCCATGAACATGTTATAGATTAATTGGCATGTGTTTTTAGTTATTTACCTTGTCATATTGATTATGTTTTATTTAATTAATAGAAATTCCATTATACTTAAAAATTATTTATGAGTTGAGGTGAACCTTATTTTTCCATTTCCCTAGGAATCTGGAAACTATACTAGAAATCCTATTAAAGGATATTCTACTGTGAATAATGATTCTCTAAAAAACTGTGTTGTAATTTATGTTTTCAAATGTATTATGGGAAATATGTATGTATCTATTTTTTCAAAAAAAAGAACTATTATGTAATTTTATAAGTGATCACTGATATTTAAAGCCAAATTACTTATGAAACCACTAACTCCAGGATAATCGATTCAGGTTTTGTACATTATATGTGAAACCAGATATTGTAAAAAATATTTTTGAATGTAAAATATACATTTTAAAATCTCAAGGTGTTATATAAGGGATGTTAGTTTATCTAATAGGAGACATACCAATGGTTATGTGATGATGATTGTGATGTGTGTATCGTAGTAAAATATCCCAATAGTTTTTAATGTAAGTATGAGAATGCTTGGCATAATGACAACTTGTGGTCTGGTTCTATGTATCAACATTAGTGTGCGATACCCTAACGATGGTGGGTTGAACCTTGGTGAGAATTATGAGAATGATGGGTCTATTGGGATGTAATAGGTAGTGATGTAGATGGGTTTACATTAGGTATAACTTAGGAAGATCTACCTCAAGAGATGTGTGATGGTGTCTCGATATGAGTCATGATGATTTTTTAGTATATAGAAATAGGTAGCCATGGTTCTTAGAGCGTGGTAGTTGAGGATGGTCATTGAGTAGTAAGACCAGGAGTGACAATATTATACCCCAATTAATGGGGATAGGGTCATGATAATTATACTAGTAATGGAGTCACTAAGGAGTGACAAGATTGAAATGGAATTGATAATAAGATAACGTGATGGGTCCATAATAGCCATTATAATTTTTAATGGGTGAGATGAGATGTATTCAAGATGAAGGGATTGGTTGACTAGTAATGTAGGAATAACTAGTAACAATTTTTATGGGTTTAAAGAAATAATTTTTTATTATTTTGTATTCCCTTTCTTATGATTGGTGATAGTTTTTTTGTGGGTGATAATCCTTAATGGGTTTATCTCCTTTGAGTGAGATAGTGTTAGCTATGATGATACTAGTGAGATTGAGTCCTTCTTGTGAATTTACCTTATCCAAAAATGAGTGACATGTACAACATGATTACATTGGAATATTCCTGATTGTAATTGGATATTTTCGATCTACCATGAGTTTGATGGTAGCAGTTGAACCTCCATAAGTGTGATGAGGTCCATGATTGAGATGTTGAGGGATTCGATGATCAGGGTGGCATGAGTGATATTGATTCTTGGATGAGTTGAGAAGGAAGACTATGTAAATGAACCAATATTAGTGATATGTGGTATAGATACTCTATTGGACATGGATATAGCATATTTTTCATCAGATGGTAGAGGTCGAGAAAATTATTTTGAACCACTTTGAGTGGGAATGTGAGTCTCGAACCAGGATACAAAACCATAACATATGCCTTTAGGTAGAAATACGGAATTTGATCATTAATACCTTGAGTCCCCAATTATGGGATGTGTTACAGGTTTGATGAAATAAAGAAATTATTGGACTATGGAATGTTTTCAGTAAATTTATGATCAGTTTCTATGGTGTCCTAGTTATCACATGATGACAAGATGTGCATCGAGTCTTGGTGGCTTAGTTAACACACAATATCTAAGGAGCTTGTGTAACCTGTTTACATTACTCATGAAGAAATATATATGATGAAGTATACTAGGGTAAATTTTTTAGACCACAATGAGATGTATTTCATAAAACATTAATGTGATATCTAGTGTGGATGAAAACCTTAATTCTGATTTCATGTTCATCATAATATGTTTAAAATGAAATTTTAGTGAATAATGGGGGTTTTTGGAAAAATGGTTGTGTTGATGACCTGAGATGTTAGTCGGGAATGTGTGTGTATTTTTTGTTTTTGGGATACTTGTATATTTGGTCATCACAGTGGTTGATAAGAGGATGTATGAATATTTGAATTTGTTATGGAATTTATAAAAACAATGTTTTTAATTATTTAAACATACTCTAATTATGTGATGAAGATGTTTTGGTTATTTTTTAGTATTATTACACTTTGATTTGAGTGAATTTTCTTCCCATTTTATGGATTATCCCACATCTCTAGTTGTATGCCTTTGGAATATGAGGAATCATTTTTGAGGTAACATAGAACAATAGCTTGGATTGTTGTTTTAGGGTGGGGCAACACAAATAGGAATTAGTTCATTAAATTTGTTTTAGGATATTGGGAGATGTAAGACTGGTGGTTTATGAATATTTTTTAGATCTTGTGATGGACCTTGGAATAGTGAGTTATAAACACAATTATATTGGTATTTCCTGATTAACATGTTATGTGATTGTAGTTTTGGGTATGTGATGTTGTATATGTGATGTATATTAAAATATGACGTATTTCTGAATATTTTTCTATGGTTTTGGATCTTTTCCCATTGGTTTGGGGCCAATTTATATAAATTTTAGTAGGAACAAAGGACTCAAATGAAATATGCATACTGGTGTGTGTTTGTATTTTCGAATGGGGTTTAATATTTTTAATGTGTCAAAAAAAATACTTATAGAGTTTTAAAATATAACATGTTAGTGGCATTGAATTCAGGTTAACAATGGTATTTAATTTTATGGAAGTTCATGTGGATTATATTGAAGGCCAGTCTTTGGTGATGACTATTATATCCCTTGGGAAAAGGATGTGTATAGAACATAAGTGGATTGGTTATATAATTGATATAAATTTTTTTATAGCCTCAAGGGTTCATCACATGCATGAATGTATGAAATATGATCTCAATATGGGATCATATTTTCCTATAGACCTAGGAAACCATGATGAGGGTTCAAAAAATCAACGTGAATGTCGAATTCTTAGTATGAAGTAAGTATTATATGGATGGTTTAGTAGGATGTATGTACCTTTAGTTATTATGATTCACTTTCAAGTAGTATGTTGGGTGTGTGAGTTGACACTTGTGGTTTGGAATGATTTACACATTTCTAGTGATCATGTAATTAGCATCTGACTATAAAAACATCAAAATATTCTTAGTCAAGGACTTCTGTGGTGCTTCTAGGATATAGAATAATTTCATGAATCACCTGTAATGTATAGATAGCTCCAAAAAAACATTTTTATGCTATATATTCTAATGGGATGATCCTACGAAACTACAACTATCAACTTCTCTAGGTCAACCAGTACTCATATATTTGAGATAATATGACCCAGGGAAAAAATTATCTATTTAGAATACTAACTTTGAGAGATTATAAAATAAATTATTCTCTCTTAGTTTATCGAAAATGATATCATGTTTTTTGGAATGTTTGTTTTGATTGTGAGAATATCCAAAGATATCAACATGAAAACCACAACTAATAAATTTATAAAATTGTTGGAAACTCAGGTCATTAGTGACATAAAAATTGACAGTGTGTTCATGAGACTGAACTACATAACCAGATAATCATATTGAGTATACCATCTATGATAACAATATGTGGTATGCCTGTAGGTCAAAAATGCACCTAATGGTAACCAAATATCAAATCAATTGGGAATAACACCCAAGATCCACAGAGTCAATAAAAAAGGCCATCTATCCTTGGAAATGGATATAGGTTCTTAGTAGTCATCTGTTTCAATTTTTTAATAATGCAAACATATCATAAGGGTATAGTCCACCTTTTTTTTCAAAAAGTAATGGAGATCCCCATATATATGTACAAGTTCATATGAACCCATTTTTTTCTAAATCCTCAAACTGCCTCTTTATCTATTGAAACACTTTAATTGCTATCCTGTAAAGAGTAATGGATTCTGGGTAATCTCCTAGAATTAGATCGACTGAGAAATCCACCTCTCTCTTATGAGTTAATCTAGTAAATTCTTCTAGGAAAATGTCCTTGAAATTATCAACCAATGGATGTAAATATTCCTAACATGATCCCTAGTCAACCAAATACAAACTAGAAATCTTAGCTATCATCCAAACAAATTCATTATGATGTGGTCCAGATTGTATCACATTGAAATCCAATTCACCACTCTGATTAAAAAATCCTCCCTATGGTGATGTAAAGGAACACTTTAGTGATAAAAATTAACTAGGTGTTGGAATGACACTAAATATCCCATCTCAATAATGATTTCAAACAGGACCATCGCAAGGATAAGAAGATTCCAAGTAAATTGACACCCACCACTTGCAAGGGGAACTACCTGAACTCACATACACAATCCATTTTTATCCCAAATGGAGTTTCAAATGTCATCATGCCATATAAAAATTGAATTACACTCCCAATTCTCTCCTCAACATGTACATATATGAATATTTGTGATGGAACTATTTCAAAAATTGTAGATATAAGATTAGAAAATACTTGAATCATACATCTCACTATAGACGACCTTGAACACTTCTCCTTGGGTGTTATCTACAAAACATATATGTGGTCTGAATCGCATCAATGGGACACAACCTAACAACCAACACTAGGCACACTCTACTATCTTGGTTCAAATGGCACATGGATAAATCATCCATAAACACCGCCTAGTCCTGAAAAAGCAATACTGATCTACTAACCTTCCTGATATGATGTTGGGAAATCCCGTCCTTAACCTAATATCAGAGATGACCCCCTTCGACTAACCACAGAAGTTAAGTCCATATAAAAACTCTGTATGTGGCCAATCATGCTGAAATATTGACACTAAACTGTGCATCGATAACACTGATTTCTTGAAAGCCCATATCTTCCATAATGAAGACAAAAAATTGAGCTACTAGCTCTCACAACTTGACTGGTACTAATCTCGTGGGAAGCCTCAAAAAATCACTTCTAGCCACTAGATGTCGAACCACTAGAATGAGAAATAGAACCACCCTACTCTTCACGTCCAACTTCTCTTAGGTTATACTCTATAAGTATCACATGATTTACTATTTCTATAATGGTTTTGAACATAAAAAAACTAACTTGTATCAAACAAAATATATGAAAAATTCTTCAAGGTGTCTCAACCTTTATTCCTCATTTGTAAGATAGATCATCAAAAAATGTAGGAACTCTATAAATTGGTAAGAAAATTCCATTATTGTCATCACACCGTGCTCCAGATTCATGAACTCATTATCCTAATAATATCTCAATGTTTGAAATAAAAATTATTCATAGAAACTCGTTTGGAAATAACCCCACAAAATGTCTCGTAGCATGTCAAACTATTTGAAAATGTCCCACCAGTGATTTTCTAATCCCCAAATAATGTACGTCACGAGCCTCACTCACCACTCAATAGGTGTCTCTATATGCTCGAAGATCAATAGAGTATTCTAATGCCACGTCATAGCAGCCTGTGGTCCACCATACCATGAAAATGTGAGAAGAGTTTGGCACTAGGACATATGTTTCAGCACTTTCATGGATGGGGGAAACTGCAATTCTCCCTAAAAAGTAATCAAATATTGTTAAAACCCCTCACAGAACCATTCCTCAACACCTATGTGTGGTAAAAATATTGGTTCCTTAGCTATATTAACCTAATGATCTACAGGTATCACTTATCTCACCACCTATAAAACACGGTCTCTACCACCATCATAGAGTATGATTGGAGGTCATCACGGAGGCAAGTCTCTTAAATTAAAAACACTATCCTAAAAATGATCTATATCAAAAGTTTGCTGCTACAAGCATAGGATGGGTCAAAATCATACAATAAACTTTTCATACAACAAAACATGCTCATAAATCTAGGACATGTATAATGAAATACTCGTAAAATTAATAAGAGACATTGCCTCCTTCCCACTCAAAATTTGGTTCAATGTCAATTATTCTATTTACCAAGGTAAATTTCCATTTGAATTAATATTCATTTAATATTTATTTAAAAATTATATTTTTCGTGGTTGAACCAAATTATTCACCACCATCGATCCATAATGTCTCATTATCCTCATGAACAGAAATATGGTGTCCACTTAATCCACACCCTAACAAGTTCTAGTCTATGCGACCAGTGGTCCAAGAATCAATGCTCCATAGTGGACTGCTTAGGGTTACTCGTGTATCCGAATATGGGAAAACATTTTAGGTTATGACATACCCTATAAGTACAAATTGTGTTTTTATCCACTGAACAAAAATATCTTTCACAATAGCTGATATATCACACAATGAACACATCACAAAGTCATGCAGTCAAGAAATTCACCCTATATGTCATGTTATAAATCATGGCACAAGAATTCTAGAATGTTCCTAAAATGAATCCATATATACACACCCTCATCTCATTAAGAAATAGAAAAATTCTAAATCAGAATAAAATAAAACCAAAAGTGCATCACCCAACAGTGGAATCCAATCAACTGTAATAGTAAAAATCACAAAAATTGAAATTTCCATTCATTTAAATTTGAATTTTTTTATATGTGGGTTATCCAATCCATGGAACAATTCATTAATAAATTCCAATTCAATTATAATACCATTTCTTGTTGTCTTAAAATAGTTATTATAGAAATGGAACTACTTTAACACCACTGTGTAATTTCTTGACACAAATTCCACTAAATGATGCCATGAGCTAGTGGATAAAATGGCATCAAGAAAATCTTCCCAAATAATATTGGCTTACGACTAGTAGTGAGGGACAAGGGTGTGTCTATGGGAAGACTATTCCATCAGGGAAGACTGTAACAAATATATATCAACCATACCAATCCAATGTAGAAAATGAAAAAAAACTTATAGAAGATTAAATTCCAAGATATAGATATATACAAAATTTAAAAATGTAATCTTAAATACAAAATTATAAATCATGTCTTGTTTCTAAAATGTATCCAAAATATGTATATAGGAATCAGTATAATACAAGTGTTAAAATAACAAAAAAACACCAAAAATAACTATCCAGGCTAGAGTTAGGGGACTCAACTTAGTATTCTTCCCCCATGCTCATAATCAAGGTACAAATCATGCATTGTTCTATGTGTGCTTTCCCCGATCCTTTCATGCATCCATATAGTCTTTATGGGTAACCAATAGTGGGTGGAATATGTCTTGAGATAAATTCCATTAGACAAACACCAATGGTGTCTATAATAAATCCAGTCCGTGTAATGATAAGCAATATAGTGCACAATGTATAACTAGTATAGTGATAAGAAATGAAATGAATCCATGGAATATGTAATAAAAACAAGTGATATTATCAGGCCAAATAAGCCTCCATACAAAACCACAGTTAGGATCCCATAACAAGAGCTTTGGAAAACTAAGCAGAATTAATTACCATAGAGACAATGTACATTCAAATAAATCATATCATCCATGAACTCATTATAAAACCCAATATCACATTACCATGATCATTTCATTTAAACAAAAGTGTCATATCAACCACAGAAACACCATATAACCCGAAGTTTCAATCACAACCTCATAGTATATTCATAATCATCAGACAATGCAAGGCTAGATATGAGGTATAGATTACTAAGGTATCCTTGTTTATTACCAAGAGCTTCTTGATATAAACATTGTTACAATTAGAATGGGGTCCAAGGAGAAGGTTAGTATACCATGTACACTATGAGTCCAATAAATCCAGAAGCATGGGGAAACAATACCCAAGGCATCTCATGGAATCTAGACCCAAGGATAAATCTCATCTAACGAATCCATTACCACTACCATGTCCAATGGTGTAGCACACACATGGAATCCCATGAAAACATTAATAATTCAATTCATCACATTAATTGATCAATTCACATTCAATAAAATTCCATGAGTTCATCTAATTTGTACAACAATTCACCTTTAAATAGTGAAACATTTCACATCATTTATAACATGAGAAATAAGGAAATCATCTCATAATCATCTCAAACAATGAAATTAAATTTGTTTATGGCTTCCTCGATATAGGTTATCATATCAGTACACCACCTCGGTGATATAACAATATACATATGTAAAGGAACACCTCATGTGTATCCTAGGTTAAAGAAACAACATCCAAAAACTCTAAAAGGTCCTAAAGGCCTCCTAAACAGGTTCTAAACCATTTATTTCAATAATTTAATTAATAATTGGGGATGCTAAATAATTTCTAGTGTGTTGAAAAACTAAAACTAGGAATATAAAACACAAAAGATCAATGGAATGGTACAGAACACCTATTGGCAGTGAGAATGTGCCCAAGTCGTATAGGCTTCTACTTGGCATCCAAATGACCCATGGTTAATTCTGGATAGGAACAAAATTTCGGGTACTGTAACATCATATGTACCTGGTCACATTAGTAGTACAATAGTAGCAGCAAAACTGGAGTGATGAAGGAACTGTAGTAGTGGAGGCAATGTTGTAGGAATGATAGCGGTGGCTGTACTATAGCTGTACTATTCACCGTAGGGCCCTTTATGCCAAAAATGGGCTTTCCGGACATGTATTCAAACCACATGGTTTGTAGCCTTTGGTCTATGTAATGGGTATCCCTCTACCTAGTTTGGAAGAGGTCTTTTCATTGATTAACAAATGAGGCATCAACCCCAAACTTTTAAAAAAAGTATAGAACACCTAGTTTAGTTCCATAGTAGAGTATTCTTCTAGTATCAATGTATGGTTCGATCTTGATTAGAATAATAATTAAGATCCGATTGAGAACCTGAATATGGGGAATATTATATCACACTAAAATAACTCCATTAAAACTGAGATGAATGAAGAATAGTAAAAGTTGAAAAGAGTAATCACTGGTGTGAATCCAAGGAGACCAATGGCATTTAATTCAAAGATTGGAAAGAGGATTCACAACAAATATAGTATACGATCTTGAAAGGGATCTTAGAAATGGAAATTGGTTTTCCAATGGATGAGAAATAGAATAGGTAACTTATTTATAAAATTTATTAAGGGAAAAATTGAAATTCCCCAAATATTTAAGGGGTGATATGATTTTGCTAGAGGGTTTTCCAATCCTTTTGAAAATCGTGTGTCCTTTTATTATAAAGGGGTTACCTCACACGGTTCATGTGAATGATATTCCAAACCATGTGAAAATTAGGTTCCATGATCTGTTCAAACATTAAAGAGCCCCACACATTCATCAACCTCCATCTGTATTTTTTACTCAAACAATGTCAGCTCCTTGACCCAACAATGAAGGACTCAAATGGTTACAAAAGCCCTGCAGTCTTCGCCTCACATCACATACTAATCATGCGACATGACCTTTTTCCAAAAAGAGGGAACCATGACATAAAAAACCCCAAAACACCTCTGATACACCCATGATAACATTTTTTACTCATATTAGGCCAAACAAAAGAATTTAAACTAAAATAAAATAATCAATACATCATAGGAAAACCTAGGATATTATAATTGAATTAGAAGTTTTCACCACTAACTCAACATATAATATTTGAGGATAGGAATTAGTATTCCTAGATACATTTCATGGTATAATTATATTCATACGAGTAATCTTAAATAAGATACATCAATATTTGTGTGTACCAATCACCACCTAAACATAATTGTTAAATCATAAACCCATAACTCAAAATAAATGGTTTTCATACACATTATTAATCATTAACAATAGTGATCAATATTATAATAATGAAAAATCATTCATAGTAATCCTAATTAAAGAAAAATACCTCCCAATCTATGAAACCATATGTCATTCACGTTCCTCATATATTTAATTACATAACAATAGTTCATAAATTTATTTTATATTTACCCATGTATATCACTCAAGAGTGTTAAACTAGGTGCTCATTAAGAAAACATTCATCATACAACAAAATGATGATTACAATATACTCAACCAAATTATTTCAATGTTCTTACCCATATATTAATCTCTTAAAAAACTAGAAAAACTAATAGTCTCATCACATTGATTTATTTCTAGTAAAACTACATAATATACACCTTACCAAACATTATGGTGTTATCCTACATTTAAGCTTACCCTAAACTATCTTACTAATTTTTTTAAACCTAATTTTTAACGGTTCACTAAAAAACACTATGATACAAAATGTAGTAGAAAATAATTTTTATACATAGATGTTACATCTTGTTATATTAATATTCATTACATAACATAATGATCCACACCAGGACATTATAGGTCCAGTGCCTTTGGAAACTTGGATTCCCAAATAACTAGTTCATAAAAGGTCTACATAATCTTCCACATGATTCCCCAAAAAATATTCCCGTCTTATTAATATTATATTATAAAACATCCATTATATCACAAGGAAGGGAAGCATACAAATGTTTGATATCCGGTGCTCTGTAAGGGTAAACATGGGAGATATCAAGGATTATACAAGAAAAACATTAGCATGGAAGTTTTAGAACAAGATCATAACAATTGAAATCCATTTTATTTATATAATTGATGATAATATTGAGTTCCTACATAAACATTGGAATTTTATAATACATGAATCATAAAGGAATAAAAGAAAATGAGCCATGAGATCATAACACCAACATAAGATATAGATTTATGCTATAAAATAAGCATCGAAAATAAATTACATAGTAGAAAAGGTTCACTACCAAGACTAGCATAGTGGATTGGGTTCACACCCCATCCCATATTACTAGTTATGGTTGACTCCCATGAATACCATAGTGGAAATGATCCCTTACGAAATTGGGTTTAGTCAATATTTCAGTCTTATTTATCTCATGATATATCTATCATTACTTAATGAATTAGTGGGAAATATATTTTCTGGCCCACCAATAACGTAATAAAAATCAATCATATGAGTTCCAAAATATCATAAAAAATTAATCATATCATAAAATATGTATAATAAATAGGTTTAATTACGTTTTCATGATGTTATGGCCACTGGAAAAGAAAAGGGTTTCATAAACATTTCATTAATTCATCCTAGAAAATCTGTAGAAAAGGAATGAGTTTTAGAAAAATATTTTCATCATAATAATAAACATCATAGAGAAATAATAAGTATGAAACCATTTTATCATACCCTCAGTAAATAATATGTCACATTAAAGTATTTCATATTAGATTAAAAATGGCAATAATAGAAAACATGGAACATTTATTATGGGAAATAAAATTTTCACTATGAAATCACTTTTTTAAAATAAAATATATATATCATAGATACTAAAAAAATCATTTAAATGAACCAATTAAACTATTAATTTAATAAGAAAATAACTTATTGGTCATGGTGGTGGAAAATTGAATTCATGTTGTGTATGTTATAACATGTATTTCTCACATTTTAAGAAAAAATTTCTAGTCTCACATTTAGAAAACGAAAGATATTTTTCCTCTTGAAATATTTTTTAATTTGAAAAAAAATTTAAAAAAATGAATATAATAAATAATATGATAATATTAAAATATTTATTCAAATTTTTTTAGAAAACAGGGAAATAAACGAAATAATATTTTGATAAAAGATAGAAATAATGTCGGTATTCCATAAAAATGTTTTATTAGTAACTTGATTAATTTAATAGAGGAAAATGAAAGGAAAATATTATATCTTGAGATATAAATAGAGAATTATAAAAATAATTTGTTTATTTATATGTATAAATTATTATTTCATCATTGAAACTTAATCATAAACAATCCAAATAATCAATGACTTTATAACATAAAACCCTTAACTCAACTCTCATATTTATTTTTATTTGTTGAAAAATCATACATGATAAATTAATAGTTATTTTTATTATATTATAGAACAATAATAAAATATATCACACAATATATTATTTTCTTATAACATCTTATCACCCTTTATTAATTTTTTTTAGTAATATCACTATTCAATGTGATAAAAACTACGTTTTCATGGAATTTTCAGTTCAATCTTATTATTATTTATACTTTTATCATGGTTACATAAAATACATAAAATTAAAAATTTTATTAATATCATAGATATTCATTGTATTTGAATATTTATTTAGATTCATCCATAAAATGTAGATATAGAAAAATAAACTACACTTTTCACAGACACTGTAGGTTATACAAATTCATGAAAGTTGTTTTCACATTTCGACAGATTGGATGAAAGAAAGATAAATAATAATACAATTTTATAGGATAGTTTTTATATGACATATATCTTATATTATCATTAAATATATCCTCACTTCTATCCATGAAAAATGGAAATGTAAAAAGAATCAAATCACATTGTGCATGTGGTAGTTCACACGTACGCACAAGTGACTTTATTGTTTCCAAAAGGATTAGAAGAAGGTGGATAATGGTTGCAACAATCATATAATAAATATTCATAAAATTATAGGTACTAAAGTAATTATTTTATAATATATTCAAAGTATTTAAAGGATTTATAAGATGAAATAAAATTGTAAATTCTTGGTTAAGAGTTATACCTCTTTATTAAGAAACATCATTCTTCATACACCTTATCTATTGAAAAGATGTTATTGTAGAAATAAAATAAGTTATTGAATTTGGTAATTTATTCATGGAAGGTTATATGGACGTTATTGAATAAATTTGAACTCTCTAAAGGTTTTATTAAGATTGATGGATTGGTTCCCTTTTTTATGTGAGGGGAGGGGAAATCTTGAAATTAATTAAATTAATAAATGATAAATAAATTTTTTTCAAGGGAATATAGATCCAAATCTATATTTTATAAAACAGTAGTGAATTATAATAAATACTCTCATTTAAAAAATTGTACAATTTCTGGAAATTTTAACACACTTATATCATTGTTTTGACCCCTTATTATCCCTTTCGAAATTACCACAACATCACAGTTTTTTACTTTTTAAGGGTGATTAAAGTTACCATAAAATGAAAAGTTACCATAAAATGAAAATTTACTCATAAATTTATAATTTTTTATATTTTCTAAAAAATATCATCCTCTCTACTTAATATAGTATTTTAATGATTTTTAAAGCATTTAAAAAATTATTATTTATTATAAAATATCATTACTGTTATTTTTGGAAATATTCATTTAATTTGACATTGAAAAAATATGATAGCAAATGAATTAACATATACACCTTTCAAACACCCCTAATATGTTATATTTATCTATAATGTTTGTTTAACTCAATAATTCATCCAAATTGTATTACTTTTTATATTTGAAAAATCTTATATTTTATTATTCAATTAATTGAATAAATATTGTATCGTTGTTGGATAATAATATTAGCTAATTATTATACCACTAAAAATTTAAAAAAATATATAATGATAAAATATTTTAATTAATATATTAAATAAGAAATTATTACAAAACCTATCCTCATTATATATCTATGTAATATTTTTAGAGATATTAATGTCAAGAGATGTCAATTTTTATTTAATCATTTCATAAATTAATATAAAGGTAATCATCAAAAAATATTGTACCAAATAGAAATATAATAGATACATAGATAAAAATAACTAAACTCCACACATAAAATTGGATAAAGGAATATGTTTGGCTTATGATTACACCTTATCATATTAGTTTTAACCCTAATTAACAAATATTACCATTACCGTGATAAAAAACATTTACTATGAAAACATTTCATAACGACCAAAAATAGAAGGTAACTCTTTAAAAACTATAGGGCTACCATTTATAAATAATAAATACATTTTGGAATTTTTATTTTCAATAAATAGAATAACCTTATTTTCAAATATGTGTGCAAAACATGATGATTTTTTTTTGAAAAAAGACATTTTAAGCATTAAAATGGATATATATTTTTATCTCATTCCTGCAAAACTATAGATGAAATTTTTTTAAAAAATATATGATATATAAAAAATTAATTTAATTGAAATATTACAAAAATATGTATTAATTTAATTTAGTATGATTAAAAACTATTGCAAACATTAAAAAATGTTTTTACAAAACCACCTCTTTTACACTCAAAAGATTTTATTTTTATTTATAATCAGTTGATAACCAATGAATTTATTATAAACCATATTTTTTCATAATATTGTTATTTATATTCATATATTTCAATTTAATGGATTGGTTATTTTGGATTATTATATTACAGTTCATTTAGTATTGGGGTTGTGTATATCGTAATCTATCGAAGAAATTTAAATTGATTAGAAATAAATCCTTAAATATCATGGTGTTAAAGGTGTAGTCTTAGAAGATAAATAGAT
The DNA here is from genome assembly GCA_963277665.1 of Viscum album. NCBI lineage: Eukaryota > Viridiplantae > Streptophyta > Magnoliopsida > Santalales > Viscaceae > Viscum > Viscum album. The sequence continues at coordinate 881,849,166 of OY728132.1, forward strand.
GGGTTTTCTAAGGATTAATAAAACATATTGTGGGTGTCAAATCCTTGAAGGATGTAATTGTTCGCTATAATAATAACGCATTTTCCTACATATATATGATTGTATACTAGAAGCATGTTACATGGGTTTAAGTGGAAACAATATGGACCATGGTTGGATGAAAGGAATATATAGGATGCCATTTTTTCTCCTATGCTTGATTTATTAGATCTTTAACACTATAGTGAATTGTTAATTACCATCTACCATATATACAAACAATGGGGATGTTGGTTGAGATGATGAGATATTTCTTAGAGATCTTGGGGTTTATGTTGTTATGAAGGTAGTTGAGGATGGGCTTCCCTGAGCAAGTTGGGTTGATGTGAGTGTTTTTGGACCTGTAATAATAGGTGGGATGATCGTACAACTCAAACGTAATAAAATAATCCTTTTTTATTGTGTTTTGTGGAATGGTGTGAATTGTTAGTTGGATGGGTCCCTCAAGATGAGATGAGGATTGATATAGAGGGGTTTCATCCAGAAAATTGGTCATGATATAACCCTAAGGATATATGATATGGGACCCAAGTGAGGATCATGAGGAATGATTGGTAATTTTCAATAGGATGAAAGGGGTCTTAGAGTGTGGATTATTGGGTCAGCTCCTTCGTACCAGGACTAATATTGATAGGGTTCAACCCTATATAATGAGATTGTGCTTGGGATGGTATCAATGAGAAGATTATGTTATGGGTCTAGATGACCATGTGGACTACTTGATGGGGGAGAGAAGATGTATTCATAAAGAGGTGCTACATATTAGGTGAGTAACACCCAGGGAATAACTGGTGAACTCTGTGATGGGTTTTAGGACAAATTTATTTTTAATTTTGTGTGTTTATGCTTCTGATTGGTGACAAACAACTATGTGGGCGATGGAACTGAAGGACTTGAACCACTATGAGTGGGAAATAATTTTATAGACTCCCTTCAGTGGAATGAAGTCATCAATGTGTATTTTTTTCTAAGCTAACCATGAGTGAGATGGTTTGGATATATACTAACTCAAAATTCACTTTTTCTATTATGTGAACGATGAGTAAAAAAGCCACCATATGGTGGGGGAAATTATTATAAACCTATTGAATAGTTACTAAAATAGAGGTATCATACATTCAATAAGGATATTGTGGAAGAATAGATGATTAGGCATTTAATTGGGCATCCCTTACATGCAAAAGAATCTACTTAATTGTCACATTCCCTCTAGATATGACCAACAATGATAGCCATAATGATAAATAACTTTCATTTTATCACCAAATAGAATAGATGTCTAAGAACTATATTCTTTACTTGAATAATTCCCATGATATATCATGAGTCTAATTCCATCTCATCAACCCTATTTCTATAGTATGCAGTTTATAAATTATCGAAATAATCATCATTTATAAAATATCCATTACATATTTAGATTTTAGGAATATATCTATAATTTTTCCATATAATCTATTCCCACATGGCTCAATAAATAATATTTCACTAATTTGTTATAATGGATAGCCCTTATGACCTTCCATAATCCATAAAAAGAATTTTTTATCTCTTATAGAACAAATTAAAAGAAAAATAACTTCATAATGGCCCCCTTCAACATGGAAAAGTAATAGATCTTATCTAGAATAAGAATCATTTAGTTAAGGTAGTTCTAGACCAGCCTGTTTATGACATGATAATCAATGATTCTAACAACTCCAGTTATGAGTATGTTCTTTGGTGCATATGCATCCATACATTTCAATCAATTTAATTCCACTCTATTCCTTGGACATAGATTCGACTCATGATTTTTGTCGCAAGTATCTAAGGAAATCGTGATTTTACAACGTCGTAACCTGCATATATAGTTTTTAAACATCATTTTCCTCTTATTATTCATTATTAAAATGTGTGATGGTTCAATTTTATTGACATACATCAATTTAAATGGTTATTCCCATATGTTGTGGGGAAAGAATTTGAAAATGGTTACTCTAGAAAGGGATAGATAGGTGAATTATTGTAGAATATTTTATCTTGGTGGTTTCTCTATATATATTATCATACTGAAAACATGTGAAAGTGTTCAATTTTGATGAATTGAAAATGAAAAATATATACATGAACACTATATGTAGATCTTTTCACTTTTAATACATTAGATTACTGTGAAAATTCTCCTTTACTTCTCTTAGTGACAACTATACAACATATTTAATTATACTATGAATGCCTTTATTTTCATTGGATCTTAATGTTCTATAAATGCTTATATATTAATATTTTTCCTAATTATTCTATGATTTTGAGTTCAAAAATTGAGTAATTATTTTTTAAATGATGGAATGTGTGATGTTTTTGGGATAATTATATTCAATTGAGGAAAACAAAGGATTATTTTGATAAAAAAGTAATTCATTTTACCATTAAGTTTATTTTCATTTATAAACACATCACCCCTTTCACATAAGCTCACACCTAGATAATTCTATATAACGATATGAGCTTAAAATGTTCAATTCAATTTGTAATATCCGATTTATAATTACATAGAAACATTGATTTATTTATAAAATTTATTATATTTATATTAATATTTATTTTATTGTTACAAAATTATAAAATTATTTCTAACTGTGCTTTCGTTGCATCTCTAGGCTTCAAAACACTCATGGAATATCCCATGGTGTCGGTATGTAAGTACTGTTGGAATGTTGAGTTTGGTTTTTTATAGATTTAAATTTTGTGTTTATAGATTTTTTAATATTTAAATTCAAATCAATTTTATTATTAAAAAATTATTAAAGTATTTATAACCATGATTATATTGCTATCTAGGCTTTAAAACACCCATGGTGTATCTCATGGTGGAGGTGTCTAAGTGCTGCTAGAATAGTGAGTTTGGTTTTTTATATATTAAAATTTTTTATTTATAGATTCTATTATATTTATATTAAGATCTATTTTATTTTTATTAAAGTATGAAAGTATTTCTAACCATGCTTCTGTTGTGTATCTCGGCTTCAAAACAGCCATGGCTTATCCCATGGTGGAGGTGTTTATGTTCTGTTGGAATGGTGAGTTGGGTTTTTTATATATTCAATTTTTTAGTAGGGTCTTATTTATTTCTCAATTGTTCATATTTTTTTTCTATTAGGTCTATTTTTTCATACATGTTCGTATATTTTTGTTTTTACATTTAACAGTTTTTTAAAAATTTATGTGTGTTTATTAATATTGATTCTAATTTAATATATAGGTTCATATTTTTCCAATTTGTTCTTATTTTTTATCCCTTTTATGTTTAAACAAAATTCATCACAAAGGTTGATGTTTTCTTAAAACATGTTCAGATTTATTCTTATTTTTCTCACAAATTGCTGTTTTATACATTATTTTATTGAATTTTAGGTGTTATATATATATATATATTCATTTAATATTTTTTTATGAATTAAAGATGTGTGTATCATCCCCAAAATTTTACTCATACAACATTATGATGATCTTTTATTATAAGCCACATGGAGGGGGGGAGGAGGGGTTGGGTAGGGGAGGGAGGACAAGTAGAGGAATGGGGATGGGAGGGGTAGAGATGGGCATAGGGGTAGGAGGAGGTGCTGGGAAAGGAGGAGGTGACAAGCTAGGCCGGGGGGATGGGAGGGGCTGGGCAGGGGGGAGAAGAGAGTCTAGGCCGGGGGGGGGGAAGAGGGGCGATGGAGAGGTGAGGGGATGGATGGGGGGTGGTGGGTAGATGGGAGGGCGGAGGGAAGGGGAGGGGCAGGGCAGTGACGAGGGGATAAGTGGGGGAGAGGTAATGCCCTAGGCAGCAGGGATGGATTTAAGTTTGTCTCAACTTAATCAATTTTCAGTTTTTCAAATATGTCATGTTAGTTTCTTGAAAAAGCATTACCAGTTAGTATTTTCTATTATTTATTTCACTTAGTAGTGATTTTTATTTTCATATTAATAATTGTTTTGATTGAATTTTTTATAATTTTTTTTTCATAGATGAATACTGTAAAAAACTAATCTATTTGATTATGACATATTTTTTTTCACTTAACTAGATTAACCAGTTATTTTTTTCATAGTAAAATGTCTCATTTACTAACATTAATGTCTAATTATATATTGAATGGATCAATATAACTATCAACAAACCTGAAAAACTGCTACACTACATCAATGATACATGGTAGTGTTGGGAGGCTATTGACTGCACATTCTGATGAAATGAATTGTAATATGATAGACACACTCACTGTTGTTGAAAATCATTGTTCCTTTTATTGTTTTCAAACATGTATCTACTACTAAAACTATATTTATTTTCTCTTATCATGGTTAAATAACATTCCATAGTTCTATTTCCAATGTGACATAAAAATGATAACTAATGTCTGTTTCCAATGTGAAGTTATCTTACCATGATTCTGTTTTAGTGTTTACCTATTCCAAGTATCTAGAAATTATATTTTCATACTTTGTTTCTATGAATAGATTTATAATTCCAATATTTTATTTATTAATTTTCATTTATCACTACTCATATTTCTATTGCATTTTGTAGTTCATATTTCATTTATGACATCGTGCGTATGCATGGGAAATGTACTAGTTATATATGCACTAACATGTTTTATGATGATATTCTTGTGATATTATGTACCTATATTATTTAAAGGGATATAAATTATTTATCAATTTGAATCTCTATGAAGTAGTGAATTATAGCTAAAATAAATGGATAACGGAAAAAGGGAATCCTAGAGAACATGAAAACCAATTTTTTTAAATTTTTTTAGGGCTTTTATAATGTGTATAATTTAGGTTTTTACTTCAGTAAATTCATTAATTTTTTTGAAATATTAGTAACCTTAAGTAATATTATATTTTGTAAGATAAATTGTTTGAGCCCCATGTTTTCTATAACAGGATACATGTTAACCTAGATTTATTATTTTTGAAGTTAAAGATGTTCAAATATATATAATTAAAATAATGTTGGGATTTTATGATCAAAATTAAGTGTATGATGAAAGTATTTATCCTTTTTTATTTTTATACATTTAAGTTATCATGGGAATCATGCAAAATATAGAATTTTTTCCATCAAGTCCAATGTATGTTAAATTTATAAGGGTTTAACATTAAAAAATTATTGTTAAATTTTTAATAAAGAAATGGATGAGATAATAATTTCATGTTATGCATGATAATATATACTTCACAATTTTTTGGAAAACATAGTTTATTTCATTTGTATAATTTTTTTTATTGATTTTAGTTTTAGATTTTATCATTATGAGTATTCATATCACATCCCATGTTGTGTAATTATTTTGTTAGTATTTATAGAAATTTTGATATAAATTGCATAAAAATGATATCTATTTTTGTTATGATAATTTCTAAAATAAATGGTAGTTTTTATCTTTAAAATGTTTTGTTTATTTTAAATGTATTCTATTAATATTGACTGGGTGTGATTTATAAATGGCTTCCTTACTGGTACCCTATTTTAAAGAATGGTTTGGGAGATTAATATTTATATGGTTTTTTAGGAATGATTATTTTTCTCGAAAAAACATGTGTGTTTTTTGAGAAATTTTTAATTATTTGTTTTATATGAAATTTTTTCTTTTTTGTAATGATTTTTGGTAAATAAAATTATTATAGAAATACGTATTTGTGAAAATATATGAAAATAAAATTATATTCTTATAGTGTATTATTGAGTACCTTTGTTTCATTTGGATTATTGTGATCATTGTAAGTTCCCCTTGATTAGATGGGAGAAGATAGATGTTATCTAATTTCTTGATGGTTTGATGGGTAATTTTTTGGAAGAGATGTGATTTTTTCATAGAGGATGGGTTAGCTTAGTTATTTTAGAGTGTATTATTGAATGTAATTCTTAAAATGTTCTTATATTTTCTTTTTTATCACTGTGTGATTTAGTTTTTTAAACTTACATTATTGATATGAATGTTTGGATTAAAGTAATTTCATATGATATTAATCAAAATTTTTTATTAGAAAGAGACATGCTTCAATGGAAAAAAGTAATGTCACGGTTCCAATAGCAAGATGGGTCAATATTGCATGGAATGTTTTCATTCCTTGAGGTTAAGGAGTGGTTAAAAAAGTTTATGTGTCCTTTTAATTGAAAATTCATATATATATAAATTCATATATTTCATAGAAGGGGGTTTTCATTTAGGGGTGGATCATGTGTGGTGAAATACGAGTCATGGTTGGCCTCAAAAAATTTTTTAGGAATAATTACTTATCTTTTCTAAGAAGGGGTTAGTTTACTAGTTGTGAAAGGGTAAATTTATTGAGGATCTCTTCAAACAAATTTAAGGGGATTCCTGTGTGCATGATATTAGGATTATCATTTTTTATTCATTTTCTAATTTCATGGGCTTCAAGAAAATTAAGACACATGATATTAAAATTTTGAGTTTACCATTTGATGGAGATTTGATATAGGATGTGGAGATATCTTCTATAGATTATTAAAGGATATTAAGAGTATTCACCATGTTTTGTGTCTTATTAAAGGAATATGTATCGGGTGGGGAAATAAACTAGGGTAATATCATGGATTCCAGTTAAAGGATTATATAAGATTTTGGGTTTTTATTTTTTGAAATTTGTTTAATCTACATTTTAATGGTATAGATGCATCATCAATTTTAATACATCATGGTTTAGTGTTTTTCTCATTCCTTGGTGAATAGTTATTTGTGTCTTAAGAAGTGATTAATTTCCTATTTCAACCCTACTCCATTCAATAAAACCTATGTTATATATTTTAGAACTATTTTTTAGTGTGTGTTGAATTATATTTAGAATTAAATATACAATTTTTTCCCTTAAAATGACATGGTGTTTATTTTTTGAAAAGGTCATATAAAAATAGTTTTGGTTTAATTTTGAGAAAATAACAATTCCTTTTTCATAAGAAACACTCTTAAATAATCATTATCATTATATTTTAAAACAATGGTTCTCACATTCACAATATAATTATCTTAATATAGTTTTGATAATTAAACAATGTTTTATTTTAAAGAAAAAATGGGAACTTATTTAATATTGAAAAAGTTAAAATAAATGTATAATTTTTTTTAGTTTACTGAATAACATTTATGTTTTTCGAAATTTATGATGTCTTTTAGATGTTCAAATTCAATGGTTGTTAGAATTAACTGTTTACAAAAATTGATTTTATAAGTTTTGTTTGTAAGTTATAAAGTATTAATAGTTAGTGAGATAGTTTATATTTGTGTTGTAAGTTATTGAAGTTTTACTCTATCATTATCTATTATGTTAATCACTTTGTGATTTATGAAATTAAATTGGAAATGAATATTTTCTGGTATTTGGGTTTTATGGATTCCCCTATTACAACATGGCTATTTTGTATTAAAATTATTTACTAGAGAGTGGTGTGTGTGTAGTAAAAATTTCACTTAAGTTTAGTAATACCGATAGATTAGAATTTGTATCCTTGAGTGATTTGATCTTTTTTTGGTTTTGGAATTTTTTTTCATTTGATTGTGGTGTGATCCTTTTTGAGTGTTATCTCTTAGGGATTTGTGATTTAAGTTTCATTTTTTTTCTTCAAAGGTTTAGTTTTGATTCTTCAGGAGGATAATAATTTGAGAGGTTTCTAATGTAATGTCTTAAAACATTCTAAACCATTACATTGTGTTTTTTGAATGTCAGATTTGTTAGGTGAAGTTATGTAGATAGAATGTGTCAGTAATGTGGATATTACCACATGACTGGAAGTTTTGGAACATGATAATAGGTATTGCACCATAAACGATTGGTTGGAAGGGGTTGTTCTGTACTATGGTTTCTTGGTCTATGACATTGAATTTTCAACAATGTCTAGGTTTCCCTTTATTTATAAATTAATCCATGTATATAATTAAATATATTACATACCAATAGAGATTTTATTTGTATAGGAAATTTTTTCTAAATGAAATAATATTCATCATTTGACATATCTTATATACCAATTTTCAGTCCTCGTAAATTGTCTTTTCTATGATGGGAGTATATTACGTATGATGTTATATCTTACATATTATAGGAAATAACATCCATATATTAATTTTTTTTTAATTCTATAATAACATGTATTATATTCATATTACGTCTTGATTCATTAACTTATATATTGATTAATTATCATATGTAATGTATTTTTTTCAAAAGAAAGAAAAATACGTATCAATTAGAAATTAGATGAAAATTTTATGTAAGCATAATAATTTAATGTAAGAGAGTTCATACTTTTCCAAAATTTTAATATATATGTTTCTTTATAGTAAAACATTAAATTAAAACCTGAATATGTAATAGTTTATACATTTTCATGTTTATATAATTTTGAAAAGGTAACCCAAAAAATCACAATTTGTTTGAAAGGAGCTCATATGTTTGGCTTAGATGGAAATATTGATGCATATGAGTCGTCCCTTTGAAACAACACTCTTCTAATATTTTATAATTCAGATCAATGACATGTGGAATGAATCATGATATAATTATCCATAAATTTTTTTTTTCAAAACAACTATTTTAGTTTGACCACATTGTTTGCATCCAATATTTAATTTAATATTTAGGGTTATTTTGTTTCTATATTTAAATTTATTGAATGATATGGTGGATCATGACCAAATTTTTTTATGTGTTATCATCTTAGATCTATTACCACATGTCCATGACTTGTCACACTTTAATTATTTAAATATCTAGTTTCTGTATAGATTTAAAATACCACAAGGATAATTTTTATTCCTTTGTTTTTTGTAATAACCATAGAAAACATGGGGTATTTCATTTTCATCCATTTTATACCCTCTGTTTGGTTTCTCTCTAACCTTGTTTCAATATATCAACAAATTTTTGATTCAATGTTAGTTTCTCTTTAAGTATTTAACATTATCCTTAAATTTTTCTTTATAGAGATATTGTGAAAGTATTTTTTCTTTTTTTTTGGAATTGGGTCATGTTTTTGATATATGTAATTTTGATCTATGTTATTGAGGTTTTACTTTTCTTTTAATTACTTTATGATATTGTCACATTCATTATTCATCAACATCGATTTTTTAATCAACAGCTTACATAGAATAATTAAGACTTGTCCCACATTAATTTGTGAGATATTTAGGATCTATATATATCATAAATTACTTAGTTTTATAGTAAATATTATCCTAATAATGATAATAACTAGGCTAATGACGTTAATGGGGTAATAGATAGATCTCATTGGTTTTATGAATATTTCTGTTATTCGAATATATTGATGATCATGATTTTAGGGGCCTTTATTTTGTTAATTTTTCTAGTATTTAAATATTTTCATATATGAACATAAAATTATAATCATTTAATATTGGTAATGAAATTGTTTTTATGGGAATATAGAATTTTTTTAATGAAATTTATGTTAGACATTAGTAATTCTTTTGAAAAGAAATATTAAAAAGTGATTTGATTTTTTTGATTTTATAACACTTTCTTGTGGGTTTGTAAAATTGGTTCATTTTTTCCTTTTAGGTGGATATAGTATCCGAAATTAGTGGATTATGTGAGTTTTTTTGTGGTTTCTTTTATTTTCTAAGATGGTGTTGCACCTGGTTTTTCAATTTTGGCATTAGAAGATATGGTTTTGTTTGTAGAGCTGGAATTAGGTTGTGCATATCTATTTTTGATGGTGGGGTGTTTTTGGAAAATTTTTCCATAGATTTGCATGTTTCTATATAATTGGGTTGTTTTGTAAATGATTTTGGTTGGTGTGAGGTTGTACTATAGTTTTCTGGTGGGATGTTAATGAACTATTAATGATTAATATGAAATTATTTTACGAGACAAAATTGGTGGTGAGAGAGTGTATGGTTTGAGGTTAAATATGGATCAAATAATTGAATAATGAACTGAATGACACTTTTAAATGGTAAGTCAATAAAATAAACTGATTATATAATTTAATGGTATGTTAAAATTGATATTTGTGGATACCATTTGTGTAATGGTGGAGTTATTTGTGGTTTATAATTAGCATTTTTTGTTAATTGTGGTATTGGTGGTGTATTAATTTTTATGGGTATTAGTAGTTTTGTTATATCATGAAACCTAGGGTTGGGAATAAATATTATTAATATATGTTTTTTATTTTCCCATGATTTCTTATGCACCATCATTCAACTAAGATAACCTTGATGATATGTATTGGTTTTGGGTTCTAGGTGATTTCTCCAACATCCATGTTGGAGAGGGAACAAATCGATGACAACTCGATCATCCAACTCTATCTTACAAATGTTGAATAGAATAGTTATAGTAATTATATGAACCATATGATGTGGAAACTATAATATAGATTGAAAATGATTTTATCTAAAGATGATGTGTAAGAGGGTGTGATATATGTTATGAGTCAATCATTGTAGGAGTAGGGTAGGTGGTTGTTGCCCTTCATATTCACAATGCACAGATGTGATGAGGATGTGATGTGTAGTAATGATGTAATGAAATATGGTTATGGTATATATTATTATACGGTGTATATTATATAATAATGATAATAATGATACTATAGTTATTATACAAGGTATTGTTATGTGGTTATTTAAACACGATAAAAGCACGTTACATATGAGTTAGGGCATGAGAGTGAAAAATCCCATGGGTAATTTTTTTTCACAATACATTTTCGGTATATATTCATTTATTATTTTTCTAATATAAATGGATTTTATATTTTTTGATTGAGACTTATTAAGGATATTTGGTTGTTGACTTATCATCGGTGTATGTTAGTTCTATTGTTTATTCGAGGAGTCATTTGAATGATTCTTTCACATTTCAAGAGAGGTATTGTGGAAGAACCAACTGAGGGTACATTTAAAATCACCAATATATATATATATATATTTATGTTTTAGTATGAATTTCATGATATATTTGGAAATTATTAGTCAGAGTTTGGGGTCCACTATTGAAATCAAAATCATAAGATTTTATTTTTGGCAATTTCTTTTATTTGAAATTATTCTGTAGATATTTACAGGAATTTTTATATATTTATGTTTATGTTATATCATATTTTTTGTTTTTTGTAATTTTAATATATTCTTACTACTATAAAGGTAATGTATACCATTTTTGTATTTCATTCTCTCGATGAAAGTCACCACCCATGGATTATTGGTGGCAGGCTTCATTGGTCTCTCTCACATGTACTAAATAACCATGAGGAGTTTCCGATAGGGGTCAGTATTGATAAAACACTAATATCTACATATAACCAAATACATCCTCATATATAACCTATAACCTTGAAAAATCGTTTTTAAGGGTACCAAATACATCTATGAGATATATAAAATGTAAATCTCAGAAAATATAAGGCATAAATTTTTAACTCACTGTGTAACATATATAAAATTAATGAATGCATCTATTATAATTTATCTGAGTTGATAAATAAATAAAATGTCTTTTAACTAACCATTATTATGTATTTCACCAGTCCTAGTCCAAAAAAGTATCATAGTTCAAGAAAATTATGTGAGGAAAATAATTTCTAATTTTAGGAAATTTATATACAATTTGGGAAACATACTTAACTACACTATTTTTTTCTCAATCTCGATGATTGTCCTAATATAGGTAACAAAATATGACTGTTAATATACTGGGATTTTTTTTTAATATTTGATTAATTAGGTTAGTATGAAATCTAAAACTCAATGATAAAAATGAAATATATGTATGCATTGTTTTTATGTGTACTCTAGTGAATCAATTCCAATATCAAATCGAAATTATGTTTCAAGAGTGAAATTTTTATCTCTATATGATCCACCACTCATGTAAATATTATCATATCATCACAAACCTATTATTTGTATAAGTATCATATATTTTAGAATAATCAGAGATTGAATTGAATGGGAGTATTTATCATTAAATCATTTATATAATAAATATTGAATACCTAAATGAATGAAAATATGGAAAATTAAAGTAATCATACAACATTGAGACAGAAAAATCTTACATTTTATTATGTATGATATTTGGATTCATATACTAATAAAACAATATATATATAGTATCAATTTTACTTGAACAAAATATATTTAGACTTTAAATAGATCAAATGTCATTGTTCTAGATATTTTTATGGATGTAGTTTCAATATAAATATATATATATATATCAGAATAATTTTATTTTATTAGAATCCCATGAAAAAATTTCATAAACCCTATAAATATAATTTTTAATGTTTTCACATTTGGGATGGGTTTATTCTAACATCGGTCATTATAAATATCCACAAAAAATAAAAAACCCGTACTATATCCAAAGATAATTCATTAAATGAATCTTATTTTTTGATGTGATTGTTTTACTAAAACATTTTCAGTTTAGTATTTTTATATAACCCAATGTGATCATGATTTTTCAATTTAGAACTATCACTAATTTAAAATATTTTACAGATATTTTATACAACTCAAAAGATAAAAAACTCTTTTCCAATTCTTCTGAATTACATAATAATATAATTTATATTATCCTAATGTCCTAGGAATTTCACCCCAATATCCCTTAATAATATATATTCAACAGTGTTGAGCTATAAAAAACAAAGGTTTACTCTAAATGTTTGGTTATATTTATTTAATGTTTAATATTTATATTATATTTAACCACAAATCAAGTTCTACTAAAATAAAATAAATTAATTATGTACAGTATGAAACAAATAAATATAGACTACATATAATTCTATGTTATCTAAATTAGTATATAATACATAGGTTTCATGACAAAAAATTATCATACTGGATAATTCATTATATTTTCTAATTGAAATCTGACAAATCTTCATATGGATTTTTGAGATGAAATATTTTTAAAACTTTTAGATAATGTTTCTATAGAACCATCCCAAAATGTATAATATAAAAATTTTCTCATAAAAATATGAATCAATGTAATATTATTTAGTATATATTCAATGTTTAAGAATATATGTTCTTTACCCAAAAAAACCAGGGTAAATAATAACATTTCCGTTGATTTTATTTTTTAATTTAATGTTATAGTTTTGATTGTTCAATTAATAAACATAAAAATAATTATCCACCTACATTAAAATATTTTAACATAATTATAAATGAAAATATATCTTCATAAAAATTCAATAAAGATTTTTTTTCCTCTAACATGACTTAAAGGGTTAGAACCCAAAGAATGTTCCAATCCACAGGGTTAATATAGATTGTTTTCCCCTCTATGTTGTGAAAAATTGTGTATTTTTGAATGTAAAATATATATAATCCTTCATCAACATATTTTTATTTCTTATTAAGTGTATACATGAATATTTTAATAATGTACAACTAGTGTGAAATTCTTAAGAATATGTAAATAAATCAATCAACCTCCATAAGAATAATTTGTGATATAGACTATCCATATTCCATTTATTTTTCATTCAATATTTTTATTAAATTACCATTACAATGCCCTAACATTAAATAATGGATTATTTTCCCTTTATTAAATTCACATATTTTACTTTAAAAGATTATACTATTCCTCTAGTGTCTGTTATAACCTTCATCATCCTTTTCTAGATCAATTTTTACCCATATTCTCTTGCACCATCATTTTAGAGCTTGATCTGAAACAACCATTCTTATAAAATACTATGAAAATAATAAAATTAATGTAAAAATTTATCAATAAGTATCTACTTTATAATTTATTATAGATTAATATAATATCATAATTAATTGAAGGAATATATAATTCATAAGTAGAACATATTTGAAAGGTGAAGCAAATTATTCCAAAAATTGACATACCCATTAATATTAAAAATATACGTGGAAATTAAATTACACTAAAACCTATTAAATTGAACTTAAAAATTTATAACCTCATATTTAAAATATCTAGATTTATTCAGACATATCATTTTCATGTTATTAATCAAAGAAATAAATATAGTTTAATGTTTCATTGATGAATATACATCTATTTATAAAAGAATATGATTTGATATATCAAGAACATATTCATTATTCTCTATATAGGAAAAATTATATTTTTATAAAGTATATTTAATATTTTATTTGTCATGAATATCCTACAATTTAATTAATAAAATATAATCCTAATTGAAAATAATTTCTAATTTCTAATATTATTTGAAGAAATTAGTACAATTTTTATTTTTTCATTCTATGAATGATTTCAATTAGAGATTTTATTTAATTTTTACTTCCATTTTAATCTAAAATATAGATATTCTTTATGAAATTAAAATGTTATATGTGATTCTATATTAGGAACAATCATTGAATAATTTCCTACTAAAATGATCTACTATATTGTACCATTTTTATTTTTAGGATAATATCAAAATTTTACTATACATTAACGCTATTTCAGTATTCCCATAACCACATTCATATTTTTGTAAATCATCATATAAATAATAAAATATGTAAACCACCGATAACTTATAAGGACCCAGCCTTAAACATTACTTAATCTTGAGTTATTACAAGATTACGCATTGAGGATATTTTTAGGTTTATAGTTTTAGAGAATTAGATCATGAAACTTGCATTACATTCCACATTTAAACAAAGTGGTTACATAAAAGATAGTATTAATTCTTCCCATCAACGGAAACATATTGAAAATAAAACATGGATTCTTTCTTGACACATCCTTGACACTATCATCACGTCATGTACCTTTCCCTTGACCTGTGAAAAATATTTCAAAAACTTGGGATGAGCATAAAAAGCTCATAAAGGATTATAAAAATATGGAAAGGAAACATGAGTTCATATATATATATGAATGAAATCATATTTACCCATAAAACATAGGCACTTTAACATACCTCATCAAACCATGAATAAATCATAAAAATCATAAGACATAAAGGTAACTTGAGGCATTCATAACATTCTTACGCAGGGAGTAACCCTCTTGGATACATTTTGGAATACCCATCACAGTATATTCCCTAAATCGTTTTGGAGAAACCTTAACGTTTCACTCCTTCGCGTTACCCAATGCATTGGAGAGCTATATCGGGCTCACCCGCCCTTTGTTTATCATGGAACAACCCGTCTTCATAATAATGCCCAAGAACCTCAACATAATCGTATCACATAAAAATGAATAAAGGAAACATAACATTTCCACCTTTCAATCACAAGATATCAATACAAAACATCGATATAAAAACATTATGGAAACCATTTTCAATACCAAAATAAAAGAAAAGTAAAACATGGTATTTATTTTTATTTTAAAAAAAGGTATGTCTTGTAGAGGAATCCGAAACTCAAATAATGGTCATGGAGGCGGAGAAGTCATTGTTGCTGCATACGTATGACAAAAACATTCCCTTTTGTCGTTTAGTAAACACTTCGTATAAAAAATATTCCTTCCGAATTAACGTAAAAGTCAATGGGGTTTATACACCGTATCAAAGAAGGTTGTGTACAAAACAAAATATGCCTCAATGAAAGGAGATTGAGACGAAGTCCCTTACAAAGACGATATCCTTGGTTTAAGGATAACTCAATTACATAATTATGTGTGACAAATGAATACACCAAATACATGTGGATATTAAGTGTAAAATAATCAAAGGTCATTCACACATATTCAAAGGATGACATATTTAATAACTACATGTTGAACCCAAAGAAAACGAAATTGGGTTAAGAAGTTCCCTTGACAGCCTAACGGCGTGACATCAAAAAAAGGGTATCTCATCACTTGGACATAAAATTTAAATCAATAAGGATATATGAGAACATATACCAAACATAATATTATGTGAATTAAAAGACATAACAAAATATGTCTTTTAAAAAGAGGAGGGTGAAAGGTTCCCTTACTAACATGGGTATCTTTCGAAACATACGCCCCGTGAAAGAATGACAATACATCATTGATGTAAATAATAATAAATGAAAGAATATTACACAATGAGTAAAATAATGTTCAGTACATACACCACTGAAAGGAAATTGTGGCAAATGTTGCATAAATCTCTCGGGAGTAAAAGTGAGATGAAAAATCCCTTACGAAAACTCGGCAGACTAACAACGCCACTTAAAACATCCAAAAATGGATTGATGAGATCAAATAGTGTCACATACATAGATTATTTTAAATGTATTTTTATTTTAATTTCCATTAATTCTTTGTTTTGGGGGTTTCCAAAGGTTTTATGGAGAATATGTGAGTTTTCATTAATTGGGTCAAACCATGAACCAAATTCCAGATTTAAAAATAAATTTCATTTCTTTTATAACTTTTTAAGTTTTTAATATTTTTCACTCATTCCAACTTCTAAATGTCCTCCCCTGATATATTAACACTTCAATTAAAATTTGGAGCCTTTTGAAATCCATAACCAAGGTTTATGTTGGTTTTTATTTAAGGGATTGGGGCTGCTCGAAAGCCCAATTCCAGTTTTAAAAATAATATTTGATTAATTAATAACTTATTCATTTTTAAGTATTTTTCGGTGATTAAAAGCCTCATATGCGCCCCTTGTACCCAGCCGCGCTCCCAAGCTCTCTCTCTCCTCTTTGGAGCTCTTCTTAATCGAGATTTAGTACTGAACTTATTAGGGTTTCAAAAATCGGGCAGATTTGGAGAGGTAAATTGATCCTTTCATAACTCCTTCATTTTTCATCATTTTCCCCCCATTTCAGTCCCCACATGACCTAATATGAATCATTCGAACCTCCATACCAGTTTTGGGTACTTGGTGATTCATTATTTGGTGGATTGGGGCCGATTCCTTCAAGATATTTCAAGTAAGGGAATTCCTTATTGGTTCCTTCCATCCTCTTTTAGTTTTATTTCCTTTTTCTTGAAGTTCCTCATGTCTAGAAGTTGGGGTTCGATCCTAATGTATTATTTGGTGTCTTTTGGGTAAATTATTGTGGTTTAGGTCTGGATTTATATTCATTTTGGTGCAACGGTGGTGCGCTTAAGGTTTCGCACCAAGTTTTGAGGGTTTCGACTCAAAAGGGTAGGTGATTCCATGTGTAGCCATTTTATGATGAGTTAGCTT
Organism: Viscum album; assembly: GCA_963277665.1. NCBI lineage: Eukaryota > Viridiplantae > Streptophyta > Magnoliopsida > Santalales > Viscaceae > Viscum > Viscum album. The sequence continues at coordinate 881,866,369 of OY728132.1, forward strand.
GCATGGATTATTAATTTAGCATGTTTATAATCTGTTTTATGTGCCGTGAAAACATTTTTGATGGATTTGGTTGAACATTTAATGTTTAGTTGCATTATAGCTTGAAATTGGGTACTTTTCATGTGTGACTCTTGGGGTAATGTTTGGGTTTAGTTTATAACATATGAAAGTGATTTATTAGTCTTGAAAGGGGATGCCAATTCTGGTTTGTTAATTCCTTATTGTCATGTTTTCCTTGAAAGTAGGTTTTTTTAATGAGTTTAAGGAGTAAAAACATGTTGTACTTCTTGAAGGTGATTTATGAAAACGTGTGTTTTTCATGTGTATCTTTGTGGTATTATTTGATGTATTTTTATAACATTTGGTGGTGGTTTAATAATTGTTTTAGGGCTAAAAAATTCTGTTTTGGATTTGTATTGGTATGATTTTGCTTTTAAATGAGGGTTTTGAAATGGGTTTAGTGTGCAAACAATGGTTATACCTCTTGGGTTTGTTTTATAAAAATTGCCAATGTTTTATTTGGTTAAAAAAAGTTGGGAAAGGGTGTATATGTACTGTTTGGGTGAGTGTGTTCACCTAATGTGGGTTTTTGAATGGTAAAGTGGTGATTTGAGATGTTAAACATTTTTAGAATTTTTTTATAAATTGTCGAAATGTTTTACTAAATTGTGTTTTGTGTGCGAAACACGGGTGTGTGATATTTCATGTGAGTTATTTATAAAAAGAATTGTGAAAGTGAGAAGGGTATTGTGTGACATGTGTGTGGGATGTTATGTGAGTTTAAAATCTTGTAATGGTTTTATAAAATTGTTTAATGGATTTGTGGAAGTGTTAAAAAGATGTGAAAAGTGTTGTTGGCAATTTGGAGTGAGTTTGATTTCAAAATGCATTTGAATGAAAAGTGGAATTTTTGAATTGCGTGATGTACATGGGGCTGTTTGGTTAATTTGTGATGTGTAACTGATATTTTCATGTGAGAACTATACTTCTTGGATTGCTGAACTTGTTTGAGCACAAAGGGAAAACCCGGGTATCTAGGTGGGTGGACGTGTACTAGTCTGCTAGTGAATCCGTGGGGTTTGGCCTCAGTTTCACTTAGCAAGATTGACGCTTACAACTCTAACTAAACTATGATGATGATGATTGGGGACCACTAGGTTATGGGTATGTTCCCTACTAGTGGATCGTGCACGAGAATGGATATTTCTGATGGTTACTCTCACCGAGATACGAGGTACCTGGGACCCACAGCTAGCTAGTGCCTAGGGGTTATTTCCCAATGATTGTGCTCACTGGATACTATGTTCTTACCGTTGGTATACGGTATGAGAGGCTGGAAAATTCAGTAGCTATGGTATTTATTTTAAATGTTTTTATTCTTTAAATTAGCCCACCTGAAAACTGTTTTTATTTAATGTTGCATCTTTTAGAAATTTTAACTAGCATCTCATGTCTTTGAAAACTTGCATGCTTTTCACCATTAAATGTTTATCACATGGAATCTATTAGTGGTCGTATCCTACTGGGCTCTCGCTCACACCCTACTTACACCTGTGGGTGTAAGTAGATTTTCTTATTTTATGTCACAGGTTTGGGTACAGGATTTATGCCATTGATTCAGGTTTTTAGTTGTCCATTGGGATGAAGTGTCGTGGAGATAGCTTGAGGGCGGTGCCTATTTCCTTGTGGAGGTTCTTGGGCTGTCCTTATTTGGTTATGTACCATTGTAATGGTCTTTAAACATAGTTTTAACTTATGTATTTCAGTTCTGAAATTTTGTAAAAGACGGTTTTAGTTGAAAAATCCAGATTTGTTTTATTGTACTCTTTTGTAATTTACGTTTATAAACTCAGGAAAATCGTTCCCAATTATAATTTCATGATACCCAGGCACTTGTGCCAGCCCGTGGGGATCGGGAATGCCCTTCGGGTTTTGTCACGAACCGGGGATCGGGAACGCCCTTCGGGTCTTGCCATGGACTGGGTCGAGTGCCGATTTTGAAGGCGACCCGATTCGGTTCGTGACAAATAGGGTATCTCATCACATTAAAATAAAATTTACATCAAGAATAATATAAAAGAACATCCCCCATCATAACAAAGAGGAGCTTAAAATAAGTGACATAAAGGGGAGTACTTAAAGAGAAAGAGAGAGGTTAGATCTCTTACGAAAATTCGGCAGCCTAACGGCGCCACTCAAAACATCTAAAATGGATTGATGAGAGAGAATAGGGTCTCTCATCATATGAACATAAAAACAAAAGTAAGAGTAATATAAAAGAACATCCCAATAACAAGAAATATGATCTTAGAAGGAATGACATAAAAGAGTGTACTTAAAAAGAAAGAGTGGAGTAGGATCCCTTAACTCAAGTCCAACTTGTCTTGTTTGTTTCTTTATATTCCTGAATAATAAACATTGTTCAATTAATAATTGCCTAAGTACCTCCTTTAGAGATTATTATTCAGTTCATATCACATATTATAATTTTATAATAATTGTTTAATAATGTTAGTTCATATCAGACGTTTTTGTCGATGTTTGGTTCATGAGTCAAAAATGAACTTGTTTGAAAGAAGATTGCCCATGTAGTTATAAGTAAATAATTTCTAGAATGGTATTAATGATTAAAATATCATATATATCCATTAAATATTCATTTCATACTATTCCATATCATTTGGAGATAAAAAACGAAAAGCAACGTTCATGGAGACGGTAGACCGTACGTACGCATGAACGCTACTTTCATTTTTTGTCATATTAATGGAATAAAAACAAAATGAGAGAGATATATATATGTTATAATTCCAGAATGATGTCCATAATTTTGATGTAATATATTACATATATATCCATTATATATATGTACTTATAATATTACATAACATTTTGAGATAAGAAATGAAATGTACCGTTCATGGAGACGGTAAGCCGTACGTACGCATGAATGCTACTTACATTTCTATTTCATATTTAATGGAATTAAAACATAATGATACATAATAGTATTTTAATTCCAGTATGGTATCATACATAATATCATTATATATATCCTTTATACGTACCACATATGGTATTAAGGAATCAAATCACTTTGAGGGGGTAGTAGTCCGCACATCCTTAAATGAAGATATCGCGTTTAGCCATAATGGAAACCATAAAGGTATGCCCAAAATGTAAAATACATAAGCTTAAGGAAAACATAAACATAATATATATCATATATAAATATAGTGTCATATTAATGGACACCTTTGAAGGTGATATATGAATGTTGAACAATCATCGTTTCGGGAGGCCGAAATTCGCCATCCAGAGAAACAGTATGTTCTTTAACCATTAGATGAAGGTGTGTGAAATTGTAGCTCGAATACTTCTTATAACAACATCATAGTATATTGATGATACTGGATTTGTAACAAAAGAAATTAATAAAAAGATTTTAGGGGTTTGGAGAAGCAAAATAAAACAAAAGGACTCAAGTGAAGACATTACCTTAAAATCGGGTAACTCCCTTTGGTTTGAGCTCAAAGGCTTTCGTGGGAAGACCTCTGCCCAATGTGAGGCTTCAAGGAGTAAGAGAGGGAAGTGGAGAGACAAAATGGGCAGAGGTTGGCCGAGCCAAAGGCTTTGGGAGTGTGGGTAAGGAGGTAGAGGTGGGGGCCTTTTATAAGAGGAGAGGAGGGGCACTCTTGGAAGGTAAAGAAAAGTCACTTTATTTTAAAATGGTATTCGGATTTAAGAGGTCCCACATTGATGTGTTTCAAGGATAAGGTGATAAGGGTTCAAAATCCACTCATCCAATAGGTTTTGGACATGTGTAGGTATTAGATATTACGTTATCTTTCCATTTTATTTAAATCGTTAAATAATGAGGTCATCGCTGCATCATCATGATGTCATAAATAATTTAATATATTTAATGTCTAAAAATTATAAAAAAATACTATGATGTAGTAAATCGTGTTATATTTCCAATTAATATTTATAGTCAAAAATCTGATTTGTATAACCCCATATAAAATATTTTTATTAAAACATTTCATGTTTGTCTCATTTTTACTTTAACTTTAAATAAAAAGATATTAATGTCATTTTCCAACCAAATTGGCTTCATGGGGTCCCCAAGATGACTCATGGGTTGTCTTGGTCGGTAATGAAACATCCAATGAGGTTAGTACATGTGTCATGTTCATTTCATATTATTAAAATGTTATTTTTACCTTAAACTACACTAATTTCCTCTAATCGTGATTAAAAACTTAATAAGTTACTATTCACCAAAAAATTGTTTTTATCCCATTGAACCACATTTTACTTCTTAATGACAACCATGTATGTCGGATTTTTGAAATTCAAAACACAAAGATGGAAAAATTTCATTTAAATGGAAAAAATCAGTTTTTATAAGTACTACTTAGTGGTTTCACTATTCATCAAAAATTGAAGTTTTTCAGAAAAATCACAAAAATTTACCCTAAGCTATATTTGATATTAGAAATTCAAAAATGAAGTCTATTTTAAAAAATTCAAAAAATATAAGTCACATTAATTAATTTAATAATTAATTCCCGTTGTCAGAGCAAATAGCGTGTTTTTATGAAACAATAAGTATCAAAAGATTGACACTAGTTTAAGTCTGATTTCAAAGTGAAATTAATTCCAACGACCACTATTGGATTTAATGGTAAAAATATATTCTAATTGAACTTTAAAACCAATTCAAAAGATAATCTAATCATATAAATAAATTAGATTAAAAAGATGTTTTGAATTAAAATACAACATTTTACACTATTCATCAAAAAAATGAACTTTATCAGAAAGATATCAAAAATTTACACAAAGTAAATTTTGATGTCCCAATTATTAAGAAGAGTTTTATTTGGTCCAAAAGGATGTATAAGAGTGAACAAAACTATATTTAATGACGGTTCTCCATCAAAAGGCGATAAGTGAACCTTTAGTGAAAACTATGGCATATACGCCTAAAATCGAATTATTTCCGTATTTTATGACTTTATCTTTTATTGGATAAATGTAAAAACATTTAAAAACATATATAATCATATTTTAGTTATTTCTATCCATTCCTTCCAATACAACGGCTACATGTTAACTACCGTTTAAAATAATATTATTTTATTATTAGAGTGCAACGTAAGATTCTCAAGAAACTCGTTGTTGCGTGTTGGGTACGCCATCGAGCATAGCGTCCCCTTTAAAGTCATATTAATATTTTATTGAAAAATATGGATAAATATTAAAATGTCATATTCTTTATTTACCTGGGGTGTTACATCCTTCCCCCCTTTTCGGAATTGCGTCCTCACAATTTTTAAAATTGAGCTTGGAAGCATCCTTCAAAGTCCCACATCGGAACAAGAGTCAGTAAAACAATCACTTTAAAATAAAGGAAGATAAGTACAGAGGTCACCCGAGTTAACCCATATGTAGAAAAACATGGACATGGAAGAAAAATCAAAGGGTCATGTTCTGGAGGGAGAGTGATAGTAAACATGTCTAGGAGAAAGTTAACCATAAGAAAATCACAAAATTGTGATGGGTTAAACGATATTTGATTCCCGAGTAGGAAAAGTTAATAGACAAAATTTCTGTTTTATGTTCTTTTTTTTGAGGAATTTATTCATAAGGAAACATAATCACTTATCATGTTGACTTTCAACTTTTACTAGATTCCTTAATCAAACTCATATTTTTTTCCAAAAGACGAGTATTTAGGGAGACTTGTTCGCATTAAGAGTACTATAATCAACTTCTAGAGAATCACCTAATACACCAAAGAGAACTATATACTTCCCATTTCGTTAGGATTTAACCAAAACCAAAACCAAAAGGTTAGTACATGGTCAGATAATCCAGAAAAGAATAACCCTTTAAAAAGAAAATCTATGCTTAATCTCCAAAATTTGTCCAACAAAACCCAAAGTTCAACGAGGACCATCCGATAAACAATTTGTCCATAAAATTCTTCAAAGTAAACCAATATAAGATTGAAACCCAAATATTTGAATGATTTAATCACATAGTCTTCCAAGTTAAATTGTAACATTTATCTCCAAACAACATCAGTTGCTCCTAAAGTCTCGTATTGAAAAGTAATTAACCTAATCACATATCCTCCATGATAGGTTAATCATTTTCATAAATAACCCAAAATCAACTTACGATTAATTCATAAAATCATATAACAAAAAAGAATCAGTCAAACTAACCAGGGACTTCATGTAGTCCAGTGGTAGGCGATAAATACCAGTCGCACTTTGGTTGTGGGTTCGATTCCCACTGCTTTGTCTAACGCGACGGGTAGTCACACGGTCTGCGTGTTGTCCTTTTTACAAAACTATATAATTCTCAAATAATTTCCCAAAAAGGGATAAAATCATCAAAAATAACCATAAAATAATTTAACCTCAATTTTATCTCATGCCTTTTACTTCAATCATAACATATAGTAACCCATAATTACCTCAAAAGTAAGGATCATATAAACCCAAATGGTTCTTTATAACTTTGTCCACAAAAGAAAAGATAACTATTCCTTGAATAAAATTTTCCTATATTAAACATCAGGGTTACACATAATATAAAAATTCTTTTAATGTAACCCCATCATCAAAAGAGACTTAATACTCTTAAGAATTTCACCATAACTCTTGAAGCCCTTATATGTTGACATCTTACTCATTCAACATTCTTCATGATCCATTAACCATTCCTTTCCAACTTATTCCGAAATGCCTCTTTCCTACAAACAAAATCATGATTCATATCCGAAGATTCAAAAATAGGAAAACAATAGTCATGAAATAATACATACCTTTGATTGGTCATTGTCAGTTTCTTCATCCTCAATCGGAATGGCATTAGGTATTGGTAAAAGAACATTTGTATGCTCTTGGTGATCCCATTCATGAAACTTATTCATAGGAAATGTGTTTTCATAATGACCATGCACACCACATTTAAAACATTCAATTGATCCCTCAGAAAGAACTTATTTCCCTTTCCTCGAGTCAACTGGATGCTTCCTTTTTCCATGGAAGGTTCTTGCTTTATGACCTTCATTTCCACATCTATAGCATATTTCTATCCCTTTGAAACATTTTCTTAGGTGTTTCTTTCCACATCTTTGACACATAGGTTTTTGAACACACTTACCTTTATGATTATTACCTGTACTTCCATAGGGATTTGTTTCTCGCATATATGATTCCTTAGAGAAATCACCAAGGTTTAGGTGGTCAATCATGACTCCAGATAGTTAGTTGAGGATAATCACAAGAGTTCTCATTGCACCTCCCATATCATTCAGTTGCTTACTCAAAAAACTGTCACAGTTTCCTACACATCCACAGTTACTTTGGTGCCTGCAAGATCCATCCATTTACTAAAACCAAAAAGATCAGTGTGAGTATATCAAAAAAAAACCATCATGTACTAATGAGGAAGATAAACACTAAGATATACTTACTCATTCACTTTATCTAAAACTAGGACTCTTTCTGAAATCCTAACCATTATGGTAATTCCACTTATTCTTAAAGAATAACCTAACCTCTAAAGTTATCTAAACCAACCATTGATACCAACTATAAGGCCCCAGCCTTAAACATTACTTAATCTTGAGTTATTAAAAGATTACACATTGAGGATATTTTTAGGTTTAGATTTTTAGATAATTAGATCATGAAACTTGCATTACATTCCACATTTAAACAAAGTGGTTACATAAAAGATAGTATTCATTGTTCCCATCAACGGAAACATATTGAAAATAAAACATGGATTCTTTCTTGATAAATCCTTGACACTATCATCACATCATGTACCTTTCCCTTGACCTGTGAAAAACATTTCAAAAACATGGGATGAGCATAAAAAGCTCAGAAAGGATTATAAAAATATAGAAAGGAAACATGAGTTCATATATATAAGAATGAAATCATAATTTACCCATACAACATAGGCACTTTAACATACCTCATCAAACCATGAATAAATCATAAAAATCATAAGACAGAAAGGTAACTTGAGGCATTCATAACATTCTTACGTAGGGAGTAACCCTCTTGGTTACATTTTGGAATACCCATCACAGTATATTCCCTAAATCTCTTCGGATAAACCTTAATGTTTCACTCCTTCGCGTTACCCAATGCATTGGAGAGCTATATCGGGCTCACCCGCCCTTAGTTTATCATGGAACCACCCGTCTTCATAATAATGCCCAAGAACCTCAACATAATCGTATCACATAAAACATGCATAAAGGAAACATAACATTTCCACCTTTCAATCACAAGATATCAATACAACACATTTATATAAAAAAAATTATGGAAACCATTTTCAATACCAAAATAAAAGAAAAGTAAAACATGGTATTTATTTTTCTTTTAAAAAAATGTATGGCTTGTAGAGGAATCCGAAACTCAAATAATGGTCATGGAGGCGGAGAAGTCGTTGTTGCCGTATACGTACGACAAAAACATTCCCTTTTTTCGTTTAGTAAACGCTTCGTATAAAAAATATTCCTTCTGAATAAACGTAAAATTCAATGGTGTTTATACACCGTATAAAATAAGGTTGTGTATAAAACAAAATATGCCTCAATGAAAGGAGATTTAGACGAAGTCCCTTACAAAGACGGTATCCTTGGTTTGAGGATAAATCAATTACATAATTATGTGTGAAAAACGAATACACCAATTATAAGTGGATATTAAGTGTAAAATAATCAAAGTTTATTCACACATATTTAAAGGATGACATATTTAATAACTACATGTTGAACCCAAAGAAAACAAAATTGGGTTAAGAAGATCCCTTGACAGCCTAACAGTGTCACATCAAAAAAGGGTATCTCATCACTTGGACATAAAATTTAAATCATTAAGGATATATGAGAACATATAAAAACATAATATTATATGAATTAAAATACATAACAAAATATGTCCTTTAAAAAGAGGAGGGTGAAAGGTTCCCTTACCGACATGGGTATCTTTTGAAACATACGCCCCGTGAAAGAAGGACAATACATCATTGATGTAAATACTCATAAATGAAAGAATATTACACAATGACTAAAATAATGGTCAGTACATACACCACTCAAATTAAATTGTGGCAAATGTAGCATAAATCTCACAGGAATAAAAGTGAGATGAAAAATCCCTTACGAAAACTCGGCAGGCTAACAACGCCACTTAAAACATCCAAAAATGGATTGATGATATCAAATAGGGTATCTCAACACATTAAAATAAAATTTACAGTAAGAAGAATATAAAACAACATCCCCCATCATAACAAAGAGGAGCTTAAAAGAAGTGACATAAAGGGGAGTACTTAAAGAGAAAGAGAGAGGTTAGATCTCTTACGAAAATTCGGCAGCCTAACGGCGCCACTCAAAACTTCAAAAATGGATTGATGAGAGAGAATAGTGTCTCTCATAATATGAACATAAAAATTACAGTAAGAGTAATAAAAAAGAACATCCCAATAACAGGAATGATTATTTTAGAAGGAATGACATAAAAGAGTGTACTTAAAAAGAAAGAGTGGAGTAGGATCCCTTACATCAAGTCCAACTTGTCTTGTTCGTTTCTTTATATTCCTGAATAATAAACTTTGGTAAATTAATAATTGCCTAAGTACCTCCTTTAGAGATTATTATTCAGTTCATATCACATATTATAATGTTATAATAATTGTTTAATAATGTTAGTTCATATCAGACGTTTTTGCCGATGTTTGGTACATGAGTCAAAAATGAACTTGTTTGAAAAAAGATTTCCCATGTAGTTATAAGTAAATAATTTCTAGAATAGTATAAGTGATTAAAATATCATATAAATCCAGTAAATATTCATTTCATACTATTGCATATCATTTGGAGATAAAAAATGAAAAGCACCGTTCATGGAGACGGTAGACCGTACGTACGCATGAACGCTACTTTCATTTTTTGTCATATTAATGGAATTAAAACAAAATGAGAGAGATATATATATGATATAATTCCATAATGATATCCATAATTTTTATGTAATATATTACATATATATCCATTATATATATGTACTTATAATATTACATAACATTTTGAGATAAGAAATGAAATGTACCGTTCATGGAGACGGTAAGCCGTACGTACGCATGAACGCTACTTCCAATTCTATTTCATATTTAATGGAATTAAAACATAATGATAAATAATAGTATTTTAATTCCAGTATGGTATCATATATAATATCATTATATATATCCTTTATATGTACCACATATGGTATTAACGAATCAAATCACTTTGAGGTGGTGGTAGTCCGCACTTCCTTAAATGAAGATATCGCGTTTACCAATAATGGAAACCATAAAGGTATGCCCAAAATGAAAAATACAGAATATTAAGGAAAACATAAACATATTATATATCATATATAAATATAGTGTCATCTTAATGGACACCTTTGAAGGTGATATATGAATGTTGAACAATCATCGTTCCGGGAGGCTGAAATTCGCCATCCACGGAAACAGTATGTTCTTTAACCATTAGATGTAGGTGTGTGAAATTGTAGCTCGAATAATTCTTATAACGAAATACTAGTATATTTATGTTATTTTATTTGTTACAAAAGAAATGAATAAAAAGAGTTTAGGGGGTTGGAGAAACAAAACAAAACAAAAGGACTCCAGTGAAGACATTAACTTAAAATCCGATAACTCCCTTTGGTTTGAGCTCAAAGGCTTCCGTGGGAAGACTTATGCCCAAAGTGAGGCTTCAAGGAGTAATAGAGGGAAGTGTAGAGACAAAATGGGCAGAGGTTGGCCGAGAAAAAGGCTTTGGGAGTGTGGGTAAGGAGGTAGAGGTGGGGGCCTTTTATAAGAGGAGAGGAGGGGCACTCTTGGAAGGTAAAGAAAAGTCACTTTAATTAAAAATGGTATTCGGATTTAAGAGGTCCCACATTGATGTGTTTCGAGGATAAGGTGATCAGGGTTCGAAATCCACTCATCCAATAGGTTTTTGACATGTGTAGGTCTTAGATATTACATTATCTTTCCATTTTATTTAAATCGTTAAATAATGAGGCCATCGCTGCATCATCATGATGTCATAAATAATTTAATATATTTAATGTCTAAAAATTATAAAAAAAATAGTATGATGTATGAAATCCTGTTATCTTTCCAATTAATATCTATAGTCAAAAATTGGATTTGTATAACCCCATGTAAAAATTGTTTTAATAAAACATTTCATGTTTGTCTCATTTTTGCTTTAACTTTAAATAAAAAGATATTAATGTCATTTTCCAACCAAAGTGGATTCATGGGGTCCCCAAGTTGACCCATGGGTTGTCTTGGTCGGGAATGACACATCCAATGAGGTTAGGACATGTGTCAAGTTCATTTCATATTATTAAAATGTTATTTTTACCTTAAACTACAATAATTTCCTCTAATCACGATTAAAAACTTAATAAGTTACTATTCACCAAAAAATTATTTTTATCCCATTGAACCACATTTTACTTCTTAATGACAACCATTTATGTCGGATTTTTGAAATTCAAAACACAAAGATGGAAAAATTTCATTTAAACGGAAAAAATCAGTTTTTATAAGTACCACTTAGTGGTTTCACTATTCATCAAAATTGAAGTTTTTCAGAAAAATCCCAAAAATTTACCGTAAGATATATTTGATATTCCGAATTCAAAAATGAAGCCTATTTTAAAAAATTCAAAACATATAAGTTACATTAATTAATTTAATAATCAATTCCCGTTGTGAGAGCAAATAGCGTGTTTTTATGAAACAATAAGTATCAAAAGATTGACACTAGTTTAAATCTGATTTCAAAGTGAAATTAATTCCAACAACCAATATTGGATTTAATGGTAAAAATATATTCTAATTGAACTTTAAAACAAATTAAAAAGATAATATAATCATATAAATAAATTATATTAAAAAGAGGTTTTGAATTAATATACATCATTTTACACTATTCATTACAAAAATGAACTTTATCAGAAAGATACCACAAATTTACACAAAGTAAATTTTGATATCCCAATTCTTAAGAAGAGTTTTATTTGGTCCAAAATGATGTATAAGAGTGAAAAAAATTATATTTAATGATGGTTCTCCATCAAAAGGCGATAAGTGAACCTTTAGTGAAAACTAGGGCATATATGCCTAAAATCGAATTATATCCGTATGTTATGCCTTTATATTTTATTGGATAAATGTAATAACATTTAAAAACATATATAATCATATATTAGTTATTTCTATCCATTCCCGCCAATACAACGGCTACATGTTAACTACCGTTTAAAATATTATTATTTTATTATTAGAGTGCAATGTAAGATTCCCAAGAAACTCGTTGTTGCGTGTTGGGTACGCCATCGAGCATATCGTCTCCTTTAAAGTCATATTAATATTTTATTCACAAATATGGATAAATTTTAAAATTTCATATGCTTTATTTACTTGGGGTGTTACATAACTAGTTATAAAATAACTTATATTTATTCTTCAATTAAATCATCATAACTTTATTCCTTTGGGTACTTAATCATTGAGGTTATTTAACCAAATATTACTATATCTAATAGGTGAATATTTTACAATTATTTGAGTCAAATTTCTCATTCGTATCATGTCTTAGTTATATTATAGTATGTTCCTTACACTATATAATCCATTAAATCTTGGATCTAGCATGATCTATCCATTTGGATTATCATGTTTATAATCAGTGTTTACAATTGAAAAAATATAACAATTATATATATTTTAATGGGTTTCATATCTCACCATATTTTGTATAAAATTTTATGTATTTTAAATTATTCAAACCCTATATATATGTATTATAATATTGAATTAATTTACATATAATATAATTATTCAAAAATTGATATATTTAAATCACATTGATATATACATTTTTATAACTAAAATCTTTAATAATGAATAAATAGTAAAATATTTGATTTTGATATTTATTAAAAACCTATATTATGTATTTTATTTGTCATTTTCAAGCCAATTTAATTTTTTATGTTGAAAATATTTAAAGGCCTGTGGAATGTTGTAACCAGTTTACTTGGTCAATATAGTATGAAATTTTTTATCACTATTTTGTTTTGGAACCCACTAAGGGTAAAAATATAAAATAATCTTAAAATGATTATCAGAATAATAAGCAAACTTCTCTATTTAAACAAAAGGAAACATATTTTTTATGTCAATGTTTGGTGTCTATCTAGTTCAATTTAAAAGTAATGTGTTGTTGAAATTTTTTTATTGAAATTAATTCTTATTATAAATACTTCTTTTTGAGATAATTTTAACACCAAAACCCTAAATCAATATTTTTTCAAAGGAAGTTATTCAATAGAGATGATAAATTTAGTAAGGATTGAGAAAAAGAGCATAAAAACATATCATGAGGTATAATTATTGGATTCCAACAATTTATCCCTTAATCTTCATGAATTACTAATCATTTATGTTCATTATTATGCAAACATATTAGTTATTTTATGATGGAATATTATTATTGTAAAATGAATATTTTATCAAGATGAATCCATATATGCTATAATTTAAACAATTAAACCTCTATTTCAATGGAATTTGTGGAGAGAAATTTTCATTATATTTTTTATCAGAGTGAGATACTATTTTCTATAGGATGGATCATAAATTATAAAATATATAAAATTCATTGAATCAATGTGATATATCCACTAAAAATACATCTAGACAAATAAGGTTATGAATTAACAGATGTATTAGATTTATTTTTATATAGATTACAAATTTTATCTTGATATTACAGTCCATAGAATTATTTAGGTTTAATAAATTATATTTTTTTATACTTTTTTTGTGATAAATGTATTCGTTAAATATTTCTTTTTTTATATGTTTACCCCACTAGGGTCCCACAATTGGATCATGGTATGTCCAAAACATTTTAATTCCATGGGAATCTTTACAGATATCTGGATCTTTTCCAGTCGAATATAGATGGATTGAAAAACTATGTGATCTAACCACGAAATTTGTAGTTAATACATTTAAAATTTTGTTATAATTTGTATTACTCCCATGAGACACTAATTTTTATCATATTCACCCATGGTCTTGAACACCTTTTCTTCCCTATTCTCCAATGATTATTCCCTTTGATCTGGAAGTGGCTTTTGGATAAATCTATGTATAGTGGGAATCTATAATCCTTGTTATGTCATATTTCATCCTTCTTCTTCTTATGTCAACTCTTATCTACTACCTCAGAGAAATATATCTACCTTATTATAGATATATCTAGGTTTGATAACAAAAATTGTTTTTAGATCTTGTTAGTTCTATTGAAGGGAAGGTATTGTGATCCTTGGTGTATAAGTTCATAGTGTTGTTCTTCTTTTTCTTCATCTATTATAATGAATGTGGCTTCTCAATCATTTTATGAAAAAATGTGTTGTCATGGAAATTTGAATAATTGGTTTTAAATGTGTTAAAATAGGCATTATTTTTCATGAAGTTACATTGTCAAAGTATAACAAGTTCTGGTCATTGTGTACCACCATCAATGGTAACATGAAGATTGATTGTATGGATACATGTACATGTGTGTGTTAACATGGTTATGGTTTTGATAAGTATGAAAAAATGGTAATAATCTTGTTTGTGATTCTCTCACATGGATTCTAATTGTCAATTTATTTAAATTGTTTATTATTTTTTTCATTGATTTATACAATGTTTCTAAATGGTTCTTATCCCATTTGTGTTTATTGAGAAGTCTATGGGGGATTACCTGCATAGAGTTATAATCACCCCTGACATTAGAGAATATGTGAATTTGAAAATTCCATATATCATGACCTACTAAAGGAAAATTATATTATTTATACTATGATGCATCTTGAAAATTTGGGCTTTGTGTGTGGTTTTGGATATTGGAACTAGTTCATGTAGTCCTTTGATCATGTAACTTTGATGTCACATGTCATGTTCACTTTTGTTTTTTTCAGTTGACATTCCACATTCCATTATCACAAAAATATTTTCATTATGTTGGATTTAGGTTTGTATTGTTTTCTTATACTCATGTGTCATGTGGGTTTATTAGATGTCTATATTTTATGATTTCAGGTCATCATATTTCTAAATGGTAAAATTTCCCATAATTTTTTCATATGAGTGTGTAATTTATTGAGGGCCATTGGTTTCTTAGGGATGAAACTTACAGTTACTATCACTTTGTCATCACTCATTCTAATGTTTCATGGAGCTTTGTTACAAATGGTATCAGTCACACTCAGTACGTTATTCTCATGGAATGGGTCACATGGAGATAATAATTTCTGAATATAAAATGTATAGTTAAAAAAGACATAGATAATATTTTTATGCTATAATATATGTTACCATAGTGTCCGAGCATGTATTTGTTTTAAAAACTTCTATGATTTCTTCATATAATCATCATGTGTTTAGCCGATGATTATTTTTTAACATGCGTTGTTTATGAGAATTAGAACTAGGACTTCATTGTATATTTTTTGTTTTATGATAAATCAAATTTATATATTTATTGATTTTTCTAAAGATTATTTAAAATTCTTATTACTTATGATTCTTTGTAATTTTATAATCCTTAAGTTTCAATTAAATTATGGTAAAATATATATATTTTCTATTTACAGACAATGGTTTCGAGTAGACATTATGAGAATCATCAATAAGATGCTCCTGAATATGTGGTTACACCTGATCCATAGATGAAATAACAATATATTTAAAGAACTGTTCAATATCTTCAAGACACAGAGAAATGAGATTTTAATGATGAGATTAAATGATTGGAATACTCTATCCTATTTGAGAAATAGAATCCACCCATATTTCATGTATATTTAGAGCATAAAAATGTGAAGTAATTGATGAATCGAAAAAAATAAAATCTTATAATTTTTTGGTACATCATATGAGTTGATAGTTATGTTGGAAACATATATTTGTGATGTTTTATAATGAAATTTTTTGGATTTAGCTTTCCATGGTAAAGTCAACCACGGTATTACATGGGAATACTTTGAATAATTGTTTGGAAAAATATTCTACCCTCAAGCATTTAAGATCACATGAATGACCAATTTACTTGTCATGAGGAAAAATAAAAAAATCTATCAATGAGTATAAAACAATGTTTATGAATTCGGATTTATTTTACCTAGATGTTGTTACCAGTGCATCCTTGAAACTATGAATCTCTGAGTCTGGACTACAGATGAATATTCTCTCTTTGACAAATAGCTTTTGTATTGGTTATTATACAACGATTTTAAATAAATACATGATTGAAGAAAGGCATATTTTTAGAAAATCAGATGGAGGGAGTATTTTTATCACCAAAAGAACATGTGGGATCAAAAATGTTGGGGATAATTAAAATAGAGACACCCATATTTTGTTCTCAGGAGTGTATCAGAATTGGAAAACAACATTAATTTAGTTCTCACCGTGAAAATATATAATGGATTGTTGATTCCATTGTGGTTTTTACTATCATAATAAGATAGAATGTATGTCACCACCTATATCATGTCACAATGGTAATCATATGGGTAATGTATAGTGATACAGTCATAGCACTCCAAATTATCGAAGAAGAGATGGATCTCTTGTTTCTTATATTATTTTTGACCTTGAACATTTTAAGGTTTTTTTTAAATAATACTATCATGCATGACTTGTTTGATACATGTGAAACCCACTCATTTATCAGTTACAGTATTTTGGATCAAATGGTTTTACATAATAATTTGATTCTATCTATCTTGAAACATTATAAACTTTTGAGACAATTGGAGTGTGGATCCATTATGTGTGCCTCATGATCAACAACAATGTATGAGGATGATTTTTTTGGATTTAAATTTTTTTATATGGATATATGGGACATTATTTTTTAATGGGATTTTTTGACATCCTTTAAGGCCCTCATCCACTATTAGTCATGGTAGGTTAGTTTTATATATTCAGATCATGTTAAGAATCTATTTAAGGTACACTAATATGTAAATGAAATCCTAAAATGAAAATTGGTACTGATGGTGGGGAAAATATCCTATCTGTTGGTAGTCATTAAAATTGATTTTATTGATTAAATTAGAAAAATAATTTTTCCAAACATCATTGAAAATTTTCCTATGTTCATTACCAAAAATTTCTATGGGTTTCCACATGAAAGGGAAGTGAAATTTATAGTTGATATCTAAATAGCAACCATAAATATTTAAATTCCATATTGTGGATATCACCAATATAATTGAGTGAATTAGAAGTCATGTTGGAAGAGTTGGAAAGAAAATGCTTCATCCAACCAAGTATTTACCAATCGGTATGATCAAATCTCTTTATAATGAATTTTGATAAATGTCTTATTCCTTGTGTAGATTATTGTAATATAAAATAAGTTAGTATCGGGACATGATATCATCTTCTCTATACTTTTGATATGTTTAATCAATTAAGGGGTGCCACATGATTCTCTAAAACTTATTAATGAGCATAGTACCATCATATTTGAGTTTTAATGGAGGATATTCTGAAAATAGTCTTTTAAATTCATTATAAAAATTTCAAATATGTGGTTATGCCCTTTAGTCTTATGAATGCACCATTAGTGATTATAAAATTAACAAACCAGATATTTTAGAAATTTATTGATTCATTTTTATTAGTGTTATATGATTATATTATTTTATATTCTATGAATATGGGTGATGGTGAGAAATACTTGGTTATAGTGTTGGTTTTTTTGTAAAATCACCTTGATTTTATTATTTCAATGTGTGATTTCAAGAAACAAGAGGTATACTTTTATGATATTTTTTTTGAAATATGAGTTTATGGTTCTCAAAAAATGGTAGTGAATATTATCTATTGTAAACCACAAAATAATGGTTTAAGGAAATGGATAATACTTATCTTAATAGGATAATAATTATTCTTTGTTAGGTATTTCTCATGACTAGCCTCACAGATGATAGATTTGATAAGGAAATATATTCATTTCAAATAACATGATGTGTGGTAGAAATACTTTTAGGGAAAAAAGGTTTATATGTCATCAATATCTATCCAAATTTTATTAATACCAGGAAAAGGATATGTGGTGTCATATGATGCATCAGGATCATGTTGGTTTCTATTTCCATATAGGTGTATCATGTTGTTGTTTATGGATCACGGAATTTATGGGTTTATGAGACAATAAAACTGACACATGATTTTTAATTGGATGTTTTGGATCATTTCTTAATGAATTATTGTCATTTTCTTTTTGGTGAGAAATTTATGATGTTTATAGCTCAAAATTTTTTGAGAAAGAACTTCTTGCAAATTAATTTGAGTCTACAGAAACAAAGATGGCTGAAATATCTACAAATTATAGACTTCGAATTAATGTATAAACTGAAAAAAGGAAACAATATAAAATATATATTGAGTATGTGGTCATGTAATCAGTTGTATAAATAGGATTTAGATCATTTATATCTAATTCAATTTATATCTAATATGTATTTATAATTAGTTGTAAAAGGAAATGTAATAGTTTTTATTCTATATACTCTATCTTTTTCTGGATTTAGTTTAGTAGGTTATACCTTATCTAATATCTAATAATGAATATTAATCCAAGAGTCTAAAAAATGGTGGTGAGAACATTATGGGATGTATGATAGATGGGAGATCAATTATATGTTTTAGAGATTTGATTTTGGTTCCTCCAACTTCTTAGTAACAACATATTTCTAAATAAAACCATTAAAGATGAGATTACCATTCCAGAATATAGATATTTATAAATAAAGGGAATAGTTTTAGTGGGATGGAATTATTAAAAATATGGATGAGTTTTTCTACATATGCCTCACTTACCCATAAGGAAATGAAGAACACCAACAACCAAAATGTTTGTTTCATTATTTAATTATTCTAGAGTTGAAATGGGATTTGAAATATGTTGATTTATTCATAGATATACCAAGAACTATATAGAAAAAATGATTCCATATGGTTCATTATGTAATAACAATGATGTTGGCTCAAATTACCCCTATTAATGAATCCAATACAGTGTAGGATGTGTCTAAACTCTACATTTAGGTGATGTTAAAGATATATGGTTATCCATTTTTAATTTTTCTAAATCTTAGCACCACGTTTAACCCATGTTTTTAGAAGGGCTTGCAGAAAACTGTTGGAACGTAATTGAAAAAAAGAACATCTTATCATCATCAAATGGTTGGATACTGTGAATTAATGATGCAGACACTAGAAAACATGCTTAGATCTTATGTGATGGATTATAAGGGCTTATTGAAAGAGTATATACCAAAAGTGGAGTTTACATACAATAATTGTTTTTAATCCTTGATATATATGGATTCTCTTAAATAATTGTGTGGTCATCCATTTTTTCTCCAAATGTTTTGGTGGAAAAAGGTGAGACATCAATTATAGGACCAAAACCATTTTATGAGAAAACAATGAAGATTCATATTATTAGGAAGATAATGGAAATAGATAAAATTTATAAAAAACGTTGTACATGTCATCATTGAAGAACAATAATATTTTATGTGGCTAATCAAGTTTTCATTAATAATCTTTCAAAGGATATGGAATCATATTTTTAGTAATAAAGAAAATCAATATATATGGTACATTATAACTTTTTAAATACTAGAATGAGAGGGTGATGTGGATTATAGGTTTACATTCCCACCAAAGGAAAAATCTATACAAAATGAGTTTCATATATCTTAATCAAAGATGTAACAGACTGATCCTAATAATGTGATTCGATGGAATGAAATTGATAATGAACCCAATGATATACTGATTCATGTGTCAATATGGATCATGGATAGGAAATATAATCTATTACATAGGAAAACCATTTGTTTTGTATGGGTTTTATGGCAACACAATCAGATTTCGGAAGTGAAATGGGAACATGAAAAGGAAATATATGAACAGTGGAACAAGATCATCCATATTAATGTATATATCCCACATACCCAGGATATGAAGACCAATGGTGTAGAAAATATTACACCTCTGGTTTCATGCACCATACCCTTGTTTTTTTGTGCTATTTAATTCATCAGTTATGATTTTGGAATTTTCAATAAGTTTTCAAATATTTTTCTTGTGTTTTGGAAGGTTAATGGTTTGATCATCATTTATAAAACCATTAACTCTCTCTAGGAATCTAGGAAAGGTGATTATGGGAGTCAGAGGATAGGCACATAACTGGACCCTGGTTTTTTCAAACTGTGTTCATGATAGTGGAAAGAGTGTGGATAGATAAAATTTTAGTTTAACAGTCATTGCTTGAATTTTAAAATAATGAGAACCAACTATACAATGATGCAGACTTGAAAAAATAGAACCAGATTGTTGGTGCATAGTTTACCAACCCATTTGGAATAAATTGTGCATCATTCAGGATCTTGTCTAGTAGCTCACTCATAGTTTTCACACAATTAGACAAACTATGTAACCTAACTATACAGTGTGTATTTAATGATCAGAATTTTTTTAATTAATATTATGGGTATGGAAACCTCAATTTATCATGTTTTTCAATGATATAAAACTATTTTCTATTCCTAGGTTTCCCAGGTGATTCCCTTAGATCCAGAAGTTTCTTTTCAAGGAATCAAATTACATTATAGATTAGGAATTGATGGTAAATTAATATTCATACTAATTTTTCATATATATAGAGTTCTTCTATATCTTAGATCCATATATCTACCATGATATATATAGATATATGTGTTATAACATGAATTAGGATAATATCATTTTATATATACTAAAGGGAAGTTGTTGTGATCCCTTATCTATAAGTAATTATTATTCTTTATTTCATAATCCTTTATGAGGTAGGTGGATTCAATTTCATGTCCACTGATTCCAGATCATAGAGTATTAGTTAAATTATGATTTTTTATTGGGTTTTCATTGTCATGTTTTTGTGATTTCTTAAAGCAATCCATTTTGGTTTATAGTCTGTAATTTTGGAAAATTTGATGGATTTTGGAAAACACTCTTTGTTTATAATATTAAAATGATGGTTTTAAAAATATGTAATGGTTTTAATAAGATAAATGAATTTTATGAAATTTTTAGAAATTAAGAAGTGATTTTATGTAATATGGATTGGAATGTAATTAGGTATTATTGGTTTGGACTTTGTTCAAAGTATTCATGAGTGGTTGTGATGTTCTATTGTAAAATGAGGACATGTTATGTTCATTTAATACTACCTCCAATGGTAAAAAACATGAGAATATGAATTTATGTATGTGTGTGTATGTTTAAACATGTAAATGGTTATTAAAATTATAAAAAACATGTTATATGATTGATTTGGTCCATCTTACATGGATTTTACTTGTGGATTTAACTATTTTATATAAATGTGCTAAAAATATTATTTTAGTGGAATGTGGTGGGATGTATCTATGTATTACCTATTTTTAGTTATACCCAACCCTTGATTGGGATCTTTGGTTCATTTTCATATGTCATATATTGAAACTGGGTAAGGTAAAATGTATCTTATTTCTCTTACAAATCATCTTGAAACCATTGTATTGTATGGTGTTGTTGGAGCATGGATATAGTTCTTGTATTAAATTGATAGTGTAACTATTATTTCTTGATTATTGTTGTTTATAGGTTATGTCATTTCTACCCACATACATTTTCACTATTATATTTTCATTCCATTGGAATTATATTTGGGTGGTATATATCATTCTGATGCATCATGTAAGAGTATTGGATATTAGTATTTTATCTTATCAGGTCATTTTATTTATAAAGGTGAAATCATCCCCCAATGTTTTCTTAGTCCAATTGAATTTATTTCTATACATTAGCTTATTGGGGATGATATCTTTGGTTAGTAGCACTCCTTATCTACTCCAGCCAACATGTTGGTGTGGGATGCTATAATTATGGTATCATTGTACAAACTTTGATTGAGTTGAACCATTGGAATCAAACTTGTTGAGATTTGTTTTAAAATCCTTGTTTGACTAAATATTTATTCATTGGTTATTTTTGAGGTTAAACACCATTTGGGTATTTTATTATGTATTATATCAACTGTAATTCCTATTTTATATTAATGGGAATTTTATTTAATTTATTGTTGAGGGGATTGTATGGTCTGAAGGAGATAAATTTTATAAAAGGAAAATTCCATAATGTTTGAGAATGAATAACATATATTATTGTCCAGATACCCTATCCATGTGAATGATGACTTTGGGTGTGACACCACTACATAACTATGTCATATTATTCTTTATTAATTTTGGGTTTCTTGAATTTTTTAGAGTTTCTATGCGTTTTATTAGACTGTTTTATTTTATTTTATTTCAAAGTTATTGAGTACATTTTATGGTGTAAACTATGTTGAATACCTTATATGTGGCCTTTTAGTTCATTTTTTATGTTCACAGTTACTTTAATGTGGTAGAATAAGGTTTATTGGAAACTATTCATATCTTAGTTGATATTTTACGTGTTTCCATTATTCATAGGGTGTTGGAACACGAATTGCATCATATTAGGGAAAACCACATAAGAAAAATATACTATGTGTTTCCTCTCTTCTTACTAGGGTATTTATGGCTTGTGTAGGATTTGGTAAATTTTTTTGAAAAATAGTGTCATGTTGATGTTGGACTCACGTTTTGGCCACATGGTTAGCACATGATTTGGTCATCCATGCATCCAAACCGTGAAGACAACCCATATTCACTATAATGTGAAATTACCCCTTTCAACATTGTAACACCACAGGTAAATAAAGAATATGACATTTTTTGTATTTATCCATATTTGTGAATAAAATATTAATATTACTTTAAAGGGGATGCTATGCTCGATGGCATACCCAATACACAACAATGAGTTTATTGGGAATCTTACGTTGCACTCTGATAATAAAATAATATTATTTTAAATGGTAGTTAATGCCTAGCCGTTGTAATGGCAGGAATGAACAGAACTAACTAAAAAATGATTATATATGTTTGTCAAATATTTTTACTCTTTACAATAAATGTTAGAGGATTAAAAATGCAAATGAATCCAATTTTAAGCGTAGACAGTCTAATATTCATTAAAAGGTCGATTAACTGCCTTTTGATAGAGAACCTCTTTTAAATCCACTTTTTGACAATATTATGTGTTATATTTGACAAAATAAAATTCTTCTTTATAATCGGGACATCAAAATTTACTTTGTGTAAATTTTTGGTATTTTTCTGAAAAAGTTCAATTTTTAATGGATAGTGAAAAATGTTGTATTTTAATTCAAAACATCTGTTTAATATAATCTATTTATATGATTATATTATCTTTTTAATTGTTTTTAAAGTGTAAATAGAATATATTTTTACCATTTAATCCAATGGTGGTCATTGTAATTAAAATCACTTTAAGATTGGACATAAACGAGTGTCAATCTTTTGAATGATATTGTTTCATAAAAACACGCTATTTGTTTTAACAGCGGGATTTAATTATAAAATTAATTAATTAAAATTCTATTTTATTAATTTGGTAAAATATACATCATTTTTGAATTCGTAATATCAAATATATCATAGGGTGAATTTTTGGTATTTTTCTGGAAAACATCAATTTTTGATGAATAATGAAACCACCAAGTGGTGGTTACAAAATTTGATTTTTCGTTTAAATGGGAATTTACCACTTCTGTGATTTGAATTTAAAAAATCCAATTTAAATGATTTTAATTGTTAAGTAAAATGTGGTTCAATGTGATGAAAATAATTTTTGATGAAAAGTAACTTTTAAGTTTTATTAATCGCGATTAAAAGTAATTATTGTGATTTAAGGTAAAAATGATATTATAATAAAATGAAAATATATTGAAACTTGTCCTAAACCTATTGGATGAGTTATGGCCGACCAAAAAAACCCATGGGTCGATTTTTGGGACCCCATGGAGCCACTTGGGTTTGATAATGACATTTATGCCTTTTATTTAAAGTTAAAATAAAAATGTCACAAACATGATTTGTTTTACTAAAACAATTTTTACATGTTGTTATACAAGCCATAATTTTGACTATAAATAGTCATTGGATATCTAAAAAGATTTCCTACATCATAGTATTTTTTTTATAATTTTTAGACATTAAATAATGTAAATGTTTTATGTCATCATGATGATGCAGCGATGACCTCATTATTTAACGATTTAAATAAAATGGAATGATAATGCAAAATCTAGGACCTACAAATGTAAAAATCTTATTGTATGGGTGGATTTCTAACCCTTATCACCTTATACTCGAAACACATCAATGTGGGACCATTACAATCCGAAAATGATTTGAAAATAAAGTAACATTTTATACTTTTCCAAGAGTGCCCCTCCTCTCCTCTTATAAAAGGCCCCCACCTCTACCACCATACCCACACCTCTAAAACCTTTGGTTCAGACAAGATCTGATCATTTTGTCTCTCCAAATACCTCTCCTCATCCTAGAAGCCTTAAATTTGGCAGTAATCTCTTCATGAAATCCTTTTGGTTCAAACCAAAGGGAGTTACCCTATTTTAAGGTAACGTCTTCACTTGTGCTCTTTTGTATTATTTTGCTTCTCCAACCCCCTAAACTCTTTTTATTCATTTATTTTGTAATAACTCCAGTATCTTAAATATACTAGGATGTTTTTATAATATGTATTCGAGCTACACTTACACACACCTTCATCTAATGGTTAAATAACATACTGTTTCTGTGGATGGCGAATTTCTGCCTCACGAAACGATGATTGTTAAACACTCATATAACACCTTCAAAGGTGGAAATTAAGATGTCACTCTATTTATATATGATATATATTATTTTTATGTTTTCCTTATGCTTCTGTATTTTTCATTTGTGGTATAACTTTATGGTTTCCATTGTGGTTAAACATGATAATTTCATTTTAGGAAGTGTGGACTACCGCCCCCTCAAAGTGATTTGATTCGTTAATTCCATATGTGGGATGTATAAAGGATGGATTTAAAGTTATTATATATGATGTTATACTGGAATTATAATATACCTCTATATAATTATTATTTCTTTCCATTAAATTATTAGATAGAAATGAAAGTAGCGTTCATGCGTACGTATGGCTTACCGTCTCCATGAACGGTGCATTTCATTTCTTATCCCCAAATGTAATGTACTATTATAAGTACATGTATATAATGGATATTTATGATGAATGATACATCTAAATGATGAATATAATTCTGGAATTAAAATATACATACCTCTAATTTAGTTTTAATTTCATTAATATGACAAAGAAATGAAAGTAGCATGCATGCGTACGTACGGCTTACCGTCTCCATGAACGATGCGTTTCATTTCTTACCTCTAAATGATTATGTAATATTATAAATACATGTATATTCTGGATATATATGATATCCAAATCAGGAATGTCATTCTGGATATAAATAACCTTTGACCACATGAACAACATGTAATTGCAAGAAGTCCACTTTTGACTTAAGAACCAAATATCGACAAAACAAACATTATTAACTTAAATGATTACATAATGTTTATAAGATGTCAATAATTGATATAAAAAGAATAATTAATTTGAAAAAGGTTCATAAGCAAGTAGAAATTAACCCATGTTTATTATTCAGGAGATTAAAGTACGGTCGAGTCAAGTCGGACCCGAGGTAATGGATCCTACTCCTCTCTTTCTTTTTAAGTACAGTCTTTTATGTCATTCCATTTAAGCTCATCTTTATTGTGATTGGGATGTTATTTTATATTACTATTACTGTAATTTTTATGTTCATATGATGAGATACCCTATTCTCTCTCATCAATGCATTTTGGAAGTTTTGAGTGGCGCTGTTAGGCTGCTGAATTTTCGTAAGAGATCTAACCTCTCTCTTTCTTTTTAAGTATTGTCCTTTATGTCACTTCTTTTAAGATCCTCTTTATTATGTTGGGGTATGTTCTTTTTTATTCCTATTGCTTTAAACTCTATGGTAATATGATGAGAGACCCTATTTGATCTCATCAATCCATTTTTGAAAGTTTTAAGTGGCGCCGTTAGGCTGCCGAGTTTTCGTAAGGGATTTTTCATCTCACTTTTATTCCCGTGAGATTTATGCTACATTTTCCACAAATTATTTTGAGTGGTGTATGTTCTGCCCATTATTTTACTCATTGTGTAATATAATTTCATTTATGAGTATTTACATCAATGTTGTATTGTCCTTATTTCACGGGGTGTTTGTTTCGAAAGATACCCAAGTCGGTAAGGGAACCTTTCACCCTACTCTTTTTAAAAGACTTCTTTTGTTATGTCTTTTAATTCACATAATATTATGTTGGGATATTTTCTTTTTTATCCTTATTGATTTAAATTTTATTTCCATGTGATTTGATACCCTTTTTATCTCTCATCAACTCATTTTCTGAATTTTTTAGTGACACCATTACGCTGTCAAATTTTTGCAAGGGAACTTCTTAACCAAAATTTGATTCTTTGGGATAAACTTATACTCCTTGAATATGAAGTTCTATGAATATGTGTGAATAACCTCTGATTTTTTTACACTTAATATCCACTTATATTTGGTGTATTCTTTTGTTACACATAATTATGTAATTGATTTATCCGTAAACCACAGATACCGTCTTTGTAAGGGACTTCGTCTCAATATCCTTTCATTGAGGGATATTTTGTTTTATACACAACTTTCTTTTATATGTTGTATAAAACCCTTTTACTTCTACTTTTATACAAATGGAATATTTTTCAACGAAACGTTTTACTAAACGACAAAAAGGAATGTTTCTTTTAACATACGCGGTGACAATGACCTTTTCCGCCGCCGCGAGTATTATTTGATCTTTGGCTTCCTCAACAAGCCGTAATGTTTTTAAAATAAAATAAATACCATATACTCTTTTATGTATTTTGGTATTGAAAATGGTTTTGATAAAGTATTCTATTTTGTCAATATATTTAAATGATATATTTTGTTTGAAATGTGGAAATGTTATCATTCCATTATATTGGTTTTATGTGTTATAATTTTATAATGGTACTTAGACATTTTACGGGTGGTTACGTGATAAACCATATGATGGGTGGTGCCGTGAATACCGGGACGGGTGGTTATGTTATAACCTCCAACGCATTGGGTATGGAAGTTGGCCGTATGGCTATTCCATTAAGTATGTTTGGAAGTTGGCTGAATGGCTATTCCATTAAGTGATATGTGTGGAAGTCAACCTTATGGTTATTCCACTTAAGTATGTTTATGTCTCTAGTTACCTTTATATGTTATGTGATCTTTATATGGGGTTTACGGTAATATTTTGGTTATATAAAGGTATGTAATGAACTTTTATTCAGTGGAGAGTTTTTACTACTTCAAAAAGGTGAAAAGTATTACTTTGATAAAGTATACATGGTTTACTTGTTTTTTTGAAAAACTAACAGTTTTCATCTTTTGTGTATCCCTTACTGAGCTTTTTATGCTCATCACAAGTTTTTGAAATGTTTTTCACGGGACTTAACGTGGAATAAGGTCAAGGATGGGATCATGGGAAAGTCATGCAACCTAAAACATGGAACTGGACATGTTTCTTTTTAAGAGTTTTTATTTTATGGAAACTTAGTAAAAGTTTCTACTTTGTAATCTTTTGAGATGTAATAGTTATGTCCTAGTTCTCTAAAACTCTAAACCTGAAAAGATCCTCAATGTGAATTATTCATTTAATTCAATTTTAAGTAATGTTTAAGGTCGGGGACTTATAGTTGGAATCAAAGGTCGGTTTAGATAACTTTAGATGTTATGGTATTCTTTAAGCAAAAGTGACATGACCATAATGGTTAGGATTTCATAAACAGTCCTAGTTTTAGATAAACTGAATGAGTAAGTATATCTTAGTGTTTATCTTCCTCTTTAGTACATGATGGTTTCGTTGATATACTCACACTGACCTTTTTGGTTTTAGAAAATAGCTGGATCTAGCATGCAGCAAAGTAACGGTGGATGTGAAGGAAACTGTGATAGTTTTCTGAGCGAGCAACTGAATGATATCGGAGTTGCAATGAGAACTCTTGTGTTTATCCTCAACCAACTATCTGGAGTCATTATTGACCACCTAAACTGTCACGACCCGTACTCAGGGCCCGTGTCGTGACTACCCCAAGCCCGCCTTCCATAGGCCAGGGGCTGGCGACTAGCACTAAGGCATAAATCCCGATAAACAGGGAAGGCATTGCCTTTGTAAAATAAACAAGCACCACAGAGTAAGCAAGCGGAAAAAAATAATCAGTAAGTAAAAACAGAGTACAACTGCAAGTGTGGAAAGTAAGTGGGCCAGAATACAAACCCAAACTGAAAGTAAAGTACAACTCAAAAAGGAAAAACAAAAACTGAAATGTAAATGCCACTACGCCGAGCTGTCCACTGGAAATCCCACCTGAAGGGTGGGTACAGATAGCTCCATTGCTCCTCGGGTCCCGCCGTCTGCTCCGAGTACGTCCCGCCCAGTGGTCCTCCTCCAGGTATTGTCCTGCTCTGCAAGCCTCAACCACGATCAACGTTGTCCGTTGTATGAAACCAACACAATGTAGTGCGGGCATAGCCCGTGCAGGGGTGAGTATGAGCTACTCAGTAGGGACCCTGAGACCCCCGAGGGTCTCCCAAAATCCACAAAGGATAAACCACAAAGGAAATATACAATCAGGAAGTAAAAACCAACACTGCATAGATATATGCCCATACATATACCTAAGTCAACTATTCTAATATGCTCCAACCTCCAAGCCCAAGTACAACTCATCCCATACAGGAAAGTATACTTATTACACACAGGAATGCAAAACGTAATCCACACAGGATAGGACAACACAATCCACACAGGAAAGTAAACAGGATTCAGCTCACACAGGTTCGATCATGAAGTTGAACCCAAAGCTATTGGGAAACTCCTTCTCCATCAAGTGCAGTGGTTATGCTGCTACAACCAAGCGCTTCCCTCTTACCTTGGATTACTGTAGTTCTCCACCTATCGGGTACTGTGGTCCTGCTGGTACCACCAAGCGCTCCCCCGTGCCGTTACAACCAAGTGCTCCTCCGTCGTGGGTCTGCCGCTACAACCAAGCGCTCCCATGTGCCGCTACAACCAAGCGCACCTCTGTCGTGGGTCTGCCGCTACAACCAAGCGCTCTCGTGTGCCGCTACAACCAAGCGCACCTCTGTCGTGGGTCTGCCGCTACAACCAAGCGCTCCCCTGTGCCGCTACAACCAAACGCACCTCTGTCGTTGGTCTGCCGCTACAACAAAGCGCTCCCCTGTGCTGCTACAACCAAGAGCACCTCTGTCGTGGGTCTGTCTCTACAACCAAGCGCTCCCCTGTGCCGCTACAACCAAGCGCTCCTCCGTCGTGGGTCTGCCGCTACAACCAAGCGCCCCCATGTGCCGCTACAACCAAGCGCACCTCTGTCATGGGTCTTCCGCTAAAACCAAGCGCTCCCCCACTGGTCAATCCATAACACACCGAGTCCTTCGATCAGCAGTCGTCAAGTCTCAACCAGCTCTAGGGTTTCCGCACACAGCATGCTCCTTTCGGGAGGGTCCACTCCACATACTAAGATGTCGATGCTTCAACTGACATGTAGTACAGAGTTGATGTATCCCAAGATGTACCGTAGTGGTCACTACCGAAAACACAGAGGATTCCCATACAGTTTTCATCATCATCGGAGTCGAATCCACTGAGAATTCTTGTACAGTCATCGTCGCAGTCACAGTAGCAGTCACAACCAGCACTAGGGTTCCCGCACACAGCTTGCTCGTTCGGGAGGGTCCGCTCCTCGAGCCGAGATGCTGATACATCAACTGACACATAGTCCGGAGTTGATGTATCCAAAAGTTTATGTATCGTAAACAGGAGCTCAACGTCGTAGACGGCGCGTCAATCGGACGCCTGGTCTGAGAGTTATTGGCTTTTTCGTCCCAGGGGCCCGGTTGGTTTTTAAGGCAAACCTACCCGACCGTACTCCACCTATGTCCAAAGCTCGGGCGGAGTATGCCAAAAGATCTGTCTCACTTAGAGGAATCCACCAAAGTCAACGGCACGTCAATCAGACATCTGGAGCTCAAGATATGAGCATTTCCGCTCCGAGGGCCCGGTTGGTTTCGTGTACGAACCAACCCGGACGAACCCAAAGTTTTCCGAAACCTTGAGTGCGATATACCGAAACGACCCTCTCAATCCAAAGATCGCATCGCCCCTGACGGCGCATCGTTCGGAGGCCCGTAGCTCAAGTTACGGGCAGAAGAATGAAAACGGTCTGAAGACGGGGGGTATGGGCCCGGCCCGCCCCCCCTGGGTCGGCCGAACCGGGTCGACCCAAACCGGGTCGACCCGTGTAACACCCGAGAATTTTATGTTATATAAATCATCAAAGGAATCTTTTTCTACACAATAGTTGCTTGGCTTGCTTTACATGCAATCGTGACCTTCCTCGATAGCTTGCGTCGTACGCAATACCGAGTTTCACTAAACAACAATATGCTATTAAAACTAGCCGTTATGAATAGTAATAACCACTTTTTGAAATTTTATAAATTTTATTTTTCAAAATGGACTTCATTTTTGGACTCAGAATATCGAAATTAGCCTAGGGTGAAATTTTGGTATTTTTCTGAAAACTTTCAATTTTTGATGAATAGTGAAACCACTAAGTGG
Source organism: Viscum album (assembly GCA_963277665.1). NCBI lineage: Eukaryota > Viridiplantae > Streptophyta > Magnoliopsida > Santalales > Viscaceae > Viscum > Viscum album. The sequence continues at coordinate 881,897,298 of OY728132.1, forward strand.
CAGGTTAAAAACCGAATTTTGCATAAAACATAATTTTACCGCTTTTGTGAATGGAATTTCGAAAATCCGACAGACACGGTTGATATCAGTAAGTAAAATTTGGTTCAATGAGATAAAAATAATTTTTTGGTGAATAATAACTTTTTAATTTTTTTACCGCGGTTAATAGTAAATAGGGTATCTAAGGGTAAATATGATATTAATATTACCCTAAAACGTGTCCTAATTCTATTGGACAAGTGTAATTCGACCAAAAACAAACTTAGGAATAAAATATGACCATTTAGGCCCACTTGGGTCAGATTAGGACATTTATTATTAATTTATTTAAAGAAGGTTTAAAATAGTTAAAATCAAAGTTTAATAAGTAAATCATTTTTAATATGGGGTTATACATAAGATAAATTCGACTATAAATATTCATTAGAAATCTAAAAAGATTTCCTACATAATCGTATTTTATTTGTAATTTTCAGACATTAAATAATTTAATTTATTTATGACACAATGATGATGCATTAATTATCTTATTAATGAAATATTGATATAATTGATGTTATAAACACCAAAATAAATGTAATTTGAGACTTTTTATGAATTCCACTAATTTTCTAGGTTACTATGATATATTAGTGTTGATTTAATCAACTTGGTTCGAACATATAATTCTGTTATGACTTTCACAAAAATCATATATCAAATAGTGTCAAAATTGACACAAAATAGTTTTTAAATAAAATATTATATTATTAATTGTTATTTTATTCATAAAAATCTAAGGTTCGGCCAAATAACATATATAAGGATATATATATTAATAATAAACAATTTGGGGTTCGTTTGGAATGTGATAGTAAGTTTATTAACCATATAGTGAAAGAAAACAGAAAGACACAGTAAAAGTTAAATTATTTAACTTAGAGATAAATCTAATTGATAAGGTTAAAATAATACCCTAAACTTGTCTAAATCCTATTGGTTGATAGGATTTCGACCCATCCCCACTTTAGCTTCGAAATAAGACCCTTTGGAACCATTATAAACTGATATTGACTTTAATATAAAATAATATTTTGAGATATTCCTAAGGTGCCCCTCTCCTCCCTTATAAAAGGGCACCTCCTCCCCCTCCTCCTCACACCAATTTGAGCACTCAAGCTCGGCCAACCCCTGCCATTTTCTCCTCTCCACTTCCCTAGAATAATCCTAGAGGTCCTGGTCTTCTTCAAAGACCAATCTTAGTTCCTTAAGTGGAGGATTCAAAGAGGCGTTCCAAAGAAGAGGTATTATCCATTACCGATCTTTTCAATTTCTTTCTTCTTCAACTTATTCTTCTTTAGTTGTTTCATGATAAAGTAATAACATAAGTATTACTTACATACTGATATGTTATTATAAATATGAAACAACCCTAATTCTCCTTCTATCCATCCCACGGAAAAATGAAATCACCGCGCGTGCGTACGTACGGAATACCGTCTCCACGCCGTGGTGTAATCTATTTTTCCACCATCACTTTACAAGGATGGGTATAATGGTGTAATGAGTACCTATTTATGATTATTATAAAGTAATATTTATACTGAAATAATATATATATACTCCAATACAGTTCCACGATCATAGGAATGATATCATCACTCGTGCGTACGTACGGAATACAGTCTCCACGATGTGATGCGACTCGTTCTACATGATAATCATTACATAGTAATTATATAAATGAATTGAATGAATAAATATGATATATGTTACACTAATACCATTCTGGATATAAGGTGTCTATAACCTTAAAAGAAGAATAAAAATGTATTCGGCAAAACACGCATAAGAACAAAAGGCAATAAAGACCCGAGTAACAAGTAACAATGAAATATTATTAACAAGAAGCTAAGAATATGATCATATATGATATCATATCAATATGTATGATTCTGGAATAAGTCAATAACATTATTTAAACCAGTATACAAGAGCATCGGACACGTACAAAGCAAATCGGACCTAAGTTAAGGGAAATATCACAATCTCATTTTTATCCGAGATTGTTTATTCGTAAGTATTTACTGGGGTGTATTTTATCATCCACATCCATGTTTCATCAAAATGTAATATTATTTCCATCCACCTAAAATTGTTTAAATCCATTTTTACCCTTCGGTGAGTTTTTAGTAATATGTATGAAAGGAATCTTTTGAAGTATGAGGTACTTTTTGACTTTTCCAACAAAAGTACGAAGAATGTTTTTTTAACTTATACGGCATGAATGGATTTTTAAAACATTATTTCCAAGAAGCTTCCTTTACAAGTTTTCAAGTTTATTTTTAATCAACTTCTTTTATTTTAATGTTGTATGACATGTTATGAAAGGAAAAATGTTTTTGAAGTAGAAAGGATATTTTCCTCAAGAATGGAGTTCAATTATTTTATCAAAATTATTTTCCATCTAAGATAATAAAAGGGTTCTGTTTTTATCCCTATTATTACATGGATTTGATTATGATGTGATGGAAACATTTTTATGAATTCCTTTATTTTATATGAATTGTTTTATGATGTCATGTTGTTTAAGAATTCCATTTTTATTACATGGGTTACGCTAGGATGTATGGTTTATGATTATGTGGCACACATAAGAAAGGATTCATTATAAGATGGGTGAGACCTATATCTCCCTCCAATGCATTGGGTAAAGATTTTATATCTCATGAGATAGACATGGCTGGAACGGTAGGTTATACCGGTTCAGTGAAACAGGACTGGAACGAGGGTGACTCGGTTCAGAAAGGGACTTTGTCCACTAAGATATTCTTGGCAACGAGTCATGACTAACAAGAAATGATTTTCCATGATTATGTGTGCATGCCACAAAGTTTCAAGTTTCATGTTATGATTATGGGGATCTCATTTTCACTTCTATGATTTATTCCATGTTAATATATTATGATCTCTTTTGCAGGTTATTATTTTCCAAAAGATATGATATGATTTTTATTTCCTTTATTTTCCCTTGCTGAGCATTTGAGCTCACCCTTTTATGTTTTCTTTTCCCCAGGTCAGGAAGATGTATATTAAGTAGAATATGCTAAAAGGGACCCTAGATAAGATGAAATAAATGGGAGACACTGTAGAAGATTAATGAACCAGTTGTTTATGTTTCCCAGTTTCTAAAGACACTATACCTATACGGTCCTTTTTGGTTTTGTCATATGTTGTAATAAGTGTGGTTCAATTTTAAAGTATTAACAATGTATGTAATGTATGGGTCGTTATAGTTGGTATCATAGGGAGGGTATAGTCAACCTTTGGAAACTAGGATGTGAAAGCCTTAGTAAGAACCCTAAGGATAAGTCTAAGCATAGAACACAATCTTAGTGTTTTAGAAATGGCCTTGAATAACCTAGGATAAGACCTTAAGCATGAAAATTTTATTCTTGAATTATGTGGTTTTCCTATTATAATTAGTGTTTCTCACACTATTCTTCTTGGTTTTGGTCAATGGCTGGAACCCGAAGGAACCGTGTTAATGCGGAATGCGATGGGCAATGCAATGATTGTCCCCCTGAGCAACCAAACGATATGGGAGATGGAATGCAAAATCTTGTAGCCATGCTCACACAACTTTCTCAAGCTATGAATCATGCAGGACATCCAAACGAGCAAAGGAAGGAGCAACATTCTGTTGAATCCTTCATGAGGCAGCGTCCACCTTCATTCAGCGGGTCTACTGATCCATTAGTTGCTGAACAATGTATTAGTACTACTGAAAAGATATTTTCAGTTGTTCAATGTTCTGAACATGATAAAGTCATCCTAGCAATGTATCGTTTGGAAGGAGATGCTGATCAATGGTGGAATCTTATTAAGAATACGAGGCAAAGGGATGAAATTGAGTCTATGGAATGGGACGATTTCAAGAACTTATTTTTCAATAAGTACTTCCCTCGTATTCTCCGAACAAAGATGGAGAAAGAGTTTCTTGAACTAAAGCAAAGGGATGATGAACCTGTTGGTACCTATGAAGAAAATTTTACAAGACTTGCAAGGTACGCTTTTGGTATTATTATCCAACCTGAGAGTAAGATCGATCGATTATTTAGTGGCTTAAAACCAAGTCTTCGAAGGGCGTTATCTATAAGGGACTTCAATAGCTACGTGGAAATCGTTCGATGTGCTCTCAAAGTCGAGATGGAGATTGGAGTAACCCATCAGTCACATGGGTTTTATAAGAAGAGGAAGATGGAATTCAAAGGAAAATCTAAAGAGCACACTGAAAAGTAGATGAGCATTCCCTTATGCTCAAAGTGTGGAAAGAAACATGGAGGGAGTTGTCTTAAAGGGATAAGTAAATCTTTTAAATGTGGAAAGGAAGGTCATCGGGCATTTGAATGCCGCGATAATGGGAAGAAGATGTCTAATGATGCAAACAAAGGAAGGGATACACAGAATGAACCTACTACACTTCAATGTTTCAAGTGCAAGGAGATGGGGCATTATGCCAATCAATGCCCAAATCCAAGGGTTCATGATGATGGTCGACGTCAACAAAATCTTAAGGCTAAAGACAAAGGAAAGTCACATGCAATTTCTATCAGCGATGTGGAGTACGATAACGAAGTGGTGAAAGGTACACTTACCATCCACTCTAAAGTAGCAAATGTTTTATTTGATTCTGGATCCACCCACTCTTTTATTTCTAAAGAATTTTCTAAGGGTATCACCGTATTACCTCAACAATTAGATGTTGAGTTATCTGTGTCAACACCTAATGGCACAACAGTCGCATCAAAAGTTTATAATTCTTCTCCGATCGAAGCTTGTGGGAAAGTGCTTCCTGAAAATCTTGTGATCCTTCCTTTAGTGGAATTTGATGTGATTCTTGGCATGGATTGGATTTCTCTACATGGAGCTCATATCAATTGCCAAAGAAGGGAAGTCACATTTCATATTCCAGATCAATCTACGATCGTCTATCAATGAAAGGATGAACATAACCTTCCAGTGGAAATGTCTTCCATCTTATGGGTATTGATTCCACTAAATGAAGGTTATTTATCTCAAATGGTTGGTGAGAAACTCAGGATTAAGAATATGCCCATTGTACGGGAGTTTGATGATGTCTTTCCGGAGGAATTACTGGCTCTTCCACCAAATCGTGAAGTTGAGTTTTCAATAGAACTTGTACCGGGTGCTTTGCCTATTTCAAAGACACCTTATAGAATGGCCCCAATTGAGTTTCAGGAATTGAAGAAGCATCTCCAAGAGAATCTTGATAAGGGATTCATACGCCCTAGTGCGTCACCTTGGGGAGCACCTGTTCTATTTGTTAAGAAGAAATATGGATCAATGAGACTCTGCATTGATTATCGAGAACATAACAAGATCACTATCAAGAACAAATATCCTCTCCCACGCATTGATGACTTATTTGACCAACTACGCGGAGCTCAATACTTTTCCAAGATTGATCTTCATTCAAGGTATCATCAATTAAGGGTCAAAAGGGAGGATATACCAAAGACGGCTTTCCGTACATGGTATGGACACTATGAATTTATAGTGATGCCATTTGGTCTTACTAATGCCCCTGCTATCTTCATGGATCTAATGAATAGAGTCTTTAGAGACTATCTTGATCAATTTGTGCTAGTCTTTATAGACGATATTCTTGTCTATTCAAAGAGCAAGGAAGAGCATGAAGATCACTTGAGAATTATATTGAAGACCCTGAGAAAGGAGAAGCTTTATGCCAAATTTACCAAGTGTGAATTTTGGCTTCAAAAAGTTGCATTTTTTGGTCACATAATCTCAAAAGAGGGGATATCTGTGGATCCCGCAAAAACAGAGGTTATCGAAAGATGGTCGAGACCAACAACAGTAACTGAGATTCGATGTTTTCTTGGTTTGGCGGGATATTATCGATGTTTTGTAAAAGATTTTTCACGATTATCTAATCCACTCACCAAGTTGACTCGGAAAGGAGTTAAGTTTGTCTGGACAGAGGAATGTGAATAGAATTTCAAGGAGTTGAAAAGAAGGTTATCCAGTGCACCTGTGCTCACACTTCCTTGTAGTGGATAAAGGTTTGTGATCTACAGTGATGCATCCAAGAAGGTATTGGGGTGTGTTCTTATGCAAAATGATATGGTGATAGCTTATGCCTCACGACAGTTGAAAATCCATGAGCAAAATTACCCAACACATGATTTGGAGTTGGCTGCGGTAATCTTTGCATTAAAGATTTGGAGGCATTACCTTTATGGTGAAAGGTGTGATATTTATACTGATCATAAAAGTTTAAAGTATATTTTCACACAAAAGGAGCTGAATATGCGCCAAAGAAGATGGTTGGAGCTGATTAAGGATTATGACTGCTCAATCCATTACCACCCTAGGAATGCAAACAAGCTGGCAGATGCATTAAGTCGACAAGACCATGCTAGTTTATCCATGATGAGGATCACAAAAGATCCAATATTTATGGATTTACAAAGGATGGATCTTGGAATTATAATGGAAGGGGAAAAATCTTATCTTTCTCAAATGAATGTTCAACCATCTATACATGTGAATATTAAAGAGGCACAGAAAGAAGATGTCGAGTTACAAAAGAGGGTGAGAAATGTTCCTGAATTCAACCTTGATTGTGATGGGATAATAAAGTTCAGGAATCGGGTTTGTGTTCCTTCCATCCCCGAATTAAAGAAGGAGCTGCTGGATGAGGCTCATAGTTCATCATTCTCTATTCATCCTGGAAGCACGAAGATGTATAGGGACCTGAAAGAGTACTTCTGGTGGGATGGCATGAAAAGAGATGTTGCTGAATATGTCTCTCGATGCTTGGTTTGTCAACAAGTTAAAGCTGAGAGACAGAAGTCTAAGGTGATGTTACAACCATTACCCATACCCGAATAGAAATGGGAAAACATCACTCTGGACTTTGTCACAGGACTTCCTAAAACATCCAAAGGCAATAATGCTATCTGGGTCATAGTTGATCGTCTTACAAAGTCTTCACACTTCATTCCTATTAGAGAGGATTTCTCTCTAGATCAGCTTGCCATGATATATGTAAAGGAAGTGGTAAGATTTCATGGAGTACCACTTTCTATTATATCTGATCGGGATCCGAGATTTACCTCGAAGTTCTGGCGAAGTCTTCAGCATACTCTGGATACAGAGTTGAGTTTCAGCACTGCTTATCATCCCCAGACAGACGGTCAGTCTGAGAGAACAATTCAAACCCTAGAAGATATGTTGAGAGCTTGCTCTATGGATTTCAAAGGAGGTTGGGATCAACACCTACCTTTGGTGGAATTTTCTTATAATAATATCTTTCACTCCAGTATTCAGATGGCTCCTTATGAAGCTCTCTATGGAAAGAAATGCAGGACTCCAACTTGCTGGGATGAAGTTGGGGAAAGAAAGCTATTAGGACCTGATCTCGTTGATGAAATGGCAGAAAAGGTCAGATCTATTCAACAACACATAAGAGCAGCTCAGAGTCGACAGAAAAATTATGCCGACAACCGAAGAAAAGACCTAGAGTTTGAAGTGGGTGATGAAGTGTTCTTACGAATATCTCCCTGGAAGAGGTTTATGAGATTTGGAAAGAAGGGAAAGTTGAGCCCTAGATATATCGGTCCTTTCGAAATACTGGATCATGTTGGGAAGGTAGCTTACCGATTAGCGCTTCCACCGAATCTCTCTCAAGTTCACGATGTGTTCCATGTATCTCTCCTGAGAAAGTACATACCAGATCCTTCACATGTACTCAGCCCAGAAGTTGTACCGCTGGAGCAAGATCTTTCTTATGAAGAATAGCCAATAGAGATTCTGGATCGTAGCGAAAAAGTCCTACGAAACAAGACCACTCGATTGGTGAAAGTTTTATGGAGGAACCACCAACTTGAAGAAGCTACATGGGAGCTTGAAGATATGATGAGGGAGAAGTATCCTCATCTGTTTGTTACAAAGTGAAAAATTTCAAGGGCGAAATTATTTTTAAGGGGGGTAGAATGTAACACCTGATACTTTTATGTTATATAAATCATCAAAGGAATCTTTTTCTACACAACACTTGCTTGGCTTGCTTTACACGCAATCGCGACCTTCCTCGATAGCTTGCATCGTACGCAATACCGAGTTTCACTAAACAACAATATGCTATTAAAACTAGCCGTTATGAATAGTAATAACCACTTTTTGAAATTTTATAAATTTTATTTTTCAAAATGGACTTCATTTTTGGACTCAGAATATCGAAATTAGCCTAGGGTGAAATTTTGGTATTTTTCTGAAAACTTTCAATTTTTGATGAATAGTGAAACCACTAAGTGGTAGGTTAAAAACTGAATTTTGCATAAAACTTAATTTTACCGCTTCTGTGAATGGAATTTCGAAAATCCGACAGACACGGTTGATATTAGTAAGTAAAATGTGGTTCAATGAGATAAAAATAATTTTTTGGTGAATAGTAACTTTTTGCTTTTTTTACCGCGGTTAATAGTAAATAGGGTAACTAAGGGTAAATATGATATTAATATTACCCTAACACATGTCCTAATTCTATTGGACAAGTGTAATTCGACCAAAAACAAACTTAGGAATAAAATATGACCATTTAGGCCCACTTGGGTTAGATTAGGACATTTATTATTAATTTATTTAAGGAAGGGTTAAAATAGTTAAAATCAAAGATTAATAAGTGAATCATTTTTAATATGGGGTTATACATAAGATAAATTCGACTATAAATATTCATTAGAAATCTAAAATTATTTCCTACATAATGGTATTTTATTTGTAATTTTTAGACATTAAATAATTTAATTTATTTATGACACAATGATGATGCAGTAATTATCTTATTAATGAAATATTGACATAATTGATGTTATAAACACCAAAATAAATGTAATTTGAGACTTTTTATAAATTACACTAATTTTCTAGGTTACTATGATATATTATTGTTGATTTAATCAACTTGGTTCGAACATATAATTCGGTTATGACTTTCACAAAAATCATATATTAAATAGTGTCAAAATTGACACAAAATAGTTTTTAAATCAAATATTATATTATTAATTGTTATTTTATTCTTAAAAATCTAAGGTTCGGCCAAATAACTTATATAAGGATATATATATTAATAATAAACAATTTGGGGTTCGTTTGGCATGTTATAGTAAGTGTATTAACCATATAGTGAAAGAAAACAAAAAGACACGGTAAAAGATAAATTATTTAACTTAGAGTTAAATCTAATTGATAAGGTTAAAATAATACCCTAAACTTGTCTAAATCCTATTGGTTGATAGGGTTTTGACCCATCCCCACTTTAGATTCGAAATAAGACCCTTAGGAACCATTATAAACCGATTTTGACTTTAATATAAAATAATATTTTGAGATATTCCTAAGGTGCCCCACTCCTCCCTTATAAAAGGGCACCTCCTCCCCCTCCTCCTCAAACCAATTTGAGCACTCATGCACGGCCAACCCCTGCCATTCTCTCCTCTCCACTTCCCTAGAATAATCCTAGAGGTCCTGGTATTTTTCAAAGACCAATCGTAGTTCCCTAAGTGGAGGATTCAAATAGGCGTTCCAAAGAAGAGGTAATATCCATTACCGATCGTTTCAATTTTTTTCTTCTTCAACTTCTTCTTCTTTAGTTGTTTCATGATAAAGTAATAACATCAGTATTACTTACATACTGATATGTTATTATAAATATGAAACAACCCTAATTCACCTTCTCTTCATCCCACGGAAAAATGAAATCACCGCGCGTGCGTACGTACGGAATACCGTCTCCACGTCGTGGTGTAATCTATTTTTCCACAATCACTTTACAAGGATGGGTATAATGGTGTAATGAGTAAATATTTATGATTATTATAAAGTAATATTGATACTGAAATAATATATATATATTCCAATACAGTTCCATGATCATAGGAACGATATCATCACTCGTGCGTACGTACGGGATACCGTCTCCACGATGTGATGCGACTCGTTCTACATGATCATCATTACATAGTAATTATATAAATGAATTGAATGAATAAATATGATATATGTTACACTAATACCATTCTGGATATAAGGTATCTATAACCATAAAAGAAGAATAAGAATGTATTTGGCAAAACACACATAAGAACAAAAGGCAATAAAGACCCGAGTAACAAGTAACAATGAAATATTACTAACAAGAAGCTAAGAATATGACCATATATGATAGCATATCAATATGTATGATTCTGGAATAATTCAATAACATTATTTAAACAATTATACAGGAGATTCAGACACGTACAATGAAAATCGGACCTAAGGTAAGGGAAATATCACAATCTCATTTTTATCCGAGATTGATTATTCGTAAGTATTTACTGGGGTGTATTTTATCATCCACATCCATGTTTCATCAAAATGTAATATTATTTCCATCCACCTACAATTTTTTAAATCCATTTTTACCCTTCCGTGAGTTTTTAGTAATATGTATGAAAGGAATCTTTTGACGTACGAGGTACTTTTTGACTTTTCCGACAAAAGTACCAAGAATGTTTTTTTAACTTATACGACATGAATGGATTTTTAAAACATTATTTCCAAGAAGCTTCCTTTACAAGTTTTCAAGTTTATTTTTAATCAACTTCTTTTATTTTAAAGTCGTATGACATGTTATGAAAGGAAAAATGTTTTTGAAGTAGAAAGGATATTTTCCTCAATAATGGAGTTCAAGTATTTTATCAAAATTATTTTTCATCTAAGAAAATAAAAGGGTTCTGTTTTTATCCCTATTATTACATGGATTTGATTATGTTGTGATGGAAACATTTTTATGAATTCCTTTATCTTATATGAATTGTTTTATGATGTCATGTTGTTTAAGAATTCCATTTCTATTACATGGGTTACGCTATGATGTATGGTTTATGATTATGTGGCACACATAAGAAAGGATTCATTGTAAGATCGGTGGGACCTATATCTCCCTCCAATGCATTGGGTAAAGATTTTATATCTCATGAGATAGACATGGCTGGAATGGTAGGTTATACCGGTTCAGTGAAACAGGACTGGAACGAGGGTGACTCGGTTCAGAAAGGGACTTTGTCCACAAAGATAGTCTTGGCAATGAGTCATGACTAACAAGAAATGATTTTCCATGATTATGTGTGCATGCCACAAAGTTTCAAGTTTCATGTTATGATTATGGGGATCTCATTTTCACTTCTATGATTTATTCCATGTTAAGATATTATGATATCTTTTTCAGGTTATGATTTTCCAAAAGATATGATATGATTTTTATTTCCTTTATTTTCCCTTGCTGAGCATTTGAGCTCACCCTTTTATGTTTTCTTTTCCCTAGGTCAGGAAGATGGATATTAAGTAGAATATGCTAAAAGGGACCCTAGATAAGATGAAATAAATGGGAGACACTGTAGAATATTAATGAACCAGTTGTTTATGTTTCCCAGTTTCTATAGACACTATACATATACGGTCCTTTGTGGTTTTGTCATATTTTGTAATAAGTGTGCTTAAATATTGAAGTATTAAAAATGTATGTAAACTATGGGTTGTTATAACCCGACCTGGGTCCGACCCAGCTGGGCCCAGCCCAGCTCGGTCCGGCTCGGTCCGGCCTGACCGGCCAGCCGTGGCTCGGCCAGCATGGCCGAGTCGAAACGCGGAGCGGGGTGCACGACTCCCCCGCCCGCCGCTAAATGAGGCCGGCGGTGGATCCACCGGCCGCCAACCCTCCGGCGACGCGCCGCCGCCGCCTTTCTCGGACCACTGGACGCGCTCCGCTGGTCCATTTCTCCTGTCGTCATTGCCTATGGTCCCCCCGGGACCCCACCTTCACAGCGAAGGGATTCAAACACCATAACGGCCTGCTTCGTCATCGCCCGTCAATCCACACGTCAAAACAAATAGCGTCGTTTTTGTGGTTTTCCAGCACGACCTGATGGCGTCACACCCCTTCGTCGTGGCCCGACTCCGACCGCGGCCTTGTTCTCCATCCTCGGCGCAGCGCGACGGCATCACGTTTATTCGTTGTGGCCCGCATCGTTCACGTCTCCTTCCGTTCAAGTGCGGTGCAATGATGCATTACTGTCTTCGCTAATCAAACGAAGAATAGAAAAGGGGGGAGGGGTATCGTCCGTGTTTGTGCGGACCGATCCCCTCCCATTATGTCGATAGCAGTTGGCCGAAACGTAAAATGTTTAACCTTCACAATTTTTAATTTAAATAAAAATTTGAACATGGCTGTCAGATTTATCTTTCATATATGAAGAAAAGAATCACCAACTTAAAAGGATTCAAAACCCTACCTCGGTCCAGGAATGGTGCACGCCCGTTCTTCGCGGAAATGATCGTTGCGGAAGGAGGCAATCATCGCTTTGTGGAAGGGCGTTGCGTCGTCGCGGAAAGGCGTCGCGTCGTCGCGAAAAGGCGTTGCGTCGACGATATCCGAGGATCAAGAAACAACAGATTTAATTTTAATAATTAAATCCTTATTGAGTTATAATCCACAAGGAAAATTAAAGGACCGCAATCCCCTACCTTGTCGTTGTCGATCGAAGGTTGTCGTGGGGTTGGATCATCGCGAAAGAAGCGTCACTGAGTGAGAATCGCCGGAGTTGCGGTACACAGCATTGCGTCGCTGATCTCCGCGGGTTCGGCGTTCTTCGTCGGAGGCTGGCATTTTTCGCGTTCTTCACGTTCTTCGCGAAGAAGGAGGAAGATCCTTAGATATTCTTCAATGGTTTAACACAAATTTTCAAAAGGAAGGTGTGTTGGCCTTATTTTATAAACATGCCAACAAAACAAAAAAGTGTTAAGAAACGAAAGAAATTAATTCATAGAATAAAAATCAACGAATAAACTGCCCATTTAATTGTTTAAGAAAACTCCCCAGTTGACTTTTATTTAATAGGTGTTTTCGCGGGTGTGTTACTTAGCGGAAAGAAACGGCGGGGCTCGTGTGGGCCCCACCCCACAAATATCCTATCAAGTGGATAAGATATTTTGGATTGCACCCTATCCATTTCAACTGAGCATAAGCAGCTTAAAGTTGTCTTCAAGCGGCTTTAAGTGAAATAAAAATAAAATTGTCGCACAACTTTATTTTATTTCTTAACTTAAAACCCAGAAATTAAAAACCACAACCGAGTAAACGCAACTCCGGAAGAGGCGTTTCTAAGAAAATACCGACGCTGTGATTCCATCAGTGCCCTCAGAATTCGATTTTGAGCACCAGTTCAAAAGTTAGAAAAACCCGCTCGTTCGTTCAATGAACGTACCCGAGCCAAACTTCGGAAATTAATTCTGGGCGCACCGGGCCTCAGAATCAGGCGCCGTTAGAAACTGCGTTCTTGTAAAATTTCAAAGAAAATTAAGAAAAATATTTTCCTTGAAATTTATGGGTATTTACATTACTCCCACCAGAGGGATTTACGTCCCTGTAAAGCTTCAACACAAACTAGGGATACAAAGGCGGTAGAGCTAGGCGCTAAGCCACCACGCCAATCCTGCTGAGGACCTGGAAGGGTCCGATGAAGCATGGAGACAACTTGCCACCTCGGCCAAATATTCGTATTCCACGTCGAGGTGAGACCTGCATGAAGACGTGGTCTCCATCCTCAAACTCTAGTGGCCTCCGTCTCCTGTCAGTGAAAGACTTCTGTCGGCTCTGAGCTGTCTTCATCCGCTCTAGGATGAACTGGACCTTCTCTATCGTGGCCTAGACCACCTCTGGTCCCACAAGAGCTGCTATGATTTCTTCCTTGCCGATAAGAGAAATCTGGTCTTATCCCCTGAATGAACCACGTTCTTTTCCTAATACAGTCAATCCCGACATGGATGATACTAACCCATACCAAGGATGACGTCGTAAGGCCTCGACGCTACTACCAAGAGATCCAACCGTTACTCTCGCCTCTAAGGGTTGAGTCACACTGTCAGCATCAGTGTGTGGTAATTGGGTCTCCTCCAGTAGGTACCTCTCAAGTGAGGTTCAAGTCAACAATCTAAACCAGAACCTCTTAGTAACAACACAAGAGAGGACAGGGAAGTAAATGCCACAAGAAAAGGTGTCTTTTATTACTGAAGCTCAAGTACAAAGACACAAAGCATCTACAAGCATACATCAACAAAACTAGAAGTGACATGAACAAAAGTCTCCAGGTCTGGAGCTAGTCCCTCTCCTGTCCATCTGCTCCTGGAGCTCCATGATCGTAGGCCTCAGTTTCCTGAAGCTGAGCTCTCCCATGTCCTCATGTCCCATGCGGTCGGGCTGGACCTCCTCGTGGTTGTGGTGGCAACACCCCGAAGCGTCGTCCACCTCCAGCTGCATGGCCAGCTCCCCTGCCATGGCCGCCTACTCCTTGCGGCCCGCCCTGATCGAACCTCTGCCTCTACCTGGGGGGCCCTTCGTCCATCTTCTGGTCATCCGTATGGCGGGTCGGACAGTCACAAGCCATGTGACCAATCCCGCCGCAGGAGTAACACTTCCCTCTCATGGCAAGTCATTTTCCACCCGAGTTCCTCGGACAAACGATCCAGAGTCATGCTGTCGACCACCTGTTGGTCTAGTCCTCTTGGACCCCTGCGTCATCTGTCTACTGCCCACTGCAGAAGACTCTGCCGCATTTCGGCAAGTGGTGGGTCCTACTGCTGGAGATAGCTCAACAAGGAAACTCTCCACTAAGAGGGCTCGCTCCAACACCCCTGCCTGAGTCGGAATTTTAAGGGAGATCATCGAAGCCCTAATCTCGTGCCTCAGTCCCTGCTCGAAGGTCCGGGCCCGGAAGAACGGGTCCTGTACCATATTTGTGGAGTAGCGCGAGAGATCAGTAAATATCGCGGAGTACTAGGCCACTGTCATGCTGCCCTGCCACAGCTGTAGTAGCTCCTGAATGCGCACCGCTTGGAGGGTGGCTGAGACGAACTCGGAGCGGAAGATGCTCTCAAAGTCTGTCAAGAGGAGGGATGTCTCGTCGTGCACCTGGAGCATCATGCTCCACCATCTGTCTGCTGCGAGGATCACCATGAGGTCTGCTGGTGTCCACACTAACCTGAAAACTTGTACGACTTCCTCCAGCCAGTCCTCGACTGCCTGGGGGTCCGTCTCCCCACGAATCCTGGGCAGTCGCAAGCGCTGAAACTCATGCAGTGCGCTGAGGCGACGTGCATCGTCAGCGGCTGGGGCTGGTAGAATCGGTGGCTCGGCGGGTATAGGTACCGCCGGTGCCTCAGCTGTCAAAGGGCCATGTACCGAGTCCTCGACGCTCGGTGGGCTCTCGCAACGCACATCACTCGGAACCCTAGCTGGCTGCCATCGTGGGGCCATCCTGAAAAGGAAACAGGTGCGCCACGCTCAGAACAATATACCTGGTGAGCTGACATAATGTAATCACAATGAAAACTTGAAACACACATGCAATCAATGTTTTCGTGCATTAAGTCAGAAATCAGAAGTCAGGGTCCTGGTGTACGGATACGTCGGCCGCGGCACTAACACTGGACTCCCTGGACTGATAACCACACCCAATATGCTAAACACTATTGCTTCACATAGAAGAAAGATCAGAGTCTGCGGTAGAACCAACCACCTCAGATACCAATTTGTCACGAACCGTCCTCGGGGCCCGTGTCGTGACTACCCCAAACCCGCCTTCCATAGGCCAGGGGCTGGCGACTAGCACCAAGGCGTAAATCCCGATAAACAGGGAAGGCATTTCCTTTGTAAAGTAAACAAGAATCACAGTGTAAGAAAATGGAAAAAAATAATCACAAAGTAAAAATAGAGTACAACTGGAAGTGCAGAAAGTAAGTGGGCCAGAATACAAACCCAAACTGAAAGTAAAGTACAACTCAAAAAGGGAAAATAGAAACTGAAAGGTAAAAGCCGCTACGCCGAGCTGTCCACTGGAAATCCCACCT
The DNA here is from genome assembly GCA_963277665.1 of Viscum album. Taxonomy (NCBI): domain Eukaryota; kingdom Viridiplantae; phylum Streptophyta; class Magnoliopsida; order Santalales; family Viscaceae; genus Viscum; species Viscum album. Next base: position 881,913,273 of record OY728132.1, read on the forward strand.
GAAGGGTGGGTACAGATAGCTCCACTGCTCCTCGGGTCCCGCCGTCTGCTCCGAGTACGTCCCACCGAGTGGTTCTCCTCCAAGTACAGTCCTGCTCGGTATGCCTCAACCACGATCAACGTTGTCCGTCGTCTGCAACCAACACAATGTAGTGCGGGCATAGCCCATGCAAGGGTGAGTATGAGCTACTCAGTAGGGACCCTGAGACCCCCGAGGGTCTCCCAAAATCCACAAAGGATAAACCACAAAGGAAAGATACAATCACGATGTAACAACCGACACTGCTTAGGTATATGTCCATACATATACCTAAGTCAACAATTCCAATACGCTCCAACCTCTGAGCCCAAGTACAACTCAGTCCACGCAGGAAAGTATACGTATTCCACAAAGGAAAGAAAAATGTAATCCACACAGGATAACACAACACAATCCACACAGGAAAGAAAACAGGATTCAGCTCACATAGGTTCGAGCATGAAGTTGAACCCAAATCTATTGGGAAACTCCTTCTCCATAAAATGCAGTGGTTATGCTGCTACAACCAAGTGCTTCCCTCTTACCTTGGACTACTATAGTTCTCCACCTATCGGGTACTGTGGGCCTGCTGCTACCACCAAGCGCTCCCCCGTGCCATTAAAACCAAGTGCTCCTCCGTCGTGGGTCTGCCGCTACAACCAAGCGCTCCCCTGTGCCGCTACAACCAAGCACAGCTCTGTCGTGGGTTTTCCGCTACAACCAAGCGCTCCCCTGTGCCGCTACAACCAAGCGCACCTCTGTCATGGGTCTTCCGCTACAACCAAGCGCTCCCCTGTGCTGCTACAACCAAGCGCACCTCTGTCGTGGGTCCACCGCTACAACCAAGCACTCCCCTGTGCCGCTACAACCAAGCGCACCTCTGTCCTGGGTCTGCCGCTACAACCAAGTGCTCCACTGTGCCGCTACAACCAAGCGCTCTTCCGTCGTGGGTCTGCCCCTAAAACCATGCGCTCCCCCGCTGGGCTATCCGTAACACACCGAGTCCTTCGATCAGCAGTCGTCAAGTCTCAACCGGTTCTAGGGTTTCCGCACACAGCATGCTCGTTTCTGGAGGGTCCACTCCACAAGCTAAGAGGTCGATGCATCAACTGACATGTAGTCCGAAGTTGATGTATCCCAAAATGTACCGTAATGGTCACTGCCGAAAACACGGAGGATTCCCGTACGGTTTTCATCATCGTCGCAGTCGAATCCACTGAGGATTTCTGTACAGTCATCGTCGCAGTCACATTTGCAGTCGCAGCCAGCACTAGGGTTCTCGCACACAGCAAGCTCATTCGGGAGGGTCCGCTCCTCAAGCCGAGAGGCTGATACATCAACTGACACATAGTCTGGAGTTGATTTATCCAAAAGTTCCGTATCGTCAACAAGAACTCAACGTCGCAGACGGCGTATCAATCAGACGCCCGGTCTGAGAGTTATTGGCTTTTTCGTCCCAGGGGCCCGGTTGGTTTTTAAGGCAAACCAACCCGACCATACTCCACCTACGTTCAAACCTCTGGAGGAGTATGCAAAAAGATCTGTCTCACTTAGAGGAATCCACCAAAGTCGACGACACGTCAATCGGACGTCCGGAGCTCAAGATATGAGCGTTTCCGCTCCGAGGGCCCGGTTGGTTTCGTGTAAGAACCAACCCGGCTGATCCCAAAGTATTCTGAATTGTTGAGTGCGATATACCGAAACGACCGTCTCAATCCAAGGATCGCATCGCCGCTGACGGATCGTCATTCGGAGTCTCGTAGCTCATGTTACGGGCAAAAGACCAAAAACGGTCCGAAGACGGGGGGTCTGGGCCCGGGCCGACCCGGCCCGACCCCCCTGGGTCGCCCCGAACCGGGTCGACCCGAACCGGGTCGACCCGAACCGGGTCCAACCCAGCTGAGCCCGGCTCGGCTCGGTCCGGCTGACCGGCCGGCCGCGGCTCAGCCAGCATGGCTGAGCCGAAACGCGGAGCGAGGTGCGTGCCTCCCCCTCCCGCCGCTAATTGAGGCCGGTGGTGGATCCGCCGGCCGCCAACCCTCCAGCGGCGCGCCGCCGCCGCCTTCCGCGGACCACCAGACGCGCTCCGGTGGTCCGTTTCTCCTGCCGTCTTCACCTATGGTCTCCCCGAGACCCCACCTTCTCTGCGAAGGGATTCAAACGCAATAACGGCCTGCTTCGTCGTCGCCCATCAATCCGCACGTCAAAACAAATAACGTCGTCTTTGTGGTTTTCCAGCGCGACCCGATGGCGCCGCGCCCCTTCGCTGCGGCCCGACTCCGACCGCGGCCTTGTTCGCAATCCTCGGCGCGGTGTGACGGCGTCGTGTTTCTTCGTCGTGGCCCGCATCGTTCACGTCTCCTTCCACTCAATCGTGGTGCAACGTTGCATTACCATCTACGCTAATCAAACGAAGAATAGCCAAGGGGGGAGGGGTATCGGCCGTGTTTGTGCGGACCGATCCCCTCCCGTTATATCGATAGCAGTTGGCCGAAACATAAAACGTTTAACCTTCACAATTTTTAATTTAAATAAAAATTGGAACATGGCCGTCAGATTTATCTTTCATATATGAAGAAAAGAATCACTAACATAAAAGGATTCAAACCCCTACCTCAGTTCCGGAACGGTGCACGCACGTTCTTCGTGGAAATGATCACCGCGGAAGGAGGCGATCGTCACGTCGCGGAAGGGCATCACATCGTCGCGGAAAGGTGTCACATCGTCACGCAAAGGTGTCGCATCGACGATCTCCGAGGATCAAGAAACAACAGATTTAATTTTAATAAATAAATCCTTTTTGAGTTATAATCCACAAGGAAAATTAAAGGACCGCAATCCCCTACCTTGTCGTTGTCGATTGAAGGTTGTCATGGGGTTGGATCGTCATGGAAGAAGCATCGTGGAGGGAGATTCGTCGGTGTCGTGGTACACAACGTCGCGTCGCTGATCTCCGTGGGTTCAGTGTTCTTCGTCGAAGGTCAGCGTTCTTCGCGTTCTTTGCGAAGAAGGAGGAAGATCCTTAGAGATTCTTCAACGGTTTAACACAACATTTAAAAAGGAAGGTGTGTTGGCCTTATTTTATTAACATGCCAACAAAACGAAAAAGTGTTAAGAAATGAATGAAATTAATTCATAGAATTAATTTCAACGAATAAACCACCCATTTAATTGTTTAAGAAAACTCCCTAGTTGACTTTTATTTAATAGGGGTTTTCGCGGGTGCGTTACGTAGCGGATAGAAATGGTGGGGATCGTGTGGGCCCCACCCCACAAATATCCTATCATGTGGATAGGATATTTTGGATTGCACCCTATCTGTTTCAATTGAGCTTAAGCAGCTTAAAGTGGTCTTCAAGCGGCTTTAAGTGAAATAAAAACAAAATTGTCGCACAACTTTATTTTATTTTTTAACTTAAAACCCAAAAATTAAAAACCACAACCAAGCAAACGCAACTCCGGAAGAGGCGTTTCTAAGAAAATATCGGTGATGCGATTCCATCAGTGCCCTCCGAATTCGATTCTGAGCACCGGTTCAAAAGTTTTAAAAACCCGCCCGTTTGTTCACTGAACATACCCGAGCCAAACTTCGGAAATTAATTCCGGGCACACCGGGCCTCGGAATCCGGCACCGTTAGAAACTGCGTTTTTCTAAAATTCCAAATAAATTTAAGAAAAACATTTTCCTTGAAATTTTCAGGTCTTTACATAAACCTTGGTGATTTCTATAAGGCATCATATTTGCGAGAAACAAATCCCTACGGAACTACAGGTAATAATCATAAAGGTAAGTGTGTTCAAAAACCTATGTGTCATAGATGTGGAAAGAAACACCTAGGAAAATGTTTCAAAGGGACAGAAATATGCTATAGATGTGGAAATGAAGGTCATAAAGCAAGAACCTACCATGGAAAAAGGAAGCATCCAGTTGACTCGAGGAAAGGGAAAGAAGTTATTTCTGAGGGATCAATTGAATGTTTTAAATGTGGTGTGCATGGTCATTATGCAAACACATGTCCTATGAAGAATTTTTGGGAATGGGATCACCAAGATCGTACAAATATTCGTTTACCAATACCTAATGCCATTCCGATTGAGGATGAAGAAACTAAAAATGACCAATCAAAGGTATGGATTATTTCTTAACTTTTGTTTTCCTATTTTGGAATCTTAGGATATGATTCATGATTTTGTTTGTAGGAAAGAAGTATTTCAAAATAAGTTGTAAAGGAATGGTTAATAGATCATGAAGAATGGTGAATGAGTAAGAAGTCAACATATAAGGGCTTCAAGAGTTATGGTGAAATTCTTAAGAGTATTAAGTCTCTTTTGATGATGGGGTACATTAGAAGACTTTTTATAGTATGTGTAACACTGATATATGATATATGAAAATTTTATTCAAAGAATATTAGTATTTTATTTTGTGGGCATAGTTATAAAGAACCATTTGGGTTTATATGATCCTTACTTTTGAGGTAATTATGGGTTACTATATGTAATAATGGAAAGTAAATGTCATGAGATAAAATTGAGGTTAAATTACATTATGGTTATTTTTGAAGATTTTATCTCGTTGTTGGGGAATGTTTTAAGAATTATGTAGTTTTGGAAAAAGGACAACACGCAGACCGTGTGACAACCCATCGCGTCGGACAAAGCTGCAAGAATCGAACCCACAACCAAAGTGCAATGATTATTTATCGCCTATCACTGGACTACATGAAGTCCCTGGTTAGTATGACTTATTCTTTTTAGTTAGGTGAATTTATGAATTAAGAGTAAGTTGATTTGGGGTTTTTATGAAAATGATTAACTTATCATGGAGGATATGTGATTAGGTTAATTACTTTTCAATACGAGACTTTAGGAGAAACTGATGTTGTTTGGAGATAAATGTTATGATTTAACATGGAAGACTATGTGACTAAATCCTTCAAATATTTTGGTTTCAATCTTAGTTTCGTTTACTTTGAAGAATTTTATGGACAATTTTTTTATCGAATGGCCCTCGTTGAACTTTGGGTTTTGTTGGAAAAATTTTAGAGATTAAGAATATATTTTCTTTTTATAATGGGTTATCCTTTTATGGATTATCTGATCTTGTACTAACCTTTTTAGTTTTGGTTTTGGATAAAGTCTAAAGACATGGGAAATATATAGTTATCTTTTGTGGATTAGGTGGTTCTCTATAAGTTGATTATAGTACTCTTAATGAAAAAAATTCTTCCTAAATACTCGTCTTTTGGAGAATATATGAGTTTGATTAATGAATCTAATAAATGTTGAAAGTATACATGACAAGTAAGTATGTTTCATTATGATTTAGTTAAGATCAAAAATAAATTCCTCAATGAAAAGTAACTTAAACCAAAAATGTTGTATGTTAACTTTTCCTACTGGGGAATCTAATACTGTTTAACCCATCACAAGTTTGTGATTTTCTTATGGTTAACCTTCTCCTAGACATGTTTACTATCACTCTCCATCAGAACATGACCCTTTGTTTTCTCCTCCATGTCCATATTTTCATACTTGGAATCCTAGTGTGGGTTAACTCGGGTGACCTTTGTAATTATCTTTCATTATTTTAAAGTGATTATTTTACCGACTCTTGTTCCGATGTGGGACTTTCGAGGATGTTTCCATGCTCAATTTCAAAATTGCGAGGACGCAATTTCCAAAAGGGGGGAAGGACGTAACACCCCAGGTAAAAAAAGAATATGACATTTTTTGTATTTATCCATATTTGGAAATAAAATATTAATATTGTTTTAAAGGGGATTCTATGCTCGATGGCGTACCCAATACGCAACAACGAGTTTCTTGGGAATCTTACGTTGCACTCAATAATAAAATAATATTATTTTAAATGGTACTCAATGCCTAGCCGTTGTAATTGCTGGAATGAACAGAACTAACTAAAAATGATTATATATGTTTTTCAAATATTTTTACTCTTTACAATAAATGATAGAGGATTAAAAATGCGAATGAATCCGATTTTAAGTGTAGACAGTCTAATATTCTTTAAAAGGTTGATTAACCGCCTTTTGATGGTGAACCACTTTTAAATCGACTATTTGACAATTTTATGTGTTATATTTGACAAAATAAAATTCTTCTTTATAATCAGGACATCAAAGTTTACTTTCTATAAATTTTAGGTATTTTTCCAAAAAAGTTCAATTTTTAATGAACAGTGAAAATGTTGTATTTTAATTCAAAACATGTTTTTAATCTAATTTATTTATATGATTAGATTATCTTTTTAAGTTATTTTAATGTGTAAATAAAATATATTTTTACCATTTAATCCAATGGTGGTCATTGTAATCAATATCACTTTAAGAGTAGACATAAACGAGTGCCAATCTTTTGAAAGATATTGTTTCATAAAAACATGCTATTTGTTTTAACAGTGGGATTTAATTATAAAATTAATTAATGAAAATTATATATTATGAATTTGTTAAAATAGACATCATTTTTTAATTGGGAATATCAAATATATATTATGGTGAATTTTTGGTATTTTTCTGAAAAACATCAATTTTTGATGAATAGTGAAACCACAAAGTGGTGGTTACAAAATTTGATTTTTTCGTTTAAATGGGACTTTACCACTTCGGTTATTTGAATTTCAAAAATCCAATTTAAATGATTTTAATTGTTATGTAAAATGTGGTTCAATGGGATGAAAATAATTTTTGATGAAAAGTAACTTTTAAGTTTTGTTAATCGCGATTAAAGGTAATTAGTGTGATTTAAGGTAAAAATGATATTATAATAAAATGAAAATATATTGACACTTTTCCTAACCCTATTTGATGAGTTATGTCCGACCAAGAAAACTCATGAGACAATTTTTGGTACCCCATGGAGCCACTTGGGTTTGATAATGACATTATGCCTTTTATTTAAAGTTAAAATAAAAATGTCACAAACATGATTTGTTTTACTAAATTTTTTTTACATGTGGTTATAAAAGTCATAATTTTGACTATAAATAGTCGTTGGAAATCTAAAAATATTTACTACATCATAGTATTTTTTTTATAATTTTTAGACATTGAATAATGTAATTTTTTATGACATCACGATGATGCAACGATGACCTCATTATTTAACGATTTAAATAAAATAGAAAGATAATGCAAAATCTAGGACCTACACATGTCAAAAACCTATTGGATGGGTGTATTTAGAACCCTTATCACCTTACCCTCGAAACAAATCAATTTGGGACCATTACAGTCCGAAAACCATTGGAAAATAAAGTAACATTTTATACTTTTCCAAGAGTGCCCCTCCTCTCCTCTTATAAAAGGCCCCCACCTCTACCACCACACCCACACATATCAAACCTTTTGTTCATCCAACCTCTGATCATTTTTTCACTCCACATCCCTCTCCTCATCCTAGAAGCCTTAAAGTAGGCAGGAAGCTCTTCAAGAAACCCTTTTGGTTCAAACCAAAGGGAGTTACCCTATTTTAAGGTAACATCTTAACTTGTTCTCTTTTGTTTTATTTTGCTTCTACAACCCCCTAAACAATCTTTATTCATTTATTTTGTAACAACTCCAGTATCTTTAATATACTAGGATGTTGTTATAATAAGTATTAGAGCTAAAATTACACACACCTTAATCTAATGGTTAAAGAACATACTGTTTCTGTGGATGGAGAATTTCTGCCACACGAAATGATGATTGTTCAACACTCATATAATACCATCAATGGTGACCATTAAGATGTAACTCTATTTATATATGATATATATTATGTTTATGTTTTCCTTATTCTTCTTTATTTTTCATTTGTTGTATACCTTTATGGTTTCCATTGTGGGTAAACACAATAATTTCATTTTAGGGAGTGCGGACTACCGCCCCCTCAAAGTGATTTGATTTGTTAATGCCATATGTGGGACGTATAAAGGATGGATTTAATGTTATTATAAATGATTTTATACTGTAATTATAATAAACCTCTATATCATTATTATTTACTTCCATTAAATCATGATACTTAAATGAAATTAGCGTTAATGCGTACGTACGGCTTACCGTCTCCATGAATGGTGCATTTCATTTCTTATCCCCAAATGTAATGTACTATTATAAGTACATGTATATATTGGATATATATGATGAATGATACATCTAAATGATGAATATAATTCTGGAATTAAAATATACATACCTCTAATTTAGTTTTAATTCCATTAATATGAAAAATAAATGAAATTAGCGTTCATGCGTACGTACGGCTTACCGTCTCCATGAACGGTGCATTTCATTTCTTACCTCTAAATGATTATGTAATATTATAAATACGTGTATATGATGGATATATATGATATATATGATATCCAAATTAGGAACATCATTCTGGATATAAAGAACCCTTGACCACACGAACAATATGTAATTGCAAGAAGTCCACTTCTGACTTAAGAACCAAATATCAACAAAACAAACATTATTAACTTAAATGATTACATAATGGTTATAACATGTCAATAATTGATATAAAAGGAATAATTAACTTGAAAAAGGTTCTTAATCAAGTAGAAATTAACTCAAGTTTATTATTCAGGAGATTAAAGAACGATCGAGTCAAGTAGGACCCGAGGTAAGGGATCCTACTCTTCTCTTTTTAAGTACAGTCTTTTATGTAAATCCATTTAAGCTCATCTTTATTGTGATTGGGATGTTCTTTTATATTACTATTACTGTAATTTTTATGTTCATATGATGAGATACCCTATTCTCTCTCATCAATGCATTTTGGATGTTTTGAGTGGCGCCGTTAGGCTGCCGAATTTTCGTAAGAGATATAACCTCTCTCTTTCTTTTTAATTACTCTCCAATATGTAACTTCTTTTAAACTCCTCTTTGTTATGTTGGGGGATGTTCTTTTATATTATTCTTTCTGTAAACTTTATGGTAATATGATGAGAGACCCTATTTTATCTCATCAATTCATTTTTGTAAGTTTTAAGTGGCGTCGTTAGGCTGCCGAGTTTTCGTAAGGGATTTTTCATCTCACTTTTATTCCTGTGAGATTTATGCTACATTTGCCACAAATTCCTTTGAGTGGTGTATGTACTGCCCATTATTTTACTAATTGTGTAATATAATTTCATTTATGAGTATTTACATAAATTTTGTATTTTCCTTCTTTCATGGGGTGTATGTTTCGAAAGATACCCATATCGGTAAGGGAACATTTCACCCTCCTCTTTTTAAAAGTCTTCTTTTGTTATTTCTTTTAATTCAAATACTATTATGTTGGGATATGTTCTTCTATATCCTTATTGATTTAAATTTTATTTCCATGTGATGAGATACCCTTTTTATCTCTCATCAACTCATTTTCTGAATTTTTTAGTGACACCATTAGGCTATCAAATTTTTGCAAGGGAACTTCTTAACCCAAATTTGATTCTTTGGGATAAACTTATACTCCTTGAATATGTCTCTCTATGAATATGTGTGAATAACCTCTGATTTTTTTACACTTAATATCCACTTATATTTCATGTATTCGTTTGTCACACATAATTATGTAATTCATTTATCCTTAAACCAAGGATACCGTCTTTGTAAGGGACTTCGTCTCAATATCCTTTCATTGTGGCATATTTTGTTTTATACACAACTTTCTTTTATACGGTGTATAAATCCATTTGACTTTTAAATTATGCAAAAGGAATATTTTTCGACAAAACGTTTTACTAAACAACAAAATGGAATGTTTCTTTTAAAGTACACGGTGACAATGACCTTTTCCACTGCCGTGAGTATTATTTGATCTTTGGCTTCCTCAACAAGCCGTAATGTTTTTAAAATAAAATAAATACCATACACACTTTTATGTATTTTGGTATTGAAAATGGTTTTGATAAAGGATTATATTTTATCAATATATTTAAATGATATATTGTGTTTGAAATGTGGAAATGTTATCATTCCTTTATATTGGTTTTATGTGTTATAATTTTATAATGGTACTTGGACATTTTACGGGTGGTTACGTGATAAACCATATGACGGGTGGTGTCGTGAATACCAGGATGGGTGGTTACGTTATAACCTCCAATGCATTGGGTATGTAAGTCGGCCGTATGGCTATTCCATTAAGTATGTATGGAAGTTGGCCGAATGGCTATTCCATTAAGTGATACGTGTGGAAGTCGACCTTATGGTTATTCCACTTAAGTATGTTAATGTCCCAAGTTACCTTTATATGTTATGTGATCATTATATGGGTTTCATAATGATCTTTTGTTTACAGAAAGGTAAGTAATGAACTTCTATTCAGTGGAGAGTTTTTACTAATTCGAAAAGGTGAAAAGTATTACTTTGATAATGTATACATGGTTTACTTGTTGTTTCGAAAAACAAACAGTTTTCATTCTTTGTGTATCCCTTACTAAGATTTTTATGCTCATCCCATGTTTTTGAAATGTTTTTCACAGGACTTAACGTGGAATAGTGTCAAGGATGGGATCAAGGGAAAGTCATGCAACCTAAAACATGGAACTGGACATGTTTCTTTTTAAGAGTTTTTAATTTATGGAAACTTAGTAAAAGTTTCTACTTTGTAATCTTTTGAGATGTAATAGTTATGTCCTAATTCTCTAAAACTCTAAACCTGAAAAGATCCTCAATGTGAATTATTCATTTAATTCAATTTTAAGTAAGGTTTAAGGCCAGAGCCTTATAAACATATTGATTTTTATAGGTTGGATCCCCATTCCTCCATTTTTTTGTTCTGTGGGATATATAATAGTTCTCATCTATTTTTACCTCCTCAAATGAAAGTTCATTCTTCATAAATTCGTAGTGATTATCTGAGTTAAATCCCCCATTTATTACACCATCCTTCTTTGCATCTATACTATTCAATCAATTTAGTGTGGTTTTGTTTTCTCCAATGAACTTAGGGATTTTGAGTCTAAAATAAGGTTCGGTTTGGTTCTATCATAGATATTTAGGTTCTTATCATTTTTTGAATGAATTATTACATATGGTTGTGATTTCAAAATTAATGGTAGTTAGTTTATACATGGATTGAGGTTATTGTTTTTGTGAAAATATCATATATTACATGCTATTGAATTCTTCAGCGTTCTAAATTTTATTATTATCTAGTTATTAATGTACGTGATATTGTAGTTGGATTTATAAATAAATCTTCAACTTTTATTACACTTAAAATAAAAATAATTATAATAGTTTTCAATATTTCAATTTCTAAATAGATAATTTATATATAAAAATTTTTTATAGAAATTTCTAAATGTATCCTTGGTAATAATTTTTTTAAAAAAATGTAATTGGACCCAATTTGAGTGTTTGAATATAGAAATATGGATTTATGGAATTTATTAAATAGAAAATTGAATTTTGGGATTTTAAATGGTTTTAAAGAATGTAAATTTTTTATTTTTGAAATCTTTTTCTTCATGAAATGATTTCATCTATTGGATTTTTATTGTTTGGTGTTAAAAAATTTTTAATGCTGAGTCTAAAATGTTTTGAAAATGATATTTCATCTTGAGTTTGTTTTGAAAAGTTCATATTTACCACTTTTTAGAGGAGTTTTATATTGATGATGTGACCCTATATTGTCCTCATATAATATATATTTCTTAGAGTATAATGTAGTCCCAAAAATAAATCTGTATCATATTTATATCCATAAATGAGATCATTCATGTTTATTAATACCATGTATAAGACAGTGGTCTATCTAGTCTGGTCATATGACAATCCTATGGAGGATTTGGAAGAACTCATTACCCGTTGACGAAAATCATTAATTTTTGGGTCTCATAATGACTTATACCTTATAATTATTGTTACATGATAATGAATGCAGTGAGAATTGGTTCTTTGGATGTTAATTGTCTCTAATTATTTCAACCAAAATAATTGGGTGGTTCTTTCTGAAACATCCAATTACTCATGAGTTTGATGTTTTTCCCATTATCTGTGGTTTTAATCTTTTATGTTGGTGTATAATATCCTCAAGGTATAGTTTTTTCCTTAATATATTCAATTTAGACCAGAATATATAAAATCATGCATGAAGAAAATAAGTTCAGTGTGAGACTCGTACTTAACTCTCCCATTTGGGATATTCAAATAGAAGCGAAGTAAAAACATGTAACCATGATTAATGATATTAAAGATCTACTATATCTTAATAAAATGGTGATAATTGACTTATTGGGAAGTTATATATGATTATAAAAGTGAAATGGATCCCTCTAGGGACTAATTGGATTAAAGTCGATATTGATGGTTCAACTATAGTTGTTCCCTAACCAGTGGGTTGTGGTAGTATCTCGCAAAATTATTGGGGAATATAAAAGTTACTCACAATAAGTTACATGTAAATATAATTACATACAAGGAATAAAGTTGTGTATTAATCATGTTGTTATGTACAAATGGTGTTATATATGAAACAATAAATTGATCTAGAGTGATTTAATTATTATTGTTAAATCTTTGTAATATTTCACACGTATATTGGCGTAGAGGCTATATATATAATTGGAACAATTTCTAGAATTTATAGAGGGTTTCCATGTAATATTTTCTCACATATATAAGTAGTCCATCACAGTGGTTGATGCACTTTGAAATAAATCAATAGATGTTGAAGACACTAATTGGGCATTCATCCTTTCTGATTGTTTCTCTAAATTTTTTTTTATAATGTAAAATATGATTCATACTAACAGCTTGAACATTATACTATTTATTACATTAATTTTTTTACTTTAATATTATGGGATACAACCCAATGTTTTCAATGTTTTAGTATAGTAATGGAAGGAGAATCATAGTAACACTATTAATTTTCATGGCCTAGAAAACTATGTAGATATTGTGTACCTAATTATATAAATATATGGAGGAAATTGTACGGTTGATACATTTTCTACTAAACCATGTGTCCAAACCACTCATAGTTTTATATCCCCCATAAAATTTTTAATTAACTTAATTTCTCAAAAAATTAATTCTAATGGTGTTTATCATTCATTTTATGAAATCATTAAATAGTAATTATGACATGTTGATACTCTTAGGTTTCATTATGATTGATGCTTTGGGGATTTTTTCTTGTTTATATGATATTTATAATGTATGGTTTTGTGAAAATGGGGATTTTATGCAATGTTATTATTCAAAAACGAAATTCTATGGTGTATTTATAAAAGAAAATTGCGTTCTTTGGAGTGTTTTCAAAAGTAGTTTATTTTATTATTTAATTCGTGATGCTATAATTTTAACATGTGGTAAATCTGTAAAATGATTTTTTTATTTTTCAAAATGGTGTAAAATTACTTCAAAGGATTCTTTCCTGTTCATTATGTATGAATTTACAAACTGTGTTTTTCAATTATATATCAAATAGATGCATTTTTTAAATTCTAGTTTGGAAATTTGTTTTATCATGGTGTGTTTTGATCTAAAATTTTCTTTATTTAGAATTGGAATTATTTTATTCAATTTTAAAGCATTTATTAATTGTGTACATTAATTGGGTTATTTAGAGTATTCTATCCTGAAATAAATTCATGAAAATAAAAAATATTATCTATAGGGATGATCATTAGTGTGAATACTCTTATCATTTGAGATTGATCCTTCTAGCTAATGAATCTACCCAAATTCTAAATAGGTTTGTAGATAAAAAACATCTTTATCCTTGAAAGTGTCCTTGATTTATTGATTTTACCATTGTTATTAAATTTATAGTGATCGTGATTTTATCAAGGGTAAGGAGTTGTTAGATTGAATTTAAGGAATCATCAATTTTAAAGAAATACCAATGGCCTTTTCTGTTTATAATACATTAGGCTCAATAACCTTTATTTTTTAAAATATCTTTGATGGTGTATGCAGGCCATTTCATTATGTTTTTGTTATTCTCACGTTTTATAGTTTCTGATGGCTATGAAAACATAATTATCTAGACAAGGCCTTCAATTGAAAATTACATAAAATTTGTATTACAACCTATCCTGACATCTTTTGAATATGTTTTTTAGTGGTCTTTGTTGGTGGAATTGAACTAGGATGATTAAAATGAGTTTGATATTTGATGTTTGTTTTGTGAGAGTTGTTTTCATAAAAGAATTATTACTTCTTATAAGAAGAGAAGTTGGGTGTAATTTGGATCTCAATATTTATTTATTTTTTGATTTATGCATATTATGTTATAACATATTGATGTTTTTGGGAAAAAGTTATAGATTAATTCTGTAATGTTTTGGCATTCCACATTTATGAGATGTTTGTTGTTGATGTGTTTTCTCATACCTCATTCATTATAATAAATACCCCAATATCTAGTCATGTTTTATTAATTTTATCTATTTATTTATAAGGTATGAGATTTTAGTTTTGATGGTTTTAATATGAGAACCCTTGGGAGAGCTTGGGAAATTGGGATGATAGCAGTTTTAGTTTAGATTATTCACTGGATCCCACTCTTTTTTTACTTTTTTCAGGTTCACCATGGGTGGATATATAAGAAAATGGTCCCATGATTCACACCATTTATAATCATGGACATAGGGTTAGAGACCATGTTTATACTTTTCAAATGATTTTTTAGTTTTATTTAACTCATCCATCCTTAATTGAAGAGACAGTGACTGATCAATTGGCCTTTTTGCGTATTATAATTAAATTTTGGAAATTATTCATTCTGGATATTTAAAATCTATATCTTGAGTGAATTTTATAGTAGGTGAAGGATTTATATTTCTTAATAATTTTTAGGATAATTTTTAACTTTGGTAGAGTTTCAGTCTTCGGAGTGTCTAATTTAATGTCTCACAATTGATGATTAATTCTGAATAATGGGGGGACTAAGGACTGGTCTTCATCATTTATAATTCATATGTCTTTTGATATTGGTTTTATTGGTTCTTGAGGTTATTTAATGATATTCATGGATTTAGTTCCATTGAATTTGAGGAATTAGGTAGTTTTTATGGTTTCCATTTCTAAAAATTCACCCACCCCTTATATTGAGTATTGTGGGACTTAATTTTTTTTTCAGATTTGAACATTTATAATGATTTTTCATAGTTATATAGTCATATATTGGGATAAATTTTGAAACACTTGTGTCACTATAATTTAATATTCTATATTATTTTGGATTAATTTTTTTTGTTTTGATATTTTACATTGAAATTTATGAAAATTCGGTGCATTAAAAGATTAATATACTTGGGTGTGGGGTAAAAACATTCTGAAAAAACTTTTTAATAGGGTATCTTGTTCATTTTTTAAGTGAATGGTTAGTGTGCATGGGTGGAACATGGTGAGGGAAAGTTGTGTGTTTCTGAGTGAAATCATGCAATACCCCATTACTCTCTATGTGTTTATGAAACATTCATTCACAATTCAGGGCTACTATAAAAGATGAAATGTATATTTTTATACCTATTTTAAGTGGGGGAAACCAATTTGTTTCATGGTTTGGAAAATTGGGTGATTAAACTGTATGAGATTGTAGAATGAATCCACTAGAGGAAGCATGATTGGTGTATGTTTTGGTAAACTTTATATCATTCCCAGTTTTACTAAAAATAATTTTTACCTCTATCCCCTCAACATTTTTATAGTTTGGTCCCCCATTACACCCATTTGGGAATCAATGATCATGAAAGATAACCCATCCCTTTCATCCTTATCAAATCCTTGCTTTTCCTTTAGGTATTACAAACGATTTTCTAAGGAAAACCCCATTTTTCCTTTTCTTTTTCATTTGTTCCACCTCTATAATGATTTTCTACTTTTTTGGTTTTATAATATGAATCCTATAGTCCATGTAGCTAAAATTGGGTTTTTGTGTTTGTTATAACCAAATTATTTAGGAGTTAAGGGTTTGTAAAAGGAATTATGCTTCTTTCTTATACATCAACCATTGAATGAATTTAGTTTCCACTTGGGTTTAAGTAGGTTTTTATTTTGATTCCATTATTTAAAATTTCATTGAATGCTTTATTTTTTGAAATTTATTTTTTATGATGGAATAACTATGTGTGGTACTATTGTGGAATGTTTTAATATTTTCCCAATATTTATGTCACTTAAAATAAATTTAATTTAGATTATATTATAAATATCGGTTTCTAAATTGATAATTTAGGTTATTCAGTTGATTATAGAAATTCCTAAAGAGATTTTTCAAAATAACGTTCCCTATAAACAGTTTTTGACCCCATTTGGGTTATTTGAAGCATAAAACAATGGGTTGGGCGACTTTTTTAAAAAAAAATCATCTTGTGATTATAAAAGGATTAAAAGGGAGAAAATACTTCAATTTAAAAAGTGGATTGTTCTTGAAATATCATCATTTTTTGTATTTTTATGGTTTGGTAAAAAGGAAAAATTTCGAGGATTTGTTCAAATAAAGGAAATAAGAATTAAAATCAAAAATGTTTTTTAGAAGGAAAATTTTAGACATTAAAAATGAATTTTCACAATAATCTTCTAAACTACAATTGCACCCTCTAATTTTATTATTTTTTTGTCAATATTGAGTTTATGTAGGGGAATGTATATTTTTGTAAGAGATTAATAATTATGAAAACAAGTTGTTTCTTGGGAGGGGGTTAGAGGTGAGATAAGATATATTCTTTATGTATTAAAGTGATGGATTTTATATATTGGTTTCATAATTTGATGATTTATCACCTCAATTTTATTTCTTTCATGAGAACCATATCCTAAGAGAGAGTCCATGACTTGTGATACAGTAGTTTTGATTTCAAACTACATAGTATCCCATAGTTGTATATTTTTCTTTAGCTTGGGGCATACCCTCACCAAGGAATGTGAAGATAAGTCATACTGTTTTGTGGAAATGAATGTAAATATGGTTGAAACTTGTTTTAATGTTAATTAGTTTCAATGAAAGTCACAATTTAAGTTCTCATAAGCTGAATATGATATATAGTTTTAACATTTGATTCCATAGATAGGATTCACATCTCATCTTTCATTACATCCCATAATTTAATTTATTTACGGGGCATAATTATATTTTTATGTTTTTTATTACTTTAATAAATCAATTTTTTAAATGGATCTTGTTTTTATAGTATTTTAAATTCATTCATCTTAGATTTATTAATAAATGGATAATTCTATGAGGATTTTAAAATTGTGATTTCTTTGAGAAGTGACAATATTGTTATATTAATGAGTTATATGGAATGTTTTTAAGATGATAAGAATGGTTTTAAACTATTCTAATAAACTTTAATGTTTGTATTCATGGTTTCTAAAATAATTTATCTTATGTGGTTAGTTTCACACTTTATATCATATAATGGGTAGATTTTCTTATAGTATGGAATACGGTATGATATTTTAACGAATGTCTAATTTTACTTTTTTTAAATTATAGTTCTGTGTATAATTAATGAAAAAACTATTGAATGGAATTTAAAATTATTTTGTGTCATATCCTAATGGGAACATTTTTCTTACACCCTACATAAACATTAATGTGTTTGAATATAGTTTTAAATATTTTCATTAAGGTTATAATTTTTGATGTCATGCAGTTTTCATTTATGTCAGTCCATTTATGGATGTGTTGGGATGTAGTGATTGACCATGAGTCATGTGAAGGTCATTTTGACATGTTTCAGTTAGTTTTATTTTTTGGATTATTATATATTGGCCTAGTGAGATTGTTGTTTGATTTATTTATCAATTGGATTTATTATATATATTCAGGTTATTTTTTTATATGGTTTTTTATCAGAAGATATTTTTTATAATTATTAAGTAGGTTTATCTATGTTTTTAAAATTTTCATTACATTTTTAGTTTGTAATTTTTAAAATATTTTTTTATTTAAATCATGGAGATCAAATGTATGGGAACGATAATCCATATTATTATAATTTTTTTACTTATTTCCATATTTTAATCTGAGGGTATGGTTATTCCAAATCTGTAGTTATTTGATTCCTTGGAATATATTACCAAACTATTTCTATTAATATTATTTTTTAGGCCTTACTATGATCTATTTTAGGTGTCATTTCAAGCCAACCCAGGTTGGTTCATGACATGGGGGTTCACTTAACAAAAGCAATTTCTACCAAAGAGGGACCCTAACAGGATATAGACATGATGGATAAGTACATAGTAATTTTATGAATAATAAATTTCTATTACTACCTAGATTTTGGAAATGATCCCCATAAAAATGATTTTCTTCTTTCATGTTTCTATGGTGTAATAGAGTTGGTTTTGTCTCATTCTCAGGGGGGTCTAATTAATACCCATCGAAATTTTTTTTGAGTGACTACACCTCATAGGTCATACTATTTCTACTAGCCACAATTGAAATCCTTTCTTCATGAATCCATTTAAAATAGATTCACACATCACCCAACGTTTATATGTGATATTTTCCAAGGATTGGATTGCCTCCTTTTACTCGATACCAACAAAAATGATCCTCAAAAAACACATAACACAATTATATGTTTTCCTAAAAATATTCGGACACTAACATGTCACAAAACTTTATTTTTGAGGTATTATGTGATTTAGAAATACCTAACATAAATCTATATAAAACCCTCAATTTTAAACTCATTAAACATATATTTCTTACCTAAAACACATTCATTAATAGTAAGAATTTTTTATTCAAGATTAATTGCGATAAAATTAATTATGAATTTATTATTATCCATACTCATTTAAAATTTCTAGGTAACACCATACAGAAATATGGGATGAGCATATATAAGCACATTATCACATAAAAATGATAATAAACTCACTAGAAAATGAAATATATTAAATACAAATAATTCGAATATAATTTATATAAATAGAATATAGAATATATATAGATCTTATAGAATATCATAAACATATTTTACATCATAAAATCAAACAAATTAATATGATTAAATCATTACTTATACATATGGAATATATACAAGATCAAAATACAAACATGCAAACACTAACATTGGAAATATTATAATCATAATATTTCCTTGTTTTTCTACATTTATGTAACCTATAATAAATCATAATTGAATAACATAACTGGTTAATGCCTATATAACATCACTTGGGAAGAAATAATTACATAATTAATTAATGGGTTGTAATATATGGCCACCCATAACCATATATAATATCCAATAATCACAAAATTTATAAAACACATAAGATATCTTATTTAAATAAATAATCATATGCACAAATTTTGTTCCTAAGAAAGAAAATAAATGAAATAGAATAGGTTGTATAATTACACATGAGAATGAGAATTAAATAAAATAATAATGTTAATCAGTCAATAAAAATAAGAGAAAGAAAATTCGTAGAAAATATTCAACTTAAATTTTAGAGAAACATAAATAAAATTGTTGTAAAATAGTATTGGAAGTTATTAAGATACAACATTATTCCTTCAATGATGAATCTATGTTAATTTTTATTTTGAGAATAAATTTTAATGGGTGATTACTTATTGTAGATGTGAAATACATTTATTATATAATTATAGATAATTATTTAATTTAATTAAATGTAATATTTGAATAAATATTTCATGTTCCAAGTCTATAATATTCATTATTATTGATGTCAAATAGTCAGAAATGACAAAAACAATTCCTATATAATTTGGTTCAATTGTAGTTTAATAGTTTGATGATAGATTTGTAATTTATTTTATAGAGTTAAAATATCTATATTCATTGAATATAATGTATATTTTTTAAATACAGTCATCAATATATTATTTAAAAAGAAAATAAATTTTATTGAAATTTAATTTATATATATTGCTAAGAATGTTGGAATGTATATGTCTTACTTGTGGTGATAATATAAATTTGAGAACAATAAAATATATACACATTATAATATAAAATGTTGAACGATTTCGCAACTATTAAAATTTAGTAATTCAAAAGAAATTAAATATATATTAAATAAATTATTATAATCAATATAGGGGCCTAATTCAACACTAGTATATATGGTTTTATGTGTATATATCAACCATGAGGAATTTCTTTCATACCATATAGATTTATCATAATCAAAAATGATTATTAATACCACACCCATTAGTTGAATATCATAACCCAATGTGGATTATACAAAAAAATGGATGAAAATAAAAGAAAATAGATATGTAAATGATAAAAAAATGAAAAAAATGAATTATAGAGTTATTATTTATGCATGTTATAAATTAAAGAAGATAAATTAATGATTATATCCACTTTCTCGACATGATTAGATTTATAAATGTAGTTTAGGATTACTATAATTAAAAAATAGAAAGAAAAATATAAATGAAGAATAAAAGTAATTCATAACATTATTGATATAAAAAAATTACTACATTTCTTTAGGCATTTGGTTGAGAAAAGAATTTGAAATTTTTTACTTAAAAAATAGAGAACATTATAAATTAAATGGATATATAAAATTTGAGAAAATCATGCATCAAATGATAGTTTTGAGAAGAGAGATACCCCCTAATTTTTATAACTTTCATGCTTAATCATATAATTTGAGTTTTCAAATAGAAGGATATTTTTAGAATTAAATTTTTAATATTTAAATCACTTCTCACGCATCATAATTACCCATTATTACCATCTATAAAAAATATATTTCTATCCTTATCACTTAAGAATAATTAAATTACCTATTTTCACTTTTCACATGGTTAATAAGCATTTCCTTAAAATTATAAAAGCATTTCTATAATTATTAATAAATATAATGCATCTTTATTATTTATATATAATATATAAGTCATTTTCTATACCTTACTCCATTAAAAAGTTCCATATTTTTATAAAGTATTACAAAATATTGAAGATAATTATTTAATAACATTTGTAACAATTTAATTGAAACTTAAACCCCTATTCATAATAAAAATTGAAATTTGATTGTATCCATTAATAGATTACAATGTTAAATAAAAATATTGAATTCCCAAATAAACATGTAATATAGTAAATGAAATATATATAAATAAAAATAACATTTCTAAATATGTACCGTGAATTTTTTTTAAAAACATTTATTTTAAATCATAGAAAAAATTTAGTATCATAACTATTTATTAAAAGCCTTTAAAAATGATTTTCATATAATTTTTACATTGGGGTTAAAATTCAAAATTTATTAATTTTAAATAAATAAACAATTATTACATATTAAATTTTATGATAAGCACTAGTAATATATTTATATATTGTTTTTATCAAACAAAATATGTTTCAAAAAAACCTATTGATCATTTCATACTATTCCATAATTCTTTTTAATGTTATCATAATAATATATATAATTATAAATCCATTAAAATAAATATTTATCATTGAATTTTTAATAATTATTAAATCATATCAAAATAATATATATCAAGAATATGGATATTATTTATCCTTTAGATATAACCACTTTTATACCCTATAATAAACACATACACACAAACACAAACACACACAAACACACAGAGATATAGACGATATTATTTTTAATGGATAAATTTATAAAATCCTAAAAATTAATATAAATTTAAATATATATAATATATTATAACTAAATAAATTAATTAAATATTTCTACATGTGAAATGATATAAATAAAAAAATTTACCATTAAAAAAATATTTTGTAACATTATGTAAACTTAATTTATTAATATTTAAATATTCTCTCATAAATTTTATTAAAATTACCAAATTACTCATATAATCTACATCAAATATCTTTTTTCAATTATCATATTATGAATACCCAATTTTTCATGTTAACACTATTTATATTAACAATATATATATATATATATATATAATAGATATATATCCAATGCCCATATAGGAGTCGTATTATCTTTTTCTTTTTTATATGTACCCTTGTATACATGTTAAAAAAAGTTGATTCAAATCCCTCATTTATTTAGAAAAATTTCTAACATATCTATAAATATTTTACTTCCATACAAGAGTATACATTATAACATGATTTAAATGGGTGACGACATTAAATAATATTTTAATATTTAATTATTTTTATTTACTTGAATTTATTTTTCCACTATATTTTCATTAATATTTCAGAATTTATGCATCATTCATTTTCATTTTTATATTATAAAAAAATATTAAAATGATAATTTATCTACAAATTATTTAGGATTTTTTAATAAAAATCATTTATTATATATAATAAAATTTTATTTCACAAAGAATAATATTTAACATATAATTTAGGAAAATAAAATATATTCTAAATTTTTGTGTTTCATTTTTTCCTTAAGGAAACATAGTCTTACAAATTTTTACACATTCAAAAAACATATATCGTTGTTAATTCCTTCAAATGTTAATATATAAAATATTAATATTCATGATATATCCATGAAAAATTATAAAAAATTATTAACTTACAGAAAAATTCATTCTCATAATAAAATAATATTTTCAACTCACTATCAATTTATGATTTATAATATAGTTTGAAATATTTCATAGTAATAATGTATTTCATGTTATCACAAAACTAAAATCATAACATTCTAGAATCCATAATTGTTTTATGGGTAGTTTTTGTAGACACAAACTATGAGTGACCATGAAGTTTAATAATACTTTAAAAACATTTTTTAAATCATTTACTTATTTTTTACAAATTAATTTTATATTATTTTATCCAAATTTATTTTGACCCAAATATTGTTTTAAAAATGTATTCTTTTTAACATAATGTTATAAAACATTTACCTGAAAATGATTTTTATAAAATTATATGATAATTTCGTATTTTTTATTTGAAAATGTGGTTCATTTAATACAAATTTGATATTTCTAAATATAATAAATTTGAAAACTATGAAAATAAAATTTTCCCAAAGATATAACTACACAAAAAATCTTCATGATTATTATGTGAAAAATATAAATGTGTCATTTTGAATAATTGATAAATTCTTTTATGATACTCTAATGAACCAATATTAACATACTTGGACCTTACAAAACATTTTTGGAAAACATAATATATTAAAAAAAATATTCCCAAAGACCATATTAGTTTAGTGTCTTTAGAAACATAGAACACAAATATATATTCTATTGAATGATCTTCAATGTTTCCCACAAATATCTTCCCCTTTATTACCCCTACTTAAAATCATTCTTTATAACCTGGGGAAAATGAAACAAATGATTGGGTGAGATCAAATGCTCAATAAGTGTAAACAAAGGAGTTATAAATAAAAACATAAACATAAGGGTATAGGAATATGAAATTATAACCTACATATCAAAGATCATAATCTAAGGACTTAAAAATTATTAAGACCCAAATAATAAATTAATAAATATTAAAAAAAAATGAATTTTGGAGAACATGTAAACATAGGAAATAATTTCGTTCATTTTTGGTAAATCCATTACTGATCTGAGTACACCCCTCTTTCCATCCACCTATTACTGAATCATGATAATTTCACTTTCTAGTCATGCCTATCTCATGATATATAAATCTTACCTAACGAATTGGAGGTAGATATAGGTCACACCTATCACATAATGAAAACCATACATATGTGTCTTTTCAAAAACCAAGATGATATGAAATCCAACCCGACACCCATCCATGTCTGTGGCATGGCCCGAAGGGCATTCCAAATCCCCATAGGCTGCTAACTAGTGTCATACATCAGATATAATCCAAATGGGAAAAACTTTATCACAAAAATGAGGTCAATAAACTAAAATAGAAAAGATAAAAAAACTAACAACATAATCTAAAGTGAATAAACAAATAGATTCAGTTACAAGATAAAACTAAACAAATATGAAAAAAACAAATACCAAAATTCTATTGAGGTGATCTATACATGAATTAAATTTTCCATGATCCATTTAAATCATCGATCCCAAACCTGAACCTGAACTTTCATAAAGTATCGGGTCAATCGACATCGAAAGGAACAAGTCAGATGTGATCTAAATAGCTTAGTAGGAAACCAGAAATGTGTCCATGCATTTATTTTTTTGAAAACAATCCACTAACTCTAGTTTAAAATACAAACATGAAAAAATAGTTTCACTTTTTAAATAATTAAACACATTTTCTCAAATTTCAAAACATTTCAAAGCACATCATCATTTTCAATTCAAGGATACCATTTAAAAACCAAAACCCAAGATAATACCTAAGAGAAACAATAATGAGATATGTTAATTTACATAAGTAGTAGAATATGAAAACTATATAAAACATATGTAAACATACACATACGATTTAGTAACCCTGGTAATTTCTTAAACATCCCATCCAAATCCCTGGGACCTACTCAGTTTAGAACCACCTGCCAGCATATGGTGAATTTCCTTAGTTTATAACCAATTGGATACCCACAACTAACCAATCCAGTGGCACATCCCACCTAGCCTCTCTGCTAATCTAGGCGGCACCAACCAATATAATCAGGGTTGATCAACAACCCTCACTTGACCCTCTAAATTATGCTATGGAAATCCTAGTTAATAGTATACTATGTAAGTAGAATTCCCTCACATGAATGACTCACCTAACATTCCATCACCACATTTGCCTACCCCAAACACTGACACCACTATATGATTACCCATATAAGAAAATCCCTCAATAAAAGATCCTGACAAACAACAAGCCATATATAAGTTTCAATAGGGCCATCACATCACAAAATAATCAAAAACAATTATCGAAACATTAAAAGGTCCTTACTGGGAATTTATACATTCTAACCCATTATTCATTTAAAAACATCATAACATGCCAAACCATGACTTACACTCTTTATATTCCAATATAATAAATATTCGATAAATCATTTATAAAACAACATTAAACACCAATTTAAATTTATACTACCAAATGAGCCTCTGATTTTTAAATACAAATTCACTTCCAACACCATTTAAAATCCTAGATGAATTGCATATAAAGAAACCAAAAGTTCCAAACGAGCATTCATTTCATTTAGAAACCAACCATTTCTCAATGCTCCATATGGAAAATTTATTCCAATTCGATTTTAAAACCACTTTCATTTCATTGGAATCTTTAGGAACTACTGTAAAAGCATCATGAGATTGAAGAATGAATGAATGAGGGAAAGTTGATAGGTGGCTAAAATCATGGTTTTTATGTCGACCAAATTCATCAAAGACCATTACCATCTGTTGGTTCATCCATCTATATTCTTGGGGAATTTTTTTTTGTTCCCACGTAAAATGATACACCCCAAGAATCCATGACATCCCTCCATGACCTATTTTAAGGAAACGTCCCATGTTCTCTAACCAATGAAATAATCCATAAATAAACATCATGCCTTAAAAGTTACCAATGTGAACACAAAAAATTCCAAAAATGTTTTCATAATGTAAATAAGGCTAAAAAATCACAAAATGACCAATTTCAGTTTTAATGAAGATGAAAAATTCCAACAAACACCTCAAATTCACATAAACTTTTTCATATTCTATGAATCCCTTTGAATTTTTTTAACAATGTATACCAATAATAAAACACTTCAATAAACTAAACATGTTAATTATAATGGTGCAAATCATGTTTATAAATTAATTAAAAACCCTAAGAATCAATAGAATAAATCAGAAAGGAAAATCCTGAAGACACTTACCTCAACTGTGTTCCAACGTGATAAAACACTCATAAAAGGTAAATTGGGGCCCCAAGGACGATTAATACACCCTTTATACAAATAAAACTGAGATACACAACTTCCCTAACATCTGAGGATCATCCAAGATTGGTCCTACCAATGAAGAACACTGAAAAAAAGTTGGGAAGTGATAAAGGAGAGAAAAATGGACAAAAACCCATATAAATCAACTTGAATTTGATGGAGGATCATCCATGGAGGTGGAGGATCAAAGGAGTTGGTTTTGGGAACCCTCCCATGCACCAAAATCAACCAATGATAGAGAGGCACAATTTAAAGTTAAAAATATTGGTGAGAGAGGAATGGATTTTTTACTTTTAAAATTTCTTGGTAACTTTCATGGTTTGGACGCACGGTTTATCAATTTGTGCCCCAACCATGTTGTAGTTGTTTTCCAAGAAGGGAATGTCTTCATGACATACCTACATTGTTTGGCCTACCGTTATGGAACCATTCAATAGATTCTATGAACCTCCAGGTACTGCTTCATGTGTACTTATGTTGAACCACATAGTTTCCACTAACCATGTGATGCCTATGCACAGGCCCAAAATCCACCCATACTTCCAAATTTGGAAAATTTTACCTGAGACACAACAAAAACATAAATTGGAACGATCAAAGAACAATAAGGGAATAAAATAATGAAGTATCCTAGGTTGTTGTGTGACAATTATTCCCCCCACAGAAATATTATCCCTATAGAAAGTCACCCAACTGAAATATAAATTATATTTGAACCCATGTTTGATCAAAATCGAGATAAACCATGAACCTAGTTGTGATTACTCATTCCATAGGTCACACTCGATTAATCAAGAAGAGACCACATTATGAAAATTAGGCGAGAACATGAGGGGGTTATCCCCACCATAAGAACATAGCTAATATAAAAACATTTAAACCCCCATAATGACATCACCTACATGGGAACCCCACCACTCTACTCCATTCCATTTAACATGGGAACTCCCAACACGGATCTCATCTAGTTTCTCCAAAAAAAACTAAACCACACCATTATGAAATAAATTAAAACCCCACTACAAGGAAACCTAGTAAACATACACACTAGGAAGAGGGAATTCCCAACACACACCAGAAATCTCCCACACAAGATGGACCCCTAACACTAGTGTAAATTCTCAAAATAACCTAAAAAAATTGAACACACTTTCCACGAATTCCAAAAAACTAAGTAAATTCCAAATTATCACTAACAAAATAAAACCAACCCTCACAATGTTTGATCACACATTAAAAAAATAATTTTCCTAAAAGCAACATTAATAGGAACACAACCATTTAGAATATAAAATAAAAATTTCATTACACTTTTATAACTAATGATGAAATTATAATATCATGAAAAAGAACATGGAAACATTAAAGGTATTCATCCCAACATGGGAGACAAAATTGTATCAAGATCTTCCAAATCCATTGGAAACTCCGAACCATGAAGGATCTTCACTCCAAGGCCTATGGATAGTTCCCCAATAACTGAAGAATCTATTTACTCATAGTCAGGCACTCATATCCTCCGATCAAAACACCTTCTTCAATAAATACTTCATAATGAACTTCTCTAGATGATGCAAACAACCACAATGATACTGGGTCTTTAGAGGGATGTTACAAGACGGTTTTGAGTAGCCAAACCGGCCACATTGGTGGAACACAAAAGAAATGTCTGACAAACAAGGTTCCAAAACTAATGAGGGAGACTCCTTAGAGGTAGGTTCTCTGGAATGCACACCTCATAAGATGTGGATCCTTTACAAGTAGTAAGAGACATCGGATTTCTAGATTCATGTACTATGTATACCAACTCATCTAGAAACATGTCATCCACCATCTTCTCAAAATGAAATTCCTTAGATGAGGGGACCCACTCATTGGTCTCTGGATGAATACCCCCAAGGAAAAGATAAACCTTCAGTATATCTTATGACACCACCTACGAATAAAAGGAAACTAGATCTTTGATGTGGTCAACATAGGCCTTCACTATCTGTTAGACCTAATGAATACTCATGAGATCATAGCTATAACAACCCGGACCCGGCTGGCCACCCGAACAGTGCCAAACGGGTCAGGTGTCACTAAAATAGGCGCACCTCCCTTGAATGCAAAAGGCTGCCCACTAGAAGCGAGGGTCTGTTAGGTATAGTGGGGAGGCTATAGCATCATGGAGGATCATAAGAATGGTACTAGTCTGAGTATAATACCAAAATATGCAGCGGAAATAAATTACTCAACAGACTCGAACCAGACCCGCAAGGCAGAAGCATATTCATTATCAATAAACTGAAGAAGCAAAATAGAAAACAACGACTGTGGAAAGTATATAGAACAAAATGCCAGCAATCAACTACAACAACTACTGTAAACAACCAACCATGCATCCAAAGCAGGTTATACACAACTGAATATAAAAAGGATGCCAATGGCTAACCAACAGTAGCTACAACAAGAAACCATGCTGATACAGAAAAGTAAACATAGCAAAGTAAACCCCAACTAGGTATGACCTCAAGGTCCATACCATATCCATGCAACAACTAACGCTGCCCCATCTCCTGAAGCTGACCTCTTTCCTGCATGTAAGTCCATAAAGTCTGCACGCCTCCCGGAGGGCCCGTGCTGGGTGTGAGACAAATCTCAGTAGAATACCAGCCGACGGTTCATACCAAATATATGTGTTTAAGTAGTCATGTATATACAAGGAAAGAAGAAATCAGTACAATTCACAAATAAACACAAACTCCACTGGTGCTCAACAACCACCATGGAGTGTCACCTACTTCGGCCAATGCTGGAATCTCTGTCGTGTAACCCAACACCTTGTGCCACCTGACACCACGTGTATCAAGTACCAACATCCCGAAGGCATACCCAGAAATAGTATCTTGGCACCATGTGCCTCCTGACACCTCATTTCTCAAGTACCGACGTTCCAAAGGCATGCCCAAAATAGTAACCTGGCACCTTGTACCTCCTAACACATTGTGTCTCAAGTACTGACGTCCCGAAAGCACGCCCATCCCATGAAGGCTCCTCACCTCCCACGTGGCTTTCTACGACAAGCACCCCCAACCAAAATACCTAACCGCAACTACAGGGGCCTCTACCCACCCGAGTGGTCAAAACCACCTCATCATGGAGTATCTCTGTGTGCACACTACTCAATGTTCTGGTGAGTGGTAATCACCAAAATAGTCCTAAACTGTCACGACCCGTCCTCGGGGCCCGTGCCGTGACTACCCCAAGCCCGCCTTCCATAGGCCAGGGGCTGGCGACTAGCACCAAGGCGTAAAATCCCGGTAAACAGGGAAGGCATTTCCTTTATAAGTAACAACCACCACAGAGTCAGCAAGAGGAAAGTAACTACAAAGTGCAGAAAAGTAAAGGGGGCCGGAATACAAGCCCAACTGAAAGTACAACTGAAAAAGTAAAGAACAGCAACTGAAGGAAAGACGGAAGCCTCGTGTCGTCCACTGGCAATCCCACCTGAAGGGTGGGTACAGATATCCTCCAGGCTCCTCGTGTCCCACGTCCGCTCCGAGAACGTCCCGCCCAGTGGTCCGCCTCCAGGTACCATCCTGCTCTACGCCCCAACCTAGATCAGCGCTGTCCGTCGTCTGCATCCAACACAACAAGGTGCGGGCATAGCCCGTGCAGGGGTGAGTATAAGCTACTCAGTAAGGACCCCGAGACCCCCGAAGGTCTCCCGAAATCCACAAAGGATATAGCACAAAAGAAAGGTGCAATCACGAAGTAACATCTGACTCGACTTAGGTATATGCCCATACATATACCTAAGTCCCCAATTCTAGCTCTGCTCACGAGCTCAAGAACAACTCAATCCACACAGGAAAGCAAGAGTCAAATCCACAAGGAGAGTAAACAGTAAATCCACATAGGATAGTTCAACACAATCCACAAAGAAGAGTAACATAAGATTCAGCTCAACCAGGTATACTTTTTCAGATGACGTCAAGGATGATCACTGATCCATCTAAGTCGTCGGACCCACGAAGGATCGATAGGTACTAACCCCCGCAAAAGACCCACACAGGATCGGGCTCACACAGAACCTGTAGGCAGTGGCTCACACAGAACCGGTAGTAAGGACCCACACAGGATCGGGCCCACACAGGACCTGTAGCACTGATCCACGTGGGATCGCTGAGTGCAGTAGTCGACGCAGTCCACTGAGGATCTCTGCACAGTTGTCGCCGCAGTCCACGAAGGATCTCTGCTCTGTCTTCGTCGCAGTCCACGAAGGATCTCTGCTCTGTCGTCGAAGTCACAGCCAGCACTAGGGTTCCCGCACACAGCGAGCTCGTTTAGGAGGGTCCGCTCCACGTGCCGAGAGGCTAATACATCAACTGACACGCAGTCCGAAGTTGATGTATCCAAAAGTTCCGTATCGACAACAGGATCTCAACGCAACAGACGGCGCGTCAATCGGACGCCCGGTCTGAGAGTTATTGGCATTTTCGTCCCAGGGGCCCGGTTGGTTTTTTAGGGCTAAACCGACCCGACCGTACTCCGACTGTGTCCGATCCTCGGGCGGAGTATGCCAAAAGTTCCGTCTCACTTAGAGGAAACTACCACAGCTGATGGTACGTCGATCAGACGTCCGTAGCTCAAGTTATGAGCGTTTCCGCTCCGAGGGCCCGGTTGGTTTCGTGTACGAACCA
This sequence comes from Viscum album, assembly GCA_963277665.1. Taxonomy (NCBI): domain Eukaryota; kingdom Viridiplantae; phylum Streptophyta; class Magnoliopsida; order Santalales; family Viscaceae; genus Viscum; species Viscum album. The sequence continues at coordinate 881,943,808 of OY728132.1, forward strand.
ACCCGGCCGAACCCAAAGTCTTCCGAAACCTTGAGTGTAAAATACCGAAACGACCGTATCGATCCAAGGATCGTGTAGCCGCTGACGGTTCATCAATCAGAGGTCCCAGGCCCAAGATATGGGCAAAAGACCGAAGAGGGCCCGAAAACGGGGGTTCTGGGCCCGGGGCGACCCGGCCCGACCCGGCTAGGCCGGGTCCGGTCCGGCCTGGGCGCGGCCCGGCCGACCGGACCGGCCAGCTCGGCTTCGGCCGAGCGGCCGAAGAAACCGCCGCGGGTTTGACCCGCGGCTTGGAGGCACGCGGCCCGCGCGGGCCGCGTGCTGGGTGGCCGGACCGCGGACGCGGTCCGGCGGTTCGCCGCCACCGCGGCCGAGCCGCGGCGGATTCCTTCGGCGGCGCGCCGGGCGCCGCCGCCGCCGCCTTCCGCGGGCCGCCGGAGTTGCTCCGGTGGCCCGTTTTGCCTCCCTTCTGCGCCATAGCTCCTCCCGAGGGCCGATCTTCCCTGCGGGATCAACGGATCGCCCCTGCCGCACGGTTCGTCGTCGTCCGCCAAATCCGCACAACAAAAAGATCGGCGGAGGGTTTCCGGGTCTTGTTTGTTAGACCCGCACTCTCCGCGTTAGTCATAAAATCAACGGGAGGAAAAGAAATAACCAATAAACAATTTTAAATAAATTAAAATTGTTCCGTGATCGGGTTCATTATTTAAAAGAATAAACACGGGAAATAAAACATTCCAACAACCCCTACCTCGAAGTCGCCGTCGGACGTGAGGTCGTCGCGGAATCGCTCGTCGCGAAAGGAGGGGATCGTCACGTCGTCGCGGAAGAGACGTTCATCGCACCGCGGAAAAAACGTCACGCCGACGATCTCTGGATCTAGAACAAAAGGATTTAATTAATTAAATCTGTTGTCATTGAAATTAAAAAGGGAGAATTAAACGATTCGTTTCTCACCTTAGTTGCCGAACGAGGATCGGCTGCGGAAGAAGAGGCGTCGCCGAAAAACGTCGCGGGTAGAGCTCGTCGACGTCGCAGATCACAGTGTGCGTCGTCAAATTCCAGTTCCGGCGTTCTTCGCGTTCTTCGCGTTCTTCGCGGGGAGGGTGGAGGCTCAGAGGATTCGCACAACAGGAGGATCCTCCAAAATAGACAAGTTTGTCTATTTTATTAATTTGCCAACGAACGCAAACGCGTAAGTAACGACCCATTAAATTCGTTGAATTAATTCAACGAATGAAACAGCCTATTTAATTCACGAAATAAACCGCCCAATTAAATGGTCTGTTAAGAATTAAAGAAAATGCGCTGGTTGACTTTTCAGTTACTTTGACGGGTTTTCGCGGGTGCGTTACTTAGCGAAAGAAACGGCGGGGCTCGTGCGGGCCACACCTCACAAATATCCTACCAAGAGGGTAGGATATTTCCAGATAGCACCCTATCCGCTTTAACTCAGCTCAAGTGGCTTTCAAGTGACTTCCTAGCAGCTTATGTGAAATAAAATAAAGTTGTCGCACAAATTTTATTTTCTTTCTGACTTAAAGCCCCAAAATTTAAAAACCATGTCTGAGAAAACACAACTCCGGAAGAGGCGTTTCTAAGCAAATACCGGCGCTACGATTTCATCGGTGCCCTCAGAATTCGATTCCGGGCACCGGTTCAAAAGATAGAAAACCCCGCTCGTCCGTTCACTGAACGTACCCGAGCCAAACTTCGGAAAATGATTCCGGGTACACCAGGCCTCGGAATCAGGCGCCGTCAGAAACTGCGTTCTTGTAAAATTCCAATGAAAATTAAGAAAAAAATTTTCTTTAAATTTACGGGTCTTTACATTACTCCCACCTCAGGACTTTACGTCCTCGTAAAGATACATCAAAAACTAGGGGAACAAATGGGGGTACTGAGCACGCATCTGAGCCTCCCGCTCCCAAGTGCTCTCCTAGAGGTTCCCGTGCTGCCATCTGACACGCACAAGAGGAATCGACCGCCCACGTAGGACCCGCTCCTGTCAATCCTCGATCTCCACTGGGACCTCCGCAAAAGTCCCCCATCGTCCACCTCCAGCTCCCCAAAGTCGATGATGTGTGTCGGGTCGTGCACGTATCTCCTCAGCTGAGACACGTGGAAGACGTCATGCACCCGGTGTAACTGAGGTGGTAGAGCTAGGCGATAAGCCACCTCTCCTATCCTGCTGAGGACCTGGAAATGCCCGATGAAGCGTGGAGACAACTTGCCGCCTCGGCCAAATCTCCGTAAACCACGTCGAGGTGAGACACGCAAAAAAGACGTGGTCTCCATCCTCAAACTCTAGTGGCCTCCGCCTCCTGTCAGCATATGACTTCTGCCAGCTCTGAGCTGTCCTCATCCTCTCCTGGATGATCTGGACCTTCTCTGTCGTGGCTCAGACCATCTCTGGTCCCACGAGTGCTGACTCCCCAGGGTCTGTCCAGCACAACGGTGATCTGCAGGGTCTGCCGTACAACGCCTCGTATGGTGCCATCCCGATGGTGGAGTGGTAGCTGTTGTTGTACGCGAACTCAACCGAGGGTAGGTGGTCCTCCCAGCTGCGACCAAAGTCGAGAAAACATGCACGGAGCATGTCCTCGAGTGTCTGTATGGTCCTCTCAGTCTGACCATCCGTCTGAGGGTGGAAGGCTGTGCTCAGATGGAGCCGCGTCCCGAACGCCTCCTGCAACCCCTTCCAAAGCCGGGAAGTGAAACGAGAATCTCGATCGGAGACGATAGACGATGGCACACTGTGAAGCCGTACGATCTCCTGGACGTAAAGACGTCCCAAGCTCTCCACTGAGCCCTGCTCTCTGATGGGTAAGAAGTGTGCCGACTTGGTGAGTCGGTCGACAATCACCCAAATGGAGTCGTGACCTCTGGAAGTGCGTGGAAGTCCAGTCACGAAGTCCATAGATATGCCGTCCCACTTCCACTCCGGGACCTCCAAGGGTTGTACCAAGCCTGCTGGTACCTGATGCTCTTCCTTCACCTGCTGGCAGGTGAGGCATCGAGAAACGAACTCTGCCACAGCTTTCATCATGCCCGGCCACCAGTGCTGTCGTCTGAGATCCTGGTACATCTTCGCCACTCCGGGATTCACCGCCAAGGGAGAAGTGTGAAACTCTCTCAGCACCTCCTCTCGTAAAGCGACTGGTACGAAGGTACGTCCTCTGAAAAGGATGTCGTGCTCTGTTCCAAGGGAGAAGCCATCAGGCGACTGACTTGAGGATATCAGTACAGGCCGGGTCTCATAGTCAGCGTCCCCACGCTGAGCCTCTCTGACCCGCTGTAGAAGTGGAGGAGAGACTGTGAGAGATTGAAGAAAGGATGCTCCGTCTCTATCCACGAAGGATATCTATATAGAGGCTAGCTGCTCCGTCGCCTCCTCAAGTAGCTGAATGCCCGTCCTCCTGCTGAGGGCATCGGCTACCACGTTCCCCTTCCCAGGAGTATAGACTATCTCAAAGTCATAGTCCTGGAGGAACTCAAGCCATCTCCGCTGTCTCAGGTTCAGGTCCTTCTAAGAGAAGATATACCTGAGACTCTGGTGGTCAGAAAAGACAGTGAAGTGCTCGCCCATCAGATAGTGCCGCCAAGTCTTCAGAGTGAAGACCACTGCTGCTAACTCCAGGTCATGAGTGGCGTAGTTTTGCTCATGCGGCCTCAACTGACGTGATCCGTAGGCGATCACGGCCCGCTCCTGCATCAGGACGCACCCGAGTCCAGTCTCTGATGCATCGCAGTAAACTACGTATCCAACTCCCTCCTCAGGCAACCTCAAGATAGGTGCGCTGGTCAATCTCTGTCTCAGCTCCTGGAAGCTCTGCTGACATCTGTCTGACCACACAAAGGGTTTCCCCTTCTTTTTCAAGGCTGAGAGTGGTGCCGCAACTCTGGAGAAGTCTGGCACAAATCTCCGATAGTATCCGGCTAGGCCCAAGAAGCTCCGCACCTCCGTCACGCTCCTGGGTGGCTCCCAAGCTAGCACTGCCTCGATCTTCGCGGGATCAACTGCAACTCCCGCCTCAGAGATGACGTGCCCCAAGAAGTGGACCTCACGTAACCAGAACTGGTACTTTGAGAGGTTTCCATAAAGCTGGTGCTCTCGGAGTGTGTCTAGCACAACTCGCAGGTGGTAGGCATGCTCCTCCTCAGTCGTCGAGTATACCAAAATATCGTCAATGAAGACCACGACAAATCGGTCGAGGTATGGCTGGAAGATCCTGTTCATGAGGCTCATGAACACTGCTGGAGCATTGGTTATGCCGAATGGCATAACCAAGAACTCATAATGGCCATACCGACACCTGAAGGCCGTCTTCTGCACGTCCTCGTCTCGAAATCTGAGCTGATGATAGCCTGACCGGAGGTCTATCTTCGAGAACCACCGCGCTCCCTTGAGCTGATCGAAGAGGTCATCAATCCGTGGCAGCGGATACTTGTTCCTCACTGTCACCTGGTTCAGGCGACGATAGTCGACACACAGTCGCAAGCTCCCGTCCGCCTTCTTGGCGAACAATATCGGGGAAGCCCAGGGTGAAACAATGGGTCGGATAAACCCCTTGCTCTGCAAGTCCTCCAACTGTACCCGCAGCTCTCGAAGCTCGGCGGGGGCCATCCAGTATGCTGAAGTAGATATCGGGGCTGTCCCGGGGTACAAGTCGATGTAAAAGTCTACCTCCCTACGAGGAGGTAGCCCTGGAACGTCGTCGGGAAAGACGTCCACGTACTGGTCCACCACTGCAGGAAAAACTGGACTCCGCACGTCCACTGCTCCTAGGATGAGGCTAGCCAACTGATGAGAGATGGGCTGCACTCTCCTCCGCGGAAGTCCATCCTGTGCTGCAAAGGTTCCCTTCTCGCCGGTAAAGGTAAGCCTGCTCCCGTCGGTGCGAACACATCGTACCTTGCGCCTAAAACAGTCGATCTGGGTATGAACCGTGGATAGCCAATCCATGCCCAAGATGACGTCGTAAGGCCTCGACGCCGCTACAAGGAGATCCCAGCCGAAGCTCTCGCCTCCTAGAGTAAGCTCACACTGCCGGCACCAGTGCGTAATCGTCGAGTCTGCTCCCGTAGGAGTCTCTAGCCGTAAGGATCGAGCCAACGGCTCAGTCGGAATCTCCGAGCTCCGAACAAGGGCAGAGGCTATGAAAGAGTGACTCGCTCCTGTGTCTATAAGTACTGCAGCAAGGGTGGAATAGACACAGATCGTACCTCGAATCATCTCTGGCATGTCGGGGTCGTAGGCCTCCACTGCCTGGAGCTGGGCTTGTCCCTGCCCGCCAGCTCCCTGTGGTCAAGGTGGCCCTCCTGGTGGTGGTGGGGGTAGAGCCTCGAAGCGTCGCCCACCACCCGCTGCTCGGCCAGCTCCTCTGCCTCGTCTGCCTCCTCCCTGCGGACCGCCACGGTCGACCCTCTGCCTCTGCCTGGGTGGCCCCTCCACCGTCTGCTGCTCCTCTGATCGGCGAGTCGGGCAGTCACGAGCCATGTGACCCTGCCCGCCGCAGGAGTAGCACAGCCTGCCTCTCGGGAGGCTGGTACTCCGCTGTGTGCACCGCACTGCTGAGCCGGTGTCCTGAGGCCGTCTGCGTGGGGGTCTGGTCTGCCTGGACCCGAGAGTCATCCGTCGGCTACCTGCTGCCGAAGACTCAGCTACCTTCCGCCCTGCGCTAGGTCTCGTCGCTGAAGAAGGCTCTGCCAGGAAGCTCTCGATCAAGAGGGCTCGCTCCAGCACTCCTGCCTGGGTCGGAATGCTGAGGGAGATCAGCGACACCCGAATCTCCTGCCGCAAGCCCTGCTCGAAGGTCCGGGCCCGGAAGAAGGGGTCCCGTACCATGTCGGTCGAGTAGCGAGATAGTTCAGTGAACCTCGCCGCATACTGAGCGAACGTCATGCTGCCCTGGCGCAGCTGGAGAAGCTCCTGGATGCGCACCGCTCGGAGGGTGGCCGGGACGAACTCAGAGCGGAAGAGGCTCTCGATGTCCGTCCAGAGCAAGGATGCCTCATCGTGAACCTGGAGCATCAAGCTCCACCATCGTCCTGCCGCCGCCTTCAGGAGGCTCGCCGCGAGAATCACCATGAGATCCGCTGGTGTCCTCACTAGCCTAAAGATCCGTACCACCGCCTCTAGCTAGTCCTCGGCGGCCTGGGGGTCCGCCTCACCGCGAAACCTGGGCGGTCGCTGGCTCTGAAACTCATGCAGTGCCCTGAGGCGACGTGCATCGTCAGCGTCTGGTACTGGTAGCATCGGTGGCTCGGCGGGTAAAGCTACCGCCGGTGCCACTGCTGGCAAAGGGCCCTGTACCGAGGCCTCGTCGCTCGGTGGGCTGCCGTCGCGCCCTACACTCGGAACCCTAGCTGGCTGTCGTCGCGGGGCCATCCTGAAAAGGAGAACATGAGCACCACAGTCAGAACAGTATACCTGGTGAGATGGCACAAGTAATCACAAGGAAAACTTGAGACTTTCATGAAGCAGATCAGTATACCCGGTGAGCTGACATAAGTAATCACAAAGAAACTTGAAACACACACGCAATCAATGTCTTCATGCATTAAGTCGGAAATCATAAGTCAGGGTCCTGGTGTACTGATACGTCGGCCGCCGCACCAACACTGGGCTCCCTGAACTGATAACCACACTCAATACACTAAACACTATTGCTTCATATAGAAAGAAAGACGATCAGAGTCTGCGGTAGAACCGACCACCTCTGATACCAATTTGTCACGACCCGTCCTCGGGGCCCGTGCCGTGACTACCCCAAGCCCGCCTTCCATAGGCCAGGGGCTGGCGACTAGCACCAAGGCGTAAAATCCCGGTAAACAGGGAAGGCATTGCCTTTATAAGTAACAACCACCACAGAGTCAGCAAGCGGAAAGTAACTACAAAGTGCAGAAAAGTAAAGGGGGCCGGAATACAAGCCCAACTGAAAGTACAACTGAAAAAGTAAAGAACAACAACTGAAGGAAAGACGGCGGCCTCGTGTCGTCCACTGGCAATCCCACCTGAAGGGTGGGTACAGATAGCCTCCAGGCTCCTTGGGTCCCACGTCCGCTCCGAGCACGTCCCGCCCAGTGGTCCGCCTCCAGGTACCGTCCTGCTCTACGCCCCAACTGAGATCAGCGCTGTCCGTCGTCTGCATCCAACACAACAAGGTGCGGGCATAGCCCGTGCAGGGGTGAGTATAAGCTACTCATTAAGGACCCTGAGACCCCCGAAGGTCTCCCGAAATCCACAAAGGATATAGCACAAAAGAAAGGTGCAATCACGAAGTAACATCTGACTCGACTTAGGTATATGCCCATACATATACCTAAGTCCCCAATTCTAGCTCTGCTCACGAGCTCAAGAACAACTCAATCCACACAGGAAAGCAAGACTCAAATCCACAAGGAGAGTAAACAGTAAATCCACATAGGATAGTTCAACACAATCCACAAAGGAGAGTAACATAAGATTCAGCTCAACCAGGTATACTTTTTCAGATGACGTCAAGGATGATCACTGATCCATCTAAGTCGTCGGACCCACGAAGGATCGATAGGTACTAACCCCCGCAAAAGACCCACACAGGATCGGGCTCACACAGAACCTGTAGGCAGTGGCTCACACAGAACCGGTAGTAAGGACCCACACAGGATCGGGCCCACACAGGACCTGTAGCACTGATCCACGTGGGATCGCTGAGTGCAGTAGTCGACGCAGTCCACTGAGGATCTCTGCACAGTCGTCGCCGCAGTCCACGAAGGATCTATGCTCTGTCGTCGTCGCAGTCCACGGAGGATCTCTGCTCTGTCGTCGAAGTCACAGCCAGCACTAGGGTTCCCGCACACAGCGAGCTCGTTTAGGAGGGTCCGCTCCACGAGCCGATAGGATGATACATCAACTGACACGTAGTCCGAAGTTGATGTATCCAAAAGTTCCGTATCGACAACAGGATCTCAACGCAACAGACGGCGCGTCAATCGGACGCCCGGTCTGAGAGTTATTGGCATTTTCGTCCCAGGGGCCCAGTTGGTTTTTTAGGGAAAAACCGACCCGACCGTACTCCGCCTGTGTCCGATCCTCGGGCGGAGTATGCCAAAAGTTCTGTCTCACTTAGAGGAAACTACCACAGCTGATGGTACGTCGATCGGACGTCCGTAGCTCAAGTTATGAGTGTTTCCGCTCCGAGGGCCCGGTTGGTTTCGTGTACGAACCAACCCGGCCGAACCAAAAGTCTTCCGAAACCTTGAGTGTAAAATACCGAAACGACTGTATCGATCCAAGGATCGCGTAGCCGCTGACGGTTCGTCAATCGGAGGTCCCAGGCCCAAGATATGGGCAAAAGACCGAAGAGGGCCCGAAAACGGGGGTTCTGGGCCCGGGGCGACCCAGCCCGGCCGACCGGACCAGCCGGCTCGGCTTCGGCCGAGCGGCCGAAGAAACCGCCGCGGGTTTAACCCGCGGCTTGGAGGAACGCGGCCCGCGCGGGCCGCGTGCTGGGTGGCCGGACCGCGGACGCGGTCCGGCGGTTCGCCGCCGCCGCGGCCGAGCCGCGGCGGATTCCTTCGGCGGCGCGCCGGGCGCCGCCGCCGCGCCGGCGACCCGCGCCGCCGCCGCCTTCCGCGGGCCGCCGGAGTTGCTCCGGTGGCCCGTTTTGCTTCCCGTCTGCGCCATAGCTCCTCCCGGGGGACGATCTTCACTGCGGGGTCAACGGATTGCCCCTGCCGCACGGTTCGTCGTCGTCCGCCGAATCCGCACAACAAAAAGATCGGCGGAGGGTTGCCGGGTCTTGTTTGTTAGACCCGCACTCTCCGCGTTAGTCATAAAATCAACGGGAGGAAAAGAAATAACCAATCAACAATTTTAAATAAATTAAAATTGTTCCGTGATCTGGTTCTTTATTTAAAAGAATAAACACGGGAAATAAAACATTCCAACAACCCCTACCTCGAAGTCGCCGTCGGACGTGAGGTCGTCGCGGAATCACTCGTCGCGAAAGGAGGGGATCGTCACGTCGTCGCGGAAGAGACGTTCGTTGCACCGCAGAAAAAACGTCGCGCCGACGATCTCTGGATCTAGAACAAACGGATTTAATTAATTAAATCCGTTGTCATTGAAATTAAAAAGGGAGAATTAAACGATTCGTTTCTCACCTTAGTTGCCGAACGAGGATCGGCCGCGGAAGAAGAGGCGTCGCCGAAGAACGTCGCGGGTAGAGCTCATCGACGTCGCAGATCACGGTGTGCGTCGTCGAATTCCGGTTCCGGCGTTCTTCGCGTTCTTCGCGTTCTTCGCGGGGTGGGTGGAGGCTCAGAGGATTCGCACAACAGGAGGATCCTCCAAAATAGACAAGTTTGTCTATTTTATTAATTTGCCAACGAACGCAAACGCGTAAGTAACGACCCATTAAATTCGTTGAATTAATTCAACGAATGAAACAGCCTATTTAATTCACGAAATAAACCGCCCAATTAAATGGTCTGTTAAGAATTAAAGAAAACGCGCCGGTTGACTTTTCAGTTACTTTGACGGGTTTTCGCGGGTGCGTTACTTAGCGAAAGAAACGGCGGGGCTCGTGCGGGCCCCACCTCACAAATATCCTACCAAGAGGGTAGGATATTTCCGGATAGCACACTATCCGCTTTAACTCAGCTCAAGTGGCTTTCAAGTGACTTCCTAGCAGCTTAAGTGAAATAAAATAAAGTTGTCGCACAAATTTTATTTTATTTCTGACTTAAAGCCCCAAAATTTAAAAACCACGTCTGAGCAAACGCAACTCCGGAAGAGGAGTTTCTAAGCAAATACCGGCGCTGCGATTTCATCGGTGCCCTCAGAATTCGATTCCGGGCACCGGTTCAAAAGATAGAAAAACCCGCTCGTCCGTTCACTGAACGTACCCGAGCCAAACTTCGGAAAATGATTCCGGGCACACCGGGCCTCGGAATCAGGCGCCGTCAAGAACTGCATTCTTGTAAAATTCCAAAAAAAATTAAGAAAAAATTTTCCTTGAAATTTATGGGTCTTTACATAAACCACCAACACATCTGACACCTCGTGTCCCAGAGACCATGTCGCTCAAGTCCGATGGCATCGCCACCCTAGTATCCCGGGCCATGCTCAACCTGACAGTCGTACTGCCTCAAGCTGACCTCCATGACGCCCAACCCCATGGTCAAAACCACCCGAAGTAACCCGGGAAAAGCCCCAACCTGTGATCAGCATCATTATAGCATAACCAGGCCAAGCCCAACACAACCCAAAAAGGTTCTAGCAGATGCAATTCAGCAATTGCATATATAACATATTTTACCAAAAAACATAACCAGGAAAAACCAACTAAAGAGTCGAATTGCACTATACAAGGTGATGTCCCAAACCAGCACAGAGGTCTTAAATGCCTCTAACAATTTAACAGGCTTTAAAAAATTAAACTAAAGAGTTTATAACAATAAAATTTCAATTAAAATCATTTTGGCATTCCCCGGCCAAAATGCCCCGACGAGCAACGACCCCTCGCCCGACCCTCCTCACGCAAACTGGTAACTGGGCATACCCAAAAGCATCCATGAGGTCCCATAAGCAATACAATATGAAAAAGAAGATAAAATGGGTCCTGCTAAAAATACCCAAAAATGCGCCGAAGGCCACGTCACCCAAACAACTACGAAAACACAAAATGAAGTATGCACCACCTACCCGAGACTCACACGATGCTACTCCTCCGGTAACAACCTTCAATTTGGTCTAAAACACGGTAAATCTAAAAAAGATTCAAAACCTCTAAAATGTCTATAACTCATTCGAGAATGAAAATCTGACAAAACGACCAAAGAGGAATCAAGGCCTTACTGAGGGGGTTCCAACGCACTGATCGAAATCGAAATGGGTATCGGACGGACGATTGGGAGGAGAAAAGGGGTTCGGCCGGCCTGGTTTCTGAAACTGGTGGAAGGAGGAGTGTTCTGCCTAAAAAATGAGGCTACTGCCTGTTTTAGAAAAAAAGAAAGAAAGTACAAGGCGTGTACTTTAGGACTACACACCGTTTATATTTAATTTAACTATTCATAAGACAGAAGGATTCTGCCGACTTACTTTCCGAACCTGCCGACATGAGTACACAGCGTGTACCTAGGGGTACACGGCATGTACTTGGTTCCCCCTCCTTTCCTCGCCGACTTACTCACACTCCATGTGATTACCTTATACACGGCTAGCCTACATGTTGTGTCCAAAGGGAACACGGTGTGCCCCTTGTTCTACATGGCCAACATGCCTATACGCCATGTATGGGCTCACACGATTGGGGGTATACACGACATGTTCAAAACTACATGTCGTGTAGTAAGAAACTACTACACGGTCATCACACGGTATGTACTCAGCGAGAAAACGGCCGATCACTCGCCTACACGTACACGGCGTGTACTTAATGTACACGACGTGTAGGCTGTAAATTTCCAGAAAATTCCCATTTTCTCTAGTTTCCTCAGAAACTAGTCAAAAATTCAAACAGGGTTGGGATTTTGACCCGTTCCCAAAAACCCGGGTTCTTACCAACTCCCCACCTTAACGTAGATCATCCTTGAGCTACTGAAGAAAACCTAGAGATGCCACCAAACATACCACTATGTTCAAAGTAACCCAGACTCCCCCGGTCTCAAAGGTTCCATCTAAAATCCTCAAGGGGGCTCCCCACCTTAGGAATCTCCTTACTCGGTCTCAACCCAACAAAACTCAACAAAACATTTTTTACTAACCTGTTTTCTGGACGCATAGTCCTCCCATGACGCATCATCACCCCTGTATTCCATTGGTGCTCCAGTGTCGCTTTCAACTCTCAACATAACCCGCACTGCATCGGTGTCTGCCTCCATGAGGTCCTGGTCCCTAGCACCTCGTGTAACTCGCATCCTAGATGCCCTGATTCCCAAGGCACCTCAAGTAACTCGCATCCTCGATGCCCTGATGCTACGCATATCATATATATATATATATATATATATATATATATATATATATATATATATCACGCACCCGATGTGGTGCCAATCCCACTGACTAGCATCTAGTCAGTCCACATGGATCCTGTGCACCACGTTCACTCAAAACAGACATGCCTCTACAAGTAATTCCAAAAAGGAAACATACAGATCACGGTCACACCGCGGTGTACCTCTAACCATCTTCAGATCACTAGCCTGCTCAGCCTCTGGCAGCTCCACAGCATGCACCAGGCCTGAAATATGGCTGCCTGATGCCTGAACTCTCGATGCTGCTCCAGTATCCGGCCACTGACCCCTCAGGTGGGTCCCACTATCTCTGTCACGTCCTCCACGTTCAGCTGATCCTCAACTACCCTCTCCTGGTGCCGAACCTGAACCAACTCCAGATGCTGCAATCTATCCTGGTCCCTGCCAGCCAGCTATCAGAGAAGGTTGTCTTCAAAACCTCTCCAGTTGCCCGTCCTGTCCACATGCCTGTCACTCCTTCAGAGGCCTATCGTACTGTGCCCATATATGTCCTGGATGTCCACACTAGATGAAAATCACCGAAGAACTCCCACGATGTGGTCTAGCTGAATCCCTGGCCTGACTGCCCTGTGGGAACTCATCCTGTCCTCGCTTCCTGCTGTTCGAACCATCACTGGAAGCTATCGTCCTGCCCAAGCGAGATTTCTCTCTCTTATTTCCCTCAGCAATTAGCGCCTGATTCACCACCTCGGAGAAGTAACCCAGCCTGAAGATGTTCACCTGGACCCGAATGGCGTGTCGTAATCCATCCTCGAAGCGCCTCACTATAGCTGCATCATCGCTTACCATACCAGGTGCAATGCGAGACAATTCTGTGACAGTAGGAACGTAGTCCATGATGGACATGTCTCCCTTCTGAAGACTCAGAAGCTCTCGAGCTCTCTCTGCCCTCAGCGTCTTCGAATAAAAGTGCTCGAAGAACATGTCCTCGAAGTCCTTCCATTCCAGTCCCTCGTGCTTACGAGCCTGAACCTGTACATCCCACTAACACTTCGCCGATCCTCTCAGCATGTAAGTCTCCAGCTTGACCCTCCGCCCTGGAGGCATCTCGAGCTGCTTGAAGATCATCTGCATACTCTCAATCCAGTTCTCAGCTGCCTTTGGACCACCCTCACCCTAAAAAAGTTGCGGGTGCTGCGACTATAACTCCCACGTTAGATATGCAATAGGAGGCTCTGTCCCCTGCACGCCTCTGTCAATACCCTGCAAGACACGTGCCAGGCTCGCTCGGAGCTGCTTGTTGATCCACGTCCCAAAAGATGCCAAACTCGGTTGTTGTCCTACCTGCACTGGATCCTGAACATAATCATGTCCCTGGGCCTGTACCTTCGTCTCATGCTCTGCCTATACCGAATTATGACCCTGATCCTATGGCATTGTATTGTCTCCTGCCTGATGCTCCATCGAGTCATGAAGGAGTAACCAGCTGAATACTATAAATGGTCAGACAGCCCAAACATATATACAACAATATATTCTATGCAGATAAGGAAAGCAGTAAAAGGCAATGCATAACAACTACCCTTACTCCCCCTCACCGCAACCCATGCCCCATGGCATCCCAGCCTCATGGCCTCCTTACCCGCCCTCAACAGATCCACGTATCAAAGTACCTTGGGCCATGCCCGTCCCGACAAACCACGTTGCCTCAAACTGATGATCGAGTCACCCAATCCTGACAGTTACACTACCTCAGTCATAATACATGCCTGCTCTCATAAGAGTCAGACCCAATATCCCGCCACATGCAATTTTTAGAAAATATAAATAATGGAATACACATTTCACAACTATCAATTCTATCCGGAATTCCACCAATTTACATTTAAAAGCAGATAAATCATGGCAATTGATTTTTATTCACATGGTATTATCACTTCACACAGCATACGTGCGATTATGAAATTGAAATACCCTAAAAAATGTGCCTATCAAAAGCCAACAACAAGCCTTGCTATACCGGGCCCAGGTCTAACTCTCCCATACCACACCAGGTCAAGGGTCACATGTCACAATAAATAACATCACAAATCAAGTAAGCCACCGAGGTGGAAATCATATAAACCGTAATATGAGAAAAAGAAAACAAAAATTCCCACCCATGGAGACTTGGTCCATCCCTCGTGCCTGGGGATACTGGCACCTAAACACAAGCTAGAAACCCAGTTCCCGTAAAAACCTATATCCAGTCTACCATATCCCAAATAGTAAAACCAATAGAAATAAAAAGATAAGCCTCAATCTCATTAGTATCCAGAAAAGAACCGATACTAAATCATTGTCAAGAACCCCTTTGAAACCACTTTGTAATGACCCGGACCCAGCCAGCCACCCAAACAGAGCCAAATGGGTCGGGTGTCACTACCTTAGGCGTACCTCCCCTGAACGCCAAAGGCTACCGACTAGCAGCGAGGGTCTGTTAGGTATTGTGAGGAGGCTATACCCTCACGGAGGATCATAAGAAAGGTACTGGACCGAGTATAATACTAAAATACACAGCGGAAATAAATGACTCAGTAGACTCGTACCAGACCCGCAAGGAAGAAGCATATCCAATATTAACAAATAGCGGATGCAATATAGAAAACAATGGCAGTGGAAATTAAACAGAACAACATTCCAACAATCAACTGCAACAACTACTGTAAAAAATAAAGCATGCATCCAAAGCAGGTCATACACTACTGAATATAAAAAGGGAGCCAATGGATAACCAATAGTAGCTGGAAAAAGAAAGCATGCTGATACAGAAGAGTAAACACAACAATGTAAACCCCAGCTTGGTATGACCTCAAGGTCCTTACCATCTCCATGCAACAACTAACGCAGCCCAGCTCCTGAAGCTGGCCTCTTTCCTGCACGTAAATCCATAAAGTCTGCACGCGTCCCGAAGGGTCCGTGCAGGGTATGAGACAAATCTCAGTAGGATACCACCCAACGGTGCATACCAAATATATGTGTTTAAGAAATCATGCATATACAAGGAAAGAATAAATTAGTACAATGCACAAATAAACACAAACTCCACTGGTGCTCAACAGCCACCATGGAGTGTCACCTGCTTCGGCCAAGGCCGAAATCTTTGTTGTGTAACCTGGCACCATGTGCCACCTGACACCTCATGTATCAAATACCAACGTCCCAAAGGCACAGCCAAAAATAGTAACCTGACACCATGTGACTCCTGACACCTCGTGTCTCAAGTACTAACGTCCTGAAGGCACACCCAAAATAGTAACCCAAAAACCTTGTGCCTCCTTAAACCTTGTGTCACAAGTACCGACGTCCCGAAGGCACACCCATCCCATGAAGGTTCCTCACCTCCCACATGGCTTTCTATAAAAATCACCCCCAACCAAAATACCTAATCGCAACTATGGGGGCCTCTACCCACAGGAGTGGTCAAAACCACCTCATCACGGAGTATCTCTGTGTGCACACTACTCAATGTTCTTCTGAGCGGTAATCACGAAAATAGTCCTAAGCCACCAACACATCTGACACCTCGTGTCCCTGCGACCATGTCGCTCAAGTACGTTGGCATCACCACCCAAGTTTCTGGGGCCATGCCCAACCTGACAGTCGTACTGCCTCAAGCCGACGTCCATGACAACAAATCCTATGGTCAAAACCACCCAATATAACCCGGGAAAAGCCCCAACTTGTGATCAACATCACTCTAGCGTAACCGTGCCAAGCCCAACACAACCCAAAAGGGTCCAGCTGATGCAATTCTTCTATTTCATATAAAACATATTTAACCAGAAAACATAACCTGGAAAAACCAACTAGAAAGTTGAATTGAACAATACCAGGTGTTGTCCCATACCAGTACTGAGGTCCTAAATGCCTATAACAATTTAACAGGCTTTAAAAAATTAAACTAAACAGTTTATAAAAATAACATTTCAATTAAAATCATTTTGGCGTTCCCCGGCCAAAATGCCCCGACGAGCAATGACCCCTCACCCAGCCCTGCTCACACAAACTGGTAACCGGGCATACCCAAGAGCATCCTAGAGGTCCCATAAGCAATACAGTAGAAAAAATCAGATAAAATGGGACCCGCTCAAAATACCAGAAAACCCGCGGAAGGCCGCGTCACCCAAACAACTACGAAAACAGAAAAAGAAGTATGCATCACCTGCCTGAGACTCGCACGATGCTACTTCTCTAGTAACAACCGTCTATTTGGTCTAAAACATGGTAAATCTACAAAATATTCAAACCCACTAAAATTCCTATAACTCATTATAGAATGAAAATCAGACAAAACGTCTAAAGAGGAATCAATGCCTTACCATGGGGGTTCCAACGCACTGATCGGAAATCGAAACGGGTCTTGGACAGATGATCGGGAGGAGAAAAGGGGTTCGGCCGGCCTGGTTCATGAAACCGGTTGAAGGAGGAGTGTTCGGCCAAAAAGAGGAGGCCACTGCCCATTTTAGCAAAAAAAAAAGAAAGTACACGGCGTGTAATTTTGGACTACATGCCGTGTCTATTTCATTTATCTATTCATAAGACGGTAGGATTCTGCCAACTTACTTTTCGAACCTCCCGACATGAGTACACGGCCTGTACCCAGGGGTACACGGCCTGTACTTGGTTCCTCTTCCTTTCCTCACCGACTTACTCACACGCCATGTGTTTCCCTTATACATGGCTAGAATACACGACGTTTCCAAAGGGAACATGGCGTGCCCCTGGTTCTACCCGGCCAACAGGCCTACACGCCATGTATGGCCTCACACGGTCGGGGGTATACACTGCGTGTTCAAAAAATCACACCATGTAGTAAGAAACTACTATACGGTCATCCCACAACATGTACTCAGCGAGCACACGACCGATCACTTTTCTTACACATACACAGAGTGTACTTAAAGCACACAACGTGTAGTCTATAAATTTCCAGAAACTTCCCATTTTCTCCAGTTTCCTCAGGAACCAGTCAAAAATTCAAATAGGGTTGGGATTTTGACCCATTCCCAAAAACTCGAGTTCTTACAATACCTTTTCTTTATCTTCAAATCAGTGGGTATAAACCATTGGAAGAAGGCAGACATGGACACCTCACAAATCAACAAAACTCACATCAATGGTAGGGAAAACAACACCCATTTTCCCAAAGCTAGACCTTCGAGTGAACTGAGAAAAACATGCACCCAGATTTCTTTTGCAGTCCCCAAAAATATGAATACACGCTTTACATCTGCAATCTACTCCATTTCTTCTAAAAGACATTGATCACCATGATGCATAAGTAACACTCATTAACAATAAAAAATGGTAATTACACCTTTGATTCTTTGGGGACATTTTGGGGTGGTATTCTCCAAATAACACGAGAAACAAAAAACCAAAACCTGAATCAAACCAAAACAAAACTAAAAGTAAAATCTAAATCCAAAACAACTAGTTCAGAATCAAAACACACAAAAGCTCAACCAAATAAATTCCTTTAAAAAGACACAATTTTCATTTAAATTTCAAATCAACCTTCTTCTAAAGAAAAAGTTTCACAAAATTCTCCACTTTAATAAACAAGAAATTATTTTTAAAATTATTTTTCTCTTTGAAAATCACATTAAAAAATTAGGTCCAAGACTTTGATCACAAAACACAACCATTGAGTCCCATTAAATGTTTCAAATGTTTTCATATATTTCCATCCACACTGTATAACATGCAGTTTCCTCACAAACCCACACATATGAAAATCGTAATAAGGAATACTGAGGGTTATACATACTGTTACATTTTTAGAACCCTATAATTAAAGAAATTTTATATCTAAAATATTTTCCATTAAAACCCATTTTTACAATAGAAAATCATTTGAATGAAATTATCTCCATTTCAAAATCTATGTTGATTTTATTTTCTTACTAACATCAATTGTGACTAAATGAGAAAAAAAACCAATGCAAAACTACCAGAAGGGGGAACTAGTGGAAATGACTAACTTAGCGACATGGTAGTGAGACATGCCCCAAGTAAGAAATAAAAAATAACAGGAACTGGAACAATACACTTGGACATTACATGGGTCACTACTCTTTATGAGAACAATAAATGACATTGGCTCGCCTCTATTTTCATTCCTCAATTAAAAAGAAAGGCAAGGGTCTCAAATCCTGAACTACCCTAGGAAACATAGGGTTTAGAATGAGTAAGATTTTCTTATGCTCTTCCCTTACCATCCTCCCATGTCCCGACAGTCTTAATCTCTCACTACATAACAACCCAAATAACAAGGGAATCCTTTGATACCATTTTTTCACAAACCAGGCTGGGATTCCGTCGAACAATACTACCAACCTAGTCTGTGGAATGGTCCGATGGGAGTTCTCAATCCCCATGGACTGGAAACTGGTTTCTGGAATCAAATATAATACTAAGAAGAGATATTTAATCCCAATAACCAGGATCCAAAAACTAAACTAGTCAAGATGAAAAATCTATCAACCAAATATTAAGTAAATAAATGAACTCATGTAGTTACAAGATATGACTTAAAAAATTGGAAAAAAAATGCCCAAACTGCTACAAAAATGATTTCAATGTGACCATTATGTCACCACCATCCACAATACTAATCCCCTCCACAAGCTGGCACAACCAGAGAACCTGAACAAGAAGCTGAACATGCAAAACAGATCAGTTCTACCGACACCGAAAGGAACATGTAGGGTTTGAGCTAAACAACTCGGTAGGAAACCAAAAAAGATTCTATGTATTTCCTTTCCCAAAATAATACAGTAACAGAAGTTAGAAATACATGTTTGAAAATAGGGGTCACTTTCTAATAAATAAACACAATTTTCACTTTTTCAAATAATTATAAAACACATCCTTATTTTCGAAACAAGGCTACCATTTTTAAACCAAAACCCAAAAAAATATCAAAGAAAGAAATAGTGGGCTATGATGAAAATATAAAAACAATACAAGATGAAAATTAGATACAAAATAAGTTAAAAAGTGCATAAAATTTAGTAACCATGGGAATTCCTAAACATTCCAAGAAAAATCTCTAGACGTACTCAGTTCGGAATAACTTCTTTGTATATAGTGAAGATCCCTCATCTATAAACAACTGGATTACCTCAAATGACCCATCTAGTGGAACATCCTAATGTGCCTCTCAACTAATCCAAGGGGTACTAGCCCATCTAATCGGGGATGATCAAAAACAATCATGCGACCCTGTAAATGTCTCACATGAATCCAATGGTAATAAAATACTAAGTTGTTAGGAGGCCCTTGAAAGAATGACTTACCTTTCTTGTTGTCATCACAATTCCCAACCCCAAACACTAACAAAAATATATGATAACACATATAATAAAAAATCTATATAGATTATCCCAACAAAAAACAAGCTATATACAAGTAACGACCAGGACATCACACCATATAATCTTCTAGAACTTTTCTTAAAACATTCAAAGGCTTAAAAATGGAATTTATACATCCAAATCCATAATTCATTTCCAGACATCATAAAATGATAACCAAGACTTCCAAAATTTAAATTCTAAATAAACAATGATGATATTAATCATTTGTAATGAAACATTAAATACCACTTTTATATTCAAAATCTAAAACGAGTCTTTCGGTTCTAAATACAACTTCACATCCAACACCATTTCAAATCTAAGATGAATTGCACATAAAGTAACCAAAAGTGTGGATTTTATTTAATTTATAAACTAGAATTTTTCAAAATTTCAATAAGATCCATTTCATCTAATGAAATATTAAAACCACTTCTTCATCAATGGAATTCTTAGGAACCATTGTTAATGAATCATGAGTTTGAAAAAGTATAGAAGGAGGGAGGATAAGTGTCTAATGTATGGGTTTTTATGTCATCAAAATTCATCCAAGGCCATTATAATTTGTTGTCCCATCCTTGTTTTCACCCAGTTCACACATGTATGAGCCCTCATCAAATAGAACACCCCATGCAGCCATGACATTCCACTGTGAAGAAATTTAATAAAACATCACAAGTTTTCCAGCCAATAAAAAATTCGATAAAAATATAATTCTTAAAAAATTACCAATTCACACACAAAAAAATAACAAAAATGTTGTTACAACATAAATAGTGATAAAAACCTTCTAAAATTCCCAATTTCAATTTTAACGAACCCATAGCATAAAATAAACCTTAAAGCACATACACATTATCTTAGTCCAAGAATCTCTTAGAATACCTATTTTTAAAAATTTATACCAACAATAAAACAAAAAAACTATAAATGTTCATTATAAAGGATTTAATAATGTTTATAAATTAATTTAAAGGACCCAATCATCAATTAAATTCATCGGAATGGAAAATCCTGGACACACCTACCTCAATGGTGTGCGGACGTGATGAAACTCTTAGGGAAGAAAGATTAGAGACCCAATAATGATACACACACCCTCAATTCAAAGGAAACTGAGATACACATCAACCATAACATTTATAGTTTTTCCATGATAGGTCCTACCAAATAATAACCCAAAAAAGAGGGGAAGAGGGAATGGATAGAAAAATGGACAAATAACCGAAAAAATTGGCCTTGGATTTGATGGAGGATCATCCATAGAGGAGGAGGATCTAGGGATAGTGGATTGGGAACCCTCATGTGCACAAAAATTGTCCAAGGATGGAGAGGCCTGATTTAGGGACAAAAGGAGGGGAGATTTAACCATGGATTTTTGCTTTTAAAATTTCTGGAAAGCTTGCACGGTTTGGATGCACGGTTTACCAAACCATGTGCCTACCCTGCGGGAGATGCCTAACAAGTAGTGAATGACCATGTGCCTAACCCACATGGTTTTTACTCCCGCAGTAAAACCATTTGGTAGCTTCTGTTCTCATTTAGGGCCTTTTTCATGGGTGGCTTCGCTGAACCGCACAGTTTCCACTAATCGTGGAATGCCTGTGCCCAGGCCGAAAATCCATCTAGACATCCAAAATTTGAAAATTTTATCTGGGACTCAACCCAAACAAAAATTGAGAATATCCATCACTAATAAAATATTAAAATAATTAAGTAACAAATTTTTGGGTGTGACATCTTCCAGAATAACATAATCCATTAATCATATCAGGAACTATGGAATAAAATTGGTTTCAAAAACATCATTCAATCATAACATATCCTATAGAAAATGAATGGGTTTCATAAATATCATTCCATAATAAATATAATAGCACCTCATAAATAATAAAGAAAATATCCTTTAAAAAATATCCCCACTAAATCATATGTATCATAAATTAATATTATCTTTGATAGATAATAATTTTGAGAGATTACTTGAAAATAATTATTGAAGAAAATATATATATTTTTTTGAATGAAATTTCTTTGTTTAATATTATGTAAAAATTTAAAAGAACAAAATAACCTTGTATTCCTATAAGAAAATATTCAAGGTAATAATGCACCATGAAATCATAAAAAACTATTCAATCCATATAAGTTAAAAAAAATTATCCTCATTCTTTTGTGGGAAAATTTAAAAAGAACCTTATTGGGAAAATGAACTAATGATTCCTTTCAAACCATTTATTGACAAGTAAAAAATGTGTAAAAATAAAACTAAACATAAATTGGAGAGTATTAATAAAATTATGAATAAAATTAGATATCATGGACATGGATGATAAATATACCCCAATAAATACTTATGTATAAAAAATTTTCAGTAATGATGTGATTACCAAATTATCACTTACCATAGGTTTTGGTTTCTTCAAATATATTATAAAATCATGAATAATGGATTAGATAGTGGTATAAAATTATTTCTAAACCTTATATATAATTATGATATCATATCTGATCATATTATAAGATGTTTCAAAATATTTTATTTTTACTCTTCTTTTTGGAATTATTTGTGACATGTTATTTGGTAAAAATCCCAATTATTCATATTGGGATTTCTGTATATCATTTTTAGAATGATAATAATTTAATATATATTATATTTATTCATTAAATTCATTTATATAATCATTTTTTATATGAGATCATATAGAATGAATCACATCGCGTTGCGGAGACAGTATATTCTACGTACAGAGGAGCGATGGTATAATTCTATTAATTAAAAAAATCTATAGAAGTGGATGGAATATATATTATTCCAGAATAAATATATTATTATAATAATTTTATATAGTTATTATTTCCATCATTATATCCATCCTATTAAGGTGGTGGTCAAAAAAATATTACACCATGATGTGGAGATGGTAAGTCGTATGTACGCACGCGTGGTGATTTTTTTTGTTGGTTGGATAGAAGGTGGAATATGGTTTTTGCAAAACCATAATAACATCTCTATATAAAATTTTACTAGATTTAACAATTTATAATGGATAAAACTGATGAAGGGGATTTCTAAGAGGAAATAAGTTTGAAATAATCGATATGAGGGATTACCACTTCTTCGACGAGCTCCCACTATATCTCCACTTAAAGAACTAGAGATGGTATTTGGAGAATCAAATAACCTATATAATTTCACTGAGAAATTATATATTGTAAATGGGAATGGTATGTATGAGAATGATGTCTCAAACTGATGTGACGAATTGAGGGAGTATTTTCCCTTTTATAATTGAGGTAAAGGGATCTTTTGGAATCTCCAAAACTCTTAATTGATAATAAAATCAAAACCATCCAAAAAAATAAAAAATGTCACATTTTAGAATATGATATGATATAATGTTGTACTACAGTCAAGAAAATAAATTTTAAACATGTTTTCATATCAATTTAAACCATATCATTTTAATTAACACTTAGTTATTCTATTTAATTTTAACTAAGGTAACAATTATTTCGATATTAAAAGGTTGAAATATTTAAATATTTGATGTCAATTAGACCATAAATGAATAATTTCTAAAATTTTAGACCACATAATAATTATTAAATATTTCTTAAAATATTTTATGATCATTAAATAATTTAATAATACATTATTTTTATAAATAATCAATAGTGTCAATTGTTCACAATTTAATTCATTAATTAATAAAAATGAGAAGATAACAAGTTAATTTCAAAAAAAAATATTTTATTATATTTCTAATTTGTCTAGGTCATCTATTAAATTCATTTTATATTTTAATTATCCCAAATTATATTTATTATAATATTTTTAATAACATTTATTTATTACCTTCATTAATAAAATAATAACTACATCGGTTTTTGTTATTATTTATTATACTTATTTGATGAATGAAAATTTTAAATAAAATATCATGATGAATAAAAATAATATATAGTTTAGAATAATACTTACTATCAAATATATCTTCTATGAAATCCTAAATTAAAATGTTTTATTTATTAAAACATGAATGTGACAAATTTAATGTTACTCTAAATAAAATATTATAAGTGTCATAATATTTTGTATGTTTCTCTATATGATCAATAATTAGAACATTGATGAATATGGTTGATATATAATTGACCAATAATATTTGATTTGGTTTTTTCGTCTTTAAATTATTATAATCATTTAAAGGAAAATTATTATATTGATTTTTTATCAATTAAAAAATTTCTTATCATCATTGTATAAGCCTCTAAAGTAATTATTTATATCCTAAAAAATAAAAATAAATTATCACAACAAATAAAAAAATTTATCTTCTAAATGTGTATTTATATCTAAACATAGATTTTTATAGCCTCATATTAAAAATTATATTTTTATTAAATTTTGAGTAAGACATATTTAAATAAATTATATTAAATATCCTAATCTCATCCATGTGGGTTCCAAAGGATACCATTTTGACCCAAGGATGATTTAGTTCTAAAAAATTATAAAATGATATTATGAAATGTTTTAGAAAAATTATATATTATTATTTTTACCCTTAATTACCTGATTTATCTTTTTATGGTATTGATAAAAATTATGGAAGTTGCTATTCGTAATGCCCAAAAATAAAAGGAAGATATTTACATAACATGGACACGCTGATTGAAAATATGAAATTGATTTTTAAAAATTAAAAAAAGTAATTTTTAGTAATTAAATTAATATTAATCCCATTTTCGGAATGAGAAAATGGGTCTTAAAAAATAAAATAAGCAAAAGATTGAAATGTTTTTACATCTAATTTCAATGTAAAATTAATTCTAATAACCTTCATTATGTTAAATAATTATAATTTAATCTTTCTATAATTTAAAACATTCTAATATATAACTTTGTATAATATATGAATTTTATGATAATGTATTTTTTTGTTAAAATGTATTATTTTTTACTAGTATTCAAAACGTGAAACTTATTAAAAAAATACCAAAAATTTAACCAATTTTGCAACGCCCTGACCCCATAATCCCAGAGCCACTGAATTATTTTAATACATTGTCCTGATCATAAGAAATCATGTTCTAAAGGACCGATCAGTTTGGCAGTCTTGGAAAATAGATTACATACAAGAACGTTACATTACACATTAGAAAAATAAAACACAACATAAATGATCCTTTGAAAATTCCATTAATACCCTAGATTAACCCTAATTATTAATAATGATACACTTCAAGGAATCTGGGGAAATAAAATATAAGAAAGGGGTGAACTCAACCGCTCAGTAAGGGTAAGCAATACAACAGAAGATAACAAAAACATTTGGTGTGGAGAATAATTGAAAACACATGCATTTAGAAATAATAAACATGTACAATTTATTGCAGGAATATGTGATAAGTAAATAATTCCATAATAAAACATAGTCATATGTATTCTACTAGTCGAATAACCACATGAACCATCAATATTATTTTCATAATGAGCAAATGTATAATGCCAGACATTCTGAAACATTTTGTCATGGCCTCAGCCAAGAAATCTAAAAATGATTTAGGCATCATCCAAAAACATATATCAAATTGGGAAAGGCCTTGGAAAATTCCACGACTATTTATCTCAAGAGACATACTGATGCACCGAGGAGCTATAGCAGGCTCCACCCGTTACTTACTAAGTCCAATGCATTCCGCACATGAAAACGTTGAAACATGACATAAACATTCATATTAAAACTAGCATAAAAATGTCAATACATTAATCATATAACATTAATGGTATAAAATAACACATCCATAGTCAAACATATCACAAAACCTTAATTCAAAAATGGATTATTTGTATCATAATAAATCACTGTTGATCAAGAATAATATCCCTTAAAGGATGTTGGCCTAGTTGAAAATGATCAGTAAAAATCATTGAGAGAAATATGCATTTTTCATAAAACCATTTAAATGTCACATAATTTATAAAGGAAGTAATTTAGAATATTTTTTTTTGAATCATAGTGTCCCATACCACTTTTAAACATTTTAAAGGGATTAACATTATAAAACATTCATGACCATATACATAAATTCTTAAGACCTTTTTGAAGACATGGACATTAATGAGAATGGTTTAGAAAAATAAATATTTAAAACATTTAAAATGATGTTTTAGTAAAAAGGCTCTTAAAATAATACCTTTGAAAACACTTTTACTAAACATGAACATGGATAAAGAATATTCCCTAGTAGATACTTACATAAAAACAACCTCAGTTAATAAATAGATTGTGAAATAAACCCTTACCTTTTACTTTACACTAGTCGAGGGTACGTTTAACCTCCTATATAATGACCAAGGTATGTTATTAAATTATTCCAGAACCATATTCATATAAATTATATCATAAATTATTCATTTATGACTTTATACTACCCATTTAATAATAATTTCCATGTTAAATTAACATTTCAGGTAATAATGGCTTTTTTTATCGTACTTGTTTTAACTTGTTATTCTTGATAGTATAATTTAGATCATGATTTAAATACTTTTAGAATATAACACATGATTTATGTAACATATATATTTAAAATATAACTATATATAGTAGATAATTATATGAAATGAAAAACACCATTTATGGAGAAGGTATGTCGAATGTACGCCTAAACATTGTTTCTGTTTTCATATCGTATTGAATGGAAGTAAGTGAATAAGATATATGTAAGTACATACATACATACATACATAAATATGTATATATCTATTCATTAGCATTATTATTTCATATATTACATACTTATTAATATTATATATTTTTATAATCATCATTGAATGGTGAATGCGGAAATGAATCTCATCACGTCCTGGAGGTGGTAAGTCGTACGTACACACGAGTAACGATGTCATTTTTTTAATGTTTTAATGGTGAGGAATTGGATGGTATATTAATCTAATAGATACATTATCATGTTATTTTCAATATTTATATACATATTACTTATCATTATATCCATCCAAATAACATATTGTGGAATAACCAATTATACCACAGATTGGAGACGATAAGCCGTACATACACACGCATGGTGAGATTATCATTCATAGGATGGATAGAATAATGATTATGGTGGTACCGTATTTATAATATCATCATAGTATGTACACGTTACTGGAGTTATTATTTTGGTATAGAAACAACCATGAAAGTGGAAGTGGAAAAAGAAAAGAACTTGAAAGAGGGTGGTGAAATTATTACCTCTTCTTCGGGTGCTTCCTTTTGAGTTGATCCAAAGGGACCCATAGGTTGACTTTATTATCAAATTAATGTCTCTAGGATTAAGATAAGAAATTTTATAAGATATTTGGGTAGGGTTTGGTCGATCCAAATGGCTATGGATGTGTGAAATTAAGATAAGGAGAAGTACCCATTCTTAACAGAGGCGAGGGTCACTTTAGGAAAAGCTTGAAATATTATTTTATAATATAATTATTTTCGGTTTCTAATGGATAAAAATGAATTTATTTCTAGAATTAGGTGGTTATCGGCCAAAATACTCTCAAAAACTAGTTTTTAGACATGTTTAGTTTACCATTTTCTTTTATCTTTTAGATTTAACTCATAGTTAAATAGTTAAACTTTTACCATGTCTTCTTGTATTCTTACAATATATGGTTAATAAACCTACTCTAAACTTCTAAAAGAACCTAAATTGGTTCAATAATGACATATATATAATTATTTAATCCCTTTGGCTGAACCTTAGATTTTTAGGAATATTATATCAACCAATAATATAGTATTTATTTTAAAAATTAATTTATGTGAATTTTGACACTATTTAGTATTTTGTTTATGTGAAAGTCATCACAACTAGATTACATCAAAAAAAGATACATTTAATAAATACTAATATGTCATATTCACCTCTTAAATTTTTGTATGTCCTAAAAATATTGAAATTATATATATTTTAATATTTATATTACCATTTATTTGATTCTTTCAATAATAAGATAATTATTGCATCATCATTGTGTCATAAATAAATATAATTATTTAATGTATAAATATTATAAATAAACTTCCATTATTTATGAATAGTTCATATCTTTCTAATAAATATTTATATTCTAAATGATAACTTATACAACACCTTGTAAAAAGTGTTTTACTAAAAGTTATATGTTTATGTCATTTTTGACATTACTTTAAAATAATTATTATAAAGTGTCATTATCACTCTAAATTGGCTCCAAGTGGTCCCAAAATAGTCACATGGATGACCATGGTTGAAAATGTATTGACCGATAGAAATAGGACACATTTTAGGGTAATTTATTATTATTATAATAATATTTTTTTACCCATATTTAAAAGGATTTACCCTTTTACCATGGTAAATAAAATATTTACTGAACTAAATATTCATAATTTCAAAAACATTTACCTATTTTAAAAATTTTGGTCCTCCTAATTGTAAAATATAATCCATATTTCCAATTTCATAACAATGAAGTGGCAGAAATTAATTTATAATTAATTTCTGTTGTCCAAGCCAAAAAACGGGTTTTAAAAAAGTCAAAACTATAAAAAGATTGACACGTGTTTATGTAAAATTTAAATTTGATATTACTTATAAAGACCTAAATTGTATTAAATTATAAAAATATAATCTAATTATAAATCAAAATTATTAAAATTCATAAT
The DNA here is from genome assembly GCA_963277665.1 of Viscum album. Classification (NCBI taxonomy): domain Eukaryota; kingdom Viridiplantae; phylum Streptophyta; class Magnoliopsida; order Santalales; family Viscaceae; genus Viscum; species Viscum album. The sequence goes on from OY728132.1 coordinate 881,971,901, forward strand.
TTAACACTATAAATTATTTTGATTATAAAAGTTGTTTTCAATTAAAACATAGTATTTTTCACTATACATAAAATATGAAAGTTATTAGAAAAGAACCAAAAATTTATCCAAACTAAATTTCTATGTCCCGATTATAAATAAGAATTTAATTTCATTACATTGAATATATAAAAGTGTCTAATATTGGTTTTAAAAAGGGTTTTCCATTAAAAGGTGGTAAAATTGCATTTTTTGGAAAACACATCTTTTATTTGAAAAAATGAATTTGTTCTTATATTTTATTCTATAAACACATAATATGGATGTTAAAATTATATATAGTATGTAAGATTCAATATTAAGTTAATAGTATTCATGGCTTCTTTTTGAACAGCTAGTTTGGTAAGTTGTTGTGTGCTCAAACTCAGTGTTTCGTGTAGCGTAAGCTATTGAATAACATTAATAAGATAATGTACTAAGAAATATTGGGGTGTTACATTATCCCCTTAGTCAATAAATTGAATCCTCGCAATTTGAAATTGTTCTTTGAAAATAAAATGTTAGAAATAGAAAAATACCTCTGTGGAAAACTCTCATCGAAAATTGGGTTAATAATATTTAGTCTTAATAATAGGGAAAGGGAAATGAAAAATCCCCCACCAAACTATGATCTCAATTAAGTGAAAATTTGTGGAAATTAGAGGCACATAATTGGAGGGAAAACATAAATATTTATAAGGAGCGATTTAGGTCATCAATCACAATCAATTGTAAAATTAAGGGCATCAAAACCATAAATATATAATGATTTAAAATAACACCGATTCAATAAAACAGAAGGTGTTAGGATAACACATTTTTGGTTTTAAGATCCCTTACCTAATGATAAAGAATTATTTTATTCATTGAATAAGAGTAAAAAATATACTTTGAAAAATAGAGTATCACCCTACAACTAATTCCTACGACAAACTCATATTTCACTCCAAAAGATAATATAATTCAAAAATATTCTACTTATCATAATCGTATAGGGTTCTAAAAATAGTGAATTTATAATTCATTTGTCAGAATATTAACATAACTACATTATACAATTGAGGACATCACATAGGCCAGTGGTAGAGGATGCACCCATGTCGTCCTTCAGTTGCGTGTTCTTATCTCACGACCTTTCCGGACGCAACAGGTTGTCACCCGACCTCCGAGTTGTCCTTTTTATGACAATCCAAAAATAATCTCAAGAAATGATTTAACCTTAACAATAGTATCAAATGTCAAAATTAATTGATTCCAACCTTTATACTTATCTAAAATACTTCTGTTCAAACTCAAAGTCCAAAATTTATAATGAAGGTAAACACAATGAAGATAATTTTTTCCACATATTAGCATATGAATACCTTCATCATGTATTCTTTCAAAACACTGTAACACCTTATATTACCATAAAACCTTATTGAATAAATTCATGCACCCTTATTTCTTATAGAATACTGGATATAGTATTTATATCCATAAAAATGTTGTAAACTCCAATAATGATGGAACATACAAATTATTAATTATTTTCAAGGCAGTCAAGAATATCCTATATAAATTATAAAAATCAATCATATATTATTAAAAAATAACTACCTTAGTATCAGAAATATATTATGGTTTATCTTTCTCTTAACAAAATATTTTCCAAAAACATTAACCTGCTATTGAGTCACTTTTCTTGGTTCCACACAATCTCAGGTCATTAATGAAATAGTATTGGATAAAAATCCTTATATACTCTATAATTCTAAGTACATGTACATCATTAATACAATACTCAAATGACACAATACGTTAATAACAAAAAAAATAAATGTAATCATTCCACTTCATCTTTGGTAGTATTATAACTTGATTATTATCCAGTAGCAGCATTTAGGGTATACTCTGATGATTTGGACATTGCTTCACATAGTATCCCAACTCCTTGAAGATGAAGCATTGAACATTTGAAACCTTTTTCTTACCTTTTCAATCACGTACTCATTGTCCTTTTTCTCTACACCTATAACAAACTCCCATTCTCTTCAAGAATTTTCAGGGAGATTCTTTCCACAGTTATCACATATGGGAAAATCCTTCTTTCCCCTCTTCCTTTTATCCATCTTTCTCTCTTCCATCCTTTTCTTCTCTTTCTTCCCTTTAATGTCATAGGACTCAGAGAATTATTTAATTATCTTATTAACACATGATACTCTTTCTTCATAATATGAGAATACATGGGAGACTATTTTCATTTTAAATGATGGCTTAATACCATGAAATATATGATCCTTCTTAATCATTCGATCATGTGAATCCCTTGAATTCTCCTTCCTTCTACTAGGTGGCATTTCTAAACAATGACATACACTAGGTTAGTTTATGAATCTCATTGCATAATTCCAAACCTGTAAAATACCAAACATAAATTGAAAGGTTATGCATATAATCTATAATCATAAAATATTTTCTTTGAGGAAATATTTACGTCTAAATCCTTCATAATGGCTTATAATGAAAATGTGAATTATCCTAACCATATCCCCTAGGAGTGTCATAACCAAGAGAGCAGCAAGGCCCATTGTTGATTACCAGGATACCCTGGGTCAAACCTAAAACTCCTTGTCAGAGTTTTCACTCCTAGGTATATATGTGCTAGAGCTGCCTTTACCTGCTCGTATCCAAACTGGGATGTATTACTTGAAAATACTCAAAATATCTACATTACCAAAATTCTAGGAAGTTCATATATACTAATCCTCAATGTATATATTAGGGTAATGTTCTGTAATCATATTTTTTCTAAACCTATTTCCAAGGTTGTTGCTAAACTTCTCAGATACCAACTGTAACTCCCCGACCCTAGAATCCTGGAGCCGGTGCATTATTTTAATACAGTGGCATGCTTACAACGAATAATTTATTGTAGGATAGATTAGTTTAGAAGTATTTGAAAATAAATTACCTGAATGAATGTTACATTACACATTATAATAATACAACACAACATAAATGATCCTTTTAGAATTCCATTAAACCCCTAGCATAAACCCTCTTATCAATCACAATACACTTCTTGAGATCCTTGAGAATAAAACATAAGAATAGGGTGAGCTCAAATTCTTAGTAATGATAAGAAATGCAGCGGAAGATAACATAAACATTATGCATGGTGAATAATTGAAAGCCTGGGCCATTACAAATAATAAACATGTACACATTATGGCTGAATATGAGCTGAGTAAATAATTCCAAAATAAAACATAGTTATTGGTATTTTACTAGTCTAATAACCACAAGAACCATCAATATTATTTTCATAATGAGGGAATGTATAATGTTAGACATTCTGAAACATTTTGTCAAGGCCTCGACCAAGACGTCTAGATATGATTAAGGCCTCAGCCAGAACCCTATATGAAATTGGGAAAAGCCTTAGCCAATTCCACATCTAATTATCTCATGAGACCTACAGATTCACTAAGAATCTATATCGGGCTCCACCCATCACTTTCTAAGTCCAATACATTCCTCATATGAAAAGGTTAAAACATAACATAAACATTCATATTAAAACTAGCATAAGAAATTCCAATACTTTTACCATAAACCATGAATGGAATAAAATAACACATCTATAGTCAAACATATCACTAAACCTTATATACAATATGGAATATTTGTATCATAATAAATCACGCTTGATCAAGAATAATATCCCGTAAAGGATGTTGACATAGTTGAAAATGATGAGTAAAAATCCTGGAGAGAAATATCCCTTTTCATAAAATCATTTAAAAGTCACATAATTTATAAAGGAATCCATTTAAAATATAGGTTTTAATCAAATTCGCCCATACCACTTTGAATCTTTTTAAAGGAATTAACATTTTGAAACATTCATGTCCTTATAAATAAATTCTTAAAAGTTTTTTGAAAAATGGACATTAATGAGAATGGTTTTGAAGAATAAATATTTAAAACATTTCAAATAATGTTTTAATAAAATGTCCGATAAAAATATTTTTTAAAAAACTTTTATGAAACTCGGACATGGATAATGAATATTTTCCAGTAGATACTTACATAAAAACAATCACAAATAATAAAGAGATTGTGAAATTGACCCTTACCATGCACTTTCCTTTGGTTCAGGGTACGTTTAACGTCTTGTATAATGACCATAGTAAGTTATTATGTTATAACAGAACCATATTCAATTTTATTATATCATAAATTATACATTTATGAGTTTATACTACCCATTTAACAATGATTTCCATGTTAAATTATCATTACAGGTAATAATTGCTTTCTTTATCATACATGTTTTAACTTGTTCTTCTTGATGGTATCATTTAGATAATGATTTACATAATTCTAAAATATAAAACATGATTTATATATCATATATATTTAGAATAAAAATATTTATAGTATATAGATATATGAAATATAAAACACTGTTTATGGAGACGGTAGGCTGTACATACGCATTAACACTGTTTTAGTTTTCATATCGCATTGAATGGAAGTAAGTGAATAAGATATATGTATGTATATTAATATATATATATATATATATATTTAGTATAATTATTATTTCATATATTCAATAAATTTTTATAATATATATGTTTATAATCATCGTTGAATGGTGAACGTTGAAATTAATCTCATCATGTCGTGGAGACGGTAAGTCGTACATTCACAGGAGCGACGATGTCATTTCCTTAATGATTAAAAGGTCTATAATTAATTGGAATGTTAATTTTAGATACATTATGATGTTATTTTAGTTATTTATATACATATTACTCATCATTATATCAATCCAAATAACATAGTGTTGAATAACAAATTACACTACGACGTGGAGACGATAAGTCGTACGTTTGCACGCATGGTGACGTTATCATTCATAGGATGGATAGAAAAATGAATATGGTTGTACAATATTTATAATAAAATCACAATATTTATAAGGTATTGGTGTTATTATTTTTTTATGGAAACAACAAAGAAAGAGGAAGTTGAAGATGAAATGAACTTGAAAGAGAGTGGTGAAATTATTATCTCTTTTTCGGGTGTTTCCTTTTGAGTTGATCAAAAGGGAACCATTAGTTGACTTTTTGTACAAATTAAATCCTATATGTTAAAGTTATGAAATTTTATATGATATTTGGGGAGGTTTTGGCCAATATAAATGTATTTGGATGTGTGAAATTAAGAGAAGAGGATGTACCATTTTATAAAAGTGGTGAGGGTCACTTTAGGGAAAACTTGAAATATTATTTCATAATAATATTATTTTCGGTTTCTAATGGCTCAAAATGTATTTATTTCGATACTTAGGTAGTTATTGGTCAAAATAATCTCAACCAATAGGTTTTATACAAGTTTAGGTTACCATTTTAACCTTATCGTTTAGATTTAACACTTAGTTAAATTGTTTAACTTTTATTGTGTTTTCTTGTATTCTTACACTATATGGTTAATAAATTTACTCTAAAATTCAATAGAACCTAAAGTGGGTCATTAATGAAATATATAATATTATTTAATCCCTTTTTATTAACCTTAAATTTTTAAGAATATTATATCAACCAATAATATAATATTTATTCTAAAAAATAATTCATGTCAATTTTGACATTATTTAGTATGTGGATTATGTGAAAGTAATGAAAAAATTATTACTTCTAAAAAGATACATTGAATCAATACTAAAATGTCATATTCCCTTATAAAATTCGTGTATGTCATAAAAACATTGAAATTGTATCTATTTAAACATTTATAATACCATTTATTTGATTCTTTCAATAATAAGGTAATTATTGCATCGTCATTGTGTCATAAATAAATTTAATTATTTATTGTCTGAAAATTATAAATAAAATACAATTATGTAGGAAATATTCTTATATTTATAATGAATATTTATACTCTAAAATATTACTTATATAACACCTTGTAATTTTTTTGCTAAAATATATTTGTTTATGTCATTTTTGTCATTACATTAAATTAATTAATATAAAGTGTCATTATCACTCTCATGTGGCTCAATGTGGTCCCAAAATAGGCCCTAGGATTCCCATGGTCAAACATGTATCAACCAATAGGAATAGGAAACATGTTAGGGTAATTTAATATTATTACAAGAAAATTTGTTCTCCCTTATTTAGTAGATTTACCCTTTCATAATGGTAAATAAAATATTTACTAAAGTAAATATTCAAAATGTCTAAAAATAAAAGTTAACTATTTACAAAATTTTAACCTCTTGATTCCAAATATAGAATCTATTTTTCCAAATTCAAAACACCAAAGTGGTAGATATTAATTTAAAAATAATTTCCATTGTCAAAGCCAAAAAGTGTGGTTTTAAAAAGTAAAAACTATCAACTGATTGACATGTGTTTACGTCAAATTTAAAGGTTAAATTACATATAATGAACTTAATTGTATTCATTGATAAGAATTTAATCTAATTATTCTTTAAAACAATTCAAATGCATAATTTAATTCTATGAATTATTTTGATTAAAAAAGTTGTTTTCAATTAAAACATAGTACTTTTCACTATTAACCAAATTATGAAAGTCTTCATAAAAGTACCAAAATTTTATCCAAACTAAATTTTTATGTCCCAATTATAAATAAGAATTTAATTTAATTAAATTGAAAATATAAAAGTGTCTAATATTTGTTTTAAAAATGGTTTTCCATTAAAAGGAGGTAAAATTGCATTTTTTTTAAAAATAATTCTTTTATCTGAAAAATGAATTTGTTCTTATATTATTTCTAAGAGACACATAATATGGATGTTAAAAATATATATAGTATATAATATTCAAAATGAATTTAATACTATTCATAACCTCTTTTTTAATAGCTAGTTTGGTAAGTTGTGTTGTGCTAGAACTCAGTGTTGCGTATTGCGTAAGCTATTGAATTAATTTAATGAGATAACATTCTATGAAATATTGGGGGGGGGGGTTACATTCTATAATACTTCAATAAATTTCTTCCTCGCAATTTTAAATTGTTCTTTGAATATAAAAGGATAAAAATTGAAAAATACCTTTGCAAGAAACCCACATAGGAAATTGGGTTAATAAAATTTAGTCTTAATAAGGGGGAAATAGAAATGAAAAAGTCCCCACAAAATTATGATCTCGATTAGGAGAAAATTGGTGGTAATTAGAGAAAAATAATTTGAGGGAAAATGTAAATATTTATAAGGAATGATTGAGGTCATCAATGCAAGTCCCCAACCCCAGAAGCCCAGATTCATTGCATTATTAGGTATCATTGGAATGATCAAAAAAGATCATGTCTCAAAAGGCCGATTACTTTAGTAGACTTTGAAACACTAAGATACATACAGATGTCTTACATTACATCATAAAGTAAAAAACTAACACAATATAGTATCCATAGTCCACACTCATATGCCCCCAGACTATCCCTACAGTTCATTCATAAAATACTTCTTCACATCCTGGGAAAATTAAGCATAGAAAGGGGTGAGCTCAGATGCTTAGTAAGGATAACAATATAAAGGAATATTTCATAAATAAGAATAAACATTTAAGGAAATGTATAACTAAATTAAAATCCATTTAAAGTTGATTTTAAACATAATATGACAAAAAATAAAATGAAATAATGCCATTTACATAATCAAATAGATATTCTACTAGTCGAATAATCACATGCAATATCAATAACCACTTTCACCACATAGTCAAGCCATTATGCCAAGACTACAAATAAGATTCTATCAAGGCCTTGTTCCAGGACACTAGTTTTTCTCATAAGACCTATAGATGCATCGAAGAGCTATAGCGGGCTCCACCCGTCACTTACTAAGTCTAATTAATTCCACATATGAGAAGGTTTAAACATAACATAAATATTTGTATTAAAACTAGCATAAAAAATGTGAATACATTATCCATAAACCATTAATTGTAAGAAATAACACATCCACAGTAAAAAATATCACAAAACTTTTAATAAAATATGGAATTTTTGTATCATAATAAATCAACATCAAACAAACTCATAATCCATCAAAGGATGTTGACATAGATGAAATCAGAACCTTTTTAGAGAAATATCTCTTTCAAATTTGAAATCATTTAAAATTCAAAAAATTTTAGAATAAAACATTTATATTTGAAAATATTATTATAATCTTGTAAGGGAAGCATCATGTATTTTATAATGGCGGAAAATAGCTGCAACCGCCATATAAGTTAACGAAACATTATTACCTTAATTTTGTCAAAAAGGTTAAAAAGGACGTTATTTGGAAAACGACAGAAGGATTCCTTTCAAACCATTTTATAAAAAGTCAAAAAGGGTATAAATTAATTTAACCCATAGTCTATAAAATAGAAATAATGTTTTGAAATACATTTTAAAGAAACATGGATGTGGATGATAAAGAGGTCCCAGTGGATAATTACGTATCAACAAACCTGGATAGTGAAGAGATTATGAAATAAACCCTTACCTGGTTCGTTTCCTCGGTCAAGGGTAGGTTAACCTCCTGTATAATGGTGAAATAGTTTTTATTAAATTAAACAAGAATCATATACATTAATATGATATCATATATGATCTTTTAACATTACTTTGTTAATAATATCTTAGTATTATCGTTGTTTCGATTGTTAACATATTCGTTTTACTTTATATTCTTTGTTATGTGAGTCGAATTTGTTATGGATGGGATTTATATTATTCAAATATAGAATTATATCAAGTCTTTAAAAATTATTTTTAATCATCTAATGAAAATTTGTCTTGAATGGATACGATGGGGAATAAATCTCATCGCGTTCATGGATACGGTAATCCTTACGTACACATGAGTGACAATATCATTCTTTTTATATTAAAATAATATATAATTGGATGTTATATCATATATTCAAATTAATTATCATTATATATTTATTATTTAAATGAATTACACATCATTATTATACCCATCCACATAATAATGTATTGAATAACAATTACAGTACGCCGTGGAGATGGTAATCTGTACGTACGCACGTATGGTGACATGTCATTAAAAGGATGGATAGAATAATGAATATGGATGTACCATATTTATAGTAACATAATTGTATATAGAATATACTGGAGTTATTATTTTAGAATGTAAATAACAAAGAAAGACTATGTGGAAGATGTAAAGAACTTGGAAGAGGGTGGTGAAATTATTACCTCTTCTTTGGGTTCTTCCTTTTGATTTGATAAAAAAGGCTCCTTAAGCTGGCTTTCTGACTAAAGTAAGGCCTATAGGAAGAAGTGAGGTAATCTAAGAAGATATTTGGGCAGAGGTTGTCCATGTCAAAAGGCTTTTAAGATTTGAATTATAGAGAAGGGGGAGTGCCCTTTTATTTGAGGGGTGAGAGGCATCTTAGGAAAAGCTAGAAATATTATAATATCATAAAATTATTTTCGATTTATAATGGCTCCAAAATAGATTATTTAAAGGATAAGGTGGGGATGGCTCGAAAACCACTCAACCAATAGGTTTTAAACAGGTTTGGGTCACTATATTAACATTATCTTGTAGATTTAACTCTTAGCTAAATTGTTTGACAATTACCATGTGTCATTGTATTTTTATATTATATGGTTAATAAACGTACTCTATACCTCCAAGAGAACCCCAAGTGGTTCATCAATGATAAAAAATATCATTATATAATTCCTTTGGCTGAACCTTATATTTTTAGTAAGATAATATCAATTAATAATATAATATTTGTTTTAGAAACACTTTTATGTCAATTTTGACACTATTTGGTATTTTCTTTTTAATAAATTTATAACAGCATTATTTCTGAGAAACACATTCATTTAATCAACCATAACATGTCATATTTACCTAGAAAATTAGTAGAATTCATAAAAAGTCTCAAATTACATTTATTTGGATTTTTATAATATCAATTATTTTAATATGTCATTAATTAGGTAATTACGACATCATCATTTTGTCATAAATAAATTAAATTATTAAATGTCAAAAAAATATAAAAAAACCCCATTATGTAGTAAATATTATTATCTTTCTAATAAATATTTTTATTTGAATTTATCTTATGTGTAACCCTATAATAAAAATTTATTAGTTATTAATCTTTGATTTTAACCTGTGTAACACTTCTTTGAATTAAATTATAATAAATGTCCTAATCTAATCCAAGTGAACCAGAGAGGTTAATATTTTATTCATAAGGTTGTTTTTGGTCGAATTATACTTATCCAATAGAATTAGGACATGTTTTTGGGTAATAATAATATCTTTTCTACCCTTAATTTCCCTATTTACTTTTAACCGTGGTAAATAAAAGTAAAAAAGTTACTATTCAACAAACCTTATTTTTATTTTATTGAACCACATTTTACTCCTTAATATTAACCGTGTATCTTTTATTTTTGAAAAAACACTCATAGATGCAGTAAAATTAAGTTTTATGTAAATTTGCAAATTCTCATAAGAGATGGGTAAAAGACGATGAAACGTTCAATAAAAATTTTATATATCAAAAATTATTATAAACTGACACCAATGAAATAAATTGAACGTATATAGGTATTATATATCTATTTTCACCGAAAATAAATTTAAATAAAATAAATAATTATTTATATAAAAATTTGTTTTTAAACTATAACTCGGTGTTTTTTACTATTCATCCAAAACTGAATGTTTTCAAAAATATACCCAAATTTCACCATAGTCTAATTTCAATATTCTGAATCCAAAAATTATGTCTATTTTACCAAATTCAAAACATAGAAGTTTCATTTATTAATTTATAATTAATTCTCGTTGTCAAAACTAGAAGGTATATTTTTATGAAATAATAACTATCAAAAGATTGACACTTGTTTATGTCCAATTTCAAAGTAAAATTACTTACAATGACCAGCATTGGATTAAATGGTAAAAATATGTTATAATTATACTTCAAAACCATTAAAATTTATAATTCAACACTATAAATTACTTTGATTAAAAAATTTGTTTTTGTTAAAATATAGTATTTTCACTATTCACCCAAATAAGAAAGTTATCAGAAAAACACCAAAAATTTATTGAAACTAAATTATTATTTCTTTATTCTAAAGAATATGTTTATTTTTTCAAATTTAATATATAAATGTTTCATAAATTGAATTTAAAAATGGATCATTGTTAAAAGGTGGTAAAATTTAATTTTTTTTGAAAAATACTTCTTTTATCTGGAAAAATATAATTTGTTCTCACATTATGTATAAAAAACTAATAATATGGATTCTACAATTATAAGGATTATATAATGTTAAAAATTAATTTAATACTATTCATAACCTCTTTTGAACGGATAGTTTGGTATGTCGTGGTGAGATTGGACTCGGTGTTGCATGTAGTGCAAGTTATTGAATTATTTTGAAGAAATAATGTACTACAAAATATTGGGGTGTTACCTTCTTCCTTCCTTAAATAACTTTCTTCCTATAAATTTGAAATTATTGTTCTAAAATAAATTGTTTAAAATAGAAAATACCTTTGTGGGAAAACCCACATCGGAAATTGGGTTAATAAAATTCAGTCTTAATAAGAGGAAAAGTGGAATGAAAAAGTAACCACCAAATTATGATATCTATTACGATAACATTGGTGGAAATTAGAGACACATAATTGGAGAAAAAACATAAATATTTATAGGGAGTGATTGAGGTCATCAATCACAAATAATTGTAGAAATTTGGGCCTCAAATCCACCAATCTATGATGATTTAAAATAACATCGGTTCAAAAAAACATAAGGTATTAGGATAACACATTTTTGGTTTTTAGATCCCTTCCCTGAAGTTGAATAATTAATTTATCCATAAAATAAGAGGAAAAAAATATATGTATATATATACATGATAAGTAGAGTTTCATTCATCAACTAATTCCTACCACAAACTCAACATTCACTCTAAAAGATTTCAAAAAATATATATATTATGTTTAAATTAATCCTATAGTGTTCCAAAAATATTGAATTTATAATTGACATATCTGACCCTTTAAAAAAAAGAAACTACATTATATAATCCAGGCAATTCACTTAGTCCAGTGGTTGGTGATAAATCTCAATCGCACTATGGTTGTGGTTTCGATTCCGATAGCTTTGTTCGACGTGACAGGTTGTCACATGGTCTGTGTGTCGTCCTTTTATAAAAATCCAAATATAAGCATTCAAACTTAATGCATTCAAACCTCTAGACTTATCCAAAATACTTCTATCCAATCTCACAGTCCAAAATTTATAAAGAAGTTAAACACAATGAAGATCCTTTTTTCCAGGTAATAACATGTGAACACCTTCATCATGTATTATTTTAAAACATGTTAACACCCTGAATTACCATAAAAACTTATTGATTACATTCATGATCCCTTATTCCTTATAGAACACTGGATATACTTCTTCCATCCAAAAATGTTGTAAACTCCAACATGGACAGAATATACAAATCATTAATCAGTTTCAAGGTAGTCAAGAATATCCAATATAATTTATCCAAATCAAACATGTATTGTTCCAATATCACTACCTCAGTATCAGAACCATATTATGATTTATCTTTCTCTCAACCATATATTTTCCAAACATTTAACCTACTATTGAGTCACATTTCTTTTTTCCACACAATCTTAAGTCCTTAATGGAATAGTAATAGAGTACACTCCTTATATACATCATAATTATTATTACCAGTACATCGTTGATACAACACTCAAATGACATAATTATTTAATAACAACATAAGATATCTAATCATTACACCTCATCTATTGTAGTATCATAACATGATTATTATCCAATAGCATCATTTGGGGCATACTCTGATGATTTGGACATTGGATCGCGTAGTGTCCCAACTCCATGCAGGTAAAGCATTGTATATTTTAAACCATTTTCTTACCCTTGCAGTCACATACTTGGTGTCCTTTTTATCTACACTTATAACAAACTCCCATTCCCTTCAAGCAAGTTCCAGGGTGTTTCTTACCATAGTTATCACATATTGGAAAATTCTTCTTTTTTATCTTCGCTTTATTTATATTTCTCTATTCTATCCTTTTCTTCTCTTGAATCCATTCAAAGACATAGGACTCTGAGAATTCTTTACTTATCTTATTAACACATGATACAATTTCTTCATATGTTGAGAATACAGGGGAGACTATTTCCCTTGTAAATTATGGATTAATACCATTACAGATATGATCCTTCTTAATCTTTGGATCATACGTATTGTTGGAGTTCACATTCCTTCTACTGGGATCCATTTCTATACAATGTCATACACTAGAATAGTTTATGAATCACAATACATAAATCAAAACATGTAAAACACTTAACATAAATTGAACTATTTATGGATATAATCCATAATCATAAAAATGTTTTCTTTGAGTAGTATATACTCATAAACCCATCATAATGGTTTGTAAAGAAAATGAGAATTATCCTAAGCATATCCACAAAGAGTTTCGTAACCAAGAGTGCAACAATGCCTATTCTCATGCACCCGTTCCGTTTGAGTATAGCTCGAAGCGATGTTTTCAGGTTTTACCCCTAGGTACATCTGTGCCAGAGCCGCCTCTACTAGGTCGTATCTAGACAGGGATGTATTACATGGAAAACTCACAAAATATCTACAATACCAAAATTCTAGGAAGTTTTCCTATACTAATACTCAAATTCCATCTTAGGTCTATGTGCTCTAATAAGAGTTTATCTATATCTAGTTTCCAAAGATTGTACTAAACTTCCTATGATACCATCTGTAACGCCCTGACCCTAGAAGCCCTGAGTCAGTACATTATTATGCATCATTCGAATGATCAAAAAAGTTTATGTCTCGAAAGACCGATTAGTTTTGTAGCCTTGAAAACAATAGATACATTCATAACTCTTACATTACATCATAAAGTTAAAAACAACAACAACATAGTTGTTAGGTCCACTAGGATGAGTACCCTGAGGGGGGGGGGGTGAATCAAGGTATGACTAATTTAAAATTAAAGCCCATTCTGATCCTGTTTTGCTGTTAAGAAAAACACTCTTCTCTCCCTTTCCCATTTCACAATATAAACAGAAATTAAATCATGAACATGACACATTAACTTTTTCTTTGTTCACCCTCACTGGGTTATGTCCAAGGAGAATACACCAGCAATGTGCTGATGTCCCAAATACACTATAAGCACACTGCTGTTTACAAGGTTCGGGATAGATCAATTCTATTCCTAGGATCACTACCTTTATAATGTATAGGGTCAGCTCACTGCTTTCCCAAAGGTCTCTCCCTGTTTCTCTCTCTCTGGATCACTGCCGGTGGAGAGGATCACCTTCTTCCTCTTCCTTTTCTCACTACTCTGGAAAGGATCCACTCACACTTTATAGACCTATAGGTCTGTTCAATATCACTAATGAATACATCCTCTGTTGTATATGGATTCTCTGTTGAATTCCATCTTTCACCCATAAATGAATCTCACATTGCACCAAATGTGTCGGGCAATCTCCCAGCTTTCACGCAGCCCTGAATCTCTATTGTGAATCAACCTTACTTGCCACCCTTCTCTAAGCCAACGTGCAGGTCTCGGTGTGCAAGTCAAAACTGGCATGCAAGTCCACCTCAACCACTTTCATGACACAAGCTTCTGTAACTCCAAAATTGCACGACACACATCCTTTTACGACCAAACCAATTTTGGCGCGCAACCAAAAACTTCCATGGTTCTTCAAAACATGGCGCACATGTGTCACCAAATCACTTGAATGACACTTTCTTCTTCAACTCAGATCTTTCGTGACTCACTTCCTTCCACGCCCAGACCACCTTGGGCGTGCAACAATCACCTGGCTCGGAACCCCTACTTGCGCGACCACACACCACTTGCGCGACCACCACACCCGCATGACAGGATCTCTAATTTTTCTAAGTGTTGGACTCTCCCCTGAATGAGTAGGGGTCACCGTGTATTTATATGCATTTGGGAACCCTACATGACAGCTCTCATGTCTCCCCTCGATGCGAATGTTTTGGCGTGCAAGTCTCTGCCGCGCAAACCACTTGCGTGGCCAACCTTAGGACTTGGGCACCCCTGATACCTTTTCCATATTTTGATGTTATGATCTTAAAAACCATAGGTCATGCAAGTTTCCTCTCTTTCAAGTACATGGCATGAAATTACCTTTGCCAAAAACCACTTTTCTTCATTTGTCGATTTTCAGGCCCAAAAATCTGACAAACACTGGAAAATGGCACCATATTGTATCTATTATTTTTTTACTGCCTATAGATAATCCATCACTTTGTCGATGTTCTTGAATAAAACATGGATCGTTAATGACAGTCCTTGAACTCGACAGGCCACAATGAAATCCCCTTTGTGAACAAATTTGTATTTCATGATTTTCTTTGTCAACAATCACAAAATAGATGTCCACTTTGTCATCAAACAGAATCACCTCAAAAATGAATTAATGATGACTTGATGGATCTTTTCCAAACAATATCCCTCTTTGGGTTTGTTGAAAAATCTTCCATAAAAAGATACATCGTTAAATCTTCAGCCACCATTCGCGTATTATGATTCAAATAGTGATCAAGGATTTACTCAACACATACACTAAGCCCATATGAGCAATGATCGGTGTGAGAAATAAGAGTAAATTAAATGTTCATCAATTAATTACTACAATTATGACACCCACTATTGACACTAAAATGATACCAATTTTTGGAAATATTATTACCACATTCCAACACCACTCTTCTGTTTTTATCACGATCCTCAACTGTTGTAATATCTATTCATTGATCGATCACTTATAGCATCGTTAGATTTAATATTCTCCCCCATTGTGTTTACGGATTTATCTTTTGTCAGCTGTAAATCCTCTTCAGCACTGTTTCATGTGTTGTCCAAGATAAGTTATTGGTAAGTGCTTTGAACCAGCTTCAACTCCCCCTATCTAGCAGCTCCACACGTCAGCTTCTCCCCCTACCTGTCATCACTTTCAAATAGCCACATTGTCTCCCTCTTCAGCACTGTTGCATGTGTTGTCCATGCTAAGCTATGGCTAAGTGCTTTTAACTAGCTTCAACTCCCCCTATCTAGAAGCTCCACACATTAGATTCTCCCCCTATATGTCCTGATTTTCAAACATCCACACTGTCTCTCCCTTGAACAATCACAATTTTCCCCCCCTTTTCAACGAACCCAAAGGTAACTCCATTGCAGTCTGTATCCTAGTAGAGAAAAAATATCAGCCCATTAGGGAAAACACATCATAACTCAGGGAGGGGGGGGGGTTCCACTTCTACACACTTTTATGTGCAGGGAGTCGACTGAGATCCCAGAGCTAGTCGATGTCTTTCAAACACTTCCTTGGGTAAGTACTTTATCAGAACATCTGCAACATGTACCTCTGTAGGCACATACTCCAGTTTCACAATCCCTTTCTCCACCTTCTCCTTGATGAAATGATATTTCATCTCAATGTTCATTGTACATGAGTGATGAATTTGATTTTTTCTAAGATTGATAGAACTTGAGTTATCACACTGGATTCTGATCGGAGACTTCACTTCAACTCCCATATCTTCAAGCCGCTGCTTCATCTACAATAACATTGTGCATTCTTGAGTGGCCACAATATACTCACCTTTTGCGGTGCTCAGTGAAATGTAATCTTGATTCTTGCTTAGCCAAGAAATACATAATCCAAAAAGAGAGAATGAACCTCCTGATGTTGATATTCTTTCATCTGCTGATCCGAACCAATCTTCATCTGTGTAACCCAATAACACTGATTGAGATTTGTCATTATTCATCAGACAAAAAATCCACGGTGCCTTTGATATACTGATGTATTCTTTTCACTGCAAGCATGTGTCTTTCCTTGGGATTACTCTGATATCTTGTTCCTTGGGATGTGGAGAAAACAATATAAGGCCTTGTTGCAGTCAAGTACAACATACATCCAATAATTTGCCTGTATTCTGTGATATTAACTACCTTTCCATCCTCATTTTTGATAATTTCATCTAAGTAGAAATTTGAGTTTTAGTCTCCTTGGAATTATCCATGAAAAACCTTCCTAAAACCACCATGGAATATTTTGATTGAGAAATGAATGTTCCATTCCTTCCTTCTGTCACCTGTAAACCAAGAAAAAATGTTATCTATCTAATCATTGACATTTCAAACTCATTTATCATTAATTCAGAAAACTGTCTACACTAAGTTTCATATGATCTGCCAAATATTATGTCATCGACATAGACCAACATCATCATCCTTTGATTACTGGAAATGCTGAAATAGAGATTGTAATCAACTTCACCACATTGAAATCCAATCTTTTTCAAATACTGATCCATCCTTGAGTACCATGCTCTTGGTTTTTGCTTCATCCCATATAGTTCTTTCTTTAATCGACAATCTTTATTCTCATCTTCATGAATGAGAAAACCATCTGGATACTCAATGTACACCTCTTCTTCCAGAACCCCATTTAGAAATGTAGATTTGATGTCTATCTGGAACACTTTGAATTTTCATTAAATTGATATGGCTAAAAAAATATGATTTTCACCATCCTTGAAACTGGTGAAAATGTCTCACCAACATCAATACCCTCTATTTGGGATTATCCTTTGCACACCAGTCTTGCTTTGTTTTAAATCACTGTTCCATATTCGTTCAACTTTTTTCAAAAGACCCATTTTGTCCCGATGATGTTCTTATCTGCTGGCCTCGAAACAATATCTCACGTTTTGTTCTTATCAATCTAATCAAGCTCTTCATTCATAGACTGAACCCATTTTTCAACTTCAGCTGCATTAGAAAAGCATTTCGGCTCTACCTGAGATATGAAAGATGTCTGCTGTAGTGACTTCATTCTTTTTGTCTGAACTAGAGCTGCCTGATCACCAATGATATTCTGTCTATCAATTTTAGCTCATCTCTTTGGCTTTTGTGCAGACACATACATGAAACTTTCTTGTTCATCATTAGTATCTTCTTCTGAATCAGCATCAGCCACTTCTGCTCCTCCTGCATTGCTTACCTCCTCGTCAATTTCATCCAGAAATAGTTCAATGAGTCATTGAGTATTCTGTTCATCTTCTACTATAGTGACATCATTTCTCTCAACAATTTTTCCCAGCCTTTTGTTGAAGCAATTATATGATTTTCTTTTACCTGAGTAGCAAAATAATATCCCCTCATCTCCTCTTGACACAAACTTCCTGTGATTTTCTTTGTTTAGAATGAAACACTCACTTCCAAATATTTTAAAATATTTCAATGTTTGCTTTTTTCCATACCACATTTCATACAGAGTCTTTCCTTACTTCGGACACAACAGAGCCCTGTTCGAAATATAGACCGATGTTAAAAATGCTTCCTTCAAAAATTTATCTCGTCGGTCCTCTCAATAAGCATTATTCTAAACATGTTTCTGATGATATGATTTCTTTTTTAAACTACTCTATTCTATTGGGGAGTTATTACTGATGAAACTTGATGCCTTATCCCATGTTTCTCAAGATAGTCTTCCACTTCACTGTTTGTGAATTTTGTACCATTATGAGTACGAAACTTCAGAACTCTCTAACAAAGCATCCTTTACGATTTCCTCCTATACTGCTTGATACAACTGAACAATTCTGTCTTATGGGTAATGACAAATACCGAATCCATTCTTCTATAATAATCAATGAAAATAACATAGTACATTTTCCCATTAATGGCTCGTGGTGAGATAGGTCCACAAACATCTTCATGCACCAATTCGAGTACTCTGGTTGATTTCTGTTCCTTTGACTTGTATTTATTTCTGATGATCTTCCCTTGTTGGAAAGCATCGCATGTATGAGTGAGATCACGTGATAATTTGGGAATATCTCTAGCAGCATCACCCTTCACATGATCATCCATAGATGGTTGACATAGATGTCCAAGTCGCTTATGCCACATCTTGTTATCTTTCTCTCTGGATAAGAGACACATATCTTATTCCCCACATACAAGGTAAAGATTTCCCTTTGTCCTTATTCCCGATAGAACAACAGCTCCATCATTTCCTTTCACAACACACAACTTCTTGGTAAATCAGATAGAGTGCCCAGAGTCACATAGTTGACTGACATTGAGAATGGTTTGACTAAGACCCTCTACTACCAAGACATCATCACGTCTCATATCTTTGCACCCAAACTTGGCCTTTCCTGAGCCATCAATCATCAGGCCTTCATCATTTTCAAATTTGACTATTCCATCTTTGTCATATTTTTTGACTATAACAAGATCCTTATTACCTGTCATGTGAGATGTGAACCCACTATCAAGGATCCACAAACCAGACCAATATAATTCCTTAAGAACAACTTCTTCCACCACAACCTTCTCATTTTTCATCTTCTTGGTCCATACATTTTCCTTCACACACTTCATGGATTGAGACTTCTGTTATCTCTCAGAGTATGATGGATCAACTTCACCTTGCAAAACCGCAAATGTATTCTGCATTTTTAACTCACCTGTTGATTTGTTAACCAGATTCTTGCAAACTTCTTGATTTTTTTTGGCACATTCCTCTATATTGTCTAAGTGAAGTACCTAGCCATGTGCCAAAATCCTCAGCACAAAAAACAGTGTCATTCGAAATATGTTCTGAAAAACCGTTCTCTATTTGGATGCCACCTTTGTTTTTATTCCCTTCAATATCTCTTGGCTATGAATCACACATACTGTGAATGTCCCATCTTTTCACAACAATAACACCTGATATGCAGTGCTTTCCTTTGTCTGACTTCTGCACTATGTTTTTCTCATTGGGATCTCTGAATATTATGATTATGCCTTGTGCCCAAATAAACCTCTAATCTTGAAGTGGGTTCTTGTGGTATGACATCAATTTTCAATATTTTTTGTTTTCAGTCAAGCCCTGAATCAGTCTTAGCATATGATCTCAATTACCGCTTCTTTTTTGTTGAACAACTAGCCTCCTCTTTCATCTTTTCTATATTCTGAACGACCTGATTTTCGGATATCACATTTGGGGTAAAGAGTTTTTCTTGATTCTTCATTTTTCATCCTAGACTGACCACTTCTTCTTCATGTTCTTCGATACACTTGACTTGATCTTTAACTTTTCTCTTCAAGCCATCGATATCACTTTTCTATTCTTCAATCTTGACCTTATACTCAATAATTGATTTTGAGTTCTCTGTTGATGATAAATTGAGATTCTTATTTTCTTCTATCAACATAGACTTCTCTTTTTGTTGATGCTGCATATAGAGTTTGGCATCCCAAACAACTTTGTTAGATTTCATTGTTTTGGATCTCCAAACTTCTATCTCTTTAAGAGAAGCCTCCAACTCAGCTTTTATATCTATTCTTCCTTCAACTTCAACAAATTCATCATAACCTTCGGTTTCGTTCTTCTCGTGAGAACTACCAATGACTTCCACCACAACATTTTCTCCACGATCTTTGTAATTTTCAATCTCCTCCATCTTTTCAACCTAAAACTCATCTGAACATTCTATTTATTGTAAAAGAAGATTCTTCTTCTTGAACAATTTCTCTTGAACTGCTTCTTCCCTTTCACATAGGCTAAAGATCTCTTCTTGAGAATTTCAACTTCATCTTCATCATTTTCTTCTTAAATATTTTTGGATCACCTTGTGGAAAGATGACCGAATTTTCCACATCAAAATCATGCATGTGGTAGTTTCCCTTTGAACTTTCCTTTTCCTCTTTGATGATTTGATGAAAGGAATGACATCACCTCATCTGTCGCTTCTTACTCTTGATAATATTCAATGGTGAGATTATTCATGGCCTTAAATTCCACCTCTTTGGATTTCCGCTTTTCCAAAGATCCATTATCATCATTTCTCATTTCATATGCATAAATATTTCAGTACAGGTTATCCAATGTCAGCACTTTCAGGTCTTTATCTTCCAAAACAGAAACTTTCGGATTGAACCAAGGTGGTTGTTTTCTCAAGATGCAGTTCACAATTTTTATGACTTCAATAACTTCACCAAGACCCCGCATATCTTCCACAATAGCATTAAACCTATCAAACAATTCATCAACAGATTCATTCATGCTCATTCTTAGATCTTCATACTTGTTCCACAGAATTTGTAGCTTTGCCTCTCTGACCTTTGTATTCCCTTCATATATATTCAAAATATTTTTCTATATATAATGTGATATTTTTCATGACATTGCCCCGGTATAGATAGCATTTTAGAGGGCTCCAACTAAAGTAGTAATACCCTTCATGTCAGCATCTAGCTCCCTTCTTTCAGCTTCTGATAATGCTCCACTGTTGATGTCAGCTGAGATACCATGCATAGCTGCTGAAAACACATCCATTCCCAAAGATCGGAATGAGTGTTGCATTCGATTCTTCCATATCTGAAAATTACTTCAGTTGAAGATCATAATCCCTTTATGATTAGTGACCTCCATTGAGAGAAAAAAAATATCAACCTTTCCCTCTGATACCAATTGTTAGGTCCACAAGGCTGAATACCCTAAGAAGAGGGGTGAATTAGGGTATGACTAATTTAAAATTAAATCTCGTTCTAATCTTGTTTCACTGTTAAGAAAAACCATCTTCTCTCTCTTTCCCATTGCAAAATATAAAAAGCAAGTAAATCATGCACATGACACAACAATTTTTCTTAGTTCACCCTCACTAGGCTACATCTAGGGAGAATACACTGGTAATGTGCCGATGTATAAATCCACTATAAGCACACTGCTGTTTACAAGGTCCAGGATATATCACTTCTATTCCTAGGCTCACTACATTTACAATGTTTAGGGTCATCTCACTGATTTTACAAGGTTCACTCCCTATTTCTCTCTCTATGGCTCACTACTGGTGGAGAGGATCACTTTATTCCACTTTCTTAGCTCACTGCTCTGGAAAGGATCTGCTCACAGTTTATAGACCTGTTGGTATATTAATTATCACTAATGAATACATCCTCTTTTTTATGTGGATGCTCTGTTGAATTTCAAATTTCACCTGTAAATGGATCTCACTTTGCACTGAATGTATCGAGAAATCTTCTGGCTTTCACATAGCCTTGAATCTTTGCTGTGAATCAACCTTACTTGGCACCCTTCTCTAAGCTAGCACACAAGTCTCATCACGCAATTCAAAACTGGTGCGCAAGTCCACCTCAACAACTTGCGCGACAGAAGCTTCAGTAAATCCAAACTTGCACGACGCACACCCTTTTACGGCCAAACCAATTTTGGCGCGCAACTAAAAACATTCTCATTTCTTAAAAAAAATAGCGCTCAAGTGTCACAAAACCTCTTGCTCGACACTTCCTTCTTCAACTCAGAACTTGCGCGACTCTCTTCCTTCCTTGCCCATACCACCTTGGGCATGCAACAATCACCTAGCGTGCAACCTCTACTTGCGCGACCACACACCACTTACGCGACCACCACACCTGTGTGATGGGAGCTCTGATTTTTCTAAATGTTGAACTCTTCCCCAAATGAGGAGGGGTTGATTAGTATTTATATGCATGTAGGCACCCTATGCAATGGGGAACAAGTATCCCCTCGGTGCTCAAGTTTTGGTGCGCAAGTCTCTGCCACACAAACCACTTGCGCGACCAACCCTAGTACATGGGCACCCCTTATCCCTTTTCCATATTTTGTACCACCTCCTAATCATCCATTACTTTGTCAACGTTCTTGAATCAAACATGGATCGTTAACCATTGCCCTTTAACTCGAAATGCCACCATGAAATCCAATTTTTCAACAAATTTGTATGTCATGGTTTGCTTTGTCAACAATTACAACACATATGTCCACTTTTTCAACAAACACAATCACCTCAAAAATGATTCAATGATGCCTTGATGGATTATTTCCCAACAATAGCCTCCATAGTACACACTCATATCCCCTCATACTATCCCAATAGGCTAGTCATAAAATACTTCTTCACATCCTAGGAAAAATAAAACAATGAAAGGGGTGAGATCAGATGCTCAGTAAGGATAACAATACAACGAAAACATTTATAAATAAGTATAAACACTTTGGGAATTGTATAACTAAAACAAAATCCTTTTAAAATTGAACTTCCACATAATATGGAAAAAATAAAATGAAATAGTTCCATTTAAAGTTTCATATGGATATTCTACTAGTCAAATAATCACATTCAATATCAATAACCACTTTCATAATGATGGAATTCATAATTCCAGACTATCATAACCACATAGTCAAGTACGTGTTCCAAGACTACAAATAAGATTTTGTTAAGGCCTTGTGCCTGGACACTAGTTTGTCTAATGAGGTCTACCAATGCATCTAGGATATATAGCTAGCTACACCCATCAGTTACTATGTCTAATGCATTCCTTATATGAAAATGTTTAAACATAACATGAACATTCGTATTAAAACTAGCATACGGAATGTTAATACTTTTTCCATAAACCATGAATGGTATGAAATAACACATCTACAACCCAACATATCAGAAAACATTCTATACAAAATGGTAGTTTTGTATCATAATAAATCAACTTCAATGAAACTTGAAATCCATGAAAGGATGTTGACATAGATGAAATAACAACCTTTTTAGAGAAATATATATTTATATTTTAAAATAATTTAAAAGTCAAGAAATTATAAAAGAAAAAAATTTATATTTGAAAATATTATTATAAGCTTGTAAGGGAAGCTTAGATGATTTTCTAATAGCAGAAAATAGCCTCACCCGCTGTATAATTTAAAAAACATTCTTACCTTAATTGTGTCGAAAAAGTTAAAAAGGACCTTGTTTGGAAAACGACGAAAAGATTCCTTTCAAACCATTTCATAAAAAGTCTAACAAGGTTATAAATGATTTTAGAGCATAGTCTATAAAATAGTAAGAATGTTTTGAAATACATTTTTAAGAAACTAGGATTTGGATGATAAAGAGGTCCTAGTAGATAATTACGTATAAAGAACCTCGAATAATGAAGAGATTGTGAAATAAACCCTTACCTTGTACATTTCCATGGTCTAGGGTAGGTTAACCTCCTTTATAATGGTCAAATAATTGTTATTAAATTATACATGAATAATTTACATTAATATGATATCAAATATGATCTTTTAACATTTCTTTGTTAATATTATCTTAGTATTATCATTATTTTGGGTGTTAACAGATTCGTTTTACATTATATCCATTTTTGTGTGAGTCATATTTGTTATGTATGGGATGTATCATATTCATATACATAATTATATCATGTATTTTTACATTAGTTTTAATCATCTAATGAAAATTAGTTATGAATGGACACGATGGGGAATTAATCTCATTGCGTTCATGGAGACGGTAATCCGGACGTACGCACGCGCGACAATATCATTATTTTGATATTAAAATAATTTTAATTGGATGGTATATCATATATAAAGAATAATTATCATGTTATATTTATTATTTACATGAATTAAATTTCATTATAATATTTATCCAAATAATAATGCATTTAAAAACAATTACACCACGACGTGGACACGGTAATCCGTACGTACGCACGTATCGTGACATGTCATTGAAAAGGTGGATAGAATAATGAATATGGATGTAAAATATATATAATAATATCACATTATATATAAGATACTGGATTTATTATTTTATAATGTAAATAAAAAAGAAAGAAGAAGTGGAAGAAGAAAATAACTTGAAAGAGGGTGGTTAAATTATTACCTCTTCTTCGGGTTCTTCCTTTCGATTTGATCAAAAGGGCTCCTTGAGTTGGATTTACGACAAAAATTAGGAAACTATAATGAATTGATGGAATTTTAGAGGATATTTCGGAAGGTTTTGGCCGATCCAAAGGGCTTTGAAGGTGTGAATTATATAGAAGGCGGGGTTCCCTTTTATAAGAAGGGTGAGCGGCACCTTAGGAAAAGCTAGAAATATTATTCTATAATAATATCATTTTTGGTTTATAATGGCTCCAAAATGGATTATTTAAATTATTAGGTAGGTATGGGTCGCAAACCACTCAAATAATAGGTTTTAGATAGGTTTGGGCCACTATATTAACCTTATATTTTAGATTTAACTTTTAGTTAAATAGTTTTACATTTACCATGTCTCGTTGTATTTTAATATTATATGGTTAATAACCTTACTATATTATTCCAATTGAACGAAAAGAGGTTAATTAGTTATACAAATATCATTATATAAGTCCTTTGGCCAAAATTTATATTTTCAGGAATAGAATATCAATTAATAATATAATATTTGTTTTAAAAACTCTTTTATGTCAATTTTGACACTATTTGGTATATTGTTTTTGCTAAATTCATAACAACATTATTACTTCAAACTAAATTCATTTAATCAACCCAAACATGTCATATTGATCTATAAAATTAGTGTAGTTCATAAAAAGTCAAAAATTACATTTATTTGTATATTTTTACCATCAATTATTTTAAAATTTCATTAATTAGGTAATTACTGCATCATCATTGTGTCATACATAAATTAAATTTTTTAATGTCAAAAAAATATATATAAAATACTATCACGTAGGAAATATTTTTATCTTTATAATGAATATTTATAGACTAATTTATCTTATGTGAAACCCTATATTAAATATATTTTATTTATTAAACATTGATTTTAACTCTTTTAACACTTCTTTGAATTAAATAAAAATAAATGTCCTAATCTAATCCATGTTGACCAAAGAGGTTCATATTTCATTACGAAGGTTGTTTTTGGTCGAATTATAATTATCCAATATAATTAGAACATGAGTTAGGGTAGTAATAATAATATCATTTTAACCCTTATTTACCTTATTTACTTTTAACCGTGTTAAATAAAAGTAAAAAAGTACTATTCACCAAAATTATTTTTATCTTATTGAACCACATTTTACACTTTTATATTGAACATGTCTCTATTGTTTTTGAAAATACACTCATATAAGAGGTAAAATTATGTCTTATGTGGATTTGAAAATATTCCAAGGAGATGCGTAAAAGACAGTGAATATTTTAATAAAATTTTTATATATAAAAAATTATTATAAACTAACTCCAATTAATTACATTTAACTTATATAGTTATTATGTATCTATTTTGAACTTAAATAAATTTAAATAAAATAAATAATTTTTTTTAATAAAAAATTGGTTGTTAAATATAACTCAGTCTTTTTCACTATTCATAAAAAAATTGAACGTTTTTGGAAAAATAAAAAAATACACCCTTGGCTAATTTCAATATTCAGAATAAAAAAATGATGTCTATTTTACCAAATTAAAAACCTAGAAGTTTCATTTATTAATATAAAATTAATTTCCGCTGTCAAAACCAAAAGGCGTATTTTTAAGAAATAATAACTATCAAAAGATTGACACCTGTTTATGTCCAATTTCAATGTAAAATTACTTAAAATGACCAGATTTGGATTAAATGGTAATAATATATTCTATTTATACTTCCAAACCATTATAATTTATAATTTATCACTATATATTACATTGATTAAAATTTTGTTTTAAGTTAAAATATAGTATTATCACAATTCACTCAAATATGAAAGTTATTAGAAAAACTCCAAAAAATTATTGGAACTACATTCTTATGTCCAAATTCTAAAGAAGATGTTTATTTTTTCAAATTGAATATATAAAAGTTTGAAATATTGGATTTAAAAAGGGTTCACCACTAAAAGGCGGTAAAAGTGCATTTTTTTTTGAAAAATACTTCTTTTATCTGAAAAAATTATTTTTTCTTAAATTAATTATAAAAACTAATAATATGGAATATAAAATTATAAGGATTATATAAATTAAAAATTCAGTTAATACAATTCATAACCTCTTTTGAACGGCCAGTTTGGTAAGTCGTGGTGCGCTTGAACTCAGTGTTGTATGTAGTGCAAGTTATTGAATTATTTTGAAGCAATAACGTACTATGAAATCTTGGGGTGTTACAATCAATCACAATTAAGTGTAAAATTGTGGTCCTCAAGGCCAAAAATCTATGATGATTTAAAATATTATCAGTTCAACAAAACATAAGGTTTTTGGATAACACATGTTTGGTTTTAAGATCCCTTCCCAAAAGTTTAAGAATTAATTTATTCATAGAATAAGAGAAAAAAGATACTTGACAATTACAGTATCATCCTTCAAATAATTGCTACCAAATAATCATCTTTCACTCCAAAATATAATAGAATTCAAAAATATTCTATTTATCGCCCGACCTCCAGGTTGTCATTTTTATGACAATCCAAAAATAATCTCAATAAATGGTTTAACCTTAACAATAGTATCCAATGTCAAACATAATTGATTCCAACCTTTAGACATATCTAAAATACTTCTATCCAAACTCACAGTCCAAAATTTATAAGGAAGGTAAACAAAATGAAAATCCATTTTCCCAAATAAAAACATTTTAATACCTTCATCATGTATTCTTTTAAAACACTGTAACATCTTGAATTACCGTAAAACCTTATTGATTACATTTATGCTGCCTTATTTCTTATAGAATACTGGATATACTCCTTCTCTCCAAAAATGTTGTAAACTCCAGAAATGATGAAATATACAAATCATTAATCAGTTTCAAGGTAGTCAACAATATCAAATATAATTTATCCAAATCAATCATATATTATTCCAAAATATCTACCTCAGTATTCGAACTATATTATGTTTTATCTTTCTCTCAACCATATATTTTCCAAAACAATTAACCTGATATTGAGTCACTTTTATTGGTTCCACACAATCTGAAGTCCTTAATAAAATAGTAATACATTACAATCCTTATATAATCTATAATTTTTATAACATGTACATCATTAATACTATACTCAAATGACGCAATACTTTAATAACAACATAAGAAATCGAGTCATTCCTCTTTATCTTCGATAGTATCTATAACATACCAGGTAAATAAATAAAGAACACATTTTATTTTTAATTAATATTTTGTGAATTAAATATTAATTTTAACTTTAAGGGTTTTCTATGTTCAATGGAATACCCGATACACAACAATGAGTTTCTTTGAAATCTTACGTTGCACAATAATAATATAATATTATTATTTTAAATTTTAGTTAACGCCTAATCGTTTTATTAGTGGGAATTAATAAAAATAACTAAAATATGATTATACATGTTTTTTAAATGTTTTTAAATTTATCCAATAAAAGTTAGAGGCTTAAAATGTGAATGAATCTAATTTTAAGCACAAATACATTAATATTCTTTAAAAGGTCGATTTACCAGCATTTGATGGAAAACATTTTTTAAATCTAGTTTTGACACTTTAATACATTCTATTTTACAAAGAAGTATTATTATTTATAATTGTGTTATTAAAATATAATTTGTATGATATTTTGGTATTTTTCTGATGAAGTTCATTTTTTAATGAATAGTGAAAATTCTGTATTTTAATTCAAAACTGCCTTTTAATCTAATTTATTTATATGGTTATATTATGTTTTTAGTTGGTTTTAAAGTTAAATTTGATTATATTTTCACCATTTAATCCAATTTTGGTCATTTTAATTAATTTCACGTTGAAAATGAACATAAATAATTGTCAATCTTTTGATAGTTATTATTTCTTAAAAACATGCCTTTTGTTTGGACAACAGGAATTAATTTTAAATTAATTTCTCCCACTTATCTATTTTTAATTTAGGAAATTTGATTCCATATTTGGAATCCGGATTTCCAAATTGTGTAAATAGGAATCTTTTATTTTAAGACATTATGAATATATACTTCAGTAAATATTTTATTTACCATGGTTAAACGTTAAATCTGGAAAATAAGGGTAAAAAAATATTACTATAATAATATAAAATTACACTAAAATATGTCCAAATCATATTGTTTGACACATTTTCGACCATGTAAATCCTTGGGTATATTTGGGGACCTCATGGGGCCACTTGTGAGTGACAATGATACCTTATTCTAATTAACTTAATGAAAAGACAAAAATGACTTCAAAAAATATCTTTTAGTAAATTAATTTTTACATAAGGTTATATAAGTTATAATTTTGACTATACATATTATTTGGAAATATAAAAAGATTTACTACATTATGGTATTCTTTTATAATCATTAGACATCAATTAAATTAAATTATTTATTACACAATAATGATGCAGTGTTTACCTCATTAACAAATTATTTAAATAAATAAGATTATAATGAATAAAATAATATCCAAAACCTGTCCAATTAAAATTGGATGATTTTATTTCAAACATGATTCATCTTATATTCATCTTTAATATGTTTTTTACATTTATAAACCTAAAATCATTATATAATAAAATAATATTTTCACACTTTTCTAAAGAGCCCCTCCTCCCCTTATAAAAATCCATCACCTCTAACCCATTCCTCACACCTCTCATGTCCGATGGATCATCTAACCTCTACCCAATAAAGCTTCATACATACCTCTACTCCTCATGTAAGCCTTAACATAGTCAAAAGTCACTTCAGAAAACCCTTTTGGTTCAAACCAATTGGAGTTACCTGATTTAAAGGTAACGTCTTCTCTTAAGTTCCTTTGTTTTATTTTACTTCTCCAACCCCCTAAACTCTTTTTATTCTTTTCATTTATAAAAACAGTAGTATTTGAAATATACAAATAGTTTTTTATGAAGATTATTCTAACTACAATTACAGACACCTCCATCAAATAGGTGAATAACATAGTGTTTCTGTGGATGGAAAACTAACGCCTCACAAAACGATGATGGTTCAATTATCTTCTCCTGCATCTCCTAGTAGCCATTAATAAGAAACTATATTTATATATGATATATATTATGTTTATTTTTTCTTTATTATTTTTTATTTTTCACTTATATCATTCCTTTATGGTTTTTATTATGGGTAAACGCGATAATTTCATATAAGGAAGTTCAGACTACCGCCCCCTCAAAGTCATATGACTCGTTAATGACATTTATGGGATGTATAGAGGATGGATTAAATGATATTATATATGGTATTACCATGGAATTATAATATACCTATGTATCATTATGTTTTAATTCCATTAAAATAAGGAATATACATGAAAGTAGCGTTCATGTGTACGTACGACTTACCGTCTCCATGAACGGTGCATTTCATTTCTTATCTTCAAATGTTATGTACTATTATAAATACATGTATATACTAGATATATATGATATATATGATATCTAAATAATGAATATAATAATGGATATAATGAATTTTTGACCACGTGAACAACTTGTAATTATAGGAAATCCATTTTTGACTCATGTACCAAATATCGACAAAATGACCATTATTAACTTAAATGATTACATAATGTTTATACCACTATAATACATGATTTAAATGGAAAAATAAACTTGAAAAAGAATCTTAAGAATGTAGGAATTAACTTTAGTTTATTATTCTGAAGATTAAAGAATGAATGGGTCAAATCGAACATGTGGTAAGGGACTTCGTCTCAATCTCCATCCATTGAGGCATATTTTGTTTTATACATGACTTTATTTTATAATATGTATAAACACCATTGAATTTTCATTTCATTCAATGGAAATATTTTTCTACTAATTTATTTACTAAAGTACAAAATGGAATGTTTCTTTTAACACACGCAGGGACAACGACCTTTCCGCCGCTATGAGTATATTTGATCTTTGGCTTCCATAACATGTCGTAATGTTTTTAAAAAGAAAATAAATACCATATAATCTTTTACATATTTTGGTATTTAAAATGGTTTTGATAATGGATGTTTTTTGTAAATATATTTAAATTATAGGTTGTGATTGAAATGTTGAAATTATATATTTCCTTTATGTCTGTTTTATGTGTTATAAACATGTCATGGTTCTGGGGAATTGTTGCATATATGGATGGTTCCGTGATAAACCTAGGGTAGGTGAGCTCGAGATAACTCTACAATACATTGGGTAACGTGATGGAGGTAACATGAATGTTTCTCCTCTTAGATTTAGGGAATACAATGTGATGGGTAATCCAAAAGTCACTCCATACGTAGCTATGAATTCAACAACATAAGTATGATATGGATTCCACAAGTTTACTTTATGATTTATGATTTCAATGTTTTATTCATAAATATTATGATTTCATGAGGAATGTTAAAGATCTTATGTTATGTATGTAATAATTAACTAATTTTTTCTTTCTTTATTTTATAATTATTATAGAGCTTTTTATGCTCATCCCATGTTCTGAAATGATTTTCACAGGACTTAAAGATGAATATGATCATGGATGAGATCAAGGAAAAGTCTGTAACACCCTAAGATTTTATGAAAAATATTCTTTTTAATTTCATTATGTCTTTTGTTGTACGCTACACCAAATAGAGCTTGCAAAACACGCATCCTTGACTTTCCTTGCATTACACGCAATCGCGACCTTCATTGATAGTGTGTGCAGTACACAATACCGAGTTTCACTAAATGAGATATTATTATAATATTATTTTGAACTAGCTGTTATGAATAATAATACCCACTTATTGAAATTTTATAAATTTTATCTTTTAAAATGGAGTTCATTTTTGGATTCGGAATATCGAAATTATCTTAGGGTGAAATTTTGGTACTTTTCAAATAACTTTCATATTCTGATGGATAGTGAAAATTACTAAATTTTAATTAAAAAAAACATTTTTAATAGAAATAATTAATAGTGATAAATTATTAATTTGAGTGGTTTTAAAGTATATTTAGAATATATTTTTTCAATTTAATACAATGTTGTTCATTGGATGCAATTTCGCATTTAAACCAGACATAAACAAGTGATAATCTTTTGATAGTTATTATCTTTTAAAAACACGTTATTTGTTTTAACAATGGGAATTAATTTTTAAATTAGTTAATGTAACTGATATGTTTTGAATTTGGTAAAACAAACATCATTTTTGAATTCATAATATCAAATATAGCATAGGCATAATTTTGGGTATTTTTCTGGAAACTTTCATTTTTTTGATGAATAGTGAAACCACAAAGTGGTAGTTAAAAAACTGAATTTTTTCATAAAACCTAATTTTACCGCTTCTATGAGTGGAATTTCAAAAATCCAAGAGACACGGTTGATTTAGTAAGTAATATGTGTTTCAATGAGATGAAAATAATTTTTGGTGAATAGTAACATTTTACTTTTATTTACCACGGTTAAAAGTAAATAGGGTAGTCAAGGGTAAAAATGATATTATTATTACCCTAAAATATGTCCTAATTCTATTGGATAAGTGTAATTCGACCAAAAACAACCTTAGGAATAAAATATGACCATTTAGGCCCACTTGGATTAGATTAGGACATTTACTATTAATTTATTTAAAGAAGGGTTAAAATAGTTAAAATCAAAGTTTAATAAGTAAATAATTTTTAATATAGGGTTATACATAAGATAAATTAGACTATAAATATTCATTAGAAAGATAAAAAGATTTACTACATAATGATATTTAATTTGTAATTTTTAGACATTAAATAATTTTATTTATTTATGAGACAATGATGATGGATTAATTATTTTATTAATGAAATATTGACATAATTGATGTTATAAATACCCAAATAAATGTAATTTGAGACTTTTTATGATTTCCAATAAATGTATACGTTAATATGACATGTTAGTATTGATTTAATTCACTTTTTTATAACTAATCTTTCTGTTATGATTTTCACAAAAATAAATTACCAAATAGTATCAAAATTGACATAAAATAGTTTTTAAAACAAATATTATATTAATAATTGTTATTTTATTCCTAAAAATATATGTTTCGGCCAAATTACATAGATAATGTTATATATATTACTAATAAACAACTTGGGGTTCGTTTGGCTTGATATAGTAAGTTTATTAACCTTATAGTGTAAGAAAACAAGAAGACACGGTAAAAGTTAAATTATCTAACATAAAGTTAAATCTAAATGATAAGGTTAAAATTGATACCTAAACATGTCTAAATTCTATAGGATGAAAGGATTTCAACCCCTCCCCACCTTAGCTTCGAAATATATCAATTTGGAGCTATTAAAACCCGAATTTGACTTTATAATGAAATAATATTTTTGGTTTTTCCAATGGTGCCCCTCTCCTCCCTTATAAAAGGACACCTCCTCCCTCTCTTCCTCACACCACTTTGAGCCTTAAATCTCGAACAAAACCCTGAAAAATTCTCTTCTCCACTTCCCTATAAACATATTATAGGTCCTTATCTTCTTCAAAGACCCATTTTAGTTCCCTAAGAGGAGGTCTCAAAGAGGCACTTCAAAGAAGAGGTAATGTCCGTTACCGATTATTTCATCTTTATTTCTTCTTCCACTTCTTCTTCTTTAGTTTTTTCATTATGAAGTAATAACATCAGTATCACTCATATACTGATATGTTTTTATAAGTATGAAACAACCCTATTTCACCATCTATCCATCCTACAGAAAACGAAATCACCACGCGTGCGTACGTACGGAATACCGTCTCCACGACGCGATGAGATTCATTCTCAATGATTAACCATTCATAAATGATTATAAAGTATATAAAATAAGTAATAATGAAATATATGACATAATAATGATATTGGATTTATTTATATATATATTTATGTCATCCAATTAATTCCATTCAATTCAATGAGGAAACGAAAACAACGGTCATGCGTAAGTACGGCCTACCGTCTCCATGAACGGTGTATTTCTTTCCATTTATCGATCTATTATATATATGTATATTCTGAATATATATTATATATAAATCATTTTTTATAATATTTAATTACGTAATCATGATCTAAGTAATCATATTAATAATTACAAGTCAAAACACAGATGACAAATGAAACGATTTTACCCAAAACGCTCTTTAACATGGAATTTACAAAAGAACGGGTAATATAAAGTCATAAGTGAACCATATATGATATCATAACAATTAATATGATTCTGTAATAATTCAATGACATTATTTGAATCATTATACAGGAGGTTCAGATACATACGAAGCATATCGGACCTAAGGTAAGGGATAATTTTTCAAATCTCATTTTTATCCGAGATTTCTTATTCGTAAGTAATTACTGGGGTTATTTCTATCATCCATGTCCATGTTTTATAAAAGTGTTTTCATGTATGTTAAAAGTCCATTTTACCCATTATTGAATTTTACTACATGGTATATAAGGAATATATATTTTGTTTACGTTACGAGGTACTTTATGACTTTTCCGACAAATGTACGAGAATAATGTTTTTTTAACGTATACTGCATGAAAGGATTTTTACGGGTTTATAAAGCCATATTTTCATGAATCTTCCTCCAAAATATTTCATGACCATTTTCAAGAAAATTATTTTCTGTTAAAATTTCATGACATTATGTGAAAAGAAAATGATTTTGAAGAAAAAAGGAGATTTTCCTCAAGAATTCATTTCAAGTGTTTTATCAAAACCATTTTCATCTAAGATGACATTATTTCACATGAGTATATTTCATGTATCATGTCTCGATGATTTAGATGGTTTCAATTTTATAATGATGAAATTATATCCAAATTTTTTTGTACGGATTACGTTATGATGGAATGATGTTTATGAAACCTATTTTTATTCCTGGGTTATGATGAATGATTTATATTTATATTGTGTCACACGAAATAATGATTTCATTATGTGATGGGTGGGACCTATATCTCCCTCCAATTCATTGGGTAAAGATTTTATATCTCATGAGATAGACATGGCTCGAATGGTAAGTTAATCTGGTTCAGTGTTGCAGGACTGAAACGATGAGTGAACTCAATTTAGAATGGGACTTTGTCTACTAAGATGGTCTTGGAAACAATGCCTTGGATATTATGGAAATCATTACATGTGCTTAATGGATTACACAATTACATGTTTTATTCCCATGCTATGTTATCATGATTTATGTTCCATTATGATCTATGCCTTATGTACTTCCATGTTTTAAGTCGTTGCTCAAGATTTTGATGTTTAAACATTACGTTCATGTTTTTAAATTCAAATGTATATGGTATGTTTTATTTTATCCATGCTTACCCTTACTGAGAATTTGAGCTCACCCTTTTTAAGTTTTCTTTTCCCACAGGATTAAAAGAAGGATTTTAGGTAAGGAAACAAAAATGGGAAGACTTTTATGGGAGATGTTGAAGATCTTTCACCACGATTAGAAGATTTCATTCCAAGTTTCCAAAGACACTAAAATATTATAGTCCTTGTGTTTTTGTTATTTTTATATACTAATTATTCCGCAAAAGTATTGTAATGTCTATGTATGTCAAGCTTCGGGTCTCTACAGTTGGTATCAGAGGAAAGGTTTAGTCAACCTTTGGAAACTAGGATGAGAAAACTTTAGTGAAATCCCTAGAGATATTTCTAAGGTATGTCTAGGGATATCCCTAAGGATTAGTATACGTATAGGTTATAGACCTATAATTACGGTAACGATCTTAGAATTAAACCTAAGATGTTAGATATTTAAGGTACTCCCCCTTTATTATGTTGTTTTCCTTAAAATGATTTTGGCCTCTCACAGTATTCTTTTTGGGTTTTAGACGATGGCAGAAACCCGATGGAACCGTGTTGATCAATGCAATGGAAAATGCAATGATTGTCCTCATGAACAAACAAATGTTATGGGAGATGGAGTGCAAAATATTATTTCTATACTTACAGAAGCTATGAATCATTCTGGACTTCCAAATGAGCAGAGAGGGGAACAATATTCTATTAAGTCCTTCATGAGGCAACGTTCACCTTCTTTCGGTGGGTCTTCTGATCCACTTGTTCCTGAAAAATGGATCAGTACCACTGAAAAGATATTTTCAGTTCTTCAATGTTCTGATCATGATAAAGTCATCTTAGCAGTATATCGTTTGGATGGTGAAGCTGATCAATGGTGGAATCTTATCAAGAATACGAGGCCAAGAGACGAAATTGAGTCCATGGAATGGGACGAGTTCAAGAACTTATTTTTCAATAAGTACTTCCCTCGTATTCTTCGAACAAAGATGGAGAAGGAGTTTCTTGAACTAAAGCAAAAGGATGGTGAATATGTTGGTATATACAAAGAGAATTTTACAAGGCTTGCAAGGTATGCATCTGGCTTTATCATCCAACCTGAAAGAAAAGTTTATCGATTCTTCAGTGGCTTAAAACCAAATCTTCGAAGGGAATTAGCTATAAGAGACTTCAGTAGCTATGAAGAAATTGTGCACTGTGCTATTAAGGTAGAAATTGAAGTTGGTGTTACATATCCGTCTCATGGTTTTGACAAGAAACGAAAGATGGAGTTCAAGGAGAAATCTCATAATAATGGTGAAAAGAAGATGAATGTTTTCTTATGCTTAAAGGGTGGAAAGAAGCATGGTGGAGATTTTCTTAAAGGGACTAGAAAATGTTTTAAGTGTGGAAAAGAAGGTCATCGAGTAGCTGAGTGTCGAAGTAATGCAAAAAGGGTTTCTAATGATGTGAATAAAGAAAAGACTGCAGAGAATGAACCAACGACACTTTAATGCTTCAAGTGCACGGAAACAGGGCATTATTCAAATAAATTCCCTAATCCAAGGGTTAGTGATGATTGACATGAGAAACCAATTAAGGCAAAGGAAAAAAGGGAAGTCACATGCGATCACGATTGGCGATGTTGAATATGAAAACGATGTGGTGGAATGATTAAGTGTTTATGTAATGGGATTCCAAAATAATGTTGTATCGTGGAATATTGGAATATTTATGTATTGGTCAATTGTGGTTTTCAATAATTTTATGGTACCGGTAACCATGGAAAGTGATTGAGAAATTTTGGTAAGAAGATGATATGCACATAATGAAGGGATAAGAAGATAATGAGATGCTTGATTGTATTCATGAGGTCATGATAGATATAAGGACTAAGTGATAACATGGATTGAGTATAATTAATGAATTTTTAGGATTCTGGTATGTGGAAAGTGCTAACTTTTAACTGCATTCATGTTTTCACTAAGGTTCAATGGGTATTCATTCTTCAAGAGAATACATGATTAAGGTATTCACATGTTTGTAATTTGATCAACAAGATATATCTTATGATATATGGGGGATAAATGATGTCATTCACGTGATTTCTATGTGACATTTCAAGTAATCATTTTATTTATACTATAAGATTGGACCAAAGTATTTTAGATAAGCCTAAAGATTGGAATGAATTATGTTGGACATAAGTTAGTATTGTTTAAAGATATAAATTTTTTCGATATTATTGATGGGATGTTATTGTAATATAGTTTTAGAAAAAAGACAACCTGCAGGACGGGTGACAGCCCATCTCGTCGGACAAGGCTGTGGGAATCGAACCCACAACCGAAGTGCGACTGGCCTTTATCGCCTACCACTGGCCTACAAGAAGTCCCTGGTTAGTAGAAACTAGTTTATTACGCAGTATGATATATGAATTATAAGTTCATTTTTGGAATCGTATATGATTAACCTCATATAGATGGACTTATGTATATTTGATAACTTTTGCAAACCTTTTGTTTGAAACAGATGGAATGACCCATCATTCTATCACATGATATGTTAACACTTCACGAATAACAAATTCAACTTCATTTATTTAAGAGATGAAGTGGAAATTGTTCAAATCACGAACAATAGTGATATTGTACCAAAATAAAGTAAGTATTTATTCTAATTCAAATTCTTCAACTTTAGGGAAATGATCTTGAAAACCAAAAATGTTGTCCTAGTTCCATTATATCTAATGAATCAGATGGTACCTTAGATCATCAAAAATCTATGGCTTTGTGATTGTTGGATA
Source organism: Viscum album (assembly GCA_963277665.1). Lineage (NCBI taxonomy): Eukaryota > Viridiplantae > Streptophyta > Magnoliopsida > Santalales > Viscaceae > Viscum > Viscum album. The sequence continues at coordinate 882,009,976 of OY728132.1, forward strand.
TTTTATAGCCATGTTCTCTACCACTCTCCATCATAACTTGATGGTTAGATTTTTCTTCAATATCCATATTTTCACCTATGTTCTACTACATGGAAACCCAATGATGAGTTAAATTGGGTAACCATTACGTTTCATAATTTATTTTTCAAAGCCATGTTTTGGTATTCTTTTTTATGATGTGGGTTTCCATTAAAGAAACTTTCGAGTTGTAAACCATTTATAACCCCGACGAATTTCGAGGGCGAAATTAATTTTAAGGTGGGTAGAATGTAACACCCCGATATTTTATGAAAAATATTCTTTTTAATTTCATTAATTTATTGTGTTGTACGCTACACCAAAAGGAGCATTCAAAACACGCATCCTTGACTTTCCTTGCATTACACACAATCGCGACCTTCTTTGATAGCGTAGGCAGTACGCAATACCGAGTGTCACTAAACGCGATATTATTATAAAATTATTATGAACTAGCTGTTATGAATAATAATACCCACTTTTTGAAATTTTATAAATTTTATCTTTTAAAATTGACTTCATTTTTGGATTCAGAATATCGAAATTAGCTTAGTGTGAAATTTTGGTACTTTTCGGATAACTTTCATATTCTGATGAATAGTGAAAATTACTAAATTTTAATTAAAAACAACTTTTTTAATCGAAATAATTAATAGTGACAAATTATTATTTTTAGTGGTTTTAAAGTATATTTAGAATATATTTTTACAATTTAATACAATGTTGTTCATTGGATGCAATTTCACATTTAAACCAGATAAAAACAAGTGATACTCTTTTGATAGTTATTATCTTTTAAAAACACGCTATTTGTTTTGACAACGAGAATTAATTTCTAAATTAGTTAATGTAACTGATATGTTTTGAATTTGGTAAAATAAACATCATTTTTGAATTCATAATATCAAATATATATTAGGCATAATTTTTGGTATTTTTCTGGAAACATTAATTTTTTGATGAATAGTGAAACCACTATGTGGTAGTTAAAAAACTGAATTTTTTCATAAAACTTAATTTTACCGCTTCTGTGAGTTTAATTTAAAAAATCTGAGAGACATGGTTGATATCAGTAAGTAATATGTGGTTCAATGAGATGAAAATAATTTTTGGTGACTAGTAACTTTTTACTTTTATTTACCACGGTTAAAAGTAAATAGGGCAGTCAAGGGTAAAAATGATATTATTATTACCCTAACACAGGTCCTAATTCTATTGGATAAGTGTAATTCGACCAAAAACAACCTTAGGAATAAAATATGACCATTTAGGCCCACTTGGATTAGATTAGGACATTTATTATTAATTTATTTAAAGAAGGGTTAAAATAGTTAAAATCAAAGTTTAAAAACTAAATAATTATTAATATAGGGTCATAAATAAGATAAATTCGACTATAAATATTCATTAGAAAGATAAAAATATTTCCTACATAATTATATTTAATTTTTAATTTTTATACATTAAATAATTTAATTTATTTTTGACACAATGATGATGCATTAATTATTTTATTAATGAAATATTGACATATTTTATGTTATAAATACCCAAATAAATGTAATTTGAGACTTTTTATGAATTAAAATAATTTTATATGTTAATATGACATGTTAGTATTGATTTAATTTACATTTTTCGAACTAATATTTCTGTTATGAGTTTCACAAAAATCAATTACCAAATAGTATCAAAATTGACATATAATAGTTTTTAAAACAAATATTATATTATTAATTGTTATTTTATTCCTAAAAATCTATGGTTCGACAAAATGACTTATATAAGGTTATATATATTAATAATAAACAACATGGGGTTCTTTTGGATTGATATGGTAAGTTTATAAACCTTATAGTTTAAGAAAACAAGAAGACACGGTAAAAGTTAAATTATCTATCTTAAAGTTAAATATAAATGATAAGATTAAAATTGATACCTGAACTTGTATAAATTCTATTGGATGAAAGGATTTCGACCAATCCCCTCCTTATCTTCTAAAGATATCAATTTTGAGCTATTAAAAACCTAATTTGACTTTATAATAAAATAATATTTTTAGTTATTCCAAAGGTACCCCTCCCCTCCCTTATAAAAGGGCACCTCCTCCCTCTCTTACTCACACCACTTTGAGCCTTCAAGATCGGCCAAACCCTGAAAAATTATCTTCTACACTTCCCTAGAATCATCCTATAGGTCCTGGTATTCTTCAAAGACCCATTTTAGTTCCCTAAGAGGAGGTCTCAAAGAGGCGCTTCAAAGAAGAGGTAATGTCGGTTACCGATTGTTTCATCTTTATTTATTCTCCCACTTCTTCTTCTTTAGTTGTTTCATTATGAAGTAATTAAATCAGTATCACTCATATAAAGATATGTTATTATAATTATGAAACAACCCTATTTCACCATCTATCCATCCTACGGAAAACAAAATCACCATGCGTGCGTACGTACGGAATACCGTCTCCACGACGCGATGAGATTTATTCTCAATGATTAACCATTCATAAATGATTATAAAGTATATATAATAAGTAATCATGAAATATATGACATAATAATGATACTGGATTTATGTATATATATATTTATGTCATCCAATTAATTCCATTCAATTCAATGAGGAAACAAAAATAACGTTCATGCGTACGTACGGCCTACCGTCTCCATGAACGATGTATTTCTATCCATTTATCAATCTATTATATATATGTATATTCTGAATATATATTATATATAAATCATGTTTTATATTCTGTAATTAGATAATCATGATCTAAGTAATCATATGAATAATTACAAGTCAAAACACGGATGACAAATTAAACGATTTTACCCAAAACGCTCTTTAACATGGAATTTACAAAAGAACGGGTAATATAAAGTCATAAGTGAACCATATATGATATCATAACAATGAATATGATTTTGTAATAAGTCAATGACATTATTTAAATCATTATACAGGACGTTCGGATATGTACGAAGCATATCAGACCTAAGGTAAGGGATAATTTTGCAAATCTCATTTTTACCTAAGATTGCTTATTCGTAAGTAATTACTGGGGTTATTTCTGTTATCCATGTCCATGTTTTATAAAATTGTTTTCATGTATGTTAAAAAGTCATTTTTACCCATTTTTTGACTTTTAGTACATGGTATGTAAGGAATATTTCTTTTGTTTACGTTACGAGGTACTTTTTGACTTTTCCGACAAAAGTACGAGAATAATGTTTTTTTAACGTATACGGCATGAAAGGAATTTTACAGTTTTATAAAGCCTTATTTTCATGAAGATTCCTCCAAAATATTTCATGTCTATTTTCAAAAATATTATTTTCTTTTAAAAAGGCATGAAATTATGTGAAAAGAAAATGATTTTGAAGAAAAAACAATATTTTCCTCAAGAATTCATTACACGTGTTTTATCAAAAACATTTTCATCTAAGATGATTTTATTTCACATGTGTATGTTTCAAGTATCATTTCTCTATGATTTACATGGTTTCAATTTTCTAATGATGAAATTATATCCAAATTTTTTTGTACGGATTACGTTATGATGGAATGATGTTTATGAAACCCATTTTTTTCTTGGGTTATGATGAATGATTTATGTTTATATTGTGGCGCAAGTAAGAATGATTTCATTATGAGATGGGTGGGACCTATATCTCCCTCAAATTAATTGGTTAAATATTTTATATATCATGAGATAGACATGGCTGGAATGGTAAGCTAATCTGGTTCAGTGTTACAGGACTGAAACGAGGAGTGAACTCGATTCAGAATGGGACTTTGTCCACTAAGATGGTCTTGGCAGCAATCCCATGGATACTATGGAAATCATTACATGTGATTAATTGATTCCACAATTACATGTTTTATTCTCATGCGATGTTATCATGATTTATGTTCCATTATGATCTATTCCTTATGTACTTCCATGTTTTAAGTCGTTTCTCAATATTTTGATGTTTAAACATTACGTTTATGTTTTTAAGTTCAAATGTATATGATATGTTTTATTTTATCCATGCTTACCATTACTGAGCATTTGAGCTCACCCTTTTTATGATTTCTTTTCCCCCAGGATTAAAAGAAGTATTTTATGTAAGGAAACAAAAATGGGAAGTTATTTATGGGAGATGCTGAAGATATTTAACCATGATTAGAAGATTACGTTCCACGTTTCCAAAGACACTAAACTATTACGGTCCTTGTGTGTCTGTTTTTTTTATGTACTAAGTATTCTGAAAAAGTAATGTAATGTCTATGTACGTCAAGTTTCGGTTCTCTATAAAGTCATTCTGTCTAAAACATGGAACTGGACATGGCACTATTTTTTTCATGATTTTTTATTTTTTGTGAAAAAATGGAAATTCAGTAGATGTTTCTACTTTGTAATACTTGGGATGTAATGTAATTTTTATGGCCTAATTCTCTAAAACTCCAAACCCGAAACAATGCTCAATTTGAATTATTCAATTAATTCTAGATTATGTAATGGTTTAACGCTGGGTCCTTATAGTTGGTATCAGAGGTCGGTTTAGATAACTTTAGGAGTTAGGGTATTGTTAAATTAATGTCCATAAATTATTTTATGGTGAGATAGAAGTGCTATAGAAATTACCGTTTACCATGTTTCTTCTCCTAATATATTTCTGTGTTCATAATGGTTTTTCATATAGGAAACATGGAAGTTGTGTACTGAAGGCATACTAAGTGAAATGAACTTCCAAATCTGCATCTTAAGATGGTCAGAATTGGAATTTAATAGTTTGTTTCAGTGATGGACCAGTTGACTCATGTGATAAATGGTGATTGTGTTTATTGATGATATTTTAGTTTATTCTAAAAGTAAATAGGATAATAAATGTTATTTATGTGTTTTCTTGAAAAACATACATGAAAAAAACTATTTGTGAAATTTTGTAAGTGGATGTTTTGGTTATAACAAATTTCATTCCTTGGTCACATTATTTCAATAAATGGCATAACTGTTGATCCTGCAAAAACAAAATTTGTTGATGAATGGACAAGACCCACAAATATGACTGATATTTATAGTTTTCTTGGTTTGGTAGATTATTATCGAAGTTTTTTTGAAAATTTTTCATGGTTATCTAACTCAGTAACTAATTTAACTAGAAAAGGTGTTAAGTTCATTAGGAAAAAATAATGTGATGATTTTTTTAAAAATTGAAAAGAAGACTGGGGAATGCTCCAGTTTTGGAACTGCCTTCCAGAAATGGGGAGTTTGTTATCTAAAGTGATGCCTCATTTAAAGGACATAGATATATCCTTATGCGGAATGATCAGGTGATTGCTTATGCTTCACTTCAGTTGAAACCTCTTGAGATAAATTACCCTACACATGATTTAGAATGATCTAATGTTGTTTTTTCTTTAAAAAATTGAAGTCATCATTTGTATGGATTAAAATGTGAAATATATACTAACCAAAAATGTTTAAATTATATATTCACTCGGAAAGAATTGAACATGAGACAGAGGAGTTGGTTGGAATTAATCATGGATTATGATTGCATGATTCATTATCACCCACGAAAGGAAAATAAAGTTGATGATGATTTCAGTTAAAAAAGTAAAGCTTCATTAACCGTGCTACATTTGGAACGAGATCCTTTGGGTTTTGATTTGATGAACTTTGGAATATTAGTAGTTAGTATAGAAAATTCTTATGTTTTTTTAGGCTTCAGTGAAATCATCTCTATCAGATAGAATTTAGAAAGCACAGAAGGGAGACATCGAGTAACTGAAAAAGATAGAGTTTGTTCAGAAGGGTAAGTTTCCTGAATTTAATCTTGATAATGATTGGGTTTTGAGGTTAGGTAAAATATTATGTGTGCCTTTTGATTCACAGTTGAAGAATGAGTTGTAATGTGCAGACTCTAGAATCCAGAAGCTGGGGAATTATTTTAATACATTGGTAAGATTACAAGGAACCAAGTCCAGAAGGACCGATCATTTTAGTAGTCTTGGAAAGAAGAGACATACAGAAGTTCAAAATTACAACATGAAAAGAAAATTAACTCAAATTTATTCCATTAGAAACATCCAGGCTTCCAAGATTATTCCCGCAAGTCACTCATAAATATCTTCTTCATATCCTGGGAAAATGAAACCTAAGAAAGGGGTGAGCTCAAATGCTCAGTAAGCAGAAGCAATACAGAGGAATATAAAATAAACATTAGGCACAGTGAATAATTGAAAACACATTCCTTTAAAAATAATAAACATGAACACATTATGGCAGGAATATGTGATGAGTAAATAATTCCATAAAAAACATAGTCTTATGAATTCTACTTGTCTAATAACCACAATTAATATCAATTGATAATCTGATAATGATGGAATGCATAATGCCAGATATCAGAACCACATAGTCAAGGCCTTGTTCCAAGACACTAGTTTGTCTTATGAGACCTATCGATGAATCAAGGAGCAATAGTAGGACCCACTTGTCACTTATTATGTCCAATGCATTCCTCAAATGAAAAGTTTAAAAAATGACATAAACATTCATACTAAAACTATAATACAAAATGTCAATACATTATCCACAAACCATGAATGGAATAAAAATAGCACATCCACAGTCAAACATAATGAATTCAATACAAAATAGAAGATTTTATTGTAATAGATTAACCTCAATCGAGAATAATGAAGTATTTTGACTTAGATGAATATAATCATCAATATTATTTGATAGAAATATCACCCCTTTTCTTGAAAACATTTAAAATTTTCACTATTTTTCATGAATCCATTTAAAAATAGATTTTTGAATCAAAGTGTCCCTTACTACTTTGAAACTTTTAAAAAGAAATTTAATTTTAAAACATTAATGTCCCTATAAATAAATCCTTAAAACCATTTTTAAAACATGGACATTAATGAGATTGATTAAGAATAATAAACATTTAAAACATTTAAAATGATATTTTAGTTAGAGTTCCTAACCAAAATAGATACACTTGAATACAAATAATTGACCTAATCAAAACATCATAATGTCATGAGAATAAAGAGATTCATGATGTACTATGTCAATGTACATTATATACAACATATAAAAGTGAATTGGTGCACATGTGTCACAAAACCACTTGTGTGATTCCTTCTCCTTCAACTCAAAACATGAGAGACTTCCTTCTTTTATCTCCCAAACCACCTTAGGCGCACAACTATCACCTTGCGCGCAACCTCTACTTGCCCAACCACACAGCACTTGCGCGACCCCCACAACTGCGCGAATGGAGATCTACTTTTTCTAAGTGTTGAACTCTTCTTCAAATGAGGAGGGGTCGACCTGTATTTATAGGCATTTGTAAAAACTCCGTGACGGCGCACCAGTCTCCCCTCGGCGTGCAAGTCTCAGCACGCAAGTCTCTTCCACACAAATCACTTGCACGACCTAACCTAAAACTTGGGCGTCCCTTTTCCCATTGCCATATTTCGATGTTCTGTTCTTGAAAAACATATGGCGCACATGTTTCCAAACCTCCAAGACCTCGACGCACATGTCCCTTTTCCAAAAACACATTTATCCATTTTTTGATTTTCAGGATAAAAAATTTGGCAAACACTGGAAAATGGCGCCACCTTCTATCTGCTCTTTTTGTACCGCCTCCAGATTTTCCATGCCTTTGTCGATGTTCTTTAATGAAAGATGGATCTTTAACCACATCCCTTGAACTTCACATGAGACCCTGAAATCCCCTTTTTCAATAAATTTCTATGTCATGGTTTTCTTTGTCAATAATCTCAACACAGATGTCCACTTTGTCAATAAACACAATCACCTAAAAAATAATTCAATGATACCTTCATAGATTTTTTCCCAACAATCTCCCCATTTGGGTTTGTTAAAAACTCTTCCATAAAAAGATACATAATTAATTCTTCATCCACCATTCCCCTATTGCAATTCCGATAACAATCAAGGATTTACTCAACACATACTCTAAGCCCACATGACCAATGCTCGTCATGAGAAACTAGAGTAAATTAAAATTTCATCAATGAATCACATCAACTCTGACACCCACTGTTGACACCAAATTGATACCAAATTTTGGAAAAATTCTTATAGCATTCCAACACCACTATTCTTCTTTCATCAAGATCCCCAGCTATCGTGATATCTATTCTTTGAATGATCACTTCTAGTATCGTCAAATTTAAAAAGCTCCCCCTATGTCATTACACTCCTGTCAGCTGCCAATCCACTTCAGCACTATTTCTCATGTTGTCCAAGCTACGCTATGGCTAAGTGCTTTGAACCAGCTTCAACTCCCCCTATCTGCCTACCCAACCTGTCAGCTTCTCCCTATAACTGTCATGATTTCTCAAATAGACACACTATCTCCTCCATGAACAATCACTATTTTCTCCCCTTTGTCAATGAACCCAAAGGTAACTTCTTTGCAATCTGTAACAGAGTAGAAAACACATATTAGCACATTAGGGAAAAAAACATCATACCTTAGGGATAGGGGGTGTCCCACATCCACACACATTTAAGTGAGGGGAGTCGACTGAACTCCCAGATCTAGTTGATACCTCTCAAAAGCTTCCATTGGTAAGGCCTTTTTTAGAATATCTACAACCTGTGGCCCTGTATGCACATACTCCAACTTTTCGATTCCCTCCTAAACCTTCTCCTTGATAAAATGATAATTTATCTCAATGTGATTTGTCCTTGAGTGATGGACGGGATTTTTGCAGAGATTTATAGCACTTGAGCTATCACGTTGGATTCTGACCAGTAACATCACTTCAACTCCCATATCTTCAAGATGCTGCTTCATCCACAATAACTGTGTGCATGCTTATGTGGCCGCAATAAACTCAGATTCCATGGTGCTCAATGAAATGTAATCTTGCTTCTTGCTTTGATAAGAAATACACAATCCACCAAGATAGAATTCACCAACTGATGTTGATTTTCTATCATCCGCTGAACCAACCCAATATGCAAATGTGTAACCCAATAAAACTGATTGAGATTTGTCATTAAACATCAGACCAAAATCCATGGTTCCTTTGATATATAAAAGTATTATTTTCACTCAGAGGATGTGGTTTTCCTTGGGATTACTCTGATATCTTTCTACATGGAATGTGGAAAAAACAATGGCAGGCCTTATTGTAGTTAAATACAATAGAATTCCAATGATTTTCCTTTATTCTGTGATATTAACTGCGTTTCCAGCATTGTCTTTTTACAATTTCATCTGAGTAGCAACTGGAGTCTTCATCTACTTGTAATTTTCCATTACAAACATTTTAAAAACCTCTATGGATTATTTTGATTGAGAAATTAATGTTCCATTCCTTCCATGTGCCACCTGTAGACCAAGGGAAAATGTCAGCTCACCAATCATGGACATTTCAAACTCACATTGCATGAATTCAGAAAACTGTTTGCATAGAGCTTCATCTAATCCACCAAATATTATGTCATCGACATAAACCAGCACCATCATCCATTGATTACTATTGTTGTTGAAGTAGAGATTGTAATAAACTCCCCCATGCTGGAAACCAAGCTTCTTCAAGTACTGATCAAGCCTTGAGTACGATGCTCATGGTGCTTGTTTCAGCCCATACAATGCCTTCTTCAGCCTGAAAATATTGTTCTCATACTCATGAATGAGAAAACCATCTGGATGCTCAATTTAATCCTCTTCTTATAGAACCCCATTTAGAAATGAAGATTTGACGTACCTCTGGAACACATTGAAAATTCTTTGCACTGCTATGGCTAAAAATAATCTGATTGTCTCTAGCCTTCAAAATGGTGCAAATGTCTCATCAACATCAATACCCTATATTTTCAAATATCCTTTGAACATCAGTCATGCTTTGTTTCAAATAACTATACCATATTCGTTCATATTGTTGCGAAAGACCCATTAATCCCAATGACGTTCTTATTTGCAGGCCTCGAAACAATATCCCATGTCTGGTTCTTTTTAATCTGATCAAGCTTTTCATTCATAGCCTGAACCCATTTTTCATCTTCAGCTGTATCAGTAAAACATTTTTGTCTCTACCAGAGATAAGAAAGATGTCTGCTACAGTGACTTCATTATTCATGTATGAACTGAAGTTGTCTGATCACTAGTAATATTCTTCCTATCCATTTCAGCTCGACTCTTTGGAGTTCTCCCAAACATAGACATGACACTTTCTCGTTGATTATCAGTGTCTTCTTCAGTGTCATCTCCAGCCACTTGTTCTCCTCCTACGTTGCTTAACTCCTCATCACATTCATCCAGAAATTGTTCACTGTGCTGTTGAATATTCACTTCATTTTCCATAATAGTGATTTCATTTCTCTCAAAAAAAATTCCCAACCTTTTGTTGAAGTATGTATATGCTTTACTTTTACCTGAGTAGCCAAGGAATATCCCCTCATCTCCTCGTGACTCAAACTTCTGGTGGTTTTATTTCTTGATGATGAAATAATTACTTCCAAAGATTCGAAAGTATTTCAACATTGGTTTCTTTCCATACCACATTTCATATAGAGTCTTCTATTCTTTCGGACACAAAATTTCCATGTTGGAAATATAGACCGAAGTCAAAACTGCTTCCTTCCAAAATTTCTCTGGTAGGTCCTTTTCATAAAACATTGTTCTGGACATGTTATTGATGATCCGATTTCTCCTTTAAACTACTCCATTCTATTAGGGATTTCTCCATGATGAAACATGATTCATTATCCCATGTTTCTCAAGATATTATTCTACATGACTGTTTGTGAATTCTGTACCATTATCAATACGAAACTTCAGAATTTTCTTCCCAGGAATCCTCTCTGATTCCCTCATATACTGCTTAATAAAACTGAACACTTCTATCTTATGGGTAATGAAAAATAACCAAGCCATTCTTCTATAATCATCAATGAAAAGGACATAGTACCTTTTCCCATTTATGGCTCGTTGTGATATTGGTCCACAAACATCAGCATGCACCAATTTGAGCACTCTGGTTGATTTCTGTTCCTTTGGCCTGTATGTATTTCTGATGATATTCCCTTGTCGGCATGCATCGCAGGTATAAGTACGATCACGTGATAGTTTCGGAAGGTCTCTAGCAGCATCCCACATTACCAGATGTTCAATGGATGGTTGGCATAGATGACCAAATCGCTAATGCCACAGCTGGTTTTATTCCTCTCTCGATAAAAGGCACGTATCTTCATTCCCCACTTACAAGGTAGAGATTTCCCTCTGTCCTTTTTCCCTTTAGAACAACTAATCTATCTTTTACTTTCACAACACACATCTTCTTAGTAAATCAGATAGAGTGCCCAAAGTCACATAGTTGACTAACACTGAGAAAGTTATGACAAAGACCCTCTACTACCAAGACATCAGCACATCTCATTTCTTTTACACCAAATTTAGCATTTCCACATCCAACAATCTTCAGCCCTTCATCGTTCCCAAACTTGACCACTCCTTCTTTTTCATACTTTATGCCTATAATGAGATCCTTATTCCCTGTTATGTAGGATGTGCAACCACTGTCAAGGATCCATACTCCAGAACGATCTGAAGCTTTAAGAGAAATTTTCGCAACTACTGCCTTCTCATCCTTTTTCTTATTGGTCCATGTATTCTACATCAAACTAGGTGTGTTTTAGAGAATATTATCTTCCTTAGAGTGTGATGGACCAGCTTAATCTTATAGTGATACAAACGGATTTTGTGTTTTCAGCTCACTTTTAGATTCCTTAATTTTTTTCTTACGACCACTCGAGTTTTGTTTAGGTACAATCCTCTGTATGATTGATGTTCGATATCAAGCCATGTGCCCAAATCCTCCACACCAAAAACAATGACCTTCAAAGGATGTTCTAGAGAACCATTCCTTATTTGACTACCACCTTTGTTCTTGTTCCCATTGATATCTCTTGGCTATGGAACACTCATACTCTGAATGTCCCATATTTCTACAACAATAACACTTGATGTATGGTGCATTCCTTTATGTTACATCAGCACTGTGAGTATCCCTTTGGGATCTCTGAATATTATAATTCTTCATTGTGCCCAAATCAACCATCAATCTTGATGTGGGTGCTTGCGGTATAACATAAATATTTACAACTTTTTGTTTTCGATCAAGCCCTAATTCAACATTAGCATATGAGCTCGATTGGTGCTTCTTTCTTGTAAAACTACTAGCCTCTTCTTTCATCTTTTCTGTCTTTAGAATGACCAACTTTACTGATATCACATTGGGGGTCAAGAGTTTTTCTTGATCCTTCATTTTTCATCGCAGGCTGACCACTTCTTCTTCATGATCCTCGATACACTTGACTTGATATTTCACTTTTATATTCAATCCATTAATCTCCCTTTTCTGATCTTCAATCTTGAGATTATACTCACTAACATATTCTGAGTTCTCTGGTGTTGATAACTTGAGTTTCTCAATTTCCTCCATCAAATCATACTTCTCTTCTTCCTACTATTGCATATAGAGTTTGGCATCATGAACAACATTGTTAGTTTTCTTTGTTTTGGCTCTCCAAACATCTATCTTTTCAAGAGAAGACTCTAACTGTAATAACCCGAGATTTTATAAGATATATTCTTTTTAATTTATTTCATATCTTCTGTTGTAAGATACACCAAGATTATCTTGCACTATATGAAACACTGTATTAGCTTTCAGTATATGAAACACAATTCTTGGATCGTGTTATACACAATTTCAAGTTCATTTGATAGAAGTTATTCTACGCAATATTGAGTGTATATATATATATATATTAAATGTTTAAATGAAAAATGGTTGGATTCTGTTATAACAAAACAAAAAAAAGTCTTGCACTATACGCAACCCTGACTTGGCTTGCATTACACGCAATCACGACCTTCTTCGATAGCGTGTGTTGTACGCAATACCGGGTATTACTAAACAACGATATGTTATTATAATATTATTATGAAATAGCCGTTATGAATAGTATTAACTAAAATTTGAAATTTATTACATTATTATTTATCATACACATTTTCTAGAACATCGTATAAGATCAAAATAAATTTTTTGTGTAAAATATGTATTTTTTTAAAAATGCAGTTTTGCCGCCTTTTGATGGAGCACCAACTTTAAATCTAGTTTTTGACTTGTTTATAAGTTAAATTTTACAAAATAAACTTCTTATTTTGAATAAGGATATAAGAATTTACATTGGATAAAGTTTTGATATTTTTCTGACAACTTTCATAATTTAATGAATAGTAAAACCACGCTATATTTTAATTAAAAACAACTTTTTTCATCGTAATAATTTATGTGGTTAAATTATAATATTGAATTGTTTTAAAGTATAAATAGAATATATTTTTACCATTTAATATAATGTATGTCATTAGCATTGATTTTACCTTGAATTTGTGGGTTAAATAAATTCAATCTTTTGCAATGTTTTAAACAAAAACCCGTTTTCTTTCGACAACAAGATTAATTTTAAGTTAATTTCTGCAACTTCTGTGTATTGAATTTGGAAAAATAAATTCCATATTTTTAATCAGTGGGTCTAAATTATATTAATATACTACATTTTATTTTTGGGCTTTATGAATAGTAACAATGGTAAATTTTATAGTTAAAGATAAATCGGGTAATTAACGGTAAATATAATATTATAAAATTACCCTAACACATGCCAAAATTCTACTGGATGGATAAAAGTAGACACATATCACCTAAGGGTTGGATTATATTCATTTTATGGACTTTTGTCCATGAAAATAATTTAATTATTATTAAAACCAATGAAAGTGACAACATGTCACTCTCTTAAATCTTATAAGTATAATAATTTTAATTTAGTGATAAAAATCATAAAACATAGAAAATGAATAGTATCCAAGAAGCTAATAAAATTATCTACATCATGATAATTTATTTAGAATTTTTAGGGATTAAATAATTGTCATTAATGGTGATACATTAATGACGAAAAAATTATTTATTAAGTGAAAAATCAGAAATATTGTAATAATACCCATTAAAAGGCCCACAGCCCTGTCCAAAACTTATTGGTAGTGTATATCTACACCTTAAGCATCCAATTACCTAATATATAACCGTTTGGAGTCTTATAAATGTGATTATGATACATATATTATTTTATTTTAAATGATGCAAAAGTTGTCACCTTCATAATTTAATAAATATAACAATTTAAATATTGTGATTTTAAGATGATAAATTCGAGTAAAAGTATTATTGTGAAAGGTAATAGATATATATTCATCATAGGATTTTAATTTTAATTTTTATGCAACAAATAAGTATATTAAATAATTATAAAAAAATGTTGTAGTAATTATTTTATTAAGAGATAAACCAAATGAATGGTTTTAAAAATAAGAAAATACATATTATATGAACTATTTAATGTGCTACGCTAATTTTCTAGATACATATGGCTTTTATGAATCTATTAAATATTTTAGTTCGAACATATCTCCTTTATATATTTTATTTAAATTCATATAACTGAATAGTGTCAAAATTGACACTATTGTTATTTTATAAAAATAACATATTATAAAATTGTTTAAAAATAAAAAAATTATTTAAAAATTATAAATTTAAATTTATATGGTCTAAATGTTATAAAGTATCCAATTATGGACAATTCACAACAAATAAGTAATTTTTTTGTTATAATTTAAAATTTAGAATGTTATTACCACACATAAAATTAAATTGATTATGTTAGGATAAATCAAGTTGATAATGTTTAAAATAATTTCCTAACATGTCTAAATTTTATTGGTTGATGAGATTACTACCCTATCTCATATTATATTCGAATATGAGTCATTTTTGGATGTTTTTATGTGCTGTTAGATTTATTATAAAATAATATTTTTAAGAATTCAAAGGTGCCCCTCTCCTCCCTTATAAAAGGGCACCTCCTACCTCTCTTCTTCACACCACTTTGAGCCTTCAAGCTCGGCCAACCCCTGCCAAATTATCTTATCCACTTCCCTAAAAACATACTAGATGTCCTGGTCTTCTTCAAAGACCAATTTTAGTGCCCTAAGAGGAGGTCTCAAAGAGGCGCTTCAAAGAAGAGGCAATTTCCATTACCGATTCTTTCAACATTATTTCTTCTTCCACTTCTTCTTTTTTAGTTGTTTCATTATGAGGTAATAACATCAGTATCAATATTATACTTATATGTTATTATATTTATGAAACAACCATATTTCACCATCTATCCATCCAACGGAAAACTAAATCATCTCGCATGCGTACCTACGAAATACTGTCTCCATGCCGTGGTGTAATCTATTTTCCACTACCACCTTACTTGGATGGGTATAAGGGTGAATGTAATGAATATATATGATTATTGTAATGTGATATTGATTATTTAATATTATAAATACACTTTAATACAATTACACAATCATGGGAATGATATCATTGCTCGTGCGTACGTACGGACTACCGTCTCCACGACGCGATGAGATTCACTCTCCATGTTAACCATTCATGAATGATTATAAAGTATATATAATGAATAATAATGAAATATATGGAATAATAATGACACTGGATTTATGTATAAATTGTAGGATCTAAATATAGTATGAGATGCTCAATATACAAGAGGGGGGTGAATTGTATACTTTAAAAATTCCTTTGGAACCTTTAATGTTAGTTAAGAATAACTAAGTTTTCCTTAAGCAAATGAAAAGACTTAGTTTAAAAAAGTTAAACATAAGAATATTCACAATACCTCTAACACCGAATACGAACTAGGAAAGAGATTCCGAATGAGGGTTCCAGAAATATGGTTCCGGAAGTTGGAACTTAACAAAAGATTACAATATGAGATTCTACCTTAAAGCGTATAGAATCTAAATTAATCAAAGTACAATTAAGGAAGTATAAGAAAGTTATACTTTCCTTATATTACAAAATGCAGCGGAATAGAAACAAGTAGTAGAACTACTAGTAACAAAATATAAGTCTTTTAACCCAAAGAGAAGGGTATCCAACAACCTTGGATAAAGGTCCCTTGATTTATACTTTCAAGCAAGTCTGTCTTACCCACACCAGGGTAAGCCCTCGATACGAAGATCAGAGTCTCTGTCTTGCTATCCCCGCAAGCCCTCAACTTCAAGGTAGTTGGAAACCTCTGTCTTCCTCAGCAAGGAAGCCCTCGAACTTTAAGGTAGTCGGCACCTCTGCCTTCCTATCCCCGGAAGCCCTCGAATGTAATCACCAACATTCGGAGTCGCACGAAGCTTTTGAGAGTTAATAAGAGCCTCTCTCTCTAGAAATCACTTCAACAGCATGTAGGCACAAAACCAAGTTGTTCATCTGTTATTAGTCCCGAGCTCTTTCAAATGAGATCCTATTTATAGGTAAGGTCGGCTCCTTCTCCAACGGTAATATTTTCCTTAAAGATCGGAGGGACCTGTACACGTGTCACTTAGACAACGGTTAGTTTATAACAGAATAGACGACATCTCTTTATAACAAAACAAGTGTAACAGAATGTATGACATCATTTTAAACTCTAACATAAAAGTTCGGAGTGAAAGCTTCGGAGTGAAGGTTCGGAGTGTAAGGAACAAAAGAATAGAATAATTTTAGAAGTGTGAGCAATATAAACGTTCGGAGTCTAACAAAGATATTTTTCGGAGTCTGAATTAATTCAGAATGTATAAAACAAAGATACTCAAATTCTGTTTAATAGGTGAATTCGGAATAGGAATTCGTCATCAGAAATCGTAATGAGAATTCATCATCAGAAATCCTAATGAGAATTCATCATCAGGATTCGTAATGAGAATCCATCATCAGAATTCGTAATGGGAATTCGGATTGAGATTTCTTCATTAGAACTCGTAATGAGAATTCTTCTTCAGAATTCGTATCCTGAATCTAGAATAGAACTTAGTCAGAGTTCATATCCGGAATTCGGAATGAAACTTCCTTATAGTTCTTGTCCAGAATCCGAACCTTAAAACAGAATTCTTTATATCAACGTTTCAACGATTCCGAGAAAATGAATCCGAATCTCATACTTAAGAAAAATATGGGTGAAAATATGATAAGGATAATTTTTCTTATAAAAGCGATTTTCCTTAAGAAATCAATTTTCCTAATAAAAGCGATTTTCTTAAAGATAAGGTGTTTGTGATTTTCAAAACAAGAAGGAATGGAATAGTCATAAGGAAAACCTTATTGACTCAACAATCTCCCCCTTTTTGGAAAGCACAAACAACCTTACGAAAAAAAATTCTAAGAAGAAAGAAACATATTAATGCTTATCTCCCTTGTTTTAAGGATATATATGAATACGAATAACTCCCCCTTAGGCTTTGAAACTCTAAGGATCATATTCATATTTCCGGAGTGATATTTCATAAGAAGGTCTTCTTTAAGAAAAACTCCCCCTTAAACAAACTCTTATTAGAGTTCTTTTTCCTTGGGTATTTTTTCTTTATCCCCCTTTGATAAACCCTTATTAGAGTTCCTCTTTTTCTTAAGGATATTTTCCTTCTCCCACTTTGTGATTTTCAAAAAGAATTGGAGGGAATGGAAAAAAAATAACAAAGTACCTGAAAAAATTAGTAATGACAACAATAGAAACGACAAGCACAACTTTCATTAATTTTGAAATCTCAGCAACAAAAAGAATACAACAAAAAGATCGGATTAGGTTATTTCAGATCTTTTTCCTTTGACATGAGCCCCTTTAGAATAGTCTTGATCTTCTATAGGTCTTTATGATCTTCTTCAGCTTGCTTCTCTAAGACCACTATTCTTGCGGATTGGGCTTCAATTTTTTCTTCCTGGGCTTTCATCTTTTCTTCCTAAGATTTGATCTTTTCGTCCTGAGCCTTCATCCTTTCTTCAAAAATGATCCGATGATCCCTTTCAAATTTACAGTTCTGAGAAACAGAATTCAGTTTCCCATTCAGATCCCTGACTTCTTGGATCCGGAAGTTCTTTTCATCAGTCAGCTTCTCTTCAAAGCAGGCAGTCAGCTCATTTATCTTCTTGTCCTCGGTCTCAAAAGCATCTCTAACATTGTCTTGAAACTCATCAAGCAACCTCATTTCTTCCACAGTCTTCTTCGACCAGCTTTTCATCCTTTTGCAAGATCTTTTATGAGCTTCGTAACCAACAAAGAAGGTTTTGAACTGAGCTTCAATCTCAACACACTTGTCCATAACCATAGATTCGGAGTCGGTTTTCTGATTCAACGCATGTTGGAGCATCTGGCATCTTGAGTCAATACTAGAGATGGTCGGAATGGTTCCCACCAACTTCTTTAAGGATTGAACAACAAAGTCATTCCCCAATGAGGATGACTCCGAATTTGAAATCTTGCTTGGAGAGTTTTCTTCCTCAACAAGTTCAAGCTTTCTCTTTGAAGAGCTACCAACTTCCTTCTTCTTCCTCACTTCTGAGCTCGGAGTATCAGTAAGAATTTGCTTCCCCTTATGTTTTTTCGGAATTGAGTCCTGTTCCGGAGTTCTCCTCTCACTATCCGAAACTTGAACAACATTATCTTCCTCATCAGCAACTTCATGAATACCATCCTCTACGTTTTTCATTTGAGCAATATCATGTAAAAGTTGTTCTTCTTCTCCATGGTAGGCAACTTCTTCTTCTCCTTTCTCTTCTTCCATTACTGGAGTAACTAACTTCAAAGATTCAGCTTCTGAAGTCCGGAGTGATAAGTGTTCCGAAGGTGTTCCCTTGTAATCATCTACTTGTTTCAGCACATCTCCGGTTTCACCACTTCCTTTAGCACCCTCTTCTACTTGTTCCACTTGTTCAAATTGCTCTACCTCCTCAGTATTCTTAGCAACAGCCTCTTCCGGAGCAGCGAAATTCCTTCCTGGAGTCTCAGGTAGAGATTCCAGGGAGAAAGATCTTGGAACTAGAATAGTTGCTGAAACTATTTCATTGAATTTTAACAAGGCCTGAGCTACCTCTGCCTCAGACATCTTCTTATTGAGCTTCTTTTTCTTTGCTTGTCTTTCAAGCTCATCAGCAGTTTTCTCTTTCAAAGCCTTATCCTCCGCAGGGTCCAATCCGAACTGCGGATCCCCTTCTTTCCTTTTCTCTTTATCAGCTCTCCACTTTGTAACAACTTCATCAGGATAGGCTTTCTTCTTCTTAGGCTTTGGAGGTGCGGAATGGACTTCCTTAGACTTGGGATTCTCGGCTTCTACTAGCACTTCTTTCAGCTTTCTCTTCCTTACTGGATTAGATGATTCCGGTTCAGTAGCTTTCGGAGCTGTTTCTTCTTGATTTGGCAAATCGAAGAATTCACCAGTTTCCTTGTTGAAAGCCACATCCATCCTTTTTAGAGTACCATCGCTGACCAACATGATCTTGCAAACTCTTGGCTTAGATTTGCAAGCCTCCTTGAAAGACTCAAGGCACCGAACAATCAACTGGGAGAGGATTGCTGGATACATAATAATCTGAGCTCTCAGATTCCCCTTCTTCAAATTTTCAATAGTAAGAAGAATATGCTTCATCAAGTTGAACTTCCTTAGATTTATCAGGAAATCTAAGATATAGATCTCACTTTTCTTCAAGCTATCTTTATGACCTTTCCTCGGTACGATAAGTCCTTGCACCCAAAACTCTAGAATCCGGAAATTTGTAGATAGACTTGCAATCTTCGGAGCCTTGTCATCAGCCAGTCCGAGAGTTTCTAAGGCCTTTTCCTTGTTGAAGCTACCCTTAGAGTCCGGTAAAACGTGCGAAATAAACTCGGCTTCTCCTTCATAAGATAGCCCTACCAAGCTTGCAGCCTTGGTGTGAGAAAGCTTGTAAGTCTTTCCATAAGACTTAAAAGAGAACTTATCCCTATTATCTTCCTTGAAGAAAGAAACTGACTCATAAAACTCGACAAGTAAGTATGTATATACTTCATCTTGGTTCCCGGTTTTTGATACCGCAACATCTTTCCAGCCATTCAACTTGATATTCTTTGAAATGATAGAATCGTAGTTGCTGAAGAAAACCGGATGGACTAACCTTTCTCTGTAAATTAACCACTGAGAAATAGGCATAGTGGATGACATTTCTTGAGATGCTAACTCCGAATACATTCGGATATGAAGTCCTCTGAGAAGTTCGTAACGGAGACAACTGTAGTTCGGAACGGCCTTAAAACAGAGAGACAGAGATTCGGGACGCGAGAGCTTGAAACCAATGTGGGACGAGAAATTGGGTCCCCTTTATATAGGCAAAGAGATGACGGTTCACCTTCTACGGTTGATCTAACGGTTGGAATGAGCTGCGATTAGATCTGACGGTTGAAAACTTGAATCCGATCTTTTTGAGGTTTTTATTAAAACAAAGAATTAAGAAAAGTATAATCTGAAAATATAGTACATGAAAATTCCAGCAAGTAAACTATGACTTCGAAAACTTGAGGAAGCAAATCATATCTTTCGAATTGGCTTAGGGGATTATTCGTAATGGCAGATTTTGCAAAAAATTTTACTATGAAAAATAAACATAGTAAGAAAAACTCATTACGGAAAACTCAGTATGAAAAACAAGCTTAAGAAGAAAAACAGTACGAAGAACTTAGTACGAAAAATACATTATGGAAAATACATTACAGGTAATAAAATCAGTACAAAAATCTGGTTAAGAAACTGCCAGTACGTAATTTTCATTCCGGAAATTTTCAATACAAATACTTCCATTCCAGAAGTCTTCTGTACGAGAATGTCCAATCTGAAAAATTTTTTGTTCCAGAAATTCTATTTCGGAAATCTTTGTTCCGAAAAGTTTGAAAACAAATTTTGAAAAACTTTAAACAAATATTCAAATATACTCTCCCTATGAAAAGGAGTTTATTACTGTAAGGATACTTTTTCAACAGAAAGTTAATTAAGAAAGATTACCTTACGGTTATCATTCCTAACATCTGTTTAATATATTCAAATCTATCAGAAGGAAAAGATTTTGTGAAAATATTAGCAAGTTGATCTTGTGTTCCGATAAACTGAAGAATAATATCCCCTTTAAGTGTATGATCCCTAAGAAAGTGATGCCTAATATCTATGTGTTTTGCACGAGAGTGATGTGCAGGGTTTTTACTTAGGGCAATGGCACTTGTGTTATCACACAAAATTTGAGTTTTAGTAAAACTCAAGCCATAGTCTGTGAGTGTGTGTTGCATCCACAACACTTGTGCACAACAACTTCCAGCTGCTACATATTCAGCTTCAGCAGTGGAGAGTGCTACAGAATGTTGCTTCTTGCATGACCAAGAAACTAAATAATCTCCTAAGAAATGACAAGCTCCGGATGTACTTTTTCTATCCAGTCTACATCCACAAAAGTCAGCATCAGAAAAGCTTTTTAGAACAAAATCATTTCCAGATGTATAAAATAATCCTAGATCCATGGTTCCCTTAAGGTAGCGAAAATTCTTTTTACTGCCTTTAAGTGAGACTCCTTAGGATTGGATTGATATCTTGCACATAAGCATACTGAAAACATTATTTCTGGTTGAATAGCTGTTAAGTAAAGTAGACTTCCAATCATACCTCTAAAAGATGTTTGATCTACCGGTTTCCCAGCTTCATCAAGATCTAAAGAGTTTGAGGTACCAATGGGAGTACTTATACTCTTAGTGTTGTCATAACCATACTTTTTAAGAAGATATTTAATATACTTATGTTGAGATATGTAGGTTCCTTCTAGTTTTTGGCAAATTTGAAAACCAAGGAAAAATGTTAACTCACCCATCATACTCATTTCAAACTCAGATTTCATTAGACTAGCAAAAAAGTCAGTCAGAGATTGCTGAGTTGAACCAAATATAATGTCATCAACATAAATTTGAACAATCAAAACATTTTTCTTATCTTTATTTATAAAAAGGGTTGGATCTGCATTTCCCTTAACATAGTTATTTTGAAGCAAAAATCCAGTGAGTCTATCATACCATGCTCGTGGGGCTTGTTTAAGGCCATACAAAGCTTTGGTAAGTCTAAAAACATGATCCGGATGTTTTTTATCTTCAAAGCCAGGAGGTTGTTCAACAAAAATTCCTCTTGAACATAACTGTTAAGAAAAGCACATTTCATATCCATTTGGAAAAGTTTGAAATTAAAGAATGCTGCAAAGGCATGTAGAATACGAATAGATTCAAGTCTAGCTACTGGAGCATAGGTTTCTTCATAGTCTATTCCTTCTTGCTGATTATAGCCTTTAGCAACAAGTCTAGCTTTATTTCTAACAATGACTCCATTTTCATCACATTTATTTCTGAAAACCCATTTTACTCCAATAACAGAAGTTTCCTTAGGTCTTTCAACCAAGGTCCAGACTTTATTCCTTTCGAATTCATTATTTCATCTTGCATGGCTTTAATCCAATCAGCATCACCTAAAGCTTCATCAGTGCTTTTAGGTTCTAATTGGGAAAGAAATGCTAGATGTTATACTTCATTCCTTAAGGAACTTCTAGTCCTTACAGGTTGTTTTACATCACCAATGATACCATCAATGGGATGATTCTTATGAAACACCTGACTTGGGTTTTGTAAAACCTGTTCATCAACATAGGGTAGAAAGTCTTCTGGGGTAAATGTTTCAGAATTATCTTCTAGAACAATTTCCTTATCAGAAGGTTCTTCTATCAAAGGTTGACAATCAGTTTTTGAAAACACATCTGATGATGTAAGTTGAGATGGTTTAAAAACAAAAGGATCTGACTCATCAAATTTTACATGTACTGTTTTCTCAACAGTGCAGGTATTTTTATTAAAAACTCTATAAGCCTTAGAGGTTGTGGAATATCCTAAGAAAATTCCTTCATCAGACTTTGGTGCGAATTTATGTATGTTATATTTAGTATTCAAAATGAATACTTTGCAACCAAAATCTTTGAAGTAGGATAGTCTTGGTTTTCTACCATTCCATAACTCATAAGGAGTTTTATTAAGAAAATGTCTAATCAAGACTCGATTTATAGTATACCAAGCAGTACTTACAGCTTCAGCCCACAAATGTCTAGCAATAAAATATTCACTCAATATGGTTCTAGTTATCTCTTGAAGAATTCTATTTCTTCTTTCAACTACACCATTCTGTTGAGGAGTTCTAGGTGCTGAAAAATTGTGAGTAATACCTTTCTTACTACAAAAAGTTTCAAAATCAGAATTTTGAAATTCTCCTCCATGATCACTATGAATAGTTTTCAATGGAAGATTTTTCTCATTTTTAACTTGAGCTCTAAAACTTTTGAAATAGGAAAAAGCTTCAGATTTTTTTGCTAGAAAATAGACCCAAGTATATCTAGTGTAATCATCAACTAGAACAAAGACATAGTATTTGCCTCCAATACTTCCAGTTTGTGTTGGACCAAAAAGATCCATGTGCACTAACTGTAATTCATCAGGTGTTGAGACTTCACCGATTGACTTAAAACTAGATTTATGTTTCTTTCCATATTGACAAGGATCACAAACTTTAGAAGAATCAAATCTAAGATCCGGTAGATCCTTAACTAGTTTCTTCTTAGAGAGTTTACATAGGTTTCTCATATTACAGTGTCCTAATATTCTATGCCATAACTAGGAATGATCTTCTATTGCACTTAGGCAAGGTAGATCTTGGCTTCTTAGGTCTTCTATGTTTAAGGTGTAAACATTCTCTTTCCTGTTGGCTGAGAGAATAAATTCTCCCTTGGAATTGTGAACTGAACACTTATCATTCCTAAAATTCACAAGGTAACCTTCATCACATAACTGACTTATGCTAATGAGGTTGTGCTTAAGACCCTTAACAAAAAGAACATCTGAAATCAAGGTTTTACCTAAAATAACAATATTACCAATACCAACAATCTATCCCTTAGCATTGTCTCCGAAAGTTACCTTTCCTCCTTTCGTTTTGATAATCTTTTCAAAAAAGCTTTTGTTACCAGTCATGTGCCGGGAACATCCACTATCCATGTACCATGTATTGTTGTTGGTACTTTCTTTATTATCCTGAAATCAAGAAGAAAATTAGACTTTCGGAATCCAAACTTGTTTGGATCCGAGATTTCCAGACAATAAAATTTTAGGTATCCACATTTTCTTAGAAAAGTATGCTTTATGAAAACCTAGAGATTGGGTTTTGTTTAAGGAACAACTTTTTGCCCAGTGACCACCACATTGACACTTGGTACAAAATGGGGCACTTTGAGGAACAAAATAATTGTTACTGAAAATAGGTTTTGCATGGGTATAACCAAATCCAGATTTATTTCTTAAAGGTTGTATTTGGGAATACATTTTATCAAAATTTTCCTTACCATGGGTAAAGTATGATAAACAATTCTTTAAGGAAAAAATTTAGGACTTGAGTTTTACAACCATGTTTTTATCCTCAAAATCATTAGTTTTAGAACTAGAGTTAGGCTCGAAAACATTTTTCTTAGAAATTACTTTTTCTAATTCTTTAGAATGTTTTTTCTTCTCAGAACTTACTTCCTCAAGATTTTTTGAAATACTTTCAAAATCATCATTTTTCTTATCAAGATCTTTTGAAAGATCTGATATCTCTTTTGTAAGAATAGAATTCCTAGATTTTGCCTTATCAAGTTTCTTGTTGAGTTTGGAATTCTCAATTTCAAGAAGTTCAGCAAACCTAGAGACTTCTTCATAAGTATGTAAAGTATTTTCCTCATCAGAAGATGATTCTTCATCAGAAGAGTTATAATACTTACTATCATTAGAATTTAAAGAAATATTGGTCAATGATTCAGCATTGCGTACCTTAGCCATAAGACAATGATTATCAATAGGTAATCTGGCTATAAGACCAAGATTCTTCTATCCTGAAGATTCATAATCAGAAGATTCATCTGAAGAGTCACCACCACTGGCACTCCAGGTGCCATTAGCTTTCAGAACTTTCTTAGCTTTAGCTTTATAATACTTCTTTCTGTTCCTGTCTGAATGTCTTTCCTTCCTTTCTTTCTTTTTGAGCATAGGGCAATCTGGTCTAATATGTCCAGCTCTCTTACATTCATAACAAGTAACTTCTCCATCTTTCTTATCTTTCCTTTCCTTTTTCATATACGTATATTGAAAATTCCTCTGTCCAGCTATCTTGTTCATCCTTCGAGCAAGATTGGCTAATTCATTTTCTGAGACTTCACTCTCACTAGATTCGGATTGGAAAATAACTTTCTTAGCCTTGTATCTGGTTACTCTCTCAGGAGTCTTAGCTTTCATCTGATTTGAAGTTGTAGTAAAAGAAACGGTACCATTTCCATTCTTCTTCTTGATGTTGTCAGCATCTCTCTTCATTCTAGTTTCATGTTGTAGAAGAGTTCCGAATAATTCATCAAGAGTAATTTGAGTGACCTTCTTGTTCTCATCTATAGCTGTTCTCTTGGATTCCCACTCATTGGGCATAATATCAATTATCTTGTCCACAAGAGCTTCATCATCTAAGACTTTCTCTCCCATAGATTGTAGACTGTTGACGATAGTCATAAATCTTTGTTGAACATTACAGATAGGTTCTCCATAAGGAAAATTGAAGCCATGATATTCTCTCTAAGCATAGCTCTTATAGTCTCAATCACCTTGGAAGTCCCAAAGTGTGTAACATCTAACTTCTTCCATATACAATTAGCTGCTTCACAAGAAGAAATTTGGCTATATATGTTTCTGGTCATTGAACATAGTAAAGTATTGCGTACCTTATTGTTGAGTTGATATTCTTGCTTTTCCTAGTTAGTGAATGTTCTGACTTCCTTGTCAAGAATTTTATAATCACCAGTAAGCATAACAAAGTTGTCTACTCCGGTATTAATAACAAAAGTCTTCATACGATCTCTCCAGTATTCATAATCATTACCATCAAATATAGGTGGTCTTGTCGGATTTAGATTGTCAATAGATCCAACATTAATTCCTGCCAAACTAGAAATCACTTTCCACACAAACTTGTTAGTAGCAAAGAATCGTAATAACAAAGCTCGGAATGAGAAAAGTTCGGAATGGAAATTAGGAATGAAAAAGTGAGCAAGAAAAACTTGTATGTGAGTACAAGTATTTCAGTAACCTGCTCTGATACCAGATGTAATATTGGTATAGAGTAAGAGGTTTCCAACCTCTGATACCAATTGTAGGATCGAAATATAGTATGAGATGATCAATATACAAGAGGGGGGTGAATTGTATACATCAAAAATCCCTTTTGACCTTTAAAGTTAGTTAAGAATAACTATGTTTTCCTTAAGCAAAGGAAAAGACTAAGTTTAACAAAGTTAAACTTAAGAAAATTCACAATACCTCTAACACCGAATACGAACTAGGAAAGAGATTCCGAATGAGGGTTCCGGAAATATGGTTCCTGAAGTTGGAACTTAACAAAAGATTACAATATGAGATTCTACCTTAAAGAGTATAGAATCTAAATTAATCAAAGTACAAGTAAGGAAGTATAAGAATGTTATACTTTCCTTATATTACAAAATGCAGCGGAATAGAAACAAGTAGTAGAACTACTTGTAACAAAATATAAGTCTTTTAACCCAAAGAGAAGGGTATCCAACAACCTTGGATAAAGGTCCCTTGATTTATACTTTCAAGAAAGTCTGTCTTACCCACACCAGGGTAAGCCCTCGATACGAAGATCGGAGTCTCTGTCTTGCTATCCCCACAAGCCCTCAACTTCAACGTAGTTGGCATCCTCTGTCTTCCTCAGCAAGGAAGCCCTCGAACTTTAAGGTAGTCGGCACCTCTGTCTTCCTATCCCCGGAAGCCCTCGAATGTAATCACCAACATTAGGAGTCACACGAAGCTTTTGAGAGTTAATAAGAGCCTATCTCTCTAGAAATAACTTCAACAACATGTAGGCACAAAACCAAGTTGTTCATCTGTTATCAGTCCCGAGCTCTTTCAAATGAGCTCCTATTTATAGGTATGGTCGGCTCCTTCTCCAACGGTCATATTTTCCTTAAAGATCGGAGGGAACTGTACACGTGTCACTTAGACAACGGTTAGTTTATAACAGAATAGACGACATCGTTTTATAAAAAACAAGTGTAACAGAATGTACGACATCATTTTAAACTCTAACATAAAATTTCGGAGTGAAAGCTTCGGAGTGAAGGTTCGGAGTGTAAGGAACAAAAGAATAGACAAATTTTAGAAGTGTGAGCAATATAAAAGTTCGGAGTCTAACAAAGATATTTTTCGGAGTCTGAATTAATTCAGAGTGTATAAAACAAAGATACTCAAATTCTGTTTAATAGGTGAATTCGGAATGAGAATTCGAAATAGGAATTCGTCATCAGAAATCGTAATGAGAATTCGTCATTAGAAATCATAATGAGAATTCATCATCAGGATTCGTAATGAGAATCCGTCATCAGAATTCGTAATGGGAATTCAGAATGAGATTTCTTCATTAGAACTCATAATGAGAATTCTTCTTCAGAATTCGTATCCTGAATCTAGAATAGAACTTAGTCAGAGTTCATATCCGGAATTCGGAATGAAACTTCCTTATAGTTCTTGTCTAGAATCCTAACCTTAAAACAGAATTCTTTATATCAATGTTTCAACGATTTCGAGAAAATGAATCCAAATCTCATACTTAAGAAAAATATGGGTGAAAATATGATAAGGATAATTTTTCTTATAAAAGCGATTTTCCTTAAGAAAGCAATTTTCCTTATAAAAGCGATTTTCTTAAGGATAAGGTGTTTGTGATTTTCAAAACAAGAAGGAATGGAAAAGTCATAAGTAAAACCTTATTGACTCAACAATATATTTATGTATTTCATTTACTTAATTCCGTTAAATTCAGAAGGGAAAGGAAACCATCGTTCATTCGTACGTACGTTCTACCGTCTCCATGAACAGTGTATTTCATTCCTTTTATCGATCAATAATATATATATGTATATGATGAATATATATTATATATAAATAATGTTTAACATTCTATAATTATGTAAATCAATATATAAGTAATAATATCAAGAACGACAAGTCGAAACACATATGATAAATAAAATTATTTTACCCAAAACGCTGCTTTAACATGGAATTTACAAAAGAACGGGTTATATGAAGTCATAAGTGAAACATATATGATATCATAAAAATGAATTTTATTCTGTAATAAGTCAATGACATTATTTAAATAATTATACTGGAGGTTAGGATACGTACGAAGCATATCAGACCTAAGGTAAGGGATAATTGTGAAAATCTCATTTTTATCCGAGATTGCTTATTCGTAAGTATTTACTGGGGTTATTGCTATCAATCATGTCCATGTTTTATAAAATTGTATTCATGTATTTTTAAAGTAATTTTTAACCATTTTACTTTTACCCCATGGTATTAAAGGAATCTTTCTTTTATTTACCCTACAAGGTACTTTTTGACTTTTCCGAAAAAAGTACGAGGATAATGTTATTTTTAACTTATATGGAGTGAACGGATTTTTACGGTTTCATAACGCCTCATTTTAAAGAATATTCCTCTACAATATTGCATGATTAATTAAAAAAAACACTTTTCTTTTAAAATTTCATGGAATTTTGTGAAAAGAAAATGATTTTAAAGAAGAAAGGGTATTTTCCTCAAGAATTCATATCAAGTGTTTTGCCAAAACTATTTTCCATCTAAGATGACATTATTTCATATGTGTATGTTTCATGTAATATGTCTCTATGATTTAAATGGTTTCAATTTTTTTATGATGAAATGATATCAAACTTTTATGTACTATGTTATGATGGAATGATGTTTAAGAATCCCATTTTATTACATGGGTTATGCGATGATGTATTATTTATGATTTTGTGGCACACGAAAGAATGATTTCATTATGAGATGGGTGGGACCTATATATCCCTCCAATGCATTGGGTAAAGATTTTATATCTCATGAGATAGACATTGCTCGAACGGTAAGTTAATCCGGTTCAGTGTTACAGGACTGAAACGAGGAGTGAACTCGATTCAGAATGGGACTTTGTCCACTAAGATGGTCTTGACAGTAATGCCTTGGCTACTATGGAAATCACTACATGTGATTAATGGATTCCATAATTACATGTTTTATTCCCATGCTATTTTATCATGGTTTATGTTCCATTATGATCTATGCCTTATGTACTTCCATGTTTTATGTCGTTGCTCAAGATTTTGATGTTTAAACATTATGTTCATGTTTTTAAGTTCAAATGTATATGGTATGTTTCATTTTATCCATTCTTAACCTTACTGAGCATTTGAGCTCACCCTTTTTATGTTTTATTTTCCCCTAGGATCAAAAGAAAGGTTTTAGGTAAGGAAACAAAAAGTGGAAGATCTTTGTGGGAGATGTTGAAGATCTTTCACCATGATTAGAATATTACATTCCATGTTTCCAAAGACACTAAACTATTATGGTCCTTGTGTGTCTGTTTTTGTTATGTATTAATTATTCTTCAAAAGTAATGTAATTTCCTTGTACTTCATGCTTAGGGTCTCTACAGTTGGTATCAGAGGAAAGGTTTAGTCAACCTTTGGAAACTAGGATGCGAGAACTTTAGTGAGATCCCTAGAGATATTTCTAAGGTATGTCTAGGGATGTCCCTACGGTTAAGTATAAGTATAGGTTGTTGTCCTAGAATTACAGTAACGATATTTTAATTAAACCTAGGATGTTAGATGTTGAAGGTACTCCCCCTTGATTATGTTATTTTCCATGTATGATTTTTTCCTCTCACAGAATTCTTTTTGTGATTTAGTCAATGGAGGAAACCAGAAGGAATTCAGTTAACATTGAATCCAATGGACAAATTGGTGACTATGAGCAACAAAATTGCGTAATGACTAGAGAGAAAGATATTGCGATTATGCCAAATCTGTCATCGCAATATATGATTAACAAGGTGAAATTTAGTGGTGTTCCTAATTCATCAAATAAGAGGAAGATAGAATTTTATGCATGTTCTCGTGTTGAGGAGCATAAAGAAAGGAAGATTGAGATTTCTAAATAAGGGAAGAAGAACCTTGATGAATACCTCAAATTGAGGGACATATGTTATCTGTGTGGAGAAAAGGGACATAGGGTGACAGACTATTATGAAGTTCAATTTCTTATTTGTAGAGAACATGGGCATTGCCCAACTCAATGCCCAGACCTAAAAAGTTACTTCTAAATCAAGGAAGGACTTATTCCAGGACAATCATTGAAGATGATGGATTGATGTGTTTATGTATTGGTATTAAAGAATAATGCTGTTGAGGTACTTTTATGGTGTATTAGAATATTTTTGTATTAGTATATTGTGGATTTCAATAATTTTATGGTACCGATAACAATGAAAAGTGATTCAAATATTTTGGAAAGCAGATGATATGCGCATAATGAAGGGATAAAGAGAAAATAAAATGTTTGATAGTATTCCTGAGCTCATGATGGATATAAGGACTAAGTGATATCATGGTTTGAGTATATATAATTTTGAGTATTTTGGTATGTGGAAAAAGTCAACTTTTGACAGCACTCATGTTTTCACTAAGATTCAATGGGAATTCATTTTTTTCAAGAGAATACATGATTAAGGTATTCACATGATTGGAATGTTATCAACAAGATATATCAGGGATAAATGATGGTATTCACATGCTCGGTAGATGAAATTTATAGTAATAGTTTTCTTTATACAATATGCTTGGACAGAAGTATTTTGGATAAGCCTAAAGATTTGAAATGTATTATGTTGGGTATAAGTTAGTATAGTTTAAGGCTAGAACTGTTTTCGATATGGAATGTCATTTTAGAAAAAGGACAACCTGCAGGACGGGCAACAACCCATCGCGTCAGAAAATGTTGCAGGAATCGAACCCACAAAGGAAGTGCGACTAACCTTTATTGCCTACCACTGGCCTACAGGAAGTCCCTGTTTAGAAGAAACTAATTTTATTATATTAAGTAGTATGATATATGAAGTATAAGTCCATTTTAGGAACCATATATGATTAATATCACTATAGATCGACTTATGTATATTTAGTAACTTTTGCCAACCTTTTGTTTGAGACCGATGGAATGACCCGTCATTCTATCACATGATCTTCTAAGACTTCACGAATAACAAATTCAACTTCATTTCTTTAAGAGATGAAGTGGAAATTGTTCAAGGCACGAAAAACAGTGAGATTTTACCGAAATAAAGTAAGTATTTATTCTACTTCAAATTATTTAACTTTAGGGAAATTATCTTGAAAACCAAAAATGTAGTTCTAGTGCCCTTATATCCGATGAATTAGATGGTACCATAGATCATCACAAATCTATGGCTTTGTGATTTTTGTCTTTTTCATAGCCATGTTCTCTACCACTCTGTCAGAACAGGATGGTTATATTTCTCTTCCATATCCATATTTTCACTTCTGTTCTCCTATGTGGAAACCTAGTGATTAGTTTATTTGGGCAACCGTTACCTTTCATACTTTAGTTTTTAAAGATAAGTTTTGGTATTCCTTTTTACGATGTGGGTTTCAATTAAAGAAACTTTCAAATATAAAACCATTTATAACCCCGACGAATTTCGAGGGCGAAATTCCATTTAAGGGGGGTAGAATGTAATAACCCGAGATTTTATAAGATATATTCTTTTTAATTTATTTCATATCTTTTGTTGTATGATTCACCAAGATTATCTTGCACTATACGCAACACCGTATTAGCTTGCAGTATACGCAACACAATTTTTGGATTGTGTTATACACAATTTCAAATTCATTTGATAGAATTTATTCTATGCAACATTGAGTGTATATATATATATATATATTTAATGTATAAATGAAAAATGGTTGGATTCTGTTATAAAAAAACAAAAAAAGAGTCTTGCACTATACGCAACCCTGACTTGGCTTGCATTACACGCAATTGCGACCTTCTTCGATAGCGTGTGTTGTATGCAATACCAAGTTTTACTAAACAACGATATGTTATTATAATATTATTATGAACTAGCCGTTATGAATATTATTAACTAAAATTTGAAATTTATAACATTATTATTCATCTTACACATTTTCTAGAGCATGGTATAAGAATAAAATAAATTTTTCGCGTAAAATATGTATTTTTTAAAAAATGTAGTTTTGCCGCCTTTTGATGGCGCACCCACTTTAAATATAGTTTTTGACATGTTTATAAGTTCAATTTTACAAAATATACTTCTTATTTTGAATAAGGATATAAAAATTTACATTGTATAACGTTTTGATATTTTTCTGATAACTTTCATATTTTAATGAATAGTAAGAACAAGCTATATTTTAATTAAAAACAACTTTTTTCATCGTAATAATTTATGTGGTTAAATTATAATATTGAATGGTTTTAATGTATAAAAAGAATATATTTTTACCATTTAATATAATATATGTCATTATCATTGATTTTACCTTGAATTTGTAGGTTAAATCAATTCAATCTTTTGCAATGTTTTAAACAAAAACCCATTTTCATTCGACAATAGGATTAATTTTAATTTAATTTCTGGAACTTCTGTGTATTGAATTTGGAAAAATGGATTCCATATTTGTAATCAATGGGTATAAATTATATTAATAGACTACATTTTATTTTTGGGCTTTATGAATAGTAACAACGTTAAATTTTATAGTTAAAGGTAAATCGGTTAATTAAGGGTAAATATAATATTATAAAATTACCCTAAAAGATTCCAAAAATCTATTGGATGGCTAAAGGTATACACATATCACCTAAGGGTTGTATTATATTCATTTTATGGACTTTGTTCCACGATAATAATTTAATTATTATTAAAACCAATGAAAGTGACAACATGTCACTCTCATAAATCTTATAAGTATAATAATTTAAATTTAGTGATAAAAATTATAAAACTTCAAAAATGAATAGTCTCCAGAAAGATAATAAAATTATCTACATCATGATAATTTATTTAGAATTTGAGGGATTATATAATTGTCATTAATGGTGGTACATTAATGATGAAGAAATTATTTATTAAGTGAAAAATCGGTAATATAGTAATAATACCCATTAAAAGGCCCACAACCCTATCCAAAACTTATTTGTAGTGTATATATACATCTTAAAAATCCAATTACCTAATATATAACCGTTTGGAGTCTTATAAATGTGATTATGATACTTATATTATTTTATTTTAAATGATGCAGAAGTTGTCACCTTTATAATTTAATAAATATGACAATTTAAATATTGTGATTTTAAGAATATAAATTCAAGTAAAAGTATTATTGTGAAAGTTAATAT
Source organism: Viscum album (assembly GCA_963277665.1). Lineage (NCBI taxonomy): Eukaryota > Viridiplantae > Streptophyta > Magnoliopsida > Santalales > Viscaceae > Viscum > Viscum album. The sequence goes on from OY728132.1 coordinate 882,043,373, forward strand.
ATTTATCATTATCATAGGATTTTATTTTTAATTTTTATGCAACAAATTAGTATTTTAAATAATTAAAAAAAATGATGTAGTAATTATTTTTTAAGAGATAAACCAAATGAATGGTTTTAAAAATAATGAAATAAATATTATATGAACTATTTAATGTGCTACACTAATTTTCTAGATACATACGGCCTTTTATGAATCTATTAAAGCTTTTATTTCGAACATATATTCTTTATATATTTTATTTAAATTCATATAAATGAATAGTTTCAAAATTGACACTATTGTTATTTTATAAAAATAACATATTATAAAATTGTTTAAGAATCAAAAAAATATTTAAAAATTATAAATTTAAATTTATATGGTCTAAAATGTTATAAAGTATCCAATTATGGAAAATTCAAAATAAATAAGTAATTTTTTGTTATAATTTAAAATTGAGTATGTTATTACCACAAATAAAATTAAATTGATTAAGTAAGGATAAATCAAGTTTATAATGATTAAAATAATTTCCTAACATGTATAAGTTTTATTGGTTGATGAGATTACGACCCTATATCATCTTATATTCGAATATGAGTAATTTTTGGAGGTTTTTAAGTGGTGTTAGATTTATTATAAATTAATATTTTTAAGAATTCCAAAGGTCCCCCTCTCCTCCCTTATAAAAGGGCACCTCCTCCCTCTCTTCCTCACACCACTTTGAGCCTTCAAGCTCGGCTAAACCATGCCAAATTCACTTATCCACTTCCCTAGAAACATACTCGATGTCCTGGTCTTCTTCAAAGACCAATTTTAGTGCCCAAAGAGGAGGTCTCAAAGAGGCATTTCAATGAAGAGGTAATGTCCATTACCGATTCTTTCAACTTTATTTCTTCTTCCAATTCTTCTTTTTTAGTTGTTTCGTTATGAGGTAATAACATCAGTATCAATAATATACTGATATGTTATTATAAGTATGAAACAACCATATTTCACCATCTATCCATCCAACGGAAAACAAAATCACCGCGCGTGCGTACGTACGGAATACCATCTCCACACCGTGGTATAATCTATTTTCCAACACCACCTTACATGGATTGGTATAAGGGTAAAAGTAATGAATATATATGATTATTTTAATGTGATATTCATTCTGTAATATTATACATACACTTTAATACAATTCCACGATCTTGGGAATGATATCATCGCTCATGCGTATGTACGGACTACCGTCTCCACGACGCGTTGAGATTCACTCTCCATGTTAACCATTCATTAATGATTATAAAGTATATATAATGAATAATAACTAAATATATGACATAATAATGATACTGGATTTATGTATATATATATATTTTTATGTATTTCATTTACTTAATTCCATTCAATTCAAAAGGGAAATGAAAACAGCGTTAATGCGTACATACGACCTACCGTCTCCATGAACGGTGTATTTCATTCCTTTTATCGATCTATAATATATATATGTATATGATGATTATATATTATATATAAATCATGTTTTACATTCTATAATTAGGTAAATAAGTATATAAGTAATAATATGAAGAACGACAAGTTGAAACACATACGATAAATAAAATGATTTTACCCAAAAAACTGCTTTAACATGGATTTACAAAAGAACGGGTAATATAAAGTAATAAGTGAAACATATATGCTATCATAAAAATGAATATGATTCTATAATAAGTCAATGACATTATTTAAATCATTATACAGGAGGTTCAGATACGTACGAAGCATATCAGACCTAAGGTAAGGGATAATTGTTCAAATCTCATTTATATCCGAGATTGCTTATTCGTACTTATTTACTGGGGTTATTGCTATCATTCATGTCCATCTTTTATAAAATTATATTCAGGTATGTTTAAAGTACTTTTTAACCATTTTACTTTTACCCCATGGTATGAAAGGAATCTTTCTTTTATTTACCCTACAAGGTACTTTTTGACTTTTCTGACAAAAGTACGAGGAGAATGTTATTTTTTACTTATATGGAGTGAACAGATTTTTACGGTTTCATAACGCCTCATTTTAAAGAAGCTTCCTCTAAAATATTTCATGATTATTTTCAAAAAAACCATTTTCTTTTAAAATTTCATGTAATTTTGTGAAAAGAAAATGATTTTAAAGAAGAAAGAATATTTTCCTCAAGAATTCATTTCAAGTGTTTTGCCAAAACTATTTTCCATCAAAGATGACATTATTTCATATGTGTATGTTTCATGTAATATGTCTCTTTGATTTAAATGGTTCTAATTTTCTTATGATTAAATGATATCAAACTTTTATGTATTATGTTATGATGGCATGATGTTTAAGAATCCCATTTTATTACATGGGTTATGCTATGATGTATGATTTTTGATTTTGTGGCACACGAAAGAATGATTTCTTTATGAGATGGGTGGGAACTATATATCCATCCAATTCATTGGGTAAATATTTTACATCTCATGAGATATACATGGCTAGAACAGTAAGTTAATCTGGTTCAGTGTTACATGACTGAAATGAGGAGTGAACTCGATTCAGAACGGGACTTTGTCCACTAAGATGGTCTTGACAGTAATGCCTTGGCTACTATGGAAATAATTACTTGTGCTTAATGGATTGCACAATTACATGTTTTATTCCCATGCTATTTTATCATGGTTTATGTTCCATTATGATCTATTCCTTATGTACTTCCATGTTTTATGTCGTTGCTCAAGATTTTGATGTTTAATCATTATGTTCATGTTTTTAAGTTCAAATGTATATGGTATGTTTCATTTTATCCATGCTTACCCACACTGAGCATTTGAGCTCACCCTTTTTATGTTTTATTTTCACCCAGGATCAAAAGAATGGTTTTAGGTTAGGAAACAAAAAGTGGAATATCTTTATGGGAGATGTTGAAGATCTTTCACCATGATTAGATGATTATGTCCCATGTTTCCAAAGACACTAAACTATTATGGTCCTTGTGTGTCTATTTTTATGTATTAAGTATTCCGCAAAAGTAATGTAATGTCCATGTACGTCAAGCTTAAGGTCTCTACACTAACTCAGCTTGAAAATATATTCTTCTTTCAACTTCTTATTCTTCATCATAACCTTCGGTTTCGTTCTTCTCTTGAGAACTACCGATGATGAACACCATATCATTTTATCAACGATCGTTTCAATTTTCAATATCCACCACTTCTTCAACCTTAGACTGATCTAAACTGTCTATTTCCTGTGAAATAAGGTTCTTATTCTAGAAGATATTTCTCTTGAACTGCTTCATATCTTTCACATATGCTGAAGATATCTTCTTGGGAATTTCAACTTCATCTTCATTATTTTATACTTCAAACGTTTTGGGGAACCATACAGCAAGATTGCCAAATTTTCGACATCTAAATCAAGCAAGTGGATGTTTCCCTTTGAAATTTCCTTTTTCTCTTTGATGATTTGAGGATAGGAATGACATTACCTCATCTGTCTCTTCATCATCCTGAGAATATTCAATGGTGAGCTTCTTCATGGCTATAAATGCCACCTCTTTGGATTTCCCCTTTTCCACAGTGTCGTTATAATCATTTCTCATTTCATATGCAACAAGGGTGATGTGCAGGTTATCCAATGTCAGCTCTTTGGGTTCATTATTTTCTAAAACAGAATATTTTGGATTGAACCGAGGTGGATGTTTTCTCATGATCTGCTTCACAATATATATTTCTTCACTAACTTCTACAAGCCCCCACATTTCATCCACAACAGCATTTACCCTGTCGAAAAATGGATCAACCGATTCATTCGGGCTCATTCTTTGATCTTCATACTTATTCTACAGAACTTGCAGCTTTGCCTCCCTAAATTTTGTATCCCCTTCATATATGTTCAAAAGATTTTCCCACGTAGAATGTGATGTTTTTCATGACATCACCTTAGTATAGATAGCATTTTAAAGGGATCCACATAATTCATTAATACCCTTTTTGTCAGCATATAGCTCCCTTATTTCATCTTCTGATAATGCTCCACTATTGATGTCAGCTGAGATACCATGCATAGATACTGAAAACACATCCATTCCCAATGATCAGAAATAGTGATGCATTCGATTCTTCCATATCTGAAAATTACATTTGTCGAAGATCAGAATTCCTTTATGACTAGTGACCTCCATTGAGAGAAGAACAAATATCAATAATTCCCTATGATACCAATTGTTAGGTCCACAAGGCTGAATACCCAGAGGGGGGGGGGTAAATCAGGGAATGATTAATTTAAAATTAAAGCTCATTCTGATCTTGTTTCTCTATTAACAAAAACACTCTTCTCTCTCTCTCTCTCTACCATTGCACAATATAAACAAAAACTAATCCTTTCACATGACACAATAATTTTTACTTGGTTCACCCTCACTGGGATACATCCAAGAATCATACACCGACAATGTGACAATGTTCCAAATAAACAATAAGCACACTGATTTTTACAAGGTTTGGGATATATCACTTCTATTTCCAGGATCAATGCCTTTACTATGCTTAGGGTCGGCTCACTACTTTCCCAAGGGTCACTCCATTTTTCTCTCTCTCTGGATCACTGCTGGTGGAGAGGATCACCATCTACCTCTTCCTTTTCTCACTACTCTAGAAAGTATACACTCATAGTTTATAGACCTGTATGTCTCTTAATTATCACTAATGAATACATCCTCTGTGGTATGTGGATGCTCACTTGATGTCCAACTTTCACCCGTAGAAGAATCTCACTTATTACAGAAGGTGTTGGGAAATCTTCCAGCATTCACACAGCCCTGAATCTCTAATGTGAATCAACCTTACTTGGTTCCCTTTTCTACGTTGGCATGCAAGTCTCAGGGTGCATGTCAAAACTGGAGCACAAGTCCACCTTGACCACTTGCGCTACAAAAACTTCTGTAACTCCAAACTTGCGCGACACACACCCTTTTACTCCCAAACCAAATTTGGCGCGTAACCAGAAACTTTTGAGAATCTTCAAAATTTGGCATGTAAGGGTCCCTAAACCACTTGTGCAATGACTTATCCTTTAAATCAAATCTTGAGAGACTTCCTTCTATTCTCTCCCAAACCACCTTAACCGCACAACTATCACCTGGTGCGCAACCTCTACTTGCGCGACCACAGACCAGTTGCGCAACCCCCACACCTGCGCGACTGGAGATCTACATTTTCTAAGTGTTGAACTCTACTCCAAATGAGGATGGGTATACCTATATTTATAGGAATTTGGACACCCTGCACGATGGTGCGCAAGCCTCCACTTTGTTAAGAAACACAATCACCTCAAAAATGCTTCAATGATACCTACAAGAATTTTTTCCCAATAAATAAAAATAATAGACAAAATAAAAACATTATAATATCATGTCAATAAATTGATTCATGATATACTATTTCAAAGTACATTATATTCACCATATAAAAGTGAATTGGTGTATAACAACAAAGAAGTATCAATGGAATGAAAATTGAGATGAAATCTCTTTTAAAGACCATATATTTAGGTTAAGGATAAATCAAAGACATAATTATGTGTGAAAAATATAAATGCACTCAATATGATTGGATATTCAGTGTAAATAAATCATTGGACATTCAAACTTATTCTTGTAAAAACAACACTGATGAATTGGTTGTTTAACTCAATAAATGGAGATTGAGTTAAAATTACTCTTATCATGTTCATATCGATGACTTGAGAATTCATCAATGGGGTGATTATGTGTATCAAAATTATATCCACAGAATGGAGAGTGGAAATTACTACACAAATAATAAATAGTGATTCCACACATAATCATGGAGTAAAATAATCAATTAAGTATGCGTGAAGCCCAATGAGTAGAAATTGAAATTTGAAATTCCCTTACCGATTTGGTAACTTATGAAACATACACCCCATTAAAGAAGTATTATAAAATGAAGATTTAAATACCAATACATTAATTAATATTACAAAATGAATACAATCACCGGAATTACATACTCCACACAAAAGTAAATAGTATCCAATATTGCATGAATCTCACGGGAATACAAGTGAGATGAAAAAAACTTCCAACATTATAATCAATAGAGTCATATAAAAAAGTTAATAACCACCAAATGAATCATAGAATACCATGAATATAAATAGAATCATGATAATATATATCAAATGGCAGTATAAAATACACCACATGCAATAAATATGTGGTGAACAATGGAAATCTCACGGAATTAAAAATGAGATAAGAAACCACGTACCTCAAGTCCGACATGTCTTCTATGATCCTTCTTCTTCCTGAATAATAAAATTAAGTTAATTTATACTTGATTAAGAACATTTTGTCAATTTTATTATTCATTTTTATCACTTATTACCTTGCAATAACAATTAGTTAAATTTTTTAGTCAATATTGGATATTTTATCAATGTTCGGAACTTGAGTCAAAAATGAACTTGTTATAATTACAATTTTTTCATGTTGTCAAATGTACAATATCTCCATAATGATATACATGATTTAGATATCACACATATATTATATATCCAGTATATATATCTATTTATAACAGTACATAACATTTGGAGATAAGAAATGAAATGCACCGTTCATGGAGACAACAAACCATACGTATGCATGAACACTACTTTCATTTCTATTTTTTATTTTAATGGAATTAAAACATAATGATACATATGTATATTATAATTCCAGTATAATATCCTATATAATTTCAATAACTCCGTCCTTTTATTGTCCCACATATGGTATGAATGAGTCATATCACTTTGAGTGGGCGGTTGTCCGCATTTCCTCAAATGAAATTATCACATTTACCCATAATGGAAACCATAAAGGTATGCATAAAAAAATAGAACCATAAAGAAAAAATAAAAATAATATATATAATATATAAATACAGTTCCATCTAAATGGCCACCATGATAGGTGGTAGGAGATAATCGAACAATCATCATTTCGTGAGGCGTTAGTTTTCCTTTCACAGAAATACTATGTTCATCACCCATTAGATGGAGGTGTGTGTAAGTGTAGTTCGAATCCCTGTCAGAAAAAAATCCTTTTATATTGAGGATACTGGTGTTGTTATATAATAAAGTAATAAAATGTGTGTAGGCAGTTGTATAATTAAAATAATACAAAACAAAACAAAATAATTTAAGAGAAAACGTTACCATTAATTTGGGAAACTTCTTTTGGTTTGAACCAAACAGACTTCTTGAAGTGCCTTATTCATAAGGTAAGACTCCTAAGAGGAGGGGGGGGGGATCTTTAGAGCTTATTTGGGTAGGGTTTGGACAATCCAAGAGGCTTGAGAGGTGATTGGAAGGGGTTTGAAGTTGTGTCCTTTTATAAGGGGGAGGAGGGGCTCTTTTGGAAATTGTGAAAATATTATTTTATTATATAGTGATATTCGGGTTCTAAAACTTAAAAACTTATTAATTCGAAGATAAGATGACTCATGGTTGAAATAAAATCATCCAATAAGAATTGGATAGGTTGTGGATATTAGTTTAATATTCAAAATCATATTTATTAAAATAATTTATTAATGAGGTAAATACTACATCATTAGTGACTCATAAATAATTAATTTAATTGATGTCTAAAAATTATTAAAAAATTACCATAATGTAGGAAATCATTTTAACTTTCCAATTATTATTTATAGTTGAAAATTTTACTTATTTAACCCCATGTAAAAATTGATATACAAAATGATTTTTGTTAATGTCATTTTTGTCTTTACTTTATGTTAATTAAAATAATGCGTCATTACCATTCTTATGTGGATCAATGGGGTCCCAAGATCATCCCAAGGATTTCCATGGTCATCCATGACTCATACAATAAGGTTGGGACAAGTGTTAAGGTAATTTTGTATTATTATAATATTTTTTTACCTTGAATTATACTATTTATCTTTAACCACGATAAATAAAAGTAAAAAGTTACCGTTCACCAAAAACTATTTTTATCTTATTGAACCACATTTAACTTATTTATAATAACCATGTATGTCGGATTTTTGAAATTCAATTCCCAGAGGTGGTGAAATTTAATTTAAATAAAAAAGTCAGTTTTTTAACTACTACTAAGTGGTTTCAATATTCATCACAAATTAATTTTATCAGAAAAATACCAAAAATTTACCCAGAGTAAATTTTGATGTCCTGATTCTAAAGAATAATTTTATTTCGTCAAGTGGAACATATAAAAGTGATAAATACTATATTTGAAGAGGCTTCACTATTAAAAAGCAGTAAATCAACCTTTTAATGTAAATTATATTTAAAAGTAGATTCATTCACATTTGAATCCTCTAACATTTATTGGATAAATTTAAAAATATTTCAAAAAAGTATATAATCATTTTGTAGTTAGTTCTATTCATTTCCGCCAATACGACGGCTAGGTGTTAACTACCATTTAAAATAATAATATTATATTATTAGTGTGCAACATAAGATTTCAAAGAAACCCATTGTTGCGTATCGGGTATTCCATCAAACATAGTGTCACCTTTAAAGTAGAATTAATATTTAGTTCAAAAATATTAATAAATATGAAAAATTTCATTTTCTTTATTTACCTGGGAAGTTATATCCTTCCCCCCTTTTGTAAATTTCATCCTCGAAATTTTAATACTGGGCTTGGTATCATCATTAAAATTCCCACCATGGAAAAGAGTCAATAAAAATATCACTTTAAAATTAATAAAGAGTAACACCCCACACCTAACTCATTGGCTTGAGGAGGCAGTGAGGGTTACTTGGCCTTAAGCGACGTTTCTAAGGTGCCAAATGCTATAAATAAATGCAGAGGGCTTCAAGAGAGGATTGGGGAACAATTTTACCTCAAGAGGATAACCCAACCAACCAACAATCAACAACGATAATGCATGTATTTGTTTTCAACCAACCATACCATAACAACCCAAGGTTTATACAACCCAATATTTCCAAAACATCCGAGTACAACTGAAACTAAAAGACAATAAAGACAATCTGTGACACCACCACAACTCCACTGCAGCTCAAAAATCCATGCACCACCAAGCATCACAAGGCACTGCTAAAAGATGGAGATGCCTTAACTTTTCCCATGTCCCAGTATACTACATCGGAAAAGACACCAAAGTTGAAAAGAAGGTGGTGAGTATAACTACACAGTAGGATTTCCCCAAATGACTTCCCTAAACACGCCAGTAGGATAAAATGTCAGCACATTTATATACAACATTTTATATAAAACAAATCCATTTTCAAACTGATTACAAAATCCAAAAATGCCAGAAAAGGGAAAGACACCACAACCAAGCCACACACCAGTTACCATGTTCATATTTCACTCACAAGCCCCATCCACAAACATTACATAGTAAATCAATCAACCAACCACAAGGGTACTTTCTCGGCCAACCCGTTTACAACCTAACAAGTGGTACATTCTCGGCCACTTGCCTTGATGGTGACCCTTCTGACCATTATCCATCCAGCTCCCTGATTATAGTGGCACCTTCTCGACCACTCTACAACATCAAAACCAATTCCAATACAACATCCCATCCATATCCCCACAAGCACAAGCCACACAAGATCACACATTATTTCAAACACCATAACATTCCATTATCATGCTCAAGTTCAATGTCATCTTAAAATAAACATTTTAAAATCATACAATTGAAACCATTCCCAACAAAACCCATTTTTCCCCAAAATCCCAATTTCATGCCAAAAACCCCCAATTTCATCACCCATACATTTTACAAAAAAATTTCCACATGCTTTACCAATTAAATTTCAAACAAACAATTTAATTGTAAATTCACCACACAATTCCACCATGTGGAGTCGAGAGAGATGCCACCAACCTCTTAGGGTTTGGTGAAATCAACATTTCCCCAAAACACACCTCAATCCGGTAGAACACCTCCTCAAAATACCCTTAAAAACCCTTTCCTAACATCAACAGGCCCAAGCGTTAGCATCTTAGGGAAAAAAGACCCTATATCTACACACAAAAAGTGTAGATCTTGAAAACCAAGAAAGAGGGAAGATCAGATCTAGAGGAAAACACCAAGGAACCATGGGAGGAGACTTACCCAGGAGAGATCACCTTCAAACCAACTTTAATCCTTTTCAAAACCCTCCAAAACCTAGTGGGAGAACCCTTATAGCACCTGAGAATTGAAAATCTCGAGTGACGCTCGAGTGGAAGGAAGAGAGGAGTGAAATGAGGGAATCCTGAGTGACCCCCTAGGTTTTATAACCCTAATTTTAAGTGGCCACATGGTTAGCCCACACGGTTCGGAAAACCATGTGCTAACCATGGGCACTCCACTGCCTCGAGAGCTAGGGTCCGCACGGTTTCCTAGCACGGTCTGGAAAACCATGCGTAGGCCATGCGAGTCCTACTGTCTCTAGAACAGGGGTCTGTATGGTTTCCTGTAGAATCTTCATGGTTTACACTAACTGTGATAAAACCGTGCACCCCTTTAAAAGCCTCCAAACACATCCTAAACCAATCCAAACTCTCCCAACCTCTTCCCAAATCATCTTAAGCACATTAAACGCATAAAAAGGCATAAAAAGGCCACATACCTCAATTGGGGGTACTAAATTCTCCCCACCATTGGAATTTTAGTCCTCAGAAAGTAGTGAACCCGCCCTTTGCCAAAAGAGATCGGGCCACTGTTCGGCCATTTCATTCTCCCGTTCCCATGATTCGTCCTAGATCTGGCCATCTTTCCACAAAACCCGAACTAGAATGATGCTTTTACCATGCAAGAAATTCTCTTTCATATCCAAAACCCACACTCGCACGTGCTCTAATGAAGCATCTAGCACTACCTCAACATGATCCCATCAAATAACATGGCCCAGATTCGGCTGGTACTTTTTCAACTACAACACATGAAATACATTGTGTACCGCACTGAACCTAGGTGGAAAATCCGACCGATAAGCCACCTCACCAACCCGCTCAGCAATCTCAAAAGGTCCAATGTACCTTGGAGATAACTTTCCTTATTTCCCAAACCGACAATGTCCCAACCGAGGAGAAATCCTCAAGAAAACATGATCACTCACCTCAACCGACAACGGTCGTCGACGATGATCCGCATATGATTTATGATGACTCTGAGTCGTCTCCATCCTCTTCCTGATCAACATGTTCATTTCTGTAGTCTCCTGGACAAGAATCGGTATAACCATCGAAGACTCGCCCGTTTCCACCCAACATAGTGGAGAATGACATGGTCGCCCATACAATGCTTCAAATAGAGCCATTTGTATGGATGCTTGATAACTGTTATTATACGATAAATCAACCAAGGATAGGAGCTCCTCCCATGAGCCACCAAAATCCATCACACAAGCTCGCAACATATATTCCATGGTTTGTATCATCCTCTCGGATTGACCATCCATTTGAGGGTGATATGCCGTACTCATGCTTATCTTTTTTCAAAGAGCTTTATGTAAAGATTTCCAGAAATGAGATGTAAACCTGGGATATCTATCTAATACAATCGAAGCTGGAACACCATGCCTTTTTACCACCTCCCGGATATAGATTTTGGAAAGATCCTCCACTGTATGTGATTCACGAATTGGGATGAAATGGGATGACATCATTAGCCGATCCACTATCACCCAAATGGCATCGTGTTTTCTAAACATTCATGGGAGACATGTGACAAAATCCATCGCAATCTGCTCCCACTTCCAAACAGAGATTGGTAAAGACAGCAACATTCCTGTTGGCCTCTGATGCTCTGCCTTGACCAGCTCACAAGTCAAGCATCTTGATACAAACTCATCCACCCTTCTTTTCATACTAACCCACCAGAACTACGCTTTCAATGCTTGATAAATCTTCTGAATTCCAGGGTGAATAGAACACCTGAAATGATGGCATGCCCTGAGAATATCCTCTTGAAAAGCCACCGGTACAAGTATCCAATTTCGGAAGCATAGAACTAATTCTTTATTCAGTTTCCAACCCCCAATGGTCTCCCCACCATTGAGTCTCGACCCCATGGTCACACATTCAGGATCAGATATCTGTGCCCCTCTAACCAGGCCAGCCAAGTCAGCAATCAAAGTAACCAGAAAGAAGACCGCTCTGCCACCCTGTTCTTCACATTCCAACCGCATATCGGCTATAACTGACATCAACTGCCACTGGTCTGATGACTGCTTCACAACATGAGCATAGGATTTCTTACTTAATGCATCTGCCACTGAATTTCATTTACCCAGTGTGTATATTATGTCAAAATAAAACATCTGGAGATATTCCATCCATATCCTTTGCCTTATGTTCAGATACCTTTATGAGAAAATGTGCTTCAAACTCTTATGATCTGTGTAGACCATGAATTTCTCACCGAAGAGATAATGGCACCACATTTTCAAATCATGGACCACTACCACCAACTCCAAATCTTGAGTTGGGGAGTTCTTCTCATGCACCCTCAACTTCTGTGAGCCATATGCGACCACATGATCCCCTTGAATGAGAACACACCCCAACCCTGATCCTGATGTATCACAATACACTACGTACCCTCTTCCTGGTTCTGGAAAAACCAATATTGGTGCTGATGTAAGGCGACCCTTTAACTCTTAAAAGCACTGCTGACACTGTTCACTCCACTAGAATAGAGCATTCTTCCTTGTCAAAGCTGTCATTGGTGAAGCCAAATGTGAAAAAACATGAACAAAACGCCGATAATACCCAACTAGACCGAAGAAACTCCGTATCTCAAACACGTTCATTGGTGGTTGCCATGAGATAATGACCTCTATCTTTTTCAGATCCATGGAAACTCCCCTTTTAGAAATCACATGGACAAGAAAACAGACTTCCTGTATCCAAAAGTCACACTTTGACAACTAGGAATACAATCGATGATCTTGCAGGATCCCTAGAACTATCACCAAGTCCTTATCATGATGCTCCCTTGTCTTCAAAAACACAAGAATATCATCCACATACAACACCATGAATGAATCCAGATATCTCTGAAATATCTGATTCATCAATTCAATAAACACCGCTGGTGCATTCGTTAGACCAAAGGGAATCACCCCATATTCATAATGGACATATCTACTTCTGAAAGCTGTTTTTGGAATATCCTTCTTCCTCACTCGCAATTGATGATATCCCGACCTGTGGTCGATCTTGGAGAACCATTGGGGACCACAAAACTAGTTGAACAAATCATCGATTTGTGGAAGTGGATATCTCTTCTTTATCATCACATGGTTAAGTCTACAATAATCAACAGAGAGCCTCAAAGTTCCATCTGTCTATTTCACAAACAACACAGGCACTGCCCATGGAGATGTGCTAGGCTAGAGAAAGCCTTTATTTTCTATCTCCTCCAACTGGACTTTAACTCCCTCAATTCTGCAGCTGCCATCCGGTAAGTCGGAATTGATATAGGTCTGGTCCCCGGAAGGAGATCAATCGTAAACTCCACTTCTCATACAGGAGGTTCCCCGGAGAGTTCTTTGGGAAAAACGTCTGTGAACTGGTCGACCACTACTGAAAAAACATGGACATGAAAAAAAAACTAAGTGTCATGTTGTGATGGAAAGGGATAGAAAACATGATTAGGAAAATGTTAACAACAAGAAAACCACAAACTTTTTATGGGATAAAGAGACCTTAGTTTCCTAGTAGGAAAAGTAAACGGATAACATTTTTTCTGTTTAAAGATCGTTTTCATAAAGTTGAGGAATTTATTTATGAGATTGACTATGAACATAAAGAGATATACTTACTTTTTAAGTATAGTTTTTTAATAAATTTTTACCACTAACTCATCAATTTTTTCAAACTATGAGTATTCTAGATGACTTGGTCACACCGGAATAGCTAGAATCAACTTTTAGAGAATCACATGATCCACAAAGGATAAAAAATATATTTATCTTGTATTTACCACCAAAATTATTAGTATAAGATCAGATGTTCCCCAAAAAGGATAATCCTTTATAGAAAGAAATAGTAATCTTAATATGTAATATTAAACCTACAATAGCCAAAAGTTTAATAAATACCATTCAATAAACAATGGTCTTTTAAATACTTAAATATAATCCAAACTAATATTGAAACCCAAAACATAGAAGAATTTGGTTATGTAGTCTTCCACGTTAAATTTTATGTACAAATGACATTGACTACCCTTGAATTCACATACCCAAAAGTAATTAACCTAACCACATATTCTCTATGACAGGTTAATCATTTCCATAAATAACCCAAATCTCTATAAATACACAATATAAACATTGTTAAAAACCAACCATTACTCCTCAAATGAAATCCCAAAGTATTCTATTTTCCTTAAGTATATAGTGTTACCAAAAGATCGAACATCTTCAAATATAACTGTTATCACCTAATCACCAAATAATTTTTCTATACTAAGGATAAATCATAACTTCCCAAAATCAACATATTCTTGATCCATAAAATAATTTATCTAAAACAAATTAGTCACACCAACCAGGGACTTTATGTAGTCCAGTTGTAGGTGATAAATCTCAATCGCACTATGGTTTTGGGTTCGATTCACACAGTTTTGTGTGACGCGATGGGTTGTCACACGGTCTGCATGTTTCCCTTTTTCCAAAAAAATATAATTTCATTATATTCCCAAAAATGCGATAGATTCCTCTAAAATAACCCTAATATGTTTTAACAATAAATGTTATCTCATAACTTGTATTTTCATAAAAAAAAGAAATAAACCGTAATGGAATGGAAAGTTTGACTAAAACCCGAAAGCATAACGTGAGTCATAAAATCATTTTGAAAATATCATGACAACTTATTTTAAATCTAAAACATGTTAGGATTAACCAAGGTTATTTATTCTCATATTATATTAAAATCCTTCAAATTAGTATGTAATGAAAATGTGAATAATCCTAAGAATATCCCTAGGGAGTGTCGTAACCAAGAGTGCAGCAAGACCTATTTCCATGGAACAGTTCTCATTCGAGTCTAGCTCAAAGCGGTGTTTTCGGGTTTTACCCCTAGGTACATCTATTCCAAAGCCGCCTCTACCTACTCGTACCCAGAGAGGGATTTATTTCATGGAATTCTCACAAAATCTCTATAGTACCAATCTTCTAGGAATTTATTCTATATTAATCCTCAAATTCTATCTTAGGGTAGTGTTCTCAAATCAGAGTTTTTCTAAATCTAACTTCAAAGGTTTGTACTAAACTTTTCTGATACCAACTGTAATGCTCCAACCCAAGAATCCAGGAGCTAATTTATTATTTTAATACATTGGCATGATTACAAGGAATCAAGTCCTGAAGGACTAATCCGTTAAGTAGTCCGGGAAACAACATACATACATAAATTCAACAGTACAACTTGAAAATAAAAATGACGCTAATTTATTCTATTAGAAACATCCATGCTTCCAAGATTATTCCTGAAAGTCACTCATAACTAAATTATTCATATCATAGGAAAATAAAACTTAAGAAATTGGTGAGCTCAAACACTTAGTAAGAGTAACCAATATAGCGGAATATAACATAAACATTAGTCATAATGAATAATTGAAAACACATGCCTTTAAAAATAATAAACATGAACACTTTATGGAAGGATTATGTGTTGAGTAAATAATGCCATAATAAAACATATTCATGGGTATTCTACTAGTTGGAAAACCACATGAAATATCTATAGCTAATCTCATAATGATGGAATGCACAATGTCAGATATCATAACCACATAGTCAAGGCCTTTTGCCAAGAGTACAAATAATATTTTGTCAAGGCCTTGTGCCAAGATGCTAGTTTGTCTAATGAGACCTACCGATACATCAAGGAGTGATAGCGGGCTCAACCCATCACTTACTAAGTCCAATACATTCCTAATATGAAATGTCTGAAACAGAACATAAACATTCGTATTAAAACTAGCATATGAAATCTCAATACATTATCCATAAACCATGAATGGTATAAAAATAGCACATCCACGGTCGACCATTACTCATTCCATACAATAGGAAAGATTGTATTGTAACAGATTAACCTCAATCAAGAATAATTAAGGATATTGAAATAGAAGAAAATAATCATCAAAACTATTTGAGAGAAATATCCCCCTTTTTCTTGAAAACATTTAAATGTCACACTATTTGTCCTGAAGTTGTTTAAAAATATAATTTTGAATCAAAGTGTCCCATAACACTTTGAAACATTTAAAAAAAATTAATTTTAAAACTTTAATACCCATATAAATCAATCCTTAAAACTATTTTTAAAACATGGAAATTAATGAGAATTATTTAGAATAATAAATCATTAAAACATTTAAAATGACATTTTAGTTAGATTTCCTAACCAAAAGAGAGACCATTGAATACAAATAATTGACATAATAAAAACTTCATAATATCATGAGAATAAAGAGATTCATGATATAATATGTCAATGTACATTATATACACCATATAAAAGTGAATTGGTGTATAACAACAAAGAAGTCTCAAGGGAATGTAAATTGAGATGAAATCTCTTATAAAGACCGTATCCTTAAGTTAAGGATAAATCAATGAAATAATTATGTGTGAAAAATATAAATACACTCAATATGATTGTATATTCAGTGTAAATCAATCTGAGGACATTCACACATATTCTTGTAAAAACAACACCAATAAATTGGATGTTTAACTCAATAAATGTAGATTGAGTTAAAATTACTCTTATCAAGTTCATATCGATGACTTGAGAATTTATCGATGGAGTGATTATATGTATCAAAATTATATCCACAGAAAGTGGAGTGGACGTTACTACACATATAATAAATAGTGATTCCACACATAATCATGGAGTAAAATAATCAATGAAGTATGCGTGAAGCCCAATGAGTGGAAATTGAAATTTAAAATTCCATTACAGATTTGGTATCTTATGAAACATACACCCCATGAAAGAAGATTCATAAATTGATGACATAAATACCCATAAATTAATGTATATTACAAAAATAATACAATCCAGGGCAGTACATACTCCACACAAAAGTAAATAGTTTCCAATATAGCATGAATCTCACGGGAATTCAAGTGAGATGAAAAAACCCTTACTTCATTGTAATCAATCGAGTCATATGGAAAAAAGTTAATAACCACAAAATGAATCATATAATACCATGAATATAAATTTAATCTTGATAATATATATCAAATGTAATTACACAATACACCACATGCAATAAATATGTGGCGAACAATGGAAATCTCACGGAATTAAAAATGAGATAAGAATCCACATACCTCACGTCCGACATGTCTTCTATCCTCCTTGTTCTTCCTGAATAACAAACATAGGTTAATTTATTCTTTAATAATAACATTTTTCATGTTTATTATTCCTTTTTTATCACTTATTACCTTGCTATAACAATTAGTCAATTATTTGATTTCATATTGGATATTTTATCGATGTTCGGAACTTGTGTCAAAAATGAACTTGTTATAATTAAAATTTATCCATGTGGTCAAAATTACATTATATACATAATGATATAAATTCTATAGATATCATATATATATATATATTATATCCAGTATATATATGTATTTATAACTGTACATAACATTTGGAGAAAAAAATCGAAATGCACTGTTCATGGAGACGGTAAGCCGTACGTACACATGAATGCTTTTTTAATTTCTATTTTGAATTCGAATGGAATTAAAACATAGTGATACATGGGTATATTATAATTCTAGTATAATATAATATATAATTTCAATAAATCCTTACTTTATATGTCCCACGTATGGTATGAACGAGTCATATCACTTTGAGGGGCGGCAGTCCGCACTTTCTCAAATGAAATTATCACGTTTACCCATAATAGAAACCATAATAGTATGATTGTAAAAACGCAGGAGCATAATGAAAACATAAAAATAATATATATCATATATAAATACTCTTCCCTCTTAATGGCCACCATGATATGCGGTAGGAGATAATCGAACAATCATCATTTCGTGAGGCGTTAGTTTGCCATATACAGAAACAATATGTTCACCACCCATTATATGGTGGTGTGTGTATGTGTAGTTCGAATACATATCATAAAAAAATCCTAGTATATTTATGATTATGTTATTGTTATGAAAGAATGTAATAAAAAGTGTTTATGGGGTTGGATAACTAAAATAAAAAAAAATAAAATAAAAGAATTTAAGAAAAAGTGTTACCTTTAATTTGGATAACTTCTTTTGGATTGAACCAAAAGAACTTTTTGAAGTGCCTTCTTACTAAAGTAAGGTTTACAGGATGATATGAGGGATCTTGAGAGCTTATTTGGGCAGGGTTTGGACAAGACAGGAGGGTTGAGAGGTGTGTGGAATGGGTTAGAAGTGGTGTCCTTTTATATGGGGGTGGAGGGGCTCTTTAGGAATGTGTGAAACAATTATGTTATTATTTAGTGATATTAGGTTTATAAAGGTCCAAAACTAATTAAATATGAAGAAAAGATGACTCATGGTAGAAATAAAATAATTCAATAAGAATTGGACAGGTTGTGGATATTAGTTTAATATTAATAGTCATATTTATTTAAATCATTTATTAATGAGCTATATACTACATCATTATTGTGTCATTAATAATTTAATTTATTTGACATCTAAAAATTATGAAAAAATTTACCATAATGTAGGAAATATATTTAGATTTCCAATTATTATTTATAGTAAAAAATATGGCTTATATAACCTCTTGTAAAAATTGTTATACAAAAAGATATTTGTTAATATCATTTTTGTCTTTACATTAAGTTAATTAAAATAAAGTGTCATTATCATTTTAGGTGGCTCCATGGGGTCCCAAAATCGACCCACTGTTGCCCATGGTCGATCATTACTCATCAAATAAGGTCAGGACAAGTCTTTAGGTAATTTTGTATTATTATAATATTTTATTTACCTTAAATTACCCTATTTACCTTTAACCGCGGCAAATAAAATAAAATTTTACTATTCACCAACTATAATTTTCATCTTATTGAACAACATTTTAATTAATAATAACAACCATGTATGTCAAATTTTTTAAATTCAATTCACAGAAGCAATAAAATTTCATTTAAATAAAAAAGTTAGTATTTTAACTACTACTATGTGGTTTCACTATTCATCAAAAATGAATTTTATCAAAAAAATACCAAAAATTTACCCAAAGTAAATTTTGATTTCCCGATTCTAAATAAGAAATTTAGTTTGTCAAATGTAACATATAAAAGTGGCCAAAACCATATTTAAAGTTGTTTCACCATTAAAAGGTGGTAAATCATCATTTTAAAGTATATTATGTATAAACGTATATTCATTCACATTTTAATCCTCTAAATTTTATTGGATAAATGTAAAAACATTTAACAAACATATATAATCATTTTTAGTTAGTTCTGTTCATTCGCACCATTATGATAGTTAGGTGTTAACTACCATTTAGAATTAATAATATTATATTATTAGTGTGCAACGTTAGACTTCAAAGAAACCCATTGTTGCATATCGGATATGCCATCGAACATAGTGTCTCCTTTAAAGTATAATTAATATTTAGTTCACAAATATTAACAAATATGAAAAATGGTGGGTTCATTATTTACCTGGAATATTACATGAGTTGTTATGTGAAGCGCATAGTTCTCCGTTGTCAGTTCATCCTGGCAGTACTAAGATATATAGAGATCGTTGGGAGTGTTACTGGTGGGATGGAATGAAAAGAGATATTGTTGATTTTACTGTCATGTGTTTGACTTATCAGCAGGTTAAAGTAGAGCGGTAGTTACCTAAATGGATGATTTAGTATTTACCTGTTCTAGAGTGGAAATGGGAAAATATATCCATGGACATCGTTGTCAGATTACCAAAGACATCTAAATGTAATAATGCAATCTGGGTTATTGTTGATTGGTTGACTAAATCTGCTCATTTCCTTCCAATTTAAGATACTTTGTCTTTAGAGAAACCTTCTCAGTTGTATGTTAATGAGATAGTAAGGTTGCGGGGATTTCCCTTCTCTATTTTATCTGATAGTGATCCATGGTTTACTTGTATATTTTGGAAAGGCCTTCAGAAGTCATTGGGTACTGAATTAAATTTTAGTACATATTTTCATCCTTAATCAGATGAGAAGTCAGAACAAAAAATTTAGACCTTGTAGGATATTCTACGTTCATGTTCGCTGGATTACCAGGGATGTTGGGACCAATATCTATCTTTGGTTGAATTTTTATTTAATAATAGTTTTTATTCCAGTATACAGATAGATCCATTTGAGGCATTATATGGAAGGTGTTGTCAAACACCATCTTTTTGGGATGAAGTAGGTGAAAGGAAGTTGATGGAACCGGAATTTGTAGAAGAGAGGGTAGAAATGGACCACTTGATTTAGAAGAACATGAGAACAGTTCAGAGTAGGCATAAAAGTTATGCAGATAACTAGAGGAAGGATCAATCTTTCGAAGTAGGTGATCATGACCTTCTCAATGTTTCTCCCTGGAAAAGTGTGATGCGTTTTGTTAAGTAGGGAAAGTTGAGTATGAGGTTCGTCGGACCTTATGAAATCCTAGAGAAAGTTTGATTAGTTGCATGCAGAGTGGGTTTACTTCCATGTTTATCCCAGGTACCCAATTTTTTTCATGTTTCAATGTAGAGAAAGTATATTCCAAATACATCTCATGTTTTGAACCCTGGGGTAGTTCAGTTGGAAGAGAATCTCTCTTATGGGGAACAACCAGTCCCGATTTTTGATCGAGGAGAGAATGTGTTGTTGAATAAGGTAATTCACCAGGTAATGGATTTGGGGAACAACCATATGGTTGAAGATGCAATGTGGGAATATGAAAATTATATGAGGGATAAATACCGTCATTTATTTTATAAGAGAATAAAATTACGATGATGTAATTTCCAAAAGGGGGGAAGGATGTAACATCCCAGGTAAATAAAGAAACAATATATTTTATTTTAAAATAATATTTTTTGAATTATATATTAATATTACCTTTAAAGGGTTTCTATGTTTGATGGAGTACCCGATACACAACAATGGGTTTCTTTGAAATCGTACATTGCATAATAATAATATAATAATATTATTTTAAATGGTAGTTAACGCCTAGCCGTTGTATTGGTGGGAATGAATAGAACTCACTAAAATATTATTATACATGTTTGATAAATGTTTTTACATTTTCTAATAAAATTTATATTCTTATAATGTGAATGAATCCAATTTTAAGCACAAATACTCTAATATTCATTATAATGTCGATTTACCACATTTTGAAGGCGAACCATTTTTAAATCTAGTTTTTGTCACTTTTATATACTATATTTGAAAAAAGAATATTATTATTTAGAATCGGGACATCGAAATATAATTTGGATGAAAATTTGGTATTTTTCTGATGAATTTCATTTTTTAATGAATAATCAAAATACTATATTTAAATTCCAAACGGCATTTTAATCTATTTTGTTTATATGGTTAGATTATATATTTAATTGGTTTTAAAGTGTAATTATATTATATTTTTACCATTTAATCAAATTTTTTTCATTGGAATTAATTTCACTTTGACATTTGACATAAACAAGTGCCAATATTTTGATAGTTATAATTTCGTAAAAACATGCCTTTTGTTTTGACAGTAGGAATTAATTTTCAATTAATTTATTACAATTATGTGCTTTGAATTTAAAAAAAGATTTTATATTTAGAATCAAGAGGTCCAAATTGTGTAAATATATATCATTTATTTTCAGAAATTATTAAAATATACTTATTTAAATATTTTAATTACCATGGTTAAAAGGTAAATCTTGTAAATATGGGTAAAAAATATTACAATAATAATATAAAAATATATTAAATATGTCCCAATCATTTTGGTTGATACACTTCCGACCATGGCCATCTTTGGATCTATTTTGGGACATCAAGCGGCCACTGGGGAGTGATAATGACACTTTATTTTAATTAACATAAAGTAAATCCAAAAATGACAAAAAATCATATTTATGTAAATGAATTTTTACATAGGGTAATATAAGTTATCATTTAGAATGAATATATTCTTTGGAAATATAAAACAATTTTCTACATAATGGTTTTTTATTATAATTGTTAGACATAAAATAAATAAAATTATTTATAACACAATAATGATGCAGTGTTTACCTCATTAATAAAATATTTTAATATCTAAGATTATATAGATCAAAATAATATCCAAAACCTATTAAATTCTAATTGAATGATATTATTTCGACCATGAGGCATCTTATATTGTACTTTAACATGTTTTGGATATTTAGAAACCTAAAATAATTATGTAATAAAATAATATTTTCACTTTTTCTTAAGGGTCCCCTCCCCCATTATAAAAATCCCTCACCTCTAACCCATTACTCACACATCTCAAGCCCCTTGGATCATCCAACCTCTACCCAATTAATCTCCATAAATCTCTCACCTTCTCCTAGAATCCTTAACTTATGAAGAAGGCACTTCAACAAACCCTTTTGGTTCAAACCAATGGGAGTTACCTGATTTAAAGGTAACATCTTCTCTTAAGTTCTTTTGTTTTATTTTACTTCTACAACCACCAAAAATATTTTTATTACGTTATTTTATAACAAAAATAGTATCTTAAATATTCTAGTATGTTTTTATGAATGTATTCAAACTAAACATTCAAACACCTCCATCTAATGTGTAAAGAACATACTGTTTCTGTGGATGTAAAACTAACGCCTCACTTAATGATGGTTGTTCAATTATCTACTACCACCTCTCATGGTGGCCATTTAGATGACACTGTATTTATATATTATATATATTATTTTTATGTTTTACTTCTACTTCTGTATTTTTTATTTCTGTCATACCATTATGTTTTCCATTATGTGTAAACACAATAATATCATTTCTGGAAGTGCGGACTACCTCCCCCTCAAAGTGATATGACTCGTTAATTCCATATGTGGGAGATATAAAGGATGGAGTTAATGATAATATATATGGTATTATACTGGAATTATAATATGACTATGAATCATTATGTTTTAATTCCATTAAAATAAGAAATAGAAATGAAAGTAGCGTTCATGCGTATGTACGACTTACCATCTCCATGAACGGTGCATTTCATTTCTTATCTCCCAATGTTATGTACTATTATACATACATGTATATACATGTATATATATGATATATATGATATATAAATCTTGAATATCATTCTGGATATAATGAACATTTGACCACGTGAACAACTTGTAATTACAAGAAGTCAACTTTTGACTCAAGTACCAAATATCGACCAAATGACAGTTATTAACTTAAATGATTACATAATGTTTATAATATTTAGTAAGTGAAATAAAATGAATAATAAACTTGAAAATGTATATTAATCATGTAGAAATTAAATTTAGTTTATTATTCATGAGATTAAAGAACGAATGGGTCAAATCAGACATGAGGTAAGGGACTTTGTCTCAATCTCCTTTCATTGAGGTATATTTTTATTTATACATGAATTTATTTTATACACTATATAAACACTTTTTAATTTTCATTTAATTCAAAGGGAATATTTTTATACAAAGAGTTTTACCAAATGACCAAAAATAATGTTTCTTTTAATGTACATGGTGACAACAACCTTTCCATCGCTGTGAGTATTATTTAATATATGTCTTCCTTAACAATGCGTAATGTTTTTAAAAGAAATATTATTACCATATACTCTTTTATATATTTTGGAATTGAAAATGTTTTTGATAATGTATTTTTTATGTCAATATATTTAAATGATATATTGTAATTGAAATGTGGAAATGTTATCCTTCCTTTATGTTTGTTTTATGTGTTACGAATATGGTTTGGTTCTTGGGGTTTGTTATGTATATAGGTGGTTCCATGATAAACCTGGGGTGGGTGAGCCCGAGATAGCTCTCCAATGTTTTGGGTAACGTGATGGAGGTAAACATTAATGTTTCTCCTAAGAGATTTAGGGAATATATTGTGATGGGTATTCCAAAAGTGACTCCCTACACAGCTGTGAAAGATACAACATAAGTATGACATGGATTCCATACGATTATTTTATGATTTATGATTTATATGTATTATTCCTAAATCTTATGATTTCATAAGGTATGATAAAGAGCTTATGTTATGTATGTAATTTTGAACTAATGTTTTCTTTCATTGTTTTATAACCATTACTGATCTTATATGCTCATCCCAAGTTTGGAAATGTTTTTCACGGGACCTAAAGATGAATATGGTCAAAGATGAGATCAAGGAAAAGTCATGCTGTCTAAAACATGGAACTATACATGACTCTATTATTGAAAGAGTTTTTATTTTTGTGAATTAAATGGAAACTGAGTAGAAGTGTCTACTTTGTAATACATGAGATGCAATGTAATAGTTATGGCAAAATTCTCTAAAACTCTAAAACTAAAAAGAACCTCAATGTGAACTATTCATTTAATTCAAGATTATGTAATGTTTTATGGTCGGGTCCTTATTGTATCATAACATGATTATTATCCAGTTGCAGCATTTGGGGTATACTATGATAATTTGTACATTGCTTCGTTAGTGTCCCAACACCTTGTAGATGAAGCATTGTACATTTGAAACCTTTTTCTTACCCTTACAATCACGTACTCAGTGTCCTTTTTCTCCACACATATAACAAACTCCTATTCCCTTGAATAATTTAGCAAGGTGATTCTTTCCACAGTTATCAAATATGGGAAAATCCTTCTTTTCCCTCTTCCTTTTATTAATCCTTCTCTCTTACATTCTTTTCTTCTCTTTCATCCCTTCAAATCCCTTAGACTCATAGAATTACTTACTTATGTTATTAACACATGAAATTATTTCTTCATATGATGAGAATAAGTGGGAGACTATTTCCATTTTAAAGGTTGGATAAATACCATGAAAGATATGTTCCTTCTTAATCTTTTGATAAAGTGTATTCCTGGAATTCTCATTCTTTATACTAGGCACCATTTCAAAAAAAATGACATACACAAGGTTTGTTTATGAATTGAAATGGATAATTGCAAACTTGTAAAATACATAACATAAATTGATAGGTAATGAATATAGTCTATATTCATAAAATGTTTTCCTTGAGGAAGTATTTACTCCTATGTCCTTCATAATGGCTTACTACAAAAATGTGAATTATCCTAAGCATATCCCCTGGGAGTGTTGTAACAAAGACTATAACAAGGCCCGTTATCGATTACCAGGATACCCCGGGTCAAGCGTGAAACTCCTTGTTGGAGTTTTCACTTTTAGGTACATCTGTTCCAGATCCACCTCTACGTACTCATATCTAGACATGGATTTATTGCTTGAAAATACACAAAATATATACATTACCAAAATTCTGGAAATTTCTTCTATAATAATCCTCAAATTCTATCTTAGGGTAATTTTCTCAAATCAGAGTTTATCTAAATCTATTTCCATGGTGGTTGATAAACTTCCTATGATACCTACTATAATACCCCGACCCCAAAATCCTAGAGCTGGTTCATTATTTTAATAGATTTTCATTATTACAAGGAATCAAGTCTGAATGTACCGATCAGTTTAGAAGGCTTGGAAAATAGATTACATGCATGAACGTTAGATTACACATTAGGAAAAAAACACAACATAAATGATCCTTTGAGGACGCCATTAATCTTCTAGATTAACCCTACTAATCAATCATAATACACTTCTTGAAATGCTTGGAAAATAAAACAAAATAATTAGGTAAGATCAAACTCCCAGTAAGGGTAAGCAATACAGAGGAATATAACATAAACTTATGCATGGTGAATAATTGAAAACAAAGGCCATTACAAATAATAAACATGTAAAATTTATAGCAGGAATATGAGTTGAGTAAATAATGTCGTAATAAAACCTAGTCATGGGTATTCTACTTATAGAATAACCACATGAACCATCAATATTATTTTCATAATGTGGGAATTTATAATACTGGACATTCGGAAACATTTTGTCAAGGCCTTGGT
Organism: Viscum album; assembly: GCA_963277665.1. Taxonomy (NCBI): domain Eukaryota; kingdom Viridiplantae; phylum Streptophyta; class Magnoliopsida; order Santalales; family Viscaceae; genus Viscum; species Viscum album. The sequence goes on from OY728132.1 coordinate 882,069,584, forward strand.
CAAGACGTCTAAAAATGATTAATGCCTCGGCCAAAACCATATATCAAATTTGGAAAGGCCTCATCCAATTACACGTCTAATTGTCTCATTAGACCAACCGATTCATCGAGGAGCTATAGCATGCTCCACCCATCACTTACTAAGCCTAATACATTCCCCATATAAATTGTTGAAACATAACATAAACATTCTAATTAAAACTAGGATACGAAATGTCAATACATTATCCATAAACCATGAATGGTATAAAATAACACATCCATATTCAATCATATCACAAAACCTTAAATACAATATGGATGATTTTTATTATTATAAATCACCCTTGATCAAGAATAATATCCAGTAAAGGATGATGACATAGTTGAAAATGATCAGTAAAAATCATTGAGAGAAATATCCCTTTTTTATAAAATCATTTAGAAGTCACTTAATTTATAATGTGGGTAATTTAAAAGATAGTTTTGAATCAAAGTTTTACATACCTCTATTAAGTATTTTAAAGGAATTAAAATTTTAAAACATTCATGTCCATATAAATAAATTCTTAAAACCTTTTTGAAAACATGGACATTAATGAGAAAGTTTTAAAAGAATAAATATTTAAAACATTTAAAATTATGTGTTTAGTAAAAATTATCTTAAATTAATCTCCTTGATAAAAAATTTATGAAACATGGACATGGATAATGAATATTTCCCAGTAGATACTAACATAATAACAATCTCGTATAATAAAGAGAATGTGAAATTAACATGTACCTTGCACTTTCTATTGGTCAAGGGTACGTTTAACCTCCTGTGTAATGACCAAAATATGTTATTAAATTATACCAGAACCATATTCATATTTATTATATCATACATGATTCATTTATGACATTATACTACCCAGTTAATAATGATTTCCATGTTAATTTAACATTTTGGGTAATAATTGATTTCTTTATCGTACGTGTTCTATCTTGTTATTCTTGATCATATCATTTTGATGAGGATTTAAATACTTGTAGAATATAAAAAATTATTTATATATCATATATATTTAGAATATAAGTATTTATAGTATATAGATATATGAAATGTAAAACACCGTTTATGGAGAGGGTAGGCCGTACGTACGCATAAACACTGTTTCTATTTTCATATTGTATTGAATGGAATTAAGTGAATAAGATATATGTAAGTAAATATATATATAAATATATATCTATTCAATAGAATTATTATGTCATATATTACATACATTTTTAATAATATATATTTTTAAAATCATCGTTGAATGATGAACGTGGAAATGAATCTCATCGCATCGTGGAGACTGTAAGTTGTAAGTACACACCAGCGAAGATAAACTTTCCTTAATGATTTAAAGGTGTGTAATTGGAAGGTTTATTAATTTTAGAGACATTAAAATTCTATTTTAATTATATATATAAATATTACTCATCATTATATCCATCCAAGTAATACAGTTTTTAATAACAAATTATACCATGACGTGGAGACGGTATGCCGTACATACACACACATGATGACATTATCATTAATAGGATGGATATAATAATGAATATGGTTGTACCATTTTTATAATAACATTAAAATATATATAATGTAAAGGTTTTATTATTTGGGTATGGAAACAACAAAGACAAGGGATGTGGAAGAATAAAAGTAATTGAAAAAGGTTAGTGAAATTATTACCTCTACTTCGGGTGTTTCCTTTTGAATTGATCAATGGGATCCTTAAGTTGACTTTCTGATCAATGTAAGGCCTCTAAGTTGAAGGAGGGATTGTTTAGGGGATATTTGGGTGGGGTTTGGCCGATCTAGATGTTGAGCCAATATGGTTTCCTTATGACTTTTCCATTCCATCATGATTGGAGAGATTGTTGAGTCCATAAGGTTTCATTATGACTTTACCATTCCTTGATGTTTTGAAAATCACAAACCCCTTATATTAGGGAAAATTTTATTTTACCTTATTTTTTACTTTCATAAGGAAAATTTTACTTCCCCAACGAAATTTATCCTTACCATGTTTTTCATTTATCATTTAATCTCTATGTATAAAATTCAGTTTCATATCTAAAAACATTGGGATCACATAATACCTTGATATAAAGGATTCTATTTTCAGGATCTGAATTCAGACTCCGAACTCTTATGAGTTCTGACTCTGAGTTCTCTGAATTCAGACTCTGAACTCTTATGAGTTCTGACTCCGAGTTCTATGAATTCAACCTCTGAACACTTATGAGTTCTGACTCTAAATTATGATGAATTTAGACTCCAAACTTTATATATTTAGACTCCAAATTATTATGAACTCAGATTCTGAACTTTGTAAGGTAAGACTCCAAACTTTGTAAGTTCAGACTCCAAACATTGTAAGTTCAGACTCCGAATTCTTATGGATTTAGACTCTAAATTTTATTGAAATTGAGACTCTAAATTTCTCTAGAACTCAGGTTCTGAATTCCTTGGAATACAGAATTCGAATATCCTTGTATTATAGATACCAAATGTGTTTTTGGTTAGACTCCAAAATTTTATTTTCTTACACTCTGAAAAATTATTTTATTTATGTAACCATATTTTTTCATACACTTGTTTTTATTAAAAAATGATGTCATGAATTTAGTTACTAACTAACCGTTGTTTTTGTGACACGTGTACATGACCATCAAAAATTCAAGGAAAAATTTGACCATTGGAGGTATAAAGACCCGAAGCCTGACGTACATGGACATTACATTACTTTTGCGGAATACTTAGTACATAACAAAAACACACACACAAGGATCGTAATAGTTTAGTGTCTTTGGAAACTCGGAACGTAATCTTCTAATCGTGGTGAAAGATCTTCAATATGTCCCATAAAGATCTTCCCTTTTTTTTACCTAAAAACCATTCTTTATATCCTGGGGAAAAGAAAACATAAAAGGGTGAGCTCAAATGCTCAGTAAGGGCAAATAAAGGAAATAAAAATCATATCATATCTTTTTGAAAATCAAAACCTGCAAAAGAGATCATAATATCTTAACATGGAATAAATCATAGAAGTGAAAATGAGATCCCCATAATCATAACATAAAACTTGAAACTTTGTGGCATGCACACATAATCATAGAGAATCATTTCTTGTTAGTCAAGACTCATTGCCAAGACTATCTTAGTGGACAAAGTCCCTTTCTGAATCGAGTAACCCTCGTTTCAGTCCTGTTTCACTGAACCAGTATAACCTACCATTTCAGCCATGTCTATCTCATGAGATATAAAATCTTTACCCAATGCATTTGAGGGAGATATAGGTCCCACCCATCTTATAATGAATCCTTTCTTATGTGTGCCACATAATCATAAAACATACATCATCGCATAACCCATGTAATAAAAAATGGGATTCTTAAACAACATGACATCATAAAATAATTCATATAAGATAAAGGAATTCATAAAAATATTTCCATCACAACATAATCAAACAAATGTAATAATAGGGATTAAAACAGAACCCTTTATTATCTTAGATGGAAAATAATTTTGATAAAACACTTGAACTCCATTCTTGAGGAAAATATCCTTTCTTCTTCAAAAACATTTTTCCTTTCATAACATGTCATATGACTTTAAAATAAAAGAAGTTGATTAAAAATAAACTTGAAAACTTGTAAAGGAAGATTCTTGGAAATTTTGTTTTAAAATCCATTCATGCCGTATAAGTTAAAAAAACATTCTTCGTACTTTTGTCGGAAAAGTCAAAAAGTACCTCGTACGACAAAAGATTCCTTTCATACATATTACTAAAAACTCACCGAAGGGTAAAAATGGATTTAAACAATTGTAGGTGGATGGAAATAATATTACATATTGATGAAACATGGATGTGGATGATAAAATACACCCCAGTAAATACTTATGAATAAACAATCTCGGATAAAAATGAGATTGTGATATTTCCCTTACCTTAGATCCAATTTGCTTCGTATGTGTCCGAACCTCCTGTATAATGATTTAAATAATGTCATTGACTTATTACAGAATCATATTCATTGTTATGATATCATATATGGTTCACTTATGACATTATATTACCCGTTCTTTTGTAAATTCCATGTTAAAGAAGCGTTTTGGGTAAAATCGTTTCATTTATCGTAGGTGTTTTGACTTGTTGTTCTTGACATCATTATTACTTATATCATGATTTACTTACTTCCAGAATATAAAATATGATTTATATATCATATATATTCAGTATATATATATATAATAGATAGATAAATAAAATGAAAAACACCGTTCATGGAGACGGTAGTCCGTACGTACGCATGAACGTTGTTTTTCTTTCCTTATTGTCTTGAAATGGAAGTAGGTAGATGACATACATATGTATATATATACATAAATCCAGTAGCTTTATAATGTCATATATTTCATTATTATTTCTTATATATACATTATAATCATTCTTAAATGGTTAACATGGAGAATGAATCTCATCGCGTCGTGGAGACGGTAGTCCGTACGTACGCACGAGCGATGACATCATTTCTATAAATATTGAATTGAATTGGAGTGGATTATACAATATATCAGAATCAATATGATGTTGTAATAACTATGTATAATTATTCTTTACACCATTATACCCATCAATGTAAGGTGGTGGTGGAAAATAGATTACACCACGGCGTGGAGACGGTATTCCGTACGTACGCACGCGCGGTGATTTCTTTTTCCGTAGGATGGATAGATGGTGAAATAGGGTTGTTTCATACTTATAATAACATATCAGTATATGAGTGATACTGATGTTATTACTTCATAATGAAACAACCTAAGAAGAAGAAGTGGAAGAAGAAATAAAGATGAAAGAATTGGTAACGGTAATTACCTCTTCTTTGAAGTGCCTCTTTGAGACCTCCTCTTAGGGCACTAGAATTGGTCTTTGAGGAAGACCAGAACCTCTAGGATGTTGCTAGGGAAGTGGAGAAGGGATTTTGGCAGGGGTTGGCCGAGCTTGAGTGCTCAAATTGGTGTGAGGAGGAGGGGGAGGAGGTGTCCTTTTATAGGGGAGGAGAGGGGCACCTTAGGAATATCTCAAAATATTATTTTATATTAAAGTCAAAATCGGTTTATAATGGTTCCAAAGGGTCTTATTTCAAAGCTAAAGTGGGGATGGGTCGAAATCCTATCAACCAATATAATTTAGACAAGTTTAGGATATTATTTTAACCTTATCAATTAGATTTAACTCTAAGTTAAATAATTTAACTTTTACCATGTCTTTTTGTTTTCTTTCACTATATGGTTAATAAACTTACTATAACATGCCAAACGAACACCAAATTGTTTATTATTAATACATATATCCTTATCTAAGTCATTTGGCCGAACCTTAGATTTTTAGGAATACAATAACAATTAATAATATAATATTTGATTTAAAAACTATTTTGTGTCAATTTTGACACTATTTGATATATGATTTTTGTGAAAGTCATAACAGAATTAAATGTTCGAACCAAGTTGATTAAATAAACATTAATATATCATTGTAACCTATAAAATTAATGGAATTCATAAAAAATCTCAAATTACATTTATTTTGGTGTTTATAACATCAATTATGTCAATATTTCATTAATAAAATAATTACTGCATCATCGTTGTGTCATAAATAAATTAAATTATTTTATGTCTAAAAATTACAAATAAAATACCATCATGTAGGAAATCTTTTTATCTTTCTAATGAATATTTACAATCGAATTTATCTTATGTATAACCCCATATTAAAAATGATTTACTTATTAAACTTTGATTTTAACTATTTTAACCTTTCTTTAAATAAATTAATAATAAATGTCCTAATCTAATCCAAGTGGGCCTAAATGGTCATATTTTATTCCTAAGTTTGTTTTTGGTCGAATTACACTTGTCCAATAGAATTAGGACATGTGTTAGGGTAATAGTAATATCATATTTACCCTTAGTTACCCTATTTACTATTAACCGTGGTAAAAAAAAGTAAAAAGTTACTATTCACCAAAAAAATTATTTTCATCTCATTGAACCACATTTTAGTCCTTGATATTACCCGTGTCTCTCGGATTTTCGAAATTCCATTCACAGAAGCGGCAAAATTCAGTTTTATGAAAAATTCGGTTTTTTTAACTACCACTTAGTAGTTTCACTATTCATCAAAAATTAATGTTTTTCAGAACAATGCCAAAATTTCATCCTAAGCTATATTTAATATTCCGAATTCAAAAATGAAATCTATTTTACCAAATTCATAACATAGAAGTTTCATTAATTAATTTTATAATTAAATCCTGCTGTTAAAATAAATAGCGTGTTTTTAGGAAACAATATATATCAAAAGATTGACACTTGATTATGTCTGGTTTAAATGTGAAATTACAACCAATGACCAACATTGTATTAAATTGTAAAAATATATTCTAAATATACTTTAAAACCACTCAAATTAATAATTTATCACTATTAATTATTTCGATTAAAAAAGTTGTTTTTAATTATAATTTAGTAATTTTCACTATTCATCAGAATATGAAAGTTATCCGAAAAGTACCAAAATTTCACCTTAGGCTAAATTCGATACTCCGAATCCAAGAATGAAGTTCATTCTGAAAAATAAGATTTACAGAATTTTAAAAAGTGGTTATTACTATTCATAACGGCTAGTTTTAATAATATTTTAATAGCACATCGTTGTTTAGTGAAACTCGGTATTGCGTATTACACACGCTATCGAGGAAGGTCGCGATTGCGTGTAATGCAAGGCAAGACAAGGATGCGTGTTGTGCAAGCTCCTTTTGGTGTAGCGTACAACACAAGACATTAATAAAATTAAAAAGAATATTTTTTATAAAATCTTGGGCTGTTACATTCTACCCCCCTTAAAATGAATTTCGCCCTCAAAATTCGTCGGGGATATAAATGGTTTACTATTAGAAAGTTTCTTTAATAGAAACCCACATCGTAAAAAGGAATATCAAAACCAATATTTAGAAACAAAAGTATGAAACGTAACGGTTACCCAAATAAACTAATCATTGGGTTTCCACATAGGTGAAAATATGGATATGGAAGAGAAATCTAACCATCATGTTCTGATGGAGAGTGGTAGAGAACATGGCTATGGAAAAGCCAGTAATCACAAATCCATAGATTTGTGATGATATAAGGTACCATCTGATTCATCAGGTATAAGATCACTAGGACAACATTTTTTGTTTTCAAGATCATTTCCCCTAAAGTTGGAAATTTGAATTTTAATAAATACTTACTTTATTTTGGTACAATCTCACTGTTGTTCGTGCCTTGAACAATTTCCACTTCATCTCTTAAATAAATGAAGTTGAATTTGTTATTCGTGAAGTGTTAGCAGATCATGTGATAGAATGATGGGTCATTCCATCTGTCTCAAACAAAAGGTTAGCAAAAATTATTTGCATAAATCGATCTATAGTGAGATTAATCATATATGGTTCCTAAAATGGACTTATACTTCATATATCATACTGCTTAATATAATAAAACTAGTTTCTACTAAACAGGGACTTCCTGTAGGCCAGTGGTAGGCGATAAAGGCCAGTCGCACTTCGGTTGTGGGTTCGATTCCCACAGCCTTGTCCGAAGCGATGGGCTGTCGCCCGTCCTGCAGGTTGTCCTTTTTCTAAAACTATATTACTATAACATCCCATCAATAATATCGAAAAAAAACATCTATCCTTAAACAATACTAACTTATGTCCAACATAATCCATTCCAATCTTTAGGCTTATCCATAATACTGCAGTCCATTCTCATAACATAGTGAAAACGATTACCAGAGTTTTAATACCATCGTTGATCCCCATATATCATAAGATATGTTTTGTTGGTCACATTCCAAACATTAAAAGTCCTTAATCATGTATTCTCTTGAATACCTTAGTGAAAACATGAATGCAGTTAAAAGTTAACACTTTCCACATACCAAAATCCTCAAAATTCTATATACTCAATCCATGATATCACTTAGTCCTTATATCAATCATGAGCTCATTAATACAATCAAACATCTCATTATCTTCTTATCCTTTCATTATGCACATATCATCTACTTTCCAAAATATTTGAATCACTTTTCATGGTTATCGGTACCTTAAAATTATTAAAAACCACAATAGACCAATACTTAAATACTTCAATACACCATAAAAGTACCTCAACAACATTATTCTTGAATACCAATACATAAACACTTCAGTCCATCCACTTCAATGATTATCCTGGAATAAGTCCTTTCTTGATTTAGAAGTAACTTTTTTGGTCAGGGCATTGAGTTGGGTAATGCCCATGTTCTCCACAAATAAGACATTGAACTCCATAACAGTCTGTCACTCTATGACCCTTTTCTCCACACAGATAACATCGGTCCCTCCATTTGAGGTATTCCTCAAGGTTCTTCTTCCCTTATTTAGAAATCTCAATCTTCCTTTCTTTATGCTCCACAACATGCGAACATGCATAATAGTTTATCTTCCTCTTCTTTGATGAATTAGGCATACCAATAAATTTTACCTTGTTAATCATATATCGTGATGACTGATTCGGCATAATCACAACATCTTTCTCTTTAGGCATTACACAATTTTGTTGCTCATAGTCACCAATTTGTCCATTGGATTCAATGTTAACCAAATTCCTTTTGGTTCCCTCCATTAACTAAAACACAAAAAGAATCTTGTGAGAGGCAAAAATCATGCTAGGGAAAACAACATAATAAAGGGGAGTACCTTCAATATCTAACATCTTAGGTTTAATTCTATGATCGTTAGCGTAGTTCTAGTACTATAACCTATACGTATACTTATCCTTAGGGACATCCCTAGACATACCTTAGAAATAACTCTAAGGATCTCACTAACATTTTCGCATCCTAGTTTCCAAAGGTTGACTAAACCTTTCCTCTGATACCAACTATAAAGACCCGAAGCCTGACGTACATGGACATTACATTACTTTTGCGGAATACTTAGTACATAACAAAAACACACACACAAGGATCGTAATAGTTTAGTGTCTTTGGAAACTCGGAACGTAATCTTCTAATCGTGGTGAAATATCTTCAATATCTCCCATAAAGATCTTCCCTTTTTTTTACCTAAAACCTTTCTTTATATCCTGGGGAAAAGAAAACATAAAAGGGTGAGCTCAAATGCTCAGTAAGGGCAAATAAAGGAAATAAAAATCATATCATATCTTTTTGAAAATCAAAACCTGCAAAAGAGATCATAATATCTTAACATGGAATAAATCATAGAAGTGAAAATGAGATCCCCATAATCATAACATAAAACTTGAAACTTTGTGGCATGCACATATAATCATAGAGAATCATTTCTTGTTAGTCAAGACTCATTGCCAAGACTATCTTAGTGGACAAAGTCCCTTTCTGAATCGAGTAACCCTCGTTTCAGTCCTGTTTCACTGAACCGGTATAACCTACCATTTCAGCCATGTCTATCTCATGAGATATAAAATCTTTACCCAATGCATTGGAGGGAGATATAGGTCCCACCCATCTTATAATTAATCCTTTCTTATGTGTGCCACATAATCATAAAACATACATCATCGCATAACCCATGTAATAAAAAATGGGATTCTTAAACAACATGACATCATAAAATAATTCATATAAGATAAAGGAATTCATAAAAATATTTCCATCACAACATAATCAAACAAATGTAATAATGGGGATTAAAACAGAACCCTTTATTATCTTAGATGGAAAATAATTTTGATAAAACACTTGAACTCCATTCTTGAGGAAAATATCCTTTCTTCTTCAAAAACATTTTTCCTTTCATAACATGTCATATGACTTTAAAATAAAAGAAGTTGATTAAAAATAAACTTGAAAACTTGTAAAGGAAGATTCTTGGAAATTTTGTTTTAAAATCCATTCATGCCGTATAAGTTAAAAAAAACATTCTTCGTACTTTTGTCGGAAAAGTAAAAAAGTACCTCGTACGACAAAAGATTCCTTTCATACATATTACTAAAAACTCACAGAAGGGTAAAAATGGATTTAAAAAATTGTAGGTGGATGGAAATAATATTATATATTGATGAAACATGGTTGTGGATGATAAAATACACCCCAGTAAATACTTACGAATAAACAATCTCGGATAAAAATGAGATTGTGATATTTCCCTTACCTTAGGTCCAATTTGCTTCGTATGTGTCCGAACCTCCTGTATAATGATTTAAATAATGTCATTGACTTATTACAGAATCATATTCATTGTTATGATATCATATATGGTTCACTTATGACAATATATTACCCGTTCTCTTGTAAATTCCATGTTAAAGAAGCGTTTTGGGTAAAATCGTTTCATTTATCGTAGGTGTTTTGACTTGTTGTTCTTGACATCATTATTACTTATATCATGATTTACTTACTTCCAGAATATAAAATATGATTTATATATCATATATATTCAGTATATATATATATATAATAGATAGATAAATAAAATGAAAAACACCGTTCATGGAGACGGTAGTCCGTACGTACGCATGAACGCTGTTTTTCTTTCCTTATTGTCTTGAAATGGAAGTAAGTAGATGACATACATATGTATATATATACATAAATCCAGTAGCTTTATAATGTAATATATTTCATTATTATTTCTTATATATACATTATAATCATTCTTAAATGGTTAACATGGAGAATGAATCTCATCGCGTCATGGAGACGGTAGTCCGTACGTACGCACGAGCGATGACATCATTTCTATAAATATTGAATTGAATTGGAGTGGATTATACAATATATCAGAATCAATATGATGTTGTAATAACTATGTATAGTTATTATTTACACCATTATACCCATCCATGTAAGGTGGTGGTGGAAAATAGATTACACCACGGCGTGGAGACGGTATTCCGTACGTACGCACGCGCGGTGATTTCTTTTTCCGTAGGATGGATAGATGGTGAAATAGGGTTGATTCATACTTATAATAACATATCCGTATATGAGTGATACTGATGTTATTACTTCATAATGAAACAACCTAAGAAGAAGAAGTGGAAGAAGAAATAAAGATGAAAGAATTGGTAACGGTAATTACCTCTTCTTTGAAGTGCCTCTTTGAGACCTCCTCTTAGGGCACTAGAATTGGTCTTTGAGGAAGACCAGAACCTCTAGGATGTTGCTAGGGAAGTGGAGAAGGGATTTTGGCAGGGGTTGGCCGGGCTTGAGTGCTCAAATTGGTGTGAGGAGGAGGGGGAGGAGATGTCCTTTTATAGGGGAGGAGAGGGGCACCTTAGGAATATCTCAAAATATTATTTTATATTAAAGTCAAAATCGGTTTATAATGGTTCCAAAGGGTCTTATTTCGAAGCTAAAGTGGGGATGGGTCGAAATCCTATCAACCAATAGAATTTAGACAAGTTTTGGATATTATTTTAACCTTATCAATTAGATTTAACTCTAAGTTAAATAATTTAACTTTTACCATGTCTTTTTGTTTTCTTTCACTATATGGTTAATAAACTTACTATAACATGCCAAACGAACACCAAATTGTTTATTATTAATACATATATCCTTATCTAAGTCATTTGGCCGAACCGTAGATTTTTAGGAATACAATAACAATTAATAATATAATATTTGATTTAAAAACTATTTTGTGTCAATTTTGACACTTTTTGATATATTATTTTTGTGAAAGTCATAACAGAATTAAATGTTCGAACCAAGTTGATTAAATCAACATTAATATATCATAGTAACCTAGAAAATTAGTGGAATTCATAAAAAATCTCAAATTACATTTATTTTGGTGTTTATAACATCAATTATGTCAATATTTCATTAATAAGATAATTACTGCATCATCGTTGTGTCATAAATAAATTAAATTATTTTATGTCTAAAAATTACAAATAAAATACCATCATGTAGGAAAGCTTTTTATCTTTCTAATGAATATTTACAATCGAATTTATCTTATGTATAACCCCATATTAAAAATGATTTACTTATTAAACTTTGATTTTAACTATTTTAACCTTTCTTTAAATAAATTAATAATAAATGTCCTAATCTAATCCAAGTGGGCCTAAATGGTCATATTTTATTCCTAAGTTTGTTTTTGGTCGAATTACACTTGTCCAATAGGATTAGGACATGTGTTAGGGTAATAGTAATATCATATTTACCCTTAGTTACCCTATTTACTATTAACCGCGGTAAAAAAAAGTAAAAAGTTACTATTCACCAAAAAATTATTTTCATCTCATTGAACCACATTTTAGTCCTTGATATTAACCGTGTCTCTCGGATTTTCGAAATTCCATTCACAGAAGCGGCAAAATTAAGTTTTATGAAAAATTCAGTTTTTTTAACTACCACTTAGTAGTTTCACTATTCATCAAAAATTGATGTTTTTCAGAACAATGCCAAAATTTCATCCTAAGCTATATTTCATATTCCGAATTCAAAAATGAAATCTATTTTACCAAATTCATAACATAGAAGTTGCATTAATTAATTTTATAATTAAATCCTGCTGTTAAAATAAATAGCGTGTTTTTAGGAAACAATATATATCAAAAGATTGACACTTGATTATGTCTGGTTTAAATGTGAAATTACAACCAATGACCAACATTGTATTAAATTGTAAAAATATATTCTAAATATACTTTAAAACCACTCAAATTAATAATTTATCACTATTAATTATTTCGATTAAAAAAGTTGTTTTTAATTATAATTTAGTAATTTTCACTATTCATCAGAATATGAAAGTTATCCGAAAAGTACCAAAATTTCACCTTAGGCTAAATTCGATACTCCGAATCCAAGAATGAAGTTCATTTTGAAAAATAAGATTTACAGAATTTTAAAAAGTGGTTATTACTATTCATAACGGCTAGTTTTAATAATATTTTAATAGCACATCGTTGTTTAGTGAAACTCGGTATTGCGTATTACACACGCTATCGAGGAAGGTCGCGATTGCGTGTAATGCAAGGCAAGACAAGGATGCGTGTTGTGCAAACTCCTTTTGGTGTAGCGTACAACACAAGACATTAATAAAATTAAAAAGAATATTTTTTATAAAATCTTGGGCTGTTACAGGAGGAGGGAGCCGACTGTTGGATCTATGCCTATAAATTGGAGCTCATTTGAAAGAGCTCATATCATTTGATTAATGTTCTATGACTCTATAGATTACATGATGCTGAAGTGATTTCTAGAGAGAGACTGTCATGCTTAGTGCGTACTAAACATCTTATTTAGATTTGCTTCGTGCGACTCCAAATGTTGCTAAATACATTCAAGGGCTTCTGGGGATATGAATACAGTGGTTCTGACTACCTTTAAGCTCGAGGAATTCCTTTCTGAAGAAGACATAGGTGCTGAATACCTTGAATTTGAGGGATTTCAGGGATAGAAAGACAGACTCCGATCTTCATATCGAGGGCTTACCCTGGTGTGGGTAAGACATAATTTCTTGATAATATCAATAAAGGGACCTTTATCCAATGTTTTTGGATACCCTTCTATTTGGGTTAAAATATTTACTACTTGTTACTTGTATTATTTCATGTTTTCCACTACATTTTGATTAATGAGGAAAGTATAACTATCTTATACATCAATATACTTGTATACTCTGATTTAGCAAGATTTTATACTCTCTAAGGTAGAATCTTTATATTTGTAAACTTTTGTTATGTTTCATTTTCGGAACCAAATTTTTCGGAATTAAATTCTCAGAATCATATTTCCAGAATTAAGTAAGTTTGCAGAGCTAGAGGTTTTTTGTATTAAATTGTTTAACTTTGTAAAAAATAACCTTCTTTAACAGTTCCAATGAAATTTTTTTAGAGTGTAAAATTCACCCCCCTCTTGTATTTTTGGAATCATTAGATACTTAATTTTGTAACCATATTATTTCGATCCTACAATTGGTATTATAGAGAATATCATTATAAATATACCATATCAACAATTGGTATCAGAGGGGGTTTCTGAAATACTATATTCACATATAAGTTTTCCTTGCTCATGTTTTTCTTTGTTCTACTTTTTCCTTACTGAGGAATATTTTCCTTGTTTACTTAACCTTACTACTAACAAGTTTGTGTGGAGATATTTTCTTTTCAAATGGAAGGAATCAATGTTGGTTCCATAGAAAACCTAAATCCAACAAGACCACCTATTTTTGATGGGAATTATTATGAATACTGGAGTGATCGCATAAGAGATTTATTATCAATACTGGAGTAGACAATTTTTTTATGCTTACTGGAGGATATAAAATTCATGACAAGGAAGTTAGTACTTTCACCAACCAAGAAAATCATGAATATAAACTGAATTATAAGGTATGAAATACATTGGTTTGTTCAAATACTAGAAATATATATGGAAAACTTTCATCTTGTAAAGAATCAAATAGTATTTGGAATAAAATTTAAGTTACTCACTTTGGAACAACAAAAGTTATTCAAACTATAAGGGCCATGATCGGAGCTGAATATCATGGTTTTTGCTTTCCTTATGAAGAACCTCTATGTAAGGTGCAATAAGGATTCATGACTATTGTTAATTGTTTAATAACTATGGGTGAGAAAGGATTAGATGGTGAGGCTCTTGTGGAAAAGATCATAGACATCATGCCTAATGAGTGGGAATCCAAGAGAACTATTATTGATGAAAATTGAAAAGTTATTCATATTACAGTTGATGAATATTTTGGAACTCTTCTTCAACACAAGGCTAGTATGAAGATAGATGATGATAATGTAAAGAAGAATAATGGGAATGGTAGTGTTACTTTTATAACAACTTCAAATCAAATGAAAGCCAAGGCTCCTGATAGATTTACTAGATCTAAATCTATGAAGTTGGTTATTCAATCTGAATATAGTGGAAGTGAATCTTTAGAAAATTAATTAGCCAATATTTCTTGAAGGATGAAAAAGATTGTTGGACCAAAGAATTTTCAATCCAGATACAAGAAGAAAGAAAGGAAAGATAAGAAAGACTCAGAAGTCACATGTTATGAATGCCAAAGAGATGGACATATAAAACCAGATTTTCCTATGATTAAGAAAAAATAATGAATGGAAAATAATTATGAGAGAAACCGAAAGACATACCACAAAGCGAAAGCTAAGATTTATTTGAAAGATAATGACACCTGGAGTGCCAATGGTGGTGACTCTTTAGATGAATCATCAGATTACGAATCTTCTGGATAGAAGAATCTGGGTCTAATAGCCAGACAACCTATTGAAAATCATTTCTTAATGGATAAGGTACACAATTATGAATATATGACCAATGTTTATTTAATTGAATATTATATTAGGGATAAATATTATGAATCTTCTGATGGAAATTCTTCTTCCAATGAGGATAATAATTTACCTACCTATGAATAAGTTTCTAGGTTTGCTATGATTCTTGAGAATTAGAATTGTAATGTCAACAAATGCTCAATAAAAAAAATTCTAGGATTTCTATACTTACTAAGGAAATATCATATCTTTCTACAAACGTTGATAAGAAAAACCTTGATTTTGAATGTATTTCAAAAAAAACATTAAAGAAGTAAAATCTAAGAAGGTTTTATTTTCTAATGATTTAGAAAATTTAATTTCTGAGAAAAGAGATTTTGATCCTAACAGTAGTTCTAAAACCAATATTTTTTAAGTAAATAACTTAGTTATTAGACAAAAATCTGAAATTTTTTCCTTGGGTAAGTTCTTGTAAAACATTACCTTAGGTAAGGAAAATTTTGATAAGATGTATTCTCAAATCCAACCACTGAGGAATAATCTTGGAATTGGTTATACTATTTCTAAACCGATTTTTAGTAACAATTATTTTGTTCCTAAAAGTGATCATTTCTTCACAAAGTGTCAGTGTGGTGGAAACTGGGTGAATTTTTTTTCCTTAAACAAAACCTAGTCTCTAGGTTTTCATAAAGCCTATTTTTCAATAAAAATTTGGGTGCCCAAGATTTTTCTTTTTGATGTTTCTGGATACAAGAAAATATGGATTCCGAAATTCTAACACTATTATTTTAAAGAAAATAGAAAAGGTACCAACATCAATACCTGGTATATGGATAGTTGATGTTCCCTTCATCTGACTGTTAACAAAAATCTACTTTGAAAATATTATCATGATGAAAGGAGGAAAAGTAACATTTAGAGATAATGCATAAGAAGAAATTATTTTCATAGGTAACAGTGTTCTTCTTCGAAAAACATTGATTTGAAATATTTTATTTGTCAAGGGTCTTAAGCACAACCTCATTAGCATTAGTCATTTATATGATGAAGATTACCGTGTGAATTTTAGGAATGACAAGTGCTTAGTACATGATTCCAAGGAAGTGTTTATTCTTTCTACCCATAGACAAGAAAATGTATATACACTAAACCTAGAAGATCTTAGGGGTCAAGACTTACCTTGCCTTAGTGAAATGGAAGATCATTCTTGGTTATGGAATAGAAGGCTAGGTCATTGTATCCTTATGAACCAATGAAAACCCTCTAAGAAAATATTAGTTAAGGATCTACCGGAGCTTATATTTGATTCTACAAAAGTTTTTGATCCTTGTCAATATGGCAAGAAACATTAATCATGTTTTATATCAGTCGGTGATGTCTCAACTACTAATGCATTACAGTTAGTGCACATTGATCTTTTTGGACCAAAATAAACTTGAATCATTGGAGGAATGTTTTATGTATTTGTCGTAGTTTATTATTACACTATATTTACATGGTTCTATTTTCTAGAAAATAAATGTGAAGCTTTTTCTTATTTCATAAGTTTTAGAGCCCATGTTAAAAATGATAAAAACCTTTTATTTGATAACTATTCATGTTGATCATGGAGGAGAATTTCAAAATTCTGATTTTGAAACTTTTTGTAGTAGAAAAGGCATTACTCGTAACTTCTCAGCACCCAGAACAACTCAACAAAATGGTGTTGTTGAAAGAGGAAATATAATTCATCAAGAGATAACAAGAACCATGTTGAGGGAGTATTCTGTAGAGAAACATTTTTGGGCTGAAGATGTAAGTACTACTTGTTATATTATAAATCGAGTTTTGATTAGACCTTTTCTTAATAAAATTATTTATGAGTTATGGAATGGTAGAAAACCTAGACTTTCATAATTCAATGTTTTTTGTTGCAAGGTATTCATTCTGAATACTAAAGATAATCTACAAAAATTCACACTAAAATCTATTGAAGGAATTTTCTTATGCTATTCCACAACTTCTAAGGCTTATATAGTTTTCAATAAATCCACTTTTAATGTTGAAGAAATAGTACATATCAAATTTGATGAAATTGTTCCCTTTGTTTTTAAACAACCCCAACCTAAATCTTCAGATGTGTTTTCAAAAAACTGATTATCAACCATTGTTAGAAGATCATTATGATAAGGAAAATGTATAAAAAGATATTTCTGAAGCATTTACCCTAGAATATTTCCCACCCTATGTTGATGAAAAGGTTTTACAAAACCCAAATCATTTTTTTTTTCAAAAGAATCATCCCAGTGATAGTATCATTGGTGATGTAAATCATGCTACAAGGACTAGATGTTCATTATGAAATGAAGTTGAACATCTAGAATTTATTTCCCAATTAGAACAAAAAAAGAACTGATGAAGCTTTAGGTGATGATGACTGGATAAAATCTATACAAGAATAGATAAATAAATTCAAAATGAATAAAGGATGGACCTTGGTTGAAAGACCTAAGGAAACTTCTTTTATTGGTGTAAAATGGGTCTTTATAAATAAGTGTGATGATAATTGACTAATTTCATGAAATAAATCTTGATTAGTTGCTAAAGACTACAATCAACAAGAATGAATAGACTATGAAAAAACCTATGCTCCAGTAGCTAGAACTGAATCTATTTGTATCCTACTAACGTTTGCTGCATTTTTCAATTTCAAACATTTTCAAATGGATGCGAAATGTTCTTTTCTTAAAGTTTTTTTACAAGAAGAAGTTTTTGTTGAACAAACTCCGGGTTTTGAAGATACAAAACGTTCTAAACATGTTTTTAAACATTCCAAAGCATTGTGTGGACTTATGAAAGCCCCTCGGGCTTGCTATGATAGACTTATTAATTTTTTCTTCAAAATAATTATATTAAGGGAAATGCAGATCTAACCATTTTTATAATGAAAGATAAGAAAAATGTTTTGATTGATCAAATTTAAGTTTATGAAATTATATTTGGTTCAACTCAAAAATATTTAACTGATTCCTTTGCGAATCTAATGAAATCTGAATTTGAATTTAGTATGATGGGTGAGTTAACATTTTTCCTTGGTTTTAAAATTTCTAAAAAACCAGAAGGAATCTATATATCCCAACATAATTTTATTAAATATATTCTTAAAAAGTATGGATATAAAAATAATAAAAGTATAAGTACTCCCATTGGAACCTCAAATTTACTTGATCTAGAAGAAACAGGGAAACCAATAGATCAAATATTTTTTAGAGGTATGATAGGAAGTGTGATTTACATGACATCTAGTCATCCATACATAATGTTTTCGGTATTCTTATGTGGATGATATCAATACATTCCTAAAGAATCTCATATAATGGGAGGGAAAATAATTTTTCACTACTTAAAGGGAACCATGGATCTTGGGATCTTTTATACATATGGAAATGATTTTGTTTTGAAAAGTTTTTCGAATGCTGAATTTGGTGGATATAGAATGGATAGAAAAATATTATCATAAACTTGTCATTTATTAGGAGATTCATTAATTTCTTGGTCATTCATGAAGAAACACTCAGTAGCACTTTCCACTACTGAAGCTGAATTTGTAGCAGTTGGAAGTTGTTGTGCTCAAGTGTTGTGGATGCAACACACAATCACAGACTTTGGTATGAGTTTTACCAAAACAAATTTTTTTTTGTGATAATAGTAGTGCCACTGCATTAAGTAAAACCCTTGCACAACACTCTCATTCAAAACACATAGATATTAGGCATCACTTTCTTAGATATCACACACAAAAATGAGATATTATTATTCAATTTATCAAAACAGAAGATCAACTTGCAGAAATTTTCATGAAATATTTACCCTCTGATAGATTTTAATACATTAAACATAAGTTAGGAATGATAACTGTAAGGTAATCTTACTTATTAACATCATGTTGAAAATAATCTCCTTACAGTAATAAACTCCTTTTCATAGTGGGAGAGCATTTTCTTTTTAAATAGTTTTAAAATTTTCCATAGTCTAAAATTTTAGTAATGAAGAATTTTTAAATTTTCGTAATATAGATTTTTTAATTTTTGTAATGAAGATTTTCTAAATTTTCGTAATACATATTTTCTAAATTTTTGTAATGAAGACTTTATAAAATTTCGTAATGATGTTTTTGCAAATTTTTCGGAATGGAAATCGTCTAAATGTTTACATAGTCAGTTTTTCAAATTTGTTTTCTGTAATCAAATTTTCGGAATCTAAACTTCTTCACGATGAATTTTACTCACTACAAATAATCATCCTAGAAAATTTAAAATGTATGATCCTTTCTTTAATTCTTGTAATCATCTTTTAATTTTTGGTATATTGATTTTTTTTATAATTTTTCGTTATCTTTTTTCCATAAATCCGAATTTCTATCTTAAAAACCTCAAAAGATCAGATTTTACCAGGTTTTTCATGTGACTATCATATCAATAGTCAGATCTAATCTGATGGATTTTCATCTATTGGATTGTGTTTTGAAGATGAATTTTAACTTCTAACACCTATAAAAAGGACCCCCGATGGTTGTCCCACATCGATCTCAAAGCTCTTGCGTGCTGAAGCTCTGCTCTTCTACTTAATCCCATTCCGAACATCTCATAGTTTTCTCAAATATGAATGTCTGTAGAATAATCCTCTCAGAAAGATATGTCTATTTTCAATACAATCTCAGAGTGGAAGGTGTATAGAGAATGGTTGTTGCATCCAAAATTCGTTGCTAAGTATAACTCCGTCATCTCGAAGAACATTTAGTTGAAATGATGGGAGACTGTTTGCGTATCGAAGCCAGGGGATCAAGATTTAGTATATCCAGACTTGCTGGTTGAATTTTATGAATCAGTAAGTTTCTATAAGGAATATGCCAGAGTGATGTTTTCTTTCAAGAGATATGGAATGACTTATTCTTTTTCATATACTAAGGAAGCTAGTTTGGTTGGTATTCCAAATAAAGGGTAAGGTGAGTTCTTCTCTCATACGTTTTCGGATGTCAAAGGATGTTTTTCTAAGGAGAAGGCTATGTCTTGTCTTAGAATATCTAATGTAAAGAATCCAAAGATCACCCAATTGTCTATGAATTATCAGATTCTAAAATTATGGTTTCAAGGATTCATCATCTCAAGAAAAGGTGACAAGAACACTTTGAAGAAGGGTGACATGTATATCTTGGATTTCATGGTGAACCAAAGGAAGATCAATTTGGTTAAGCATATTCTCATTACGATTGAGAATATTAAGAATGGATCTTGAAATCTCTGATAATCATGTATCCATCCATTCTCTCCATGTTAATTGTTCGGTGCTTAGAATCATATAAAATTCATTGAATCTCTAAGCCAAGTAATTTCAATGTCATGATTGTGAGTGATGATACTTTGAAGAGGATGAAAATTGGTTTTTATAAAGACATCGAGAAATTTTATGACCTACCTGAGGAAGAAACTGAAGCTCTTCCAAAAAAAAAGAAGTGTTTAAACCATCAAAAATGGTTATAAAGAAGAGGAAGTTGAAGGAAGTAGAAGAGGAAGAAAAAACCCCGAAAAGCTAAGGAATCTCAATCTGCATCTCCAAAACATAAGAAGAAAAAAGAATATCTTGATGATGTGGTATCAAATTTGAGGGATGATAAGAAAAATTAGAAAGTAGGGGAGCCATGTTTTGGTTTGGATCCTACTAAATCCAATGATTTAAAAGAAAATACTGCGGATGGGCATGAGAAGCAAGCTAAAGAAAAAAAATCAAATGAAGAAGTTGGCTGAAGAAGATATTTTCTAATATCTTTTGAAGGCTACTGAGAAAGCATCAGAGAATATCTAAGTACTGGAATCCTTCTTGGTATAAGACTTACCAAAAAATCCTGGGAAGAAGTTTGACACTATGGAATAACTCAATGAATGAGAAGAAGAAGTAGTACAAGAAGTTGAAGAAGATGTTGAGAGTAGTGGTGAAACTGTAGATTTGATTAAGCAAGTTGAAGATTTCCATGAGAAGGAAAGTCCATCTGAGAAATTATCAATCTGAATATCTGAAGCAGAATCTTCAAATATTTCTACACTATGGAAATATGGGAAAGGAGAAGGAGAAATGTATGAAGAAGAAGTGAAAAAACTATCTAAGCAGGAAAGTTTTAATCAATATTTTATTCATCTTGAAGATGATGAGGTAGGAGCTGAGAAGGAGAATATTGATGAAGACAGAATTGTTCAGCTATCTGATTGTGAACATGAATCTCCGGATAGGGAATCCATTCCAAGAACTGATAAGGTAAAACAAGTGGTTGGTGATACACCTGGTAAAATTGTTGTGAAGAATAAGGAAGCTGGTGGATCATCAAATAGGAATCTTACTGATCTAGAGAAAGATCCCACACCTGGTAAAGTTTCAGTTTCAAGATCATTATCTCTGGGACATGAATTCTTTGTCCAGTCATTGAAAAATATTGTTGGGAACATTCCGATTTTTTCAAGCATTGACCCCAGATTTCAGATGCTTCAACACCCCTTAAACTAGAAATTGGATTCAGCATCCATGGTGATGGATAGGTGTGTCAAGATTGAGGATGATTTCAATAATTTCTTCATTAACTACGATGTCCACAAAAGGTCTTGTAAGAAAATGGTTAACTGGTCAAAGAAGACAGTTTAAGATATGAGAGATCTTGATGAGTTCCAAGATTGTGTCAAAGAGGAATTTGACATTGATGATGGTAAGATGAAGGATCATAGAATCAGTTTTGAAGAAATGTTAACTATTGAAAAATGTTATCAGATTCAAGAGGTAAAAGATCTAAATGGGAAGCAGTATTTAGTTGCCCAAATTTTGAAGAGAGTAAGAGATCCTCATATTGAGATATAAGAGAAACTTTCAAAGCAAGGGGAAGACTTGAAGGCTCAGGCAGGTGCTTTTAAGGCTTAGGAAGAAAGAATCAAGGCTTTGGAGAAGAAAGAAGAGGATCAAGATAATCTTCTAAAGAGAGCATAGGAATATCACAAGGAGCTCAAGAATATGTTGACCATAGTAAAGAAGTTGATGACCAAGGAAGAAGAAGGATGACTTTGTTTTAATCTGATCTTTTGTTTTATTCTTTTCCTTGTACAATGTTCTACCATCATAATGAAATTTCTGGTCTCTTGTCTTTTAGATGTTTTGTACTAATATTTCAGGTACCATAACATCTTTTTCATTAACTCAAATTACATTTTTAAAATCACAATGGGGGAGAACGGAAAAAGAATACTATGTAAAGAAGAAATATCTCTATGTAACAGAGAGTATTTATCTAAGGGGGAGTTTTCAGCAAGAATATTTCTGTATGCAATAAAATGTTAAGTCTCATTCTGTAAATCTACATTATGATCCTTAGTGTTCCAAATCCTAAGGGGTAGTTAGTCGTATTCATTTTTTCTCACGTGTTATCGGAGATATGTTTTATTTTCATAGTCTAGAAAAATATTTTCTATGTCCTTATATTCTTTTTCATAAGGATGTGTGTTCTTTCCAAAAAGGGGGATATTATTGATTCAATAAGGTTTCCTTATGAATTTTCCATTCCTTCAAGATTGGGGATATTGTTGTGTCAATAAGGTTTCCTTATGACTTAACCATTATTTCATGTTTTGAAAATCACAAACACCTTGTCTTAAGGAAAATTTCATTTTACCTTATGTTTTACTTTCATAAGGGAAATTTTCCATCCCCAAATTAATTTTATCCGTAAAATGTTTTTCATTGATCATTTTATCTCTAAGTATAAATTTCGATTTCATGTCTACAAAACTCGGGATCATATAATACTTAGATATAAAGCATTCTGTTTTGAGTATCTGAATTCAGACTATGACCTTTTATGAGTTCAGACTCTGAGTTCTCTGAATTCATACTCCAATCTCTTATGAGTTCTGACTCCGAGTTCTTTGAATTCAGACTCTGAAATATTATGAGTTCTAACTCCAAATTCTGATGAATTTAGACTCCGAAAATTGAATGTTTAGACTCTAAATTCTTATGAACTCAGACTCTGAACATAGTAAGTTCAGACTCTGAACATTGTAAGTGCAGACTTCGAATTCTTAGGAATTCCGACTCCGAATTTTATTGATATTTAGACTCAAAAATTCTATAGAATTAAGGTTCTGAGGTCCTTCGAAAACAGAATCCTAATATCCTTGTACTATAGATACCGAATGTGTTTTTGGTTAGACTCAGAACTTTTATTTTATTACACTCCAAAACATGATTTTAATTATATGACAATATTTTTTCTTTCACCTATTTTTGTTATAAAACTATGTCATGTATTAATATACTAACTAATCGGTGTTTGAGTGACATATGTACAGGTCCCTCCAAAATTCCAGGAAAAATATGACCATTGGAGGAGGGAGCCAACCGTTGGAGTTGTGCCTATAAATAGAAGCTCATTTGAATGAGCTCATAACTTTGGATCAACTATTCTATAACTCTAGAGATTACATGCTACTGAAGTGATTTCTAGAGAGAGACTCTCATGCTTACGGTGTATTGAAACTCTTGTTCATATTTTCTTTGTGTGACTCCGAATGTTGCTGATTACATTCGAGTGCTTCTGGGGATAGGAAGATAGAGGTGCCGACTACCTTAAAGCTCAGGGACTTCCCGGCCGAGGAAGATAGAGGTTCCAACTACATTAAAACTCGCGGACTTCCTTGCTGAGGAAGACATAGGTGCTGACTACCATGATGATTAGGGCTTGCGGGGATAGAAAGATAGAATCTGATCTTCATATCAAGGGCTTACCCTAGTGTGGGTAAGACAAACTTTCATTAAAGTATAAATCAAAGGACCTTTATCCAAGTTTGGGGGACACCCTTCTCTTTGGGTAAAATATTGACTACTTGTTACTTTTATTGTTTCATGTTTTCCGCTGCATTATGATAGATGAAGAAATTATAACTATATTATACTTCCTTATACTAGTATACTCTAATTTAGTAAGATTATATATGCTTTAAGGTAGAATATTTATCTTTGTAAAAATTTGTTAACTTTCATTTATGGATCCATCATTTCTGGAATTACATTCACAGAATCATATTTCTAGAATTATGAAATTTGTAAAACAAGAGGTTTTTTGAAATACCTTGTTTAACTTTTGATAAACATAACCATCTTTAAAAGTTCCAAAGGAATTTTTGTAGAGTGTACAATTCACCCCCTCTTGTATTCTAAGAATCATTACATACTTCATTCAGTATCTATATCATTTCGATCCTACATTTAGTGTTATATAGAATATCGTTCTCCATATACCACCTCAACATCAAATGGATTTGGATGTGTGAAATTTAGAGAAGGGGATGCACCCTTTTACTAGAGAGGTTAGGGTCACTTTAGGAAAAGCTTGAAATATTATTTTATAATAAAATTATTTTTTCATTATAATGGATCCTAATGATTTTATTTCAAACCTTAGGTAGTTATGGGTCTAAATAATCACAACCCATAGGTTTTAGAAAAGTTTAGGTTACCATTTTAACCTTATTTTTATATTTAACTCTTAGTTAAATAGTTTCACTTTTACCATGTCTTCTTTTATTCTTACATTATATGGTTAATAAACATACTATAAACTTTCAAGGGAACCTCATGTGGTTCAGTAATGACATATATAATATTATTTATGTTATGTTTTACGAAACTTGGATTATTTGGAATATTATATCAACCAATAATATTGTATTTGTTTTAAAAACAAATTTATGTCAATTTTGACACTATTTAGTATTTGGTTTATGAGAAAGTCATAAAAACGTGATTAATTCCAAAAAGGTACATTCAATTAATCATAACATGTCATATTAACCTATACAATTCGTGTATGTCATAAAAACATTGAAATTGTATTTATTTTAATATGTATAATACCCTTTATGTGATTTTTTCAATAATAAGGTAATTACTAAATCATCATTTTGTCAAAAATAAATATAATTATTTAATGTCAAAAATTATAAATAAACTACCATTATGTAGGAACTGTTTTTATCATTTTAATGAATATTTATAGTTGAAATGATAACTTATATAACACATTGTAAAAATTGTTTTACAAAAAGATATATGTTTATGTCATTTTAGTATGTACTTTAAATTAATTAATATAAAGTTTCATTATCATTCTCAAGTGGCTCCAAGTGGTCCCATAATCGACCCAAGTATTCCCATGGTCGGAAATGTATCGACTAATAGGAATATGACACATGTTATTGTAATTTAATTTTATTATAATAATATCTGTTTACCCTTATTTACCTGATTTACCCTTTCATCATGGTAAATAAAATATTTACTAAAGTAAATATTCATAATGAAAAAATATAAAAGCTACCTATTTAAACAATTTAGACCTCCAGATTCCAAATATGGAATCCATTTTTCCAAATTCAAAACACTAAAGTGGAAGAAATTAATTTAAATTTAATTCCAGTTGTCAAACCCAAAAAACAGGTTTTTAAAAAGTAAAAACTATCAAATGATTAACATGTGTTTATGTGAATTTAATTTTAATGACCGAAATTTTATTAAATTAAAAAATTATAATCTAATTATACATCAAAACAATTCAAATTAATAATTTAAAATATAAATTATTTCGATTAAAAAAGTTGTTTTCAATTAAAACATAGTATTTTTTACTATTCATCAAAATATTAATGTTATCAAAAAAGTACCTAAAATTTTTCCAAACTAAATTTTTATGTCCCTCTTCTAAAGAGGAATTTAGTTTCATTAAATATAATATATAAAAGTGTGAAATTTTGGGTTTAAAAAGGGGTTTCCATTAAAAGGCGGTAAAATTGATTTTTTTGAAAAATACTTCTTTTATCTGATAAAATGAATTTGTTCTTAAATTTGGTCTCTAAAACACATATTATGGATGTTAAAATTATATAGAGTATATAAGATTTAAAATTCAATAATTACTATTCATAACCACTTTTTGAACTGTAGGTTTGGTATGTGGTGGTGCGCTTGAACTCGATGTTCCGTGTAACATATGTTATTGAATTACATTAATGAGATAACGTACTATGAAATATTGGAGTGTTAAAAATATATTTTTGATGATCCTATTTCAAATAAATAGTTTATTTTATCAAATATAATCTAAAATGTGTAAAAAACTTGATTTAAAATGGGTGTACCATCCAAAGGTGAAAAAATGTATATTTTGAAAAATACTTCTTTTATCAAAAAAATTGAATTTGTTCTAATATCATGTCTATAAAACATACAAGATTAATTTTAAACATTATATTTAATAATCTACATATATATTTCATTAATGAAATATATCAAGGGTGACTTTATTATTTCATAAACTCACTTATTTTCATTACATAGTTTTTCAAAAAAAGCATATCCTTTTATTTAAAAAGGGGATTATTTTAATTTATAATAAATTGAACACCAAATAATTAATTATAAATATATATATACATGTAAAAACATAATTTCAAAATTATGTTAATAGAGATCATATTCACCATTATAATGGCTATGATATAAGGTAACATAAAAATATTCAGTTCTTCACTTATACATGGTCTTGCATGAAATGATATTTATAAAAAGGACTTGAAATTAGGGGTAACACAAGATAGGAATAGTTTTACATATATGGAAATCTATTTTCATGTTTCATGTAGTTCAATATTATCTTTGTGTTTCTTACAATATAATAAATCGATGAAATTAAAAAAAATCTATCTCATAAAAATATCGAGGTGTGGTACTCTACCCCCCGTGAAATGAATTTCACCCTCAATATTCGTATGGGAAATACAAGGATTATTAATTGAAAGTCTCATTAATATAAATTATCATCGTTAAAATTAATACTAAAACATATTTTTTAAAAAAGTAATGTTATAATCATAACTATTACCCAACAGAACTCTTTACTCGGTTTCCTCATTACATAACATTTGAGGAGAGTGAAAACATGGATATGGAAGAGAAATATAACTATCAATTTTCTATGAAGAGTGATAGATGTAATTTTCAGGATAAAGTAAACTATACAAATAAATAAATCCATGATGATCTATTGGATTAATTTATTAATCAGAAAAGAATACACAAGGTTAAATTTTTTGATTTCACGATCCTTTACATAAAGATGATGAATTTTCTCATGTGGTGAAATACTTACATCATTTTAGTATAATATCACCAATGTTAATTCCTTAAATAATTTCCAATTGATCTTTTATTCATATAAATGATGTTAATTTTTTCATTCATGAAGTGTTAATAGATCATGAAATCCATAAATAAAGTGATAGGTAATTCCATTTGTCTTTATCACAACAAAAAGGTTAGAACAAGTTATCAAATATTCATATGTCCTCCTCTGGTGAGATTATTCTTTATTCTAACAATCATCATTCTAATTCAAACATAAAATTTCCATAAATTTATAACCTTACAATCCTTATGAAATATGAAAATATGAAATATTAAAAGTAGGTATACTAACTCGGGTAAACATCAATACCTCATATATCATAAGGTATTTCTTATTTAAACTGATATTTTTTTGGGGTGTCTCTATGGATAAATTTTAGGATAATGAAAAGTATAGGAAAATTTCATGGAATTTTGGTAAAGGTTATAACAAGTGGATTCCTATAAATACATTAATATCTGGATACTATAAATAGATGTGGCTCTATCACAAATATACATAGTGTGAATAACTCTTACAAGGTGCGTTAACCCTGACTCGATGTAACCAGGTGCATGATATTGAGCCTTGTTTCACACCCATTTTGACACTCTCAGGGGATATGATTTTATAATTCACAAACTCTTTAAAACCCATTGTAAATGATATAAATATAAGTTGCCTATGAGTAACCTAGGATGAACATGAGGTGTCATATATTTAGGAAGGTGTAATACGTTAGACGTTATATAAGTAAATTTATGATATTATGTGGTTCCTAATTATGATAATTATTTCATTCTCTCACATGGTTTAAGATAATGGCTATACACAAAAGGAAAAAAATTAGTTATGGATGCAATAGGAAATGAAATTAATGCCCCCCTAAGAAACCAAATGTTATGAGATCTAGAATAAAAAATCATATTTCCATGTACACCAAACCTTATCAATATATGAATCCTGATAGGATTATAAATCCCCAAAGTGGGGAAAAATGTTCTCTTAAATTCATATTATGTAAATATCCACATTCTTTTAGTGGAATTACATTAATTTTGTGTAAAATAAAATACGTTACAAAAAAATATTCGTAAAGATCATATTATTTTAGTTCCTTTTGAAACTTGGAAGACAGATATATTGTCTATTGAATGATTTTAAATGTTTCCCAAAAAGGTATTCCCCTTTAGTTATCCTAACTAAATCCCTTCTTTATATCCTTGGGAAAATAAAACATAAGAATATGTGAGAAAAAATCATCGATAAGGGTAAAATAAGGAGTTATGAATCATAACATAAACAAAAGGGTATAAGAATGTGAAAATTGTACCTTACATGACAATGATCATAATCATGAGTCATAATAATTCTTAAGAAATAAATAAGAAAGAATAAATTTTACATAACACATTGTATTTTAAAAATCAAATAAGCATATAAATAATTAATATCATGGTGTAAAAATTCTTTTATTGAACTGAGTTCACACGTCATTTTAGCACTTTATTACTTAACTAGGTTTACTTACCATTCCATCCTGGTATTACTGACCATAGATCATTTCTAGTTACACTTTTTTCTATCTCATGATATATTAATCTTTACCAAATTCATTAATGGGAGATTTAGGTTTCACCCATCACAAAATGAAAACCATATATATTTCTTCTATAAGAACACAAACTATTAATCTTATCAAGAACAATGAAATAAAACGGGTTTTATTAACATCATTCAATAATAACATAATGCATAGATAAGAAATTGGATTCATGAATTCAATTCCATCATAAACATAATTCAAAAATATAAATAAAAATAAAATAACCTTGAAAAATATCCCTACTAAATTATATGTAACATAGAATAATATTATCATAGATAAATAATAATTTTTACGTACTGGTTGGAAATAATTCTGGTGGAAAATATAATTTTTCGTGGAAAATTTTTCATTTTAAAATTATGCAGAACATTAAAAGAAAAAAATTTCTTAGAAAATAACCTTGTATGATTTTAAGGGAAGGTTAAAGGTAATATGAAATCCTATAATCATAAAAATATATTGATTCCATATATGTTAAAAACATATTCTTTTCATAATTTATTCGAAAAACTCAAAAATTACCTTTTTGGAAAAAAGAACTAATTATTGCTTTAAAATCATGTATTGAAAAGTCAAAAAATTGGTAAAAATGATTTTGAAAACCCATATGAGAATACTAAAACATTCTATGTAATATTTTTAGATAACACGGACATGGATGATAAATATATAGCAGTAAATAATTACGTATAAACAATCTCAAAAAATGGGATTGTGAAAATATCCCTTACAATAGGTCCTTACTGCTTCATATATATTAGAGACTTTTAAATAATGGATTATAGAGTGTTATACACTAATTCCCTAAATATATTTATATTTATGATATCATGCGAGATCATATTATCACCCATTAAATAATATTTCATTATTACTCTTCTTCGAGCATTACTTGCTACATGTTTTGTTATAAAATTACAATTAATTCATTTTGGGATTCATTTATAAAATTTAAAAAATGATAATAATGTAATATATATCTTATTTATTAATTTTATACATTTATATAATCAGGATTTAAATTAGATCATGAATAATGAATCACATCCCACCGTGGAGATGGTAGGTCGTACAAACGCATGAACGATTATATCATTCATTTAATTTTAAAATTGTATGAAAGTGGATATTATATATATTGTTACCAAATCAATATATTGTTATAATAATCATATATAGTTATTATTTCTCTCATTATATGCATCCAATTAAGTTGTGGTGAATAAATGATCACACCACAACCAGGAGAGGGTAAGTCGTTCGTAAGTACACATGGTGATTTTGTTTTTATTGGATGGATAGAAGGTGGAAGATGGTTATTACATATTCATAGTAACAAATTAGTAATAATTTATACTATATTTATTACATTATAATTGAAAAACTCATTATGAGGATGTAAAATATGAAATATGAATGAATGAATCAGTATAGGAGATTACATATTCTTCGACGAGATCATGGTATATCTCCCCTTAATGTACTAGAGATGGTATTTGGAGAATACCATAACCTCTAGAATGTGAATAAGGAAGTTTATAATGTAAATTTATAGGGTATTTTGGATCTTGAAGGCTCAATATAAAGTGAATAAGTTAGGGAGTATGTTACATTTTATAATTGAGGCGAGGGGCACATTTGCAATCTCCACAAAGGTTAATTTATTATAAAATACAAATTCATCCAAAAACCTAAAAAATGTAATAGTATAGGAAATTATATGATATAAGGTATAAATATCATAAAAAATAACTATTAAATTGGTTTTATTTTTAATTTAAACATTATAAATTTAATTAACACTATGTTATATTATTTAATTTTAACTAAGGTAACAAATATTTAAATATTAAAAGGTGGAAATATTTATGTATTTGATGTAAAAGAGACTATAAATTCATAATTTATAACATTCTATTCCATATCATAATTATTATAAATTTTTCAAATTGTTTTATTATTTTTAAATAATTTAATAATTCATTATTTTGATAAAAATCAAAAATTAAAATTTTGACATTATTGAATTCATTGATTATGAATAATATAAACATAAATAGTTAACATAGAACCAAATATTTAATTATATAATTACAATTTAAAGGGAATCATGAAAAATAATTGGATATATTAATTATACCAAATTATATTTATTTTAATTTTTTTAATAACATTTATTTATTATATCCATTAATAAAATAATTGCTACATTCGTTTGTGTAATTATTTAAAATAATTATTTGTTAAATAAAAATTAAAAATAAAATTCTATGAAAAATAAAATAATAAATATTTCATAATGATTATTATATTTGAATATATCTTCTATAAAATTCAACATTAAATATGTTATATTTATTAATATATTAATGTGACAACTTTAACAAGACATTAAACAAAATATTATAACTGTCATAATATTTTCCTTGTGCCTCCAAATGGTCAATAATTCTACCCATTGATGTTTATAGTCGATATATACCTGAAAAATAATATTTTATTAAGATTTTTGGTCGTTTAATTGTTATTATCAATTTAATTATAATTATTTAATAGATTATTCATCAATTAGATGATTTTGCTATCAACATTGTATATACCACTATGGTAATTTTTTTTATTCTAAAATTTAAAAATAAATTACCTTGATAAGAAAAAAAATTAAATTTAAAATGAGTATTTATAGTTGAACATATCTTCTGTTTAACTTGATATTAAAAATGATATAATTATTAACATTTTAGTAAGACATATTTAAATTTTCCATAAATAAAATATATTAAATTTTCTAATCTAATTCATGTTTCTTCCAAAGGATACAATTTCAACCGGTGGATTATTTAGGTCAATAAAATCATCCAATTATACTAGGTTGTGTGTGAGGAAACTTTTATTGTATTATTTTTACCCTTAATTACCCGATTTTCCTTTCTACAGGGTTAACACTATGTTATTTTATTTTATTTAACATATAATTTCAATATCAAATTAATGGAAATCACACAATTTATATTAAATGATAATAATTTATTCTATTTATACATTTAAACCATTAAAATTTATAATGTAATACTAAATATAAATTTTATGAAATACTAGTTTTCAATTAAAATGCATAGGTTTTTCACTATTCATCAAAATTTCAATCTTATCAGAAAAATACAAAAAATTCAATGAAAATAAAATTTGATTATAAAATTTAAAATAAGAATTTTATTTTTTAAAATAAAATAGAAAAAATTTTGAAAAAAAAAACTTAAAATTGTTACACCATCAAAAGGGGGAAAATACATTTTTTTTAAAATACTTATTTTACATAAAAACTGAATTTCTGTTAATATCATGTATATAAAACATTTTAGATGAATTTTAAAAGTTATATAGAATATACTGAATATATATTTAATTAATAAAATCCATCAACATTGATTTTATTACTTTATAAGCTCACTTATTACCTATTAGATAATTATTTCTGAAGATACACATCCATAGAGAGACACAATCCCCCATCCCCAGAAGTGTCCATTTCTTCATGAATATCATTGATAGAGAGTAATTATTTAGACAAAATTGTTTTGTTCGAGTTATGAAGGATTGAATATCCACTTTTTCACATATAGAAATAATAACGACCCACACATAATCCATCACAGAATTACACATTATTATAAAACTATTACAAAACATACAATCAAAAAACATTGGGATTAATATTTTTTAAAGGAGTTTCAAATGACTTTAAAAACAATATATATAAAAAATAGAAATTTTTTAATGATTAGGTTATTATTTATTCCATATAAAATGTTCATAAAAATAAAAATTTCCTTCATCTAGGGCCAATAATTACATATTGAAATTTTACAATTTTATCATTCTCAATCACCCAAAAAAACGATAATTAGAAGAATGAATATGGGATGAGCATAAAAATGTCATTAAGGGAAAATAATAAGCGAAAAATTATGCCAAGAAATATATTAAAACTAATGAATTAGAATATTGTTTATATCAATGACATCAAATATTAAATTGAACTATTATCTAATTATAAGACTATATTCAATTATGAAATAAATAGACATTACATGATAACATATTTAAACAAATCAATAAGATCCATAGAGGATACAAAAAATATTATAGAAGAAAAAGGTAATATATTAATCATGGATTCTCTTAAGAAAATTATTTTCATATCATCCTAAACACATATGATAGAAAAACCTATTTTGTTAATTTGGATATTAATTCCTTAAAAATAAAAAATTTCCTAATTAATTAAGTATTAATTATCTAGGGCCACTCAAAATCACATATAATGTTTAGTAAATATAATATTAATAAAAATTAATGGATATTTAATTTAAATGCATAAATTTATGTATCCATGAAATTTTAAATAAAGTAAATGAATAAAATAATTTTTGTTAACCAATACCACATTGAATAGAGAGTGAAATGAAATCATAGTATATAGATGAATGAATATGGTATTTTCATAAGAATACGATAAAAAATGTTATTATATAGTAAAGAAGATAAATTTTAAGAGAAACAAAATGAAAATTATTGGTTAACTATAACTGAAAGTTTTATGAGAATAATTACTTAATTATAATATTCTTCATATTGAATTCCCTATATAAATATAAATTATAACATTTATACATTATTATTTCATTAAAATAAATTCATTTCATAATTACATTTTGATATTTTAATTTATTTAATATCATACATGAATCAAAATATTATTGTCCACATCAACAATATTAAATTTTAATTATGTTTGGACATCACAAATGTATTAAATTTCATCCTAAAATAATTTTGATTTTTTATTGTCTGTGATTTAAAATATTTTCTAGAAATAAAGGTTGTGTATTTATAATATCCATATTCATAATATATTTCTATATATTGTTAAAATTAATTGAAAAATATATTATTAAATAAAAAATTAAAATTTTAAAAATATTTATATTTAAATTATTAAACAAGATCACAAATGTTACAAATGTGTAAATTTTACCTTTAAGAGATGAATATATACTTATATAAACAAAATAACACATCACTGAGAGTGATTTTTAACCAATGATAAATTAGTTTACTAAAATAAAAAATTATAAAAATTATAAAAAATATTATGTAGATATGTAATTGACCTACGGTTATGTATAGATATAAGTGTATATATACATGGTGGTGAACAATACCTATACCACCTAGACTTAACATAAATTATAATAAATGTTAATGAAACATCTATAATCACTAAATTCTTCAAAAAAATGGATTCAAATAATAAAATTATGAAATTAGGAGAAATGAAAGGGAAATATAATGTAAAATTAAAAAAAAATAAAAGTTTTTTATAATAAATTAAAAACTATAGGGTTTTATCATCAAAAAATAAATTATCAACTATAGAAAACTATTTTTTGGGAATCATCAATGTTTTAAGGATTTTTTATACTTAAGAACATAAATTAATAGAAATTTAAAATATAGACCAAAAAATTAAAAATAAAATATTTACCAATCATAAAAAGTATTTTTATTCATTCCACCAAAATGTTAAAAAATATCTTTTCACAAGTTTTTAAAATGGTGGTTAATATATATATAATCAATGTAATTAAATTTTATAAGTTAAAATACATTGTCTTAAATAATAGTTTTTATTTCACCTTATAAGAGGATATTATGAATAATTTTTCCAATTTGTAAAATTATATTTTCTAAAATTGGAACAATTTTATAATAATTAACTCAAAATATTTTGTATATAATTCCATTTAATTTTTAGGAAATGGATTTTTTCATAGAATCTTGAAAAGGACAAATTTTTCAAAAAAACATTCATTTCATAAAATTTATCAACGTAATTTCTATGTTTTATTTTTTTACGGATGTATTTGAATGCAACATTAGCTTAATATTATTCAACATAATTAAAAAATTTAAATAGTAATAATTATTATATATCATTATGGTTTAAAATAAATTTTTTATTAAATTTTTTATTTTTCTAAAAAACTGGTTTCATTATGTTTTTACAATCTCGTTTAAAACTAATTTCTACAACTTTGGGTAATTAAATATTATAAAATTTATTCCATATTTGGAATCTTTCCATTCAAAAATTTTAAGAAGATCCATTTCATTTTTTGACATAATTAATAGTAATCATGGTAAAAGTTTATCACTTTGGTAAAGGGAAAAATTGGTTAAATTAGGCTAAAAACTATGAGACAAATTCTAAAAGAAATAAAAAATTCCTTTATTCCAATTTATTTTTTTATTTATAATATATAAATCTATTATTCTTAAATATGAAATTTTTTCCTGTTTCTATTAATTACACCCTTTTTATTATTTTAGTTTAAGAATAGTTATCGAAGTTGACTATCTATCAGTTATTATGTTTTCATGATTTAGATGTAGATAAAAATGACATATTAATGAATATATATGCTAAATTTTGTTAATAATAAACTATAAAAATGGTATTGATTAATTTTAAGATTTATTTTTTTGTATAATTACCGATAACATTTTCAAAACATCGTCGCAACGCTTGTGAATGCAGTAGAAAAGTCATGTGAATGATTTAAAAAATATTTAAATTAATATGATTTGGATAAATTATTGTGTTACAATAATTTAATGTATAATTGAAATTTTTTATTTATGGTTTAATTATTTATAATTTTATTCAATTGTTTTATTGATTCCGTTAAAAACAGGTTTTTTAATAGTCCAAAAATGACATTAAATGATATATAATGATAAAAGGTATTTTATAAAAGTAATAAAATAATTATATTATATAATTACACAATTTAATGGTATTTTTTTGGTCTTATAATATTTTTCCCATATATTTTAAAATTTTAATATTTAATATTAAATTCATGTCCCATAAAATTGAAAAATTCAAAAAATTCCATGGATTTTTGCCAATAAAAATGAATTAGTTATACTTGTTCAAGAAACATATAAAGTATGTCTTCTCTCAAATATAATCCCATATAACTCTCTAAAAACCCTTTACCTAGGACCTAATACTCTATAATGACTATAAAAATCAACTCCAAATTAATTAAACTCAATCGAGATGGGGATATCAAAAGAGGAGTTATAAGTCGTAATCAATTAATTTGATGTTAATTTCTTATTATAACTCCTTAAAATAGTTAATATCCACCATGATATAATAAAATAATTATATTAAATATAATAAATATTATTTTTTTTATTTTAAAACTCTTTTCCATCACCTTTTCCATCCTCTGAAAAAAGAACACTCCACTCTTGTGTACATGCAGACTACCACATCCAAGAAATAGAAGGTAATACCAGATTCCTTGTAAGATTGATTTCACTTTGATTATCACATCCCAATAGAGAGGATAACTTTACTTAAAAAATAATATCTCTCATCTTAGACTTCATTCATATGAGATGGGTAGAATCTTGAGTAGAATCAGCATACTCAGCTTCAGTCATGCTAAGATTCAATAAATTTTGATTCATTGTATTCCCAATAACAGAACTTTTCCCAAAAAAAAACTCCACCAGATGTTAATATTCTATCATCAGTGTATCCTACCCAATCATCATCTAAATAAATGAATAGATTAGTATTGTCTAAGCCATCATACCTAATTCCAAAATTTGTTGTTCCATTGATATATCTGAGAATTATTTATCCAGTAATAAAATCTGATTCTTTGGAAGTACTCGAAAATCTTTCACATAAGGTAACAGTATAAACAATGTCAGGTCCTGAGGTAGTTAAATATAACAGTATTATAACTAGGTATTGAAACTCTTTTTTATCAATATACTTTCCTTCTCCATCATTGGACAACTTGGCACCCACTAAATTTATTGTGGAAACTAATTTCTAATTTTCCATGCCAAACATCATCAAAAGCTCTTTCGTAAACATTTCATGAGAAGTAATTTTTTTTTCTTCTTCTGTAAAATTTATAACACAAGAATTTATTTCATGTCTCCAAACATGTCCATTTCAAAAAACTTCTTCATTTATATAGAAAATATTTCACAAGATCATTAATCATTCCCAGCAAAGATAATGCCATCAATATTAAAAATTATGATTAGAGAGAACTTCTAATATTACTTGATGTAAATATTACTATCAACTCCTCATTTATTAAAACTCATCATCCTTATACAAGTATCCATCTTACAATACAATACCATTGGAGTTTGTTTGAGACCATACAAGGCATTCTTTATCTTACAGATATATCCTCCATATTTCCCAAAAAAAGCTATATAGTAGTTAAATGTAAACATATTCATTAAGATTCCCATTCATAAATGAGGACTTCATATCCATTTGAAAAAATGTGTACCCTTGTTGTTCATCAATAACAAGAAATGTTCTGAATGTTTCCAATCTAGAAACTGGATAAAAATACTCATCAAATTCAACACCTTCAATCTGTGAGAATACTTAGTACACTAATATTTACTTGTTCCTTCTCTCTTTGACTTACTGCTTAATCTTCTTCCAGAAAACCCATTTGGTACTAATAAAAAATTGTTCATTTGGCTTGGGTATGAGTTCCCAAGTATCAATTTTTTTCTATCTGATTAAACTCTTCATTCATCTCTTAAAATCATTCTGGATTCTCGAAAGCATCATTCACAATTTTTGGATCCACATTTGAATACAATGATGTATGTGTAAAAACATTTGTTATTCTTCTTGTTTTAACCCTCTGATGTTGATCACTATTAATGTTCTGAGCCTCCACTTTCTTCTTCATCCGATGACGATTTGTTCAAAATTCATCCACATCACATAAAATTGTTGACTCTGATTAATCTTCATGATTAATATTACCACTATCTATAGAATTATCATAATAATTAACAAGGATTTACTTATCCTTATCAACTTATATGTTAGATAAATATTTCTTTTCATTCACATAATTTTCAACAAAGTTTACATTAGCCGAATCAACGATTCTAGGTATTTCTTAGTTGAAACATTTATATCCTCTTCATTATGGATCATATCAAAAAAATCCAACATCTCTTCTCTTCCCAAATGTTCGAAGGTTTCCACCTTTATTATTTATAATTAATGGACTCCTAAAAACCCTAATTTCTTTCGAACATGGAGTTTTTCCATAAAACATTTCATATAGAGACATATCAGAACTTGGTCTTTAAAAAAATTACTTTTGAATATACATATATGTACTCATGGATTTCCTCCAATATTAATGAGAGAGACCATGTTCAAGCAACATTTTTCATCCCATTTCAACAATAAATCTATTATTTCCTTCAGTAACCCTAATTAGTTGGGTTGTATATGGTTAATTGAACTCATTCCAAATTATATGCCTCTCAAAAGAGTTTTTAAACTATTCATTCTTATACTCTCTACAATTATCATTTCACAACATCTTCACTGAATAATCAAACTCTTTCTCAGCATTCCTCCTGAAACACTTAAACCTTTTTAGAGAATTTGACTTATGTTTCATGTACATAACACAAGTAATGTGTCTAAATTCATTAATGAAATTGTTCAAATGCATATTTATATTTATTTATTATTGGCTCGTTGGCCCCCAAATATCATAGTGAATAAGTTCAAAGGGTCATTTTGAACAAATATCAACTCTTTTATTTGAATAATTTGTAAATATACCTTTATCACAAATAGTGCAACACCAACAACATCATCTTGATAATTAGGACATATCTTAGACATTGTCTCGTGTTTATAACTTCTACATGTTTCTCTAACACATATGTTCATTTCGTTTAGGACATAACTATATTTTATCTTCCATACTCATGTAACAAGAGTTCTATACTTCCCCAAAGTGGAACAAGTTCCCCTTTAAACATTGGACACTTATAACTAACTTTCCATCATCGTCAATTTCCACAATAAAACCCCATATTTTTTTAATATAACATTGTTTCCCTCATCACAGAGTTGTGAAACACACATCATATTTTGTTTCAGCCCATTAACATATAATGTTTTCCTAGATTTCATCTTTACATTCTGGAATATGGATGATCCAATACCTTTAATCCTCATAGATTCATCGTTTCCAAAATTCATTGTTCCTTATTGAAATTATTTCACATTATTAAACAACTATAAGTATCCTATCATATGAAAAGAACACCCATTATCAAGAATCCATGGATGTTGTGATTTTGAGGCTTTCAATGTGGTTTCTATAACTAGAGATTTTTGTTCTACCTTTTCATTATTAAATTCTAGATTATGGTATTTTAAGAACATTTTGATGTCCTAGAAACAAAAGGAGATATCCCTTGACAATATTTCCAGGTTATTCACATCTTTCGAAAATAGTTTCTATTGGTTGGAACATATTCTCAACTTTTAAACCATCCTTCTCAGATTTCTTTTAAACATCCTTCTCATACTTATTCTTTTGAGATGATTTACTCTCCCTCAGACCTTGTATTCCATAATGTGTAGAATAGTAGTAATATTGTTGGTTTAACCAAAACATATTTTCTGTTTGTCTAAATTCACCAAAATTCCAACAGTTAACATAAAATGAATATTTACCTCTGAAAAATCTATACATAGCATAGTTGTGAACATGATTATCAACATCCTTCTAAACAAAACATTTCTGACCATATTCCTTCTTATTTTCAATCGTAACTTTCTTCTTTAGCTCATAATTCTATTCAAACTTATCAGAACCAGAAGTAGTAGATATTTTTCTAGACATGATATTTTTTTTTAATTCTGAGTTTTTGGAATTATTAACTTTGGCCACATACATATCATTTCGATCATTGTTTTTATCTGAACCAGTTCCATCTTTCTTCTTAATTATTTTAGGTAACTTTTATTTCTCCTTCATTGAGTCATTCTTGATTGAACATTCATCATCTTTGGAGATAGAGTTTTTAAAACTTATATTTCTTTCCTCATTATCAAAAATCATTATTTGGAAAAGTTCTAAATCTTCTTCTTTTTCCTTCAACTGTACTTCCAGATGTTCATTATGATCTTTTTCACTCTCAAGAGAATTTTTTAGATCATCAATATATTTTAACTGTTGTACATTCTCATCAGGAAAACCATCTCGATTGTTTAATGTTGAATTTTCGTTTATCAACTTCAAGCATTCCTTATCAATCCATATGATCTTTCTCAAACATTCTTTCAACTCTTCTTTTAGATGATATTAAAGTTGTGTTTCTTCTTCTTTAGAACTCCTACTTCCATAATATTTATTATTCGTTAGGGTAATAAAGGTATTCTTTCCAGCTTTCTTTACAAATTATTTTTTGGATTCAGATTCACTATCCTCTTCTTCATCATATTTATCAAAAAATTATTTTCATTTAATTTGAAGAACATTTTATCCTTCCTTATTCCAAAATATTTATCTTTATCACCCTTTTTCATCCATAACCTTATTGGAATTTTTTAATCTTCATCACTGTTTTCTTCTTTCTTTATTTGAGGATAGTTAGCCACAAATGCCCAATGGCTCCACATTCTAAAAACTCCAAGGGGAGTTTCCCCTTGTATTTCCCTACACCTCCTTTAACATTATTTAATAATAAGAATAAAATTTCATAA
Organism: Viscum album; assembly: GCA_963277665.1. Classification (NCBI taxonomy): domain Eukaryota; kingdom Viridiplantae; phylum Streptophyta; class Magnoliopsida; order Santalales; family Viscaceae; genus Viscum; species Viscum album. The sequence goes on from OY728132.1 coordinate 882,110,447, forward strand.
AAAATTTGACATACCTCATCTTTAGAATATGATTCACCAGCATTATCATCAATAAGAAGTTTCCTCGGCATCTCTTTCTTTACCGCCTTGAAAGACATTTTCTATCAACTTTTGTTTTTATCTTCATACTCTTCTCCTTTATCATTTAATATGTGTTGTGAGTGATGTAAAAATAATATAGAGATAATGTTTCAGGGTCTCTATCATCCAATATGAAACTTTAAAATCAAACTAGTCAGGAAGAATTATCAAGATCTTTTCAACAACTATTGAATCCTCCAACTTTTCACCAAGACATCTGATTGTAATAAAAATATTCATTACCTTCGTAAAAAATTACCCAATAGATTCAGGCTTTCCCATTTTCATGTCTTCATACTTCAACCTCCATATTTAATGATTTTAATTCCTCAAATATTTATTTCTTTCATAGATGTTCTTTAGCTTATCCCATATTCCTTTATCTATAGTGACACATTTCACTCTTAAAAAATCACCCTGTTAAATTGATGAGAGTAATTCATTTAATTATCTTCCATCATTCTCAAGATTCTACTTATTGACAGTTGTAAGAGGAACCTTTCCATTAATAATGGGAACTCCATCTTTTGTAGCTTCATGAACTTTATACCCAAGATATATAAGATAAGGCATCATTTTATCTTTCCAGATATGAAAATTCTTCCATTAAATTTTTTAAATCCGCTTACTATCCACACAATTCATATTATCCTTCACAAAATATATTAAAGACAACAAAAAAGAATAAATGAACGGAACCGCTCTTGGATACCAATTAATGTTTCCATGTCAGATCCAAGTATCACTAAGAGGGGGAGGGGGTGAAGTAGCTATATCTTTTTCTTTTATCTTACTTTTTTTATACAAACATCACCATCTATTAAGAAGTTACATCCCTAAAAAACACCATAAAAACATACATCCTTTGAAACACATGATTTACAAGGTTTACTACTCAACAAGTGTAGTTACATGCTTTAATGGGTACAGATACAATCCAGTACCACACAATTCACTAGAAAATAATCATTTAATGGGGAATACAAAGAGTATCTTATACCCTTACACTCATGTAGAACATGGAAAACAATATTCAAGCACGTGTGCACCCGCTTATCACAAATAAGGAAAAACAATGTATCTGTGCTTCTTAATCATATTTCAAAGTTTGATCTTTCAAAACAATTCTTCTATTTCCTACCCAAATGTGGTAAGAAGTACCTTGAAAATAACATTCTATTTGTGCTGAACAAATATATTTGATGCTTCCTTTTATGTGTCTTACACAAAACTTTTATACCCCAAGTGCAATATTTGGCTTTTTTCGTGAAACACCTCTTGCGTGCAACATCAATCTTATGCTCAACTTATCCTCTTAGGTGCAAATTCCCCTTTTTATGTGCCACTATATTTCAATCGTGCAAATCACTATACATAAATTTATTTCATGCTACAGTGCTTAGGATTTCTCTAAGTTTCTAGCTACTCATATGGGAGTGGTCCACCTCTTATTTAATGGCATCACTGACCCCCATGTACAAAAACCCAAATGCAACGCACGAGATCCTGATGCGTCACAAAAAACACCATTTAATGCCACATTGGGTACTTAAGTATTTTTGGAACTAAACTCATCTTTTATGCACTTATTGAATCTCTCATGAACTTTATTCCTTTCCCATTTTTTGAGGTTCGGAACCTGAATCATGCCTTGTGCGCAAAATTCCAAACTCCCTTCAATATTACATGAAAAAAACAATATTTTGTGCATTTCTTTCTTTTAATGGATAATAATGTTCGAATCATGGAACTAATATTGTGAAAAACATATAAATAAATATTCAAACTTGTGCACAAAATTCTTTGCAAAAAATAAATTTCTCCATCACCCACTATTCAGCAACAAAAATTTGGTAAGCACTGGAAAACGGTTCCGACATAAAATCTACATCGGTAAGAACACAAATGATACTTAATTATCATCTGGATTACTCAAAAAACAATTTCATTCATCAGAAACCATACCTAGGATGATATATAGTATTTGATCGAACACCTTTAGCATCATTATATTTTAAAAATAAAATAATTCAAATTCACTATCTTTCAACAACACCATTCATTCCAACCAAAACTGAATATGATTGGCATCAAAATTTCTCCCCCTTTCCATCATAAGGCTTGAATCACAAGTTTTATATACGTATGATATTTGGGAAATAAAAATCCACAATGCATTGTCTTATTTTAATGTCCTTTAAAAAGTGAATTGATTTATATTCTTGGACATCAAAAGGAAACACTCTACAAAACAAAACTCTTATTACACACTTCTCTATCAAAAATTGTCTCAAAATGTTGTAAATTTGGACCAAGAGTCTGTGAGATTGTTTTATGGAAATTGTGTTATGTGTTTCGAGTTCATCTTTTAGTCCATCAACAATAGTTTTGCTGTCACGATCATTATATCATTACACCAAGACATTGATACCATGATATTTGACTTGTTATATTAAAACATTGGCTATAGGGAAACTGATGTTACATGCATTATATAGGAATGAGTAGTGTCTTCTATATCACTCTTTAATCAGATCTCTAGATATACTAATTGATTGTGGTAAATCATGTTTAATTTCATGATTCCTCTACGAATTATTTCATCCAATGTTCTACATCATAATCATTGGGATGACCCCGTCTGTTATTATGTGTCGATGCATGGACATTCCCATGAGGTGATACTTCCTAGTGGAGGACCAACTATACCACTACCTATTGACAACACCGGCAGAGAATATGGTGGTCCTGGCGGTGATCCTTCTTTAGGGCCCCACAGGAGGATAATAGTGTTTGGTTAACCAGTTATATGGTGAGGTGAATCTACGATGTTCAGAGTTTGAGTGTCTTTTCAGAGAGGATTTCTCTTCATCTACGCAGAGGTATGTATGTATCCAAGTGATTTTGTAGCTCCAATAGGGAAACACGAAAGTAGATGAGTATTCATTGTGTTTTACTAACCTCTCTAGGTACCTTATTGATATATTTCACAACTAGTTCATTAGGGATCATATCTTCAATAGAGGGCCACATAGTGACATCTACAATAGTGTTTTATCTCTATGAATTCTTAATCTTATTGTGGTTCTAGCGTGAAATATGGTGGTTGAGAGTTTCTTGGTTGAGTAGATACATCCATTGGATTCTGGTAGAGGGAAAGAAGGAGTTGATACCTTAGAAACAAGGAGCATGTGGCAGTCTTAGGGATTGAGATGTTTCTAGAGGAGGTTCCAAGATAGATTATATATGGTTCAAGGATATCAGAATAAGTCCATTAAGTATAGGGAAAGGTGATTACACTTAAGTGATGGAAGGATAATTATTCCCTGAGATTTTCCTACCCATCATACAGCTGACATAGAAACTATGGATGGGCTATTGTGGAAGTGGAAATGGGAGGATATAGCAGGTTTGTAAGTAGGAGGACATGGTAGAGGATATAGGAGAGAAGAAAGTGGTAATAGATGATTTGTCGTGTTAGCACCACCACCACCACCACCATGTGGTCTATTCCATGCTGAGGGAGCTAGAGGATAGGGTGGGGACATCTGTAGGCAATGAAATCTTATTACCTAGAGTCTCTAAGAATGATTCAAGGTATGATATGTTTCTTTTCTAGATTATCTATAGTAATATTAGAAACATGTTCTAGTTATTACATTATATCCACAAATTACTGTTCAAGACATAGAGATTTATATTGAGCCTTTGGCTAGACCCTTACGCTTGGAGACTCCTACTTGATATGAATCAACCATCATACACTAGGGCCAACATTATGTCCTAAATCTCAGAGGTGATAGTTTCTATTGGGATCTATTTGAAACTTGGTGAGACCTTTCAAAATAATCATAGGTTTAGAGTTGTTATCAATAGTTCATTCCCAGATTAAATGTTTCAGGTGGAGGAAGCGATGTGTCTATAGTGACGATACTAGGATATCCTTTATTGATGAAAAGGAAACCTATGAAGTGCAGTATGGACAAATACATGTGAGGGTTTATCCGTTTAATAATAATAAGTTTGACATGTTGTAAATTAATAATTATTATGTTTCTAATTATGGAATCCTTTTTTTTTCAAATTCAAATAGCATAATTGAAATAAATTAATTTAAATTTCACCTTGCAGACAGAACGATAATGTGGGGTTTTAAGGTAAAAATGTCCAGATATTAGCTATGATTTTATAGTAAATTTCTATGTAAAATTGATACCAATGACCTACATTTGATTAATTGATAAATATATTATATAATTAAACATTAAAACCAATATAAATCATAATTTATCCTTATAAAAAATAAAATTAAAAATTAGTTTTGAACTAATATTCAGTATTTTTATATTCATTAAAAAATTAAACTAAATAAAGAAAATCAAAAAATTAACCCAAAAATAATTTTCTATGAATTTGATTTTGGTGGTGAGGATATAGAATATAGTTGTAGAGTTGGTTTAATGTCCTGACCCCTAAATCCTGGAGTTATTGAATTAATTTATTACATTGGCATGACTATAGGGAGTCAAATCTTGAAGGATTATTCTGTTTAGCATTCATGGGAATAAATACTACAAACATGTTACCAATAATACATTGTAAAACATGAAATAAAAAAATGGCAAAAAAATTACATAAATTACATCCTTGAATGCTAATTCAATTATTTATTCTGTATAACATGGGGAAAGGAAGCATAATAAGTGTGAGCTCAAATAACCATAAATTATATTAATACAGAAGAAATAATTAATGAATGGAAATAAACTAAAATAGGAAGGAAAATAACTAATAAAACATTCCATTCAAATAACTAGATAAGTGAAATTCAATATGTCAAACTATGAAACTAAAATACATTCCATTTAACCAATTAACTATAAATTAAATGTATTGATAGATATGTCAATGAAAAATATCATGGTTGAATAATAACTAAACCATCTATGAAAAAAATTATGAATTATTGGAAATAATTTCTTAGGCCCATGAGGGAGTATAATTCCATGATCCATCCTCCCTAAATTTTAAAACTACATGTTAAAATATTTTAAAATTGGAAAATGTAATCATCTCACGAGATCAAGTCAATGCACCGAGGATCAATATAAAGTCTAGCCTACACCCATAATTGAATTCCAAAAAAAATCATCATATCAAATAAAAAATTTAATCAATTTCAAATATTCCTTATAATATATCCATATTGAATAAAAGATACTGATTTATCAATAATTCCATATTTAATAAAATAAATGTCAAAATAAACACAGCATGTAAAATGATATATGGTTTAGGGAATAAAAATATAAATCATTTGAAAATAGAAATATTCAATGAAATTTGCAATTAACAATTATTGAAACCATTTTATGATTTCATTATAATGTTATAATCACAAAATGAGGTAATATTTCCTTGATAATCATTATGAAAATTCTTGAAGAGAATAATACAAAAACATTCCAAAGTGTCACATACCACTTTGAAGCATTTAAATCATAATACCCATGAAAGTATGACATTAAATGAAACTTTTAATTTCATTAAAATAACTATATTCATTCTATTTTGTGTCAAAGGGTAGTATATATATAAAATAAAAGTGATTTGGTGCATTAAAAATAATTAAGTCTCAATGGAATGTAAATTGAGATTATATCCCTTTTCTTAACCTTCCTTCTTGTGGTGTGGTATTTATCCTCCTTTATAGTTTTTAAAATATGTTAATAAAATATAACATTACTATTCGAATATTAAGTATATCATATATTAACTTCTTATATTATATTATTACCCATTTGTTAACTATCTTATATTATTTTGACTATTTTGGGTGTTAATTGCATAGTTTTCTCAAGTATATTTTTACTTTTTGTTTGTTGTTTTCCTTAATTATATCACTATTTCGTCATCTCAAAAATTTAAAAAAATATTTAATTATCATATATATTCAGTAAATATTCATTTATAATAATTATTACTGTTTGGAGATAATAAATGAAATGCACCATTCCTGGAGGCAGTTGGTCTTACGTATGCATGAACGCTACTTTCATTTCATTTTCGTATTAAAATAATGAAAAGTTAATGATAAATGTTTATATTTTAATTACAATATAATAGATATTTTATATATTTTACATATATTTATTAATATTATCCTTAATGTGTTCCATGTATAGTGTGAACGAATCATATCACTTTGGGTATGTTGTAGTCCACACTTCCACAAACAAAATCTATCGTATTTAAAAAAATGGAATGTATATAGTTATGTATTATACAAGAAATAAAAAAGAATAAATCAATTATAAAAATCATATATATCATATATAAATTCAGTTTCCAACATAATTTCCACCATGATAGGTGGTAAAATAAAAAATTAACAACCTTCATTTCATGAGACAGTAGTTCACCGTACATAGAAAAAATATGTTCGTTACCCATTAGATGGATGTGTGTATATGTTTAGTTCTAAACCATAGGATAATAAAGTCTCCATATATTTATAACACTAATTTTTCTACATTAGTGTGGAATAAGGATATTTTAGATAGTCTAAATGGAAATAAAACTAAATAGATTGAGAGAAGATGTTACCTGTTAATAGGGTTACTTGTTTTGGTTTTTACCAAAAAGATTTGTTAGATGAATTTATTACCAATGGGACGAATCTAGGATTATAGTAGATATTATAAGTTGATATTTTATCAGATCTTTTTCTATCAATGTTATCTTTATATTTGTTAAGAAGTTAGAGGAGAGGTGTCTTTTTTATAGTGGAGGAGGCGTGGTACTCTTGTAATTTTTGGACAATGGAATTACATATAACTTTTCATATTTACATCAGAACCAATAATAGAACAAATTATCAAAAATTTAACACAGGTTTTAAATGGTTCTATAAAATGGCATTTGGACATGTTTCTACATCATTTGGGCCCTTATGATTGAGGTTTAGTCCTTTATTAAGCTTAATTTACCTTAATAATTGTAATAAATTTTTATTAAATTTACTGATATTTTTGGTCCAAAAATATGCTTGACATGTTGGAAATTTAAAATTATTATGTTTATAATTATGAAATCCCTTTTTTCAATTTCAAATCTCATAATTGATATAAATTAATTTTAATTTCACCCAACATACTGCACAATAATGTGGGGTTTTAAGGTTAAAATGTCCAAATATTGGCGATGTTTTTACAGTAAATTTCTAAGTAAAATTGATAACACGGACCTACATTGAATAAATTAATAAATATAGTATATAATTAAATATTAAAACAAATCTAAATCATAATTTATCTTTATAAATTAATAAAATGAAAAATTATTTTTGAACAAATATTCAGTATTTTACTATTATTTAAAAAATTAAACTAAATAAAGAAAATCTAGAAATTAAGCCAAAAATAATTTCTATGTATATAAATAAAATATTAATATTATTATATATATTTAATTTATAAAAGGGTAAAAAATTGGGTATAAGTTGGGTTCTCCATCCAAATGCAGAATAACTACCTTTATAAAAAAATGTTTTTTATGTGTAATATTGGTGATGATCTTATCTAAATCCTATAAAATATATTGGATGAATATAAAAAAATATTTTATTGAAAAAAATAATATATATATACATATATATATATATCTTGAATACCAATCAATAATTATAATTAATTTAATTTATAAGCGTAAAACAGTTTTGTGGGATTAATATTTTCCCATATATTCAATCGGGCTTCATATTAATTTCTATTTAATTTGTAACATGTGATTTCATTTTTTATTTTGTCAACCATATATTTTCCTATGATAGTTAATACCATTCATAAATTCTATTTTAATTTCCAGGCTAATTATTATTAAATAATGACAATTCAGTAATATATTGTTGTTCCTTTTAAACATAGACTTCTGTGTACTGCAGACTGTTGAAGAAAGTCACTTATGTATATAACACATGATAACTTGATTTTCCATGAATTTAAATATATAAATTATATTTAATATCATTAAAATTTTAAATATGTTAATTATTCATGGTATATTATATCCCCTTATGCGCTTAGCGATGATTGTCATACATGTTATCGAATAAAATGTTTCACATTAGAATTTTGGGGTATTACATTCTCACCACCTTAATTAAATTATGTCTTGGAAATTTATACTTGATCTCCGTTATATAAGGATTTATAATAAACTATTTTTCAAAACCCTACATATTGGATAAGAATAATAACAAATCTTTTTAATTTGATAGAAATGAATTTTAATTGGTCTGGTAACTAGGTTCCCTAGTAGGAGAATACTACTGGGAAATGGAGATATGGTCAGAGAAGAAACATATAACCATCATGTTCTAATGAAAAGTTATAGAGACTATGGTGTGGAGAATGTTAAATAAATCACAAGGTGATTAATATACGATGATCTAATGGTCCATTTGATTCTTTGTAAATGAAGGTACCAGGAAATCATTTTTGCTTCAAACCAAATTTTTCTGTAGTTAATCGATTTTTCAATCTAGGTAAATATACATTTCTATAAATATAATTCTCCACTTTATTAAAACATGAACTATTTCTACTAATCTCTTAGTATTTGAATCATTTTATAGTGAATTAATACATTAACATATAAAATAACATCCAATTATCAACTATTTTATAAACTATTAAATTTTATAAATTATTATGATCCAACAAATTCGAAGGAAGGTCTCTAAATCTCAAAAATGAATGTATCATTAGTATTTAATATTTATGAAATTCATATTTAATCATAACATACAAAATACGTGAACAAACTTATCATGAATTATCTTAAAATTTTGAAATAAATTTAATTAACATAATACCTTATTAGAAACATTCATTCGTCATTATTATTTATGTAAGAAACATGTTACTAGATATATTCCGGAAATCTAAAAGTATTGTAAACTCCATCAACTACAACATAGGATACTTGTTAACAAGTTGATATTAAATTCCATGGTAGTCTAGAATTTACCAAATATATCATTTCTACATCACTATATAATCATTAGGAACACATTAAGGGTAAAAATCCAATCAATCCAATGTGTTCTGAAAAGTTTATCTTTCTACTAAATAAAATTTCATAGTAAGTTTCATCATATGATCTCAAAATTATTACTAAAAAACTAATGAATTTAAATACATATATATTTCATAAATCATATTATGGGAACATCATAAGTAAACTAATTTGACAATATATTTATTAGATAAAAATACTGAAGAACCTTAATCATTACACTTCACTTCTGTTATAAATATATGCATGGCCTTGACCCCTTATATTATTCTGATGTATATTATCTTGATTCATGGGGAATATTTTTTAGTATATCTTCATTTTTTTAGTTACATCACCAAATATCCTTGTTTTCCTTCTTCCCATTTATTTTTTTCTAGGTGGAGTTTGTCTTCGTACTTATAACATACTCCCAATTCATTCAAGCATTTACTTGGGAGACACTTCCCATAGTTATCATAGGTGGGAAAATCCTTCTTTCCATTATTCCCTTTATATTTTATTTTCCCTTTCTTTACCTTCTTCTCTTACTTTACACTTAATCCAATGTACTTGGAGAATTAATTCTCTTCCTTGATAGCACATAATACTATCTCTTTGTTGGATGAAAAATTTTGGGAGACCAGTTACCTTTAGAGACATAGTTTGAGACCTTCAATTAAGTGGTGAATCATGAACTCAATGATACATATATAATCCATAGTATACATAGTTATCCATGTAAAGGAAGCATCATAATCTAAAACACTCTCTTCTTCCTTCTTATTTGAGACAAGTAACATCCTCTCCGTTACAATTTTCTAATCATGACGAATGTATTTATTGAATAAATTATCTTTAAATGCTTACCATTAAATGTCATCTATTTATTCTCCATCCCTAGTATTCTGGATCAAGGTCCACCATTGATTTGCTTCACCCTGCAAACAATAGACTGTAAGTGTAACCTTTTCAATTTAATTGCATCTTAAGGATGTAAATATCTTCTACAAAGACTTAATCCACTTCATAGCTTCAATTGGATCGGTAGTCCCACTAAATGATGGGGTCATATGTTATATTAAGTGATAAAAAATAGAATATTATCTTTAAAAAATAGGTTTCTCCATTCGAGGAATGTTATTTTTTCTAACATGACTAAGCTTCCCTAATATATCTATAACATGATCAGTTATAATACTTGCTACATTAACTTCCTCGTTAGAGAAATATCTACATTTCCCTGAGTATTGAAAAAATTATTTTTTCTAGGAATCATTTATAAAAAAATATGATATACAATATTAGATACAAAAATTATGAACATAGTATAACTCTAAATATGGTATAGCACATAACAAAAATTTATCCAATGTAAATCCAAGAATAATAAAATTTGGTTTCTCTATCAAAATATTTACTTTCAAATTCTTTATAATGGCAGGTATAGAAAATGTGAACTATCCTAATCATATCCAATGGGAGTGTCATAACATGTGTTCAATAAGGCGTTTTGTAATGTACCAGGGTACAATGAATTTGGGACAACACACTAGGTTAAATTTTTTACTCACAAGTACATCTATTCTAGAACCATGTCCACTTGTAGTATGCATACATTGATGTATTTCTAGAAATACCCTAAAAATATATACCTTATCAAAATTATATTATGTTATTCGATACTTATCCTAAAATTATATAATAGGGTTTTACTCCATAATCTATGTTTTCTAAATCTAGTTTTTAAGGTTGATATTAAGTATCTATTTATTCTAACTGTAATGGCAAGAACCCAGAAACCTAGAGTCAGTGCATTAATTTATTACATTGTCATTATTACAAGGAGTAAAATCTTGAAGGACCAATCAGTTTAGTAGTCTTTTAATTATAGATTACAAAAATTATACCCATAATAAATTGTGAAATATTAAATAAAAACATGATACATAAAAATAAATTGAACAACATTCTTTAATGCTTATTCAATGATTTCTTGCACATAACCTGAGGAAAGGAAATATAATAAGGGTGAACTCAAATGCTTATTAAGGGTAATTAAAATATAATAAATAATTACTTAATCGATAAAACCAACATGGAAAGGTAAATTACTCATAACACATATCATTCAAATAAGTAAATAATGAAAACTAAATATAGAAAGCTAAAAAAGGTAAATACATTCCACTAAATCAATGAACTGAAAATTAAATGTATTCATAGATTTGTTGATGAAAAATATCATGGATGAATAAAAAATGAACTATATTTGAAGGAAATTCTTTTTTATAAGAAGTCATGTCTTAGGCATGTGAGGATATATAATTTCAAGATCCATCCTCTAGACAGTTTAAAACTATAGGTAGAAACCTATTTAATTTGTCCAACATAATCATCTCATGAGAACCTGTTGATGAATTAATGGGCTACATAATGTTCGGGATCCACCATTAATTTCTTGTACAAATAACTCCCCATATCAAATAATCAATTTTACTAATAGACAATATTCTTTATCAAATATTTGAATTGAATAAAAGGTAATTATTTATCAATAATTCCCAGTTAATCAATTGACAATCAAAGTAAATATCATATGTATAATGATATATGGTTTAAGAAATATTAATATCCATAATTTGAATATATGAGTATTACATAAAATTTCCCATGAAAATTTATTACAACAAAATTATTGTTTAAATAAAAAGTCCACAATCACAAAAGGATGTGAGATTGAAAAGATAATCAGTTAGAACAATCTTGAAGAGAATAATGTTTAAACATTCCAATGCATCTGATTCCACTTTAAAAAATTTAAATCATAATCTCCATGATGTTAGGAAATTAAATGAAAATTTTAATATTATCATAATATGTAGATTCATGATATTATGTATCAATGGAACTTATATACACCATATAAAAGTGATTTGGGGCATAACAATAAATAAATCTCAATGGAATGTAAATTAAGATGAAATACCTTACTATAATCTTAATTTTTATTTTCTAGTCTATATAATACCTTTTAGTGGTTTAAAATATGTTACTAACTTATAAAATATCAATACTCATATTCATATTATCATATATTAACTAATTATATTATCTAATTAACTGTTTGTTAACTATCTTTCATTATTTCGACTATTTCAGGAGTTAATTGCATAGTTTTCTCTAGTAATTTTGAATTGTTATTTGTATTACTTATCAATTCGATCATTATTTCATCATATACAGAAAATCAATACATGATTTAATTGTCATATATATTTAGTGCATATGTATTTATAATAATCTATAATGTTTAGAGCAGTGAAATGAAATGCACCGTTCCAGGAGACGGTAAGTCGTACATACGCAAGAATGCTACATTCATTTTTTCAAACTAAAATCCTGAAACATAAATGATAAATATGTGAATAATAATTATATTATAAAATATTTAAATTTTATGTTACATAGATGTATTAAAATTATCCATAATATGTTTCGTGTTCAGCTTTTACAAATCTCATTGCATTTGGTGGGCGGTAGTCCAAACTTTCACAAATGATGTTATCATATTTACACAAAATGGGATGTATAGATTTATGATTTATAAAATAATTAAGTAATTATAAATAAATTTTAATCATCATATATATCATATATAAATATATTTTTCATCATAATCTCCTCTAAGGGAGGTGGTAAAGGAAAAATGAACAATCATCATTTCTTGGGGTAGTATTTCGCCATACAAAGAAATTGTTTGTTCCTTACCAATTAGATATAGGTGTGTGAATGTTTAGGTATATCCGTTAGAATAAATACATATTATTATATTCAGAATAATTTTTTTCTTACCTGAGTATGTAAAAAATATATTTGAGGGTGTAGAGAATGAAAATTAAACTAATGACCATGAGAGAATATGTTACCTCTTAATTGGGTAACTTCTTTTGGTTTGTACCAAAATTCATCATTGGATTTCATTATATCCAAGGGTAGGATTATATTATGAGGGTTGGTATTATTAAGATCTATGTTTTATATCTTTATTGATCCAATGTGTATTAATATGTGTGAAGATGTAGGAGTAGAGGCGACATTTTATAGTGGATGAGGAGTAACACTATTGTAATATTTTGACAATAGAATTACATACACATATTTCAATTTGAATTTGATTCCAATAATAGACCCAATTAAATTAAATGGATTATAGTGTTTATATATGACCATAAATATTATTTTGTAAAATCTTATAAGTAATTTAGACTCTTAAGATTGAGGTTTAGTCCCTTATTAATCATAATTTTACCTTAATAATTGTAATAAAATTTAATTTCATTCCCTAATTACTTGGTCCAAACCTAAAATTACCATTTTATAAAAAATAAATTATACTGATTTCAGATATTTAATCCATTATTCCAAATTAAAATCACATAATTGGAAAGAATTAATTTAAATTTAATCTCGTAGATGGATGAAAAATTAGGATTTTTATGGTAAAAACGTCCTAATGATTTCTAGGTTTTTATATTCAATTTCAAATTAAAATTGATTCAAATGACATAAATTGGATTAATTTATAACAATATTATCTAATTATACTTTAAAAATAATCAAAAAAATAATTTATCCTTATAAATAAATTAGATGAAATTTAAATTTTGAACTAAAATTGTTTATTTTTTAATATTCGTTAAAAAATGAAGCTCAATTAAAAAGTACCAAAAATTCACATGAAAATAAATATTATGTTCTTATTTAAAAGACTGAATTTATTTTGATATATTAAATTTATAAAATGGTCAAATGGGAATTAAAATTGTTTGTCCTTCCAACGGCAGGAAAACTACGTTTATAAAAGTATTGTATGTTATATGTAATATTAGGTCTGATATTATCTCAATCCTATGAAATATTTTGGAAGAATATCCAAAATATTTTATTTAATATAATATATATTTATATATCACATTAATACCACTCACTAGTTGTAATTAATATAATTTATTAGGGTAAAACTTCTTTCTGAGAATAATATTTTCCAATATATTCAATCAATTTTCTTATTCATTTCTAATTAATTTTTAAATAATTAATTCATTTTATACTTTAGTAATATGCAGATTTCAATAATATATTTAATATTATTCATAAAATCCAATTTCATAGCTTTTTTATGAATTATTAAATAATAATAATTTAATAAATATTATTTTTTGGTTAAAACTTGACCTTGTTAGTAGTGCAAGCTATCGAATAAAGTCACTTGTGCCTCTAAGAAATGCTAACTCAGTGATGAATGAATTTCAATACATAAAATATATTGAATCTATTTATAATAGTGAATATATTATTTATTCTATGGATATTATATTCCCTTCTTCATTTTGTGATGTGTGTCATACACTTTATCAAATATAATCATTTACTTTAGAATTTTGGGGTTTCAATGTTTTTCTCTCAATTCCTAATTTACCAGTACGTGAAGGCTCAACCCCATGTTCTAGTGGGTTTTGCATAACCCCTTGAGGTGATGAAATGGAAGTGGGATGGTATTAATCATGAAATCTGTGAGGGGATTACCACGTATGTCTAGGGGACATGATGTTATCTGGGTGATCAAAGACCGAATCACCAAGTCGACCCATTTCATAGAAATTTAGGGGAAAAGTAAAATAGAGATATTGAAATGCCTTTAAATTCTATATATAGTATGACTCCATGGATTTCCATTGAATATGTTTTCAAATTGTGATGCTCGGTTCACATCCAAAATGTGGAATGGATTAAAAGAGGCATTTTTTTCATGGATACTTTTAATAATATCGTTCCACCCCCAAATTGACTCTCAAACAAAGAAGACTATTCTGGATCTAGAGGAAATCTATTAGGCTTGTATTTTGGATGTTATATGTAGTTTAGAAGATAACCTACCACTGGTGGGGTTTTTTATACAATAGTACTTACCATTTCACTATCCTTATGTCATCATTCGAGGCTTTGTATGGGTGACGCTATAGTTCCCCACATTGGTGGACTGACCCAGGATAATTATTCATAATGAGACCATAATTTGGGTGAAAAACTACTTAGATAGTGTAGTTCATCCATGATTTGATGAAGATTTCATAGTGTATTAATATTTCTTATAGGTCCAGACAACAGATTACTTTGATGTTTGAGGAAGGAGATCATGTCTTTTCACCTCCACATGGACTACAGAGGCTTGGCTAGGGTGGAAACATATCTATGAGATTTTTTCTCCCTTTCAAAAAACTATTTATAGTTTCAAGGTGGTATACCACGTAGCTCTACCTCCGTAGTTTGGAAGGGTAGAAAATAGCTGCCATGTATCACAGTTGAGGTGGTATGTGCATGATCCATCACATGTAATCGACTAGGGTGAGATGTACATAGAGTGTGAAGATACAATTGATGAGTACCCAATAAATTTTGGGGATCAGTAGGAGAGTATCATTCATGGGTGATCAATTCAATTAATTAATGTCTTGTGGCGGCATGATAATCTAAAAGATAGCACATGGGTGTGGGATGCTCAAATTTTTTCTCAGTACCCATGTCTATTTATGCAGCCCTTTTTTGGATTTTTCTGTGTGTAAATCCCTAAAGGGGGAGAATATAATGACTCATATTATCAATTTATTTTTTTTGTATATTGTATGGATTATTTTTTAGACCAGTCACTAAGACGACGTGCGATACTGACGCCATGTGTGCTTGGAATAATTGATTAAAATATATTAAATATTTTAAATGGCACTCAAAATTAGTTTTCCTGAAAAAGATGAATAACACTCTAATGTTGGCATATATTATAAATCTATTGGAACTTTCAAGTCTAGAACATGGGTTTTACCCTAGGTGTGACTTTTCATTTGATGGTGCATTTTCTTTGTGTAGAATTCATCATGGGTGCCAAAATGAATAATATAATTAAATTAATTTGCCTCATAAACCTAGGGTCACTTGAGATCCCTTGGAGGGAGATTTGGAGAATCTCACTTAGTCGAACGACAACTGAATTGTAGATGGATGATAAATATGCAATAGAATCAAAAGATCTCACAAATGAAAATGACCCACATAGATCATCATTAGATATTGATCCAAATTAAAGTAGTATGTTTTTATATGGATTCATTAATTGTTTATAATTTCTACGTTGAATGAAAATCAATTAATGAAAACAAAATGATCTAAATTTTGATCATCATGAGGGATTTTTTTATTTTGGAGGTTATTTAAAGAGAATTATAATTTGATATTTGATTCATAAATTTTATTAATAATGGAAATAGATCCAAATCAACACAAATATATATTTAGGTTTATTCATATTAAGTTATACTAGTGCGTTTCTCCCCCAATTATTTTTTCAACGTTGGCATTCATTGATTTTCATGTGGTTCGGCATTTCATGATTGATCAATCATTGTGAACTAGATTCTTGGTTAAATGATCTAATATCATAAATTTTATATCATCATGACTCAAAAGTGTTATAATGAAAGAAGTGGTGTCAAATCAGATGGATTTGGATACACGATTTTGTGTTGTTTAGCATTATCTAGTGTGAAATGACGAATGAAATGAATATGCATTTTCTGAATAGATTTGAATTTTGAAACATATTGATCATTTATAAAGATGTTGGACTGAGAATTATCCTTTATTTTTCAAGAAGGCATATCCTGAATGGTTGCTGGAGCATCAGAGAAGTCACACAGATTTCAGATTTCAAAATTATGAAAAAATACGCACTATAAAGCATATATCTTGGAGCGACACATTGTGTGGTCCCTCTAGGCAGTGGATAGGGTTTTAGAGAATGTTTAGTATCACACAGTGTGTGACACCTATCACACAACATCTGGTATCTCCCTGGTGACTATGGATATACCTTAGAGGGTACATGAACACAGGTTCGAATAAATGAATTTGATCATTCCATATATGGACATGTCCGAGATCAGATTACACAAGCTATGATTTGTACAAGTACATAGGGAATGGGTAGATGTGAAAATACATGTACTCAAAAAAGGGGTAGAGTTCATGATAATCCTACATGTTGTGTACTTCTACATGGACACATACATATCTTGAGACAATGTCCATTTTCAAAAGAAGAATCTAGGGTCAAGAAAAAAGTGTGTAACCCTAAAACACTCCATGTACTCATTAAATGTTTTCTTGAATCTATTTTCTTATGTATATTAAATATGTTTCATTAGTGTGAATTCCCCTTGTCCATTGCATGAGAGTTGTTATTGAATCATTTCTAACAGATAGGATGTTCATCCCGTCATTAGGACTCCTTGGATAGAGTGGTTGGAATCCCTATGTAAGTCCCAAAGTGAAAACCTCTATTCATTTTCAGTCCTAGGTGGATTTCTCGGTATCTTTGTGACCAATACTATGTGGGTGCCTCTCCTTTAGTTATATGGGAAACCCCATATTAAGTTATTGTTATCGCCCCATTTTCATGGGAGTGGTCATCATATGTGTATCACATCACTTTGAGCTTGTAGAGTGTACTTTAATGGTAAGGCCCATAGAAATTACCTCATGGATGGATTTCATCAGTGTCATCGAGTCAAGAGTGTAGTCTCTCGAATCTGTTCTTTATGGATCCTTTGACCTGGAATCCAATGATGTAATATTATGCTTGTGGATTACATTTAGACTACATATATTTATTGAGTATATAGAGGTAATATTGTTATATTTTTTATAGAAATATAACTATGTAGAGATAACTATTCTTTATTTTTTTTAGGTTTTTTGGTTTTGGGGTGTCCTACTGGGTATTTTTATAGTCACTCGTGCATTGGATTTTCCCACATGTGTCACGTCTAGTGATGATGAACAACTTTTCGATAAAGTCCTTGACATACTGGGACTATATGGTGCTTAGTTAGACTGGACAGACTGAGTTGAGTTCCTATAGTATGTAGATATTAGTCCATTTACTTTTACTCATGCATTGGTTTTCATAATCATTGTAGTGTGTTTTTTATTTGGCCTTGTTGACCATCCATTACTTCGTGTCGTACTCTGGGTGTGGGACCTAGATTTATGTATTAATTGTTATTCAGTTGTTTTAACATTTCAACATTGTATAGGATTGGAGATGCTTGAGTTAGTGCAGGTAAAAAGGCTAAAGCCTCTCATGTTTGTGATATTCCTTCTCACTGCTATTTTCCAGCATCAATCCTATTGGAGGCAGGATTGGGGAGTCATGGAATGAGCCCCATTTGGATGGTTCAGGGAAAAATTAGTTTGGTTGGGGGATAATATAAAATATTCACACATTTTCTATTTTAGTAGGTGAATTATTGAAAATTTGTGAAATTTATTGAAATTACCAATATATGTTTTTAACTTTCATGCACCAGACATTAAGATTATAATCCTTAAATAAAAAATAGTTTTTCAATATGAAATTTTGTCATAATATATAAGTGTGTGTCTCATATTTAGGTTAAATATTTAGTTTAAATCATATTAAATTCAAAATAAATAGATATTATTTTTTATAAAAACAACATATAACCTTAAATTTTAAAAGAGAATAAATTCCAAAAAAAAATTGTAAAATTGGATAATAAAATAATAACATGGAAATAATTTTGAAACCTGATGGTTTATAGTATTGAAATTAATATTCATATATATGGGAGGTGAAAATATGAAAAAACCTTAATATTTATAGAAATAATAGAGTTCCCTCCATCGATTCAAGGTAGGGGATCAGATATATGAGGGATGTCACATTAAAAATAGAGATAATTGAATTTTCTTCACACAAGTAGAATCGATCCCACCAATCCTAGATCTACAAGTTGATTCCTGGGAACCACAATTAGTGAATAGCTTCATGATGGTTGATATTTAATTTCTTAATCTCCTCTAATATATATTTTTTACCTTGTAAACTATGTTTGGGTGAGTATAACCATATGTGGAGGAATTTGATAACCATGTTTATTTGGATTGTGGAATTAGATATCAAGTGGTTCTAGGGACTCTCTCACCCAATAAAATTTATATTAACTTTTACGTATTGAATATTTTTATTTTTTCACTCATATCTCTCATTATTTCTCCTCATTTTGATTTTAGTTGATGTGGTGGATATTAGAAACACATTTGATGAAGCAATATTATTTTTATGCAATCCGAACAATGATACTCGACATACTGTTTCCCTTAAAAAATCATTCCATTATTCCCCATTTTAATAATCTTATTGGATCTTTTATATATGTTGATCATATAACTGTGATGATAAAACACCTTATCCTAAACAGGGTTTGTTTTGAAATGATGTTTTTTTCACTCTTTTTGAGTAAGCAAACAATCTCACTGATTTTCATATTTTATCTATTGTGGTAAAAGATGGAAATATATTTTTTCAATGAATTGAATACTGAACTCTTATTGATTTGTGATCTATGTGATATATTTAGGTATATAATGTGGCATCTTACCATATTATTGGTTCAGATCAACATGATTAAAATATGGCTAGTGAAGGATATCCTGGGATCATAGAGCCTTCAAATATATAACTGATGACTGCTCATTTTGTTTATGTAATGGGATCTGGTGTCGATCCCTCCACTCTAAATAAATAATCTCATAAAAAATTAATTTAGTAATACAATATGATAATATAATTTCCCTAAAATGGAAAAAATATTTAATATCTTTGTTTAAAGGATATTCTTACCAACAAAGAGGACATGTTTCAGTTTAAGATGATCAGCCCATTGTGTTGACCTATATTATTGGGATCAATGTTATTTTAATCACCCAATTGGATAGTAGGTAAGGGAATTTTAGTTTTCTAACAATTTTTCAATGAAAATTAAAGTTAATATGATATGTTTGATGATTAATTTACAAATTAATGGATATATGGATGTATGAGATTCCAGTTATAGTTCTAATATATCACTTATATTGAAGCTATATTCTATTGGATATTTTGATGAAGATTTAATCACATGTTTGGAACAAGATTATATATTTTGATACCACCGAATATAGTTGTAAATTTCACCTAATTCTTATAATTATTTATAAATATGATTCAATGAAGTAGAATAATATATTTTATTATTATAATAATACTGTTATTTTATTGATAATCACTAAACATTATTGATGATTTAGGAAATAAGGATTTATAATATGTTTCATGTGATATTATAAATTTAGAATCTAGAGTAATTGAGTGAATATATCTTAGAGATGGAGGGTTATAATTTATCCATAGAGTGTCATTAATAGGGAATATAGAAATAAATTAAATGTATCTCTTGGTTGTTCGATCAGGAAAAGATGAGGTTTGAAACTAAGAAGTATTGGGGTAATGAAGTTTAGTGAAATAATTTATTAAGAGTGCACTAGTTTCCAATCAATCATTAGAAATTATAATAAAGTGTTTTGAGAATGTTTGATGAATTATGAATGCCATTTATGATTATTTGAGATTATCTATTATGGATAGATAATCTTAGATAATATTTAAATAATGTCGGATATTTTAGGAAATGGGACTACTCTCTCTCAAAGAGCCCTCTCGAGTGCACTTCTTGTTCATCTTGTATATCTTTCCTCCAGCAATGGAATGATCATTACTGGACTCCAATTATGTCTTCTATCATATCTATTGATGTGACTTTTTCTCCCATCATTAGTTTTTGGTATCCTGTAATGTTCCTCCATCCCTCCCTAATTGTATCACTTCTAGGATTCATGATTTATTCTTGATTCACCTTCCTGGATGGGACTCTCTACTTTGGAGAGACATGTATTATTCTAATAGTTGCATTTCTGTTGAATTCCTAATATCTCATTGAATCTTTTATTCAATACTAACTGGTCTCTTTCAACCTAAAACTTCCTGTTAAATTCCATATTGATTGTCCACAAAAGAACTTTGATGGTTTGTTATTTTTTTGGTGTGTGGTTTAAAGGCATCATAATTGACATGTTCTCTCTCCTATACTATTTATACCCATCCATTAATTCTAGGTAACAAATTTGATCAGTATAATGATCCATGAGGTGATTTTGTGATAGTTTTGGTGGTTTCAAGTCAGTGTCGGGGGATCATCTCAATTAAAGTCTTCAACATGTTTGAATTTCGGTATATTCAGATGGTCTGCTGATGGTGTTTTCATGTTGTTTTATCCTTTTGAAGAAGATGTATGATTCAATATAAAGATGGGGTTTTTCATTGGGGTTTTGGTCTCTGTTTATCAAGTGAAGGTTCTACAATAAAGTTATCAATAGTATTTTATGGTCACCACTCAGTCATGGCTTGTTTTAGTGGTTCTATCTTCTCTTACTCTTACATATCTTCTAGGCCCATTTCTCCATCACAAATTATTCAGGTGAAATGGTTTCTAAAGAGGTTTTGGGATGTGTTGGTCTGATCAGTGGGATATTCCAAGAGGCACAATCTATAGTAGACATATCTATTTCTATGGTATAATTCAGTGATGGTTCTTCAATTATATTTATTATGATGTAAGGTGTTGTTTATAGTTTAAAATTTTATCTAGTTAGTGATTGATACAATTAATCCAGGTCAGGTGACCATGGAGATTTCGTGTTGGACGATTTGGTGATGACGACGGTGGTACAAAGTCTTTTATTATGTCAAGGGATCTTTTTATAATATCAATTTTCAGTGGGTTTGTGGTTACAATTTATTCTAGAGGTTCCAAATCTATTTAGAGTTCTTGCTAATTTCTATGTACTAGAAATGACATGTAGGATGATCCTCTTGTCGGTAGATCAAGGTGATGGTTTTGTGGGTTCATTCCTATGGGATGTTGACTAGTGCATTCTCTCCAGTAACTAGAAATGATTGCTGATATGGATTGTCTAGTAATTTAGCTCATGGTGGCTCACAGTTCAATATCTCAATGCTCGAGGTGTATAATTGGTTATAGAATCAATTTGTGATTTTAAATTTTGATATGTGTTTTTTGGTGATTACCATATTGAATTTTCAATTTGAATTTTATTTATCAGTGTTTCAATAATTGAATTTTGAATTGTTTTATTTCTACTAAACTGTATATTGGATTTTGGACTATAAAAAATTGATTTAGTGTATAAGATATTATGTGTATTTTTTGAAAATTCATATTTTTTTTTAAAAAAAAGATAAATTGTATACGATACATAATTAAACACTTGAATTTTCATTACATATGTAAGGGTAAATCTAAAATTTAAAAGACTAAATTTTATTTTCGTGGACCTTTCAAACTAGAAATTAAATAATTCTCAATCCACATTGTGATACATAGCTATGTTTCTTATTAAACAATGGTTATTACACTGAGGCATAAAGATACACAGTGTATAGTGATATTTCGAAACATACCAACCCACTGTGTTACATAATGTTGGATCCAAATATCCAATGAATACATAAGGGTTTTAATTTTGGAAATGAAAATCATAAAGTACATCCCATGGAAAAGGAAATATGTAAGGGTTTCCCTCTAATTATGGTGTCATGTAGGGGTGTCCCTACGAGAAAGAAATTGTTTTAGGGTTGATCCACAACAAAGTCAACATGTGACGAAATATTCTTAGGGGTTCGTAGTGGATGTTTGGTTTTGGAGATTTCAGGTCATGAATTAATGGTGGATTTATATGATCTAGTTTAATGAGGTTTCCCATGACTGTTTAGTCCTTGTTATCTTTTCTTCCTGACATTATCCCCATGTAGTGGTTTTGATCCATAGATTGAGGTTGTGAGTTTTTAAGATTATATTAATTTCAAATATGGATGATGGTTTATAATGTTTTATATTTAATGGATAAATTGTTTATATTATCATTAATAAATATAATAAGTTGGAAGAAAATAAATTAGAATAATTAAAAAGGGAATTTTGATTTCATGTGACTGTGGAAAAAATAATGTTTTTTCATCTTGTGATTCTATAATGACTATTATTTTGATTTTCCAGGATTTTTATTATATTATTGGATACATGAAATTATTTAAATACGTCTAAAATCATAAATATACTATGATGAAGATAACATGGAATGAGTAAAATCAATTTAGTTTAGAATTCTATAAGAATAATTATTAATATGAAAAGAGTTTTATTGTGCATATTCACTAGTTGATTGATGTTACAATTAACTATGTTTTCATATTATTTAGTGGTTGTAATCTATTCGTAATGAACCGATTAATTACATATATAAATGAAAAATGTTGTTTTTTCGAGATATCTGTTTGGGGATCTTTCTAATTATATATTTTCATGTAATATTATAATATTACAGGTTGAAGAATTATTGGTTTCCCTTATTTTTTTTTGGAAAAAATATTTTCTATAATTTAAATATTGACTTAAAAGGGCCGATTATATGGTTGATATAAAAACCTTTATGCATAGTTTTAATGGTCAGTGGTTTTTTTTCATTTTTTATTGTAGTGTATTGAAGCTGGTGAAGGTGAGAGGGTATGGATGACATGGAATGTTTTTGGGGATAATGCAATAATGGATCACTCAGGTTGGGATCCATTCTCGATTATTTTTCTTGTTTAATATATAAATATATTTTTTCAACTTAATTCAGTTTTAATGATTCATTTATTTATATATCTTCATTATTATGAGATTTTTTAACTCTTAGAATACAAATTATTATATAATTACAATGAACTATAATGAACTCATGTGTAGGCGTGTTGATATTGGAAATGATATTTTAAATAGAAAAATGGGAAGTGTCTTGGGAAAATGATTATTGTATCATAAAAACAAAATATATAATAGAGAAGTTACTTATAAATGAACATTTTCTTTGATGGTACATGTAAAAGTTAAAATAAATTTAAAGTGAGGTTTTTCAAAGAGAATAATAATTTTTAAATTAAAAAATGATTTATGGGGATGAATTTTGATGCTTGTATGCTTATATGTGTTTTTTAATTTAGTATTACTAATGGTATTCATGAATTCATGTGGGATGTTAGCACATTTTCAAGTCAAGTGTAGGATAGTTTCACTAAGACTCTATGTGTTCTATACTGTCACTAGGTTATATTACTTCTTTTTCTCCAAAACATGTGTCTGTTGGGGTATTAATTGACTATACTAGACTTAAGTTATAGATTTTTTATTAATATATTGGTTTATAGGGATATGGATGGATGGATAATTCCCTTACATAAGTCTATTTTATAAACATAGTGTGATGTATTTAAAAATTTGAGGTTTGGGGGATTAAGGAATATGGTGTGTGACAATACAGGTTTTAATGGACCCTAGTTAATAATTTATATACTATTCTGTTATGCAAGATTAAATTTATAATATATACATATATCTAGATTGTCATAATTTTTGGTTATTACATGTGTATAAATTCATAATCTATAATGGCTTTGGATACATTTTGTATTTACAATGGTTTTAAAGGATCAAATTCTCATATACTTATATTTCCAATGTTAAGATTATTTTTGTTCCTCCTATGACCTGTGGGTTACACCTATGCAGTACACCTACATGGCATACGAATATTGAAAACCTATGCAGACCAACTATGTGATCCATATTTGAAGGCCTCATCTAGTAA
The DNA here is from genome assembly GCA_963277665.1 of Viscum album. NCBI lineage: Eukaryota > Viridiplantae > Streptophyta > Magnoliopsida > Santalales > Viscaceae > Viscum > Viscum album. The sequence continues at coordinate 882,135,248 of OY728132.1, forward strand.
ACTTGTGGAGAATGGGACTTACATTCCATGGTTCCCTTGTCTGAAAGGGACCAATTTGAAACATCCTAAAAACCTCCTGACTTACCAAGCCATTGGGAAGGGAACATCAGCATGTCTCCCATTTGGGTTTGTATTTCTACATTCATATGTTTCCCACAATCTCTTTATAAGTGATTCTGGATCCATGGGGTGTCTTTAGGTTTATATATATACTGTCACGTGGAACCTTACCCTAGATACATTGTTGGGAAGTTCCTAGTTTGGTGGATTGGGGTTCGAGCCATGTTCCCCCTTCTTATCTCTAAGACTCAGAACCTCAGTTCAATGGTAGGGAGGGAACATTTCACACATACATTTCTTTTGGACAAATAAAAAGTCACCCTCATCTATTAGGATCAATTTTAGGCCATCCCTCATGGAGTAATCCCTTGTACATTCAAGCCAGACCCAATGACCATCATTTTCATTTCACATTGAAGATTTAATTACTTCATTCCCTCTCCAAAAATTGTCTCAACTCCATTCTCCATAGGCCCAACGTCTTCCATCAATGAAGGATAAAGTATGTGGTTTGTTGAATATTTCACATCCTCTTGTTTCTAATAGTGATCATGACTCACATGTACATAATGATTAGTAATTAATACAACATATGCAGAATCCTCCTCACTTATTGAACTATGAGAACACTATTTCCAACCATAATTGAGATATGTAGGAATCCTTCACCAGTGACCCGGGATCACTGGACATCCTCCTCAAGATTCCAACCATAACTCCCTTAATCTAGGAATCCTCTATGGAAGTAATACCTGAATTAATCCCACCTAAATCTCCAGGAGTTAATACATATCTCATATAGCCTTTTACAAGGGAATCCTCTTTAAGAGTAATCCCCAACCTATTTCTCTCATAGGTCCATATTCCCTTGCGAGACGTACCAAACTATATAGGCTTTGATTCCCATCCAAGTGGGATACATAGGAATCCTCACTAAAGTAAAAACCCCAACACTCCAAATCAACTCTGTTCTTATTAGGCCATATTCCAAAATGGGTCTAATCCAACATGGAAACACATATCCTTTGTAGGTTCCTTGGTATAATTAGGAAAAGTCCCACATGAATAATTGAATATTCACCTTCCGCTTAGATGTCCTTACCACATTAAATTAAACTATATTGCTAGTTCATTATCACATAACTGTAAAAGGTATGATGTGTCCCATTATGTGGCACCAAACTATCAGGGTTCTGATTTCTTTCACGTTGATATGTATGTAGCCCATTTATGGGTTCGATTCCAACATCAAAACCACTATTCTCTACCTGGATGACCATAAATTTCAGATTTTCCCACTGACTCGATTAAAAACTAGTATCATCATGACAAAAACTAAAGAATCTATGTAGTACATGACATGATATGATTGATGAATAACCTTGAATATATACAGATATATATATTGATGAATAACCTCAAATACCTACAGATGATTCAGAATTTAATACATGCTTGATAATTGATTTCAAATCTCAATGGGAAACCTACACTATTCTTGGTAAATTAACAATGATTCAGGAAGATATATTAAATCTATAAGAGAGTCCTAGAAAAGACAATAGTTCACCCTAAAAGGATGTGATGAGATTGACCTCCCATTCTATCGACCAATGAGAGTTCTTAATTATCAAAGGTTAACAAACCTAAGGAATGTTTACATATGTAAAGAAAGTCCCTATGGATACAGAATCGTTGGATCTTTACAGTTTCATAAATAAATCCAATGGAAACCATTTGGAAATAGTGATTCCTAATCAGAACACACATTTTGGGGGAAATAAAAAATGGTGAACCTGATGTGAATCCTTAACTAAGATTATAGTGATACCCATCTGTTTGGCCCCTATAAATTGATAAAAGAGATCTAGACAATGAAATAAATCACCCATGTGTTCATCTAAAGGATTTTTCTTTACTGGAGTTCATTGTTTTTATTTTACATATATACATGAATATTCTTTCTAGACACTCCCTTCATTCCAAATGGTTTCATACATGTTCATACCTGCGAATGCCCCACCTGTATCTCAAGCTAGATCCTCGTCTGCTCAAATGAAGTCATCACCAACTCAATGTCTTCAACACTGGGTATCCAATGAATTGGTCCGGTATTACCATTTACATAGTATTGTCCCAAACTTGGAGGCTACCAGACAGTCCCTCTAAATACAGAATAACCGCCAGTTATCTAGTCAACGACAACCACTGATTTAGAATGAGATGGTGCCAACCACCATCTTTAACCACTTTGGGAGTCTATCCCCAGAACTCAATAACCAATCCCTCCCATATTCTTGGTTAGTCAACTATGAGGCCATCCATGGCCTCATCAAAATGACACAAGATTCCTTCCTGAGGGATCTTACAAAAAATCATTGTGGCCAAATCCACATGGTTGCAAACCCTCAACATGATGAGGGTGTTATCTTTGGTTGTCATTAACTGGTCCCTTTGACCTAGACACGCAAGACAAACTCTCGAGGATAACAACCAAATAACAGGGAGCAGGTTTCTACCTTCTCCCCCTCTGGAGAATTCCATCAACCAATCTTGATGTCAAATAGAGAATGGGAAAATATGGACGTCTACCTTAATTCTTCCGACCAGTAGACTCGTCTGGTGGATCTCAACCAATCCCACCATTCAAATCCAATGGAGTACTAAGAGAAAGAAATTACACCTACTTGTAATATTTCTACTAGTTAGCATATTTGTCTCGCTGCATTCAAGAAAGCATGTCAACCAAGTATAGAATAAACTTGTAAGAATGAACATACACCTTCCATCATCTATCAAGCCTTCCAATAGTCTCTCTTTGCTATACTCGGAGAAGTCAGTCAAAAAGCTCCGAAAATAATCTTAGGGCAGACTCAACACTCTACCCCCATTCAAAAGTACAGTCTGTATCAACTAATAGGAAAGAGAGGATAGATGAAGGTACATACACTAACTCAAAATATATAATGGATGTATATTCATGTTTTGACCACTGAAGTAACCAAACAGATATTGGAAATGGTGGAAGGGAATACCAAAAATTCCTACTCATATCCTATATAATTTATACAATATCATAATATAAACTTCAGTAGTACCAAAGGGACAGAAACATAATTTTGTCCACATACATGGGATGAATCATCAACATGCCATCCTAGAGCAGATATAAACCTCGGGTCCAATCTGTGATAGTTATGGGTCACACAACCCCATATATACAGAAAAATGGATTGGGCACATACACTCATTATAATTAGAGATAATCAATTTGGTCTGACATCCACTCTGAAGCAGGTACATACCCCTACTCAGGATAACCACTTTTACCAGCATGCCACACCAACTATGTGTAAGATAGAGTTTAACAAGAAGTCTCACTAAGCACAGTTGGAGAATCAAGAGTCTATCAGTGACCCGATTCCTCTTAATGCTATAGTTTTTCAATACCTTATACATTTATCAATCATATATCAATATCCTACCCTCCCATTACAAAAATATGTGATTATTAGCAGTATTTATGAAGTTCCACATTAGATACTTCATCATGAAGGTCAGATTCATGAAAATTTGGTCAATTTAGAGAACCTATCTTTGGATGAGAGCTATGGAAACCCTCTATGTGGACCGAAGACTATGTATGAAGAGGATTTATTGAATTTTGTAATCCACCATGGCGTTATTTCTCATGATGTAATTTTCTATGAAATTTATCTCCACCATAGTGTTTCACATTATGATGAAAATTCTCCAACTAACAATGAAGTTATGAGAAAGCCCTATTATCCTGAGGTACTTGAAAACATATGGCCAGTCATGCATTATTCCTTGTAACTAGAAGGTTAAATAAAATCTCATCTTGAAGATTTCTCAATGAAACAGTTATTCTCCAAACCACCTTTGGGTAATTTATCATCTAAAATAGAGAAGTAAACATTGAATTATCTCATTTCTTGTGATAAAACAATCAGGAAGCATCCAAATTGGTTGGACCAAGTTGGGAATCCACTTGAAAAAGATGGAGAGGATATGTGGAATATGAGAAAACAAATGGGTAACAGAGAAATTTCAGTCATGTTTTGGCCTTTAGCAACCTCTCAATGCAACATTCAAAAAATGATGGTAGAAGATTGAATTCATGATATTCACCTCAACAGATGGAAGACACATCACCTTTTGAAAATCAAAGTATTGACACTTGATGAATATCAAAACCATGTTAGGGTAATAGATGGGTTGAGCACCATATTTATTTGGAATCTCTCCTGGTTTCTTGAAAATTAATGATATGTAATATAAGGCCTTTAATCTTTCATGCCTCAATGCAATAAAGAGGTTGTGATAATGGATTGCGGAAACCCCATCTATTGTTTATATCAAATGATGGTGTGCACATGGAGAATTTCATTTCACTCGCACTCCAAAATTAGTAAAGGCCAACAAAAGTGATCTCATGCAATTTTATTACCCCAGTCCAGCTAAAACAAATAAATTCTACTCATGACCAAATAATTGCTCATCCAGAATCTACCTCAGCTAGTTTTCACCAAAGTCAGGCCCAATGAGAGGATGATATTGTGAGGATTTTGTATTAGGTGTTTGAAAACAATGACCATGCTTCCCACTTATAGGATTTCATCCATAAGATCATGAAAATGCCTAAAATACTAAAATGATCTTCTGTAACATCTGGTTTAAGTTTGTTTCAGATAATGCACCCATCCAATGTTCGGACCATAATCCATAAAATTCAAAGTGAATTTTCACTGATATCATCCATATCAGTTCATCAATGACACCATCCTATAGGGATATGGTATTTTTCAACCCAACATTAAGATTAAAAAAGTAGACCACATTGGCTTGATGAAGAATAATAGGAATAGCCCCAAACAACAGTGCAATGGGAATTTTCACATCTAAAATTCCCTCCTCATTGAAAGTTAGTTTTCTCAAGATTAGGGAAGAAGACACAAAGTGAACACTTAACATAATTGTCAATGGATTCCCTTTAGATTATTTTTTATCAAACTGTCCCTAGAAAACAAAGAAATTAGAGTACAATGTCTCATGGAGGATGATGGATAAGGAAGTCAAACAAAGATACTGATTGAATTCCATTAATGTTCTATGTGTCAATAAATGTTATTAATTAAATTATGGAATCTCCTCTAGAAAACGAGTCTAGTTCGGGGCAGTCAGATGATAATGTTCTTATTCATGATGTAGTACCCAATGAAGCAAATGAATGATGTATGCATGCTAGAAATCAGAGGGTTACTTAAAATTTAGGCATTCCTTAAAATAATCAATTTCCACCTCTTTGGAAGACAACTAACAAGAGGAAATGTCACGACCCCCTCCCCACAAAGTGTACCCCTCCTGGGCCGGCAATGTGAAAAGGGAGATAATGACCCCCGAGTCCCGCCTCCAGTAGGCCACGGGTTGGCGACTAGCACCGAGGGTATAATACACACACAAATGGGAGGCATTACCCTCTAAGAGAACACATGCAGAAGAGAGAGATAGAATAGAATCCAACCAAGTCCAACTCATAACTGAAATGTAAAAGAAACCCAAGTACATATATGAAATGTCATGCAAATGTACTACAACTGAAAGGGGAAACTAAAAGTACCCAAAAGAAAGTAAAACGACAGCGACCACAAGCCCGAACAGCTCCTCCTCCAACCGCAAGCTAGTAGTAACCAGCTTGATCTCCAACCTGCTCCAAGTGACCTGAAAAACAGTTTATATGTACATAGGGTGAGTATAACAGTATACTCAGTAGGATCCTCCCCAAGACTCTCGTGCAAAAGTAAAGAAAGCATGCTAAAGCCCAGTGAACAACAAGTGAAACTAACTCATCACCTAAACAGGTATACTATGTTCCCAACCTCACCATGGCTACTCTCACCAAGTAACACATACAAGAATATAGAATATAGTAAAGAATGTCAAGGGTACCCCGCTACCACTTCCCCACTGGTTTGCCGCTTTGCCCCAACGACATACGTCCTGTGCATCTCTCTCCAAAGGCTTGCCCGTATCAACATGGGTCAAGCTCCACAATCTGCACCACGTGCACCACATAGGCTTGCCCGCAGACACCTGGGCTAAGCTCCACACAATCCTCACAACCAAAAGTAACCAGGTAGTTTCCGGGAGCCACCACAGCTCGCATAACGTCTATCATACGTCGGGTATTATACCTCAAGCCATTACATCCCATACACCGAGTAAGGATCCTCAAGCCATCACAGCCTATACACGTTACACCTATAGTAGTCCATAGGATACTATATCCAGAATATATGTGTGTGAAATAACCACAAGCCATTACAGCCCTCTACACACATATATGGGTAAAACTAACCACTGTGCCTACCAGCACTAAGATCTACCAAGAGAAGAGAGCGGGGCCAAAGGGGGTAGTCAGCCATTCAACCTCCCATCAGAATGTTGGGGAAAACACCCCCCCAGGGCTCAGAATCCCCGGGGTGTCAGTTTCCCTTACCGACAGGGTGGAGTAGCGTATAGAAACACAAAAAGTACAGAATATATAAGTAACTCACATCCACACTATGGGCATTACCTAGTCTTAGATACAACTGCAGCTAACGTCTCTCAGACTCCAGGCAGCTACTTCTAAGACTAGGTATCCTATAAGCACACAACCAATTGAAGAGCTTTATTAGATTACTCCATTCTCATTTATCAGTTCCACTATACATTAGTTAATTCTTTAAGCATTAATTAAGATTGAACAATTCCCCATTTAACTGAAATGGCGTCACTTTCAATACAACTGCTCCTTTTTAAGATTCACATCACCTTTAAATTCTAGCATCTCCATCCCCGTGGATTTTCACCATTTAATCAAACATTCATTACAGAAATACTTTTCCACATTCCCAGGCATTCTAGAAAAACATCATATGCTTCTAAACACAAAGGAGGCTCAACACGGTGAGTAGATATACTACCCGTCGGGTCTTTGCCGCCTATAGAAAGAGCATATACCCATTCTCCCTCGAGAGGCTAAACACGGAAAGCACGTGGCATACCCCGCGCGTCATCGCCTCCTTTGGAAGAATGGTAGCAAGAACAGCTGCCTTGAGCAGTGGGGAAAAGCCAGGCAGATTAACATTCAAGAACACCACAAGCAACCAGCAACCACATCCATCCCATTCCATCACCCCTGGTGCCCTCCCTGACACCCATATGCATAAACCGATGCATCTCGCCAGACTAGGCGTCATCCGCTGCCACAACTATAAGGCCTCCATGCCTCTACATATCACAACAACCGTCCAGGCTCACATCACAACACAAGCAGCAGGAAAACGAACATCACAAAATGGGCTCTCGGCCCGTTAACAAACAAGAGGGTAACTCAGAACCCTTTTTGAAATTCCCACATAATCTGTTCTCTAATCCATATTGAATTAACAGATTTGTTATTCGTAGGTTCCAATCATGGATACCTAATCAGTAAGCTATCACAATTAAATAACCAAACTTACTTCCCTAATTTGATTATCCACAAATTAGAACAACTACAACAAAGACAAAAAAAACCAGATTAATTTATATGCCTCTTTATCCTTCTCCAATTAATCAACAGTTAATTCCAGCTTTACGTTCATTATCAATTTCTATCATGAACGATCAACAAATCAAAGAAACATAGATATCACTATATCTAGGAAAACATGAGGCAAACCGTTATCACGGTATAAAGCAACAACACACGATCAACCAATTCTTTTAATCCAGTTCAAGTATTTAATTAGGTCAATTTCATTGTGATCCAAAGGAATAAATCATGCTAATTCTACGATTGCACATATATAATTAGAGAAGCCATGAATCCCCTACCTCGAAGAGTTCTTGACGTCCTTTATCCACACAGCAGGTCACGATCCTCCCCTCGCGACAACTTATGTGGAAGAATGATCGACACAGCTTGGTTGCATCCAACAGAGCGGGACTGATCCTAGGAGTAAGGGTTGTTTGTGCAGCTCCTACGAAAAGGATTGAAAGGTTATAGCGCCTCTTAGTTAAGAACAAAGGGAAGGAACAAGGGAGAATGATATCTCGTCCCTTTTTAAGATTTAACGAGGTGACGATTTAAGATCCGGTTAATTCTCCATTAAAAACGGATCGCATTAACCCACACGGTTTGACCAAGTAAAACATTCCAAGCCTTAGGAATAATTAATATAGGATTTATGGCATTTGAATCGGCCTTAAGAGCCCTTAAAATAAGGCTTTAAATGTATTTTACGTCAAAGGAAACATCAAAAGGGGCAAAACTGTAGGAGTCTGGAAGCACTGTTCACCCACCGTTACTGTACATGAAACTGATCTGTCACACTGATCCGTGAAACTGATCTGTGAAACTGATCTCTCACACCGATCTGTGAAACTGATCTGTCTCACCGATCTGTGAAACTGATCTGTCTCACCGATCTGTGAAACTGATCTCTCACACCGATTTGTGAAACTGATCTGTCTCACCGATCTGTGAAACTGATCTGTCTCACCGATCTGTGAAACTGATCTGTCTCACCGATCTGTGAAACTGATCTGTCTCACCGATCTGTGACACTGATCTGTCTCACCGATCTGTGAAACTGATCTGTCTCACCGATCTGTGAAACTGATCTGTCTCACCGATCTGTGAAACTGATCTGTCTCACCGATCTGTGAAACTGATCTGTCTCACCGATCTGTGAAACTGATCTGTCTCACCGATCTGTGAAACTGATCTGTCTCACCGATCTGTTACTGTTCATAAAACTGGAAACACTGTTCACAGAACTAGAAAAAATTGGCAAAGTGTTGGGGATAAGTCCCCTTGACCTCCCGGAACACCTCCAACACCAACATTTCACAAAGTAATGGACCAGAGAGGTCCGGGCCATTACATTAGATACCTCTCAAAACATTCTCGTCCTCGAGAATTAAAAACCAACCCAGAAGAAAAGAGGGGTCCGAACAACCACCCCATAAGATACCTCTCAGGGGAAAACCACCATGAGTTGTTCGAAAGCTGGAACAAAACTATGACATCAGGGAACAAACAATCCATACCCAAACAATTCATTCACAACATCACATCAAAGGTACATAAACAAAACATGAAAGGTCCAACCACAGAGAAAACATCATTACATGAAAGGAGTTAAACATTAAACAACTCTTGGTACTGAGCACGTATCTGTGACTCACGCTCCCAGGTACTCTTTTCCATGCCACCATGTCGCCACAAGACACGAACTAAAGGAATAGAACGTCCACGCAACACCTTCTCCTTGTGGTCTTGGATCTCCACAGGTCGCTCCTCGAAGGTTGCATCATCATCAATATCGATCTCTCCCCAATCGATAACATGAGATTCATCATGAAGATAATGACGGAGCTGCGATACATGAAAAACATCATGTATCCGACTCATACGAGGGGGAAGTGCTACTCGATATGCCACAGCTCCAACACGAGCTAACACCTCGAAAGGCCCAACAAAACGGGGGGAAAGCTTACTTCCGCGACCAAACCTTCGCTGCCCACGACGGGGAGTCACCTTCAGAAACACATGATCCCCAACATTAAACTCTAAGGGTCTCCTTCTTTGATCCGCATAAGATTTCTGACGATCTTGTGCTGTCTTCATCCTCTCATGAATCACTTGAACCATCTCCGTCGTATTCTGCACTAGTTCTGGTCCGAGAATTGCTGACTCTCCGACCCCAGTCCGGCACAACGGAGAATGGCATGGCCGGCCATACAAGGCTTCAAACGGCGCCATGCCGATGGTAGAGTGAAAACTATTATTGTAAGCGAACTCTACCAAAGGTAAGTGTTTCACCCATGAACCTCCAAAATCAAGAACACAAGAGCGCAACATGTCTTCAAGAGTTTGGATGGTTCGCTCTGTCTGACCATCCGTTTGAGGATGAAAAGCAGTGCTAAGGCATAGTTGAGAGCCAAAAGCATGCTGGAGACCTCTCCACACCCTCGAGGTAAAACGAGGGTCTCGATCAGAAATGATCGTCTTAGGAACTCCGTGAAGCCTCACCACCTCCTCCAGATACTGCCTTGACAAAACCTCCACTGAGCTCGACTCCTTGATTGCTATGAAGTGGGTCGATTTAGTTAAACGATCCACTACCACCCATATAGCATCATGTCCTCCCGGAGCTTGAGGAAAACCTGTAACAAAGTCCATTGAGATGTCCTCCCACTTCCACTGAGGAATCTCTAAGTGCTGGAGAAGACCACCAGGAACACGGTGTTCGGCCTTCACCTTCTGGCAGACTAAACATCGAGACACACATTCTGCAACTGAACCCTTCAGCCCAGGCCACCAAAACTGACTCCTCAAGGATCGATACATCTTCGTCACACCAGGATGTACAGCTAAGGGCGAGCTATGGAACTCTCGGAGAACCGTCTCGCGCATCGCCAAGGGAACAAAAAGCCTGTCATGATACAACACTCGGTGTTGTTCATCCTCTGACCAACCATCAGGGGCCTCCCCACAAACAACTCTGTCTCTCAAAACATCCACCTCTAGATCACCCAACTGAGACTCTTCCACCTTTTGCATCAGGGATGACTGCACCGTCATCTGGAAAAGACAACCTCTTCCTCCAACTTCTCCCATATCAAGATGCAAAGATGCTATCTCTTCCATCCCTCTCCAGGAATCACCAGATTCACGCACAACATCATTACGTGACTTTTGGCTCAGTGCATCAGCAACAACATTTCCCTTCCCAGGTGTATACGATATTTCGAAGTCATATTCCTGCAAGAACTCCATCCACCGACGCTGCCGCAAGTTCAAATCCCGCTGAGAGAAAACATACCTCAAACTCTTATGATCGGTGAAAACCACAAAGCGCTCTCCAATGAGGTAATGTCTCCACAACTTCAGCGCAAACACCACGGCTGCCAACTCAAGATCATGGGTGGCATAGTTGTGTTCATGGGGACGCAACTGCCGAGACCCATAAGAAACAACTGACCTCTGCTGCATGAGAACACAGCCTAGCCCCAGATGTAAAGCATCACAGAAAACATCAAACTGGACTCCCTCCATTGGAAGACAAAGGACTGGAGCACTTACCAACTTCTCCTTTAGATACTCGAAAGCTGTCTGACACTGATCAGTCCATATGAACGCTTGATCCTTCCTGGTCAAAGCTGTCAGAGGAGTCGCAACTCGTGAGAAATTAGCCACAATCCTCCTATAATAGCCTGCGAGACCAAGGAAACTTCGCACCTCTGACACGGTCTTGGGGGCTGGCCAAGACACCACTGCTTCTATCTTCGAAGGATCCACAGCTACTCCCTGTTGGGACACAACATGTCCCAAGAAACGAACTTCTCGAGCCCAGAACTCACACTTGGACAACTTCCCAAACAACCGATGTTGGCGAAGAACTCCCAAAACAGCTCGTAGATGTTCTGCATGCTCTTCTTCAGATGTGGAGTACACAAGGATGTCGTCAATGAAAACCACAACAAACTTGTCCAAGAATTCATGGAACACAGCATTCATCAACCCCATGAAAACAGCTGGAGCATTTGTCACGCCGAATGGCATTACAACAAACTCATAATGCCCATGACGACAGCGGAAAGCAGTCTTCAGGATATCCTCATCCTTTACACGCATATGATGATATCCTGACCGCAAGTCGATCTTTGAAAACCAACTTGCACCCTTCAGTTGATCGAATAGGTCATCAATCCGCGGGAGAGGATAACGGTTCTTTATTGTCACTTTGTTTAAGCGACGATAATCGACGCACAACCGCAAACTGCCATCAGCCTTTTTCACGAACAAGACTGGTGCACCCCACGGTGACACACTTGGCCGAACAAAACCACACTGCAATAGACCATCGAGCTGAATACGTAGCTCCCATAACTCAGAAGGGGCCATCCTATATGGAGACATAGAGATGGGAGACGCTCCTGGCTGTAGCTCGATCCCAAACTCGATCTTCCGTCGAGGGGGTAAGGATACAACCTCTTCTGGAAAGACATCAGGGTACTCTTCTACGACCCTAGGAAACGCCAGCTGTTGAACCTCTGAAGAACTCGGCATCGTCCCAGCCATCATGGATGATAAGGATGAAACTCGTCTATGACTCATCCGAGGATCTCTCTCACCAACAAACACTACTTCCTCTCCATCTTCATCAAAGAAAACGACCTTCTTCCTGTAGCAATCCATAATAGCCTGCACCGAATACAACCAATCCATGCCGAGGATGACATCATATGGTTGTATTCGTAAACATAGAAAATATCCCCAAGAGCGGTGCTGCCCCAACACTAGCTCATAGTCTCTACATACTTCAAACAAGCTAGCTCGACCTCCAACTGGCGTAGTCAACGCCAAGGGCACTGGAAGCCACTCTACCTCAAGTCCCAAAGCGTGGACAAGGGTAGGGGATATAAAGGAGTGTGTCACTCCTGAATCAAACAAGGCATACACCAAGGTAGAAAACAAGCAAAGGGTACCTCGGACGACGTCTGGCTCGCCTGGAGCTGGCAACGCTAGAGCATGAAGCTGACCACGACCACCTCCACGGCCTCTCTGACCCTGATGACGACCACAACCACGGCCGCGCTCTGCTCTTTGAGGACGGGGAGCGTCATGGGGCTGTCTTCTGCCTGCTCCATCTACCCTCTGGTGATCTAAAGCTGGTGCAACCTGCTGCTGCTGCCTCGGCTGGAATTGCCTCAACGGAGGAACCTGGAGTGGAGCGCCTGGTGCACGATGACTGCTCTGAAAAGTTGGGCACTCCCGCTGCTGATGACCACGTCCACCACAAGAAAAACAAGCGCCTGATCCCTTGGCATAGGTCTGAGAGTTGCTACCTCCGGAGAAATGAGATGGGAAGGGCTGGGACCTACCCCCAGGTGAACAGAAACTCTTCTGTCCTGAAAACCGGGAACCCCGGACCACAGCTCTGCTTCTTGAGGAATCATGACGATTCCCCTCTCATGACGATCCGGTCCTAGCCAAAGTCCTCTCAACAACCTCTGCCCTCGCCAGCACCTCAAGATATGTCTTCAGCATAAATGGGGTGACCTGGCGCTGGATCTCTGGACGCAAAGCCTCCTCGAAATGCCTCGCCCTGGCCTCATCATCTGGTAACAGGTCTGAAGCATATCGTAGAAGGTTCCTGAAACGGATTCCAAACTCCCGAACACTGGAGCTCCCCTGTCGAAGGGTAAGAAGCTCCTGGCGACTGGATGCCTTCGCAGTCGAAGAAAGAAACTCGACTCTAAACCTGTCTCGAAACTCCTCCCATGAGATCGCTGACTCCTCACGATCCCCGAGGAACAAGAACCACCACTGTCTCGCTGCTCCACGAAACATCGTCACAACCAAGGACACCCAGTGTTCCTTCCGAGCACGAATCGAACTGAAGCCTATCTCGACCTCCTCCAACCAGTCTTCTGTGACTGCATCTGAAACGGAGCCCTCGTACTTCTGTAGACTCTGGCGCTGAAACTCTCGGAGTGTCTTCCTCCAAGTGTCATCGTCGTCAACCTCTACCCGGCGGCGATCTGCTGGAACAGCCTGCTGGGCACCTTCTGCGCAAACCTGACGGGGACGCCGACCTGGAGCCATACCTGTAAAATAACAATCGTTAGAGCTCCTAAGCCTGGAATATGGAAGACTCAACATTAATTAATTAATTATTTTGTTTTATTAATTTTAGGTTACCTATCCCAAGGTCTACCCATTCAAACACAGGCGCAAGGAATAATGATGCATGATCCTTTCCTAGGTCTCTACCCTGCAACCAGTATCACTTTGTTTAGTAGCCATCGTAAACTTAAAGGTCCGTGCAACAGATCATAGGGGGCCCTGAACGCCTATGTCTTTGCCGGTCTCCAGTGTTTACCCCACTTGCTAAACATGAATGACACTGTTGCCCTACCATCCCATGCATCCTCACCTGTGCCTAACTCCAAACTCCATCCTATCCCTCGACCAGACCTCTGATACCACTCTGTCATGACCCCCTCCCCACAAAGTGTACCCCTCCTGGGCCGGCAATGTGAAAAGGGAGATAATGACCCACGAGTCCCGCCTCCAGTAGGCCCCGGGTTGGCGACTAGCACCGAGGGTATAATACACACACAAATGGGAGGCATTACCCTCTAAGAGAACACATGCAAAAGAGAGAGATAGAATAGAATCCAACCAACTCCAACTTATAACTGAAATGTAAAAGAAACCCAAGTACATATATGAAATGTCATGCAAAAGTAGTACAACTAAAAGGGGAAACTAAAAGTACCCAAAAGAAAGTAAAACGACAGCGACCACAAGCCCGAACAGCTCCTCCTCCAACCGCAAGCTAGTAGTAACCAGCTTGATCTCCAACCTGCTCCAAGTGACCTGAAAAACAGTTTATATGTACATAGGGTGAGTATAACAGTATACTCAGTAGGATCCTCCCCAAGACTCTCGTGCAAAAGTAAAGAAAGCATGCTAAAGCCCAGTGAACAACAAGTGAAACTAACTCGTCACCTAAACAGGTATACTATGTTCCCAACCTCACCATGGCTACTCTCACCAAGTATCACATACAAGAATATAGCATATAGTAAAGAATGTCAAGGGTACCCCGCTACCACTTCCCCACTGGTTTGCCGCTTTGCCCCAACGACATACGTCCTGTGCATCTCTCTCCAAAGGCTTGCCCGTATCAACATGGGTCAAGCTCCACAATCTGCACCACGTGCACCACGTAGGCTTGCCCGCAGACACCTGGGCTAAGCTCCACACAATCCTCACAACCAAAAGTAACCAGGTAGTTTCCGGGAGCCACCACAGCTCGCATAACGTCTATCATACGTCGGGTATTATACCTCAAGCCATTACAACCCATACACCGAGTAAGAATCCTCAAGCCATCACAACCTATACACGTTACACCTATAGTAGTCCATAGGATACTATATCCAGAATATATGTGTGTGAAATAACCACAATCCATTACAGCCCTCTACACACATATATGGGTAAAACTAACCACTGTGCCTACCAGCACTAAGATCTACCAAGAGAAGAGAGCGGGGACAAAGGGGGTAGTCAGCCATTCAACCTCCCATCAGAATGTTGGGGAAAACACCCCCCCAGGGCTCAGAATCCCCGGGGTGTCAGTTTCCCTTACCGACAGGGTGGAGTAGCGTATAGAAACACAAAAAGTACAGAATATATAAGTAACTCACATCCACACTATGGGCATTACCTAGTCTTAGATACAACTGCAGCTAACGTCTCCCAGACTCCAGGCTGCTACTTCTAAGACTAGGTATCCTATAAGAACACAACCAATTGAAGAGCTTTATTAGATTACTCCATTCTCATTTATCAGTTCCACTGTACATTAGTTAATTCTTTAAGCATTAATTAAGATTGAACAATTCCCCATTTAACTGAAATGGAGTCACTTTCAATACAACTGCTCCTTTTTAAGATTCACATCACCTTTAAATTCTAGCATCTCCATCCCCGTGGATTTTCACCATTTAATCAAACATTCATTACAGAAATACTTTTCCACATTCCCAGGCATTCTAGAAAAACATCCTATGCTTCTAAACACAAAGGAGGCTCAACACGGTGAGTAGATATACTACCCGTCAGGTCTTTGCCGCCTATAGAAAGAGCATATACCCATTCTCCCTCGAGAGGCTAAACACGGAAAGCACGTGGCATACCCCGCGCGTCTTCGCCTCCTTTGGAAGAATGGTAGCAAGACCAGCTGCCTTGAGCAGTGGGGAAAAGCAAGGCAGATTAACATTCAAGAACACCACAAGCAACCAGCAACCACATCCATCCCATTCCATCACCCCTGGTGCCCTCCCTGACACCCATATGCATAAACCGATGCATCTCGCCAGACTAGGCGTCATCCGCTGCCACAACTATAAGGCCTCCATGCCTCTACATATCACAACTACAGTCCAGGCTCACATCACAGCACAAGCAGCAGGAAAACGAACATCACAAAATGGGCTCTCGGCCCGTTAACAAACAAGAGGGTAACTCAGAACCCTTTTTGAAATTCCCACATAATCTGTTCTCTAATCCATATTGAATTAACAGATTTGTTATTCGTAGGTTCCAATCATGGATTCCTAATCAGTAAGCTATCACAATTAAATAACCAAACTTACTTCCCTAATTTGATTATCCTCAAATTAGAACAACTACAACAACGACAAAAAAAACCAGATTAATTTATATGCCTCTTTATCCTTCGCCAATTAATCAACAGTTAATTCCAGCTTTACGTTCATTATCAATTTCTATCATGAACGATCAACAAATCAAAGAAACATAGATATCACTATATCTAGGAAAACATGAGGCAAACCGTTATCACGGTATAAAGCAACAACACGCGATCAACCAATTCTTTTAATCCAGTTCAAGTATTTAATTAGGTCAATTTCATTGTGATCCAAAGGAATAAATCATGCTAATTCTACGATTGCACATATATAATTAGAGAAGCCATGAATCCCCTACCTCGAAGAGTTCTTGACGTCCTTTATCCACACAGCAGGTCACGATCCTCCCCTTGCGACAACTTATGTGGAAGAATGATCGACACAGCTTGGTTGCATCCAACAGAGCGGGACTGATCCTAGGAGTAAGGGTTGTTTGTGCAGCTCCTACGGAAAGGATTGAAAGGTTCTAGCGCCTCTTAGTTAAGAACAAGGGAAGGAACAAGGGAGAATGATATCTCGTCCCTTTTTAAGATTTAACGAGGTGACGATTTAAGATCCGGTTAATTCTCCATTAAAAACGGATCGCATTAACCCACGCGGTTTGACCAAGTGAAACATTCCAAGCCTTAGGAATAATTAATATAGGATTTATGGCATTTGAATCGGCCTTAAGAGCCCTTAAAATAAGGCTTTAAATGTATTTTACGTCTGTAGACGCCGGAAAAGTCCGTTGTTCCCAAACGAAGCTCCGGATGCGGAAAGCGAAGTGATATTTGGAGTCGGAAGAACGTTTCGGAGGGCCCGGAGGCCTTGCGCGGAATTTCAGAGGCCCGCGCGCAAAGGGGATGTGCCGCGCGCAAACCCCCCGGGATGCGCGCAATGCGCCGGTCCGGCGCGCAATTTTGCGCGCCGCTGGTCCGCGCGACTCCCTTGCGCGCCGTGTCCGATTCCGCGCCCGCGAGAAGAATTTCGCGCTCGCGCCTTGGATTCCGCGCCCGGGGTTGCCTATAAATACGAGGCGACCCCCAACGTTTCAAAGGTTGCTGGAAGTCGAAACGTCTCTCGTGCGCGCAATTCAACCCCTTCCGCGCGCAATGACGAACTTCAGGTAACCTCCTTTCTTTCGCGCAAGAAAGCCTCGGGGTCCGCCTTCGCGCGCAATCCCCGCTGGCTCCTTTCATTTGAATAAAAACTCACCCTAAGGCCTTTGCGCGCAAAAGAACCCGCTTGCGCGCAATTGCCCCCGGGGTGCGCGCAATCCGGCCTGATTGCGCGCACCCCCCCTTCTTTCAAGTGGCCATTCATTAGAGAATGAGCCGTTGCCCCCGCGCGCTATCCGAAGCCCGGTGTGAGCAATCTCAGACATCCGCGCGCAAGGCGCTGGCCCAATTGCGCGCCAGCCGCCCCGATTGCGCGCCGGCCCGCAGTATTGCGCGCAAAGCTTCCTTTTTGCGCGCAATCTGCCAGGGTCGTCCCAGTTGACCCCCTGAGGGCACCTGCCTGCGTGGCGCCCGATGCTCCTCATCCTGGGTGCCCGCACCGTGCGTTGTCTTCCCGTGCGGCCCTCCAGGTTCGTGCGAAGTGACATGCACCCATCGTCCGCGCTGCAAGACGTTAAACTGCCAAGTGCTTCGTCCGGCAACCTATGCCCAGCATGACGTTAAACTGCGCATTCGTCCCGCATGACGTTAAACTGCGCATTCGTCCCGCATGACGTTAAACTGCGCATACGTCCAGCATGACGTTAAACTGCTTATTCGTCCAGCATGACGTTAAACTGCACGTCCGTCCAAGCTGCACGACGTTAAACTGCCTAGCCCCATCGTCCGCACTGCAAGACGTTAAACTGCCAAGTGCTTCGTCCTCAACACATGACGTTAAACTGTACTTCGTCCGGCAAGACGTTAAACCGTCCGCTTCGTCCTCAACACATGACGTTAAACTGTACTTCGTCTGGCAAGACGCTAAACCGTCCGCAACCTGATCCCGTGCTCTGCACGCAGGGTCCCCCCGGTTTGGATGTGGCCCCCACCCGCTCGTCTCTGCAGGGATGTCGGGATTGTCCCGCTTTCTAGGCGATTTAATGGGAGTGGCTTTTCCCTACGGGGGCAGGGTATTACAAACCCCTAATTTCTCGTGGGAGGCTGCACATGTGTATCTCCATTGCGCCTCCCCACTGCCGAAGCCAGTAGAGGGTCTGACTGGGATCGAGGTGTCTTCTGCTTTCGGTCCAAGTCCCTTCCAACTGAGTTTTGCAGCATCCGGGCTGCCCCAAGTGCGTAAGTCCTGACAGAATGAACTACGTGGACTTTGATCCCTGTCTCCTATACAGGGTACGTAGGAAGCCTCCCTGAGGTCCAAGCCCACCACCTGGTCGTCCCGGTCGTATTTACGTCGGTTCGTCCATCAGTGGACCCCTCCAGGGTTCACGCTTACGTTGATTCACCTATGAATCCGCCCCTGTGGAAGACTGCCCGTGTGTATCTCCATGGTGCCTCCCCACAGCCCCCCTTTTTTCCATTTCCCCTTTTATCGTCCAGCATGACGTGAAACTGTGATCCACCCGGCCGTTCCATCCCCCTCCGTGCGAGGTGGTTCGGTCCAATCCTCCGCCCGGCGGCCTCGACCTCTTCGTGAGTCGGCTTGCCGACGTCCAGCATGACGTTAAACTGTATACCCGAACTACGTTGACTTTGATCCGTGCTAACGCGCGGTACGTAGGAAGCCCCTCTGGGGTCCAAGCTCTTCACTTCATCATCCATCCTGATCCTTACCCGGGCCGCCACATCCCGGTGGGGTCATGCCACTTCACTCCACTCCACGTTACTTGGGAAGCCGCCCATGCGCTGGCCCCAGCGTCGGAGGTTCCCCGCAAGGGGTTCCGTCATCTGATCCACTTTTCGTGTTGATCGGCCCGATGCCGTCCCCGCTGGACGTTAAACTCGCGGCATACCCCGTGTTAAGCACGGGAAGCTGAGGAAAACCTCAGGTGACACAGTTCCCCGCACCTAGTACGGGATGCCTCAGGCCATCATGCCTTCGAGAAGCCCTATTAGGGACGGAAGACAGATGTGCAGAGCCGCAGTGTTACGACACGCCCCCAGCACCCAGAGCCACCCGGCCTTCTCACTGCAGGTTGCTGCCCCGCCCAGACTCCTTGGAACGTCCGGGCGGAAGCAGCGTAATTAACCGGTGTCCATGAAGATATGGCGCCGGGAACGAGATTCACGAACATTCTTAAGTCTATGAGGGAGACCCGGATTAGGCGACAAGTTCCGAGGAGATGTCCAAGGAAGGAGAAGCCGACATCCCATCATCCCGGTTTCGATCAAGGAGCAGACACCCCTGAATAAGGGACGGATGCCGCCCGCCCTTGGAAAGCGGGACTGCGGGACCACAAGCCGCGCGCCCATCCCCTCGGGTTGACGGGTGCACGCGCGAACGCGTCCTGGCGGAACAGCGTAACCCGACGCACATCCGCACCGAAACAGAAAAATGGTGAACCCGACGTGAATCTCTTCTCCTCGATACGAAGACCGATGGCTTTCAGAGGTGTTGGAAGACCGGCATGTTGCCCGGCCAAGCATTCAGTCTTACCCGCCAGGGGCTGGGGAAGGGACATCGGGCACTCCGTCTCGCAACGTCGAGGGCCTGGGTTCCCCCCACGGAAGGCGTCGTGGCGCTAATGGTTGGTTGCCGATTCCTTTTTCCTGTCAGTGTTAATGGGTTCTTCTCCCTGCTTTCAGAAATCAGGTCACCCGATCCAGTGCCCGATCGCCACCCGCCCACTGGCGCAGGGACAGGGGAAACACCGACGCGGCTACTCCGCGCGGTCCCGCCCGTTCCACAGCCGTCCCAGCAGCCGCAATTGCGGGACGACCACGCCCTCTCTCCCCCTCGGAGGTCATCCAGAGAAGGGTGATCAACACCCTGGTGCGGAGATACGAGGAAGAGGGAGTCATCCCCACTAGGGAAATGGCTCGCCTAGACCTTGAGGAGGCTGCACCTCGCCACCACCGCCGCCCCCGAGGGCCGCGCAGGGAGGCACCGCTGCCTACCTCAACGTCCAACCGCTTCGGGAGTTTATCCCCGGAGCGCTCTGACAGTTCCCTTCCTTATGCGGATGAGGTGGGAGATGCCCGGGATCACCCTATCCGAGGTCCGCTCCAGGGATCCACGATAAGGGCTCCCGCCAGGCCACGGCGACATCGCCGCCAGGCCCCTCAAGTCGAGGAACAGGCTCTCAACCTGCCCGCGCCGCTCATCCCGACTCGTCTGTCTCGACGCCAACGTCGGGCACGAGCGGAAGAGGATGCCCACCTTTGGGCTCTAGCAACAGCGGCCGCATCGGCCCAAGCCACTGCTGGCTCCAGTCGCCAGGCCTCTGCGCATCCTGAGCGGGGGAACTCCTATGCCCGACCCGGATCGAGGCCCCGACCGCCCCAAAGGCAGGTTGGGTTGACTCTCCCGGTTGCTGGCACTGACAGTAGCCACCGCGGACCACCTCGCAGTAGTGCTATTCACCGGCAGGATCTACTCTGTGTGGCCGATCCAGGAGGCATGGGTCATCCCACCTTCCGATCCCGGCCCGGAGTCCTGCCCGGAATCATCTCTCCCCGCGTCCCCTTCGATATCTGTCCCGGTGCCCCTCGCACCTTGGTTCCCAGTCCTCTTGGCCCCAACACCAGTGCGGCCGGAGGACGCCAGGACAGAGATCAGCCCTGCCCCGAAGAACCACCCAGGGGCAGGAAGGCAAGGTGTCGACGCCGAGGGAAGAATGTTGCGGAATTCCGGACAGAGATCCGACCGGTTTGCTTCTCTGACTCAGAGGCGGAGTACGATTCGGCGACAGAGCCCTCTCCCCAATCCCGCCAGTCAAGGGCAGGGGTAGGAATGCGGCACGTCAGCCTCGTGCCCCCCGAGAGTGAGATCGATGTGATCCCCGCGTCTCTCCGAAGGTATATCCGGAGTAACGAGGGCCTGGTAGACCCCCAAGGATCAAACTTGCGGTTGGTACCGGCCCCTCCGGAAGTGCCTTCCGTCTCGATCAGAGAAGCCGGAGACTTTTTCTGGGGACCGACGGTCGAACCACGATCTAGTGCACCCTCGGCGAGCACCGATGCTACGGCAGGATGTTCGCTCGCCGGCCCGTCCTATCGTGATGTGGTAGCTGGGGCACCGCCACCCTCAGGGGGAGGCCCGGGATATGGAGGCCAATCGGCCTGCTCGCCGTATTCACCGCCGGCCAGCCCGTCGGCCCGACGGCCCGCCTCGGCACCACTACCAGTTCCCCGTCCGTTCCCAGCCATGGAAGAGGACCAAGGAGATCTGGGTCCCGAGTTTGAGTCGTGGAGCTTCTGGACCGTCCTTGCAGAGGGCCACTTCCCTGAGAAGTTTTGGCCAGTCGCAGGACCGGGCTTTGATGCACCCGAATCGCTCACCCCGGATGAGTTCGAATGCTTCCGCCGAACTCTCCGGGAGACTCGCTCCTGTCTTCACCGCCTACAAATGCCATACCCCGGGAGTCAAGCACACCTGGAGGATATTGGTGAGCAGTGCCGTCAAATTGACCTGGCCATGCTCCCCGCGGTTCGGCACCCCGGGTCATTTGGGCACCACGAGGCCCTCCAACAACGATGCGTTGAGTGTTTTCAAGTACTCCGCAAAGTTATCGAGGAAGCCACTCCCCACGTGTATATCCGTGGATGGGGGCAGTACGCTGCCCTACGCTTCAGTGTGATCCGCCGACAACCCGATTCGCTGGGTGGCCCTGAGGGTATATCCCCAGGGACAGGAACGGTCAACATGGCTGACCTGTCGGGAGAGGGGAACGACTTGGAACTTCTCGACGGGGGCTTCCCCCCCGAAGACAAGCCGTCGTCAGATCCATCAGTGAGAGTTACTCGTAATCAGAGAAACCTCCTGGGGCTCCCCGCGCCCACTGAAGCACTGACGTTGAGCCGAAACGTCAGCAAAGGAAAAGAGCACAGCGAGGCTGCAAGGCCCGCCGACCCATCTGCCTCCATGCAGAGGGCAGAGGAGGATCCCGAGAAGGCTACGCTACGTCAGCAGCTCGCCGAACAGAAGAAGCTGGTTGACCAGCTCCTCGCCGAGCGCGCTGCAGAACGGCGGCCTGACTATGGTGATCCTAGGCCAGGACAGCAGGGACCGGAACAACCGCTCCTTGATGAGACTCTCCCGGGCAACCGTGATCATGCCGTGTTCGCCGACAGGAGAGAGGCCATTGCCTATGGCAAGAGGGCGCGGTATGTTTCGCCACACCCTCCCGAGCGGCGGGACTACTTGAGGGACCCCGCTCGGATTCCTCCCGCTGCCCCAAGGGCCGCTCCGCCAGCCATCCCACGAGCTGCCGAGTTCGACGATCCGGTCGACGACCCGATTGAAGGGCCGTGCAATGCGCTCGTGGTTAGAGATCCTCGCCAGGACTGGAACCCATGTCCGGACGATCCGATGGCGGCGCTCATCGCCCGTTTGGAGGCCTTGGAGACTCGGCAGGTGGCGATCCCACCGGACGGCAAGCCATACCCAGCATGGGTGGATGACATGCCGGCGCCTCCGGGATTCGGGAATCCCACTTTCGCCCCCTTCAACGGGACTGGAGATCCGCCACAGCATTTAGCCCACTTCAACTCGAGGTGCGGGCCTATGTTGGGGACTCCGGCGCAGCAGGAGGCCGCTAAGCTTCGCTGCTTTGTCCAGACACTGGAAGGGCCAGCATTTGTCTGGTACAGCCAGCTTCCCGTCGGGTCGATAACTAGCTGGGAGGACCTTCGTAGACAATTCCTCTACCAGTTCAGTTCCACGACCCGGAAGACGAGTATCGCAGACCTCTTCAAGTGCAAGCAGAGGCCTGATGAGCGAGTCGCGGACTTCGTCGCCCGATGGAAGGGTCTCACGTATTCCCTTGACATGCCATTGACTCAGGAGCAGTTGCTGACAATGTGCGTCGGGAACGTCAAGACCGAGCTGGTCCCTTCCCTGATCACTCAGAATTACCCCGGAGGGTTCAGGGACTTCTCAGACAAAGCTCAACGTCTTGAGGAAGCCCTGCAACAGGCCAGCCAGGCACACCCGCTGCCTCCTATGATTCCTGCAAGGAGAGCCAGCAGGGCTGAGCCCGCTGCTGTGGCCCAGATAGAGGCTCCCAGGCCGTTGGAGCTGCTGCCGGTGAGGCCAGCTCCACAGCCTCACAGGAATCCGCCTCCACGGGCTCAGTTCCCGGCCCAGCAACGGCAGCCTCAGAACCGGCCGGCCCCTCCGCGTAATGTACCGCCACAACCTAGGCGAGATAATCAGGGTCTACCTCCTCGGCAGGCCCCTCCATCCCCTCGTCAAGACCGCGCTCCCAGGGGCCCGCGACACCTGACGTACTCATTCCATGAGGATCAGGTCCCCGGTTATTTCCGGAGCGCCCTGGAGCAGAGGATTGTGCGGCTGCCTGAGTGTTGGAAGCCAGAGGAGGCACATCTCACGGATAGCCCCCGCTACTTCCCCTACCATCGAGCCCTGGGGCACACCATCCAGCGGTGCTATGTGTTTAAGGACTGGCTCCAAGACCAGATTAACAACAATGTAATCAGGTTGGGCCCAGCTCCAACACAGGTAGCGGGCGTGTTCGTGGGATCAGATGACGATAGTGGCAACGAGGACGAATGGCAGCTGGTCTCCAACCGCGGATCCCAGAAGTATAATAACTGGATGGCCCGCAAGACGACCATTCGCGCCCAGGGAATCATCCGTGCGCGCTTGAATCAGCCTGAGCCCCCAGAATCCGCGGGTGCTGCTTCGGCATCGTCGTCCCAGCCTGCCTCCTCCAAGAGGAGCAAACGGCGGCAGCGCAAGAAGGAAGAGCGCGCCCCGCCGGTTCCGCCACTATCCCGCACTCTCGGCGATTTCATGCCCCCGGAGATGGGGGTCCCTCCTCGGATCCGCCCGGTGATGGATGATTCGTCCGATGACGGTATTGGGTACGCTTCGGTTAACACCGTCGAGCTGGTAAATCCCTTTTCTGTTCCCGACGTTGAAGAACACCAGGTGGACCTCCCTAGTGTCCCCGGTCGTCGCCACCGTCGGAAGAACCGCAGCAGCAGGAGTCACCGGGGCACAGCCGTCGGTACCTCCGGCCAGGCCGTGCACGCCACTGAGACTAGGCAGCAGGCTCAAGATCGAGCTCAACGTGCGCAGGCTCCCCATCCGGGGATGACGGATTCGCCTCCGCCACTGTTTGTGGTGTGGGACCAGGCAGAACCACCTCAGCCGCGTCGCGACCAGCTCCGCCCTGCCACAAGTCCATCCCGGCCTCCTGACTCCAGTACGGTGACCATTTCCCGGACTGCGACCAGTGAACAGCGGGATGCGCCAAGTACCAGTCGGCCGCCGATCCAACCGGTAAGGCCCGTCATGCCACCAACCGCAGAGCAACCTCCTGCAACCAGGAGCTCGCGCTTGGCCAAAAAGTATGATGTCCTGAAGCACTTGGCCGACATCCCAGCGAGGCTCTCCATCCTTGAGGCTCTGCGCATGTCATCTGAGATGCGCGAGGCACTCGCTGAAGCCCTAAAGAGCCCCCTCCAGTTTGAGACAGAGGTTGCGGCTGCAGAGGCCTTTCACGCCGAAACGATCGAGGACGCCGAATGTCAGGCAGTTATCTCGTTCTCTGGTAAGGATGAAGACCCTCCTATACAGGGACACATTCGTCCGCTGTATGTCACTGGCCAGTTCAACGGCCTTGAAGTCCGGCGTTGTCTTGTCGACACGGGGTCCGGGATTAACCTGATTCCAACTCGGACGCTCCGGAGATTGGGGTTGTCTGAGGATGACTTGATTCCCTCCGACCTCAGGATCCAGGGGTACGACCGCACCGAGTAAACCCCGGTCGGCAAGATACGTTTGAAGACCCAGTTCGGTGACTTGGTTGCCAACACCGAATTCATGGTAGTCTCTCAGGACACTGCGTATAACGCATTGATGGGCAGGCCATGGATCCACCTTCACGCGGCGGTTCCCTCGTCATACCACCAATGCCTCAAATACTCCCTTAATGGTCGAGTAGGCGTGCTTCAAGGAGATGCCTCTCCTTTTGCCTCATGTGAAGCCCGTTATCTGGACGCGGACTATTACAAGAGCAAGGACAAGCAGATCCTGGCAGGTGAGGTTGAGCCTGTCGCTGTTGCAAGCGATCCATGGGCCAGCTTGGATGACGCCTACGTCCTCCCGATTCAACGGTTGGACGTAGCCATGGTTTCGACGGCCTGTGAGTCTCCTGATGAGATGACCGCGACCGCCCGTGCCAGCACCAGCGGCCCAGCAAGATCTGGTGGCCCCAATGCAGTTTCCAACGCAGTCTCTCCCGTGGATGATCCCTCCCCAAGTGGAGAGGACGTGGAAGATGCACCCCCAGCCTTTGAGGAGGGCGTCCCCGCCACGGTCGATGGGTTAATACAGGTGAACCTTGGAACCGAGGCCGATCCAAGACCCACATTGGTCAGTGCCGCCATGCCCTCTGAGGAGCGGCAACAGTACGTGGACTTTCTCAGGCAGCACCGTGATGTATTCGCTTGGGGCTATGACGAGATGCCGGGGCTAGATCCTCAGGTAGCCGTCCACCGCCTTGGTCTCCCGGCGAACCATCGCGGGTTCAAGCAGCCTCCCAGGAAGATGCACCCATCCCATGGTGCCATGGTTGAGGCCGAAGTTGACAAGCTTATCAAAGCCAACTTCGTGAGGGAAGTTCAGTACCCCAAATGGCTGGCCAACATTGTGCCGGTCAGGAAGAAGAACGGGCAGATTAGAGTCTGTATCGACTTCCGCGATCTCAACCGCCACTGTCCGAAGGATGATTTTCCCCTTCCAGTGACAGAGCTGTTGATTGATGCCACGGCAGGGTTCCAAGCCCTCTCCTTCATGGATGGATACTCCGGATACAACCAAATTCGGATGGCCCCTGAGGATGAGGAGTTCACTGCCTTCAGGGCCCCCCAAGGTACCTTTTGTTACCGGGTCATGCCCTTCGGCCTGAAGAATGCAGGTGCCACCTATCAACGGGCGATGCACCGCATATTCAAGCCAATCCTCGGCACACTGGTGGAATGCTACGTCGACGACTTGGTTGTCAAATCGCGCCAGCGTCAGGACCATCTCAAAGACCTTGAGAAAGTGTTCGGCTTCCTCCGGTCTCGCTGCCTGAAGATGAACCCGTTGAAGTGTGCCTTTGGGGTCACCTCCGGAAAGTTCCTTGGATTTGTGGTAAGATACCGGGGTATTGAGATCGACCCAGAGAAAATCAGGGCGATTAGCCAGATGCCTCCCCCGGGTACCGTCCGGGAACTGCAAGGGTTCCAAGGCCACTTAGCCTATATACGCCGATTCATTGCGAATCTGGCCGGCAAGTGTAAGCCCTTTTCTCGGCTTATGAAGAAAGGTGCCACCTATGTATGGGATAAAGAGTGTCAGACCGCTTTCGAGGAAATCAAGCAGTACCTGCTTCAACCTCCGGTCCTGATGCCGCCCGTATCCGGAAAGCCGCTGGTCCTTTATGTGACAGCCCTGGAACGGTCCCTGGGTGCCCTTCTCGCCCAGAAGAACAACGAGGGAACAGAGAATAGCCTCTATTACCTCAGTCGCATGCTCCTCGATGCGGAGGTTAGGTATTCCCCCATCGAGAAGAGCTGCCTGGCGCTCGTATTTGCCGTACAGAAATTACGGCACTACTTGCAGCACCATGAGGTACAGTTGGTTTCTCGGGTAGACCCGTTGAAATATATCCTGAGCCGACCTATGTTGACTGGCCGTCTAGCGCGGTGGGCTGTGATTCTCCAGCAGTTCGACATCAGGTATGTGTCTCAGAAGGCCATCAAAGGGCAAGCGTTGGCAGACTTTCTGGCCGCTCACCCGACCTCCGCGGATCAGCCGCTGGATCTAGGCTTTCCTGATGAGACCATTCTCTCGGTTGATCGAGCCGATCCATGCTGGCAGATGCACTTTGACGGTGCCTCCCGGAGCCCCACCGGTAGAAGACTCGATAATCCTAAGCTCAATAGAGTGGGCTTGGGCATCGTCTTCATTACCCCGGAGCGAGCCGTGCTGCCATACTCTTTCCTGTTGTCAGAGGGCTGTACCAACAATGAGGCGGAATACCATGCCCTCATCACCGGCCTCGAGTTGGCTCTCGAGATCGACGTGCCCCGTCTGTGCGTGAAAGGGGACTCCGAGCTGGTCGTTAAGCAGATCAATGGCGACTACGTTGTCAGGAAGCCGGAACTTGTGCCATTGTTGGAGTGCACCCTTCTTCTGATGGCCCGGTTCCCTTCTCGGCCGGAAATTGTCCATGTTCCCCGGTCGCAGAACGGTCGAGCAGATGCTTTGGCCAGCCTGGCTGCGTCACTTGCGGAACCTGAACAGGACAACCTGATCGTCCGCGTGACGCGCCGCAGGCTCATCGCTCCCGTTATCCCGGAAGAAGATCGCGGCCCGTTGGTAAGTAACCTCACCACGGTTGCCCCTATGCCCGGAGCCCCGAGTACCCCAGATATAGCAGTCGAATCAGCCCGTGATTGGAGGGCGCCTTTGGTTGAGTACCTCCAACATGGCATTCTTCCGTCAGATCGGGCCGAGCGCGAGCGAGTTCGACGCCGCGCATCGCAGTTCGTCCTCCAGAGCAGTCCCGACCTGGAGCAGATCCTCTACAAACGCGGATTTGATGGTGTTCTCCTCCGTTGCCTTCAGGGAGTTGAGATCCCACGAGTCATGCAAGAGGTTCATGCTGGTTCATGCGGCGCCCACCAGATTGGGCCGAAGCTGTCCCACCAGATTCGGAGGTTGGGATACTTCTGGCCCTCTATGATCCATGACTGCATCGAGTACGCCAGGAGGTGCCATGCGTGCCAGGTTCATGCGAACTTTGTGCATCGGCTGCCGGAGCCTCTCCATACCACAAGGTATTCCTGGCCCTTTGCAGTCTGGGGACTGGACGTTGTGGGACCTTACCCGCCGGCGACAGCTCGCCAGTGCCGGTTCATTCTGACCGCCACGGACTTCTTCTCCAAATGGGCAGAAGCGATTCCGCTCAGAGAGGTCAAATCCTGTTCGATCGCTGACTTCGTGACCTCCAACATCATCTATCGATTTGGAGTGCCTCACGCTATCCTCACGGATAACGGAACCAATTTCCGAGCAGCCGAGTTGAAGAAGTTGTACGCCAAGTATAACATCCGCTCGAACCATACATCTCGCTATCATGCGCAGGCGAATGGACAGATCGAGGCGTTTAACAAAACCCTCTCTAACATTCTGCAAAAGATGGTTGGTCAGAACAAGAAGAGTTGGCCGGACAAGCTCCCCAACGCCCTCTGGGCTTATCGGACGACGACTCGCAATTCCACCCAGATGACCCCTTATTCCCTGGTGTATGGAGCTGAGGCCGTCCTGCCCATCGAGATCCAGTTACCGTCCTTGCGCATTGCGGTCTACGACCAGCAAGCGCCGGACAGAGTTGCTGAAGCCCGTCTAGTCGAGTTGGAAGCACTGGATGAGAATAGACTTCGCGCTTTGCACAACTTGGAGAGGCATCAAAGCAGAATGGCTCGAGCTTTCAATAAGAAGGTTCGCCTCCGCTCCTTCCTGCAGGGTGATCTAGTGCTAGCCCTAAGAGCACCGATGATCCCCGGCAGGAAGCCGCCCAAGTTGGAGCCCAAGTGGGAGGGACCTTTTGTTGTCCACAAGGTCTATCCCAATGGCGCGTACTCCCTAGCGACTATGGATGGTGAGCGTGTCACTCCTCCCACCAACGCTAGGTTCCTCAAGCAATACTTTGCCTGAGTGTCCGTTCGTCCTGCATGACGCTAAACTGCGCTTCGTCCTGCATGACGCTAAACTGCACTTCGTCCGCGCTGCAAGACGTTAAACTGCCAAGTGCTTCATCCCGCATGACGCTAAACTGCACTACGTCCGAGCTACAAGACGTTAAACTGTTCAGCATTCGTCCTGCATGACGTAAAACTGCCCCTCAAGAACTACGTGCGGCTTGATTCCCATCCTTATGGGATACGTAGGACCGCCTGAACATTCACGTTTCAGGCCCAGCCCCATCCTTCGGGAATTTCCATCCCATCTCGGGCCCTTGGCCCAGTTGCCCCCGGGTGTGCGGCGTATGGTGTGAGTGCGGGGCTATGCCCTCATTCACGTCGGTTTGCTCGTCACGCTGTACGCCCCCCCACGTTTGGGGATGCCTTCTGCTCCCCCCTTCTTTTTTCCTCATCGTCCTGCATGACGTTAAACCGCACTTCAAGAACTACGTATGGCTTGATTCCCATCCTTATGGGATACGTAGGACCGCCTGGACATTCATGTTTCAGGCCCAGCCCCATTTCCCGGGAATCTCTATCCCGCGTTGGGCCTCTGGCCCCAGTTCCCCTCCTTTTTGTGCGAGGCGTATCGCGTGAGCGGGGGATTATGTCCTCATTCGCATCGGTCTACTGGCCGCGCCGTACGCCTCCCCCGTGTGTGGGACTACCTCACACCCCTCATCGTCCTGCATGACGTTAAACTGCCTTTTCAGAACTACGTATGGCTTGATTCCCATCCTTATGGGATACGTAGGACCGCCTGGACGCTTGTG
This sequence comes from Viscum album, assembly GCA_963277665.1. Lineage (NCBI taxonomy): Eukaryota > Viridiplantae > Streptophyta > Magnoliopsida > Santalales > Viscaceae > Viscum > Viscum album. The sequence continues at coordinate 882,165,231 of OY728132.1, forward strand.
TCTCAGGTCCAGCCCCGTCTCTTGGTTGATCACGGGGATCTGCCCCCTTTGGTTGCTCTCAGGGTGAGTCCTCCGACCCTTTCCGGAGATCTGTTAACATGTTTTGGGTGCTTCGGTCTATGACTCGTAGTGTCAGATTCAATCCCGACAAGTCCTGTGTTGCTTGTCAGGCCCCGCGCTTCCTCTTGTTCGAGCCTTCACTCAAAGGGATCCTCGTTAGCGGTTTGGGTACGATGCCTCAGTGCTCTCCCACCGCTCCGAGTCGATTTACCGGCGGGTCTTGGGCCGCAAATCGATATGAATCCTGCGATTGAGCGGTTGATGCTCGTTTGCTTGCCCCGTCTTAGGCTGACGCGATCGGATGTTGTGTTGCGAATGCGTCAGCAACGTCCTTGATCGCCATGTCAGCTCTCTCAGGCTCTGAACATTGGTTGCGCAGTCCTCATCACACTCCGCCTTTGTGCGTTGTAGTGGAATCTTGACACTCTCTTCATACTGACCTCCGGTACGCCTCTACACGTTAAGCAGACCAACCAGGGTAATGATGTCGTTCGAGGCTCCCATGATCTGAGCGCCAAGGATATATGCGGATGTTCTCCCCAAGGGCCATGCGTAGCTGGACCCTCGTCCCCATAAGGAGGAGGGAGTCGCCCGAACAATTGCGTTCTGGGCCCAGTATATCTGGAGGCTAGCATCTCTGCCCCTCGGGTGATGGACATACGCAGACCCCCATCCCAAGACTCTTCTCCTGGAATCGTGCGTGACCGCAGGGCTGGGTATGCTCCCACCTCCGCCGTGTCCGCCGTACCGCGGTAAGCGGATTCCTCCATGGTCCGAACCACACGACCTTAAACTGTGTTGTCTGGTCCTACCACACGACCGTAAACTGTGATCGTCTTGGCCGCCCGACGAGAAAACGGCACTGCATCGTGATGTTCCCCTCAGGGGACACTCACGTTGGGCGCTGGTTAATGACCACGCCATTCATCAATGCCTTCCATGGCTTGATTATTGTGGCGACGCCAGAGATTTCTCAATCACGGGCATGTCGCCGCACAAAGAAAAACCATTCATCTTTAAGGACAAACAAGAAATATCAAATGCCGCTCCTTTTGTGTGCGAGGGTCAGACCCGCACTCTTCCCCGCGCTGGTGCCCGATTGTGTTGCACCGCGCTTCAAGAACTACGTGCGGCTTGATTCCCATCCTTATGGGATACGTAGGAACGCCCGGATGTTTGAAACTTCGGGTCCAGCCCCCCACCTCTTAGAGATTCCCCCTTCTCTGGGGAATCCGCCGCCTTCAGGTCACCCTCAAGGCGTGTTCCCCGACCCCTTGCCGTGGTCCACCGGTGTCAAGAGTACTCTGGTTTATTTCCAGGAGGGTCAGGATCCGCTTGGTCAGGTTTCCTCCACTTTTCAGGCTTCGTGCTCCCTTTCATTCGGACCCATCGTCTACGCCCTGGGTGGAGCCCCCGTGAACGGTTCGGACACAATGCCTCAGTGCTCTCCCACCGACTCGGGCCGGTACCCCCAATGGCCTCGGGCAGCAAATCGATATGAATCCTGCGATTGAGCGGTCGATGCTCGTTTGCTGCCTCATTCCACCAACGGTTAGTGCGATATTGATGCTGCTTTTCCGCCACGGTCGGCAGTACTCCCATATCGTTACACCGGTGCCCCCAGTCCTTGAGTGAATGGCCGCATGATTCACATTTTCCACCTCCCATTCTGACCAGGCGAAACCTCGACACTCTTGACACTATCCCTCAGTGCATCTTTGCATATCCAGGGGATATGACCAGATGCGGTGTACTTTGAGGTCCTTATGGTCCGAGCTCTAAGACCTTAAACTAAGATCTCCCCTTATGGTCCGAGCTCTAAGACCTTAAACTAAGATCTCCCCTTATGTTCCGAGCTCTAAGACCTTAAACTAAGATCCCCCCTTATGGTCCGAGCTCTAAGACCTTAAACTAAGATCTCCCCTTATGGTCCGAGCTCTAAGACCTTAAACTAAGATCCCCCCTTCTGGTCCGAGCTCTAAGACCTTAAACTAAGATCTCTCTTTTTGGTCCGAGCTCTAAGACCTTAAACTAAGATCTCTCTCCTTATGGTCCGAGCTCTAAGACCTTAAACTAAGATCTAGCCCTTCTGGTCCGAGCTCTAAGACCTTAAACTAAGATCCTCTAGCCCTATGGTCCGAGCTCTAAGACCTTAAACTAAGATCCTCCACCTTTATGGTCCGAGCTCTAAGACCTTAAACTAAGATCCAGCCCTTATGGTCCGAGCTCTAAGACCCTAAACTAAGATCTACCCCAAATGGGGTCCTACGTCCTGCATGACGTTAAACTGCACTCACAGAACTACGTGTGGCTTGATCTCCAGCCTGATGGAGTACGTAGGAACGCCTGGGCATTCCGACTCGGGTCCAGCCTCAGGGATCGTTAAGTCCCGCCCCTCCTCGCCGTCGGCCGTCTGGCCTGACATCGGGTAGAGTGGTGCAGTTGTGATATTCTCCCCGATTCAGCTCGGGATGCCCCATCGCAAGGATGGGAAGCGACGGTTTCCTCGTCAGAGAGGTGCTGTCTGAGAATTGAGGTGACTCACGGCCAGATTAGTGCATCCTCCTAATACGCTTCCCCCACAGTGGCGCAATTTTGAGAGCGTTGGATTCTGTCCGAACAAATCGTCACTTCGCCCCACGCTTCGCATGCCCTGTTGATCTGGATTTTCCACCCTTGTGTCTGAAGGAACCCCAAAGCGGTATTCATGATGACATGTGGTCCGCCTCCTGCAATATGAATGATGGCCTTTTTCGGTCCGTCTATTGCAGTTGTTATGGTCGATCCACTGTCCGCCTACCGTCTTGGGCATTTCCTGGAAGGCCAACCGTTGTGGATGTCTGGATTCGGGACACGCGATTCACCCTTTCTCATTTCCCTATATTCGGATAAAATCTCAACGCCCCTAGCGTTGTCCCGCTCGTGTGTTGGAACAAGTTGGGGGACGATACATTGGTTAGGTCTGAGGTCTCCTTTCCTAGGAATGACCTCCCTCTTTTCTCCAGAAACCCAGGCCCAATTATGGATGCCTGATGCTTGGCTAACGCTCCCGCGAGACAATTTGTGGTTGAGCATGTTAAACCAAAAGACGCAGATAAATATGGCGATTCATACAAGTGGATCAAAATATTAAGTAGCGGAAGCAAATGTTCTGGGAATGGAAAAAAACAGCCCTTAGGGATTAGCGTGCTGAATGAGTCTTTCTAATGCCGCTACCCTTTGGCTGGTGGCCTCCAGAGCTGCTTCTCGCTCTCTGCGTGCTCTCTCTTCGTCGGCGGTCGCAGCACGCAGTTCGTCGATCCTGGCCTGTGCACGCTCCCGCTCGACTTGGAGTGTGACCATCTGTTGGCCCGCCTCCGTCAGCTGTACCTGAGCGTCGATCAGTTGCGCCGATAGTTGCTCCACAAGCTCGGTACATGCTGCGACGAAGGCCTCCTTCTCTGCCGCCTGCCCTTCGAGGCGCCGGACTTCCTGCTCTGCCGCGATGAGCGCCTGCGTGCTCTCCGACATGTCCCGACTTTGTGCGACGTCGGCACGCCGGCGGCTCTCGCGCATCTTTTCGGCCATGAAATCACGGACCGTCAGATGGAGGCGTTGAGCATCAGCTCCCCCGGCACACAGGAAGCACAGCCAGGTCTGAAGTGATCCCATGCGCCCCAGCCATTCCGATGGGTCTCGCTTGAGGAAGCGCTGGATGCACTTCCACCCCCTGCGTCGCGTTACCCGGCTATCCTCGACCGCCTCCGCGTCCGAGTCATCCATCTCCTCGGGGTCGGCAGGCCGGTAAGCAGGGAAGGCAGCCAGCAGGTCTGCTGCAGGGTCCGCCCTTGGGAGGTCCTCACGAGGGATAGGTTCCCCAACATCCGGGCGACCTTCTTCTCTCTCCCCAGTGGCGCCGACACCCTCGTCAGCCCCCAACCTTTCTCCGATGGCAGCACCGCCGACGTCCGCAGCCCCTTGATCAGCAGTGGGTGGGGCCGGCTCGGTTTGGAAGGTCTGTTCCGGAGCAGGCGGCATGTCCACCACTGGTCCACTCGTAGATGGCCCGGGTTCGGCAACCCGACGAGCCTCCAATGTTGAGATCACTGCGCGGGGCATGCCATGGTTAGTCACGGATCGTCAATGGCAAGCACCAGCAGTAAAGTAGGGAGACTTACGGGAGTTCGGAGCGTCATCTTCCGCTACCCCGGTCGCCGCAGGAACAGTTGCAGCAGGGGACCCCTTAGCGCTTGACAGTTCGATAATGGGTGCCTGGCCCCCGCCTTGTCCTGCTGGCGCCTCTCCTACTCCTGTTGAGGACGCCTGACCGACATCCGTGTGCTCCTGAGAAGGATGGAGAAACGGGTTAGAAGCTGCATAAGAGAGTGGATGAAGCAAGTTGAGTAGGGATAGAAGCGGACCTCGAGGAGCTCAGTGACATCAACGTTGTCAGAGCCGGCCACCTCGCCACTCTCCCGTGGGCTCCCCCGATGGGACCTTCCCTCGGAGCCTTCATCCTCCCCCGTCTCCTCCTCCTCCTCGGAGTCGTTACTGTTATCTTCTCCCGGCGGCATCTGTTCTGGAGCGGGCTCGAGACCGAGCATCACCTTCACCAGAAGGGATGGCTCCGCACGCTGACCACGTTGGCGCGCGTACTCGTCCATGGCCGTCAGATATGCATATTGCCGGTTGAAGTCCACCCTGTCGGTGATCTGGAGGCGCCCGACCTCTGGCAGATAGATTCCTTCTCTGAGTATCTTTCGCCAGATGACGTCGGTCCCCAGTGACTGCCGCAGGGTCATCCAGGCCGACCACAGCGCCGGGAAGACTGCATCGTGGGAGGGTTCGAGCAGACGCCTCACCTGCTTCCCGGGCCGCTCCTCGACCGCCGCATGTGCCCCCTCTCTGGGCGCCGAGGTCGTAGCGGCAGCCTGCGATGTGCCCGCCGCCGAAGTCCCTGCTCGCGCCGGCCCCGCTGCTTGGCGCGCCTCCGTTCTCCCCCGTGTGGCGGCGCCTCGCCTCCTTCCTTGACGTCCGGTCTCCGCACGGGTAGCCTCGAGCCGCCGAACTAGCTTCCGCAAGAGCCCCTCGGGGTACGCGATGGCCCAGTGTTCGGCATACTCGGTTGCCAAGCCTGCGTCGATCCCGGTAGGAGGGAGAGTGATGACGTCGCCAGAGCCGAAGGCGACGAACATCAGCCACATCTGGCGAAGGACGCCAGGGTTCGTCTCCTCCCGGACAGCAGTGAATACCCTCTTCGGCATCCGCTGAAGGCACCCGAACTGCCTGGCGAACCGGGTCGGCACGTAAGGCTCGCAGATCACCTTCCCGTCGATCCGAGTCACGAGCACCCCGCCCCGCATGTTCAGGAAGTATTCATGCTGCTCCAGCGGGCCCTGTCCGTTGTCGATCATCTGGCCGACGGGAGTGGGGAACGGGCTGAAGTTGAAATTGGCATGATTGCCAATCCGAACCCTCACGCCCTCCTCACTGAGGGTCATCGGAGCGACCCCCGCAATGTTCAGCAGGGAGGGTCGCAGGCCGTTGCCCGGAGGACTGATGGCATTTGGGAACGTATACCCACCGAGGTGAGCAACCACCCATCCGTGGAAGAACTGAAAGGGCCCACAGATCCTTCGTGGCGACCCCCCTCGTGAGATGCGTCCCAGGATGGCATACAGCCTCGCCAGCACTGGGACCCCGAGGTTGTACCTCTTATTGGCAGCCATGGCGCCCGCCATCGCCAGCGTCGCCGGGCGGACGCCCATCCTCGCATCCCGCACTGGCAGGAGCCACCCGCTCAGAAAGGCGGCCAGGAACGCCGCGTACCGGACGTTCGGGTCCCGGGCCTCGATGACGCGGTACCCCCATGAGCGGTAGTCGCCCGTCTCCAGGACCCGCCAGTACGACCCGTTCCGGCTCCTCTGAGCTGCGGTCGGGCACCGCTTCCCCCTGCCTGGCATCTTGACCGCCGGGTCATGCTCCAAGAACTGGCCGAACCATTCCTTGTAGGCTATGTCCTTCTGGAAGTCTTTGATCCCGAGCCGCTGCGTAGCCAGGTCAAGCAGATGCCAGGTCAGGATGGGAGTCCGTGACCTGTCCTCCCAGATGTTCTTCGGTGGCAGGAACTCATCGTATTGGTAGCCCTCCAGCGGGATACCTCCGATGCAGTGGATGTCCCAGAGACCGATGCCGACCTCCCCATGGTGAAGATGGAAGGTGTTGGTATCCGGAGACCATCGGGTGAACAGCTCCGGCCCGAGCTCGGACTGCTGGTAGAAGTGGAACTGCGACGTCCACACCGCCTCGAACAGGCCGATGTACCGCAGCTCCTCTGCGAAGTGATCGCAAGTGTGGCGTACCCAGAACGCCCAGGCCCACTCACTGGTAAAGTTGCCCCCAGACCGCAAGTCCCAGTCCTTCAGCCAGCCCTTGGTGTCGTCAGTGACACTCTGACGGTATGTGCTCGAGTAGAGGGCTGGAGAATTCTCCGCAGTAGGCTCACCCCCATCAATGGTTCGCGTCCTCGGGTTCAGGACGTAGACGTCCAAGTGCCTGGTTTCCCTGGCAGGATGCCCATTGTTGGTGATGTTATAGCGGTGAAGCTCGTCCTCCCGAGTCACCCAGGTTCGCGGCGCATCAACCTCGAACCCTGGCACTGGAACCTCATCCAGGATGCCAAAGTTCCAGAGCGGCAGGTTGTCTGACAATGGGTATGTCTTCTGGGCCGGCGTTAGTAAGTCGAACAAGGATTGATTGTTGGAAACAATCTCCTTGGCTCCGTAAACCTCCTCGTTCGTCGCCATCTCAGCCCTGCGAGTGGCGGCATCCCCCTCATTTCCTCTGTGCGCGGCCATCTCGGAAGATTCGGGAGTCGTGCGGGTTAAGGGATGAAGCGTGCGGGATCGGACGAGCCTAGTAGAGAAGTTTGAAGGCTGGCGCGCAATCCAAGTGGACGGCGCGCAATTGGGAAGACTGTCGCGCAAAGTTCCGGGTTTTCGCGCAAAAACAGGCGAAATCCGGACGGTTTTGCGCGCCGATCGGGCGAATTTCGCGACCGGAAGAGGCAATTTCGCGCACGAGAGCTTTGGAGCTTATCGCGCGGAAGGCCAGAGTACGGAACGCGGGACCCAGCGCCCCTATTTATAGGCGAGGCCGGGGCCGCGCTGCGCGGAAAGCGCTTTGCGCGACCGCAGTGGCGAATTTCGCGCCCGACGCCCCTTTTTGCGCGCCTAAGTCCCGCGCCGCCCAGGACTTCGGCATTCCGGCGTCTCCCTCGGAACCCGATCGTTGCGACCTCTCGCCGATCAGATTCCGAGGGGGGGCTTTTGTAGACGCCGGAAAAGTCCGTTGTTCCCAAACGAAGCTCCGGATGCGGAAAGCGAAGTGATATTTGGAGTCGGAAGAACGTTTCGGAGGGCCCGGAGGCCTTGCGCGGAATTTCAGAGGCCCGCGCGCAAAGGGGATGTGCCGCACGCAAACCCCCCGGGATGCGCGCAATGCGCCGGTCCGGCGCGCAATTTTGCGCGCCGCTGGTCCGCGCGACTCCCTTGCGCGCCGTGTCCGATTCCGCGCCCGCGAGAAGAATTTCGCGCTCGCGCCTTGGATTCCGCGCCCGGGGTTGCCTATAAATACGAGGCGACCCCCAACGTTTCAAAGGTTGCTGGAAGTCGAAACGTCTCTCGTGCGCGCAATTCAACCCCTTCCGCGCGCAATGACGAACTTCAGGTAACCTCCTTTCTTTCGCGCAAGAAAGCCTCGGGGTCCGCCTTCGCGCGCAATCCCCGCTGGCTCCTTTCATTTGAATAAAAACTCACCCTAAGGCCTTTGCGCGCAAAAGAACCCGCTTGCGCGCAATTGCCCCCGGGGTGCGCGCAATCCGGCCTGATTGCGCGCACCCCCCCTTCTTTCAAGTGGCCATTCATTAGAGAATGAGCCGTTGCCCCCGCGCGCTATCCGAAGCCCGGTGTGAGCAATCTCAGACATCCGCGCGCAAGGCGCTGGCCCAATTGCGCGCCAGCCGCCCCGATTGCGCGCCGGCCCGCAGTATTGCGCGCAAAGCTTCCTTTTTGCGCGCAATCTGCCAGGGTCGTCCCAGTTGACCCCCTGAGGGCACCTGCCTGCGTGGCGCCCGATGCTCCTCATCCTGGGTGCCCGCACCGTGCGTTGTCTTCCCGTGCGGCCCTCCAGGTTCGTGCGAAGTGACATGCACCCATCGTCCGCGCTGCAAGACGTTAAACTGCCAAGTGCTTCGTCCGGCAACCTATGCCCAGCATGACGTTAAACTGCGCATTCGTCCCGCATGACGTTAAACTGCGCATTCGTCCCGCATGACGTTAAACTGCGCATACGTCCAGCATGACGTTAAACTGCTTATTCGTCCAGCATGACGTTAAACTGCACGTCCGTCCAAGCTGCACGACGTTAAACTGCCTAGCCCCATCGTCCGCGCTGCAAGACGTTAAACTGCCAAGTGCTTCGTCCTCAACACATGACGTTAAACTGTACTTCGTCCGGCAAGACGTTAAACCGTCTGCTTCGTCCTCACCACATGACGTTAAACTGTACTTCGTCTGGCAAGACGCTAAACCGTCCGCAACCTGATCCCGTGCTCTGCACGCAGGGTCCCCCCGGTTTGGATGTGGCCCCCACCCGCTCGTCTCTGCAGGGATGTCGGGATTGTCCCGCTTTCGGGGCGATTTAATGGGAGTGGCTTTTCCCTACGGGGGCAGGGTATTACAAACCCCTAATTTCTCGTGGGAGGCTGCACATGTGTATCTCCATTGCGCCTCCCCACTGCCGAAGCCAGTAGAGGGTCTGACTGGGATCGAGGTGTCTTCTGCTTTCGGTCCAAGTCCCTTCCAACTGAGTTTTGCAGCATCCGGGCTGCCCCAAGTGCGTAAGTCCTGACAGAATGAACTACGTGGACTTTGATCCCTGTCTCCTATACAGGGTACGTAGGAAGCCTCCCTGAGGTCCAAGCCCACCACCTGGTCGTCCCGGTCGTATTTACGTCGGTTCGTCCATCAGTGGACCCCTCCAGGGTTCACGCTTGCGTTGATTCACCTATGAATCCGCCCCTGTGGAAGACTGCCCGTGTGTATCTCCATGGTGCCTCCCCACAGCCCCCCTTTTTTCCATTTCCCCTTTTATCGTCCAGCATGACGTGAAACTGTGATCCACCCGGCCGTTCCATCCCCCTCCGTGCGAGGTGGTTCGGTCCAATCCTCCGCCCGGCGGCCTCGACCTCTTCGTGAGTCGGCTTGCCGACGTCCAGCATGACGTTAAACTGTATACCCGAACTACGTTGACTTTGATCCGTGCTAACGCGCGGTACGTAGGAAGCCCCTCTGGGGTCCAAGCTCTTCACTTCATCATCCATCCTGATCCTTACCCGGGCCGCCACATCCCGGTGGGGTCATGCCACTTCACTCCACTCCACGTTACTTGGGAAGCCGCCCATGCGCTGGCCCCAGCGTCGGAGGTTCCCCGCAAGGGGTTCCGTCATCTGATCCACTTTTCGTGTTGATCGGCCCGATGCCGTCCCCGCTGGACGTTAAACTCGCGGCATACCCCGTGTTAAGCACGGGAAGCTGAGGAAAACCTCAGGTGACACAGTTCCCCGCACCTAGTACGGGATGCCTCAGGCCATCATGCCTTCGAGAAGCCCTATTAGGGACGGAAGACAGATGTGCAGATCCGCAGTGTTATGACACGCCCCCAGCACCCAGAGCCACCCGGCCTTCTCACTGCAGGTTGCTGCCCCGCCCAGACTCCTTGGAACGTCCGGGCGGAAGCAGCGTAATTAACCGGTGTCCATGAAGATATGGCGCCGGGAACGAGATTCACGAACATTCTTAAGTCTATGAGGGAGACCCGGATTAGGCGACAAGTTCCGAGGAGACGTCCAAGGAAGGAGAAGCCGACATCCCATCATCCCGGTTTCGATCAAGGAGCAGACGCCCCTGAATAAGGGACGGATGCCGCCCGCCCTTGGAAAGCGGGACTGCGGGACCACAAGCCGCGCGCCCATCCCCTCGGGTTGACGGGTGCACGCGCGAACGCGTCCTGGCGGAACAGCGTAACCCGACGCACATCCGCACCGAAACAACGTCAAAGGAAACATCAAAAGGGGCAAAACTGTAGGAGTCTGGAAACACTGTTCACCCACCGTTACTGTACATGAAACTGATCTGTCACACCGATCTGTGAAACTGATCTGTGAAACTGATCTGTCTCACCGATCTGTGAAACTGATCTGTCTCACCGATCTGTGAAACTGATCTCTCACACCGATTTGTGAAACTGATCTGTCTCACCGATCTGTGAAACTGATCTGTCTCACCGATCTGTGAAACTGATCTGTCTCACCGATCTGTGAAACTGATCTGTCTCACCGATCTGTGAAACTGATCTGTCTCACCGATCTGTGAAACTGATCTGTCTCACCGATCTGTGAAACTGATCTGTCTCACCGATCTGTGAAACTGATCTGTCTCACCGATCTGTGAAACTGATCTGTCTCACCGATCTGTTACTGTTCATAAAACTGGAAACACTGTTCACAGAACTAGAAAAAATTGGCAAAGTGTTGGGGATAAGTCCCCTTGACCTCCCGGAACACCTCCAACACCAACATTTCACAAAGTAATGGACCAGAGAGGCCCGGGCCATTACAGGAAACATAATGATTAGATCATGAGTAACTTTTCCACTAGGGAAGTTCAATATTTTTCACATGAAAAAAATATTTTCATAAAATAGGAAGAGATGGATGTGTTAAGAAGACACAATGCAGAGTTACTCTGAAGCATTATTGCTTCCAAAAATTCTATATAAGTAGATCCACATATTGCGCTTATAGTAGGAGCTTGTAACTCCCTGACCTCAGACTACCTAAAGCCAGTGCATTATTACATTTCTTTGGCAGTATTACGAGGAAAAAAATCCAGAATGGTCGTATAGTTTAACAGTCTTTGAAATCATGATTACATACATGATACCCATAACTCATTGGAAAAACAAAATAAAACATGATACACAATAAATGAAATTAATTGAATCCTTGAATGCTTAATCAATTTTCTCATATTCATAACCTGGGGAGAGAAACATAATAAGGGTGAGATAAAATGCTCAGTAAGGGTATGAATAGTGGAAGAAATCATCAATCTATATCGAATAGTAAATATCTGAGAACACATTCCATTTACTAAACAAGATAAGGCACATGTAAAATTACATGTAAATAACTAAAAAATATTCTGTAAATCAATAATATGAGAATGAACTACTTTCATAAATATATCGATGAAAAATCTCATGGATTAATAATCACCAAAATTAAATGCGGGATTTAAGGACGGAATGTATCAAGAACATGAAAACCTATTACTATTAAGACCTTTCACATGATAGTTTAAAATTAAGGGTAAAAACCCATTTTCCCAACTTATCCATCACATGAAAACTTGTCGATGATTCTAGGAGCTATATAATTTCTAGGCTCCACCTGACATTTTCAGTCCAAAGTATTTCTAATATTGAATAACCAAAACAAATAATATGATTTATCAAATAAACATATTGAATTAGTAATATGGATCTATCAATAATTACAATGATGGAAATAACATAATATCATGAAAATAATTAGATTCATGATAAAAAAATCAAAGGGTATATTATACACCGTGTAAATAGAACTAGGTTCATAACATTTCAATATGCCCCAATGAAATGAAATTGAGACAAAATCCCTTACCTTAAGTCTGATACTCTTTGTATTTTTTTGAAACTACTATATGATGATTTTTTTAACTTATATTCAAATCATAATAATATTTATGATGTCATATATGATTCTTTTATGACTCTATATTTTCCATTTATTAACAATTCCATGTTAATTCTACATTTCGGGCAATAATTGCTTCATTTTTCATACGTGTTTTGACTAGTTATTCTTGATCATATTACATGGATAATGATTTACATACATACAAAATGTATAAAATTATTTTTATATCATATATATTCATAATATAAATATATAAAATAGATATTAATCCACTATTCATGGAGATGGTTGGTCGTACGTATGCATGAACATTGTTTCTATTTTCTTATCATATGTAGGGATGTAATGATTGAAATAAATATACATACATAAATACAAACACACACACACACATATATACATATATTATTTGAGTATCATTATTATATCACATATTTCTTAATTATTAAATATATATATATATATATAATCATTATTGGATGGTGAACGTGGAAGATGAGTCTCATCCTGTCATGTAGATGGTAAGCGCACGAGCGGTGATATCATTTCCATAATGGTGTAATGGTTTGGATTTTCATAGAATATGAATTTTAAAAAAGTTATATAATGTTAAATTTATTTTTTATGTCATTTTTATTCATCATTATACCCATCAAAATATATTATAGTTGAAAACATTTTACACCACGGTGTGGAGATGGTAAGTCGTATGTTTTCGTGCTTAGTGATATTGTTTTTTATAGGATGGGTAAAAGAGGAATATGGTTGTCCCATAATAAGAAAAACTTATTAGATTTTATTAGATGTAGGATTTATTATTTTAGTATGGTTACAAAATAGTATGAAGAAGTAGAATAAGAAATGAAATTTGAATGAAGGGATAAAAAGATTACCTCTATTTTGGGAGTGTACATTTGATTTACAGAAAAGGGCTTCTAAAGTTTGTTTTAGGCCCAAAGGATGGACACCATAATGAAGTGTAGGAAGTTAAGACGTGATTTTGGTAGGGTTTGTCTGATCCATAAGGCTTTGGAGGTGTGAATAAGTGGGTAGTGGTGGTTCCCATTTACTAGAGAGAGGTGGGGCACTTTTGGATGGTGTTAAAATATTATTTTATTATAAAATGATTTTCAGTTTCAAATGATCTCAAACTAATTTATTTCATATATAATATTATTTTTGGTAGAAAAACCCTCATATAATAGGTTTTAAACAACTTTATGTCACAAAATTAACCTTATCTTTAAGCATTTACCCTTAGTAAATAACATTAACCCTTACCATGTCTTCTTATATTTTCATAATATATGGAAACTATATTTACTATAAAATTAAAAAATCACCATAAGTGGATTATTAATGAAAATTTTAACATTATAAAATTAATTTGTTTGAATCATAGATTTTTAGGACCATTTGATAGATTAATAAATGAGGATTTTTTTAAAAAAAACACACATTCCTGATAATTTGACACTATTTAGGAACTGATTTTTGTTAGTGAGAACAACTTGATTACTTCAAATAATGTCCATTAACAAAAATATAATATGTCAATATCTTCCATAAAATTCATGGACAACATCAAAAAACCAAATTACACCTTTTTTATCATTTATAATATCATATATTTGAATCCTCTATTAATGATGAAATCACTCCATCGTCATTGTTTCATAATTAAATCTTTTAATTTAATGTATAAAAATTAAAAATAAAATATGATGATGTAAGAAATATTTTTATATTTATAATTAATATTTATAGTCAAATAGATCAATTATAAAACCCCATATAAAAACTGTTTTATTAAATAACACATGTTTAGGTTATATTTTTCTATAAATTAATTCTTATACAATGTCATTGTCACACCAAAGTGGCTCCATGGGATCATAAAATCCACCCAAATATGAAAATGGTCGGAAATATCTCATCCAACAGTATTAGGACATTTGTTAGGTTAGTTTAGTATTATTTTGGTATTAAATTTTACCCTTATTTACCAGATTTAACCTTTTACCATGGTAAATAAAAATAATTACTGATCTTACTATTCATAATGTCCAAAAATAAAAGGTACCTATTTAAAAAATTTGGACCATCTAATTAAAAATATGGAATACATTTTTCCAAATTCAAAACACAGAAGTTTCATTAATTAATTTAAATTGTCAAAACCCAAAAGCGGGTTTTGAAGTAATAACTATCAAAAGAGTGACAGGTGTTTATGTACAATTCAAATATAAAATTACATCCAATGACCATAAGTAGATTAAATTATTAAATATTAATACAATTAAACGTTATCATTAATTTACAAATAAAATTTAAAAAATTCACAAAAATTAGATGAAAAAGTAGTTTTGAATTAAAATTCATTATTTTTCACTATTCATCAAAAATTAAATCTTTTTTGAAAATTAGCAAAATTTCAACATAACATAATTTTGAAATTCAAAATTTAAAAATAAATTCCATTTAAAAAAAATGAACTTTATAAAATTTTAAAATGTTGTTAATACTATTCATAACAGTTAATTCGTTAAGTTGTGGTGTGATTGAACTCGGGGATGCTTACAAGACAAGCCAGTGAATTATTTAAAAAGAAGAATACCATGGATGGTTGATGTGTTCTATTATTCCCCCATTCAAATAATTTCATCCTAAAAATTTCTAAAATATCACAACATAAAACGTTTAGGGTGGTTCTTTATCATATGTTCTTCTGGTTCCCACGTCGCCTCTTCCATTTTATGGTTTCTCCAAAGAAATTTTACCATACTAGTTGTTTGATTTATTAACACTTTTTCTCTGGTATCAAGAATATTGATAGGATATTCACAATAATAGAGATTGAGTTCCAGTTCTATTTCATCATGGGTGATTACACGCATCAGTTCTAACATGTATTCTCTAAATAGTGAAATGTATAACATATCATGAACTTTCGAGAGACTTGGAGGCATTGCAATAAAGTATGCTACAGCTCTGATTTGTTCTATAATATCAAAAGGGCTGATTTCCCTGGGATTAAATTGACCCTTATTACTAAAATGTATAACACCCTTCCATGGAGATACCTTAAATAAAACATGATCCCCTACTTGAAATTCCAAATCCTTCCTTTGGTTATCGACATAACTCTTTTTCCTACATTGAGCTATTTTGATATTGTTTTGGATAATATTCAACTTCTTTATTGATTTTTCAACATGTTGTGGACCTACAAGTTTCATTTCACCAACATCATCCAAAGAAGTTGGTATACAACATATCTTTTCATATAACTCTTTATATGGTTCCATCTGAATACTTTAATGGAAGATATTATTAAAGGAAAATTCTACTAGAGGTAAATACTGATCCCACATTCCTTGAAAGTGAAGGGAGTAGGATATCAACATGGATTTTAATGATTGAAAAGTCCATTATGATTATCCATTAGTTTGAGGGTGGTATGCAATGCTCAAATGAAGTTCAATATCTTGGGACTTCTATATACTTTTCATGAATCATGATGTAAAACAGGGATCTCGAGAAAAAAAACAATTGAAATGGGTACACCATGGTGTCTTACAACTTCATTAATATATATCCATGATAAAATTTCATGTGGAAAATCTTCTATTATAGTAAGAAAATGTGCTGACTTGGTATGGAGATTAATAACAACCCATATCGCATCATTCCTTTTGGGAGTCTTTGGTAGCCCCATGAAAAGGTCCATCGTAATATCATCCCATTTCCACATAGGTATAAGAAGAGGTTTCATGACTCCTTTATGATGTTGTCTTCCATCATTCTCCTATATAAAAACCAAACATTTTGACACATAATCAACAATATCCCTCTTCATGTTTCCCCACCAACAATGATCTTTCAAATCTCTATACATCTTAGTTCCACCTAGGATTATAAAGAAATGTGATCTATGATAATAATCCAATAATTAAATTTTTAGATTTGGTATAATAGGAACACAATCCCTTTTACCAAATTTCAAAATTCCATCTTTATAT
Organism: Viscum album; assembly: GCA_963277665.1. NCBI lineage: Eukaryota > Viridiplantae > Streptophyta > Magnoliopsida > Santalales > Viscaceae > Viscum > Viscum album. The sequence continues at coordinate 882,181,092 of OY728132.1, forward strand.
ACGAAATCAATCAATCTCCCCTCATTCCCAGCTTTAATTTTCCTTTAAAAATCTTCATCATCAATTTGAGAAGATTTTATCATTTCCTGTAAAGATTGATTGAAACCCATTTGAAAATATAGTGATGCTTTACCTTCAATGATAATTCCCATATCCATCTTTACTACATCCATGAACATAGGATACCTTTAAACTCTCATCTTGTTTAGAACTCCATGTTCCTTTCTGCTAAAGGAATATTCCACTTTATTTTCCTTCCATGGGTACTAGTGTATTGTGAAATCATAATACTTGAGTAGCACAAGTAATCTCATTTTTCTCATGTTGAGTTCTATCTCTGAGAAAATATATTTCAAACTCTTGTGATGAATATATATCTCATATTTATCAACATAGAGAGAGTGTCTCCATATATTAAGGAAAATATTATTGCAGCTAACTCAAGATCATGAGTTGGATAGTTTTCTCTGAGCTTTTTAATTTCCTTGATGTATATGAAATATCCCTCTCATTTTGCATAAGTACAAGAATATGTCCTTTCCTTGACGCATCACTCTAAATAACAACCCAATCATTCCTAGATGGTAATGTCACATTAAGTGAATTGACTAATATTCTATAAAATTCATCAAATAATTCTTCTCACTCTTTTTTCCAAATGAATTTAACCTTTTTACATGCGAGCGTGGTTAAAGGGTTATCCAATTGAGTGAAATTAAGGAAAAAACACCGATAATAACCTTCTAAACTGATAAAACTACATACCTAAGTTATAATTTTTTGGTTCTGTCCATTCTTAAATATCCTTTTTCTTTGAAAGATCAACATAGATTCCATCCTTGGAGACTATATGGCCAATGAAAGAAATTTCTTGAAGCCAAAAATCACACATTCTAAATTTACCGTATAATTCTTCTATCATGAGAGACTCAAGAATTATTAGCAAGTGATACTAATGCTCTTCAAATATGTTATAATATATCAAAATATACTCAATGAATACCTCAAAAAAATCATCAAGATATTATTTGAATACATTATTCATTAGATCAATAAAAACTGAGGGTGCATTAGTCAATCCCAAAAGCATTACCCTAAATTCGTAGTGATCATACCTCATCCAAAAATATTTCTTTAGAATTCATTCCTTCTTAACTCATCATTTATGATATCCAGAACAAAAATCAATACTCAAAAATAATTGAGCTCCTTGGCTTTGATCATATACATCATCTGTTTGAGGTAAATGATTGTTGTTATTTATTAAAATCACATTGATTTCCATTTAATCAATACAAAACCTCATGGATCCATATTTCTTTATAATAAAGAGAACAGGGGCTCCCAATGGAGAAATTCTAGGAAAGATAAATCACTTTTGACCCAACTCTTCAAGTTTTTTATCTATACTAATTCCATAGCATCAATTCTATAGGTAGTTTTTTATACTGGCCTGGAATATGAGATTAATTCAATACAAAACTAAGCATCATGCTCTGGGGGGTGCCCAGGTAAATCTGTAGGAAAAAAAATGTATTCCTTTATAATAGTTACATCATCAATTTAAATATTACCTCATTCATACCTCAATGTTTTTTTATCTTCCCCCTCAATAATCTCATTCAGTAAATCTATTGGGGGTGTATTTTTATAAGAATAATATGATTATGTTTCTTCTCTAAATATAACAGATTATACATATTATTCACAAATTGAAACATCCTTGTTATTGAAATAGATTTTTACATCATATTTTGAAATCAAATCCATACAACGGATTGTATAGAAATAAACAATAGTTTTGATAACAAAATTAGAAATTAGAGCACATTTATATGCCACAATAGGAACTTATCAACACATCTTTGTTTTGATAAGTTTACCACTAGTATTTTTAACTGATAATTCCCTTTTCATGGTGAATTAGACATGTCTAATTTTTATTGAAAACTAGGATGATATAATGAAATGTGATTATCCAAAATCAAAAAATTCATTAGCTAAATTTGAGTATATAATTTAAGTACTAACCACCACATCGTTATGAACTTCAACCTCAGCTGTCGTGATCACAAAATCTTGGCCATCTCCCCTCAGCCTCTTCTTTGATAGATTCCCTTGATGTTTGGGGAATTCATTTGAATAGTGTCCAATCTAATTACAATTTACACACTGGACATCGTTGATTTGTTTCTTCCCATTTCATTCATGATCTTGGTGTCCCTTATCTTAGCACTTATGAAAAACACCCAATCTCTTCAAACATTTCCCAGTGTGCTTTTTCCCATTGTTTTCACAAGGTGAAAATCATTCAAAATTCTCCTTCTTATTTTATGCATCACTTTATTCATGGTTCCCAAATGGCCTCTTCTTGCCTTGTTTTCCTTTGAATATATTGATCGTAAAAAATTCCTTCTCCATCTTTATATCACATAAAACTATTTCATCATATGATAAAAAATTCATCGAAACTAGTTCCTTTCAGAGATATAGTTTAATACCTTCAAAGAAGTGATAGATCTTGCACTCTGTGGTGTGTATATAATCCATAACATGCCTGGATAACCTTGTAAAGGTAGCTTCATAATCTGGAACACTATCTTCTTCTTTTTTCTTTATGTTAAGGAACCTCATCTTCATCTCAATATGTGGATCATGAGGAATGTATTTGTCAATGAATGTCTCCTCAAAAGTTTTCTGTTCTATATGTTCTATTTTTCTTCATCACGTGTATTTTGGATCAATGTACACCTTTGATCAGCATCACCTTTAAGCCAATAGACATCAAAAGTAACCTTTTCTATTTCAATGCCTCCCAAGTCCATAAATATATTTTCTAAAGATTTAATCCACTACTCGGCTATAATTTGATTTGTAGTAGCACTAAATGATGTTGATTTTGTCGCATAAATCGATCCTGCATAGGATACTCCCTATGCATAATGGGTTGTTCCATTCTAGAAAATTTATTTTCCATAATCCAATTATGTTTCTCTAATATCCTTATAATTTTCTCTATGCCAATTCTAGCTGTATTGGTTTCATCTACAGGGATACCCCTACAATAACCTCAAGTAGTGATACCATTCTTCCTTCTAGGTTCCATCTCTATATAATGACACATATTGGATTAGCTTTAAAAATTATGAGTTTCAAATATGGTAAAACACTCATCATAAATTATTAATTAATTTAACATAAATCATAAACATTAGTTAATTTGGGTGAATTATCAAAAGTGTATCCCCAAAGTCTAAATTAGGGATGTTCCCAAATCATTGTTATTGAAATTTAGTTTCCAATGTTGTTGCTAAAATTAATCTGATACCAATTGTAATTCCCCGACCCTCAGATCATCTGAAGCTGATGCATTATTAAATTTCATTGGAATTATTACGAGGAAAATAATACTGAATGATGGTACAGTTTAGTAGTCTTGGAAATCTAGACTACCTATATAATACCCATAATACATTGGGAAAAAATAAAACATGCTACGTAATAATTGAAATAAACTACATCCTTGAAAGCATAATCAATGTTCTCTTATTTATAACCTGGGAAGATAAACATAATATGGGTGATCTCATATACTCAGCAACGGTATGTAAAGTATAAGCAATAATCAGTCTATATGGAACGGTAAATATCTGAGAACACTTTTCATTTACAAAACTAGATATGGAACAAATAACATGGAAAACAAAGAACTAAAACATATTCCATAAATAAATAAACTTTGAATGTTCATCTTCGATAGATATGTCGTCGCAAAATCTCATGGATAAATAATCATTGATGTTAAATGAGGGAAATATTTTATTTAATGGCATCGTGTCTCAGGCACATGAAAACCCATTACCATCAATACAATTCAAAATACGGTTTAAAATTAAGGGTAAAAACCAATTTGGCCTAATTATTCATCTCATTAGATCCTATCAATGCATCTAGGAGCTATATAAAGTATTGGATCTACCCATCACGGCCAGTCCAAAGTATTTATCATATTGAATAACCAAAGTAAATAATATGCCTTATCAAATAACCATATTGAAAGAGTAATATGAATATATCAGTAATTAGCATGAAAGAAATAACATAAAAACAGGAAAATAATTAGATTCATGATATGAAATCAAAGGGTTTATTATACACTGTATAAGTGTAACTAGGTGCATAACATTATAATATTCCTTAATGAAATGAAATTGAGACAAAATCCTTTATCATAAGTATGATACTCTTTGTATTTTCCAAAAAATTCTATATGATTGTTTTATTAACATATTTGAGAATCATAATAATATTTATGATGTCATATATGATTCTTTTTTGACTCTATGTTACCCATTTATTAACTATTCCAACTTAATGCAACAGTTTGGGTAATAATCACATCATTTTATCGTATGTGTTTTGATATGTTATTCTTGATCATATTACATATATCATGACATAAATTCTCACAAAATGTTTAATATGATTCATATATCATATATATTCAAAATATAAATAAATAATATTGATAATAATACAACGTTCATAGAAATGGTAGACCTTATGTACACATGAACGTTGTTTCAGTTTTCTTATCCTATGAATAGAAGTTAATGAAATACACACACACAGAAAAACATATAAATATATATATATATTGTTCTAGTAGAATTATTATGTCACATATTTCATAATTATTCACAATGTATATCATTATAATCATTCTTGGATGGTGAACAAGGATGATGAGTCTCATCAAGTCGTGGAGATGGTAAACGCACGAGCACCAATATCATTTCCTCAGTGGTTTAATGGTTTTTATTTGGAATGAATATGAATTTTAATGAAGTAATATCATGTTATATTTTTTATTTAATTCATTATTTATTCATTATTATACACATCTAAATAAAGTATATAAGAACACCAGTTTACACTATTGCGTGGAGACGGTAAGTTGTACCTACGCACGCATGGTGATATTGTTTTTCAATGGATGGGTAAAATATGAATATGGTTTTACCATAACCATAAAAGATTTTCAGAATATAGTAGATGCTGGAGTTATCATTTTAGTATGGTAACAACATAGTAAGAGGATGTACTAGAAGAAATGGACTTTGAAAGAAGGGATAAAATGATTACCTCTTTTTCCGGTGTCTCCATTTGATTTGCACTAAAGAATTCCTTAATTTGGTTTTCATACCAAATATTGGAATGTAGGATTAATTGAAGGACCTTGTTTTGTGATTTGGTTGGGTTTGGCTAAGCCAAATGGCTTTGGAAGTGTGAATAAGTGGGTATAGGTGGTTCCCTTTTATAAGAGGGAGGAAGGGCACTTTAAGTGGGTATTGAAATATTATTTTATTATAAATTTATTTTCATTTTAAAATGGTACCAAACTCATTTAATTAAAATATAATATGTTTTTGGTTAGAAATCCTCCAATCCAATTGGCTTTAGACAAGTTTAGATCACAAAATTATCCTTATCATTTATCATCTACCCTTAGTTAAAAACATTAACTCTTACCATGTCTTCTTGTATTTTCATAATATATGGTAACCATATTTAATATAAAATGAAAAAAGAACCATAACAGTATAATTGAGACATTTGTAACATTATATAAGTTAGTTGGCCTAATCATATATTTTTAGGACCATTATATCATTTAATAAAATATGAATATTTTTAAAAACTCATTTTTGACAATTTTGACAATATTTAGGAATTGATTTATGTTAAAGTCATAAAAATTTATTACATTGAAAAAAGGAATTAAATAAAATAAAATATGTCAATATATTCCTGAAAAATCATGTTTGACATTAAAATAACCAAATTTAATTTATTTTAACATTTATAATATCATTTATTTGAATCCGTTATTAATGAAGCAATCATTGCATCATCATTGTGTCATAATTAATTTTGTTTATTTAATGTCTAAAAATTATAAGTAAAATATCATGATTTAGGAAATATTTTTATATTTCTAATGAATATTTATAGTAAAATATATCAATTAGGAAACCCCATATAAAATTTTGTTATTAAAAGATACATGTTTATGTTATATTTTTCTATGCATTAAATTAATTTTTATAAAATGTCATTTTGAGACCCTAGTAGATCCATAGAGTTAGAAAATCAATAAATGGATTCCCATGGTCATATAAATATCATAAAATAGGATTAGGTCATATGTTAGAGTAGTTTAGTATTATTATTATATTATTTTTTACCCTTATTTACTAGATTTACCCTTTTACCATGGTAAATAGAAATAATTAATGAAGATACTATTACTAATGACCAAAAAGGTACCAATTTAAAAAATTTGAACCTTTTCATTCCAAATATGGAACCCATTTTTCCAAATTCATATCAAAGATGGTTCAGTAATTAATTTAAAATTAATTGTCATTGTCAAAACAAGAAAGCGGGTTTTTAAGAAGTAATATATACGAAAAGATTGACTTGTTTTTATATACAATTCAAATGTGAAATTACTTGATATTACCATAATTATATTAAATGATAAAATATTAATCCAATTAAACCTTAAAACCAATTAAAAATATTGTCTATCAATATTAATTAATTAGATGAAAATGTAGTTTTCAATTAAAATGCAGTATTTTTCACTTTTCATCAAAAAATTATTGTTTTCAAAAAATTAAAAAAATCTCACCCAATGATAATTTTGAAATTAATAATTCAAAAATGAATTCTATTTTAAAAAATAATGTTTATAAAAATTAAAAAATTGGATTATACTATTCATATTGGCTATATTGATAGGTCGTGGTGAGTTTGAACTCGGGGCTATGTACAACGCAAGCCATTGATTTATTTAAAAAGAAGAATCACATAGATGCTTGGGGTGTTATAGATATCTTCACAAAAGAGGGTTTGTTTCAAAAACTTATGGGGTGTAAAGAATTCCCTCTATTGGATACACAGCCAGAACGGGGTCAAGCACATCCTTACAAGCTTGTCCCCATGGGTTATCAGAGACAAATATCAATAGCAGCACCATCGGTGGTCTTACTATTTTCCACACCAGTTTAGGCTCTAATTATTGTACTTATACAGGTCATAGATCATCCATATATTACTCAAAATCTTATGAATACCATTGAGTCATTAATAAATCCATTAGAAGCTATGTATGGATGGAGTACACCAAAACAACCAAAAATTAAGTCTTACCTTGAACGAGAAAATTTGATCCCTCCCCCCACCAAGCATTGTGAATACCACATTTACAATATTTAATGATTTGATAGATACATATTCGTACTTAACACATTTCATTTCTTGTTGTGAAACCATGATGGGGACTGTCAATAACAGGAACCAGTAAAGCTCAGATGTTTTGTGCAATCACTATAGGAGGTTTCCTTTTTCTGGAATACAAGTTTGTAGTCTTGGTCAATTATAGGATGGGAAGACATCCATCAAAAATTCATTTTCCAATTCATCTCAACACTACCGAAGAAAATGTTTTTTGATCTAACGAACTACAAATAATGGGAGAATGAAAGAGTTTCATATTTCACTACTTGATGGAAAGGACTACCACATTCCTTACACCTACCACTCCCTCATGACGTGTTACTACCAATCTATGTGGAAAATATTTGTGATGAGTTACACACACCACTAATCCCTATGAAATGCACATGAGGGTTTCAGAACCTTACTTCAATCACCGAAATTGTGTAGAATTACATCGTGAATACTAAATCTAAGTCTCGTGTATTCCCATGTACTTGGGGGAGGAGAATGTTAAAAGAAAAGGCTTCCATAGTTACACTCAAGCAAGAACCTACACCTACTTGTACTTCAACACCCTCAACATACAGTGGGGCTCTTCCTCCCGAGTGTCAACAACAATTACGGCCTCATCAATTTTATCAAAAATATCAATGATGAAGACATTTTTAGGATTTATATAACAATGTATACTCATTTTTGGAATGAACATGTTTCTATTTATTTCATTTTAGCCATGGAAGACAACTTATTCCAGCTACCAAGACCTAATAAACCAAATAGAGTAGGAGATTAGGACCTCCCAAACTACTATCCCTTCCATCAAATGTTGAGGTGCCCCATCTAGGAGTGTTCTGTTTTTCCATGATCTCATAAAAAATGGTGGACTCATGAAAAGTGGAACTAAAAATTTAATCATCCTAGGTATCATGTGTTGTTGTTACCGATCTAGATGATGAAGGTGAATAAAATAAAGGAAAAATAAATATTCTTCAATAGATTAATGATAATATGGTCATGAAAATGATCAACCAAACCCATTACATTCTACGAAAATAGTGGAAATATCAGATTATGCCTCCTTCCACTTCCTCTAAAACCAATCCATCTTCATCAAAATATCAGTCATCCAAAGTTCAATCCTCAAAGAAGAGACATGGTCAAAGGAATAAAGAACAGCTAGACGAAGATGAGGTCATGTGAAGGACAATGTTGTCCTTGAATTTGGCATATTTAATGTCAACTATTCCAAAAGCATGGGCACTGCCCCACCAAATGGAAAAATAAGAACCCACCTATGAGGCAGAATCTCCCCTAGATGAAGAGTAAATCTTTGGATCCATTAACATTATCCACATAACAAGCCCTAATAAAAATAATGATTCTGGATATGAATATGAACTCCCTGTACTTGATTTGGGAACTCGGGTAAGAAGTCAATGTCGATGATACAGGGGAATATGTGGGTATTCTAGAAGCCACTATATTAATTAAATCACTTATTGAACCATTTATGCTACATAAACTCATGGGAGAGACCTTCAACATGCTCAGCAAGAATAAGGGAACTCTCCCACACATGACTAGATCATCCCCGACATGATCATATTGGGATATCGATTCAAGGTTATACCACCACATTCTTGTTAAGTGGGAAGTCCCAATCAACCAAACCCATAAATTGAAAAACCATTTGTATATTCTACCCCAACACATGGTCCATCTACATTAGGAGCCTAAACATCCAAGGCACCTATAAAACCACATCTGAATGATTGGAAATGAAAGCATTTGAACCAGCCGTATGATGTTTTGAAGGAACTGGCACTAGTACCGCCAAAGATATCAATCCTAGATGCTCAGAATCTTTCAAAATATATTTAAAAAGAACATATTGAGGATTTTCCAAGTCCTCAATAGTTTGAAACTGATATTTATTCTACGGAGGAATACCATATAGAGAATTATCCTAAAGGATTTCATGTAGTTATATCTTTCATGGATCTAGTTGAGGATGGTGTTTTACATGAACAAATTAAGACCTTGTATTTATCTATAAAGGTTAATAATACAAAAATCCGATGAGCCTTTGTGGATAATGGATCAAGATTCAACCATATTTTCATCTGTATACTTCATCCGTTGGGTCTCACAAAATCTAACATATCTCCCTCCACTATGATGATACATGGTTATGACCAGAATTAACAAGAACCTCTACAATATATTACACTCAAAATTCAGTTTGGGGATCTTTTATATAATTTGTATTTCATGGTTGTAAAATTAAAAATAGCCTTAAAAATTCTACAGGGAAGGCCATGGCTACATGAATATGCATCCATTCCGAGGTCATACCAACAATGTCTCAAGTATAGCTTCAATGGTCATATTGGGACATTTTATGGTGATAAGGACCAGTTCAAAACTTATTAATCTCATATATATTGAGGAAGACTTCTATAACACAAATGGAACATGGTTCATAGAAAAATATATAACAATAATAATTTTTTTGAATGGTTTGGAAAAAATCTCAGCTAACCCATTAAAGCATATCAGTGCTGATTTTTTGTTTCCTATAAATTAAATTGAAAGGGTAGAACCAAATCCAAATGCTCATCCAGTGAATTCCATAACGTCAGTTGTGGAAATTGATCCAGAAATAAGGGGAGAAATTTTGGATTTACCAAATAGTGGTGAAATCATAATCACTTTAACACTCCCAAAAGACCCTACATCATTACAAGGGTCAAAAATGGGTTATTCTTCATTTGGATTTCCAAAATACTGACTCTTACCCGAGGTATGTGTGTCTTGCTTCATCACCTAAACATAAAGAAGAATCAAAAGAAGTTACCCATTAGGAATAGGAAGAAGAATAAGATATCATGGATTCCCCTCCTTCATTTGAAGAAGGTGTCTCCACATCTGTGGATGATCTCGGGGAAATAAATTTGGTTACATAGGAAGATTTGTGCCTCACCCTAATTTGTGAGGCCATAAAGTTCTAAGAGGTAGATTGGAAAACATAATTTCAAAATCAATTATGATATATATTTTCTTGGAACTATAACGAAATTATGGTCCTTGACCCCGATGTGGCCACTCATCATTTGGGTTTTCCAGAAGAGTGTAGTGAATTTAAGAAGGTGGAAAGAAGAACGCACCCAACTCATGCCTCCAAAAATGATTCTTATGTCAATAATATTATCAAATATAACTTTATCTGGGAGGTGAAATATGAAAAATGGCTATCCAGAATTGACCCAGTGAAAAAGAAGAATGGGAAAATCAAAGTTATCATTGATTTGAAATATCATAACCAGCATTCCCCTAAAGATGACCTTCCCGTTCTAATCACAGAACTTTTTATTGATGAAAAATATGACTATGAAGATCTCTCCTTCATGGATAGATACTTGGGTTATAACCAAATTCATATGAAACTCGAATATGAGGAATATATATCTTTTAGAGTGCCTAAAGTCATATTTTTCTATCAGGTAATGCCCTTTGGCTTAATGAATACTAGTGTGACATATCAATGTGAAATAAACTATATTTTAAAACAATTCTATGAAAAATTTATTGAATGCTATGTGGATGATCTATTGGTATATTCCAAAGCACATTATGATCACTTGGTTGATCTAGAGACCATATTATGCAAACTTTCACAATGTAATTTGAATATGAACCCCTTGAAATGTGCTTTCGAGGTAACCTCGGTGAAATTTCTTGATTTTGTTGTACTCCATAACAACATCGATGTCAATCCTGAGAAGACTAAGGCTATCCTCGGCATGTCACCTCCTCTAATCATGACATAATTAAGAGTACATTAAGGAAACTTTTCATATATCTAGTGTTTCATAGCAAATTTGGTAGGAAAGTGTTTTCCCTTCACTAAATTAATGAATAAAGTGGTCACGTATCAGTGGAACATTGAAATCCAATAAGTCTTTTATATCCTCAAGAAATACCTCTTGAGACTACCGGTATTGATTGCTCATATTGAAGGAAATACACTCAATATTTATATGACGGCCTTAGAGAGGACATTGGGTGCCTTCCATGTAGAAAATAATAATGATGGGAATGAAAACAACATTTACAATCACAGTCAAACCCTGATCGACATAGAGACACAATATTCAAATATCGATAAAATCTTTAGAGCATTAATCATTACAATTTATAAATGAAGATATTATCTTTAGCATCATGAGGTGTACTCGTTATCTCATAATAACCCACTCAAATTTATACTTAGTCATCCTATGCTTACAAGACATCTGACATGGTGGGTGGTTATCCTACAATAGTTTGATATATAGTTTGTACCATAGAAATATGTAAAAGGTCAAGCATTATCAGATTTCCTTTCTGAGAACCCATCTATGGAAGAGACATCGTTGAATATTGAATTTCTGGATGAAGAAATCTTCTTTTTTCAAGATAGTCCCCAAATATTGGAAATTTAATTTTATAGTGATTCTAGAAGTCAAAAATAGAAGGGAATGGAAAAACCTAAACATAAAAAAGTTGGTCTAGAAATTGTTCTCATCACCCCATAGAACGTTGTGTTTACATATTTATTTCTATTATTAGATGGTTATACCAAAAATTGGGTAGAATATCAATCTCTAATTAGAGGCTTGGAATTAGCACTACAAGTACTAGTGGATTCCCTAGAGGTGATCCATGATTTAGAATTGGTAATAAAACAAATCAAAGTGTATTATTACATTAGAAAAGAAGAACTGATCCCCATATGTGATTATTTTTTAAGTTTAATGTAAGAATTCCCCTCGAGTTCAACATTTTCTTATGTCCTATGTTCACAAAATTACCAAGGTGATGCATCCGAAAATGCGGGCTCAAACTTGGTAGATCCAAATATAGATGAAACAATCAAAACATTGATTATCGTCAAGGGGTTTCCCATTTTATTCAAATAAAAATAGAGGAAATAAATGAAATCATTCCCATTTCTGATCCATATGGTCATACCATAAGATGGAAAACACCCATCATGAAATATATCCAAAATGGGATACTTCTATAGGTTAGAAATAAAAGAGAATAGATCTGGTGATGAGCTGTTAATTTTACTCTTTATGATGGAACAGATCATCATATTATCCATTATAGATTATCCTTTGATGGAATTCATCTCTAATGCATTGATGGGGATGAAACTGCAGCTGTCATCAAAGAAGTTCATACAGGAGCCTGTGGTTCTTATTAGTATGGGAATAGGCTTTCTGATCGAATCTAAAGGTATGGATACTTTTGTCCTTTGATAACACAAGATTTCACAGATTTCAGTTTGAAGTTTCATCCCTTCCAGATGCATTTCAACTTCATTCATCAACCCTTAATGCTACTACATGTAGGTAAATACTTTTGGACATTTTCTATATGGGGAATGGATGTAGTTGGACCCTATCCTCTAGCTATGGATACACAGTTCAAGTATATTCTTAGAACTACTGATTTCTTCCCCAAATGGGCTAAGGAAATATCTCTCAAAGAAGTCGGGGCCAAAATCATTGTTATTGTTTTCAAAGATAATGTCAATACCAAATTTGGTATCCTTCACACCATATTGACAAACGATGGCATTGATTTCTATTCTTCGAAATTGAAGAATCCATATCAAGAGTTGAATATAAAATCCAACCATACATCTTGCATCTATGTAGTGACCAATGTATAGATAGAGGACTTCAACCAAACCCTATTGTATATACTAAAAAAGATGGAAGAAAAAGATAAAAATCATTGTCCTGATAAGATCTTTCATGCTTTGTGGGATTATTAAACTACAACTTGTACTGAAAAATGGTCAACCCCGTATCTGTTGGTTTATGGGATAAAAGATGTTCTGCCGATTGAAATTTAATTCCCTCACTCTATGTTTTCATACGTGATCAGTTATCTATAGATGAATAGTATATAAAGTGATTTGATGAGATGTAATGATTAGATGAAAATAAATTTCATAATTTTCATCATTTGGAAATCTATCAGAACCGAATAACATAATTTTAAAACAAGAATGTTAACCTCTTCTCATTTCTTTAAGGAGAATTGGTATTAGTCCTCAGGACTCTAATGAAACTATTAATGTAGACTCCAAATATTGATCCAAAGTGGGAAGTTCCTTATTCTATACAGAAGTTCTATTATAATTGACGTTATTCCCTAATCTAAGGGGATGGAGAACATATTACAACTCCCACCAATGAATGATTCATGAATAAGTACTTTGTGTGATCACATAGAGTAATTTCCTAGTTGTAAGACATTAAACTACAAAACAACCATATGAATACATGTTTCATGATGTAAAAATGCATATAATCTTTTTCCTTATTGCATGACATTAAACTTCATGACATAGTTTCTCCTTGATACATGAAATTAACCTATATGGTTAATGACCTTTTCATTTTATGATAATAAATCCCCCAAGATACCATGAATTGGAATTCCTTGTGGTTCTTTAAAAAAATGAGTAGCTTACATGCACAAGAATAAATCATATCATTGTTATTCTTTAGGGTCATATGAGTTCTATTTCTCCCTCTGTGTAAAACAAATATTCAATGAGACCCCTATTCAAGAACTATGTATGGCATCATTCTCATTCCAATTAGATATATAGAGACACCCAGATCTCCAATGTTGGGCCTAGCCACAACAAAATGAAAATCCCCCATTCCTTGTTTTTATGAGTTATATATTCATATGGAATCCAATTTTCAAGAAACATGTGTGGATTGATTCTCATTTCAATGAGATACGTAGAGACTCCTAGATCTCCAACATTGGGCCCATCCATGAAAAAATGATCCCCTTTATTCTTTGTTTGTATGAATCAAACCTCGACAAGGAATTTTTCTTGAACTATGTGTGGCTTGATTCCCTTCCATATAAGATATGTAGGGACACCCAGATCCCCAATCTTGGGTCCATTCACAATTTCATGATAGAAAAACCATCCGTTCACTTATGCACATATCAAATTTTTATAGGGACTTCTTCAATGACTTGTAATTTGATCATTGTTTTAACAAGATACATGGTTATGCCTAGATATTCTACTATAGTCCCAACCATCAACCTTGAAACTATAAAAAAATAGTCATATTCCCTACTTCAAAACATTATTTATATAGGGGAAAATATAAAAACTATGTAGGGATTGATTATTGCTTCTACAAGATATGTAGTGATGATTGTGTCATATAACATAGCACAACCACCATATCATTATCATAAATATATATTTCAGTTGTTATACAATTGTGTTGCAGAAGATGTCTTTTACCACTCGTTGTTTCTCACACCGAACACAAATCACATAGTCTTAGGAATTGGTTAAAGAACTTATCTACATCAATAGGGTATTTCAATTCATGTTTTGGGTTATATGTCCTCATCGCTTGACAATTAACTACATGATCTTCTTAACAAAAGAATATAGGTTTTGATTCTCATTATTATGAGATGTTTAGTCATTTCAAATTACTTCACCTTCATCCTCACTACAATACATTAAACTACCTGGTTTGTGTCTTGAAACTCATTTATATGAGATATGTAGTAACATAATATCATTCATTACTAGTCTCATTTGTAGCATTATATGAAAAAACCTCTTCTCTCCCATGTAAGAGTTAGATCTAAATGAGGATATTGAAATTCTATTTAAATCAATGCCCCTAATTTCCTTGTTTTATGACCTAAAACTGCACATCCTAATATCCTTACAACATGAATTTAAACTGCATGGTATCCAAAGAACTATGTATGGCTCGATTCTCATTCTATTGAGATACGTAGTGAAAACGAGGACTCCGATCTTAGTTCTAGCTATGGGTTAATAGAAAATTCCCCATATCCCATATACAATAAATAATCCTTGTAGAATCCCTTTATTTTAGGTCATCTCCTTAGTGATCCTACTAACTAAACAAATGATATTCCCATTATACATATGAGTCAGATCCATGTAAGGGATCCAAAATCATGGCCAATATTGATTCCAATATTTATCCTATGCATTGAAAATAACCCATTTTTCATTTCACACTCATAATCTTGAATACCTTAAAATAATCTTAATCATTATTCAGTTTCTTATGGCAGAGTTTCTGATACCTGAGTACTTTTTTTCCTCACTATACAGTATGTTCCCCTGGGTGGAGTTGTATAAAATTGTTCTATATAGCAGGCACATCATCCAAAGGATGCAACTATTTAGATATGCAGCAGATTCCCTTGCTGTCCCTACATAATACAACCCCCATAATAGGTTTTACAAATACCAGTTACTTCATTCTTGGTAGAAGCCTCTGCTGTCCCCTTAAAACAATGGTTATGATATACATGTACTCGTATATTAAAGCAGACATTTTTTATATTTATCTCTTATCCTTTCTTTTGACCTGAATTCCTCTAAGACCATGGTTTACACATTTTCCTTCTCCATGTGTTCAAAGTATATTTAAATAACCTAAAATTGTGACTGGAAATATCCCCTCTATATTAAGGTATCTTTCTCCATAAACCAAACTCTGTGATTTGGAAAATTTGAATTTCATAAACCTTCCTCGTCTTTTAGAAATAGAATGTCTGATATATAAGAACTATATTTCCTGATTGTGTAGCAAGTTCCCCTACTAGGTGGACTTGTATAAGTCTTCTACATAACGGTCCTATCAACTGAAAGATGTCACTGTTTGGATATGCAGAACATGCCTTAGTTGGCCCTTCATAATACAGCCCCCATGACAGGTTTTTTCCAACAATGGTAACAATTTTCTTGGAAAATACTTCCTTAAATTCCCATATCCATTTCCTATATAACTTTTCAGATTTGTAAATACTTAAATCATATTTTATAATTCCTCCTTTCTATATTTGGGTATGGTAATATATTTCAAGGGAAATTACAAAGAATATGGAGATTTATAAAACTCTAGTCAAAGATAAATACCTTAAAAATATCCCTTTAATGTTCTTTCTTCACGGCATAAAACTACATAGTCTAATGTCTTTTCTGCATGACTGAAAACTGCACAACCTAATTTCCTTACTACATGACTTAAAATTGGATAGCCCAATGCCCTTACTACATGAAATAAAACTACATAGTAAAATATCAAGAAAGCCCCTTTCTAGAAAAACACCATCCTTTTTATACCAAATTCATGTAGGAGTGGTATCTCATTCATGTCTTATATCGACATAGATGGACCCTTTTATTCTGAAATAAATTTCCTTGGAAAATCCACCCATTGGGGTCTTGAGACATCCAAATTTTAAACCCATTTTTTATCAATAATAGAATGTCATAAATCAGGATATTTATTTTTCTTGACAATGTAGTTTGTTTCTCTATAGTTCCTTGCATATTTTTCCTACACAATAGCCCTATCAGTCAAAAGATTCCACTGTTTGGCTATACAACACATGCCCTAGCTGGACCTATGTAATACGATTCCCATTATGGGTTTGTCAAATAGGGGTAACATTGTTTTGAGAGGATACAACCTCTATTATGATACTTAATATTTTAGATTTGGTGACCATAAAAAATCAAATCATCACTCAATATTCCCCTTGGATATATCTATGAGAATATTAGTACAATCATAGCCATCAATCTTTGTTTAAATTCTAATCTAAAAATTCATGGTCAAAGCTATTCAACATAAATCACTAGATTTATTAGTATGATAAGCATGACATTAAACTATCTACCAAAGGAGACATGATACTCACTAGATTTAAAACATACATAGGTATTTCTTTTAAAAAAGTGGAGTCTCGACTCACTAGATCTATACTGTCTATTTTTTGGGAAATATTGAGAAATAAAAAAAATACCAAAAATGAACAAAGTTTTTAGGGTTGTCCATATGACCCTAGAAATAGTCAAATCACACTTATTAAGTTTTTCGATTAGGTAAACGTTAAAGGACCCTCCTCCATATCAATGTAATTATAATTATCTGACATGATGATCCCATGTTGTGAAAATCATCTTTGATATTGATATTATAGAATGAAAGATGGTATTAATATGTATATATATAATTGGACACAAAATCATTAACATTTATATGGATAATTTGTAGGAAGATCCATAGATTGGAGTCCCTCCATCATATATTACAAAAATCATTCAACTTGAATATTTACTTGATGAATAGACTCTTGAGTCCTTTCATCTACTTTCTGAAGATTGGCCAATTGACCAGCTTCATCCTCCTCAACGTGAAAAAGTGCATCTTTGGTAATTGAAATGGATGTAACACCTTCTAATTAGGATTCTACCATGATTGGTTCATTTTCATAGCCCCATGTTGAATATAATCTATTTGTTGTTGAATATGTTCCTCTTCCTCCATTGTCTCCTTAATTTACTGATTGAATTCGATCAATGTTTTACTATGGTTGTATATTTCCTCAGATACTGCAGCTCGAAAAATCTCAACATTGGTCTGTAGTATGGAATTTGAAATATCTAACTGTAATTTGTGTTCCTTCTCCCATTGGATAAAATTTTCTTTCACCTCATTATAAACTAAATTTTAATCAATCAATAAATCATAGCATGCTATAAAGTGTTTTAAGTCAGTCAAATTATGAAGGTTCCTAGTACAAAGGATTTTCAGTGATTATATCCAAAATAATTCTCCATGTTTTATTCTATGTAATATAACGATAAAATTGTAACTCTAAAACTAAATCGAAATCACTACCATGAGGCGAAACATATTCTGGAATCATATCATTCTGGGATGTTCTTGGTTCTACTCCTTTTGAATTAGCAGATGCTCCATCTTCTATTGTTGGTTGATCCAACCCAAGAGCTTCACCTTCAGACCCAACCGTCGGAGATGAAATCACTAAATGGTGGATAAAATTGTTTTCATCTCCAAAATTGTAGAATGAACAATTTATTATGAATACATTGAATGAAATTTACTTGGTAATAAGTTGACTACTTGAGTAGATTTCTCATTAGTATTCCTAGCTCCACTAGTTTGAGCAAGTACTTCTTGGGGAGGAGTATCTTACTGAGATTTCTTAGTAATCATAACAATATAATCTAGTGCATCCCCCAACAATATACTCTATGTTGGTATATCTCTAATATCAATGGGAGAAGGATGAAGTGGGATGCCCTGTTCTTGAAGGTCCTTTTCAATGTTCTCTATAGACAAAGATGTGTGAATTGTGCCTTAATATGAAATAACATATAAATTAGAAATTATATATGGAAAATGAAAGAATGTTCACATGAATCCATTGAGTTACTCATTGAAATCACCAAACTCCTTAATAGATTCGAGAATATCAATTTCTGGATTAATAGAATCAATCAAATTAGTGTATATGGATGTGTATATTATAGAATCCTCACAATTTAAGGAATCAAAAAAAATGATGATCGATGCCCAAATTGGGTTTGTTGACATTTCCTTATGTCGGATCCTCAACTAGTATAATGGTATCAAGCTTTGCTAAATTATTATTGACACCTGTACAAACCCCATCTTGTCCAGGATCCTCTCTCCTTCCTTCTGGAGCTATTATAATATCATCATTGATTATCAAATAGTCTTCTAACATGTTCAATGGATCTGATATATTATGATGAAAAGAATCCTAAAAATGATATATTATGCCCAGAATAAATTCATATTATATTACCGTGAACCTTATTTATTTACGTAGAAATGGGAGCTGATGTAGCCACATACCCTCCCACTTCATCTGATAAGTTAATATATTCATCAGTAGGAATTTGTACTTTTCCTATTGTATCCTTCACTGTATTATAAGGAACATAGTTTAATCCCATGACAGAAGGAAGGGATGCAGATCTTATGAATGTATTTACATATTCACCAAGGTGTATTAAAAAATCATAAAACTAGAGGAAAATGTGAATAATCAGTTTTTTAATGTACACATTATATCAATCTCAATGCTCTCTTGAATTTATTTTCGTAAAACATTAGAGATTTTGAAATTCTCCTCTTAGAAACACAGACCAGTGGTAGAGTCTGGGGATTTTATGTTGTCATTACCACTATCGTGGTCTTCCCTCTTGGATAATGTATTGGAGACCTAAGGGTTTTATACAATGTGTTGATGGGGGTGCCTATGGGTCCATATTTTGGTGACATGACAACCTTTCCTGAGATTACTTCTCTAAATTCAAGCTACATAAAGGAATCCCATTGAGATTAATGATAGTGGATGACAGAGAAGATTTCAAAATATTGAAAAAGGGAAATACATTCTCATTATTAACATAAATTCCCCACTCCTCTTCAGGTAGAAAAATTATCCCTTCATGTATCCCTCAATCCCTCATATTAGATACTCATTTTCAAGATGGGAAATGGTCATTTTTTATATATTTAAAGATCTCTTGCTCCACAATATTCTATTGGACATCATCTAGATTACTGTTCGGATGATAATAAGAAGGTTCTTCAGTATCACCCACATCAGTTATTCTAAGGCCATATTGTATAAATGACAATACATCCCTAAGTTCATGATTCATGTTTTCCCAGTACTAGATTTCTAAAGGCTGCACATAATTAGGCTTTGATATGGTGGTATATGGATAAAAATCAACACCCTCTAATTGGAAGGGCTCTTTAATCCTTCCTTCATCTTTAGAAGAATCAAAAGATGGGATGGTAACATCTTTTTGATGATGGTGACTAGATCACCTCAATGCTGGAGGCATTGTTTCCCTATCCTTAGTCTTCTTAGTAGATTTTTTTCGAAAATGTTTTCATGGTTTCGATGCATCTGGAGCCTCTCTATTATCTTTGGATTTAGACCTTTTACCACTATTTCTATGTACAATAGTTGTCGTGGAGTCTACTTGATATGTTACTTTGGTTAAATCTCCTTGAGGTTGTGAAGAAACCCAAGATTTAACATATTCAGCCTCTAATGAAATGTATTCATCTGATGGAGGAAGTGTAATCCAAATTTTTGATGTATCTAAATCCATCAAAATCCATAATTATCATGCTACAATTGGGTGATTCTAATTCTTAAAGAAGTTGGGAGGAAAGGTGCTCCATTTTTTAAGGAATTAAAATTACTGAGGAAACCTATGAGGAACATAAGAATCACATATAATTTCACCATCAATCCTTGATGATAATACACTATCCTTGAATGCCATCATGTAATTCCTCAGCTCATAATTTTATTCATTACCATCCCAAACAAATGTTCTAATTGGTGGGTTACCAGAAATATATAATATGAATTCTCCCAATGCATTCAGTGACCATAGAACTTCATGAGGCTTCATGTTCAAAGGATGAATCTTGGAAACATTCTAAAAAAATTGAGTAAATCAAATTTTGGTAACTCTAACTGAATTAGATACCAAATATGAACACAAATGTGTTGCAATCCAGCCCCACAATATTATAAATGGTGTCAGAATTCTAAATAGAGCCTTATAATTGTATATATTTAATAAGGAATGATATATTCATCCAAATATATGGGCATCCAACCCAATATATTTCCCCTCTACTAACATGTCTATAATAACCAAAGTCTCTCGTCTTATACTTCCACCGGACACATGAACTGGAAGCAAATAAATTCTTAGCCACAAGGAAAGGAAGCTAGTTAAGTGTACCTTTGAATCAATGACAATATTAAATTTCTAACCCTAGTGCTTGTATCACCTTTCTCCACTATCATCCAGTACATTCCTACAACACCCCAGTAATCCACAGCTGGGAAAACAGTAGGAAGTCCACAAGTAGAACCATTCTCTTTCATTGGTTCTAAAAAAGATTCCATCCACACTATTTCATTAATATCATCCCTTGTGAGAATATAATTCTTTTCTTTTGACATATTATTTGCTAATTTTAATTGTTAATTGTCCAATGGTGGCATCTTCTTGACATTACCCCATGTTTTTATTCATGAAATGAAATCATTATACATCTCCCCAAGAATAGGAACCCTATATATTTTTTAGATATCCCATAAACTAATTCCATCCTCACCATGTGTTAGATGGAATGAATTTGTAGGCTAACTCTATCAGATTATTAATTTAGGGATGAATATTTTTTTGTAAATGTATGTTTTTCCTATCTAGAAAACATTATAAATGTGAACATCCATCAACTATTTCCGAAACACTTCACATGTTTGGGTTAAACAGAATGCCCACATAAAATTAGGCTTGAATCCTCCCCCAGAAAGAAGGTTTCAATCTTCTATCTAGCCTTTAGATTGATCTGTTTTTGAAGAATGAAAGGTGGAATCATAGAAATACAGCCTTGACAATACAACATGAGCCCTCATATCTAGAGTACAAGCACAATGATGTAGGATGCATACAATAGGGACTCTTCCCTTATGAACTAAAATACCCTTCACCGTAATATTCATGCAATTATAGTTAATGTGTTGGACAAACCATGTCTTTGGAGAAAATATCTTATAAGCTGGAATGTGAGAATATTGAACAATCCCATGCCTGTAAAGAGGAACATAATGTATTATGGATATTCATGTTGGTATGTAATCAATCCATTCAACAACCCATGGCAGGTACTCTAAAGAACATAATAATAGTCCAGTACAACGATTTTCATTATTTCAGTTTGACAAACAATATCTTCCTTTGTTGCAGTGATCAAATTAGCCACATCCTATAAAGATAATCTCCTAATTTTCTTTAGTAAATTGATATATTGAATTAATAATGTTAAAATTTTAAATTTATGGAATTAAAAAAAGGGGAAATGAAAAGTTCTGAGCAGATCCTTCAATGAGGTCACCCGTGTAGGTCCTTCGACAAGGTTCCCAGTGCATGTCCTTCGACAAAGAACCCAGTGCATGTCCTTCTAAAATGTCCTTTAGTGAAACTCATTCAATTAAGTAACTCTGTGTAGCTCTATCACTCAAACTATTATACCTTGAAAATTTTTCATATTACCTATGCGAGAACACAATGCAGGAGAATGAACGAATGAGATACGCAATGAGAGAAGAAATCCAAGAATATGGGTGATGAAAATGAAAAAGGAACATGGGTATTTATAGATACCTCCAGCCTACACCACATAGCTACATGGAATATCTACGATGTCCATAACATAAATCTCCATAATCATGCCTCAAGAGTAGACCATCTTTTTAATCATATCCAAATATAAGGGGGGGGGGATTTGTTGACACTCCATAGGAAGGAAATATGATTATGAAGAAACACATTGGATATTTCAATTTATTGAATAAATTAAAAGGAAGTGAACGAATATAGTTTAAGGGAGATACACAGAACACCTAGGCATTATGATGCTATCATAGGTCTTACCCATGTTTCACAATGCATAGTCCATCTACATCGAGGACCTACACTAAGGACCTTTGTCAGGGACCTACACGATAGAAGAATTTATGCACCCTTTCTTTGGGAAGATATACTCTGAGGCATCACCAAAGAACTATATAAAAAAAATACTTTTGACTATTCCCCATACTTTCCATTAAATAGGACCCGTGGTCTCCCCATTTGGTAACTAAAAGGGATGGAATAACTCCTTAATCTCCCATTGTGTAGCTCCTTCACCCAGGTCCCCCAAATTTTATCAGGTAGCTCTCTAAAACATGGGAGGAGAGATAATTATATTTGATAAAAAAGATTACTGTCCTTCCATTATTTTAATTATGAAACATCTGATTGGGGACCCTCCTTCCATAAAAATAATTCATCTTTATAAGGTCCTTTCCATAATCAAAGACCTATGTGGGATGCTTCCAAGGACATCAAGGGACACCTGGGGTGCTTAAGTTAAACCCTCACCCATTTTTTTTATCCCTAGTCCATTGCCCAAGGAATTTATAGATCTAATATACTTATACTTCCTCTCATAAGAAATTTTTATGTTCCTCCTAGGACATATGTGGTACACCTAAGCAGTACACCTACGTGGTACACTCATGTAGTACACCCATGCGGTACTCCTATGTGGAATACCTATGTGGAAGACATGTGTGGACCACCTATGCAATCCATCTTTGAAGGACTCTTCTAATCCACCAATGGAGGAGGGGCCTATATTTTCATGGTTACCTTTTCTGGAATGGAACAAGTTGAAACCTCCGCAAAAACCTCCTAACATATGAAACATTTGGGAAATACACATTAGTGTGTATCCCATTTGGGTTTG
The DNA here is from genome assembly GCA_963277665.1 of Viscum album. NCBI lineage: Eukaryota > Viridiplantae > Streptophyta > Magnoliopsida > Santalales > Viscaceae > Viscum > Viscum album. The sequence continues at coordinate 882,204,647 of OY728132.1, forward strand.
TATTTATACAGTCATAGGTTTCACACAGTTTCCTTATAAGGTAATTAGGATTCATGGGGTGTCTATAGGTTTTTATATCTATATTCACATGGACCCTTACCCCATAGGCAGTTTTGGGAAGTTCCTAGTTTGGAAGATTAGGGTTTAGACCATGTACCCCTTCTCATCTATAAGTCCCAGAACCACAATTCCCTAGTAAGAAATGTATGATTTAAACCTACATTTCTTTTCGACAAATGAAAAGTCTCCCTCATATACGAGGATCATTTTTTGGGAATCTGTCCTCGAGTAAACCCCTAGCCTTTCAAGTTGGACCAAATGACCTTCATTTTCTTTTTCCATAAAAGTGTTCATTTATCCATTCCCTCTCCCATCGTTTCCTCTGCTTCATTCACAGTATGCCCATCCTCTTCCATCAGTGAAGGAGTAAGTGTATGGTTTGTTGAATCATTCACAACATCTTGTTTCTCACAACTATCATGAATCATGTGGGATTAGAGATTTTGGATGGGTACCAAATCCACACAATCCACCTCAGTTCATAAACTATGAAAACTCTGATTCCTATCAAAATTAGGATGAATATGAATCATCAACCCAGGGCCCGAGATTGCTGAACATCCTCATCAGGAGTTCAACCCCAAATCCCTTAATCTAGGAATCCTCCTTGGATGTACACCCCAAAATTAATCCCCCCTTAATATCCATGACCAAAGACATCTCTCATGGATCCTATTACAAGGGTATCCTCATTAGAAGTAACCCCCAACCTATTTCACTCAAAGGGACATATTCCTATTCAAGACATATTGAACTATATGAGATTTGATTCCTGCCTGAGTGGGATACATAAAAAGCCTATCGGATGTTCAAACCCAACACTCCAAATCAACTTTGTTCTTCCAAGGACATATTCCCAACATGGTATAATCCAAATTGGAAACTCATATCCTTTACAAGTTCCTTGGAATTTAGATACATAAGTCCCACACCAATCTTTGACAAAGCACCTTCCACATAGATGTCCTTACTACATGACATTAAACTGTATGGTTAGGTCCTTATCACAGAACCTTAAAATGTATAATGTGTACCATTAAGCGGCACTGAAGCTATGAGGGTTATTATTCCTTCCATAAGGATATGTTGGTAGCCCCTTTATGGGTTTGATCCCATCATCAAAACATCTTTTTTCTACATGGATGACCATAAATTCAAGAGTTCCCCACTATGTGAATTTAAATCCAACATAATCATAACAAAAAAAATTATCTCAAATTAGTATTTGAGAGGATACCATTTATGGATAAACTCAAATACATATATATATCACTATTGATGAAGAACCTCTAATATGTAAAGATGATTCTAAATTTCATACATCCTAAATAATTGATTGAAAATATACAAGGGAATCCTATATTATACATGGTAAATCAATAAAGATTCATGAAAATATCTTAAATCTATACGAGCATCCTAGAATAGGCAATGATTCTCCCCAAAAGGGTGTGATGAGCCTAACCTCCTATCCTATTGACTAATCTAAGTCCTTAAGTTTCATAGGTAAAAAAACCTAACTAATGTATGACTTTGGAATATAGGTCCCTTTGGATACATAAATATTGGATGTATCTAGTTCTATAAATAAATCCAATGGAAACCATCTATAAGTAGTGATTCCTAATCATAACACACACTATAGGGGAAACAATCATTATACATTGTATTACTATCTATTTGTTATTATTTATAAATTATTTGTTTTTATAGTCACTACACAAAAATTACATAATGTTTGTTTTTTTATTTTGGTCTGGTATTGTATGAAATTACATGTGATGGGAGGGTTTATTTTTTATGACATGAATTTTATTGGTGGTTTCTTTAAATTGAAGGATATTAATGGTAATAAATCACATATCTTTATATTTTATACCATCAATTCCAATCACCAACCCATATCTTATTGGTGAAACGATTTCGGGGTCGCACTAACTTTCACTTCCATCCCATTAGGGGAAGTAGTGGAGGGAGGATCTTGATATGGTGGTATCAAATCATTTCATTGATAGATATGATTGTGATTATAGATAGGCATTGGGGAGGGTAGTCTGGGTTGGTTGAGAAATAATGCTAGTTTAACTTATTATATGATATAATCTTGGTTTATTAATCGTGTTTTTTCTATAATCCACATTTAGGGAGACTATAAAAGTTTTCTACATTTCATATATGTATCTAGCTAGAGATCCTTATTAGTTTCCTCATGATGTTGTTTTGAATCATGACTTAATAAATCACCACCAAATTAATGTTGATGAAGAGTATTCATGGAGGAAGACTCTTTGAGAGTATTAGAGAAATACCCAATAAAATTATAAAGGATGTTCATTATATTAAGAGATTAATTCTTATATGGAGGATATAATTATATATTTAATTATGAAATTTTATTAAAAGAAACACTAGATTTACATTTTCAATTTTGAATGCTCTGTGGGGACAGTCAGATTTGGTGGTTATTATTACTTTTGTATAGAGACGCATTCTTAACATTTATTAACATTACATAACTTTTGAAAAATACATAAGAAATTACACAAATATATTCATGAAGACCATACTATTCTATTGCCTTTGGAAACACGGAATCAAAATAACATTCACATAAATTAGAAACATTATATTTCACTAGGTTCTTCTTGACCAGAACCCTTCTGAGACACTTCAAATATAAAAAATATCTTCATAACCTTATTATTGAAACATAAAAAAGGGTTGAGCTCAAATGCTCATTAAGGGTGTACACGGGTTATATTTATTCATAATCATGAGCATAACGGTGTGATAGCATGATCATGAAAGTATAAGTTCATACCCTTTATATCAATGATCATATACATGAACCATGGTTTATGGTTTAAAAGTTTATAGGACATGAGTAATAAGGAAATATAAAACATAAGACATGATAAAATCACTTGTGAATTATACATGGAATTTGGGAAGACATGTATATATATAATATTATTTTCATAGTAGCCAAGTCATCTCTTCCAAGACCATCTTGGTAGTACAGGTTCACCCCCATACCATCCTGGTAGTTATGGTTCAATACCATGGTCATCATGGTAGAATGAGTTCAATCCTAATACCAACATAGTAGTCTTGTTTCGGTCCCATTTCCATATTAGTATTATAGGTTCATTACTAAGATCCTCATTATCTATCTAATGAGATATAATATTTTTCCCAATGAATTAGGGGGATATATAGGTCTCACACATCTCATAATGAAATCATACATACATGTTCAAAAAGATCATAAATAATCATATCATAAACCATGAAATTAAATGGGTATTATAAACTTATAATAATATAATAACCTGGAAATAGATAGGTTTCATAATCATTTTTAGATAAACATATACCATGAAAATATAACTCTAGAATGTTAATCGGGTTATGTAAACATCATTATATAAAAATAAAATCCATTTACTGAAAAAATATGAATAGAAATATTGAATAAATTACCAATAAATTAATTATTAACACCAATGGATGTTATCATGGATGGGAAAAAATTTACAGATCTTTTAAAAAAATTCTCAAGGAAAATATAATTTCATCTTTGAAAAAATGACTTTTATAACATAAAATATTGTGAAAGCATTTTTCATTGAAAATAGCTTTGAAAACAAATAAAGAAAGAATTGAAAACAGTAAATAATTTTTTAAAATACTTATCAATTTGAAAGTATTATTAATGATCATTATAAAACAATTTTTAAAACATTTTCAAAAACATGATTTTTGACTATAATAGATTTCCAACCAAAGAGAGAGGAAGACATATTTTACATAAAAAAATTAAATAAAGTATGAAAGTGTTGAATAAATGGTAATAACACATGATTATATATGTAATAATTACATTATAATTAATCTCATGATTATTATTGAGATACAAATCAAAATATATTATCAAAGGTATCACAAACATAAACAATCTTGAAAATCGATGAGATTGTCTCAATAAACTCTTATAACATGGTAACTTGGGATCATACTCCCCATGAAGCAAAATGAAATTATATGAAGAATAAAATATCATTAAAATAATTATATTAATTATTTAAAATGTTAAAATCAATTACATACACCTCTAAATTGAGGGTCGGTGCATAACAAAACATGAGTCTCAAAAGATGGAAAATTGAGACAAAAAATTCTTACAGATTTCGTAACATATGAAAAATAAACCCCATGAATGAAAGTTCATAAAATTTATATTTTTATACCCATAAATAAATGAAATATACACATAGAATAAAATAGTGGTCAATACGTTCACCACACACTAGGAAAGAGTGGCAAACATAGCATGTATCTAACAGAAATAAAGAGTCACATGAAATCCCATTACCTTGAGTCTTGAATTTGGTCATACACTCTCAAACAACCTGTATAAAAAATATAAATTTATTATAAATATTTTACAGAACCATATAATTATATCTAATACTATAATTTTTTACTATGACCTTATATTATCTTCTTTTCAAGGATCATAAGTTAAGGTTTCACTTCGGGTAATATTCACCTTGTTCTTCGCAGGAATCTTAAATTGTAATATCGTTAGTCTTTATACTTATATCTAGATTCCATAATGTGAACAATGATTTAAGTACATGTATATATAGTATATTTTTCTAATAATAATATATATAATATATAACTATGAAATGGAAAACATCGTTCATGGAGATGGTAGGCCGTATGTACGTATGAACACAATTTTCGTTTAATTATCGTGTTGAGAGAAATAATGTAAAATACATATATGTATATGTATATATCATTATTAAATTAGTGTTATTAAATAATATATATAATTAATATTCACTAATACCATCTTTAATATAATCCATCTAGTGTGTGAACTTATTATATCGCTTTGAGGGGGGTGATAGTCCACATTTCCTGAAACCAAATTATAGTATTTACATAAGATGGAAATCATAAAGGTATGTTCTAATTAAAAATTAAATAAGCATAAAGAAATTATAAATATATTATAAATCGTGTGTGTATATATATACATTCCATAATAATTTTCACCTTAAGAGGTGGTAAGGAAAACTGATCATTCATTGATTAGTGAGGTGGTGGTTCATCATACACATAATCAGTATGTTCATTATCCATTCGATAGGTATGTTTATAAGTGTAGGATTAATCTTTATAATAGAAAAATAATAGTATATTTATTATAATGGTGGTATTATATATGCATGTATGAATGAAAGTTGAGGGGTGGAGAAACAAAATAAAAGAAAGGATTGGAGAGAAGATGTTGCCTCTAGATTAGGTAACCCTTTTTGGTTTGTGCCAAAAGGCTCCCTTGGAATGCTTTCTGCATAATAAAAGGATTCAAAAAGTAAGATTTGGATGTTGGGAAGTATATTTTTTAGTTATTGGCCAATAATAATAGGTTTATAGGGGTTACGAAGTAGAAGATGTAGTATGTTTTTATAGAGAAGGAAAAGGACTCAGTTGGAATTTTTAGAAACAAGTTTGGTGTATACTTGTTCTTACCAGAAAAAGACATACAAAACCAAACACAACAACAATTTAATGTGTATGTAAAAACTATGGATATCCAATTGGGTTTTGGACAACTGTATAGGTCATTTTGGCCCTTAATTTTAAGGTTCAGTCCCTAATTAAGCCTAATTTGGCCTTAATCATTGTGATTAATTTTATTCCTTTTTTACAAATAATTTTGGATAGAAATTAACTTTTTATTATTAAAATCAAAATATTATAATTAATAGAATGTTTTTTGTCATTTTTTTGAAATTAAAATCATAGAATAAAAAAATTAAGATTTATTCTAATGCCGAAGATGGGGCAAAATAACAGTTTTTTAATGTAGAAAAATGATCAAAAGTTTGCAACGATTTTATATGAAATTTAAAATAGATATATTTAATATTTATTTAATGTGACCTTAAAAAATTATAATATCATTTAACATTAATACTTATTTAAACAAAATGTTAGTTTTTAACTACAAAGATGTATTTTCACTAATCATCAAAACTGTATTTTCTCAGAAAAATACCAAAAATTCATCCTATGATAATTTCAATGTTATAAATTAAAAAATGGTGTTTTTTATCAAATTAAATTTCTAAATGTGTTTAGAATTAATTTTATTATTAAAAGTTGTTCATTTGTGATAATTTTATTTTAAAACATAAAATTACTTTACCAAAAATCATGTCATCCAATATCAATATGTTTTATTTATAAAAAAATTTTATATAAAAAATTTTATATGTAGTTATTACTTTTAATATTATTATGTTTAGTAACCATGTTATAGATATCTCATTTGAAAAATTAAATCACTAAAATTATGTTTCATAGAAACTCTGTGTTGCGTGTAACGTATGCTAAGTCGGTGTTGCATGTAACGTACACCAAGTCAATGCTTCTTGTAATATACACAAATATGGTTCCATGTGAAAGGAATTTATGGGTTAATGAATTTCGCAACACAAATTAATATTAAATTTAGTTGGAAAAAGGTCCATAAAAACATGGGTACTCATGCTTCATCATATCCTAAAGTTTACAAATAGGTTCCTTTAACTAGTTATTTCTCAAAAAAAACATTGACCTCACGAGTGGTCTTATTTTATATAAAATTCTATGATGGGTCCTGAATTTCAATTGCTTATTCTTTGTAAGATATATCCTACTCCAACGGTATGACCAATGATTTCAGTACATGTGAAGGTTTAGGTATGTAATTCCTCAATAGAGACACATAGAACACATCATGGACCTGAGAGAGATTTGGAGGATGTTTCATGTAATAGGATACAATAATGAAATGATCAATAATAAAATATGTACCAATATACCAAGGTATTATTTTACCTTTATTCCAAAATATCATAAATTTCTACCAGGGGTGATAGGTAGAAAGACTTTTTCACTAACATAAAATTCTATATCACAATAATGGTAATCAAATTAACATTTCGGCTGACATTGGTCTTCTTTGATATGCAACTGAATGGTTCTAACCTTCTCGATAATTTCTTTAGTCATCTCTAGTCCCTCTAGATTTATTATCCAACTTCATCCTAGCACGTTGGACCTCTAAATTTATTCCCTTTAAGGAATTAATAAGGTTTCATATGAATGCTTGAGTGAAAGATATTGTTTTATAACAACTCATCTAGATGAATGTGTTTATCCCAACCACATTTTAAGTCAATAGAATAAGATCTCAACATATCCTCTAGGGTTGGATTTGTTCTTTTAAGTTGACCATCTATCTCAGGATGATAAACAGTGCTAAAACTCAATTATGTTTCATGTTATTGATGAATTCTTCACAAGAACATTGAGGTGAACCTTAGATCCTAGTGTGATTCAATATAATGTGGTACTCCATAAATCCTTTTCACTTCCTTAATGTAATTCATAGAAAGTCGATCTAGAGAGAATTCTTCTATAATAGCGATGAAGTGTGTTGAATTAGTAAGGTTTTTGACTTCCACCCATATAGCACTAAACCCTTTAGTGTTTTTGGGTAGTCCAATGACAATAAACATAGTTATTTTCTCCCACATAAATTTTTTTTGGGTAATATATGCAACATCACCTTTGTCTTTTGTCTTCCAGCCTTACCTTATTGGAATATCAAGCACCGAGATACAAACTCTGCGATATCTCTCTTCATGCAATCCCACTAGAAGTACACATCCAATTCCTTATACACCTTCTTACATATTGGATGGATAATGAATGAAGAACTATGAGATTCCTCTAATTGATCCTTTAAATTCGGAATGTAAGGAACATATACATAGTTCATGAACCTCATCATTCCATCCGGATAAAGGATAAACTCATGAACATTTATGAATTTCATTTATAGCTCTTCATCTTCCTTCTATGCCTCCTTAATAATTACTTGGATAGATGGAAGAACATTCATTTGATAAAGATATTATTTTTCCCCTTCCTTCATGATATCTACATCCATACTTTTTAAATATAGAAATATTGGATCTTTTGTGATCTTCATTAGGGAAAGGATAACATGATCTTTCCGAACCAAAGCATCGACCACCATGTTCTCTTTCCAAGTGTGGTAATGTATAGAGCATCCATAATACTTTATAAACTCTAACCATGTACTATGACACATTTTAAACTCCTTATGTGTGAGTATATATTTAATACTTTTATTATCTGTATATATATCACACTTTTCACCATAAATACAATTCCTCTATATCATTATTGAAAAAAATACTACTGTTAACTCCAAATCACGAGTTTGGTAATCTTCCATGAATCTTCAATGGTCCTGAGGCATAGTATATAACAATGTCATTCTAAATAATAACATATCCCAATCCATTCTTGGATGCACCATTTTAGATTACAAACCCTTCTCCAATATAAGGAAATGTAAGCATAGGTGCACTAACCAAACTTTTCTTTAGTTACTTGAAATTTTCACCAAATTCCTCTTTACAGAGGAACTTGAAACCCTTCTAAGTTAACATGGCTATAGGATTAGATAGTCGAGAGAAGTTATCCACAACCCATAAATAATATCCTGTTAAACCAAAGATTTGCGAACATATGAATACGTCTTAAATCTATAAGAGAGTCCCAGAACATGCAATAATTTCCCCCCAAAAAGGGTGCAATGAGCCCGACTTCCCATCCTCTCGACCAATGTGAGTTCTTAAGTGTCGCTGGCTAGACCATCTGGCGAACACCTGCCTTTGGAAAGCAGGTCCATTAATCATTGCATTCAGAGCCGTTGAGTGTTTTGTGGCCGAAAACCAGAACGAAACAAAAAATGGTGAACCCGACGTGAATCTTTACCCAAACACGATGAATTTAACCTATTCTCACCCATTTTCCCTCTTATGCTCTAAAGGAAGGCCAAGAAAGGTGACTAATTATGCATGGGATTATGAGATGCAACTTTGACGGGTTTTCTGCTTGTATTTGCTAAAATGTTTTGCTGGCACTACTTTCCCATTCAGAAATGAGGACTTTATGTCCATTTGAAAAAATGTTTACCCTTGTTGTTCATCAATAGCAAGAAATGTTCTGATTGTTTCCAATCTAGAAACTGTATAAAAAGACTCATCAAATTCAACACCTTCAATCTGTGAGAATACTTTGTACACAAATATTTACTTGTTCCATCTCTCTTTGACTTCTTCATTAAACTTGTTCCATAAAACCCATTTGGCACTAATAAAACATTGTTCAGTTGGCTTGGGTACGAGTTCCCAAGTATCAATTTTTTTCTATCTGATTAAACTCTTCATTCATCTCTTAAACTCATTCTGGATTCTCAAAATCATCATTCACATTTTTTGGATCCACATTTGAATATAATGATGTATGTGTAATAACAATTGTTATTCTTCTTATTTTAACCCTCTGATTTTGATCACTATTAATGTTCTGAGCCTCCACTTTCTTCTTCATCCTATGATGAGTTGTTCAAAATTCGTCCACATCACATAAAATTGTTAACTCTGATTCATCTTCATCATTAAGATTACCACTATCTGTAGAATTATCAGGATCATTAACAAATATTTCCTTATCCTTCTCAACTTATATATTAGAAAAATATTTCTTTTCATTCAACAAATTTTCAACAAAGTTTACATTAGCCGAATCAATGATTCTAACTATTTCTTGGTTGAAACATTTATATCCACTTCATTATGGATAATATCCAAAAAAATCCATTATCTATTTTTTCCCAAATGGTCAAAGGTTTCCACCTTTCTTATTTATAATGAATGGACACCTAAAAACCCTAATTTCATTCGAAATTGGAGTTTTTCCATAAAAAATTTCATATACAGACATATCTGAACATAGTCATTAAAAAAATTACTTTTGAATATACATATAAGTACTCCTGGATTTACTCCAATATTAATGAGAGAGACCATGTTCAAGCAACATTTTTCATCCCATTTCAACCATAAATCTATTATTTCTTTCAGTAACCCTAATTTGGTGGGTTGTATATAGTGAATTGAACTCATGCCAAATTATATGCCTCTCAAAAGTGTTTTTAAACTATTCATTCTTATACTCTCTACAATTATCATTTCACAACATCTTCACTGAATACTCAAATTCATTCTCAGCATTCCTCCTGAAACACTTAATCCTTTTTAGAGCATTTGACTTATGTTTCATGTACATAACACAAGTAATGTGTCTAAATTCATCAATGAAATTGTTGAAGTGCACATCTATATTTATTTATTGTTGGCTCATTGGCCCCCAAATATCATAGTGAATAAGTTCTAAGGGTCATTTTGAACAAATATCAACTCTTTTATATGAAAAATTTGTAAACATACCTTTATCGCAAATAGTGCAACACCAATCACTTCATCTTGATAAATAAGACATATCTTAGACATTGTCTCGTTTTTATAACTTCCACATGTCTCTCTAACACATATTTCCATGCCTTTTATGACATAACTAAATTTTATCTGCCATACTCATGTAACAAGAGTTCTATACTTCCCCAACGTGGAACAAGTTCCGCTTTATACATTGGCCTCTTATAACTACCTTTCCACCATAATCATTTTCAAAAATAATAACACATATTTTTTAAACATAACATTTTTTCCCTCATCACAGAGTTGTGAATCATTCATCATATTTTGTTTCATCCCATTAACATATAATGTTTTCATAGATTTCATCTTTCCTTTCTAGAATATGGATGATCCAATACCTTTGATCCTCAGAGATTCATCGTTTCCAAAATTCATTGTTCCTTATTGGAATTATTTCACATTATTAAACAAATATAAGTATCATATAAAATGAGAAGAACACCCACTATCAAGAATCCATGGATGTTCTGATTTTGAGGCTTTCAATGTGGATTCTATAACCAGTGATTTTTGTTCTACCTTTTCATTATTAAATTCTAGATTTTGGTATTTTTAAGAACATTTTGATGTCCTAGAAACAAAAGGAGATATCCCTTAATAAGATTTCCAGGTTATTCAAATCTTTCGAAAATAGTTTCTAGTGGTTGGAACATATTCTCAACTTTTAAACCATCCTTCTTAGATTTCTTTTGAACATCCGTCTCATACTTATTCTTTTGAGATGATTTACTCTCCCTCTGACCTTGTAATCCATTACGTGTGGAAGAGTAGTAATGTTGTTGGTTGAACCAAAAAATATTTTTAGTTTGTCTAAATTCACCACAATACCAAAAGTAGACATCAAATGAATATTTACCTCTGAAACATCTATACTTAGCATAGTTGTGAACATGATTATCAACAACCTTCTAAACAGAACTCTGCTAACCATCTGCCTTCTTATTTTCAATTGTAACTTTCTTCTTTAGCTCATAATTCTATTCAAACTTATCAGAACCATAAGTAGAAGATATTTTTCTAGAAATGAGGTTTTTAGGTAATTCTGAATTTTTGGAATTATTATCTTTGGCCACATACATATCATTTTGATCTTTGTTTTTATCTGAACCACATCCATCTTTCTTCTCAATTATTTTAGGTAAATTTTATTGCTCCTTCATTGAATCATTCTTGATTGAACATTCATCATATTTGGAGATAGAGTTTTTAAAAATTATATTTCTTTCTTCAGCATCAAAAATCATTATTTGGAAAAGTTCCAACTCTTCTTCTCTTGCCTTCAACTATACTTACAGATGTTCATTATGACATTTTTCATTCTCAAGATAATTGTTTAGATCATCAATCTGTTTTAACTGTTTTACTTTCTCATCAGGAAAACCATCTAGATTGTTTAATGTTGAATTTTTATTTATCAACTTCAAGTATTCCTTATCAAGACTTATGATATTTCACAAACATTATTTCAACTCTTCTTTCATATGATATTTAAGTTGAGTTTCTTCTTCTTTATAACTCCTTCTTCCATAATATTTATTATTCATTATGGTAATAAAGGTATTATTTCCCGCTTTCTCTGCAAATTATTTTTGGGATTCAGATTCACAATCCTCTTCTTCATCATATTTATCAAAAAATAATTTTCTTTTAATTTGAAGAACATTTTATCCTTCCTTATTCCAAAATATTTATCTTTATCACCCTTTTTCATCCATAACCTTATTGGAATTCTTTAATCTTTATCACTGTTTTCTTTATTCTTTATTTGGGGATAGTTAGCCACAAAATTCCCAATGGCTCCACATTCTAAAAATTCCAAGGGGTGTTTCCCCTTGTATTTCCCTATACCTACTTTCACATTCTATAATAATAAGAATAAAATTTCATCAAAAATTTGAAATACCTAATGTTTAGAATCTGATTCACCATCTTTATCTTCAATAAGAAGTTTCTTCGGCATCTCTTTCATTACCGCCTTGAAAGACATTTCTCTATCAACTTTTGTTTTTATCTTCATACTCTTATCCTTTATCATTTAATATGTGATGTGAGTGATGTGAAAATAATATATAGATAATGTTTCAGGGTCTCTATCATCTAATATGAAACATTAAAATCAAACTAGTCAGGAGGAATTATCAAAATCTTTTCAACAACTATTGAATCCTCCAACTTTTCACCAAGACATATGATTGTAATAAAAATTTTCATTACCTTGGTAAAAAAGTACCCAATAGATTCAGGATTTCTCATTTTCATGTCTTCATACTACAACCTCCATATTTGATGATTTTCATTTTTCCAATTTTTATTTCCTTCATAGATGTTCTTCACCTTATCCCAGATTCCTTTATCTGTAGTGACACATTTCACTCTTAAAAAATTACTCTGTTAAATTGATGAGAGTAATTCATTTTTTTCTCTTCCATAATTCTCAATATTCTTCTTATTGACAGTTGTAAGAGGAACCTTTCCATCAATAACGGGAACTCCATCTTTTGTAGCTTCATGAACTTTATACCCAAGATATATAAGATAAGGAATAATTTTATCTTTCCAGATATGAAAATTCTTCCCATTAATTTTTTGAATCCGCTTACTATTCACACAATTAATATTATCCTTCAAAACAACTCTTAAAGACATCAAAAAAGAATAAATGAACGGAACCTCTCTTGGATACCTATTTATGTTTCCATGTCAGATCCAAGTATCACTAAGAGGGGGAGGGGTGAATCAGCTATATCATTTTCTTTTATCATTATTTTTTAAAAAAAACTTCACCATCTATTTAGGAGTTACATCCCTACGGAACACCATAAAAACACACATCCTTTGGAACACATGATTTACAAGGTTTACTACTCAACAAGTGTAGTTACATGATTTGAATGGTACAGATACAATCCAGTACCACACAATTCACTAGAAAATAATCATTTCATGGGGAATACAATGAGTATCATATACCCTTATACTCATGTAGAACATGGAAAACAATATGCAACCACGTGTTCACCTGCTTATCACAAATAAGGAAAAACAATGTATCTGTGCTTCTTAATCATATTTCAAAGTTTGATCTTCCAAAACAATTCTTCTATTTCCTACCCAAATGTGGTAAGAAGTACCTTGAAAATACCATACTCTTTGTGATGAACTAATATATTTGACGCTTCCTTTTATGTGTCATACACAAAACTTTTATACCCCAAGCGCAATATTTGACTTTTGTCGTGAAACACCTCTTGTGTGCAACATCAATCCTATGCTCAACTTATCCTCTTAGGTGAAACTTCCCCTTTTTATGTGGCACTATATTTTAATCACGCAAATCACTATACATAAATTTATTTCATGCTACTGTGCTCAAGATTTCTCTAAGTGTCGAGATACTCATATGGGAGGGGTCCACCTCTTATTTAATGGCATCACCGACCCCCATGCACAAAAATCCAAATGCAACGCATGAGATCCTGATGCGTCACACAAAACACAATTTAATGCCACATTGGGTACTTAAGTATTTTTGGAACAAAACTAATCTTTCACGCACTTATTGAATCTCTCATGCACTTTATTCCATTCCATTTTTTGATGTTCTGATACTGAATCATGCCTTGTGCGCAAAATTCCAAACACACTTCAATGTTCCATGCAAAAAACTATATTTTGTGCATGTCTTTCCTTTACTGGATAATAATCTTCAAATCAAGGACCTAATATTGTCAAAAACATACACATAAATATTCAAACTTGTGCACAAAATTCATTACAAAAAAATAAATTTCTCCATCACCCACTATTCACCTACAAAAATTTGGTAAGCACTGGAAAACTGATCCGGCATAAAATCTACATCGGTAAGAACACAAATGATACTTAATTGTCATCTGGATTACTCAAAAATCAATTTCATTCATCACAAACCATACCTAGCATGATATATAGTATTTTATCGAACACCTTTAGAATCATTATATTTTAAAAATAAAATAATACAAATTCACTATCTTTCAACAACACCATTCATTCCAACCAAAACTGAATATGATTGGCATCAAAATTTCTCCATCTTTCCATCATAAGGCTTGAATCACAAGTTCTATATACTTATGTTATTTGGGAAATACAAATCCACAATGAATTGTCTTGTTTTAATGACCTTTAAAAAGTGAATTGATTTATATTCTTTGACATCAAAAGGAAACACTCTAAAAAACAAAAATCTTATTACGCACTTCCGTTCCAAAATTGTCCCAAAATGTTCTAAATTTGGACCAAGAGTCTGTGAGATTGTTTTATGGAAATTGTGTTATGTGTTTCGAGTTCATCTTTTAGTCCATCGAAAATAGTTTTGGTGTCACGATCATTATATCATTACACCAAGACATTGATACCATGATATTTGACTTCTTATATGATAACATTGGCTATAGGGAAATTGATGACACATGCATTATATAGGAATGAGTTGTGTCTTCTATGTCACTCTTGAATCAGATCTCTAGATACACTCATTGATTGTGGTACGTCATGTTTAATTTCATGATTCCTCTATGAATTATTTCATCCAATGTTCTACATCATGATCATTGGGATGACCCCGTCTGTTATTATGTGTCGATGCAGGGAATTTCTCATGATGTGATACCTCCTAGTGGAGGACCAGCTATACCACTGCCTATTGAGAACACCAGCAGAGAATATGGTGGTCCTGGCAGTGATCCTACTTTAGGGCCCCGCAGGATGATAATAGTGTTTGGTTAACCAGTTATATGATGAGGTGAATCGACAATGTTCAGAGTTTGAGTGTCTTTTCAGAGAGGATTTCTCTTCTTCTACGTAGAGGTAAGAATGTATCCAAGAGATTTTGCAGCTCGAATAGGGAAACACGAAAGTAGATGGGTATTCATTGTCGTTTACCAACCTCTCTAGGTACCTGATTGATATAGTTCACAACTAGTTCATTAGGGATCAAATCATCAATAGAGGGCCACATAGTGACATCTACAACAGTGTTTTCTCTCTATGAATTCTTACTCTTATTGTGGTTCTAGAGTGAAATATGTTGGTTGAGAGTTTCTTGGTTGAGTAGATACATCCATTGGATTCTGGTAGAGGGAAAGAAAGAGTTGATATATTAGTAATAAGGAGCATGTGGCAGTCTTAGGTATTGATATGTGTGAGATGTTTCTAGAGGAGGTTCCAAGATAGATTATATATGGTTCAAGGATATCAGAATAAGTTCTTTATGTATAAGGATAGGTGATTCTACTTATGTGATAGAAGGAGAATTATTCCCTGAGATTTTCCTACCCATCATACAGCTGACATAGAAACTGTGTATGGGCTATTGAGGAAGAGGAAATGGGAGGAGATAGCAGGTTTGTAATTTAGATGACATGGTAGAGGATATAGGAGAGAAGAAAGTGGTTGTAGATGCTTTGTCTTGTTAGCACCACCACCACCACCACCAGGTGGTCTATTCCATGCTGAGGGAGCTAGAGGATATGGTGGGGACATCTGTAGGCAATGAAATCTTATTACCTAGAGTCTCTAAGAATGATTCAAGGTATGATATGTTTCTTTTCTAGATTATATATAGTAATTTTAGAAACATGTTCTAGTTATTACATTCTATCCACAAATTATTGTTCAAGACATAGAGATTTCTATTGAGCCTTTGGATAGAACCTTATGCTTGGAGACTCCTACTGGATATGACTCAACCATCATACACTAGGGCCAACATTATGTCCTAAATCTCTGAGGTGATAGTTTTTATTGGGATCTATTTGAAACTTGGTGAGACCTTTCAAAATAATCATAGGTTTAGACTTATTATCAATAGTTCATTCCCAGATTCAATGTTTATGGTGGAGGAAGCGGTGTGTCTATAGTGACGATACTAGGTTATCCTTTATAGATGAAAAGGAATCATAAGAAGTGCAGTGTGGACAAATACATGTGAGGGTTTATCCGTTTACTAATAATAAGTTTGACATGTTGTAAATTAAAAATTATTATTTTTCTAATTATGGAATCCATTTTTTCAAATTCAAATATCATAATTGATATAAATTAATTTAAATTTCACCCTACAGACAGAATGATAATGTGGGGTTTTAAGGTAAAAATTTCCAAATATTAGCTATGTTATTATAGTAAATTTCATAGTAAAATTGATAGCAAGGACCTAAATTGGTTTAATTGATAAAGATATTATGTAATTAAACTTTAAAACCAATCTAAATCATAATTTATCCTTATAAAAAAATAAAATGAAAAATTAGTTTTTAACTAATATTCAATATTTTTCTATTCATTAGAAAATTAAATTAAAAAAAAATCAAAAAATTAACCCAAAACTAATTTTCTATGAATTCAATTTTTTTTGTTCACGATATAGAATATAGTTGTAGATTTTGTGTAATGGACTGACCCCTAAAGCCTGGTGTTAGTGAATTAAGTTATTACATTTGCATGATTATAGGGAGTCAAATATTGAAGGATTATTCTGTTTAGCATCCATGGGAAGCAATACAAAATACATGATACCAATAATACATCAGAAAATATGAAATAAAAAATGATAAAAAAATAAAATAAATTACATCCTTGAATGCTAATTCAATTATTTATTCTTTATAACATGGGGAAAGGAAGCATAATAAGTGTGAGCTCAAATGACCAGAAGGTATATTAATACAGAAGAAATAATTAATGAATGGAAATAAACTAAAATAGAAAGGAAAATAACTAATAACACATTCCATTCAAATAAATAGATAAGGTTAATTCAATATGTCAAAATATGAAACTAAAATACATTCCATTTAACCAATTAACTAAATATTAAATGTATTGATAGATATGTCGAAGAAAAATATCATGGTTAAATAATAACTAAACCATCTATGAAAAAAATTATTAATTGTTGGAAGTAATTTCATACACCCATGAGGGAGTATAATTCCATGATCCATCTTCCCTAAATTTTAAAACTACTTGTTAAAATATTTTAAAATTGGAAAATGTAGTCATCTCATGAGATCAAGTCGATGCATCGAGGATCAATATAAAGTCTAGCCTACACCCATAATTGAATTCCAAAAAAATTCCACATATCTAATAGAAAATTTACTCAATTTAAAATATTCCTTATAATATATCCATATTGAATAAAATATACCGATTTATCAATAATTACATATTTAATAAAATAAATGTCAAAATAAACACAGTATGTAAAATGATATATGGTTTAGGGTATAAAAATATAAATCATTTGAAAATAGAAATATTCAATAAAAATTACAATTAAAAATTATTGAAACCATTTGATGATTTCATTATAAGGTTATAATAACAAAATGGGGTAATATTTCCTTGATAATCATTATGAAAATTCATGATGAGAATAATAATAAAACATTCCAAAGTGTCACATACCACTTTGAAGAATTTAAATCATAATACCCAGGAATGTATGACATTAAATGACAATTTTAATTTCATTAAAATAAGTATATTCATTATATTTTGTTTAAAAGGTTAGTATATATATATATAATAAAAGTGATTTAGTGCATAAAAATAATTAAGTCTCAATGGAATGTAATTTGAGATAATATCCCTTTTTTAACCTTCCTTATTGTGGTGTGGTATTTATCCTCCTTTATAGTTTTTTAAAATATGTTACTAAAATATAAAATTACTATTCAAATATTAATTATATCATATATTAACTTCTTATATTATCTTATTACCCATTTTTTAACTATCATTCATTATTTTGACTATTTTGGGTGTTAATTGCATAGTTTTCTCAAGTATATTTTTACTTTTTGTTTGTTGTTTTCATTAATTATATCACTATTTCGTCATCTCAAAAATTTAGAAAAATATTTAATTATCATATATATTCAGTAAATATTTATTTAGAATAATTATTACTGTTTGGAGATAATAAATGAAATGCACCATTCCTGGAGACAGTTGGTCTTACGTATGCATAAACACTACTTTCAATTCATTTTCGTATTAAAATAATGAAACTTTAATGATAAATATTTATATTTTAATTAAAATATAATAGATATTTTATATATTTTACATATATTTATTAATATTATCCTTAATGTGTTCCATGTATAGTGTGAACGAATCATATCGCTTTGGGGATGTTGTATTCCACACTTCCACAAATAAAACCTATCATATTTTCAAACAATAGAATGTATATAGTTATGTATTATAAAAGAAATAAAAATGAATAAATAAATTATAAAAATCATATATATCATATATAAATTCAGTTTCCAACATAATTCCCACCTTGATAGGTGGTAAAATAAAAATTAACAACCATCATTTCATGAGACATTAGTTCTCCGTACATAGAAAAAATATGTTTGTTACCCATTAGATGGATATGTGTGTATTTTTAGGTCTAAACCATAGGATAATAGAGTCTCCATATATTTATAACATTAATTTTTCTACATTAGTATGGAATAAGGATATTTTAGATGGTGTAGATGTAAATAAAACTAAACAGACTGAGAGAAGATGTTACCTCTTAATCAGGTTACTTGTTCTGGTTTGTACCAAACAGATTTGTTAGATGAATTTATTCGCAATGGGAGGAATCTAGGATTATAGTAGATATTATAAGGTTATATTTTATCAGATCTTATTCTATCAATGTTATCTTTATATGTGTTAAGAAGTTAGAGGAGAGGTGGCTTTTTTTAGTGGAGGAGGCGTGGTACTCTTGTAATTTTTGGACAGTGGAATTCCATAAAACGTTTTATATTTACAGAAGAACCAATAATAAAAAAAATTTAAAAAAAATTATTATAGGTTTTCAATGGTTTTATACAATGGCTTTTGGACATGTTTCTACATCATTTGGGCCCTTATGATTGAGGTTTAGTCCTTTTTTAAGCTTATTTCACCTTAATAATTGTAATTAATTTTAATTCCATTCACTGATATTTTTTGGTCCAAAAATAAGTTTGACATGTTGGAAATTTAAAATTATTATGTTTATAATTATTAAATCCCTTTTTTTAAATTCAAATCTCATAATTGATATAAATTAATTTAAATTTCACCCCGCATACTGCACAATAATGTGGGGTTTTAAGGTAAAAGTGTCCAAATATTGGTGATGTTTTTATAGTAAATTTCTAAGTAAAATTGATAACAAGGACCTACATTGGATTAATTAATAAATATATTATACAATTAAACATTAAAACAAATATAAATCATAATTTATCATTATAAATAAATAAAATGAAAAATTAGTTTTGAACAAATATTCAGTATTTTTCTATTCATTAAAAAATTAAACTAAATAAAGAAAATCAAAAAATTAACACAAAAATAATTTTTATGTATATAAATAAAGTATTATTATTATATATATTTAATTTATAAAAGGGTAAAAAATTGGGTATAAGTTGGGTTCTCCATCAAAATGCAGAATAAATAACTTTATAAAAAAATGTATTTTATGTGTAATATTGGTGATGATCTTATCTCAATCCTATAAAATATATTGGATGAATATGAAAATTATTTTATTGAAAAAAATAATATATATATATATATATCACTTAAATACCACTCAATAATTATAATTAATTTAATTTATAAGAATAAAACAGTTTTGTGGAATTAATATTTTCCCATATAATCAATCGGGCTTCATATTAATTTCTAATTAATTTGTAACATGTGATTTCATTTTTTATATTGTCAACCATATATTTCCCATATGATATTTAATACCATTCCTAAATGCTAATTTAATTTCTTGGTTAATTATTATTAAATAATGACAATTATGTAATATATTATTGTTACTTTTAAACTTGGACTTCTGTGTACTGCAGACTATTGAAGAAAGTCACTTATGTATATAACACATGCTAACTTTATTTTCCATGAATTAAAATATATAAATTATATTTATTCTCTTTAAAATTTTAAATATGTTAATTATTCATGGTATATTATATTCCCTTATGCGCTTAGTGATGATTCTCATACATGTCATCGAATAAAATGTTTCACATTAGAATTTTAGGGTATTATATTCTCACAACCTTAATTAAATTATGTCTTGGAAATTTAAACTTGATCTCAGTTATATAATGATTTATAACAAACTATTTTTTAAAACCCCACATATTGGATAGGGATAATAACACATCTTTTTAATATGATAGAAATAAATTTTAATTGGTCAGGTAACTAGGTTCCCTAGTAGGAGAACACTGCTAGGATATGGAGATATGGTCAGAGAAGAAACATATAACCACCATGTTCTAATGAAAATTTAAAGAGAATATGATGTGTAGAATGTTAAATAAATACAAGGTTATTTATATACGATGATCTAAGGGTCCATTTGATTCTTTATAAAGGAAGGTACCAGGAAATTGTTTTTGTTTCAAACCCAATTTTTCTATAGTTAAAGAATTTTTTAATCTAGGTAAATATACATTTATATAAATATAATTTTCCCCTTTATTACAACATGAACTATTTCTACTAATCTCTTTTTATTTTTAACCTTTTATTGTGAATTAATAAATTAACATATAAAATCTCATCCAATTATCAACTATTTTATAAACTGTTAAATTTTATAAATGATTATGATCCATCAAATTCGAAGGAAGGTCACTAAAATTCAAAAATGAACATTTCATTAGTCTTTAATATTTATGAAGTGAATCGTTAATCATAATATAAAAAATAGATGAACAAACTTATAATGAATTATCTTAAAATATTGAAATAAATTTAATTAACATAATACCTTATTAGAAAAATTCATTCTTCATTATTATTTTATTAAGAAACATATTACTGGATATATTCCATAAATATAAAATTCATGTAAACTCCATCAAATATAACATAGGATACTTGTTAACAAGTTTATATTCAATTCCATGGTAGTCTAGAATTTTCCAAATCTATCATTTCTCTATCACTATATAATCATTAGGACCACATTAAGGGTAAAAATCCAATCAATCTTATGTGTTCTGAAAAGTTTAACTTTCTACTGAATAAAATTTCATAGTACCATTCATCATATGATCCCAAATTCTTACTAAAAAACTAATGAATTGAAATACATATATATTTAAGAAATCATATTATGGGAGCATCATAAGTAAACTAATTTTAAAATATATTTCTCAGATAAAAATACTGAAGAACCTTAATCATTCAACTTCACTTCTGTTAATAATATATGCATGGCCTTTACCCCTTAGATTATTCTAATGTATATTATCTTGATTCATGGGGAATATTTTTTTAATATTTCTTTATTTTTTGTAGTTACATCACCAAATGTCATATTTTTCCTTCTTCATATTGATTTTTTTTCTAGGTGGAGTTTCTCTTCGTACTTATAACATACTCCCAATACATTCAATCATTTACTTGGGAGACACTTCCCATAGTTATCATAGGTGGGAAAATCCTTCTTTCCATTATTCCCTTTATATTTTATTTTCCCTTTCTTTACCTTCTTATCTTACATTACATTGAATCCGAAGTACTTAGAGAATTAATTCTCTTCCATGATAGCACATAATACTATCTCTTTGTAGGAAGAAAAATTTTGGGAGACCTGTTACCTTTAGAGACATAGTTTGAGACCTTCAATTATGTGGTGAATCATGAACTCAGTGCTATATATATAATCCATATCATACATAGTTAGCCATGTAAAGGAAGCATCATAATCTAAAACACTCTCTTATTCCTTTTTATTTGAGAGAAGTAACTTCCTCTCTATCACAATTTTCTAATCACGACGAATGTATTTATTGAATAGATTATCTTTAAATGTTCACCATTAAATGAGATCTATTTATTCTCCATCCCTAGTATTATGGATCAAGGACCACCATTGATTTGCTCCACCTTGCAAACAATAGACTTTAAGTGTAACCTCTTCAATTTAATTGCATCTTAAGGATGAAAATATTTTCTCCAAAGACCTAATCCATTTCATAGCATCCATTGGATCATTAGTCCCACTAAATTATGGGGTCATATGTTATATTAAGAGATTAAACATAGAATATTATTTTTAAAAAATAGGTTTCTCCATTCGAGGAATGTTATTTTTTATAACATTACAAAGAATCCCTAATATATCTATAACATGATCAGTTATAATACTTTCTGAATTAACTTCCTCGTTACAGAAATATCAACATTTCTATGAGTATTGAAAACATTATTTTTTCTTGGAATCATTTCTAAAAAAATGATATATACAATATTAGATCCAAAAATTATGAACATATTATAACTCTAAATATGGTATAGCGCATAACAAAAATTTATCCATTGTAAATCCAAGAATAATAAAATAGGTTTCTCTATCAAAATATTTAATTTCAAATCCTTTATAATGGTAGGTATAGAAAATGTGAACTATCCTAATCATATCCAACAGGAGTGTTAGAACAGGTGTTTAATAAGGCTTTTTGTAATGTTCCAGGGTACACTAATTAGGGACAACACACTAGGTCAATGTTTTTACTCACAGGTACATCTATTCTAGAACCATTTCCACTTGTAGTATGTATACATTGATGTATTGCTAGAAATACCCTCAAAATATCTACCTTATCAAAATTATAGTATGTTATTCAATACATATCCTAAAATTATATAAAAGAGTTTTACTCCATAATCTATGTTTTCTAAATCTAGTTTCTAAGGTTTCTATTAAGTTTCTATTTATACTAACTGTAATGGCCAGAACCCAGAAACCTAGTGTCAGTGCATTAATTTATTACATTGTCATGATTACAAGGAGTAAAATCTTGAAGGACCAATCAGTTGGGTAGTCTTGTAATTA
Source organism: Viscum album (assembly GCA_963277665.1). Classification (NCBI taxonomy): domain Eukaryota; kingdom Viridiplantae; phylum Streptophyta; class Magnoliopsida; order Santalales; family Viscaceae; genus Viscum; species Viscum album. Next base: position 882,228,062 of record OY728132.1, read on the forward strand.
TAGATTAGAAAAATTATACCCATAATAAATTGTGAAATATTAAATAAAAACATGATACATAAAAATAAAATAAACAACATTCTTTAATGCTTATTCAATGATTTCTTCCTCATAACCTGAGGAAAAGAATATATAATAAGGGTGAGCTCAAACGCTTATTAAGGGTAAATATAATTGAATAAATAATTAGTTAATCGAAATAAACCAACATGGAAAGGTAAATTACTCATAAAACATATCATTCACATAACTAAATAAGGAAAATTCAATATGGAAAGCTAAAAAAGTTAAATACATTCCACTAAATCAATTAACTGAAAATTAAATGTATTCATAGATTTGTTGATGAAAAATATCATGGATGAATAAAAAATGAACTATATTTGAAGGAAATTATTTTTTATAAGAAGTCATGTCTTAGTCATGTGAGGATATATAATATCAAGATCCATCATCTAGACATTTTAAAACTATAGGTAGAAACCTATTTAATTTGTCCAACATAATCATCTCATGAGAAACTGATGATGAATCAATGGGATACATAATGTTCGGGATCTAGCATTAATTTCTTGTACAAATAACTCCCCATAGAAAATAATCAATTTTACTAATAGACAATATTATTTATCAAATATTTTTATTGAATAAAAGATAATTAGTTATCAATAATTCCTCAGTTAATCAATTTACAATCAAAGTAAATATCTTTTGTATAATGATAAATGGTTTAAGAAATATTAATATCCAGAATTTGAATATATGGGTATTACATGAAATTTACCATTAAAATTTATTACAAAAAAATTATTGTTTAAATAAAAATTCCACAATCAGAAAATGATGTGAGATTGAAAAGATAATCAGTTAGAACAATCTTGAAGAGAATAATGTTTAAACATTCCAATGCATCTGATTCCACTTTAAAAAATTTAAATCATAATCTCCATGATGTTAGGAAATTAAATGAAAATTTTAATATTATAATAATAATTAGATTCATGATATTATGTATCAATGGAACTTATATACACCATATAAAAGTGATTTAGGGCATAACAATAAATAAATCTCAATGGAATGTAAATTAAGATGAAATACCTTACCATAATATTAATTTTTATTTTATAGTATATACAATACTTTTTAGTGGTCTAAAATATGTTACTAACTTATAAAATATCCATACTCATATTCATATTATCATATATTAACTAATTATATTATCTTATTAACTGTTTGTTAATAATCATTCATTATTTTGACTATTTCAGGTGTTAATTGCATAGTTTTCTCTAGTACTTTTGAATTGTTATTTTTTTACTTATGAATTAGATCATTATTTCATCATATACATAATTTCATCCATGATTCAATTTTCATATATATTTAGTGCATATGTATTTATAATACTCTATAATGTTTAGAGCAGTGAAATGAAATGCACCGTTCCTGGAGATGGTAGGTCGTACATACGCAAGAACGCTACTTTCATTTTTTTCATACTAAAATCATGAAAAATAAATGATAAATATGTGAATGGTAATTATATTATAAAATATATATATTTTATGTTACATAGTGGCATTAAAATTATCCATAATATGATTCGTGTTCAACTTTAACAAATCTAATTGCTTTTGGTGGGCGGTAGTCCAAACTTTGATAAATGATGTTATCGTATTTACACAAAATGGAATGTATAGAATTATGATTTATAAAATAATTCAGTAATTATAAATAAATTTTAATCATAATTTATATCATATATAAATATATTTTTCATCATAATCTCCTCTAAGGGAGGTGGTAAAGGAAAAATGAACAATCATCATTTCTTGGGGTGGTATTTCGCCATTCAAAGAAATAGTATGTTCATTACCAATTAGATATAGGTGTGTGAATGTGTAGGTATATCCGTTAGAATAAATACATATTATTATATTCAGAATAATTTTTTTCTTACCTGAGTATGTAAAAATTATATTTGAGGGTTTAGAGAATGGAAATTAAACTAATGACCATGAGAGAATATTTACCTCTTAAATGGGTAACTTCTTTTGGTTTGTACCAAAATTCATCATTGCATTTCATTATATCCAAGGGTAAGATTATATTATTAGAGTAGGTATTATTAAGATCTATTTTTTATATATTTATTGATCAAATGTGTATTAATATGTGTGAAGATGTAGGAGTAGAGGCGGCATTTTATAGTGGATGAGGAGTAACACTCTTGTAATATTTTGACAATAGAATTACATACAGATATTTCAATTTGAATTTGATTCCAATAATAGACCCCATTCAATTAAATGGATTATAGTGTTTATATATGGCCATAAATATTATTTTTTAAAATCTTATAAGTAATTTGGACCCTTACGATTGAGGTTTAGTCCCTTATTAAGATTAATTTTACCTTAATAATTGTAATAAAATTTAATTCTATTCCATAATTAAATGGTCCAAACCTGAAATTACCACATTATAAAAAATAAATTATGATGATTTCAGATATTTAATCCATTATTCCAAATTAAAATCACATAAGTGGCAAGAATTAATTTAAATTTAATCTCGCAGATGGGACGAAAAATTCTGGGTTTTAAGGTAAAAACGTCTCAATGATTTCTAGGTTTTATATTCAATTTCAAATTAAAATTGATTCAAATGAAATAAATTGGATTAATTTATAAAAATATTATCTAATTATGCTTTAAAAATAATCTAAAAAATAATTTATCCTTATAAATAAATTAGATGAAAATTAAATTTTGAACTAATTTTTTTTATTTTTTACTATTCGTTAAAAAATGAAGCTCAATTGAAAACTACCAAAAATTCACAAGAAAATAAATATTATGTTCCTATTTAAAAGACTGAATTTATTTTGATATATTAAATTTATAAAAGGGTCAAATGGGATTTAAAATTTTTTGTCCTTCTAATGGAAGGAAAACTACGCATATAAAAGAATTGTATGTTATATGTAATATTAGGTTTGATATTATCTCTATCCTATTAAATCTACTGGAAGAATATCCAAAATATATTATTTAATATAATATATATATATATATATCACATTAATACCACTCACTAGTTGTAATTAATATAATTTATTAGGGTAAAACATCTTTCTGAGAATAATATTTTCCAATATCTTCAATCGGTTTTCTTATTCATTTCTAATTAGTTTTTAAATAATTAATTCATTTTATACTTTAGTAATACGCAGATTTCAAAAATATATTTAATATTATTCATAAAATCTAATTTCATGGATTTTTTATGTATTATTAAATAATAATAATTTAATATATATTATTTTTTTGGATAAAACATGGCCTTGTGTGTAGTGTCAGCTATAGAAGAAAGTCACTCTTATGTGTAATAAATGCTAACTCTGTGTTGAATGAATTTCAATACATAAAATATATTGAATCTATTTATAATAGTGAATATATTTTTAATTCTTAGGATATTATATTCCCTTCTGCCCTTTGTGATGTGTGTCATACTCTTTATCGAATATAATAATTTACTTTAGAATTTTGGGGTGTTAATGTTTTTCTCCCAATTCCTTATTTACCAGTAAGTGAAGGCTCAACCCCATGTTCTAGTGGGTTTTGCATAACCCCTTGAGGTGATGAAATGGAAGTGGGGTTGTATTAATCATGAAATCTATGAGGGGATTACCACGTATGTCTAGGGGACATGATGTTATCTGGGTTATCAATGACCGAATCACCATGTCGACCCATTGCTTAGAAATTTAGGAGAAAAGTAAATTAGAGATATTGAAATGCCTGTAAATTCTATTTATAGTATGACTCCATGGATTTCCATTGAATATGTGTTCAAATTGTGATGCTCGGTTCACATAAAAAATGTGGAATGGATTAAAAGAGGAATTTTGTTCTTGGATACTTTGAATAACATCTTTCCACCCCCAAATTGACTCTCAAACTAAGAAGACTATTCTGGATCTAGAGTAAATCTTTTAGGCTTGTATTTTGGATGTTGTATGTAGTTTAGAGGATCACCTACCACTGGTGGGGTTATTTATACAATAGTAATTTCCATTTCACTATCCTTGTGTCATCATTCGAGGCATTGTATGGGTGACTCTATAGGTCCCCACATTTGGTGGACTGACCCAGGATAATTATTCATAATGAGACCATAATTTCTGTGAACAACTGCTTAGATAGTGTGGTTCATCCATGAGTGGATGAACATTTCATAGTGTATTAATATTTCTTATAGGTCCAAACAATATATTACTTTGATGTTTGAGGAAGGAGATCATGTATTTTCACCTCCACATGGACTACAGAGGCTTGGCTAGGGTGGAAACATGTCTATGATATTTTTTATCCCTTTCTAGAAACTATTTAGAGTTTCAAGGTGGTATACCACTTAGCTCTACCTCCGTAGTTTGGAAGGGTAGAAAATATCTGACATGTATCACAAATGAGGTGGTATGTGCATGATCCATCACATGTAATCGACTAGGATGAGATGGACATAGAGTGTGAAGCTACAATTGATGATTACCTGATAAATTTTGACGATCAGCAGGAGTGGATCCTTCATGGGTGATCAATTCCATTAATTAATATATGGTGGCGGCATGATAATCTATAAGAGAGCACATGTGGGTGGGATTATCAAATTCCTTCTCAGTACCCACGTCTATTTATACAACCCTTTTTTGGGTTTTTATGTGTGTAAAGCCCTAAGGGGGAGAATATAATGACTCAAATTCTAAATTTATGTTTTTTGGATATTATATGGATTATTTTTTAGACCAGCCACTAAGACAACGTGCGATATTGAGGCCATGTGTGCTTGGAATAATTGATTAAAATATATTAAATATTTTAAATGGAAATCAAAATCAGTTTTCCTGAAAAAGATGAATAACACTATAATTGGGGAATATATTATAAATCTAGTGGAACTTTCAAGTCTAGAACATGGGTTTTAACCTAGGTGTGACTTGTCGTTTGATGGTGCATTTTGTTTGTGTAGAATTCATCATGGGTGCCAAAATGAATAATATAATTCAATTAATTTATTTAATTATATTTTTTTGACACATTGAGTGGATAGTAGTTAAGTAGATAGTAATGTTAGAATTCGATGGTTGGCCTCATAAACCTGGGGTCACATGAGAACCCTTGGAGGGAGAGTTGGAGAATCTCTCTTAGTCAAATGACAACCGAATTGTAGATCGATGAGCAACATGCAATAGAATCAAAAGATCTCACAAATGAAAATGACCCACATAGCTCATCATTAGATATTTATCCAAATTAAAGTAGTATTTTTTTTATATGGATTCTTTCATTGTTTATAATTTCTATGTTGAATGAAAATCAATTAATGAAAACAAAAAGATCTACATTTTGATCATCATGAGGGATTTGTTTATTTTGGAGGTTATTTCAAGAGAATTATAATTTTGATATTTGATTCATAAATTTTATTTATAATGGAAATATATTCAAATCAACACAAATATATATTGAGGTTCATTCCTCTTAAGATATACTAGTGCTTTTCTCCCCCAATTATTTTTTCAATGTTGGCATTCATTGATTGGCATGTGGTTTGACATTTCATGATTGATCATTCATTTTGAACTAGTTTCTTGGTTAAATGATATAATATCATATATTATATATCATCATGACACAAAAGTGTTATAATGAAAGAAGTGGTGTCAAATCAGATGGATTTGGATACCCGATTTTGTGTTCTTTAGCATTATCTAGTGTGAAATGATGAATGAAATGCATATCCATTTTCTGAATAGATTTTAATTTTGAAACATGTTGATCATTTATAAAGATGTTGGAATGAGAATTATCCTTTATTTTTCAAGACAGGCGTATCCTGAATGGTTGTTGGAGCATGAGAGAAGTCACACAGATTTCAGATTTCAAACTTATGGAAAAATATGCACTATAAATCATATAACTTGGAGCCACACATTGTGTGGCCCCTCTAGGCAGTGTATAGGGTTTTAGAGAAAGTTCAGTATCACACAGTGTGTGACACCTATCACACAACATGTGGAATATCCCTGGTGACTATGGATGTACCTTATAGGGTACATGAACACGGGTTCAAATAAATGATTCTGATCATTCCCTTTATGGACATGTCCAATATTGGATTACAGAAGCTATTATTTGTACAAGTACATAGGGAATGGGTAGATGTGAAAATACATGTACTCGAAAAAGGTGTAGAGTTCATGATAATCCTACATGTTGTGAACTTCTACATGGACACATACATATCTTGAGACACTGCCCATCTACAAAAGAAGAATATGGGGTCAAGTAAAAAGTTTGTAACCCTAAAACACTCCATGTACTCATTAAATGTTTTATTGGATCTATTTTCTTATGTATATTTAACATGATTCATTAGCGTGAATTCCGCTTGTCCATTGCATGAGAGTTGTTATTGAATCATTTCTAACAGATAGGATGTCCATCCCTTCATTTGGACTCTTTGGATAGAGTGGTTGGAATCCCTATGTGAATCCCAAAGTGAGAACCTCTATTCATTTTCATTCCTAGGTGGATCTCTTGGTATCTTTGTGACCAATACTATGTGGGTGCCTCTCCTTTAGTTATATGGGAAACCCCATATTGAGTTATTGGTATCACCCCATTTTCATTGGAGTGGTCATGATATGTGTATCTCATCACTTTGAGCTTTCAGAGTGTACTTTAATGGTAAGGCCCATAGAAATTACCTCATGGATGGATTTCATCAATGTCATCGAGTCAGGAGTGTAGTCTCTCGAATGGGTGATTTATGGATCCTTTGATCTGGAATCCAATGATAGAATATTTTTCTTGTGGATTAGATTTAGACTACATGTATTTATTGCGTATATAGAGATACTCTTGTTATATTTGTTATAGAAATATAACTGTGTAGATATAACTATTATTTTTTTATAGGTTTTTTGGTTTTGGGGTGTCCTACTGGGTTTTTTTATAGTCACCCGTGCATTGGATTTTCCCACATGTGTCACGTCTAGTGAAGATGAACAACTTTTTGATAAATTCCTTGAAATACTAGGACTATATGGTGCTTAGTTAGACTGGACAGACTGAGTTGAGTTCCTATAGTATCTAGATATTAGTCCATTTACTTTTACTCATGCATTGGTTTTCATAATCATTGTAGTGTGTTTTTTATTTGGCGTTGTTGACCATCCATTACTTCATGTCGTACTCTGGGTGTGGGACCTAGATTTATGTATTAATTGTTATTAAGTTGTTTTTACATTTCAACATTGTATAGGATTGGAGATGCTTGAGTTAGTGCAGGTAAAAAGGCTAAAGCCTCTCATGTTTGTGATATTCCTTCTCACTGTTATTTTCCAGCATCAATCCTATTGGAGGCAGGATTGGGGAGTCATGGAATGAGCCCCATTTGGATGGTTCAGGGAAAAAATTAGTTTGGTTGGGGGATAATATAAAATATTCACACATTTTCTATTTTAGTAGGTGAATTATTGAAAATTTGTGAAATTTATTGAAATTACCAATATATGTTTTTAACTTTCATGCACCATACATTAAGATTATATTCCTTAAATAAAAAATAGTGTTTCAATGTGAAATTTTGTCATAATATATAAGTGTGTGTCTCATATTTAGGTTCAATTTTTATTATAAATCATATTAAATTCAAAATAAATAGATATTATTTTTTATAAAAACAACATATAACCTTAAATTTTACAAGAGAATACATTCCAAAAAAAATTGTAAAATTGGATAATAACATAATAACATGGAAATAATTTTGAAACCTGTTGGTTTATAGTATTGAAATTAATATTCATATATATGTGAGGTGAAAATATTAAAAAACCTTAATATTTATAGAAATAATAGAGTTCCCTCCATCGATTCAAGGTAGGGGATCAGATATATGAGGGATGTCACATTAAAAATAGAGATAATTGAATTTTCTTCACACAAGTAGAATCGATCCCACCAATCCTGGATCTCCAAGTTGATTCCTGGGAACCACAATTAGTGAATATCTTCATGATGGTTGATATTTAATTTCTTAATCTCCTATAATATATATTTTTTACCTTGTAAACTGTGTTTGGGTGAGTATAACCATCTGTGGAGGAATTCGATAACCATGTTTATTTGGATTGTGGAATTAGATATCAAGTGGTTCTAGGGACTCTCTCACCAAATAAAATTTATATTAACTTTTATGTATTGAATATTTTTATTTCTTCACTCATATCTCACATTATTTCTCCTCATTTTGATTTTAGTTGATGTGGTGGCTATTAGAAACACATTTGATGATGCAATATTATTTTTATGCAATCCGAACAATGATACTCGACATACTGTTTCCCTTAAAAAATCATTCCATTATTCCCCATTTTAATAATCTTATTGGATCTTTTATATATGTTGATCATATAACTGTGATGATAAAACACCTTATCCTGAACAGGGTTTGTTTTGAAATGATGTTTTTTTCACTCTTTTTGAGTAAGAAAACAATCTCACTGATTTTCATATTTTATCTATTGTGGTAAAAGATGGAAATATATTTTTTCAATGAATTGAATACTGAACTCTTATTGATTTGTGATCTATGTGATATATTTAGGTATATAATGTGGCATCTTACCATATTATTGGTTCAGATCAACATGATAAAAATATGGCTAGTGAAGGATATCCTGGGATCATAGAGCCTTCAAATATATAACTGATGACTGCTCATTTTGTTGATGTAATGGGATCTGGTGTCGATCCCTCCTCTCTAAATAAATAATCTCATAAAAAATATGGGGTCAAGTAAAAAAGTTTTTAACCCTAAAACACTCCATGTACTCATTAAATGTTTTATTGGATCTATTTTCTTATGTATATTTAACATGATTCATTAGCGTGAATTCCCCTTGTCCATTGCATGAGAGTTGTTATTGAATCATTTCTAACAGATAGGATGTTCATCCCTTCATTAGGACTCTTTGGATAGAGTGGTTGGAATCCCTATGTGAATCCCAAAGTGAGAACCTCTATTCATTTTCATTCCTAGGTGGATCTCTTGGTATCTTTTTGACCAATACTATGTGGGTGCCTCTCCTTTAGTTATATGGGAAGCCCCATATTGAGTTATTGGTATCACCCCATTTTCATTTGAGTGGTCATGATATGTGTATCTCATCACTTTGAGCTTTCAGAGTGTACTTTAATGGTAAGGCCCATAGAAATTACCTCATGGATGGATTTCATTAGTGTCATCGAGTCAGGAGTGTAGTCTCTCAAATGGGTGCTTTATGGATCCTTTGATCTGGAATCCAATGATGGAATATTTTGCTTGTGGATTAGATTTAGACTACATGTATTTATTGAGTATATAGAGATACTCTTGTTATATTTGTTATAGAAATATAACTATGTAGATATAACTATTATTTTTTTTATAGGTTTTTTGGTTTTGGGGTGTCCTACTGGGTTTTTTTATAGTCACTCGTGCATTGGATTTTCCCACATGTGTCACGTCTAGTGAAGATGAACAACTTTTTGATAAATTCCTTGACATACTAGGACTATATGGTTATTAGTTAGACTAGACAGACTGAGTTGAGTTCCTATAGTATCTAGATATTAGTCCATTTACTTTTACTCATGTATTGGTTTTCATAATCATTGTAGTGTGTTTTTTATTTGGCCTTGTTGACCATCCATTACTTCGTGTCGTACTCTGGGTGTGGGACATAGATTTATGTATGAATTGTTATTCAGTTGTTTTTACATTTCAACATTTTATAGTATTGGAGATGTTTGAGTTAGTACAGGTACAAAGGCTAAAGCCTCTCATGATTGTGATATTCCTTATCACTACTATTTTCCAGCATCAATCTTATTGTAGGCGGGATTGGGGAGTCATGGAATGAGCCCCATTTGGATGGTTCAGGGAAGAAATTAGTTGGTTTGGGGGAGAATATAGAAGATTCACACATTTTCTATTTTAGTAGGTGAATTATTAAAAATTTGTAAAATTTATTGAAATTACCAATATATGTTTTTAACTTTCATGCACCGGACATTAAGATTATATTCCTTAAATAAAAAATATATTTTCAATATGAAATTTTGTCATAATATATAAGTGTGTGTCTCATATTTAGGTTCAATTTTTAGTTTAAATCATATTAAATTCAAAATAAATTGATATTATTTTTTATAAGAACAACATAGAACCTTAAATTTTACAAGAGAATACATTCCAAAAAAATTTGTAAAATTGGATAATAAAATAATAACATGGGAATAATTTTGAAAACTTTTGGTTTATAGTATTGAAATTAATATTCAAATATATGGGAGGTGAAAATATAAAAAAACCTTAATATTTATAGAAATAATAGAGTTCCCTCCATCGATTCAAGGTAGGGGATCAGATATATGAGGGATGTCACATTAAAAATAGAGATAATTTTATTGTCTTCACACAAGTAGAATCGATCCCACCAATCCTAGTTCTCCAAATTGATTCATGGGAACCACAATTAGTGAATAGCTTCATGATTGTTGATATTTAATTTCATAATCTCCTCTTATATATATATTTTACCTTGGAAACTATGTTTGGGTGAGTATAATCATCTGTGGAGGAATTCGATAACCATGTTTATTTGGACTGTGGAATTAGATATCACGTTATTATATGGACTCTCTCACCCTATAAAATTTCTATTCACTTTTACGTATTGAATAATTTTTCTTTTTTCAATCATATATCACATTATTTCTCCTCATTTTGATTTTAGTTGATGTGGGGTCTATTAGAAACACATTTGATGAAGCAATATTATTTTTATGCAATTCGAACAATGATCCTCGAAATACTGTTTCCCTTAAAATATCATTCAATTATTCCCCATTTTAATAATATTATTGGATGTTTTATAGATATTGATCATATAACTGTGATAATAAAACACCTTATCCTTAACATGGTTTGTTTTGAAATGATGTTTTTCACTCTTTTGGAGTAAAAAAACAATCTCACAGATTTTCATATTTTATCTATCATGGAAAATGATGGAAATATATTTTTTCAATGAATTGAATATTGAAATCTTATTGATTTGTGATCTATGTGATATATTTAGGTATATAATGAGGCATCTTACCATATTATTGGTTTAGATCAACATGATAAAAATATGGCTAGTGAAGGATATCCTAGGATCATAGAGCCTTCAAATATATAACTGATGACTACTCATTTTGTTGATGTAATGGGATCTGGTGTTGATCCCTCCTCTCCAAATATATAATCTCATAAAAAATTAATTTAGGCATACAATATGATAATATAATTTCCCTGAAATGGAAAAAATAATTAATATTTTTGTTTAAAGGATATTCTTACCATCAAAGAGGACATGTTTCAGTTTAAGATGATCAGCCCATTGTGGGGACCCAGTTTATTGGGATCAATTTTATTTTAATCACCCAATTGGAAAGTGGGTAAGGGAGTTTTAGTATTTTAACAATATTACAATGAAAATTAAAGTTAATATGATATGTTTGATGATTAATTTACAAATTAATGTATATATGGATGTATGAGATTCCACTTATAGTTCTAATATATATCTTATATTGATGCTATATTCTATTGGATATATTGAATAAGATTTAATCACATATTGGAAACAAGAATAATTATTTTGATACCACCCATTATAGTTGGAAATTTCACCTAATTCTTATAATTATTTAAAAATAAGATTCAATGATGTATAAGAATATATTTTATTATTATAATAATATTGTTATTTTATTGAGAATCAATGAAAATTATTGATGATTTAGGAAATAAGGTTTTATAATATGTTTCATGTGATATGTTTAAGATATAATCTAGAGGAATTGAGTGAATATATCTTATATCTAGAGGGTTATAATTTATCCATAGAGTGTCATTAATAGGGACTATAGAAATAAATTAAATTTATCTCTTGGTTGTTCGATTAGGAAAAGATGAGATTTGAAACTAAGAAGTATTGGGTTAATGAAGTTTTGTGAAATAATTTATTAAGAGTGCACTAGTTTCCAATCAATCATTAGAAATTATAATAAAGAGTTTTGAGAATGTATGATGAATTATGAATGCCATTTATGATTATTTGAGATTATCAATTATGGATAGAGGAGATTAGAGAATATTTAAATAATGTCTGATATTTTAGGAAATGGGACTATTCTCTCTCAAAGAGCCCTATCGAGTGCACTTCTTGTTCATCTTGTATATCTTCCCTCTAGCAATGGAATGATCATTGCTGGACTCCAATTATAGCTTCTCTCATATCTATTGATGTGAATTTTTCTTCCATTATTAGTTTTTGGCATCCAGTAATGTTCCTCCACCCCTCCCTAATTGTATCACTTCTAGGATTCATGATTGATTCTTGATTCAACTTCTTGGATGGGACTCTCTACTTTGGAGAGCCATGTATTATTCTAATAGTTGCATTTCTGTTGAATTCCTACTATTTCATTGAAGCTTTTATTCATTCCTAACTGGTCTCTTTCAACCTGAAACATCATGTTAAATTCCATATTGATTTTCCACAAAAGAAAATTGATGGTTTGTTATTTTTTTGGTGTGCGGTTTAAAGGCTTCATAATTGACATGTTCTCCCTCCTATACTATTTATACCCATCCTTTAATTCTAGGTAACAAATTATTTTAGTATAATGATCCATGAGGTGATTTTGTGAAAGTGTTTGTGGTTTCAAGTCAGTGTCGGGGGATTATCTCAACTAATGTCTCCAACATGTTTGAATTTCGGTATAATCAGATGGTCTGCTGATGGTGTTTTCATGTTGTTTTATCCTTTTGAAGAAGATGTATGATTCAATCTAAAGATGGGGTTTTTCATTGGAGTTTTGGTCTCTGTTTATCCAGTGATGGTTCTACGATAATGTTATCAATAGTATTTGATGGTCACCACTCAGTCATGGCTTGTTTTAGTGGTTCAATATTCTCTTTCTCTTACCTATCGTCTAGGCCCATTTGTCCATCACAGATTATTCAGGTAAAATGGTTTCTAAAGAGGTTTTGGGATGTGTTGGTCTCATTAGTGGGATATTCCAAGAGGCACAATCAATAGTAGACATATCTATTTCTATGGGATCTTTCATTGATGGTTCTTCAATTATATTTCTTATGATGTAATCTGTTGTTTATAGTATAAAATTCTATCTAGTTAGTGATGGATATAATTAATCCAAGTCAGGTGACCATGGCGATTTTGTGTTGGACGATTTGGTGATGACGACGTTGGTACAAAGGCTTTTATTATGTCAAGGGATATTTTTCTAATATGAATTTTCAGTGGGTTTGTGGTTATAATTTATTCTAGAGGTTCCAAATTTATTTAGAGTCCTTGATAATTTTTATGTACTAGAAATGACATGTAGGATGATCCTCTTGTCTGGACCTCAAGGTGATGGTTTTGTGGGTTCGTTCTTATGGGATATTGACCAGTGAATTCTCTCCAGTGAACTAGAAATGATTGCTGATATGGATTGTACGGTAGTGTAGCTCATGGTGGCTCACAGTTTAGTATTTCAATGCTCGAGGTGTATAAGTGGTTAGAGAATCAATTTGTGATTTTAAATTTTGATATGTGTTTTTTGTTGATTACCATTTTGAATTTTCAATTTGAATTTTATTTATCAGTGTTTTAATAATTGAATTTTGAATTGTTTGATTTCTACTAAATTGTATTGTGGATTTTGGACTATAAAAAATTGATTTAGTGTATAATATATTATGAGTATTTTTTTGAATAATCATATTTTTTTTGTTAAAAAAGATAAATTCTATACAATAATTAATTAAACTCTTGAATATTCATTACATATGTAAGGGTAACTCTAAAATTCAAAAGACTAAATTTAATTTTCGTGAACCTTGCATACTAGAAATTATTGAATTCTCAATCCACATTGTGATACATAGCTATGTTTCTTATTAAACAATGGTTATTACCCTGAGGCATTAAGATACACAGTGTATAGTGATATTTTGAAACATACCAAACCACTGTGTTACATAATGGTGGATCTGAATATCCAATGAATACATAAGGGTTTTAATGTTGGAAATGAAAAACATAAAGGTCATCCCATGGAAAAGGAAATATGTAAGGGTTTCCCTCTAATTATGGTGTCATGTAGGGGTTTACCTACGAGAAAGGAATTGTTTTAGGGTTGATCCACAACAAGTCAACATGTGATGGAATATTCTTAGGGGTCCATCATATGTTTTGGAGAATATATAAAAGTATCCAATGAATATATAATGGTCAACATTGAATATGAAATAATTATTATATCACATTATAAGAGAATATATTTCCATTAACCCTCTTGTTTATGATTCTTGGTTATTGAGGGTTTGTAATGGGTGATTTGGGTTGTTCTTGAGGTTGATAGAAGGAAATATGTGACCATATTTTAGGTTTGTTTTGAAAAAGATATTTCATGAAATGAAAGGTTATGTCACGCTTTTAGATGTTGTTTCTCAATGTGGGTTAGTATCTAATCTATCGTGCATGGGAAATTAGAGTTTAATTTCTCATAGTTTCATTTTTTAAATTTGTTTTCAATGTGTTGTATACGTTTCATGGTATAATGACTTTGAGAGGGATCTTGATTTTGTGTATAATATTATATTTTGACTAATTCATTTAATTTATAGATTAAAAAATTTCATATATTACCTTATCCATTTTTATAGTCATTTCATGATGGGTTTTAGTCATGATATTGTGTTGTTTTGGGGAGTTTTATGAATTATTCAATGAGAGGTTATCATAACATGGAAACCCATGTCATGGTTTAGAATTAGAGAAAATGTTCTAATATTCTACCTCTTGGGGTGTCACCATATCACTGTTCTGTAGTTACAGTGATACCCATCATAAGTTTAATAAAATTAATATATTAATTAAGATTTAAATAAGGGTTTTTATAGGAAGATGGGGCATGGAACACTAGATTTCACTCTTCATATCCCTGTTATTGCATGAAAGTTTCTTTTCATTTCATGATGTAATAAAATTATAGTATAGAAAAATATTATATAGCAACTATAAAAAATATTAGATTCCAATGATTTCTAATTAACCTGAATTGATAAAAAGTGTATATTTGTAGAACCTTTTTGCCCATTTAGAAAAAAATTATTCTTGGATTAAAGTGACTATGAAACTATGATACATGGTGGGTTCTAAAGTATTCGTACTTGGTTTTCCTATTATTTTCTCTTCACATGAGTTTGTGGCCATAGTGGATGTTTGGTTCTGGAGATTTCAGTTCATGAATTAATGGTGGATTTATATGATCTAGTTTAATGAGGTTTCCCATGACTGTATAGTCCTTGTAATCTTTTCATCCTCACATTATCCCCATGTAGTGGTTTTGATCCATCGACTGAGGTTGGGAGTTTGTATGATTATATTAATTTAAAATATGGATGCTGGTTTATAATGTTTTATATTTAATGGATAAATTGTTGATATTATCCTTAATAAATATAATAAGTTGGAAGAAAATAAATTAAAACAATTAAAAAGGGAATATTGATTTCATGTGACTGTGGAAAAAATATTGTTTTTTCATCATGTGATTCTATAATGACTATTAATATAATTTTCCAAGATTTTTATTATATTATTGGATACGTGAAATTATTTAAATATTTGTAAATTCATAAATATACTATGATGAAGATAACATGGAATGAGTAAAATCAATTAAGTTTATAATTCGATAATAAAATTTATTAATTTGAATAGTGTTTCATTGTGCATATTCACTAGTTGATTGATGTTATAATTAACTATGTTTTCATATTATTTAGTGGCTGTAATCTATTCGTAATTAACCGATTAATTCCATATGGAAATGAAAAATGTTGTTTTTTCAAGATATATGTTTGGGGATGTTTCTAATTATATATTTTCATGCAATATTATTATATTACAGGTTGAAGAATTATTGGTTTCCCTTATATTTGTTTTTGTGAAAAAAAATATTTTCTATAATTTAAATATTGACTTAAATGGGCCGATTATATGGTTGATATAAAAACCTTTATGCTTAGTTTTAATGGTCAGGGTTTTTTTTCATTTTTTATTGTAGTCTATTGAAGCTGGTGATAGTGAGAGGGTATGGATGGCATGGAATATTTTTGGGGATAATGAATGAATGGATCACTCAGGTTGGGATCCATTCTCGATTATTTTTCTTGTTTAATATATAAATATATTTTTTTCAACTTACTTCAGTTTTCATGATTCATTTATTTATATATCTTCATTAATATGAGATTTTTTATCTCTTAGAATACCAATTATTATATAATTACAATGAACTATAATGAACTGACGTATACGCCTATTGATACTAGAAATGATATTTTAAATAGAAAAATGGGAAGTGTCTTGGGAAAATGATTATTGTATCATCATAACTAAATATATAATTGAGAAGTGACTTATAAATGAACATTTTCTTTGATGGTACATGTAAATGTTAATCTAAATTGAAAGTGAGGTTTTTCAAAGAGAATAATAATATTTAAATTAAAAAATGATTTATGGGGATGAATTTTGATGCTTGTATACTTAGATGTGTTTTTGAATTTAGTATTACTAATGGTATTCAAGATTTCATGTGGGATGTTTGCACATTTTCAAGTCTAGTGTAGGCTAGTTTCACTTAGACTTCATGTGTTATATACTCTCACTAGGTTATATTACTTCTTTTTCTCTAACACGTGTGTCTGTTGGGGTATTAATTGAATATTCTAGCCTTAAGTTATAGATTTTTTCTTAATATATTGGTTTATGGGGATATGGATGGATGGATGATTCCCTTACATAAGTCTATTTTATAAACATAGTGTATGTATTTAAAAATTTGAGGTTTGGGGGATTAAGGAATATGGTGTGTGACCATACAAGTTTTAATGGACCCCAGTTAATAAATTATATGTTATTCTGTTATGCAAGCTTAATGTTATAATATATACATATATCCAGATAGTCATAATTTTTGGTTATTACATGTGTATAAATTCATAATATATAATGGCTTTGGATACATTTTGTATTTAAAATGGATTTGAAGGATCAAATTCTCATATACTTATACTTCCAATGTTATGATTTTTTTCTTTCCTCCTATGACCTATTGGTTACACCTATGCAGTACACCTACATGGAATACGAACATTGAAACCCTATGTAGACTAACTATGTGATACATAATTGAAGGCCTCATCTAGTAAACCTATGGAGAAGGGGACTTACATTCCATGGTTCCCTTGTCTGAAAGGGACCAATTTGAAACATCCGAAAAACCTCATGACTTACCAAACCTTTGGGAAGGACACATCAGCAGGTCTCCCATTTGGGTTTGTATTTCTACATTGATATATTTCCCACAATCCCTTTATAAGGGATTCCGGATCCATGGGGTGTCTTTAGGTTTATATATATATAGTCACATGGAACCTTACCCTAGATATATTGTTGGGAAGTTCCTAGTTTGGTGGATTGGGGTTCGGGCCATGTTCCCCCCTTCATATCTCTAAGACTTGGAACCTCAGTTCAATTTTAGGGAGGGATCATTTCACACCTACTTTTCTTTTGGACAAATAAAAAGTCACCCTCATCTATTAGGATCAATTTTAGGTCATCCCTCATGGAGTAATCCCCTGGACTTTCAAGACATACCCAATGACCATAATTTTCATTTCACATTGAATATTTAATTACTTCATTCCCTCTCCCAAAATTTTCCCTACTTCATTCTCCATAGGCCCAACCTCTTCCATCAATGAAGGAGAAAGTATGTGGTTTGTTTAATATTTCACATCCTCTTGTTTCTAATAGTGATCCTGGCTCACATGTGCATAACGATTTGTGATTAATACAACATATGCATAATCCTCCTCACTTCTTGAACTATGAAGACACTATTTCCAACCATAATTGGGATATGTAGATGCCCTCACCCATGACCCGGGATAACTGGACATCCTCCTCACGATTCCAACCATAACTCCCTTAATCTGGGAATCCTCTATGGATGTAAACCCTGAATTAATCCCACCTAAATCTCCATGAGTTAATACATATCTCATATATCCTTTTACAAGGACATCCTCTTTAAGAGTAATCCCCAACCTATTTCTCTTAGAGGTCCATATTCCCGTGCGAGATGCACCAAACTATATAGGCATTGATTTCCATCCAAGTGGGATACATAGGAATCCTCCCTAAGGTGAAAACCCAACACTCCAAATCAACTCTGTTCTTATTGGGACATATTCCAAAATGGGTCTAATCCAACATGGAAACACATATCCATTATAGGTTCCTTGGTATAATTAGGAAAAGTCCCACAACAAGCATTGAATAATCACCTTTCGCTTAGATGTCCTTACCACATGAAATTAAACTATATAGCTAGGTCATTATCACAAAACTGTAAAAGGTATGATGTGTCCTATTATGTGGCACCGAACTATGAGGGTTCTGATTTATTTAACGTTGATATGTAGGTAGCCCATTTATGGGTTCGATACCAACATCAAAACCACTATTGTCTACCTGGATGACCATAAATTTCAGATTTTCCCACTGACTAGATTAAAAACTAGTACTATCATGACAAAAACTAAAGAATCTATGTAGTACATGATAGTAAATGATTGATGAATAACCTTGAATATATACAGATATATATATTGATGAAGAACCTCAAATACCTATAGCTGATTCAGAATTTAATACATGCTAGATAATTGATTTCAAATCTCAAACCAACATTATTCTTGGTAAATTAACAATGATTCAGGAAGATATATTAAATCTATAAGAGAGTCCTAGAAAATACAATAGTTCAACCAAAAATGGTGTGATGAGCTTGACCTCCCATTCTATCGACCAATGTGAGTTATTAATGATCAAAGGTTAACAAACCTAAGTAATGTTTAAATATGTAATGAAAGTACCTATGGATACAGAATCGTTGGATCTTTACAGTTTCATAAATAAATCCAATGGAAACCATTTCGAAATACTGATTCGTAGTCAGAACACACATTTTGGGGGAAATAAAAAATGGTGAACATGATGTGAATCCTTAACTATGATTATATTGATACCCATCTATTAGGCCCTTATAAATTGATAAAAGAGATCTAGAAAAAGAATTAAATCACCCATGTGTTCATCTAAAGGATTTTTCTTTACTGGAGTTCATTGTTTTTATTTCACATATATACATGAATATTCTTTATAGACACTCCCTTCATTCCAAATGGTTTCCTACATGTTTATACATGTGAATTCCCCACCTGTAGCTCAAGCTAGATCCTCGTCCGCTGGAAGGAAGTCATCACGAACTCAATGTCTTCAACACTGGGTATCCAATGAATTTTTCTGGTATTACCATTTACACAGTACTATCCCAAACATCGAGGCTACCAGACAGTCCCTCTAAATACAGAATAACCACCAGTTATCTAGTCAATGAAATCATTTAATTTAGAATTAGATGGTTCCAGCCACCATCTTCAAACCACTTTGGGAGTCTATCCCCGAAACTCAATAACCAATCCTACCCATATTATAGGTTAGTCAACTAAGAGTCCATCCATGGCCTCGTCACAAAGACACAAGATTCCTTCCTAAGGGCTCTTACCAAAAATCATTGTCGCCAAATCCACGTGGTAGCAAACCCTCAACATGATGAGGGTGTTATCTTTTGTTGTCATTCACTAGTCCCTTTGACCCAGACGCGCAAGAAAAACCCTTGGGGACAATAACCAAATAACAGGAAGCAGGTTTTTACCTTCTCCCACTCTAGAGAATTCCATCAACCCATCTTGATGTCAAATAGAGAATTGGAAAATATGGACGTCTACCTTAATTCTTCCGACCAATAGACTCGTCTGGTGGAACTCAACAAATCCCACCATTCAAATCCAATGGAGTACTAAGAGCAAGCACTTAAACCTACTTGTAATATTTCTTCCAGTTAGAATATTTGTCTAGATGCATTCAAGAAAGCATGTCAACCATGTATAGCATAAACTTGTAAGAATGAACATACACCTTCCATCATCTATCAAGCCTTCCAATAGTCTCTCTTCGCTGCACTCGGAGAAGTCAGTCGAAATGGTCCGACAATAATCCTGTGGCAGACTCAACACTCTACCCCCATGAAAAAGTGTATTCTGTATCGACTAATAGGAAAGAGAGGATAGAAGAAGGTACATACACTAACTCAAAATATATAATGGATGTATATTCATGTTCTGACCACTTAAGTAACCAAACACATATTGGAAATGGTGAAAGGGGGGACCAAAATTCCTACTCATATCCAATATAATTTATACAATATCATAATAGAAACTTCAGTAGTACCAAATCGACATAAAAATAATTTTGTCCACATACATGGGATGAATCGTCAACATGCCATCCTAGAGAATATATACCCCTCGAGGCCAATCTATGATAGTTATGGGTCACACAACCCCATATATACAGAAAACTGTATTGGGAACATAAACTCATTCTAATTATAGATAATCAATTTGTTCTGACATCCACTCTGAAGCAGGTACATACCCCTACTCACGATAACATCTTTTACCAGCAAGCTACACCAACTATGTGTAAGATAGCGTTTAACAAGAAGTCGCACTAGGCACAGATGGAGAATCAAGAGTCTATTAGTGACCCGGTTCCTCTTAATGCTATAGTTTTTCAATCCCTTATACATTTATCAATCGTATATCAAGATCCTACCATCCCATTACAGAATTATGGGATTAGTAGCAGTATTTATGAAGTTCCACATAAGATACTTCATCAAGAAGGTCAGATTCATGAAAATTTGGTCATTTTAGAGAAGCTATCTCTGGATGAGAGCTATAGAAATCCTCTGTGTGGACAGAAGACTATGTATGAAGATGATTTATTACTTTTTGTAATCCACCATGGCAGTATTTCTCATGATGTAATTTGCTATGAAATTTATCTCTACCATAGTCTTTCACATTGTGATGAAAATTCTCCAACTGACAATGAAGTTATGAGAAAGCCCTATTATCCTGAGGCACATGAAAACATATGGCTAGTCATGCCTAATTCCTTGTTACTTGAAGGTTAAATAAAATATCATCTTCAAGTTTCCCAAAGAAATAGTTATTCTACGAACCTCCTTTGGGTAATTTATCATCTAAAATAGAGAAGTAAACATTGAATGATCCCATTTCTTGTGATAAAACAATCAGGAACTGTCCACATTGGTCAGACCATGTTGGGAATCCACCTGAAAAAGATGGAAGGGATATGTGGAATATGAGAAAACAAATGGGTAACAGAGAAATTCCAGTCATGTTTTGGCCTTTAGCAACCTCTCAATGAAACATTCCAAAAACGATGGTAGAATATTGCCTTCATGATATTCACCTCAACAGATGGAAGACTCATCACCTTTTGAAAATCAAAGTATTTCCACATGATGAATATCAAAACCATGTTAGGGTAATAGATGGGTTGCAGCACCATATTTATTTGGAATCTCTCCTGGTTTCTCGAAAATGAATGATATGTAATATAAGGCCTTTAAGCTTTCATGCCTCAATTCATTAAAGAGGTTGTGATAATGGATTGCGGAAACCCCATCTGGTGTTCATATCAAAGGATGGTCTGCACATGGACCATTTCATTTCACTCGCACTCCAAAATTATTAAAGACCACCAAAAGTGATCTCATGAAATTTTATTACCCCAGTCCTGCTACAATAAATAAATTCTACTCATGACCAAATAATTGCTCATCCAGAATCGGCCTCGGCTAGTTTTCAGCAAAGTCAGGCCCAAAGAGAGCAAGTTATTGTGAGGATTCTGAATCAGGTGTTTGAAAATAATGAGCATGCTTCCCACTTATAGGATTTAATCCATAAGATCATGAAAATGTCAAAAATACTAAAATGATCTTCTGTAACATTTGGTTTCTGTTGGTTCCAGATAATGCACCCAGCCAATGTTCGGACCATAATACATTAAATTAAAAGTGATGTTTCACTGATATCAGCTATATCAGTTCATAAACGAAACCATCCTATAGGGATACGGTATTTTCAACCCCAAATTAAGAGTCAAAAAGTAGACCCCATTGGGTTGATGAAGAATAATAGGAATATCCCATACAACAGTGCAATGGGATTTTTCACATCTAAAATTCCCTCCTCATTGAAAGTTAGTTTTCTCAAGATTAGGGAAGAAGACACAAAGTGAACACGTAACACAATTGTCAATGGATTACCATTAGATTATTTTCTATCAAACTATCCCTAGAAAACAAAGAAATAAGAGTACAATGTCTCATGGAGGATGATGGAGAAGGAAGTCCTACAAAGATACTGATTGAATTCCATTAATGATCTATGTGTCAATCAATGTTATTAATTAAATTATGGATATACTCTTGAAAATGAGTCTAGTTCGGGGCATTCAGATGACAATGTTCTTATTCATGATGTAGTACCCACTGAAGCAAATGAATGATGCATGCATACTTGAAATCATAGGGTTACTTAAAATTTATGCATTCTTTAAAATAATCAATTTCCAACTCTTTGGAAGACAACTAACAAGGGGAAACGTAATGATCAGATCATGATTAACTTTTCCACTAGGGAAGTTCGATATTTTTCAAATGAAAAAATATTTTCATATAATAGGAAGAGATGGATGAGTTAAGAAGACACAATGTAGAGTTACTCGAAAGCAGTATTCCTTCTAAACATGCTATGTAAGTAGATCCACATATTGCGCTTCCAGTAGGATCTTGTAACACCCCGACCTCAGATTACCTAAAGCCAGTGCATTATTACATTTCATTCACATTATTATGAGGGAAAAAATCCTGAATGGTCGTATAGTTTAATAGTCTTTGAAATCTTGATTACATACATGATACCCATAACTCATTGTAAAAACAAAATAAAAAATGAAACACAATAATTGAAATTAATTGTATCTTTGAATTCTTAATCAATTTTCTCTAATTCATAACCTGGGGAGAGAAACATAATAATGGTGAGATAAAATGCTCAGTAAGGGTATGAACAGTGGAAGAAATAATCAATCTATATCAAATGGTAAATATCTGAGAACACATTCCATTTACAAAACTAGATGAGGCACATGTAAAATTTCATGTAAATAACTAAAAAATATTATGTAAATCAATAATCTGAGAATGAACTACTTTCATAAATATGTCGATGAAAAATCTCATGGATAAATAATCAGTAAAATTAAATGCGGGATTTAAGGATGGAATATATCAAGAACATGAAAATGTATTACTATTAAGACCTTTTATAGGGCACTTTAAAATTAAGGGTAAAAACAAATTTTCCCAACTTATCCATCACATGAGAACTTGTCGATGATTCTAGGAGCTATATAATTTCTGGGATCCACCTGTCATTTTCAGTCCAAAGTATTTCTCATATTGAATAACCAAAACAAATAATATGGTTTATCAAATAAACACATTGAATGAGTAATATGGATCTATAAATAATTACAATGAAGGAAATAACATAATATCATGAAAATAATTATATTCATGATAATAAATCAAATGGTAGATTATACACCGTGTAAATAGAACTAGGTTCATAACATTTCAATATGCCCCAATGAAATGAAATTGAGGCAAAATCCCTTACCTTAAGTCTAATACTCGTTGTATTTGTTTGAAACTACTATATGATGGTTTTTTTAACTTATATTCAAAACATAATAATATTTATGATGTCATATATGATTCTTTTATGACTCTATATTACCCATTTATTAACAATTCCATGTTAATTCTACAAGTTGGGCAATAATTGCTTCATTTATCATACTTGTTATGACTTTTTATTCTTGATCATATTACATAGATAATGATTTAAATACATCCACAATGTATAAAATTATTTTTATATCATATATATTCATAATATAAATATATAAAATAGATAGTAATACATTGTTCATGGAGATGGTTTGTCGTACGTATGTATGAACATTGTTTCTATTTTCTTATCGTATGAAGGGATGTAATGATTGAAATAAATATACATACATAAATAAAAACACACACAGACACATATATATATACATATATTATTTTAGTATCATTATTATATCACATATTTCCTAATTATTCAAAACATATATATATATAATCATTATTGGATGGTGAACGTGGAAGATGAGTCTCATCCTGTCATGTAGATGGTAAGCGCACGAGAGACGATATCATTCGAATAATGGTTTAATGGTTTGGTTTTTGATAGAATATGAATTTTAAAAAAGTTATATAATGTAATATTTTTTATTTAAGTCATTTTTATTCATCATTATACCCATCAAAATATATTATAGTTGAAAATAGATTACACCACGGTGTGGAGATGGTAAGTCGTATGTTTTCACGCTTAGTGATATTGTTTTTATAGGATGGGTAAAAGAGGAATATGGTTGTACCATAATCAGAAAAAATTATTATATTTTAGTAGATGTAGGATTTATTATTTTAGTATGGTAACAAAATAGTATGAAGAAGTAGAATAAGAAATGAACATTGAATGAAGGGATAAAAAGATTACCTCTATTTTGTGAGTGTACTTTTGATTTACACAAAAGGGCTTCTAAAGTTTGTTTTAGGCCCAAAGGGTGGACACCATAATGAAGTGTAGGAAGTTAAGAGGAGATTTGGGTAGGTTTTGGATGATCCATAAGGCTTTGGAGGTGTGAATAAGTGGGTAGTGGTGGTGCCCATTTACTAGAGAGAGGAGGGGCACTTTGGATGGTGTTAAGATATTATTTTATTATAAAATTATTTTCAGTTTCAAATGATCCATAACTAATTTATTTCATATATAATATTATTTTTGGTAGAAAAACCTCATATAATAGGTTTTAAACAACTTTATGTCACAAAATTATCCTTATCTTTAAGCATTTACCCTTAGTAAATAACATTAACTCTTACCATGTCTTCTTATATTTTCATAATATATGGAAACTATATTTACAATAAAATTAAAAAACCACCATAAGTGGATTATTAATGAAATTTTTATCATTATAAAATTAATTTTTTTGAATCATATATTTTTAGGACCATTTAATTGATTAATAAAATAGGATTTTTTTTTAAAAAAACACATTCATGCTAATTTTGAATATATTTAGGAACTGATTTTTGCTAGTCAGAACAACTTGATTACTTCAAAAAATGGCCATTAAAAAAATATAATATGTCAATATCTTCCATAAAATTCATGGACGACATCAAAAAACCAAATTACACTTATTTTAATATTTATAATATCATATATTTGAATCCTCTATTAATGATGAAATCACTCCATCGTCATTGTGTCATAATTAAATCTTTTAATTTAATGTATAAAAATTAAAAATAAAATATGATTATGTAAGAAATACTTTTATATTTGTAATTAATATTTATAGTCAAAGAGATCAATTATAAAACCCCATTTAAAATCTGTTTTATTAAATGACACATGTTCAGGTTATATTTCTCTATACATCAATTCTTATATAATATCATTGTCACACCCAAGTGGCTCCATGGGGTCATAAAATCCACCCAAATATAAAAATGGTCGAAAATATCTCATCCAATTGTATTAGGACATGTGTTAGGTCAGTTTAGTATTATTTTGGTATTACTTTTTAACCTTATTTACCATATTTAACCTTTTACCATGGTAAATAAAAATTATTACTGATGTTACTATTCATAATGTCCAAAAATAAAAGTTACCTATTTACAAAATTTGGAACATCTAATTAATAATATGGAATAGATTTTTCCAAATTCAAAACACAAAAGTTTCATTAATTAATTTAAATTTTCAAAACCCAAAAGCTGGTTTTAAAGTAATATCTATCAAAAGAGTGACATGTGTTTATATACAACTCAAATATGAAATTACATCCAATTATCATAAATAGATTAAATTATTATATATTAATCCAATTAAACTTTAAAATTAATTTACAAATAAAATTTAAAAAATTCAAAAAACTAGATGAAAAGGTATTTTTGAATTAAAATTCAATATTTTTCACTATTCCTCAAAAATTAAATCTTTTCTGAAAATTACCAAAATTTAAACATAAGATAATTTTGAAATTCCAATTTCATAAATAAATTCCATTTTAAAAAATGAACTTTATAAAATTTTAAAATGTTGTTAATACTATTCATAACGGTTACTTCGATAAGTCGTGGTGTGATTGAACTCAGGGATGCGTACAAGACAAGCCAGTGAATTATTTTAATAGAAGTATACCATGGAAGCTTGGGGTGTTCTATTATTCCCCCATTCAAATAATTTCATCCTAAAAATTTCTAAAATTTCACAACATAAAACGTTTAGGGTGGTTCTTCATCATATGTTCTTCAGGTTCCCACGTCGCCTCTTCCATTTTATGGTTTTCCAAAGAAATTTTACCATACGAGTTGTTTGATTTATCAACAGTTTTTCTCTGGTATTAAGAATATTGACAAGATATTCACAATAATAAAGATTGAGTTGCAGTGCTATTTCATCATAGGTGATTACATGCATCAGTTATAACATGTATTCTCTTAATAGTGATATGTATAACACATCATGAACTTTTGAGAGACTTGGAGGCATTGCAATAATGTATTCTGCAGCTCTGATTTGTTCTAGAATTTCAAAAGGGCTGATTTCCCTAGGATTAAATTTACCCTTATTACTAAAATGTATAACACCCTTCCACGAAGATACCTTCAAGAAAACATGACCCCCTACTTGAAATTCCAAATCCTTCCTTTGGTTATCGACATAACTCTTTTTCCTAATTTGAGCTATTTTGATATTGGTTTGGATAATATTCACCTTCTTTATTGATTTTTCAACATGTTGTGGACCTACAAGTTTCCATTCACCAACATCATCCCAAGAAGTTAGTATACGACATATCTTTTCATATAACTCTTTATATGGTTCCTTCTGAATACTCGAAAGGAAGATATTATTAAAGAAAAATTCTACTAGAGGTAAATACTGATCCCAAATTCCATGAAAGTCAAGTGAGTAGGATATCAACATGCCTTTTAATGATTGAAAAGTCCATTCTGATTATCCATTAGTTTGAGGGTGGTATGCTATGCTCAAATGAAGTTCAATATCTAGGGACTTCTATAGACTTTTCTAGAATCATGATATAAAATAGGGATCTCATTAAAAAACAATTGAAATGGGAACACCATGATGTCTTAAATCTTCATTAATATATATACATGATAAACGTTCATGTGGAAAATCATCTATTATAGTAAGAAAATGTGCTGACTTGGTAGGACGATCAATAACAACCCATATCGCATCATTCCTTCTGGGAGTCTTTGGTAGCCCCATGACAAAGCCCATCGTAATATCATCCCATTTCCACATAGGTATAAGAAGAGGTTTCATGACTCTTTTATGATGTTGTATTATATCCTTATCCTATATAAAAACCAAACATTTTGACACATAATCAACAATATCCCTCTTCATGTTTCCCCACAAACAATGTTCTTTCAAATATCTATACATCATAGTTCCACCGAAGAGTATAGAGAAATGTGATCTATGATAATAATCCAATGATTACATTTTTACATTAGGTATAACAGGAACACAATACCTCTTACCAAATTTCAAAATTCCATCTTTATATACATAATCAATCAATCTCCCATCATTCCGAGCTTTAATTTTCTTTTAAAAATCTTCATCATCAATTTGAGATGATTTTATCATTTCCTGTAAAGATTTATTTGAAACCATTTGAAAATATAGTGATGCTTTACCTTCAATGATAATTCCCATATCCAACTTTACTACATCCATGAAAATAGGATACCTTTAAAAACTCATCTTGTTTAGATCTCCATGGTCCTTTCTTCTTAAGGAATATTCCACTTTATTTTCCTTCCATGGGTAGTAGTGTATTGTGAAATCATAATACTTGAGTAGCACAAGTAATCTCATTTTTCTCATGTTGATTTATTTCTCTGAGAAAATATATTTCAAACTCTTGTGATCAATATATATCTCATATTTATCAACATAGAGAGAGTGTCTCCATAAATTAAGGAAAATATTATTGCAGCTAAATCAAGATTATGAGTTGGATAGTTTTCTCTTAGCTTTTTAATTTCCTTGATGAATATGCAATATCCCTCTCATTTTGCATAAGGACAAGAACATGTTCTTTCATTGATGCATCATTGTAAATAACAAAACCATCATTCCAATATAGTAATGTAACTTTAAGAGAATTGACTAATATTCTATTCAATTCATCAAAAATTCTTCGCACTCTTTTGTCCAATTGAATTTAACCCCTTTACATGTGAGATTGGTTAAAGGGTTATCCAATCGAGTGAAATTAAGGAAAAAACACCTATAATAACCTTCTAAACTAATAAAACTACATACCTATGTTATAATTTTTTGTTCTATCCATTCTTAAATATCCTTTGTCTTTAAAAGATCAACATAGATTCCATCCTTGGAGACTATATGGCCAATGAAAGAAATTTATTGAAGCCAAAAATCACACATTCTAAATTTACCGTATAATTCTTCTCTCCTGAGAGACTCAAGAATTATTAGCAAGTGATACTAATGCTCTTCAAATATGTTAGAATATATCAGAATATATTCAATGAATACCTCAACAAAATCATCAAAATATTCTTTGAATACATTATTCATTAGATTAATAAAAACTGAGGGTGCCTTAGTCAATCCAAAAGGCATTACTATAAATTCGTAGTGATCATACCTCATCCAAAAAGATGTCTTTATAATTTCTTCCTTATTCACTCATCATTTTTGATATCCAGAATAAAAATAAATACTCAAAAATAATTGAGCTCCTTGACGTTGATCATATACATCATCTGTTTGAGGTAAATGATATTTGTTATTTATTGAAATCACATTGATTTCCATTTAATCAATACACAACCTCATGGTTCCATATTTCTTCATAATAAAGAGAACAGGGGCTCAAAATGGAGAAATTATAGGAAAGATAAATCAATTTTGACCCAACTCTTCAAGTTTTTTATCTGTACTAAGTCCATAGCATCAATTCTACAGGGAGTTTTTTATACTGGCCTGGAATATGGGATTAATTCAATACAAAACTAAGCATCATGCTCTGTGGAGTGCCAAGGTAAATCTCTAGAAAAAAAATAATGTATTCCTTTATAATAGTTACATCATCAATTTGAATATTACCTCATTCATACCTCAATGTTTTTTTCTCTTCCCCCACAATAATCTCATTCAGTAAATCTATTGGGGTGTATTTTGATAAGAATCATGTGATTTTGTTTCTGCTCTAAATATAACAGATTATACATCTTCCTCAAAAATTTAAACTTCCTTCTTATTGAAATAGATTTTCGCATCATGTTTTGAAATCAAATCCATACTATGGATTGTAAAGAAATAAACCATAGTTTTGATAACAAAATTAGAAATTAGAGCACATTTATATGCGAAAATTGGAACATATCAGCACATCTTTGTTTTGATAAGTCTCCCACTTGGATTTTTAACTGATAATTCCCTTATCACAGTGAATTAGACATATCTAATTTTTATTGAAAACTGGGAAGATATAATGAAATGTGATTATCCAAAATCAAATAATTCATTAGCTAAATTTGAGTGTATAATTTAAGTATTAACCACCACATTGTTATGAACTTCAACCTAAGCCTTCATGATCACAAAATCTTTGCCACCTCCCCTCGGCCTCTTCTTTGATAGATTCCCTTGACGTTTGGGGAATTCATTTGAATAGTGTCCCATCTCATTACAATTGACACACTAGAAATCATTGATTTATTTCTTCCCATTTCATTCATGATCTTGGTGTCTTTTATATTATCACTTATAAAAACAATCAATCCCTTCAAACATTTCCCAGGGAGCTTTTTCCCATTGTTTTCACAAGGTGAAAATCATTCAAAATTATTCTTCTTATTTTAAGCATCACTTTATTCATGGTTCCCAAATGGCCTCTTCTTTCCTTATTTTACTTTGAATATATTGATTGTAAAAAATTCCTTCTCCATCTTTATATCACATAAAACTATTTTATTATATGATGAAAAATTCTTCGAAACTAGTTCCTTTCAGAGATTTAGTTTAAGACATTCAAGGAAGTGATAGATCTTGCACTCTGTGTTGTGTATATAATCCATAGCAAACCTTGATAACCTTGTAAAGGTAGCTTCATAATCTGCAACACTATATTCTTACTTTTTATTTATGTTAAGGAACCTCCTCTTCATCTCAATTTGTGGATAATGAGGAATGTATTTGTCAAAGAATGTCGTGTTAAAAGTTTTATGTTCTATATGTTCTATTTCTTCATCATCTCTAGTATTTTGGATCAATGTACACCATTTATCAGCATCACCTTTATGACAATAGAAATCAAAAGTAACCTTTTCTATTTCAATGCCTCCCATGTCCATAAATATATTTTCCAAAGATTTAATCCAATACTCAGCTATAATTTGATTAGTAGTAGCACTAAATGATGTTTATTTTATCGAATAAATCGATCCTGCATAGGATACTCCCTATGCATAATGGGTTGTTCCATTCTAGAAAAGTTATTTTCCATAATCTAATTAAGTTTCCCTAATATCTTCATAATTTTCTCTCTGCCAATTCTAGCTGTATTGGATTCCTGTACAGGGAAACCCCTACAATAACCTCAATTAGTGATACCATTCGTGCTTATAGGTTCCATCTCAATATAATGACACATATCAGATTAGCTTAAAAAATTATGAGTTTCAAATATGGTAAAACACTCATCATAAATTAAAAATTAATTTAACATAAATCGTAAACATTTGTTATTTTGGGTGAATTATCATATGTGTATCCCCAATGTCTAAATTAGGGTATGTTCCCAAATCATTGTTTTTAAAATTTAGTTTCCAATGTTGTTGCTAAATTTAATCTGATACAAACTGTAATTCCCCTACCCTCAAATCATCTGAATCCGATGCATTATTACATTTCATTAGAATTATTATGAGGAAACTAATCTTGAATGATGGTACAGTTTAGTATTCTTGGAAACCTAGACTACCTACATAATACCCATAATACATTGGGAAAAAATAAAACATGATATGTAATAATTGAAATAAACTACATCCTTGAAAGCATAATCAATGTTCTCTTCTTCATAACCTGGGAAGATAAACATAATAATGGTGAGCTCATATACTCAGCAATGGTATGTAATGTATAAGTTGTAAAGACCCGTAAAATTCTAGGGATATTTTTTCTTAATTTTCATTGGAATTTTACAAGAACGAGGTTTATGAAGGAACCTGATTCCGAGGCCCGGAGTGCCCGGAATCAAATTCCGAAGTTTGGCTCGGGTACGTTCAGTGAACGAACGAGCGGGAATTTCTAACTTTTGAACCGTTGCCCAGAATCCAATTCTGAGGGCACTGATGAACTCACAGTGCCGATATTCGCTTAAGGAGACCTTTTCTGAGGTTGCATTTTATGCGGGTTGTGAGTTAGTTTTTGGGGATTTAAATGGAAATTAAATAAAATGTAGAAACACATTTTATTTTTATCCAAGTTGGTTATAACCTCCCAAAAGGAGTTAGGGGTGGGACCCACATCCACTTAACCTCCCTTGAGAGGATTAAGTGTGGTGGGGCCCACACGAACCCCTAACACTTCATCTTCCCTTTAAACTCCCTATAACTCCTCTTTAATTAATCTTGACAACTTGGGTTATTAAATGAGTTGAATTATTTAATTTCAAACATTTGAAATTCAAAGTGGTTTTCTTGTGTAAATAAAATAAGGCTTTAGCTTATTTTATTTTGGTTAGATTTCTCTTGCCACCTTGAGAGAATTTTGGAGCTTTCTTTTTCTTCTTCAACCACGACGAAGAACACGAAGAACACTTAAGCTCTGACGAAGAACGCCGCTTCTCCTATTCGTAGTCGGTGTGTTTCCGAAGATCGACGACACCACATCTTCGATCTTCTTCCCGTGTCCACGAAAGGAGATGCTGTTTCCTCCTCGGATTATCTCTGTCAGCTTACGAAGCTTCTCTAATGACGTACCTCTTCGGACGCACCTCGACGTCAATGGAAACGACATTCGGTTTCCGCGACGCCCGACCTCCGCGACGCTTGTCTTCCGCGGTTTGTTGACCTGCTCCGCACTTGAAACCGAGGTAGGGGTTTATTTTATTCTTTTGTTCATGATTTATACCCGTGATTATTTCTTCGCGAAAATTGTCCAATTGTTAGTAAATAACGCGAGGGGGTCGGACTGCACAAACACGGCCGACCCTCCTCATATTCATGTCGATTCTGTTGTGGATTGAAACGGGTGTGGCGCGGTGCCGTCGCACCGCGCAGGATCATACGGTAAGAAACGCACGGCGCCTTCGCGCCACGTCGTAAAATAATGCAAGGACGCGACGCCATCGCGCTGCGTCGAAGAAAGTTGAAGGCGCCGCGGCCAGAGCAGGGCCGCGGCGGAGGGGCGCGGTGCCATCGCACCGTGCCAGACAACGAAGGCCGCGGCCGGTTCTGGGCTGCGTTGGAACGAGAGGACCGGCGGCCAGCCGGGTCGCCGGTGTCGGAAGCCGGAAGGGGGACCGGCCTAGCCGGTCCCGTTGAGGAAGAACCGGCCGGCCAGGTCGGGCCGGCCGGAAGGGGAGAAAACCCGGGGAAATTAATTCCCCCGGGTAGTAAGTGAAACTGCCCCCATAATGAGGGGGGCCGGTTTCACAAAGGGGGGCAGGCGACCCCCCCGTTTTCCAAAAGCTCGGCCTTTGGCCGAGCTAGCAGCGTGAGGCGCGCTGCGCCGAATCGGCGCCTGGCCGGTCCGCCTGGCCGGGCCGGGCCGTGTCGACCCTGTCTAGGGCGGGTAGACCCGGTTCCGGCCAACCGGGGGGTCTCGGGCCGGGACAGCCCGGACCCGAAACCACCGTTACCATGCAGTTTGGATTCAAATGCCCATAACATGGGCCACCGACCTCCAAACGACGCGCCGTCCGTGGAGATGTGATCCTTGGATCGAGACGGTCGTTTTGATATATTGCATTCAAGGTTTCAGAATACTTTGAGTTCGGCCGGGTTGGTTCGTACACGAAACCAACCGGGCCCTCGGAGCGGAAACACTCATATCTTGAGCTACGGACGTCCGATCGACGTGCCGTCAGTTTTGTTGAGTTCCTCTTAGTGAGACGGATCTTTTGGAATACTCCGCCCGAGGTTTGGATGCAGGTGGAGTACGGTCGGGTTGGTTTTGCCTTAAAAACCAACTGGGCCCCTGGGACGAAAAGGCCAATAACTCTCAGACCGGGCGTCCGATTGACGCGCCGACTGTTGCGTTGAGTTCCTGTTGACGATACGGAACTTTTGGATACATCAACTCTGGACTTTGTGATAGTTGATTTATCAGCCTCTCGGCTCGTGGAGCGGACCCTCCCGAACGAGCTTGCTGTGTGCGGGAACCCTAGAGCTGGCTGCGACTGCTACTGTGACTGCGACGACGACAGTGCAGAGATCCTCAGTGGATTCGACGATGACAACTACAGCACTCAGCGATCCTGTGTGGATCAGTGCTACCGATCCTGTGTGGGTCCGATCCTGTGTGGGTCTGCGCTCAGTGGTCCTGTGTGAACCAGCGCCTACAGATCCTATGTGGGTCCGATCCTGTGTGGGTCTTTGCGGGGGTTAGTACCTATCGATCCTTTGTGGGTCCAACGACTTAGATGGATCAGTGATCATCTCTATCGTCTTTCGAAGAAGTATACCTGTGTGAGATGAATCCTGTTGCTTTCCTATGTGGATTGTGTTGTGCTATCCTGTGTGGATTTCGTTTTTCTTTCCTGTCTGGAATACGTATACTTTCTTGAGTGGACTGAGTTGTACTTGGGCTCGGTGGTTGGAGCGTATTGGAATTGATGACTTAGGTATATGTATGGGCATATACCGAAGCAGTGTCGGTTGTTACTTCGTGATTGTATCTTTCCTTTGTGGTTTATGCTTTGTGGATTTTGGGAGACCATCAGGGGTATCGGGGTCCCTACTGAGTAGCTTATACTCACCCCTGCACAGGCTATGCCTGCACTACGCTGTGTTGGTTGCAGACGACAGACATCGTTGATCGTGGTTGAGGCTTGCTGAGCAGGACGGTACCAGGAGGTGGACCACTGGGCGGGACGTGCTCGGAGTGGACGGCGGGACCCGAGGAGCAGTGGAGCTATCTGTACCCACCCTTCAGGTGGGATTTCCAGTGGACAGCTCGGTGTAGCGGCTTTTACTTTACAATTGCTGTTTTCCCTTTCGAGTTGTACTTTACTTTCAGTTTGGGTTTGTATACTGGCCCATTTACTTTTCCGCACTCCAGTTGTACTCGATTTTTACTTAGTGTTTAATTTTCCGCTTGCTTACTCTATGGTGCTTGTTTACTTTACAAAGGCAATGCCTTCCCTTTTTACTGGGAATTACGCCTTGGTGCTAGTCACCAGCCCCTGGCATATGGAAGGCGGGCTTAGGGTAGTGACGGCACAGGCCCCGAGGGCGGGTCGTGACATAAGCAATAATCGGTTTATATGGAATGGTAAATATCTGATAACACTTTCCATTTAAAAAACAAGATATGGAACAAATAACATGGAAAACAAAGAACTCAATCATATTCCATAAATAAATAAACGTTGAATGTTCAACTTCCATAGATATGTCAACGCAAAATATCATGGATAAATAATCATTGAAGTTAAATGAGGGAAATATTTTATTTAATGGAAACCTGTCTCAGGCACATGAAAACCCTTTACCGTCAATAAAATTCAAAATACGGTTTAAAATTAATGGAAAAAACCAATTTGGCCTAATTATTCGTCTCATTAGATCCTATGAATGCAACGAGGAGCTATATAATGTCTGGGCTCTACCCGTCACTGCCAGTCCAAAGTATTTCTCATATTGAATAACCAAAGTAAATAATATGCCTTATCAAATAACCATATTGAATAAGTAATATGGATATAGTAGTAATTAGTGTGAAGGAAATAACATAATAATAGGAAAATAATTAGATTCATGCTATGAAATCAAAGGGTTTATTATACACTATATAAGAGTAACTAGGTGCATATCATTTTAATATTCCTTAATGATGTGAAATTGAGAAAAAATACCTTATCATAAGTATGATACTCTTTGTGTTTTCCAAATAATTCTATATGATTGTTTTATTAACATATTTAGAATCATAATAATATTTATGATTTGATATATGATTCTTTTATGACTCTATATTACCCATTTATTAACTATTCCAACCTAATGCAAAAGTTTGGGTAATAATCACTTCATTTTATCATATGTGTTTTGATATTTTATTCTTGATCATATTACATAGATCATGACATGCATTCTCACAAAATGTTTAATATGATTCATATATCATATATATTCAAAATATAAATAAATAAGATTGATAATAATACAATGTTCATAGAAATGGTAGGCCTTATGTACACATGAACGCTGTTTCAGTTTTCTTATCGTATGAATAGAAGTGAATGAAATACACACACACACACATATATATATATATATATTGTTCTAGTAGAATTATTATGTCACATATTTCATAATTATTCACAATGTATATCATTATCATCATTCTTGGATGGTGAACAAGGAAGATGAGTCTCATCACGTCATGGAGATGGTAAGCGCACGAGCTACAATATCATTTCCTCAATGGTTTAACAGTTTTTATTTGGATTGAATATGAATTTTAATGAAGTAATATCATGTTATATTTTTTATTTAATTAATTTTTTATTCATTATTATACACATCTAAATAAAGTATATAAGAACAACAGTTTACACCATTGCGTGGAGACGGTAAGTTGTACGTATGCACGCATGGTGATATTGTTTTTCAAAGGATGGGTAAAAGAGGAATTTGGTTTTACCATAACCATAAAATTTTTTCAGCATATAGTATATGCTGGAGTTATCATTTTATTATGGTAACAAATTAGTAAGAGTATGTACAAGAAAAAATGGACTTCGAAATAAGGGATAAAATGATTACCTCTTTTTCGGGTGTCTCTTTTTGATTTGCACTATAAAACTCCTTAAGTTGGTTTTCATACCAAATATTGGAATGTAGGATTAATTCAAGGACCTTGGTTGGAGATTTGGGTGGGTGTGGCTAAGCCAAATGTCTTTGGAGGTGTGAATAAGTGGGTAGAGGTGGTTCCCTTTTAAAAGAGGGAGGAAGGGCACTTTAAGAGGGTATTAAAATATTATTTTATTATAAATTTATTTTCATTTTAAAATGGTCCCAAACACATTTAATTAAAATATAAGATGTTTTTGGTTAAAAATACTCCCAACCAATTGCCTTTAGACAAGTTTAGTTCACAAAATTAACCTTATCATTTATCATACACCGTTAGTTAAAAACATTAATTCTTACCATGTCTTCTTGTATTTTCATAATATATGGTAACAATATTTACTATAAAATGAAAAAAAAACCATAAGTGTATAATTTCTGACAATTGTAACATTATATAAGTTTTTTGGCTGAATCATATATATTTATGACCATTATATCATTTAATAAAATATTTTTTTAAAAAAAACTCATTTATGAAAATTTTGACAATATTTAGGAATTGATTTATGTTAAAGTCATAAAAATTTATTACATTGAACAAAGGAATTATATAAAATAATATATGTCAATATATTCCTGAAAAATTATTTTTTACATTAAAATAACCCAATTTTATTCATTTTAACATTTATAATTTCATTTATTTGAATCCGTTATTAATGAAGCAATCATTACATCATCATTGTGTCATAATTAAATTTGTTTATTTATTGTCTCAAAATTATAAGTAAAATATTATGATTTAGGAAATATTTTTATATTTCTAATGAATATTTATAGTAAAATATATCAATTAGGAAACCCCATATAATTTTTTTTATTAAAAGATACATGTTTATGTTATATTTTTCTATGCATTAAGTTAATTATTATAAAATGTCATTTTCAGACCCTAGTGGATCCATAGAGTTATAAAATAAATAAAAGGATTCCCATGGTCGTATAAATCTCATAAAATAGGATTAGGGCATGTGTTATGGTATTTTAGTATTATTATTATATTATTTTTTACCCTTATTTACTAGATTTCCCTTTTTACCATGGTAAATAGAAATAATTAATGAAGATACTATTACTAATGACAAAAAAGGTACCTATTTAAAAAATTTATACCTTTTCATTCCAAATATGGTACCCATTTTTCCAAATTCATAACATAGATGTTTCAGTAATTAATTTAAAATTAATTCTCATTGTCAAAACGAGAAAGAGGGTTTATAAGAAGTAATATCTATGAAAAGATTGACTTGTTTTTATATACAATTCAAATGTGAAATTACTTGTTATTACCATAATTAGATTAAATTATAAAATATTAACCCAATTACACTTTAAAACCAATTAAAAATACTGTCTATAAATATTAATTAATTAGATGAAAATGTAGTTTTTAATTAAAATGCAGTATTTTTCACTTTTCATCAAAAGTTTAATCATTTCAAAAAATTAAAAAATTGTCACCCTATGATAATTTTGATATTCAGAATTCAAAAATGAATTCTATTTTAAAAAATAATGTTTATTAGATTTTAAAAATTGGATAATACTATTCATAATGGCTACATTGATAGGTTGTGGTGAGTTTGAACTCGGGGTTACGTACAATGCAAGACATTGATTTATTTAAAAAGAATCATAACATATATGCTTGGGGTGTTATAGATATCTTCAGAAAATAGGGTTTGTTTCCAAAACTTATGGGGGGTAAAGAATTCTTTCTATTGGATACACATCCAGAATGGGGTCAAGCACATCTTTACAGGCTAGTCCCTATTGGTTATACGAGACAAATATCAATAGCAGCACCATCAGTGGTCTTACTATTTTCCACACCAGTTTAGGCTCTAACTATTGTACCTATATAGGTCATAGATCATCCATATATTACTAAAAATCTTATGAATACCATAGAGTCATTAATGAATCCATTAGAAGCTATGGATGGATGGAGTGCACCAAAACAACCAAAAAATAAGTCTTACCTTGAACGGGTCAATTCGATCCCTCCCCCACCAAGCATTGTGAATACCACATTTCCAATATTTAGTGGTTTGAAAGATCCAAATATGTTCATAACACATTTCATTTCTTGTTTTGATACCATGATGGGGACCCTAAATAACAAGAACCAGTAAAGCTCAGATGTTTTGTGCAATCACTATAGGAGGTTACCTTTTTCTGGAATACAAGTTTGTAGTCTTGGTCAATTATAGGATGGGAAGACATCCATCAAAAAATCATTTTCCATTTCATCTTAAAGTAGCCGAAGAAAAAGTTTTTTGATCATACGAACTACAAATAAAGGGAGAATGAAAGAGTTTTATATTTCACTACTTGATGGAAATGACTACAACATTCCTTAAACCTACCACTCCCTAATGAAGTGTTACTACCAATCTATGTGGAAAATATTTGTGATGAGTTGCACACACCACTAATCCCTATGAAATGCACAGGAGGGTTTCAGAACCTTACTTCAATCACCCAAACTGTGAAGAATTACATTGCGAAAACTAAATTTAAGTCTTGTGTAATCCCATATACTTTGGGGAGGAGAATAGTAAAAGCAGAGGATTTTGTAGTTACACTCAAGCAAGAACCTACACCTGCTTCTACTTCAACGCCCTCAACATACAGTGGGGATCTTCCTGCCGAGCGTCCACAACAATGACTACCTTATCAATATTATCAAAAAAATCAATGACGAAGACATTTTTAGGATTTATAGAACAATGTATACTCTATTTTGGAATGAACATGTTCCTAGTTATTTCATTTTAGCTTTGGAAAATAACTTAATCTAGCTAACAAGACCCAATAAACCAAATAGAGTAGGAGTTGAGGACCTCCCAAACTACTATCCCTTTCAAAAAATGTTGAGGTGCCCCATCTAGGAGTGTTTTGTTTTTCCAAGATCTCATAAAAATGGTGGAATCTTGACAAGTGGATCTAAAAATTTAATCATCCTAGGTAGCATGTGTTGCTGTTACAAATCCAGATGAGGAAGGTGAAAAAAATAAAGACAAAAGAAATATTATTCAATAGATTAATGATAATATGGTCATGAAAATGATCAATCAAACCCATTACATTCTACAAACATAGTTGAAATATGTTACTATGCCTCCTTCCACATCCGCTAAAACCAATCCATCATTATAAAAATATCAGTAATCCAAATTTCAATCATCAAAGAAGAGACATGGTAAAAATAATAAAGAACAGTTAGAAGAAGATGAGGTCATGTGAAGGACAATGTTGTCCTTGACATTGGAATATTTAATTTCATCTATTCCATAATCATGGGTACTGCCCCACCAACTGGAAAAATAAGAACCCACCTATGAGGCAGAATCTCCCCTAGATAAAGATTTAATCTTTGGATCCATTAACATTATCCACATAACGGGCCCTAATAAAAATAATGATTCTGGTTATGAATATGAACTCCCAATACTTGATTTGGGAACTAGGGTAAGAAGTCAATGTCGAGGATACAGGGGAAGATGTGGGTATTCTAGAAGCCACTATATTAATTACATCACCTATCGAACCATTTATGCTACATAAACTCATGGGAGAGACCTTCAACATGCTCAGAAAGAATAAGGGAACTCTCCCACACATGACCAGATCATCCCTGAAAAGATCATATTGGAATATTGATTAATGTTTATACCACCACATTCTCGTTAAGTGGGCAGACTCAATCAACCAAACCCATAAATATAAAAACCATTTCTAGATTCTACACCAACACATGGTCCATCTACATTAGGAGCCTAAACATCCAAGTCACCTATAAAACCACATCTGAATGATAGGAAATGCAAGCCTTTGAACCAGCCTTATGATGTTTTGATGGAACTGGCACTAGTACAACAAAAGATATCAATCCTAGATGCTCAGAATCTTTCAAAATATATTTAAAAAGAAAATATTGAGGATTTTCCAAGTCCTCAAGAGTTTGAAACTGATATTTATTCTACGGAGGTCTACCATATAGAGAATGATCCGAAAGTATTTCATGTAGTTATATCATTCATGGATCAAGATGAGGATGGTGTTTTACATGAACAAATTAGGACCTTGAATTTATCTAGAAAGGTTAATGATACAAACATCTGATGAGGCTTTGTGGATAATGGCTCAAGAGTCAACCTTAATTTCATATGTATACTTCGTTAGTTGGGTCTCACAAAATCTGACATATCTTCCTCTACTATGATGATACAAGGTTATGACAAGAATGAACAAGAACCTCTACGTGATATTACACTCAAAATTCAGTTTTGGGATCTTTTATATAATTTGTATTTCATGGTTGTACATTAAAAAATATCCTTAAACATTCTACAGGGAAGGCCATGGCTACATCAATATGCATCCATTCCTAGGTCATACCAACAATGTCTCAAGTATAGCTTCAATGGTCAAATTGGGACATTTCATGGTGATAAGGTTCTATTCAAAACTTGTTAATCTCATATATATTGAAAAAGTGTTCTATAACACAAAGGGAACATGGTTTATAGAAAAATATATAACAATAATAAATTCTTTGAATGGTTTGGAAAAAATCTCAACTAACCCATTAAAGCATATCAGTGCTGATTTTTTGTTTCCTATAAATTAAATTGAAAGTGTATATCCAAATCCAAATGCTCATCTAGTTAATTCCATAATTTCAGTTGTGCAAATTGATCCAGAAATAATTGGAGGAATTTTGGATTTACCAAATAGTGGTGAAATCATAAACACTTTAACACTCCCAAAAGACCCTACATCATTACAAGGGTCAAAAATGGGTTATTCTTCATTTGGATTTCCAAAATACTGA
The DNA here is from genome assembly GCA_963277665.1 of Viscum album. Taxonomy (NCBI): domain Eukaryota; kingdom Viridiplantae; phylum Streptophyta; class Magnoliopsida; order Santalales; family Viscaceae; genus Viscum; species Viscum album. The sequence continues at coordinate 882,269,393 of OY728132.1, forward strand.
CTCTTACCCTAGATATGTGTGTCTTGATTCATCACCTAACCATCAAGAAGAATCAAAAGAAGTTACCCATTAGGATGTGGTAGAATAAGATGATAACATGGATACCCCTCCTTCGTTTGAAGAAGGTGTATCCACATCTGTGAATGATCTCAGGGAAATAAATTTGGGTACATAGGAAGATCTGTTCCCCACTTTAATTTGTGAGGCCATAAAGTTCTAATAGCTAGATTGGTAAAAATAATTTCAAAATCAATTCTGATATATATTTTCTTGGAACTATAACGAAATGATGGTCCATGACCCCGATGTGGCCACTCATCATTTGGGTTTTCCTGAAGAGTGTAGTGAATTTAAGAAGGTGGAAAGAAGAACTCACCCAACTCATGCCTCCAAAAATGATTCTTATGTCAATAATATTATCAAATATAACTTTATCTGGGAGGTAAAATATCACAAATGGCTATCCAGAATTGTCCCAGTGAAAAAGAAGAATAGGAAAATCAATTTTTTCATTGTATTCAGAGATCTTAACTAGCATTCCCCTAAAGATGACCTTCCAGTTCAAATCACAGAATTTTTGATTGATGAAAAAGATGACTATGAAGATCTCTCCTTCATGGATAGATACTTGGGGTATAACCAAATTCATATGAACCTAGAATATGAGGAATATATATCTTTTAGAGTGCCTAAAGGCATATTTTTCTATGAGGTAATTCCCTTTGTCTTGATGAATACTAGTGTGACATATCAATGTGAAATACACTATATTTTAAAACAATTCATCGACAAATTTATTGAATGCTATGCGGATGATCTATTGGTATAGTCCAGACCACATTATGATCACTTGGTTGATCTAGAGACCATATTCTTCAAGCTTCGACAATATAATTTGAATATGAAACCCTTGAAATGTGCTTTCGAGGTATCCTCGATGAAATTTCCTGATTTTGTTGTACTCCATAACAACATCGATGTCAATCCTGAGAAGTCTAAGGCTATCCTCGGCATGTCACCTCCTCAAAACATGACATAATTAAGATGACCTTAAGGAATATTGTCATATATCTAGTGTTTCATAGAAAATTTGGTTGGAAAGTGTTTTCCCTTCACGAAATTAATGAATAAAGTGGTCACGTATCAGTGGAACATTGAAATCCAAGAAGTCTTTTATATCCTCAAGAAATACCTCTTGAGACTACTAGTATTGATTTCTCATATTGAAGGAAATACACTCAATATTTATGTGACGTCCTTAGGGAGGACATTGGGTGCCTTCCTTGCACTAAATAATAATTTTGGGAATGAAAACAACATTTACTATCACAGTCAAACCCTGATCGACATAAAGACTCGATATTCAAATATCGAGAAAATCATCAGAGCATTAATCATTACAATTTATAAATTACGATATTATTTTTAGCATCACGAGGTGCACTTGTTATCTCATAATAACCCACTCAAATTTATACTTATTCATCCTATGCTTACAGGACATCTGACATGGTGGGTGGTTATCCTACAATAGTTTGATATATAGTTTGTACCATAGAAATATGTAAAAGTTCAAGAATTATCAGATTTCCTTTCGGAGCACCTATCTATGGAAGAGACATCTTTGAATATTGAATTTCTGGATGAAGAAATATTCTTTATTCAAGATAGTCCCCAAATATTGGAAATTTAATTTTATTATGATTCAGAAGTCAAACATTGAAGGGAATAGAAAAACGTAAACATAAAAAAGTTGGTCTAGAAATTGTTCTCATCACCCTAGAGAACATTGTGTTTACATATTTATTTCTATTATTAGATGGTTATACCAATAATTAGGTAGAATATCAATTTCTCATTAGAGGCTTGGAATTAGCACTACAAGTACTGGTGGATTACCTAGAGTTGATCGACGATTTAGAATTGGTAACAAAACTAATCAAAGTGGATTATTACATTATAAAATAAGAACTGATCCCCATATGTGATTATTTTTTAAGTTTAATGTAAGAATTCCCCTCAAGTCCAAAATTTTCTTATGTCCTATGTTCACAAAATTACCAAGCTGATGCATCAGAAAATGCGGCCATAACCTTGGTAGATCCAAATATAGATGAAACAATCATAGCATTGATTATCGTCAAGTGGTTTCACATTTTATTCAAATAAAAATAGATGAAATAAATGAAATCAGTCCCATTTATGATCCATATGTTCATACCACAATATGGAAAACACCCATCATGAAATATATCCATAATGGGGTACTTCTACAGGTTAGAATTAAAAGATAATAGATCTGGTGATGAGCTGTTAATTTTACTCTTTATGATGGAACCAATCATCATATTATCCATTATAGATTATTCTTTGATGGAATTCATCTCTAATGCAATAATGGGGATGAAACTACAACTGTCATCAAAGAAGATCATACAGGAGACTCTGGTACTTATTAGTATAGGAATGGAATTTCTGATCAAATCTAAAGGCATAGATACTTTTGTCCTTTGATAACACAAGATTTCATGGATTTTGTTATGAAGTTTCATCCCTTCCAGATGCATTTAAACTTCATTCATCAACCCTTAATGCTACTACATGTAGAAAAATACTTTTGGACATTTTCTATATGGGGAATGGATGTAGTAGGACCCTATCCTCTAGCTATGGATAAGCAGTTCAAGTATATTATTAGCACTACTGATTTCTTCCCAAAATGGGCTAAGGAAATATATCTCAAAGAAGTCAGGGCCAAAATAATTGTTACTATTTTTAAAGCTAATTTCAATACAAAATTTGGTATCCCTCATACCATATTGACAGACAATGGCATTGATTTATGTTCTTCTAAATTGAAGAAGCCATATCAAGACCTGAATATAAAATCCAACCATACATCTTGCTACTATGAAGAAGCCAATGTATAGATAGAGGACTTCAACCAGACCCTATTGTATATACTACAGAAGATGGAAGATAAAGAGAAAAATCATTGCCTTGAAAAGCTCTTGCATGCTTTGTGGGATTATCAGACTACAACTTGTACTGAAAAATGGTCAACCCCGTATCTGTTGGTTTATGGGAAAAAAGCAGTTCTGCTGATTGAAATTCAATTCCCTTCACTCTAGGTTTTCATATGTGATCAGTTATCTATAGATGAATAGTATATAAAGTTATTTGATGAGATGTTATGATTAGATTAATATAAATTTCATAATTTTCATCATTTTGAAATCTATCAGAACCGAATAACATAATTTTCAAACAAGAATGTTATCCTCTGCTCATTTCATTAAGGAGAATTGGTATTAGTCCTTAGGACTCTAATGACACTAGTAATGTAGACTCTAAATATTGATCCAATGTGGGAAGTTCCTTATTCCATACATAAGTTCTATTATAATTGAGGTTATTCCCTAATCAAAGTGGATGGAGAACATATTACAACTCCAACCAATGAAGGATTCATGAATAAGAACTTTGTGTGATCACAAAGAGTAATTTCCTAGTTGTAAGACATTAAACTGCATAACAACCATATGCATCCATGTTTCATGATGTAAAAATGCATATCATCTTTTTCCTTATCGCATGACATTAAAATACATGACATCGTTTCTCCTTGATACACGACATTAACCTATACGGTTAATGTCTTCTTCATTTGATGATAATAAATCCCCCAAGATACCACGAATTGGAATTCCTTATGGTTATTTAAATAAAATGAGTAGCTTACTTGCACAAGAATAAATAATATCATTGCTATTCTTTAGGGGTATATGAGTTCTATTTCTCCCTATGTTTGAAACAAATATTCAAAGAGACCCCTATTCAACAACTATGTATGGCTTTATTCTCATTCCAATGAGATATATAGAGACACCCAGATCTCCAATGTTGGTCCTAGACACAACAAAATAAAAATACCCCATTCCTTGTTTTTATGTGTTATATATTCATATAGAATACTATTTTCAAGCAACATGTGTGGATTGATTCTCATTTCAATGAGATACGTAGAGACTCCTAGATCTCCAACATTGGGCCCATCCAAGGGAAAAAAGACCCCCATTATTCTTTGTTTATATGAATCAAACATGGATAGGGAATTTTTCTTGAACTATGTGTGGCTTGATTCCCATCTATATAAGATATGTAGGGACACCCAGATCCCCAATCGTGGGGCCATTCACAATTTCATGAATGAAAAACCATCCTTTCACTTATGCACATATCAAATTTGTATAGGGACTTCTTCAATGACTTTTTATTTGATCATTGTTTTAACAAGATACATGGTTATGCCTAGATATTCTACTATAGTCCCAACCATCAACCGTGAAATTATAAAAAAAAATCCCTATTCCCCACTTCAAAACATGATTTATATAGGGGAAAATATCAAAAACTATGTAGGGATTGATTCTTGCTTCTACAAGATATGTAGTGATGCTTGTGTCATATAACACAGCACAACCACCATATTATTATCATACCTATATATTTCAATTGTTATACCTTTGTGTTGAAGAAGGTATCTTTTACCACTCGTTGTTTCTCACACCGAACACAACTCACATGCTCTTAGGAATTGGTTAAAGAACTTATCTACATCAATAGGGTATTTGAATTTATGTTTTGGGTTATATGTCCTCATCGCTTGACAATTAACTACATGATCTTCTTAACAAAATAATATATGTTTTGATTCTCATTTTTATGAGATGTTTAGTCATTTCACATTAGTTCACCTTCATCTTCACTGCAATATGTTAAATTTCATGGGTTGTGTCTTGAAACTCATTTATATGAGATATGTAGTAACTTAAAAACATTCATTACAAGTCTCATTTGTAGCATTATATGAAAATACCTCTTCTCTCCCATGTAAGAGTTAGATCAAAATGAGGATATTCAAATTATATTAAAATCAAAGCCCCTAATTTCCTTGTTTTATGACCTAAAACTGCACATCCTAATATCCTTACCACATGACTTTAAAATGCATGGTATCCAAAGAACTATGTATGGCTCGATTCTCATTCTATTGAGATAAGTAGTGAAAACGAGGACTTCGATCTTAGTTCTAGCTATGGGTTAAAAGAAAATTTACCATATCCCACATACAATAAAAAATCCTTGTAGAAGCCCTTTATTTTAGCTTATATCCTTAGTGATCCTACTAACTAAACAAATGATATTCCCATTATACATATGAGTCAGATCCATGTAAGGGCTCCAAAATCATGGCCACTATTGAATCCAATATTTATCCTATGCATTGAACATAACCCATTTTGTTTTTCACACTCTTAATCATGAATACCATCAAATCATATTAATCATTCTTCAGTTTCTTATTGCAGAGTTTCTGATACCTTAGTACTTTTTTCCCTCACTTTACAGTTTGTTCCCCTATGTGGAGTTGCATAAAATTGTTCTATATAGCAGGCACGTCATCCAAAGGATGCGACTATTTAGATATGCAGCAGATTCCCTAGCTGTCCCTATATAATACAACCCCCATAATAGGTTTTCCAAATACAAGTAACTTTGTTCTTCGTAGAAGCCTCTTCTGTCCCCTTAAAACATTGGTTGTGATATACAAGTACTCGTATATTAAAGTAGTCATTTTTTATATTTATCCCTTATCCTTTATCTTGACCTGAATGCCTCTAAGGCCATGTTTTACACATTTTCCTTCTCCATGTGTTCAAAGTATATTTAAATAACCTAAAATTGTGACTGGAAATATCCCCTCTATATTAAGGTATCTTTCTCCATAAACTAAACTCTGTGATTTGGAAAATTTGAATTTCATAAACCTTCATCGTCTTTTAGCAATAAAATGACTGATATCTAAGAACTCTATTTCTTGACTATGTAGCAAGTTCCCCTAGGTTTCCTTGTATAAGTCATCTACATAACGGTCCTGTCAACAGAAAGATGTCACTATTTGGATATGGAGGACATGCCTTAGTTGGCCCTTCATAATACAGCACCCATGATAGCTTTTTTCCAACAATGGTAACAATTTTCTTTGAAAATACTTCCTTAAATTCCATTATCCATTTCCTATATCACTTTTCAGATTTGTAAATACTGAAATCATATTTTATAATTCATACTTTCCATATCTGGGTATGGTAATATATTTCCAGGGAAATTACTTAGAATATAGAGATTTATAAAACTCTAGTCAAAGATAAAGACCTTAAAATAAATCCATTTAATGTTCTTTCTTCATGACATAAAACTACATAGCCTAATTTCTTTCTTGCATGACTAAAAACTGCAAAACATAATTTCCTTGCTACATGACATAAAATTGGACAGCCTAATGCCCTTACTACATGACATAAAACTACATAGTTAAATATCAGAAAGCCCCTTTCTGAAAAAACACCCTCCTTTTTATACCAAATTCATGTAGGAGTGGTAGCTAATTCATGTCTTATATCGGCATAGATGGACCCTTTTATTCTGAAATACCTTTCCTTGGAAAATCCACCCATTGTGGTCTTATGACATCTAAATTTTAAACCCCTTTTTTATAAATAATAGAATGTCAGAAATCAGGATATTTCTTTTGCTTGAAAATGTAGTATGTTTCTCTATAGTTCCTTGCATAGTTTTCCTACACAATGGCCCTATCAGTCAAAATATTCCACTGTTTGGCTATACAACACATGCCCTAGCTGGCCCTACGTAATATGAATCCCATTATGGGTTTGTCAAATATGGGTAACATTGTTCTAAGAGGATACAACCTCTATTATGATACTTAAAATTTTATATTTGGTGACCATAAATAATCAAATCATCACTCAATATTCCCCTTGGATGTATCTATGAGAATATTAGTACAATCATAGCCATCATTATTTGTTTAAATTCTAATCTCCAAATTCATGGTCAAAGCTATTCAACATAAATCACTAGATTTATTTGTATGAAAAGATTGAAATTAAAATATCTACCAAAGGAGACATTATTCTCACTGGATTGAAAACTTACAAAGGTATTTCTCAAAAAAAAGTCGAGTCTCGGCTCCCTAGATCTTTACTCTATATGGTTTGGGAAATATTGAGCAATAAAAAAATACCAAAATGAACAATGTTTTTAAGGTTGTCCATATGACCCTATAAATAGTCAAATCACACTTATTATGTTTCTTGGATTAGGTAAAAGTTAAAGTACCCTCCTCCCTATCAATGTAATTATAATTTTCTGACACGATGATCCCATTTTGTGAAAATCATCTTTGATATTGAGATTATAGAATGAAAGAAGGTATTAACAGGTATATATATAATTGACACAAAATCATTAACATTGATATAGATAATTTGTAGGAAGATCCACAGATTGGAGTCTCTCCATCATATATTACAAAAATCGTTCAACTTGACAATTTACATGTTGAATAACCTCTTGAGTCCTTTCAACTACATTCTGAAAATCGGCCAATTGACCAGCTTCATCCTCCTCAACCTGACAAATTGCATCTTTGGTAATTGAAATGGAAGTTACACCTTCTAATTAGGATTCTACCATGATTGGTTCCTTTTCTCAGCCCCATGTTGAATATAATCTATTTTTTGTTGAATATGTTCCTCTTCCTCCATTGTCTCCTTAATTTACTGATTGAATTCGATCAACTTTTTACTATGGTTGTATATTTCCTCAGATACTGCAGCTCGAAAACTCTCAACATTGGTCTGCAGTATGGAATTTGAAATGTCTAACTATAATTCTTTTTCCTTCTCCCACTGGATAAAATTTTCTTTCACCTCATTATAAACTAAATGTTAATCAAATCCAAAAATTATAGCATGCTATAAAGTGTTTTATGTCCGTCAAAGTATGAAGGTTGCTATTCCAAAGGATTTTCAGTGATTATATCCAAAATATTTCTCCATGTTTTATTCTATGTAATTTAAAGAGAAAATTGTAACTCTAAAACTAAATAGAAATCACTACCATGAGGTGAAACATATTCTGGAATCAGATCATTCCGGGATGTTCTTGGTTCTACTCCTTTTGAAGTAGAAGATGCTCCATCTTCTGTTGTTGGTTGATCCAACCCAATAGCTTCACCTTCATACCCAACCGTGGTAGATGATATCACTAAATGATGGATAGAATTGTTTTCATCTCCAAAATTATAGAATGAAAATTTTATTATGAAGACCTTGAATGAAATTTACTTGGTAATAAGTTGACAACTTGAGTAGATTGCTCATTAGTATTCCTAGATTCACTAGTTTGATAAAGTACTTCTTGGGGAGGAGTATTTTACTGAGATTTCCTAGTAATCATAACAATATAATCTAGAGCATCCCCCAAAAATATATTCTCAGTTGGTACATCTATAATGTCAATGGGAGAAGGATGAAGTGGGATGCCCTGTTCTTAAAGGGTCTTTTCAATGTTCTCTGTAGACAAAGATGTGTGAATTGTGCCTTAATATGAAATAACATATAAATTAGAAATTATATATAGAAAATGAAAGAATTTTAACATGAATCCATTAAGTTACTCATTGAAATCACCTAACAATATAATAGATCCGAGAATATCAATTTCTGGATTAATAGAATCAATCACTTTAGTGTATATGGATGTGTATATTCTAGAATCCTCACCATTTAAGGAATCAAAAAAATGACGATCGATGCCCAAATTGGGTTCATTGACATTTCCTTCTGTTGGCTCCTCAACTAGTACAATGGTATAAAGCTTTGATAAATTATGATTGACACCAGTACAAACCTCATCTTGTCTAGGATCCTCTCTCCTTCCTTCTAGAGCTATAATAATATCATCATTGATTATCAAATATTCCTCTAAAATATGCAATGGATCTAAAATATTATGAAGAAAAGAATCCTGAAAATGATATTTCATGCCCAGAATAAATTCATATTATATTACCTTGACCCTTATTTCGTTATGTAGAAATAGGAGCCGATGTAGCCACATCCCCTCACACTTCATCTAATAAGGTAGTATATTCATCAGTAGGAATTTTTACTTTTCCTAGAGTATCCTTCTCAGTATTATAAGGAATAGATTTTAATCCCTTGATAGAAGGAAGGGATGAAGATCTTATGAAAGTATTTATATATTCACCAAGGTGTATTAAATAAAATCATAAAACTAGAAGAAAATGTGAATAATCAGTTTTTTAATGTACACTTTATATCAATCTCAATGCTCTCTTGAATTTCTTTTCGTAAAACAGTGGAGATTTTGAAATTCTCCTATTAGAAACACAGACCTGTGGAAGAGTATGAGGATTTTATGTTGTCTTTACCACTATCGTGGTCTTCCCTCTTGGATAATGTCTTGGAGACCTAAGGGTTTTATACAATGTGTTGATGGGGGTTCCTATGGGTCCATATTTTGGTGACATGACAACCTTTACTGAGATTACTTCTCTAAATTCATGCTACATATAGGAATCCCATTGAGATTAAGGATAGTGGATGACAGAGAAGATTTCTAAATATTGGAAAAGGGAAATACATTCTCATTATTAAAATAAATTCCCCACTCCTCTTCAGGGAGAAATATTATCCCTTCATGTATCCCTCAATCCAACATATTATATACTCATTTTCAAGATAAGACATAGTCATTTGTTTTATATATAATGATCTATTTCTCCCCAATATTCTATTCGACTTCATCCAGATTACTGTTCGGATGATAATATGAAGGTTCTCCAGTATCACCCACATCAGTTATTCTATGGCCATATTGTATAAATGACAATGAATCCTAAGTTCATGATTTGTGTTTTCACAGTACTAGATTTCAAAAGGCTGCACATAATTAGGCTTTGATATGGTGGTATATGGAGAAAACTCAACACCCTCTGATTGGACGGGCTCTTTAATACTTCCTTCGTCTTTATAAGAATCAAAAGATGGGATGGTAACATCTTTTTGATGATGGTGACTAGATCACCTCAATGCTGGAGGTGTTGTTTCCCTAGACTTAGTCTTCATAGTGGATTTTTTTGAAAATGTTTTCATGGTTTTGATGCTTATGGAGCCTCTTTATTATCTTTGGATTTAGACCATTTACCACTGTTTCAATGTACAAAAGTTGTCATGGAGTCTACTTGATATGTTACTTTGGTTAAATCTCCTTGAGGTTGTGAAGATACCCAAGATTTAACATATTCAGCCTCAAATGAAATAGATTCATCTGATGGATGATGTGTAATCCAAATTTTGGATGTCTCTAAATCCATCAAAATCCATAATTATCGTGCTACAATTGGGTGATTCTCATTGTAAAAAAAGTTGGGAGGAAAGGTGATCCATTGTTTAAGGCATTTAAATTGTTGATGAAACCTATGAGGAACATAATCCTCACATATAATTTCACCATCAATCCTGGATGATAATACATTATCCTTGATTTCCATCATGTAATTCCTCAGCTCATAATTTTGTTCTTTACCATCACAAACAAATGTTCTAATTGGTGGGTTACCAGAAATAAATAATCTGAATTCTCCCAATGCATTCAGTGATCATAGAACTTCATGAGGCTTCATGTTCAAAGGATTAATCCTAGAAACTTTCTGAAAAAATGGATTAAATCAAATTTTGGTAACTCTAGTTGAATTTAATACCAAATATGAACACAAATGTGTGGCAATCCAGCCCCAAAATATTATAAATGATGTTAGAAGTCTATATAGAGCCATTAAATTGTATAAATTTAATAAGGAATGATATATTCTTCCTAATATATGGGTATCCATCCCAATATATTTCTCCTCTACTAACATGGCTATAATAAGAATAGTCTCTCGTCTTACACTTCCACCGGACACATGAACTGAAAGCAAAGAAATTCTTAGCCACATGGAAACGAAGCCAATTAAGTGTACATTTGAATCAATGACAAGCTTAACTTGGTAACCCTAGTGCTTGTAGCACCATTCTCCACTATCATGCAGTACGTTCCTACTACACCCCAATTATCCACAGTTGGGAAAACAGTAGGACATCCACAAGTAGAACAATTCTCTTTCATTGGTTCTAAAAAAGATTCCATCCACACTATTTCATTAATATCATCCCTTGTGCAAATATCATTCTTTTATTTTGCCATATTATTTGCTAATTTGAATTGTTAACTGGCCAATGGTGGTATCTTCTTGACATCACCCCATGTTTTTATTCATCGAATTAATTCATCATACATCTCCCCAAGAATAGGAACCCTATATATTTTTTAGAAATCCCATAAACTAATTCCATCCTCACTATGTGTTAGATGGAATGAATTTGTTATCTAACTCTATCAGATTAGTAATTTAGGGACGAATATTTCTTTTTAAATGTATTTTTTTACTATCTAGAAAACATTATAAATGTGAACATCCATCAACTCTTTCCTAAACTCTTCACATGTTCAAGTTAACCAAAATGCCCACATCCAACTAGGCTTGCATCCTCCCCCATAAAGATGGTTTCAATCTTCCATCTAGCCTTTAGATTGATCTATTTTTAAAGAATGAAAGGTGGAATCATAGAAATATAGCCTTGAAAATGCAACATGATCCCTCATATCTGGAGTACAAGCACAATGATGTAGGATGCATACAATAAGGACTCTTCCCTTATGAACTAAAATACCCTTCACCGTAATATTCATGTAATGTCAATTAATGTGTTGGACAAACCATGTCTTTGGAGAAAATATCATATAAGATGGAATGTGAGAATATTGAAAAATCCCACGCCTGTAAAGAGGAACATAATGGATTATGTATATTCATGTTGGTATGGAATCAATCCTTTCAACAACCCATGGCGGGTACTCTAAAGAACATAATAATAGTCCAGTACAACGATTTTCATTATTTCGGTTTAACAAACTATATCTTCCTTTGTTGCAGTGATCAAATTAACCAATTATTGTTAAGAGAATCTCCAAATTTTCTTCATTAAATTGAAATATTGAATTAAAAAAGTTAAAATTTTAACTTTATGGAATTAAAAAAAAGGGTAAATTTAAAGATCCAAGCAAATCCTTTAATGAGGTCACCTGTGTAGGTCCTTCGACAAGGTTCCCAGTGCATGTCCTTCGGCAAGGAACCCAGTGCATGTCCTTTGAAAACGTCCTTTAGTGAAACTCATTCAATTAAGTAACTCTGTGTAGCTCTATCACTCAAACGATTATTCCTTGAAAAATTTTCATATTACCTATGCGAGAACACAATGCAAGAGAATGAACGAATGAGATACGCAATGAGAGAAGAAATCCAAGATCATGGGTGATGAAAATGAAAAAGGAACAGGGGTATTTATAGATACCTCCAACCTACACCACATAGCTACATGGAATATCTACGATGTCCATAACATAACTCTCCATAATCATATCTCAGTTGTAGACCATCATTTTAATCATATCCAAATCTAAGGGGGGGGCTTTGTTGACACTCCTTAGGAAGGAATGATGATTATGAAGAAACACATTGGATATTTCAAGTTATTGAATAAATTTAATGGAAGTGAATGAATATAGTTTATGGGAGCTACACAGAACACCTATGCATTAAGATGCCATCATAGGTCTTACCCATGTTGCACAATGCATAGCCCATCTACATCGAGGACCTACACATAGGAACATTGTCAGGGACCTACACGATAGTAGAATTTATACCCCCTTTCTTCTGGAAGCTATGCTCTGAGGCTTCACCAAAGAATTATATGAAAAAATCCTTTCGACTATCCCCCATACTTTCCAATAAATATTACCCGTGGTCTCTCCATTTGGTAACTCAAAAAGTTGGAATAACACCTTAATCTCCCATTGCGTAGCTCCTTCACCCAGGTCCCCCAAATTTTCTCAGGTATCTCTCTAAAACATGGGAGGAGAGATAATTATATTTGATAAAAATGATTAATGTCCTTCCATAGTTTTTATTATTAAACATCTGATTGGGGACCCTCCTTCCATAAAAATAATTCATCTATGTAAGGTCCTTTCCTTAATCAAAGGCCTATATGGGATGCTTCCAAGGACATCAAGGGACACCCGAGGTGCTTAAGATAAAACCTCACCCATTTTTTGTTATCCCTAGTCCATTTCCCAAGGCATTTCTAGATCTAATATACTTATACTTCCTTTGATAAGAAATTTTTATGTTCCTCCTAGGACATATGTGGTAAACCTAAGTAGTACACCTACGTGGTACACTCATGTGGTACACCCATGCGGTACACCTATGTGGAATACCTATGTGGAATACCTGTGTGCACCACCTACGCAATCCATATTTGAAGGACTATTCTAATCCACCTATGGAGGAGGGGCCTATATTTTCATGGTTACCTTCTTTGAAAGGGAACAAGTTGAAACCTCCGCAAAAACCTCCTGACATATGAAACATTTGGGAAATACACATTAGTGTGTATCCCATTTGGGTTTGTATTTATACAGTCATAGGTTTCACACAGTTTCCTTATAAGGTATTTAGGATCCATGGGGTGTCTATAGGTTTTTATATATATATTCACATGGACCCTTACCCTAGAGGCAGTTTTGGGAAGTTCCAAGTTTGGAAGATTAGGGTTTAGACCATGTACCCCTTCTCGTTTCTAAGGCTCAGAACCACAATTCCTTAGTAGGGAATGTACGATTTAAACCTACATTACTTTTCGACATATAAAAATTCTCCCTCATATACTAGGATCATTTTTAGGGAATCCATCATCGAGTAAACCCCTATCCTTTCAAGTTGGGCCAAATGGCCTTCATTTTCTTTTTTACATAAAAGTGTTCATTTATCCATGCCCTCTCCCACCTTTTCCCCTACTTCATTCATAGTATGCCCAACTTCTTCCATCAGTGATGGAGAAAGTGTATGGTTTGTTGAATCTTTCACAACATCTTGTTTCTCACACCAATCATGACTCATGTGGGATTAGAGATTTTGGATGGGTACCAAATCCACACAATCCACCTCCCTACATAAACTATGAGAACTCTGATTCCTATCATAATTAGGATGAATATTAATAATAAACCTAGGGCCCGAGATTGCTGAAAATCCTCATCAGGAGTTCAACCCCAACTCCCTTAATCTAGGAATCCTCCTTGGATTTACACCCCCGAATAAATCCCTCCTTATTCTCCATGACCAAGGACATCTCTCATGGATACTATTACAAGGGTATCCTCATTAGGAGTATCCCACAACCTAATTCACTCAAAGGGACATATTCCCATTCAAGACTTATTGAACTATATGGGAGTTGATTCCTACCTGAGTGGGATACGTAAAAAGCCTATCGGATGTTCAAACCCAACACTCCAATTCAACTTTGTTCTACCAAGGCCATATTCCCAACATGGTATAATCCAAATTGAAAACTCATATCCTTTACAAGTTCCTTCGAATTCATATACATAAGTCCCACACCAATCTTTGACAAAGCACCTTCCACATAGATGTCCTTACTACATGACATTAAACTGTATGGTTAGGTCCTTATCACAGAACCTTAAAATGTATAATGTGTACCATTAAGCGGCACTAAAGCTGTGAGGGTTATTATTCCTTCTATAAGGATATGTTGGTAGCCCATTTATGGGTTTTATCCCAACATCAAAACCACTTTTTTCTACATGGATGACCATAAATTCTAGAGTGCCCCACTAAGTGAATTTAAATCCAACATCATCATAACAAAAAAAAATTATCTCAAATTAGTATTTGAGAGGATACCATTGATGGATAAACTGAAATACATATAGATATCACTATTGAAGAAGAACCTCTAAGATGTAAAGATGATTCTAAATTATATACATCCTAAATAATTGATTGAAAATATACAAGGGGATCTTATATTATATATGGTAAATCAATAAAGATTCATGAACATATCTTAAATCTATAAGAGCATCCCAGAATAAGCAATAATTTCCCTAAAAGGGTGTGATGAGCCTGACCCCCCTTCCTCTTGACCAATGTGAGTCGTTAAGTTTCATAGGTAAAAAAACCAAACTAATGTATGACTTTGGAATACAGGTCCCTTTGGATACATAACTATTGGATGTTTCTAGTTCTATAAATAAATCCAATGGAAACCATCTAGGGGTAGTGATTCCTAATCATAACCCACACTCTAGGGGAAACAATCATTAAGCTTTGTATTACTATCTTTTTGTTATTATTTATAAATTATTTTTTTTATAGTCACTACACAAAAATTCCATAAAGTGTGTTTTTTATTTTGGCCTTGTATTGTATGAAATTTCATGTGATGGGAGGGTTTATTTTTAATGACATGACTTTTATTGGTGGATTCTTTTAATTGAAGGATATTAATGTTAATAAATCACATATATTTATATACCATCAATTCCAATCACCAACCCATATCTTATTGGTGGAATGATTTCGGGGTCACTATATCTTTCACTTCAATCCATTAGAGGATGTAGTGGAGGGAGGATCTTCATATGGTGGTATCATAACTTTTCATTGATAGATATGATTGTGATTATAGATAGGCATTGGGGAGGATTGTCAGGTTTGGTAGGAAAATAATGCTAGTTTAACTTATTATATGATATAATATTGGTTTATTAATCATGTTTTTTCTATAATCCCCATTTAGGGAGCCTATAAATGTTTTCCACATGTCATATGTGTATCTAGCTAGAGATCCTTATTTGTTTCCGGATGATGTTGTTTTGAATCATGTGCAAATATATCACCACCAAATTAAAGTTGATGAATATTATTGATGGAGGAAGACTCTTTGAGAGTATGAGGGAAATACCCAACAAAATTATAAAGGATGTTCATTATATTAACAGATTAAGTATTATATGGAAGATATAATGAAGTATTTAATAATGAAATTTTCTTAAAAGAAACACTAGATTTCATTGTCAATTATGAATGCTCTGTGGGGACAGTCAGATGTGGTGGTTATTATTAATTTTGTATAGAGACGCATTATTGACATTTATTAACATTACATAACTTTTAAAAAATACATAAGAAATTACACAAATAGATTCATGAAGACCATACTATTCTAGTGCCTTTGGAAACACGGAATCAAAATAACATTCACATAAATTAGAAACATTATCTTTCATTAGGTTCTTCTGGACCAACACCCTTCTTAGACACTTCAAATATAAAACATATCTTCATAACCTGGTTATTAAAACATAAAAAAGGGTTGAGATTAAATGCTCAGTAAGGGTGTACATAGGTTAGATGTATGCATAATCATGAGCATAAGGGTGTGATAACATGATCATGAAAGGATAAGTTCATACCCTTCATATTAATGATCATATACATGAACCATGGATTATGGTTTAGAATTTTTTAAGACATGAGTAATAAGGAAATATAAAACATAAGACATGATAAAACCACTTTTGAATCATACATGGAATTTGGGAAGACATGTATACATATAATATTATTTTCGTAGTAGCCAAGTCATCACTTCCAAAATCATCATGGTAGTATAGTTTCACCCCCATACCATCTTGGTAGTTATGGTTCAATACCATGGTCATCATGGTAGAATGAGTTCAATCCTAATACCAACATAGTAGTCATGGTTCAGTCCCATTTCCATATTAGTATTATAGGTTCATTACTATGTCCCTCATTTTCTATCTAATGAGATATAAATTTTTTCCCAATGCATTAGGGGGATATATAGGTCTCACACATCTCATAATGAAATCATACATAAATGTTCTAAAAGATCATAAATAATGATATGATAAACCATGAAATTAAATGGGTATTATAAACATATAATAATATCATATCATATGGAAATAGGTAGGCTTCATAATCATTTTTTCATAAACATATCCCATGAAAATATAACTATATAATGTTAATCTGGTTTTGTAAACATCATTCTATAATAATAAAATCCATTTAGTGAAAAAATATGTATAGAAACATTGAATAAATTCCCCATAAAGTAATCATTAACACCAATGGATGTTATCATAGATGGGAACATATTTACAGATCTTTTAAAAAAATTCTCGAGGAAAATATAATTTCTTCTTTGAAAAAATGACTTTTATAACATAAAATATTTTGAAATCATTTTTCATTGAAAATAACTTTGAAAAAAATAAAGAATGAATTGAAAACATTAAATTATTTTTTAAAATACTTATCAATTTAAAAGTATTATTAATGATCTTTATAAAACATTTTTTAAAACATTTTCAAAAACATGATTTTTGAATATAATAGATTTCCAACCAAAGAGAGAGGAAGACATTTTTTACATAAAAAAATTAACTAAAGTATGAAAGTGTTGAATAAATGGTAATAACACATGATGGTATATGTAATAATTACATTATAATTAATCTCATGATTATTATTGAGATACAGATCAAAATATTTTATCAAAGGTATCATAAACATAAACAATCTTGAAAATCGATGAGATTGTCTCAATAAACTCTTCTAACATGGTAACTTGGGATCATACACTCCATGTAACAAAAGGAAATCATATGAAGAATAAAATATCATTAAAATAATAATATTAATTATATAAAATGTTAAAATTAATTACATAGACCTCTAAATAGAGTGTTGGTGCATAACAAAACATGAGTCTCAAAAGTAGGAAAATTGAGACAAAAAATTCTTACAGATTTCGTAACATTTGAAAAATAAACCCCATGAATGAAATTTCATAAAATTGATACTTTTACAACCATAAATATATGAAATATACACCTAGAAAAAAATTGTGGGCATTACGGTCACCACACACTAGGAAAGAGTGGAAAACATAGCATGTATCTAACAGAAATAAAGAGTCAGATGAAATCCCATTACCTTGAGTCTTGAATCTGGTCATACTCTCTCAAAAAACATATATAAAAAATATAAATTTGTTATATATATTTTACAGAACTATATAATTATATCTAATTCCATATTTTTTTTACTATGACCTTATATTATCTTCTTTTCAAGGATCCTATGTTAAGGTTTCACTTCAGGTAATATTCACCTTGTTCTTCGCATGCATCTTAAATTGTAATATCATTAGTCTTTATACTTATATCTTGATTCCATAATGTGAAAAATTATTTAAATACATGTATATATAGTATATTTTTATAATAATAATATATATAATATATACCTATGAAATGGAAAACATCGCTCATGGAAATGGTAGGTCGTATGTTCGTATGAACACAATTTTCGTTTAATTATCGTGTTGGGAGAAATAATGTAAAATAAATATATGTATATGTATATATCATTATTAAATTAGTATTAATAAATCATATATATAATTAATATTCACTAATACCATCGTTAAAATAATCCTTCTAGCGTGTGAACTAATTATTTCTCTTTGAGGGGGTGGTAGTCCACATTTCCTCAAACTAAATTATAGTATTTACATAATATGGAAATCATAAAGGTATGTTCTAATTAAAAATTACATAAGGTTAAAGAAATTATAAATATATTTTAAATAGTGTATATATATATATATTCCATCATAATGTTCACCTTAAGAGGTGGTAAGGAAAACTAAACATTCATTGATTAGTGAGGTGGTGATTCATCATACACATAATCAGTATGTTCATTATCCATTTGAAGGGTATGTTTATAGGTGTAGGATTAGTCCTTATAATAGAAAAACACTAGTATATTTATTAGAATGGTGTTATTATACATGCATGGATGAAGGAAAGTTGAGGGGTGGAGAAACAAAATAAAAGAAAGGACTTGAGAGAAGATGTTGCCTCTGGATTAGGTAACCCTTTTTGGTTTGTGCCAAAAGGCTCCCTTAGAATGCTTTATGCATAATTAAAGGATTCTAAATGGAAGATTTGGATGTTGGGATGTAGATTTTGTAGTTATTGGCCAATAATAATAGGTTTTATAGGGGTGTCGAAGTAGAATATGTAGTATGTTTTTATAGTGAAGGAAAAGGACTCAGTTAGAATTTTTAGAAACAAGTTTGGCGTACACATGTTCTTACCAGAAAAAGACATAAAAAACCGAAACAAACAACACTTTAATGTGTATGTATAAACTATGGATATCCAATTGGGTTTTTGAGAAGTGTATAGGTCATTTTGGCCCTTAATTTTAATGTTTAGTCCCTAATTAAGCCTAATTTGGCCTTAGTCACGGTGATTAATTTTATTCCTTTTTTTACAAATAATTTTGGACATAAATTAACGTTTTATTATTATAATCAAAATATTATAATTAATAAAATGTTTGTTGTAATTTTTTTGAAATTAAAATCATAGATGAAAAAAAATTAAGATTAATGCTAATGCCGAAGACGGGGCAAAATAACAGGTTTTTAATGTAGAAAAACGATCCAAAGTTTGTTAAGATTTTATATTAAATTTAAAATTGATATATTTAATATTTATTTAATGTGACCTTAAAAAATTATAATATCATTTAACATTAATACTTATTTAAACAAAATATTAGTTTTTAACTACAATGAAGTATTTTCACTAATCATCAAAACTGTAGTTTCTCAAAAAAATACCAAAAATTCATCCTATGATAATTTCGATGTTATAAATTAAAAAATGATGTTTTTTTATCAAATTAGATTTCTAAATGTGTTTATAATTAATTTTATTATTAAAATTTGTTCATTTGTGATAATTTTATTTTAAAACATAAAAGTACTTTACCAAAAATCATATCATCCAATATCAATATGTTTTATTTATATGAAAAAATTTATAGAAAACATTTTATAGGTAGTTATTACTTTTAATATTATTATGTTTAGTAACCATGTTATAAATATTTCATTTGAAAAATTATATCACTAAAATGATGTTTCATAGAAACTCTGTGTTGCGTGTAACGTATGCTAAGTCTGTGTTGCGGGTAACGTACAACAAGTTGATGCTTGTTGTAATATACACAAATATGGTTCCATTTGAAAGGAATGTATGTGTTAATGAATTTCGCGACCCAAATTAATATTAAATATATTTGGAAAAAGGTCCATAAAAACATGGATACTCATGCTTCATCATATCCTAATGTTCACACATATATTCCTTTAACTAGTTATTTCTCAACAAAACTTTGACCTGGCGAGTGGTCTTATTTTGTATAACATTCTATGACGGGTCCCGAATTTCAATTGGTTATTCGTTGTAAGATATATCATACTCCAACGGTATGACCAATGATTTCAGTACATGTGAAGGTTTAGGTATTTAATTCCTCAATAGAGATACATATAACACATCATGGACTTGAGAGAGATTTGGAGGATGTTTCATGTAATAGGATACTACAATGAAATGATCAATAATATAATAGGTATCAATATACCAAGGTATTATTTTAGCTTTCTTCAAAAATCTCATAAATTTCTACCAGGGGAGATAGGTAGAAATACTTTTTCACTAACATAAAATTATATATCACAATAATGGTAATCAAATTAACATTTTTTCTGACATTGTTCTTCCTTGATATGCAACTGAATGATTCTAACCTTCTCGATAATTTTGTTATTGATCTATGGTCCCTCTAGATTTATTATCCAACTTCATCCTAGCACGTTGGACCTTTAAATTTATTCCCTTTAAGGAATTAATAAGGTTCCATATGAATTCTTGAGTGAAATATATTTGTTTATAACAACTCATCTAGAAGAATGTGTTTATCCCAACCAAATTTTAAATCAATAGAACAAGATCTCAGCATATCCTCTAGGGTTTGAATTATTCTTTTAGACTGACCATCTATCTCAGGATGATAAATAGTGCTAAAACTCAATTATGTGTCATGTTCTTGATGAATTCTTCACAAGAACATTGAGGTGAACCTTAGATCCAAGTATGATTCAATATAATGTGGTACTCCATAAATCCATTCCACTTCCTTAATGTAATTCTTGGAAAGTCAATCTAGAGAGAATTATTCTCTAATAAAGATGAAGTGTTTTGACTTAGTAAGGTTTTTGACTTCCACCCATATAGCACTAAACCCTTTAGAGTTTTGGGTAGTCCAATGACAATAAAGATAGTGATTTTCTCCCACATACATTTTTTGGGGGTAATATATGCAACATCACCTTTGTCTTTTGTCTTCCAGCCTTAACTTATTGCAATATCAAGCACCGAGATACAAAATCTGTGATATCTCTCTTCATGGAATCCCACTAGAAGTACACATCCAATTCCTTATACACCTTCTAATTTCTTGGATGGATAATGAATGAAGAACTATGTGATTCATCCAATTGATCCTCTAAATTCGGAATGTGAGGAACATATACATGGTTCCTGAACCTCATCATTCCATCCAGATAAAGGATAAACTCATGAACATTTTTGAATTTCATTTTTAGCTCTTCATCTTCCTTCTGTGCCTCCTTAATAATTACTTAGATAGAGGGATGCACATTCATTTGATAAAGATATTATTTTTCCCCTTCCTTCATCATATCTACATCCATACTTTTTAAATATAGAAATATTGGATCTTTTGGGATCTTCATTAGGGAAAGGATAACATGATCTTTCCGACTCAAAGCATCGACCACCTTGTTCTCTTTCAAAGTGTGGTAATGTATAGTGCAACCATTATACATTATAAACTCTAACCATCTACTATGTCTCATTTTAAACTCATTATGTTTGAGTATATATTTAATACTTTTATTATCAGTATATATATCACACTTTTCTCCATAAATACAATGCATCCATATCATTATTGCAAAAAATACTACTGTTAACTCCAAATCATGAGTTTGGAAATCTTCCATGAATCTTCAATGGTCCTGAGGAATAGTATATAACAATTTCATTCTACATAATAACATATCCCAATCCCTTCTTGGATGCACCATTGTAGATTAAAAACCCTTCTCCAATATAGGGAAATGTAAGCATAGATGAACTAACCAACCTTTTCTTTAGTTACTTAAAATTTTCCTCAAATTCCCCTTTATAGAGGAACTTGAAACCCTTCTAAGTTAACATGGTTATAGGATTAGATAGTCGAGAGAAGTTATCCAAAAACCATAAATAATATCATGTTAAACCCAGAAATCTATAGATCTCAGTCATCATTATTGGTCTAGGAAAACATTCAGGAGACTATGTCTTTGATGGATTCACTACTATACCATCTCTTGAGATTATAAGACCAAAAAATGAAACAGTTTTCATCCAAAATTCATCCTTTGTAAATTTTTCATATAGATTCTTCTTACATAGGGTCTTTAGTACAATTATACAATGATATTCATGTTCTTCCTTTCCCATTTAATAGATAATAATATTATCTATAAATACTACCACAAACAAATTGAGTTAATCTCTAAAGAATCCATTTAAAAAATCCATCAAGATAGTAGGGGAATTAATAAGAAAAAATAACATCACTATATATTCATAGTGTCCATAGCTTGTATGGAATATGATGTTGTAAAATCCACTTTATTTACCCTTAGTTGATGATATGCAGAATAAAATTCAATATTGGAAAAGTACTGAGCTCTACATAGTTGATCAAATAAGTCGTCATAATGGGGAAGATGATACTTTTTCATGATACTTATCTTATTCAACTCCCAATAATCAATGTAGAGTCATATTGATCCATCTTTCCTTTTCAAAAAAAGAACTGATGCACCCCAAGGTAACACACTTGGCCAAATGAATCCCTTATCAATATTTTTTTGGAGTTTTTTCATCAATTAGTAAAACTAAATCGAGGACACTCTATAAGGGTTCTTTGAAATTGGTGGGGAAATGGGTTGGAGTTCTATTGATAAATCAACTTCATATTTTGTTGGAATACTAGGAATCTATTCTTGGAATACATCTAAAAAATCTCAAACAATTGGAATATCATCGATGTTGATTCTCACCAAAACCATTTTAGATAGAAAAACATTTTGAATGGGAATTAAGATCCATACATTGGATGTAATCTCCATAGGAAATTCATACATATCATCACATAGATAAATGATCATAGAATGGTTTGAAATATCAAATGTAACATTCCTTACAAGAATATTGATGTGGTATTTATGCAGTTAAATTAAATAAAATACTAAGATAACATCAAATTCAACCAAAGGAAGAATGAAAAGATTTGCAGGAAGTACATTCCCACAAGCATCAACAAGAAAGAATCATAGACATGAGATGAAAGCATCATAACATTAGGGGGTTTCACTGGTAATTCAACATATTATTTTTTTGGAGGAGTCATAACACCCATAGATAATTATTTAGATATGAAACAGTGGTTAGATCTAGATTTAAATATGACATTAGAATTTCTAGAGTGGATGGTATGTTTACCTTTCATCACATCATTATCGCACCCCTCATCAGAACGAGCTATTAGAAGATATTTCCCCTTGTCCCTTAGCTTAAGAGGTTACTGAAATCGATCATCATCACCAGCCCTTAGGTTTTAGAATTTAATATCATAATTCTTATTCTCTTTAAACTTTTATCAAAAAATCATTTGAGGTTCATTATGTGATGTTTTTTCATCATTTACAACATTAACTAGCTTCTACTTATCACTTCACCGATTAATTTCCCAGTGACCTTAATCTCCTCACATAAAACATTTATTACACCCATTAAGGAATTTTCCTCCATGATTCTTCACACACATATAGCATAAATTAAAATAACATATTATTTTCATCATGGTTTTTATATTTTCCTTTATAATTCTTCTTATTCTTTTCAAAACCTAGAGATTGATACATCACTCCAACCTACATTTAAACCTTGATTTCACAATGAAAAATCACTTCATATAAACTAAAGTCTCTTATGTTCAAAACCATTTAAAGATATGTATTTAAGCCACTACCATATCATCTTTAAATTCTTTTTGGATGATAATTCATGAATCATACCTCGCAAGTCTCGTGAAATTTTCCACATAGGTACTAACAGATTCATTATCCATTTACTTCAATTTATGGAAATCATTCTCCATATTGGTATGAAGAATATGGGGAATGTACTTATTGAAAAATAGGTTCTTGAACTTATCACATTCCATGGATTCCATTTCATCTTACCGCCTCATATTCTGGATTTGAGTCCACTATTTATCTTATTCGCCTTTTAACTGGTAGACATCCAGAACTAATTTTTTATGCATCGAACCCTGATGAATGGAGAATGTCATTTTAGTGATACTGATCCATTGTTTATAAAGAAGTGGATCAGAAGAACCTCTGAAATAAGGTGGGAATTGCCTCATGAAAGACTCAACATAATATTGTTCCAACATTTTCTCATTTGGGAGTCCAACATGATTCATAGCTTGAAAATGTTGTGTGAGCATAGAAATAAGATTTTACATTCTAGATCCTATATAATTCAGCTGTGTAGGAGGAAGATATTTTCATTTTCCATCGAAATTTCTATTAACTCAGTTCCTTTAGTTTCCTGGCATTGCCTAAAAACAAAAGCAAAAAGTATGAAATTGATATCATAATGAGGCACCACAAAATCATGAAAAATAACTTACGGGATTTTTATCTTATGACACCTTCCAAAATCTAGAACACCATATTTTTATACATGGTTATTCATTGAAAACTTATATTTAAATAATTCATGATGGTTCATGAAGATTTTGTGAATTTCCAAAGCATATCCCTCAGGAGTTTCAAAACAACTATACAAGAAAGGCCCGTTTTCATGTGCCAAATTACCCCAAGTAAGGCCTAAAACATCTTATTGGATTTGATATGCCTAGTAATATCTCTATAAAAGACACATCCAATTTTAGTATCCAGAGGACAATTTATTTTTAGGAAACCACTCACTCTATCATTTACCAAAATTCCATGACATTTTTCTAAATGTTAACTCAATCTAATACATATCCTCTTACACACCCATAGGGTTATATCTAAGTTTTTATGATCCTAGTTTCAAAATTTTAACTATAATTTTCTTTGATACCAACTATAATGTCATATTGTTTACATACATTAACAGTACATAACTTTTTCAGAATACATAAAACATTACACAAATAGACGCATGAAGACTGTACTTGTCTATTATGTTTGGAAACATAGAATAAAAAAACATGTAGATAAATGATTTCCATTATCTCCTACTAGGTTTATCTTGAAAATTTCCCTTTTTAGAACCACCATAAATAATTCATATCATTATAACCTAGGGAAGGAAACATCAAAAGGGGTGAGCTTAAAAGTACAGTAATAGTAAATAAGGGAGAAATGTATGCATAATAATGAGCATAAGGGTATGAGATCTTGACCATGAAAATATAATATCATAAAATGAATATCAAATATCATTTACATGAATCATGGAATAAATCTATCCTATAAATAAGACACGAATAATAAAGAAATAGAGGACAAAATCCATGAAATCAAAACTTATGAATAAAAAATCCAATTGTGGAAGACACATAAGAATATAATAATATTTCCATAGTAGTCTATGCATCAATTCCACGACCATGTTTTTATTATAGGCTCAATCAACATACCATCTTAGTGGTCATGGTTCACTTCCATGGCCTTCATTGTAGAATAAGTTCACTCCTCATTCCATCTTGTTAGTCATGGTTCATTCCAATTACCATATTTTTAGTAAATGTTCATTCCCAAGACAATATTAATCTATATCATGAGATATTAATCATTACCAAATGAATTGTGGAGAGATATAGGTCTCATCAGTCTCACAATGATATCATACATACATGTTCCACAATATAAAAAATATTAATATCATTACCCCTGAAATTTAATTGGTATTATAAGAATGTAATCATGTCATAACCTATAAAAAGTGAAAGGTTTTATAATCAATTTATCCTAAATATAACCCCTAAATATAAGCGGGTTTCAAATTTATATAACCCGTGAATGGGAAACATGTTCCATAAATATCATTACATCAAAAAATATTCCATTTAGAGAAAAAATATGAAAATAATAATTGAATAAATTACTCATAACGACATGAGTGAAACCAATGGATATTAAAATATAGGAAAGAAATTTTGAAAGATCTTTTAAAAACATTCCTTGAGGAAAATATCCTTTCTTCTTTGAAAAAAAATCTTTTTATAACATAAAATCTTTTGAAAACCTTTTTGAGTGAAAATAGCATTGAAAACATATAGAGTAAGAATTTTAAACAATATAACATTTTTCAAAATAATTTTCCCTTAAAAAAATATCATCAAAAATATTTTAAAATATTTGAAAACATTTTCAAAATCAATTTTTTGAATATAATAGATTTCTGATCAAAGAGAGAGGTAGTCAGATTTTACCTAAAAATAGCATCTTTAGTACAAAATATTTTAAATAATGGTACAAACACATGAGTATATATGGAATAAATATATGATAATGAAACTCATTAGTATTCTTTAATGATGGTTCAAAATATTTTATCAAATTAAGCATAAATATAAGGAATCTCAAAATGTGATTATATTGTGTCAATAAAAACATATAACTTAGTAAATTGGTATCATATAGTCCATGAACATAACTGTAATTACATGAAGCATAAAATATCAGTAAAATAATTTTCTTAATTTTATAAAATTATAAATTGAAGTATATGAACCTCAAAAAATATTTTAGGTGCATAACAAAACATAAGTCTCCAAGAAGGAAAATTGAGACAAATGATTCTTAATTATTTGGTAACTTTTGAATCTTAGACCCCATGAATGAAATTTCATAAAATTGACATTTTTATGTCCATAAATTTAGTTATAATATTCATTTAATACAATCATGTTTAATAAATTCACCACTCAAACTAAAATAGTGGCAAACATAGCATGTATCACACGAAAATAAAAAGTTAGATGAAATATCCTTACCTTGTGTCTTGAATCTCGCCGTACTTGCTCAAACCACCTGTAAAATAAAAATTAAATTATTATAAATATTTTATAAAAACATTAAATTATATTTAATATCATATATTTTTT
Organism: Viscum album; assembly: GCA_963277665.1. Lineage (NCBI taxonomy): Eukaryota > Viridiplantae > Streptophyta > Magnoliopsida > Santalales > Viscaceae > Viscum > Viscum album. The sequence continues at coordinate 882,296,472 of OY728132.1, forward strand.
ATTATGAAACTATATCAACCGCTTGCTAACGATCTTATGTTAAGGTTTATCTTCGATTGATACTTGTTTTGTTTTTCGCATGTGTCTTAAATTTTTATGACATTGGTACTTATAATTATTTCATGATTCCATAATGTGAACCATAATTAAATATAATTTATATAGAGTATATTTGTTTTATAATAATCTATAGAATATATATGTATGAAATGGAAAACATTGTTCATGTAGAGGGTAGGTCGTACGTACGCATGACCACAATTTCCGTTTAATTCTCATGTTGAGAGAAAGAAAGTAAAAGTCATATATGTATATATATATATATATATATATATATATATTTCATTATTATAGTATATTTATCATATAATATATATCATATATATTTAGTAATACCAATATTAATATAATCCATGTAGTGTATGAACGAATCATATCACTTTGAGGGGGTGGTTGTCCACACTCCCAGAAACGAAATTATTGTATTTACATCAGATGGAAAACATAAAGGTATGTTCTAAATAAAAATTACATAGGATTAAATACATTATAAATATAATATATATCATAAAAAAAATATTTCCTGTCATAATTCCCATCCCGATAGCTGTTATGGAAAGTGAACAATCGTGGTGTAGTGAGGCGGTAGTTCACTATACACATAAATATTATGTTCATTATCCATTAGATGAAGGTGTGTGTAAGTGTAGGTTGAATACTTAGAATAAAAAATACTAGTATATTGAGTATAATGGTGTTTTTCAAAAATATTGGATAATATAAAGTGGAGGGGTTGTTTCCCTTGGAATTCGGGGATGACCTCCTGGATGGGAGATTCAAACGTTCTGATCGATTTCTAGTGGGTTTGTTCGTAGAACCGGAAACATCCAATGATTCCACATCCATTTGGACCTACTTTCCAAAGGTAGGCGCTCATTAGCTTGTGGACTGATGAGGCTTAGGAATTTTCATTGGTCGAGAGGATGGGAGGTCGGACTCATCACACCTTTTTGTGGGCAATTATTGTCTATTCCGAGACTCTCTTTATAGATTTAAGTTATGTTCATGAATCCTTATTACATTACCAAGTATAAAATGAGATTTTCCTTCAATTTTGACAATCAATGATTAAATATGTAAGAAATTTAGAGAATCTTTTATATGTATTCGAGGTTCTTCATCAATAGAGAATCATCTATATCTATTTAGAGATTCTTGGTCAATGTTAACCTTCAAAACATTCATATAAAAGTATCTTGGTCATTATGATGACCAGGCTGGTTTTAAGGCCACTCAATGAGGCACTTGAAGTTTATTTTCATTTAGAAGGATATGAATTATTTTAGAGTTGGGATCGAACCCATAGATGGGCTACCTACGTATCCTTTTTTTGGAAAAGGAATCAGAACCCACGTAGTTAGAGTAAGGGTATGATGTTTATGATTGATGGCTCAAAGAAGGATGTCACACATACTTTTACACTCTAAGATCACATGAGTCATGCTCGGTGTGAGAAACAAGAGGTATTAGTAATAATTAGACGATTGTGCCATGAAAGATGCAATCATAAGAAATGGTGTGGGGCTTATGTATGTATTACTGCCCAGATAAATGAAGGTTATGATTTACTTTAGGAAGAAAATCCAGGAACAGGGTCCATAAAGGTATATGTGCTTCATGGAGATTTGAATACTCTAACTTGGGACTTATTCCTGAAAAGGATACCCAAATCAGGAGAGGATTGATAACTGGGTTTTACTCCTGAGAAGAAATCCCAGATCAAACGTAAATTAGGACTGGTTAAAGAGAATTTAAGGGACGTGGGGCTTATTCCTAAAAATGGAAGCCCAATATTATGACTGGGACTTATCCCTGAAAAGGAGACCCAGGTTAAGGGATTTATGACTGAGACATATTCCTGAAAAGGAAGCCCATGTTAAGGATTAAGGTTTGGGGCTTACTCATGAGGAGGATTCCCATATTTGAGACTAGGGCTTACTCTTGAAAAGGAAGCCCAAATTAGAGGATCTGGGGCTTACTCCTAAGAAGGATGCCCATATTTGAGACTGAGGCTTACTCCTGAAAAGGAAGCCCAAATTAGAGGATCTGGGGCTTACTCCTAAGAAGGATGCCCAAACAATTAAGGGACTTGGGGCTTATTCCTGAAAAAGGAAGCCCAAGATTAGGACTGGGACTTATTCCTGAAAAGGAGAACCAGGTTAGGGGACTTGGGGCTTATTCCTGAGAAGGAAGTGCAAAATTATGACTGGGACTTATTCCTGAAAAGGAGACCCAAGTTAAGGATTCTCTCATCTTAAAGGATGAGGTTGAATGAATGAACTCTCCATATTTAGTGACATAAGGATATTTAAATCACTAGGTTTTGAGATATATTCTACAGAATTTCTTTCAGATAAGGAAGTCAAATCAAGAATTCATGCCATAAATGGCTTTGAAGAGTGTCTTGAAGACTGAATCTTGAAAAGGAATGGTATATTGGATTAAGAGGGGTGAAATGGGCAAGAAAGGCACCCAAAAGGGAAGGGGCGCGCAAGTCTTGGAAGGCGAGAAAGTATTGCGGGGGCGCGCAAGTATTGTTCGCGCAAATATACCTACGCAACATGTAGTGTACTTGCGTGATGGTCAACCAGAATTGAAATACTTGAGCGACTCTTTATTAAATCCTTTAAATTCTCTTGAGGTTCTTTCAGAAAAGGGACGCGCAAGTTCCATCGAAGGAATAAGGCGGCACGCAAGTGGGACCACTTCCCTTAAGGGCTGGCCACTTAGGCGCGCAAGTGTTGAAGAGTTTCAACACTTAGGCCTTCCTTCCTCTCTTTAGATCTTCCGTTATAGGGAATAAATTACCTTAGAAGTGTTCCAGAAGATTTGAGAAGATACTTGGGCATCGGGAGCTTCAATCCGAGTTTCTCGAAAAATATCCTCTCGAATGGGGGGCCCACAGGGTCTATTTATAGGCAGGAGAAGACCCCGGGCTGTAACGACCCGAAATTTTTAAATAAATTTTGTTTCCTAATTTTATGTGTTATTGTTATACTCAACAAAAATGTTTCATTTGGTAACATGAGTATAATTAAAATGAGACTGTTGGGTTTTGACTGTTATTTGACCATTGGTCAATATGACCGCTGGAAACTAAATGTTTTGACTATTGTCTCTAAATACAAGAAATCTTGGTTAATTAATATAGAAAAAAGATTTGATGGCCTCACCCAGTAGTCTTGGACCGATCGAAGCCCATCTAACAGAACTTGGGAAGGAGGTAGCACCACTGGGCTTTGCTCTGGACCAAACCCAAGCTGAACTTCATCGTATAAAGCTAGAACAGGATCGCCTTCGCGAGAAGTTCAAACTGATAGAAATTACTACTCGTGCGATGTTGGCCGAGCCTCCCTCGGATTCTCTCACCTTAGCACACCTTACACTTAGGTCCTATGCTGGTGTGATAAGGGGCTATGTAAGGGGACCGTAACTGTCTTGTGTAATCCTTTGTTTTAAATAAAATTTCGATTTCTTTTATGAATTTTCAAATGACCGGATAAATATAGTATGCAAATTTTTGATGATTTTTAGAAAAATGATATTTTAAATATGTTTATTTAAACCCTAAATAATTAAAAATGTGTAATGATTTCCAAAAAATGGTCTTCTGCAATTATGTTCAGTACTAAATTTAGAGTTTAATAAGATCAACATGATTTTTGATGAATAGTAAATTATGAATCGTGATTTTATGATTAGGATTAATAATGTGTCCAAATGGATTAGTAATCTCACTTAAAGAAAGTATTAAAATAAGCTAGGCACTTTGATTAAGTAATGTGATTCAATAAAATGGTTAAATAACGGTTTCACAAATTATTATTCAAGTATTAGTTTTTTCTGATGAATAGTGTTTTTTAATTAAAAATTAAATTAAAAATAATTAGAAAATTATTTTTATAAAAATGAATTTATTTTTGAACTCAGAGCTTCGATATTATGTTATGGTAATTTTTGGGGATTTTTCTGAAAAAAATGAATTTTCGGTGAATAATATATTTATTTAAAAATAAAATTCAAAATATTTAGAAAATTATTTTTATAAAATGGAGTTCATTTTTGAAATCATAGTATTGATATTTTTTTAATGTGAAATTTTGGGATTTTTCTGAGAAAGTTGAATTTTCAGTGAATAGTAAAAATACAGTTTTAGGGTTTCGGTATGTTTAATGACATCATAACTGTGTCATGATGATATCATGAGATCTTTTAAGGGTTGGCCGAACAAGGGTGATGAATTATTGTTTTGGGGGCCCCATGTGGCCTAACTCCTTGATAAATGCCAAGATAGAGCACATGGGTTTGAGAAAAGCACATGTAAGGTGTCCCTTGGCCATTAATGCCTTGTCCCCTCACTTTCCCTATAAATACCCACCCTTTCCTCCTTTATTTTTCACTCACAACTCTTCCCCAACGAAGTTCTGGTCTCCTTACCTCCCAAGGAGTCCTCCCAAGGTGCCCCCAAGCACTCAAGGTCCAAACCATTGAGTTTTAAGAGTTACGTTTTAAGGTAAGGGATCCGACCTCTCTCTTTCTTTTCAAGTAATCTCTTTTATGTCATTTCTTTTATACTCTAGGTTATTATGTTGGAGGATGTTCTTTTATATTCATCCTAAATCCTATTTCATGTTCATATGATGAGAGACCCCCCCTTTCTCTCATCAATTCATTTTAAGAATGTTTAAGTGGCGTCGTTAGGCTGCCGAATTTTTAAGGGATTCTTTCACCTTCCTCGTTTTCAAGTTCTATTTTCATTCAAGTCTTTCATGTTCCTTTTTATTATGTTGGGGTATGATCTCTAAATTTATCATACTGATATTTTATGATCATATGATTAGAGACCCCATTTGATCGCTTCAATACAGTATTTTGAAGTTTTAAGTGGCGCCGTTAGGCTGCCGAATTTTTAAGTGGTTCTTCACCCTTCTCGTTTTGATGTTCTACTTTCATGTCAATTATTTCAAGTTCCTTTTTGTTATATTGGGGTATGATCTCTATATCTATCATACTGGACTCTTATGTTCATATGATGAGAGACCCAATTTGATCACTTCAATTCAGTATTTTGAAGTTTCAAGTGGCGCCGTTAGGCTGCCGAATTTTTAAGTGGTTCTTCACCCTTCCCGTTTTGAAGTTCTACTTTCATGTCAATTATTTCAAGTTCCTTTTTGTTATGTTGGGGAATTATCTCTATATCTATCATACTGAACTCTTATGTTCACATGATGAGAGACCATATTTTATCTTTTCAAATCATTTTTGTTGATGTTTAAGTAACGTCGTTAGGCTGCCGAACTTTCATAAGAGAAATCTAATTTTTTTCTTCCTTCCATGTTTTTCATTTCAAATGGTATGTCCTTGAAATTTAATTACCATGATCATGTATCCTTCTTATTCTGTCCATGTACTATTTTATGGGTCATTTATGAATGTTTGACCCATTTTACCTCTCTTTTAATGTTTTCTAAAACCTCGGAACATTGCCGTTATGCTGCAGAATTTCTGTCTCAAAATGTCTATCTCTTTTTCAAAAGTTCTTTTATTTTATTAAGTTAATACTCAAAGCTCTTTCTTCTAAAGTTGTATTCACATATATACCAAAATTTTCTATTTTAAATTCTGGGATTTACATACATGAGACCCACCTTCTTTTTCTGTGGGTTTTAAAGTGATATAAAGATCATGTCTTTAAAGCAGTTTTTAAAAAGTTATGATTATGAAATGAAACCAATTTCTTTTATGATATATGGGTTATTTATGAAATGTTTGATGATGATATATTTTGCACACATGATAATAAAGGCAAATTTAAGGGTGCGCCCTGATAGCGCTCCAATGCATTGGGTAATGATGTAACCACTAGAGATTACAATTTTCACGATACCATGGTGAATAACCTTGGTAATTTTAAAATGACACCTTGGGGATGGACCTTGGTGATATGTTTATGATTGTCTATGTTAAATGATTTATCCACATCTTCATGTTATGGAAAAGTTTTATTTTTATTATGATATGCCTCATGATTTCATTTTCATGCCTTAAAGTTATTTTCAGGACTTTATTGATGTATCTCAAGTTCATATGTAAAATGTTTCACTTGTTTCCCTTGCTGGGCCTTCTGCTCACCCTTCCTTTTGATGTATGTCCCCAGGTTATGAGATGCAGTAATGAGCCTAGGGTGAACATGAGGAGAAGCCTTTCAAGTGTTTAAGAAGAATGTTTTTTTTGTTTCATGTTTTATGTTCCTTGTTTCCAAGACACTAAACCTTAAAGATCCTCAGTTCCGTGTAATGGAATGAAAGATATGTTATAAAAAGACGGGATTCTATACGGGCGGTTATCAATTATGTCGCGCAAGTCACTTGCGCGCCATGTTGCGTCGCGCAAGTCCACTTGCGCGACCATGAAGGAACTTGTGCGGCCTATGGGAAAAGTTTTCCTTGTTCATCCCTTTTTCGATTTTTGATGTTTTCTCCAAAGGTTGAATCACTTTGAGCTCAGATATTCCCCTTTTCTGATTTTTAGATTCTGTGACGAAAGGAGCATCAACAAAATTCCCCCATCAGAGTTGGATCCGAAGAGAAATGAGGATTTGACTCTGAGGAAATCGAATACATCCAAAAGAAAAGGGGGCGCGCAAGTCTTCAGAGCACAGATGGTGGCACGCAAGTGTGCATCGCACAGGGATACGGCCCTCGGTCATGCAGGGTCCGGCGCGTAGGGTCCCGGCCGCGTCTATAAATAGAGGGCCTCACTTCCGTACAAGCATCTGGATTTCCGGACATCATACCTTCGAGCTCTTGCCGCGTAGGTCACCTTAGCCACACATGTTGCTCTATTTTCTAGTGTTTTCCTTGATGTCGCGCTACTGTAAAGGCATTTGTAATTGCACGGTTTATACTTGGGCGTCAAAAACTAGCACGACACATGAAAACTTGCGCGCCATTTTTTAGACTTGCGCACCTTAATGCCTTATCCATTTTTTCGAAATCTTTCACAAATTTTATGAAAAATAAACCCATTTAAGAGTTAAATTTATTCAACTTTTGGGCAGATTCAATGGATACTAATGGAATTAAAACGTCTGATGAACTAGCTAGCAAGCGGATTGATGACATGATGAACATCATTGGCCATGATTACTATGATATCTGCAATAACACTCTCTCGGATTTGGCTAAGCACTTGACGAAATATCATCTTAATTTCCCACAGAGCATCTACCAACCTCTATATGGTCATGGTCACCTGCAAGGATTCAATGTTCCAGATGCAAAGAACTATACACCTGAAATGCAGTTGCGCTTCTACTCCTTCATTTTGGTTATGTTGTGCATTAGGAGCAACAACAATGGTGTGAACTTTCAAATTCTTCCTCCATGTCATTTCCTTGCAGATATGAAAATGGAAAACCCATGGGCTGAAATGTTTTCCACTACCGATTGGTGGAGAGAAGACAAACATGGTATTAGAGCAATATCTGAAAAGAGTACTCTCTCCAAATGGCTCTTTACTTCCAATGCCCCATTCTCATATCCATGTATCCATCTTCCAAGTCTTTTGGACAGAAATAGAGTCACTGTTTGATAAGCAAAAAATTTTCTCAAACCGCACTCAAGAACATCCTTTTACAATTGTTCCAAGAAGAGCTCGTATCACTGCATCTCTTATTGTATCCAGTTGAACGAATGAATTCTAGATGGCTGCTGATGAAGCTTGAGATGCCGTAAATCAATTGAAGTGTTATGTTGAAAGCCTCTTGTAATTCTTGAAAAAGAGAAGAGACTCCAGTCTGTGGATGTCCTTCTAACTCTTGTGTATCAATGAAAAACACTTTCACTTTCAATCATTTGTACCTGCATTCTTTCACTACCTGCTTCAAATTTACTTAAGCCAATCGGCTTAGTAAGCATAGTTTGATTTTTACTAGGATTAGTAAAAATAACCCTATAAACCATGAATCTTTTAATTGCTCAATGTTACCTAAATCATACAAAAATGTATATTTAGTGAGCTGGAACTTGATTTTTATTCAGAGTTCCTTTGTCTTTTGTTGGAAGTTTAAAGTCATGCATGCCAGACAAAAAGGGGATAATGTTTAAGGTCGAAATATCTTTGACCAAAATGGATTAAAAATTGATTCAATTCCTTGACAATTTATCTGAAAACATATTACCATACTCAAGTATGAAGGAAAATATGTAAACTATGGCTTAAGAATATTTGAATCCGAGGAATGATATGAAAAAGAGCTAAAAGGCATTAAAATAAGTAGTTTCCAAGAATTAAGTTACTATTATTTGACAAAAACCCGTTAGGGGGTTGAATTATGCAGGGCCACCTAAGGGAATTGGCAGCATGGTCAAATAAATAGCATCTTTCGGCTGAAAAGTCTGTTATGTGGACTATTTATGCAAGGCCACCTATGGGCACGTGCTGCATAGTCAGGCAAAAGAACTCTCAGAAATTTACTTTCATAGTGCTAAAAGCCAGTGAAAGTTTATGGAGATTCAAATTTTCTAAAGTATAGATTTTGTTGTATGCAAAGAGGTACTTGAATATGGAGAAGATATTTCCAGAAAAGATTATCGAAGAACTGGATGAATATCACTCCTACAAAGGTCTGACCCAAACGTAGGGAAAGAGAATATGGAGAGTATAAACCATAGACTTGAATACTTTCAGATCATGAAAAAGGACATGGGACAACTATGTTAAGGATGGGTATTTTTGGCAGATCCCTACATACCGTCATTTAAGACAAATAAGGACAAAAGAGGCATTCTTCCCAAGAATGTAGTTACTATTATCCAACAAACCCGTTAGGGGGTTGAATTATGCAGGGCCCCCTAAGGGAATTGGCTGCATGGTCAAATAAATAGCATCTTCCGGCTGACAAGTCTATTATGTAGACTGTTTATGCAAGGCCACCTATGGGCACGTGCTGCATAGTTAGGCAAAAGAATTCTCAGAAGTTTGACATTTTTGTGACTAAAAGTCATGAAAAGGGTTATGAAGATCTGAAAATATTTAAGGTTAGGATTATGACACATAAAGATGGGTATTTTCCAATGTATATAGAGATACATAGGTCAATGATAACCATAATCATGTTGTGTCTGGGTCCTAAATTGAAATTTTGGACTTCACTACGTATCTCATAAGAATGGGAATCAAGCCATACGTAGTTCTTGAGATGCAGTTTAATTTCGTGCAGGACAAAAGTATGAGAGATCATAGTTTAGGGTCATAGAGTTCGGACCATAATAATGAATACACATTGTGTGTTTTCATGAGGACTTTTCAGCCAAGTGACTGAAAGTGAAATTTGGGGTAGGCCCAAAAGACATGGGGCAGGATTAGAGGGATACTCGAACGTTCCTACGTATCCCATAAGGAGGGGAATCAAGCCCACATAGTTCTAGAACTACCCTTTGTACAAATTTTGTTCGTATATGTGAAGGGTGAAAGGGGACTTTAGTGAAATGATGGTTTAACCTGAGATAAAAAGTTTAGGTATTACCATGTATGCACGTAGTCTTTTGAAATGAAACATGATTGAAAAATCAATGTCAATAATAGTTCTCTCTCAAATGAGGAAATCAAAGAGTATTGTAGTTTATTATCGTACCGGACAGAAGTGTTGCATAGTTTAACGTCATATAACAAGGAAGAAAATGAATCAATGTAAAGATATTAATTCTAGGGGCGGTTTCACGAATCAACATCATATGAGATGGTGGTGAACCGATGTGAAGAGATTGTTTTTGGGCTTGAACCTTGGGAGGTTGCCTATGTACCCAACCTAGAAGGCAAGGATAAAAGTCCATGTAATTCAATTAAAGAATGAATTAATGATCAAGTTGTTCTTGGGGACAACAATCTAAATAATAATAATAATAAAAATGTTTTTGGGACATATACATGGTTAGCGGCCCAAAGAGAGTGTTACGGTTGAGGTTTTTTCTAAGCTCATGTGAGTCATACTCGGTGTGAGAAACAAGAGGTAATGACAACCTTAACAATGCATAGTTTAATGTCATATAGGACATATAAAGGGACTATGTAGTTTAACGTATTGCAGTTAGGACTATTGGTGTTGTGCAGTTTAGTGTCATGTAGCAGGGACAAAATACAGTTTAATGTCATGTAGGATGTATCAAGGAAATTCTGTACAGTTTAGCGTCATGTAGTTAGGACGATGGGGACAATAGAGTTTAACGTCATGTTGGACGAAAGGGGGACTGCGCAATTTAATGTCATGCAGTAAGGACAAAATAACACACCATTTACGTCATGTTGGACGCATTGGGGATTTTTTACACAGTTTAACATCATGTTGGACAAAAGTGTGAATAGTTTAAGGTCATATGCATGGACCGTGGATGGTGCAGTTTAATGTCATGCTGGACAGTGGTGTAGTTTAAGGTCATACAAGACCTTTGATGATTATGTAGTTTAATGTCTTTCCAGATGTATGGTACTTTTATACAGTTTAGCATCATGTAGTTAGGACGTCACAGTTTAACGTCTTGCTGGACAGTGGTGTAGTTTAAGGTCATACTGGACCATTTAAGGAACTTTTTCACATTTTAACGTCGTGTGGGATGATGTTGCAGTTTAAGGTCATATGGGACCATTACTGTATAGTTTAACGTCATATAGCAAGGACGAACTGGTGCCGCACAGTTTAGTGTCATGTTGCAGGGACATAATACAGTTTAATGTCATGTACGACGTAAGGGGGAGTTTAAGGTCATACTAGACCATTGCTGTATAGTTTAACATCATATAGCAAGGAAGAACTGGTGCCACATAGTTTAGTGTCATGTTGTGGGGACATAATACGAATACTTTGTATTTTATACAAAATATTTCTTCAAAAATCTGGCATTAGTTGGAGTAGTAATGAGTTCTCCATCCATCGAGATTAATGAATAAGCTCCATTGGAGTAGACCCTATGTATTGAATAAGGTACTTCCCATTTTGGCTCAAGCTTGGGAGGTTTCTTTCCTGGTATCATTGGATTTCTGAGAACTAATACCAATTCTCCCTGAATGAATGAACGAAAACGAACTTTTTTGTTAAAAGCTCGTGCTATTCGATTCTGATAGATTTCCAAGTGGTGAAAAGTGCACAATCATTTCTCATCTAATCGTTCCAATTCATTCAATCACTTTTGGGATTGCTCATCTGTAGATAACTGATCACAAATGGCTACTCTGAGTGAGGGAAATTGAACTTCAATTGGCAAGACTGCTTCTGTTCCATATACCAACGAATATGGAGTTGACCGCGTTGCATTGCGGGTGGTAGTCCGATAAGCCAATAAAGCATGAAAGAGTTTATCAGGCCATGACCTCTTATCTTTATCCACCATCTTTTGCAGTATATTTGAAAGAGTCTTGTTAAAGGATTCTATTTGGACATTGGCTGCCGCATGATACCGAGATGAATGGTTGGATTTAATGTTGTATTCTTGATACAATTTCTTCATCTCAGAAGAACAGAAGTTGGTGCCGTTGTCCATCAATATGGTATGAGGGACACCAAATCTAGGAATGACGTTAGACTTGATAAAGCTAACAATGCATTTAGAACTGACTTCTTTGAGAGGTACTACCTCTTCCCATTTGGAAAAGAAATTAGTAGCAGTAAGAATGTACTTAAACTGCTTGGCCGTAGCTGAAGGGTATGGTCCCACCACATCCATTCCCCATGTGGCAAATGGCCATGAGTATTTAGCTGTATGAAGCAACTCTGGAGGTTGATGAATGAAGTTGGCATGTACTTGACATGAATGACACTTTGTGAAATCAACACAATCTTGTATCATTGAAGGCCAAAAGTATCCAAGCCTTCGAATTTGATCACACAATCTATGTCCAGACTGGTGGGCACCACAGACTCCTGCATGCACTTCTTTCATGACAGCCATTGTCTCTTCACCATCAATGCATCTGAAGTGAACTCCATCAAAAACACGTTTGTAGAGAATTTTATCTAGGTGGTTTGGGCCACCATAAAGAGTAAAATTGACCACATGTCGCCGAATTTGTTCTTTCTCGGCTCTATCAGGTGGAAGTGTTCCATATTGAATTAATTCCCTGATAGGTGACATCCATCCTGTAGTATGACCATACAGTTCAGGAATGGGACTAATTTCATTAATTTCCTCTGTTCTGGCTTGAACAGAAGGTGAAATTGCACGACGGTGGGCAATACTGATGGTTGTCTCGTCCCGATTTGGATCTGCTAGAGCTGTGGATATATTATCCAGTGCATCAGCTTAAGAATTTTGTGATCTTTGGACATAAGAAAATGTCGGTTCTAAAGGGAATTCCTCCATTAACTTTCTGACATAATCATACAAAGGGATTAGCTCTTCTTTTTTGATGGCATAATCCCCAATTATTTGTTTGATTACCAAGTCTGAATAACCTTTCACCTTTAAGTGATTCACTTGTGCTTGAAGCGCTAACTCCAAGCCTGTGATAAGAGCTTGGTATTCAGCTTCATTATTGGTACCACCTTCCCACAATAAAAAGGAATAAGGTAACAATGACTTATCTGGAGAAATGTGTACAATTCCTAAACCAAATTTGTTGAATTTATGATTTTCCATTTTCTTCCCTGTTGGACTTCTGGAAGCACCATCAAAATACATTTCCCATGTTTGAGGAAACTCTTGAATAGAAAAAACTTCCTCATCAGGGAGATCAATATCTGAAGACGTGTCTTCCACTTAAGGATGTTCAGCCAGGAAATCAGCCAGAGCTTGGCCCTTTATTGCCTTTTGAGATACATACTGAATGTCAAACTACTGCAAAATAACATCCCACCTTGCTAGACGTCCGGTGAGCATTGGACAACTATGGATGAATTTGAGAGGATTATTGCGAGATACCAATTGGACCTCGTGATGTTGCAGGTAGTGTCTCACTTCTTGAACTGCAAAGATTAATTCCAGGCAGCACTTCTCAATACATGAATACCGGGTTTCTGCTTCAAGCAGAGTTTTACTGAGATATTAGAGTCTATTTTCATTCCCAGTATCATTCTTTTGAGAGAGAAAGGCACCCAATGATCGCTCTAGAGCTGTCACTTAGAGGATAAGTGGTCTACCTTCAACAGGTGGCATGAGTACTGGTGGACTCAAGAGGTATTTCTTGAGTACATCAAATGCTTCTTGACATTCTTCAGTCCACTGGTAAGTGACTCCTTTTTTCAATAATTTGGTAAAGGGTAATCTTTTTCCTGCCAAATTGGTGATGAAATGCCGAATATAGGCTAAGTTTCCTTGAATTCCTCTTAATTCTTTCAAATTCTGAGGAGGTGACATACCAAGGATTGATTTGGTCTTCTCAGGATCTACTTCAATACCACGATGGCGTACAACAAAGCCGAGGAAGTTTCCTGAGGATACCCCAACAGCACATTTTAAGGGGTTCATCTTCAAATTATGTTGTCAAAGCTTGTGGAATATGACTTCCAAATCAGCCAAGTGACTAGAACGTTGTTTGGATTTAACCACCAAATCGTCTACATAGCATTCAACAAACTTCCCTAAGAAAGGTTTAAAGATACGATGCATGGCGCGTTGATATGTTGCACCTGCATTCCTTAAACCAAAGGGCATCACCCGGTAACAAAACACACCTTGAGGGGCTCTGAAGGCTATAGATTCCTCATCTTATGGGGCCATTCGGATCTGATTATATCCGAAATATCCATCAATGAAGGAAAGTACTTCATAGCCAGCCGTCACATCAATTAAGAGTTCTGTAATCGGAATTGGGAAATCATCTTTAGGACAATACCGATTAAGATCTCTGAAATCGATGCAAACCCTAATTTTTCCGTTCTTCTTCTTTACAGGGACAATATTATCCAACCACTTGGGATAATGAACTTCTCTGACGAAGTTAGCTTTTATTAGCTTATCCACTTCAGCTTCAATTTTGGAAGAATAGGTTGGGTGTGTTCTTCTCGCGGCTTGCTTAAATCCTCGATGTTGTTTTGGTAAACCCAAATGATGAGTAGTAATATCAGGATCAAGCCCAGGAATTTTTGTATAGTTCCAAGAAAAAATATCTTTATTTTTCTTTAGAAAAGAAATATACATCTCTTTCTCTTCAAGGGTTATGTCCGCACTAATTAAAGTGGGGCATGGATCTTTCTCTGTACCTAGATTCATTTCTCTGAGTTCATCCACAGTGGTAGAGATACCCTCTTCAAATACAGGAGGAGCATCTCTAAGATCTTCTTCTTTCTCTTCACCATGTGCTATTTCTTCCGTTTCTACTTGAATAATAGATGACAAAACGAAATTTTCATGATCAGAAGAGATGTCAAAATTTGCACATTTTGAAGAAGAAACTTTCATTTCCGACATTATTGATGACAAAGGGACTTCTTTGGGAAATAAAGAGGATATGATGGATTGAGAATTGACAACTTTATTCACCTCCGATGTTGCTCTAACTTCTTCTGGCATGATTGGCGAAGTATAGACCTATTGTATTTCTACAGATGAAATGAAGACGTCACCACTTGTGCTTTCATCACCATTTGGTAGGTTACCAATTTCTCCCATGATGTCTGGCTCAATTTCCGTAATTGACATTATGGATCTTTCCATAAGAGTATTTTGATTTAGGCCTATTTTGTCAATTTGACTGATAGGTAACACATAATCTGTACTCACATGTGTAAATGGATTTATTGGAATCTTCTCCAAACCATATGGAGCATTAACTTTGGTAATTTCCTTCATTGTAGATTTTTCTCTTCCCTTCATGTGATAAAATTCTGCATCAATGTATTGAGACTCACATGTCTTGAACGGGGTCTTATCACCATACAATGTTCCAACTTGACCATTGAAACAGTATTTGAGACATTGATGGTATGATGAAGGGATAGCCACATCCTGATGTAGCCATGGTCTTCCAAGCAAGACGTTGAAAGCTGAGTCTTGATCAACAATCATGAAATCCGAATTGGATACAAGATCTCCAAACTGAGTTCTGAGTGTAACTTCGCCTAGTGGTTCTTGTCCATTTTTATCATATCCTTGTAACATCATGGTAGAAGGAGATAAATCAGATTCCGTGAGGCCCAATCGACAAAGTGTACGGATGGGCATGAGGTTGACTCCTGAACCATTGTCAATGAAATCTCTTTGGATATCCACACCATTGACTTTTACAGATAAGTACAAAGGTTTTATGTTCCCATGAACAACATCATATTCATCTTTATCAGTAAAAGATATCACTTCATGACATTCTGTAGGATTATTTTCTATGTGATTGACTTCAGCTGCAGCAATTTCAGCTTCAAATTCCTGAGGACTTGACAAAGCTTCGATGAGTGCTTCCCGAAGATCTTTTGACAGATTCAAAGCATCCAAAATTGATAACATGGCTGGTACTTGGGCCAAGTGTTTCAATATATCATACTTTTGATCTAGAGGTCTGCGTTTCCCAATAGGAATATGCGGTTTAGCAGGTACCTTGGAAGCAGATGCTTTGGAAGCTGATGCATCTTGTATTGGGATAGAAGTTGGCAAAATCCTTGGTTTTGGAAGATTAGACCGATTAGATCCATTTACTTTCTGAGATAAAGAAGATTGAATTTTCAATCGGTCTTCCAAAATAATTGTGCCAAGACTGAGTTGACTATTGGCAGAAGAACTTGCTTGTTCTTTTTGAGCTCGCTGAAGGGCTCTACCACGAGTTTCTACTGCATACACAGTGCTAATAGGGGTAGAATTAGGGTAGTGGCTTCGGAAAGATCCACATCTTCCCCTGTATCCTAAACCTCAGGAACTTCCTCGGATTCCCTTATTTGATACAGGGAATTCAGGCTCATAAAAACTGAAATTACGACTGGAATACGGATCCGTTAATTGAATCATATTAACAGAACCGAAGATTAACTCTTCGTCTAATAAAGACTCTGCCTGACTAGCCTGTTTAGGCTGTGCCTTTTGATGGGACGGTGCCCATTGTTTTGAAGTAGATGGCATAAAGTCTTCCAGAGTCAAAGACAATTTAGGCTTTAACACATACTCATCTTCTTCTGTTTCTTTTTTTTTTCTTTGAATCAAATCGTTTCTTCGAAGACTTTCCCTCTGACGAAGAGGGTTTTACCGCAATATTCATGGCATAAGACACAATTGGTTTCTTTAATTGTGTTCGAAAAATGGCATGAGTCCGATTGATTGCCTTTCTGACCATCCAATCATCATACTTCTGTGCATTTCTGCTTTTGACTTCCTACCATTCACCTTCCTCCTCTGGAACTGTAGCAGTAACACATGCTACCTGAGTCGAAGAACCTTTCAACTTGACTTGTCCCAAGTCGACCATCTTTTGCAGGAGGTATTTGAAGAAAAAACACTCCTGGATGGGATTCCCTAACATTTGATGAAAGGGACAATAATTGGGACGGTCTTCATCTCCTTCCTTGTTTGGCCTCTTGGGCACTGGTAATTGAACCAAATTATTTTCCAGAGCTGAAATGAAGTAACCAGGAACTTGTTCATTTCGGAAGAAGTATGTTTTACTCTTCATATCCTCAAATTTTTTTCGTCGTTGATCACATTGATCATTTGGACGAAACGTCCATTGTTGTTGGCGTTCAGGAGGTGGAGCCCTTCGAGAAGATGAAGGTTTTGAAGTAGAAATAGGTATAGGTGCTTGTTTAAGCATAACTATAGCAGTTTCTGCATTACCCATTCTCCTTCTTGAAGATGATGGAATTACACGAGATTTAACCTTAGCCTGTATAAGGGAATCTTCAATCTGCTAAGCGATTGAATTAAGGTATCGAAACCCTCCTTTGTATTTCACAGGGATCAATGGTGTGCGTAATTCGTCACACAAATTTTCCACACAGATTGGAAATATCTCTTCTTGAGGGAGTTCTAAACCCAGGGAATACGTCAATCCCTACCAGTGAGAAATGAAATCAGAGAATCTTTCATTCTCCCTTTTCTTGCAGTTTGTAAGATCGAAAACTGTCGTTTTTGGCAAAGTTGAGATGAATTGAAGAAGGAATTTTTGTCGAAGATCCTCCCATCCGATGATTGACTGGGATTGCAAGCTTGTGTACTAGACAAAAGCTGGTCCTTACTAGGTTCTCACGAAGCATCTGAGTTTCACTGCTTCTTGCTGCTCTGGAGTTCCCATCATAGGATCACAACAAGACACGTAATGCGTTAAATGTTGTTCAGGGTCACCTGATCCATTGAAAGTAGGGAATACAGGGTTTCCAAAACTAGATGGAGAAGAAATTGAATCTACCCATTAAGGGTAAACATTCTTTTCTGGTTAAACTTGCGCCCGTTTCCCTTCCATAGTTTCTAACCGAGATGTTAATGACTTAATAGTAGTTATTAACTTTTGAGAAACATCAGGTTGAATTTGGTCTTGGGTAGGTGCAATGAATGGAGCTTGGACAGACGTGGTGATTGGTGCTGCAACTGATGGTATCACTGCCAACCGTTGTTGCGTTTGACCTGTAAGATTAGTCCTCTGAGGGTGTACTGATAAAGGAGGATATTCCTGATCCCTCTCAGTAACTGCAACAAATTCCTTCGGCTGTTGGACTTCAGCATTCTTATGAAGAAGACTACTCTGAATTAGTTCTGCATTCAACCTTAGTAATTCATTCATTTCTTCCTCCTGTTGTGCAAACCTTTGCTCTAATGAGAGTGATTTACCTTCTCCAGAGGAAGGATATGTAACCTGATTCTTTCCCCTCCCTTTGTTGGTTACTTTTTGGAGAGAAGGAAGTGGATTACCTAGGTTCTGAGTAATCCTTTGACTTCGTGTACGCACACCTTCTTCATTTATATCGGTGCATTCATTTTCTTGAGCAGGACGCTCTTCATCTGAGTCCCCTGAGTGAGTCCCCTCTGATGGATTAGCAACAACGGCATTGATGACATTGATTGATGTATCATACATCGCATCCCTTCTATTAACATTTCTGTGATATTGTCTTCTTTCATGTCTTTGATGAGACATTGCCTTTTGTTGATTTAATCTTTTAGGAACTTCTTGATGAGCTATAACTTGGAGGGAATCTCCTGATAATTTGGCTATTCCTTCTTCTTGGGGCTTCTTCCCCAATCGAGAAAAGACTAACATTCTCTAAGAAGGGGAATGATGATTTGAAAGAGTCCCCAGTCTCGTGAACTGGGGATGTTCCTGCTGCTTCCGCTCAACTCCTCGAATCCCATTTGTTTACTCTGAGGGTTGGGTTAAAGGAGTCCCCAGTCTAGAAAGCTGGGGTGGCTCTTGACATGATATGTCTGAGACCTTCTTAAAATCTCTCTTGATCTTGTGAATATTAGTTCAAAAATCAGCTGGATGCATTAAACTGTATCCACTTTTATCACCTTGTTCAACAGACAGTTGGATGATTTCCGAGACTTCTGTAATTTGATGATGTGTTTTCTCCATATGAGAGTCTTGTCCAATATTCTCTCCTGTTTGATGTAGGAGCAATTCAAAAACTTGTTCTCTATATGCTTGATTTTGAGAGGAACTAGTTGAAGCCTATTCTTGAGAAAGCTTTTTATTATGAACAAAGCCCATTGACTGTGGTCAGCCATGGGCAATAACATTGCCTGAGACCATTTTCGGCGGGCTTTGCTGACTGGAAAGCACTGTGAAATGTAATGCTCCGTGAACACCCCATCCTCTGATATGAACACCAGATGGAGAATTGGAAATTAACTGACACAATTTTCTTAGTGCACCAAGGCATGAACGTTGAAGGGTTCTCTGTTTCTTTTCACCCTTCGGATACCGAGAGACTGATAGAGATTCCAAATCAATCTGACGTTGTAGCCCTTATATTATCTTAAGATGATTTTCATATTCATCATAAGATAATACCTTCTTCTTAAATTGACCAAGAGTTTTCCATATGTTGAGATGAATGTCATGGACTCCATCGTCCATCAACATATTTGGAATATCATACTGGGAGTCAGCCAAAGGCCAAAACATGACTGGTACCACACTTTTCGCCAGTTTTTTCCTCATGTTCAGCATTTCCTCTTTATCACTAAATGAAGATTCTTCTACCTGTTTTGACCAAAGTTGGTGTTTCCATGTTGCTTTATCGGATTCAACAAGATTGGTAGAGAGATCATTGATCAAACTAGAGGATGCATGACTTAGGGGTGGTTCGGAGAATGACCTACACCCTGGGCTATCTTCTGATTGAGAAAGTATTTCACTTGCTAGTGATAAAGCATTAGACATGACTGGTTTCGCATTTGCAAGTGCCTCAAGATAAGAGGGATTTCTCAGCACTACATTGTCCACTGGAGTATTTTCCAGGAAATGTGAATCACTACTGCGGAGAGGACTTTCGCAGTGAAATTCATCATCATGGGGAGGACCACCATAATGGGTTACAGAAAAAGATGAGATCTCTTTCTCCTTGGTCTTCTGACCACACAGAGGGTTCCTGTGGCTCTCATATGAAGAAGAAACTTCAAGATTGACCGAATTTTCATGAAGCAAGCCTTCATGAGGAAGTGTCTATTGAAGACTTCCAGAATTAATGTTCCCGTTATTGGGAACTGAGGGAGTAGAATCTTGAATTCCAACAGATAAATGTCTGAGGGCTTCAAGAACTCCAGTATCGAGCAAGGTCTTATTACAGATTGGACTTTGATCTCCTGAGTGTGTTGGGCGGATCTTTTACTTAGATGCCTTCTTACATGCTTTGGAAACCACTTGTTAAAAAAAGTTGTTACTCTGAGCAGGTGTATGTGCATGATCAGGAATGATGGTCAGGTTAGGCTGACGATCTCCACTCAAATTAGTTGTATGTGCCTGACTTGGTAGTCCGTATGATATGGGGGAGTATTCCCCATAACCCTCTTGGACTGGAACAGATGTGTGTGTATGTTCCGGAGTGAATCATTGATGTGTCACTCCACTGCTAGGGATAGATTTATGTGTATGTCCCTGAGATGATGCTGAAGCTATTATTATATCCTGGCAAGCATCTAGAATATGAGCAGGAATTTGCTTCTGCTCTTTCACCATTGACAAAATATGCTTGGTGACTTCAGCCACTGGAATGGGGATATATGTCCATTCCGGGATTGGAGTAGGTGTATGTGCCTGCTCCTGTCCTCCTTTTCCTGTCAGTGAATCCTGACAGTACTCATGTGTGGAGGCAGAGAGTTGAGTCTGCCTCCTGTTTGTCGTCAGAGCTTTCTGACTGACTTCTCTGTGCGCTACCAAGCGAGACTGTTGGTAGGCTTGATTAGTACTAGCGGGTGTATGTGCCTGCTGATTACACTTCGCCAAACGCGTTTGACGAGATCAATCATATGTAGTCAGGTGAGCCTTTTGACTAACTGTTGATGTATAAGCAGGTGTATGTTCCTGCCTATAGTACTCCACCGGAATTGTCTGGCGGGATTGTCTTGATGCTTCCAGACGAGTCTGCTGGACAGCGGAATTAAAACGGACAGGTGTGTGTGCCTGTTCATTGTTCTCCACCAAGTTAGGTTGGTGGACTCCATCATATGTAGTCAGGCGAGCATGCAAACTAACTGATGATGTATAAGCAGGTGTATATTCCTGCCTATAGTAATCCGCCGGAATTTCCTGGCGGGATTGGCTTGATGCTGCCAGACGAGTCTGCTGGACAGCGGAATTAAAACGGACAGGTGTGTGTGCATGTTCATTGTTCGCCACCATGTTAGGTCGGTGGACTTCTCCGGAGATGGCAGGGATGAAAACCTACCCATTGTTAACCGGATTCCGTCTCTGGAGGTTCATCATGCCTGCTCGGTTTCAAGGAACCTGAGTTGAATGCCTGGAGTTGGTACCGTCATCATGTTGAGGGCACACTGCCGCATGAGTCTGGCGGCGATTGTTGATGGGAGCCCTCGGGAAGGACTCCTATTTTTTTGAATTAAGGCCCTGAGGGACCTGCTCATTCACTTCCTTAGAGTAAGGTAGCGAATGGAAATTGCATTCTGGGGATAACGACCGGAAACGGTTGGAGATGGTAGTCAGCACCGCCTGCCTCTTGATCACTGGTCGTCATTGTCCGGACGACCTGTGTGATTTGTTCACTTAGAGGGCCTATCGGGCAGCCTCCAAGGTTGGGATGGTACCGTGTTGATGGTAATCCTTAACCAGCACATTTGATACCAAGCGTTGAAGACGCTGAGTAGGTGATGTCATCCTCAAAGCGGATGAAGATCCAGTAGGAATGGCAGCAGTGGTATTTGCAGCAGCAGTATTCATAGATGTGAATTTGAGAGCATCCACTATGGAAATACAACTGATCTTGGAAAAGAGTGCCTATTTGATATAACAGACGTAATCAAGATAAAATTCAGCCACTTCATCCTTTGGATGAGCACACATGTCAATGATTGTTTTTGTTATCCCTCTTATTGAGTTTTAAATAGGGGCTTAACAAATAGGTAAAACATCATTTTAACTTGGTTAAGGATTCACGTCGGGTTCACCTTTTTTTGTTTCCCTCGGAATTCGGGGATGACCTCCTGGATGGGAGATTCAAACATTCTGATCGGTTTCTAGCGGGTTTGTTCATAGAATCAGAAATATCCAATGATTCCACATCCATTTGGACCTACATTCCAAAGGTAGGCACTCATTAGCTTGTGGACTGATGAGGCTTAGGAATTTGCTTTGGTCGAGAGGATGGGAGGTCGGATGCATCACACCTTTTTGAGGGGAATTATTGTCTATTCTGGGACTCTCTTTATAGATTTAAGTTATGTTCGTGAATCCTTATTACATTACAAAGTATAAAATGTGCTTTTCCTTCAGTTTTGACAATCAATGATTAAATATGTAAGAAATTTAGAGAATCTTTTATATGTATTCGAGGTTCTTCATCAATAGAGAATCATCTATATCTATTTAGAGATTCTTGGTCAATGGTAACCTTCAAAACATTCATAAAAAAGTCTATTGGTCATTATGAGGACCAGGCTGGTTTTAAAGCCACTCAGTGAGGCACTTGAATTTTATTGTCATTCAGAAGGAGATGAATTATTTCAGAGTTGGGATCGAACCCATAAATGGGATACCTACGTATCCTTTGTTTTGGAAAAGGAATCAGAACCCACGTAGTTCGAGTAAGGGTATGATGTTTATGATTGATGGCTTAAAAAAGGATGTCGCAATTAATTTTACACTCTAAGCTCACGTGAGTCATGCTCAGTGTGAGAAACAAGAGGTATTAGTAATAATTAGACAATTGTTCCATGAAATATGCAATCATAAGAAAAGGTGTGGGGCTTATGTATGTATGACTGCCCAGATAAATGAAGGTTTGGATTTACTTTAGGAAGAAAATCCAGGAACAGGGTCCATAAAGGTATATGTGCTTCATGGAGATTTGAATACTCTAACATGGGACTTATTCCGGAAAAGGAAACCCAAATCAGGAGAGGATTGATAACTGGGTTTTTCTCCTGAGAAGGAATCCCAGATCAAACGTAAACTAGGACTTGTTAAAGAGAATTTAAGGGTCTTGGGGCTTATTCCTGAAAAATGAAGCCCAAGATTATGACTGGGACTTATCCCCGAAAAGGAGACCCAGGTTAAGGGATTTATGACTGAGACTTATTCTTGAAAAGGAAGCCCAGGTTAAGGATTAAGGTTTGGGGCTTACGCCTGAGGAGGATGCCCATATTTGAGACTGGGGCTTACTCCTGAAAAGGAATCCCAAATTAGAGGATCTGGGGCTTACTCCTAAAAAGGATTCCCATATTTGAGACTGGGGATTACTCCTGAAATGGAAGCCCAAATTAGAGGATCTGGGGCTTACTCCTAAGAAGGATGCCCAAACATTTAAGGGACGTGGGGGCTTATTCCTGAAAAAGGATGTCCAAGATTAGGACTGGGACTTATTCCTGAAATGGAGACCCAGGTTAGGGGACTTGGGGCTTATTCCTGAGAAGGAAGACCAAAATTATTATTGGGACTTATTCCTGAAAAGGAGACCCAAGTTAAGGATTCTATCATCTTAAAGGATGAGGTTGAATGAACGAACTCTCCATATTTAGTGACATAAGGATATTTAAATCACTAGGTTTTGAGAGATATTCTACATAATTCCTTTCAGATAAGGAAGTCAAGTCAAGAAATCATGCCATAAATGGCTTTGAAGAGTGTCTTGAAGACTGAATCTTGAAAAGGAAAGGAATAATGGCTTAAGAGGGGTGAAATGGGAAAGAAAGGCACCCAAAAGGGAAGGGGCGCGCAAGTCTTGGAAGGCGTGCAAGTATTGCGGGGGCGCGCAAGTATTGGTCGCGCATGTATACCTACGCAACATGTAGTGTACTTGCGCGATGGTCAACCAGCATTGAAATACTTGACCGACTCTTTATTAAATCCTTTAGAATTCTCTTGAGGTTCTTCCAGAAAAGGGACACACAAGTTCCATCGAAGGAATAATGCGGCGCGCAAGTGGGACCACTTCCCTTAAGGGCTGGCCACTCAGGCACGCAAGTGTTGATGAGTTTCAATACTTAAGCCTTCCTTACTCTCTTTAGATCTTCCGTTATAGGTAAGAAATTACCTTAGAAGTGTTCCGGAATCGTTGAGAAGAGACTTGGGCGTCGGGAGCTCCAAACCGAGTTTCTCGAAAAAGATCCTCTCGAATGGGGGGCCCACATGGTCTATTTATAGGCAGGAGAAGACCCCGTGCGGTTACCGGGCGGTTATCAATTAGGTCGCGCAAGTCACTTGCGCTCCAAGTTGCGTCGCGCAAGTCCACTTGCGCGACCATGAAGGAACTTGCGCGGCCTATGGGCAAAGTTTTCCTTGTTCATCCCTTTGTCGATTTTTGATGTTTTCTCCAAAGGTTGAATCACTTTGATCTCAGATATTCCCATTTTTCGATTTTTAGATTCTGTGACGAAAGGAGCGTCAACAGGGGTTTATAAATAAAATAAAATAATGGGCATGAGAGAAGACAATGCCTCTTGATCGGGTAACTCCTTTGTTGTTTGTGCCAAAAACATTCCGTGAATGGTTTTTGGCCTAAGGGAAGGAAGCTATGAAGAATATTGTGATGTATGGAAGTGTATATTTAAAGTCTAGTTCATAAATTATAGTTTTTATAGATGTGCGTAAGTGGGATATGTGTCACTTTTTATAGGGAAGGAAAATGACACACTTGGAATTTTTAGAAAAAAGTTAGGTGTACATATGTTATTACCTAAAATGATCATAAAAAATAAAAAAGCAAATGATTTTATGGACTATTTCTGAAATATGGACATAAAATGGGTGTTGTAAATGTGGATAGGTCCTTTGGGGCATTAATTTTGAGGTTTATCCCCTGATTATGCATAATTTGGCCTTAATTGTTGTGATTAATTATAATCACTTTTACTAATAATTTTGGTGAAATAATAACTTGGAATTATTAGAATCAAAATTTTATAGTTAATATAGTTGTTTTTTTCAGTTATTCTAAATTTTAATCACATAAGTGATAACAATACGATTAATGATAATCCCATAGAAGGGGAAAAATAACAGGGTTTTAATGTAGAAAAAATGATCAAAAGTTTATTAGATTTTATATTATATTCAAAAGTGAAATTGATTCTAGTGAATTAACTTGTATTAATATATTTAATATTTATCCAATTTGACCTTAAAACAAAAACAAAATATCATTTATCACTAATAATTAATTAAAAAAATGTGTTTTTAAATAAAAAGTTGTATTTTCACTGTTCGTTAAAAAATAATGTTTCTCAGAAAAATCCCAAATATTCTCCATAGGACAATCATGATATTTTGTTTTCAAAAAATAATTTTATTTTGTCAAATTCAATATATAATTTTTTAAAAAATAATTTTATTACTAAAAGTGGTTTATTCGAGAAAATGGTATTTAAAAACATAAAAGGACATTACCAAAAACCTGATATTTTCATTATCAATATGTTTGATTTATATAAAAAAATTATAAACAATACATGAAAATTAGTAATTACTATTCATACTACTATGTTTAATGGCTAGGTTATGATTTTCTCATTTATATAATTATATCATTATAATTATGTTTTGTAGAAACTCTATGTTGCGTGTAATGTATGCTGCCTAAGTGTTGCGTATAACATATTTCAAGTTGGGGTTGTGTGTATCATATGTTGATTTGGTTTTGGGTGAAAGGAATATTTGAATTAATGATATGAAGGATGAAAATTAATAAATAATTAATTTTAAAAAATGGTCTATAAAACCTTGAGGTGTTACATTTGGGACCTTGAGGAGTTATCAATGCAATGAAAGAATTTATATGATTAGATTTATACAAATTTTCATTCATTGATTACGATTGAAGTATAAGGATAGGTGATTCATACACTTTTCTAAGGGAGTTTCAATGAGAGGGAGTTGTTTATTCTGATTGAAAATATTTTGTATTATACTTCAAACCTATTCCCTGATGAGGACTCCTTGGTGAGGAATTTCATTGAGAATTTACATATAGATATCCTTCATTAGGCCACCATGTCCACATTGTCATCATTTTTCTGGTTTTGATAACATCATAGGTTTCTTAAAGGATACATTCTAAGACAATAACACCACCATTGTGGAATTCTTATGACTATACTTAGAGCATGGTTATAAGAAGAGATTCTATGTTTCCTAGTCATATAATATTTGAAAAAGTGGGGCATTATTTACATCATTCATCCCATTTTTCTAGAGCTATAAAATCTCAAATCTTCTCTAAGTTATTGTATATAGGTCTCTATTCATAAAATGTTTAAATCCATCATAAGAAAGAGTATCATACCTTCCTCAATAGTAATTATGTATATGAATACCTTCACTAGGCTCTGTCATTGAAGAAATAACATCAAAGGAAATATTAATAGTTGTAAGGTGCTATATGGTATGATTAGTAGAGAGGATGTCCGACAACCCCATTATAATAACTATCATTAGAAGAGAGGGTGTATAAGAGAATTATTTTGATATTGATTTCTATCATATCTAGAGAGTTTGTAGTGTAGGGTGCGGTAATATGTTGGCCTTAGAATTTTTCATTCCATATGAGCGAGATATTGTGTGAGGTATCACCGATATCTATATTAACATTGTATATAAATTATGGTATATAGAAGCTATGAACACCTTTATTTCATCCTAATTAGTGTGTTTTCTAGGAAATGGGGTGGAGATGATTCCATTTACCTTGGTATTGACTCTTGCAGATGGATTTCAAGACTGATTATATGATGTAAGTAGAGAGTATGAGATGAGGCTATTATAACATCACTATTTGAGAGACTTCCTTTGTTAAGTGAGTCATCCATTAAATATCATCCTCAGTATGGAATGGATGTACTTAGTTCATGTTATATTTGATTTATTTAAGTGATCATTTATATTCTTTTATATTGGTGGTGATAATTGAGTTTTCATTTTATAGTAGGGTCATCATATTGTTCAAGGGTGTGTTGTGTCTCTATGTTCTATGAAGAATGAGCTAATGTTGAGTTTGGATAACAATCAGCCAAAGGTGATTTCTCGGTGTTTGGAACAAAAAATTTTAATCTCTATTGATGTTGTTTTAGTACTTCTTCATTGATGTGATATTGATATTAGGATATATTTTCAACTTGGTTTATCTTTAATGTGTATTTCTTCATAATGGATGGATCCTTATGAGTTTGTGGGAGGCATAGATTCAGATTGATGATCTATAGTAGAGAGGTTTTGTTCAATATATAGTTTCAGTATATTGGGTTTCCCCAATTTTATTTTCAAATAATCTAAATGATAGCCTTTATATGTATATTGACTATTATTCCTTGAACTATGTTATAGTGCAGAACCGTTCCACAATTACATCAATTGATGATGTATTGAAATTTTTGAAGAGGGACTGATGGTTCTTGGAATTGTATTAGGATCAATATAATATCATATGTGTAAGAACCTGGTTCTTAGTTTTGAGGTACGAGCTTCTTCTTTTCCCTTTTCATTAAGTTCGTTTGAAAAAATATGTAAAATGGGGGAAAATCCTAAATTTTGGATCTACATGCCGTGTACTTTTCCACACGCCATGTACTTTTGGCCGTGTGGGATGGGTACACAGGGCATGTGGCCATGTCGGTGACGAAGGGTGTAGGAACCGACTACACGCCGTCTTGTGGTCCCTTACACGCCGTGTAGTCAGTCGGCAGGCCGAAACAGTAAGGCGGTGGAGCAGCCGCCAGCTGGGCGGCAGTACACGCCATGTACTCAAGAGTACATGCTGTGTACTCATGTCGACGGATGAACTGTGTGGCGGTGCCGCCAGAGGAACAATTAAATGAATGAAGTACACGCTGTGTACTCAGAAGTACACGTCGTGTACTTTGTTTTTTTTCTTAAAACGGGAAGTAGCCAACCTTGTTCAAAGGATTGGCATAGAACTGGAGGATTGAGCTCGGGAGGAAGGTTGGATCTTCGTGGAACAACCGATCGAGCACCGGGAATCCGATATCGCTTCTGTCGATCACGTTGGAACCGCGCGGGTAATCCCTCTCTTCTCCTAGTGTGTTGCTGACCAATTCTTTCCCTAGAAGGAGTTATTTGAGGTTGAATGAAAGTTTTCGTACCTCAGATATACGTTGTTCTTGGGTGATTCTGGGATTGATGATCGGGTATACCGCTCGTTGGCGTATAAGGTGGGTGCCTTGGTGTTAATTTATCCAACTGTCTTGTATTTTGTGAGTTTTTGTGCCTCAATCCCATGTTGGGGTGGCGTGTGGCTGAGGTCGTTGCTATATTAAACACCTATAATTGATTAGGTATTTAATTATGATATTAAATTGCTGGTTGGGATCATTGCTTGGATCCGGAACCACCCTAGGGGCGTGTTCCACTGT
This sequence comes from Viscum album, assembly GCA_963277665.1. NCBI lineage: Eukaryota > Viridiplantae > Streptophyta > Magnoliopsida > Santalales > Viscaceae > Viscum > Viscum album. Next base: position 882,324,479 of record OY728132.1, read on the forward strand.
TTAGCAGTTTGGCTTGGATACCCCAAGGTATGCCTTTAAAGTAGTAATTGTAGAATTGACTTGAGAGTAATTGCTTGTTTACTATTTTTTACATGTTGGGAATGGCCATATTACCTGTTTAGCCTGAGGGTGTTGTTGTGATTAGCCTGTGGGCACTGAACTGTTTAGCCTGAGGGTTGTAGTTATTTCAGCCTGAGGGAAACTTCATCCATGCCTGAGGGCAATAGACTCTGTGCTTGAGGGCAACACTTCCTACACTTGAGGGAAACTTCTGTTACGCCTAAGTGCTATACCTGGGGGTTGGAGTCTGCTTACCTGAGGGTAAGATTTTTCTTGTTTGAGGATGTGGACTATTTGATTAGAAATGAACTGTGGTGATTTCTAATAATTAATGAATTAAATCAATAATTAAATGGAAATATGGATGTTATGTTAGTTACTTTTAAGTACTGCTTACTTTGTTGCATTTTAATACCGCACACTAATGTTACATGCTTACATGTAGTTGGGAACGAGCCTTTGGTGGGTGCCTACGAAGATATATTTCTCACACCATGTTTAGGTCATGCTTTATGGCCCAAACAGATTACGTTGTTGCAGGTATGGATAGGGGAAAGAGTCTCTACACAGGTACTTGACAGTTGTTGAGGAGTAGGAGGGAATGGGACCGAACCTAGGCTCACGATGCCGATACCAGTTGTTTTTATTTGTTTTGTTGTACTTTAATTTTTGTTGTACTGTACTGATGTATAAAATGTTCTGGCTTTTTTCTTAGAACGTGAGACATGTTGCATCATTTTCTATATATTATTGGTAATATCCATGGCTGTTGTTTATTTCAGTTGTGTATGGTTTACTGCTTCCGCTCTAGGTTGTATGTTTTATTACAATTCCGCTACACTACACTTTGAAAAATGAGGGCACAATTTTCCCACTATCAGACCTGGGACCTCGCTGCTAGTCGGCAGCCTCTGGCATTTGGGGAAACGCGCTTGAGGTCACGTGGTGAACCGGTTTCGGGGCACCCGTTGCATGGAACCCGGGTCCGGGACATTACAATGTGTTATCATAGGAGTTATTTTCTTTGAGTTACCATTTGGAGTCGTAGTTAGGGATAGGACGAACGGTAGTTGTTAATAAGATGTGCCCGAGCGTAGCTAACCCGTGTATAGGGAAAACCCAGTCTATCTTGTATTTTTCAATTCTTCTGATTTTGCAAATTTTATAGTTGATTTGATTTCACTGTTGGGTGACGCCCTTGGATTGTGCTGTTATGTTTTCTTAATGGGTTCTATTTGGTTGCAACCCGATGAGATGAGGGTATGCTGTCTCATGAATCATTTAGTCACATGATATAAATCACATGTCATGCATAGTTTCCATGCCATGTACGTGCATTAGAAATTGCATACTGTTGTGCTAGAAATGAATGTTGTTGTAATAGCTGCTTTATAAATACCTACTTTGTGATAGGGTATTTTCCTGTGTGATCCTGTTTATAGAATGGACTCCAAACTTCAGTTTTTGGGGAATATGGGCCCCCATTGACAAGAATTTGGTCGATCATTCACTATTTATTTTTTTATAACACAGATATGATGTCAAACTTTTATTCGTGGGGATTATGGGCCCCCACAGATCGGAATTTAACACTTAGGTGTTGGTTTCAGTAATTTATGGGTTTCGGGGAAGTTTCTAAGGCATACTGTCCAGAAAAACCCAGAATACAGGCCGTGTGGGACCACATACACACCGTGCATGTTCTTCAATTCTGGAATAAAAATAAAATTTTTAGGTACACACTGTGTACCCTGAGTTCACGCCGTGTAGTCTCTTCTTGTGTCACAAACCATGTGGGCTGCGAAATGGGGATGGGAAGTGCTTGGGACGAACACACTGTGTAGCTTTTGTACACGCCGTGTAGTGTTTTCCCGGAGTCTGGCCATGTAACAAACATCACAGGTCAGTGAACTCATGAATAGAACCCAACGTGTCAATGATGAACATGCCGTGTAGTGTGACCTGTGGACATGGCCGTGTAAATAACAACACGGGCCGGGGTCACCTCTCCTTGAACACATTGTGTACCAAAGGGACACGCCATGTAGTCTTGTCTCAGGATAGACCGTGTGGTTTTAGCCATGTGTCTGGGGAGATAGGGTAGTGTACATGCCGTGTGAGGGTGTAACACGCCATGTAGTTGCAATCCGAGTAGTCGGTCGTGTCATAGATGACACAGGAAGTTGGAAAATAACACCATACATGACATGTAGATATTATACACTCCATGTAGTTTCTGTTGAATTGAAGCCATGTGTCATAGCCGTGTGTAAGGACCCGGGTAGGGGAAGGGAAGTCAAGTACACACCATGTAGTCATTATACACGCCGTGTAGTCTTGTTTTGAAAATTTTGAAATGCCTTCTTCCTCTTGTTCCCTTTGTGGTGCCTTCATTTTCAGTCTTTGATAAATCTTGAATCTAAGGCGTGCCTTTGACATTGTAGTGTCATGTCGCCTAGACGACCATGCGTTGTTCACCAGGAGAGCGACACCGAGTATACTCTGAAGATGGTGGGCCATGGGATACCAGTGGATCCTCCAGCAGAGGCATATACAGCGCCATCTCTTATACCAGACACAGGCACGGAGGTGCAGTTCCATGAAGTCTTTATACAGTTCATGCATACCTTTAAGGGAGCACTGCAGGTTGCCACATATATGGCTGAGCTTGCTCGTGTCTTCCAGCAGCAGCATCCACCTATGTTTTCAGGGGATGGTGGACCACAGGCTGTAGGGTCTTGGCTGGGGTCAATGCAGACTATTTTTGAGAATCTTGAGATGCCTCCATGGTGGAGGGTCAAGCTCACGACTTTCATGCTGCGTGATTCTGCCATGAGGTGGTGGGATGTTACCACCCTTTCAGAGCATCACAGGGACATGGCGTGGGATGATTTTAAGACAGTCTTATATTACTTCTTCTTCCCAGAAAAGTTGAGGGCCGATAGGGATCGAGAGTTCATGAATCTGCAGCAGGGCGCTCTTTCGGTGATGGAATATTCTGGTTGTTTCACTGAGCTTCAGCGTTTTGCACCCGTGCTGGTCGGTGATGAGACATTGTGAGCCAGAAGATTCAAGTATGGTCATCGTTATGACATCCGAGCGCTGGTGAATGTTTTCAGGTTTCCTTCAGTACACGATATCGTGAATCAGGTGCTGATTCTAGAGAGGAACCTGCGAGAATCTAGTGGTGTGGGCCATGGCGGATCAACACCAGTTACTAGTACTATTTCTGCTGTCAAGAGGAAGAGACATATGGACTTCTCTCATGGTGGCCGTACCATCCAGGAAGCTTCTTCAGGTGGTCCGGTCAGGTTTTACCAGTGTGGCAGAGAGGGGCACAAGTGCCCACAATGTCCACAATTTCCGGTGGAGTTCCGAGCTTGCAGAATGATGGGTCATCTACAACGCTTTTGTAGGGTGTTTCCACCAGTGGCTTGTGAGAGGGGTTCTGTGCAGACTCCGCGTGTGGGAGCAGGACCACTGGCTTCTTACCTATCAGGGAACTAGAATGTTACAGGGCATGCATGCAGAGATGGTGGTTGTGCCCATGGTAGCCAGACACCAGGTTCTCAGAGGCAGTAGGGTGGGACATCTCAGGGTAGCTAGGCTGTGTCATAGGGTCGTGGCACTGGGAATGCATATGCAGTGCAACAGACCCAGAAAGAGAAGGGTATCGGAACTTCTACAGTCATAAGTACTATTCTAGTAGCTTCTGTCTTATCTTCAGTACTTTTTGATACGGGTTCTATGCATAGATTCATATCTGTACCCATTGTGGAGAGACTTGGGCTATGTGTTTAAACTTTTTCTGATATTATGATGCTAGACACTCCGTTGGGAACTAGAACGGCTGCTGTGCATCAGTGCAAGGAGTGCCCACTTGAGGTTGGCTTGTGTCACTTTCTATGGGACCTCTATGTCTTAGAGATGACATCTTATGATGTCATTCTCAGAATGGACTGGTTGGTTCCCTTTCGAGCCTTTGTGGACTGCTATCGTCGTAGGGTGAGTTTCATGTCACAAGATGGAAGAGAGTTTTTATACAAGGGAGATGGGGATGTTCAGGCGAGTCGAGCTAGACCATAGCATCATGGGTGAGGTGGAGTTACCACCCAGATTGTGAGTTTGTATCTGAATGGTCAGGGGACTTGTCAGATGGATTTCCCTCCAGTTGTTGATCGTTTCATGGATGTCTTCCTGGACGAATTTTCAGGTCTACCTTCCGAGCGAGAGGTTTATTTCTCTATTGATCTTGTGCCAAGAGAAACACCTGTGTCCATTCCTCCTTATAGGATGCCTACACCTTAGTTGATGGAGCTTAATAGGAAGTTAGAGGAGTTACAGTCAGAGGGTTTTATCAGAACCAGTACTTCTCCTTGGGGTTCTCCGGTCCTTTTTGCGAAGAAGGCGGACGTTACCCTTAGACTCTGTGTGGATTATCGTAAGCAGAACCAGTTGATGTTTAGGAACTGATATCCTTTTCCAAGGATAGATGATCTTTTTGATCATCTCAAAGGAGAATGAGTGTTCTCGAAGATTGAATTGAGATTCATATATCATCAGATGTGTGTGAGACCATAGGATATACCTCTTATAGCTTTTTGGAGAAGATATAGTCTGTACGAGTATTTGGTTATGTTGTTTAGACTCATGAACGCGCCAGCAGTTTTCATGGCTCTGATGAATCGTGTCTTCCATCCGTATCTTGATTCTTTTGTGGTAGTATTCATGGATGACATCTTGGTGTACTCTCACACTCGACACGACCATACCACCCATCTTGATATCATATTGAGTACACTGAGTGAGCATCGGCTATATGCTATGCTCTCGAAGTGCCACTTTTGGATGGACCAAATTCACATCCTGGGTCACATTATCTCAGAGGCAGGAGTTGCAGTAGACCCAGAGAAGGTGAGAGCAGTAGTTTCAAAGAAGCAGCCTAAGAACATGTTTGAGATAAAGAGTTTCTTAGGGATTTATGGTTACTATAGATGCTTCATATAAGACTTCTCCCGCTTAATAGCACCATTGACAGGACTGACTAAGAAGGGGGTGAAGTTCGTTTGGTCGGAAGCTTGTGAGGTAGCCTTTCGGGACCTAAATTGATGGTTTACATCAACACCGATCCTGATACTCCCAGAGCAGGGGAAGTTCTATACATTGTACTGTGATGCATTAGGTATTGGGCTGGGAGCAGTGTTGATGCAGGGTGATTGAGTCATTGCGTACGGGTCTGGGCAGTTGAGGACACATGAGCGGAATTACCTGATGCATGATCTTGAGTTGGCTGCAGTTTTTCATGCATTGCGCTGTTGGAGACACTATCTTTGGGAAGAGCATTTTGTGGGTTTCACCGACCACAAAAGCCTCAAGTATATCTTTACTCAGCATGACCTGAATCTAAGGCATATGAGGTGGGTCGAGTACCTATATTCCGTTTATTTTAATCTAGCCTACACACCTGGTAAAGGTAATGCAGTAGCCGATGCACTAATCAGGAAGACTCAGATATAGGCAGTGAAAGAGCTCAGTAGTGAGTGGGATCTCATGGCTTTGTTCTCTGAGATGCATCTAGAGGTGCACAACAGTCATGGGCATACATATCATTCATCTTTAGCTGTGACTTCTACCCTCCTGGACAGAGTGAGGATGAGGAAGCTATCGAATCCAGAAGGCCTAGTTCTATGGGAATCAGTGGAAAGTCGGGCCCCTTCTCCTAGTTGGACGGTAGGCGATGACGAGGTCCTGCATTTCCATGGATGGGTATGGGTTGCAGGGGATACGCGAGGAGCTGATGGGGAATTTTCATGCTTCATCTTTGACAGTTCATCTCGGGGTTACCAAGATGTACCGTGACTTGAGGTGTCATTACTGGTGGCTGGGTATGAGAAGAGAGATAGCTGGTTTTGTTATGAGGTGTTCCACCTATCAGCAGGTGAAGGTAGAGCATCAGAGACCAGCTGGGCTGTTAAAGAAGTTTCCCAGTCTTAAGTGGAAATGGGATGATGTCATGATGGATTTCGTGATGGGTTTACCGAGGTCACCTAGAGGAAATGATTCCATGTAGGTTGTTGTGGACAGTCTCACGAAGGTGTCTCACTTCATACCGATCAAGGAGACCTTCAGTGTTGATGAGCTCAGACGGATGTATATCTTAGATATTGTTTTTCTTCATGGGGTCCCACGTTCTATCATTTCAGATAGGGACGCCCGCTTTGCATCTCGTTTCTGGAAGAGTTTTCCGAGGGAATTAGGTACACAGGTGCTTCTGAGCATAGCATAACACCCTCAGACCGATGGCCATTCAGAGCGTATGATACTGGTGCTTGAGGACATGCTGCGTGTATGCTTCCTAGACTTTGGGGGATCTTGGTAGAATCATATACCCTTATTTGAGTTTGCCTATAACAATAGTTTTCAGGCGAATATCGAGTGGCACCATACGAGGATTTATATGGTATGCCATGCCATTCACCTTTGTGCTGGTTAGAGGCAGGTGGGGCAGCTTTACTAGGACCACTTCCCATGCAGGAGACTTCTGAGCGGGTCTAGTTGATTCAGAAGTAGATGGCGACCACGTAGTCTCGTTAGAAATATTATTCTGATCGCCGCAGACGACCTTTGGAGTTCGTGGTCGGGGATCAGGCTTTCTTGCGTGTTTCATCGAGACTGGGGCACAAACAGGTCACGAGAGAGGGTAAGATTTCACTGAGGTATGTAGGGCCATTTGAGATTCTGGAGAGAGTCGGGTTGCTTGCCTATCGGTGGCAGTTACCACATCAGTACCGAGCCATGCACGATGTCTTCCACGTGTTTCAGTTGCACCGCTATCATTCAGACTCGTCTCACACCTTTCAGCTAGAGGAGGTTGAGCTTCAGATGGATGCATCGTTTGAGGAGAATCTAATTTGTATCGTTGACAGAAGCACGAAGGTTCTATGAGGCTGGTCAGTTCCTATCATACCGGTGCTATAGAAACATGGACGACTTCAGGGCGAAACGCAGAAGTGGAAGACCTACTTATGTGCTCAGTTGCCAGAGTTGTTCATGGCCATATCTTCTCCACCCTTGGAAGGGCAATTTGGGAACAAATTACTATAAGGGGGGAAGTTTGTAAGAACTCGGTTCTTAGTTTTGAGGTACGAGATTCTTCTTTTTCCTTTTCCTTAAGTGTCTTGAGAAAATATGGAAAATGAGGGAAAATCCAAAATTTTGGAACTACACGCCATGTACTTTTCCACACGCCGTGTACTTTTGGCTGTGTGGGATGGGTACATGGGGCATGTGGCCATATCGGTGACGAAGGGTGTTGGAACCAACAACACGCCGTGTAGTGGTCCCTTACTCTCCGTCTAGTAAGTCAGCAGGCCAAAACAGTAAGGCGGTGGAACATCCGCTAGCTGGGCGGCAGTACACGCTGTGTACTCAGGAGTACATGTCGTGTACTCATGTCGACGGATGAATAGTGTGGCGGTGCTTCCAGAGGAACAGTTAAATGAAGGAAGTACACACCGTGTACTCAGAAGTACACGCCGTGTACTATGTATTTTTCGCTTAAAACAGGCAGTAGCCAACCCTATTCATAAAATTCGTATAGAACCAGAGGAAGGAGCTCGAGAGGAAGGCCAGATCTTCGTGGATCAACCGATCGAGCACCAGGAATCCGATCTCACTTCTGTCGATCACGTTGGAACCACGCAGGTAAGCCCTCTCTTCTCCTAGTCTGTTGCTGAACAAGTTTTTCCCAAACTGGAGTTATTTGAGGTCGAATTAATGTTTTCTCACATCAGATCTATGCTGTTCTTCGGCGTTTCTGGGATTGACGATCGGGTATACCGCTCGGTGGTGTATAAGGTAGGTGGCTTGGTGTTAATATATCCTATTGTCGTGTATTTTGTCTGTTTTTGTGCCTCAAAACCATGTTGGGGTGTCGTGTGGCTGAGTCAGTTTCTATATTAAACAACTAAAATTGATTAGGTATTTAATTATGATATTAAATTGCTGGTTGGTATCGTTTCTTGGATCCGGAACCACCCCAGGGGTGTGTTCCACTGTTTATCCGTTTGTCCAGGATATCAGAGGGTATGCCTTTAAAGTAGTAATTGTAGAATTTCCTTGAATTAAATTGCTTGTTTACTGCTTGTTTACATGTTAGGCATGGCCCGATTACCTGTTTATCCTGCGGGAGTTGTTGTGATTAGCCTGTGGGCACTACATTGTTTAGCGTGAGGGCTGTAGTTATTTCGACCTGAGGGAAACTTATTCCGTGCCTAAGGGAAATAGACTCTATGCCTGAGGGAGACACTTCTTACTCCTTAGGGAATCTTCTGTTACGACTGAGGTCTATACATGCGGTTTGGATTCTTCTTACCTGAGGGTATGATTATTCTTGTCTGAGGACGTAGACTGTTTACTTAGAAATGAACTGTGTTGATTTCTAATAATTAATGAATTAAATGAATAATTATATGGAAAGTTGATTGTTATGTGAGTACCTTTTCAGTACTACTTAATTTATTTCATTTTACCATTGCACACTGTTGTTGCATACATACATGAAGTTGGGATCGGGCCTTTGGTGGGTGCCTACTGAGATATATTTCTCATACTCTGTTTGGGTCATGCTTTTCAGCCCAAACAGATTACGTTGTTGCAGGTATGGATAGGGGAAAGAGTCCCTATACAGGTACTGACTGTTTCTGAGGAGTAGGAGGGAATGGGTCCAAGCCTAGGATCATGATTATGCTACCAGTTGGTTTGCTTTATTTTGTTTTACTCTGCTTTTCGTTGTACTATACTGATGTATAAAATGTTCTGGCTGTTTTCTTAGAACTTGAGATATGTTGCATCATTTTTAATATATTGTTGGTTATATACATGGATGTTTTTTATTTTAGTTGTGTATGGTTTACTACATCAACTCTATGATGTATGTTTTATTTCAATTCTGCTGCGCTACACTTTGACAAATGAGGGCATAATATCCCCACTATCAGTCTTGGGCCCTCACTGCTAGTTGGCAGCCTCTGGCGTTTGGGGAAACTCGCTTGAGGTCACGTGGCGAACCGGGTTCGGGGCACCCGTTGCCTGGCACCTGGGTCCGGGACGTCACAATATGTGTGTGGAGGAATAAGATATTTCAAAGGATAAATTAATATTACCTTATACAATATGAGTTCATGGTGATGTCATTCAATTTTATGAATGCACCATATAAGGTCATGTTACTGATAAATGGAATGTTTTATTATTTCTTCAAATTATTTTTGAATTTGGTCCTTTGTGAAATCCTTTCATACTATGAGTCATAGGATGGGTTGGAGAATGAGAATAATGACCCTATATAACCCATTTTGGATGTTATTTATCATACACAAATAATTTTGATGATATAGTTGTGTATTCTATATACCTGTGAAATTAATTTATTAGGAAGTCCCATATCATAGTGAGGAGTTGTGATTTATGAATAAATGATCAATTGAATTTTTTCTAAGGATTCCCCCAATAATTTTACATATGTTTTTACTTTAATTGGTATTTCATGAAATTAAATAAATTATATTCTTTAATTATTTTATATTATGACTCCTTTGAATTTTTTGACACGAATGTATCATTTTTTGTATGGAATGACATGTGTAATGATGCTTATTATTATTTAATAGAGTAGTTGTTAAGTGCTACTATTTTATATTTCTCATAAAAGGACATTGTGTTTGATTTATATTGTGATTCTCTAGGGTTTTGAATGGGTTCCATTTTGATGTATCATAGAGTATTATTACTGGGAAGACTTATATTATTTCACCATATCTCATAAACACTTATATATTTTGTTACTCACAAAATCATCATTTGTTTTACTGTTATGATTATCAGATGTGTTTTAGGGCCACAATTTATATTTTAAAATAATTTTAATGATATGAGTTGTTTTTGAAAAATTACAGATGGACATTTTATTACACACATAAATTTTTCATATGTGATATTGAATTATCTTATGGATAGTCTCATCACATGTGATAAAATTTATGTTTTCACTGATTGAATTTATCTTATAGATGAAAAATGTATATTAATTATAATAAAATGTAAATTATTTATATTATGGTGTAAATGAAATAACTTTTGGAAAGAATTATTTCTCAGAAAGCTAAATAATATGGATATTCAGCTAAGTCTTCTCTCTTACATATATCTCAATTTATCTTATGAAATGGAACATCATAATTAAAATATATTACATGTTTACTTTGAGGAAACCGACCCAAATATATAGGAATGAGTTGATGCTTTTATAACATTCGAATATGATACAAGATATCCTATCCTAAAGGACCAAATATTTTTGTATAATTCGTAAATGAGATACATACACGGTTTCAAAATTATATTTGATAAAAAAATGTTTTGTTTTAGGAATATTAATATTAAATTTAGAATATATTTTCATATAATTAATGTTACACTTCTAAGATTAATGGGTAAAGGTAAAATGATAATGATGATCGCAAATACATACAAAGGATGAAGTACAACAAAAGATATTATGATTAAATAAAACAACATCAATATGGTAAGGTAAATAACTATAAATCCATTCCTAATAATCAATAACATGAAAATTATACATAACCAATATGGAAAGGTAAATAATAGAAAAACATATAATTTATTCAATAAATTGAATATCATGATTAGATATGATGTCATCAATATGAAATGGAAGATAATTGAAAACCCATTCCATTTAATCAATAAAATGAATATGAAATGCATCCAGAGATTGTATCATTATGGAAATATAATGGATAAAAATAAATAAATTATTAATGAATGAAATACATAATTGTTAGATTTTTCGAACACAATCATTATTATACTACTACTATTAGGAACTTTCAGAAGAAAATTTATATTTTATGGGTAAAACACATTAAATGTTAGCTTACTAATTCACCATAATAGACAAAAAATTAATTAATGGGATATTTAATTATAGGAACCACACATAAATACAGGTTAAAATCACTCTTTAGGTATCCAATTCATGATTTAATTTAGGAATTAGTGTTCCTTATCATTACATATTCATATTCATGAATGCATACAAATTTATTAATGTTTCCCTAGTTTATTTAACATCATTAAAAGTAAACATTTTATATAAACAAGGTTTATAGATTAGGATATTATCATATAAATGATACATATAATATGAGTATTAGAGATACATTTTACGTCCAATATGTAATTGATCATACAAAAGTGATTATATCAATAAAATGTTAACAATCAAACAATTAATCGTTAAATGAGAGATCACATTCAAATTCTAACACATCAAATGAATAAACATGTATTGAAACAATTACCCTAATGAATAATTATGTATTCAAGTTAAATACATCAATGGTTAAATATATACACCACGTAAATATGAATCAAATACATATTAACAAATTTTACTAAATAAAATGGAAAATGAAATAATATTCAATACAATGATCCAAACGACAATATAAGAATTAATAAATGAATAAATTATTTTCATTACATTTTAATCCACATAAAACACATCTAAATTTAAAATAATATAATCAAAATTCATTACAGAAATAACATATGAATATCAATGAAAACAAAAATGTAATATAACCCAATGAAATGAAATTGATCTATGAAATTTTTTACCACTTGGTAATTTTCACGTAAAATTCACATAGATGAAATAATTTTAATTTAAAATTAAAACAAAAAGAATTTTTATGGATTTAATATATTAAATGTAAAATGTGTAGTTTATACACCATATAAATGAATTTGGTGTGTAACATTAAAATATGGTTCAATGAATGGAAATTGAGATGATGTATCTTACCTCACACATCCATCTACTTGAGAACTATTTGTCCTAATTTATATCAGGTTTAAATAATTTATTAAAATATAATATAAAAAATAATATTTATAATATGATATATACCATTTTTATCCCATCTTATTAGCCATTTTTTAACAATCATTCATTATTACTGTTGTTTTAATGGTAATTTCCTTGTTTTTCCATGTATGTTTAATCGCGAATATTCTAGATCATTAACATAAGATATATTCAGGTTAAATCTAGAATGATATTAATGTTATAAATATTATTGTATGTTCATTAGATACATATTTAAACCATTTCTTCCAAAATGTACATAGAAAATGAATCATATATATTCGTGGAGACTATTAGTCATACGTACAAATTAGCAAGGATATCATTTCATATAGATGAAAGTGTGAGGATGTGAATAATATATTTATTATAAAAAATAAATTAATTTCATATATATCACATATATTCCTTAAATATATCCTTTATTACATTCCATTTAAAGGGTAAGTATAACCAAATCACATCGCTTTGTAATATGGTAGTCTGTCGTGCACACAAGTGACGTTATCAAATCTCTCAAGGAAGAAAAAGTAAAAAAGGAATATGTAATATTATTTTATATAAAGTACAAATATGTTAAAATAATCCTATATATAAATATATATTTACAATATATATATCATCATACCCAAACAAGAGAGGTGTTGATGGAAAATGAGTCACATTAGTTCACGAGGTTATAGTTCTTTGTAAACTCTAGTGACATTATCGCTTCCAATTTATGGGAAGAAGAACTTTATATTGTTACTTACTTTAATATAATAACATTTAGTATGTTTGATATACTTGTTTTATTATATTATCATATATAAATTAGAATATAATGAGTTATAATAAGAAGTAAAATGAAAATGCATAGTTAGAAATAGTACCTCTTTCAAGGAAACCTCTTTATGTTTAACCTATAGGATTCAAAGATTGGATTTTTGATCTAACCATGTCCCCAATGATTTTTTTAGATAATTATGGAAGATATTTTTTCATGTATTGGATAAGTAAAAAGGATTTTCATGTGTGAATAGGACGGTAGTTGGGGTGGACTTTTATAATTGGGTGAGAAGGACACACATGAAATTTTAAAAAATAATCAAACATACCCATGTTTTTTCTCCTTAGAAAATTCAAAAAATTTAACCTTAAAAGATTTTATAGGACATAAGGTTTAAATATATACAGATTATAAAAATTGTAAATGTTTTTATTTCATTTTAAGCCTTATTGTTTTAGTTTAACCACATGGTAATCCCGTTTTTACCATAATCAAGGCAACTAATTGTTTCTGTTTTCACTAATCATTATGGTCAAAAATTAATTTGAAATTATTATATAATATAAATTATTATGATTCAAAATAAGGAACTAGTTTTTATAATTCTAATTCCTCAAAGTGGTAGAAATAAATTTAAAATTAATCCCACTGATGCGTCAAGCAATGGGTTTTCCATAGAAAAACATTCAAAAGATTAAAATGTTATTATATAATAATTCTATATGAAATTAATACAAATGAAATTAATTAGAAAAATAATAACATTATTTTTCTAATTTCACATAAAAAATAAAATATAATTAATAATTTTAAATAACTTTAATGAAAAATATGTTTTTTAATAAAAAACAGTATTTTTCACTATTCATAAAAAATGTTTATTTTTAGAAAAATTCTAAAATTATTCTTTTAGACAATTATAATTTATTGATATAAAATTTAATTATTTTATTTTATTAATTTTATAAATTATTCAAAATTTAATTTTAACATAATTTTTGAAGACATGATGAATAAACGTTTTCGAAACAAATCTTCTTTTTCAGAAAATATTTACTTCTCTTTAAAATGGTTCTTATTTTATTTATAATAAATAGATAATAATTGAATATATATGTAATCCATAAATATATCATAATTTATTAATTATTATTCATATCAACCATCATAATGGCTATTTTATAGTGGTCATGTTTAAAAAATAATTTTTTAATATAGTGTCATGTTTTTTTCAAACCCAGTGTTGCATACATTTCAAGATATTAAAAACATGGAATTTATTTTAAAATAAATATATAATAAATTATTAGGGTTCTACATTATCATATAGGAATTATTCCGAGTTTCATATATTTTATCAAATAATATATTCTTCATTTAAAATCTCATTTTGTTATATTCTAACCCCTTAAATCAATTTCAACATCACAATTTAATATTAATCATGATAATAAAATGTTTGAAATTTGAAAATACCTTACTTTAAATCCCACATAATATTATGTTTTGATAAAACATTCTCTGGAGAAGATATAAATGGAACTAAAAATATCATCTTGAATAATAACATGAATAGATTTCCAAATATGAGAACATTTTTTGAAATGTGTTGATATGGAATGAATGAGAATTCCAATTGCAATGAATTAATATAGACTGATAGAGACCATGGTCATGAGAATGTTAACCACCAAAAACCCATTAATCTGTGATGAGTTAAAATCCAATATGATTCATTAGATATAATGTTAATAAGGACAAAATATTTTTTCAAAAATCATTTTCCATGTGTTGAGGAATTATTTTACCATCTAGAAAAATAACATGACAATATATACTTACTTGATAATTATAATTTAATCCATAAAAAAATTCACCCCAAATATTTTTGTATGTCTATTTTTTCCATAAAAATATATAATATTATTTTATTATTATTTCCTTAACACCAATGATCATACTAGTTCTAATGGTTATCAATTACTTAAAACACATGTTTATATAATATAATGGAAGTATTATCCAAATTAAATTTTTACTAAAACCCATACCAGTACCAAGGGTTGTTTTAACAAACACATTTTCCAAAAACATCCTTAATCATGTTATATTCCCACAAATTTTTGAATAGGGTTTTAGAACTTCTAACTTATGATCAACCTTAAATCATAGACCCATGATGGTATCTACAAATCATATGTTATGGAAGACTCATATAATTCTAATATTTTACACAATCCTTACATGTTTCATGATTTATTGAACCAAAATACCATTATCAAAAATACTTCTGTAATTTAATTCATGAATCCCAATACATAAATAATTCAAAAATAGTGATTTAACATATTTAAATCCTTGTTTTTTGGGTTAACCTTTAGATGATGGAATTGATTCAGATAATTCTCAGCTTCCTCACATTTACAATTTTTTTACTATAAATGGATCCCTATGATTAAATTTACTTCCTACCATCATAATTTTCATTTTTTACTCAGTATTTAATTTCATTAAGCCCTAATTTTTCACACATAACAAATTTAGTCATTCCATTAAATAACTATCATAGTTATCTCTTTTGACATATCTAACATGATTTTAATTGGGCCTTCTTTCCTTCAAAGTCTCCACCACTCATGCTCCAATAGAACTATATCCTTTTCTTATATGGTGAGTCCAAGAGTTTGATATGGTATACATTTTTAATCATGTTTTTTGATAAATGACTAATTTTAATCTGAATAATTTTTTTTTTCTATTAATAATACCATTCAGTTTCTCATAGTCACCAAATTTTCGATCATATTCAATGCTTTAATGAATTTTATGGGTTCCTACCATTGAATAAAATCATAAAACATTGTGTGAGATATATTAATCATAGTGGGAAACCACAAAATCATGATGAATATCATATAGAATTTATAAATAATGAAAACTTATTTTAAATATAAGAAAATATATATTTAACGTAGGTCATTCATTATCATTAAATCTCTAATTATTTCATAATAATCTGTAATGAAAATGTGAATTATATAGAGAATATCTCTTAGGTGTATCAAACTAGGTGTACAATAAATATCATTTTTATATACTAGGTAATAGTCGAGTCATGATTGATGTGTTTTTTGGAAGTATTACCCCTAGGTACATCTGTGATAGAATCATGTCCCCGGTAGTTTTTATACAGGGATATATTTCTATGAAAAATCAAATAATATATTCATTACCAAAATATTGGGATTTTTTTCAATACTTATCCTAAATTTCTATCATAGGTTAATGTTCCCTAATATATGTTTTCATAAATCTAGTGCATAAGGATTATAATAAAATTAATTTGATAACAATTGTAAAGACTCTGACCATTGTATCCTCATGTTTTGAGTTAGCGTACTATATATGAATATGGTATAAGAGATTGTGTCCCAAAGGAAAAAATGGTTCAGTAGTCTTGATAACTATATACATTCTTAATTTCCTGATTAAATTTGAAAACACCAATTATAACATATTTTGTAAAAAATATCTTTATTCTATCTATCATGTCCTTTTATATCATGTATAGTAGAGTTCCTGGATTCCTAGGGAATTTAAAATTATGGGTGATCACAAATACTCAGAAGGGGTTAAGTAATATAGAAAATTTAAACAGTAAATAAATCAAAATAAATATGAAAGGTAAATAAATTAGAACACATTAAATTTAATCAAAAAATTATGAATGAAGTAATACATTATCAATATTCCATGGGATATAAATAAAAAAAATTTACCTTTAATAAATAAAAAGACTTTAATGATTATATATACCATCATAAATATGAAATGCCAAATCTGTGAAAACAAATTCCATTTAATCAATAAACATAAATTGGATTGAATCCAGAGATAATAACATTCTAATAATCTCATGGATAAAAATAGCTAAATTATTTGTGATGGAATTTCATAATAATTGGACACCGTTATCTTAGGTATCATAAAACCTCTAATATCAAGACCTTTCACAAGGATGTTCAAATACAATGGGTAAAAACCACATTTAATTCTAACATACTAATTCAGCACAAGATAGTGATATGAAATAAGGGCTTATATGATTCTATCACCAAAACATGACTACATTTCTAAATAAATATTTATATATCAAATTATAAATCTATTTCCCGAAGTAATATTGTTTTTTATTAAATATCTATACAATTTAAATAATACATATTTATCAATATTTACCCACTTAATCAAATTAATTTTATAGTAAAAACTATAGGTAAATATGGTATATAGTTTATTAAAAAATAATATCTATGAAAAAAATAATAGGTATATTCAAGAGAATGAAATAAAAAATACAAAATTTATTAAAAATTTATTATATTTCAATAGAAAGTTAATAAATAAAAAACCAATCATGAAATGAGAGATTACATACAAATTATTACACCTCAAAAATATAAACCAGTATTGAAACATTTAAATCATTAATAAATAGTTATTAATGTTAAATACATGAAAGGTGTAGTATATACACCAAAAAAATGTTAGTAGGTGCATATTAACAAATATGAATCAATGAAATGGAATTTTATAAAAAATCCCTTTTAATGATCATAAATTCAATGTGAGAGGTAATAAATGAAAAAAAGTTGTGTATAAAATTTAAATACAAATTAATTAATTTGAAATAAAACATAATTTCATCAAAATTAATTACATAGATAATCAAATAATACCAAAGACAATGACGAAATAATTTAACCTAATGAAGAGAAAATGAATTATTAAATTAATTACAGCTTTGTAATTTTCATGTCAAATTCACTTGGATAAAATTAAATTAATTAAAAAAATAAAATACCTTGATTTATGAATTAATGATGATATTGTATTTAAAAGGGCCAGTTCATACACCATATAAAATAATATAGGTTCATTACATTACAATATGCCTAAATGAAAGGAAATTGAGATGATTTACTTGCCTAAAACATCCCTTTTTTTAACCAATCCACAACCTCTTTTATAGTTATTTTAAACATATTATTAACATATACCCTAAAAATAAATATATTTTTAAAATACTATATGATATCTTTATCAAATCTCATCACCCATTGTTTAACAATCATTCAAAGTTTCTATTGTTTCAAGTGTTAATTTCAATATTTTTTTATGCATGTTTTGTATTGAATTTTCCATTCACTGAACATACGATATAGTTCTATCATATCCAAAAATATATTATTGTTATTAATATTATTATTTTTCTTTAGATATATCTTTATACCTGATGTGAGATGAATGGGGTGGCCTATTCTTCACGGCGTAGGGAGATAGTTGATGGATGCCATTCGAGGTTAAGTGATTGATAATGGGTACGTATAGTGGATGTAAGAAGTCAATCAATGCTATAAAGAGCATGACCTACTACTTAGACATCACACTCAAGGGATGGATGTGATAGTTATTCCAAAAAAACAAAGCACATGGGTTGAGGCACGGAATTGGGTGCCTTTTGATCTTGGATCACAAATATGACTTGTATATTGACAATGTACGAATGCACAAGAGCAAGGGGAAATTCAGAAAAGTTTTCACACGACAGATAGAAATAATGCATAATCTCAAAATTAATTCTTGGATACAAATACAATTCCATGGGGAGGATATTTATAGCCAAGGGGTGATACAATTTTCAAGTTTCTAATACCCTAAAATCACAAAGGAAAAACCTAACTTGTCCCCTTAAAAGTCAAAAAGATAAATTCTAAAAATTACTTTTAGAAAAGTAGAACACAAATTTAAACAATAGACCACCAGATTTGACTTTGAGTGCATAGCCCACCAGATCTGACATTGGTGTCGAAAGATGCCATTTCTAGAATCCTCCATGTGGGTAAGGCTTCCAAATTCGTGCAACCATGTGGAAAAAGAATTTAACATCAATTTTGGTCTTGAATAACTGATATTATAGGCCCATTTTCTTCATCCAGGCAAGGTATGATCCATTGGGCCTTTAATGGAGAAAGATGTGCGCCCATTGTATCATTGAGACTCTTTAATCTCCCTCGCATCATTGGGCCTTGAAAATCCAAATATTTGTCATACGCAATCAACTTGGTGTCTTCAACATGGTTCTCATCATCCTCCCCTCTTGGAAAAAAGTCATCCTTGACTCTTCATCCTCAGCACCCAAAAAAGGAGAAAGATCAGAAACATTGAATGTGGAATTTACCGTATACTCACCTAGAAAATCTATCATGTAATAATTGTTGGTAATCATCATGAGAAATCAAAAAGGTAAGTCTCCTCGTGGCATGGGTTTTGGTTTCCCCTTATTGGGAAATATCTCTTTTCACGTATGAATCCAGAACAAGTCCACGGGCTTCAACAACACTTGTTTTCGAGCCTTGTGTGCATGATCAATATATTTTTGGGTCATCCACTCGTTATTTTTTCTTGCCTTCCCATGGAGTTGTTTGATGAATTTTGCACCCCCATTTTCATTCATATTAGTTTCTTCCTTTAAAGGAAAAAGAACTAGATCAATAAGGGAAGAGGGTTAAAATCATAAACAATCTCAAATTGAGAATATTCAGTAGTTGTGTGCTCGACTCTATTATATGTGAATTCCACATGTGGCAGACACTCTTATCAATTATTGATTTTCTTATTGACAATTTTTTGCAGAAGGGATGATAGTGTCTGATTCACCACCTCCATTTTCCCATCAGTTTGCGGATGACAAGTAGTGGAACATAGTAACTTTGTACCCAGTTTTCTTCTCAAGGTCTTCCAAAAGTAAATAATCAATTTTGTGTCTCGATCGAACACAATTATCTTGGGCATTCTATTGAGTTTGACTACATACTAAAAGATAAGTGTTGCAATGTAAGTAGCATCATCAATTTTTTGACAAGGAATAAAATGTGTCATATTTGAAAACCGATCCACCACAACAAAAATGGAATCTCTCCCCCTCCTGGTCTATGGTAAAAACAACATAATGTCCATTGATATGTCCTCCCATTGGGTGTTGGGGATTGGGAGAGGAAGATATAGTCCATGTGGGGTTTGTTTAGATTTGGATTTATGGCTAATGATGAACTTTCTCACAAATTTTTCAATATCTCGAGATATCCTATTCCAATAAAAATTCTCAATAAGAACACTTAGAGTTTTTGAAACATAAAAATTCTCCATTAACCCACCCAAATGTGATTCCATCAGTAAAATTAAAAGAATAGAGCAATTGGGAATACAAAGCTTATCAATCTAGAATAAGATTCCATCATGTTAATAAAACTTTTTCCAACTAACTCCCTATTAACAATGTTCATAAGGTTCTCTAAAATCTATATCAGTGGCATATAAATCCTTAATGCATTAAAAACAAGGAGTTTTGAATCCAACAAGGAAAAAATAGAATATCTACGTTAATGTGCATCAGCCATTATATATTCTTTAGCCTTTTTATGCTTGATGACATATGGAAATGATTAAATGAATTCCAACCATCTTGCATATATCCTATTTAGTTTATGTTGGATCCTAAGGTATTTAAGAGATTCATGATCAGAATGGATCACAAAATATTTTGGCCAATGATAGTGCTTCCATGTCTCTAGTAATCTAAAAAATGAATACAACCCTTTATCATATGATTAATTGTTTAGAGTTGGGCCATTTAAATTCTCACTAAAATAAGTAATAAGCTTACCTTCTTGCATGAGTACACATCCTATGCCAATTCCTCTTGTATCACATTCAATTTCAAAGGTCTTACCGAAGTCGAAAAGTGAATCACATTCAATCGTTACATGGGAAAAATATGTATGGGATTTGTAATATTGAAATAAATTACATTCTTACCCTCCTGAAGGATTTACATCCAGAGGATGCAAATATTCCCTCAAACCACTATATGGAATGGAAGTTATTTGAGGAACATGGATTTTCAAGAAACAAAATTCATGATTTCCTGAAAGATTGTAGTTTATTATGGGAGGAAACCTCTGATTGAAATGATTGAATAAAATGTGGAACATCCATCTAGAAATTAAAAATATGATGGAACACCATCCCACATTCCACAGAAAGTAATGTGGCACTTTCCATTGATCCCTAGACTCTCGAATCCTTTTATGTATGATGACATGTCAATGAAAATGAGATGGCATGATACCGAGGGAAATAAGACAAATGATGAGTTGGTTCATCCTGGAGATGGATTTTCATGGCAATGATTTGATGCTCGACATCCTGATTTTGCAGCTGACGTGCGTAATGTGAGGCTGGGTCCTTCATGTGACGGTTTTAATCTGTTTTGGCATATACTTAATTTTCACAACACATGGCCAGTTTTTATACACATTTATAATATACCCCAATGGATGTGTATGAAAAAACCTTTTAATTTCATGAGTATACTCATATCTGGTCCATCTGGTTCTAGAATTGATATTGATGTATACATGAAACCTTTAATAAAAGAGTTGAAACTTCTTAGTGATGTGGGTGTGTACACATACGATGCATGTTCAAAAGACATATTTCAGATGCATGTTGCGCTTATGTGTATGATCAATGATTTTTCGGCTTATGCAATGATGTATGGATGGAGCACAAAGGGAAAAATATCATGTCCAGTTTGTATGAAGAATACACAATCCAGAAGACTGAAACATCGCAGTAGTTTCAGTTTTATGGGACATCAATGATTCATGCCAAAGGATAATCCATATAGAATGAATCGTCGAAGATTTGATAATACCATAGAGACTCATGATCCACCGTAGCATATGTCTGGAACTGATGTGATTAATGAATTGAAAGATATCGGTTTTTCATTCAGGAAGGGTCAAATGATATCTGGAAAGAGAATGAATGTTTCCACTAAAACCTGTTACAATTGGAGGAAGAGGAGTAACTTTTTGGATTTTCCATTTTAGTCAACAAATTTGTTACATCATTTCTTAGATATAATGCATATTGAAATGAATATATGTGAAATGTTTCTTTTGGTTCTTCTAAATGTCAAGGGGAACACAAAAGTTGATTTACGGTCCTGGTGTGACTTGGTGGATTGGGGCATTAGACTAGAATTGCATCATGTGCGTATCAGTGAAAATAAATGGAAACTTCCATGTGATTTTTTTGTGATGACACCTACAAAAAAAAATTTCTGAATGTATTAGAGACTATTAGAGTTCTTGATGGCTATTCAAGCAACATATCTAAATGGGTCTACAGAAGAGAGTTGAAGCTAAAATCTTTGACGACTGATGATTATTACGTTCTACTACATGAGTTGCTTCCAATAGTAATCCATCATCTTTTTTCAAATAATGTAAGGGTGACTGTTATTTGGTTTGCCATTTTTTAGCGATATTTGTGCTATGAAGTATTCCAAGTCTTTCTTGCAAAAAATGTTGATAGATGCCCATTAATTTTGTGTGATATGGAGAAAATATTTCCCCCATCATTTCTCAGATGCATGCTGCATCTGACTATCCATATTCCCACTGAAATATTTCTCAAAGGACCTGATTCTTGTCATTGGATGTATCCAACTAAAACAAATATGTAAACATTAATGTCTTATTTCTGAAATAGGAATCATCCCAAAGGTTTTATCGTGAATGGTTACTTGGCTAAAAATTGTATGGATTTATGCTCAATGTATTTGTCTGATCTTACTACAAGAATGATGAGACCAATGAGAAATGAAGAAGAACAGTATGAGAAAATTGAACCCAATTTTCCATCACTTCCTCAAATAGGAGGAATTCCTGGATCATATACATTGAATACATTAAGCCTTGAATAACGGGAGATGGATCATCGCACATCTTTGTTCAACTGTGATTTGTACGATGACTATATCAGGTAACTAAATTGAATATGTATATCTTACATATATATCTGTTAAAATATTCAGATTTTTTATCTACAGAGAACATAAAACAATGATAAACAGAAAGTATCATTCATTATCTTTTATAATGAGAGATACATTGCATAGAGAAGAGTTTTCTGCTTGGTTAAAATTGAAGGTAAAAATATTATTGCTTAAAATAATTATATCAATATTTAATTAAGTTTAAGAGTCATTTATATTGTAGGTATTGAGTTTGTCTGCTGACTCTGTCTGTGAGAAAATAAGAGCTTTGGCTTTTGGTCCCAATACCGTGGTTCTTGACTGTAAATCAATTGTTATCAATGGGTACAAATTTACTGTCACTGAATGAGAAAAGAAAATCAGAACACAACATGATGGTATTATGGTTACTGCCACACCAGATTTTTATGCCAGTGCATCAGATAGTAGACGACGATTTGAAAATGTGGGTTATTATGGAGTTGTTGAGAAAATATTAATATTGGATTATTACTCTCATGGAAGAGTCACAATGATGAAATTCCATTGGTTTAGTTCGATGAAGAGACATGGAACATTTATTGATGATTTTAGATTTCGAGTAATTGATATGACTCACACTCCTGCTACTGAAGAACCATATGTATTGGCATCAATGGATAAACATGTTTATTATGTCAAATTCCAACTTCGACATGAATTTGGTGTCATTGTTATAGTAATTCCAAGACTTATTTTTTATGATGGTGATGATGGAATTGACATTGTCCCTAGTCCCATTGGAACCAATCCATTTTTTTCGTTTGATAACTCCAATAGATCAATTGTCAGATTTGATTGTGAATCTAATGTTGTGGTAGAAAATATATAGAATCATTCATCCATGTTCCCAATTATTTTTGTTGACATCAAGTTGGGTTGTTAAGGTTGGTAATATTCAAATTGATTTAGTATTGATCCCAAATAAAATTTAGCTAACTTTACTATTATGTGAATTTTCAATGTTTATTGGTTCTAGTCTTATTTGAAATTCATTTTCTAATTTGGAATTGAACTGTATTCAATCCTAGTCAAACAATATATCTATCTTAGTGAACATTAAAACTTTTATGATTTTTCAATCCATTCAAATTCTTCTAAAACAATTGATAGATAAATTACCAATGAATCCCCCTATTCCCTCATATATTTAGTTTTTTGGTTTACACATTAGTTTCCTTTTTCTAATTAATTACATATTTGTTTTGAAAAGAAGTAAATGCTGCCAATTTAAGAGAGACGAAAGAAAAAAATGATGGAGAACAATCGTCGAATGGCGGAGATGGGCTTTCCACCATTACTTCCTGTATTGAGTACTTTATTTCAATTATATATATTTATAGAATATATAATATCATTTGATTAATTTTTTTGTAAACAATTTTTGTAGGATCTACCTATACGTTGACAGTTATTTGACAAGGAGCCTAGTACTGGTCCAAGTTCTCAGGCCGGTGGTATGATGAGGGTTTACACCAGAGGTGGACGAGCAGCTTCGAGTACCTGACAAGAACTTGCCCCTCCCACTAACATGTCATCCTTACCACATTCTGATCCCAGTGTGTCATTAGGGACACATGGGATATTTAGGCCTCTAATGTTTTCGCCACCTTTTGTATCCTCTGGCCCATCTTTTTCATATCCCATGATGATTCCCACACCCCAGCCATAATCCATTCATACATCTATCCCATCTTCTTTTCCTTATACTTATGACTCTCGAAGAATCTATATTCCATCACCTTTGACTCCTGTTCCACCACAGGGTGTTCCATCAGTTTCAGTGGATCCAACGACACTCACCGATCAGACTAGTGTTGGTATATTTATAGAACCCTATAAAAATTTATAACAATATTTATTTTCAATATAACATGTTTTGATAAAATATTTCTTTTTCTTTCATGACAGATAAATCTTCTGACATGAGGTAGGGGGAAGGTTGTACACGCATGCGTCTGGTGTGGAACCGCCGTACACAGGTAATGGTGGATTACAATGAAGACAACCAAATGGTTGAGAAAACAGGGTAGCAATGTTAGAGTTATTTGACGATGCTTGCCAAATACTCCGCCATATTTCCTGTCAGCATGCTATCATGGAGAAAGTTTCTACAGGAGGTCAAGGGTAGATCTTGGGAAGGGATATGGGTAAAAAAATTGTTATATTTAATTCCAAGAATTATTTTTGTAATTATATGAATTAATATTTTGGTGTAATCTTTGATTTAATTTTCCTGATGGGAGGGTGCACGACTGACACGTCTAATGGATTTAGGTGAGCTTTGGAGTGCCTACAACCATGAGTTATATATTGGTTGGCGTGCTAGAGTCGGCACTGAGTTAGAGGTGTTACCATTCGTGGATGATTGTCTTATAGAGAAGTATCGGCAGATGATTACCCATTGGATGGATACACAGTTTAAGGTATTAATTACATTGGAGGTATTTAAATAATAAATTAAAAGTTTTTATTAAATATTATATTATTCCTTATGGAATTTTATTTAGGAATCATCTGGAAAAAATAAAAAAAACATTGATGCAAAAAAATACCTACACACACAGGGACGTACTACAATGCCAGATCAAGAGAGGAAGTTGGTATGAAAATTATTTATAAGTTTTCTTTATGACTTACAGTTTATTTTTTCCCTCAATTATTTAATAATTTGATAATGTTATCATATAACTTTAGTTATCAATGTAATTGTAGAGGCATTAACTAAATATTGAAGGACATGTGCCTCGAGAAAAACTGTTTTGCTCATGTAGACGGAAAAATGATGGAAGTTCCATCATGGAACTGACTTAGCAGCAGATTTTATGTTTTAATATGTTGATTTTATATTTTAATAACTATTTTGTAACTTAATAATATATTTATATTTGTAATAGGATTCTTTAGAGGCCCTCGATGCCCAATAACCAGACCATTTTGGGCCAACTGATCACTTCCATCAGGTGTTGGGAGAGGAGCATTCTGGAAGTGTACGCTGCCGACCTAGGATAGCCTCGAAGAAGTATTGGCCCTCCTTAGGTAGAATAGGAAGATCATACAAGGCACCGAGCTGTAGAAAGTTAGGGCACAGGCAGAACGGGTTGACAAAAGGGCCATAGATACGGTAGAACAATCTGCTAGAGAAAACATGTCATTTATAAAATATATTGAAGTTCTACGTCCAAAACTTCCACCAGTGGCTAGACCATCTTTTGATGAATATATGTCATCAATACGTTCTATATATGATGCACCATGTGGAGGTTCTAGTGGTGTTCAAGACAATTTCCAGCCTAACGATGATGATGGCGAGGAGTACGATGCATAATAGGAGGGAGAGGAGGATGGCAAGGCAGAGGAGGAGGGCGTGGAAGAGGGAGAGGGAAAGGAGGAGGGCATTGAGGAGGTTGAGGACGATGATGGGGACGAGGACGTGGGTGATGGATATGGTGATGATAGTGATGGTGATGGTGATGTGGGACAAATTGATCCGTTACATTTTTGACTAATCGCACTAAGATTTGATGTTTAATCTATTCTAGTTGTTGGTTTTATCAAGACCCGTAGTATAGTATTGGAGTTGAGTTATTTTTATATATTGTCTATTTCCATAGATGTTGATGCCTTTTAGTGGTTGCGGTGTATCTTGAGCATGTTTATAGAGTTTTCTATGTTTGGGAACTCCCTGGACAGCTCCCCTCATTGTTGGAACCTGGACAACCCCACGCCATCCTCCTTGGACCCCAGTTAGCCCCCCGGATAGCCCCCCCACCCTCCTTCTTGGTCCCCAGACAGCCCCCCGGACATCCCCCCCAAACAGCCCCCCCGGATAGCCCCCCACACTCCACCCTGGACCCTGGACAACCCACTAGACAGCCCCCACCCCCGGAAAGCCCCCCCACCAATAAGAACCCAGTTCCCATCTTTGAGGTACGATCTTCTTCTTCTACCTTTTCCTTGAGTGTTTTTGAGAAAGTATGGAAAATGGGGAGAAATCCCAAATTTTGGAACTACACGTCGTGTACTTTTCCACAAGCCGTGTACGTTTGGCCGTATGGGATGGGTACACGGGGCGTGTAGCCATGTCAGTGATGAAGGGTGTAGGAACTAACTACACACTGTGTAGTGGTCCTTTACACACCGTGTAGTCAGTCGGCAGGCAAAAACAGTAAGGCGATGGAGTAGCCGCCAGCTGGGTGACAGTACACACCGTGTACTCGGGAGTGCATGTCGTGTACTCATGTCGATGGATGAATAGTGTGGCGGTGCCTCCAGGGAATAGTTAACTAAATAAAGTACATGCTGTGTACTTTGATGTACACACCATGTACTTTTATTTCACATAAATGGGCAGCAGCCTCCCCTGTTCATAGGGAAGGCTTAGAATCAGATGAGAGGAGTGGGAGTGGACGACCGAGCCTTTGGAGATCCGTTGATCGCGAACTGGGAATCCGATTCCGCCTCGGACGATCTCGTTGGAACTACACTGGTAAGCACTCTATTCTCAGAGCGTGTTTCTTACCAATTCTTTTCCTAACAGGAGTTATTTTAGGTTGAATGACAGTTTTCTTACCTCAGATCTACGCCGTTCTTGGTGGTTTTTGGGATCGATGACCGTGTATACTGATCGTTGATGTATAAGGCAGGTGGCTTGGTGATTATTTTCAAACTATCGTGAATTTTTTATGTTTTTGAGATACAAACCCATATTTGGGGTGTCGTGTGGGTGAGCCCGTGGCTATTTTAATACCAAGAATTGTTTAAGAAATTAAATGTGGTATTAAAATGCTGTTTGGAATCAGTACTTGGATACAGGATCACCCCGGGGGTGCGTTCCTCTATTTAGCTGTTTTTCTAGGATACCCGAGGGTATGACATGTTTAAATTATGCATTACTCTTACATTGAGAGGAATTGTATGTGAATTACATGATTATATGTTAAGCAAGGCCCGATTACTTATGCCTGAGGGAGGTGTTTTACTATGGCCTGAGGGCATGACTATTTTAGCCTGGGGGAACATGCTATTTCACCTGAGGGAATCCTTTCATGCCTGAGGGATTGACTTCTGTTCCTGAGCGAGAGACTTCCTACGCCTGAGGTAAATTTCGGTTATGCCTGAGGGCTATACCTGTGGTTTGAATTCTGCTTACTTGAGGGTGAGATTTTGGTTTTCTATGAATGCTGACAGCTTACTTAGAAATTCACTGTGGTGTTTTTCATAATATTAAATTATTAAATGAATAATAAAATGGAAATATAACTGGTAGTTAGTTACTTTTGAGTACTGCTTACGTTATTTCATCTTACTACTGCACACTGTTGTTGCATGTGTTACACACAATTGAGCATGGTCCATTGGTGGGTGCCTACTGAGTTATATTTTTAACACCCTATTTGGGTCATTCCTTTCATCCCAAAAAGATTACATTTATGTAGGTGTGGATAAGGGCAAGGGTAATTATACAGGTACAAGATTGCTTCTAAGGAGTAGTGGAGCATGGGACCAGGCATAGGCTCATGATGCTACCGACTGTTTCGTTTTGTACTACTGTACTCTATAGTTGTATTGTATTGATTGTCTAACATGTTCTGGCTGTTTTCATAGAATTGAGGCATGTTGCATCATTATTTATATACTGGTTTGTTATATCTACTGCAATTGTTTATTTCAGTTATGTATGGTTATTCTCTTCTGCTATTGTTGTATGTTTTATTCTTTCTGTTGCACAACTCTTTGAAAAATGAGGCTATAATTTCCCCACTATCAGACTTGGGCCCTTGTAGCTAGTCGTCATCCTCTGGCATTTGGGGAAATGTGATTGAGGTCTTGTGGCGAACCAGGTTCAGGGCACCCGTTGAGTGGTACCCGGAACCGGGACGCTACAAAGTTGTATCAAAGGTGTTTTTTTTCTTTGACTTACTATTTGGAGTTGTAGTCAGGGATAAGACGAACTGTAGTTGAAAATAAATTCTGACCGGGCATAGCTAACCCATGTACAGGGAAAATCCAGTGGAACTCGTATTTTTTTTCAAATCTTTTGTTTTTGCAAATTTTATAGTTGATAAGTTTTCAGTGTTGGGTGACACACTTGAGGTTGTGCTGTTGTAATTTATCTGTGGGTTCTATTAAGTTGAAACCCGATGAGATGAGGGTATGCTGTCTCTTTTATCATATAGGAACATGCTAGATATCACATGCCATGCATCATTTCCATGCCATGTAGGTGCATTTAGAAATTGCATGTTGTTGTGATAGTTGTTGTTCTAGAAAACCATGCTGTTGTGATAGCTACTTGATAAATTCCTGATTTGTGACAGGGTATCTTGGTATGAGTCTGTTGAAGGAATGGATTCCAAACATTTCTTTTTGGGGAGTATGTGCCCCCATTGACCAGATTTGGTGGATCATTGACTGGTTATTATGTTATAACACAAGTAATATGTCAAACATTGATTCGTGGGGAGTATGGGCCCTCACTGGTCAGAATTTGACACTTAGGTGTTGTTTTTCAGTATTTTCTGGGTTTCAAGAATGTTTCTGAGGCATACTGTCTGGAAACCCAGTATACACAACGTGTATTACTTTGAACACACCGTGTATGGCCTTCTGTTCAGAAAAAAAATAAACTTTTTAAGTACATGCCATCTACCCTGAGTACACACTGTGTAGTCTCTTCACGTGTCACAGACCGTGTTGGTGGCAACACGGGGAAGGGAAGAGCTTGGGGAGAACATGCCATGTAGATTTTGTACACGCCATGTAGAGTTGACTCAGTGTCCGACCGTGTAACTAACAACACAGGTCAGTGAGCTCCTGTACATAACACGTCGTGTCAATGATGAACACGCCATGTAGTGTGACATGGGGACTCGGCCATGTATCTAACAACAGGAGTCAGTGTCACCTCTCCTTGAACACACCATGTACCAGTGGGACATGCCGTGTAGTCTTGTCCGAGGACAGACCATGTCGTGTTAGCCATGTGGCTGGGAGATGAGGTAGTGTACACACCATGTGCGGGTGTAACACGCCTTGTAGTTTTAAGCCGAGTAGTCGGCCGTGTCACAAATGACACGGGAAGTTAGAAAATAACACCATACATGTCGTGTAGATATTATATACGCCTTGCAGTTTTGTTCAACGGGTGTCGTGTGGCTTATCCAAGTTGAAGGACCCAGGAAGGGGAAGATAATTCAAGTACACACCGTGTAGTCATTGTACACGCCGTGTAGTCTTGTTTTGAAAATTTTAAAATACCATCTTATTCTCGTTCCCTTGTGTTTACTTCTCTTTAAGTCTTGATAAATCTTAAATATAAGTCATGCATTTTACATTGTAGTGTCATGCCTCCTAGACAACCGCGCGTTGTTCTCCAGGAGAGCGATGATGTCTATACTTTAGAGATGGTGGGCCATGGGCTACCAATGGATCCTCCAGCAGAGCCAGATGCAGCGCCAGCTGTTATACCAGACACAGGAGTAGATGCATAGTTCTGTGAAGGCTTAATGTGGTTCATGCAGACCTTTCAGAGAGTACCGCAGGCTGCCACATCTATGGTCGAGCTGACATGTATATTCCAGCAGCAGCATCCGCCTACGTTTTCAAGGGATGGCAGACCACATGCTGCTAAGTCTTTGTTGGGGTCGATGCAGACTATTTTTGAGCATCTTGAGACGCCTCCAGGTCAGAGGGTCAATATTGCAACATATATGCTGCGTGATTCTGCCAAGAGGTGGTGGGATGTTACCAACCAGTCAGAGCATCACAGGGACATGGTCTGGGAAGCTTTTCAGGCAGTCTTCTATGACTTATTTTTCCCAGAGACGTTGATGGATCATCGAGCTCGAGAGTTCATGAATCTTCAGCAGGGCGCTATGTTGGTGATGGACTATTCTACTCATTTCACCAAGCTTCAGCGCTTTGCACCCGTGTTGGTGGGTGATGAGACGTTGAGAGCCAGGCGCATTGATGATGGTATTCGTTATGACATCCGAGTGCTGGTGAATGTTTTCAGGTTTCCTTCAATACGCGCTATTTTAAATCAAGAACTGATCATAGAGAGGAACCTGCAAGAAGCTAGTGGTGTGAGCCAGGGTGGTTCAGCACAAGTTTCTGGTACTATTTCTACGTGAAAGAGGAATAGATAGATGGAATTCTCTCAGTGTGGCAGTACCAGCCATGCAGCTTCTTCAGGTGTCCCGATCAGGTGGTACCAGTGTGGTAGAGAGGGGAAAAAGAGGCCGCAGTGTCCACGAGACCTATTAGAGTGCCGGACATGTGGCAAGATGGGTCATCTACAACGCATTTGTAGGGAATTTTCACCAGTGGCTAGTGAGAGGGGTTCTGTGCAGACTCCGAGTGTGAGAGCAGGACAAGTAGCTTCTTACTAGTCATGGAATTGGAATGTGTCAGGGTGTGTAGAAAGAGATGGTGGCTGTGGCCATGGTAGACAGACACCAGGATCTCAAAGGTAGTAGGGCGGAACAGCTTAGGGTAGCCAGGCTGTGTCGCAAGGTCGCGGCACTGGGCAAGCATATGCAGTGCAACAGACCCAACAAGAGAAGGATCATGGATCTTCTACAGTCAGAGGCAATTTTCTAGTATCTTTTGTCTTATCTTCAGCACTTTTCGATACAAGTGCTACACATAGTTTCATATCTGTACCTGTTGTGGAGATCCTTGGGCTCGGTGTTTCTCTTTCTTCTGATATCATGATTCTAGACACTCCATTGGGGACTAGAACGGCTGGTGTGCATCGTTGCAAGGAGTGCCACTAATGGTTGGTTGGTGTCACTTCCTTTGGGACCTCTATGTCTTAGAGATGATGAGCTATGATTTCATTATTGGGATGGACTGATTGGTTCCCTTTCTAGCCTTTGTAGACTGCTATCGTCAGAGGGTGAGTTTCACATCACAAGTGGGGGGAGAGTTTCTAAACAAGGGAGAATGGGATGTTCAGGCGAGTCGAGCTGGTCCAGAGCATCGTGGGCGATGTGGAGTCAGTGCCCAGATTGCGAGCTTATATCTGGATGGTCAGAGGACTAGTCCGACGGATTTTCCCCCAGTGGTTGATCGTTTCAGAGATGTCTTCTTGGATGATTTTTTAGGTCTACCTCTAGAGCGAGAGGTGGATTTCTCTATTGAGCATGTGCCAGGGGTAGCACCAGTGTCCATTCTTCCTTATAGGATGGCTGTGCCAGAGTTTCAAGAGCTCAAGAGGCAATTAGAGGAGTTACAAGAAAAGGGCTTTATCCGACCCAATAATTCTCCTTGGGGTTCACTGGTCCTTTTTGTGAAGAAGGCGGACGATACCCTCAGACTCTGTGTGGATTATCAGAAGCTGAACTAGTTGATGGTCAAGAACCGAAATCCTTTTCCAAGGATTGATGATATTTTTGATCAACTTCATGGAGCATGAGTGTTCTCAAATATTGAAATGAGATCCGGATATCATCATTTGCTTGTGAGACCATCAGATATACTTCTTACAGCTGTTCGGAGCAGATATGGTCTGTATGAGTACATGGTTATGCCATTCGGACTCACGAACATGCCAGCAGTTTTCACGGATCTGATGAATCATGTGTTCAATCCGTATCCCGATTCTTCTGTGGTAGTATTCGTGGACGACATCTTGGTGTACTCTCACACTCGACATGACCATGCCACCCATCTTGAGATCGTATTGATTACACTGAGAGAGCATCATCTATATGCTAAGCTCTCGATGTTCCACTTTTTGATGGACCAGATTCACTTCCTGGGTCATATCATCTCAGAGGCAGGAGTTGAAGTAGACCCAGAGAAGGTGAGAGTAGTAGTTTCTTGGGATTAGCCTAAGAATGTGTTTGAGATACAGAGTTTCTTAGGTTTGGACGGTTACTACAGATGCTTCATACAAGACTTCTCTCGCTTAGCATCACCGTTGATGGGTCTGACTAAGAAGGGTGTGAAGATCGTATGGTCAGAAGCTTGTGAGGATGCTTTTCAGGACCTGAAGGGAAGGTTGATGTAAACACCAGTCCTGACACTCCCAAATTAGGGGAAGAGCTATACAGTTTACTTTGATTCATCAGGTATAGGGCTGGGAGAAGTGTTGATGCAGGGCGATCGAGTTGTTGCGTACAGGTCTCAGCAGTTGAGGACACATGAGAGGAATTACCCGATGCATGATCTCGAGTTGGCTGTAGTTGTGCATGCGTTTCACTATTGGAGACATTAGTTTTAGGGAGAGTATTGTGTGGTTTTCATCAGCCACAAAAGCCTCAAGTATATCTTTACTCAGCGTGACCTGAATCTGAGGAAGAGGAGGTGGGTCAAGTACCTAAAGTCCTTGAATTTTGAGTTTTCCTACACACCTGGTAAAGGTAATGCAGTAGAAGATGCACTAAGAAGGAAGACTTAGAAACAGGCTGTGCAGGAGGCCAGTAGTGAGTTGCAGCTTATGGCCTTGTTCTCTGAGATTCATCTGGAGGTGCACGACAGTCAGGGGCAGACTTATCTTTCCTCGTTAGCTTTGACATCTAACCTCTTGGATAGAGTCAGGATGAGACAGCTATCTGAATCAAAAGGCCATGTTCTATGGGAGTTGGAGGAGAGTGAGTACCCTCCTCCATGGTAGACGATAGGTGATGATGAGGTTCTGTGTTTCCATGGACGAGTATGGGTTCTAGGGGATATATGCGAGGAGATGATGTGGGTGTTTCATGCTTCAACTTGGGAAATTCATCATGGGGTTACCAAGATGTTCTGAGACTTGGGACGTCAGTACTGGTGGCCGGGTATGAAGAAAGATGTGGTTGGTTTTCATACGAGGTGTTGCACCTGTCAGTAGGTGAAGGCGGAGCATCAGCGACCATCTGAACTGTTACAGCAGTTACCCATTCCGGAATGGAAATGGGATGATGTCATGATGGATTTTGTGGCTAGTTTGTTGTGGTCACCTCGAGGAAATGATGTCGTAGGGGTCGTTGTGGACAGACTCATGAAGGTAGCTCACTTTTTTTCTGATCATGGAGACCTTTGGTGTTGACGGGCTCAGAAGGATGTATATCTGAGAGATCGTATGTCTTCATGGGCTCCCTCATTCTATCATTTCAGATAGGGGCACCCGCTTTACGTCTCGTTTCCGGTAGAGTTTTCAAAGGGCTCTGGGTACACAGGTGCTTCTGAGCACAACATACCACCCTCAGACCGACGGCCAATCAGAGCGTACGACTCAGGTGCTGGAGGACATGCTGCGTGCATGTGTCCTAGACCATTGGGACTCTTGGGGGAAGCATATACACTTAGTTCAGTTTTCCTATAATAATAGTTTTCAGTAAACTATCGAGATGGCACCATACAAAGCTTTTTATGGTAGGCCTTGTTGTTCACCTTTATGACGGTTAGAGCCAGGTGAGGCAACATTACTGGGAGCACAGCTTCTGAAGGTGACTTTCGAGAAGGTCTAGTTGATTAAGAAGCAGATGGCTACCACACAGTCTCGTCAGATGTCTTATGCAGATCGCCACAGATGTCCTTTGGAGTTCGTGGTTGGGGATTAGGTTTTCTTGCGTCTTTCATCGAGGCTAGGACACAAGTGGATCAGGAGACAGGGTAAACATTCACTGAGGTATGTGGATTCCATTCCAGATTCTGGAGAAACTCAGGTTTTTTGCCTATCGGTTGTAGTTACCACAGTGGTACCGAGCCATGCACGACGTCTTCCAAGTGTCTCAGTTGGGTCGCTATCATTCATACTCGTCCCACATATTTCAGCCGGAGGAGGTTGAGCTGGAAATAGATGCGTCCTTTGAGGATCATCCAATTCATATCTTTGATAGGAGCACAAAGGTTCTCTGAGGCCGGCCAGTTCCTCTCGTACGGGTGCTATGGCAGCATAGCTGAGTGTAGGACGAAACCTGGGAGTGGGTGGCCAATGTACGTGCTCAGTGACCGGAGTTGTTCCCGGCTATATCTTGTCCACCCTTGGAAGGAAAATTCGGGGAAGAATTGCTATAAGGGGGGAATTTTTTAAGAACCCAATTCTTATCTTTGAGGTACGTGCTTCTTCTTTTCCCTTTTCCTTGAGTGTTTTTGAGAAAATATGGAAAATGGGGAAAAATCCCAAATTTTGGAAGTACACGCCGTGTTCTTTTCCACACGCTGTGTACGTTTGGACGTGTGGGATGGGTACACGGGGTGTGTAGCCTTGTCGGCGACGAAGGGTGTAGGAACCGACTATACGTCGTGTAGTGGTCCATTACATGCCATGTAGTCAGTTGGCATGCCAAAACAGTAAGGCAGTGGAGTAGCCACCAGCTGAGCGATAGTACACACTGTGTACTCGGGAGTACATGCCGTGTACACATGTCGACGGATGAACAGTTTGGCGGTTCCACCAAAGGAACAGTTAAATGAAGGAAGTACATGCCATGTACTTTGAAGTACACACTGTGTACTTTGTTGTTTTGGCTTAAATGGGCAGTAGCCTCCCTTGTTCACAGGTAAGGCTTAGAACCAGACGAAAGGAACAGGAGTGGACGACCGAGCCTATGGAAATTCTGTCGATCACGAACTGGGAATCTGATTCCGCCTCGGACGATCTCATTGGAATCGCGCGGGTAAGCCCTCTCTTCTCCTTGTGTGTTTCATACCAATTATTTTCCTAATAGGAGTTATTTGAGGTTGTATTAAAGTTTTCTTACCTCATATCTACGCCGTTCTTGGGCGTTTCTGGGATCGACGATCATGTATAATGCTCGTTGACATGTAAGGTAGGTGGCTTGGTGTTTATTTTTCAACTTTCATGTGTTTTTGTGTTTTTTTGAGATAAGAACTCATATTTGTGGTGTTTTTGGCTGAGTCTGTGGCTATTTTAATACCTAAAATTTTATAAGAAATTAAATTTGATATTAAAATGCTGTTTGGGATCAGTGCTTGGATCCAGGACCACCCCAGGGGTGCATTCCTCTATTTAGCCATTTGGCCAGGATACCTAAGGGTATGCCATGTTTAAATTATGCATTACTCTTGCCTTGAGAGGAATTGTATGTGAATTTCATGATTATATGTTGGGAATGTCCCAATTACTTATGACTGGGGGAGGTGTTTTACTTTGGCTTGAGGGCATGACTGTATTAGCCTGGAGGCAACATAATATTTTGCCTGAGTGAAACCTTTAATGCCTGAGGGATTGACTTTTGTGCCTGAGGCCGACACTTCCTACGCCTGAGGGAAATTTCTGTTACACCTGAGGGCTATACCTACGGGTTAGATTCTGATTACCTGAGGGTGAGATTTTGGTTGTCTGAGGATGCTGACTGCATACATAGAAATTCACTGTGGTGTTTTTCTTAATATAAAATGATTAAATGAATAATAAAATGGAAATGTAACTGGTTGTTAGTTACTTTTGAGTACTGCGTACGTTATTGCATCTTAATAATGCATACTGTTGTTTCATGTTTACACACAGTTGAGAACGAGCCTTTGGTGGGAGCCTACTGAGATATATTTCTCAAACCCTGTTTTGGTCATGCTTTTCGGCCCAAAAAGATTACGTTTCTGCAGGTGTGGATAAGGGAAAGGGTCCTTATACAGGTACTTGATTGCTGCTGAGGAGTAGGTGAGCATGGGACCAGGATTAGGCTCGCGATACTACCAGCTGTTTCATTTTGGACTATTGTACTCTGCAGTTGTATTTTATTGATTGTGTAACATGTTCTGGTTGTTTTCATAGAATTGAGGCATGCGGCATAATTATTTATATACTGGTTGGTTATATCTACTGCAGTTGTTTATTTCAGTTATGTATGGTTATTTTCTTCCACTATTATTGTATGTTTTATTCTTTATGTTGTTCTACACTTTGACAAATGAGAGCATAGTGTCCCAACTATCAGACATGGGTCCTCTCTGCTAGTCGGAAGCCTCTGGCATTTGGGGAAATGTGCTTGAGGTTTTGGGGCGAACTAGGTTCGGGAAACCCGTTGAGTGGAACCCGGAACCGGGACGTTACACCACCCTCCTCCTTGGACCCGAGACAGCCCCCTAAACACCCCCCAGACAGCCCCCCCGCACAGCCCCCACCCCCCTTCTTGGTCCCTAGACAGCCCCCGGACCACCCCCCGGACAGCCCGCCTGACAACACCCCCCTCTTCCCTAGATCTCAAACAGCCCCCCATCGGACAGCCCCCCCATCCTCCTCCCTAGACCTCCAGACAGCCCCCACCCTCCTTGATTTCACATACCTTTTTTTATTTCCTTGATCATGCAATGTTATTTAGGATTATTTCTTTTTTGTATGTCTTGAATTATATGAATATCTTGGTAAGCTTATTAGCTCATTCTCATCACATGAATGTGATGATATGCATTAATTTGAATACAAACCCATGTTGTACATTATCCATGTTATGTGAATTATGCCTTATTTGATTTGGATTACTTATCAATTTTTAGGATAAGACACGTGTTACATGTTAAGGACTCATGGATGAACTTGTCATGCTCAGGGAATTTAGACTTGAAATTCAAGGATGTATGATTTGGTTTCTAGGTGAGGGATAGTAGGATGGTTTATATTACTCTTGAGTTATATTGGTTACTTGAAGATAAATCGAGGACATTTCTATTTTTCCAGATGGTAATACCATTCCTTAGGTGTGGCCGAAACTACTCAAAATGTCTTAGGCATATTTGAAATAGACAACATTTTAAGTGAAAATAACAAATGGAATACGTAAAACCGGCCAAACGCATCGGGATTGTGTTGATACTTTAGTAAAATTATCAATGGTTCATTTGAGACGTGTACGAGTCAACCCCATCTAAATCTAAGGCGTGGTCTTCCCAGTAGCACTCTAACTGTGTCTATTTTGTTTAAAATGGAAGGGATTTTAAGTGAAAAGGACAACAGACATACGGAAAACTGACCAAATGCATTCTGATTCTATTGATACTTTATCACGACAATCCATGGGTCATATGTGATGTGTATG
Source organism: Viscum album (assembly GCA_963277665.1). Taxonomy (NCBI): domain Eukaryota; kingdom Viridiplantae; phylum Streptophyta; class Magnoliopsida; order Santalales; family Viscaceae; genus Viscum; species Viscum album. The sequence goes on from OY728132.1 coordinate 882,362,173, forward strand.
AGTCCACTCCAGCTCAATCCATGGTGTTGTGTGGCCATCACCATTCTAAGTGTCTCACTTTTGTTTGAAATGGATAATATTTTAAGTGAAAAGTACAACTCACATACAGAAAACCAACCAAACACATTCGGATTGGGTTGATACTTTAGAAAAATTATACCTGGGTCATTTGTGACGTGTACGAGTCATCCCCACCACAATCCGAGGACCGGTTTGGATAGAAACACTCAAAGTGTCTTGGTTTTATTTGAAATGGACAACATTTTAAGTGAAAATAACAACTAGAATACCTAATATTGACCAAACACATTTTGATTTTGTTGATAATTTAGTACAATGATCCATGGGTCATTTGTGATGTGTATGAGTCAACCCCGCCTCAATCTGAGGCACGGTGTTGCCGGCACCACTCAAAGTGTCTTTCTTTTGTTTAAAATGGACATCATTTTAAGTGAAAATTACAACTGACATACAGAATACCAACCAAACACATTCCAAATGTGTTGATGCTTTAGGAAAACGTTCCATGAGTCATTTGTGACATGTACGAGTGAACTCTGTCTAAATCCAAGATGCAGTGTGGCCGACACCACTCAAAGTGTCTCTCTTTAGTTTAAAATGGACTTCATGTTTAGTGAAAACAAAAACTGACATACAAAAAACTGGCCAAACGGATTCGGATTCTGTTGAAACTTTAGGACAATCATCCATGGGTCATTTTTGAGGTTTATGATTCAACCACGCCTTAATCCGAGTCGTAGTTTGGCAGAAACCACCCAATGTGTCTCTTAGTTTTAAAATAGACAACATTTTTAGTACATACGGAAAACCAAACAAACAGATTATGATTGTGTTAATAATTTATCACAATTATCCATGGGTAATATTTGATGTGCACAAGTCAACCTCACCTCAATCCTAGGTGCGGCGTGGCCGACCCCACTCAAAGTATCTCTCTTTTGTTTAAAATAGAGAGGATTACAAATGAAAACAACAACTGACATACCGAAAACCGACCAAACAAATTCGGTTTCTGTTGAAACTATAAAAAAATGATCCATGGGTCATATGTTCCATGTACAAGTCAACCGTAGCTCAATCAGAGGCATGGTGTGGCTGAAACCATTCGAAGTGTCTCACTTTTGTATGAAGTGGATAACATTTTAAGTGAAAAGTACAACTGACGTACAGAAAACTGACCAAACACATTAGGATTGTGTTGATACTTTAGGAAAATGATCCTTGGGTCATTTGTGAAGTGTATGAGTCAAAAAAGTCTAAATCCAAGAAACGGTGTGGCTGGTAGCAATCTATCTAGGTCTCTTTTGTTTAAAATGGATGAGATTTTAAGTGAAAAGAACTACTGATATACGGAAAACCAACCAAATGCGTTAAGATTCTGTTCATACTTTATCACAACGATCCATGGGTCATATGTGACATGTATGAGTCAACCCCGGCTTAATCCGAGGCACGGTGTGGCTGGCACCATTCGAATTGTCCCACTTTTGTTTGAAATGGATAACATTTTAAGTTAAAAGTACAACAGACATACGGAAAACTGACCAAATGCCTTTAGATCGTGTTTATACTTTAGGAAAATACGCCTTGGGTCACTAGTGATGTGTACGAGTCAACTTCACCTTAATCCAAGGCCCGGTGTGGCCGAAAACACTCAAAGTGTCTCATGTTTATTTGAATTGGACAACATTTTAAGTAAAAATAACAATTAGCATACAGAAAACCAACCAAACACATTCGTATTGTGTTGAGAAATTTGAAAAATGATCCATGGGTCATATGTGACATGTATGAGTCAACCCCACCTCAATCTGAGGCACAGTGTTGCCGACACCACTCGAAGTGTCTTTCTTTTGTTTAAAATGGACATCATTTATAGTGAGAACAACAACTGACATATAGAAAAATGACCAAAGGCTTTTGTAATGTGTTGATTCTTTAGTAAAACGTTTCAATAGTCATTTTTTACATGTACGAGTCAACCCCGTCTCAATCCAAAACGTGGTGTGGTCAGAACCACTCAAAGTGTATCTCATTAGTTTAAAATAGACTTCACGTTAAGTATCAAAAACAACTGACATACATAAAACTGATAAAACGCATTCGGTTTCTATTCAAAAAATATGATATCATTCCTTGAGTCATTTTTGACTTGTACGAGTCAACCCCGCCTTAATCCAAGTCCCGGTGTGGCCAGCACCACTCAAAGTGTTTCTGGTTTATTTGAAATGGACATCATTTTAAGTAAAAGTAAAAACTAGCATATGGAAAACCAACCAAACACATTAGGATAGTGTTGATACATTATAAAAATGATTCATGGGTCATATGTGACGTGTATGACTCAACCCCATCTCAATACGAGACACGGTGTTACCAGCACCACTCAAAGTGTCTTTCTTTTGTTTAAAATGGACATAATATTAAGTAAAAACAACAACTGACATACGGAAAACCGATCAAACGTATTTGGAATGTGTTGATGCTTTAGGAAAATGATGAATGAGTCATATGTGATGTGTATGAGTAAATATTGTCTTAATCCAATATGTGATGTCAACGGTACCACTCAAAGTGTCTTTCTTTAGTTTAAAATGGACATAATGTTAAGTGAAAACATCAAATGACATACGGAAATCTGACCAAACACATTCAGATTATATTGAAAATTTAGGAAAATGATCCATGGGTCATATGTAATATGTAAAAGTCAAACTCACCCCAATCCGAGTCGCAGTGTGGCCGACACCACCCAAAGTGTCTCTTATGTTTAAAATTGACAACATTTTATGTACCTACAGAAAACCGGACAAAAAGATTCTTATTATGTTGATACATTATAAAAACGATCCATGGGTCTTATGTGACGTGTACATGTCAAAATCTCCTCAACCAAAGGTGTGGTGTGTCCAGCACCACTCAAAGTGTCTCTATTTTGTTTAAAATGGACTTAATTATAAGTGAAAACAACAACTCACAAACGGAAAACTGACCAAACACATTTATAATGTGTTGTTTCTTTATTAAAACGATCCATGAGTCATATGTGATGTTTATGAGTGAACCCATACTCAATATGAGATCTGGTGTGGCCAGAACCACTAAAAGTGTCTCTCTTTTATTTCAAAAAGACATCATTTTAAGTGAAAACAACAACTGACATATGGAAATCTGACCAAACACATTCAGATATCATTGAAACTTTAGAAAAACGATCCATGGGTCATATGTGATGTGTAAGAGTCAACACTGTATCAATATGAGGCACGGTGTGGCTGGCACAACTTGAACAGTCTCTCTATAGTTAAAAATGGACAACATTTTATTTGAAAACAACAACTACCATATGAAAACTGACCAAACAGATTCAGATTTTGGTGAAACATTAGTAAAAAGTAACATGAATCATTTGTGACATTTACGAGTCAACCCCGCCTTAATCCGAGGCCCGGTATGGCCGAAACAACTCAATGTGTCTCAGGTTTATTTGAAATTGACAACATTTTATGTGCAAACAACAACTAACGTATAGAAAACCGACCAAGCGCATTAAGATTCTATTGAAACATTAGGAAAATGAACCATGGGTCATATGTGACATGTATGTGTCATCCTAGCCTCAATCAGAGGTGCAGAGTGACCATCACCACTCAAAGTGTCTCTCTATAGTTTAAAATGGACGTCATTTTAATTGAAAACGACAACTGACATACGGTAAACTGACCAAACACATTCGGATTCTATTGTGTCTTTATAACAACGTTCTGTGGGTCATATGTGATGTGTAAGAGTCAACCGGACCTCAATCTGAGTTTCAGTGTGGCCGATATCACTCTAAGTGTCTCTCTTTTGTTTAAAATGGAGAATATTTTAAGTACATATGGAAAACCATCCAAATGGATTCTGATTATGTTGAGACTTTAGCACAATGATCCATGTGTCATATTTGATGTGCACGAGTCAACCTCGCCTCAATCTAAGGTATGGTGTGGCCATTATCACTGTAAATGTATGTATTCTGTTGAAAATGGACATCATTTCTAGAAAAAGCACATTTAAATATGTATTTTTAAATGAATATTGTATGTTTATAACTAAGTTATGAATTATTATTTAATTATGGATGTTTGTAGTTCCAGATGCATTATATGTTAAATTTGAATGAATTTCCTCTGTATATGTATGTGTTAGTTGGTTATTGCAGGTACATTAATCGGAGAGTAGATCAGAGAATTAGCTGAATGGATGGACACCCTTCCAGTGTTGTCCAAATTACAGGGTGCTGTGCAATTTTCACAACATAGCCTCTGCCAACGGTTTAAAACCGTTGGCATAGGGTTCATTGAAAGTTTTTACCAATGTTTCAAAGGGAACAATTGGTAAAAATGCATTCCCAACAGTTTCTAAAACTGTTGGGAACCATGGGAAAATGTGGGTTTTGCCAATGCTTCAGGGGAAACAGTTGAGAGAAACTTTTCCCAACGGTTCCCAAAACCATTGGGATAGGCATATTTTTATAACCAATCCCAACAGTTCTATGTAAACTATTGGGAAAATCTATCCCAATGGCTTACTTACCAATGGTTCACAGAACCATTGGTATAAGGTATACCAATGGTTCTGTGGCCTTTCCCAATGATTCAAAACCATTGGAAAATCATCCTTTTCCACTAGTGGAGGGAACCATTGGGAAATTCTATGGAATATAGATAGATGAAAAACCCCATACATATGATTGAGTATGGAATTAAAACTCCCACTCATCCAATCGATTAAGGGAAAACTATTCAACCACAACAATACCAGAAAACAATGGTGAGCCCGACATGAAAGGCTCAAACTATGGAACCTCCATAGAAACATAAAAATGATACATTTTCCAGTCCTCATCAGACCATTTTGTTTCAGGTATAACATCGAATCCTAACAGAACAAAAATTGTGAACCTGATGTGAAATTATTAAACTGTGGCACCTCATTTTGATGACAAAAAATGATAAATTATCCAATCCCTCTTGGAACTTTTTATTCCATGTATAACCTCGAATCCCAATGAAACAAAAATAGTTAACCTAATGTGAAATTCTCAAACTATAGGTCCTCCATAGCAAGATAAAAAGGATTCCTTATCCAGTAACTGTTAGACAATTTTGTACTATTTATAAGCGCAAATCCTAGAGAAACAAAAATGTTGAACCAGATGTGAAATGCTCAAACTATGGTAAATAATTAACAAGACAAAAAGGAAACATCTTCCAGTACCCATTGGATAATTTTGTTTCAGGTATAACCTCGAATCCCAAAAAAATGGTGAACCCAATTTGAAATGCTCAAACCATGGAACCTCCCTAACAAGATTAAAAGGAAACATTATCATATCCCCATCATACTATTTTGATCTGGGTATACTCTCAAATCCCAATTAAACAAAAATTGGGAACCCTAACAGACCCAATATTTGATTGGTACAATAATATCAAAATGGGATCTATTAGATGAGGGAAAGACCTTAATCATCAGTTCTATTGTCATTTCAGATCTACAATATATTAAATGGAAGTTTTCGACCAAAAAATTCAGTCAATGAAAGAATGAGAGTTTTTATTGTTTCATAGAAATGTGTAAAACTTTAACATATTCTGTCATCATCCCCCTCTTTTAAGGGAAATTGCTAGAAATCGCTGCTGAAAATATCAAGGATGTGTTGCAGAAACCCCTAATACCCATGAAATGTCATGGCGTGTTCCAAGACATTTCTAAAATTACACACATTCTTGAATAGGCTATTCAGTGAACCCAATACATGTCTCAAATTATGCACATTTCATTAGGGAAAAATCCAAGCAGAACATAATCTATGAATTTCATTCTCAAGCTCACATCGGTGCTCATCCAAGAACCCAGGGAAGATATAGACTACACAACACTTCATGTCGAGTGACTACACCCATAGAATCACCCTGGCTATAAGTACAGAGAAATTAGGGTCACTTAATATTTTATGAATGGATGAAAAATTTATTCTCCTTCTAAGATGAACAATTTCCTAGTTATTTCATGGAAACTAAGGTTGAAAATCTGATCAAGCTTCTATAGCCTAGAAGGTCAGACGAAGTCAACCACACTGACCATCTTGACTATTATCCTTTTCACAGAAGGCTATGTCATAATATCTAGAAATTCTTTATATACTAATATTTCCTTCAAGTCATCTTCAAATCTGGATGGGTGATGTTAGATAACTGCCCATATTAGGTGGCATGCATAACCATTTCTCGGTTAGAAGATAAGGATAGTTGGTAAATGGTTCCATCCATACAAGTGAATCTATTTTACAATTGGATGACTTAGAAACCAATTGATTGAGCTCACACCACTCTGAAGGAATAGTTTTGAGAAATTGTGATAGTTCCACCTCCCAAGATGGAGTCATCTTAAATGCCTCCCATGAATTTGTGAGGCCACCAGATGTTGGATGAGACAGAGGTAGAAGAGTCATATTCTACTCCAAATAAAGTCATTACCCTTTAAAATTTCTTCCCTGCAACATATGTAAAAGGGGAACTGAGAAACCAAATGGGATCCCCATTAGATGAAAATATCTTTTTTGTTCTGTCAAGATGATACATCTGAACAAATACTTCACTGATGATGAAGATTGACCCGAATATTGGTTTCATGTATATAACCAGGGAACTGGAGGCCACATGCACTGGAGCTGATGAGACATGGGACAACACAGATGTGTTCAGTCTCAATTCTGCAGTCATGTACCCATGGAATAAATATATACAGCATAGAATCATGTGAATGTTTTCTAGCAGGCTCAATGGGTATAAGGTGGTTCCTCAGAGCCCTCTATTAGCTGCCCACCTCCTATTTTCTTGCATGACTACTTAGAGAGGGTTCAATCTGATCAACCCAAGTAATGGGGAAGGCTGGTGCGACCTATGCCACTAGTAGTAGACACTCTCTCAACCTCTTCACAAACACTAGGTCTATCTACCTAAATTTTTCCAGCTCCTAAATCTCATTCAAAGGAAAAAACCCATATTAGGAAGCATAGACCTCTGGCACAAAATTACAATGTTCTGAAAAAGCGATCAATAGTCCCAACCAAGACCTCAATCCTTGATATTCTAAGCCTCTCAAATGAACTTGGGGATGCACTTACTAAAGCCCTCTATTGCCCATAAAAATTTGAGACAGAAGTCACTACAACAAATTTCTATCGAACAGAAACTATATCCTTAGGATGTAATGTCTCCATCCAATTCAATAATCGAGATCAAGAGGTCCCAATCAAATGGAACATTAGAACCTTATAAATTTTCAGGAAACTCAATAATGTTAATGTCTAAGGTGTGTTTATTGATAATGGGTATGGAATGAATCTCATCCCTGCTCAAACCCTCTAATGTTTGGGGTACAGAGAAGGGGACTTGTCATTGACAATGTTTACCATTATGTGATATGATAAGACTGAGAAAATAAATCTTGGTAAGATGATGATTGAATACAAATTTAGGGAACTCATATCTATTTCCATGTTCATTGTTATCTAGTATGACTATATATATAATGTCCTTCTCTGAATTCCCTGGCTCTATAGACACTTGGTGGTATCATCAACATTCCACCAAGTTCTGAAGTACCCCATAAATTGAATGGCCGATAAACTACATGCTGACAACTCCCCCTTCAAGACTTGCAGATCCATAAAAACTAAATAATATTTCTATAAGAAGGTAGGTAAACAACTTGTGTCAGATGATGATATACAGGTTGTATCTGCTAGTGTCTTTGGGACTGCCCACATGAATCCCTAGAGCATGCTCGATGGTGATTATATTCTCCCTATAAACATGGTCGAAGTAGTAGATAAAATCTCATAGGTCTATGACTCACCTGTCCTTAGTGACAATGTAAAAGACAATCAACTTTGGTGTGTCTCTATAATGACTCAGATGGTAGGGGATGATGATGTCACTTCAAAATGACTCCCTCACCCTAATATAGATATAGAGTGTCATTGATTTCCATTGTAACCTTAAAATATCTCCATAGATTCAGAGATGATAGGGGATGAGGATGATCTCAAGAAATCCCCTCCATCATTCGTGGAAGGTGTCTCCACCACCATAGATGAGATCTGGCTGATAAATCTAGGAGTGATAGAAGACCCACGACCTACACTGATTAGTGCCTCTATTCCCCTTGATGATAAAGAGATTTATGTTTTATTTTAAAGAATCACTTGTATGTGTTTTCCTGGAACAATAATGAAATGCATAGGCTGGATCCATATGTGGCTACACACTGCCTCAGGCTTCCTGATGAGCATTGAGGCCTCAAATAGGAATACATGAGAATGAACCCCTCTCATGAAACCAATGTAGAGGCGGATAATGACAGGTTGGTCAAAGACAACTTCATTCAGAAAATGAAATACCCAAGAAGTCCTTCTAATATCATCCCTGTCATGAAGTAAAAAAGGAAGAGTAGGGATTACATTGACTTTAGAGACTTTAATTGGCACTGACCTAATGAAAGATTCCAATTCCCTATCACAAAAATATTGATTTATGCATCTATTGGATTACAAGACATTTCTTTCATGGATAGGTACTCAGTACACAATCAAATCAAAATATCCTATGAGGATAAATATGAATCTTCTTTTAGATCACCTAATTAGATCTTCTTCAATTTGGTCATTCTATTTTGATTAAAGAACACTAGAACCACATATCATCATGCCATGCATCACACATTTAATCAATTATTGTGAATGATAGCTGAATGTTATGTTGATGACATGGTTGAAAAATCCTAACAACAATGTGATCTTTTTCACAATCCTCTTAACAATCTTTGACATGATTTGACAACATGGGTTAAAGATGAATATAAAAATAATACTTGTGTTATTTTAGAAATGTCACCACCCATAAAATTATAATAAATGAGGTTGTTCTAAGGGACCCTCGCCTACATTCGGCAATTCCCAAATCGGACAAAAAATATATCACCTTCATGAGGATAATGAATAATGAAGTCACCAACCAATGGGATGCTGAATGTTAAAATGCCTTCAAAAGTCTACAGAAGCACATGCTTCACCCACTGGTTCTAATTCTGCCAGTTTAGGGTAGGCCACTCATCTTATATGTGGCTTCTATAGAACACTCATTGGGTGCCATACTTGAACTATAGAATGATGCGGTAAGAGAAAATAGACTCCGTTACCTCAATCAAAATATTCTAGGGAATGAGACCCGATACTTTGATAGTGAAGAGAACTTCCTTTCACTCATCATTATGGTGAAAAATATAAAGCATTAATTTCAGCACCACAAAGCCCAATTAGTTTTTCATATTGGCCCACTCAGGTACATATTTTTCTTCCCCATGTTGACTGGGAACATGGCTTGATGAGAAGTAATTCTACAACAATATGACATTCAACTCATATCATAGATGTCGGTGAAAGGTAAATCCCTGGCTGATTTCCTCAAAGCACATCCTATCGTAGAAAATACACCAAAATTTACCAAGATCCTCAGTGAGATGGAACTCTATTTCAATGACAGTCCATGGAAATAAGATATGTACCCAGATGGCACCTCCCAGAGTCCTTTCAAAAAAATATTGGAACACCCAAAGCACAATCCGTATGGTATATGGATTGTATTCATCTCTTCAAACAAATAATTTTTTTCCGTACTATTTATCACTGTATGAATGTTTCAAATATAATGAGGCTGAGTACCAAGGCTTTATCATTGGATTGGAATTAGCCCAAAAACGTCATGTAGGCTAATTGAATATCAAAGGGGACTTGAAACTAGTGATAAATAAGATAAATGGATAATATTCTATTAAAATCGAAGAAATGGACCCCCCCTAGTTGGCTACAAGTGAGGATTTGATGTGTTTATTCAAAAATTCACAGTATAAGGGGATGTTTCCATCATTATTGAAGAATACCCTGTAGGATCATGCGACGCCAATCAATCTGGAACTAGGGTGGCACAAGAAATCAAGAGGATAGGATATCACATCCATTCCATGACACAGGACTACATGGAATTCTTCATGAAATTTCATGTGTCACAGATTCATGAAAAATTCCTCCATCATCCCCCAGAATTGCTACATACAGCTAAATATCCCTGTCTATTTTATGTTTGGGGGATTAATGTTGTGGGGACATATCCCACAACCACCTCTAAGTAGTTCAAGTACATCCTTACTACTATGGAATTATTTTCCAAATGGGTTGAGTTAATACCCATCAGGGAATTTGTAATGAATAATATCATCAACTTCATGATTTCCCATTTCATAACCAGTTTCAAAGTCCCTCATATAATATTAACAAACACTGACCCCAAATTCTGTACCTAAGAGTGAAAAAACTGTACTAAGAGTACAACATCATGTCTAATATCCCATCACGCTATCATGAAAATGCAAATGGATAGATAGATTCATTCAATTAGACTCTATCGAATATTTTGTAGAAGATGGTGAATAATGTTAAGAAGTCTTGGATAGAAAAACTCATTCATTCTTTATGGGTCTACCATACCACAACGTTCCACATAGGAAACATCATACTCCCTAGTGTACGAGACATAGGGAGTGGTACCCATAGAGGTCTATCATCCATAACTATGAATATCCATTTTCATACAGCTCTTAAAGGATGAATAATTGCAAAAGAATCTAGAGGAGTTGGAATGGAAAGATGAGAAATGGTTGCACACACTAGAAAATCTAGAGATTCACTTGATTCATATAACAAGGGCCTTTAATAAAAAGTATATCCATTATTCATTCCACCAAGGACAACTGGTTATTTTACTCAGAAGACTAACCATACCAATAATGAATCCCTTAATGATGGAAACTAGGTGGGATGGAACTTATGTAATATATAATGTTTATCATAACAGAGCATATTAACTTACCACCAAGGATGTGGAGAATGTCACAAAACCCACCAATGAGATATTTCTCATGAAATAAAGTTCATAACTATTGGTTGGGACATGTACAAGAGTGTATTTTCCATCATTAATCATAGATACATGATGTTAAACTTTACTATTTATTTCTCGTATGAAGATGTTAAACTGCATGGAACCTCACATCCGTTCTGTAAGATGTTAAAATGCATGGTTTCCTAATAACTATGTATGGATTGATTCTAATCATCACATGATACATAGTGACTCCTCAAACTCTTTTATTGGGAAAATCCATAGTATTATCTTCCTTTCACATTAGGTGACCCAATGTCCTTACCGTATTCCATAAAACAATATAGATCTATGATGTCCATCTCTATCCATATAGAGTATACTACTTCCTTACTACATGACATTAAACTACATGGTTCTTCTTGAACTATGGATGACTTGATTCTTATTTCAAATTAGTTATGTAGGGACACCAAGATTCTGTATCTTAGTCTAGACACTACATTATATAGAATTCCCTTGTTGTACCCCCTTCCGTCTCTATAATGTAGTGAAACCTGAGTCATTCCTTGTTTCTCACACCAAGAACAGCTTACATGAGGTTATGAATTACAATAAGAAGTTAACCTAAAAATCAAGGCACAATGGTACACAATAGGTTCATTACCATCATAAATGAAATACCTCAAAATGCATAGCATCAATGTTATTGTCCCATGAATTTAAACTACAGGGTTCTTCAAAACTGTGTGTGGTTTGATTCACATTCTCAAGATATATGTAATGAAGCCTGGACATCCATCCATGGGACCAACCACAGTATTCCTATCAATTCACATTAGTTCACCTCCATCCTAACTAAATTAAATTAAAATAAATGTGTTTAAGGGAACTACATGTGGATTAATTCTCATCATCATGAGATACGTATTGATACAAAAACATTTATGTTTGGGCCCAGCCGCAACATTCCCATTTATTCACATATGTTCTCCCTCATCTTCACCGCATCATGTTAAACTACATGAAACCTCAAGAAATATATTTATCTTGATTGTTATTATTATAGGATATGTAGAGATTCCTTGATTTTCAATCCCTGATCTAGATAAAATTGTCAATATAAATATTTCCCACCACTACGTATGGGTTAGAACAGTATAGATAATTTCCAATTCAAGTACTACTTGTACCTTAATTCTCATCCTCATGAAGCACATAGTGATGTCCAAGTCTCTATCGTTGGGCCCAGCTGCAACTTTTCCAATATTTCACGTCAGTTATTACGTCCTTATCACATGATGTTAAACTATATGGATTTACATACTTAATATATGACATTTAACTGCATTGAAGTACATCCTTACTACATGACATTAAACTGAATGGATGTACGCCCTTAACAAATGCTGTTAAAACTCATTGAAGTATGTCCTTACTGTATGCAATTAAATTTTATTGAATTTCATCCTTACATCATGATGATAAACTACATGGAAGTACGTCCTTACCAGAATACATTAATCTTCATATATGTGTGTCCTTACCACATGATGTTAAAATGCATTGAAGTATGTCCTTACTACTTGAAATAAAACTGCATGGATGTACATCCTTAATGTATGATGTTAATACAAAAAAGTGGCAAACACATCCACACTACATGATAATAAACTATGCAGATCATCTCCCATTCTTCACTCCTTATCAAAGAACCATAAAATGATTTACCTTGATCAATCAGAGTATGAGGTCCTTCCAATGTAATTCAAGATCACATCATGTCCACATACCAAAATTCATGTATTGAGCATCTCACATATCCATCAATCTTCTCCAGCCCTTGGAAAGGATATTCGGCTTCATGTGACCCATTTATTGACTCATTTTTGTGATAAAGACAACCAGAATGACCTATCATCCTATTTATATATTGCATGATCTGATAACGCTTCAGGAATTAAAAATAAAACTTCATTTATTTGTATTAGATATGAGGAAAAAAAATCAAGGCATTACCAATAATGATATTTGACTGAAATCAAGTATGTATTTATTATCACGAATAATTCATCAATATTATTGAAAGGATCTTAAAACCAAAAATGATATCCTAGTACGTTCTCATCCAATGATTCATATTTTCCCTTAGATCATGATAGATTTATGGATTTTTGATTGTTTAATTTCACCTAACCATGTTCTCTATCACTCTCCATAAGAAATTTATTGTTAAATTTTTCTTATATATCCATATTTTCACATTCCACAAGTTCTCCTATGTGGAAACACAATGATTAGTTACATTGGTTAACAGTTATATTTCATAATTTCCTTTTTAAAAAGAATTTTTGGTATTCATTTTTATGATGTGGGTATATATCAAAAGAAAAAGTCAAGTATAGTACTTTTATAATCCTAATTAATTTTGAGGGAGAAATACATTTTACGTGGGGTTAGAATGTAATAACCTGAGATTTTATGAGATAGATTTTTTAATTTCCTTGATGTATTATGTTATACTCTACAACATGATATATTCGTGCTACTTGAAATATCATTATTGCTTCTGGTATACATAATATTATTCAGGGATTATGTAATAGACAATTTCATTTTTTGATAGAATTCATTTCACATAAGACCGATTTAAAGAGAACAACTAAATATTATTAAGTTTCCTTATAATCTAGCAATTATAATGGAAGATATGAAAAATATTATCTTAATTATGAAAATATTATTTACACATGAATATATAAAATTATTTCTTTGATGAAAAAATAATTATAAATGAAAGAACATATTTTAAATAAAAGGAAATATTTTTTTGAATAACTATTTAAATTAAAATTTGTGTGTTTATAATATAATTAAACCACTCTTGATGGATTTTATTACTGAAATATATATTTAATATATTAAATCTAATTTTAAAAGTCATATTAGGTGTTTCCTAGAAATTAAATAAGAACAAAATAAATTTTTAGAATAAAAAAAATTATTTAAAAAGAATGCATTTTTACAAACTTTTGATAGAGAACCCATTTTAAATTTATTTTAACACCATTTTATATTATTTATTATGAAATAAAATTTTCCATTAAATTTAGAGTATCAAAATTTACTTTTGTATCTTTTCATTATTTTTCTAATAAGCTTTACATTTTGATGAATAGTAAAAAAATAATGCATTTTAATTGAAAACTACATTTTCATCATATTTATTTATATTGTTAAATTATAAATTTTAATTCTTAAAAATTATAAATATATTATATTTTTTTAGTTAATATAATATAGTTTATCGACATTAATTTTACTTTGAATTTAGATGTAAAAAAAATGTAATCTTTTGAATATTTTATCCTTTAAAACTCGTTTTATCATTCCATCAAAGCACATAATTTTAAATTAATTAGTAATTTTTTTTTAATTTTAATGATCGATTCAATATTTGGAATGATTGGGCCCAAAATATGTAAATAATATTTTTTATTTAGTATTATAAATAGTAACTTGAGTAATTTTTTATTGATGCACCAAACAGATAAATTAAGTAATTAATGGTAAGAAAAATATAATAAAATTAAATTAACACTTTTAATAATATAATTGGATGTGTTTTTATCTACCTAAATCATCCTTTAGTCAAAATGGTGTCCTTTAGAATCCACATGGATGAGATTTGGGAAATTAATATATTTTAGTTTAAAAAATGTTAAATATGTCTTATTCAAATTTTAATAACTATATCATTTTAATATAAGGTTATAAAAAAGATAAATTTGACTATAAATACCTATTTTAATTTTTTTTTATTTATCCTGGTAATTTATTTTTATTTTTTTTAAATAAAAAATTACCTTAATGTCTTATACAATGATGATGAAGATTTAATTTAATTGATAAAAAGTCAATAAAATAATTCAAATTAAAGTGATAATGACCATTACAAGTCCCAAATTGTTGACCTAATAATATTGGATGAGTATATATCCACCTTAACCATCCAAGGGTCATGTTATTGACCATTTTGAGACATATGGAAATGATTATGACATTTAAAATATTTTATTTAAAGAGATGTCAAAATTATCACATTTATTTTTTTAATAGTTTAAAAAATTATTCTAGGATTTTATAGAATATTGATTCCATTACAAGTATTATTCATAAATATAAAGGATTTATTTTTAATTTTTTTAAAAAATTAAGTATATTAAATAATTATGAAAAAATAATTTAGTAGTAATGTTATTAATGGAAATATAAAATAAATGTCATTAAAATCATTAAAATAAATATAATTCTTGTAAATTAAGATATCCAATGACTTTATATATTACCATGACCTTTTAAGAATATAATAAAATATTTTTTTTGAAGTTACCTTGTTATCTTCATATTTGTAAAAATCAATGAGTTCTATAGTGTCACAATTGACACTATTGATTGTTTATCAAAATAATTTTTCATTAAATTATTTAAATATCATAACACATTTTGAAAATTATAAAATAACTATTCCATGGTCTAAATTGTTTTAAATTGTTCATATACGTTCTAATTTACATCAAATAACTAAAAATTACACCATATTAATATTAAATAATTTGTTACCATAATTAAAATTAATATAGAATAACTAAGGGTTAAATAAAATGATAAGGTTAATATTGATAGAAAAAATTGTCTAAAGATTATTGGTTGAAGATATTACAAAATTATCACTTCCCAAATTTGAAAATATGACATTTTGGAGGATTTTATGTGGATTTATTTTATTATAAATTTATATTTTTGGAGATTCCCAAAGTGCCCCTCACCAAAATTATAAAAGGGTACCACCTCCTCCACATATTTACATCCAATTGAGTACCCAATCTAGGATATACCATAATAATTTCCCTTATAAGCATCCCCAATCACATTCTATATGTTTAGTATTCTTAAAAGAGTAAATATAGTGCATTTAATAGGAGGTTTAGAGGGAGATATTCAAAGAAGAAGTAATCTCCTCTACTGATTCATTCAAAATATTTTCTACTACAACTTCCTCTACATGAGTTTTTTCCATTCTAAAGTAACAATTCAATTATCAATGTCTTGAGCCATCCTCTAGGTCCCATCCCATGATTACCCTAATCATTCCTTCTATAAGCCATGGGCTAGAGACTAGCGTCGAGTAGGTATATCCCAAAAAAATTGGAGAAATTTGCCTAAGTACTTTTACACACAAACAAAACTCAACGTCAAACATGATGGAAAGTGAAAACACTAAGTAAAAAAACACAATGTAAGATAGTATAAAACTGAAGGTAGATAGGGCTAGAATACAAGACCAACAAAATGGAAAGTAAAAGTATATGTCTCTAGAAATCCTCCATAGAAAACCCTACCTGAAGGGTAGGTATAAAAATAATTGTCTCTAACTATAGAAGCACACCTCATCAGTTGGGTCACTTTAAGCATCACCTAGCCCTAGTCCACCAAGGACTTCATTAATGTGTCGATCATCTGGACAATACATGACACGTGCAAGAAAAACCCGTGAAAGGTTGAGTAAAACAATTCATAGTAAGGAACCCCAAAACATAAAGTAAATGAACACAAAGGAAACATCATTAAGAATATATAGTCAAATCCACACAGATTTGTGTCAAAAACACATATAAAAATAACATCTAGGTATACTCATAATTATTTCCAAGAATCAAGGTCTCATCCACTACTATCCATATGGTTTCACTAATAGAATACTTGATTCCAAGAGATCATACGCCATGAGATAGCTGAGAGTAAGCATGTAGAACATGTCTTCCAAAAGTATCCAAGAGAACATCTAGTCTTGATATATCAGGAAGTTTCCCTAAGACACCTGATCTCATGAAGACACAAAATATCGATATAACAACAAATCCATGGTCATAGGATTCTTTTGAAGGCACGCTCGTTCTGAGAGAACTCATTTCTCATGCTATGATGTCACAAGATACCCCCGCAAAGAGGTCCCACAAATTTGGGATAGACTCAAAGTGAACACACCAAGACCTACCTGACGTACACTGGTCAAGTCAAGTCACAATTGAAGGAATCTAATCTCAATAAACAGATAGTAGGTCCTGCCTGCAGGGCTCACTAGGGGTCTCCAAGACCTACTGGAACATCATCCAAGAAAGGCGATAGGTGCCCACATAAATATGGGTCACACCTTCTCCCGAAACCCCATATAAGGTACCACAAAGAGAAGTCTTGATCGACCGAGACTCTTGGTTTGATACATGCTCAAGCACACTGAGTCACTATAGATTCCAGGATAAGTTAACTCACTTATGAATATAGGTCATCCACTATGACAAAAATTGGATCCTACATCTAAAATTCATATTAAATTCAAATGCTATGATCTCAATCACTTCTATCACTCACTATGATGGGATTGGGATCCTTCATCGATCCCACATTGGAAATAGAAAGATAACACTATCATCCCCTACTGGTCAAGATAAAAACCCTTCAAGACATATCATAATGACCACCTCATCACAAGGGTCTGAATGTCATAGATGATTCTTGTGATTGATACTCTGTTTGAAAGATAAAACAATTTGTTTTTCTATAAAAGGGTTGATCTAGGTCTGAGGAAGGTCCGATTTGACCCAACTCGACCCGAGTAGGACGAACCAACCTAGTCGGAACCATTGGGATAAGTCTGACCCGGTCAATTGGGCCTTACAACTAGGCCTCTCGGCAGCCCTGTTCTACTGGTCTGGCCTGTGTCTCGTGGGCCGCTATCCTCCAGCATGTGGCCTGATTGCATGTTGTGTCACCCCCAGTGCCATGATGCACCACCGCCATCCAACCTGGTGAAATCATGCAGACATGGACGTTTGACCCAGCCAGTCGGGCTAGTCAGTGGCACAATTCAGCTAGTCCAGACCCCATCATGTGGGATCACGTCCTATAGCACGTAGCATAGTTGCATGTTGCATCACCCAAATCACCAAGATGCACCGACCCCGTCCAGACCGGTCTAATTCCATGGACCAACAATCCCGTAAATGGCTCGGTCATGTGAGACTTGTCAATGTTAGTGCCTCCATTTCCTTCCATCCTTACAACATCCACCGCAGGAGGCCATCCTCTACCAAACAGGCACACATGAAACCATATTCTCTCCATTGCATTGATTGTAGATTTGAAAGATGTTCTTTGATCCTCAGGTAACCACCTTCACTTACATGGGATCAGATCCCTACCACGATCCATCCTGGTGATAATCTATTCAATCAGTTATATCTCTCACACAGATTCAATCCATCTTCCACCGTCGTCATTGAAAATCCATCGTACCACATCCATCCTAGGTTGGCGATATCGAATGGTTGCACTTGGAATCATTTGACCAATATTCGATCGATTGTGAATTGTCAAGTCATGAGCCAAATGAAGAAAACCCTTGATGAATAATGAACAAAGGGGGAAATACATGAAACAAAAAAGGGTAATGAAACTTGACATATTTTTATTTCAATTGTGGTTTCGTTGTCTTTATAATGGTTAAAAAAATCCACAACAATGTATAATCAATATTAGATAAAAAATCCCCAATAAACAATGCAAGGTAAAACCCAACCCACAATATGCCCATCCCAGGGATTAATCCATTGGTCAATTAATACACATCCACCATTGGGATAAAGAATACGGAATAAAAATAGCATGAATAAATAAACCCCCTTCCTAGAGTTTGATTCTGCCAATGTTGGGGTTCGATCATCACTTTCGATCCATGGAGAGTCATTATAATCTACGGCGCCACCAATCCTTGATCCTTGATCCGTGATCCATGATCCCATATATTTCATCACTATTTGGCATTCACCATGAAGAGGTAACCACCAATTACTTTCTCTAGAGATTCCAGGAAATTATGAGGTTATGATTTAACCCAAAATTCTTATTTAATTAGGGAGAAAAGAAAATGTGTTAGTCCATTACAGCATTGCAGCATCACAAGACTATTTCATTAAAGAAACGATATGGGATAACTCATCACCAAATTTCTGTGTCACTATGTCACTGGGAAACATTTAAAAATAAATAAAATATAATTCTTTAAATTTATTTTATTCTCTATTTAAATGTCCAAAAATTAACATTCACAGTCGACCCATGCTAGTTAATGTTAGTCCCCCTCTAAGGAAAATTCAAAATTATGAACCAAATGGTGGTATCCGATTTCTATTCTGAGTCACCATCCATGAGTTATTATTATTTTAAAATAAATTAATTTCATTAAATTATTTTATTTAAGGTTACATCCTTTATGCCTTTTACCACTAGAGACCAGCATCAACTAATGTTAAGTCACAGCTAGTGTAAACCTGACATTCTGAGAGCAACAACTACCTCATATTTATAATCTAGGCACCCATCTAGATTTTATTCAACAGTTTTGGGAAACCACATACACGAACTATTAAAAACATAACCATTTTCGTCAAACCATTTTAGGTACACCAAACATCGAAAATGCATGATGTCGCATTTCCTGGTCTTGGAATTTTCACAGTAATTTTCTAAAAAAAAAAATTGGAAAACATGAGTAATCACAATAAATTATATTCCGAGAATTTTTTGTTATTACGGAACAACCATATTCCCCCTTCTATATATCCCATGAAAAATGAAATCCCCAATAGTGCATACGTACGACTTATCGTCTCCACACCATGGTGTAATCAGGTTTTCACAACTACATTACATGGCTGGGTATAAGGATGGAAATAAAAAAATATATCTTTATAATTACATGATATTGAATCAGTAATAAAATATATACCATCCACTTTAATACCATTCCACAATTATGATAATTGCATTGTCTCTCATGTGTATGTATGGTCTACTGTCACCACAATGCGGATCGATTCATTCAACATGATGTTCATTAAAGAATGACTATATAAATGTATATAATGAAGAAATATGATATATATTATACTAATATAATTTTGAAAGTTATATAACTGTAGAAGAGGAACAATAACTTATTCAGGAAAACATAATAAGAAAATAAAGTGGTTGATAGCTAAAAGATGGGTGATAATGTTATTAACAAACATGTAATAATATGATTACTTATGATATCATAAAAATTAATATGTTTCTAGAATATGTAAATAAAATTATTTAAACCCTAAAATAGGAGGTTGAAGAAAATACGAAGGAACCCATACCTATGGTAAGGGATATCTATGCATTCTCATTATTATTGAGATTATTGATATATGAACTCTACAAATTAATACCTAAATTGTTTTAAAATTATATTATTGATGTTTAAAGTAATTTTTGACCAATTATTAATTTTTTAATATAAGCCTTGAATGTAATATATCTTTCCTTTTCCAAATGAGGTTATTTTTGATTTTTTTTTAAAATTATGAGAATAATGTTTTTTAAACTTATATGACATGAATGAGTTTTTATGGTTTCATGATGAATTGTTTCCTTGAAGACACCATTAAAATATTAAATGGTTATTTTCTTATAAAATTTCTTCTTTTAATGTTGTGCGGCATTGAAAATAAAAAGAAAACATTTTCAATAAAGAACAGATTTTCCACAAGATTTAATTTCAAGTATTCAATCAAAATTATTTTCTATCTAAGGTGACACTCTTTAAAAGGGATATGATTCAACTACACTACCCCTATTATTCCAATGGTTTTATTAGGATAACGATGTAATTATATTTTTGAAATACATTTTATTTACAAAGATTAATTTATGATGGAATGGTATTTAATAAACCTATTTTATTTCCTTGGATATGCTATGATGAATTATTTATGTTTTTATGGAAAACATATGTTTGATTTCATTATGAGATTGGTGGGACCCATATCTTCCTTTAATTCATTTGGTAATAATTTATATCTCATGATATAGATAGGGTTATAATGAAAAATAATATTGGTATAGTAATACAAGGCTATAATGGGAAGCAAACCCAGTTCAGTAATACAAGGCTAGAATAAGGAGTGAACTATGTCCAGTGATGGAATATGTTCATTATTATGGTCTTCAAAAAAAGAGTTAAATAATATAATAATGATTTTCAATTATTATGTGTATCCCATAAATTCCATATATTATTTTTTTCCTTTGGTATTATCTTCATTGATTCATTATAAACATTTATGATTAATCCCATGACATGATATCATGATATTTCAGATTCCAGATACAAATTTCAAATGTTATGTTCTTAAGATTTATAATTATAATATGATTGATATCTCCCTTATACAACCTTACTGAGCCTTTGATCTTAACCATTATTATTTTACCCATGTTATAAAGAAAGGTGTTAGGTAGGTTAACTAAATTGGAAGATCATTGTGGGAAATATTGAGATATTTCACAAGACTATATGATTGTGTTCCAAGTTACTAAAGGAACTAAACTAGTATGGTATTTGGGAAACTATTTTTGTATTAACTGTTCTGAAAAATTAATGTAATGTCTATATACATCACGAATGGTTCATTAGGTAGAAATAGAAAAAGGTTTACTCGTTAAATTAAATATCTTAAATTTGGCCCTCTCATTAACATATGAACATAAAACTTGGTCCACACCTAAAATTATTGACATGAAAGATAATTCAACATATAATATTGTGAATATGTAATAAGGTTCATAGGTAACATTGTGAAAAAGTAAATAGGTTCACACATAACTTCATGTACCTGAAATATTGGTCCATCCATAACAACGTAGTAGTCAAGGTTCACTCCCAAGACTATAATAGTTGATATATTTTCGTATTGAACCACGTTTACTCACCATTCTTGTCCTATATACCTCATGAGATATACATATTTACCTAATTAATAGGAGGGAGATATAGGTCCCACCCATATGTGGTTATAATATAACTACCATCATTGGTTATAAAATAACTGCCATCATATAATGAAAATCATGTCGATGTGTGCTAAAAGATCATAAAACATTCAATATATCCTAATCCCTGAATTGAAAAATGTTTCATTAAAATTTTATCATATCATTACATGTGGAAAATAAATAGTTTTATTAATAATTTAATCATTTCACCATAGAATAACCATTGAAAAGAAGTTATTTTCATAATATTAATATCTTTGTATAACCCATGGAGGAGAAATGGGATATAGAAATATCTTTTTCTTAAAAACATAACCTATTCAGATAAAGAATAATAATGATATCCTTAGTTCATATCACTAGTATAAAATCAATTAGATCAAATGATGTAATAAATGATGTAGAGGAATTTTCAAATATCACTTGGAATATTTTTATGGGAAACCCCATTATTTTAATATCAATTTTTAACAAATAAATCATTTTCAAAATCCTTTTCTTTGATAGTAAAGGTAAGAAATTATAAGGAATACCATTAAAATCATTTATATTTTTTTGGAGGAAAATATCATTTTTTATTATAAATAAAATTTCTAAAATATTTAAAAAATCATTTTATTTGTATGTACCCTTGAAAATATATTTAGTAATATTCAATAAAAATAATTTTCAAAATGATGGAACGTTTCATTCATGTCTTACATGTTAAAAAAAGGATTCATTTCACATTTTTCCTAAAATCCTAACTTGAATTTTATATACAAGTACATGAAGATTCCAATGAAAATATTTTGTAAAAAATTAATAAATTATTTAAAATTTCATTTTAAAAAAATAATATATTATTAAAATAAATTTTGAAATTTTTTTTAGAAATCATTGTTTTGGAATAAAAATGGGGTTTTTACACAAAAACTAATTTTTATTAAAAGAAATTCATTTTGAAATAGTGAGTACATAAATATTAGATTTTGAATGTAAAGTATTCCTTCTCATGAAATAACCATATATGTATTAAAAGTATGAGCTTATTGGGTTATAGATCATATGAGTTCGTCATTGAATACCTAGTCATAAACAATCTCGTTAATAGATAAAATTGTAACATAAAACTCTTACCACTTTGATAACCTTGAATCATACTCACCATGGTGGAGAAAAATAATTGGAATCTTAAAATATTATTCTGGAAAATAAATTCATTATATTACATGTTCAATGGGATGTTTATAAAACTTGTGAATGAATATAGTACTGTATTATAATGTATGACTCAATGAAAACAAATTGAGTCCAAAATCCCTTACAACTTGAGTAACATTTGAATCACGACGCCCTGAAATAATTACATCAATATAAAAAATATTTATCTATCAATGAGGGTGAATAATTATATATCATGTAAAAGGTAATTATATATACCACATGAATGAAAGTAGTGGTGAATATTACATTATCTTCTTAGAATCAAATGTGAGAATATAAATCCCCTAACCGGAAGGGTCATCATCCCTTACATTAATTTGAACATAATGTATGATAAATATATGTTTATTAATCATTTATTATATAACCATATTTATATATATCAATCAATACATTATTTATTTATGTACATTATTTCTAGTTTTATAAATTCAATGTTAATGTTACATTTTGAATAATAACCACTGTGTTTATTTGTATATATTTTGATTTGTTATTTTGGGGCTTATAAATTTGATCATGGTTCCTTAAAATAAATAATAATAATAATATTTATATATAAATACTATTTTTAATACCAATAATTAAAGATTGTTTGGAGAAGTTAAGTACATTACGATCATAGAGACAGTGGGTCGTACGTATGTAAGAGTAACATCCCCACTTTTCAATGATAACTATGGAAATGAGAAATTTAATATTTTATATTTATGGAATGATCATAATTTCATGAATAATTTTATTCATTTTAATATAGTTATTCAAATAATTCATGTGTTGTGGGGATGAAAATAGTGTCGTATATCAGTGAAGAGGTCGTAGTCCACACATACACGAGGGGCATTATCACCATTAATTGAGTGAAAATGTAACAAAGAAAAAGATATATGTTAACATTTATTAGTAATAATATTACATAAATATCATAATTATCTCATTTATATCGTATATAATCTTTACCTTTACCCTTATAACCGTTATGAAAGAATCACATCCCTTCCCGAAGCGGTAGTTTTCTATACACACGAGTGGAATTATCATATAGTCAAAAAATGAAAAGAATAAAGGTATGATTGATAAAATAACTCCATCATAATAATATCATAAATTTAATATATAATAAATAAATAAATCATTATTTACAATAGGTAGAGGTGGTAGACTAAAAAATTTAATGACATCTATTCATGAGGGGTATACCTCTATATACATGAAAGATGATTTTGTAACCCCTATAATAGTAATAGAGAGAGTTTTGGTGATAAAATTGTCCTAAAAACGTCCAATTATATGTAATATACTTATTTTATTATATTATCATTCTTTTAAAATTATAAAATTAGGTGTATATGGAAATAAAATAAAAGGCCTGTTCAAGAACATTACATCTTATTCGGGTTTCCTCCTTAGGAATGTACTATAAACTTCCAAGATTGGATTTCAATCCAAAATAATGATTAAAGGATGAGAGTAGGTAATTTGGGATTTCATTTGGTAGGTATTTTAAGAACTAAATAATTTTTAATATGTGAAGAATGATGGAGATGTTGGTGACCTTTTATAATTTTGTGAGAGGGCATATTTGGTATTTTGGAAAATAAAGACGTACTCCAATGTATTTTATACATCACAATGTCCTGAATGAGGATATTATAGATCCTTGGTATAGTAATGTCAAAAATAATTCAATAAAATAGTTTTTATACAATTTTATGGAATATGATTCACATATCATTTTAGTTTAGCCCCCTTAATAAACAAAATTTTAACACGATGAAGGTAATTAATTTTTACAACATTAAATATTAATTCTAGAGAAAAAAAAATTTTAACATAGAAGAAATTATAATTTATAATGATTAAAAATATGGAATCAATGTTATAAAAAGTAAATTAATATAATTGTAAAATTATAATTTAAAATTAATCATGCAAACACGATAATAAATCGGGGTTTTAAAGAGAAACCGTTAAATTTTTTGAAGGGTTTTTATATAAATTTTTTTAAAGTGATTCCAATGAAATAATAGTACTAATTCTTATAAAATTAAAATAATTATATTTTATAAAAATATTAAAAAATTAAATGAAAATGTAATTTTCATCTAGTATTAGAATTTTCTAGTATCCATCAAAAAATGATAGATTTCAAAAAGAATATTGACAATTATACATAATATAGTTTTGAAAATATATTTTCAAAAACTAATGTTTATTTTTCCAAATTCATTTTCTAAATGTTTTAATATTTATTTATTATATGTCTATAAAAAGGCCCTGAAACTAATTTTCAGAATAATACATTTTTAAGAGTAAAATTGGATTTCTTATAATTTTTTTCTAGTAAACACACTAGATGGTTATAAAAAATTTGGTTTAATATATCATATATATACATGTCTAAAGTAATTAACCAAAAGTGACTTGGTAAACTACTTTATATAAAACACACTTGTCCAAATAAAAATATTTTTTCAGAGAAATTATTCCATTTATTTTCAGAAGCTTTTAATATGCATTTAAAATTAATTGGTCACCAAAGTATTCAGTTTATATTAATATGTGAACTTTATTTTCATTATTTATTCAATATTAATCATAATAGTTATATATATTGATAAGTGACTACTACTATAATAAAATTTCAATAATATTTTACATTTAACATGAACTCATTGTTGCATGTAACTCAAGATAAACATAGTGTTGAATGTAATGAAAAATATTGAAATGATTCAATTAATTTGAAAAAAAACTAAATCTTAGGGTGTTACTGGTAGCAATGTAGATAACCTAATATATTTTGAAATAATTTATGACTGGTTCTACGAGAAAAATTTGTTATAAATTTACCTATTTTCACTATATAGAGATCGAAAATTATAAAAATATTTCTTGTACCAAAAATCCTAAATTCTATGATGTGATACAAGTCATTTTTTCAAAAAAAATACGGCAAAACTCATTATGGGAATTTATAAATAGAAAATATTGAATTGGATTATAAAATAAATTATTGCTAACATTACAAGACCCAAAATAATATGGGTACCATAACACAATCTTATTTTATCTATTTTGTATGAAATATGGTATATGAATATAGATAAGAATATTTATATAGATAATGGATGATAAATAAATATTATTAGATATTTTTCAAATTTCTACTCATTATGCATGTCGGTTGGAGGCCACATCACTTTTGGTGACAACACAAAAGAAAAATCTCTTGTAGTTAGATCGATTAGAAATCAAAATTCAGTTCTCAATAATTTTTTCTATTTTTATGGCTTGAGGAACAAAATTATATATATCTATTGACATTGTGAAATGGCTTTCCTTATATAATTTTCTGAATGTTCTTGATCTATCCTCAATGACATCTCATTTAAATTTAATTCACAAAAAATGGAAAATGTTTACACCTTATATTTTTATTTCTTTTGTAAAAAATTTAAAACATTTGAAAACTAAATTGAATGTTGTTTTTATTTAGAGTAGTAGTTTTATACATTCTACTATTTTATTCCTAAGAATTTTATCTGAAAGAAATCTGATTTTAGATTTTCCTCAACTTAAATTGGACAAAAAGATACCAAGGGATTAATTGTAAATGAGAAATAATGAAAAAATATTTTAAAAAAATTATATATTTTTCTATTTCTATATCCTTAGAACATATCCACATGGATATGTTCTGACCATTTAAAATAAAAATTATGCATAGTAAACCTTTTTCTGATGTTTTTTATGCCATTTCTTGATTAACTTGGGATTAATTTTTATGGATCAATATTGTATCATGTTCTTACTTTATTAATATTCTATAAGATTCTAAAAAAATATTAAAAAATTGTGAATTTAATAAGTAAAAATGGTTGAGAATTTTACGATCATGAATTAAATTCATTTTTCTCATGATATGGAATCATATAAATCTTCCCTACCCTTAAAACACCTCAACAAGATGGAGTTGTTATATAGAGGAATAAGTGTTTTCAATAAATATAAAGATATATGTTATGTGAATATATAATTCCCACTCAATTTTGATATGAAGATGTTAACAGGAAAAGTTATCTAATTAATATAAATATAAAAAGGCATATATTTAATAAAACACCATATGAGTTATCGAAAAAATATGAGCCAAAGGTGAGATAATTTATTTTCATTGGATATAAAGTTTAAATATTGAACACAAAGGATAATCATTGTATGTTATATCCAACTTATAATAAAGGGAAATAAATATGAAATTCTAATTATCCAAAATCATATATTGTTTTCAAAAAGAATTAGAATGTTGTTGAATAATATACAAAATTTAAATTTCATGAATATTGATATACTGATCAAAAAAAAGACTCAAATAGATAATAATGAGATTATATATAAAACATAGGAAATGAAAATCTAATTCATTAAAAAGGGATGTTGATTTGGAATATGATCATCCATAACTAAGAAATGATGTTGTTGATGATGTAGAACCTAAATGTCTGATTCTTAGAAAAACTAGATCCCATACAAACAATACTTGGAAGACTATCAAAGTAAACATAGATGTATATGTTTGTACTAAAAAAATGGAATGCATATTTTCTTAGTTTTACACTCTTTCATTCCATATTGAACCCAAAAAAAGAATAATCTTTTGAAGATGAGAAATCTATAATATCTATACAAGAATAGATAAAATAATTCAACAGGAACATGTTTGATAATTTGTTGATAGACCCTTTGGTTATCCAATTATTTGAAATAAATGTGAATTTAAGAATAAATTGAATAATTAAGTCATAATAACTATAAATAAGACTATATTAGTGTCTAATTTTGATAATAAACAATATGGAATATGTAATGGGAAAAATGTTTCCCCTATCTATATATTTGAATCCATTATCATATTTTTATCATGTGCAACTCATATAAATATTATAATATATGTGATGGATGTGAAATATGATTTTTAAATATATTTTTAGTAGATTAATTATATATGGAACAACCACAAGATTTGAAGACCCGCATTTTCAAAGTTATATATTCAGGAAAACCAATTCTTTATATGGTTTTAAAGAATCCCTTGAAGATTTGTATGAGTAATTATGTTTATTTATTTTTCAAAATAGTTTTAATGGGGTGTTGTTAGATGCTAATTTAAATAAATATTTATGTAATAATAATTTTCACAAACAAATTTATGTAGATGATATTATTTTTGGTTAAAAAAATAAATATATGTGAATTTAATTTTAAAAAATCATTTAAAATGTATATAGAAGGGGCATGATGGGTGCATTAAACAATATACCTTGATTTGAAATTTAACATAAATATTTGGGAAATATTTTTAACAAAATAAATTACATAATTATTTTACATAAAAAATATATACACGAAAGAAGTTAGAATTTTCTAACTCTTCTGAGTTCTAGTATTAATGTATCACCCCAATACTTTACCATATTTTCTTTTTATAATAAATTAAATTGTTTTAGTAGCTTACAATCCATGCAACACCAGGATTAAATGAAACACTATTTAGTACCATTTTCCAGAGTCAATTAAATTCTAACAGATTTAGAGAATTTACAAAGAAAAATTGTATTTTTAATATAGATTAAAATATTTTTACATTCGTCCATGATATTTCATTTGCAAAAGATATGATCAAACACAATAATACACATAAAAAACCTATATTTTTATATATGCCTTTTACAATGTTTTAATTGAGAATCTATTTTTAAAATTCATTTTTATTTTTTATATATCTCAAAATACCAAATAAACATAATTTTTTAAAGTAGAAAAATTTAAAATAATTTAGGTTGAATTATTATTATTTTTCTGAGAAGTTTCATGTTTTGATGAATAGAGAAACTAATCTACATTTTAATCAAAAATTGATTATTTTTCTAAATAATTTACATTGTTAGATTAATGTTTTAGTTTTTTTTAAAGAGTAATTCGACAAAATTTTATCCTTAAATCAAATTTAGGTAACTGGAAGAAATTTAAAATTTAATTCGATTATGAAAACATTTTAATATTTTCAATGTTTTCACATTAAAATAATTTTTTCTCTTTCTATGAAGGGGATTAATTTTTAGTAAATCATTGATTTATTTTTTGTATTTTGATAAATTGATTTCACATTTGGAATAATTGGTTCCAAATTAGGTAAATATGTTCCATTTATTTTTGGACATTATTAAAAATAATTTAATAATTCTTTTATTAACTCATTTAAAGTTTAATTGATTAATTATGATAAATAATAATATTATTATTATTATAAAATTATCATAGCACTTGTCATAAATTTATTAAATTAATTATTTTCCACAAAATTCATCATTGTGTTGATTTTATGGCCTCTCAGAGCCACATGGATGACGTTAATCATTGTTTTGAATTTTATTTTAAGGATAGTCCATAATGCCATACACATGTATTTAATAAGTCTTAAATTTTCTAAATGTAATTATTCAGAAGATATATTTGACCATAAATTGTATTTTGAAATACAAAACCTTTATTAAAATAATGTAATTTCTTTTAATTTATAAAAAATAAATAATTAACTTAAAGTCTTATACACTGATAATGCAATAATTGTTTACTTATTGGAAATATAAAATAAATGAAATTAATAATGTTAAATTAAATAAAAATATAGATAATTAATTTCAGACAAGAATTATCTAGATTAACTAGAACTATTAGGTGTTTATAACTGTCTATTTTTGATGATATAATGTTGTTATGATATTTTTAAAAATTCATGTAATGAATCATATCAAAATTGACATTATTGATATTTCAATAAAATATTTAAAATTCATAAAAAAATAAAAATTTTCCAACTAATTTTTATAAGTATAGATATGTCATAAATGATCCATTTATGGTTATTTTTGGAATTGTAGTGTGATAATATTAACCTTTAATGAATTAAAACACATGTTGTCATGGTAATAGTTAAAGGGATTAAGTTAGGGATAATGCTAAATGATAATGGTAATAATATGACCAGCACTAGTAAAAAAATTATTCTTTGAAATAATTTTTACCCATCATAATATTATATTATAAATAAATAACTTTGGATTCAATTGAAATTGAATGTTTATTTATATTAATTTAATATTTTGAAAGTTTCCAAAAGTTCCCCTTACAACAATTATTAAAAGGATCATCCTCCTTCAATTCCTCAAACAAATTTGTGCGTCTTAGATCATCAAAACCTGCCCAAATATTCTTCAAAACTCCATTACCTCATCCTATAATCCTTCCTTTGGGAGGAAATCAAACCAAAGAATTGTTTTTTTATATATCCAAATGATTTATTTGAAAATGTGGTAACATACTTCAATAGTCACTTTCATTTTATTTCATTCTAAAAAATAAAAGTATTATTCTTCCATGATAATATAATAACTAATTATCATCAATATACTACAATTTTAATATTCTATTAGTTAATACAATACATTCACACATCCATCAAATGGGACACACAGTCATCGTCTATGTGTATGACATACTACTGCATCATGAACCAATGTCATTCGTTCTCCCATTTAACACATTTGAATGTTGGAAATAATTATTAATCAATTGTTTATATATGAGATATATGATATTTAAAATTTATTTATTCTTCTGGTATTTTTATATAACTCATACCTTAATGATTTCCATTTCTTGAGAATATGATGACTTCATTTGTGGATGTGAGCACAACTGCCTCCTAAAAGCAATGTTATTCAATCCCAAAGTACTTGTAATATATTAATGATGGTTTTTATAAAAATATTTTATATAAATAAAAAAAATGTGATATTATAATTATAATATATATAAATTAATTTTCATTCTTTTAACATGAAAAGGAAATGGAAGTTGCACTCACGGGTACGTATGACCTACCGTCTCCATGAACTGTGCATTTTGTTCCTATAAAAAAAAATTTATGGTTTAATATAATTTAATATATAACCAATATTTATGATATTTATATTATTGTTTAAATTCAATAGATTATTAAATCATTATCTATTTAATACGGGAAATAAGTTACATGTCAAATCAAACTAAAAAAACTAGATAATTAACACCAAGAATAGTGTAATTAATGGAAGATTGTTAACAAATCTGTAGTTAGATGTTATTAACATTTAAAAAATGATATTGTAAATATAATTATGGTTCTCTAATAAGAGAAAAAAATGTTATAAATGATTATCCACGAGATTAAAGGAAGTTTCCCCAAAATAAAACACATGGTATGAGATTTTAACTCAATTTATATTCCTTTAAGACTTATTCATTTTTATGAACAAATTTAATTTAATGTTGTGTATAAACTTCCCATTTATCACATAATATTGGAATTCACTCAAAAACTATATTATATTTTTTACATATATTTTATATAGTGATAGTCATTTGAATATTTGGGGAAATATTAATAAATCTGTATTCTTCATTCAACATATATATATGATAAGGCACATTTTTTTTAATTAAATCAATTATTCTCAATGAAAAATTCATTGTAATGGAAATTATTGGTGGTGCCTGAAAATTATATATCCCCTCAATGCAACGATAAGTTCTTAAGAGACAAATAAGTTCTTTCAATTTAATGGGTTTCTACTTGTGATTTTAAACCGTCTAGTGAATGGTCATGACAATATTGCTTTTCAAGTACCTCAAATATCACATCTAATAATTGAGAATTTACTTCATAGATATTTCTATTATCATTGTTTTTTATAAATGTGGTTTTCTTAATATAAAATCTTAGGATGCATTTCATTATCATTGTATATATTACATGGCATGTGTTATCCATTACTTAACATTCCAAATTGGTTATTCCTTACCCATATATTTGAATAGAATGGTTTTTATATATATTTTTTCTTTTTATGTTTATTTTTTTTCATTAATTCATTATTACATCTTTCTTACTCACCCTTACTAAGAATTTGAGCTGAACCCTATTTTGTTTCTTTTCTCTAGGTTATGAGAGAATGATTTTCATGGATAGTGAGCTTTTACTTAGGTTATGTTTTATTTCATTTTCCGAAAGTAATATGTGTATCATGTATATAATATCATTTTTTTGAAAAATTATAAACAGTTTGATCATTATATATTTAATTCCATGTAATCCTGCGATGTTAATAAAATAATGTGCTAGCTTTGGGCATTTGGGGTTAGGGTGTTATAGTTTGTATCAAAGTAAGATTTGCAGCCACCTTGGAAACAGGATATTAAGGAAATAGATTGGGGTTGGAGTCCTTAAGGCTTTCGGGCCACCAAGGCCTTCAGGTCAGTAGGGCTTTCAGGCCCCCTTTAAGGCCTTCGGTCCGCTTTAAGGCCTTCAGGCCACCTCAAGGTATTCAGGCCACAAGCAGTTTCTTGAGACACAGTACAAAAAAACGAGCAGCCCCTGAAGTGGATTTAGAGCAGGTGCACTCACCAGAGCAAAGACAAATGGATTTTTCAGAATGATAGGGTATGTCTACGCCATGAGGACCGGCCTATGCTTGCATAGGAAGCATATCCAGACGACCATGAGAAGGTGGAGAACTACTATAATGATGCAGATGTCGGGGAGGTGTAGTTACTTGTAGATAGTCTGGTTGAATTTCCCAAGACCTTTGGGTCATGTAATCTCCTAATCCTAGAAGCCATGTAATGTCTGAGCCTACGGGCCTTATAAGGGTACTCCCTCATCCGTTTAATGGGGGGTTAAAAAATCAATAAAAATGATGGCCTTCAAGAAATTAGTTCATCCTTATCTGGATACTACAATTGGAATTGGTTCTCAAAATGATTCAGTTAGAGGTAAAAACTCTGAAAAGGAATTTCGATCCAGACCATAACATAACCTATAATGATACTGGCCCATACTACAGACCATGTTTGACACTCCCAGGGGATACACATAACATAATTAACATTTTTTACAAACCATTATAATGGATTTAAAATAAAACATGTCCATAATGATAACAAATATTAATATTATAAAATTGACGATGCATAAACATTAAATTTATTTCAGTGCTATACTTTATTTGGAATTATAATTAATGATTTCAAAATAAGGATTTTTAAGTTAATAAAGTACATTACATTATTTATAAATAGTTCCAGGATGTGTAAAACGTATCGATGCTCATGGAAAATTTAGAGATTATTCAACAATGGAAACAAAAATAGTTTTCATTAGAATGGAGAAAATTATGGTTTTACTATGTAATATTCATCAGGTTATGGAAAATAACCTTACATGAATGGAACAACCTATCATGTAAAGTTAATATTCTCTGATGGATTTATTTATGTGGTATAATCCCCCTTCATTTTTTGGGACTACAAATAAAATTGGAGTAAGGAAACTGATTATTTCTCTAGAGATGATATTTACATCCTTGGGATGTGGTGAAATAGAAAAGGTTACACTTGAAGACTATTTTCTCAAAGGGGATGTTGATCAATGGTGGACCCAGATCCAGAATACAATGGAGAAATAAGAAATAAAACTCATGGAATGGATAAATTTTAAGGAGACATTCTTCGGTAAATACTAACCTCATGATCAATAAATTGAGATGAATAATAAGTTATTTATCTTAAAGAAAAAAAATAAGAGAGTGTTTTATATTAGTATGATAGATTTACAAGTTTATCCATGTATGATACTAATTATATATGCAACACTAAGGTAAATATCAATCATATCTTTGGAGGTCTTAATCAAAATGTCTAAAGGGCGATTGTTTCTATGACTTTATAATAATATGTTGATATAGTGTTATGTGTGATCAAGAATTAGAAGGAATTTATAGAATACATATATTCAGGGAAAAAAGATAAGAAGAATCCACCTGAGAAAAAATTAACTGGGAATACATAAAAGAAAATGAATAAGTGCGAGTGATTTCAATATTGTAAATACAATTGAAAAAATCTCCCTAAAAATGACGAAAGGAATTGGTTGTTTTTTTATTAGTGCAGAGATAGGGGAAATGTGGATCATGAATACAAGGGGATGAAAGAAATTAATGATTTCCAATGATAAAATTGAAAAGATATTGGAAACTATTCAAATGAATTTCCCAAGCATCATGGGAATCTATATAGATGGAGCCGATGAGAGATGAAAAAGCTTATAAAATCACTACAATTGATGGAGATATACCCAATGATGTGGGGGGGGGGGTATTCATTAATTATATCTTCAAATTTATCCAATTCATTATTTGAATCTAAATTGTCGAACAATTTTATATCTACACAATTTTCTAAGAAAATTAGATATTTTTCATTTCTTTTAATAAGGGAGTTATTGATAAAATATATTAATTCATTTACCATTGCAATAATGATGTGTTTGTCAATCCTCATTATTACACATAAACATTATTTACATGACGACCTTGTTACCATACCTATGGTTTACTTAAATGTAATACTCAGTATGGTAGACTCTAGAAATATGGTACAAAAATTTATTTAAATAGGAAGGATATTAGGATTTGTGAAGAAGATGTAGAATTAATTATCATTATAGAAGAAGATTTTGCACCTTATTGTTATCTATACCCACCCAAAGTATGCATTTGAATGAAATTATTAGGGAAAAATGGAAGAAAATATCAGTTGACTAATATTCTAGTCTTTAATTTGAGAATGTACATATTGGAACAGATTGATGTATTTCATGAGGAATTACCTAGACAACCCCCTGGATATTGAAGTTTAATTTTCCATTGATTTAATACTCAATGTTAGGCTAATATCAAATAATCTATATGTAATTACCCCTGGGAAATTAGTGTATTTGAAGAAAAAACTCTAGGGCTCATCTAATAAGGGATTTATCATACCTAGTGTTTCAGGATGGGGATCACTTGTTCTATTCATTAAGAAGAAAAATGGATCCATGAGGATGTGAATTTATTATACGAATTTCAATACTCTTTAAGTTAATAACAATTATCCTCTACAAAACATTTATGGACTTTTTATCAACTTCATAGATCCCAATATTTATCAAATAATTATCATCATTTTCGGTATCAACAATTTTGAGTAAAGATTGAACAATATAATAAAACAAGATTTTGAATGGGACTTGGACATTATAAGTTTATTAATATTCCATTTGGATTGACTAATAAACCCTCTAATTTTATGGACCTTTTGAAATGTGTATTCAAGGAATTTCTTAATGATTTTGTTGGGGTCTTCCTTAATGATATTCAGGAGTATTCTAAAATATATGAGGACCATTAAAATCAGTTGTTAACCATTATTAAGACTCTCAGAAGGGAATATTTGTAAGGGAAATATATTAACTGTGATATTTGGATTCAATATATTCCATGGATGGAATATTTGTTGATCCTAAAAAAGAAAATGTAAGTCCTAAAATATCGTACACCATTAAACATAACTGAGGTATGTAGTATCATATATTTTCCACGTTACTATAATTGATTCATTCAGAATTTTACAAAATGACAAATACATTATCCATGATTACATGTAAAGGGATGAGGATTTTTTGGACAAATGAATGTGAATATTGTTTTGATGAACTAAAGAGAATATTATTTGATGCTCCGATTTTTACTCTACCAGATGGAATTAATGGGGTTGTCATATAAAGTGTTACGTCAATGAGGGAATATAGTGGTATCCTAATTAAAAATATAATGTTATCTCATATGCTCAAGGAAATTAATGACTCACAAACTGAACTATCAAAAACCATGATCCTAAACAACTAGGTATAACATTCACATTGAAAATATTGATACGTAATCAATATAGCGAAATATTTGGAATATACACTGGTCCTAAATTCCTAAAATGATTCTTCTCAAGATAAAACTCAACATGAGAAAATGATGTTGGGTCTAGGTACTCATGGATTATGATTTCATAATAAACTAACACACAAGGATGGAAAATAATATTGAAGATACATTTAGTAAGATATATCATAGAGCTATAACCCAAAAGAGGGTTAAGAATGATCATATGTTCCTCGATCTAGTAAATATGGATATAGTAATATCTAAGGGAGGTGAGACATCAATAATTTTTAAAATTATTTAAGAAATATATTTGTTAGAGAATATCATGATTTTTCAATATGATGATGGAACTTTCAAAAGATTATTCATGGTGTTAATATAGGAAAATTATTATATATTTATAGTGGAAATGGTGTTCTAAAATATGGAAATAGTTTATGTGTTCAACCTATAGTTGAGATAAACATGGAATTGTTGGATAATGATCATGGATAAAATTTCTCTATAAGCCATGGAAGAATAAAGATGTATTGAGACATGAAGGAAATTTTTTTGTGGGATAACATAATGTGGATAATTACTAATTATCTGTTCAGATGTTTGGTAACTCCACAAGTGAAATATATGAGGAATCCTAAAAAAGGAGTCGTGAAACCTCTTCCTATACCTGAGTGTAAAAAAGAAGAAAGTAATATGGAAATATTCATGGGACTACCAAAGGCTCCTATAATGAATGATGAAATATGGTTTATCATTGATCACCTAAAAAAATCTAGACATTTACATTCTACAAAAAAATACATATATCTTTAGTTCCCTGGAAGTCTTTATATTAATGATTTTATAAGACCTCAAGGAACACCTATATCAATTTTTTGATCTATTTCCCTATATTAAATCGAATTTATGTCAGAGTATTTTGAAAGCTTGATACTAAAGTTCATTTGAGAACAACCTACCATTCATAAAATAGTGTATAGTATGGAATAACAAATAAAAAAACAGATATTTTTTAGGTCATTGTGACTTGACATTCAAGGTACCTGGGATTAGTACATAACCGTGGTGGGGTTTTCCTATAATAATAGTATCAAATAATGTATTAAAATGGATCCATATGAAGTATTATATTGAAATGAATTTCTTACTCTAATTTATTGGGATGTAGTTATTGAAAAGAAACTCATTGGAAAAGAACATTTTGAAAGGATGATGATAATGATAATGGATATTTGGGATCATATTAAACTTGATCAATGTAGGAAAATAAGTTATGCTAATAATAGAAGTAATGATTTAGAGTTCCAAGTGAGAGATCATGTTTTCTTGAATGTATCTCAATGGAAGGGAATTATGATGTTCAATAAGAAAGGGAAAATGAGTCCCAAGTACATCATACCCTTTGAGATTATTGAAAGGGTTGAATTGGTTTCGTATCATTTGGAAATACCTCTAAGTCTCTCAAATATACATAATATGTTTCATATATCTCTCATAAGTTAGTAAATACCGGACCCAATGAAAGTGATCTACAATAATTAAACATTGTTGGAACAAAAAAAATATACTATGATGAAACCACTGATATTCTTGATTCCATAGTGAAAGGATTGACCAACTAGATGACTCTTCTAGTAATGTTACTCAATAGAAATCACAAAATGTAATAAGAAACAAGGGAACCATATGATTATATGAAAGAGAAACACCCAAATATTTTTTAGAAGGTAACATCTTGAAAATTTCAAGGAATATATTTTTATAGTAGGGAAAAATGTAGAACATTAATAATTTACCATAGTTTCCTTTTATAATAAATTTAAGTTTTTTGTTATATTACAACGTATGCGATAACGAGTTTAAATAAAACACTTTTTATTCACATTTTTCACATTCAGTTAAATAAAAACACTTTAAAAGAATTTTTATAATAAATATATATGTTATATATCCAATAAAATATCATTTCATTCATCCAATATATTTTATAGGAATAACATAATGAAAAACCCAATAATATACATAAAAACCTATATTTTATATAAAATCATCTTAGTAACCTATTAATGGAGAACACATTTTAAAACTAAATTTGGATATAACAATAGATCAATATTTTGAATGCTTTCACATTAAAAACTCATTCTCTCATTCCATTAATGAGGTTATTTTTAAATTAATTACTTCAAATTACTGTTTTTAAATTTGTAAAGAAGTTTTCCACATTTGAAAATAGTGGGTCCAAATTATTTAAATAGGTTCTTATTAATTTTTAAAATTTTGAAGAGAAAATTATGTAAATTTTTATTAACCCAGTTAATGGTAAAGAAAGTAAATAAGAGTAAAATTAATATTATAAATATAATAAAATTATCCTAAAATTTTTCCTAATTTTAATATATGTGTTATTTTTGAAAAACATAATCATTTTTCCAATTTTATGGATTCTTGGAGCCACTTGAATGACTATAATATTTTTTCAGTATTTCATTCTAAGTAAAGATTATTATGTTATACTCTTGTTTTTATTAAGTATTAAAAATTTTATATGTGGTTATTTAGAATACATCTAGGACCATAAATAGTAATTTGAAATATAATATGACTATCTTCATCATGGAAATTTATATTTATTGTTTTGGAAAAAATAATTACCTTAATGGATTACACAATGATGATGTAGTAATTGTTTAATTAATGGAAATATATAATAAATGATATTAAAAATAATAAAATAAATATATTTTGAGATAATTAATTTCATACAAAATTATACTTGGTGAGATAACATAATAAGGATGTCTTAATGTTTTTATTTTGAAGATATTATTATTGTTTGATATTTTAAAAATGTCATGTATTTATTCATATAAAAATTTACATTAATGATACTTTAAGATAATTTTTTTTAATTAAATAATATGAAATCCATAAAAATAAAAAATTATTACAAATTATTTTAATAACTTAAAATCTTTCATAAAATATAAATTTATAGTTTATTTTTAATTTTGAGTATTTATACTGACCCTTATGTAATAAAAGCACTTATTCTCATAAAAAGAGTTAAATGGATTATGTAATGGTTAAAGATAATATATAAGGGTAATAATATGAAAAAAACCAGTGAAAAAATTGTTGTATGAGAGGACTTAATAACCTTATAATATTATATTATAAATAACTCAATTTTAATCCATTTTGAATTTAAAATTAATTTATATTTACTAAATATTTCAGGAGTTTGTAAAAGTGCCTCTTACCTAAATTATAAAAGGGAACCTCCTCCCTCACATCCTTAGACCATTTTAGTATATCAAATATCACATAAAAAAATAATCTCTAAAATTCTATCCTGTCATCCCAGAAGTTTCAATTTGGGTAGAAATCCCTCAAATAAGTCTTTTTAAATAAACCAAATGGAGATACATGAAAATGACGTAACATTCTTCAATGATCATATTTGTTTAATTTCATTCCAAATACATTGAATTATTATTAAATAAATACATAAAAACTAATAATATTAAATATATTTATGTTTTTTATGATTATAGTTAGTCCAATAATTTCACAGACATATATTTAATGGGATACACCATCTTCTTTGGTGTGTACGGTGGACTAATACCTTGCGGACGGAGGTCATTCATTGGTCTATTACCACATTTAAATGCTATAAATATGATGTATTTTTAATTAATATGTGATATATATTATATTTATAATGACTTTATGATTCTGGAATTATTATATAACACTTTCCATTATGATTTCCATTTTGGGGGACTACAATAACATCACTGGTGGCCGTGTGCACTACCACCTCCTCAAAGTAATGTGATTCATTCACACTATAAATTAAATGTATAAAATATGATTTTAATTAAAATATGTTATATGTATCAAATAAATATTATTCTTCAATTATAATAAAAATACTTTAATTTTTATTCATTTTATATGGAAATAAAATGGTAGTAACGTTTATGAATACGTACAACCTACCATCTCCATGAATGGTGAATTTCATTTCTTACCTCCAAATAGTATGGATTATTCCAAATATAGATATAATGAATATATATGATACTTAAATAATGTTCTAAATTATATAGATGATGAAATCATGATCTAATTAAAAGGTTCAACAAGTAAGAAGTCAATGCATACTCAATAAACTAGGCAATTGACACCCACAATATTGAAATTAACAAAATATTGTTAAAAAATGTGTAATGATATATTATAAGAAGATAATATATGATATTATAAATATTATAATGGTTTTAATTTATGTTAATAACATTCTAAAAACCATTAAACTATATTTTAATGGATCTTCACAAAAAATGAAATAGATGGAAAGATATTTTGTCTCAATTTAAAATATGTTGAAACTTACTCATTTTTATGAACCAATTCACATTAAGGTCGTGTATATACTTCCCCTTTGTCACTTAATATCATGACTCCCTCTTAAACCATATATTTATTTTATATATGGTGTTAACTATGACAATTATTTTATTATCTGGGGAAATATTGGAAAATATATATTCTTTATTCTATATAGGAAATTATTATGAAACA
Organism: Viscum album; assembly: GCA_963277665.1. NCBI lineage: Eukaryota > Viridiplantae > Streptophyta > Magnoliopsida > Santalales > Viscaceae > Viscum > Viscum album. Next base: position 882,402,764 of record OY728132.1, read on the forward strand.
TTGTTTATTAATTAAATCAATTAATCCATTTTCAGATTGATTTAGAATATAGATGACATTTGGGACCCAAAATTGGTATAACCCCTCAATGCATCGATGGGTTTTCATTATATATATATATGTGTGTGTGTGTGTGTGTTTGTGTGTGTGTCTCAGTTTTATAAATTTAACGTGTTTCTACTTGTGGTTTAAAACCATCATCTGAAAGGAATTGATGGTATAGGCTTTCAGGTGGCTCAAAAAAGACATCCAAAAATTAATCATTTCCTTATTAGATATTTTAGTTGAAATTATTATTATCCATGAGATTTTCATATGCCAAAATATATGTATTCCTTTCATTATCAGGCCATTGATTAAATGACATGTGTTATCAGTTATTTACCTTGGCATACTGATTATGCCATATCCAGTTATTTTAAAGGCATGCGTTATTAGTTAATTACATTTCTAAGTTAATTTATTCTAATTAATTCATTATTTATTCTTATTTACTTACCCTCAATGAGAATTTTAGATTATCCTAATTAATTTCTCTTTCCATTAGTTATGAAGAGGAATCCTATAAATGAGTATCAACGATTCAATGATTTTACTTATGTTATGCTCTAATTTATTTTAGAAACATAATATAGGTAACTTCAATGTAATATGGTTTTCCAATACTGCTAAACTATTTATTCCATTGGGATTTGATTCTTTTTAATCATGATAATGTAATAAAATAAGTCATCACATTTGGGGTTTTGGGTTTAGTTCATTTTGATGAAACATGACTACAATAATGAAGGAAAACTTGTATAAAATAAGATATATAGTGGAATAATTGGAATACTTCATATTCTCATCACATATAAACTATAATCTATGATTTCAATATGTATTTTTTATCATCTTCAATCAAATTCAAAAGTATATATTTTTATTAATGATAAAACAATTTTAATATATTTTAAAGGAATAATATATTTATCTTTATTCATTCCAAAAAAGTGTCTTTGGTGTACCTTTATATTTAGATGTATATTTTATTTGGTGTAGGCATGAGAGAAATAGTATGTTTATAACTTGTCACATTATAGGGAAATATTTAGTTTTATGGTCATGTATGGATAAAAACTCTGACATATTATCAATTATTAAAGTATAATATATTTCTGTTTGTAGTATTTATGCACAAGTACTGTGGATGAGACACCGCTGGATGGAATTTTGATTTTTTTTCACTATATAATAGTATAATGTGAAAAAATATTGATATAAATATATTATTATAATATAATTATCCTTTCAAGAAAAATCGTATATCATAATGGAATCACTTCTTACAAGATCATTAACAAAGGAGGATTATATTATTAGAATTCATTAATAGAGAATATCAATTTTCTAAAAATATTAATAAGGAATTTATTACTAATATATTGTAGTGTGAATAACGTTGAGTTAGTTTTTTTATTCTTAAATTATTGCATTCAAATTAATTGTTTTATGATATTATATTTAGTAATCTATTGTTTTATTATTATTTTCTTGTTATGTATTTAGATTTTCTTATTTTCCTCTCAATTTTTCATAAAGGGATAAAATTATATCATATTTTTATAACATTTATATCACATTGGTGGATACCATTCATACATATTGAAAGAGGGAGAGAGAGAGAGAGAGTAATATAGTCCTTTATTTCAAAACCATGAACAATTTCAATCCTCAAATATTCTTCACTCGTTTATAAGATAATCTTTACCTTATTACATAAACATATGATCTTTTACAATCATTGATGTAGTGTATATTGAACATTCATACACTGTATATTCCATTAGTTCAATGTAACAAAAGAAGATGGAAAAATCTCCCAATGGGAATGCTCTAAATTGTAGTTTCTTAGAAAAAACTAATATATTGTTGATTAAAGTAGTAAATCACCAAGTATGGGGTTTTATCCTTAAGGAATAGTTTATGGAATTATTCTACCTGAAATAAGTGTGAAAATTTTATCATCATGCCTTTTTTCATTTTAGAGATAATAATGACGTAATTACATCTATAGTGAAACATAATAATTTTTCAATATCTTTTTTTTAAATGGCTATAGTCTTCCAAAGTAAACATGAGGGAATTTCTACTTCAATTCCATTATTTCATATATTGATTATGATTACACATTTATGGTCATGAAATTTATTTTTTAGATTATGATGTAGTGATGATAGTGGTAAATGATGTTGTCCGAAATAGAAACTTTTATGTGATGTTTGTTAAATAAAAAATTGATCTACATGATGTTATGTTTGAGAATATTTTGTGTAAATATATTTTTCTAGATTATTTATCCATTTTAGCGAATCATGAAAATTTTATATGATAAATTATGTGGTATACGAGTCATTTGAAAATTATGAACAATAATTTCTATCATTTTGGATGTATTATCACCCTAATATTGGATAATTCCATTATTAGTTTGAATGATTCAATGGCATGTAAATTTTATATGATCACAAAACACATATAATGTGTACAAAATCATAGTTGTTACTTCATGTTTTTTTCATGGATGTTATTTTTTCATTTTGTTTTTGTGAAGATATTCATATAGACCGTGTTCTAGTTTAGGTGGAGTATTATAAGGGACTCTTTGTTACTTAATGACTTGAAGAAGATGATACCATTGTTGCAAGGGAATATATTCAAGATTATTTATCCTTTTCTAGTAGAATAATAAAATAAATAGTAGGTAGGTATAATGAAATTAAACTTGATGTGATTTATAGAGTTACATTATTTGGTCAAGGGATAGAACAAATGTTGAATTAGGTTGTAGATCAGACACCCGAAGTTGATGTTGTATCTCCTTGAACTGCAGAGGATGGAAATATAGAAAACACTTTTCTGGATATTTTTTTTAACTTTTTATAACTATAAAATGTTGGTTGTGTATATAAATAATGTTGTTAGTATTTATATTTGGGAACTAAGGAAGATATCTATAGTTGTGGGTTCACATCCTTTCATTGAATGTTCCAAACCAATTTATGTTGAAATTGTATATAAGAAGAAACCAATTTGTTTTCTAATAATTTATTTTATAGGATTAGGATAATAAGGAGAATATGATGAATGGTATGTACATTTATTAGCTAAAATGAAAAGGAAGATTGTTTTAGTACAACCCTATCTAATATATAAAAAAATATAAGACACATATTATGTTCGGTTTGAAGATGAGAATAGTAGAACTGATGTTCACACTATTGATGTATTAAATTTTGTTTAAATGTTTCTATGAATGTTTGATGTGTGAATAACTATTTTTAGTTCATTAAAGGATACTTTATATGAATTCAGAGTAGATGTTGAGAATATTAAAGAGAATCTAATTTTAAAGGATGATCTATATTTTTTTGAAGTCTGTGTTGGTATCCCATGTTGAGTATACAAAAATAAGACTAATGACTATTCATGTTTCTATATAATGTGAGAAAATACATCGTGATCACATTTATATTGAATAAAATATGGAAGAAGTTTCTATTTGGCATGATGCAATGACTATAATAATATCCTCTATATATTTTGATCTCATCTATCTATAAAATTTATAAGACAATATGAAAGATGTACCTAAAAATAATCAATGTATACCTAGTTTTCTGAAGAAAAAAAACTCTCTGGAGTCCTGAATAAGCCATAATAGAGTTATGAAGTTCTTTTTTATTTTTTTATGTTAATGAGTCTTATTTGAAGTCTAGGATAACATATGTTTCATTCTGACTGGACAAATAATGAAGTCTTGTTCCCATTATAAGAAGTTTTTATATCTTGAATAAAATCACATTAAAATTTATCCGTTTTTCCCATCCTTATTCATATGACTCTTCATCATCTAGATAAGATGTCAATATTGAACCAATAGTGTGTCATTCCAATAATAAGAGTAATGTGTTCACAGTATCTACTAATCCCCAGTCTGTTTAATTTGTCTCTTCCCCATTAATATTATTACTAATATCTATGATATTCATATGGATGTGTTGAAAAATAAATAGTTTCCATAAAAAAGTAGATCTTAATAATTTGTTCAGTAACATTTGAAAGAAATCATATAAATATTTTACATAGAGTTTAGGCTTATTAGATAAAGATATCATGAAGCATATCTATATGATCATGGATTATCTCTTTCTGTTGTGTGATAGACATTCACATAGACCTCTTATTATAGATCACCACCCTAATACATTATATCATCATAAAGATATATTTAATCCTAAATAAATCTAATAAAGGAAATTTAGATGATTATTCCCAAATTATATACATGGATTTCTCATCTTGATTCCTCTTAAATGATTTATTTCAATTTTATGGATAAATATGACAAATCCACAATCTCAAAAAACATTTTCAGGAATTATAGCTAGTACTTCTAAGATTGTTCCACCAACCAGAGCTAGCTAACAATTGTAGTTCTGTTCAGAGTATTCTCTTAGTTACTTTGGTGAATCAATTAAAACAACTTTTTTATGCCTCTTTATAACAACCCATCCAACCATATTCATTCCAGAAGACTCCTCCTAAAAATCCTCATCAGGGTATTTCACTAAATGATTTATTTTTCTCCATATTCTATTCAACTGACAAGCTTTCATGATATTTTAATGATTGAATGATCATAATTTGAATAATTTAATAATTTTTATGTGATTTATTGTAATTCTATTCCAATCATTATTTGTTTTAGTTCATCATATTGAAACACGTTCAAATTCACTGTGTTATATAATTAATTTGTATCTATCTATCACTTTACAACCTATTTATATATGATAATAATGTGAAATATTTATTGAATTTATTATTTGAATATGTACTATTTCAATTAAATTATTTTTCATTTCTTTTAATATATGATCATGTATGTTTTTTGGAATTTATTTTGGGTTTGTGATCATCAAAAAGGGAGATATTGGACATAATTATGTTGTTCCACAATAACTCATAAACTCAATTACAATTTGATGCTCAGAAAATCATCATTTTACCAATGTTTTTATATTATGTGTTTAAGGATCATATCTCATTTTTATAACACATTTCAATTCATTTATTCATCATAATAAAATTACATATGGACTTCCTCTTGTTGATTAGATTTTTCTTATGTGGTAACGAATTATCTTATTGACATTTTTCTTATATTGTGCAAAAAATTATATCAAAACTAAATTAATCGAACTTATGGAACATTGATTATAATGAATTATGTTATGGTATAAATTATTTAGTTTATGGAATAATTGAATTAATGCATAGAATTAATTAATTCTCAAAATGATGATGTTTATAGATTTTGAACTAATATATTATATTATGAATATCTCAACATATCCATTGAAATGGTAATTCTTCTATAAATTATCTTATGCAATATTAAATTCAATTTTTAAATTTTTTCTATCTCATAGAGGCATTTTTTAACTTATATAAGTGTAATTATCTTATAAGAATAACACTTCTTGACCATTTATCTTACACAGATAAAATTATCTTCTGAAGGAATTTTTTATCATCAATATTAATGAATCCGTAAGATATACTATTTACCGTTAAAATATATTTAGGGAATTCAAATTATATATTTATATGAGTGTGAATAAATATTTTTCTAAATAAGGAATGAATGATTTTAAAAATAATCCGTTTCCATGAATGGAAGGAACTGATGAAGATGGAACCTACTTGAACATTAAACCTCAATTTTTTTCTATATTAATAGAAAAAGGACACACCCTCAAATTGAGATAATATAATTAAGGATAAAAAGTATTATTTGAAATAATTTTTTGTTTAAAAAGGGTGAAAAGTTATTATTAAAATATTGGAGGTATAGAAATATGATTAGATGGGTGCATGTATAGGGATGCATATATAGAAACACACAACCTATCTCTATTGCAAGATCAAAAAATAGAAATACATATTTTTGTTTATAAAAATTCATATCCCAAAATGAAATAATATATAGAGCTACTCTTTGAAGGTATTCGATCTCTCTAGGTCTATCTTCTTCACCTGTTAGTTACTATTGTAAATCTATGATAAATAAGAATAAATATATAACATTATATCTTTCTAATGATTTTGAAATATTATTTTGGGTATTCTAAGATCATATATCTGTCTGGGGAATTGATAGCCTAGTTAAAATCTCTTAGGTATTCATACAAACTCAACCCATCTGTTACTTAGTTGGGTAGTTAACAAAAATAGAGACGATCTAATGAAAATCGATAAACCCAAGGAATATGGTGTTGGGTGCATACACTAAGGGATTTTTACTCCCTAAATCACTATAAATACACTTTGTTATGTATTTATATTTCTCATTCATATAATATTTCATATTTTTCATCAGAGAATATTAGAATCATTCATATCCTAATAGAGGGAGGTTTTAGGTAAATAATATTTTCGATTAATTAAGCACCTCATGAGTCATCACATGACAACTGTCTGACCAAACGTTTTCTTTTATGTGTTTTCATAGTTACCACCTCATGATTTTAACAACAGTAAACGTGATCATGATCTTTTTATGGTCATGTTTCAGATAATGTTATAGAGACATTATGTTATCAATGAATTCCATTTCAACTTTATAAATCACAAGAGCATGATTTATATCTTCTCTAAGGATGATTTGACCATCTGATAGTTGTGTTTTATAATATTCTTGTAGGATTATAAATTTTAAATTTATTATACACTAAGGAGAATTTTTTTTAGGTTTATTTATTAATTAGGATCCCTCATATTGATTATATGATTGAGTGAAGAGATTCACAGAGAGTGATGGTGAAACATGGAATGTTGAACCATTATATTAGAGGAGTCGATGGTAGAGGGTGTCTATATTAGATGACAATAGAGTCTTATATGGTTATCAAGGGGTAGAAATCCCTATTAAAGGATTATATAGTTCATGTTTGGTGGGATGACATTATTATTTTTATACCCCTGAGGGATAGTATTTTGATTATCAGTAGTAGGTGTTTATTTCGGGGAGACAATTCATTCCTTCGTTGATGCTTGATGTGGGTCACTATGAAACCAAAATTTACAATTAATGGATTTTATGTAATAAATTTCTTTATCATTTTGTTTACATGGAACAAACAAACACCTATGACTCTCAAAAGATCATTTAAGTTAGTTTTAGTGTTTTTTAAAATAAATGTGATGGAATTCATGGAATCCTAAATATATTTTAAATACCTGATAAATAATTGTTCACATTTATTTTCTACCATAAAATTTTTGGAAACATATTAGAGGATCCAAATATTGAATTAAAAGGAAAACTATAATATTCCATTTGAATGTTTAGAATTAAAAACAACATAGGCCAACCAATGAAATGTGATGTCTTGTTTGTGTCATGATGGAAGAACAACCATTTTTTAGAAGACTGACCATCTATCCCATGGAGTTCCACAAGATAGTATATGGTGAAGGAATTAGAAGAATAATCTATTTATTATATGGACTAGTCGGTGGAGTTGTACAAGATAACAGATGAAAAATATTGAATTGGGGAAATCTCATGGAATCCCATAAGCTAACCAGTGGTGGAAATCCGGTATCCTATGGAAACTGCAGAGCTCTAGTGGGGATTAATTTGTTATTGTATAAGAAAAGATAATTTGGTATTCTATAGATTTATGAATCCCAGTGAATTTTGGACCCATCAGGTTACTTTTATGGCCTATAAATGGACCACTGTGACCCCTTTGAATAATCACACCGGTTAATAAAATTATCCAAAAATAGAATCAATGATGAAGTGCTAGAATTTTCATCGCTCTCAAAGAGGATTAAAAATTTCTAAATCCCTCTAGGATCTCAAAATTCTTCTTAGTATATCACCCTCAATTATACTTCATTGAACAATGATATATTTGATTATCATATAATTTGTTTTCATAACATAATCCTATCTCCTCACATACATTTCTATAATGGTTCACACTCTAAAACAGTTACAGATAGGATCTTCAGCTATCCGGGAATCTCAAAAGGGTTTCAACTAAAAAAAAGTATGATGGATTAGTTTTCTGATCACCATTGATATCAAGGGATATATACAACAGACCTATCATGTAAAGGGGTGGTTATGTAGGTGGTTTCCTCCAACATTAAATGAACTCCATAAAAAAAATTTTGAGTTCATTTTACTTTTCTAAATTCCTTCATTTAACATATATTCAAATAAATGAATATATTTTTTTTCATTCAATTCAACTCTTAAAAAATTTTATATAGTCTCTATGAACTATAATAAATTTTTCACATATTTTTTAATTGATTTCTCATTTAAATACTTTAATTCCGTATAAAATTTTTAAATGGAAATTCACCACTTTATATAATCTATGACCAATAATTTGTTTCAAAGAAGTTATTTTATTTTTTCTATCAAAAATATGTTTCTTTACAAAATGAATTTAATTTTTTTCAAGAACTAATCAATTTCAATGACTGATTTTATTGTGGATTGTATTTTAAATTTCTATGATACTTATTTACATAACATTTAATATTCTTATTAGAATATTTATATGTGATTTTTTTCACTAGAATTATTTATTTTATATAGAAAATGATAATTCATGACTATGTTCCAACCAAATAATTTGAAGACAAAATGGACTCCATATGGTTCAAATAATTTTAGACTTAATTAGAAATCTACAAATGCATTACGTTGTGGTGTTGATTGAAATGAGATTAATCATGTTTATTACCACAAATCTACTTATTGAATTTGGATTATCTTAAAATTCACACAAGAAAGGACCCATAAAGTAAAATGAACTAGATTTGTTAATTGTCATATACATTTAGTTGTTTTGTTATTAATTAAAATAAATATATTACAATCATGTTTGTAATATTTTTTTAATTATATAATGGATGAATTTACCTCAATGATGAACTATATATATAATTTTTTTAAAGAAAATATTATGGGTTTTACATTGATTATGGGAGATTAAGGTGATGCAAATGAAAGAACCAGATTTTGTGAAAGACATAGTATCCCATGAACTCATCAAATTTTTATTGATCTAAAAAATCTGAATGAAACAATATGAAGAAAATTTGGATAAATAATCCAAATATATCATATAAATAATCAACATTAAAGATATAAATGATCAATAATTTGGAGGTTTGTTTCTAGACTATTATCTTCTTTATTACAACATGATGAATTACATACAATAAAATAACCACCACAAGAGATCAAATATTCAAATTAGAAAGGTGAAGTAGATGTGATGTATTGCAAATGTTAAAAATAAAATTCACAAAAAATTGCAGTGCCCCATCTATAAGAAGAGGTATAAATAAATAAAGAATGTTAAAAAGGATTTCAAAGTCACAACGTGGAGTGCAGGTAATGAATACATGTATCGATATTCATCATCCAATTTAAGTAAATGAAGCCCAAAATTCTTTATGGAGCTTGTTGATGAAGGCGTAAATGATTATACCCCTCCCAATTTCCTTCTCCTCTTATTTCCCAATGGATTTGTATCCACCTTTTTCTTTTTGCTCCTACAATCACCTAAATTATGAGGAGCTAAAATATAATCATGATTAAATTGAAATTGGATGTCATCAACCTGAATCCTTATATTTTGAACATGAAAATAATATAATTATTTGTTTTAATAAATGGATTTTATCTTTATAACTAATGAATATCTCCACATGAAAAAGTAGTCAACTTGGTGATTATTATCCCGAATCCCGTATAAAGGATATCAAAATTCATATTAGAAATTATATAAAGGTTAATAAATAAATCTATAATTTTTTGAAACTAAAAAACTAAAAAATATTTGGTTTGCTTTGGTTACTCCAATCACACAACCACCTCTACATATCAGTCAAAAAAATATTTTATAAAAGGTTACTCATAAGATAGAATCTATAATCATTTCAAAAACATTTTTCAATTAATATATGAATACGATAGTCAAAATAAATGATATGATAGATGAATATAAACTTATATTTCTTATAATATATTATTATAATAACATATGTAGGCCCATGTTTTTGAGTAGAAAAACGGATAAATAGTTTAATTTTCTTGGAAAAATATCATTTGTAGAAAACCTAATAAGAAAAAATATACCTTGATAGTGGTTTCTCGAGACACATGTGTATTGACCCCATTGTATTTAATAAAATTGATAAACATTAAGGTGGTGAGGTCACACTCAGTTAAACCTATAAGGGTAAGATAATTAGTGAGAGTGACATCAATTTTTATAACTCAACACTTGTAAAAAATTATTTTTTTTATAAAATGCATGAGTCAAAATTTACTATGCATAAGTCAATTGTTTCATAGAGGTTTCAAAATCCCATTAAAAATTATTTTCATAATTTTTTAATTATGATATAGAAATATTATGTACCAATTCAATATTTTAAAATGTTAATGAATTAAATTAAAAAAAAATTCTATCCAAAACAATAAATATTTGAATGAACATTTGAGTGAGACATGGACTTGGAATAGGTGTTTTCATTGCAGGACACAACACCTTGTCAAATTGAACCATTATGAAAAATTACATAAAATTTCAAATTTTCATTTCAACAATGTCATGGGTTGGGATGTAATATAATATCATAATAATAATATGTAACATCATAGATTGAGATACACTAAACCGGCTCTTTGATCCAGTTCACTATGAGACATCATGCATGCCTTCCTAAACACCAGAGGCTTCCGACTACTAGTAAGGGTCTAATAAAGAAAGTGGGGTGACTATACCCTATTAAGAAGAGTAAAACTATGGTATAAATAAAAATAAAATATACCAAATTTATAATAATAAGTATATAGAACAAAATTCAATAAGTTTCAATAAAAAAATAATGAATGATATTGAAATGTTATGAATACTCTACATGTTAGTAGTCACATAGAATCAATACAAAACACAGAAGCAATGAAAAACATGAAACATGGTTGCAATTCCAAATATGGTCCTGAAATTACATTCTCAAACACATATACCAATTAATAAATTTTAAATCAAGACCGTGTCATGAACCAATACTTGAAACCATATATCATCTACTCAGGTACCCAAGTTTCATGGCGAGATGAGATGGGTGTGAGTACAACATCGTAAGCTACCAACAACAATCACTAAGAAATAAGAGCCTTAATAATAGTGAATGAGGATAACTAAGGATTAAAATAAAATAGGAAATAGAATAATCATGTTTCACAATCAATTATTCATTAATTTAGTCCTTTAAACACATAGGTTTCCCCATGTCACTCAACCCACCAAACCATCCTAAAACATACCGATAGTCTAAACCATATACCATAGTGGCCATATGTCATTTTTTCAATAGAATAAACATAGTTTTTCCAAACAGGGATTTATAATTCCATATCAGACCATCTCAACAAATGATGTGGAGTATCATGTCCACTATTTAAACCCATGGTATGGAACCCATGCCCATACTCTTGGAGTTTGGAGCATCAGTCCAACCTCTGAAATTTAGGATTCATTGGGGAAACCAGAGGATCGTTCGGGCCCTCCATAGGGCAAGGAGCATCCGTCTAATATCTCATCCACAAATAAAATCTATGCATCATATAGTATTAGACTGTAACCTAATCCATTTATGGAGGGAATGAATCCACCATGCAAACCTATACAGTATACTATTGGGTCTAAGATAATCAGTCCAACACCTAACCATTCCATCATTATCCATTTTTCAATGGAAAAAATAGTTTACACATTTGCCCATTTCATCTTATAAATAAATAAATAATTTATATCCAAATCCTTTATTAATAAAAACATTACACTTGTTCCTATTTCCTTTCCCTCCATTATAACATAATTTATCATAGTACTATCTAACCATTAAAACTAATTATTGGATCAAATAAAGCACAACCCTTTTTCACATGGCATAAAACACTGAAACCAAATACCATTGTAAAACATTTATAAGGAAACATTTAAAACATGGGAAATCCTCTTTGAGAAATAAACCAAGGTCAAATGACATCATTTTCAATTATATAGTGAGGAACACTCATAATAAAGAAACAACACCTTAATTTAAAATCACCAATTAGAATTCATTTGAAATCCATTTTAAAAATCACCATGACAAAAACAACCCATTTCAAGACTTCTTCCACCTAAAAAATAATTTTCACTCATTTGAAACCAATAAAGGATTAGAAGACCAAATAAAATTATTTGAATGATTTTAAAATCATCCTAAGAATTTCACAAAATCAAAACACATAAAACATTACACTCTTCCTATTAACACGGCATAATCACTTCCCCTAATTTTATACCATGCATCCCTTTTAATATACTAACATACTAATCAATTATTACAAGAAATTCACTCTCATAAATTATATCACTCCACACATGCCATCTGACCACACTAGTTTAAAGGGATTTTCATACCCCACAGTTATCCCTAGGATAGATATGACATCATCAATATAACCTACAAGGTCTGTGAAGGGTATCACACCAAAATTTAAGGGTCAAATTTAATTCCATAGTCAAATAAGAAAACAAAAAAATTGATCATACATTTGAATCTAAATGCACATGAATGAAAAAAAAAATATTAGAATATACTTGTAGACCACCACCCTCATTCTCATAGACAACCACTCATCAAACAAAGACCATTGATAAAAGTTAAAATGAATTAAAATGAATAGAATAATTACTCTATGGAAATAAGTATCATAATATTTGGATTAATAAGAACAACAAAGAAAATACACTTGTATAAAATGGTAGGAGATAGAATCAAACACTGTCTTAGAGATTTAATTCAAGATAAATGAGTTCAAAAACTCTTATTATTTAAGGGATAAACATATATGGAAGAGGGAAGAGATATTTTTTTCACCCTAAGCTGATATAAATGAAAAGATGAGGAATGCACGTGAAAATCATATAATGGTTGGGTAAGAAAATTGTAAATTTTTCTTTTTATTTATGTCTGATGTTTTATTGTACCTTTTTCATAACACTATTCCAACAAACCGTCCTCCTATATCCAATAGGAAACCATGATGAATGGATTTCTTGATCACCCACATAGTTTGAAAAACCATGAGGTATCCATGTTCTCAACACGATATTAGAGGGACTGAAGTCAAATAGTCCATTGGGTCACCTTGCAATGTTTGAAAATAAAGATCCCATCTTTTATAGGCCACACATTCATGGGGGAAAATTATCACTATGTATGTTCCATTCACTGTAAGTCCCAAATTTTCAATGTTTTATGACCCGAAGCCCCCAAAGATCCGATATACCTTCCCAATCCTAGGAATCCTTCCATTAACAATTTTGAAAATGGTTCTGAAAAACAATTATAATGAAAAAATACAACATCAATGGTTCAGGATCATAAAACCTAGCCAGGATAATACTTATACTCCCTAGGAATCCCTAGTGGTTATCCATCAATATCATCTTGCCAATGTTGTTCAAAAAATATAGTCAAAAACCTCACTAAACTTCTAAAATCCCAAATAACAACCAAGGATGAACCTCAAACACCAAGTGCTCTTTTGGATGAAACCCAAGCCAATCCATTTCATAAAAAAAACAAGATATCATGTACTAGATTTTATCCAACAAAATCACTAATTGTGTTACCACCCAATCACATAACAGAGTTATAGAACTCCACACCATAATATTTTTCATTCCACCACCAATTATAATTTAATTGAAACAACATCATTGATACATTCTAAAGGAATCATGTAATTGTGATCCAACAACATTCCTAGTGTGGTTCCCAACATACCATGACCAAAAATCATTGAGGATTTCAATCAATATTGGAATCCTTTGTCATAATCAAATGACCAATATAAAGGATGTAAAATCATCATGCATGAATTAACTGAGAACAAGATTGATTTTCCTTGACGGACTAGTTTTATCTACTAAAGAACACCTACTCTTCCCAGGAAGACACAGTAGATGTGGTTTTCAACCCACCATATCCATTCCACACATCATCCAATATTGTATTATCCCTAGAAAACTAATCTTGAATGGAATCTACTAATACTATAAGGGAATTTCCATCGTACCCATTATTGATTCCTTCACACTCAAAGGAAATACATGGCAACTGAAGAAATGCAATAAATTCCATTCATGAATACTGATGAAATTCCTAAAGCAAACCATTAGTATTTTCAAAACCGCCTCTGGGACTAACCACACCACCAAGACAAATCCAATTTAACCACCTCTAGTAACATTTAAAACAACATTGTGTCTAAATTAATTCCTAGGATGATCATTAACCCCATCTAATCCATGTTGGCACCCGTTAAATATAAATATGTATGCACCTCATTGGTTTGTAATCAGAACCCAAGTGCCACATTAACCTATCTATGACAAGCTCCACATTTTCACATCCCCACCAGAATTGGGGTAATATTACCATGACTAACATGTCACTCCCTACTATGTGAGTGTAATTTATGATACAAAAAAAAGAAACTAGAACCACCATGACCCATTCACCAATCATATCCGGACCCCGAAAGTGGACATAGCTGACTCACTCTCACCATTGGGATAAAAGGAAAGGTGAATTATAATCCTCTATAGTAATCTATGAATGAATCCCACAATATTCATTGACATCGATAACATTCGATAGAATGTTCTCATAGAGGTCCAGTGGTTAATATCCTCCCATATTCTCTTACTTACTCTGATCCATTATAAAAAACTAAATGGAGACCCTTTATCAATATAGAATTTTTGACTTAAGTGGATTAGTGTGTATAAAATTACCACTAAACATACTCAAGATGGTGTAAAAATATTGGTTATGATCAACGATCCACTGAGAGTACACTAGTATTTAATTGAAAAATAACACAATAACCATTTCCATTTTTTATGTAACCTCTTACTGTAGGGACATATAAAAACATATGATAGACTTGTGATCCCATAGCTTCAAGCGTCTCATCAACACCTAGTCACCAAAATTTATAAGGAACTCACAAACCAAAAATCCCTACCCCCTAAAAGTTTACTTCTATGAAATCATTACCCTATTGATACTAAATAATAATGCAAGAGGCCCATCACACTAATTCAAAACCTAATGTTCTTGTGCATACCAGACACACATCAACTTAATTTCCATAAAAATAATTGGTGTGTTACCCTTAGTCAACTGTTCATGTATCAAAAATGGCATTGTGAACCTATAATACATGTCTACCATAATGAAATTACCATAAACTGTAGGTTTCATGATTTACATTGACCATTCACTAACCCTTAAAAAACACCCATAAGATGTTTTTCACAAAAACTAGAATAAAAATCCAACTCAACCAACTAATCGCACATTTTGGCCCACTATCACCACCTTCTTAAAGAGAATAGAACATTTTCATCCAATGATCCTCTGTTTCACACGATTCATGTCCAACTACAAAACCACCTCTCACCCTAGGCATCAGTCCTATATCAAAATCGCATATCCACCCCCTAGGAATTATTGTCCCATATATTCAAGTTCATCACTAATCACCATGCCTACCAATATAAAAATAGTTGGTTTAATCATTTGAATGATCTAGACCTTTGAATCCTGACTTTATGCCAACAAAAAGACCTCAAGGTTCTTCCTTTTGAAATGAAACTAGTGTATAAAATTTAATTTTTATTAAACATGATGGAATCTACCATTCATTTATTCCTCCCATGAAGCATCCACCCATGAATCAAATTCAAATTTATCTTCAAAATTGTTCTAAACACATCCACGAATACCCAAATTTTCTAACATCCACAAATCATGTCCACAAATAAATTTTCAATCCAAAAAACATTGCTTCTCCCTTTGATCTATAAAAATCAAACATCACCCAAGAAATTGATCCTGTGTAACACTCCCACAACCATTAAAAACCACATGGCATATAACTATCCAAAACTAACTGCTTACTCTATATTCCAAAACCATAATAATAGCAGCCCTAAAAATAGATCTAAAAACCAATAAACCTATTTTAAGGCCCAATGTGTAAACTACATGATCACATCCAATTAAGGTTACCACACCCACACTACTAGATAGAATTTCAAAACCTCAAGTAAATATACAAACCAAAGGCAAAAAAAACCAAATCCTACTATATGTCACATCCAAACCCATAATGGTCTCATGAACCATAACCAAGGGTATTAAAACTAAGTAAATATCAGTTCCCAAACCACTAATACACAATTTCATTAAAAATAAAAGAGATACTCATTTCATGTGTCCCTAAAGATTCCATCATTTCATATTTCCCATTAATTTAAAAATTACTATTTTTAATACACTTTGATTCAAATTTTAAAACTTCTCATAAACTAATACTTGAAAAGTAACTAACATTATTCAATTAAAATTTTACAGGTTTTGGATAAATATTATTTCATTCCAAAATTATAATAGTAATACAACATATAATATTCATACCAAAAAATTATTTATCTAGAACCATAACCTTATAATTAATTTTTTTCCTGCATATTACCCAAAAAACATTAGGGGAGTTGGTTATATTGACTTCTAACATACACATATATATTACACATATAAATGGATGAATACACATTAAATACATAATCCATAAAATCATTTACAACTATATAAATATATGAATGACATGAAAATAAAGGGAACTGATATAAAACCCACTACTGGTATAATGAATCCTAGGGAACTATATATCACAAGCAGCATATGGATGACCTAGAAATCATATGTTCTAATAAATATGACTGAACACATGACCTATCATTCCATAATGATCTATTATATAGAAAACATCATAATTTTTCATTACAAATACAAGTGTACCACTTGAGGTGTAAAATTAGTCCATGATAAAATTTTAATGAAAGAGCATCAATTTACCACCCTTGGTAACATGCTTTTCTCTAGTGTGTAGAGATGTATGAACCCAAAAAAAAACTCATTATAGAGATTCAGATAGATCCTAGTGTCCCATGTTCCATAACACATATAAAAATACAAAAGGAAACTCATATGATGTCCCTTTAAATATAATGACCTAGGACGAATCTAAATCGGCGTCCCAATCCAGTTTACTATGTGACCTCAGGCGTTCCTCCCTATTTTCTGGAGGATCCAAAATAGTATGTAGGGTCTCTATAGGAATGTAGACAGACTACACCATATTTATTATAGTGTAAATGCAAAATAAATAATTTGATATATTCCACATTTAGAATTAGTAGTGAATGGAATATTATACGATAAGTTCCAAAAATAAGTGAAGTGAATCAGTATTTTAAAAATAATACGTATACACTATATGTTGGGAATTAATAAAATTAAAACCCCAAATAAAAGATTTTTTAAAAACCCCAAACATATTTCTGATTACATGCATGGTCCCTAAATTACATTTTCTAATTCATCATCTGATACATATTCTAGAAATCATGTCCCTACGCTGAACATATACATAAAATAAAGTAACATATACCTGTGTACCCATGTTACATGGTTTCACAAGAATTGCTTGATTAAAAATTTTATACGAACCCAACAATGTCAAAATTTATAACCAGTTTGAACAATATTGTCTGATGATAACAGGAGAATAAAATAAAAAATACAATAAAATAATTTTTTTTTCAAAATCAAGAATTTATTACTATGTCCTTTAAACTATAGGGTTCTATTGTGTCACCCAAACAACCAATTCTTCCATTCCCATGATATAATTATAATCAGTACACCATAGGTGTCACATATATTCTTTAAATGGATAAACAATTTTGTTTTTCAAAATTGGGATTCAGAATTCCATGTTAACCTATCATAACCAATTTTGAGGAATGTCATATCCATCACTGAAAACCATTGTATGAAATTCCATGTTCTTGCCCTTAGAGTATAGATAATCAATCAAACCTCCAAAAAATATAATACATCATGGTTTCAAGAGTATCATTATAGGCCAACCAAGTGTGAGGATTATCAGTCTATCATTCCAACCATATATAACACCAATGGTTCCCAGTGAGGCAATCTGTCAACTAAACCATTGATGGAAAAAATAATTATTGCATCCTAACCTATATAGTATATAATTGGTTCCTGGAGTTTCGATCAATCACATAACAATTTAATCATGATTTATTATTCGATGCTCAAAATAGTTAACCCATTTGGTTTTTTATTTATATAACTCATTAATTAAAAATGATCTATAAATCCCTTAATATCCCTAACATGCCCCTTTTCCATTAACAATTTACCTCCTATATATCATCATTTAACATTGTCCCAATGATACTATAAATATGATACATGAATAAAATAAAACCAAAACCCTTTTTCAAAAGGAATAAAATAATAAAAATACCCTTGTTAAACATTCAGAATCCACCTTTAAAACATAGTTAATCCTCATTGAGAAATCAATCATGTTTTAGGGTGTCTATTTTCCGTTAAATACATCGAACGATACCTTAATGATTTTTCATAAAAAATAAACAATACCCTCATTTAAAATAAAATTTTAAATCTTTATTAAATCCCATTTTAAAAAAACCTTCAAGTTAATACCCCATCTCAAATCATCCTCAACTTAAAAAAAGTTATTTTTAATCTTTTAAATCCAAAAACAGATAAAAAATAAAAATCCAACAATTGTAAAAATATATAAATCATCCTAGTGATTTCAAAAATAACACATAACACATTCCAATAAACCTATAAAAATAATATAAACACCCACCCAAAAAATTATACCTTTTATCCCATTAAACATAATGACATACCAATCAACAATTAAAACCTATTTACTCTCAAAAATATTCTCACTAAATGCTTCCCCTATCAATACCACTATCAATATATTGGAATACCACATGGGTATCCATGGGAACCGTATCACATCATCAACAGACCCAATGTGTTTTTGAAGGGTCTTACACATCTATTTAAGGATCAAATTTACATCCCTAGTCAAAGAGACAAAAACATAGCTATGAGTCTCATTGAAACACTACATATACAATAAATACATTGATTCGACGGGTGAAAACATTAAGACCACCAACATCATTCTTGTATAGGACCACCAATCTAACAAAGATCCTTAATTTTTGGCCAAAAAAACTGAAACATCTAGGAAAATAACTTCTTAGATATAGCGATCATAAACCATGGAAGAAGAAGAACAATAACCAAGAAAAGCCTCATCCTAAAGAAGGAAAGAGGCATAATCAGATACTTACCAAGAGTATCAATTCACACTAAATATCACTTGAAGCACTTATGAATCATGTATGAACCATAAATATAAGATGAGGTAGTTACTAGCTCAAACCCCTAGTTTCTTGAGAATATATGAGGAAATTGGTAGAAAATAAAATAAATAATGGGAGAGAAAAATGCAATTTTACCACTTTTAATGATGTGAATGGTTGTGTCTATGGTATTCCTAACTATGCTCCAACCATGTGGCCTTCACTATAAAATAGGAAACCATGTTGTATGTTTTTCATTGGAAACTATATAGTTTTAAAAAATGTGCATTAAGAATTCCATCCCCACTATATGAGAGGGGATCAAGCCCCACAGTCTCTTTGTCCAACTTTCACAATTTTTAATCGATGTTCCCTTTTACTATAGGTCACATGGTCTGGGAAAATTATTTTAATTCTACATGAATGAACCATAATTCATGTATTGTAAGTCCCAAATGTCCTTTTTTTATCCCTATTAACCTTTAAATCACTAATTCATTCCCCAATTCCAAGAATCATTCCATTGAACATTTTTTAAAATTGTTTACATAAAAATTAAAGTGAAAATGTAACTCATTAAAGTGTTAAGATGTTTCTTCACAATTCCTCTATTAATCAAAAAATGGTATTTAATCTTCAAAATATCATGAATTAATTTATCTTCTCCTTTCTTGTCCTAATTAAACTGAATTTGTAGGAGGAAAATCATATAATAACATTTTTTACATAACATGATTCATATGGGAATAATTAGTATCTCATAAAAATGATGCTTTGAAATTCCTAATAATGTTTTATAAAAATGAATAAAATAAAGAAGGGATTAAAATTATTTAAATTCCCAGTGATCAAGGAAATTAATTTGATAATAATGAATTTAATTATTTATGTTCATACAAATGATATAATAATGTTTTTTTCTACTCCTATAAACCATCAAATAAATGGGGTAGAAGGGAGTTGAAATAAAACAATCAATTTTTTCATATTAGCTCTTTAAAATGATTATTATATTCATTAATATTTTTATCTTGAGGTCATGAATATTTCATTCTATATCCACAATGAAATTCTAATTATGATATTTCATAATAAAACCCCAGTTTTATTTTTTTTAATAAAATACCTAAAGATAGTTTTATAAAATATTTTTTTTTGAATATTAATTTTAAACACAAAAGGAAATCATGGAAGCATATATAAAAAATCCACTAAAGACATCATTATTAGGAAAAAAAATCATAAATAATTAACATGTCACATAAAAAAGGGATAAAAGGTTAGTAGAAGGAATACATGTGATATTTAAGGAAATATTTACAAAAACCTATTCTATTCTGTTTAAAAATAATATTCTAAATAATACATTTCATACTAATGTAGTTGGAGAAGAATAAGACCCATCTTCATATTCTCTTCCAAAAGTTTTCAAAACATATAATAACCATATAATTAAACATTTCAATGGAGATTTATAAGTTGGAACTCAAACTCAATGATTGGTCTTACATGAGGTTGAACACATTTCCTTTTTCTCCCAACATGATCCTTAAAACCCTAATGATTAACATAAAAATGAAAAGTGGGTTTATTTAATGAAATTGGAACTAAATATATTCTCTCAAAATTATGTATGGAAAGTTGTAGAAATAACTTGTGATTATAATATTATCATCTTAGAATGGGGTTTCATAAGTAAACTATATGATTTAGTATTTATTATTATAAACAAATCCCTTATTGTTACCTATGGTTATAACAGAAATAAGGAATTTACCATTATGAAAACATTGAGACCATTTATCAACTAGAATCCATTAAAATATTATTTGAATTAAACTATAATTTAAATTTTATAATACATAAAATAGATTTCAAAAGTATTTTTTTCTTAATGGTTTTATTTTCTTAAATATTGTCCTAGAACAACCAATTTTTTTAAAAAACATTTTTTCAAATTCAGATTTCAAAATTAAAATAAATATTTATGTTTTGAAATACAACCCTCATTCATGGCATTAATTCAATAAAAAATATATTTTCTCAAATCATTTTAAAATTGGAAAAGAAGATTTGACTCTTCGTTTATGACACATCGCAAATGATTTGTCACATAAAAAAATCTATTTAAATCAAATTATTTTCATCTCTACCCATGAAAATAGTTTTTTTTATTTTTCTTCTTTAATGAAGATGGGATTTGAGATGAGATTTTTTATAAAAGATAAATTCTTTACCAGTATTCAAATTTCTCAATAAAACGATGTTGTATAATTAAATCAATGAAAATAAACAAATTAATACATAAAAAATCATAATGGATCATGATTAGGAAATTTTTACTCCCATGAGTATAAAATGTAAGATAAAAATGGATGAAGCTAGTAAAATGGTCAATATTAATCATTCTAAATGTCTGATTATGAGTATACTCTACCATAATATGACCCGAAATAATATCATGTTAAGTGTTTATCGTTGTTATTATTTTAAATGAAATCCAATGGAATATTAATTCCAATATGCTAAATTAAGTTTTTAGAAGATAAATGTATAATGAAATATTGGGGTTTCTTCACCCAAAAGTATATTATTTCGAATTAATGTCTTTATTCAATGATTAATTTAGAGGATTCAAAATATCTAGTAAATTACATGTGGAGATTTTGGTCTACTGGGAAAATATATTTTCTAATGGTGTAGTAGAAATAAGAATTACATTTCATTTAAAAAAAATGACGTTGAATACATAGGCATCTGAAGTAGTTTTACCAAAATATTATGGATGTAAGACACTATATTGGATTTTTGGATAACATTTGACCACATCCCTATCATGTGTGATAATAACTATTCCATCGACATCTTTATAAATCCTACATAGAACTCTATCTCTAAACAAATTAAAATGAGAAACCATTTCCAATGAGACTATCCTTGGTATCCAAACTCCAATGTTAGATGAATTTATGATTTTAGGTTGGTCCTAAAAAATATATTTTCTTATATAGGGATTAGGGAAGGTGATTCCTTTCTCTATCAGGAGTTTTACATAGAAGGCTAATTTTTTATCTTGTTTTCACTTTGATTATTTATGTGCTTATATGTTCTCTCATTTATTATTAAAATCATTGTATGATTTATTTTTACAAATTATTTTTGAATTATTAATTGTCAAATGTGATGCTTTGGATGAAAATATACATTTTTACCTGAATTTAATGCTTTTCATAAATTAATTTCTTTTAGAATTTATGTTCCATTTCAATATTTAGTTGTTTTAAATGTGACCATAATATAATAAAATGGTCTTGGGATATTTGAAAATTCATTAATGAAAAACTATCAATTACATCATTATTGTGGATTTACAACGTTATTAAAATTTTAAAGTATTATTTTGGATTAGTAAAGGATGTGTTTGATGTAAATTATTTTGAAACGATGTTTTAAAATCGAACATTATGAAATGTAAAGTTAATCATAATCCCTGGTTGTATTTGGGGTAATATATCATTTAAAACATTAAATGAAAACAGTTAACTGATTGTGAGACCCTCATTGATTTCCCATTAATTGTTTTTTCAATTTCCGTATCTTATTCATTTTTGATTGACGTATGATTTGAAATAGTTTATTATATGAGTGGGTGTTAGAGGAGTTGAATATGATATTTCTTATGTTAATTAATGTTATAATCCTGATTTCTTGTTCACCTACCTGATTCATTAAACGTGGGAGTACTAGGTGACTATTTGGAGAGCTAAATTTGTGAAACTCCAGTTATAATTTGTCATGATATAGAGTAATAATGTATTATTTCTTGTTCTATATGGTGTTTTATCTATTATATCCTATTACTCTTAGGATGATTATAGAAATCAACTTGTTCAATGGAATTAGTGGTATATTTAATTTTTTAGTCCCACATAAGGTATCCATTTCCATTTTAAGATTATATTACTTTACATCCATGGTTTGTATCATGTGATCCTTATTCCATTACAGATGTTATTACATATGGTATTTTTATTCCATGTTTATTATATCCCTATTATCATGTCAATAAATGGATCCTTTCATTATAGTATTTTTACTTTGAATTGTGTCCCAATGATCCTTATTTTAGGTTAATTTAACTATCCATGGTAGGGTATGTATTAAAATTACCTTAAATAGATATTTTTGATATTATATTCTATTGAATTTAAATATTTGGATTGATCTATTAATGATTTAAAATTTATTTTAAAATATTTTTTATTTTTTTAGAAATTTTTAATGGTTGAAATTTTAATTTTAAAATATATTTCATTTTTATACATTTTAATGGAAATTATATTTTTATTTTGTTAAAGTAGTGTTATTTTATTCATTATTTATTAATGAATTTGAAAAACTATTTTCTTTATCATATATCAGACTTGAATTCATGAGTGTTTTTTATCAAAGAGGTTCCATAGAGTCTATGGTGAGATCCCACTAGGCCGGTTCACTCACACCCAAAATACAATATATATTTTTGCATTTGAAACCTTTGTTGTTTTATAAATGTTTTATATTAAATTCAGATTTTATATCATTAGCTTTAGTTGATGGTGGTGAGTTGGAATCTAGTTATAATCACAATGTTTTTTGGAGTTTTTTTCAATATGCACCAGTTTATGTTTTTCCTTATTTTATGAAGTTTATGTATTCTACCCAAATTGATTTCAATAATTTCATAATTTTTCCTTATTAATGATTGAAAATAAAATTTATAATTGTTTTTTACCATGTTTCATATTATTTTGATGTTGTCTTTTTATGGAATTGGTTGGATCGTTAATGTTGATTATTAATCATTGGATCATTTAAATTGTTTATTTTATTTTTTAAAATTTATTTGGATGTTTCATGAATGACCAATGCATGGATGGACCAAAAAAAACTTTTGGGGAAAGATATGATTTATTTGTTAAAACTAATTTTATGTTGAATTAGTTTATAATGAACTTCATTAATTCCCATATATAGGTTTTCATATTTTGGGGATTAAGAACACCATTCGGTCTCAGTGGTGAGCTGGGTCACGTAAGGGGTTTATTCATCCTAGGCCCATTCATTAAATTTTTTTTCAAATCCCAAGTTCCTAAGAGGCGCATTGTTTCTAGAGATCATCCTATTTTTATTCAGGTTGAATATTGGTATTATAGAGATTGGAATTTTGAGGTTTTACTAGAAAGTATGGGGAATTGGATGACCAACTCTTCTTTAAGATAAACCTTGAGTTATTGTGGGTTGTTGGCCTTGAGTCTAATATTTGGAATATTTGATGAGTTTTCATATAAGGATGTTGTATTTGAATTCATTATGTGTTATTTATGTGATTTTGGGGGTTTAATGGATATTTTGGTTAAAAAATTAAGTAGAACATAGGATTATATGTTTTTCCACACAATCTTTCAAAATATGTGGAGCTCAAAAAAAATTTTGTTTAAGATTATCATAAGTTGTTGAATATTTGGTACCTGGATTGAAACAAAATGTGGGCCAAATGATCATAGCTCTACATCCCTCGTCATGTTTATATTTTTGGTCCCATTTTTGTTTCAAATCACTTATAGATGTGTTCTAACTTATTTGGGATGTACTCAAGAGGGATTTGATGGTATTTTATTTATCTATAATGAATATTGTTTGAATTTTTTAATCTATATAATTTCATGCCTTATGTGAGTTGAATATTTTCAATTTTTAGGATGAAAATTTGGACAATTTTAAAAACCTTTTTGTTTTTGAACAAGGATTGGTGTTTTGTTTTGAAAATAATCCCCATGTTCTTTGTAAATTATTTTATAAAGTGAATTTTTTTTAGTTTTGAAAAAATTAATGAAATTAGTAATCCGTTTTTATATAAGCATCATGGAGTGACCATAATTCTGTGATTAATGTTTTAAAAAATGTAACAAAATGTTTCATAATTATTATAATAAAATGTAAAACTAAATTATTAAAAAAATTTGTTTGTTAAAAATATGATTTACTTGTTTACACATTTATTGTTGGCTAAAAATGGGTTTTAGATTCCATATTTGAATTAGAAGATTTTATCATATGGATGTTTTATGATGTTTTATTTTTGTATTTTGTATTTTAATGTCTCTATTTTTGGTTTTAACCCATAGTTGATAATTTTATTTTTTGGATTAGTTCATGACGAATGATTTAATTATATTCATATCGTCGGATATTTAGAGTTTTCATCCCCTAATATTCAATAATTGAAATAGTGGTATTTCATATAGGTATTGTATGCAACGTGAGTTCATTCATCACCTAATGTGGAATTTTCAATTATGGATGCTAAAAAGACTCCAAATAGAGTGATAATATAAGGATCCTCTCTAATTTTGGAACTATTCTTGAACCATTGATTCGGTATTTTCCATTTCTGGGGTTACCAAGGTTTTGAGGATGTGATGGAGTGGTTGGAGAAGATTGAGTGAATCTACAATTATATTGATCCTCTTAAGGTTGTAAGGTTGGAATTTGTTGTGAGAGTTTTAATTTAGATATTTTAGATAAATATTAAATTAGTGGTTTTATACCATGAATTTGAAGGTATAAAAATCTTTTTATTTCATGAGCCTTCATCATAGGCTAAAGAAATGGTGAAAGTGTTTGTGGATTATTTACCAATGATTATGATCATCTCTCAGGGGTTGTTTGACGAAAATTCTAATAATGGTAAAATTATTTTGAGTGGTATGCATTCAGATCTCAAATTTATTCATTCTGTATTTCTTCTATCTGGTGTATCTTTTTTATAGTCATAAAATTATTTTACTATTTGGTTATTAGATGATTTTTTGGGTGTGATAGTATTTATGATGTGTTTCTTTTTATGGTTGATATTGCATCGGATTTATTTTGTAGATCTACTTTGGTAAATAATTCATTATAGATAATGTTATAGATTTTTTTTGTTTAGATATTTTTATGATTTGGGGTGATGGTCATATGGATGTTTCATGGGCTATTTCATGTGTGTTTTGTGAGATGATGGTTATTTTATGATTTGATTTTTCTTAGTGTAATTCTATTACATGATATTTATATGATTGGTGTGGGTTTTTTCGAGGATGTATATTGTTGTAAATTTTATATAGAATTCATTTTAGTATTTTTCATGGCTAAATATGACCAATGTTTCGTTATAGGATGTGACAAATAGTGTTGGGTTCTTTTAGTGGGATCATCGTGAGGAAATTCCCCCTAGTTAACTACTTAGTTTTCCATTGTGGAGTGTTATATAATAGTTTCGGAAACCATGTGAGTTTTATTAAGGCACTTTTGAGGTCTTTATTAGATTTATTTTTGGTGTCTATTTTGTTAGTGGTTTAGTGATGTGATTCATTTAGAAAAGGTTGGGTCCTTTTGGGGTGTATCTATTTGGAATTTTGATTGATTTTTATTGGAATAGTTTTTTGTGGTTAGTGGATGGTGCTTATATTTGGTGATAATTATCTAATATATGAGTATTTTATTCCTTGTTAGTGTCTTTCTTCTTTAATGCTTCGTTTTGACCCGCAATTTTTTATAAATACTAAATTTTGCAGGGTCCCATAGTAGATCACTATTCATTTAGAGATCTATGATAGTTGTCTTTGGATGGATTATTATAAGAGTTGTAATGGGGTAATTTGGTGATTTATTTTACTGTTTTTTAGATATTTTCGTTTATTTAGTTATAACAAATTGAGATATAATGAAATAGTCCTTTCTAAATAAATTTGATTTTTTCAATAGCTTGTGTTATATGAATCATTGAGTTTAAACAAACAGTGATATACTATTGAAATATTATTTTTTAATTTGATGGATATATCTAAGATGTTGGATAAATGAGTATGAATAGAGAAAACTAAATTATGAAAAACTCATGTTTCACATATATATATAAAATTAATTCATTGGTTATCAATTAATTATAAATGAAAATAAAAATCATTGGTAAATAAATTAGATGTTTTTTCTAAAAAAATGATTTTATCTATAAGATGTGATTTTATATCATTAAATAAATTCTTTACTATTAGTGAATTATTTTAATTATATATATAAATATTATACAATAAATAGGTTTTTTCATTTGTCTATATTTTTTTTTCTAATAATGGGATATAATAAAAAAATCGAAAAAATGTTTTTTTCTAAAATATGTTTTATCGATGTTTTACACACTTATTTTAA
This sequence comes from Viscum album, assembly GCA_963277665.1. NCBI lineage: Eukaryota > Viridiplantae > Streptophyta > Magnoliopsida > Santalales > Viscaceae > Viscum > Viscum album. Next base: position 882,430,441 of record OY728132.1, read on the forward strand.
AATGAATTTATTCTACTTATAAAACTTGAATTGTAAAAAATGGGATCCATATTTTGAATCATTAGGTGAAAATTAGTAAACAGACCCATTTTATATTTGCACAATATGAATTGTAATCATGGTAAAATATATCACATTTGTAAGGTTAAAATAGGTTAAAATAGGTTAAAAATAAATGTTATTGTCTCCAATTATCATATGAATTATTATTTTATGAATGGAATTTGACCCTTCTCCCCTTAGGCACAAAATGTTATTTTTGTAGGGATACTTTCCAATGCAAATAACCTATTTTACATTTAAAGCAATGAAAAATAAAAAACATCACTCGCTTAAATTTAAATATCAGTTTGTGATCACATAGAAAAGAATAATATTTTTAATGAATATTAATTTTAATTTTTAGAATAATTAAAATTTTTATAGTATATTAATATAATTATAATTTATAGTTATTAAATAATTACCGTAAATTCTTACACAATTTTTCCCGATTTATCTTTAACGAAAAATAAAAACAAAATAAATGGTTTTAAAAATATTAAATGTTATGTAATTTATAGAGTTTATAGATTTTCATGAATTTTATCGATTTTATCAAATAGTAATGTTGTGTTAAATTATTATATTCTAATAAAATAATTTTCTTAGTGCATTTAATGTAAAATTAAATTAATAGTTCTAAAAAATACATTAATGATATGTCATGAAAATAATATTATATTAAATTATTTAAAATTCAAAAAAAATATTTAAAGAGGAGTAGTTTCATAAGATGTGGTAAACAACGAAATCCCTTATCAATTTATGATCTAGTTTTATACTTACACCTAAAATTATTACCCTTTATGAATGAAAAATATGTTAACATATTTATGGTTAAAATTGACTGACTAAGTGGTTAAACTGAAACACAAGGTGTAAAACACCACATAAACTTTCCCAAATTTTATTAGTTAGGGGAATTTGAAACCTATCATACCTTATATTTTAATCCCTGGAATGTTTTAGAATGTTTCTATATTATTAATTTTTTATATTCCAATATTTATGATATTCCAAGAGTACCCCTACCCTCACATATCAAAGGGAACCTCTCATTTATCTTATTTACCCCATATTGAGACTTCAATATCGACAAAAGACTACCAAATTATATTTTAAATATATTCATTCACATTATAGAAATGATAAAATCCCAAAAATACTAGTCATAGGATCCTTAATGGGATAACAAATGTATTTGTTCTGAATAATTGGAGGTTCTAATGATTATAATGATAGACATGACTTGAGGTAATGGATTTATGGTTTGATCCCATTTTAATTGGGATTTTTTGTTGTTGAATTTCAATTAGATAGAATTATATTATCCTTGTATTATTATTCCATTTAAAATTTCTTCTCCTCAATTTACTTTTTATGAATAAATATTTTCCATTCATTTCCATCATGATAAGTACTGAGGAGATTGAAAAAATATTTTCAATGGAAAATGAACATTATATCTCTCTTCATCTAAAAAGTATTTTTCTTCCATATACATGTTTTCTAAATGATTTTTCACAATTTTTTTTAACATTACCCTTTGATTGTTAAATTTCAATTTTGTCTTATGATTTAATTTTTACAAAATGGTTTAAATGAAATCTTCATTCCATTTTTCAAATAAGGAAATTTTTTTACTATTCTATCAAAACAGTTAGGGTATTTTATTTTAAATTATATGACACGAATGGAATTTTACACTATCATTAACACTATATTATTTGACTAATACATTAAAAACTGTTTTGTTTCTTTCCAAAAAAAATATTTACAAAAATATTTATGAAATTTTAAAAAAATTTATATGTCATTTGTAAATAAAAACTATATTTTCCTCAAGAATTATTGAAATGTTTCTTTTAATGGAATTTATCTATAAGATAAAACCCTTGATGTTAATTATTTTGTAATATGGATATGATCTGGTGAAAAAAAACCTTATTATTTCTTTTGATTTATTATTATTATAATATTGTGATGTTTATGAAACCCTTTTAATTTCTATAACATCCTGGATCAGCTCAATCGACAAGTAGTGGTCGGACTGGTTCGACATGAACCCATCTAAATCTTCCCATATGATAGAGGATATCGATGAGAAGTTGGGGTCTAATGATGTTATGGTGGGGAGACTAAACAATCATGGTTAGAGTGGATCAATTGTATATGAATATAAAAAATACATCAATAGAATATTCATTATTATGTTAAGGAATAGTAGTTGATGATAATAATAATTGAGAGAGTATAATAATGATAAATAAACATCTATAAATTCCTATAAAAGTGAGGCTACATAACTAATTTAGGGAAACATGTAATAGGGGATATAATACATATACAAATATTAATAATATCCCCAATGTAAACTTTTTTAGTTTCCATAGATCTAGTCTAGTATTATTCTCTTAATATCCCATGTACAACAGAAAAAAATAAGGATTATTCCATACACCCGAGACAATGAGGTTTTTTCAAGATCCATAGTATAATGGAGGCACAAATAGGGTGTGAGATATATGAATTAGGACCCCACCCATGGTGTCTATAGCTTCCCAGTCTATGAGTATAATATACGACACTTTGCAATTGTAAAAGTTAAATAAATAAATAAAAACATGTCAGAATCAGGTTCCACGAAGACACATAGATGACTATACATACATAGACTTAAACAATAATGAGTTTTTACAACTACCATTATGTATATTTACATATGTATTCATATTATCGATATTTTTTTTAATTGATATACATGCACTAGAACAGAGCCATGGTGTAATAACAAGGCATCCACATTAGAGGATCATATATCAAATATGTAAATTATACCGAGGGTTCTATAACCATATGCGTATTATAAGGGATTCCATTCTCAATGGTCCAAATGGATGTTGGTTCAAATTTATTTTATGAATGAAACATAAATATATTTTATATTAAAGAACAATATTTGACATAGTCTAGATATATTATGTATCATGTGACAACACTACGAGTTTCAATACCTAAGGGAATTGGCCAATGGAATCCTCTTCGTGTACATGGATCACATATATAAAAAACATTGAATAATATATTCCTACATATTCAAAGATCCCAGGTCCCATGGACAAGGAAACCTTATTGAGTCCAGAGATTTCATCCATAGAAAACTCGTTAAAAACTAGATTGGAGTCCACAGAGAAATTCGAAGGAAATCCACTCTTGATAAATCAAAGTTACATATAAGGAATCCAATAAATAATTGAATCATAATGTACATAACTTAATATCAATTATAATCATGAATTTTACATATAGTTTTGTAGGGATATGTTAGTTTTCATTCCCATTACCAAATAAAAAATTCATATTCAGTTACTAAATCAACTCACTTATAAGTGATACAAAAAGGAGTGTCAAGTTAGATTTCAAGACTATTATATCACATTAATACATGAACGTAAATTTTGAAATATTTTCATTACTTTATTTATAATAGGAGGTACATGGGAAAGTTCATTCCATTATAATTCCACTTATAGAGGGATGAAAATTTTGACATAAAAAATAATAAGTTCTGGTAAACTCTCTATAAATATTTAACCCCATACATGTAAAAAGTCATATGAAATTAAATTCTAGGAAATATGTAAAACATTATTGAATCCACTCACATGATGAAGGATTATTTCAATATTTTAAATGGTCACATGATATAGTATCACAATTCACTTTTCATTTTATTGAAATTATTCATTTTCAACAGATTAAAACAAGAACCTTATAGGACGTGGTTTGGAAACAAGTGGAAAATAAGGTGGAAGGTTCAAACCATTATACAAATCAGGTTAGACATTTAATTACCCCATTCTCATTATAAATAACACAACACCTCAAGAGGTAATTTTATTAGAAAATATTTCATTAATTAAAAATGTATTTAACGAATGCACCCTATGAGGGTGGTCTTTGTTGACGTGACCAACAGATAATGATAGAACTTAATGGTATCATCCAATTAGATAAAAACATTAGGAACTACATAATGAATTTTACTTTTTAGATGCATTTCATGGTATTATTGAATTGGGACACCACAACATAACTTATAATAATCTAGAAATTAAAGGAAAACTTATAGAATACTTACCTCATACAAAGGACTATCCACTCATCAGATATAAAGATTTGATTTGTGTTGGGTCAATAGAAATTAAATATATTGAAAAATTATGTAAAAGAGAATGAATTAGATCTAAAAAATATATAATGGGCGATGAGAATATAATCAAATAAATGAAGGAACATGAATCACATAATAATGAGGTCTATAAAAAGAAATAGACATTGGTTAATTCCATGTCATAATGAGTTGGGAGGATCAATTCATTAGAGGAAGGGAGGAATAAGATTAAAATATAGGGGGATGAAAATCATAGAGAAGAAAATAAAAAGTGATTAAGAGGTTAAAATAAATAATTGTAAAAGGGTAAGTTAAACCTGTTTAAATGAGGAACATGGTTTTTCTGTATGGTTGGACATACCATGCACAAACTGGGATTTAGAATTATCTAATAGAAACACCCATTTCACAGCTAGAAAAGTGTAAAAAAACCATGTCTAACCCATGAGTTTATCCTCTATAACATGTATGTTATTTCATTCATGATTTTTCGGCCTCAATTTCATGGCTAATAAAATTGTGTGACACCCTCCATGACCTAGTATATGTCCTTCTAGTTTCTCCGATTAGGCCACATGTATTTCAAAAAGAACATGGGAAACTTCTATGTTCCTATAATAGGACACATTTTTTATCTCTTGGTATTAATTATTTCTTCAAAAATGATCCCTATACAAAAACCATATGCTTAGTTACTCCAAGAGGGCTACACAGTTTTAGAAAAACCATGCACCCTTACTAGAAAATGTTAAATTTATTTTTATAGGGACAAATTCTATAAAAACAAAATGGAAAAAACTAGAAACCTCTTTCTACAATTACTAAATATACAAAACACCTTTAAATGTTCCGAATCTCATATTTAAATTCTAATTTTTGATTTAGATATTGACTTGACCATCATATAGAAAATTATATATTCCCTTTGAAATTTCACATGGTCACAAACATGGGATATTATAATCCCCCAAATTAGAACTTATCATCCCTAAAAACCATTGGGGAGATAATGAAAACAACTCTTAACAAACATGGACCCGGAAGATAAATTTAAACATACATGTTTGTTTTCCCTTGACAAACACATCTCCATGAATATTTTTAACATATGGTACACAAGTTGTTAAAACTCATGAAATTTCTCATAACCACTGATGAAGCATTCAAGAAATTATTAACCAAGCCCATATAACTATGTGATATGATCATTTCATGATGTCTTTCATCACTCGTCCTATGGAGGTCCCCACCACATGTTCTTCCATTTAACAGCAAATTCCAATCCATGGAAACTCCACTATCAGATGTTTCTATTTACAAATTCACATATCAGACTAAGATGATCCCAACGTAGTATCCAAACCAATCAAATGGTTGATTTCAAACAATGCCCATTCAAATGATCCATGTTAGCATTTTCTATGTAAGAATGGGATGACAAGCTCATTATGACCATCCGAAACAATCAGGGAATTCGATGTGGTTCCTCATAGACTTCCTTCTTTAAATTAGAGATATTACATCAAACCACCTTTGGTCAAATACATTAAAAATTGTCTTTCTTAAATAAAGGATGCATTTAAAAACAAAATCCAAGTGCCATTAAACTATGGTATCCCAATAATTTTTCTGATCATGCTCATAAGAGCCCGTAACATGATCCAACTCACACCTCTGCCAAAAAACCCATTTACATTATGATTCCATATCCCAATCATAGTTGTATACCTAATCATACAAACTAGGATCCTAACATTTAAGAAATCTCACCCAATCTGAGACGATGTCTGGGGTAATTTTTGAAACATTAACTTGAGTCCATGGATCTTCCCCAAGGTAGTAGTTGGGGTTTGTCATAGTGGTAAGAACCCCGTAATCATACATAAAAATTGGGTGTTTAAAACCCATGGGGCGTAAATGACTGTAGCAGTACTGTATCGGTACTGCAGCAGTGGTGGTACTGTTGATCGGCGGGTACTGTAGCGGCGGTAGGGCACTATAGCAACGACATGTACTCTAGCTGCCGAGTAACTATTCACTGAATGGGCCTACGAGATATGTAATGGGCTACATGGCCACGGGGCCCTTGGGATATGTAATGGGTCTCCCTCTACCAAGTTAAAAGAGGTCTTTGCTTTGATTTAATTATAAAATGAGGATTTGGCCCCAACCTTAAAAAAATCTCCCCCGAGTTTGTCCACAATTATATGTTTATAGCTAAGACATTGGTATGTAGTTGAAATATGCGCACAAGAAAACATTATATGTTCCCGAAAACAGTTAAGTCAAAGAACAGACTGGTGTTATTGAGTCTGTCAGAGGAATTCCTACTCATGAAACTAGGTATCACTTAGGACTAACCATGAATCAATAAACACACATTCATTCAGATCACAACATCCAATGTTTCTATTTATCAATATAGATGATAATTTGAATTTCATTTAAACAACCTATAAACGATGTTATCTCAACATACTGAAGATGATGACAATATAGTGGGCTTGATGTCTTTGAATCTAATTGTAAAATAAGAGGATTTAAAATAATATCTAGAATACCCAAGATACCCCACTATGAAAGATGAATTCCCAACATAGTTTCTAAGTAAACATGTCATATTTCAAATAAGAAGAACACTTTAACCATAACTAACTGGACCCTTTTCGAAAGATATTTTTTATTTCTTCTGAAAAATTATCATTAAAAGAACACAATTATCACTCAACCCAAGGAATTATGAGTTTCCTCATGATCAACCAATGAAGTTTATTCCCAACTAACAGGTTTTCCAATGATTATGTATATAGACATCCATTTCATCATTATCCTAGCTCGCAAGCACCATCACATTTCAAAAAACAAAATATCTATTAGCATTTAAAGATATTATGATAATTTTGAAAATTTTCATTTCATAGTTTGAATCTTTATATATTCTACAACAAGCTAATTATTTTTAAAAATATTCTCCCCAAAGTCGGAGTGTCCTAGTCATTTCTTATCGAAAATAGAAACTGATACAATGACACATTCTCCATCAACCACTAACCAATGTTTTTTAACATTGCAAATACATTTTCACTAAGTCCCAATTTAAAAATAGTGATCATCTAGCTGGATAAAATATCATTGGATAATATTCACCTTCACACATATGAGTGAAATTCTTTAGGAGTTAAATCCACACATGTCAATGAATTAGTCATAAAATCCAACAAAAACATCGCAGATATTCCAAACACCAAATCCTATAAGGAACATCATCTAATGTAGTTGGATAAATCTTATTTTATTTAATTTCGAGTTCCCTATACATTGGATTTTTGAAGTATATATATCATAATATCTCATGAACTAAACAGTATCCACCAAACTGATATGGTTACCTTCACCATTGATCAGTCAATGGGTCCCATGTGTATCAACACACAATCCCCTAAGATTTCATTAACACAACGACAAATAACATGACACTACTAATATGATTATTGTATAAATTAATGCAGTATGTGATGGATTACACAAAATATTTAATAATATATTCTTATTTTCCATTAGAAATAATAATCCAACTGAAAATCTATCGAATCAATAATTACTAAAGATATGTAAGGGCCACGTGACCTACTACGTGGTTGATCATGCCTTGAGCATGTCTAACCCACTGAAACTCAACATTTCATGATATTAATGACTATAATAGAGTTCAAATAATTACAAAACTAGTAAAAAACTGATGTTACCTTTTCTGAAACCATGAATCTTACCCAAATAGCTTATCACATATAAATAATTTTAAAAAATAGTAAGGATATATTTGTTGAGGGAGATAACTCAATCGAATATTCCCTATACAAAATAAGAAAGCATCGATCTAATGTTTATGTCATACTAAAGATGTAACTAGGATTTAATTCCTATAATATAGGTTCGATTGATAGAATAAGAATCCTATTAACATCACTCATGTTCCCTCTCGATAGAAACAGTCAATGTAACATTGAATCTACACTTAGAGAATAGTAGAAACTTGAAACACTACTAAATGTTTCATTTCTAAAATTTACCTAATTAAATTTAATTTCTTATAAATTTTAATAGATCAATTATGTTCATAGTGTACTATTCATGATAAACAACAATACAATGAACATTTAAATTATTGTAGCACAACGAATCAATTTCAAGATATTTCAAACATCCTTTTAAAACTTATTTATTAAACTAAAATCCCATCACAATTAGTAAATTAATCTTATAAACTCCTTTTATATAATTCATATACCCATAAATATTGTCATATTCATATTAGTTTTGAAAATTTCAATTCAGTTCTATATAGTAAAACAACCATTATGTTGTAATTAGAATTTTAGTTAATCAACAAGTCACTTATGTATATCTGAAAAGAAGATAATAGGTCTGTTATATGTTAATGTGGAGATAGGTTTAGTATGATTCCACCATAAATTTGTACATAACCTTTATAAGTGGATGATGACACATTAAATTAATATCATTATTTAGAATAAGAATACTCCCGCCGGGTTATGTACTAAGAAATACAAAAAGTTAAATGTTCCCTAAAAGGGTCCCATCATACCAATCCATGTATATTTGAGTGAAATCCAAATTGTATATAAAACATTATGATTTTTCAAACACCCTTAATGGGTTCATCACATAGACAATATTCCCCAACTACAATCCTTGGGTCTAGTTTTTTATTTATAAATTAAATAAAATGGGGTTTTATACTCAATAATAGATATACATACCCTTAAAAGGGAAACCATTATATTTAAGAAACTCCATTTTGAACATATTAGGGTTGTGTATATTCATCACCATTACAAATTTATAAATTTAACTAACATTTTATGTTTCGAAATGTAAGAATGTAACCACAAACAAGTTTTTATCTTTCAGTTTTGGATTGAAATAAATATATATAAAATAGTTTGATTATAAGGGTCACCCTTCCCAATTATAAAGGATCATAAACATTATCAATTATTGTTCAAATACATATAATCACAAACATAAATGCTTCAGCCCATGAAACAGATGTTCCATGACTCAAATATGCATGGATTAGTTAGTTAAGGTTCCACTATCAAGCTCTACAGGGAATTAACAGTCAGCTTGATGATGAAACTGCAAAAGAAGTCATATGTCGTTACTATAAAAATTTATGCTATAACATTGTAGTAAAGAATTTATACATAATAATAAGAAACCATATAATCATTTAATACCTAAGAAACATGTTAATAGATCTTGCAATATGACATATATGTAGGAATCACATATATCTACTTAATCATGGAATGTATATAATAATAATAAATAAATAATAGAAGCATGTTATACATCAAAGTCACACATCAAACGTTTAATTAAACCTACATACCATAGAATATACATGGAAGGTAAATTAATATGTTCCTATAATTATGTATGTATAAAAACCATCTTTCCATATCTTCCCAGGAAAAATTTCTGTATCCTCATAAATCAGTAAGTAGTAAAATTGAATATATCACTCATAATGAAATAATATTCTACAGTAACAGTGAAAAACATAAAAAATAGTAGAATCCATGGACACTTTTTCTTTTTTCCATGCATAGGTAGATCCCTTAAAAATAATAATTTTTAACAAATTATACAACATTTCTATTCTATTGTCTAATGATTAAAAAAATTAGTGTAATGAAGGAAAAACGAAACACTATGCTTCCAATTTTTATTGTCTGGAACCACCTCAATATATGAATAGTTTTTAGACCAGCCACAACATGACCTCAAGGGAACCTCCCCGTACACTGAAGTGTACCAAAAAGTAGTAAGGGTCTAATGATGGTATGGATGGGAGACTATACCATCCTCATCATAGAAGCGTAGTAGTATAAGAAAATAAAAAATAAGTCAAAATACGAATTATTATAAATAAAATTTTTTGTAAATGAAGATAATAATAATTATGAATGTTGATAAACACCAAATATATAATTATTCATTAATGGATAGAATATGCTGCATAAATAAATTTGGAGAAAAAACAAAATTATTTATAATAAATATAGTGAAATAAATAAAATCCCTAGGGGAAAATCCATGAGAATCATGAGCTCCATTCCAATACTACCCTCCTAATCTCCCATATATAATGCAAAATATAAGAAATAATCCTTAAACCTAAAAGTAGACGGTCTGTTTATGTACCCCAGTGCAATGGAGGCCTAAATATGATGTGAGATATATTCAGTATGCAAACACCAATGGTGTAGATATCAATCTATTACGTGATTTTAAAATAAAACAGTGTCGAGGTATAACATGTATTGTTCTAAATAAATAAATAAAAACACGTCGGGCTCAGGTTAAATGAAGACATCTGACAGACCATACATACTTTAACATAAATCATAATGTCTTTGCACACATTTATTCTTGTATATATATATATATATATATTCATATGCCAGACAATTATTTCAATAGATATATAAGTACTGGAATTTACTCTATGTGTAATATAATTGTATCCATATAAGGGGTTATATTTCAAATAGGGATGTCAAACCAAGGGCTCCATAACCATATGATTAATAAGTTGTAATCCATTTAAAAATATCTCAATATAAGTGGGTTTAAAGGTAGTATATTTAATAAATTCAAAATTATATAATAGTAAATCCCTAACTAAGACATATGCCCTGTATCTCAAGTAACTAGTATTAGTACTATGATTTCCAGGACCCACATCCATTGAACAATGACATCCTCTTTGAGAATATAGTGCGAATCCATATAATTCTCATTATAATTTTGAACTATATGGTCCAGGATCCTAGTGATCATGGTTGAGGTGACCTCATAGAGTCTACATATCAAATTCATAAAAAACTCTATAAAGATAAGGCTGGAACCAAAGGAGTAAATCTATGGTAGTCTAAGAATGATGGATCCGAGGTCACATCCAATGAATCCACTATATATGTGAATTTTTGGTCAAATACTATAATATCAATCATCATCATGAAATTTATACTTGGGGTCGAAGGGAGATGTTTGTGTCCATACACATTACCAATTTAAAAGTCATATTCATTCAACAAACAACTAACTTATATGTATCAAAAAAGTAGGAAATATTATTTTCCATTCCCTTTATATCATTTTAATACATGAAATTTAATTCCTTAATTTTCTTATTACATTTTTATTAATATGATGACCATGGGAAATTCCGTGCCATTATCATTCCACATGCAGACGGAGGCCAGGTATGCAGTAATAGTATTATGGCCACATGAAGTGTCCATAAATAGCAAACACCATACATGTAAAAATTATTATGAATAGCCATTATTGGAAACATTCCATATAAAATTTTTCAAATTTATTTCCTAGACCACAAATTAATTACCAATTAAAAAAAGTTATGTGAAATGGTCTCAACATTCACTTTTCATTTTATAGAAATTATACCTTTTAAATATAACCCACCCAAAACCACATTGGATATAGTTTGGAGACAAGGTAAAATTAGGGTGACATTGTATATCTATTTTCAATATCAATAAATCCATTTAATTTCCCCATTCACAATATAAAAAAACACAACTCAATAGGTGGTTTTATTTTAAAACTATTTATTAATTAAGAAGGATTTTCCATGAAACAACCTAAGGTGATGGTATAATTTGAGGTTAGATACCTACAATGATACTATTTCATGTTAAGATCTATTTAGATTTTTGTATTGGAATATACATAATAAATTTCATATTTCAGAAGAAACAAATAGTAATACCAGCATGCACCATAATTTTGTATTCTATAACATTGTTGTCTGTACAGAAAAAACTATAGACTACTGTCACGACCCGTCCTCGGGGCCCATGATGTGACTAACCCAAGCCCGCCTTCCATAGGACAGGGGCTGGCGACTAGTAAAAAAGGCAGAAATCCTGATAACTTGGAAGACATTTCCTTTATAAAAGTAAACAAAACACCACCGAGTACAAGCCGAAGTAAAACACTAAGTACATGAGAAGTGATGAAAGGTAAATGGGCCAGAATACATACCCACCTGAAAGTACAACTACAACTGAAAAAAGTACAACAGAAAATGAAAAAAGATGGAAGAAAGGAAGCAGCTCCTGGGTCGTCCTCCTCGGATCCTACCTGAAGGGTAGGTACAGATATCACATCTCCTGGATCGTCCACCAAGGATCCTACCTGAAGGGTAGGTACAGATAGCGCAGCTCCACAATGCTCTCGTCTGTCAAACCCCTCCGAGTGTCGTCTCAACGTGAAGTCCACCTCTGGATACTGACTCGTCGTGTAGTCCACCTCCGGTTACCATCCAGTCCTCAAACACTCGGCCTCTGTCAGCACTTCCCATCTTCTGCAACCAACACAACGAGGTGCGGGCATAGCCTGTGCATGGGTAAGTATAACGATACTCAGTAGGGACCCTGAGACCCTCATGGTCTCACTAAAACCAACATGGATAAACAAAAAGAAGATCTCAACAGATAACATCTACTTAGGTATATGCCCATACATATACCTAAGTTATCAAGTAACCCATCTCAAACATGTGGTAACACAAAGATTATGAAATCAACGGATAACTACTACCCAAGTATATGATCATACATATACCTAAGTTATCAATTGACCCATCTCAATCATGAGGTAAACACAAAGGTCACAGACTCAGCTCAAACCAGGATTTTCATTATCGAAACCATAACTACTGAAGAGCCCTGTCTCTGGAGTGTACAGTGGTCCTGTCACGGCTCCAAGGTAATGCTCACTATCCTATGACTACAGAGGTACTCTTCCTGTCGAGTACCGCAGGTCAGCCACCCAAACATAGTAGTGCATCCCACCGGGTTATTCCACCCAAACATAGTAGTGCACACCCCCTAGCAGCCTGCATAGGTACTCTCCGGACGAGTATCGTGTGTCTGCACTGTCACACAGGTAGTGCTCCGTTTGCCATGGGTCTTCACCCAAACAAAGTAGTGCTCCATCCACTGGGCTAGTCGACTCACTCCAAGTCGAGTCGATCAAGCAGTCGTCAGGTCTCAGCCGACTACACGGTCTCCGCACTCAGCACGCTCGTCTCTGGGAGGGTCCGATCCACGAGCTACAGGTCGATACTCCAAGTATCTCAAAGTCCCACGAAGAAGTATCTCAAAGTACCGCCTCGTCACAAGGGTCTCAACGCAATAGACGGTGCGTCAATCGGACGCTCGGTCTGTGAATTACTAGCCTTTCCGTCCCAGGGGCCCAGTTGGTTTCGTGAGCGAACCAACCCGACCGTATCTCAACTGTACCCCGAACTCTCATAGGGTATAATCATATGGACCGTTTCTCAATGTGATCACCGACGCTGCTGACGGTTCGTCAAACGGACGTCTGGTCTGAAAGATATCAGCTTTTCCGTTCCAGGGGCACGGTTGGATTTTGGGTACAATCCAACTCGTCCATACTCCAACTGCATCCAAACCTCGGGCGAAGTATTCCAAATGTTCCGTCTAATCAAGAGGAATTGAACGAGACAAAAGGCGGGTCAATCGGACGCCTGGTCTATGAGTTATTGGATTTTTCTTTTCAAGGGCCCGGTTGGTTTCGTGAGCAAACCAACTTGACCGCACATAGACGGCATCCAATCCTCGAGCGGAGAAATCCAAAAGTTCCATCTCATCATGAGGAATCCAACAATGTCGATGTCACGTCAATCGGACGTCCGGACCTCACGATATAAGCATTTCCGCTCCGAGGGCCCGGTTGGTTACGTATCCAAACCAACTCGGCAGAACCCAAAGTTCTCTGAAACCTTTCGTGTAATATACCAAAACAACTGTCTCAATAAAATGATCGCTACGCAACTGACGGTGCATTGATCGGAGGCCCGAAACTCAAGTTATGATCAAAAGACCGAAAGGTCCAAAACGGGGGGTCTGGGCCCGGACTGACATGACCAAATCCCCCCTTGGTCGACCCGACCCGGGTCCGGGTCCGACCCGGCTGGGGGCGACCCGGCCCGACCGGCACTGGCCGAGCTGGTGCTCCAAAGGAGCCGCGGCCCCCGCGCGGGGGCTTCTCCGTGTCACCGGACACGGCGCAAGGCCGCGTCCCTTCCCTGCAGTCCCACGCGGCCGCGGGACCGGCGCTCGCGGCCGCGGGATCGGCGCTCGCCGCTGCGGGATCGGCGCTCGCTACCGCGGCTGATGCCGCGGCGGGTCTTTCCGGTGGCGCGCCGGGCGCCACTGCTTCTTGGCAGCCGGCCACTTCCGGCAGCCGCCGGCGCCGCCGTTCCGGTGGGGCGCACCGGCGAAAACATCCGCGGACCACCGGACGCGCTCAGGTGGTCCGTTTTTCTCGCCACATTCCACAATGGTCCTCCCGGGACCCGTCCATCACTACAGAGGCTTCAAAATTAACTTGCGACCCCATTTTTCATCGCCTGTCAATCCGCGCACAAAAATCAATCAGTGGGGCCTTCAATCGCCTCCGCGGCCCCGACTCCGGTCGCGGTTTCGTTCAGCCTCAACGGCGCGGCGTGACGGCGCCACGCTTCTACATCGCGTTCTTTCTCATGTCCGCACGGTGCTGTTGCACTGTGCCGCCTTTGTTCGTGCCACAACGAATAAAAACAACTAAGGGGGAGGAGAGTCGGCCGTGTTCGTGCGGTCCGACCTCCTCCCATTAAATTGGTAACAAGCGGCCCAAAAGACGAAGAAAAACAAGGAATTTTCACAAACAAAGGAGAATCAACCCAAACAGTTTTCCACAGAACAAATTATTCCCAACCCGCAAGGAAAATGTTCACAGATCAACGTGGTAATAAGTTGATTGGTGTTCTTTGTTTTCTTTATAAAGAAATAAATCAAGGGAATAAAATCATTCTAAAACATAATTCCCTACCTCAAGCGTTGTCGTCGAACGATATTTGTCGCAGAAAGGGACATCACGAAAAAAGATATCCCGGAAGGGGGATCGTCGCTTCGTGGAAGGAGCGTCGCGGAAGGGGCGTCGTTGATTTCTGAGGATTTGGCGTTCTTCATCGGAGATCGGTGCGTTCTTCGCGTTCTTCGCGTTCTTTACATTATTCGTCGAAGAAGAACGGTTTCCTCCAAATCCTCTCCACGCAACAAGTTCCAACAGAATAAAATAAGAACAGTATTATTTTATTAACGCACAATGAACCATTTAAATTAAAAAATAAAAGAAACGATCAATTAATTGAGGAGTTTAAAACCGCCCAATTAATGAGGAGTTTATTAACCAGAATAAACACAAGGTTTACTTTCAATTAAGAGGGGGTCACGAGTGCGTTACTTAGGAGGAATGAAACAGTGGAGCTCATGCAGGCCCAACCTCACAAATATCCTACCAAGAGGGTAGGATATTTTGGGTTCCAGCCTAACCGCTTAACTTAGCTTAAGTGGATTTAAGTGGCTTAAAGTGAAATAAAATAAAGTTGTCGCACAACGTTTTTTTATTTCTTAACTTAATCCCAAAAACTAAAAACCACACCCGAGAAAACACAACTCCCGAAAAGGCGTTTCTAAGCAAATACCTATCCTATGAGTTCATCGGTGCCCTCGGAATTCGATTCCCGAGCACCGGTTCAATTGTTAGAAAAACCCGATCATTCGTTCACTGAACGTACCCGAGCTAAACTTCGGAAAATGATTTTGGGCACACCGAGCCTCAGAATCAGGTTACGTCAGAAACTGCCTTCATGTAAAATTCCGAAGAAAATTAAGAAAAAAATTTCCTTGAAATTTCCATGTCTTTACAAGTACCTACTTTATTTTTATTAGGGTCCCATCATCCAATATCAATATTTAATTCCATAAGGATTGAAATAAGTTGATGAAATAGAAAAGTGAACTAAAAATAGAGATAATTAGATGGCACAAAGATATCACTGGAGATGATAATACAATTGGTGAATGGAAGGGACTATAATCACACAAAAAATGAGGGCTATAAAATATAATTAATGATAGATGATTCCGAGTCTAAATGTTAGGGGAGGATCAAATACTAGGAGGAAGGGATGAAAAATATTCCAATTTAGGATCATTTAGCGCATCAAGATGAAAATAAAAATGAAGGATGTGGTAAAAATAAATCAGAGGAAAGTGGTACTCTAGAATTACTATAACATTTACTATAGTATATACTATTTGATACTATAACAGAAGGTACTATTCAACAAATTTAGGCCTTTAGGACACCTGTTTGGGGCTACGGGTCTCAGGGCCTTCGGGCCACAGGGGTTGCACAACATAAAAAAGACCAGAGAATGGAAAGTCAAATTTGAGCTGGCCCAGACAAGGATTTAGAGAAAAAATATCACCACTAGACCAGAGCTACCTAGATTAGATGAATGAGAGGTTGTGGAAACTGTCATCGTGGCCAGAAAACATGAATCTTTTAATGCTGGAATGGTAGCTGATCATCCTAGTAGGGTAGGGAGCTAGGTTCATTCAAGATGAAGATCATAGGGAGGGACTGTTTGACGTGTGACAGGTCTTGGGCAATTAAGGTCATGTATTGGGTCTTGTATGGGCCATTTTCCTTGGGCTTATGGGCCATTTATGGTTCCCCTTCAACCCCTAAAATGGGGATTATCCAAACTAAAATAAAAATAAGGCATTCAGACCATTCATTCCAATGGGGAACATGGTTTTTCAACATGGTTTTCCAAGACCTGGGTCAACTATGCAGAATAATTGTCTAAAGCTCGCATCCCTTTCATGGTTAGTGAAAATTATAAAAACCCATGCACATCCCAATCATTTATAGAATGTATTATGAATTCACTTTCATTCAAACATTGCAGAATTTGGTGAATATTAAAATAAACTATGTTACACCCCCAATGCCCCTACAACAAATCTTATGTTTTCTCTTTTTGGGCCATGATGTTTTCAACAAACCATGTGACACCATCCAGGTCCTTGTACCATGAAACAATGTTTCTATAAAAAATTACCCTAAATAAAATCTAACTTCAGGGTTACTACTAGAGGGCCACACAGTGTCAAAAAAATGGTGCACCCTTACCATATTTTCCAAAATTTGTATTTTCAGGACTCAGTAGTCCGAAAACCTAATGAAATTCCCAAGACACCTCTTGGAACATACACCATGTATAGAAAATAACATTTAAGGATTAAAATTAGCATACATACATTCCAAATATTAGTTTATATATGGTAGCATCCACCATATGGTAATATTAAAATTCTAATTTAATATTAACATGATCTAAACCATGAAAAATTTATTTTATTTTAAATTATTCTATGATTAATTAATGAATTTTTTTTGAAACACTTTATCTTTACATGGGTTATGATATGATGACATGATGAATGTTTTATGGTATTATGGAAGAGATATGTTTTCCATTATGTGATGAGTGGGATCATGATTATATTCTATATAATTCATTTATCTATGTTTTATATTTCATGAGATAATTATTGGATGCTAGTTGATATTCATGATCCACTATGGGAAATATGTATCGACACCTGGTCATTTATAATATTTGAAAAAGTTATGTATATCTAATCCACTATGATATAATGATCTAGGAAGTTAAAATTGACATATAAAATGGTTCTATACATATTATGTTTCCTCAATTTTATTACATATAATTAGTATTCATGATTGATGTTGATTTCACACTCTAATAAATCATTTATTTTTAATTGATAATTTTTATGATATTAATCATTATTGTGATATATGATAATTTATGATTTAGGATTGTATGTTATGTCTATGATATCATAACCTTTTCCATATCTTATACTTTCATGTGAACATTGATTCATATCTCCAATGTATACCCTTATTGAGAATATGATCTCACATATTCTTATGTTTCCTTTCCCTAGGATAAACATAATTTTTCAAGTATTGTCTGTTTTTAAAGAGTAAAATGTGGGATATCATCACGGGAGATGCTGATGATCATTCATAAAATTAGAGGATTGTGTATAAACTCTCAAGAGTCATTAAACCATTACATTATTATGGAATGTATATTTTCAATTTATTTATTATTGATTTCAAATGATATAATATTTATATAATAAAATCATGGGTTTCTATGGTTTGTATGAAAGAACATGTTTAGTAAGTATTTGGAGAATATGATTAGATTTTTTTAAACCATTTAGATAAGTATACTTATTTGATAATATATTGATTTTTTTTCAATAACCATTAAAATACTTATTAAAATCTTTGTTTCTATATAACAAAAAAAAGTGTCATTATTTGGATATCATATGAATGATATTTCAAGATTATATGACAGTTCACTTTTCTTTTTATAAAAGGATTCTTATAATTTTCTTTTTTGGGTTTAGCCCATGGATATAACCAGAAAACATTATGTTAATAACAATTATGAGAGAGAAGTTAATGTTTTTCCTCATAAGAAACCAAATGATATAGTTGGTGGAATGACAAACCATGTTTCTATTCTCAAGAATCATTCTGAGACCATGAATCATGGTGAGCATCCAAATGATCAAATGAGATAAAAACGTACTATTAAATCTTTTATGAGGTAATATCTACCTTATATTAGTGGATATCCTGTTCAATGTGTGGTCTAGTGATTTATTATCTCTATTGAGAACTAATTTTATATTCTTTGTTACTGAAAACATTAAAACGTTTTCCTCGATGGTTATCATTTGTAAGGCTAAGATAATCAATAGTGGATCTATATTAGGAATACAAGACACGAAGAAGAAATTCACTAGATAGAATGAGTTTATTTTAAGAGGATATGTTTTAGAAATTTATTCCATCATATTATATCCAAATGGATAGATCATGATTTCATTGAGATAAACAAAAAGGAGGATGAATCTATTAGAAAAAATGGGGAAAATTGTACAAAATATTGAAGTCATTAATATGGATTAATCATCATGTGTAAAATTAGAATTGATCAAATCTTGGTTGGAATTAAACCAGGATTAGAATAGAGCTATTTATAAGACACTTTATGTAACACCCCACGTAAATAATGAATTTGAAATTTTAATATTTATCCCTATTTGTGAATAAAATGTTTATATTCATTTAAAGGGAATGCTATGATCGATGGCTTAACCTTTACGCAAGAACGAGTTCCTTTGAAATCTTACATTGCACTCTAATAATAAAATAATTTTATTTTAAATGGTAGTTTACACCTAGCCGTTGTAATGATGGGAATGAATAAACTAACTACAAAATGGTTATATATGTTTGTCAAATATTTTTACTTTTTACAATAAATTTTAGAGGATTAAAAATGTGAATGAATCCAATTTTAAGCATAAACATTCTAATATTCTTTAAAAGGTCTATTAACCGCCTTTTGATGGAAAAACTCTTTTAAATCCACTTTTTGACTATTTTATGTGTTATATTTGAAAAAATAAAATTTTTATTTAAAATAGGGACATCAAATTTTACTTTGTGTAATTTTTTGGTATTTTTACGATAAAGTTTATTTAAATGAATAAGTGAAAAATGTTGTATTTTTATTCAAAACCTCTTTTTAATCTAATTTATTTATATGATTATATCATCTTTTTAATTGGTTTTAAAGTGCTATTAGAATATATTTTTACAATTTAATCCAATAGTGGTCATTGGAATTAATTTCACTTTGAAATTGGACTTAAACTACTGTCAGCCTTTTGATATATATTATTTCATAAAAACACGCTATTTGTTCTGACAGCGGGAATTAATTATTATATTAATTAATGTAATTTATATGTTTTGAATTTTTTAAAATAGAAATAATTTTTGAATTCAGAATATCAAATATATCTTAGGTTGAATTATATGTATTTTTCTGAAAAACATCAATTTTTGATGAATAGTGAAACCACTAAGTGGTACTTAAAAAAAACGATTTTTCGTTTAAATAAAATTTTACCACCTATATGTTTTGAATTTCAAAAATCCGATATACATGGTTTCCATTAGGATGTTAAATATGGTTCAATGGGAATAAAATATTTTTTTTGGTGAATAGTAACTTTTATGTTTTTAATCGCGACTAGAGGTAATTAGTGTAATTGAAGGTAAAAATAATGTTTTAATAATATGAAATGACATAGATACATGTCCTAACTTTATTTTATGTGTCATGGTTGACCAAGACAATCCATAGGTCGACTGGGGGGCCCCATGGATCCACTTAGGTAGGAAAATGCCATTAATAACTTTTTATTTAATGTTAAAATAAAAATGTCACAAACATGAGTTGTTTTACTAAAACAATTTTTAAATGGGGTTATACAGGACATAATTTTGACTATAAATATTAATTATAAATATAAAAAGATTTCATACATCATGATATTTTTTTTATAGTTCTTAGACATTAAATAAATTATATTATTTAGGACACCATGATGCTCATTGATTACCTCATTATTTAACGATTTAAACAAAATGAAAAGATAATGTAAAATATAATACCTAAACTTGTCAAAAACCTATTTGATATGTGTATTTAGAAATATAATCATCTTATCCTAGAAATATATAATTTTGGGACATTTAGAATCCGAAAAGCATTTTAAAATATTGTTACCTTTCAAGACATTCCAAGAGTGCCCCTCCTCTCCTCTTATAAAAGGCCCCCACCTCTACCACCTTACCCTCACCTCTCAAGCCATTGGCTCGGCCAACCCCTACCAATTTTTTCTCTCCACATCCCTCTATTACTCCTAGATGCCTCACTTTGGGAATAAGCCTTTCCAAGGAAGCCTTTGAGCTCAATTCAAAAAGAGTTACCCGATTTAAAGGTAGTGTCTTCTCTTGTGTTCTTATGTTTTATTTTGCTTCTCCAACCCCCTAAACTCAATTTATTCCATTCTTTTTTTACAAAACCATTATCTTCAATGTAATAGGATTTTTTTATAAACATTATTAGAGCAACACCTGCACACACCTTCATCTAATGGTTAAAGAACATACTGTTTCTATGGTTTGCGATTTTCTGCCTCACGAAATGATGATTGTTCAATATTCTTTTAACACCATTAAAGTTGTCCATTATGATGTACCTATATTTTATATATGATATATATGGTATTTATGTTTACTATATTCTTATGTATTTTATATTTAAAACATACCTTTATTCTTTTCATGTTGTGCAAATGCGATAATTTCATATGAGGAAGTGTGGACTACCGCCCCCTCAAGTGATGTGACTCGTTCATGAAATACATGGAATTTATAAAGAATGAAATTAATGAATATATTTGACCTATATAACATATATATTATACTGTAATTATAATATATATATATATATATATATAATTTATTTTTAATTCCATTAATATGACAAAAAAATGGAAGTAGCGTTCATGCGTACGTACGGCCTACCGTCTCCATGAACGGTGCTTTTCATTTTTTATCTCCAAATGTTATGGAATAGTATAAAATGAATATTTACTGGATATATATATGATATTTTAATCATTAATACTATTCTGGAAGTGATTTAATTATAACTACATGGAAATCATTTTGAAACAAGTTCATTTTTTTTACTCATGTACCAAACATCGGTAAAAATGTCTGATATGAACTAACATTATTAAACAATTATTATAACATTATAATAAGTGATATGAACTGAATAATAATCTTTAAAGGAGGTCCTTAAGAAATTATAAATTGACCAATGTTTATTATTCAGGAATATAAATAAATGAACAAGACAAGTCAGACATGAGGTAAGGGAACCGACCACTCTCTTTCTTTTTAAGTACACTCTTTTATGTCATTCCTTTTAAGCTCATACTTCTAATGATTGGGATGTTATTTTATATTAATAATACTATAATATTTATGTTCATATGATGAGAGACCATATTTTCTCTCATCAATCCATTTTGGACGTTTTGATTGGCGTTGTTAGGCTATCGAATTTTCGTAAGAGATCCAACCTCTATCTTTATTTTTAATTACTCTCCTTTATGTCACTTATTTTAAGCTCCACTATGTTATGTTGGGGGATGTTATTTTATATTACGCTTTCTGTAAATTTTATTTTAATATGGTGAGAGACTATATTTGATCTCATCAATCCATTTTTTGGAGGTTTTAAGTGGCGTCGTTAGGCTGCCGAGTTTTCATAAGGGATTTTTCATCTCACTTTTATTCCTGTGATATTTATGCTACATTTTCCACCATTTCCTTTCAGTGGTATATGTACTGCCCATTATTATACTCTTTGTGTAATATAATTTCTTTTATGAGTATTTACATCAATGTTGTATTGTCCTTATTTCATGGGGTGAATGTTTCGAAAGTTACCAAACTCGGTAAGGAAACTTTTCACCCTCCACTTTTTAAAAGAATTCATTTGTTGGGTCATTTAATTTACCTTTTGTAATGTTGGGATATGTTCTTCTATATCCTTATTGATGTAAATTTTATTTCCATGTGATGAGATACCCTCTTTATCTCTCATCAACTCATTTTCTGAAGTTTGAAGTGACGTTGTTAGGCTATCAAATTTTTGCAAGGGAACTTATTAACCCAATTTTTATTCTTTGGGATAAACTTATACTCCTTGAACATGTCATTCAATGAATATGTGTGAATTACCTTTTATTGTTTTACACTTAATATCCAATTATATTTGGTGTATTAGTTTGTCACACATAATTATGTAATTGAATTATCCTTAATCCAAGGATACCATCTTTGTAAGGGACATCATCTCAATCTCATTTCATTGAGGAATATTTTGTTTTATACACAACTTTATTTTATACGGTGTATAAAACCCTTTTAATTTTACATTTATTAAAATGGAATATTTGTATATGAAGCGTTTACTAAAGGGAAAATGGGAATGTTTTTTTGTCATACGTATACGATGACAATGACTTCTCCGCCACTGTGACCATTATTTGAGTTTCAGCTTCCTCTACAAGCCATAACATTTTTTTGAATGAAAAATAAATACCATTTTTTACTTTTATTTTATTTTGGTATTGAAAATGGTTTTCATAATGTTTTTATATCAATATGTTGTATTGATATCTTGTGATTGAAAAGTGGAAATGTTATTTTTCCTTTATGCATGTTTTCTGTGATATAATTATGTTGTGGTTCTTGTGAATTGTTATGAAGATGGGTGGTTCCATGATAAAATAAGAGTGGGTGAGCCCGATATAGCTCTCCAATGCATTGGGTAACGCAAAGGTGTTAAACGATAAGGTTTCTCCGAAGAGATTTAGGGAATATACTGTGATGGGTATTTCAAATGTAACCAAGATGGTTAATACCTACGTAAGAATGTTATGAATGACTCAAGTTACCTTTATGTATTATGATTTCTATGATTTATTCATGATTTGATGAGGTATGTTAAAGTGATTATGTTTTATGAGTAATGTATGATTTCATACATGGACTAATGTTTTCATTTCGTAAATTTATATCCCTTACTGAGCTTTTTTATGCTCATCCCATGTTTTTGAAATGTTTTTCACAGGTCAAGGGAAAGGTACATGATGTGATGATAGTGTCAAGGAAGTGTCAAGAAAGAATCCAAGTTTTATTATAAATATGTTTCCATTGATTGGAAAAATTAGTACTATCTTTTATGTAACCACTTTGTTTAAATTTTGAATGTAATGCATGATTTATGATCTAATTTTCTAAAAATATAAACCTAAAAAGATCCTCAACGTGTATTCTTGAAGTAACTCAATATTAAGTGATCTTTAAGGGTGGGGCCTTATCGTCGGTATCAGAGGTCGGTTTAGACAATTTTAGGGATTATGAGTTTTTGTTAGAGACATGGTTAGTCCCTATATCTATTATTTCAGTTAAATCCTTGTTTTATAACTTTTTTCAGGTCAAGTTAAGTCAGTTACGAATAGAAGGAGGAGGATCTCAAATGAAATTCCTATCTATTCCGGATGACATGCTTGCAATAATTATTGCAAAGTCATGTTCCGATGATTGTGAAACTTTTTCTAGAATACAACACACTTGCAAGAAGTTGTTTGAGATATCAAACACCTCCACTATACCTCGTTATCATCGTGGATCATGGGATATATTTAGGAAAATACTATTTTCACAATATTATCATATTTTCAATAAAGGTAAATATTATCAAGGTATTTTCAAATATTTTACCTTATCACAAGAATTTGACGCATATTATGATTTTAAAAATGGTGCTGAGGAAGGAGACCCTCGTGCAACATATTTATATTTTCTTTTAAAATATAGTCTCTCAGGACATACTTATGGTATTTTAAAAGGAACAATAATAGAATGTTTCAACTCAAATTCTGTCCAACTATTTTATAGAAATCATGTTTTATCAGATGTTTTGGAATTATATGTCATGCATGATTATTTTCGAAAACTGTTTTTCTATGAACGCCCTTGTGACCCATGTTGTACAAGGTGTATTTGGATGGAGGAAGAAAATGATTTTGAAGGATCTCTAAATAATTGTTGTAATGCATGGGACTTCTACCTACATGAACAAGATGATTATGAAATCGAGTGGATTCCATGATCAAGGTATGCTGTTATTTATTGTTGGAATCGTTTTATTTTATGGTGGTGAAATAAGACTTCAAGAATTATGAAGTTGAGATTGTAATGAATTTGGATGAAAATGAGAGGTATAAGGAAACTATTGAGGTTTAAACATGTTAGGGTTATTTTTGGTGTTTTATAAAAAGGACAACACGCAGACCGTGTGACAACCCATCGCGTCGGACAAAGTTGCAGGAATCGAACCCACAACCAATGTGCGACTAGTATTTATCACCTACCACTGGACTACGTGAAGTCGCTGGTTAGTATGAGTTATTATTTCTAGTTAGATGATTTTATGAATTATGAGTAGTTCTATTTTGGGTTATCTATAAAAATTATTAACCTATCATGGATAATATGTGATTAGGTTAATTACTTCTCAATATGAGACTTTCAGAGCAACTGATGTTATATGGAGATAAGTGTTGATTTGTACCTTGGAAGACTATGTGACTAAATCCTTCAAATATTTGGGTTTCAATCTTAGTTTGGTTTACAATGAAGAGTTTTATGGAAAAATTGTTTATCAAATGGTCATCGTTGAAATTTGGGTTTTGTTGGACAAATATTGGAGATTAAGAATAGATTTTCTTTTTATAAAGGGTTATCCTTTTCGGGATTATCTGATCCTATTCTAACAATTTTGGTTTTGGTAAGGGTTTAAAGACATGGGAAATATAGAGTTCTCTTTTGTGGATTAGGTGATTCTCAAGAAGTTTATTATAGTACTCTTAATGTGAACAAGTCTTCCTAAATACTCATTATTTAGGGAATGTATGACTTTGTGTAAGAAAACTAGTAAAAGTTGAATGTCATCATGTTAAGTAAGTATGTTTCCTTAAGATCAAAAATAAATTCCTCAATGAAAAGTAACTTAAAACAAAAATGTTGTGTATTAACTTTTCCTACTGGGGAATTGAATACCGTTTAACCCACCACATGTTTATGATATTCTTTGGTTAACATTCTCCTAAACATGTTTTCTATCACTCTCCCATAGAACACGAACCACTGCTTTTTCTTACATATCCATCTTTTCCTAAATGGAATCCTAGTATGGGTTAACTTAGGTGACCTCTGTACTTATATTTCTTTCTTTTAAAGTGATTGTTTTACTGACTGTTGTTCTGATGTGGTACTTTCAATTATGTTTCTGAGCCCAATTTTAAAATTGCGAGGTCGCAATTCCCAAAAGGGGGGAAGGATGTAACACCCCAGGTAAATAAAGAATATGACATTTTTATATTTATCCCTATTTGTGAATAAAATTTTAATATTAATTTAAAGGGAACGATATGCACTATGGCTTACCCTTTACCCAACAACAAGTTCCTTTGAAATCTTACGTTGCACTCTAATAATAAAATAATTTTATTTTAAATGGTAGTTAACACCTATCCATTGTAATAACGGGAATGAATAGAACTAACTACAAAATTATTATGTATGTTTTTAAAATATTTTTACTTTTTACAATAAATGTTAGAGGATTAAAAATGCGAATGAATCTAATTTTAAGCGTAAACAATATAATATTCTTTAAAAGGTCGATTAACCGACTTTTGATGGTGAAACTCTTTTAAATACACTTTTGACAATTTTATTTGATATATTTGAAAAAATAAACTTCTTCTTCAAAATCGAGACATCAAAATTTACTTTTTGTAAATTTTTGATATTTTTACGGTAAAGATCATTTTTAATGAATTAGTGAAAACTGACGTATTTTTTTTAAAAAGCTCTTTTTAATCTAATTTATTTATATGATTATATTATATTTTGAATTGGTTTTAAATTGCAATCAGAATATATTTTTACCATTTAATAAAATAGTGGTCATTCGAATTAAGTTCACATTGAAATTGGACTTAAACTAGTGTCAATCTTTTGATATATATTGTTTCATAAAGACACACTATTTGTTCTGACATCGGGAATTAATTATTAAATTAATTAATGTAACTTATATGTTTTGAATTTGGTAAAATAGACATCATATTTGAATTTGGAATATCAAATATATCTCAGGGTGAATTTGTGGTATTTTTCTGAAAAACATCAATTTTTTATGAATAGTGAAACCATTAAGTGGTACTTAAAAAAACTAATTTTTTGTTTAAATGAAATTTTACCACCTCTATGTTTTGAATTTAAAAAATCCAACATACATGGTTTCCATTAAGAATTAAAATGTGGTTCAATGGGATTAAAATATTTTTTTGGTGAATAGAAACTTTTATGTCTTTAATCGCGATTCGAGGTAATTAGTGTAATTTAAGGTAAAAATAAGGTTTTAATAATATGAAATGACCTAGACACATGTCCTACCCTTATTGGATGTGTCATGTCCGACCAAGAAAATCCATGGGTCGACTGGGGGACCCCTTGGAGCCACTTTGGTAGGAATATGACATTAATAACTTTTTGTTTAATGTTAAAATAAAAATGTCACAAGCATGAGTTGTTTTACTACAACAATTTTTAAATGGGGTTATAAAGGTCATATTTTTTACTATAAATATTAATTAGAATGATAAAAATATTTCTACATCATGATATTTTTTTTATAATTTTTAGACATTAAATAAATTATATTATTTATTACACCATGATGATGCAGTGATTACATCATTATTTAACGATTTAAATAAAATGAAAAGATAATGTAACATCTAAGACCTAAACTTGTCAAAACCCTATTGGATTTGTGTATTTCGAACTATTATAACCTTATCCTAGAAATATATAATTGTGGCTCCTTTAAAATCCGAAATGAATCTTATAATAATGTTACTTTTCAAGACTTTCCAAGAGTGCCTCTCCTCTCCTCTTATAAAAGGCCCCCACCTCTACCACCTTACCCACACCTCTCAAGACTTTGGATCGGCCGACCCCAACCCATTTTGTCTCTAAACATCCCTATATTACTCCTAGAAGCCTCAGTTTGGGAATAAGTCTTTCCAAAGAAGCCTTTGAGCTCAATTCAAAAAGAGTTAACCGATTTAAAGGTAGTGTATTCTCTTGTGTTCTTATGTTTTATTTTGCTTCTCCAAACCCCAAAACTCTTTTTATTCCTTTATTTTGTAACAAAACCAGTATCTTAAATATTCTAGGATTTTTTATAAGATTTATTAGAGCTACACCTACACACATCTTCATCTAATGGTTAAAGAACATACTGTTTCTGTGGTGGGCGATTTTCACCCTCACGAAACGATGATTGTTCAATATTCTTTTAACACCTTTAAAGGTGGACATTATGATTCCAATTTATTTTATATATGATATATATGGTATTTATTTTTACTATATTCTTCTGTATTTTATATTTAAAACATACATTTATTCTTTGCATGTTTTGCAAATGCGATAATTTCATATGAGGAAGTGTGACTACCGCCCCCTCAAGTGATGTGACTCATTCATGCAATACACGGAATGTATAAAGAATGAAATTAATGAACATAAGTTACCTATATAACATATATATTATACTTTAATTGTAATATATATATATCTCTCATTTATTTTTAATTCCATTAAAATGACAAAAAAATGGAAGTAGCGTTCATGCGTACGTACGGCCTACCGTCTCCCGGAATGGTGATTTTCATTTTTTATCTCCAAAAGTTATGGAATATTATAAAATGAACCTTTACTGGATATATATGATACTTTAATCATTAATACTATTCTGGAAATGATTTACTTATAATTACATGGGCAATCATTTTTAAACAAGTTCATTTTTTTACTCATGTACCAATCATCGGAAAAAACGTCTGATATGAACTAACATTATTAAACAATTATTATAAAATTATAATATGTGATATGAACTGAATAATAATATTTATAGGATGTCCTTAAGAAATTATAAATTGAAAAAAGTTTATTATTCAGGAATATAAAGAAAAGAACAAGATAAGTCGGACTTAAGGTAAGGGAACCTACACCTCTCTTTCTTTTTAAGTACACTCTTTTATGTCATTCCTTTTAAGCTCATCTTTCTTATGATTGGTATGTTAATTTATATTAATATTACTGTAATTTTTATGTTCATATGATGATAGACCATATTTTCTCTAATCAATCCATTTTGGATGTTTTGATTAGCGCCGTTAGGCTGCCAAATTTTCTTAAGAGATCCAACCTCTCTATTTCTTTTTAAGTACTCTCCTTTATGTCACTTCTTTCAAGCTCTTATTTTTTATGTTGGGGGATGTTATTTTATATCCCTCTTTCTATAAATTTTATTTTAATATGATTAAAGACCCTATTTTATGTCATCAATCTATTTTTTTTGAAGTTTCAAGTGGCGCCGTTAGGCTGCCGAGTTTTCGTAAGGGATTTTTCATCTCACTTTTATTCTCGTGAGATTTATGATACATTTGCCACCATTTCCTTTCAGTGGTATATTTACTGCCCATTATTCTAATCTTTGTATAATATACTTTCATTTATGAGTATTTACATCAATTTTGTATTGTCCTTCTTTCATGGGGTGAATGTTTCGAAAGATACCCAAGTCGGTAAGGGAACTTTTCACCCTACTCTTTTTAAAAGACTTCATTTGTTGGGTATTTTAATTTACATATTTTAATGTTATGATATTTTCTTCAAAATCCTTATTGTTGTAAATTTTATGTCCATGTTATGAGATACCCTCTTTATCTCTCATCAACTCATTTTCTGAAGTTTGATGTGACGCTGTTAGGATGTCGAATTTTTGCAAGGGAACTTATTAACCCAATTTTAAATCTTTGGTATAAACTTTTACTCCTTGAATATATCATTCTACGAATATGTGTGAATTACCTCTGATTGTTATACAATTAATATCCACTTATATTTGGTGTATTCGTTTATCACACATAATTATTTAATTGATTTTTCCTTAATCCAAGGATACCGTCTTTGTAAGGGACATCGTCTCAATCTCCTTTCATTGAGGCCTTTTTTGTTTTACACACAACTTTATTTTATACGGTGTATAAACCCCTTTGACTTTTACATTTATTCAAAAGAAATCTTTTTATATGAAGCATTTACTAACAAAAAAATGGAATGTTTTATTTGTCGTACATATGCGTTGATCTTCCGCAGTGACCATTATTTGAGTTTCGGCATCTTCTACAAGCCATAACATTTTTTGAATGAAAAATAAATTCCATTTTTTACTTTTCTTGTATTTTGGTATTGAAAATGGTTTTCATAATGTTTTTATATCAATATGTTGTATTGATATCATGGGATTGAAAAGTGGAAATGTTATGTTTCCATTAAGCATGTTTTTGGTGATATGATTATGTTATGGTTCTTGGGAATTGTTATGAAGACGGGTGGTTCCATGATAAACTAAGGGCAGGTGAGCCTGATATAGCTCTCCAATGCATTGGGTAATGTGAAAGAGTTAAACTTTAAGGTTTCTATGAATAGATTTAGGGAATATAGTATGATGGGTATTCCAAATGTAACCAAGAGGTTTACTCCCTACGTTTGAATGTTATGAATGACTCAAGTAACCTCTATATCATATGATTTTTCTGATTTATTCATGATTTGATGAGGTATGTTAAAATGATTATGTTTTATGAGTAAAGCATGATTTCATACATGGACTAATTATTTCATTTTGTACTTTTATATCCCTTACTGAGCTTTTTATGCTCATCCCACGTTTTTGAAATGTTTTTCAAAGGTCAAGGGAACAGTACAAGATTTGATGATAATGTCAAGGAAGTGTCAAGAAAGAATCCTTGTTTTATTTTAAATATGTTTCCGTTGATTGGAAAAATGAGTATTATCTTTTATGTAACCACATTGTTTAAATGTGGAATGTAATGCATGATTTATGATCTATTTCTCTAAAACTCTAAACCAGAAAAGATCATCAATGTATATTCTTGATGTAACTCAAGATTAAGTGATGTTTAAGGATGGGGCCTTATACATTAGTAGCTATGAATAATCATTATGATGTGCAGTCAAGGAGGAATTTAAAATAGGATATCCAAACTATTCCCATGGTTTTGATATGAAAATATTATTGGAGTATCATGAAAACATGAATAAATAACATGATGGAAAGAAATTAAGACTATGTACATAAAAGAAATTCGCAATGAAACATAAATGGAATTTATTAAATAGAACTAGGATGTTCTTTAATTGTTTAATGGTGTGTCTTAAATCATGTGAATGTTAAAAGTGGATGAATAGTGTGTTTAATGAAATAGTGGAAAAAAATGTCAAATAATTCACCATCACAAATCCAATGATTCAAATTCAAGGAATATTGTCATTAAGACAACCAATGAATGAAATACAATGTTTTAGATAATCAATTTCAATCACATATTAATCCAAAATTCACATTTATATCTCATGAAATCATGACCACCAATGTGGGTTACGAGAATGATATGGTGAAAGGTACACATTTCTTCCACTCTAGAATATCTCCTTTTTTTATTTGACTCTAGATACACCTACTCGATTGTATTTATAGAGTCTTCAAAGGGTATCAAATTACAACAACAATGATTAGAACATCTCCTAGTGGTAAAAATCATAATTGTAAGAGGAGCACATATAAAGTCTATGGATCTCATCTAATTATGGGTTGTGGGAATGTTATTCTAGAAAGTATTAAAATATTCAATCTCATTGATTTCAATGTGAATATATACATGGATTTTATTTCATTATATGGACCCAATATCAGGTTATGTGTATGGGAAGTCAAATTTTATATTTTCAACTATTAAAGGATCATTTATTCACATGAGGATGAATACAAACTACCTATGAAAATTACTTCTATAGGGTGTTAATTCATATCCATGAAGCGTATTTATATTAGATATTTGGGAAAAACACATCATTCAAGATATTCCTATTGTAGGGTGCGTCTTGATAAATTTCTTAAAAAATTACATATTCTTCCCCAAAAATCATGAAGTTTTTTTTTCCAAAATAATTCATAAATTTTGTTGTGTATTTTTCAAATACTCTATAGAGAATGGACTTGATTGAGTAGAAAAAATTTAGGAATATACTCCTGGAGAATTTTGACAATGGATCCATTCCTCCACATGCATCACCTTTGGGAAAAACTCTAATATTGATAAGAATAATGTTGGATCAATGCGACTCTATACTGATTTTTTTAGAACAAAAATAGGTAACCATCAAGGGGAAGTATCCTATTTCCTATATTGATGAATTTTTTGAAATTCCATGTGATTCATAATACATTTTAATAATTTTCCATCATTTTGGATAGCATCAGCTGAGTGTTAATAATGAGGATATAACTAGGGAAAATTATACAAGTAATAAAGACTATTAATTTATAGTTATTCCATTTTTTATTATTAATAACCTTTATATCTTCATGTATTTAATGAATACAGTCTTTTTAGATTTCATTGATTATTTTTTGTAGTACTTATAGATGATATTATTATATATTTGAATTGAAAGGTAGATTATGATGATTATTTGAAAAAACTACTGAATATCCTAGGGAAGGAGAAGTTTTATGTAAAATTTATTATGTTTAAATTTTTCCTTCATAAATTTACATTATTAGGTCATATAATATCCTGAGAGAATATATTGGTGGATTATTCAATGAAAAAAAATTTATTTCGAAATATCCTATACCAACCATGATAATTGATATCAATAATTTTATTTGATTTTTTGGTTATTAACTCTTCCTTGTGATATATTTATTATAGAAAATATAATATAATATCCAATTTTACTTGAAATGGAGTTATGTTGTAATATATAAATAAATGTGGTGATTACATCAAGGAGCTAAACATAAGGCTGGTCAGGGAAACTGTTCTCTAACTACCTTTAGTAGTGAAGGGTTTGAGATCTATATAGATGATTCATTGAATGTATTGAGATGGTTCTTAATGTATAATGATATGGTGTTGTATTATGCTTCATGAAAATTTATTATTCATTTGAAAATATTATTCAACTTGTGATTTGGAGTTAGTTTTGGAAATTTTTCAACTAAATATATAAAGGTATTTTCCATATGTGGAATAGTGTATTATATATACTATTAAAAAAATATTCAAGTATATATTCACATATAAATAGTAGAATATGTTCCCATTTATATGGGAATTGTTGATTAATGATTATGATTTCTCATTACATTACCACCCTAGGAAGGAATGCAATGTTGTTGATGATCTGAGTCAAAAATACTAAGAATAAATTTTCATGATGAGGATTAAAATATATCCAATATGTATGTATTTTCATAATATAAATGTTGATATCATAATAAAATGGGATACATTATATATTTCTTTAATGGACGTTCAACTATCGATCCATGTGAAAATTAATGTGTCACAAAGGAAGATGTGGTTTTCTAGAAGAAGGTTTGAATTTTTCTTGAGATTAACCTTGTTTGAGATAGAATTATATGTTTTCAAAACTATGTATGTATCCCATTATTAGTATACTTGAAGAAGGATCTATTTGATGAATATCATAGTTCATCATTATATATTCATCCAAAAATTATAGTGATATATAGATAAATGAAAGCGTGTTTATGGTCGGAAAACATGATGAGAGATAATTCTTAGTATGCATCTCCATCATTGGTGTTTCAAAAAAAATTCTAGGATAATAAATTTAAAGGGGATTTTTCCCGAATTACATGTAACTGAACATTAGTAAGAAAAAACACCATAAAATATTTCATTGGACTCCCCCAAATATCAAAATGGAACCATTTTATTTGGTTATAGGTCTATTTCCTTATGATGTTAGCACATTATATTTTAATCAATGATTATTTATATATTGTTTAGTTTTCTAAGTTATATATTAATTATGTTTTGTGAATTCATGGAGTACAACATTGTATTATATCTTGTCATGATTTGAGGGTTATCAAAGTATTTTGGAGAAAACATTAATAGATTCTTGATATGGAGATGAGTTTTAGTAATCCCTATCCTTCTCCGAATGACGGTTATCTTGAGTGGACCATTTAAACCCTAGAATCCATTTTGAGAGAATTCTATATGTAATTCAGATGTTTTATTGGAATTAACGCCTTCCTTTAGTGGAATTATTTGACAACAAAATCTTAAAATCAAGCATTAAGATAATCCCTTAAGAAGCACTCTATAGTATGTTGTTAAAAACACCAACATGATGGGATGAATATGGAAAAATAAATATATTGGGACATAATATAACTAATTAAGTATTATAGTTGTATCAAACCATTGTAATATATATAAGGGATAAAGAAATTTGATAGGAATGTTCTGTTGATAATTATAGGCCATATATGTTGTTCAATGTTAGTGATGAGGTATTCCAATGAATGCCATATTGGACGATGGTTATAAGGTTTGAAAACATGGGAATGTTAAGCCCTGGATATGTTGGTCCCTTCTTAATTCATTATAATATAGATATGAAATCATATTTTTTTTGATTCCACTGAATCTCTCTAAATTGCATGATGTGTTCATTGTATCTCTCTAGAATTACATAACTCATACTTCACATGTACTGAACTCACAGTTCATACCAATATAACATGATATCTCTCATGAATAAAAACCTATATGGATTTATTATAATAGATAATTTTTTTTACAAAACATGAAAAATAACTTAGTCAACAATTTATCATGTGTAGAGACCCAAATCCTGACGTACATGGACATTACATTGCTTTTTCGGAATACTTAGTACATTACAAAAACACACACACAAGGAACGTTATAGTTTAGTGTCTTTGGAAACTCGGAATAAAATCTTCTAATCGTGGTGACATATCTTCAACATCTCCCGTAAAGATCATCCCTTTTTTTTCTTACCTAAAAAATTTATTTATATCTTGGGGAAAAGAAAACATAAAAGGGTGAGCTAAAATGCTCAGAAAGGCTAAACAAAAGAAATATCAATCACATCATATTCATAAGAACATAACATTTTTTGGAAATCTTAACCTGCAAAAGAGATCATAATATCATAACATGGGATAAATCATAGTAGTGAAATGTAATCCCAATAATCATAACATAAAACATGAATCTTTTTGGAATACACACATAATCATAGAGAATCATTTCTTATTAGTCAAGACTCATTGCCAAGACTATCTTAGTGGACAAAGTCCATTTCTAAACCGAGTCACCCTCGTTTCAGTCCTATTTCACTGAACCCGTATAACCTACCATTCCAGCCATTTCTATCTCATGAGATATAAAATCTTTACCCAATGCATTGGAGGGAGATATAGGTCCCACCCATCTCATAATGATACCATTCTTATGTGTGACACAAAATCATAAATCATACATCATTGCATAACCCATGTAATACAAATGGGAATCTTAAACATCATGACATCATAAAACAATTCATATAAGATAAAGGAATTCATAAAAATAATTCCATAAATACATAATCAAATCAATGTAATAATAGGGATAAAAACATAAACCTTTATTATCTTAGATGGAAAATAATTTTGATAAAACACTTTATCTCCATTCTTGAGGAAAATATCCTTTCTTCTTCAAAAACATTTTTCCTTTCTTAACATGTCATACAACTTTAAACTAAAAGATGTTGATTAAAAATAAACTTGAAAACTTGTAATGGATGATTCTTGGAAATAATTTTTTAAAAATACATTCATGTCGTATAAGTTAAAAAAACATTCTTCTCGTACTTTTGTCGAAAAAGTCAAAAAGTACCTCGTACGAAAAATGACAAAAGATTCCTTTCATATATTTTACTAAAAACACACCAAAGGGTAAAATTGGATATAAACTATTGTAGAAGGATATAAATATTACATGTTGAGGAAACATGGATGTGGATGATAAAATACACCCCAGTAAATACCAAAGTATAAACAATCTCGGATAAAAATGAGATTGTGATATTTCCTTTACCTTATGTCTGATATGCTTCGTAAGTGTCCAAACCTCCTATATAATGATTTAAATAATTTTATTGACTTATTACAGAATAATATTCATTGTTATGATATCATATATGGTTCACTTATGACTTCATATTACCCGTTCTTTTGTAAATTCCATGTTAAAGAGCGTTTTGGGTAAAATTGATTCATTTGTCGTCTGTGTTTTGACTTATAATTATTCATATGATTATTTAGATCAAGATTACTTAATTAAAGAATATAAAACATGATTCATATATATATATATATTCAGAATATACATATATATAATAAATCAGTAAATGGAAAGATATACACCATTCATGGAGACGGTAGGCCGTATGTACGCATGAACACTGTTTTCGTTTCCTTATTGAGTTGAACGGAATTAAGTAGATGACATACATATATATACACATAAATCCAGTATCATTATTATGTAATATATTTGATGATTACTTATTATATATACTTTATAATCATTCATGAATGGTTAAAGTGGAGAATGAATCTCATCGCGTCGTGGAGACGGTAGTCCATACGTACGCACGAGCGATGATATCGTTCTCATGATCGTGGGACTGTATTGGAGTGTATGTATACTATTTAAGAATCAATATCACTTTAAAATAATAATATATAGTTATTATTTAAACCATTATACCCATCCAAGGAAGGTGGTGGTGGAAAATAGATTTCACCACGGCGTGGAGACGGTATTCCGTACGTACGCACGCGCGGTGATTTCGTTTTCCGTAGGATGGATAGATGGTAAAATATGATTGTTTGATACTTATAATATCATATCAGTATATGAGTGATATGGATGTTATTACTTCATAATGAAACAACCTAAGAAGAAGTGGAAGAAGAAATAAAGGTGAAAGAATCGGTAACGGAAATTACCTCTTCTTTGAAGCGCCTTTTCGAGACCTCCACTTAGGGAACTAAAATTGGTCTTTGAGGAAGACCAGAACCTCTAAGATGTTTCTAGGGAAGCGGAGAAGAGAATTTGAAGGGGTTGGCCGAGCTTGAAGGCTTAAAGTTGTGTGAGTAAGAGAGAGAGGAGGTGCCCTTTTATAAGGGAGGAGAGGGGCACCTTTGGAATAACTAAAAATATTATTTTATTATAAAGTCGAGTTCGGTTTTCAATAGCTCCAAATTGATTTATTTCGAGGATAAGGTGGGTATGGGTCGAAATCCTCTCATCCAATATAATTTAGACAAGTTTAGGTTCCTATTTTAACCTTATCATTTAGATTTAACATTAAGTTAAATAATTTTACTTTTACCGTGTCTTCTTGTGTTGTTATACTATAATGTTAATAAACTTACTATATCAAGCCAATATAACCCCAAGATTTTTATTATTAATATATATAACCTTATCTATGTCATTTGGCCGAACCTTAGATTTTTAGGAATAAAATATAATATTTGTTTTAAAAACTATTTTACGCCAATTTTGACACTATTTAGTAATTGATTTTTTTGAAAATCATAACAGAATGAATAGTTCAAAAAAAGTTAATTTAAACTATACTAACATGTCATATTAACCTTTAAAATTATTTGAATTCATAAAAAGTCTCATATTATATTTATTTGTGTATTTATAACATCCATTATGTCAATATTTCATTAATAAGATAATTACTGCATCATCGTTGTGTCATAAATAAATTAAATTATTTAATGTCTAAAAATTACAAATAAAATACCATTATGTATGAAATGTTTTTATCTTTATAATGAATATTTATAGTCGAATTTAGCTTATGTATAACCCCATATTAAAAATGATTTACTTATTAAACATTGATTTTAACTATTTTAACCCTTCTTTAAATAAATTAATAATAAATGTCCTAATCTAATCCAAGTGGGGATAAATTGTCATATTTAATTCCTAAGGATTTTTTTGGTCGAATTAAACTTGTCCAATAGAATTAGGACATGTGTTATCATTTTTACCCTTAATTACCCTATTTACTTTTAACCGTGGTACAAAAAAGTAAATAGTTACTATTCACCAAAAAATTATTTTCATCTCATTGAAACACATTTTACTTACTAACATCAACCGTGTCTCTCGGATTTTTGAAATTACACTCATAGAAGCAGTAAAATTATGTTTTATGAAAAATTCATTTTTTTAACTACCACTTAGTGGTTTCACTATTCATCAAAAAATGAAAGTTTCCAGCAAAATACCAAACATTAGATCTAAGCTATATTTGATATTATGAATTCAAAAATGAAGTCTATTTTATCAAATTCAATACATATCAGTTGCATTAATTAATTTAAAAATTAATTCCCGTCGTCAAAATAAATAGCGTGTTCTTAAGAGATAATAAATATCAAAAGATTGACACTTGTTTATGAATGGTATAAATGTGAAATTACATCCAATGACGAACATTGTATTAAATTGTATAAATATATTCTAAATATACTTTAAAACCACTCAAATTAATAATTTATTACTATTAATTATTTCGATTAAAAAAAATTGTTTTTAATTATAATTTAGTAATTTTCACTATTCATCAGAATATGAAAGTTATCCAAAAAGTACCAAAATTTCACCTTAGGCTAAATTCGATACTCTGAATCCAAAAATGAAGTCTATTTTGAGAGCTAAAATTTCTAAAATTTTAAAAGGTGGTTATTACTATTCATAACCGCTAGTTTTAATTATATTTTAATAGCATATCGTGGTTTAGTGAAACTCGGTATTGTGTACTACACACGCTATCGAGGAAAGTCGTGATTGCATGTAATACAAGGCAAGTCAAGGATGCGTGTTGAGCAAGATCTTTTTGGTGTAGCGTACAACACAAGACATTAATGAAATTAAAAAGAATATTTTTCATAAAATCTCGGGATGTTACATTCTTCCCCCCTTAAAATGAATTTCTCCCTCGAAATTCGTCGGGGTTATAAATGGTTTACTATTCGAAAGTTTCTTTGATAGAAACCCACATCGTAAAAAAGAAATACCAAAACTAATCTTTAAAAACAAAAGTATGAAACTTAATGGTTACCCAAATAAACTAATCACTGGGTTTCCACATAGGTGAAAATATGGATATGGGAGAGAAATCTAACCATAATGTTCTGATGGAGAGTGGTAGAGAACATGGATATGGAAAAGCCAGCAATCACAAAGACATAAATTTGTGATGATCTAGGGTACCATATGATTCATCAGATATAAGACCACTAGGAAAACATTATTGGTTTTTAAGATCATTTCCCTATAGTTGATGAAATTGGAATTAGAAGAAATACATTCGTGATTTTGGTATAGTCTCACCGTTTTTCATTCTTTGGAAAATTTCCACTTCATCTCTTAATGAAATGAAGTTGAATTTGTCATTCATGATGTGTTAGCAGATCATGTGATTGAATGATGGGTCATTCCATCTGTCTCAAACAAAAGGTTAGAAAAGTTATCAAAAAATACATAAGTCCATCTATAGTGAGATTAATCCTATATAGTTCCTAAAATGAACTTATACTTCATATAACATACCGCTTAATAAAATAAAACTAGTTTCCACTAACCAGGGACTTCCTGTAGGCCAGTGGTAGGCGATAAAGGCCAGTTTCACTTCAGTTGTGGGTTCGATTCCTATGACCTTGTCCGACGCGTTGGGTTGTCGCCCGTCCTGCAGGTTGTCCTTTTTCTAAAACTATATTACTATAACATCCCATTAATAATATCAAAAATAAACTTATATCCTTAAACAATACTAACTTATGTCCAACATAATCCATTCTAGTCTTTAGGCTTATCCATAATACTACAGTCCATTCTCATAATATAGTGAAAACGATTACCAGAGAATTAATACCATCGTTGATCCCCATATATCATAAGATATGTCTTGTTGGTCACATTCCAAACATTCAAAGGCCTTAATCATGTATTCTCTTGAATACCCATTGAACCATAGTGAAAACTTGAATGTAGTTAAAAGTTAACACTTTTCACATACAAAAATCCTCAAAATTCTATATACTGAAACCATGATATCACTTAGTCCTTATATCAATCATGAGCTCATGAATACTGTTAAACATTTTGTTTTCTCGTTTTCCCTTCATTATGTGCATATCATCTTATTTACAAAAATATCTCAATCACTTTGAATACCACATTAGACCAATACATAAATATTCCAACACTTTATGATACAACATTATTTTGGAATCACATTACATAAACACTTAATAATTCCACCTCATCGTTGTCGTATTCAACATCGCCAATAGTGATCGCATGTGACTTATGTTTGTCCTTTGCCTTAAGCGGTTGCTCATGTCGATCATCACTAACCCTTGGATTAGGGCATTTATTAGCATAATGCCCCATTTCCTTGCACTTGAAGAATTGAAGTGATGGTGGTGCGTTCACTGCAGTGTTTGCTTTATTCACATCATTAGAAACCCTTTTTCCATTACTTTGACACTCAACTACTCAATGACCTTCTTTTCCAAACTTAAAACATTTTCTATTCACTTTAAGACAATCTCCACCATGCTTCTGTCCACACTTTGTGCATAAGGAAACATTCATCTTCTTTTGACCATTATTTTTAGCTTTCTCCTAGAACTCCATCTTTCGTTTCTTTTCAAAACCATGAGATGGATATGTAACACCAACTTCCATTTCTACCTTCATAGCACAACACACAATTTCTTCATAGCTACTGAAGTCTCTTATAGCTAATTCCCTTCGAAGACTTGGTTTAACGCCACTGAAAAATCGATCAACTTTACTTTCAGTTTGGATGATAATGACAGATTTATACCTTGCAAGTCTTGTAAAATTCGCTTCGTATATGCCAACAGATTCATCATCCTTCGGCTTCAGCTCAAGAAACTCCCTTTCTATATTTGTTCGAAGAATACGAGGGAAGTACTTACTGAAAAACAAGTTCTTGAACTCGTCCCATTCCATGGACTCAATTTCATATCTTGGCCTCGTATTCTTGATAAGATTCCACCATTGATCAACTTCACCTTCCAAACGATATACTGCTAAGATGACTTTATCATGCTCAGAACATTGATGAACTGAAAATATCTTTTCAGTGGTACTGATCCATTGTTCAGCAATAAGTGGATCGGAAGACCCACTAAAAGAAGTTGGGCGTTGCCTCATAAAGGACTCAATAGAATATTGTTCCCTTCTCTTCTCATTTAGAAGACCAGAATGATTCATAGCTTGTGTAAGTATATCAATAAGATTTTTCACTCCATCTCCCATAACATTTGTTTGTTCATGAGGGAAATCATTGCATTGTATATTTCATTGATCAACACGGTTCCTTCGGTTTCCAGCCATCGTCTAAAACCCAAAAAGAATAGTATGAGAGGCAAAAGTCAGGCTAGGGAAAACAACATAATAAAGGGGGATTACCTTCAATATCTAACAGCTTAGGTTTAATTCTATGATCGTTAGCATAATTCTAGTACTATAACCTATACGTATACTTAACCTTAGGGACATCCCTAGACATACCTTAGAAATATCTCTAGGGATCTCACTAACGTTTTCGCATCCTAGTTTCCAAAGGTTGACTAAACCATTCCTCTGATACCAACTATAACGGTCTGGAATTACTTCCAGTGGAATATAGTTGATACCTATCAGGGCACTCCATCGGCGGCTACACCCCCTGGGGGGAAACACCACCATCCCAAGTGGCAGCCATTTCCTCATGAAGCCCTTGGGCAGAGAGCCATGCTTCGTCCAAAGCTCACATGTGAGAGTTACCAAGGATCAGATACATTCCTACCTCCTTTGAATTTGATACCAACTATAGAGACCGGAAGCCTGACGTACATGGACATTACATTACTTTTGCGGAATACTTAGTACATTACAAAAACACACACACAAGGACCGTAATAGTTTAGTGTCTTTGGAAACATGGAATAAAATATTCTAATCGTGGTGACAGATCTTCAACATCTCCCATAAAGATCTTCCCTTTTTTTTCTTACCTAAAACCTTTCTTTATATCCTCGTGAAAAGAAAACATAAAAGGGTGAGCTAAAATGCTCAGTAAGGGTAAACAAAAGAAATATCAATCACATCATATTCATAAGAACATAACATTCCTTGGAAATATTAACCTACAAAAGAGATCATAGTATCATAACATGGGATAAATCATAGTAGTAAAATGTAATCCCAATAATCATAACTTAAAATATGAAAAAATTTGGCATACACACATAATCATAGATAATAATTTCTTATTAGTCAAGACTCATTGCCAAGACTATCTTAGTGGACAAAGTCCATTTCTGAACCGAGTCACCCTCGTTTCAGTACTGTTTCACTGAACCGGTATAACCTACCATTCCAGCCATGTTTATCTCATGAGATATAAAATCTTTACCCAATGCATTGGTGGGAGATATAGGTCCCACCCATCTCATAATGATACCATTTTTATGTGTGCCACAAAATCATAAATCATACATCATTGCATAATCCATGTAAAACAAATGGGAATCTTAAACATCATGACATCATAAAATAATTCATATAAGATAAAGGAATTCATAAAAATAATTCCATCACATCATAATCAAATCAATTTAATAATAGGGATAAAAACAGAAACCTTTATTATCTTAGATGGAAAATAATTTTGATAAAACACTTGAACTCCATTCTTGAGGAAAATATCCTTTCTTCTCCAAAAACATTTTTCCTTTCTTAACTTGTAATACAACATTAAACTAAAAGAAGTTGATTAAAAATAAATGTGAAAAATTTTAAAGGATACTTCTTGGAAATAATGTTTTAAAAATCCATTCATGTCGTATAAGTTAAAAAAACAATTTTCTCGTACTTTTGTTAAAAAAGTCAAAAAGTACCTCGTACGAAAATAGACAAAATATTCCTTTCATATGTTTTGCTAAAAACTCACCAAAGGGTAAAATTGGATATAAACTATTGTATAAGGATATAAATATTACATGTTGAGGAAACATGGATTTGGATGATAAAATACACCCCAGTAAATACCAAAGTATAAACAATCTCGGATAAAAATGAGATTGTGATATTTCCCTTACCTTATGTCTGATATGCTTCGTAAGTGTCCGAACCACCTGTATAATGATTTAAATAATGTCATTGACTTATTACAGAATCATATTCATTGTTATGATATCATATATGGTTCACTTATGACTTTATATTACCCGTTCTTTTGTAAATTCCATGTTAAAGAGTGTTTTGGGTAAAATTGTTTCATTTGTCGTCTGTGTTTTGACTTGTAATTATTCAAATGATTACTTATATCATGATTACTTAATTACAGAATTTAAAACATGATTTATATATATGTATATTCAGAATATACATATATATAATAAATTAGTAAATGGAAAGAAATACACCGTTCATGGAGACGGTAGGCCGTACGTACGCATGAACGCTGTTTTCGTTTTCTTATTGAGTTGAACGGAATTAAGTAGATGACATACATATATATACACATAAATCCATTATAATTATTATGTCATATATTTCATGATTACTTATTATATATACTTTATAATCATTCATGTATGGTTAAAGTGGAGAATGAATCTCATCGCGTCGTGGAGACGGTAGACCGTACGTACATACGAGCGATGATATCGTTCTCATGATCGTGGGACTGTATTGGAGTGTATGTATACTATTTCAGAATCAATTTCACTTTAAAATAATAATATATAGTTATTATTTACACCATTATACCCATCCAAGTAAGGTGGTGGTGGAATATAGATTTCACCACGGCGTGGAGACGGTATTCCGTACGTACGCACGCGCGGTGATTTCGTTTTCCATAGGATGGATAAATGGTGAAATAGGATTGTTTCATACATATAATAACATATCAGTATATGAGTGATAATTATGTTATTACTTCATAATGAAACAACCTAAGAAGAAGAAGTGGAAGAAGAAATAAAGGTGAAAGAATCGGTAACGGAAATTACCTCTTCTTTGAAGTGCCTCTTTGAGACCTCCTCTTAGGGAACTAAAATTGGTCTTTGAGGAAGACCAGAACCTCTAAGATGTTTCTAGGGAAGTGGGGAAGAGAATTTGGCAGGGGTTTTCAGATCTTGAAGGCTTAATGTTGTGTGAGGAAGAGAGGGAGGAGGTTCC
Organism: Viscum album; assembly: GCA_963277665.1. NCBI lineage: Eukaryota > Viridiplantae > Streptophyta > Magnoliopsida > Santalales > Viscaceae > Viscum > Viscum album. The sequence continues at coordinate 882,474,499 of OY728132.1, forward strand.
CTTTTATAAGGGAGGAGAGGGGCACCTTTGGAATAACTAAAAATATTATTTTATTATAAAGTCAATTTCGGTTTTAAATAGCTCCAAATTGATTTATTTCGAGGCTAAGGTGGGGATGGGTCGGAATCATCTCATCCAATAGAATTTAGACAAGTTTAGGTTCCTATTTTAACCTTATCATTTAGATTTAACATTATGTTAAATAATTTTACTTTTATCATGTCTTCTTGTGTTCTTATTCTATAAGGTCAATAAAATTACTATATAAAGCCAAAATAACCCCAAGATGTTTATTATTAATATATATAACCTTATCTAAGTCATTTGGCCGAACCTTATATTTTTAGGAATAAAATATAATATATGTTTTAAAAACTATTTTATGTCAATTTTGACACTATTTAGTAATTGATTTTTGTGAAAATCATAACAGAATTATTAGTTCTAAATAAGTTAATTTAAACTATACTAAAATGTCATATTAACCTAGAAAATTAGTGGAATTCATAAAAAGTCTCAAATTATATTTATTTGGGTATTTATAACATCAATTATGTCAATATTTCATTAATAAGATAATTACTGCATCATCGTTGTGTCATAAATAAATTAAATTATTTAATGTCCAAAAATTACAAATAAAATACCATTATGTAGGAAATCTTTTTATATTTCTAATGAATATTTATAGTCGAATTTATCTTATGTATAACCGCATATTAAAAATAATTTACTTATTAAACATTGATTTTAACTATTTTAACCCTTCTTTAAATAAATTAATAATAAATGTCCTAATCTAATCCAAGTGGGCCTAAATGGTCATATTTTATTCCTAAGGTTGTTTTTGGTCGAATTACACTTGTCCAATAGAATTAGGACATGTGTTATAATTTTTACCCTTAATTACCCTATTAACTTTTAACCGTGGTAAAAAAATTAAAAAGTTATTATTCACGAAAAAATTATTTTAATCTCATTGAACCACATTTTACTTAGTGTCATCAACCGCGTCTCTCGAATTTTCGAAATTCCACTCACAGAAGTGGTAAAATTATGTTTTATGAAAAAATTAGTTTTTTAACTACCACTTAGTGGTTTCACTATTCATAAAAAAATGAAAGTTTCCAGAAAAATACCAAAAATTAGATCTAAGCTATATTTGATATTATGAATTCAAAAATGATGTCTACTTTATCAAATTCAAAAAATATCAGTTTCATTAATTAATTTAAAAATTAATTCCCGTCTTCAAAACAAATAGCGTGTTCTTAAGAGATAATAACTATCAAAAGATTGACACTTGTTTATGACTGGTTTAAATGTGAAATTACATCCAATGACGAACATTGAATTAAATTGTAAAAATATATTCTAAATATAATTTAAAACCACTAAAATTAATAATTTATCACTATTAATTATTTCGATTAAAAAAAATTGTTTTTAATTATAATTTATTAATTTTCACTATTCATCAGAATATGAAAGTTATCAGAAAAGTACCAAAGTTTCACCTTAGGCTAAATTCGATACTCCGAATCCAATAATGAAGTCCATTTTGAGAGCTAAAATTTCTAAAATTTTAAAATGTTGTTATTACTATTCATAACGGCAAGTTTTAATAATATTTTAATAGTATATCGTTGTTTAGTGAAACTCGGTATTACGTACTACACACGCTATCGAGGAAGGTCGTGATTGCGTGTAATACAAGGCAAGTTAAGGATGCGTGTTGAGCAAGCTCCTTTTGGTGTAGTGTACAACACAAGACATTAATGAAATTAAAAAGATTATTTTTCATAAAATCTCATGGTGTTACATCATGAAACCTGAAATATGAGGAATTTATGTGGACACCTGAGCATGTGATGATGGAGATGAATTCTCATTGTATGGTATTTAAGTGATGGATTTTTAGGTTGAAATTTATTTTTACTAGGTCTATAATGTAAAAAAAATAGATTTTATGAAATATTTATCCCTAAAAAAACTTTATTTCTTTTATATCTTATGTTACATGCTACAATGATTTTATACAAACCATGATATAAAATTAAAAGATTATTATTTAATGTGATAGTTATCTGATGTATTTTGTATTGGAAGGTTTGAAAAGTTTGAAATAAATTGTGAAGAACATTTTATTTTCAATAGTGAAAATGTATTTCATTCGACATAAATTAATTATAAATGAAAATAATACTCTTATGAAAATAATGGTGATATTTTTTTGGGAAAACTATTTTTATGAATATAATGTATATTTATAAATTAAAGTATTTACAATTTGTGAATGATATTAATAAAATATTCAAATTATATATTCAATAATTTATTTATCATCAATATAATAATTTTTCTAGGCCCAACGGTAGAATAAAAAATCATTCATTCTTATGAACACATTATTTATAAAAATTGGATGTCAAAAAAATTTTCTCACTTATCTTAAAATAAATCTCATCCACTTAAATAAACTGAATAGTGGAAAATCAATTCCATATAAGGAATAATAATTCCATGAATTATTAAATTGGACCCTTTTCTTTTTAACCATATCATCATAGCCTCTAAATATCATTATTTAGGGGATACTTGACCATGAAAATGACATATAATAATTTTCGCAACGAAAAATACAAAATGTCACTCTCTTAATTTTAATCATCTCTCCTGTATTCACATAAGAAAAACCAAATATGTGAATTACAATTAATTGTTATTTTGAGATTATGGAAATTATTATCTTTACATTAATTTATTTTAAATTTTTAGAGGTGTTTTATTTCTTGATATGGTTACGCAACACAGATATAATATTTCTTAAATTAATACAAAATGTAATAAATATTTTTAAAAATCATTAAAGGTAACATAATGTTATCGATTTATAGTCTTCCATGAATTTTATAAAACAATATGAAATTTTAGTTTGTTATTAAGGGATTATATTTTAATTAAATCTTTATTCTGATGTATATAAATTCAAATTAAATGAATACAGTCAAAAAATGGAATAAATAATATTATATTAAAATAATAACTTATTAAATGATTTAAAAATCAAATAAATATTCAATACAGAAGATTAGATATTATATTGTCTAAAATTTCATACATTGGCCATTTAGGAGTCAAATTCCTCCTTATATGTAAAATTATAAGTCATTAATAGTAAAAAAACATTTCCATGATTAATGATAAACTACTTTAACTAAGGTGTTAATACAAATGATAAGGTTTAAATCTCCACAAAAACCTATCCAAATTTTTATTATATTTCAACACCATACAACAATATAATTGATTCCAAGTCCATTTAGAAGAATCTGTCAAGAGAACTAATTTTTTATATTTTAATATGTTACGAAATTTTAAGAGTTCCTGCTAACTTATAAAAGGGAACATATCTATTCTCTTGTTTACTCCACTTTGAGCCTCCAAGTAAACCAACCCCTGAAAAAGGTAACTTCTCAACATCCTTATCCAGATTCTATAGTTTAAAATATTTTCCGAAGTATAACCCTATGGTTTTTAAGAGGATATCTAAATACGTTTTGTCCATGTAGTGGTGGTTAGAATGATTATGAAGAAATATGAGACTTGATGTAATGTATTTATGTTTAGATCCAAATTTAATCCATACTTTCTACCATAGAATTTACATTAGTAGAAATTTTATGATTCTTATCTAATTAATCAATATCATTTTTAATCACCCTTTATTATTTTTAGGAAAACATGTTTTTATTTAATTATCCCTAGGTTATGTACTCAGTTAATCAAAATAAAGTCTTTTAGGGAAAACCGACTATATTTCCCTATTTGGTCGAAAAACATTTGTCTTCCACTTAAATGTATTCAAAATGAGTTTTAATGAGTTTTAATAATCTCCGATGATTTTTAGGGTCTTTTTAGATATTATTTACCTTTTACAAAACTGTATATAAATAATATTCTTGTAATTTTATGAATAAAGAATTTTAATAATTTTCATACAAAAGAGTGAATGAAATGTGTTTTTAACTTATATAGAAGTAATAGAATTTCATAACTTCAAGACTACTGAAGTATGTGATTATTTATTTAAATATTTATAAGTTTTTTTAATTAAAATGTTTTCATTCATACTTTAAAAAAAATATTTTAAAAACGTAATTTCAAAATGAAAAGGGTGTTTTTCTCAAGAAATATCCCAATTATTCTTTTAATATAATTTTCATTCATTATAGCATCTGTATTGTTAATTATGTTATACTTTGGATATGATCCAATAATACCATACTTCATTCATTGGATGCTTTATTATTATAATGATTTTATATTTATTATAACCATTTATTTTCCATGGGAAATGCTATGATGAATTTATGAAATTCTAATGGGACAATTTTATTTACATGAGTTATGATTTGATGATATGATGAATGTTTTATGATATTATATAACACATATGTATGTTTTACATTATGTGATGTGTGGGGGAAAATTATGTATCCCTATAATGCATTGGGTAATGTTTTATACCAAATAAGATAATTGATATAAGAAAGTCATTTACCATAATATACTATGGGAAACAAGTCAATGAGATTGATCAAATATGGGAAGTATGACTTGATTCCTAATCCATTATTATTTGGGAAATAGGTATGGATTTTTGATATACTATGATTTTATGGTCTTAGTAGTCAAATATTCCATATAAAATGATTATATACTTATGATGGAACAAAAATTTTATGGTAATAACTTATTGTTCATGATTGAAAATGATTTATAACTCTTATGATTCATTTCCTCTAAAAAATAACGTTTTATACTATAAATCATGTACAATATACCAGATATATTGCGTATGAATTTTTTACATTATATTCTCTTGTCACAACCTTATTATTATCTTATGATTTCATATGATTATTGATTAATATCTCTAATGTTTACCCTTACGGAGAATATGAGACCAACTTTCATTATGTTTCATTTCATGGGAATATAAATCAAGGTTTAAGTAGTTAATTTTTATTAATAGTACTACATGGAATGATTTTTATGGGGTATATTTATTATCATTAAGAAAATAACATGATTTCATATCTACTCTCCAATGAAACTAACCATTTAAAGTCCCCCAGCATGTATTCGTGAAATGGATTGAACGTTCATCTAAAAAGACATAATATTTATGTATCAAAATATTAGGTATCTATAATAGTGTTTTATATTATTTGGTTATTTTTCTATTTCTTGATCAACCTCCCCATTCTCATGAAATTTTTTTGAGGTTTATATTCAGATACCATCACATTTACTATAAAATTTCTATTTATAGAATATGTTATATTGGGGAGAATTCTCACACCCCCCATTTAACTATTTTGGTTTATTATCATATTTCTGGGTCATATGGGTGTCATTGAGGGCTATTTCAGTTTTCATTTGGTTCAAGAGGTGTTGGTTAGCTTTATTATAGAACCCATAGTATTTAATAGTGAAACTATGGGAGTTCACACTACGATTGGATACATCATTTTTACTTGGTGTATTTATGAAATTATTCACATCATAAACTATGAGTTTCATACCACGAATGGTATATAAAAATGATTATTTTTATATGTTTTCGTTTCACACCATGAATAATTTCATAATGGTTATAGGTACCATGCGTAATGGTAGTTCATGTCATATAGAATGGAAATATTTTGTGAAAAAGAATGTGTGCAGTTTTAATCTTTTTGTTTATTCAAAGTTATCCCACTCAATTATTTAGATGTTTTGACCCCATTAATTGCAACCTATCATATAATCAATCTAATAAGGAGACCATGTGGATATGTTTCTCAAAATTTATTTGTTAAAAGTTTCCTCCTTAAATTTTTAAGTGGTTTAGATGGTTTGTTTCCTGTTTTACCTATCTTCATTTACATGTTTCCTTTCCACTCAGTTTTTAATTTTCCTTGATATCCCAACACCCATTTTGGATTAATTTAGGGTATTGGATTTTTTGAGGCACATGGATATTGTTTTTATGTTATCATTCAAGGAAATTTAATTTTACTTTTGGGTAATCACCATGTAAGGTGACACATTGTGGATTATTTTTACCTAGTTGGGGAAGTTGATTTTATTCACACACATTTATTATGAAATTCATGGTAGAATTTAGTTTTCAATTTTTTATGTTCTGTATAGTAAGATATGATTATTTGGATGGATATTAAATATTTTATTATTATATTTTTGGAATAATGTTTTCTCATTTGAATTTAATGGTTTTTTAAGAATTTAAGTGTATTAAATCTACAAATCCTGTTTATAAATGTTTGTTGGATTTTTAGAAGTGGTTTTATTTAAATACCAATCCAGAGGGTCTTTTCTGGATTCTAAAGGGAATTAATTTTATTTAAATTTTTTTGGATAAATAATGGGTATATTGGTTCTGAATTTACTCTAAATGATATTTTATAATGATATATCTTGGGATGGAAAAGGACAGAACATCCCATGTTTTTTTGGGTAAATTCCCATTTCCTACTTTAATTGTAAATAGTTTATTTCACCAGAGATGATAATTGATGGCCCCTTATAATTTCTTCTTGATATGTGTTATTATTAATTTGTGATGGACTTATGATGTTAAATTATAAATTCTAGGTTATGGTGATAGAGGAAAGGTGTGGGACATTGAATACATGCATTTATGTGATTGTCTCAATTACTTTATCACCTCCTTGATTGTCTGATCATGGTATTAATTGGTTACTATTTAGTGTCTAAGATGAGTCCAAATCTATATTATCTTGTGTGAATTTATAGAGGAACCTTGGATGCTATGTAAAATTAAATGGATAATTCCCCATGTTGTTCATAAAATCATAGGATAGTAATCAGGATGACTTATTTTGACGGGACTTCCAGGAAAAAAATTTCTTATAGGAAAACTATGTTTATTGGAAACTTTTTCATTGCCATATTATTTTAGTGTATAGGATTATAGACCATGAAATTTATGACATTGTAGTTATATTTACATATGGTACTACTTTTTCATGTTCATTATATACGATTAATATTTATTATCTATGGAACATTTTAATCATGTTTTGTATCAATTTTATAAGGGAACCGTGTTTCCTCATTCAGGGTTATTTATTTACCCATTAGTAGGAATATTTTGAAATGATTTTCAAAATATTCATTAGAAATTTTCATTAATGGAAATGATTTTTTTATTTTTGAAAGGCATGACATAAATTTTAAACCTTGTTTTTACCCATCTAGGAAGATAATAACAGTGATCATTTTTTGTTTTAAAGGATATTTGTTGTGCATGGGTTTGAAATACATGATATCTTCTTCATGATAAAGAAGTTTTCTTTTTATTCATTGTGGATTAATAAAACTGAAACCTGTATTATCATTATTTCATTTAAAATTTTTAATACTATGTTTCTTTTATCAGTAGAATTTGATAGAGTATGTGGTGTGAAATTATTATTCCTCTTTGATCACACTATATATAAGAACAATATGTGCATGTGTTTGTAGACATTATTGTTTTATATAGTTTATATGTTCAAATAAATTAATTTAGGATTATCATGGTATAAGTGTTTTTTCTCAGGATGTGGTGAGAAATAATAAATAATTTGGAGTTGGTCTTGTGGTATGGAAAATTTCAAGGTTTTTTATAGTCATCCCTGATGACTTTCCCATATTGTTTTTGGTTTTATTATTTGTACTTGATTATTATTTCCCCCTAGTTTTCAGTTGTGTGATCTATTATTTGGATGTTTTTTATTTGGGGAATAGGTTAGATAATTATAAATTATTGTGACCCTTTCACTCGTAGGTCTTGATAATTTAATTCCTTTCTAGTTATTTAGATATTGTTTCGATGCAGATTGTATAGAAAATCCATCTCGGAATTTTGAGGAAGAAATATATTATGTCTATTAACTTTGATCTGAGGGAAAAGCATTTCCAAATAACATTATTGTTCTATTGTCCCTTCTTGCTATCATGTGAGAATCGAGAATTCCCTTAAGGCCAAGTGACAAAATATGTTGGGTGATGGGTCTGGTCTTCCCAAGATGGTTTTCTTAGATTTAAAACATAACTCTCAACTAATAATTAAAATTGGTTATATTACAATTAATATATCAAGATTTATGTTTTTGATTAATGTTTTTTGGATTTTAAAGAGTCTCTTATTGTTATGATTTTATTATATAATATTTTTATGTTGATGTTCATCTGAGACATATTCTTCACATAGAAATCCATTATTTATTTATTCTAGTATATATAGTTTTCTACACTTTTAGAAAAATTATTTGGGAATGGAAATTTATAATTACCATATCTTTTTAGTTTGTATCGTGAAATATTGTTTTCCCCAATTAAAAATTTAGATTTTAAAACAAAAAATAGTATTTATAAAATACAGTAGGATTATGGTCCCATAGTTATATCAGAATGAATAAAAACACAATAAAAAAACAATACAAATGTGATAGTAATATTTGATGAATGAAATTATGTGAATTATAAGTGAATGAAATATGTGGTCTTTATAGGAAGTAAAATTAGAATATAATAGTTAAAAAAGTATCATAACTATTTGAATCATAACCTCTCCCTTGAAATGGTAACCAAACCATTAGAATAATATCATGACTATTAGAATAGTAAAATGGGGTTTTAAACAAATTACTCTGAATAAATTAAATAAATATAATTATCATATGATGAAAAAAATAAAAAAAATTTGGAAATTCAAAGTTAGTATATGTGTATTTTTTTAATAAAATATATTTTAACCAATCATGTAAAATATTTAATTTTTATATTCATATTTAAAAAATATTCTTTATTTGGTTAGATAATTATTTTGAAGAATGAAATTTCATTCTAAGAAACAATGAATTAAAATTATCTAAGATTGATGTTATGGTAATTTTTTGAAAAACGTAAAATTTGGAATTAATTGAAATAATATAGTAATTAAAATATTGTGTGTTTTATAGAATAATATTGATGTAATAATGACATAATATAGTTTCAGGTGGTTATATAAGTCTATATTATTCATTATTATAAACTCAAGAACCATTTTCCTAACAGGGGAGGAAGTACAAGTAAGAATTATAATTTCTCATAGTTTGCCTGATGGGATGAAACTAGCCAATAAAAAATAAGTAAATAAACTAAGGAATAATCAAATGAGGATCAGATCATTGACTATGAATTTCTATTTCATAATTTTGATAAAATAAATAACATGACATACCCTCGAAACATAGATGATGATTTGATCACATGGTTTTATAGACCACTAAATTCCATCTTTAATCATTTCATCCACAGATAACTCTATATTAATGTTTAGAAACAAATTATGAATTTCATATGTGATAATTTAAATGAATAGTTATGGAATTTACATGATATATAAATTATGTCCCATGAATATTAATATAGGTATTTATGTTCTGGAAAGAATTTTTTGTTTCTTGGACAATTTATTGTTCATCTTATTGGTGTAATCACATCATTTAGATATTTTATAATGGATTCCCTTTAAAAAATAAAATGGATTTTTTTCCTAATAAATAAAAATATAATAGGGTTTGGAGTATAATAATATAAATAATATTTTTTGAAATAAACTAATTTAACTTTTAAACATAATTATAATTGAAAATGTCAAAAAATATAATATATTCTCATAAATAATATTTATCTTTTTTCCTTTTTTGTATAATTTAATTAATATAATGGTTGAATGGATGAATTTTTTGAAAAGATATATATTAAATTAAATTCTTATCATAGTCATAATTATGTCTCATATTTCATGTATATGTTAATAAGTAATATTTTATTCATTAAAATAACTCAAAATACCCCTCTGATACAAGTATAAATACTAGTCTGACCTCCATGGATAATCACTTACCAAATAAAACCAATTCCATAAGAATTGTTTAATTAAAACCCTCTAATCCTCCATATATCTTTAGTGATACTTTTTTTCACCCACTAGAATAATTAAAGGTGTTATCTTCATATAAAATTAGTACACATCAATGATGTGTATGTGTAAATTTTATGAAACAAAACAATGCATAATGCATGTGGACTCAAAAACTATTCACAATTTTTTTTTGTATTGTATTTTCTATTCCCCATTTTTTCAATACTTATTCTAAATTTAAGTAAAATCCCTTATAAATTTCACTTATTTAGTTTTTTATACATTTCTATTGGGGATATACTTATTTTTGTTTCATTGGGAAGAATTTGTTGTCACCTATATCGATGTAGATAATGAATTTATTCTCAGAACCTCTCACTAATTATTCTTAAGTAAATTATACTTCTCCTCAAGACCTATACATTTTTATTTATTTATTTTCCCTTGAAAATAAAAAATAAATTATTCCGCTATACATTTGGGTAACTCCATGTAAATTCATTGACATATTCTTTGTGAGATCAATTTAAAACTAATTCATTTATCATAGTTTTATTTCATGTTTATGATCTATGTACATTAATTTTCATTGTGCATTTAATTATCATGGTAATATAATGATGTTGATAGTGGTACCATGAGTATATATCCCTTTAAATCATTGGTTAAAGGATTTTATCTTATAATATGATTCTTTATATACAATATATAATTACCTGTATCTGAATGGACATACATAGAGATGATGTAGTAATTTTTTTCCATTATTTAACTGTGACATGGAAATGAGAAATGACTTAAGATTTTGTTTTTTAAACACGTAATTGATTTTAAGTCTCCATCAAATAAATTATGTATTCATTTTATTGTGGTATAATTCTTATGACATAATGTTTATTATTATGTCAATGCATTTATCCTTGATGATTCATGTCACTTAGTCCTTCTAATTATTCCATACATTACTCATATACTTAACTCACCCATTATTTTATGTACTAAGTATAGTGATAAAAAATATTAAGAAGATTATGAAAGACAATGGGAGAATAAGGTGAATAAGTTTAATAATTCCATGGAATTATTGTTTTTTACTATTTTATGCACTTAATTTTCCCAGATACTATACATTTAATATTTGATATGTATATTTTAGTTATCTCTCTAAAAATAACAGTGTAATAAGGATGTAAGAGTTGAATGGGTCAATTTATTGTATTTAATATAATGGATTTTCTAAGGTATAAATATGGACAATTATTAAAATAAAAAAAACATTTATCTTAATAATTTCTTATGTTATGATCATATAATTGGACTAAACATTTGAAAAGTTTTAAATTCATAAATTTTTAACATTGGTACTTTTATAACAAATTATAATTTCAAAACAGTTTTAACTAAGGGAAATTGAGAGAAAAAACACATTTGAGGGACAATTATTTGATTGTTGTAATGGAATTCCAAATGAAATTTAAAATTAAGATCAAAACCTCATACTGATATTGAACAACTTTTCATTGGGTTGAAATAATAACCTAAACCATATGGATCATCTACCATCACCTTTGAAGTAGTAATTAATCATCAAGCAATTTATGTGGAAATTAATAGATTAATTTAGTCGATCATACAATCTAATTATTAAGTAATAATGTCTCAATTCCATAAATATGTTATTTATTGTACTTTATTATTATGAGATAGTTAATGTTACCTTAAATTTTTACCATTTAGAAATATAAGATAATCAATATTGGAAACTGATGAATAATAAAAATTTGACGTTTTAATGGGTGTTAGTATTGTGGTATGAATTTACTATGTTATTTTTGTACATGTATTTTCCTCATAAAATTCATTCTACTTTGTATATAAAATTTTAGACGCTTATACAAACGTGTTATGAATCCATTGTGATGGTAAATAAAAATTTAAAAGGGATTTCATTATATATTTTTTTATCAATTATAAAAGAAAAATAGTTAAATTATATTCTATTTGAAAACCAAATATTTGATAATCTCTTGAATTTAATGACATTGATTGTTATAAAAATAAGTTTTATGAGGTCCTGATATAGATATTTATTTTTAATAATAGTATTGTGGATATATTGGCATGACAAATATGGATAGATTTTCTAGCTATAGGATAAAAAGATCAAAGATGCAGAAGTTGCAATATACAATTACCATCATTTAGTGCTATGTTAGAAACATATATATATAACTACATTTAATGAAAATAATATAATTTTATATTTTGAAAATATTAGTCAATATTGAACTAGAGTATAAACTGTACATGAAAGGGCCACTTGATATAGAAAGAAAATATATATCCAATAAATGCAACACACATGGTTCAATAAAAGAATTGTATGGAAAATGGGCCCTTAGAATACCAGTGCACAAAATTAAGGTTATTCTAGGGTAATCATTATAAACATCCACTAAATATATGGTGTTGGTGATGGGATGATTCCATCACCACCATAGAGGTAGAGAAAAAAATAATGTGGAATAAGGTACACTAGATATTCACTCATGAATAAAGGAATATTTATTAAATTATAGATCCATTAATTAAGTTAAATATAAATAATTTTCCAAAGAAAAATATTTAGTCACATCCTTGATACATTAATGAGAAGGTATATGTAAAAATACATAGTTGTGAAATTATTTGAACACAATGGTTAGACTCTTCGACAATTAGAGTTCAAGGGATGATAGTTCAAGTAGACACCATAATTTTTCCTTTGGTGGTATTTGAAAATATATAGGTCAAGGATTTGTTCTATTTATATAGAGAACATATCAATTTCTCCAAAAATAAAATGTATTCTTAATCCTTAAAAAATCATGTTCCCTTATATAATTAGAAATATGGTTTTTAATCTTCTCTAAAAGAATTATTTATAGGAATGGGTATTGATCCCTAATTAATAAGCATATATTTAACAAAAGTTTCAGACTATAGAAGTTTTTAACCTTGAATAAATTCAAATTTTTTGGGAATACACTAGTTAATTTCATAAAGAATTGCCATGGAATTCCATAAATAATTATTTACGGTTCCCAATAGGAAATTTATATAGGGAAAAACTATATAAAATAATTATATTAAAATGGTTTCAGAAAAATATTATAAATAAGGAATAAAATACAGGATCATTTAGAGAAATAATTTTAAACTCTTGTTCATTACCCTAGGTAAATATTGTTCTATTTATCATGAAGTATGACAGGTCAATTTAAGTTTTCATCAATTAACAAGAGATAAAAAAGACCATCATAATGAAAAAGTATCAAATACAAATGATTGATGACTCGGTTTTACAATATTATGATGATAAATATTACTCAATTGTGGATATTCATTCTTGATTTCATCAATAGTATGGAAAGAAATATGATATCTAAAAGGCGGTTCTCCATTAAAGTTGTAAACACTTATAATTTATAATTATCCCTTTTAAACATAAAAACACCCCGAATCACTATAAAATTGATAAATAGTGTGTTTCAATGATACCATGATAATATTTTTAGGATGTTATTTGTGATTAATGATTCCCGCTAAATAAGAATTAGAAAATCTATAAAAGAAGACATACCAGAAAATGGGTATTATTTTCTCCACAAATAAAAAAAGAGGAAGGTGTTCATGTTCACATGTATCACATGAACCCCTAAATGACACATGATCACATGACCATCCAAAGGACATAAAGATGGTCACACAAAAAGTATAACATACAGAAGACCATGTGATGTCTTTTTGTAAAGTCCTTTAACTTTAGTGAAGGCATCCTAGTCAATCACAAGTCACACAATGAAAACCAGATAAGATCCCTAAGTTCATGAATATTTTTAAAAAGAAAATTCCTAAAAAAATATTAAATCCTTTGGAAATTAATGGAAAGTATCCAAAATATGGGATAAAATTCTGGTTATAAAACATACACGACACATCATAGATGAGGAGAATGATTTTCCTAGACAACATTCATGAAAACCCAGGATACCCTAATACCTTTTTAAAATAAATAATGTAAATATAATGGAGAGGATGTGAGAGCCTATTTAAGTTGTAGAAATAAAATTATGTTCCCTTAGAGATATGAAAGATACCACATGGACCGAGATACATGTCTGAATCATCTCAAGAAAGCTCACTGTCACGACATTCTCTTCAAGTGAAGGGACTCAAACATGTCAAAGAGACCTTGCGCTCTCCCATTGGCTATATAAGGACATTCATATTGGATTTTCCATGAAATGCTCATGAATCTCCATAAGAAATTCTATCAGTTGCATAAAATATCATGAAGTGGATGACTAATTATCTTCGTTTACACTCATACAACCTCATGAAATCCCCAAACATCGTATAATAAAAATAGGAAATAATGTAGAAAATGATGGGTGCCACTCACGGTCACACAACTCATACAATGAACCCAGGATCTCAGCAGCATGGTCGAACAGGATCCCTTGAAAGAATATTCTAATTTCATTAAGGACCCATGATATTAATTTTTTTAAGATTGATGTACCATAAAAGTAAAATTTGATCTTGTAAAGTCCTTTTGACAGGAATCCCAATCTTGTGAAGGAACGTGGATGTGTCTGGCTAATATTAAGAATAACCATTGGCATTTCTTCATGATTCTACCAGACCACATTAATTTTCCTTAATCCAATCAATGAAGTGTTGAATGGATGTTCTTGAAGTCATTTAAATACATTAGATGACCCGGAAATGATTTTTGAAAGGATCTCACAATGATAATTGACACCAAGGACCACCACCGACTCCGTCTTTGATTCACATGATATAAATTTTGTGAAGCGGTGGAAAACCATGGTAGAAATGATAATGAATCACTCTCAAGAATGAAAAATGTAGCAGTAATCTCATGAAATATATGAACTCTTGAAACCATGAATGGATGTGAGTGAGGAATTCATGGAGTGGTTAATCTAGAGACCAGAAAAACGTCCCATCGAGTAAGATCTAGAGAGAAACCTAGGAGAACTTGTTATTTGAATAAACATATTACCTAATCACTGAAATATTACACACATAACATTTGGAAGGTTAAATATAGAAAATATTGCATATCTGCTGAATCAGGTGACACATAAAACAATCTTATTATGAATAAATATAAGGAATTTACAATAAAAGTCTGAAATATAGGAGAGTTATGTAAAAAACCTATAAGACGATCTTCATGTGCTTAATGTGAATCACACAATACCTAAAGCAGTACCAAGACATGATTCCCAAATTACATAATTTTTCTTTGGTATACTATTTGGATAATGAGAAGTCCCATGGACATGTCAAAGGAAGTCACATAGAGCGCCCAAAGAATGCCAGCCATGTATTTCATAGCCCTCTAGGCTTGATATCCTACCCTCATGGTGTACTTAAAACATGTTTCATACATCATATAGAGAAATCAGTACATATCAACAATGTATCATCATATCACTTGGGTATATACCATGTCTCATGCGATGCCCTCCCAACACTGTAGCCGAATCTTGTGATTACCTCCACTCATACAAGGCTAAATCATGCATCACCCTGTAGTCATTCCATATTGAATCTACCATCTACCTCCATGCATGTAAGATACCAGTCGTGGTTACAAAAAGGTATGCCATTGATATCATGAGATTCCCTCTAGCATGTCTGCTGGCACCATGTGGTGGCTTCCAGGGAGAGTCGCCTAGGCCTCACGATGTCCTCTAGAGGAGTCATCCTTGATCATTAGATTGTCCTCAAACATTACATAAAGGATATTCTATGTCCCACATTCAAGTAAAATATATTATTTGGTTGTCATAGGGGAGCTCATGCATTTATTCTTCACCATGTTAGGCAAATAATCAAGTCATATCAAGAATATAAATCAATTCATATCAGGAAGACAACCAGGAAAGGTCAATATACATCCTAGGACATGATAATATTTTCCATACTCAGCATGTATTCCTTGATTAGAATGGAAAAATGAGATTGTAATCATTGGTCACATGAAATACGAGGACTATAATTCAGGTCCAAACCAGGATACATAGGATTCCTTTCTCTTAGACAATCTCTATATATAAAGTGTCATCCCAGTCCCTCATCTATAAGCAATGAGATTGATAATTTTTCATCCCTCATTTCTCACACCGAGCATAGATTTCTTAGTATATGGGAGTTACAATGATCATATCAATTTCATCATAATCGTCTATAATGACAAGGGGAAACATAGTTTGTAAGCCCTACAAGGAAGCATAACATGATATTACCTACATATAATTGTAACATCAGTGTTTACTCCTGGAAAAATTGATCAATGGGGACTCTGATTATTTTCTTATCCATGATAAATCGGAAATCATTCTAATTACAAAGACCGATCTCAAATGGGAATCAAAATTATTGTATTTCCATCCATGTATTCGATATTTCACACATTGGTACCCAATCAATTCAATGTGATGATTTTCCATCTTTATCCATTTGCAGAATGGGAAGCCAACTAGAATATGATAAATATGATTACTTCATCATATAGGGCATGTAAGATGCCTACCTAAGGCCCAGAATTCATATTAGAATATCCCATGGGTAGTTTTAGTATATAAGTTCTGTAACCATGTACATTGAGGCATATTACATGTCATCCCTTCTTTCTCACACCGAACACAACTCATGTGGGTTTAGTGAGGTGCGATAGTCACGTCATTCAAATTGTGAATCTCCACTAGAAATGGAAATCATAGTTTATAATCTATTGTCTGTGACTTGATATAAACATCCCCCATACAAGGGAATCTATCTTGGGGCCACTCATAATGTTGGGATTATACTATGATAAATATAATTCCTGATAGAACCAGGGTATATTGTAAATCTACTCAATATTGGAGATAAAATATCTGGTGCCTATGTTCCCATACACCCGTCATTTATATATGATGTAAATATCCTTGGGTTTAAAAAACTATGTGGGTTTTGATTCCATTTATATATAGGATATATATGATGCCTAACAACAGCTTGATCAACTTTTTTAAATATTAACTTCATTCATGCATGGTAGAAAAATATGATGTGCCTAGTCCAAAAACTATCATATGTAAGAAAATACTATTTATTGGGAAATAGTTGAAGTACCTCAGATACAGATAGATCAATTCCATACCAAGATCCCCTTATTCTTCACATAAAATAGGTTAACATATGATCATTTTGTTCACATAAAATTTATTAACCTATTATCATTTTTAGGGTAAATGATGTAGTTTAGGGATTAAGAAGTGATTTTAGAAAATATCCTAAATATATAAGAGATTCTTGAAGTATGTGAAAATCGCTCCCAATATAGTGTGATGATCCTAACAACCCATCCTCTTGAAAAATGTGAATCCCTATGTGTCATTGGGTTTGAAACCCTAACTGATCACCAACCATTGGAAAAAAACACCCATTCCATGTTAGGGATTAGGGAACCCCTGAATGATTCCATTAAGAATGAAAATAGTGAACAGATGTTAATGATTTTGAAAGGAATGAACCCCTTACCATCAATCATCCGGGAAAACTGAACCCCCATCAATGAGGGATCCTAGGATACTCTTATCCGAAGAAACAAAAATGGTAAACCCAAAGTGAGTATATGAAATAAAAAATTGGCCATGTTATTATCCTTCAAATCATTTTGTACACCATATACACTAACGAAAATTGTGAACCCATAATGATTCTCTCAAGATACAAAATTATTGGTTTATTATCCATCAATCCATTTTGTTTCCTCACTTTACAGAAAAAAATTGTGAACCTGATGAGACTATCTCATATAAAAAAATTAATGTGTTATTATTTATCAGTAAATTTATTTTCAAACTATAGACAAACAAAAATGGGAAACCCAAATTGAATCTATCAAATAACAAAATTTTTATTTAATCATGCATTAATCCTTTCTTTATTTTCATATTCTATGTAAAAAACAATGATCCTGACTCAAAAACTTCAAATATAAATGATCTTCAGTATGAAATATGTCATCCCACATTGTTTTTGTTGTCCTACCCCAAAAGCTGATAAAACTAAAATAAATCGTATAGTTAATCTTAGATAACCATGGTTATCATGAAATAATTCTATCCTCATGTAGAAAAGTCCATTTGAGCAGAATGCATAGATCAGGAATAAAAAGATAATTATGTTTACCATACATATCTAATTGATCTCATCATGTCTATGACATTTTACTAATAAATGACCTTGTTCCTTGTTGTATGCATGAATAAAGATACTGATCCCTTCAATAATATCTCTATCTAAAAAAAATTCATCATCAAGTGACCATTCCCTCATGTGAATTGTGGATGCAACCCCCATAGGTTGAAAAATGAACTCACTTGACCGACAACATCTATGTTAGGTGGAAAAAACATTTTTATGGGAGTACCATCAACATAGTACAATCGCAACCCTCAATACTACTCATGAGGGTCAAAATGAATTGAAGTTGACGAGTCCACATCATCTAGGGGATGTTGTAGCTATGAGAGTGGCCCTTGTTTCCCTATCCAACTACATTGGGAGATTATGCCTGGGGCATAAAAATTACCACCTTCAATCCCTAATGAAGGGGGGATAAGGAGACAAATACATCACCCTTCCAGTTTTGTAGCTGTCGAGGAGGGCTCATGTCAACCAAATTAACCAAAACCATCCAATTAGTACCCATGAGTCACCTACTAAGGGTAACACCTGATAGACGCCACCTCTAACCCCAATGCATGGGAAACAGGGAAGACAGAATGGGGGAGGGAGATGCTTGATATCTAGGAGTGTTCTCAATACTCATTCATGCTGACTTTGTCTACCGATATATTCCAATAGAGATGAATAAGAATTCACATATCCCTACTCACTAGAAACAAGTATGTGGTAATATCTTTGTATTAAGCATGGGGGAGGTGCATATACCTACACCCATGCAAGAATTCCATCATAATATCATGGAGAAAGAAGGGGAATAGTAGTGGACCCACATCTCCACTTCAATTGAAGATGGATGATATAACATAGGGGAGACAAAATATTTGTAAAATTATCTCTCTATGAACACTTTTCTAAAATGACAGTACATCTTAGAAATAGCTGAATAAATCTAAAAAAATATTCCATAACTATTATAGATACATGTATAGGATCGTATTCATGTCCCTATAGACATGGTTGCATGACACATTGATCATTATGAATTACTGTTCACTCTAGAGAAATCACACATTCTTACTCCGATTTAAGAGGATTATCAACATGTTCTGTTAAGGGATGAGGCATCAGTCATGGATTATATTTCCATTCCAATAGGGGCTCACCAAGTGAGAGTGTCATATGAATTTTGGAAATGGGAAACTGCCTATCAAAAAATTATGAAGAAATTTACAAAAGCCTTCAATCATGATCATATCTCAGTTCTAGAATGTTATCACCAAGTTAGAGGGGAA
Organism: Viscum album; assembly: GCA_963277665.1. Taxonomy (NCBI): domain Eukaryota; kingdom Viridiplantae; phylum Streptophyta; class Magnoliopsida; order Santalales; family Viscaceae; genus Viscum; species Viscum album. The sequence continues at coordinate 882,494,035 of OY728132.1, forward strand.
AATTCCTATGGACATGCACATATTTATATTGAAGAAGGCTAGAAAAATAATCCAATGTCCTATGATCAAGTTATACCCCCATTTTGTGTGGGGATTACAATGTGAGAATTGAAACATACCTCAGGGAATCCTCATATTACTATTTGAAAATCTGTTTCACATATTCTAGTAGATCATGGAATCCAAGTGCATATTCCTACATTCTCGGATGAATGAATGAACCAACATCATTCTAAGAAAATACAATGGGAGGATCCTAACATCCCTCCCACTCAGGATGTCTATGAACATATTCCATTGGGGAATTAATATTCCGGGAATGCTCATATTCTTCCTCCTGCTGGGGTTTATCAAGTGAGAGCATCACATGGCTTGAGAAAGCACATATTTATACCAAGATAGACTAGTGTCATAATCCATAGAATTAGAGTCGGGATCATACTACCATTATGATTGAGTCTCACCATGTGTGAGTGATACATGTATCATAACTTGCTAATATTACTGTTAATAATGAGGAAGATCATTCGAATATTCTCAATGATTCTTTGTAGTCGGATCATGCTCCTGCAACACTGGATGATTACAAACATGTACCAAAAATCGTAATTAAGTAGGCTCATATCCCTACACAATTCCAAACTCTATGTCAGCATACTACCTTCATGACATTGGTTGTGACACATATACTTAATATTCAAAATCCATGTGTCCTCAAGATCAATCTAGAGATATAATAAATCTTCAAATGTCTATTAACTCTTCATCCATAGTAGAATATGATCATTACCATGATAACCCTCCTTGTCGTAGTGTCGAGTTGGACCGTAGGGACCTTTTTTTGACATGCATCGTCGTCAAACTCCCCAGAGTGATATCTCCCATTGAAAAATGAAATCATCTCATTTCATATAAAACACTACATATAGAGGTGCTCAAAACTCAGACACCATCATATATAGAGGTGCAAGAATCATCTTTGTCAGCCACATATATCTAACCATGAACATACTGTTTCTCTCCTATCAGGTCAGCATGTGATCCCAAGAACATTATTTTGTGTTGTTGACACATGAAGTTTTTTTGTTTAATGAAATTTAGGATTTCATTAACATATGGAGAGATTTAGAAAAAACAACCTTTCCATCATGTTCCATCCCCTCGCCACTTCTAACTATAAGGTCCCAAATGAGCCTAAAAAGGTGTTCATGCCTTATCTACCACAAAATATGTGGTCTACATATAAGTGAACAATTACATGACATATCCCCTATAAAGGATATGAGTATCACCATAATTTCTTCAACACACTCTATTTTTAGCTTGATTTGAATTCCTTTTCAATATCTTGGATCTTGGGAATGGAGTATAATGAAAAACTCTTAATTAGTGATTTCCAATTCACTATTCCATCTCTCCACTAATTGATTTCTAGATAATTTCAAGACATGTGTATCATAGGATGGGAGAAATATTGAGAATTTAACTTCACTATGTTCCCTTAACATTAGAACCCTTCATATATGGTATCCATTAATGTTATAGTGTAACGCACCGACCCCAGAAGATCAAAGCCGATGCATTATTACGTATCATTGGAATGGTCACAAATGAACATGTATTGAAAGGAAGATTGATTTATTATCCTTGGAAGTACTATATACATTCACAAGGTTTACATTATATCCTAAAATTGAAAACTACAACATCATTGTTTCCATAGACAACGCTGATATCCCATAGACTATCTGTGTAAGTCAGTCATAACATACATTATTGCATCTTGGGAAAAATAAAACATAGAAATGGGTGAGCTCAAATGATCAGTAAGGATAACAATATAGGTGAAACATTCATAAATAAGCATAAACATTTAAGGCAATGTATACCACTAAAGCAAAAGTCTTTTAAACATAAACTTCAGCATATTATGGAAAAGATAAAATCAAATAATTCCATTTACATATTCAAATGGATATTCTACTATTCGAATAATCACATTAAATATAAAGAGTAACTTTCATAATGATGGAATGCATAATGCCAAAATTTCATAACCACATAGTCAAGGCCTTATTCCAATACATTAAATAATATTTTCTCAAGGCCTTGTTCCAAGACACTAGATTGTGTCACGAGACCTACCGATGCATCAAGGAGCTATAGCGGGCTCCACCCGTCCCTTTTTATGTTCAATTCATTCCTCATATCAAAAGTTTGAAACATAATAAGAACATTCGTATTAAAACTAGGTTATGAAATGTCAATATTTTAACCACAAACCATTAATGGTATAAAAATAGCACATACACAGTCAAACATAACTTATTCAATTCAATATGGAAAATTTTGTTATAATAGATCAACCTCAATAGAGAATAATGAATGATATTGATATAGATGAAAATAATCATCAAAACTATTTGAGTAAAATATCCCCCTTTTTCATGAAAACATTTTAAAGTGTCACTATTTATCAAGAAGCTTTTTAAAATAGATTTTTTATTCCAAGTGTCCCATACCACCGTGAATCTTTTGAAAGGAATTTTATTTTTAAAACATTAATGTCCATATAAATAAATCCTTAAAACAATTTTTAAAACATAGACATTTATGAGAATGATTTAGAATAATAAATCATTAAAACATTTTAACATGATATTTTAGTTAGAGTTCATATTCAAAATAGAGACACTTGAATACAAATAATTGAGGTAATAAAAACATTATAATAACATGGGAATAAAGGGATTGATGATATACTATGTCAAAGTACATTATATACACCATATAAATGTTAATTGGCATATAACAACAAAGAAGACTCAATGGAATGTATATTGAGATTAAATATCTTATAAAGATTATATCCTTAGGTTAAGGATAAATCAACAAAATAAATATGTGTGAAAAATATAAATACACTCAATATTATTGGATATTAATTGTAAATAAATCATAGTAAATTCACACATATTCTTGTAAAAACAACACCAATGAATTGGATGTTTAAGTCAATAAATAGAGATTGATTTAAAATTTCTATTAGTAAGTTGATATCAATGACTTGAGAGTTTATCAATGGAGTGATTATGTGTATCAAAAGTATAGTCACATAAATGGGAGTGGAAATTACTAAAAAAATAATAAATAGTTACTCCACACATAATCATGGAGAAAAATAATCAATAATGTATATGTAAAGCCGAATGAGTTGAAATTGAAAATTGAAATTCCCTCACCAATTTGGTAACATACAAAACATACATCCCATGAAATATGGATCATAAGATGAAGATGTAATTACTAATAAATTAAAGCACATTACCCAAATAATAAAATCATTGGGCAGTGCATGCACCACACAAAAGTAAATAGTGGCAATATGTCATGAATCTCACGGAAATAGGAAGTGAGATCAAAAACCCTTACATTGTTGTAATCAATCGAGTCGCATGGAAAAAAGTTAATAACAACCAAATGAATCACCAAATACCATGAATATAAAGAGATTCATGAAAATATATATATCCAATTATAGTACATAATACACCACATTTATTAAATAAGTGGTGAATAATGGAAATCTCATGAAATTAAATCTGAGATAAGAAACCCCATACTATGTACGTTTCCTTGGTAGATGGTCGGATAACCTCCGGTATAATGTTGAAATAATTGTTATAAAATTATAAAAGAATCATATACATTAATATGATATCATATATGATCTTTTAATATTGCTTTGTTAATAATCTTTTAGTATTATCAACGTTTCAGGTGTTAAATGATTCGTTTTCCTTTATATGCTTTGTTTCCTAAGTTGTGTTGGTTATGAATAGGATGTATCTTATTGATATGCATAATTATATTAAGTATTTTAACATTATTTTTAATCATCTAATGAAAATTAGTCTTGAATGGATTACGATGGGGAATGAGTCTTATCGTGTTTATGGAGACGGTAATCCATACGTACACATGAGCGACAATATAATTATTTTGATATTAAAATAAATTATGATTGGATGGTATATCATATATATAGAATCATTATAATGTTATATTTATTATTTACATCAATAAAACCTCATTATTATGCCCTTAAAAATAATAAAAATGTAATGAATAACAATGACATCATGACATGGAGTCGGTAAGCCATACGTAGGCACGCAAGGTGACATGTAATTCAATAGATGGATAGAATAATGAATATGTTTGTACCATATTTATAATAATATAACAGTATATATAAGATACTGGATTTATTATTTTATAATGGAAACAACAAAGAATGAGGAAGTGGAAGAAGAAAGGAACTTGAAAGAGGTGATGAAATATTTACCTCTTCTTCGGGTTCTTATTTTTTGATTTGAACAAACAGGATTCTTAGGATGGATTTATGACTAAAGTAATGCCTCTAAAATGAAGGTAGGATAGTTGATAGGGTATTTGGGTTGAGTTATTCCAAGACAAAAGGCATTGAAGGTGTTAATTTGTGGGAAGGTGGAGTGCCCTTTTATAAGAGTGGTTAGGGGAACCTTAGGAAAAGCTAGAAATATTATTTTATAATAAAATCAGTTTCGGATTCTAATGGAAACAAAATGAATTATTTAAAGTCTATGGTGGGTATGGGTCTAAAAACACTTATACAATTGGTTTTAGACAGGTTTGGGTGACTATATTAACCTTATCTTTTAGATTTAACTCTTAGTTAAATAGTTTGACATTTACCATGTCTCTTTATAATTTTATATTATATGGTTAACAAACATACTATATATATCCTAGAAAACCCCAATTTATTAATTAATAATAATACTATCATTATCTATGACTTTTGGATAAACCTTAGATTTTTTAAAATATAATATCGATTAATAATATAATATTTGTTTTAAAAACTCTTTTATATTAAATTTGACACTATATGGTATTTTATTTTATTTAATTCATAAAAGCATTATTACTTATAAAATAATTCATATAACCAACCTTAACATGTCATATTAACCTATAAAATTATTATAATTCATAAAAAGTCTCAAATTACATTTATTTGGATGTTTATAATAAAAAGTATTATAATATTTCATTAATTAGTTAATTAATGCATCATCATTGTGTCATAAATAAATTAAATTATTTAATGTCTAAAAAATATAAATAAAATACCATTATATTGGAAATATTTTTAGATTTATAATGAATATTTATAATTAAATTTATCTTATATATGACCCTATATTAAAAATGGTTTTGTTATTATTATTTTAATTTAACAGTTTTAACACTTCTTTGAATTAAATAATAATAACTGTACTAATCTAATCCAATTGGACCTAAAGGATCATATTTAATTCCTAAGGTTTTTTTGGTCGAATTACACTTATACAATAGAATTTAGGCATGTTTTGGGGTAATAATAATATCATTTTTAACCTTAAATACAGTATTTATTTTTAACCATTGTAAATAAAAGTCAAAAGTTACAATTCGCCAAAAATTATTTTTATCTTATTGACACACATTTTACATACTGATATCAACCGTGTCTCTTGTATATTTGAAATTAAATTCACAGAAGTGGTAAAATTATGTTTTATTCAAATTTGAAAATGCTCATAGTAGGTGGGTAAAACACGGTTAAAAAGTTCAATAAAATTTTTATATATCTTAAATTATTAAAAACCGACTCCAATGTATTAAATTGATCATATGTTGTTATTATGTACTTATTTTGACCTAAAATAAATTTAAAAAAATAAATAATTATTTAAAAAAAATTCTGTTTTAAACTATAACTAAGGGTTTTTCACTATTCATAAAAAATTGACAGTTTTCAAAAAAACCAAAAATTCACCCTAAAAAAATTCGATATTCCAAATCCAAAAATCAAGTCCATTTTGAATGATAAAATTTATAAGTTCCCAAAATTTTTGTATTATTATATATAACGGCTAGTTTTATTGGTCGCGGTGTCTTAGAATCTTGAAGTTGCATACAAGGCAATCTATTAAATTATTCAAAGGGAAACGTACTGTGGAAGCATCAGGTGTTGCATTATTCACTTCATTTAGAAATTTAGTCCTCAAAATTTTTAATATTGGGCTTTGGAACATAGTTGAATGTCCCAAATAGGAAAAATATTCAATAAAACTATCACTTTAAAAGAAATAAAGGGAAGTATAAAGGTCACACGACATAACCCATACTAGGATTCTATGTAGATAAACATGGATATGGATGATAAACTAAGTGTCATGTTCTGATGAAGAGGGATAGAAAACATGACCATGAGAAAGTTAACAACAATAAAGCCACAAACATGTGATTGGACAAATGGTCTTTAGTGTCCCAGTTGGAAAATTAAGAGGATAATGTTTTTCTTTGTTTTAAGTTTCATTTCATAAAGATGAGGAATTTATTTATGATATTGACTAAGCACATAAAAGGGAATACTAAATTTTTATGTAGAGTTTCATTCATTAATAAATTTATACCACTAACTCAATTTTTTAAACGATGAGTATTCTAGTTAACTTGGTCACACCGAATGAGATAGAATCAAATTCTATAGAATCAGATGATCCACATTGGATAATCTATATATTTACATGGTCATTAGAGACTTATCAAAACCAAAACAGTTGGTACAAGATCAGATGATCCCCCAAAAGGATATTCCTTTAGATAAAGAAACACTAATCTTAAATTCTAAAATTAAACCAATAATACCCCAATGATAAATAAATTCCATTCAATAAGAAATTTTATATAAAATCCTTCAATATAATCCAAACTAATATTGAAACCCAAAACCTAGAATAATCTGGTTATGTAGTCTTCCACATTAAATTATATCTCCAAATGACAGCAACAACTCTTAATGTCATATAATTAAAAGTAATTAACCTAATAACATATTCTGCAATATAGGTTAATAATTTCCATAAATAACCCAAAATCAATAAAAATTCCCAAAAAACAAAGATACAAATCCACCATTACTCCTCAAATGAAATCCCAGAGTATACTATTTTCCTTATGCATAATCTGTTCCCAATAGAGCGAATGTCTTCAAAAATAACATTTATCACTTAATCACCAAATCATTTTCCAATACTAAGGGAATCCATTTGATAAGGCATAGCCTCCCAAATCTACTTATTATTGATCCATAAAATCATTTAGAGAATATCATGACACCATATTTTCAATTTGAAAAACCATAGGATTAACCAAGTTAATTTATTGTCATCATATATTAAAATCATTCAAATCAGTTTGTAATTAAAATGTAAATAATCCTAAGCATATCCCCCAGGAGTATCATACTACGGAGTGCAGCAAAGCCTGTTGTCGTGCACCAGTTCCTGTTCGAGTCTAGCTTAAAGCAGTGTTTTTTGGGTTTTACCCCAATGTACATCTGTGACAGAGCCACCTCTATTTACTCGTATCGAGATAGGGATGTATTGTTTGGAAAAATCACAGAATATCTAAAATATCAGAATTTTAGGAAGTTCTTCTATACTAATCCTAAAAGTATATATTAGGGATATGTGCTCTAATCAGAGTATATCTAAATCTAGTTTCCATGGTTTTTACTAAACTTCCTCTGATACAAACTGAAACACCCCGACCTAAAAAGTCCAGAGTCAGTGCATTATTATGTATCATTGGAATGATGACAAAATATCAAGTATTGATAGGCCGATTAGATTAGTAGCCTTAGAAGTACTAGATACATTCATAAGGTTTACATTACAACGTAAAATGGAAAACAACAACAACATTATTTCCATAGACAACACTGAGATCCCATAGAATATCCCAGAAGTTTTGTCATAATATACTTCATTTTATCCTAGAAAAAATATAACATAGAATGGGAAGAGCTAAGTTGCTCATTAAGGATAACAATATAGCGGAAACATTCATAAAAAAGAATAAATATTTAAGGCAATGTATAATACTAAAACGAAAGCCTTTTAAACATGAACTTCTGCATATTATGGAAATGATTAAATAAAATAATTACATTTACATATTCAAATGGATATTCTACTAGTTGAATAATCACATGTAATATCAATATCCACTTTCATAATGATGGAATGCATAATTACAGACTTTCATAACAACATAGTCAAGGCCTTGAGCCATGACTATAAAAATGATTTTGTCAAGGCCTTGTTCCAAGACACTAGTTTTCCTCATGAGACATATCGATGCATCATGGATCTATAGCGGGCTCCACCCATCACTTACTAAGTCCAATGCATTTCTCATATGAAAATTGTGAAACATAATCTGAACATTCGTATTAAAATTAGCATACAAAATGTCAATATTCTAACCACAAACAATGAATGGTATAAAAACAGCACATCCACAGTTAAACATAACTCATTCAATACAATATAGAAAATTGTATTATAATAGATCAACATCAATATAGGGTAATGAAATATGTTGACATAGATGAAAACAATCATCAAAACTATTTGAGATAAATATCCCCCTGTTTCATGGAAATATTTAAATGTCTCACTAATTTTCAAGAAGCTGTTTAAAATAGAATTTTGAATCAAATTGTCCCATACCACTTTGAAACTTTTACAAGGAATTTTAGTTTCAAAACATTAATTTACATATAAATAAATCCTTAAAACCATTTTTTAAACATTGAAATTAATGAGAAATATTTAGAATAATAAATCTTTAAAACATTTTATAATAATATTTTAGTTAGAGTTCCCAACCAAAAGAGAGAGACTTGAATACAAATAATTGAGGTAATAAAAATATTATAATATCATTGGAATAAATGTATTCATGATATAATATGTTAATGTACATTATATACACTCTATAAAAATGAATTGGCGTATAACAACAAAGAAGTCTCAATGTAATTTAAATTGAGATGAAATCTCTTATAAAGACTTTATCCTAAGGTTAAGGATAAATAAATGACATAATTATGTGTGAAAAATATAAATACACTAAATATTATTGGATATTCAGTGTAAATTAATTATAGTACATTCACACATATTCTTGTAAAAACAATACCAACGAATTGGATGTTTAAGACAATAAATGGAGATTGAGTTAAGATTACTCTTATCATGTTCATATCGATGACATGAGAATTTATCAATTGAGTGATTATGTGTATCAAAAATATATCCACATAAAGGGGAGTTTAAATTACTACTCAAATAATAAATAGTGAGTCCACACATAATCATGGAGTAAAATAATCAATGAAGTATGCGTAAAGCTGAATGAGTTGAAATTAAAATTTGAAATTCCCTTACCAATTTGGTAACTTACGAAACATACATCCGATGAAATATGGATCATAAAATTAAGATGTAATTACCAATAAATTAATGTATATTATACTAATAATAGAATCGTTGGGTAGTACATACACCACACAAAAGTAAATAGTGGCAATATGGCATGAATCTCACTGAAATTGGAAGTGAGATGAAAACCCTTACTTTGTTATAATCAATAGAGTCGTATGGTAAAAAGTTAATAACAACAAATTGAATCATAGAATACCATGAATATAAAGAGAATAATTATAATATATAAATAAAATGATATTACACAATACACTACATTTAAAAAATAAGTGCTGAAAAATGGAAATCTCACGGAATTAAAAGTGCGACAAGAAAACCTTTACTTTGTACTTATCCATGGTAGAGGGTCAGTTAAATTCATTTATAATGGTGAAATAATTGTTATTAAATTATAAAAGAATAATATAAATTAATATATTATCATATAAGATCTTTTCATATTTCTTTATTAATTATATTTTAGTATTATCATAATTTCAGGTGTTAACTGATTCGTTTTCCTTTTTATGATTTGTTTCGCAAGTAGTGTTTGATATGAATAGGATTTATATTACTCATATTCATAATGATATTCAGTCTTTAAACATTATTTTTAATCATCTATTGAAAATTATTCTTCAATGGATTGCGATGGGGAATGAATCTTATCACGTTCATATAGACGGTAATCTGTACGTACGCACGAGGGACAATATCATTATTTTGATATTTAAATAAACTATAATTGGATGGAATACCATATATAAAGAATTATTATCGTGTTATATTTATTATTAATATCAATTACACATAATTAGTATACCCATCCAAATAATAATGTATTGAATAACAATTACACCACGCCGTGGAGACGGTAAGTCGTACGTACACACATATGGTGACACGTCATTCAAAGGATTGATAAGATAATTAATATAGTTTTACTATATTTATAATAACATCAATTTATATAGAATATACTGGAGTTATTATTTTATAATTGTAACAACAAAGAAATATAATGTGGAAGATGAATGGAACTGGAATGAGGTGATGAAATATTTACCTCTTCTTTGGGTTCTTCCTTATGATTTGATCAAAATGGCTCCTTAGAATGGCTTTCTGACTAAATGAAGGACTCTATGATGAAGGGAGGACATTTAATAGGGTATTTTGGTAGAGTTTGGCCGAGCCAAAAGGTTCAGAATGTGTAAGTTTAGGGATGGTGGAGTGCCCGTTTATAAAAGGGGTGAGGGGCACCTTAGGAAAAGCTAGAAATACTATTTTATAATAAAATCATTTCGGTTTCTAATGGCACTAAAATGAATTATTTAAAGAATAAGGTTGTTATGGGTCAAAAAAACTCATCTAATATGTTTTAGATAGGTTTTGGTCACTATATTAACCTTATCTTCTTGATTTAACTATTCGTTAAATAGATTGATATTTACCATGTCTCTTTGTATTTTTATATTAAATGGTTAATAAACATACTATATACTTCCAAGAGAACCCCAAGTGGTTAATTAATTATAATCATATCATTATATATGTCTTTTGGAATATCCTTATATTTTTAGGAATATAATATCAATTAATAATATAATATTTGTTTTAAAAACTCTTTTATGTCAATTTTGACACTATTTGGTATTTTGTTTTCGATAAATTCATAACAACATTATTATTTCGAAAAAAATTCATATAACTGACCCAAAAATGTCATATTAACCTATAAAATTAGTGTAATTTATAAAAAGTTTCAAATTACATTTATTTGGATATTTATAATATCAATTATTTTAATATTTCATTAATTTGGTGATTACTGCATCATCATTGTTTCATAAATAAATTAAATTATTTAATTTCTAAAAAATATAAATAAAATAAAATTATGTTGGAAGTCATTTTATCTTTATAATTAAAATTTATTATCCAATTAATCATTTCTAAAACCCTATATTTAAAATGGTTTATTTTTTATGCTTTGTATTTACCACTTTACTTTTCTTTGAATTAAATAATAATATATTTCTGAATCTAATCAAAGTGGACCGAAAAGATCATTTTTTATTTATATGGTTGTTTTTGGTCGAATTATACTGATTCAATAGAATTAGGAAATGTGTTGTGGGAATAATAATATCATTTTTTATTAATTACCCTTTCTACTTTTAAACGTAGTAAATAAAAGTCAACAGTTACTATTAACCAAAAATTATTTTTAGCCTATTGAACAAAATTTCACTTACTGATATCAACCATGTCTCTCGAATTTTTGAAATTCAATTAATTGTAGATTTAAAATTATGTTTTATTCAAATTTGCAAATGCTTATAGTAGGGGGGTTGAACACGGTTAAAAAGTTAAATATAATTTATTTATATATATATATATAATTATTAAAAGCTGACTCCAATAAATTACATTGAAATTATATAGGTATTATGTATCTATTTTGACCAAAAATAAATATAAATAAAATAAATAATTATTTAAATAAAAAATTTGTTTTCAACTATAACTCAGTGTTTTTCACTATTCATCAAAAATTGAATGTTTTCGGAAAAATAAAAAAAACACCCTAAGATAATTTCGATATGACAAATCCAAAAATGAAGTCCATTTTTAATGATAAAAGTTATAAAATTCAAAAAATTCAGTACTACTATTCATAACGTTTTGTTTGATTGGTCGCGCTGTGTTAGAATCTCGAAGTGGCATACAATGCATGCTATTAGATTATTCAAAGGGAAATGTACCGTGGAAGCTTCAGGTTTTACATTCTTCCCTCCATTTGGAAATTGCGTCCTCACAATTATTAATATTGGGCTTGGGAACATAATTGAAAGTCACAAATTAGAAAAAGATTCAATAAAACTATCAATTTTAAAGAAAGAAAGAGAAGTTCAAAGGTCACATGAGATAACCCAAAATAAGATTCCATGTAGAAAAACATTGATATGGATGATAAACTAAGTGTCAAGTTCTGATAGAGAGGGATAAAAAACATGATCAAGAAAAAGATAACAACATGAAAACCACAAACTTGTGATGGGAAAAATGGTCTTTGGTTTCCTAGTAGGAAAAGTAAATGGACAGTGTATTTCTTTTTTTTTAGTTTCATTTCATAAAGATGTGGAATTTATTTATGATATTGACTAAGAACATAAAGAGAAATACTTACGTTTTTTGTAGAGTTTCATTCATTAATAAATTTCTACCACTAACTTAATTTCTTAAATGATGAGTATTCAAGATGACTTGGTCACACTGAAATAGATATAATAAACATCTATAGAATCACATGATCCACATAGGATAAATTATATATTTACCTTGTCTTTAGAGATTAATCAAAACCAAAATAGTTAGCACAAGATCAAATTATCCCCTAAAAGGATATTCCTCTAGAAAAAGAAACACTAATCTAAATTTCTATAATTATACCTACAATACAACATAGATAAATAAATACCATTAAATAAACAATGGTCATAAAAATCCTTCAATATTATCCAAACTAATATTGAAACCCAAAACATAGAAGAATTTGGTTATGTAGTCTTCCACGTTAAATTATATCTCAAAATGACATCAACAACTCTTAAAGTCATATACTTAAATGTAATTAACCTAATCACATAATCTCTATTATATGTTAATCATTTCCATAAATAACTCAAATCACTATAAATTCAAAATAAAAATTTAGATAAAAATCCACCATTACTCAAATGAAATCCCATAGTATTCTATTTTACATAGGCATATAGTGTTCCCAATATAGCGAACTTCTTCCAAAATAAAATTTATCACTTAATCACCAAATCATTTTCCAATACTAAGGGTATTCATTTGATAAGACATAAGATCCAAAATCAACTAATTATTGATCCATAAAATCATTTTGAAAATATCATGACATGATATTTTCAATTTGAAACACCTTAAGATTGACCAACGTCATTTATTCTCATCTTATATTAAAATCATTAAAATCAGTTTGTAATTAAAAATGTAAATTATCCTAATAATATCCCTCGGGAGTTTCATAACCATGAGTGCAGCAAGGCCCGTTGTCGTGCACTAGTTCCCGTTCGAGTCTAGCTCAAAGTGTTGTTTTCGGGTTTTACCCTTAGGTTCATCTATGCCAGAGCCGCCTCTACCTTCTCGTATCGAGACAAGGATGTATTGTATGGAAAACTCAAAAATATCTATAATACCAAAATTTTTGGAAGTTCTTCTATACTAATCCTCAAAGTCTATCTTAGGGATATGTGCTTTAATTAGAGGTTATCTAAATCTAGTTTCCACGGTTTGTACTAAACATTCTCTGATACCAACTGTGATGCCCTGACCCCAGAAGCCCAGAGTCGGTGCATTATTACGTATCTTTGGTATGATCACAAATGATCATTTCTCGAATGATCGATTAGTTTAGTATCCTTGGAAGTACTAGATACATTCATAAGGTTTACATTAAATCATAAAATGGAAAACAACAACAACACTGTTTCCATAGACAACACTGAGATCCCATAGACTATCCCAATAGTTTAGTCATAGTATACTTCTTCACATCCTGGAAAAAATAAAACATATAAATAGGTGTGCATAGACACTCAGTAAAGATAACAATATATTAGAAACATTCATAAATATGAATAAAACTTTTAAGAAATGTATAAGACTAAAACAAAAGCCTTATAAACTTGAACATCAGCGTATTATGGAAAAGATAAAATAAAGTAATTACATTTACTTATTCACATTGATATTATACTAGTAGAATAATCAGATGCAATATCAATAACCACTTTTATAATGATGGAATGCATAATGTAGGACTTTCACAACCACATAGTCAAGGCATTGTGCCATGACTACAAATAAGATTTTGTCAAGGCCTTGTGCCAAAACACTAGTTTGTCTAATGAGACCTACCAACGCATATATGATCTATACTGGGCTCCACCCATCACTTAATATTTCCAATGAATTCCTCATATGAAACGTTGAAACATAATCTGAAAATTCGTATTAAAACCAGAATACGAAATGTCAATATTTTAACCACAAACCATGAATGGTATAAAAATAGCACATCCACAATTAAACATATCTCATTAAATACACTATGGAAAATTGTATTATAATAGATCAAACTCAATAGAGAATAATTAATGATTCTGACATAGATAAAAATAATCATCAAAACTATATGAGAGAAATATACCCCTTTTTCTTGAAAACATTTATATGTCTCACTATTTATAAAAAAGCCGTATAATATAGATTTCTGAATCAATGTCTCCCATACCACTTTGATACTTTTAAATGGAATTTTTGTTTTAATACTTTAATGTCCATATATATAAATCCTTAAAACTATTTTTAAAACATGGATATTAATGAGAAAGATTTAGAATAATAAATCATTAAAACATTTTAAAATGATATTTAAGTTATATTTCCATACAAAAAGAGAGACACATTAATAAAAATAATTGAGGTAATAAAATATTATAATATCATGGGAATAAAGGGATTCGTGATATACTATGTCAAAGTACATTATATACACCATATAAAAGAGAATTGGCATATAACAACAACAAATTATCAATGGAATGTAAATTGATATGAAATCACTTATAGAGACCATATCCTTAGTTTAAGGATAAATCAATGACATAATAATGTGTGAAAAATATTAATACACTCAATATTATTAGATATTCATTGTAAATCTATAAGGACCCGGCCTTAAACCTTATATAATATTTAATTAAATGATTAATTCACATTGAGAATCTTTTCATGGTTTAGAGTTTTAGAGAATTAGGACGTGACTATTACATCTCAAAATATTACAAAGTAGACACTTCTACTAAGTTTCCATAAAATAAATACTCTTAAAAAGAAACATGTCTAGTTCCATGTTTTAGATAGCATGACTTTCCCTTGATCCCATCCTTGACTCTATTCCACATTAAATCCCGTGAAAAACATTTCAAAAAAACTTGGGGTGAGAATAAAAAGCTCAGTAAGGGATACACAAAGAATGAAAACTGTTTGTTTTTCAAAACAACAAGTAAAACATGTATACTTTATCAAATCAATACCTTTCACCTTTATGAAGTAGTAAAAAATATTTTCACTGAATAAATGATCATTACATACCCTTTTGTAACCAAAAGATTTCCATAAAACCCATATAAAGAACACATAACATATAAAGGTAACTTGGGACATAAACATACTTAAATGGAATAACCATACAGTCGACTTCCACACATACTTAATGGAATAGTCATACGGCTGACTTCCATACCCAATGCATTGGAGGTTATAACGTAACCACCCATCCTGGTATTCACGGCACCACCCGTTATATGGTTTATCACGTAACCACCCATAAAATGTCCAAGTACCATCATTATACATAAAATATTGAAAATATAAACATTTCAATAACAACATTTCATTTGCAATCACAATAAGTAATTCCAAGATATTGAATTAATCAATCCATTTCCAAAAATCATTTAAAAGATATTTTTGAATCAAAGTGTCTCGTACCACTTTGAAGATTTTAATGGAATTATAATTTTAAAACATTAATGTCAATATAAATAAATAATTAAAACCATTTTGAGAACGTGGAAATTAAAGATAATGATTTAGAATAATGAATCTTTAAAACATTTAAAACGATATTGTTGTTAAAGAGTGTTTAACAAAATGAGAGACTATTGAATACAAATATTTGCAGAATAACATTTAATCCGAACATTATAATATCTTGTTAATAAAGGTATTCATGATATAATATGTCAAAGGACAGTATAAACACCATATAAGAGTGAATTGGTTCATAACAACAATGAAGTCTTAATGGAAATTTAAATTTAGATGAAATCCATTATAAAGTGGTATCCTTAAATTAAGGATAAATCTATCACATAATTATGTGTGAGAAATATAAATACACCCAATATAAGTGGATATTAAGTGTGAAACAATAATAGGTCAATCACACATATTAATAGGATGACATTTTCAAGAAGTACAAGTTGAACCCAATGAAATCGAAATTGGGTTAAGACGTTCCATTGTAAAAATTCGACAGCCTAACGGCGTCACTTCAAAATTTAGAAAATTATTCGATGATAGAGTGAATGGTATCTCATCACTTGGACATAATCTTTAAATAAATATTTATATATAAGAACATATCCCAATATAATAATATGTAAATTAAAATACATAACAAAAGAAGTCTTTTAAAAAGAGGAGGGTGAAAGGTCCCCTTACCGATTTGGGTAACTTTCGAAATGTACACCCCATTGAAGAAGGGTCATATAATGAATATGTAAATACCCATATATGAAATTATATTACAAAAAGAGTATCATAATGGTCAGTACATACACCACTCAGTGGAAAATGTGGAAAATGTAGCATAAATCTCACGGGAATAAAAGTGAGAAGAAAAATCCCTTACGAAAACTCGGCAGCCTAACGGCGCCACTTAAAACTTCCAAAAATGTATTTATGAGACCAAATAGGGTATCTAAATATATTAACATAAAAATTAAAGTACTAGGAATATAAAATAAAATCACCAAACATAATAAAGATGAGCTTAAAATAAATGACATAAAAGAGAGTACTTTAAAAGAACGAGAGAGGTTGGATCCATTACCTCAAGTCTGACCTGTCTTGTTCGTTACTTTATATTACTGAATATCAAACATTGGTCAATTTATAATTTATTAAGGAACTCTTTTAATGAATATTATTCAGTTCATATCACATATTATAATGATATAACAATTGGTTAATAATGTGAGTTCATATCAGACGTTTTTGTCGATGTTTGGTACATGAGTAAAAAATGAACTTGTTTGAAAATGATTGTCCATGTAGTTAAAAGTAAATCATCTCCAGAATAGTATTAATGATTTAAATAAAATATATATCCAGTAAATATCAATTTTATACTACTCTATAACATTTGGAGATAAAAATAAATGAAATGCACCGTTAATGGAGACGGTAGGCCATACGTACGCATGAACACTACTTTCATTTCTTTGTCACATTAATCGAATTAAAAATAATTGAGAGATATATATATTATAATTCCAGTATAATATATATGTTATACAGGTCACATATGTTCATTAATTTAATTATTTATACATTCCATGTATTTCATGAACGAGTCACATCATTTGGGGGCGGTAGTCAACACTTCCTCGTATGAAATTTTCGCATTTGCACAACATGAAAAGCATAAAGGCATGTTTGAAATATAAAATTCAGAAGAATATAGAAAACATAAATACCATATATATCATATATATAATATATTTACATCATAATGGCCACCATTAAAGGTGTTAAAAGAAGATTGAACAATCATCGTTTCGTGAGGCGGAAATTCGCCAACCACAGAAATAGTATGTTCTTTAACCATTAGTCAAAGGTGTGTGTAAGTGTAGCTAGAATAATTCACATAACTAAATCCTAGTATATTTATGTTACTGGTGTTGTTACAAAATAAAGTAATAAAAAGAGTTTAGAGTGTTGGAGAAGCAAAATAAAACAAAAGAACACAAGTGAAGACATTACATTAAAATTAGGTAACTCTTCTGGATTTGACTTCAAATTCTTCCTTGGAAAGGATTATTCCCAAAGGTGAGGATTAAATGATGAATATAGGGATGTGGAGAGATTAAATGGTCAGGTTTTGGCCGAGACAAAGTCTTGAAAGGTGTGGGTAAGGTGGTAGAGGTGGGGGCCTTTTATAAGAGGAGAGGAGGGGCATGGTTGGAACGTTATAAAAGATTACATTATTATAAAATGATTTTAGGATTTTAATGGTCCCAAAAGGATATATTTCGAGGATAAGGCTGTAAGGTTTCTAAATCCACCCATAAAATAGGTTTTTAACAAGTTTTGTTCTTAGATTTTACATTATCTTTTCATTTTATTTAAATTGTTAAATAGTGATGTAATCGCTGCATCATCATGGTGTCGTAAATAATTTAATTTATTTAATTTCTAAAAATTATAAAAAAATTATCATGATGTAGGAAATAGTTTTATCATTCTAATTAATATGTATAGTAAAAAATATGACTTGTATAACCCCATTTTAAAATTGTTTTAGTAAAATAACTCATGTTTGTGACATTTTTACTTTAACATTAAATAAAATGTTATTGATGTCATTTTCCTACCAATGTGGATCCATGGGGTCCCCATGTTGACCCATGGATTTTCAGGGTCTTCAATCACACATCCAATAAGTTAAAGACATGTGTGATGTTCATTTCATATTATTAAAACATTATTTTTACCTTAAATTACACCAATTACCTCTAATCGCGATTAAAACATAAAAGTTACTATTCACCAAAAAAATTTATTTCAATCCCATTGAACCACATATTACTTATTAATGACAACCATGTATGTCGGATTGTTGAAATTCAAAACATAGAGGTGGTAAAATTTCATTTAAATGAAAAATCAGTTTTTTATGTACCACTTAGTGTTTTCATTTTTCATCAATAATTGAAATTTTTCAGGAAAATACCAAAACTTCACCATAAGCTATATTTGATATACCAAATTCAAAAATGATGTCTATTTTACAAAATTCAAAACTGTAAAACCTCGAGCTTCCATGATACACTTCTCATTCAATAATGCAATAGCTTGCATTGTACGCAACTTTGAGTTTTAACACACCGCAACTAATCAAAGTAGCCATTATGAATAGTAATACCTACTTTTTAAAATTATAGAAATTTTATATTTCAAAATGGAATTCATTTTTGTATTCGTAATATCGAAATTATCCAAAGTTGAATTTTTTGTAATTTTCTGAGAACATCCAATTTTTATGAATAGTGAAAAATACTTTAAAACAACTTTTTTAATCAAAGTATTTTATAGTGATAAATTATATTATTGAGTGGTTTTAAAGTATAATTAGTATATATTTTTACTATTTTATCCAATTCTGGTCATTAGAATTAATTTTACTTTAAAATTGGACATAAACAATTGTCAATCTTTTGATATAAATTGTTTCATAAAAACATGCTATTTGTTGTTACAGCGGGAATTAATTATAAAATAAATTAATGAAACTTATATTTTTGGAATTTTGTAAAATAGACATCATTTTTTAAATCGGAATATCAATTATATCTTATGGTGAAATTTTGGCATTGTTCTGAAAAACTTCAATTTTTGATGAATAGTGAAACCACTAAGTGGTAGTTAAATAACTGATTTTTCGTTAAAATGAAATATTACCACCTCTGTGATTTGATTTTCAAAAATCCGATATACATGGTTTTCATTAAGATGTAAAATGTGGTTCAATGAGATTAAAATAATTTTTGGTGAATAGTAACTTTTAAGTTCTTAATCGCGATTAGAGGTAATTAGTGTAGTTTAAGGTAAAAATAATGTTTTAATAATATGAGATGAGCTTGAAACATGTCCTACCCTCATTTGATGTGCCATGGCCGACCAATAAAATCCATGGGTCAACTTGGGGACCCCATGGAGCCACTTTAGTTGGAAAATGACATAAATACCTTTTATTTAATGTTAAAGTAAAAAATGACACAAACATGAAATGTTTTACTAAAAAAAATTTTACATGGGGTTATACAAGTCATATTTTTGACTATAAATAGTCATTGGAAATCTAAAAATATTTCCTACATCATAGTATTTTTTTATAATTTTTAGACATTACATAAATTAAATTATTTATGACATCATTATGATGCAGCGATGACCTCATTATTTAACGATTTTAATAAAATGAAAAGACAATATACAATCCAAGGCTTACACTTGTCCAATGACTATTGGATGGGTATATTTCGAACCCTTATTACCTTATCCACGAATTATATTAGTGTGGGACCTTTAGAATCCGAAAAACATTGTATAATAATGTAAAATTTCCTTACATTACAAGAGTGCCCCTCCTCTCCTCTTATAAAAGGCCCCCACCTCTACCACCTCATTAATACTTTCAAGCCATTTGGCTCGGCCAACCTCTGCCCAAATACTCTCCCAACATCCCCCTCTTACTCCTAGATGCCTCACATTGGACAGAACACTTCCCAAGGAAGCCTATGGCTCAAATCAAAAAGAGTTACCCGATTTTGAGGTAATGTCTTCTCTAATTTGTTTTGTTTTATTTTTCTTCTCCAACCCCCTAAACTCTTTTTAATCATTTATTTTGTAACAACACTAGTATCCTCAATATACTAGGATGTTTTTATAAGAAGTATTTCAGCTAAACTTACACACACCTACATCTAATGGATAAAGAACATACGGTTTTTGTGGATGACAAATTTCTGCCTCACGAAATGATGATTGTTCAACACTCATATAACACCTTCAAAGGTGGCCATTAAGATGTCACTATATTTATATATGATATATAATATGTATATGTTTTACTTATGCTTCTGTATTTCTCATTTATGGCATACTTTATTATTTCCATTATGGGTAAACGCGATAATTTCATTTTAGGAAGTGCGGACTATCGCCCCCTCAAAGTGATTTGAATCGTTAATGCCATATGTGGGATGTATAAAGGATGGAGTAAATGGTATTATACACTATATTATACTGTAATTATATTATACATTTATATCATTATTATTTCATTCCATTAAATACGAAATAGAAATGAAAGTAGCGTTCATGGGTACGTACGGCTTACCGACTCCATGAACGGTGCATTTCATTTATTACCTCTAAATGTTACGTAATATTATAAATGAATGTATATACTGGATATATATGATATATATGACATATAAATCATGAATATAATTCTGGAGATAATGGATATTCTACCACATAAACAACTTGTAATTATAAGACGTTTATTGTTGACTCAAGTACCAAAGATAGACAAAACGACCGTTATTAACTTAAATAATTACATAATGTTCATATCATTGTATTAAGTGATATAAAAAGGATAATGAAATTGAAAATGGTTCTTAATAAGGTATATATTAACTCTAGTTTATTATTTAGGAGGTTAAAGAACGGTTGAGTCAAGTCAGACACGAGGTAAGGGAACTTCTTAACCCAATTTCTATTCTTTGGGTTAATCTCCTACTTTCAAATTATGTCATGATATAATTATGTCCTATCTTGTATTTTTACATTATTTATGTGTAATTATAGTGAATACACATTATAGATGTACTTTATTTAAAAAAATTATCTTTTTAAGGAGTTCGTCTCAATCCACTTTCATTGAGGCATATTTGGTTTTATACACAACTTTCTTTTATACCGTGTATAAACCCCTTTGACTTTTACGTTTATTCAAAAGGAATCTTTTTTATATGAAGCGTTTTTCTAAACGAAAAAATGGAATGTTTTTCATTCCTTACTTATGTGGCGACAAGGACTTCTCCGCTGCCGTGACCATTATTTGAGTTTCGGCGTCCTCTACAAGCCATCATTTTTTAAATGAAAAATAAATACAATGTTTTAACTTTCTTTTATTTTGGTAATGAAAATGGTTTTGAAAGAATTTTTATTATATCAATATGTTGTATTGATATCTTGTGATTGAAATGTGGAAATTTTATGTTTCCTTTATGCATGTTTTTTGTGATACGATTATGTTATGGTTTATGATATGTTTAAACCTATTCATATGAGGAATGTATTGGACTTAATAAGTGACGGGTGGAGCCCGCTATAGCTCCTCGATGCATCGGTAGGTCTCATGAGACAACTAAACGTGGAATTGGCCGAGGCCCTTTCCCAATTTGATTTATGGTTTTGGCTGAGGCCTTAATCATTTTAGACGTCTAGGCCGAGGCCTGGACAAAATGTTTCAGAATGTCTAGCATTATACATTCCCTCATTATGAAAGTGGTTGTTGATATTGAATGTGATTATTCGACCAGTAGAATATCCATGTGAAGAAGTTAATGGAATTATCTCATTTTACTTTTACCATATTATGTTGATGTTCAAGTTTAAAAGCTTTTGTTTTAGTTATACATTGCCTTAAATTTTTATGTTTATTTACGAAAGCTTCCTCAATATTGTTATCCATACTGAGAATCTGAGCTCACCCCTTTCAATGTTTTAATATTTTCCAGGATGTGAAGAAGTATTTTATGAATGACCTTCAGGGATAGTCAGAAGAGGATATGAGGGTGGACTATGAATACTTTGTTATTAGTTTTTCACATTATGATGTAATGTAACATTTATGAATGTATCTAGTGTTTCCAAGGCTACTAAACTAATCGGTCTTTCGAGACTTGATCTTTTGTGATCATGCCAATGTTACGAAGTAATGCACTGACTCTGGGAAGCTAGGGTTGGGGCGTTACAGTTTGTATCAGAGGCAGTTTAGTACTAACCAAGGAAGCTAGATTTAGATAAACTCTAATTAGAGCACATAGCCCGAAGATAGACTTTGAGGATTAGTATAGAAGAACTTCCTAGAATTTTGGTATTGTAGAGATGTTGTGAGTTTTCCGAGCAATACATCCCTGTCTAGATACGAGTAGGTAGAGGCGGCTCTGGCACAGATGTACCTAGGCGTAAAACCCGAAAACACCGCTTTGAGCTAGAATCGAATGGGAAATGGTTCCTGACAACGGGCCGTGCTGCACTCTTGGTTACGACACTCCCGGGGGATATGCTTAGGATAATTCTCATTTTCTTTACAAACCACTCTGAAGGGTTATGAGTATATGCTTCCTCAAAGAAAACATTTTTATGGATTATATCCGTAAATAGTTCAATTTTTGTTAAGTATCATACAAGTATAGAATTATGTATTTTGATTCATAAACTAATATAGTTTATGCCATTGTTTAGAAATGGCACCTAGTAGAAGGAATGGAAACCGTATCAATGTACGCAATCCGTGCAAGGATTTCCCTCCTGCTCAAGATAATTATTGTGGAGCTGGAGATATAACTGGTGCTGATCAACTTATTACCATACTGGGACAACTCACTCAGGTAATGAATAATAACCTTACTCGTATGGATCACCCTGATCCACAACGTGGAGGATCAATGTTAGACCGCTTCATGAGGCAACAACCACCAACATCTAATGGGGGTACAAATCCATTAGTAGCTGAGCAATGGATAAACACCGTAGAGAAGGTATTCCACGCCTTGGGGAGTAGCGAAAGGGAGAAGGTTATCATGGCAGTTTACCGCCTCACTGGTGATGCTGATCAATGGTGGTCATTGATTCAAAACACAAAGGAAGATGATGACACATCGAATATGGAATGTAGGGAGTTCAAAGAGCTTTTCCTAGAAAAATACTATCCTCGTGACCATCAAGCAGATATGGAAAGACAATTTTTGAGTCTGAGACAAAAGGAGGATGAGAATGTCGCAAAGTATTAGGCCAACATTACAAGGTTAGGGAGGTATGCTGCAGATTATATACGTAACCCAAGAGGTAAGATTGATCGTTTCTTTTATGGGTTAAAACCATTTCTTTGTCGAGCTTTAGTATCACAATCATTCTCAACATACGAAGATATTGTCTCATGTGATATCAAGACAGAAAATGAGTTCTCTAAGTCTTATGACAACAAAGTAAAGCAAGAGAAGAAGAGAACGGTGGAACAAGAGACAGATAAAGGGAAAAAGGGAAAGAAGGATTTTCCATTATGTGATAATTGTGGGAAGAATCACCCTGGTACTTGCCTTAAAGGAATGGGAGTTTGTTATAAATGTGGGGAAAAAGGTCACCAGGCGCGTGATTGCAAGGGAAAGAAGGAGGCTATCAATGTTGAATGCTACAATTGTAGGGAAATGGGACATTATGCAAATGAATTTCCTAAGCATCAGGGAAACTTACCTCAGAAAAGGGCAATGGATTAAGGACAATCTTATGCTGTTACTATAGTTGAAGCAGAATAACTAATGTATTGGTGCTTTTGGACTCATGGACTATATTCTGGTTATTAGAATAATGTGATATATATATAAGGATTGTACTATATTACTTCTTGATTTCAGTAAGCTTTTAATATGATTATGACAATAAGAGATACTTTACCTTGTTTGGGGAATCTAATAAATTTATTTTGGAATTTAGAGACCTTTTAGAGAAAGTCTGGATAGAGGTATTTTGGATAACTATAAAGGTTGGAGTGGATTAAGTTGATCTTTGGATAGTATTGTTTAAGGTTAAAAAAATTTATGAAGATTATTTTTTAATATTATAATACTATAGTTTTAGGAAAAGGACAACCTGCAGGGTGGGGCATAACCCGTTGCGTCGGACAAAGCTGCAGGAATCGAACCCACAATCATAGTACGACAGGCCTTTATTACCTACCACTAGCCTATAGGAAGTCCCTGGTTATTACAAAATAGTTTTACTAATCTAAATGGTATGTGTTAATATTTGGAACCTTATAGAATTAAGATAAATAGAATATTTTTGAGTTGTATTACCTTTTAGAGTGACAGATGGGTTTGTGGTAAAAATTTATTAAATAATGAAAGTCTACATGACAAGTATGTATATTCCCTTATGTTCTTAGTAAATCTCCTAAATAAATTTGTCAACTTTATAAAAGTTAACTCAAAACAAAAATGTTGTCGGTTAACTTTTCCTACTGGGGAATTAATGATAGTTTAACCAATCACAAGTCTGTGATTTTCTTGTATTTAAACAATCAGCTAATCTTGTTTTCTATAACTCTCCATCAGACCTTGATGGTTTGTTTCTCCTCCATATCCATATTTTCATAGAATCCTAGAATGGGCTATATCGGGTGACATTTGTACTTATCTTTCTTTCTTTTAATGTTATACATTTATTAACCTTATTTCTGATGTGGGTTTTCCACAAAGGAATTTTCCATTTTCAACCTTTTGTTTTCAAAGAAAAATTTCAAATTGCGAGGACACAATTTATTGAAGGAGGGTAGAATGTAACACCCCGAGCTCTCATGATATGCTTCTCATTCAATAATGCAATAGCTTTCATTGTATGCAACTTCGAGTTTTAACACACCGCAACTAATCAAAGTAGCCGTTATGAATAGTAATACCTACTTTTTAAAATTATAGAAATTTTATTTTTCAAAATGGACTTCATTTTTGTATTCATAATATTGAAATTATCCAAAGTTGAATTTTTTGTAATTTTCTGAGAACATCTAATTTTTATGAATAGTGAAAAATACTTAAAAACAACTTTTTTAATCAATGTATTTTATAGTGATAAATTATATTATTGAGTGGTTTTAAATTATAATTAGAATATATTTTTACTATTTTATCCAATGGTGGTCATTAGAATTAATTTCACTTTAAAATTGGACATAAACAATTGTCAATCTTTTGATATAAATTGTTTCTTAAAAACACACTATTTGTTGTGACAACGGGAATTAATTATAAAATAAATTAATGCAACTTATATTTTTGGAATTTTGTAAAATAGACATCATTTTTGGAATCAGAATATCAATTATAGCTTAGGGTGAAATTTTGGCATTGTTCTGAAAAACATCAATTTTTTATGAATAGTGAAACCACTAAGTGGTAGTTAAATAACTGATTTTTCGTTTAAATGAAATATTACCACCTCTGTGATTTGATTTTCAAAAATCCGACATACATGGTTGTCATTAAGAAGTAAAATGTTGTTCAATGAGATTAAAATAATTTTTGGTGAATAGTAACTTTTAAGTTCTTAATCGCGATTAGAGGTAATTGGTGTAGTTTAAGGTAAAAATAATGTTTTAATAATATGAGATGATCTTGAAACATGTCCTACACTCATTGGATGTTCCATGGCCGACCAAGACAATCCATGGTACAACTTGGGGACCCCATGGAGCCACATTATTTGGAAAATGACATAAATACCTTTTATTTAATGTTAAAGTAAAAAATGACACAAACATGAAATGTTTTACTAAAAAAAAATTTACATGAGGTTATACAAGTCATATATTTGACTATAAATAGTAATTGGAAATCTAAAAATATTTCCTACATCATAGTATTTTTTTTATAATTTTTAGACATTAAATAAATTAAATTATTTATGACATCATTATGATGCAGCGATGACCTCATTATTTAACGATTTTAATAAAATGAAAAGATAATGTACAATACAAGGCTAACACTTGTCCAAAGACTATTGTATGGGTATATTTAAAACCCTTATCACCTTATCCACTAATTATATAAGTGTGGGACCTTTAGAATCCGAAAATCATTGTATAATAATGTAAAATTTCCTTACTTTCCAAGAGTGCCCCTCCTCTCCTCTTATAAAAGGACCCCACCTCTACCACCTCATTCACACTTTCAAGCCATTTGGCTCGGCCAAACTAGGCCCAAATACTCTCCCAACATCTCCCTCTTACTCCTAGAAGCCTCACTTTGGGCAGAACACTTCCCAAGGAAGCCTTTGGCTCAAATCAAAAAGAGTTACCCGATTTTGAGGTAATGTCTTCTCTAATGTTGTTTTGTTTTATTTTTCTTCTCCAACCCCCTAAAATATTTTTATTCATTTCTTTTGTAACAACAACAGTATCCTCAATATACTAGGATGTTTTTATAATAAGTATTCGAGCTACACTTACACACACCTACATCTAATGGTTAAAGAACATACGGTTTCTGTGGATGGTGAATTTCTGCCTCACGAAACGATCATTGTTCAACACCCATATAACACCTTCAAAGGTGGCCATTAAGATGTTACAATATTTATATATGATATATAATATGTTTATGTTTTAATTATGCTTCTGTGTTTCTAATTCATGGAATAATTTATGATTTCCATTATGGGTAAACGCGATAATTTCATTTTAGGAAGTGTGGACTACCTCCCCCTCAAAGTTATTTGAATTGTTAATGCCATATGTGGGATGTATAAAGGATGGAGTAAATGGTATTATACACTATATTATACTGGAATTATATTATACATTTATATCATTATGATTTCATTCCATTAATTACGAAATAGAAATGAAAGTAGCGTTCATGGGTACGTACGGCTTACAGTCTCCATGAACGGTGCATTTCATTTCTTACCTATAAATGTTACGTAATATTATAAATGAATGTATATACTGGATATATATGATATATATGACATATAAATCATGAATATAATTCTGGAGATAATGGATATTCTACCACATAAACAACTTGTAATTATAAGAAGTTTATTGTTGACTCAAGTACCAAAGATTGACAAAACGACCGTTATTAACTTAAATAATTACATAATCATCATATAATTGTAATAAGTAATATAAAAAGGATAATGAAATTGAAAATGGTTCTTAATAAGGTATATATTAACTCTAGTTTATTATTTAGGAGGTTAAAGAACTGTTGAGTCAAGTCAGACATGAGATAAGGGAACTTCTTAACCCAATTTCTATTCTTTGGGTTAATCTCCTACATTCAAATTATGTCATGATATTATTATGTCCTATCTTGTATTTTTACATTATTTATGTGTACTTATAGTGAATACACATTATAGATGTACTTTATTTAAAAAATGATCTTTTTAAGGACTTCATCTCAATCCCCTTTCATTGAGGCATATTTGGTTTTATACACAACTTTATTTTATATGATGTATAAACCCCTTTGAATTTTACATTTATTCAAAAGGAATCTTTTTTATACGAAGAATTTTTCTAAACGAAAAAAGGGAATGTTTTTCTTTCCGTACTTATGCGGCGACAACGACTTCTCCGCCGCTGTGACCATTATTTGAGTTTCGGCTTCCTCTACAAGCCATCATTCTTTTAATGAAAAATAAATACAAAGTTTTAACTTTCTTTTATTTTGGTATTGAAAATGGTTTTGAAAGCGTTTTTATTATATCAATGTGTTGTATTGATATCTTGTGATTGAAATGTGGAAATTTTATGTTTCCTTTATGTATGTTTTATGTGATACGATTATGTTATGGTTTATGATATGTTTAAACCTATTCATATGAGGAATGTATTGGACTTAATAAGTTATGGGTGGAGCCCGCTATAGCTCCTCGATGCATCGGTAGGTCTCATGAGACAACTAGACGTGGAATTGGGCGAGGCCCTTTCCCAATTTGATTTATGGTTTTGGCTGAGGCCTTAATAATTTTAGACGTCTTGGCCAAGGCCTTGACAAAATGTTTAAGAATGTCTGGCATTATACATTCCGTCATTATGAAAGTGGTTATTGATATTGCATGTGATTATTCGACCAGTAGAATATCCATGTGAAGAAGTGAATGGAATTATCTCATTTTACTTTTGCGATATTATGTTGATGTTCAGGTTTAAAAGGTTTTTTTTAGTTATACATTGCCTTAAATTTTTATGTTTATTTATGAAAGCTTTCGCAATATTGTTATCCTTACTGAGCATCTGAGGTCACCCCTTTCAATGTTTTAATATTTTCTAGGATGTGAAGAAGTATTTTATGAATGACCTTCAGGGATAGTCAGAAGAGGATATGAGTGTGGAATATGAAGACTTTGTTATTAGTTTTTCACTTTATGATGTAATGTAACATTTATGAATGTATCTAGTGTTTCCAAGGCTACTAAACTAATCGGTCTTTCGAAACATGATCTTTTGTGATCATGCCAATGTTATGAAGAAATGCACCGACTCTGGGAAGATGGGGTTGGGGTGTCACAAAAACATATAAGTTTCATTAATTAATTTAATAATTAATTCCCACTGTCAAAACAAATAGCGTGTTTTTATGAAACAAAAAGTATCAAAAGATCAACAGTAGTTTAAGTCCGATTTCAAAGTGAAATTAATTCCAACGACCAATATTGGATTAAATGGTAAAAATATATTTTAATTTCACTTTAAAACCAATAAAAAATATAATCTAATCATATTATTAAATTATATTAAAAAGAGGTTTTGAAGTTAAATACATCATTTGTCACTATTAATTAAAAATGATCTTTATCGGAAAAATACCAAAAATTTACATAAAGTAAATTTTGATGTCCTGATTCTAAAGAAGAATTATATTTGGTCCCAAAGAATTTATAAGAGTGACCAAAACTGTATTTAATGATGGTTCGCCATCAAAAGGCGATAAGTGGACCTTTAGTGAAAATTAGAGTATACATGCCTAAAATTGAATTCTTTTCGCATTTTAATCTTTTATCCTTTATTAGATAAATGTAAAAACATTTAATAAACATATATAATAATATATTAGTTATTTCTATTCATTCCCGCCAATACAACGGCTATGTGTTAACTACCATTTAAAATAATATTATTTTACTACTAGAGTGCAACGTAAGATTTCAAAGGAACTTGTTGTCGCGTATTGGGTACTCTATCGATCATAGAATTCCTTTTAAAGTAATATTAATATTTTATTCACAAATATGGATAAATATATAAATTTTATATTCTTTATTTACCTAGGGTTTTACATCCTTCCTCCCTTTTGGGAATTGCGTTCTAGTAATTTTAAAATTTGGATCAGAAAACTCATTGAAAGCCCCACATCGAAAAAGGAGTAAATTAAACTATCACTTTAAAAGAATGAAAGGGAAGAACAAAGGTCACCTGAGTTAACCCATACTAGGATTCTATGTATAAAAACATGGATATGGACGAAAAAACAAAGGGTCATGTTCTGAGGAAGTGTGATAGAGAACATGTTTAGTAGAAAGTTAACCACCAGAAAATCACAAACTTGTGATGGGTTAAACAGTATTGGATTCCTCAGTAGGAAAAGTTAACAGAAAACATTTTTTTCGTTACTTTTCATTGAGGAATTTATTTTTGAGCATAACTAAAACATAAGGAATCATACTTACTTGTCATGTTGACTTTCATCTTTTACTATATTTTTTAAAAGAACTCATATTTTCTCTAAAAGATGAGTATTTAGGATGACTTGTTTAAATTAAGAGAGCTATAATCAACATCTAGAGAATCACCTAATCCACAAAAGTGAACTGTATACTTCTCATGTCTTTAGACCTTAACCAAAACAAAAAATGTATGTATGAGATCATATAATTCCCAAAAAGGATAATCCTTCATAAAAAGGAAATCTTTTCTTAATCTCCAAAATTTGTCCAACAAGACCCAAAGTTCAACGAAGACCAAAAGTAAACCAAACTAAGATTGAAACCCAAATATTTGAAGGATTTAATCACATAGTCTTCCAAGTGATCTCATAACATTTATCTCCAAACAACATTAGTTTCTATTAAAGTCTCGTATTTAAAAGTAATTAACCTAATCACATATCCTCTATGATAGGTTAATAAATTTCCATATATTACCCAAAATCAACTTACTCATAATTCATAAAATCATCCAACTAAAAAGAATTAGTCAAAATAACCAGGGACATCACGTACTCCAGTGGTAGGCGATAAATACCAGTTGCACTTTGGTTGTGGGTTCTATTCTCACAGCTTTGTCCAACGCGACGAGTTGTCACACGGTCTGCGTGTTGTCCTTTTTCCAAAACAATATAATTCCTAAAACATTCCCCAACAACGAGAAAAATTCTTCAAAAATAACCATAACAGAATTTAACCTCAATCTCATGCCTTTCACTTTCCATCATACCATATAGTAACCCATAATTACCTCAAAAGTAAGGATTATATAAACCAAATGGTTCTTTATAACTATGTCCACAAAAGAACATATAAGTATTCTTTGAATAAAATTTTCACATATCAAACATCAGGGTTAGACATACTATATAAAGTCTTCTAATGTAACCCCATCATCAAAAGAGACTTAATACCATTAAGAATTTCAACATAACTCTCAAATCCCTTATATGTTGACTTCTTACTCATTCTTCATTCTTCATGATCCATTGACCATTCCTTTCCAACTTATTCTGAAATACTTCTTTCCTACAAAAAAAATCATGAATCATATCCTATGATTCCAAAATAGGAAAACAAATGTTAAGAAATAATCCATACCTTTGATTGGTCATTTTCAGTTTCTTCATCCTCAATCAGAATTGTATTAGGTATTGGTAAATGAATATTTGTATGATCTTGGTGATCCCATTCCCGAAACATCTTCATAGTACATGTGTTTGCATAATTACCATGCACACCACATTTAAAACATTCAACTGTACCCTTATAAATAACTTCATTACCTTTCCTTGAGTCAACCAGATGCTTCCATTTTCCCGGGCAGGTTCTTGCTTTATGACCTTCATTTCCACATCTATAGCATATTTATGTCCCTTTGAAACATTTTCCTAGGTGATTCTTTCCACATATTTGACACATAGGTTTTTGAACACACTTACCTTTATGATTATTACTTGTAGTTCCATAGGGATTTGTTTCTCGCATATATGATGCCTTATAGAAATCACCAAGGTTTTGGTAGTCAATCATGAATCCAGATAGTTGGTTGAGGATAAACACAAGAGTTCTCATTGCAGCTCCCATATCAATCACTTGCTCGCTCAGAAAACTGTCACAGTTTCCTTCACATCCACTGTTACTTTGGTGCTTGCTAGATCCATCCATTTACTAAAACCCAAAAGGTCAGAGTGAGTATATCAACAAAACCATCATGTACTAATGAGGAAGATAAACACTAACATATACTTACTCATTCACTTTTTCTAAAACTACGACTCTTTCTAAAATCCTAACCATTATGGTAATGTCGGTTATGCTTAGAGAATACCCTAACCTCTAATGTTATCTAAACCTCCCTATGATACCAACTATAAGGACCTGGCCTTAAACCTTACTTAATATTGAATTAAATGAATAACTCACATTGAGGATCTTTTCATGGTTTAGAGTTTTAGAGAATAATGAAATAACTATTACATCTCAAAATATTAAAAAGTAGACACTTCTACTAAGTTTCTATAAAATAAAAACACTTAAAAAGAAACATGTCTAGTTCCATTTTTTAGATAGCAGACATTCCCTTGATCCCGTGTTTGACCGTATTCCACATTAAGTCCTATGAAAAACATTTCAAAAAAACTTTGGGTGAGCATAAAAAGCTCAGTAAGGGATACACAAAGAATAAAAACTGTTAGTTTTTCAAAACAACAAGTAAACCATGTATACTTTATCAAAGTAATACTTTTCACCTTTATGAAGTAGTAAAAAATACTCTTCACTGAATAAAAGATCATTACTTACCCTTTTGTAACCAAAAGATTACCATAAATCCCATATAAAGAACACATAACATATAAAGGTAACTTGGGACATAAACATACATAAATGGAATAGTCATACGGTCGACTTCCACACATACTTAATGGAATAGCCATATGGACGACTTCCATACCCAATGCATTGGAGGCTATAACGTAACCACCCGTCCTGGTATTCACGACACCCCCCGTCATATGCTTTATCACGTAACCACCCGTAAAATGTCTAAGTACCATCATTACACATAAAATACTGAAAATATAAACATTTCAATACCAAAATTTTATATGAAATCAGAATAAGTAATTCCAAGATATTGAATTATTCAATCCATTTTCAAAAATCATTTAAAAGAGATTTTTGAATCAAAGTGTCCCATGCCACGTTGAAGATTTTAATGGAATTATAATTTTAAAACATTAATATCCATATAAATAAATACTGAAAACCATTTTGAAAACGTGGACATTAATGATAATGATTTAGAATAATGAATCTTTAAAACATTTAAAACGATATTGTTGTCAAAGAGTTTTTAACAAAATGAGAGACTCTTGAATACAAATAATTTTGGAATAACATTTAATCCGAACTTTATAATATCATGAGAATAAAGGTATTTATGATATAATATGTCAAAGGATAATATACACACCATATAAGAGTGAATTGGTGCATTACAACAATAAACTCTCAATGGAAATGAAAATTGAGATGAAATCCATTATAAAGATGGAATCCTTAAATTATGGATTAATCTATCACATAATTATGTGTGAGAAATATAAATAAAACAAATATAATTGTATATTAAGTGTGAAAAAATCATAGGTAATTCACACATATTCATAGGATGACATGTTCAAGAAGTACAAGTTGAACCCAAAGAAATCGAAATTTGGTTAAGACGTTCCCTTGTAAAAATTCGACAGCCTAACGGTGTCACTTCAAAATTCAAAAAATTAGTCGATGAGAGAGTGAATGGTATCTCGTCACTTGAACATAAACATTAAATCAATAAAGATATAAAATAACATATACCAACATAATAATATGTAAATTAAAAGACATAACAAAATAAGTCTTTTAAAAAGAGGAGGGTGAAAGGTCCCCTTACCGATTTGGGTAACTTTCGAAACGTACACCCCATTGAAGAAGGGTCACACGATGAATATGTAAATACCCATAAATTAAATTATATTACAAAAATAGTATCATAATGGTCAGTACATACCCCACTGAAAGGAAAAGGTGGAAAATGTAGCACAAATCTCACAGGAATAAAAGTGAGAAGAAAAATCCCTTACGAAAACTCGGCAGCCTAACGACACCACTATAAACTTCCAAAAATGTATTCCTAAGATCAAATAGGGTATCTCATAATATTAACATAAAAATTAAAGTATTAGGAATATAAAATAACATTCCCAATCATAATAAAGATGAGCTTAAAAGAAATGACATTAAAGAGAGTACTTAAAAAGAACGAGATAGGTTGGATCCCTTACCTCAAGTCTGACTTGTCTTGTTCGTTTCTTTATATTCTTGAATAATAATCATTGTTCAATTTATAATTTCATAAGGACCTCTTATAACAATTATTATTCAGTTCATATCACATATTATAATGTTATAATAATTGGGTAATACTGTGAGTTCATATCAGATGTTTTTGTCGATGTTTGGTACATGAGTCAAAAATGAACTTGTTTGAAAATGATTGTCCATGTAGTTATAAGTAAATCATCTGAAGAATAGAATTAATGATTTAAATATCACATATATCTAGTAAATATTCATTTTATAATACTCCATAACTTTTGGAGATAAAAATAAATGAAATGCACCGTTCATGGAGATGGTAGGCCGTACGTACGCATGAACACTACTTTCATTTCTTTGTCTTATTAATGGAAGTAAAAATAATTGAGAGAGATATATATTATAATTCAAGAATAATATATATGTTATATAGGTCACATATGATCATTAATTTAATCTTTATGCATTCCATGTATTGCATGAATGAGTCACATTACTTGAGGGGGTGGTAGTCCACACTTCCTCGTATGAAATTATCGCATTTGCACAACATGAAAAGCATAAAGGCATGTTTTAAATATAAAATTCCAAAGAATATAGAAAACATAAATACCATATATATCATATATAAAATATAGTGACATCATAATGGCCACCATTAAATGTGTTAAAAGAAGATTGAACAATCATCATTTCATGAGGGAGAAATTCGCCAACCACAGAAAGAGTATGTTTTTAACCATTAGAAGAAGGTGTTTGTATGTGTATCTCGAATCCGTCACTTAACAACATCATAGTATATTGAAGATACTTTTTTTATTACAAAATAAAGGAATAAAAAGAGTTTATAGGGTTGGAGAATAAAAAAAAAGAACACAACTGAAGACATTACCTTAAAATCGGGTAACTCTTCTTGATTTGAGGTCAAAGGCATCCTTGGAAAGGATTCTACCCAAAGGTGGGGCTTAAATGATGAATATAGGGATTTGGAGAGATTAAATGGGCATGTTTTGGCCGAGCCAAAGGCTTTAGAGGTGTGGCTAAGGTGGTAGAGGTGGGGGCCTTTTATAAGTGGAGAGGATGGGCACTCTAGGAATGTTATAAAAGATTACTTTATTATAAAATGATTTTCGGATTTTAAAGGTCCCAAAAGGATATATTTATAGGATAAGTTGATAAGGTTTAGAAATCCACCCATCCAATAGGTTTTTTACAAGTGTAGTTTTTAGATTTTACATTATATTTTCATTTTATTTAAATCGTTAAATAATGAGGTAACCGCTGCATCATCATGGTGTCATAAATATTTTATTTATTTAATTTCTAAAAATTATAAAAAATATATCAGGATGTAGGAAATATTTTTAGATTTATAATGAACATCTATCGTATAAAATATGACTTGTATAACCCCATTTAAAATTTGTTTTAGTAAAACAACTCAAGTTTGTGACATTTTTACTTTAACATTAAATAAAAAGTTATTAATGTCATTTTCCTACCAAAGTGGCTCCATGGGGTCCCAAAGTTGACCCATGGATTTTATTGGTCGGCCATGACAAATCCAATAAGTGTAGGTAATGTTTAAAGTTCATTTTATATTATTAAAACATTATTTCTACCTTAAATTACTCTAATTACCTCTAATCGCGATTAACTCTTAAAGTTACTATTCACCACAAAATAATTTTAATCCCATTGAACCACATTTTACTTCCTAATTAAAACCATGTATGTCCGATTTTTTAAATTAAAAACACAGAGGCGGTAAACTTTCATTTAAACGAAAAATTAGTTTTTTAAGTACCACTTAGTGTTTACACTATTCATCAAAAATTGAAATTTTTCAGAAAAATACCAAAACATCACCATAAGCTATATTTGATATTCCAAATTCAAAAATGATGTCTATTTTAAAAAATTAAAAACATATAAGTTGAATTAATAATTTTAATAATTAATTTCCGCGGTCAAAACAAATAGCGTGTTTTTATGAAACAAAAAGTATCAAAAGATCGACCCTAGTTTGAGTCCGATTTCAAAGTGAAATTAATTCCAACAACAAATATTGGATTAAATGGTAAAAATATATCATAATTTCACTTTAAAACCAATTCAAAAGATAATCTAATCATATTATTAAATTTGATTAAAATGAGGTTTTGAATTAAAATACAACATTTTTCACTATTCATTAAAAATGATCTTTATCGGAAAAATACCAAAAATATACACAAAGTAAATTTTGATGTCCCGTTTCTAAAGAAGAATTTTATTTGGTCTAAAAGAAAGTATAAGAGTTACCAAAACTA
This sequence comes from Viscum album, assembly GCA_963277665.1. Taxonomy (NCBI): domain Eukaryota; kingdom Viridiplantae; phylum Streptophyta; class Magnoliopsida; order Santalales; family Viscaceae; genus Viscum; species Viscum album. The sequence continues at coordinate 882,530,534 of OY728132.1, forward strand.
TATTTAATGATGGTTCACCATCAAAAGGCGATAAGTGGACCTTTAGTGAAAATTAGAGTATATATGCCTAAAATTGAATTGTTTTCATATTTTAAGCCTTTATCCCTTATTAAATAAATGCAAAAACATTTAATAAAAATATATAATCATATTCTAGTTATTTATATTAATTCCCACCAATAAAACTGATACGTGTTAACTACCATTTAAAATAATATTATTTTATTACTAGAATGCAACGTATGATTTCAAAGGAACTCGTTGTCACGTATTGGGTACCCCATCGAGCATAGCGTTCCCTTTAAAGTAATATTAATATTTTATTAACAAATATGGACATATATAAAAATTTCATATTATTTATTTACCTGGGGTGTTTCAAAATCATTTAGATGGCATGCACACAAATTCTTGTAAAAATAACACCAATGAATTGGATGTTTAAGTCATTAAATAGAGATTGTGTTAAAATTAATCATATCAAGTTCATATCGATGACCTATGAATTTATCAATGGATTTATTATGTGTATCAAATGTATATCCACATAAAGGGGAGTGGAAATTTCTACAAAAATAATAAATAGTGATTCGACACATAATGATGGAGTAAAATAACAAATGAAGTATGCGTTAAGCTGAAGGAGTTGAGATTGTTATTTTAAAGTCCCTTACCAATTTGGAAACATCTGAAACATACATCCCATTAAATATGGATCATAAAATTAAGATTTAATAAATCATAAATTAATGTATATTACACAAATAATACTATCATTGGAAGTACATACAACACACAAAAGGAAATAGTGGCAATATGCCATCAATCTCACGGAAATATGAAGTGAGATGAAAACCCTTACTTTGTTGTAATCAATCGAGTCATATGGAAAAAAGATAACAACAACCAAATGAATCACAGAATAACATGAATATAAATTGAATCATGATAATATATATATATATATATATAATGACAGTACACAATACACCACATTTAATAAATAAGTGGTGAACAATGGAAATCTCACGGAATTAAAAGTGAGAGAAGAAACAACATAATTTTTAATTTTCCTTTGTAGAGGGTTTTTTACAATCATGTATAATGGTGAAATAATTGTTATTAAATTATACACTATTTATATTCATTAATATGATGTCATATATGATCTTTTAATATTATTTTATTAATAATATTTTAGTATTATCATCGTTTCGGTTGTTAACTGATTCGTTTTCCATTATATTATTTTTTTTAATAAGTAGTGTTTGTTATGGGTAGGATGTATCTTATTCATATTCAGAATGATATGAAGTCTTTAAACATTAATATTTATCCTCTAATGAAAATTATTCATGAATGGATTACGATGGGGAATGAATCTTATAGAGTTCATGGAGACGGTAATCCGTACGTATGCACGAGCAATAATATCATTATGTTGATATTAAAATAAAATATAATTGGATGGTATATCATATATACAGAATATTTATCATGTTATATTTATTATTTACAACAATTACACATCATTATTATACCCATGCAATTAATAATTTATTGAATAACAATTACACCATGACGTGGAGACAGTAAGTTGTACGTACGCACCTATGGTGACATGTCATTCAGAGGATGGATATAATAATGAATATGGGTGTACCATATTTATAATAACACAACCGTATATAGAAGAGACTGTGGTTATTATTTTTGAATGTAAACAACAAATATAGATGAAGTGGAAGAAGAAAGGAACTTGAAACATGTGATGAAATATATACCTCTTCTCCAGGTTCTTCCATTTGATTTGATCAAAAGGGATTCATAGGATGGCTTTTTGACTTCAAGAAGGAATCTAGGATGAAGGTAGGACAGTTGATAGGGTATTTGGGTAGAGGTTGGCCGAGCCAAAAGGCTCTGAAGGTGTGAATTTGAGTGATGTGGGAGTGCCTTTTATAAGTTGGGTTAGAGGCACCTTAGGACAAGCTAGAAATATTATTTTATAATAAAATTGGTATTGGTTTATAATGTATAAAAAATGATTTATTTAATGTCTAAGGTGGGTTTGGGATGAAAACCACTAAACTAATAGTTTTTAGACAAGTTCGGGTCACTATATTAACCATATTTCTTATATTTAACTCGTAGTTAAATAGTTTGACATTTACCATGTCTCTTTATATTTTTATATTATATGGTTAATAAACATACAATATACTTCCAAGAGACCCCCAAGTGGTTAATGAATAATACCCCTATAATTATATAAGTATTTTGGCCGAACCTCATATTTTGAGGAATATAATATCAATTAATAAAATAATATTTGTTTTAAAAACTCTTTTATGACAATTTTGACACTATTTGGTATTTTGTTTTTTCTAAATTCAAAACAAGATTATTACTTTGAAAAAAATTCATATAACCGAACCTAACATGTAATATTTTCTTAGAAAATTTGTTAAATTAATAAAAATTATCCAATCACATTTATATGGATATTTTTAATATCAAATATTATAATATTTCATTAATTCGGTAATTACTGCATCATCATTATGTCATAAATAAATTAAATTGTATAATTTCTAAAAAATATAAATAAAATACCATTATTTAGGAAATAATTTTATATTTCTAATGATTGTTTATAATCTATTTCATCTTATTTAGAACCCAATATTAAAAATGGTTTAGTTATTAAGCTTTGAATTTAACACTCTTTGAATTAAATAATAATAAATGTCCTAATCTAATCTAAGTGGACCTTAAGGATCATATATTATTCCTAAAGTTTTTTTGGTCGAATTTCACTTATCAAATATATTTAGGATATGTTTTGGGGTAATAATAAAATCATTATTACCCTTAATTACCCTATTTACATTTAACCGTTGTTAATAAAAGTCAAAAGTTACTATTCACCAAAAAATTTATCTTATTGAACCACATTTATTTATTAATATCAACCGGGTCTCATGGATTTTTGAAATTAATTTCATAGGAGTGGTAAAATTATGTTTTAATCAAATTTTCAAATTCTCTTAAGATGTGAGTAAAACACGGTTAAAAAGTTCTATAAAATTAGTATATATCTAAAATTATTAAAAACTGACTCCAATTAATTACATTGAACATATATATGTATTATATATCTATTTGACCTGAAATAAATTTAAATAAAATAAATAATTAATTAAATAACAATTCTATTTCAAACTACAACTTAGTGTTTTTTATTATTCATCAAAAATTGATGGTTTTCATAAAATAACCAAAAATTCACCCTAAGCTAATTTTGATATTCCAAATCAAAAAATGCAGTTCATTTCCAAAGATAAAATTTATACAATTTAAAAAAGTGGGTATTACTATTCATAACTGCTAGTTTTATTGGGCACGGTGTGTTAGAATCTCGAAGTTTCATATATTTCAAGGTATTACATTATTCAAAGGGAAATGCACCGTGGAAGCATGGGGTGTTACACATATCCTCAAGAGAATTCGTAGGATTGGGAAACTTGTGAGCTAGGGAGTAACTAAAACAGTATGCCCCTACTTCAAAGGATCCCAAACATCATGAAAACATGGGTGGGGGATTTCTAGAATATTTTTTAAATATAATAAAAAAAAGGTATTTTAGAAATGTATGCTGAAGTTTCAATTGACTAGATAACATTATATAATGAATGATTATAATTATGGGATTCTATCGCACCTTGATCATACACGAGAACAATTATGGCACATCAAATTGGCCATTGTACCATCTCCCATATCAACCATGTAAGATAAGACCCATCATAGTAGGCCAATGGAGTATCTACCACAACATCCACCTCTCGGATCATCAATTATTGATAGGATTCAGGATATGTCGATAGTACCAATAATCAAAACCCATTTAACTGGCCTTGGAGAATTTATATCTTAGTCACCATCACCAGGTTTATCTTCCTCTTAGAGGATCCTGGGTAAATGAATAGGGATTATAGATCAACCCAACCCACTAGGAAGATGACATTTATTTATCAATGTCAGTCTTGGGAGTGATTTAATCCCCTATTAGAATAATTGGACCCTCAATAATTGGACCTATCAATTCCAATTGATCCCCAATATAGCTGCCTTTCTGAAAGGTCAGGTGAATTTTCATTGTCATCATCACAATAGAGATAATCCATATTCTATAGGTAGGGAGGTAAAAATCAATAAATTACATCCCATATCTTCCTACCACCAAAGGATTAGCCTATACTATTTAGGGCTCATTTAGAAATCTCATGAGGAAACTCCCTAATGGTAACTATTCATAGACCAAGATGAGAGGAGTGAATGGTGAAAGAGATTCGGCCCCACCGTGGTTGAAATCCCAAATAGCCCAATATGGTCACGGTTTTGAATAACATCCCATGTGAAAGAACTATCGAATAATCATGCTGTATCAAAAGTAATGTCCCAATTAGCATTTCCTGTTACACCTCTACGAATTTCACGACATTCAAAATAATAGATATGGTGGATAAAGATTCCAATACAAAGGGCCAAAAATTGGAAAATCTGCCCTGGGAGGAGGGTGGTTTGGATGCACCAATAGAGGCTACACACACTCAGAACCAATGAAGCATCCAAAATATAGAACACTTGATTATTGATTTTCTACCTCTATGGTTGAATACTACAACAGAAATGCATAATGGTGTGGCTACAACTAAATTTCCACCCAAATTAATTGAGGCTCCTTCAACAGATTAATAGTTTTAATAATATTAGAGTGAGGTACAAACTCTCATATAACTCAAAATGGAGGTACATAGGAGAAATATTCCAATCGGGTATTGTCTTCAGATAGAGACAAATATTGACCCTCCCATAGATGATATTCTACGAAGAGTCGTATCTGAGCATCAGAATAACAATGTATGTGTATAGAATGTCTACAAAAATTACAATGTTAGAAAAATCATGACTTCCCTCCAATGATGAAATATCATGTCCATCACTAGGGTGACCATTTAGTCTTAGGTAAAATATAGAATTACTGGGATATGAAAGTGGAATACCTTATAGACCCCAACCCTCACACTATTAAGTATAGGTGGTATAGAGATTTGTGAACATGTATCTTATTAACATCATAATGTACTTGGATACTTGAATGGAATCCATTCAAGGGAAACACTCACCTTTGCAGCATGGGAGGAAGCTATACACAGAATGGGTTGATGGAACCTTGCATCCACCCAATTTCTAAAATAATAACTTCTCTACATTTGATGGTCCATGAACCAATGAAAAAAATATCAAAAATGGTGTGTCCCAATGTGGGATGATGATGGGTAGTTAAGATCAACCAGAGAAAAAATGGGTTTTTTGTTCAAACTCTAAAAGGACCGGACATTGTTTTGTACAAATTTTTTCCAGAAGGTTAGATTGTGAGATTTGGATACAATCATCATAAATTACATTACCAGTTCAACTCCATGCTGAAAAAAATGACAATCATCATCCCAAAAAATTGCAATCAAAATGAAAATGAGAGGGTGAATTAATTCATAACTATATTAAAAGTCTAATCTCACTCACTCCTCACCCCTTTCTCGCTATAGCAATTAATGGAAAAATGTGCTAAAAATATGCCGGATGAGTTACAAAAACCTTTGATCCAAATGAATTATATCGGTGTGGTTTTTAAGAATGTGGAAATGGAAAAACGTCTTGAAAATTCTATTATGTTAACATGGTCCAAACCTCAACTCATTTCCTCATCATATGGAAAAAGGCTAAGAAATGAAGAATCTAAAGCTTTCAATCTCAAGAATAAATAAATTCCAATCAATGTGAATGGGTATGTACCAAACATCCTAGAACCTATTGTCAAGAGGCATCAACCACAAAATATGTAAATACCCTGACCATAGTTATCAGAAACTGGTTCCTTACATTATTACAGTATCACTATATGTAGGATTCAAATCCCAAAGGACCGAATAGATTAGTATTCATGGAGAACTATATACCTAAATGAAATTTAGAATACATTTGAAAAATACAATAAATAATGTATTTCATTTGACACCACCATTATTACACTTAGCATAACCATTCATTTCAATCATAATTTAAATCTTAGAATCCTAGGGAAAAATTAATACATCAGGAAAGGGTGAGATCAGATGCTCTATAAGGGTAATAATACATTGGAAGATATAATTTTAAAAAATAAACAATAATGATAGTTCAATAACTATAAACACATTCCCATTAAAAAAATCATTGATTATAATATAGTGGGAATAAAATATGATCAAATAATTCTATATAAGAAATCCTTAGAAATAAAACATATACATTTATATTCTTATAGTTTAATAATTATATTTCATATCAATATGTAATCTCATAATGAGGTAATGCATAATATGTGTAGTCTAGACATACCATCAAGGCCTTATCCAACAATTTTATAGAAATGGATAAGGGCTTGGCCAAAAACCAGTCTAGCCTGTCTCATGAGACCCACTGATGCATCGATGGGATGCAATGGGTCCTTTCAAACACATAATAAGTCTAATGAATTCTTCATTTGATTGGGGTGAATCAAAATTAAAATATAAATTCATATCGAAAACACCACATGAAATCTAAATAATATATCTAATCAATAATCATAATCATAAGTTTTCTATAATAATATGGTGAATGGTATCAAGATAGTGCTTCCCCAGAAAAAATTATCATAATCCATTAAATAAGACATGGTAGATGGTATAAAAATAGGTCAATTAAAATTATGTATAATATTAAATAGTGGTTTTTGACATAGATGAAAATTTTCCAACAAAATCATTGAAAAATTATTATGAGTAATACAATTCTTTAATTTGAACTCATTAATTGAAAAATAAATAAAATTTGAAAATTTGAAAATTCTTTTTATGATGACCTAGTAAATATTAAATTAAGGTTAAATATTAATTAAAAATATCATTATATAATAGTCAAAATATTTTTGAAAACAATTTTAGACAACATGTATATGGAAGAAAAAGAGAGTTGTTTGGTAAATTTTAAAAAGATAATTTTTTAAAAATAATCCTATAAAAATATTGAAATTGGAATTAATAAAATGAAATAAATATATATATCCAATATAAATACACGAAATATTATGAGGAAATAGTAAATTAATTTTAAAAATTCATTAAAAAATAACATAGTTTAAAAAAATCAAGGAATAAGATGTTTAACCCAATGAATAAAAATTGGGTGAAGAATTCCCTTACCACTTTGAAAATAGTTGAACCTTATACCCCATAAAATTAATGATCATAAAATAAAACATTAAATAAAATTAATAAAATTATATTCATAAAATGATACATAAAATGATAATATAAATACTACCCACATGAATTAGTTGTGAATAAGGCATATCACACAAAAATATTACTAATATGGGAAAACCCTTACCTTCTGTCTAAAAGAATTATTATCTTTTACTTAATTTACATGATAATCAAATACGAATTATTAATTACTAAATCTATAATATATTATACCTTAAATATGTTTTATTATAATTTTTTATGTTTATTTGTGACCATTATGATGAGTTTTACTATTTAATTTTGTTGTTTCAGGAGTGTTCATTTCATCGTTTCATGGTCGATTCCATTGCATATAAATATGGGAGTTCTTTTGTATTGGAAGAAAAATAAATATGTTAATTTATTTAGTATTAATTAAATTTCATAATATTTTATAGTATCATATATAATTTGGTTATATGGTATGAGTATGATTCATTTGAGAAAACAATGATGAAAGTGTTTCAATTTATTATGAAGGGTTTTACTACTGTCACAAACTCGTATCATTTTATATAATATTATGTTTATATATATCAAATATATAATCAATATATATAGTATATTAATTATATTTCAATCTTATTTCATCATTATAAATGGTTTTATGACCATATTTTAGGGATATAATGGAAATTGAAATCATGTTGTCCATGAAGGGAGTGAATCAATACATCCTGGATGATGTTTTTATTTTTTTTATAAATAATAGGTGAAGAGAAAATTCATGATGATTGATATTATATTGAAATAATAAAATTTCAATATATATATCATAATATATTTTTCACATTTCCTTGAAAATTGGAGGTGATATGATGATATGAATAGAAAAAAATGAATGAAATTAAAAGAGGATGAACAAGGATTTTACGTCTTGAACTTAATATCTTTAAGAACCTCGTTAAGGCACTAGGGTTTGGTATTTTACTAATACCATAAGCTATTGGACATGAGGGAAAATCATATGGATCAAATTTGTCAGAATATTCGAATTTTTTAAGGTATTGGAGGTGTGAGGATACGGGGTGGTATTTATTGTTTAGGAGAGGTTTTTGAATTATTTTATTAATTATATAATGATTTTTCTCAAGAAAATGAATGTTGTAGATACCCATGAATGAATATTTTAACATGAACGTTTTAGTTTTTAAAAAAAAAATTTTATCTCACCCATAAATCATGCATGACTCAATAATTCATTTATTTCTTTATAATGTTAAATGACATAAATTATAGAATTTCACTATTCATAATAATTCAACTATTTTAAAAAAATATAAAACATTAACATAATTATTTAATTATGTTTAGATTAAAATCATTTACTCCATTTTATGATAATAATATTCTAAATATGATAAATTAGGTTTCAAAATAAAATCATCATTTACTTGATTGTTTCATTAATAAACTAATTACTACATTAACATTGTATAAATATTTAAGGTAGTTATTTATTACTAAAAAATTAAAATTAAAATACTATTATGTTAATATATCATTAAAATTTAAAAATAATATGTTTCGTTTATGATATCTTCATAATAATAAAATTTTAAAAATAATATAATTGTTAAAAATATGACTCAGATATTTAGAGGTTATCATTAATTCAATAAAATCAATGTAATTTTTAGGGAAATGTGTCCATTTAATAACTCAAATTACAAACATAGTTGTTAACCGTATAATAAAAATCTTCTAATAAAATCATGGATAATTATAAGGTAATTTTATAATCCTTATCATATTTTTTTACCATAAATTACCTTATTTACCCTTAACAATGGTAATAAAAAATTACCATAGTTTCTTCTCATGTTCTAAAAAAACAGATCCCACTAAATAAATATGTAATTAATGATTAAAAATATGGAATCCCTTTTTCAAAATTCTGAACACAGATGTGTTAGAATAAAAATTAAAATTAATCCCGCATGTGAGATGAAATGAAATTTTTTAATGTAATATAATGTTCAGAAGATTGATATGCTTTCATATCAAATTTCAATATTAAATTTATTAAAAAGGACTAAAGTGTATTTAATAATTTATAATTTATCTAATTTAACTTCAAAACCAATTTAAAATATAATTTATCATTATTATTTATTTATATAAAAATTCATATTTCAATTAAAATGACGTAGTTTTTTACTATTCATTAAAAATGAAACATATAAGAAAAATAACAAAAAAATTTAAAAATAAAATTTTGATATTATGATTTCCAAAATTAATTTAAAATTTTCACATATAAATTTTAAAATTATAAAAGGTGTGTATAAAAATTGGTGCCCTATTTAATGGTGATAAAATTGTATTTTTAGAAAATATTTCATATAATTCTTGACATATGATTAATTAATATCATAGGTCTATAATACTTATTGGATGAATTTAGATAAATTTAATTTAATATATAAAATATATTTTTTATTTAATTTAATAATATTTATTAATTTATTTTATTAAAATAAATTGATATTGTGGTCATAAAAATGGTTTTTTATAAAAACATATACTTTATATTCAGTTGGTTTTTAATTTAATTTATAACATTATAGTAAGAAATTAATTCTTCTTATAAACATTTATAAACTATATTTTGATAATTTAATTTATACTATTCATTCCATAAATTCCAATATTTAGGTGATATCTATAACAATTAAAGAATAATATATAATCATTTGTCTAAGAACGATGTTCTATGTAACATAATCCAAAGAGATGTTAAATTCAAAAATATACATGACATTAAATTGAGGTGTGTTAGATTATCCCCTACATCAATAAATTGTTTCAAAATATTTCTAATTATAACTTGTAATCATGGATTATTCATTTTAAAATACCCTTATGAAAATATGAAATCTTCAAAAGTGTAAATAAGAAGTCCAATTAAATCGATGGATAAGACTAACTGATGGTCACCACAGAACAAGGCTTAACTATAGAAAAACATTAGTGTGAAATGAAAACATGGGTTTGTAAAATAAATTTAACTATAATGCTCTGATGGATAGTTATAGATAGTATAGTAATTAGAAATTAAACCATCACAAAACCATTAATTTTTTATATGTTAAAAGGGCATTTATTTAATTAGAAGAATTGTATTGGGGTAGAATTATTGTAAAAATCATTTTCATATAGTTTAACATTTATTTTATTTTCTAGAGAAGAACTTGAGAAAATAACATTACGTGATTCATATCCATTCCGAAATATCTTCCTTTGGTTGTGCTTTGATCAATCATTACTCAATTTCTTAAATATCGATATAGATATTCATAACAAATTTTAGTATATGAAGTACTTTTTTTGAATCATAAGATCTACAAGTCATTCGTTGATCTTTTAAATATTTAGTGAAACCAATGTTGTTAGCACAAGTTATCCAATATGATAAATCATACTTTATTCTTAATCAATAATATAGTAAATCCATTACATAATTAGTTTCCCTTATGAATCATAGAAAATATATTTGTCCAAATTGGAAGACTATAAATTTATAAGGAAGGGCACAAAATATCCAAAATCAACATAACATAACATTTCTACAAATAGTGCAATCTTATTATCACATAAAAAGTATATGTATACTTTAATCTACTTTAAACCTTTGTGATACAAGTATTATTGTTAGACAAAAATCTCAGGTTATTGAATATATTCCTTAAATCCAAACATCAAATAATTCCATCATAGAATAAACCATCAACTCAAAACCACCTCACGGTCTCCAGTAATATCCCTTAAAAATATTTTAATTATTATCTTATCTTCAATAAAGTATTTAGGGTTTTCCTTCCCAATTCATGTTTTTTCAAGAAGATATACTAACATCTAAATTACTTCCATTGATTGTCGGTGTTATCAACACATGCTTCCAATTCCATAAATAAGTATTATAGTACAATCCTTATACATATCATTATCCTTATAACTAGATAATTATTGATAAAATTCTCATAATTCATGAATCTAAACACAATCCTATTAATCATTCCTCCTCATCTATGGTAGTATCATAATCTTGACCATCATTCCTTATCCTTTTTTCGTGTATATTCCATCAACCATTGGGACATTTATATTCTAGTATCCCATCTCTTGGTAGTTGAATCATTGAAAAATTGAAACCATTTTCTTACCATTTAAATCATAATCACAATGGTCTTTATATATATAATTTTATCACACTCACATTCCTTTGAATAATGTACCACAATGTATCTTTCCACAATTATCACACGTGGGGAAATATTTCTTTCTATTAATTAAATTCTCCAATTTTTTCTTAGTTTTACACTTTTTATCTTTCTTCAATAAAAATTCATAATACTTATATAATTTATCATTTTTCTCTTTATTACATGATATTATATACACATTTGACACAAATTATAGGGATACTTGTTCCCTTGTAAATATTTCTATAAGACCATTAAATATTTGATCATCCTACTCATTGGATCATGTGTGTTGGTGAGGTTAACATTCCTTATGTGAAGTACCATTTATAAATGATTTAATACAATATATTAGATCATATCCTTATTAAACATAAAATAAAAACAAAAAATAGTGAAATACATAAGATAAATTGGAATATATATCTGTTTCCAAACATAAAAACATGGTTATTTGAATGTTCATCAATTGTTTTCATATAATTCTATATTATAGTTATTTTCCCTAACATAGGATATACAAAATCAGGTTCTCAAGGTTTCTACTAAATTTTCAAAGATACAAACTATAAATACACCAAACCAAGTAACTCGGAGCTGGTGCCTTACATAATTACATTGGAACTAGATACATGATTTAAATATCCAAGGGACAAATAGTATTGTAATCATGGGGAATAAAATACATATATGAAAATGAAAAAACATTTCAAAAATATAATACATAAATAAATTTCTCTTATATCACTAGTATTCATCTTAGTGTATCTTTATAGGATAATCATAATTTAACTCATATAATCTTGAACAAAATAGATTATAAAAATGGGGTGACCTGAAATTCATAATAAAGGTAAGAATATAGTGTAAGATATCATAATTAAACATATTCAATTAGGATGGGTGATTAACTATAGACATATTAAATTAATATATAATTATGAAAATAATATGGTTAGAAAAAAATGTGATCTAATAATTAAACATAAATAATCATATGAGAATGAAACATAACGATGGATAATATATTAGTCAAATATGTAATATTAATAAATAATCTTATAATATGTGTTACCATAATGTGGGATTTCTAAAAAATACCACCAAGTCCATGGCCATTATGTCTATATAAATTGGAAACGCCTTGGCCAAAATCTAGCCTAGTTTGTCTAATGAGACATACCAATGCATCACGGGGATATAACGGTCCCCAACTAACATTTATTATGTATAATGAATTCCTCATATGAATCAGATGAAACATAATTGACACAGACATTAAAATTGAAACTATCATATGAAATGTAATTAATTTTCAAAAATCAGCCAACATAATCCCAAACTCTCGAAACAAATATGGGGAATGGAATGAAGAGAATCTATACCCATTCAAAATGATCATCAAATATTAAATAAAATATCATAGATGGTATCATTAGAGATCAAATTAAAGTAATAAAAAGATTCAATAGATGGTGTCGACATAGACAAAAATATTCTTGGAAAATCATTGAAAATTTCATGAGAAAATACAATTTTACATTAAAATAATTTATTTAAAAAGAATAATTATTATGAAATAAATAATTATATTTTTATGATGACCATATAAAAAGAAAAAAAATAGTAAATATGATATAAAATAATCTTAATAGAATAGTAAAAAAATGAAATTTTTTTAAATAACAAGTGTTAGGGAATAAAAGGGGTGTTTTAAGGGAATATTAAAACAAGATAATTTTTAGTAGAAAATACCATAAAAACATTGAACTGAGAATTAATCAAATGAATGAAATATGTGGATACACTATAAAACCACATAAATAAAGTCAATATATAATTTAATATGGTCAAAATTCATTTAAAAAAAAAATTAGTACGTAATAATCAAGGAATTAGATGTTTTACCCAATAAATATAAATTGGGATATAGATCCTTTAACACAATGAAAACTTTCAAACCATATGCCCCAATAAAATTAGTGATCATAAAATAAAACATTAAATTACAAGATGATAAATATATTCATTATATTCTAACTCAATGTAAAGTATACATACTCCACACCCAGTAAATAGTTATCAATAAGCCTTTGTTCCTTCCCTTACAACAACAACATGATTACTATATTTTAAGAATTTAGTTAGTATAATTCATTCCAACCCTTCCAACGACAACATAATAACTATCAAAATTAAGTTATAATATTTAATCATTTTTTAAGCTTGAAGTTATTTGTATCATAATCTATTGAAGAAGTTAAATTTTAAAAAGAGACACACAACAATGTCATGGGGTGTTAAATTGTGCCCTTTTCTATAAATTGTATCCTCAAAATATAAAATTATGATAGGTAATCATGGATTTTTCATTTTAAAAAAACCTTTTGGAAATCCTACATTATGAAAAAGGCTAATATAACACCCTATTTAGTAGAGGGAATGGACAAATTGATTGTCACTATAAAACATGGTCTAACTCTAGGAGAACATTAGTTAGAATTGAAATCATGGGAATATAAAAGGGATCTGACTATAAATTTCTTATATAGTTTCATAGATAACATCTTCCTTAAAATTTCTTCTATCAAAAAAACATAATTTGTTTATATGTTACAAAACCATTGCTTTTATAACAATAAAAGTAAATGGATAAATTTTTTGTTAAAATAAATTTCCTAGAGTTACTGTTTTATTTTACAATCCATAGAAGCACAACATGAAATTTAACTTACTTTATTACTTTCCATTACACAATCTCACACTTTTATTGTTCATATATCCATCTCTAATTCATTTCATAAATTTTTAGGTGGATATTCAGGGCATATTTTTTGTTTTGAAGAACATTTTTGAATAATAAGACCCAGAAGTCATACCTATGGAATTTAAATGGTTAATGAGACCAAAAACGATAGCACATGTTATCTAATATGATAAATCATACTTTCATATTAATTACAAATATCCTTAATCAATTCCAGTAGTAGTTACACTTAAGAAATAACAAAAATATTTCTATCAAAATTGAATGTCAAAAAATTTAAACGGGAGGTCAATAAATTCCCCAAATCAAAATAACATATGATTTCCAAAATAATGTAATCTTGTTTCACATACCAAAATTACGAATAAATTAATCTTCATTAAATTTTTTAAACATTCATGCTTCTAAGTGTAAAAAATCATATTGTTAAATATATTACATAAATCCAAATTTCTAATAATTCTATCATAACATAAAGCATTAAAGAAATTAACACCTTCATTTTCACCAATAATATCACATATAAATAATTTTTATTATTATCTCATCATGAAAAATATTTAGAATTATCTTTCCAAATTCATGTTATTTCTGAAAGATTAACTTACATCTGAATCACTTCTCTTGATTACTATTTCTATTCAACCCATGCTTCCAATTTCTAAAAGGATAAGTACAATATTACATTATTTATAAATATCATTATTCCAATAACCATAGAAGTATTAATAAAACACTCATAATTCATGAATCAAAACATAGTCATATTAATCATTCATCTTCCACTATACTATTAGCATATTCCTGAACACGATCGATTAACCTCTTTTGGGTTATATTCAGTTGATGTTGGAGATTTTGATTTTCATAGTGTTCCATGTCCTTATAGTTGATGCAATGAACATTGGAATCCTTTTTATTTTGATTATAATAAAAATAATGGATTCTTTCCTCCCCACAATGTTATCAAACTTCCATTCATTTTATGAAAGTACCAAGTTATTCTTTGCACAATTATTACATGGGGGGAAATATTTATTTTTCTTATATACATTATACAACTTATCTTAGCTGTAAACTTTTTATCATGCATCCCAATGAAGCCATAATAATTATAGAGTTCATTCTTTATATCTTTTTCAAATTATAATATGTCGTCATATTATAAGATTATTGGGTGACATGTTCACTATAAAATTTTGGAATAAGGCCATAAAATAATCCATCCTCCTTACTCATTGGATCATGTGTATTTGTGAGGTTCTAAAATTGTATACTTTGTTCCATTTATATATTAATTCATAAAGTAGATTAGATTATATCCTTATGAAACATAATTTATGATCCCAAAAATAGTGAAATACTTACCATAAATGAAAATTTTATGTGTATCAAAAATCTAAAACATGGTTTGTTTGAGATGTTCATCTATAGCTGTTCTCATAGTATTTCATTGGGGTATTCACCCTAATCTAGGATCTCCAAAATCTAGTTCCCATGGTTTCTACAAAACTTGCTTAGATACCAAGTATAATAAACCCAAAACTTGTATCCCAGAGATGGTTCCATACATTAATTAATTTTCACTTGAAACATGAATCAAAACCCAATGGACCTAATTGTTTATTAGTCTTGTACAATTAGATACATACATTAAATTTTAATCTCATTTCAAAAATATAAAAAAAATATTTTCCATTAGAAAACTATTATTACCATTACTATAACCATACATGTCAATCAAAATTTACATGTTTTCACCCTGATAAAAAATAAAACATTTGAAAGGCGTGAGATAAGATTTTGAGTATGGGTAAGCATACAACAAAAGCATTAATAAACAAACATAAGAAATAATTATAGTGAATAAGTATAAAAACTTTCTTTTTAAATATAATCCAGATCGTCATATAGTTGGAATAAAAAACTGATTATATAATTACATATTAATAATCATATAAGAATGAAACTTAAACATTATTATTCTATTAGTCAAATAATTACATTTAATATCAATAAATAATATCATATTTAGGTAATTTTTAACACGATATTTCTAAAACATACCTTCAATTCTATGGACAAGAAGCCTATATAAATTGGTAAGGCCAGGCCCAAATATTGATCTAGTTTGTCTAATGAGACCCACCTATGCATCAAGGGGATATAAAGGGCCATTACTAATGCTTAATAACTCCAATTAATTTCCAATATAATATTTTTGAAACATAATTAACATATTCATTGATATCAAAACAAGTATATGATATGTAAATAATTTTCCAATCAGTAAACATAATCACATACTATTTAGAGTTATATGGTGAATTGTATCATGACATTTCATCCGCAGTGAAAATGATTTCAAACCATTCATTAAAAAATGGAAGATGGTGTTATAGGAGATCAACCTAAATTAATCCTACTTTTCAACATAGTGTGTTAACATAGATGAAAATATTCTAAAAAAATCATCAGAAACTTCAAGATAGAAATACGTTTTTACATTAAAATAATTTATTTAAAAAGTCATGCAGTTATAAAAGAAAACAATATTTTGGATGACCTTTTAAAAAGTAAATATATAGTAAACATTATATAAAAATCACAATACAATAGTACAAATATTTTTGGAAAAAATATTAGAAAACCATGGAAGGGAAGAAAAAGGGAGTTTCAAGGGAAATTTTAAAATGAAAATTTTTATAAGAAAATCCCAATGGAATATTGAAGTGAGCATTAATAAAATAAATAAAGTATTTCTATCCAATATAGAGCCATATAAATGAGGTGGAAGTAAAAGTTAATATTTTAAAAATTCATTTCAAAAACTGGATTTGTACACTAAAATCAAGGACGTAGCTGCTTAAGCCATAGAATATAAATTGATTTAAGAATCCCCTTACCACATTGCAAATAGTCGAATCATATGCCATATAAAATTAATGGCCACCAAATGAATCATTAAACACCATGATGATAAATAAACTTTTTATATGATAAATCAAAGGTAATTAAAAATACTCCGTAAATAATAAATTGTGGTGAATGAGGAATATCACACATAAATAAAACTGAGATGACAACACCCTAACCTTATTTTGGAAAGTATTCATCAAATTACCAATTGTAAAAGATAATAAATTTATATTAAATAATTAATAAATACCGAACCTGTTATAAATTTATTTGATTTATTATAATTTATTAATTAATTTATTAAAATTTTGATGATTTATGATGTTTTATTTTTTTGTTTCAGGTTTGTTTATTTAATGGATTTATGTTTGGTTCCCTTGTGTTTACATATGGGATTTCTTGTTAAAGTGGCAGAAAAACTATAGAAGAGAAATTTTTTGGTATTAGTTAAATTAAAAAAGAATAAATGGTATCATATATCGTTTTATTATATGGTATGAGGATGATTCATTATATAAAATATTGAAGAAAATGTTTTAATTTATTTTTGTGGGTTTTACAACAATCACAAAATTATGTAATATTTTTTAATATTATATATATATATTGGTTTTAGAATAATAATATAAATTTTAATATATATATTAATATTTTATTTTACTATAATAATATTTTTTTGACCATCCTTGAAGGTGATATTGGAAAATGAAATATTTTCATCCATGAAAGCGGTGAATCGACATATCATAGATGATATTTTGATTTTTAAAAAGTAATTGGAGTGGGGAATACAATTGATTATGGATATTCAATTAACATAATAAAATTTTGGTATATATATATAAATATGTATATATGTATATGATATTTTAGTTATCATTCTGTTTTTTAAATGGTAGGTGGGTAGAGGATATGAAATGAAGTGAAATTAAGAGAAATTAAAAGATAATGAAAGAGGTGTTTACCTCTTGAATTTCATTTCAAAGAGAAACTCCTTAAGGAACATGGGTTGTATTTTATTGATACCAAAAGAACATTGACATGGGTGAGAGGTTTTAGAAGAGATATGGTAAAAATTTATGGATGCATCAAGGCATTGGAGGTTTGAGGAGAAAGGGTTGTGAGGGTTGGTTCTTATAGGTGAGGGGAGGGGTGTTATTGGATTATTTTATTCAATACCCTATTATTTTGGCCCATGACTATCAATATTATTGATTCAATTGAATTAATAAATTAAATATATATTTTGAGTACAAACTAGTGGTTTCTTACCTCATCCATAAATCATCAATGCCCCAATAATTCCTTTATTTACATATATTGTTATATACCGAAAAATACAATATTTCACTCTTCATAAAAAATTCAATTGTATTAGGAAAATGCAAAAAATTTATGTAACCAGTTTGGAAAGTTTATAGTTAAATAAAGATTTCCATGTTTATAAAATATTATTTTATGTATGATATATTTATTTTGTTATTAAAATAATCAATTACATGGTTGTTTCATTAATAAAATAATTACTGTATCACCATTGTATAATTATTTAACATATCTCTTTTTAAAAAAAAATTTAAAATAAAATAATAAAATGTATATAAAAGTTTTATATTTAAAAATAATATCTATATAAGAAGATAACTTTATAATAAAACCAACTTAAAAATAATATATTTATTGAAAATTTGAGCATGGTATTTTGTTATTTTCATTAATTTAAATAATATAAATTTTATTTTAATGTACATGTGTCCATTTAATAACTCAAATTTGAAACATATTAGTTAAGATGATAATATGAATAATCTAATAAGATTTTGGAAAATTTAGGGTAATTTTATAATCCTTATAAAATTATTTTTACCTTCAATTAACCTATTTACGCTTAACTGTGGTAAAAAAATTTCAAAAAATGAGTATTCGTAATTTTCAGAAATTATAAGACCATATTTAATAAATATATAACTTATAATTCATAATATGTAATCTATTTTTTAAAATCAAAATCACATATGTGCTAAAAATTACTTTAAATTTACTCAAGTGGATAGGATTAAGCAACAAGTTATTAAAGTAATAAAATGTTTAGAAGACTACAGTGTTTTATATCCACGTTAAATTTGAATTTTATTCAAATGTACTAAATCGATTTATCGATTTATAATTTATATAATTTATCTTTAAAATAAATTAATAATAAAATTTAACCGTATAATTTATTTAGATGGAAAATTATTTTTTATTTAAAATGTAGAATGCTTTTACTATTCATCATAAAATGAAGTATATCAGAAAAATAAAAAAAGTAAAAAAAAGTGAATTTTTATATTCCTCAGTAGAAAACGATTTTTCATTCAAATAAAATTTATAAATGATTCCCAACTTATCATAAAAATATGTACACCATTAAAAGGTAGTAAAATTTCCTTTTTCAAAATTTATAATTTTGTGCTAAAATTTTAATTTATTCTTATCTTAAGCCTATCAATATTATTAGTTGAATTTAAAAATAGTGGATTTAATATGAAACATATATATTTTTAATTAATATATTTCACTATTATTGACTAATTTAATTTATAAAAAAATTTTACTTTTTAAAAAAAATGTTTTTTTATAAAAACACATTTTTTATGTTTAATTGGTTTTTAATTTCATTTCAAATTATAAGGTATCCAATTAATTAATTTAATAAACATGTGTAATATTTTTTTTATAAATTATATTATCTCATTACTTACTTCTATTCCAATGGTTAGGTAATTACTATCACATTTGATTAATAATATTTAATCATTTTTTAAGCTCAATGTTCGGGGTAATATAAGATATCGAAAATATTAAATTTTAAAGGACACATTCCATAAAATATTATGGTGTAACATTTTCCCCTCATTTAATATATTAAATTATAAAAATTTAAAAGTGTGATTGTAAATCATGGTGTTTTCATTTTAAAATACCCTTGTAGAAATCCAACATCATTAAAAGTGTTAACCATACATCCTCTAAAATAGAGGGAAATGACAAAGTGATTGCCACCCCAAAATTGGGTCTCCCAATAGAACAACATTAGTGCAACTGAAAACATGGACATTTAAGTGAAATATAACTAGAATGTTCTGATATATAGATATATATTACAGGTTCATTATAATGTCTTCCATCACAAAATCATAAATTTTTCACCGGTTAAAAGTCCATTTATTTCAGAGAAAGAAAAGATAAGGGATTTATTTTTGTTAAAATAAATTTCCTAGAGTTGAGGGTTTATTTAACTATAAATATAATAATGTGAGAAAATAAATTTTCATGATTACATACTATTCCATAATATCATCCCTTGGATAGTATTCAAACTATATCCACTTTAATTAAAAAATCAACAGATGTGTATTCATGAAAAAAGTATACCTGGAGCACTTTTATGAATCCTATGATTCAAAAGTCATTACTTCTGCCTTTAAATTTTCACTTGAACCGATATTGTTATCACAATTTATTCAATATGATAAATCACATTTCAATATTAATAAGTAATATCCTTAATCCATTAAATAAGTAGTTATCATAAATGACTCATCAAAAATATGTTTTCCAAAATTCATTGACCAAAATTTGAGATGGCATGTCACTACATATCCAAAATCAAAATAACATAATATTTCCCTAAATAATGTACTCTTATGGTCACATACCAAATATATTAACACCTAAATCTCTTTTTAACTATTCTAAAACATGCATGCTTCTATGAGTAATATCTCGTACTATTGAATATATTCATTAAATACCCTTATCTAAAAATTCCAACATAACATATACCATTAAATCACTAACCAACTACATTTTTAGAAATACTATCCCATAAAAATATATTTATAATTATCTCAACATCAAGAATATATTTAGGTTTATCTTTCCCAATTCATCTGTTTTCAATAAGGTTCTTACACTTCTGAATAACTTTTCATTATTAATGTTTCTATTCATCACATCTTTCCAATTCCCTAAAGAAGAATCATTGTAGTAAAATATATATATAATGATTCTTATAAGTAGAGAATTTTTTATTAAATAATCATAATTCTAGAATCCAAATAAAGGAATAATAATCATTCTTTTCCATATTTGGAAGTAGGATCAACTTAAACATGATCTATTATCATCTTTTGGGGGTATATTCCATTAGCTCTCTTGACATTGATTTTTATAGTTTCTCATATCCTTTCATTTAAAGCATTCCACATTAGAAACCATTTTCATTAAATTTAAACGAAATTCATGGTGTAATTTGTCTCTACCCTTCTTATCATGATTCCCTTTGATGTCATAATTCTTAGATAATTATTTAATTTTATTTTTTTTACATGATTAAATGTCATCATATTATTATAGTGAATGGGAGACATGTTATCTTCGATATATCATTAGAAGACTGCAAAATAATTGATCCTCATTACACATTAGATCATGTGAATTTGAGACGTTCCCATTCTATCCTTGAATTTCCATTTTTAAATGATTAAATAAACTAGATTAGATCATATAATTATGAAACATAATGTATAATAAAAAAACGTGTAAAATAGTAAACATAAATTAAAAAATTTGTTTATAGATAATCTCAAAAACAATGATTTTTTGGGGATGTTCTATATTTATCCTTAAATTCTATATTATGGTTATTCTATATAATCTAGTAATTAATAAATATTGTTCCCAAGGTTTATACTAAACATTCAATAAGATAAACTATAATGAGAAAGAACCTAGTTGTCTGGATCTGGTTCCATACTTTATGACATTAGAACTAGATACAAGACTAAATTTCTAGTGGATTGAATATTTTAGTAGTATTGGAAATGTAAAAGAAAACATGATACTAATATTAACATTGAAAAATATAATACACATAGTGTTTTCATTTAAAACACAATAATTCCTCTTACCATATCCATTCATTTCAATCATAATTTACATCAAGGAACTGCGGAAATATAAAACATAAGAAAGGGGTGAGCTCAGTTGATTAGTAAGGGAATGAATACCGAGGAAGATATCCGAAATATTGAAAAAAAATAAGGGTAGGTGAATAACTATAAATAGATTCATTAAAAGATAATTTTTAGGATAATATGGATGGAATAAAAAGACGAACCAACATGGAAAAAATAAATAATAAAACAAAAATGAAATGTAACCATGGATATTCTAATTGTTGAATAATCACATGGAAAATCAATAAATATTCTCATATTTAGAGAATTCATTATGAGGGACATCTAAAACATACTATCAAGGTCTCAACCAGTTAGTATATATAAATGGGAAAGGCCTTGACTAAAACCCGAACTAGTTTGTCTCATTAAACCTATCGATGCATCGAGGGGAATTAACTGGTCCAACATAACACTTACTATGTCCAATTAATTCTTCATATGAAATGGGTGAAGTATAATTAACATATACATTCATATTGAGACTACCATATAAATTTTAAATAAATTTCCCAATTACAAACATAATAATAACCTATCTAGAGTAAAATGGTGAATGGTATCTAGAGAGTACATCCCTAGTCAAAATGATCATAAAAATTCAATAATATATGGTATATGGTATCGTAATATATCAACCTCAATTAAGAATAAGATTCAACAATTTTTTTTAGCAAGTTGAAAATATTCTAACCGAATAATTGAAACATTATTTAGAGAAATACCTTTTTCATATTGAAATCATTAATTTAAAAAACACCGCAATTATAAATGATATTATTTTTAGTCTAAAATATAAAAATCAGAGTAAGAGTGAATATGAAACAAATAAATAATAATAAAATAGTAAAAGTATTTTTAAAAACAATTTTAGAGAACAAGGACTGTGATGAAAATTTTAGTTTTACGAGAAATTTTAAAACTATAATTTTTAAAAGAAAACCCCTTTCAAATAATGATATCAGAATTAATTAAATGAATTGAATATATGTATTGACTACAAATTTACATAAATAAAGTGAAAATATAAATTAAATGTTGAATATTCACTGCAAAAACAAGCTTAGTATGACATATATAAGGATGTATATATTTAACGCAAACAATAAAAATTGTGATAATAAATCTCTTACCACTATCAAAAAAGTCTAATTGTATTCCCCATTAAATTAATGATCATAAAATTAAATAGAATGACACGTAGTCTATACAAAAGAACTATAATTGAATAAGGTATATTTCATATAAATAAATGTGAGATGATAAAAACCATACCATGTGTATGATAGTGTTATGAACATGTATATAATTCCCCCAATAATAAAATTATTACATATTATACATTTATTATTATTATTATAATTTTTTTAATTTCATTTATGACCATTATACCATGTTTTAAATTTTACATTAATTGTTCTTGGAGGGTTTGTTTAATGGTTTTATGGTCAGTTACATTGTGTATAAATATGGGAGTTCTCATCAAATGAAAGAAAAACTACATAAGTGAAATTAGTTATTATTTATTAACATGAATATAATTAAATGTTCTCAAACATTCATTTGTATATATGGAATGAGGATAATTTATTAGATAAAACATTGATGAAAATGTATAAATTTATTTCTTGGTATTTATAACCATCACAAACATGTGACATTTAATTTAACATAATGATTATATATATTGGATCTATAATAACAATACAATTTATTATATGTAGATTATAATATAATTTTACAATTTTAATGGTTTTATGGCCGTATTTGAACGCGGTAATGGAAAATTAAAACTTTTCATCCACGAAGGCGGTGAATCAACACATCTCATATGATATTTTCATTTTTTTAAAATAAAAAAATCGAGAAGAGACTCAATGATAGATATTCCTTTAACATAATAACATTCTAGTAAATATAAGATTCTAGAGTTATATTTTTGTTTTGGAATGTGGATGTGAAGAGAAGAAAAGTAAAGTAAATAAAAGAAAATAAATTAACTAATAATGAAAGAGGGTTTTACAACTTGAATATCTTCTCCTTGAGAACCTCCTCAAGGTACCTAGTTTTGGACTTTTATTGATACCTAAAAATCATGGACATGAGGGATATGATTTTAACGATATTGGATGTTATTTTTTCATGTTTAATGGTTTTTATGTGTGAGTAGAGAAGGTAGTGATGGGTGGTTTTAATTGTGGAAGAGAGGGGTTTATTTTTATTATTTTATTCATTTATTTATAATTTTTCCCAAATGTGCCAATAATGTTGATTATAATGAATAAATATAGAAACTAGTGAATTTTTTTTCTAAATATTTTTTTATCTCATCTATAAAATATAAATGACTCAATAATTTATTTATTTACATATAATGTCAATTACTATAAATTACAGTTTTTCAACATTCAAAAAAAATCAACAACTTTTGAAAAATACATAAAATTTACAAAGCCATTTCTAAAATTTATATTAAAAAATTGGACTTCATCTGATGAAACTAAAATTCTAAATATGATAAATTTAATTTTTAATTTACATCAACATTTATTTGATTGTTTCATTAGTAAAATAATGACCACATCATCCTTGTATAATTATTTGATTTAATTATTTCTTCACAAAAAATTATGAATAAAATTCCATGACGTAGATAAATATTTTAGATTTAAATATAATTTCTATATATTAATATATCTATGTAATTAAGACATTTTTAAAATTATATAATTTTTAAAAAAAATTAACGTGACATTTTGTCATTTTCATTAATTTAAATAACATCAAATAAATTTTAATATAAAAGTGTCTATTTGAAAACTAAAATTATAATATTAGGTTATAAGGGTTGAATATAAATCATATAATTAAATTTGGTAAATTTTTTTGGGTAATTTATTATCCTTGTCATTTTATTTTTTTAAAAAATTACCCAAATTACATTTAAGTGTGCCAATAAAAAATAAACCAAAGTTACAATTGATATTTTCTAAAATTTAAATAATATTATCTAATAAATACGGCCCTTATCAGTAAAAATATGGATTTGTTTTTTCAATGTTCATAATACATAAGTCGCAGATATTATATTAAAATTAATCCCATAGATTTGATGAAACAACATGTTTTTAATATATAAAAATGTTCATATGATTGAATTATTTATATATCCAAAATCAATATGAAATTTATTTAAATGGCATAAATTGGATTTATTGATTCATAATTTATGTAATTTCAATCAAAAACCTATTTAAATTAAATTTTGATATTTTATTTAATTATTATAAATAATTAGTTTTCAATTAAATAGTAGTTTTTATTTTCTATTCATCTAAAATTTAACCATATCATAAAAATACAAAAAATTTAACCACAGTAAATTTTGATATTACTCTATAACAATTGGTGTTTTTTTCAAATAAATTTTATAAAATTGTGAAAATTTATTATTAAAACAGTTTCTCTAGAAACAAGCAGTAAAATATCGTTTTAGAAAATATATCTTTTTTTATGATAAAAATGGAATTATTCATATCGTAAAAAAATAAATTTTATTTTATGAAATGAAGAACCATTGATTGAAAATATAACATATAATATTCATAAAAGTATTTCACTATTAGTGACGAATTCATTTTATTTGAATAAATATCTATTATGGCAAAAAAAAGTGATTTCAAAAATAACACATCCTTTATAATAAATTTGTTTTTAATATAATTTTAAATTATATGATAACCATATAATTAATTTTACAAGAACGTGTAAACATTATTTTCATAAGTTACATAATCTCATTCATTCCTGCCATTCCAAGGGCTATGAAATAACTATAACAATTAAATAATAATATTTAATCATTGGTTAAAGAAATGTGTTCTGGATAATGTAAGTTATTAGAGTAGTTAAATTTAAAAAGATTCATTCCATAAAATATTGGGGTGTTAAAAAATCACCCTCAACTATACCACGATGAAATCATGGTTGGCCGAGATTTTTGGAACAGATGAATAAATTAGACACCTATTGAAATAATCAAGACCTCAATTAATTCTAAGCATACCTTGAAAATAACATGCTTAAGCTACCATAACATCAAAAGCCTGATAAGCTTAATCACCCCAACTATCCCAACTGATGAACTTTCCATAAAAGGTTGGTCATAATATACCAGAATACCTCATATTCAAATATTTCCTTCATAGATTGAGTGATTACAGATAGGTGGTGTTATATAACTCATTAGAACATGTGATTTTCATAACCATTCTCCAATTAGAAGACTTGGTAAATTGGCACAAATTCCCATCCAAGAATTGGTGGATATTTTACAATTGGATAGCTCAATAAACATTCAACGCACTCATGCCAACATGAGAGAATAGTTGTAAAAATTGAAAGTTGTTCCACCACCCAAGGAGGTTACCTCAAATATGTCTCCTAAAAGTTGTCATGGCCACTAGATGTGGGTAGAAATTGAAGAAATGAGTCATGTTATGCTTCGCTGCGAGCTCTGATTCATTCTTATTTCTTCCTTATAGTATACAATGTTTGGGAACCACCCCACAATATAATCCTCATAGTAAGAAGAGATATTATTTTGTTATGTAAACATGATACACTTGGAAGAACCCATCTCGAATGATGAAAAGTACATAGAATACGTGTTTCCCACACAAAAATTTGGAATGAGGGGCCATATGTGTAAAAACCAAGGATATAGTGGAAAACAAAGATGTGGTCGAACATGATATTTTTTTCACATTCTTATGGAGAAAATATAAAAATCTGTGACCCATGGGAAAGTTCTCCAAAAAGAAAAAAAGGAGAGGAATCCGAAAACTATCTAGTAGTCATCTCCACCAAATTTTCTTGAATGATTTCCTAGAAGGGGTTTGATTATCTGATTAGCCCACGCAATTAGGGAATATAAATAGAGCCTTCACCACTGGTAGCATATTCTCGATCAACCTTTATATAGTCACTAGTCTCATCCACCTCTATTAAATCATCTCATAAGATATATATCATAGAGAAACCAATCCTCATAAAGTGCCTACCTCAAGAACAAAAGGACTGTATTATGAACCATTTGGTGGTTTCTCCAAAAAATCTCTCAATCGTGAATACACTCCATCTATCAAATTACATTAGATAGGAACTTTTTGAATCCCTCCAAATACCACATTTGTTCTAGATGGATAAATATGTAGATGTGGTCTATGTAATGGCCCCGAAATTCCAAGGAATATTTTTTATATACACGAGAATTTTATGAGACTATAGTTTCTGACGGAACTTGATTCCAAGGCCTGGTGTGCCCAGAATCAATATTAAAGTTTTGTTTGGGTACGTTTAGTAAACGCACGAGGGAGTTTCTGTACCTTTTGAAATGGTGATCGGAATTGAAATTTGAGGGCACCGTTGAACTCGCAGCGCCGATATTCGCTTAAGGAGACCTTTACCATAGTTGCGTTTTATCAAGGTTGGAAGTTAATTTTTGGGGTTTCTAAATAAAACGTAAATAAAAATATGTGTTGCATATTTTTATTTGAATAGTATTTAACACCACCAAAGGGAGGATGGTGGTGGGGCCACCCGCACATAACCTCCATTGGGAGGATGTTATAAGGTGGGGCCCACATGAACATCAATCCCCTCAACTTCCCATGAAACCCCTTTATCTCTTGAAATCCCAATTTATGGTTGAGCTTTTCCACCTTCCCTCATAATAGTGCAAACACAAGGATTAATTAATGGATTAATTAATTAATTTTTTGATATATGAATTCTTTTGAATTCTTTTGAAATGTGTGGAAACATTAAAATAATAGGGCGGCTATTTTTTTTGGTTTAGCGATTATCCTTGGGTAGCATGAGAGATAAGATATTTCTCCTTCCAATGAAGAACCACTGAAGAACTCCATTGTTTCCATGAGGAACATAAAGAATGCTCCTCATCTCCAAAGAACGTGAAGCATCATCATCTTCCTTATTCAACTGGAGCAAGGAAGGGAAGCACCGCCACCCACGAAGTACACCGAGGGCGTCGTCTCGACTCATCTTCACCGAGCTCTACCAAATTCGACATTGACGGAACATCATCCGTCTTCTGCGACCTCTGACTTCCATGACGTCCGTCTTCCATGACTCGTCAACATGTAATGACAAATACATGGTAGGGGGAAATTTGATTATTTTTATGTATGAATTATACCCTCGTAATTTGACGTTTATTTTTGGATTGATGTGGGCTTAATTATTATCACCTAACATGGAGGGCACATGACGAACAAACATAGCCCGAAATCCATCCATTGAATCTCATTTGGTTGACATTAGAGGTGGAGCCGGAAGGGTGAGGTTCCATCGCGCCACGTCAGATCTGCAGAACCGCAGCTAGGGCAGGCCGCGAAAAAGGGGTGCAGTGCCGTCGCACCGCGCCGAAGTGGAACCACGAACAGGTAGGCTATGGAGGATGGAGGAGCGCAACGTCATCATGCCACACAGAGGGTAAGAGGACCCAGGCGTCGTTGTGCTATCGGGGCATCCGGCCGGGCCGAACAGCGTGGAGCCGGTTGGGCAGGACAAACCGGGTCCCGCGGATCCTGAACCGACGTTGTGCGCTGGTTCCGTCCGACAAAGTGGGAGGGACACGACACCCCCTCCCTCGTGAGGCCGGCCGGGCCTCACTAGACGGGCCTCCACAAGCTGGGCTGCCCTCAGCCGGGCTGCCCAAGGTCGGGCCGCCCCTCTGCTAGGTCCACGTCGGGCCGAGACGCCCTCAGATCAAGCTGCCCGTCGTGTCAGGCTATTTCTTCGTGTCAGGATGTCACTTTATCTCGGGATTCTTCCTCAGTCCGGGTCAGACCCGCGGTCCGGGTTTGACCCCAGCTCAGACTGGGTTGGGCTAGGTCAGTCCCACTCGGTCAGACCTGACCCAGACCCGCTATTGCGGCTTACAACTTTAATCCGACATCTAGGGCTACGGGTATCTGATTGACATACCGACTGTGTAGATGGAATTCATGGACCGAGACAATTATTTTGCCATAGACCACTTGAGTTTTTTACATAGTTGTGGTATGACAGGGTTGATTTGAGCTTAAAAAATCAACTGGGCCCCTAGAACAAAATGCCAATAACTCTCAGACCGGTCGTTCGATTGGCACACCTTCTATTGCAATGGGTTTCATATGATGAGACAGAACTATGGGATACATCAACTCAAGAAATTGTTATAGTTGACGTATCGACACTTGGATCAAGAAGTGGACTCTCCTCGAATCGAGCATACTGTGTGTGGGATCCCTAGGGCTGGCTATGATGATATTGTACATGAATCGTCTGTGGGTTTTACAGTGATGACTTCTATACCATAATCCACCATGGTATCGACCTTGATGAATACTATATCGAGATCCTCTGTGGGTTTGATAGTTCTAAATACTATTCTCAGATCCTGTGTGGGTCTGACAGAATAGTTGGTCATGTATCCTGTGTGGGTCCGACAGCTTACCTGGTCCCGTATCCTGTGTAGGTCTGACAGCTTAGATGAATCAGTGACTACATCTGATCATCTCCATTACTCTAGAATATCTATTCCTAAATCCTTTGTGGGTCCGATAACATAGTTATTCCTGTATCCTGTGTGGGTCTGACATCATAGAAGAGACACAGTAGCTGGTCCTGTATCATGTGTGGGTCCGACACCTTAGATGGTTCTGTATCCTGTGTGGGTCCAGCATCATAGATTAATCTGTGAGTACATTTGATCATCTCTATCTCTCTACTTAGGATGTATACCTGTGTTTGATGATTCTTGTCTTTCAACCATTATCATCACGGTGATTGACATTACTTCCTCTGTGGACTGGGTTGTGCTTTGGCTCGAGAGTTTGAGTTGGACTGTGATTGGAAAACTTAGGTATATATATGTGAATATACCTAAGTAAGGTCTGTTGATACTCAGTTTTTGTATCTTTCTTAAGTGGTTTATCCTTAGTGGATTCTGGGAGATGTTTGGTGGTCTCTGGTCCCCTACTGTGTATTTTTATAGTCACCCATACACGGGCTTCTCCCGCACCTTGTTGTGTTCTGTGAGGCAAAATACAGTACTAAACGAGTTTGAGGGTGATGGATGGGTGGCTGACCAGATATGGACTAGAAGGGACGTACCTCAGAGATGAGTTCTTCGTGTTTTGTAAATACCCTTCAAATTATGGAAAACAGTGATCGAGGCTAAGGGTGATGGACCAGTGTCTTCTCGGAGCTGAACTAGATAGGACGTACCTCAGGGATGATTTGTTTGATTTATGTACCTACCCCTCAAGTAGGATTCCCCGGTGGGCGATCCTGGAGCTATTTTCCATTTTTTACTTGTACTTTTTCTTGTTGTTTAGTTGGGTTTGTATACTGGCCCATTTACTTTCAGCACTACCTTTGTATTAAGTTTTACATAGTGTTTTTCTTCCAGTTATGTACTCTGTTTGTGTGTGATTTCTTTTATAAAGGAAATTCCTTCTCAGCTTTGTGATTTATGCCATTGGTGCTAGTTGCTAGCCCCTGGCCTATGGAAGGCAGGCTTGGGGTAGTCACGTCACGGGTCCCGAGGATGATTCGGGACAAATTGGTATCAGAGGAGTCGGTTCTACACTAGAACATAGGACTCTGATCTTTCTTACTATGAAGCAATAGTGTTAAGAGTAATGATTGTGGTTTTCAGTCAAGGGAGTCTTGTGTAAGTGCGGCAGCTAACGTATCCATACACTAGGACCCTGAACACTGATTTCCGACTCAGTGTACGAAATCACTGATTGCATGTGTGTTTCAAGAGTTTACTTTGTGGTCTATTTGAGTTAGTTCACCAGGTATAAATTATTGAGCCTTGCACACCTGTTCCTTTTTAGGATGCTGCTCCAAAGATAGCCATCTAGGGTTCCCGAGAGAGTACACGATGACGGCCCCTGAGCAACGAGGCTCCATTACAGGGCCCTCTTATTATGTTGGCACCTTAGGGTGGTGTACTAGCAGGACCACCACCCATTGGGAAGTAGATGCCACCATCCGCATTGGAGGACGGTGCACACTGACTGAGCGAGTTGTACAATTTCCAGTGACAGAGGGATTTGAGGTTCTAAGGCGAGACAGATTCACATGCAGTAGAGGACTATATAGAGACGATTACTGGAGTTTTCCGCTTAGTTCAGACACTAGTAGAGCAGATTTTGATCTTAGCTACTAATCATTTCCAGTGAGTGACCATGAGGATGGGCTGTATAGTGATGAGGTTTTTGTACTTGGACTATTTTCCGAGATGGTACCTTCTGGTTGTGTGCCTACTATATCACTACCTGTTGGTCAGCAGACACTACCAGTGGTACCGGTAGAATCACTTATAGGAGTAGTTCCTTACATGTGTTTCAGCACCAGATATACCTCATGTTTCAAGGTGAGCCCGATCCACAGGCGGTTGAGTACTGGCTTGAAGCGGTGGCCGAGAGTTTTCTAGAGGTTATGTTGTTTCGGCAAGATGAAATTTCGGTAGTTGAGTATTCATCGAAGTGTACCAACCATTCCTGGTACTTAATGAATTCGATGTGAGCAGTTCTTTAGAGAATAAACCTCTAAGCGATGTGTGTTATTGGACATCCGAGCCAACAATTTTTCCTCTATTCATTCCTACTTCAGTTAGGGTGATAGAGATACCCTTTGAGATTGAAAGTTAATTGGATGAGTGGATATAGCTAGTGAATGTTAGCAATTGGGAAGCATGAAACTAGATCCAGTCTCAGTGACTTGGGTGTGTGAGATTTTTTAGGAAGAGGATGTGTAAAGGATAGATGAATCTGCAGCGCAACAGACATGCAATTAGAGCTAGGAGACCAGCATTAGATAGTGAACATTTCGACATGTTGAAATGAATCGCCTTTGTAGTCCCCGCTAGGATCAGAGAGATGGAGGGATGTGGAAGTGAGTAGCTGAATGAGGTTAAGGAGTGTGAACCAAGGGATCTAGGAATGATTTGAGGTATTGGATGTGTCTACTACTAGCTTCTTTATCAATATACATAGGTACCAATCATTCCTTCCTTCGATGAATCATGTCCCAGGCCTAGAGTTTCTGGTTAAACTCTTGTCTTGACCCTCACGTCTGGAGATACCATTGGGAGGAGACTCGATAATCACACATAATCCGACAGTGTGATCTGCCATTGAGGTGAGAGTTTCAGTTGGAACATCTTTCTGGCAGCGTCGAGGCCTTACGACGTTTGTTTGGGTATGGACTGGGCAACCATAGTTCATACACAGATTGAATGTATTAGGAAAAAAGTTTGTGGTTTATCTACAACTTTGGGATGGGGTTTCCCTTGGTCGGCGAAAAGGGAAAACCCAGGAATCACATGATGGAATCATGCATAAGAGAGTGTAGTCGATCACTCATGTGTTGGCCAGACATACCTTTGTGCTAGACTTCTCTTGAGTTGCAGCACCGCTTTCAGCATTGACAAAGAAGGGGAAAACCTTTGTGTGGTCAGAGAGATGACAACAGAGCTTTCAGGTGCTGAGGCTGAGGTTGACTACTGCAGCCATCTTGAGGCTACTAGAGGAGGGAGTTGGGTACGTAGTTTACTACGACGTATCAAGGATCGGACTCGGGTGTGTCCTAATGTAGGAGCAAGTAGTGATCACATATGATTCTCAGTAGTTTAGAAAACACGAGTAGAACTACAAAACCCATGACATGGAGTTAGTAGAAGTGTTCTTCACCTTGAAGATGTGGCAGCCCTATCTTATGGTCGAGGGTTTTACATTCTACTCTGACCCCCAGAGTTTCAGGTACATCTTCTCACAGAAGGACCTGAACCTGAGACATCGACGATGGATCGAGTTCCTCCCGGACAATGAATTCGAGATAGTCTATACTCCTAGGAAGGGTAACATTGTAGAAGATGCTCTCAACAGGAGATCATGCATTGATCTGCTGGAGAGGTGACGAAGCAGCTGGCCACGTTGCAGATATCCTCTATGGATCAGGACGAAACAACATTTCTATAGTCTCTCACAGTCACTCATCCACATATTTAGTGAGTTAGGGGAAGCACATCATTGGGATATTGACTGTGAGACGCAACGTGCACAGATAACCTCAGGGCTGGCACCTGGAGGATTTTTTGAAGGTGGGGAGCACGTCATTCTCTTCAGAGGACAAACCTTGGTCCCATTTTCACTTCATGAGTAAGTGTTGAGGGAGTTCCACAAATCTTCTCTAGCAGTACGTCCATGAGTAGCGAGGACGTATCAAGACCTCTGACGTCAGCAGTGGTGGCCAGTTCTGAAGGGGGAAGTTGTAGATTTTTTCTCATGATGGTTCGTTTTTCAGCATGTTAAGGTGGATCACCAGGTTCTAGGAGGCTTGGATCATCCCTTAGAGGTCCCAGAGTGGAAGTGGGATGAGATATCCATGGATTTCATGACGGGAAATCCATTTACATCCAGAGGACATGACTCTATCTGGGTGACTATTGACGACTCACCATGTCGGCCCACATTCTACTAACCAGAGATGGTACGAGATACTATAGATAATATCCCGATAATCCAGGAGCGGATGAAGATTCCACAGAGAAGACCTAAGTCGTATTCTTACAGGAGACAGAGACCTCTGGAGTTTGAGGATGGCGACCACGTCTCTCTATGGGTCTCACCTCGACGAGGTCTACAGAGATTTGGCCGAGGAGGGATTCTATCTCTGAGAATCATTGGAACTTTTTAGGTACTCAACAGAGTTGGTGAGGTGGCATACCACTTAACACATCCACCTTAGTTGCATCGGGTGCACGACGTCTTCCACGTATCTTAGCCGAGGAGATACGTGCACGACCCATCCCACATCAGCGATCTCGGGGAGCTGGATATCGATGTCGGGGTGACATTCATGATGGTTCCAGTGGAGATTTAGGATTGAAAAGAGCGGGTCCTAAATGGACTATCAATTTCTGTAGTGCATGTTCGCTGGTAGCATGGGAACCTCTAGGTGAGCACATGGGAGTTAAAAGCAATGATTCATGCTCAATACCCCCATTTGACCCCTTAGTGTGTGTTGTAGCTTACTGGGATGTAAATACCTAAGGTGTGGAGAATTAAAAGACCCTTCAAATCCTTGGATATTTTATTTATATACACTAGAATTTTACGAGTCCGTAGTTTTTTACGGAACTTGATTCTGAGGCCAGGTGTGCTCAGATTCAATTTCTGATGTTTTTTTCGGGTACGTTTAGTAAACGTAATGCATGTTTTTAAATATTTTGATCTGGTTCTCAGAGTGGAAATCTGAGGACCCGTTATGGCATTTTACACATTTTAGCCCACATCTAGGGATATGAGTGTCTGATTGATGTACTCCCTACAGCGATGGAATTCATGGAGTGAGATGATTATTTTTGGATACTCCACTTGAGTTTTGGATGTAGTTGGGGTACTACCGGGTTGGTTTGAGCCTAAAAAAACCAACCGGGCCCCTGGAACGAAAATGCCAATAACTCTCAGACTGGGTGTCCGATTGACGCATCGTCTGTTGCGTTGGGTTCTGTATGATGAGATGAAACTATGAGATACATCAACTCAGTACTTTGTGATAGTTGATGCATCACACTTGGATCGAGGAGCGGACCCTCTTACAATCGAGCGTGATGTGTGCCGGAACCATAGGGATGGCTGCGATGATACTGTACTAGGATCCTCCGTGGGTTCGATAGTGATGACTTCTATACCATAATCCTATGTGAGTTCAATAGTGATGACTAATATACCGAGATCCTCCATGGGTCTGACAGTTCTGAGTTCTATTCCAAGATCATGTGTGGGTCTGAAAGAACAGCTGGTTATGTATCCTGTGTGGGTCTAATAGCTTAGCTGGTCCTGTATACCATGTGGGTATGACATCTTAGATGAATCAGTGACTACATCTAATCATCATTATTACTCTAGATTAGATGGTACTATATCCTATGTGGGTCAGACAACTTACCTGGTCGGGTATCCTATGTGGGTCCGACAGCTAAGATGAGATAGAGTAGCTAGTCATGTATCCTATGTGGGTCTGACAACATAGTTGTTCCTATAACCTGTGTGGTTCTGAAAAGATAGATGAATCAGTGACTCAATCTGATCATCTCTATCTCTATATGAATGATGTACACCTCTGTGAGATAAGTCTTGTCTTTCAACCATTATCATCATGGTGATTGACTTTACTTCCTTTGCGGGATGGGTTCTGCATGGGCTAGAGAGTTGGAGCTGAACTGTGATTGGTAACGTAGGTATATGTCTGGGCATATACATAAGTAAGCTTGGATGATACTTTGTGTTTTTATATTTATTATATGGTTTATACTTAGTGGATTTTGGGAGACATTAGAGGGTGTCGGGGTCCCCTATTGAGTATTTTTATACTCACCCCTTCATGGGCTTCATGCACACCTTGTTGTGTTCTGTGTAGACAACAGACAACCGTGATCGAGGCTGAGGGTGATGGACGGGTGGCATCTCAGAGCTGGAATAGACGGGACATACCTCAGGGATGAGTTGTTCTAGTTTTGTACCTACCATTTAGACAACGAACAACAGTGATCGAGGCTGAGGGTGACAAACAGGTGGCTGCTCGGATCTGGACTAGACAGGACGTACCTCAGGGATGAGTTGTTCGAGTTCTGAAACTACCCTTCAGGTAGGATTCCTTGGAGGATGATCCAGGAGCTGTTTTCACTTTTTTACTTGTACTTCTTCTTATTTTTTAGTTGGGTTTGTATACTGGCCCATTTAATATTAGCATGATCTTTGTATTCAGTTTTACTTAGTGTTTTGCTTCCAGATGTGTACTCTTTTTGTGTGTGATTTCTTTTATAAAGGAAATGCCATCCCAGAATAGGGATTTATGCCATTGGTGCTAGTCGCCATCCCCTGGCCTATGGAAGGTGGGCATGGGGTTGTCACGGAACGAGTCCTGAGGACGAGGCTTGACATTTTATCTAGTAGAGACTATGTCATCAGAATGTCAGGTCCCCCTCTCATTTAGTGACCAATATCTATAAGTGGTCATCCAATGGCACATCAGGCCCTTATATTTTTTCTGTGGACTCAATAATTTCGATCTACAAAGGGTTTAGATTTATAATGGTTCTTACATCAAACTCACACATGATTAAACCCTCCAACATTTTGGATATAGAGAGGTTTTTTTCCTCCTATAAATATGACCATTCATGTGTATGAAAAGTGTGACTAAAGACCTCTCATAAAGATCAAACTAAAAACATAGTTTTAGAATCCCATATCTGAAACTGATTTTAGGGTTATCTAGGAATATACTACATTAAATGACCTTTATGGAAGGCCTTATCTCCTCATCCAGATGGTGGTGCCATCAAAATTGAACCAGTGTCTAAAAAACCACACCAATGGGAATTTTTGAAAACTACACGGTGATACTTACCAATAAATACTTGCAAATCCACTTATGCTTAAGTGTATTTCTACAAAAATGGAGGAAAAAAATTAATGATGGACGAAGATACATAGGTTTCAGTGCCTAATCGATTGGGGACCCCTAAAAACCCATAGATTAAGCTCTATAGAGATTATATGATCCACATAAAAATAGTTGAGTTTATAGCCTTGAACGTATATTCCCATGCTCCTCCTGCCCCAAGAGGTAGTGTAAAAGACAATTAGCTATGACATATCTTTGAAGAGACTCAGGTAGCAGGGGATAATTATGTATCATCTCATAGACTATCTCACATTAATAGTGATACTGATGACCCACATTTCCATATCCATATGATAATGACTCTATAAACTCAAGGGTCAAGGAATTCATAGAAGACTATAAGAATGACCATTCTGCTTTCAAAGAATGTGTCTCCACCACAATCAAGAATATTAGGAAGGTAATTATGAGAACAAAATCTGACCAATGACCTATAAATATTAGATCCACCATGCCCCTAAACAATTAGAATATGTATATTTCTTTTATGATGTAATACTGATAATTGTCCACTTGAATCTATACATAGATTTCCCAACTAATTCTGAATGTGTCTACACATCATTTTGTCTCACCTAATGATAATCACGGCTTTAAGAAAGAATCTAGGAGGATTCATCCCTATGATGAAACTGATGTTGAGGCATAATTTGAAATATTGATTAAATAATTCTTTTTCAAGAAGTGAAATATTCATGATGGATCACCAACATAATCACCATCATGGAAATGAACAGGATGGTCAGGGTCTTCATCAATTTCAGTATCCTTAATCATTACTACCCAAATAATGATTTCCTATTTGCAATCACAGAACTCTTTATCAGTGAGACAACTAGATTACATGAAGTTTTCTTTATGAAATGGTATTCATGGTACAATCATATAAATATGTCCCCTGAAGATAATGAATCCACTGCCTTTAGAGCCCATTAATGGATATTTTTCTATCAGGTCATTAAATATTGATAAAATAACATTTGAACCCCTTATCAATGCACCTTAAATCATATCATAATGTTGATCATGAGAATACTATCTAAATTTTATGTTGATGATGAAGTAGTTAAATCTTGGCAGCAAGATGATCACTTCACGGATCTCCAAACATTCCTTGACAAGATGTGACCACAAGACCTGAAGATGAATCCACTTATATGCACCTTTGAGGGTAATATTAGGGAAGTTACATGGAATTGTGGTATTCCATAATGTCATCGAGGCTATTTAATTGAATACAATTATTATTCTAGAAATGTCATCCGCCCAAAAATCCAAAAAAAATGAACGGGTATATAATGTCGCCTCACATCCATTCGGTGTTTTATCACAAACATGGTCGAAAAATATCTCCCACTGACATGTATAATTAAGAAGGTAATCATCTCTTAATGAGATGATGACTTTGTTGGAGTTTATGTACTAAAACCAATTAATTTTTACTTTATTCATTAACAAATACCTTGTCACATCTTGATGGTTCTTCTATGTGATAGTGCATGTGATAATTCCATAAGGATAACTATTGTACTAAAAGGTCATAGTGGATCCTTGCTACGATGAGAGCCTACAATTTCTATAACAATGTTGTTGAATATATGTTTTATGCTCGTATGATGTTATTTGAGGACATAGATAATACAATACATTAGGTGTGAGGACTCAAAAAACATTGAGGCATTTTATCATGGTGTGTGGCCATGGTAATATCCTAGAGTAAATTATGAGAACGAGAACCACCTGTAGGAAATCCACATTTCATACTGTCATTGGATGTTCGTATCTATAGACGTGTGTATTAGCCTTTATAATTTAATATTATTATTAATCAGTATTATGAATCACACACTTAGATTTAGTGACGAAAACTCTGACGACACACTATTCACTGCGAGGTAGGATATGTTGGTTGTGTCACGAGTAATATTGCATTAATAGATAATTGGAGAAATGATTTTTCCATTCTGTTCAATAATAGAAGTAGATATCTATGGACTAGTTATGGAATTGATATAGTCTAAATAACTCCATGGAAATGGTGAGGAATGATATAGTTCAATTCTGGGAAGTCAAAGAATGAATAATCGAGCACATGAGTCGATGGCACTAGCATGCTACCCGATTTATTCGAGATATAAAGACAATGGGATTAAAGTACACGGTAAGCGTTAGTTTGGGGTGGCACGTCATTATAGCACTAACATCTTACTCTATGGTTTCCTTAGAGTGTTTCTAGACGCTAACTTCGGAATTTAGGCACGATCCACCTGATTCCATTGAGAATGTGTCCTAGAGGATCACACACTCTGTGTGTCCAAATATATCAGTTAAATATTCATTTAACAATTTAAATAATTATTATTCCTGATTGTGATTTAAAAATTATTCAAGGATGTCTGATCACATTTATTTCAACAATAGTCATTCATTATAATACAGTGTGTGAGAAATAATATATTTTTTAGCAAGTAATGTAGTGATATTTATTTGAGAAATAAATTGTCATTATTCAAGGTCTACTAAATGTGGTGGAGGAAATGAATAAAATGGAAATAAAGTACAGTTCATGTAGTTTTTGTGGGGATTTTTGAGAATTAATTTTATTTATTTATTTAAATAATATTAGTTTTAATTCATTGGTCTCATGTCTAGTAATATTAATATTAATCATTTATTACTAGACATGGGGTCTTATTAAGAATTTAATGAAATGAATAAATTCTTTTGTGTAATTAATTCATTTTTTATTCTATGTAATCACAATCCTAATTATATTATTCTTAATAGCCTAGACATTCGTTGTGGTTGTGCAAAATGGATTTGGAGAGATCTCTCAAACAAAGAGATAATTATTTTTCCTCCAAGAATGCTCTTATGTTACGTGGGAGATCCTCCTCCAGCAGATCAAGGAGAGTAATTTGGAAGTGGATCTCATGAAGATCGAAGGAGGACATCAAAAGAAAAGGTTATTCCACACTATCACAAGGAGATCCATTTGGTGATTTCCAGAGATACATGGAGCACATGTGTATTACCACTAGAGGAATCCTACACATGGATTCTATGATGTAACGACAGATCACATCGGGTCGTGACTGGAAACATCAAAGAA
This sequence comes from Viscum album, assembly GCA_963277665.1. NCBI lineage: Eukaryota > Viridiplantae > Streptophyta > Magnoliopsida > Santalales > Viscaceae > Viscum > Viscum album. The sequence continues at coordinate 882,570,466 of OY728132.1, forward strand.
GAAAGAATTCCATCAATGTATTTCTTGTAGTTTAATTAAATTAATTAAAACCAACAAATGATGATCCTAACAATGGTTTTGGGAATCCGTTAATTTCATTCATCCTTCATTATATTCTGAAGATCCAACGTTTTATTATCATGACAGATCTCATATTTATCATTGTTAACGGTAAAATTAATGTTGGGTAACCAACCAACGTGCTTCCACTATGCCCGAATCCTACAAGTGTTAACAGAGGGGACATATTGTTGATTATAATTATTTACTTTTGTCATTAATGATTTACAAATTTAATAATTTAGTTGTTTCAATTCAAGTTAATCAATCTTCAAATATGAATCTCATGATCTATTATTGATCTTTTGTTTCTCATTCAACTTATTGAAATGATATTTTATTTTAATCATGAAAAAAATAAAACATAGGATCTCATATGGAGGTGCCAAAACTTCTTGGCCATACAACATAAGATCACACGGTGTATATTCAGCAGTACATGCCATGTTGTCAATATTCAATGCATCGGACTATTCCTTAAAACCAATTCATGTAATGGAGTATTTATATGTCTTTAATGACTACATTAGTTGACCACAAACAGTTGGCTTGTTGTTTTCGGATTACACACGTTGTGGCCAACTGTACAAAACTTGTAGTGCCTTCGGTTAGGGTTGGACCGCTTACCCCATTCACAGCATTCCAAGATAGAAACTGTGTAACAAAGATACTACATTGTGTGTGGCCCACTGATCATTCTGTATACTCTGAATATTTCTAAAGTACATCTGCACACCATGTCCCCGGGTGTGTACTTCATATGGACGGTGAACGATAGTACTCACCGAGTATTTGAAACTATAGGTTGTGTACTCATCCAAATAATGCTTATTTATTAAAATTTATTTTTATATTATACAAACCCTTGGGAAGTTTACAATAGTGCATGCATATAGCTGAGGAACAAAACATATTAGATGTTTTATATTAATGTATTTAATTTAACATTTGTGTAATGTTAATTTCTACTCATTGGGTTATTATGAATGGTAATTCACCGGGTTTCATCCAAGGTACAAGTCAGCTAGACAGATAATTTTAAATGAATTTATTTGTTCAATATTATGATGGATGATAATCTCAAGGAAATTTAGAATAGGGTTTAAGATAAACATATTGAATAATGAAAATTAATTAATTGATTCGATCATGATTTATCTTAAACAAGAACAATTAATGAATTTAATGCTTGTTTTATTAATTCATAAATATCATTATATATATGGACAATCATGAGCTAGTCAAAGACCTTTGAATGTGAATGTTTTCTTTTAATTTATTTAATTTAAATTTATTGTCCTGTGAGCCTTCTCATCATTAATATATAGGTCCTACGTGCCCGAGGATTATTTTATGTAATACCCCATTTTAACCCATAGAATGAGAGTGATATAGAAGCATATGTAACTGAAGGATATCCTAAGCTAGTGGAGGTGACTCAAGATAGGATCCAAGGTGAAACCAATCCAAGGAGATACAATGGTGGACATGTGTAATGCTGTAGACATGAACCCAAAATGTTCAAGGAGTTTCTACCATAGGTCTTGGGTTAGTTTATCAACTTCTAGATAAAATAAACAATATAAAAATTTCATGATCATACCATTTATTTTATTTCTATTAATTTCATGGTTTATTTATTGTGGATGTGATGTCATGATCACACAGTTAATGAATTAAACATGTATCCAAAATGGAACTAAAATAAGACCAGCTTATGCGTAAATATTATCTTAGACATTGTAAATCAGTTATGTATATCCTCCTTAATATTAACAAGAATGCAATCAAAGATAAGAAAATGTAAATTTACAAATAAGGATAAAATCCCTCAATGAAATATTAAGTCGGTATATCCTTCCATAATGATGGTTACAATCGAACCATAGTTCAATGTTCTTAACAAACCTGAGGAGGGGTGACATAAATTATCGGAGAATATAAATTAATGGGGTTGGGTTGACATGATTTGTTCACATAAAAGGTTGAATTATACAATTGGACTTTGTATGACAAAGATGAAAAGGTTAAGGAAATACAAAATAAATGGTTTTAGGATTGGGAAGTCAACTTAGCATATCAAGGAACTGTGAGTTAATGAAGTTGACATTTGGAATGCCTACTAAAAACCTATCAAGTTGCTTGAACAAACCTATTTGGGGTAATCTGAAGGGAGATATTGACCCCTTACACTAGAAAACTCATGCAATATTATATTATGAAGTCAATGGTGAGGGATATTGGATTTCAACAAAATAGTTTGAGACGAATAGGTATTAATTTATTTGTTTGTATTAGTTTTATCAGGATATAGTACTAAATATTTTATCATCTTAAATTTTAGAAATGGTTAGAAAAATTAATTAAAACATATCATTGTGATCCATACACAAGAAGGAAAAAATAAACACTTACACTAATTTCTAAAAATGGAAGAGGCGTTTACATATCATCCTTTACCATGGGAGGAAATTGTGTGTGCTGGAAGATTATGTTCCTGTTGCACCTGGAAAAGAAGATAATGATGAAGAACTATCCCAGTATATGAAAAATATTGTTGATACCTCATTTGTAGAATGTTTAATGCTATCATCAATGTATAATGAGCTCTTGATGCAACACAAAAACAAGGAATCGTATAACATGATCTCCCACCATAATGATCTCTTTCAAGAGAAGGTGAGATATGAGAGATATGAGATCCCCAATGCAATGTATACAAATATGTTCGGAGAGTCTACACTATCTGGCCCTTATGTAGTCAAGCTTATTAGCTACATTGAAATCCTGGACATCTTAGATGTTCTGTTCCCGGATGAGTTGCGTACAGATCTCATCTTATCATCATTACAGTAGACCTTCTCTAGCTTATAGTAAACTATAACATGATAAAAAATGAGAAGATTATATTAGAACATATAACAGTAACTCTCTGGGAAGATAAGGAAATGGGGCATGAAAAACCCAGAGTTCATATGGTGAATAAGAAAAGGAATGTCAAGGAATAGGGGAGAAGGACTTATAAATAGCCTGATTCCCCCGAGAACCATCCATCCCATAAGGGGACGATCTATAGGTAGGGCATGCAACATGAGGAGGTATGTTTTGCATGTGGCAAGCAATACCACTAGAAGAAAAACTACACCTACAATAATTGGGATGTTAAAGGTGAATTTGTTATCGAGTGTAATAATTCCATTTCTACAAATATTGTATTAGATATAGATTGTGAGCCTCACATGTGTATCCAAATGTAAGAACCTAGTAGATATATAAATATTTCTAGAGTATAGGTTGATCATTGATCTTAGAATGGTGTGAGGGTGGCTGCGTTGTCCATTGGCGTTTTCAGTCTCTCATTGCCAACTGGGATGCTTTTGGTTTTACATAACTATTAATATGTGCATAGTGTTACCAAGAACAAAAATTCTGTATAATGGTTGGATTTGGATTGACTTATTTTCAAGTTATGAAATAAGAGTTTTATCTTTTATAAGAACAACATATGTTATGTTAGGGCACAATTAAATTACAGTTTGTATGTAATAAATTATGAAAACCAATTGTTGGAAATAGATAATGAAACAAACTCACATGACTCATACAACACCCAGTAGTGGAGTCACTATCATTGTCATGTAAACGAGAAGCACTTGAAAAATATCTACTGTGTTAGTTATTTATACTCTACTGACCTAAAACCACTTGATAGATGTCACTCTTGTTTACGAGGTAAAATGACTAGGCGTCCTTTCGATGGACAGGGTGAAAGGGCCACAAAGCTTTTAGGATTGCTACACACAGAAGTGTGCGGACTATCCCTAGTATAATATAGATGTAAATATTTTTAATTATTTACTTTTAATGATGATTTGAGTATATATGGATATGTCTATATAATGTGGCATAAGTCAGAGTCCTTAGAAAAATTTGAGGAATTCAATAATGAAGTAGAGAATCAACTTGGTAAGATGATAAAAATGTTTCGATCAGATCGAGGTGGAGAATATCTAAACCATGATTTCATCAATATTATATGTGTGTCTTGGATTCTATCTCATCCCACACATCCTTACACACCATAGTAGAGTTGTATTAGGGAAATGAGGACCAAAACTTCATGGACACGGTGAGGTCGAGGATGAGCCATGCAGATATTCTATTATCCTTTTGGGGATATGGATGACAAAATATGCATACACAATATATATAGATGTTCCATAACCACATGTACTATGTTTGAGCTCAATAGAGTTTAGGGAATCATATAATTTTGGTTTCCTAGTCATCGAGGATGGGGAATCACTATTGTTGGATAATGATGAGCCTCTCTCCTACAAGGAAGTAGTGGAGATATCAGAAGCTTCAAGATAGATAGAAGCTATGAATTCTGAGATGGATTCCATCTATCAAAACCAGGTCTGAGTTCTGGTCAATGAGCTAGTTGATGTAAAGCGTGTTGGATGAAAATGGGAATTAAAGAGAATGATGGACATGGTAAGTCATGTTAACACCTTTTAAGAATGTCCAGTGACTAGAGTATTCAGAAAGCGTCAAAGAATTGACTATGATGAAACCTTATAACTAGTTTCCATGTCTAAAACTATAAGAATAACAAATTCCATTGAAACATACCGTGACTATGAGATTTTTAAAATGTTTGTCAAAACCGAATTCCTTAACAGGAACGTTCAAAAAGATGTCTACATGACATAGCCAGAAGGGTTTGTGACACTAGGCGAAGCCAAATGAGTTTTCATGTTATAGAAATCCATTTATGGATTATTGAAATCATTCATGTCATGAAACATTAGATTTATTGAAGACATAAAGGAATTTAGTTTCATTGAAAATGAATACGAGACCTGTGTTTATAAATAGTTTCATGGGAATGTAGTTGTTATCAAAGTAGTATATGTTGACGGCATATTACATATTAGAAATTATATACCAATCTTATAGTTAGTTAAGGACTGGTTGAAAATGTTTTTGTCTATGAAGGTATTAGGAAAAGTAGTCTACATTCTAGGGATCTGGATCATTATTGATAGATCCAAGAAGCTACATGGACTATGTCAGATTATATTCATTGACCAGATACTAAAGAAATTTAGTATGGAACAACCCAAGAGGTTATTGGTTCCAGTGTCACATGGCCTACATCATTCTAAAAAAATGTTTCCTCAAACAAAACATTAGAATGATAGGTTGAGTATGATCTCATACACTTCATCTATAGGATCCATCATGTATTCCATGTTATGTACCAGGCTTGATGTTGCCTATGCATTGAGCATGGTATGAATATATCAAGCAGATCCGGGAGAACATCATTGGACTGATATTATGACTATCCTAATGCATATGAGAAGAACTAAGGATATGTTCCTGGTGTATAGAGGAGACATGGAGCTTGTCATCTTAGGGTATATTGATGCCTATTAGCAGATAGATCAGAACAATCTGATGTCACAATCTTGGTATGTTATCTAACTCAACGGAGGACTTATGAGTTGGAATAGTTCAAAGAAACCAGTTTTTGCCGAATCTACAATGGATTCGAAATATATAGTGTCTTATTATGAATCCATGGAAGCTATCTAGATTTGTAACATTGTATTGGTGATTAATGTTGTTCCTATCATTAGAGACCCTATCACATTGTATTGGGAAAATACTGCAGTAGTGGTTCCTGCAAAAGAACAAAGGCCACATCAATGGACCAAACACATAAGCTGGAAGTATCACGTATTGAGAGATTTCTATCAAAGGGGTGAATTTTTAGTGAGAAGAGTGTCCACATAAGATAATGTGGAAGACACCATGACTAGAGGCCTATATCAGTAGATGCATGAATATCATGTTAGAGCTATCAAAATAAAGGTTGTTAGTAGTTGGCTCTAGTCTATGTGGGAGTCTGTTAAAGTTTGTGGCTAAGAACCAGCTACATTGTACTTTATTCCTTTATAAATACCTTATCACATATTAATTGTTCTCTTACATGAGAATTAATGTGAATATTTCTTAATGATATCCATTTCACTAAAAGTTCATAGTGGATCACTACTATGTTGAAAACCTGGAATATCAATAACACTTTTCATGAATATATGTTATATGATCATATTTTGTTATTTGAGGGACACAAATAATACTAAATATTAGAGGCAAGGACTCATAATATATTGAGGCACCTTCTCATGGTGAGTTCCCTGGTAATATCTAAGAAGATATTACGAGAATGAGACCCGCTAGTAGGAAATCCACATTTCATAGTGTCATTGAATGTTCCTATATGTGGATGTGTGTATTGTTAATTAAAATAACGATTATTATTAATGGATATTAAAACTCACTCACTTATATGTATTGAAGAAAACTATAAAGAAACAACATTATTCGTAGTGAGGTAGGATATGCTGGGTGTGTCGCGAGTAATACTACATTAATAGATAATGTGAGAAAGGATTTGTCCCTACTTTTCCAAAATGAAAGAAGATATCTCATGCCCTTTCATGGGATTGATATAGCCCAAATAAATCCATATCCACGATGTGGAATTGGAATGTTCAATTCCATGATCTCCAAGAATGAAAAATAGAGAAATTGGGTCGATGGCACTAGCTTGTAACCCTCTGTATTCACGAAATCGATACAGAGGTATTACATTACATTCTAAGTGTTCAAAGGAGGTGACACACCATTGCGGTGTGAACTTCTTTCTCTATGTTTGGCTTGGAATGTTGTTAGACAATATCCGTAGACATTAGGAATGATCTTATTAATGCCACTAAAGAATGAGTGCTAGAGGGTCACACACTACATGTTTTTAAGTATTTCAGTTAAATATTCATTTAATACGTTGAATAAAGATTATTCTCATTTGTGGTTAATAATTATTCAAGGATCTTTCATCGCATTTATTTCAACAGTAGTTATTATAGAAAAATATAGTGTTGGTAAAATATTATATTTATTAGCGAGAATTGCTTTAATATTTTTTTATAAAATAGTTAGTAATTATTCATTGTCTAAAAAATGAGGTGGGGAAATAAAGAAAATGGAAAAAAGTACATGTTGTGTATATTAATATACACACTATGTTGTTTTTCTAGTGATTTTTGAGAAATAATATTATTTATTTAATTAAATAATATTCTGTGTACTTCAGAATGAGCATGTCAAGTAATAATAATAGTCAAATAATGTTATTATTCATGGGGTCTTACTAAGAATTAAATGAAATGAAAAAAATGATTTCATGTAAATAATTCATTTTTTATTCAGTGTAATTAAAATATTAATTTTTTTTGTTCTCATTATCCTAGACATTCATTATAGTTTTTCAAAACAAATTTGGAGAATCCTCTCAATCCAAGAGAGAATTATTTTTCGTCCAAGAATTATATCAAGTTACGAGAGAGAGATCCTCCTCCACCAGATCAAGGAGAGCACTTTCGAAGTGGCTCTCAAGGTAATCTATGGCAGACAATGCAAGTGAATGATCTTCTATGCTACCACTCCAAGACCCCTTTGGTGACATCCATAGATACGTGGTGCACATTTGGATCCCTTTTAGAGGAATCCAACAATTTGATTCCACGACGCAATGTCAAATCACATCGGGTCGTGACGGGAAACATCAACGAAGAGATAATTCCATTAAGGTAATTCTTCTCTTTTAATTAAATTAATTATAACTAAAATATGATGATCCTATCTTTGGTTATGGGACTCCCTTCCGTTCCTTTATTCATTGTTCTAATTTAATGATTCCACATTTTATTATCATGATGGATCTTGGATTGATCATTGTTAATCGGAGAATTAATGTTGGTTACACCAACCAAGGCACTTCGGCTGGGTTTAGATCCTACAGACATCCAATAATCCTTTGAATGTCTCACAATGTATTTAACGCACCTGACATTTATGATTTTGATATTGGATGGGAGGTCACTCATCTTGTATGTGTCCTCCACAGAATGTTCACAAGGTGCCCCCCATTTATAAAAAAACAATACGGGAGTGAGAATATTATATACTACTTCAGATGAACAATGTAAGTTACTGAGACACAATAATCTAATGCAGAGAATAAAATCCTTTCAATCATCTTCACAATAATAAAATGAGTCATTAATTCAAGTATTCTGATGTCTATCTAGTCTATCATATTGATTGTCTCACCTAAATTATTGACCATCCAATGATGACTAGGTTCTACACCCGATGGTGGTCCTTCTGCAACAATATGATATTCAGTTCATATCCTAGAAATAATTGAAAGTGAAAGACCTTGATCATTTCCTCATAGCACATCCTATGCCGTAGAACACATTGTTGGACACCATGCTTCCATATGTGAGGTCTTGTATGGCTATGTAACTCCCCATAAATGAGAAATATATTTTGATGGTGCCTCCCAATGTCTTATCAGAAAAAGGATGGAAAACATGTTTCTCAATCGGGTTATATTAGTTATTGTATTTGTCTTGACCAATAATATAGTATTTCTTAATATTTATCACTATTTTAAGCCTTCATGAATAATGATTCAGAATACCATCCTCGTCACTGGGTTGAAATTAGCCCTATAGGTACAAAATACAACCTATATTTAATAGGGGATTTTGAACTAGTGATAAAGAAAACCAAAGGTAAATTTACCAATTAGAATGATATAATATATTATCTTAATGGATATGTTCTAGTAATTATGGAAAAGATCGGGTTTGACCCCATATTTCATCATAATCTGTGATCAAAAAATGATTACACAAATACAATGGCTAAGGAAACCACAGTCCAAACCGATATTGATCAAGAGGAATAGATCTTCTGTATCACACAATGATGAATGGTCTCATCGATCATCATCTAGGATATAGAAGAAATAAATAACTTTAACACCACCATAGAGCATGATGAACCATCCTCCACCATTGGATGGATGGATCCCATTATCAGTTATCTCTAAAATATTATTCAATGAATAGAATGAGCTTGATTTGAATAGATTCAGTGCTGTTCAATGAGAATCACTCAACAAAGTGGTCCAAATGAATAGAAAACCCTCTAAAATGTTTGATTTTATGGAATCCTTCACAGATGCATAGTAGAAGGATAAATTCTCTCCATCATGGAAAAAATTCCATGTGGGCTCCTGCACCGCTCATTAGTCTAAGACCATGATCTCCCCCCAAATCAGGAGGTTGGGATACTACTATAAAACCATGATACCTGAATGTGTGGAGTTCAGTATAAATATCATGAATTATTGATCCATGCAATTATCATACATAAAACCCCATAATTTACACGTATAACTAAATATTCCAAGTCATTTTCCATTTGAGGAATAGATATTGTGTTGCCATATCCCCTAGACATAGCTAAAAAGTTCAAGTACATCCTTAATTTTTCTAACATATTTTCAAAAATTGATGAGGAAATACCCCTCAATGAAGTCAGAATGAATAATATCATCATGTTTTTGATGTCCGATATGATCAACAAGATCAGAGTCCCTCACACAATATTTATGGACAACAACACCAAATTATGTTCTACAGAGTTTACAAAATGATAATAGAATTATATAATTGATCCCAATCATTAATCTCACTATAATTTGGTGGAAAATGGATAGATAGAGGGCTTCAATAAGTCATTGTAAAATATTCAATAATATATAGTGAACAAGGATATGATATTTTGGCTAGATAATATCCTCCATACTTTATGTCCCTACCATACAACCACACATAATACCACACAAGAAAAAAAAATCATTGTTTTATGGGGATGATGTATTGTTACCCATAGAATTATACCCACTAACAATTAGAATATCATTTTTTTAAAAAAATCTATAATTTATAGGATTTGAAAAACTGGATGGATGAGTTGGATCGAATCAATGAAAGATGTTTATGTGAATTTGGAAACCATGCGGTCTATCAGAATTTGATCACTTGAGTCATTAATAAGAATGATCACCACTATTCATTTATCAAATAAGAATTGTTGTTAGTGCTTAGGACCCTAATAATATTAGTAAATAATCCTCCAAAGTTGGAACACAATGTTGATGAGGCTTACATCATTCATAATATCTATCACTGTAGAGCTTACTCATAGACAGAATGGATTGGTTGTGTGTCACACAACCAACCAATGCACGAGTTCTCATGGAATTCATTGAATTTATATCATCAAGAACACCTCATCCTGACTAAAGGATGTTATAATTTAAAGAAAAATAATGGGAAAATTATTTAAAAAGCACGATATCGTATTTCCAGACCACATGGAAGTAAATTATATAGTGTCATCCAGGTTTCATGATGTTAAACTACACTAGAATATACTTACCACAAGGCGTTAAACTGTATGGGAATCACAATATTACTAAAGACTCTCCACACATGGGAATGATCTGTGTGAAGTTAGGATGAATCTCCCCCAACCCCCTGCGAGGGATAGCTCTACATAGGGAATATCATCATCTAATAAGTAAGTGTGACTTCATTCCTACCATCATAGGAAACATTGTAACACCCATACCTAAAATATTGATCCAAAAAAAAATACTATGTCCTTTCAGGTCCAGTGATCTTTTTCTATATCGCATGAAATAAAAATGCATGGAACATGTCATTAATGCATGGTGTAAAACTTCATAGATCGATAGGGTTAAATCACATACAAATTGGGTGACCCGCGTCCTCAAATCATGAAATTAATCTACATGGCTATCATAATTTCCAAATTATATTAAACCTACAAGGGTTTTCTAGAACTAAAAACGAATTGATTCACATTTTAAATGAGATACATAGAGGCTCCCCAATCCTATATCTTGGTCCTCCCTGCACAAGATGGAAAATTCCCACTTCCTATTCTTAATCACCTATTCATAGTAAGAGGGATCCTTTCCATTAGTTTTTTCTTATAATGATCAAATATCACGTGATATTATGAATTTCGGTAAGGCTTCCCCCACCCATATAAGGCATATCATCCCAAGACATGGTTATCATGGTCCTAAATGAAAGAACAGAAAAGGAATACCTTGATTCCCTATAGCGTGGAATTAAAACACATGGTTGATTGCCTTTGAATGATAAAATGCAAATTTCTATGAACCCCACCCAAGAGGACCACTGTTATTCGTGATGGTATCCAACCACAAATCCTTTAATGAACTAATCGTAGTTTGATTCCTATCACCATAGGAAGCATAGTGACATATAGATCTTTAAACATGAGTCTAGTTGCAAAAAATATAAAAATAACCTCTCAATTCATATAATAAAATCATACACATGAAGGTATATCCTCAAGATCTACATATTTCATGATTCAAAATTCAATAGAATATGTAGTGGAACCCAGATTCCAATCCTTGGGTCCAACCATAGTACCCCTTTTCATATCAAGATGGAAAAATCCTTGTTTCATAAGTTTATACTCCATAGTTCATCAATAACTATGTGTGGCTTGATTCCTATCATCACAAGATATATAGTGATGCCTGGATCTCTAATCCTGGGTACAACAAAAACAATCAAGAAAAAAATGCCCACGTCTGCCGATGAGAAAAACCTATGTACATATTTTATCATACAAGAATTATGTTTGGGTTGATTATAATCATCACAAGATATGTAGTGATGTCCGGATCTCAAATCTGGGCCAAGATACAAAAACTGATAAAAGAAATGTACCCCAACTACTTAGTGGAAAATTCATACAGAATCTTATTTACTACGTACAAGTCAGACCTATGTGAGGATTTTTTGGAAATTAAATATATCATGTATACTTTTTCACATCTTTTACTATTTCATTACTGACTGACATTAAAATATATGGAAAAATTCCTTGAAACATGATGTCAAACTACAAGGCACTCATCTGGTTCACATAACATTAAAACTACCCCACAAAAACATCCTCAACCCATGATGTTAAACTAAATGGAAATATATACATCCATACTAAAATATATTAAAACATATATAATAGCATAAATTACCATCTGTTATTAAAGGAACAGAAGATACTTTCCCGGTTAGATAGATTACGAGGTGCTTCCTCTATCATTTAACCACCTCAATCCATAAAACACTCTTCCTATCTTGAGTGCTTGGGTTTGAGAAAGCCTTCCTTGGACCCTTTTGAATATTTCTAGCATTAAAGAACCTTTTTCATGAATATTAATGTATTCCTATGGATATTTCATATGTGAATATGGTCTTCAACCAAACTGGTGACATTAAAAATGGACTTTCCGATCTTTGTGAGCCCTGACATCACTACAACAGAGCTCATCATCTCCGTTTTTTTGATCCATTCCTCTTATGACTGTCCCATATCATTAATCATGAAATGGTAACCTTGATCCTTGATTTTTAATATTTTCATCTCACCCTCATAATGATGATGTGTTACTCTTGACCCTAGGTATCTGAATTAGGATCTTATGTATTATCCTCAAAATTTGGTTCACACGCATCAAGTCTAAAATATGCTTTCAATATTGGTCAAAGTTATTCATCCTTAAATATAGACTATAATAATTCAAATTGTTAGACCTTAAACTCCTATAAAAAGAGTCACAAAACATGTCAGGTTGATAACCAGAAAAGTAGTTGATTGAGAAAAGATGACTTCATTGCTTGCTCCACTCTTCATCTCTAGTGTTTAAGAAAAACCTAGGGCATAAATAAATAATTAACAAATAACATAAGTCATACCTTGTATCCATAGTAAAATCCATGATATTATCTCTAGACCCACTTCAACACGTAGAATTTATAGTAATGATTTTTCACATCTCCTCACATGAGAATATACTTTCTACTCGGTCTCTCATCATTTAGGGTGCTCGAAACCTTCTGGAATAGTATAATATCCAAAAATCACAATTCATGGTTCGAGTGAATTTGATCACCACAACAATCCATGGGCCAAGGAAAAGGAATCCCAGCTTTAGGGGACCCAATTATTGACTATTCATGTATGTGTATGGCTCTTTCATTTGTGCCTATGGGCTTGAACAAGATGTTTCACTCTACAAAAAGGGATTCTTGATCCATGTGAGGCATGATAACAATATGGAAGAAATAATCACTACAGTGTGTTTTGGGTCATTCTTTTGATGAATGTCCCATAACATCCTCCTGATTTGGACACTTTGGACTATGATCTACAGTCTTTGTACAAAAATATCAAAGTGGATTCAAAATCCTTAACATTATGTCTCCATGTTTTGTAATCATTATCAATGTAGGAATGTGAGACTTAATTCTGAAACCTTTGATGTCCCACATCTCATGATTCTAAACCACAAGGGATTGAGGTCAAGCTTCATGATGAAAATAAAAACTTCCATATGGTCCTAGAAGCCTTCATGGATAGCTTTTCTATATACCCAAACTCATCCTATGGATGTTTGAGTATACACAATTTCTTCATGGCCCACTTAAAGGAGGGAGATAAAATTTTCATTTCCATGATACAGAAATATAAGGGGTTTGACCTGGCAACTAAATGAATCTCTATATTTTTAGAAATGAGATTCAGTCTTGGTGGGCCTTAGAAACACTAAAGATGATCATGGAATCTCAATGCGTTCTTAGTCCTCCAATGTATATATTCCCCATATCAATTTCACAGACTCGGACGTTTGGTTTTGGACTTATATCACCCATATTCCAACTATCAAGGTCGACCTAGAATCCCTAGTATTTCTCTCTCAACTAATATTACAACCATAAAAATTCCATGAAAATTGGAAAAGTTTGGAGACACCTATATGTTGAAATTCCACTAACACATAAGGGCTTGGACCCACCAGTAAGAGGAATATCCTCCTTACAAGAAATGAGCTCTGATCCTCATGATTCTTGGAAACACCATAGATGAAATCAAAACCCTATAGTGTTTTGGTTTATTACTGACATGTCTTCGCCATATTCCATGTTCATCAAAAAGCTATGAGCTAAATAAATATAAAATAATGTGATAGAAGACCTGATATAGAATAAATCAAAACTATAGTGACATCATGTATGAGATAAGAGTCCTTAAACTAATCTGATATAAGGTACAAGTTAAATTGAAGAAAAACTAAAGAGATAGAAGGCTTCACATAAAATATCCTATCCAAATGTGATATAAGTTCTGAGCTAAATGACTATAAAACTAAATCAATAAAAGGTTTGAACTAAAACAAGTTAAACTAAATAGGTATAATTCATGAGAGAAAAGAACCTAAACTGCATTTATTGATAGTTTGAGATAAAATTCCCTAAACTAAAATGTTAGGAGGTACATTCTAAAAGACGCTTAACAACAAAGATAAAATGTCCATGCTAAATGTCCATAAACTGCTGATAAATGGACCAAGCTAAAAGAAAATAAACTATATAAAAAATGAATTAGCCTTTAATAATGGAAAATATTTTAAAGAACACCATCTATCGTTGGAAAAAATCAAGCTGCTGTCACCAATATTATCCCCTTTAGAAAATGATGGAGAAATCTCCCTACAGGGTATGAATTCTAACTAGTTGTCCTTATATGAATCATGTAATCTCATGAAAATTAATGATGATATATCACTATGGAATATCATGTTGGTGGGAATTCATGAGAACTTATTGAGAAAAATATGTGATCGCTATTCCGATTAAGGAAATTAAGTTTAATTGATGTCATATAAAGGATTGGTATCATCAGAGAATAATATAATATCTTATAATAAAAAATCCCTTCATATAATTGGTAAAAGAAAAGTGGGAAACAACATATAAATTACATCAACTCTATTCACTGATATCATAAAATAAGATAAATCACCACATTTTGAACTCTCTCCAAGAATACATGAAAAAATGTAGGGTATGACAATACTTTAACTATAATAACATTTGATCAGATTAGCTGGACATGTTGGAAAGTGTCAAGTGATAAACATGAATTTAATGTTGATGTGAAACTCAGCCCGCCTCTTCTGCTACTGCCCCATGATAGTGGGTATCATCTAAATTAATCAACTCCTCAACTCTCTTTCGTGCATATTCCAACAAGGACGAGTATTATGAATTAACAAGCCATATAAGATCCATCATTTCCTCATTACACTATATCTGTTTATTCAAGGAATCTATATAGTCTTGTAAAATAGATATGAAAATGTGGAACTGCTCTAATTCCTCAAAGTCCTCCATAATTTGTTTTTCAAGAGGATCATCCTCAATATGATCATGAAATCCCATCTCATTGGTAGGAAAATCATTCGGAATCAATATAAATTGTCTCATGATTTCATACAGTTGTTGGAATTCAAATCCATCTACTCCATAGTCATAAAACAACTAAAGAAGGAATTCTTATTGGTCGTGAAACATTTCCATACTTGAATCCAAAACTGAAGAATAGATCTACTAGTAGATAAACCTACATTGTGTTATAAAATTTGTGACCGATGAATTTGGGTTGATAGGAGGAATATTCAGCTCTGAAGGAAAGGAAGTAGAAGAGGAGACTCCATATATCATCCCTTTACTAATGGAATCACCCATTTCTTGTGTCAAAGTGATGATTTCCACAACCAATCCACTCTCACTATTAGGCTATTCATTTCTAGGATGAGGGATCTCCTGTCAAATATTTCTCATGTCTTCAATCGACTCCATCATTTCTATGAAAATGTTTGTTAGTGAGGAAACTGGATTTTACACATGATATGACATTCTTCTTAGCATACCACATGGATAGGATGCCACCCAAACCCGGACATAATCCAATGTAAAATGGGTGTGATAATCAATGGATGTATGAATCTTCTTGACATTAGTGTATTCATGTGTGACCATCATCCAATACTTGTGGATGATCCTTGAGTATGACACTTCTAAAACATTGACTAATGTAAGAGGAGAGACCCTTTGGGTGAAGCTAAAATGATGATAAAGATAATAAGACATATATGGCTCCCAAATGATCAACACATCCATCCATGTAACAAGAACCTCATCTTGAAGAGATATATTGTATGACCTTTGATTGATAGAGACACTAAAGTTGTAAATAATCTGATTGTTTGGTGCATGATATGGGGGAAAATAAAATTTATTTGAATGATGAAACACATCCATGAACACATTAGAGCTTAGTGAAATAACCCAAACCCCATATATGTTTAGTAATATAACATGAGATAATGAATTAGGAAGCTTGGTGGATTCATAGTATTCTTAGAAATAAAAATTCTCCCATATCTATCCAAATAATAACTGGAAAGGACTACTAATCATATATTGGATGCTACCTTATTGAATATGGCCCAAGATATGTTAAATTCAGGCAAGGATCAACACCACCAGATTAAGATATTGTCTTTCCACTAGTCACATGTTCATTACTAGCATACTGAACATGATCCTGGAACATGCATTCCTAGTAATAAAAATCCCTTCATTCATAACATCTCCATAAATCCCTCTAGGATAAGGCTCTTAGTGATCTTTGAATTAAATTAAATATCCCCAGGATTTATAATCTCTATCATCTAAAATGGTCCAATACAAGATAGAATGCTCATAAACATACATGGAAGGGAACCATTAGAGGCGTATAATAGTCGGTAGAACCCCACTATAATAAAGGAAAATGTTGATCTAGTCATTCAAGGAGATAGAAAAGCATATATACATATGATTTAATAGACTCTACTTCACAGTGATGGGCATATCCCTCAGCAATATTGGAGTCCTCAAAGGGTTATCCCAAACACTCGTGACAGGGAGGGAATCGTAATTCATCTCCCTGAGAAGGGGGATCCCACCAGGTTAGTAGATATAATAGAGGAAAATTCCCACCACACCACGGGATAGATGAAAGGATTCGGTGATAGGGAACCAATGGATGATCAGTCCTATAATAATTTCAGGATGATGATAGACATTAAACCGGTAACTCTATGCTACTTTATAAATATGGACCATATATAGAAGGTCAACAAACTCTAATATGCTTTTCCAAACTCAAAATTGTTACACCTATTCATTGGTGAAATTAACACCATTATGAAGATCACATTTCAAGTTTCATCTGACTGAGTATATTTTTAGGGAAGAGACAAATATATGCTATTATCTATGGGGAATATGATGATGAGAGAAATAACATCCATCCATACCTAAGGAATAATTTCCCAATATATATGGTAACCCTTAGGATAGAGTTGAGACCATTTATCCATCCACATAAATTGTTTTCTGGATACAATAAAGATAATTTGACACATTAAAAGATGGAATATTTATTTGTTATGTAGGAATTGAAACAAAATCCTTAAACATGAACCCATATGGAGGAGTCAAGTGTGATAGATAATAAGTTTAGAGCTCAAATGGGAAGAACCACTTTAAATTTTTTTATCAAAATTCACATGATATTAGGGGCTAGCATTACTGTTTATAGAAATCAGGACCCATTAATTGGATTCAATAGAAGTTTGATAGGAATCAGAATCCATATGAAAAAAATTAACTGTCTTGTATAAAAAATATAAAATTAAATCTTGTCGATGCAAATACATAATGTTCTTTAAGTAACATGTGCATTGAATGAAATAGTATGGAATTCATAGATCACATAAAGGGCTCATGAATCGAATTAGTCTTGATGTTATTTTGGGTCATGTGTACTTTCATAACATCACCTCATTCATGACCACTTGAAGACTCATGATTTTGTAACATTGGAATGATTAGTCAAAGGATCATTTGATCAGGCCATAAGATATTGAAAAACAAAGAAGTTGATTGCATCCCCATTGCAATGTTCAAAAAAAATATTGGAGTTTAATTCATGGCTGATTCATGGGTCTCCAAGGTGAAATATTTCTTGTGGATTGTTTCTCATGAAAACAAGATCATAGAGAGGTCCCGCGACTGGTTCTTGTTATAAGGTCATATGATGGAGTCAGGAAACAAAAGTATGGTGATGGAGCTCTGTTGATACGCGTAGTCAATGAAAGAACCACTCTTCACTCCTCTATTTATAGGGAATATTGAGGGACCCCGATAGACTTCGAGATGAACCAATTTTTTTGAAGACACTAGACATCAACTTCAGAAAAAATAATCATGTGGGCATTTAATTTACCTTGGACTGAGCTCTTCTTCCAATATATGTCACTCTTATGAGGTTCATTTTTGTATGCCTACTAAATGAGGATAATAAAATCCATAATGGAAGAAATACGCAAAATGGGTATTATTTTCCACGTAAAGAAACTGAAGAGGAAGGTTTCCAATGTCAGATGGATCACATGAACCCCTAGGAGACACGAAAATACATGATCTATGGAAGTTCATGAAGACAGTCAAGCTCAATGCATAAGGTATAGAATATCCCATGAAGTCCCTTCAAAAAACCCTTCTACATTTTGGATGGTGCCCTGGAAAATCACTGACCACACGAAGACAACCATATAATACCCAAAAGTCAAATGGATTATCAACTAGAAAACAATTGAGAATCCATTTAAAATTATTTGGAAAATATGAAGAAAATATCCAAACGGTGGGAACCTCATTCTGTCATAAAACTCACACAATACATCAATGATGTAGAGAATGATTTTCCTCAACAACATTCTATAAAACTCTCAAAACCCCATGTCCATTATAAAATAAACAAAGGAAATAAAAATGGTAGTTAGATTAAGACTATTGTAGTGGTAGAAATCACGTGATTCACCTATGGTGATTCAAAAGACACAAAAATCACCTAATGAAATTGTTGCCTTATCTCGTGAAAGCCCCCTTATCTTTCCTTACTCCTCACTGAAGGGGACTCGTACATATCAATGAGACCTCATGCTCTCCATTTGGTTCTATAACGAATAAAAAATTGTATTTTCCAATAAATAATCATGAATATCCATAAGATATTTTATTAGTCGCACGATTCCACATTACAAGATAGAGTGTCTGTCATTGGAAACACTCGTAAAACCTGATTAAATACCCAAAAGTTGTAATATAATGAAATGAAATAACGATGGATTTTATGGTAGCCTTTCGTAGTCATAAAAATCTTGCGACACATATACGATGTTTGAAACACATCCTCATTAACAAATAATCCTTAACTTGTGAAATGTCCAAGAAAATTCACCTAATATAATGCGAATGATTTGTAGTGTGCATCTTAAGATAAAGAAGGAACTAAGACAAGTTAGATGGAATATATGAATGTTAATTCACATGTCTGCATGATTCAATAAGATCCATTAACTAGACATAATTCAATCAATGAATCCTTGACATGATGGTATTGTAGTTGTTGAAATACATGTGATGCTTTTGGAATGATTCATGGAAGGACCTCCCAAAGAGGCATGTCAATGTGTCCCTACATTCACTCCACCTGGATCCTGGTGATATGGTTTCATGAAGTGGTGAACATCCGATGTAGAGATGACTATAATTCCACCATCAGAGCATGAAAAATGGACCACTACTCTTAGGATGTAGATGAACTCATTGAACCTCGCACAAAAACTATGGAGGATTTCTCAGAGAGGATGATCTCATGATAAGAAAAACATCCCATTAGGTATGATCCAAGGAAAAACTAGATCAATCATGTGACGTGAATATAAAATTCATGGGATCATTGAAAGATCACACAAAGTACTTTTTGCAGGATATTCACAAAACATCATGCATATCTTCTATATTTTGAAATAATATATTAGTAAATAAATCAACGGAATTTGTAATAAAAGTTAAGAAAAAATACTACAATGAGATGAGAAATATGTGATGAAAATAAATGATGATCCTCATGAAAATAACATAGGACACGCAAGAAACACAAAAACACAATGAAATATTTCCCAGATCTCGTGACACCCATTTGGTATACTATTTAGATAATGCTAAGTCCATTGTACATGTTAAAGAAAGTCACAAGCCCCAACTGAGAGAGAAGCCAAATTCTAGTTAATCCCTACGGGCATTCCATACAGGCCTATCGGTTCCCTTCAAACATGTCTCCCAAATCATATGGATATATTAGTGAATATAATCTATGTCTCAAAATACCACCAAGGAATGTCAAAAGGTTCTTGCGATGCCCTCTCAGCACCCCAGACAAATCTCATGATGACCTCCATTCAATTTAGCATGAATCATGTGTCACCCTCCAAACATGAAATATTTACTCACGAGACAACCCCAATGTGATTCGTCTATGTCTCCTGATTACACCGAGGTGTTATAGTTGTATCATAAAATTCCCATAGATCATGTCATTCTGGGTCATGTGTCAGATTCCAGGGTTCGTCGTCCTGGTCTCGCAAAATTCATCCAGACATGTCTTCCCGAATCATGTGATGGCCCTCCCACATGCTATCTAGGTTAAGTGATGTTCCTCATACAAGTCACCTATATTATGTGATTGTCTTAGGGAATGACAAGAAGACATCCTATGACATGTCAGGAAGAAAATAATGTAATATTGAGAAACTAATATAACGACAAGACCCGAGAATCCTAGAGCTGATGCATTATTTAAATAAATTGAAATAGATACAAGTGTTGGATCCCAAAGGACTGATCAGTTTTCAAGTTATGGAAAATAGATTACATTTAATAAATTTACCTCAAAATTAGAAATATAATATAAAATATCGATAATCCTTTTATAATGACATTATTCTATAAGATTATCCCTACATATAAATAATAATACACATCTTGGCATCCGGGGAAAATAAAACATAAGAAATTTGTGAGATCAAATGCTCAATATGGGTAAATAATATAGCACAAGACATCATAAATATGTATAAATATTTTTGTGTAGGAATATAACTAAAAAAATTCCTTTTGAAAATAATATTGAGCATAATATGGCATGGTTAATCAATAAAATCATATAAAAATTCACAACGATATTCTAACAGCCAAATAATCCCACGTATTAAAAATTACTAATCTCAATACGAGGGAATGCATATTTTCGGACATCATAATCAAACCGTCAAGGCTTTATCCAAGACACCATACATAAAATTGGTAAATAAAAAAAGTAGTTTTTTTCATTAGAACTACCCATGAATCAGGAGGCTATTAAGGTCCCCACCCATCACTTACTAAGACCAATTCATTCCTTATATAAAAATAGTAAAGCATAACAGACATAAAAATTCCTATTAAAAAAATTATATTAATTGTAAATTTATTAACCATAAACCAAGAATGGTATCAAAATATAACAATTTTTTTTTTAAAAATATTCAATAAATTATAGAAGTTCGTATCATAGTAAATCAATATAAATTAAGCATAAAATATAACAAAGTATTTTGAAATTGATGAAAATAATCTAATAAATTAATTAAAAAATCTTGAAAAAAATACACTTTTTTTTAATTTGAAATAATTTAAAATCTCCACAATTATAAAACAAGGAATTAATTTTGAAAATGTACTTTTAATAATGTAAGTGTACCTTTAAAATGGTAAGGATTCAAGATTGTGGAAAAAGCTTCTTAGGCCACATAAGATAAAAATAACTTCATTTTGCCAAAAAAATCCATAATGTATATCATTTGGAAAATTAAATAAATAATATTTCAAACCCATTTTATAAAAATTAAAACATGGTTTAAATAATTTAAATATATGTATAATAATATTAAAAATATTTTGAAAAACGTTTTAAGAATCATGGACATGGACGATAAATATTCCCCCAACAAATACATACGTATATACAATCATTTATAATATTGAAATTGTAAAATAACTCTTACATTGTACTTTAATTTAGTTGATGGTGAATTGTACTATTGTTTATAGGTTATAATATGTTATTAAATTATATATGAAATATTTCCATTCTTAGGATATCATATATGATCTTCTTATATAATTTTGTTAATAATATTTCATTATTAACATTGTTTTGGGTATTAACTGCTTCACATTTTTATGTTTGTTATGGCATGTAAGTAATTTTTATTTTGAATAAGATATACATAATTCATATTCAGCATAATATTATGTTCATAAATAATAAATTCAGAATTATATACATTTTTTTAATCATTCTTGAATGGCTAACATGGAAGATGGATCTTAACGCACCGTGGAGATGGTAGGTCATACGAATGCACGAGCGATGGTAACACATCCTTAGTTGTAATGTGGGAAGGAATTTGATGTTATATTAATTATAGATAATCATTATCATGTCATATTTATTATTTATATCCATTTTATTCATCATTAGTCCCATAAAAATAAAGTTGTGATGGTAAAAAAATTACACCAGAGCCTATTGATTGTAAGTCATACATACACAAACATGAAAATATTATTTTTTGTAGGATGGATAAAAAGAGTAATATGGATGTAAGATATTAATAATAATAATATATAAGAATATACAAGATAATGGTTTTATTATCTTATAATGGAAACAACATAGGAAGAGGAAGTAGATGAATAAATTAACATAAATGAATCAGTAAAGCAATTACATTTTCTTATGTGTACATCCTTTATATATCCTTTTAAGGACATTATGGTTTGTATATTTTGGAAGACCAGGGCCACCAAATAAAAAATGATAATTTTCTTAGGATAACCGAGTTTTAGTTTGTTTATTGATAAGGATTATAGTGGTGTGAGGATGTGATAGAGGATGTTCCAACTTATAATTGATGTGATGAAGCAGTTTTTGAAATCCTCGAAATATTAAAATATAATAAGATTATTCTAGATCCTAAAACTAAAAAATATCCCATAAATGAAAATTAGAAGACACTTTAGACCATATACTAACCATTTTTTAATTAATCCTATTTTTAAATAATTAAAATATAAATTAATTCAACAATATATAATTATTGTTAAAATCAATATTATTATTTTATGTGGACATTAAATACAACTATAAAATGGTGAATTTTAATATAATTATTTCAAACATCATTTACCTTTATTATAGGTATAGAAAATTATCTAGAAAAAATAACTCATCCCAAATATAAAATAATAAATATTATTAAAATAAATTATTTTATTTTTTTCAGGATTAAATAAATATTGTTTTAGTATTGAAGAACATTTAAGGTAATTATAAAATTTATAGAAAATAAAAATAAATTTCAATAATGAATCTAACTCTCTTAGGATAAAAATAGACATTTAGGTTCACCAATATCTTGGTTTTTCCCAAACTGGACACATAAAAAATAATAAAAACCAAAAGAGTTGTATTTTGAAACTGTCTTTGGTTTAAAAATATATAATTTGTTTTCATTCAAAAGTGTCTATTAAAAAACCCAAAATAAATCATAATTTTATAAGGGTTGAATAATCGTCTACAAATATTTGTTTGCAATGTTTTTTTAATTTTTTTAATTCATAACATTTTGTTTTATCTATTAATTAACCCCTTTAACTCTTATTGTGATATCATATAATCTATATATTACGGGTTATTAAAATTAGTATAAGATTCGAAATTACAAGTAAATGAGTCATTGGTGACATTTTAATACTTATTTCAATTAGTTTTCCATAATTTAGTTTTTTATACATTTTGTATCATTTAATAAAATATTATTTACTTAAAAAAACATAAATGTCAATTTTGACCCTATTTATTATTTTGTCTTATACAAAAATAAAAAAAATTAGATAAATTCAAAACAATACATATAAAACATTAAAACTATGTCTAATTAATCCATAAAAATATTTTATAGCATTAACTTACACGTATTATATCAATATTAATATTTTAAATGTTATTTATTTGATTATTCCATTATTTAATCAGTTATGAGATCATCAATATGTCACCACTAAAGTTAGATATATTATCATTACAAATTGTAAATAAATTATAATTATATAGATAAATAATTTATCTTTCAAATTACTATTTTATAGTCAAATTTTTGGTTTTCATAACACTAATAAAAATGGTATAATTATTAAAAAAATGATTACGATATTTTTAAATTATTGTTAAATAAAATATTATAAATTTCATGGTATTACCCAATAGTCTTAAAAAGGTTATTATTTTTTCCAATGATTTATTTTGGCCAAAACCCAATAATCCCATTAATTTTGTACATGTTTTAGTGTATATTTATATTGATTATAATATTATTTTTACCCTTAATTACATTCTTTATCATTAATCTTGGTAAAAATTTACAAAAGTTAATATTAAATAATAATTAATTTGATCCTTGTTAGATAGAATGATATTCAAAATAAATTCAATATTGATTCGATGAAACACTGAGTCTCTACAAAACACTACTTTTTTATAACCTAGAAATTAAAGATAATTTTTACACCTCTATGATTTCAATTTCAAAAACAAACAAACATTGTATCTTTAAGTATGATATTTAGAGTCAGATAAGACAATGTTAATTTTTTATGAATAGTAACATACCCTTAATAATAGTAATTTCACTCTTATGGATAGTAATGAATATTAAATTATCTAAAAAATAGAAACATCACCCACAAATGTATCAATACAATTTAGACATCTTTTAAGTGAAAATTGTTAATAGTACAAGTATTGATGTTTTTTATGTCATACATATTTTAATTATAATTTTTTGATTAATTGAATAATTTAAAATGGAAATTTGTTTTCATAAAATTCAATAATAAATTATTACTTTTTTCCTTATGGTTATAAGATAATTTTATGGGACATTGATTAATTTATCAAGGTGTTCTAAAATGAGTAATTGTTTTAAAGTTTTTTTTGAATAATTTATAATTTTATTTAAAAATTAATTTACAAATATTTAAGAAATTATTTTCAACAAATGGATTTCAATTTTTTAATTCTACCGATTGAATAATGGTTTGGGTGATGTTTTGGTATTTTTCTAAAATAATGGAATTTTTGTGAATAATAAAAATACACTTTTGAGTTTTTATTATGTTTAATGACATCATAATGATGTAATAATTAATATAAAATTATTGAAGGCTTGTGTAAATTAGAATATGATACGAAGTGTCCAAAGTGGATAATACTATGGGAAAATACTATGGGAAATCGCTTGGTTTTGAAAAATAAACTAATGAGGTGTCCTTTTAAATTAACAAAAAATCCCTCTCATTTACTATAAATAGCCACTCATTAATTAGTTTTCATTAATTAACAACTCATCATCCTAGAAGCTCTATTATTTTTACCTCCCTAGGAATTTTCCAAATGAGTCATCAATTCCCCAAGGTCCCATCCTTAACGTTTTAGAGGTTACTCTACAAGTTAAGGGAATCTACCATCCTTCTCTTTGTCAATCACTATTTTTATGTTATTAACTTTTAATTTATTTTGGATTATGTTGCTATATGTAATTAAATATCCTTTTTACTATACCTGTAATGTAATAATGATGACATACCTCTTTTCTATCATCAAAATATTTTATTATATTTTAAGCGGCATCGTTAAGATGCAGAATTTTCATATGGGATTTCTCAACTTTTCTTTTATGTCGAGTTCCTTTTTCCATTTTGTTCTTTTCTCAAATCATTTAATCCAAATGAAATGATGACTCTCGTAACATAAATGTACTGGAATTTTTTTGTGATAATTCAAAAATTAACCATCATTTTATCTTTCCCATTGTTTAATACTAAAAATGAAAACACCTTTTGAGATGTGATAATTTATCACATTCTAGGATGATGAGTTTTCAATTTCTATTACCGTCCACAATTATGGCCATAAGACAATTTTGATGGATTAAATAGAACATAATATATATTATAAATTATTTAAGGTTCTGTAATATTTTTTAAATTTTATATTAATTTATCAATCAAAATTAGTTTATTGTTGTAATAAACCACCAATTGACCCAAACAATTATCATTAAATTTTTATATAATGATCGATCTTCACTACCAATAACCAAATGAATTTTGTAACTATTTAATCAACTGTATGTTCAAAAATAACATATATATATTCATTTATGGAAAACCATTGTCAATCTACATGTTTATCCATACATGAATATTAGTAATAAAATTAAAAAAACAAATAAGAAAACACTCCCAAACAATGAAATTAAATCTCTTAACCCGTAAAAGTCCATGAATGAAGCTAATAAGTTTATACTAAACCAATTACATGTATAGGAGGTTATGGAAAAATTAATTTATTAAACTAGTTATTATTATTCTTGTGGTTATGTTCATGTGAGGATCACCTCCAGACTTAAGGTAAGGGTTTTCAAACGGAACCTCTATTTTCATTTGGGTTACTTTTATTATTGGCTTAATTAAATTAAATTATTATAAATTCATATTTAATCCTCCTAATTTATACAAGAATGTAATATATGTGTGTTCAAATTAGAATCATAACATAATTTACATGGAGTAATATGTTTTAAAATATCATTAAAAATTTATTCCTGAAATACAAGCCCATTTCAAAAGAATTTCCTGAACTCTTACCTATTTTCAAGGGCACTCTATAATATTTTTTAACTAACCATTATTTTTTCTAAAAAATAATTATATAATTAAAAAACTATATTATTGTAATTCTTGTTTTAGACAAATATTTTTTCAAAAGAACTATTCTTTCTAAAGTAATGGAGTATTTCTCTCATGAATTATTCGATGATTTTATAATAATGATTTCACTTGTTTCAACAGTCTTATTTATTATTTTGTATAAATGGGAATAATATTTTATGATATCATCTACAATATTTTTTTGAATGGTTTATGATTAGTTTGACTATGGATGTTCTATCTTGAAATCATTCCCCATATTACTCTAAATGATTAGGGTTTTGATTGGGGAATTTCAGTGACATTCCATATGTTAGTTTCAATGTGAAATTATCTATTATTTATGTTTATCCCTGTTCATATGAGGAATGAATTGGACTTATTATGTGATTTTTGGGGCCCTCTATAGCCCCTTGATGAATCGGTAGGTCTCATGAGACTAATAAACATGGATATAGCTAATTCCATGCCCATTTATAGATATGGTTTTGGCTGAGACCTGAAATCTTTTATATGTCTTGGCTATGTCCTTAAAGATATGTTTCAGAATGTCTAGAATATGCATTTACCTCATTGTGAAGGTAAAAATTCATATTTCATGAGGTTATTTGACTAGTAAAATACCCATGACAATGCATTATTATGAAAATATTTACTCAGCACATATTCTCACCATATTATGTTCATGATTAATTTTAAAGGAATGTGTTTTATAATATTCACCATTACTAATGTTTATATTATGTTACACTTTAATTTTTACCCTTACTATGCATCTGAGGACACCCCTAATTTTGTTTCTTTTTTCACTGTACATGAAGAGGTATATTGAGATTGGATTTTAGGGATAATCTTAGAGTGGTGGTTGTTCCCAATGGAACATATATTTTGTTTTTTGTTTCATGTTGTAATATTGAAAATATATTTTTATCTACTTTCCAAACCTAATAAAGTACTCTTTCCTTCGGGATACAACTTTCATTTAATCATGATAATGTAATGTAATAAAGAACTTACTCTGAGAAACCAAGGTTAGGTTTCCACAATCCTAGTGGATAAAAAATTACCCATGGATTACAACCAGGTATATAAATTTTTCGAAATTCAAACTAGATTAGTAATTAAATTATTTTTAACACTAATTCCATAGATACATCTAGAATATGTGTAAAAGATATGTTCAAAATTTATTTCGTTTTTATATAAAATATTATTATAAAAATTTATTCCAATGGACCACATTATATTAGTATATGTATTATTGATCTATTGTGACTTTAAAATAATTTTCAAATATAATAATTTTTTAAAAGAAAATTCATTTTTAACTACATATTGAAATTTTCACTATTCATTAAAAAAATGGAACATCTCTGAAAAAAAACTCACCATAAGATAATTTAGATATTATTAATTAAAATTAGATTTTTATTATTACATGAAACATATAGACAATATGGAAAATTGTATTTGAAATAGGTTTGCATTAAAGGTGGAAAAGCTTGATCTTGCGTGTTAGGAATGCTAAGTCATTTTTCTATAGTATAAGATTAAATTTTGGTATAAAGATTGATATTTTATTTAATATATTTTTAAAGGAAACTATTTTTAAGTCTTTAGGTGTTACATTTTTCCCTCCAACAAATGGTGTACTCACAATTTTTGAATTCGGGTTTGGTAACTAAGGTTTGACTTTTCAAAATTCCACTATTAAAATTCCACATCAGAATAAGGGTTGATAAAACATCCAATTTATAATAAAGAAAGTGAAGTATGAAGGATACCCAATATAACACAAACATGGGTTCCAAATACAAAAACATGGACATTAAATAATAATCTAACCATCAATTTCTGATGGACAGTTACATCGAACATGGTTCAATGAAATATTACAATCACACAGCTATGAATATGTGATTATATAAGGGAATGTTTGATTCATAGGAAAAATTACAAGGATAGAATATTCAATATCAATATAATTTCAGTAAAGTTGAAAAATTAATTTACCTTATAGACTATGAACAGAACTAAATGTATTAATTTTATATGTAGAGTTCCATCCATTAAAAAATTTCTACCACAAACTCATCTTTCTCTCTAAAAGATAATAAAATCAAAATTTATTCTATTTATGTTAATCATATAAGGTTACAAAAATGAACTTATAATTAACCTTTCATACCATTTAAATAATTAAAACTATGATATAAAAACTAGTAAATCAAATAAGACATTGGTATGTGATGTAGCCTTGTCACCCTTCATACAATTCATGAACGATTATAAAAATCTATATCCTGAGTGAATATAATATTTATGAACTTCATATCAATCTAGATATATGAATAAACTAAATCCTATGTACAAGAAACAAGACTTATATGACAAAACAAACATAAGAAAAAAAAGCAGTTAACACCCGAATCAAAGTTAATAATGAAATATTTTTAGAAAAATGATATAAAATGATGTTATTATAATTACACAGAATAATTATCATATCATATTTATTATTTATATCAATTATATTAATCATTATACCGATCTAAATGATGTGGGGATATATAAAAAATTACACGACAATGCAGAGATGATGATCTGTATGAATGCATGAATTGTGATATTATTTTTTATATGTTGGATAAGATGTGTGATATGGATTTACCATAATCACAATAACATCTCATCATGTAGATGAGTTAGGTGTGATTATTTTTGAATGGAAGCAATATAAGAAGAGGAAGTAGAAGAATAAAAGAACAAAAATGAATGTGTAAACCAATTACCACTTCTTTTAGTGGGCATCCTTCTCCTCTTAAGGACATTAGGTTTGGCCTTTCTAGAATATAAGGACCTCCAGAACGAAACCAAGAATGTATATTAAAGAAATTAATAGGGTTTTTTGAGCTAGAATGTTCATAGTGGTGTGATGAACTGAGGGAGGAGGCGCCCTTTATTAATTCAGGTGATATTAACTATGGGAAATCCTCAAAATATTTAAATATAATAAGAGTATTCTAGATCCAAATATGTACAAATTTCCCATGAATTAAATATACAAGAAATGTTAGACCCTATTCCATCTCATTGAGATTACTTCACATTTTTGTGATCATTAAATAATTTAATAGTAATTTAATTCTATAAGATGTCATTACTTTCAAAATCAATAATATTCATTTAATCTAACATGAAATTCCACATTATATTTGGAAGTTAGAATATAATTCTTTCAAAAATAATTATTATATTCTATAGATAAAAAAAATTAACTAGACATATTAAATCATCCAAATTATAACAAATATAATATTATTTAAATAAATTATTTAATTTTTTTAGTTAATTAAATAAATAAAACATTACTATTGATGAAAAATTTTAATGTAGTTATATAATTTTTAAAAATTAAAAAAAATCTATAATTAAACTAAATTTCTATGGATTAAAACTGAAATTTATGTTCGTTCTTATCTTGGTTTTGTCCCTATGTGGACACTTAAATTATATTAAAAATAATGAGAGTGATATTTTGTAACTATTTGTGATTTATATAATATATAATTTATTTTCATGGACAAGAGTCCATAAAACTACTCAAAATATATAATTATGTAATAAGTGTCAGATTTTATTCAACTAATAATTGTTTACATGTTTTATTACGTTTTTACCCCTAAATATTTTATTTTTTCCCTTATAGAACCCCTTTAAAATCATACTGTGATATCATATAATTTATAAATAATTGGTTAATATAATTAATATAATTAATATAATGTTCAAAATGACCACTAAATATGTAATTGTTGAAATTTTAATAAATATTCCAATTATTTTGCCGAGTTTTAGTTTTTCTATTTTTTATATAATTTAATAAATAATTATTTATTTTAAAATATGTTAAATGTAAATTTTGACACTATTCATTAGATTGTCATATTGAAAAATCAACATAAAAAGATAAATTCCAAACATGACTTCTAAAATATTAATAATATTTTCAGTTCATCAATAAAATGTGTGGATGATAATAACTTAGTAAAATTATACATATATTAGCATTTTTTTTTATCATTTTTAGATTCTTCAATTATATAAAGAATTACTACATCATCATTGGGTAACAATTTCTTTTAATTATATTACCATTACAATTTATAAATAGACTATAAAGGCCTTGAAACTAATTTTATCTTTTAGAGTACTATATATAGTCAAATATTTTACTTTCATAACCCTATAATAGAAATGGTATAGTTATTAAAAATATGTATATAACATTTTTAACTTATTTTTAAATTAAATATTATAAATTTCATATTCTTACCCAATTTTCATAAAAAGGTTATAATTTCGGACTATGGTTTTTTTATGTCAAAACCCACTAATCCGATGAATTTAAGGCATGTTTTAGGGTTCCTTCAGAATGCTTATAATATTATTTATACCCTTAATCACCATATTTACCTTTATCTATGGTAAAAAAATATGAAAGTTTCTGCCCAAAAAATATTAATTTGTTCCTATTAGAACATATATTTCACACTGATTATACCAATACATGTACTTTTTTCTAAAATAAAATCATATATGTGAATAAATTAATATTAACACCAATCCCATAGATGTGGCAAGATGGTGCGAAAAGGAGGCGTTCAAATTTTCAATTTGTTTTTATATCTAATTTTAATATAAAAAAGATTCGGATTACCTACATTGGATTAATATATATATTATTTTTCTATTGAGACATTAAAATAAATTTATAATATAATAACTATTTAAATGAAAATTCAGTTTTTAACTACCCTGCAGTATTTTTCACTATTCATAAAATAGATGAAACTTCTCGAAAAAAATAGATAAAACTAACCATAATCTAAATCTCTTATCCCAGATTGAAATAAGAAATTTATTTTGTTCAAATAACAAATTTTAAAGATTCAAAATGGGCCTTTATAATTTTTCTCCATTAAAATGAGGTAAAATATTATCTTCTGTGTAACACATTCTTATTCAGTGTTGTGTGTATGGTAAGTATAACATTGTGTATATAGTATGATAAAAAAATTAAATTTATATTAGAAGGAAATATTATGATGTATTAGAAGTGTTATAAATAATCGACACATAATAAGATGACATGAAGAACAGGTCAAAAAGGCATCAGAGGACATGATAATGTTAACCATCCTCATCATGTTATCCCCAAATGAAATGACAACCTTAGAGCATACACCCTGATAACATGAAATACAAGGAATCTAATTCTATTCATAACTAGAATACATAGTAAGACTTTCTATGATTCGAGATCTATATCAAAAGGGTCTTCATAGTGTATTAGTCCTGCACTTATAAGCAACTAGACTACATATTTTCCATACATTGTTTCTCACACCAATAATAGATCACATGGGATTAGGTAGTTTCAAGGATAATATCATTTCTGTCATAAGAATATAAAATGAAAAGGGTAACATCTGTTTGTAACACTAATTATATGCATAACAGGATATTTATTTCATAGAATTGCAATGTCAGTGTGTAAGCCCAATCCAATTGAACTATGAGGCCTCCAATTTATACCTTCAACAGGATATATACGATTCCATCTTAAGGGTGCATCCTGAACACAAATGAAAATCAAAATAATTGTATGTCCCTCCATGAATCTGAAATTTCATCCATTGGCTCCCAATTATCCCCATAGGATGGTCATCATACCTCATCCATCAGTGGACTAAGAATCCAATTTAACTATAAAGACTCAGATTCCTTCTATAAACATGATACATAGGATTTCTCAATGAGGAACAATCTACATATTAAAACACCATAAGTGTTTTATCATTATATTAGTTATAAATCTGTGTTCAGTGAGGTAGATTAATTCTGATTCCTTATTTCTCACATCGATAATAGCTCGTGTGGGCTTAGGGATGTGAAATAGTCTCATCATTCGAATTGTGAATCTACACCAGTTAGGGAAATCTATTATATATTCCCTGATGAGTGGAATGATATAAACGTCCCTCATACAAGGGAATTTATCTTTGGGATAGTCTTAAGGGAATGATCAAACTCTAATAACATTGATTCCTACTGTAACCATGATACATAGGATGTATCATCCAAATTAGAGCTCAAATATCCCATTCCTAAGTCACAAAAATATATGCATTTTTCATATGAAATAAATGTATAGTGTTTTAATAAATACATGGGTTTTGAATCCTATTATAACTAATATATTCATAATTCCTGTTAATGTCTCAATACCATCCTTAGAATAGTATCCACCACACTATATGGTAAAAAATTCTGAATCACCTGTTCATGAGACTTCATCCTATCAGTAGATATTTTTTGCTGTGAAGCCGTTGAAGAACCTTGGATATATATATATATATATGGATTCACTAATGAGATCCTCTTCCAATTTACATAAATGGACATATGTGGGGACCCTAAAATGCAATGATATTATTTTAGGAATATACTCTCCCTCCATTTGTTTTTCAAATACATATTCTAAATTTACAATTCAATTCTTAAAATGATTATTTATTTTATTTTTCCTAACCTTTTTCTAATGTAATTTATTTTTTTATTTGGAATAAAATCTTAGACTCCTCTAAAGATATTGATAATGACTATATTTTTTAACAATGAGAATCATTATTATTATTTTGTTTCTTATTCTACTTGTGATCGAAAATATTTTCCATTAATTCTATCTATAAATTTTAAAAGTAAACCAACCCCTATTCTTTTGGGAAACTCTATGTTTATTCATCAACATATACTTTATGAAGCCATTATAAAACTTATTCTTTTCTCATAATATTATTTCATGGGTTTTGTTAATGTAGATCTCATTTCTTTGTGAACTATATGATTATGTGAATACTATGATGTTTTCATCTGCATAGAACTGTATATCCTTGTAATAAATTAGATAAGAAAAATATGTCATGGTATAATTTCATTTAGACATGAAGAAGTTATATTTGTATAAAATTTTATTGGCGGATATGATAAATTTTGTTCCATCCATTATATTATGATGTCGTTATAATGATACTTTACCTATGTTGTTTCAATATTTTTCAATTTTCCACATACCATACCTCCATTAAAAATACAATATATGATTTTTAATATGATCTGATTATTTGATGTGATCATTATCATTAATCTCACTCATGTACCTATATGAGGCTTTGTGATATATTGTGATGCATAAACAATGGGATTAGGATGAATCCTATGAAACAATGACATAGTGGGATTATTATAAATTTATCAATTAATAGTGTATATGAAAAATTGCCCAATTCATGATTTGGACCAAGAATTGGTAATACTTTAATTACATATATTATGGAATTATCTTTGTTATGAGAAGTGGGTTATATATTCTAATCACAAGATATTAATGTATATATTCTAATAGAAGGAGATGAACATGTAATAAATAATATGGTGGGAGTTGATAAAATAATTTTGAAATATAATAAATTATCCCTTCTTGAAGGAGAAGAAAATGGATGATGCTCCATATTGGTGACATGTATGTGGGAAATCGTTATTTCTAGATTGGTGAAATTATAATATAAATTTTATAACTAAAAAATGCTACTAAATTGATTAAAATGTATTATTATGAATGATTGATATTGAAACCACAATGACGGTGAATGATATTTCAATATTATTTTAAAATAAAATAATTATATTTATTGACTAAAGAACAAATAATGAATCATATTAGGGTTTTGGAAATATTTTGGATAAATCATGAATTGAATGTGAGGAAGATTGGTAGTTTGAGATAAAATTTGAAAATAAATCCTTGGTTTTTTAATTTTAGGGTTCAGATGCAATTGAATTTTATAAAAAAGGTTGATTACATAATAATTGGTATTAGAGATTACATTAGGGAGATACAATGTTCATCTTATACCCTCATTGACACTTCAAACCCTTATTTCCCTTGATCCATTAATTGTGATTTTCATCGAATCATTTATGTTTTTATTTTAGGGTTAAACCTAATTCCCATAATGTTTACAATTGAATTCCCTTCTTAATGGTAGTCAGTTTCACAATTTTACGGTTCCTTTTATATTCAATTATCAATGGTAATGATATAAGTAAATGAATTTTTTTTTAAAATTAATGAAGAAATCACATCAAACCAATTACATGAACAAAGGAATATAAATCAATACAAAGGAAAATTAACCCTCCTTTCACATAACCCTATAATAAGGAGGGTTTACCCCTATATCTGAGTGATTATATAATTAAATAGAGGAAAAAATAATTTATAATGAAAAAAGAGATGAAATATTTGAGGGCCCTCCACATCAGAACTTCTCAATAAAAGATTTGATCATTATGATCCTCTCATTACATTAGTTAAAACCTATTCTTATAGGCTCCAAAAAAAATTTGGTATTGATTCTTGTCATTAAATATTGATTCAAAATCGGTTATGGGTGGGTCTCCAATAATAAAATGAGTCAAAAATTAAAGATACCTAAAATATGGTTTCTTAAATCTCATCTCAAAAACATAAATTACTTTTAATGTTCACATGATATGTCAATATTGCACCACATGTACTTAATTCATGATATATGGGTTTTGGGTCATGTCAACACATTTTATGGAATGGTATATATATTTCACACCATGACACATGTGTACATAAATTTGGGAATGTTTTCACCACTTCATGATGAGTCTCTTTTGAATGACATGCCCCGATACATGAATTGTAATGTGTAAAATATGTGTAATTTAATTTTTATACTCTAGAATACTCAAATTTTATTGGTAATTAATTTTCATGCATCATAATTGATCTATTATTATTCTAAAAAACATGGTGTTACACCACAAGCAATGCTCATAACGTGAAGTATATTTTTTGTATTTTTCGATTATCTATTGTATCATTCCATAAAAGAAAAAAATACTTAAACCATTAAATAATGTAAAATAATAATGATTTAAATATATAATTCAATATATAAGAAAAACATAAAATAAACGAATGGAATACTTATATTAAATACCCAACACTTTAATTCATAATTATCCAAAAGGATGAAATCTCTACATACTAAAATGGGAAATAACACTACCATGCCTTAAATTCAATATCATATAAAATAATTGATGAAATGAAATATTAAATGTGTGATCATTACATGTAGAAAGTTTTTTAACACCTAATATTTTGAAGAACCCAAATAAACCATGTATTTAAATTTTTAACTTTTAAAATAGTGAGACCTTTTCAATCATCCACTTTCATTTTTCAATCAATTATTAAAATGCATGAAATTTTAAATTTATATCACATTGAATTTTATTTTCTTAATCTAGGAATTATTATAAATAGAGTTCAAAACATACGTTAAGAACATGTCACTTACCATAGCATTTCAATCCATCAATCATCTATATCGTGTAATGAAAAAAGGCTGAATAATAATAATGTATTAACTATTTTGGATCAAACACCTCTAAGGATTTGAGAAGGTAGGTAAATTAGGTATATCAAGTAAAGTTTAAAAATTAGTATTGTCTCTAATATATATTTCCTGATAACCAAAAATATATTAATGAAAAAATCCTCTTCCCCATGTATGTTATAGAAGGATCATAACGAGACGAGATTCAAAAAAAATAACAATATATTTAATTTTTATAAATTTTTTTATTTTTAAAAAAATATTCATGCATGGGAAAATTCTCATAATCACGACACAACCAAAAATGATATCATTATCATACTGTTTGTAATTGTTATGACAAGATCAATGGAAAAAAATGATGGTTTTTGAATTTATCTTAGCATTAACAATTTATTCTCATTTTTTTAAATATGTTGTTCAATAAATATAATGAATGTACCTTGCCTAAAATATATCAAATTCCCACCAAAACATACTCATTACAAAATATGCTAACCTTACATGAGTTTCCATCTCCACACTCTTATATTTTATTATCATGTCAGATATTTAGAGGATTCATGGAAGGGATAATATAGGACTGTAACATGGTTCATTTCTAATTTATGTTGTTCATTTATTCTATGACATTGTAATATAATTAATGTGATGTGGGCCTCGAGATAATGTATATTAAAAATTAACACCTCAAAAATTATTAAAGTGATTATGTTCAATTATATATTCAATAATATGCAAGGAATTTTTTATAAGATATAAGGACAAGTCATCCAAATAAATATAAAAAATAAATAATGTAATGTATTATCTTAGAGGATGTCTTGGGTATGGAGTAAATAGGTGGGATAATCACTCATGGAAGTGCATAAGAATAATTAAGTCAATTAATACCAATATATAAAATTTTAATCATGGATGAATTTCAAAAAAAAAATCATTTTCAATGACTATCGTTCCCCATAAGACATGTTTTTCAAATCTTAATCCACATGGTTATCTATAATAATTAATTCCCCAATTTCCCATTAAAATATAATGATATTGATATTTTAAATTCATTGAATATTAATTTTCATATGCAGTTTATGGCTACAAGTTCAAATGACTAATATAAGAATAAAATGCTAGGTATTCATGTTCCTACAAATTAAAAATTAAATAGGATAAATTAAATTACATTATCAATTAATTTTGAAATATTTGGTGCGATAGCATGCATGCTTATGAAAATAATGAAAAAAATAAGAAAAACCTTAGGTGCCTCCCAGAATTATTTCTTTTTACTATTATTAAATTGACCATACCTACATATATATCATTTCACATGATGGATGATTGAATTTTTTTACCTGATCAGGGTCTATAAGGATCCTTTTTCTGTCTTTTCAATATTATGTTAGTCCCTTCAATTCCTGTCTAAATAGCTTCATTCATCCAGACTATAGTACTTGCTAAAATTTCATTAGATAAAACCACCATTACATCCTAAATAATAATGCACAAAATTGATGATCATGTAATATGAATAGCTATTTTCATTATTCAAATTGGGTGTAGTTATTCAGCCATCTATTTTCAAGGATCTTGGCCTTCATACTGTCTTTTTTTTCTTTAGTTAATCAAACTCTTTCAAAATAGTACTTTATTCATAAACCTATTAAATTTAAGAAAACCCCCCATATTTGAGTGTATTTTATAATTCAAACTAATTATATTCATGAACAACATAGTTCTCCATTTACTGATGGATGTTGAGACTTACATTATCATAAGTAAATGTAAAATATATTTTTACACTTTGTATGTAGATTAGTGCTTACCAAGTGGGTAAAAATAATCTTCCCTAAATGAGTGGATTTCACTTCTCTTCCATATCCATAACTATGAAGTCGATAGTGAAGATAAAATCATCATCATTGATGAGTATATCATCAATAAATAATTGGGTATTCTTCACAGTTTAGTCTACTATTTGAAGTGAGACTCTTTTGGTCTTAAATAACTATAGTACTATTCACAAGAATTTTGTGTACAATATGATATAGACACTCAAATCTCAATCACACTAATCTTTTCATAATTTTTTATATATGATAAATAAGTAAATTAAAAATCAACATGGATAAATATTCTTCTTACGTAGGTCCTTAGATACCACTTCTGATAACTCTCGTGTGAGTGGAATGGTAGGAATATCCTGTAGTTTATTGTTGACGGTTACCAAATAATCAATGATTTTCGAATATGTTGGTATATTTGTGAGTGCCTATAAAAAATGTATTTTAATATGGAATTTTTAACATGTTCTTTAAATTTATGTTCCTATGCATGATTATTTACTAACACTATTATCTCTGTAATATGTATTGTAGGATTGTATTATTATGGTTCTTCTTTAGCATGTTCAGCTACTTATTCTATTCTTTTTAAAATTCATTATCACATTATTCCACTTGTTATTTTCATAAAAGTTATGTTTACATTCCTTAGGGAGTTTTTTGATCACCTATTAGGATTTTCATCTTCTCTGTTAATGAATCTAGATATGAATCCTTCTAGAAATTATTTTTTCTTTGTTTAATTCCATTATTTCTTCATCCCATCTCTATTCCACTAGGAATGATTACATTATACTAGATCGAACATGTAATGTGTTTTTATAGGTGTCTTATTCATTAATGATCTTCCACCTTCAACATCAATAATTCACATGTTTCTCTGAGAGAGAGACATATAAAAGGTTTGGATTTGAAAGAATAACTCTATTCTATGACAGGTTTATTTTTGAGGCATATCATTATATCATTACCTGGTAGAATACATAGTTTCATATTAAAATTAAATTTTTTTACAACATTTAGCCATTTTTTCATTTACATAGATGTTGGAATGAAATGGCTGATGATGTTCTTGGAATGATCACCCCATGTAGTAATGAAATGTGTAGGTAGAATCTGGATCCAATATTATTATCTATCACATAATAAAAATTGGAAAATAATGAGTCTTACCACCTCACTTGAAACTTTTTGAAATTGGAATGTATTGAAGTTCTAAAAAATTATTACTATATTTTTTTTCAGAATATCATGTTATAGTCCAATAAATATCAAACTTTTGTGATCATTGAAATTATAGTAAGATGTATCTGCAATTGTCTATTTTAATGAGGTTTTCTAGGAAGCATAGTTTCAGTCTTGTATTAAATGATCACCCATTGTCTGTGAGCATACCCAACCCTAGAAATCTTTGATCAACCACAATTGGTTGAATTTTCTATGTGCCCGCAATGGCCAAATTGAATTTACTCTATAGGCTTGGTTCTGATGGGGGAGTGGTCTTTATGATAACTTTTACCATTTTCTCCAGTTTTATAGTTTCAAATTTATGATTTTAATACATGTAATTCATTAAAATGTACCCATTTTAGAGAATGGAAATAATATTATGATACATAATTAAAATTAAAATTTAAAACCTAAAAACTAAATTGTAACCATCACAGGAAATGGTCCCAATATTGAGATTCCTATTGGGAATTATTAATTCTCTAAGGGTGAAATAAACATTTAAATTTTATAAAAACTCATTTTATTCTACTAAACTAAATAAAATTTATTGTAAGGATAGTTCATAGTTTAAACCATATTTAGCGTGATTTAATTACATTAGGATTTAAAAAAATGATTTAATTTATTGGATAATGAACAAAGAAATAATCAGATTGTGTTTTTGGAACCAATTTCGAAAAAAATATAAATTAATCTGTAGCACCTTGGTTATTTAGAATATATTTATAAACCATGTATGTATCCAACAATTTCATGTGTTAGATTCCATTATTTTTTAAAAACATTACTTTATTACTTCATGATTGGTGTCAGAATTGAGATAAGGGAGATCTAATCATCATAGTATCCCATCCATGATGTAGAAAGTCCCTATTTAGAATAGTCTAGTAATTTATGGATTCACTGAATCTTTTTTTCCACAATACCAGTTTAAACCCAATTGCCCTAATGTTTACACTGGTCACACCTCTTTTAGGTTTTTCTATTTCAAAAATTTAAGGTTCATTTTAGATTTAAATATTAATGGTTTGGATAAATGTAAAATAATGGTATTGGAAATTGATTGAAGTAATCATGGAAAACCAATTAAATATACAAAGTAAAGAAAATAAATATAAAATAAACATCTTATTTCTATTACAAAACCCTATAAAAAGTGTCCTTACCCCCTCATCCTTTTGGTGATATGATTAGAGGGAATTAAATAAAAAGAAGGAAAAATGAAAATGAATATAAAAATGTGTAAGGCCATACACAACCTAGATTCTCAGTCCATTATTTTTTATTTAGGTTCCTTTTATAGTATATGGATGGACATCCATTAAATAGATCTATATGGGCTTAGTAATTAATGAATTTAATCACATATTGGTCCAAAAGTGGTCACATGTGGGTCCTAGATCTTAAAATGAGTAAAAACATAATGATATGTCCAATCTGACTGTTTAAATTCCATCAAGACACATTGCACGATGTGTAAGGATTACAAGATATATTAATATTTCACCATGAGTACCAAAATCATGGAATTTATGTCTTTAGGTCATTTTAACTTGTTTTATGGAGTGACATATGTGTGTCATGCTGTGACACATGTTTACATCACTTATAATTTTTTTTCTACTTCACGATGTGCATCTATTTCATGACATCCACCGGTACAAAATGTTAAAATCTTACAAAACATGTAATTTCATTTTTATACTCTAGAAACCACTTATTTCTTATGTTCTTTATTTTTATTCCTGGCATGTTCTCCATAATTGTCCTAATTTTTTTGCGCCACTTCTCTTCATTCATGGGGTGATGCATATTATATTTATTTTAATTATATATTTCATCCCTCCATAAAAACCCTAAACTATTCAAAAAATAGAAAGAATAGTCATTTTAAAATTGAAGTCAATATATAAGAATACCATAAAAATACATTCATGAAATACAGTCATCTGTAGGAAGGATCCTTCAACCTTATTGGTGATCATGATAGATAGAGACCTGATACTCAATTACATTTAGGAGTAGATCAATAAGTCATACTGGAATTGGATAAATATAATATTTCTTTAGTGATGTACCAATCATCTATCAATTTGATGATAAAGGGTGCATAAAAGGTTTATTTGGAACTGCCAATGATGTTATTTAGTATGCTACATTTAATCAATGAAAATAATGGAATTATTTGAATTTCATAATGAATATGCCCCCTAGAATACCAAAATTTTAAAAATGAACTACTAGATGAATCAAATGTTTAACCATTATCCACCCATCATGATGGGAAAATTATTTATTGTGATCTCAAGGATAATTTTAGGTGGAATAATAGAAAGAAAGATATTATAGAGTATATATATCCATTGTTGGTATCCTTGAATGTTAATCCAAAATGAAAATATTCCAAATTGGTTATGTAGACATTCTCTATATACATAGAAATAAGAGAACACCGCCATTGATTTCATTATAGGAATTCAACTTAACTCTAATGGACATACTCTAATTCAGAATTTTTTTAATTTCTATTTAATGTCGTGGAATATTATAATAACATTTCCCACAATCAAAATTCTACGATTTCAAAAAAGATGATATAAGGATTCTTGTAGTAACACTCTTTATTATAAATAATAGGGTTCTGAGGATTACCTCAATGATTTCAATGTTAGTAATAGTAATTTGACACATTGATGAGCCTCAACACTACATATCATCCTCAAAAGTTTTGAAAATATTAACCAAAATAATAAAACATTAGAAGATGTGTTGAGATTATGTTAAATGTACTTCAAAAGTGGTTGGGATAAAAACAATTCTCTAGCTGAGTATTAATATAATAAATGTTTTTATTCTAGAAATTAAAATTAACCATATATGGCTATGTATATGATGCAATCATAATCTCTAACATTATTGGGTAATGATAGGTAGTATAATCTATTGGGATTTGATCATTCACAAGAGATGTCACAAAATATTCAAATCATTGTATGGTATATTAAATAGTATTACGTCCATATAAGAGCTATTTTTATATTCATTAGTGAGATTTAGAATTTAAATCGTGATAAAAAGAAAATATCCTATTATCAACAAGGAATGTTTTTTAAGAGTTGAGAAGAAATTAAATTTAATACCTATATATATTTTCTTATTTCAATATACATGATCAGGGGTCGATGTTAGTTTTTCATCTTTCACTTCTAGAAGATCTCTACGAACTATATTATGTGTTCCATCAATCACTTTTTTTAAAGTACATACCTGATCTATAAAATTTATTTAACATATAATTTATATAACTGGAATATGATAACTCTTATAGAGATCAATTGGTATAAATCATAAATCAGAAAGAGAATGTATATAGAAAA
Organism: Viscum album; assembly: GCA_963277665.1. Classification (NCBI taxonomy): domain Eukaryota; kingdom Viridiplantae; phylum Streptophyta; class Magnoliopsida; order Santalales; family Viscaceae; genus Viscum; species Viscum album. The sequence goes on from OY728132.1 coordinate 882,613,098, forward strand.
TTGAATACCCACCTAGTTAAAGAACATTGGAAAAATCACAAATATTAGGAACCATTATAGGAATAATTATAAGTAATATGTTAGAAGATACATAATTTTATTATTCATAAGGAAAAGGATTTAAAAAACATGTTATTAATTTGGTTAATAAAATTTAATAATCAGTTGATTAATAAGGCTATGAATAATGATTAAGGAGAGTAAAACCCCGAAATTGAAGACTAGAATATTTTCTTAGAGTTTATCTTGGAAATGTGGAATTTTGGACTCATTAATGTGACTAGAGGAGCGAAATAATATTATAGGATTATTAGTGAGTGAATAAGGGTTTTTATTTCATTGAAAACATATGTATTGATGTGGGATAATGTGGGTAGTGGGGGGGGGGGTATTTTTTAGGTTTTATTGAGTGGAATTTTTACAAATAGATATTCCATGATTTTTATGGTTTTCATTTCAAAAAAGGAATCCGAAAAAAAGTTAAAAAAATATATTGTAGGATATGATGGATGGTCAATAATTCCATCATAATATCTTATATATTAATATTATTATATTTTAGTTAATTAACCCATTGATTTAACAATTTTACAATTTTATCCCTTACGATAGTGATTAATTTTTACATTGGTAGGTTATTTTTATGCCAAAAAATGAAATTCAACTTACTACATAATTTTTATATTCCAATTCAAATTATGAAGTCGTTTTTATAAGATTTATTTTCTAGAAAAGTTATAAACTAAATTCAAAATAATTTATCTATAACACAGGATTTTTTTACAAAATATATTTTTAAATACAAAAAAAATATTTATTATTTTTCCTTACTAAATAATACTCATTATATAAATCATAATATATATATATATATATAGATACATAATAAATTTCTTTAAATTATTTCTTAAATGTTGAAAAAAATTATTAAAAAAATACCTATAACATTGAAATAGCCCATTAAAAATTATGTATTTTTAAATTATTCTAATCACATATGATTAGTTATTTTCTAACCATTAAATTATATAAATTTAGAAATATTAGAATCGATAATTGAAATTTATAATTTCATCAAATCATTCAATAGAAATAATAATTTATAGTAAAAAAATAAATATTATTTTAATAAAATTATCTAGTTAGTTATCATCTCTTTGTTTATTTTAAGAATTACACATGAGCCTCAGCCTGGTCGGTGAGCACTTGACAATTGCATCCAAGAGATCCGGGATCAAATTCAGGTGGAGACATGTTTCAGGGTTACTATAGTAGTACTTTAGCTATACTATAGAAGTAATGTAGCTGGCATTGTTCAGTATTGTTGAAGCCGGAACTATTCATCCATTTAGGCATTTGGGCCACTGGTTTGGTCCTCTGGTCCTGCAAGGCTTTTGGTCACCCAAGGCCTTTGGGCCAGTTGTCTCATGTCCATTGGGCTACATTAATGCCTTCGGGCCACCCCAAGGCCTTCATGCCACATGAATATATAGTTGTTCCAGTCTGACTCAAGGGACAAGTCTCTAGACTTGGATCAGATCAGGCACATTTACCAGAGTAAAGAAAACCGGAATTCTATGAATGAGAGGTTAGGCATTTACATTGGAAGCAGGCATGTGAATCTCTTCACATGATAGCTAGCTGACCAGCCTTGTGAAGGGGGAGTGTTGATATCATGACATGTGATGGGGAGGAGTAGTTCTATGAAGTCTATTCCCAATGATTTCCGTTAAGACCTACGGGTCATGTAATTGTCTCTAAGCTTTCGGGCCTTGTAAGAGTTCCACCTCACCCCTTGAAAGTTGAGTTATCAAATATAATAAAAAAATGTCATTAGGCAATTCAATCTATTTGTTTCCAGAATTATTTACTATAAATAGATTATGGTGTGTTTAATTTCTTACTAGCAATTACACAATGTCAATGTCATATTAGATAAAATTATATAAATTGACCTTGTATCCAACAAACATATATCTAATATCCAAATTTACAACAAACATATGTCTAAAACCTATATGTCTAAAATCCATATGTTAAAAAACCAAATCTATAATTTTCGAATTACATTCCAATATATATTTCCTTACATACCTCCCTAAAATCATTCATCCATTTTTAAAATTTATTTTTCAGAATTTTTATTAGATTTGATATATCGGGTTCTATTTGTTGTTATCATTAATGGAATGATCTTCATGGATGTTCATGATGAAAATAATTTTAATCATACAATATATTTACATATTAATGGTTTCATTATGTTAGCAATATTTTGGATTATGATTTATTTATTTATATTTAATGTATTTAATTTTATATTATAATATTAAATATCAATTAAATAAATAGTCTTTTCACATTAGTTTGGTTTTAAATGTATGACAATCTATCAAACATACCTATTTTATCTAAAGAGAAATTCATAAAAAAGTATTGGGAATTTCCTTCTATATATATTTATATATAATCTCCCTATTATTTTTAATATAGATCAGAAATTAAGGTACATATTCATCATTACATCTTCACATTTAGTCATTTCATTCTCAATCGTAGGATTAGTTCAGAGAACATTAACTTGGTTCTTGGTATTGTATTTTAGTAACTTATATATATATATAAATATTTCTAGTGGGTGTTCCTATAAATATTGATAATTATCTAGATTGAAAACCTATGAGATTGATACATATGATTGATGAGGTATTTACTTCCTCAAAATTGATTTATGGATCAAATCCTACACGTGAGAGATGTTCGGTAGAAATACTATAGGATGTCATTTTATCCCCACATGAGAGAGGTTTATTGAGAACCAATGTATTGATGTAGGGTAATGTTGGGAGAGGGGGTGGGGAGGGTTGGGGTGGGGTCTTTTGTTAAGTTATATTAAGTTGAATTTTCACAAATAGCTAATCCTTAATGTTAATTATTTTAATTTCAAAAATGGGATAACAAAATTAAAAAACTATATGGTAGGAGAAGATTAAAGGTCAGTAATTCCATCACACTCTCTTATATATGCATATTATGATATTTTAGGTAATTACCCCTTGATTTAACCCTTTTAACTTTTTATCCCTTACTGTAGTGATTAATTTTTACATTGGTTGGTTATTTTTTTGGCAACAAAATAATTTGGACTTACTACCTAATTTTTATATTCCGATTCAAAATATGATTCCGTTTTTATAAGATTTAATTTCAAAAAAGTGATAAAAAGACTTCAAAATAATATATCTATAACACAAGATTTTTTTAAAAATATATATTTGTAAATACAAAAAATAATTTTTTTCCTTTCTAAATAATACTCATTATATCAATCATAATATATTTTAATATATATATATATATATATACATTATTAATTTCATTGAATTAATAATTCAATGCTGAAAAAATTATTAAAAAATACCAACCATATTGAAATAACCCATTACAAATTATATATTTTTAAATTATTATAATCACATATGATTATTTATTTTCTAGCCATTTAATTATTTAAATATAGAAATATTAGAATCAGAAATTGAAATTTAAAATCTCATCAAATCAATCATTAAAAATAATAATTTATAACAAGTAAATGTAAATATTAGTTTAATAAAATTATATAGTTTATTATTAACCCTTTATTTACATCAAGAATTATTTATTATAAAACAATTATGGTATTTGAAATTTCTTACTAGTAATTACAAATAAATCTATGTTTATAATACATAAAATTATATAAATTGACCATGTACCCAACAACCATATATATAACATCCAAATGTATAACAACCATATTTACAAAACCTATATGTCAGAAATCCATTTGCTGAACAACCAAATCTACAATTGTTATATTATAATCCAATATATATCCTTAAATTCCTCTCTAAAATCACTCATCCATTTCTAGAATATATTTTACAAAATTATTAGTATATTTTATATACTGTGTTCTTTTTATAGTTTTCATTAATGTAATGATCTTAATTTAGGTTCATGATGATAATAATATTAATCTTACAATATCTGTATTTATTTATGGTTTCATTACATTAGTAATATTTCTGATTATGATTTATTTAATTATTTTTTAATGTATTTAATTTTATATTAGACTATTGAATATAACTAAAATAAATATTTTTTTCATTTGAGTTTTTTTACATGTATCACAAGCTATAAAATATAGCTAATTTATATAAATAAAAATACATTAATACATTTATGGTAATTACATACTACATATCTTAATAAAATTTCCTCATAATGTTTTTTACTATAGAGAAAAAATTAATTTAGATCGTTATCATTACATATTCATGTTCCCACATTTCATTCTCAATCATAGGATTAGTTCAATGAATGTTAACTATTATCATGGTCTTGTTTTATAGAAACTTATATATATGATCAAATATTTCTAATGTTTGTTCTTATTAAGATAGATAATTATCTAGATTTAAAACATATGAGTTTGGTAAGTATTATGTATGAGGTATTTACTTCCTCAAAATGGATTGATGGATCAAATCATGCACACAAGAGAGGTTCAGTAGAATTACAATATGATGATGTTATATCCCCACATGATTAGCTATTTTAAATGTTATAATGTTTATATGGCTCAAAATTACTTTATTAATATATCCCATTATATAATTATATAGTGATATTCACATAAATACTTTTTCTCTAATATCATGTACCAATTCTCTCCTATGATTATCAGTGTAGCTGTTACACCAGATTGGTGTAGTTTTACATTGAAAGGAAATGGATAAAATATTTTATGAAATATCTTGAGAAAATTATGGTCATAATAGATTAAACTCTCTATATTCATCATAAAATGTTGGGGTTATTCACCTCTACCCATATAATGCATCAAATGGTTCCATTTGAATCCAATAATGGAAATTGTTGTTATATGAGAACTCTATCAAAGAAAGGTGTGATCCCAACCTCATTTCAAATGCATGAAGAAGATCTCATCATATTTCCAAGATTTTTGACATTCATTTGAGATTATATGTCATTATATAGATGATAAATAGGGTTGAATCATTCATATGTACCTATTTATTATTTAATACATTTTGAAAATATGAAGGTAAACCATAAATCATGATAAAATACAATTTATAGTGAAAATCCATAAAACCATTCACCTTCCATTATTTATATACTATCTCATTGACCATGTGAGAATTCCACTCATGTATTAATTTAATTAATCATATGGCATAATTCTAAAAAATAAAATCCCAATGGTATAATGACCTTTAGAAGTCTTAAGTTAAACAATAAGGATTTCAACAATGACATTTTTCGATTTGAATATAGGTATGTGTAATAGTTTTATCATCCCTTTAGATATACATCATTTTTTGTTATCGCTATTTTTTACCAAACATCATGATATATACTCTAAAAACAAAATATTCTCTTTTTTTCACCAAAAATATTCCATGATATCTCAATAGATCATTTTGATTCCTGGATGGATAAAGAATTCTGATAAATTTACATCATCCAATAACTCATTTTTCAATTATAGTATTAAATTTAATTTATTTATTATATAAATAATATAATTTCATAATTTTCAAGGTGAACATAATTTATATTTCCAGAAATTTTTATAATTTTTTGAGTCTCATTATCATTTCATGGAACTTATGGTAATGGTTAACATGGGACACATAAAAATATCATTTCTAGTGATAATTGAATTAAAAAAGTATTTGGAGTTATTGAAAAATATAATTTCACATATGTCAGCTTAATAATTATCAAAATATCATTCATTAATAATTGTTACATCATATAAAAAAATATATTGTTATAAAATAAGCATGAAAAATTTATGTCATTCATATAGGTGATAAAATCAACACATTTAACAATGCATCATATTTACCGAATGAATAATAATATTTTATAGATTGATAATAATATCACTTTTCTAGAGGATTAATTTAAAAAAACATATAATTATTGTGGAAAATAAAATATATGAAGATGTGGATGAAGAATATAAAGAATAGTGATTTAAGATAGGATAACAATTTTGACGCATACTTGTATTCTCTCAAAGAGAAACTAATGGAAATGTGGGGTTTGAGACTTTTTGTTATAATAATATGATTAAAATGCGGGGGACCATTGATAGTTATATAATTATATATATATTCATCTAAATAAAAATTTAATGGTGTAGGTTGAGGTGGGAATAGGAGGAGTCCTTTAATATGTGAGCTTGAGTGGAATTTTCACAAACACCATTCTATAATGAATGATGTTGTCATTTTAAAAAAGTAATGTATTTACAAGTGGACTTATAATAGAATATATATGATGGGAGGTCAATAATTATCCCATAAATCCATTTAAAGATAAGTGTTTATGATATTTTAGGTAATTACCCCATTTATTTAACAATTTAACATTTTTTGGCATTTAATGTATTGATTAACTCATTACTTTGTATCTATTATTTATAACAAAAAATTATATTGAACCTAATACCTAGTCTACATATGCTGATAAAAAATATCAAGTCAATTTAATTTTATTCAATTTCAAATTGTGTAAAAAAATAATTTGGTAATATAAAATTTGTTTTGTATAAAAACAATTTTTATAAAAATGTACATTAAAAAAACTTTTAATATTATTCCCTTCCAAATAATACTCATAATATGAATAGTCACATATTTTATTATATATATTAAAAATATTTTTTATAAAAATCCTTTTTAATAATTATCAATTAAATTTATTAATACAATATTATATAGAATAATAGAAATAATGTATTTAAACATTATCCCTTTAATTGATTTTAATCACATGAAATTATTTATTTACTAAGCATTAAATTTTTTTCGACCAAGACATGTTATAATATTTATTTTATATTTATAAACAATTAGGTAATTATTTAAAGAAACAATATATAAAAAATAAAAATAAAAAATTCTATAATAAAATATAATAAATAATCATTATATTTTTATTTATATATTGAAATATTTATTATAAGTAAATTATTTTATTTTTAAATTTTCACTAATAATTACAAAATATAAATATATGTATTAAATACATGTATATACATCAACCATATATAGTATTACTATATATTATGTAGCCCTATTTACAATGACCATATGTATAAAAACCATATATATATTGGTGATATTATGTTCCAATATATAGCCTAACATACCACTCTAAAATCAGTCATCGTATTCTATAATTTCATTTACATTATGAAAATAATATTTAAAAATATTTGTCTTCTTTATATAGTTATCATCAATTTTATTGTCATTCTAAAGATCATGATTAATATACTATTAAACTTGATGAATTTAAATTTACTTATGTTTTTATTCCTTTCGATTTTTTAATAATTACATTTCACTTTCTTATATGAAAATGCATTTCATTTGTGCATTTTAATATTTTATCCTAAAAAAAAATTCAGTTTAGTTTGATGTTTTTTATATACCATGCTATCAAACAAAAAAACATATATAAATAGTTATACATGTTAAAATCATGTGGCATTATAGAAATAATAATAAACAACCATATTATGCTATAAATAATTATTAATAACTCAACAATTTAAATTATAAGAATTGTAGAAATTTAATATTCGTTATTATCATTTATAATTTTTAACAAATACTTTTTTATTAACTAAATACTTTATAAAATATAAATAAAGAATATAGTTTAATATAATAGTTCCACTTATAAAATCATTTTAATGGAACACGAATCACATTGATATCACTATATATCACAATATAACATAGCCTCTTGTTATAATGTATCCCCAATGTACTAAATAACTGAGTTTATAACTATATCATTCTATACGAAATAGTATATAACACAAAGGAAATATGATACTATTTTTATTAGACTTCTATTTTCATATATTATACCTTATTATATAACATTTCATACTCTTTATATAGTTTAAAACTAAAAACTACTTACATAGAGAATTATGATATCACTAATCATATTACATTATATATAACCTACCCTATGATATATTAAAATATTCATTAAAATTTATTAGTCAAATATATACAATTATTTAATGAAATACTATTTAATATGATATATATTTCAAACATAATGAACGATGTTGTAAAATATCATATCCATTTAATGTACTATTTGAAAATTCCATTATTTATAATTTTATTGATTATCATAGAAGACATTATTTCTCAATAACAACACTATAGTGTATTTGTTGTCTATATAGATATTGGTATATAACAAAATTATATAAATATAGTGGAAAATATCAAAACCATATTAAATATATGTCACAAGACTTAAAGAATAATTTTAAACAGTTAAAAATCTAATAAGTCTTATATGAAACTTGGATGAAAAACATTGTCATGTATAATGTGCTTGAAAAAGATCTCTTACAAATAAACATTGAATTGTATACTCCATGTTAGATTCACTAACTATTTAAATTGTGGATCAAATACATTTGAGTCTTCTCTAATATATGTTATTAATTATAATTTCATGTAATTGGAGATTGAGATATCTATTAATATCCATCAAATGTGAGTTAAAATCATTCGTCTAATAATAACAAGAGTATTTATTATCATGATGCAACAAACATATTATATACCATCACCTTAATTGACACACCTGAGGTATTTGAGCTCATTTTATGATCAATTTTTGGGGGAGGGGAAGGTGAAACAATATCATGTAGATTATATTGTTAATGATTTAACCCTTAAAAACATTAATAAATTAAAATCAAGGATTTTTTTGAGAAAAATAATGCTTAAATTATTCATATATTGGAAATTAAATGATAAATAAAAATAAATATTTACATAAATAGGAAAAAAGGAATAAACTAAATATAGGACACAAAGACCAAATAAATAAACAATGATTATAAAACTGATATTAATAAATAACATTCAAAAAAATAAACCTAATAAAAATAATGATGTTCCTTATAACAAGTACAAGATTAATTTGTAAACTAAATGATAAAGGATATATGATGAGAATAGTTTTCAATATAAAATCGAAAAAATGAACTCAAAATATAAAAATATATATGCATCCATGCCATCTAAGGTCACCTCTCATATATGAATTATATTAAAGGTCTATAAAATCACTGAGGTGACGTCTATAATGTAATGATATATATTTTCCAAATATTTTTGAAGGTTTGGAAGAAAAACCCTCTTTGCTGAATATAAAATAAAAAACCCCGTTTGAAAACATGGAATAGAAGGGACCCTTAAAAGACACATAGGAAAAATATCGTATATAAATCCTAACTCAAGGTTTTACATGGTCACATATTAATGAATGAAATATAACATATAAATAATAATATAAATGTTTCATCTCCCCGCCCCACTATACAATGCAATAGACTAATCTATTAATGTTGATGTGTCACCCCCTACTGAGTAGCTATGTCATTAGGGTCAAAAGAACATAGAAGAGGACCCCTAAAACCCACACTAAAATATGGGATGATGACCGAATGATAGGTTCTAGAAAAAATTTCTCGATTTTGAGCCACCCACCTCACACAATAGTATGAATTTCAGGACAATTTTAACCTGATGCGACAAAAACCAGACCGATAACTCTGTTCAAGATGTAATTGGAAGGGTACCGATTAGTACAATAATGAAGAGGATAGATAAATGACTATTGATTTTAAAAAAAATGATCCTTTTTTGAGGTCTCTAACCGAGTGATGCATTCCCAATGATGTACCACAAAAAAATGGAAGAAGAAGAACTCTAATGCTCACCAATAAATATAAAACCCAAATAGCAATCCCTAATTATAGAAAACCCAAATCGAACAACTACAGAAAAATCAATGGGTTCAATAAAATCCGACTCAAGGACGATCTGAGAGGTATTGAAGGATAATTTTATGAACATTGCATGTCCGATGATAGAAAAAAAAATCCATCTCAAAAGTAGGCACCTGTGAAATCCCCCATTGCCAACCCGATAGATCCCACCACCCCTTGGAGATCTGTAGCAATCATTACCTTAAAGAACAATAGAGCCCTTGAAATCAGTGGCCACACCTCAACGAGTCCCCCAATGCTTGATTAACAGAGTACGAAAAGATGAGATATATATAGATTTGGAGAAAACATACCCAATTAAATACAATTCCCCATTATTGTAGGTATCTCCATAATGAACACCTTCTAAATGATGATTAGTAGGGTAGATCACACAATAGAGGAGTGAAATACAGAAGATCCTATTAATAATGAGAAAAACACAATGAGCAACCAATACAGGTATGAAATGATTCTTCCAAAGATTGTATACATTTAATTTGATAAACCAAACCAATAATGAATGTATTAAAGAGAGAAATAAATAATAATTACACAATTAAAAACAACATTTAAATCATTAATGGTATTTTTAACAAATATCAAATCCAAGATGAAATCCAATATCATCACATGGAAAAAAACGACATGAAGTTTCTATCTAAGCATTAAAGGGAAAGAAATGAAATAATTTCAAATAAAATTTTCATCTCATTAAAAAAGTTTCACACTTGAAATCCAACTTCATTGTAAAAAACCAAAGAAGATAATCCCTACGATTATAGTGAAATCATAAATAATGCTGCCATTTCATTAGAGAAATGAAATAACTAAGGGAGTTAGTTTGAGTAAAATTTCATCTTGTGATCACTATCATAAGAATTTCTCAATTGGACATATATATACTTCATGAGGTATCAAAGAAAAACCAATAAAATCAATAGATCATAAATTAAATCAATCAAGTCACACCCATTTTAATTATCATATAAAAAGTCAATTTTTCATAAATATCCAATTATGAATTCCATAAAAATGACGAATCCAAACATATAAAATCATGCGTAAAAGAAATAAAAATAATTTCAATATAAATACTCATTAACAATAGAAATTTATATATTCGACAACATATATTTCAAAAATAACAACAGAAATGATAATTATCAATCTAAAATAATCGAAGAAACAAAAATTTAATAATTAAATGGTATTTATGAGTCATTATGAAAAAATTTGAAACACAACAAAAATGATATAAAATTGTAATGAATTGAAATAGATATATTCTCTTATATAATTTGTTGAGCTAAAAAATGAGTGAATTATGACCATAGGATGTCTTCACACAAAATAAACATAAATTTCCCTAATTATAGACAAATCCTAAAGAATAAATTATCCCACCATGTAAATTCAATGGAATAGTAAGTAAAAAAGAAAAATATTTAGGAATTGAGAGGAAAAAGGACCAGATAATACATTATCACTGATGTTCACTAATAAATCATCAAAAAATCCCTATTAAGGGACATATAATCTAATAATGATCCATAGAGTGGTCATTTTTCAAGTAAGAAATCATTTTAGAGTAGATTTAGTATGATTTTTAAAAAGAAACCCAAAAAGTTGAAAAAATCTAATTTTTAGAAAAAATTCTTCTAAATTGACATGGTTCATAGTTATGTATATGAATACATATTTCAAACATTTTTTATTCTTGAACAATACACTATCACATGAAAAATACCCACATGTCACACACTTCAACCATGCATTCTAGAAAAGTCCCCAACAACATAAATTTATAATGAATACTTCAATATAATTAATAAAATAAAATAAATTAATAATATCCCATTTAAGTGACATCTTTGGTGTCACGTTGATATTTATTTTATAACCTTACAAAATGAATACATTTGGAGAATAATAATTTCACAAAAAATTATCATATTAATATTTTTATAGGGTGACGATATTTTATAGTAGGATGGTTTATAAAGTTTGGTAACTTTTTGGATATATTATTTTTCAGGCATGGATGCAGTAGCTACATCAAATATAAAGGAAAACATCTGACTGGAGGTTCTCACAGGTGCTTTGTATAATGATGGTCTGATTTGGTGTGTCAAGGTTTGTGAATTGAGGCATCAGTATGGTCATGGTTCCCACCTTGATGTGGTGGCATGGAATCCTATTTGAAATTTGAATTTGGTGGTGTAGTATGGATATTGGGGATGATATGGGATTTTTTTATAATATTGAGCTTATTTTGTTGTGTTTGAATTTGGTTTTTTGAAGTTGTGTGGTTTTCACTAAACCATAAATTGTTTTATGGAAATGATATAAATAATGATTTCTGATCCTTTCCATAGGAAGAAGTTGGGATATTTTATTTATCATAATAGAAACCTAAATCAACAAGATAATTCAGATAGGGTTATGAAAAAGAAATTTGAATGGGAGGAGATATGGGAGACATTATGTGTGTTACTAAAATGAAATTTCTAATAGAGTAAGCTGTTTGATATGGTTTGGATTGATTTTTAACAACTACGAAACTTCTATCATACATTCACTATAATATTAATATTTTATTAGGGGAGAATACACTTTTTATTGATGTGTTTTGTAGATTTAATGGGTGGGAAATGGTAAAAAAAATTACAAATGTTTTTGGTGATGATCATCGAGGTATTAATGGACAACCACTATAGAATTATGGTAGGTAAAATTAAATCTTCACAAATATAATTTAGTCTTAATCGAAAACGCATTCCATTATTATTTTTAAATAGTAAAATAGTCATAGTAACAAGTAGAAATAAATATGTGAGGGAATCACCATTTGAATGATGGTTTAATGGATATTAATATTTTAAGATGATAATGGTCAAAATTGAGATAGTTTGATTATTAATTTAAAAAACTTTATATTTTATAGAAATGATTTTTATTATTTATAAATCCTTATAAATGAGGATATATTGTTAATAAATTGAAATTTGTAATATTAGGGAGGGTTTTTTGTTTCATTTGATATATGTATTATTAGTTATGTCATTGCATTAAATATTGATATAGAGTAGTGATGTTATGAAAATAATATATTAGTATTTGAGATTAGGAGACTTTGAAACTTTTCATGTGCCATATAAACATGTAATTGCGCTGTGTCACACTCTAAAAAGATTTATTAATGTATTGATTATAATATAAAATAAATTATCAGTGATCTATATATTTATAGTTTTATTTAAATGTTGAGACATTTTGAATTCTAAAATAATTTTACATTTTGTAGTTTGTTACATGGGGTTGGTGTATAAATTGTGTTGAGTCATTCCACATTATGAAAGGACATGCCCAAATTAAATTTGGTATGTACTCTTGGTTATATTCATATTAATTTTCGAATGTTTTAACGTTTTGTTAAGGCTTTACATTGTGATTATTCTAAATATTAAATGGTATACATTATTTTTTTAACTACAAAGGTGTAGTTATCTAGAGTGATATATAAATCCAGTTATATATATAAGGAGATTTTATTTATTGATGTTATTTTAATTTTGTTTTTTTTTGCAGAGTAAATAATGTTTATTGTTTAATATTATGGAATAATGGTAGATATAGGGGTTTATATATACATTGCTGTTGATACAAGTATATCTACAGATGTAGACACAATTATGAATAATGTATTTTTTATAAGTATTGTTGTATAGATGAACATTAAAGTGGATGTATGAAAGGATACTTTTGTGAGTTTTGTGGTGAATTCAATTAAAATAATATAATTATAGTATATTTTGATTAATTAAAATATTATATCAATTAAATTATTGATTTTTTCCTAGTATCATTGCTGATAATCTTTCTCGGTAATTATTGGTTCTACATGTGAGGAATTAAATAACAGTACCAAATAGGTAATTAACAATTTTTCTTCTGGGTTGTTTTTGATACTATTTGTGGGTAAAATTCCAATTAATAATTAAAGGTGATTCATAAGATTATCAGTGGTTATTGGTAGTAAAATTTAGGGAAACTATTGATGCTTATATAGGGTAATTATCAATGGTTCAAAATGATAACTGTATTGATTTCCAACAGTTATTTATGATAGTGAGTTGTTAATATTGTTTTTAATGAATATATTTTGCAGTGGGATTTGATAATATATCTATTTTTTGGATATTTGATTTGTTATGTGAAACCATCATCCACAATGCTACCACAACCCTTGATTTGAGGTAAATCGTAACTAATTTTGAGTTTATGAAATCCCATTTTTGGTAGAATGAGAGTTATTTTTTGATATCCACATACTCATAAGAATGTTATGACTATTTGCGTAAATATATTGTTCATTATGATATATAGTGAGGTAGCTAGGGGGATTTGGTATATGGGAACATTTCATTTATCTATTTATCAATGTTTACATTATATGTATTTGTTTTTGTTTGTATTTATTTCAATTTTTTATTTAGGGTGTTTGTGGTGGTAGTTGTTATGTTTTTTTATTCTAACCAATCATTATTTTCTTATCTGATTATATCACATATGAATTTGTATTATCTATGATATGAAACTCATGTTTATTTGTATGTGGAAATTATTGAACATTTTCATACTCATCTTTATTATAAATAAAAAAATTTCAATATTAGTTGGAGCATGTTATAAGTGCTGTTGGTGGTTTTTAACTCGAGAATGTTGAGCTTGGTGATATTCAAATGAATTATTTCATGTTACATTTATGGTATATCATTTGATTGTATCTTAATTTTCTCAAAATTAATCAAGTGGGATTTTTTCGGCATATTAAATTATTATAAATTATAAATATATTATTTTGATTCAAATTTATTTTTTGGATATAGTTTCCTTGTATATTGGATAGGGCCTATCATTCATGCGATTTATACACATTGGGTTATTCACTAGCCCATTGCATTTGTGAGGAAATAATGAGGAGTGATACTTGATCTCATTTCCATTCAATAAAGAGTTTAAATGGGGTTAAATAATGGAATAAATGTATCAAAGTGTGTGTTTTTTGAAAGAGTATATTTTAGGATATTTTCAGGACCCATACCAATGGGGATGGTTCCATTGCTCCAAAATCCCACCTCCAATAGGCATGTAGATGATAACTAGAGCTAAGAAATAATATCACTAAAAGAGAAGGTATTAACCAAAGTATAAATACACATGAATAAATTTCCAAGACTATGATGTATTGAAATGTATAAAAATAATGAACAAACAAAAATTAATATTTCTATAACCGAAAACAAGAGTAAAAAATTATGTAATGGAAAGTTGACCCGACCAAATATAAGACCAACACAATGAGTCTAAGATTATGGAAAACCTAAAAGTAAATTTGGTGAAAACATCCCAGACACCAATGAAACACAACTGAATGCATCTAGATCACTAAGTATCATCTCGTCCAGGTCCATCTAGGAATTTGTGAAAATTTTTATATAATTCCCAATAGATGACATGTGACAGTATTTCCCAGTAGGGGTGAGAATAACAGTACTTGGTAGAATACCACTAACCCAAAATGCATATAAGAAAATAAAAATAGTCATATCTATATAGATATATGTCTAAAACACATATAACAATAATATCTACATATAATAAAAAAAACCCACCATATCAAGGTAATTTTAAATCAATATTGTAAAAATAGGATTCTTGTATGACATTCCCATGTAGTACTCATATAAGAGAAGACAATCCCTGAGTCTGATAGTAGTGATGATGTCTATATGATATGTAGTTTTTATTGGGTCTCATCAGACATGTCTTCATTGGATGATTTATTGAATCCTATATATAGATGATGATTGATTATAAAGCTATGAGGTATACTAATAACCCACTCTATATTTTCTATCTACGTAGAGGATCAGTGCCTTCATATTGTTGGTTATGAAAATACCAAGAACTCTACCTACGAAAAGAAGATGAGGGAGGATCTCACTCCAGTCCCCATAGAAGGATTAATAAACTCAATACTAGATGTTTTACTGAAGGTATCACTATTTAATGGGTAAAAGTTAATTCCATTCTTACCCTTAAGGAGTGGTTAAATGGATCACACCATTAACAAAAATTATCCATGATAATGAGTAAAAGAGTTCAAAAGAAACTGTGAATGAGTACATAGAGTGTACTCGAATTACATGACACGCTCATGTGGTGTCTACTGTTATCCATGTAAACAACACATGCTCGTGTAGTTGTAGAATAATACCAAATTACTATTCTAGTGTAGTTTATCCTGTGTCATAGTAAATGGTTATGATCATGTAACATTGTCTTGGACATGGACATGTTGGGGTTAACGACATGGCCATGGTTGTGTTTCTAAATTCGTTTCTATGATCTCCCTAAAGTATATTTCATGATAACAAAAGGGGACCACATGTAGTGTGATAAGGACATATTCTATGTGATACTTTACATCATCATGAAATAATTACCACCACCACAAGGGTACCAAATGGCATATATCTCGCTAGTGAACACCATGTTGGTTTTGATTTTATAGAAAGCCCTTTAATTCCTCCCATGTATGGTCATTCCTCAGACACCTCGTATTTTGGTCTTAATCTCACCAAAACTCAATGATCGACTCCACCCAAAACATTCTTGCCTTCAATCACCTTATCTTATCCTCCCAAGACCCTCAAAAAATGAAATCAAATGTAAAATCATAATCACAAATCAAAGAACACATAATGTGAGTATACGAAACCATATGATCTATTTTCACTTCCATCATCGCAAAATCATCAAGCCTTGCTAATCTCAGATCTCCAATGCCAAATCATTGAGCTAAGAAATGGGTGTGCAATGACTGATTTCTTCTTTATTTATTGTGCTGAAGTCTAAGATTTTTTCCAAAATTGGATGAAGAACAATGTAATAAAATCACAAATAAAAACATGAGGAACGGACGTCAGACAATGTTTATGTTGGCCTCAATTAGTTTTCGTTATAATTATGAATGAAGAGATGAGATAATTCTAAAAAACACCAATTCTAAAATAATTATTCCCCATGACCGCATTATACATGATATAGGAATTAGTTCGTTGGTATTTTGATTCAAATTCATTATAGGAATCATAAAACATGAATAAATACAATTAAATAATATTCCTACCCTGATTTAGGATTAATATTTTATAAAGAATGATTATTTTTTATTGTCATTGCCCAGATATTTTGATTCCATTGCACATCGATCATGGATCATTGATCCGGTTATCATCCCCCAATGGATTTCCAACAATTCTATATAATGGATATTAATGATTTTTAGGTTTTTGTAGAAAACCCTATAAATATTCCATAATAATCAATTTAAGGAATATGATTATTTTTCTGTGTAATTAAAAAATAAATTTATTCTTTTAATAATTTTACATCCACGATGACCTTTCCATAAACTGCATGCACTGTCAAATGTTATGTCACACCTAAGGTAAAAACACTATTCTAAACTCAATGGTTTTGTATGATTTCAGATCCAGACTCCCATTTAGATGTTATTCCAATTTTTTGAAAAACTCTATGCACTTTTAGTATAATATATTTAATATTTTTGAAACACGAATTCTAGGAACACCAAGTCATAGAATCACACATTTCCTCGACACCTGGTTAGAAAATACTGTAAAATTTAAAAAATAAATCATGGAAAACATGGGTCATTAAATTCTCTCCAGAATGAGGATTGATGTCATGAAAATCCAAAAAACATGTTTCTATGAAAATAGATGTGGGTACTGAGCTTAAATATGAGCCTCTTACTCCCAATTTATCTCCTAAGGATTCATGTTTTTCCACAAGACACTCTCAAAAAGAATATCTCCCCATGAAGGATATTCTTCTATCGATCTATGTTCTGTACTGAGTAGCCAGTAAAGGTAGCTTAATCCTCGATGTCTGTCTCACCTAATTTAATAACATTCAATTGTTCTTGCACATACCTCCTCACATATGACAAAAGGAAGACATTGTGTTCCAAGCCTAATTAAGGAAGTAGAGATAAGTGTTATTCCATCTCTCCAACTCTATACCATATCAGAAAAGTACCAACGAGTCTTGGAGATAGCTTTCTACCTCAGCCAAATCATGACAATAAATATCCTGGTGAAACCTAAAGGAGCCCATTGTCACCTTATTTATAATACAATGTACTCAATCTTCATTCCATATTAAAATTTTCCTAGCTATGTGTAGTCATTATCCACTCTATGAAGATCTGCACCTTCTCAGAATTGGCTCACAACAACTACATCCCATGAGTGATAACTCTCCTTGGTCAGAACAACAATGACGTGACTTTCAAGGTTTCCTTTAAAAGGCCTCGAATTATGCCATAATAATGGTGAAATTCTAGCTATTTTTGTATGTAATATTCTCAAGGGGTATATGTTCCTCAATGATATAGAAAAATATCAACATGAAAGTTTGAATCATGTCCTCTAGAGCCTAAGTTTTCTTCTTAGTCTGGTCATCAGTATAGGGGTGAAAATCCAAGCTAAAACCCAATCTAATCCCAAATTCATCTTTCAATCACATCCATATCTGAGATGTGAAACAGTCATCACATTTAGAAATGATCTTTTATTGAATTACATCTATTCAAAATTTCTCCTACACATAGTGGTGTCCCAAGCTGTATACGAAAGTCTCATATCAGATAACTAAGAAGTGGTCCATCATGGATCGTTTGTCTATGATCACCCAGATGAAATTGTGCTCCCGAGACATACCTAATAGTCCCAGTATTATTTATACAAAGGATCCTCATGGGGTAGATATAAACATAAAATATCATGTCCTCATCCTTCACTTGTTGACATGTAAGGCATCATGTGAAGACTATGAAAATTCCATTTTCATTATTTTCTATGAAAAATTACATCTGTATTCCTAGTACATAATTTCTACAATTTTATGTACCAAGGAATGATATGTATGAAAATTTATTAGAACCACCTCTTACAATGACAATAGTTCCATCATACATACTCTAAAAAGAACGACATTCTACCCACCATTTGAAAATTCATCAATAGAATGTCTATTATATATCTAGGTATGTATGGAGTCACAGTAGGAATCCCAAAGCTATTCCTCCTTCACTAACTAAAATACTAGTGAAGTAAAAATAATTTACTGGAGGTAAGTAACTCATTCTTCATCAAAAAGGATAACTCTAATGAGGCCAACTTCACTAATTTCAATTTCAGTAACTACAAAAAATATTTCACACTAATAGAATATACTATCATGTTTACCTTACTAGGATTAAATAGAATATTAATGTCATAATCCTAGATGAACTCTAGTTATCTCATATGTCTTATATAGATATCCCTCTAAGAGTGGATGTAATTTAGACTATTGTGGTCAGAATAGATGAGGAACTACTCACCAATCATGTCGGGTCACGAAATATTTATTGCAAAGACTACCTCAAAATCAATATCTTTGGTTTCACAGTTATTATAATGTGTCTAAATTGACCTAAACCATATGACATAACTATATAACTCTACAATAATAAACAAAACATTCATGGTTACTAATGCATCATATAACACAAAGTACTCAACACTATCCTCTATTAACTTCAATATGGGATCGCTTGTGAATCTCTACCTCAATAACAATAAATCCTACGTGAACCTCTTCATTGACAAGAATGTTTATCCCTTTTTGGACAATGCTATAATGGGAGATGATACCCTATAGAAATAAAGTATTTATATCTAGTAAGTGCTTCAGAACCCAAAAAATCTCCACACCACCATCATGCTCTTGGGCGGATCCCAAGCTAACACTCCCTTGACCTTCACTAGGTCTACTGCCACTCCATATGATAATTTGACATGTCACGTAATGTGGAACTCATCGATATTGAACTGGAACATCGAGAGCTTCCCATAAAGTTGGTTCTCTCGTAGTACATTGACAACCATCATAGATATTCTCACCGGTTCCTCCTCATATTCAGCGTGCACGGGGATATCATTAATGAATACTAACATTAACAGGTCTATGAAGTGATAAATGATCTAATTCATGACTCCCATAACAACTTTGTGGTAATTTTTCATGAAAAATGACATCAGCTAGTACCTATAATGTCTATTGTAGTCTCTGCATATTATATTCAGAATTCATTATCCTATACTCATAGTTGGTGATGGCCTACTATGAGGTAAGCCTTTAGGACCCACCATGACTCTCACAACAGATAAAATAGTCCATCTATAATCAAAAGTTCATACTTGTTCATCATGGAAACCTAGTTCAATTGATTAAACTCACCACATAACCTGAAGGCCCATCCTCCTTATTAGTGAATGAAAATGGTGTGGTCTAGAGTGAAAAAATAGGTATAACAAATCTCTTCCTCAAAAAGACACCTAACTGCACCGTTAGCTCACGAAGCTCTATGGGAACCATCTGATCTGATGGTGTGGATATTAGTTCCATATTAGGGGTAGATAAATGTATAAGGATAACTCTTAATAGGGATTTAATCAAATATAATCATCTAGATACACGTCCTCATACTCCACCACCACTGTAGGGAACTGATAACTAAAAACATCTAATGCACTAAGTGTACTTTTATCCAACTAATTAGTAGTTAGTTACACTCTCTAATGACTGAGTCTATCCAATAATGTATGGGTTTCAGTTTTCCCTACCAGGAAATCATATACCCACTACTACATAAAAAATTCTTCCTCGACTAGAAATAGTCGATCTGGGCATGAACTGTAGAAAAACATTTCAGACCTATGTTGACATCATAAGGCCCCATCAATGTTATAAAGATATCCTAATTTAAACTCTCAACATCAAGAGTCATGTAACAATGTTGGAACATGTTTTTGATTGTTGTGTGATTTCCTTTAGCATTTTCAATGCATAATTATTGAGCCAATTGGTCCTCTAAAATCTCTAGGTCTTGAACTAGATAGGTGGAAATAAAATAATGACAAAAAACAAGGTATATCATTACTAATTCTAATGTAGAAAATATATATATCACACCTTCTATCATTCAGAGGTCATTGGGATCAGATGCTTCAACTTCCTACAACTACCCCCACATGTATCCTCTAGCTCATAGAGAGTGGAGTGGACCACCTTCGGGTGGTGGTGGTCACAAGTCAAAGCATCTCCCAACTCTATATACCCTTCCATTTCATCTTCCATGTTTTCCACCCATGTAGACTAATATAATTTTATTTATACCTCTCCCTCAATGGCCCATCCATAGTCTTCCAGTTATCCATACAACAGGTTAGAAAATCCCATGTAAGATATCCCCTACAATAACATGAGTTGCTACACCTCTCCCAAGGTTGACTAGACTCGTCCTATGAAACACGAAACACAAACCCTAACATCCCCTTAAAATGTATCACATGTTGAAGACCTTATAACTAAATCATCTATCTACTATTGAATTATGTACTCTTTTTTCCCACTTACAATAACCACTATCTTTAACTAATCATTAAGAAAACTCTCAACCACCAAAGGATTATCTAGAAGCCCATCACAGGTATGAAGGAATTGAGGTATAATTATGGATTGAATGTCTCCAGGTAGTCCTCATATGAAGCTATGAGACAAATAGAACTAATCCCAGTCTATATCAGTTGAGAACTTGGTGGGGTTACTTATCCACATTGAGTACTCAACTATTCTCATGTTACCCTGCAGAAGCTATAGAATCAACTAGATTTGTACATCCTTTATCATAACTAGAGAGAAATACTCTATAAAACAGTTCTTAAACATTAACCATGATAGAATCTCATCATCCTAATACAAGGTCACTAACCACCATAATCATCCAACTAAGCCATGGAGAAGACTTACTGTCAGGACCACCATCTGATCTACTGGTATCCGAACCAGACAGAAAAATCATGTCACCACTTCAGGCTAGTCCTTAACCTCATGTGTGTAAAACTCTCATCCAATCCTAAGGGATTGTAGTCAGTGGAATTTTTAATGTGTGATCAGCTAATGACCTCATCTTCTGGTACATCAGTTACCATCAACCACTCCACATGTTGTGGTATAGCTGGTGAACCACCTTGAGGTAACACCTTTGGACATGTTCCCTTTATCAATGCCTCAGAACTGAAGGGATCATCCTCATGATCATCATGAAGAACCATTTACACACTAGTGGCTTAGAGACATTGTAAAATTAATCAATATGTACCATGGTAAATGAGTATATCTGGAGAGATAACACAAGGACATGGAAACCACAACCCCTTTTTCTATGATTCATGTACTATTGTTTTTTATGTAACCAATTTTCCCATTAATTAACTCAAAATGTATGTGAATAGAGTTATGGTGTATGGATACATCAGCATCAGCACTAAAAATGGCATCCCTACACTGAATGCATCACTTGAAACACCTATCCCCATTTCACCAAAAAAAATCATAGACTCTACTGCTCATGAAGAACCAACAACATAGATAACGCTTTTTCACAATCCATCCTAACAGGGCCTATTCCATGAATCCCCATGATTTCCTCCAATATTCTGGAGGATAGTAAATACTGATGAGTAGACATATCACTAAAATCGGATGCCTTATCATAAGTAAATACACTCATACACAAATATTTGAGACCGTAAAATGATGAAATGTTGAAACAAATGATCCACCATGACGCATACATCTCTATCGCATAACCAAAGTGAAATAAGAAGTTATAAAATGTAAACAGGTAAAAATACAAGAACACCACAAATATTCTAAAAACATTTAAATCGAAATAGTAAATATGGGGATTGTTCTCCAGATACCATAGAAACACCCCATGATATTTCCATCTTAGAATGTACAATTTAGTCCCAGTATATCTTGGAATCTGAAAATGGTTGATCATCTAAACAAGAAATTACACGCGATGGAAAATCCCATGAATGTGTGAATATAACATTACTCGACAGGACCCTAAGAAAATAAAAAACATATAACAAAAGAACAACAATTTCTTCTACATAGGAATATTTATATAAAGAAATATAACATGAATATCCATATCTACTCAAAATAATCTCAAAATATAAAGGTAAATTCAAAACCAAAATTCCATCTTTGGATTACTGATCAAAAGTTCCACTTATAAATCATCTAAGAAAATATACTTCATGAGTCTGATAGCACTGATGTTGTTCATATGAGATGTAGTTATCATTGGATCTCATTATATAATTCTATGCTACAATTATTACGTAATACAATACACAAAATAAGATCACATCCAATTATATGGGGTATACCAAAAACTCATTCATGATTTTCTAGTTATGTATATGATTAGATACCTTACAGTGTTGGCCATGAAAATAGAAAGACCATTCACTATGGATAAATAGGATAGAGGATCTCAATACATGCCACATGGATGGCTTCCAACAACTGTATCCAGAAGTCCTGCTAAAGGGATTGGTATCCTATGTGTAGTAGGTGATTCCATAATAACCCTTAGGGAATGTATATAAGAATCCCACCCCTAATGAAAATTTACCAATATATAGAGAAAGGTGATATAAGGAAGACTAAAGGAGTACATGGTCTATAGTAAAGTTAAATGGCATAATCCATTGGCCTCAGATCCAGACTATGAAATTGGTCCATGCTTGTGTATGTGTAGAAATACATAGTGTGGATCAACCTATGTACTTCAGCCTATGTCCCAAAAAATGTATATGCTTGTGTATCCTTGTATTGGTCATGTCCGTGTAGAG
This sequence comes from Viscum album, assembly GCA_963277665.1. Lineage (NCBI taxonomy): Eukaryota > Viridiplantae > Streptophyta > Magnoliopsida > Santalales > Viscaceae > Viscum > Viscum album. The sequence continues at coordinate 882,636,855 of OY728132.1, forward strand.
GAACACAAAAATCCAATGGTTGTGTTCCCCATGTCTTGTCCTTGTGCCCTCTCAGGTACACATTAATCTATAAAAAACCGAACATATTCCATGCGATAAGTTCACAAAACATGTGATACTTTACTCCCTCGAAAAAACCTAGATTATTCTGGACAGGACACACATGGTTTCTAGCTCCAGGGTACACGTCGTTTTGATCATATTTTTTCTGAATCCCATTTTCATCATCCCCTATATGATTCCACATCTATCATAACATATTTCATCATATATCTCACTAAAAATAATAGATCCACTCATAATGAACTTTACCGACATCAATCACTAGATTCCACCCTCCAAATCCCCTCATAAAAGGACATTACATGTCAAAACGTCAGTGCATATCAAGGAACACAAAAACCTTGTATTCCAAATCCATTCAATCTGTTGCTGGTTCCATCATCACCCAATCATAACATTTCTCTAGGAATAAATCTATTATATCAAATCACATACCCAAGAAATAGGTTACCAATTTTTGATTTCCACTATATTTTTGGAACTACAGGACAACCTATTTTTGAGTGATAAACTATGAATAGTGGAAGAAAAGAACATCTGAATAAAATATTAAGAACCTCATCCAGTTTTCATGAAGTCATTAACATGTTGTCTTTATATTTATGAATAATGAGATTAACATATAATGAAAAAGAAATCCCCAATTCCCAAATAATTCTAACCCACACCCAAAATATGCACGTCCCACATGTCAATTAATTTGTTGAATGATTAAAATTCATCAAAGGAATCATAAAATCAGAATAGATAAATATAAAAAACCACAGTACCTTTATTTCTAATAGATATTTGATGAAGAATAAAGTTGCCTCATTTTTTTGGTGAGATCCATAGATTCAATTGTTTACTTATCCAAGAACCTTAATCCAGATGATGCCTTCCAATATAGTTCCTCCGATGATATCAAATGGCTCAGAATGGTTTGTAGGTTTCACCAGCTAACCTGATAAATTTTCAATAACTATTTATTTAAATAATATGGGTAATTAAACGCATAATGACAAAATAAATTAAATTTTATGATTCATTTTATTTCAATGATGATTTTTTCACGAATTCCTAATGATTAAATTTTTTATTTCACAACTATGTTAAAACCTATGTTTTGAAATTAATTATGCCATCAAAATTATAATTCGTACCCCCCATTTAAAAGTTATAATTCTTTTTTAGTAAAACATCACATTCATGTGATTTAATATATTTATTATTTTTCAAACTTTTATTACAAGCACAATGTGGATCATAATTTCACATTGTCTTAGTGTCGAGTCATGAAAATAATCCATACAATTTTTTCAAATAATAAATTGAAAACATGACTCATTACATCACATGGTATGCTTTTTATTGTGTTGATAGAGAAATAGTACATTTAAAATTGGGATATATAATAGTCAAGGGAAGATAATAAAGGGTCTGATTGAATAATTTATTCTTACACTAGGGCCTCTATTGTATATTGAATATATATAAAGAACTGTACATAGTAAGTGGATTATATTTTTAGTGTGTTCGTGTATAATATAGTTTTGGGTAATGTTCATTGTGTGTGTTATGAGAAGGTTATATTTATGCATCAATCAAACCCTAATGTAATGTGTTCTCTTATTCATTTATATTAATGATTTAATATTAACAGAATTATAATATATTCTTGATAGTCCTAGTATATAATAATTATATCATAATTATTTTTTTGACCTTAATAAATTTCATAAGGAATTATTTATGCATTCAATATTTTACGAGACTCAGGTTTCCATGTAATAAATGTCTTTAAAGTAGACATTATCTATGTTTATGGGTGATTCCTCTGATGTGTTGATTGAGAAATGGATCATAAACATTGACTTTTATATTCATCATGAGCATATGTTTTTAGAAATATCATATTACTCTTTTGTAAGCCTATTATGAGATGTATCTATAAATTCATTGATGATTTACATTGGGTATATACATGAATATAATATAATATTAGATGATTTATAAATTCAGTTTCATTATGATTTTATTTATATTATGTTAATGGTTGATTAACATAAGAATATTCCATCCCTTGAATATTTATGATTAATTTTTATATTTATTCCATAATTAATGAACCCCATTTAATATTTTATACACATGATTTAATTTTAGGATATTGGATACTGATACATTCACTAATCACTACGACTATAGATTTAGTGTTTAGAAACATTTCATAGATTAACGGTATACCCATATGTAGTATAATTAATAGATTTGGTGGAGTGTATGCATTAATGTTAGTTTATGACTAGTGGATATGGTAGATAATCTACTATATAATTCATGGAAAATGTAATTCTCAATCCATGATTATATATATATCATTGGGACAAGGGTTTACTGTTAGAGTGTTCACCATAATCACTGATATGTATTTATAAACCTCATATGTGGCATCCAAGGTTATGTATGATATATCAATGGAGGAAAGTTTCATATACATTATTTTTAACCCTCTTATCTGAGACATCTACCCTGTATAATAATCAATGGTCCACCTTGGAATTTTTATTGGTTGCTTAATCAGTAGTCACCTAAAATTAATCAAAAACACCAATTGGATATTCTACCATATTACCATAGGGTGGATCCTATAGAGGTATATGTGGTGATATTCCTAGATAATTGGATCTTACTAAAAAAAAGTATGAGGGGTATATAGGTAAAAGGGATGTTATTGTTGGTGTGTAGGGCCTAGAAAACATTATGATGTAGATTAGAGATAAATTATGGGAGTAAAGGTAGTTATAAGTAGTGTTTTAATATTTTATACCCTGTCAACTATGTTATTTCATACTAGACATCCATATTGTTTTATTTTCTTTTCCATAAACCAATGTTCAGTGTATACTATAAATGGGTTTATAAGACACTATAATTTACATGTCTCATTTGGTAAGGATTGAGGTTTTTGGAGGTATGTTGGAGGTGTGATATAATTTTAAAAAATGATATATTTTATTTGGATAGAGGTTTACTACATTGAATAAAAGATAATGCCATTATTCACATAAATACATCATGAAATTTATAATATAGTCTGGATTGTTATTAACAAAAATTTTTTCAATTAATTTATAGATTATCTAGCAGTATTTAGTTGAGAATGAGTTCATCATTTAAAGAAAAAATGTATAAATCTAGTATTCATTTCCTCATAGATGTTTATTATTATTATTTATAAAATTTATGTTAATTAAAACAATATTTTGTAGTTATATAAGAATTTTTAGTTGTTTATCCAAAGAGAGGGTTGTTTTTTCCTTAATTGATTGACATTGAGTTTGAAATTAAGTTATTACTATTTGTTTCATATGTTTTTATGGTAGATCAGTAAATAAAAATTGAAATAATACAAGGGTTAAGGATTTAAATTTATTAGGTGTTATAGAAATGATTTATTTAAGAAAATGTATCTCTAATGGTTGATCTCATCATACACTATGAGATGGTGGACGTCAGTTTGAGACCTCACATAGATTTTAAATTTATCACCCATGTAAAAAATATGAAACAATATTTTACTACCTAGAATAATTTATCTCAGGGACCAGTTGAAATGTTTTAATTATATTTAAAGGATTAATTTATGATTTGACTATAGTCTAATGATAATTAATGTTAAGAATATATAGAATATTGATTTTTGTGTTAATATAGAATCATTTGATTTACTACGATTACTTTTTGAGTAATAAATACTAGATAATTGTTTATATGATTGATGAATTCTTCATTTTAATAAAATTTAGATAAGTATTATGTGGAATAATTTTATAAAATCTTTCTTAATTTATTTTTAATAAATGATAGTATATAGAATATTATGATTCATTGTATAATGTTGAATAACATTTATTAAAATTTTTTTAATATATTTATGTTTTGAGGAGGTAATTATGTCACTCATGATTTGTATCTTATGGTGGCTATTTTCATGATTAAATTATGGAAAAATGAAAAAATTACAAAATATTTACAGGTATATATGGATTATAAATGTTTTAAATATGTTTATGCCATGAATTATTAGGAAATCAGATAGAGGATGGAAGGACATGTTCACTTTGAATGTTGGATGATGTGTATTGTTTTTTTAGTTCTCATATTCTATGGTGTGATGGTTATCTATTTATTTCTATTCAATTATGTTGGTGGATTTTTTATGGGGTTCATTTGCAAATATTTCTTAGTTTGGATAGATCTGGAATATAGGTTCCTCTTATTTTTGGTATACGGGACACAAAAGTGGACGTTCATTGATGAATGTAATTTAGTAGTGAAAATTTTGTTAACGATTTTAACATTTTCAACTGATTGTAAATTAATAGCTATGGATTTTTGGAATTCATGGTGGAGAAGGAACATGAGTTATCATGTTTTTGGAAAAGAGTTCATTGAAATGGATATGTATCACCCATGGTTTCAATTAAGTGTCACTTATTTATGTATATTATGTATTTAATGTTTATGGGTAATGTTTGTGAACGTTTGGAGGTGTTTTTGAATGTTTTTGGGATTTTCTGGAGGTGCATGTGTTTAGAATAGTTAGTAGAAACCATAAAACGCCTCCAATAAACCATAGAAAGTGTAGAAGTGCATTCTAGGTTAGTGCACAGGTTTCTCAAACTATGGAACCATCTAAGGGAAAAAATTATTTTTTGGATATATGGAATTTTAAATGTTGGTACATGGTGTTTCTAAAATTGTGAGCCAAAAATGTAAGGGGCTTCTTAAGGAAGAGAATTGTGCACGGTTGTCAGACAATTTAACAAACTGGGCTCCATAACCACACCTGGTTTAATGCTAGATCCGAAAAATGTGGAACTATCTCGATTTCTCCCCTTAATGGTGTTTCCCCATATATGACTTTATCATGCATTCCTCTCTTCCCAAAGGCTATAGAGACCCTTCTCCATAATCCAAAAGAATTATTTTTGTGTTTCTTGTTATGTTTAAGGCCAATATTACTTGGAATGGTCACATTCCAATTGGGTTACTTAAGTTTTATTCTTATTCCTAATCAAGGATTAATGGATCTAATTAAATGGGGATAGATTCAAGGTGCACGATTCAGATAATGATGAGGTATGGTTGTGTTGATGTTAGGAAACATGATCTAAGGCTATTTGATTAGATTTTCAATTTTATTTTTTGATGAATTAGAAATATTCTTCTTTTTGACTATGTTTTAGATGTTGGTTGCTTTAATCATGACTCTAATTATTAAACTACAATAGAATTATTTCAAATTTGGTGAATTTCTTGAATGAATTGTGGAATTGGTTTTCAATGCTTTTGGAATGCCTCTTATTTTATATTTTATCGAATTTTTGAAATTGGTTGTTTTGGTGAAAATTTTAATTCGTTTCATGATTCTAGAATAATGATTTTGAAATGATTTTTTCGATATATTATGTAGAAATTGGTTGGAAAAGTGTTTAAAATATAAATTTTTTATAAAAAAGGATTTTTGAAAATTGGTTGGCTTAGTATTTGGTATTAATGGTCAAGATTGAATTAAATCGGAGGGATAAAGTTCCTGATGTACCAACATCAAAGTGATGAGTTATGGATATAAATTTCACCACCTATGTTAACAACTAGATTGAGTGTGTGTATATGAATCAGTATAAAATGTAACGGGCCATGATAAATGGATTTGAAAAATGGGTTGAATAACATATTTGGATTCCGTTCATATAAATGGATTTGTATTAGGAGACATTTTTGATACGAAAACTATTTAACATAGAAATTCTTTATATATGATATAAAATATTTTATGTGTTTTTTATAAATTATTCTGTATAAGTATTCTAAAATTTCTATCATAGTGGCATGAGTTGGGAAGAAATTTGGGTAAATCCTATAATATTTTAAACTCACCCCATTCATGGGAACAAGTGTTTATTTTCTGATATTTTTTATCATGACATAATTAAACAAAGTATCTCATTTCATTGGAGGATCATTTTGATATATTGGGAATGACAAGTAGAGTTGGACATTTGATAATTTTGCGAGCTATAGAATTTATTTCTTAAAAGTTATCATCTTTGTTATTCCTGTCATCTACTTGGTATCTCTAAAATATTATGGTGTTGCAGTTAAGGTTCATTGTGAGTTTGGTATTACATTGAGTTGTATTGTGACTGTAATGCCCCGACCCTAGTTACCCTAAGTCAGTGAATTATTAATTAATATCAGAATGATTACAATAGATCATGTATCGAAAGACCGATTAGTTTAGTAACCATGGAAGTACTAGATACATTCATTGACCTTACATTATCAAATAAATAACAACAACATTGTGTCTCATTTGAAAACTCTTATATCAATTGGCCTATTCATGCAGGTCAGTCACAATATACTTCTTCAAAATCTGGGAAAAATAAATCATAAGAAAGGGGTGACCTTAGATTCCCATTAAGGACAAAAATATAGAAGAAACAATCATAAATAATAATAAAGGCTTAAGAAAATGTATAGGACTAAAACAAAAGCCTTTTAAACCTAAACATCTGTATAATATTGAAAATTATAAATCAAATAATTCAATTTATTTATTCACATGGATATTATAATAGTAGAATAATAACATGTAATATCAGTAGCTAATTTTATAATTATGGAATGCATAATTCTTGACATCATAAACACATAGTTATGGCCTTGTGTCATGACAACAAATAAATATTTTTTCAAAGCCTCGTTTGAAGACTACAAATAAATATTTTGTCAAGGCCTTGTGATAAGAAACTAGTTTGTATCATGTGACCAACTGATGCATCGAGGAGCTATAGTGGGCTCTACCTATCATTAACTAAGTCTAATTAATTCCTCGCATGAAAAGGTTGAACAATAATCTAAACATTCATATTAAAACTAGCATTTCAAATGTCAATATTTTAACCAAAAACCATGAATGGTATAAAAATAGCACATCAACATTTCACTATAACTCATTCAATACAATATGGAAGATTGTTTTATAATAATTTACCCATAGTTGAAAATAATGAAGGATATAGACATAGATGAAAATAGTCATCGAAACTATATGAGAGAAATATCTCCCTTTTTCATGATAAAATTTGATGGTCTCACTATGTATCAAGAATCCGTTTAAAATAATTTTTTCAAACAAAGTGTCCCATACCACATTGAAACTTTTAAAAGAAATTTTAATATTAAAAAATTGATGTCCATATAAATAAATTCTTATATCCATTTTTAGAACATGTACATTGATGAGAAATATTTAGAAGAATAAATCATTAAAACATTTAAAATGATATTTCTGATAGTGGTCCTAACCAAATGAGTGATTATTAAATACAAATAAATGAGGTAATAACAACTTTATAAAATCATGATAATAAAGGGATTCATGATATACAATGTCAAAGTACAGTATATGCACCATATAAAAGTGAATTGGTTTATAACAACAAAGTAGTCTCAATGGAACGTAAATTGAGACCAAATCCATTATAAAGACCGTATCCTTCAGTTAAGGATAAATAAAGGACCTAATAATATGTGAAAAATTTAAATACAATAAATATGATTAGATATTCAGATTAAATCAATCATAGGCCATTTAAATATATTCTTTATAAAACACCAAAGACATGGATGTTTAACTCAATGAATAGAAAATGAGTTAAAATTACTCTTATAATGTTCAAATCGATGACATGAGATTTTATCAATGGAGTAATTATGTATATAAAAATTATATCCACACAAAGTAGAGTGGAAATTATTACATAAGTGATTAAATAATGATTTCACACATAATCACAGAGTAAAATAATCCATGATGTTTGCATAAAATTCAGTGAGTTGAAATTGAAATTTGAAATTATCTTACTGATTTGGTAACATAAAAAACATACACCCCATGAAATAAAGATCATACAATGATAATTTAAATACCAATATATTAATTTATATTACAAAAATAATACAATCATTGGAAGTATATACACCACACAAAAGGAAATATTGGCAATATAGCATGAATCTCAAGGGAATAAAAAGTGAGATGAAAACCCCTTACCTTTTACTTTTCCATAGTTGAGGGTACATTTAACTCTTATATAATGGAGAAATAATTACTATTAAACTAAATGTGAACCATATACAAAAATATTAAATCATATATGATCTTTTAATATTGCTTCCTCAATAATACTTCAATAGTATCATTGTTTCGTGTGTTAACTGATTTGTTTTTCATTATATTTTTTGTTACGTAAGTAATGTTTGTTTTAGATAGGATGAATTTGATTCATACGCAGAATGATATATTTCTCTTCAACATTATTTTTTAAACATAATGTCATATTTATTCTTGAATGGTTACGACGGGGAATGAATCTCAATGCGTGCATAGAGACGGTAATCCGTACATACGCATGAGAGACATTACCATTATATTTATGATGAAATAATATGTAATTAGATGGAATAAAATATATAAAAAATAATTAACATGTTGTATTTATTATTTATCTAAATTATAATCATTATTATTCCCATCCAAATAATTAATTGTTGAATAAAAAACTACACCACGACATGGAGATGGTAAGAATGTACGTACGCACTTATGGTGACTTTTAAATTAATATGATAGATATAATAATAAATATGGTTGGAACATATTTATAATAACATCACAGTATGTAGAAGGTACTGGAGTTATTTCTTTGGCATGGAATCAACAAAAGAAATTTGAAGTGGAAGGAGAAAAGAACATTGAAAGAGGTGATTAAATAATTACATCTTCTTCTGGTGCTTCCTTTTGATTTTGTCATGAGGGATCCTTAGGCTGGCTATCAGATCAATGTAAGGCCTCTAGGTTGATGTGATGGTAGTTGGGAGGATATTGGAGCTTGTTTTGGATGATTCAAATGGATTTGGAGGGGTGATTTTGGGAGATGAGAATGTTACCTTTTATAAGAGAGGTGAGGGTCACTTTAAGAAAACCTTGAAATATTATTTATTATATCATCATATTCAGTTTAAAATGGATCCAAAAGGAATTATTTTGAGAATATGGGTACAAAAACTCTCAACAAATAGGTTTTATATAGGTTAATGTCACCATATTAAACTTATTTTTTGATTTAACTCGTGGTTAAATTGTATAACATTTACCATGTCTCCTTGTATTTAATATTATATGGTTAAAAAACATACTATAAAATGACCAGAGAACCCCAAATGGTTCATAAATGAATTATATATTATTATATAAGTCCTTTCATTGGAAATTATATTTTCAGGACTATTATATCATTTAATAATTTAGTATTTGTTTTAAAAAGTCATTTATGTCAATTTTGACATTATTTAGTATATGTTTTTTTGTGAAAGTCATGAAAGTATAATTTCTTCAAAAAAAATATAATTTATAAACCTTAAAATGTCAGATTAACCTAGAAAATTATTGGAATGCATCAAATGGATCAATTTACATTTATTTGGATATTCATAATTTCAAGTATTTTAATCTTTCATTAATAAGGTAATTACTGCATCATCATTGTGTCATAAATAAATTTAAATTATTATTGTTTAAAAATTAAAAATAAAATACCATGATATAGGAAATCATTCCAAATTTCTAATGAATTTTTATTTTAGAATTTATCTTATGTATAACCCTATATTAAAAATATTTTAACTATGAAAATTTGAATTTAACACAGTTAACTCTTCTTTAATTAAATTAATAAGAAATGTCCTAATTTAATCCAAGTGGACCAATTTGGATCATATTTTCTTCAAATAGTTGTTTTTGGTCAAAAATAACTAATCCAATAGAATTTGGACACGTATTATGGTAATTATAATATTAATTTTACCTTTAGTTACACTATTTACTTTTAATCGTGGTAAATAAAAGTCAAATGTTACTATTCACCAAAAATTATTTTAATCTTATTGAACAACATTTTTCACTCTAATATCAACCGTGTCTCTCAGATTTTTGAAATTCAATTCACAGAAGATGTAAAATTATGTTTTATGAAAATTTTCTACCGTGCCTAGAAGGTGGAAAAAACGTTAATAACATTCAATATACTTATATAAATATAATGTTACTATAAAATGATTCTAATGAATTACATTGAACTAATATGGGTATTATATATCTATTTTTACATAAAATTAATTTAAATAAAAACAATTATTTAAATAAATTGCCAGTTTTTAAAAAATAATGATGTGTTTTTCACTATTCATCCAAATTTCAATGTTTTCAGAAAAATACCAAATATTCAGCTGAAGATAATTTTGATTTTCTAAATCCAGAAATTATATCTATTTTAAAAAATTAAAAATGTAAAATTTACATTAATTAATTTAAAATTAATCCCCGTTGTCAAAACCAGAAAGTGAGTTTTTTAAAAATAAAAACTGTTACAAGATTGATATGTGTTTTTCTCCGGTTTAAAAGTGAAATTATATCCAATGACCAAAATTGTATTAAATGATAAAAATATAATATAATTATACTTAAAAACAAACCAAATTTATAATTTAACACTATAAAATATTTTGATTAAAAAAGTAGTTTCATTTAAAATTTTGTATCTTTCATTATTCCTCAAAATATGAACAGTACCAAAAAAACCAAAATTTTATTCCAAGATAAATTTTTTATGTCTTGATTCTAAAGAAGAATTTAATTTCACGAAATTGAATATATAAAAGTTCCAAATATTGGATTTAGAAATGGATCTCCGTTTAAAGGAAGAAAGAGATTATTTTCTGAAAAATACTTCTTTTATCTGAAATATTGATTTTGTCTTTATATTATTCCTGATAATCACAATATATAAAATTTAAAATTATATGGGATATATATAAAATTCAAAATGTTGTCATTATTGTTCATAACGACTTTCAAAACAACTATTTTGATTGGTCGTGGTGTGTTTGAACTCAGTGTTGCGTACATTGCATGCTATTATATTATTCAAAGAGAAGTGTATCATGGAAGCTCGGGGTGTTACATTCTTCCCCCCTTTTGGAAATTTCATCCTTCCAATTTTAAAAAAGGTCTTGTGAACTTCATTGGAAGTCCTACATCAGAAAAACATTCAATAAAACCATCACATTAAAAGAAAGAAAGTGAAGGACAAATGTCACTCGATATAACCCAAACTAGGATTCGCTGTAGGAAAACAAGAATATGGAAAATAAATTAAGTGTCATGTTATGATGGAGAGTGATAGAAAAAAATATTAGAATAACATTTACAACAAGAAAAACACAAACTTGTAACGGGTTAAACATTCATTAATTTTCCAATAGAAAAAGTAAACAGACATTGTTTTTTTTAATTCCATTTCATAAAGTTGAGAAATTTATTTACGACATTGACTATGAACAAAAAGAGGTATAGTTACTTTTTAAGTATAGTTTAATCATTTAATAAATTTCTATCAATAACTCATATTTCATCCATGTGATGAGTATTCAAGATTACTTTTTCACACCTGAAACTCTATAATCAAACCTTTAGAGAATCACATGATCCACAAAGGATAAACTATATATTTCTCTTGTCTTTAGAGCTTAACCAAATCCAAATGGTTAGTATAAGATCATATCTTAACCAAAACTGATAATCCATTATAGAAAGTGTAACTCCCCAACCCCAGCTACCCAGAGTCGGTGCATTACTTCATAACATTGGCATGATCACAAAAGATCAAGTCTCGAAAGACCGATTAGTTTAGTAGCCTTGAAAACGCTAGATACATTCGTAAACATTACATTACATCATAAAGTGAAAAATTATAATAACAAAGTCTCCATAGTCGACACTCATATCCTCTTCTGACTATCCCTACAGGTCATTCATAAAATACTTCTTCACATCCTGGAAAATATTAAAACATTGAAAGGGGTGAGCTCAAATGCTCAGTAAGGATAACAATATTGCGGAAGCTTTCATAAATAAACATTAACATTTAAGGCAATGTATAACTAAAACAAAAGCCTTTTAAACATGAACTTCAACATAATATGGCAAAAGTAAAACGAGATAATTCCATTTACTTATTCACATGGATATTCTACTGGTCGAATAATCACATGTAATATCAATAACCACTTTCATAATGATGGAATGCATAATGCCAGACTATCATAACCACATAGCCAAGGCCTCGTGCCAAGAACACAAATAAGATTTTGTCAAGGCCTCGTGCCAAGACACTAGTTTGTCTCATGAGACCTGCCGATGCATCGAGGAGCTATAGCAGGCTCCACCCGTCACTTATTATGTCCAATTCATTCCTCATATGAATAGTTTTAAACATATCACAAACGATAACATAATCATATCACATAAAACAAGCATAAAGGAAACATAACATTTCCACATTTCAATCACAAGATATCAATACAACACAATTATATAATAAAAAATCTTTAAAAACCATTTTCAATGCCAAAATAAAAGAAAGTTAAAACTTTGTATTTATTTTTCATTAAAAAAATAATGGCTTGTAGAGGAAGCCGAAACTCAAATAATGGTCATGGCGGCGGAGAAGTCGTTGTCGCCGCATATGTACGGAAAGAAAAACATTCTCTTTTTGTCGTTTAGTAAAACGCTTCGTATATAAAGATTCCTTTTGAATAAACATAAAAGACAAAGGGATTTATACACCGTATAAAAGAATGTTTTGTATAAAACGAAATATGCCTCAATGAAAAGAGATTGAGACGAAGTCCTTACAAAGATCATTTTTAAAATAAAATAGATCTATTATGTGTATTCACTATAAGTACACATAAATACAGTACAATTACAAGATAGGACATTATAATATCATGACATAATTTCAAAGTAGGAGATTAACCCAAAGAATGGAAGTTGGGTTAAGAAATTCCCTTACCTTGCGTCCTGTCCTGACTCGACCATTCTTTAACCTCATGAATAATAAAATAGAGTTAATTACTATTTACTAAAGAACCTTTTTCATGTTCATTATTCCTTTTATATCCCTTATTACCATGTTATGAACGTTATGTAATTATTTAAGTTAATAATAGTCGTTTTGTCGATCTTTGGTACTTGTGTCAACAATAACCTTCTTATAATTACAAGTTGTTCATGTGGTGAAATATCCATTATATCCGGAATTATATTCATGATGTAGATATCATATATATATCATATCTATCTAGTATATACATTCATTCATAATATTACGTAACATTTAGAGGTAAGAAATGAAATGCACCGTTCATGGAGACGGTAAGCCGTACGTACGCATGAACACTACTTTCATTTCTATTTCATATTTAATGTAATGAAGTAATAATGATATAAATTTATAATATAATTACAGTATAATATAGTGTATAATACCATTTAATCCATCCTTTATACATCCCACATATGGCATTAACGATTCAAATCACTTTGAGGGGGCGGTAGTCCGCACTTCCTAAAATGAAATTATCGCGTTTTACCCATAATGGAAATCATAAAGTATATCATAAATGAGAAATAAAGAAGCATAAGTAAAACATAAACACATTATATATCATATATAAATAGAGTTACATCTTAATGGCCACCTTTGAAGGTGTTATATGAGTGTTGAACAATCATCGTTTCGTGAGGCAGAAATTCGCCATCCACAGAAACCGTATGTTATTTAACCATTAAATGTAGGTGTGTGTAAGTTTAGATCGAATCCTTATTATAACAAAATCCTAGTATATTGAGGATACTGGTGTTGTTACAAAAGAAATTAATAAAAATAGTTTAGGGGGTTGGAGAAGAAAAATAAAACAAAACAACATTGGAGAAGACATTACCTCAAAATCGGGTAACTCTTTTTGATTTGAGCCAAGGGCTTCCTTGGGAAGCGTTCTTCCCAAAGTGAGGCTTCTAGTAGTAAGAGGGGGAAGTTGGGAGAGTATTTGGGCAGATTTGGGCCGAGCCAAATGGCTTGAAAGTGTGAATGAGGTGGTAGAGGTGGGTGCCTTTTATAAGAGGAGAGGAGGGGCTATTTTGGAAATATTGAAATGTTACATTATTACACAATGCTTTTCGGATTCTAAAGGTCCCACACTTATATAATTCGTGGATAAGGTGATAAGGGTTCGAAATATCCTCATCAAATAGGCTTTGGACAAGTGTAAGCCTTGGAATTTGCATTATCTTCACATTTTATTTAAATCGTTAAATAATGAGGTCATCGCTGTATCATAATTATGTCATAAATAATTTAATTTATATAAAGTCTAAAAATTATAAAAAAAATAATATGATGTAGGAAATCTTTTTAGATTTCTAATGAATATTTATAGTCAAAATTTGTACTTGTTTAACCTCATTTAAAAACGGTTTTAGTAAAACAACTCATGTTTGTGTCAATTTAATTTTAACATTAAATAAATATATATTAATGTCATTTTCCAACTAAAGTGGCTCCATGGGGTCCCCAAGTTGATCCATAGGTTTTCTTGGTCGGCCATGACTCATCCAATAGGAGTAGGAGAAGTGTCATGCTCATCTCATATTATTAAAACATTATTTGTACCTTAAACTACACTAATTACCTCTAATCGCGATTAAGAACATAAAAGTTGCAATTCACCAAAAATTTATTTTAATCTCATTGAACCACATTTTACTTCTTAATGACTACCATTTATGTAGGATTTTTTAAAATCAAATCACAGAAGTGGTAATATTTCATTTAAATGAAAAATCAGTTATTTAACTACCACTTAGTGGTTTCACTATTCATCAAAAATTGAAGTTTTTCAGAACAAAGCCAAAATTTCACCCTAAGCTATAATTGATATTCCGAATTCAAAAATGATGTCTATTTTAAAAAATTCCAAACATATATGTTGCATTAATTAATTTTATAATTAATTCTCACTGTTACAAAAATGGCGTGTTTCTAAGAAACAATTTATATCAAAAGATTGGCAATTGTTTATGTCTGATTTCAATGTTAAATTAATTCTAATGACCACCATTGGATAAAATGGTAAAAATATATTCTAATTATACTTTAAAACTACTAAATAGTATAATTTTTCACTATAAATTATTTTGATTTAAAAAGTTGTTTTTAAGTATTTTTCACTATTCATAAAAAATTAGAAGTTCTCAGAAAAATACCAAAAATTCAACATAGGCTAATTTCGATATTAAAAATACAAAAATGAAGTCCATTTTGAAATATAAAATTTATATAATTTTGAAAAGTGGTTATTACTATTCATAACGGCTACTTTGATTAGTCGCGGTGTTTTAGAACTCGAAGTTGCGTACAATGCAAGCTATTGAATTATTGAATGAGAAGCGTATCGTGGAAGCTTGGGGTGTTACATTCTCCCCTCCTTCAATAAATTGCGTCCTCGCAATTTGAAATTTTTCTTTGAAAGTTAAAGGTTGAAAAGAGAAAATACCTTTGAGGAAAACCCACATCGGAAATAAGATTAATAAAATTTAGCCTTAATAAGAGAAAAGGGAAATGAAATAGTCACCACCCAATTATGATCTCGATTAGGAGAACATTGGTGGCAATTAGAGACATATAATTGGAGGAAAAACGTAAATATTTGTACGAAGTGATTGAGGTCATCAATCACAATCAACTTTCAAATTGAGGGCCTCAAAGCCTTCAATCTATGTTGATTTAAAATATCATCAGTTCAACAAGACATAAGGTATTAGGATAACACATTTTTTTTGTTTTAATATCCCTTTACTAAAGTTTAAGAATTAAATTATTCTTTGAATAAGAGATAGGTATATATATATTTATGCTTGACAAATAGAGTTTCAACCTTCAACTCATCTTTCACTCAAAAATATAATATAACTCAAAAATATTATACTTATCCTAATTGTATAAGGTTCCAAATGATAACACATACCATTTAGATTAGTAAAATTATTTTGTAATAACTGGGGACTTCCTGTAGGATAGTGGTAGGAAATAAAGACCTGTCGCACTATGATTGTGGGTTCGATTCCTGCAGCTTTGTCCGACGCGACGGGTTATGCCCCACCCTGCAGGTTGTCATTTTCCTAAAACTATAGTATCATAATATTCCAAAAATAATCTTCATAAATTCTTTAACCTTAAACAATACTATCCATGGTTCAACTTAATCCATTCCAACCTTAATAGTTATCCAAAATACCTTCGTCCAGACTTTCTCTAAAGGGTCTCTAAATTCCGAAATCAATTGTAACATCAGATTCCCCAAACAAAGAAAAGTTTCTCTTATTGTCACATACTAAAAATATGATTACCTTAATCATATTACCTTAATCATAAAGTACTGCAATACAATATTTATATATATCACATTATTCTAATAACCAAAATATAATCCTTGAGTCCAAAAGCACCACTACATTAATTATTCCGCTTCAACTGTAGTCACAGCATATGATTGGCCTTGATCCCTTGGCCTTTTCTGAGGTAAGTTTCCTTGATGCTTAGGACATTTATTTGCATAATGCCCCATTTCCCTATAATTATAGCATTCAACTTTGACAACCTCTTTCTTTCCCTTACAATCATGAGCCTGGTGACCCTTTTCTCCACATTTATAATAAACTCCCATTCCTTTTAGGCACGTACCAGGGTGATTCATCCCACAATTATAACATAATGGAAAATCCTTCTTTCCCTTTTTCCCTTTATCTATCTCTTGTTCCCCCGTTCTCTTCTTCTCTTGCTTTACTTTGTTGTCATAAGACTTAGAGAATTCCTTTTCTGTCTTGATAGCACACGAGACAATATCTTCATATGGTGAGAAGGATTATGATACTAAAGCTCGACCGAGAAATGGTTTTAACCCATCAAAGAAACGATAAATCTTACTCCTTCGGTTACGTATATAATCGGCAGCATGCTTCGCAATCCTTGTAAAGTTAGCCTCATACTTTGCGACATTCTCATCCTCCTTCTGCCTCAAACTCAGAAAAAGCCTTTCCATATCTGCTCGATGGTCACGAGGAAAGTATTTTTCTAAGAAAATCTCTTTGAAATCCCTCCATTCCATATTCGATATGTCATCATCTTCCTTTGTGTTTTGAATCAGTGACCACTACTGATCGGCATCTCCAGTGAGGCGGTAAACTGCCATGACAACCTTCTCCCTTTCACTACTCCCCAAGGAATGGAATATTTTCTCTAAGGAATTTATCCATTGCTCAGCTACTATAGGATTTGTACTCCCATTGAAGGTTGGTGGTTGTTGCCTCATGAAACGGTCTAGAATTGATCCTCCACATTGCGGATCAGGGTGCTCCATACGAGTAAGGTTATTATTCATAACCTGAGTAAGTTGTCCCAGTATGGTGATTAGCTGATCGGCACCAGTTGCATCACCATCCCCACTATAATTATCTTGAGCAGGAGAGAAATCCCTACATGGAGTGCATGCATTGATACGGTTTCCATTTCATCCACTAGGCGCCATTTCTAAACAATTGCATAAACTAGATCATTTTATGAATCAAAATACAAAATCACATACATATAAAACATTTAACATAAATTGACTTATTTATGGATATAATCCATAATCATAAAAAGGTTTTATTTGAGGAAGTATATACTCATAACCGTTCATAGTGGTTTGTAAAGAAAATGAGAATTATCCTAAGCATATCCCCCGGGAGTGTCGTAACCAAGAGTGCATCAAGGCCCGTTGTCATGCACCAGTTCCTGTTCGAGTCTAGCTCAAAGCGGTGTTTTCGGGTTTTACCCCTAGGTACATCTGTGCCAGATCCGCCTCTACCTACTCGTATCCAGACAGAGATGTATTGCCCGGAAAACTCACAAAATCTCTACAATACCATAATTCTAGGAAGTTCTTCTATACTAATCCTCAAAGTCTATCTTTGGGCTATGTGCTCTAATCAGAGTTTATCTAAATCTAGTTTCCAAGGTTAGTACTAAACTTCCTCTGATACCAACTGTAACGCCCCAACCCCAGCTACCCAGAGTCGCTGCATTACTTCGTAACATTGGCATGATCACAAAAGATCATGTCTCGAAGACCGATTAGTTTAGTAGCCTTGGAAATGCTAGATACATTCGTAAACGTTACATTAGATAATAAAGTGAAAAATTATAATAACAAAGTCTCCATAGTCCACACTCATATCCTCTTCTCACTATCCCTGCAGGTCATTCATAAAATACTTCTTCACATCCTAGAAAATATTAAAACATTGAAAGGGGTGAGCTCAAATGCTCAGTAAGGATAACAATATTGCGGAAGCTTTCATAAAT
Organism: Viscum album; assembly: GCA_963277665.1. NCBI lineage: Eukaryota > Viridiplantae > Streptophyta > Magnoliopsida > Santalales > Viscaceae > Viscum > Viscum album. Next base: position 882,655,277 of record OY728132.1, read on the forward strand.
AAATATTAACAATTAAGGCAATGTATAACTAAAACAAAATCCTTTTAAACATGAACTTCAACATAATATGGCAAAAGTAAAACGAGATAATGCCATTTACTTATTCACATGGATATTCTACTGGTCGAATAATCACATGCAATATCAATAACCACTTTCATAATGATGGAATGCATAATTCCAGACTATCATAACCACGTAGCCAAGGCCTCGTGCCAAGACCACAAATAAGATTTTGTCAAGGCCTCGTGCCAAGACACTAGTTTGTCTCATGAGACCTGCCGATGCATCGAGGAGCTATAGCGGGCTCCACCTGTCACTTATTAAGTCTAATGCATTCCTCATATGAATAGTTTTAAACATATCACAAACCATAACATAATCGTATCACATAAAACAGGCATAAAGGAAACATAACATTTCCACATTTCAATCACAAGATATCAATACAACACATTGATATAATAAAAACTCTTTAAAACCCATTTTCAATACCAAAATAAAAGAAAGTTAAAACTTTGTATTTATTTTTCATTAAAAAAAATGATGGCTTGTGGAGGAAGCCGAAACTCAAATAATGGTCACGACGGCGGAGAAGTCGTTGTTTCCACATATGTACAGAAAGAAAAAAATTCTATTTTTGTCGTTTAGTAAAACGCTTCGTATAAAAATATTTCTTTTGAATAAACATAAAAGTCAAAGGGATTTATACACCGTATAAGAGAATGTTTTGTATAAAATGAAATATGCCTCAATGAAAAGAGATTGAGACGAAGTCCTTACAAAGATCATTTTTAAAATAAAATAGATCTATTATGTGTATTCACTATAAGTACACATAAATACAGTACAATTACAAGATAGGACATTATAATATCATGACATAATTTCAATGTAGGAGATTAACCCAAAGAATGGAAGTTGGGTTAAGAAATTCTCTTTCCTTGCGTCATGTCCTAACTCGACCATTCTTTAACCTCCTGAATAATAAAATAGAGTTAATTCCTATTTACATAAGAACCTTTTTCATGTTCATTATTCCTTTTATATCCCTTATTACCATGTTATGAACGTTATGTAATTATTTAAGTTAATAACGGTCGTTTTGTCGATCTTTGGTACTTGTGGTAACAATAAACTTCTTATAATTACAAGTTGTTCATGTGGTGAAATATCCATTATATCCAGAATTATATTCATGATGTAGATATCATATATATATCATATATATCTAGTATATACATTCATTCATAATATTATGTAACATTTAGAGGTAAGAAATGAAATGCACCGTTCATGGAGACGGTAAGCCGTACGTACGCATGAATGCTACTTTCATTTCTATTTCATATTTAATGTAATGAAATCATAATTATATAAATTTATAATATAATTAAAGTATAATATAGTCTATAATACCATTTAATCCATCCTTTATACATCCCACATATGGCATTAACGATTCAAATCACTTTGAGGGGGCGGTAGTCCGCACTTCCTAAAATGAAATTATCGTGTTTTACCCATAATGGAAATCATAAATTATGCCATAAATGAGAAATAAAGTAGCATAAGTAAAACATAAACACATTATATATCATATATAAATATAGTTACATCTTAATGGCCACCTTTGAAGGTGTTATATGAGTGTTGAACAATCATCGTTCGTGAGGCAGAAATTTGCCATCCACAGAAACCGTATGTTCTTTAACCATTAGATGTAGGTGTGTGTAAGTGTAGATAGAATACTTATTATAACAAAATCCTAGTATATTGAGGATACGGTTGTTGTTACAAAAGAAATTAATAAAAAGAGTTTAGGGGTTTGGAGAAGAAAAATAAAACAAAACAACATTAGAGAAGACATTACCTCAAAATCGGGTAACTTTTTTTGATTTGAGCCAAAGGCTTCCTTGGGAAGAGTTATGCCCAAAGTGAGGCTTCTAGTAGTAATAGGGGGAAGTTGGGAGAGTATTTGGGCAGAGTTTGGCCGATCCAAATGGCTTGAAAATGTGAATGAGGTGGTAGAGGTGGGGGCCTTTTATAAGAGGAGAGGAGGGGCTCTTTTGGAAAGATTGAAATGTTACATTATTACACAATGATTTTCGGATTCTAAAGGTCCCACAATTATATAATTCGTGGATTAGGTGATAAGGGTTCTAAATCTCTTCATAAAATAGGCTTTGGACAAGTGTAAGCCTTGGATTTTGCATTATCTTCTCATTTTATTTAAATCGTTAAATAATGAGGTCATCGCTGCATCATAATTATGTCATAAATATTTTAATTTATATAATGTCTAAAAATTATAAAAAAATACTATGATGTAGGAAATATTTTTAGCTTTATAATGAATATGTATAGTCAAAATTTGGACTTGTGTAATCCCACTTAAAAACTATTTTAGTAAAACAACTCATGTTTGTGTCAATTTAATTTTAACATTAAATAAATATATATTAATGTCATTTTCCAACTAATGTGGCTCCATGGGGTCCCCAAGTTGACCCATGGGTTTTATTGGTCGGCCATGACTCATCAAATAGGAGTAGGATAAGTGTCATGCACATCTCATATTATTAAAACATTATTTGTACCTTAAACTACACTAATTACCTCTAATCGCGATTAAGAACATAAAAGTTACTATTCACCAAAAATTTATTTTAAGCTCATTGAACCACATTTTACTTCTTAATGACAACCATGTATGTCGGATTTTTTAAAATCAAATCAGAGAAGTGGTAATATTTAATTTAAACGAAAAATCAGTTATTTAACTACCACTTAGTGGTTTCACTATTCATCAAAAATTGAAGTTTTTCAGAACAAAGCCAAAATTTCACCCTAAGCTATAATTGATATTCCGAATTCAAAAATGATGTCTATTTTACAATATTCCAAACATATAAGTTGCATTAATTAATTTTATAATTAATTCCCGCTGTTACAAAAATGGCGTGTTTCTAAGAAACAATTTATATCAAAAGATTGGCAATTGTTTATGTCTGATTTCAATGTTAAATTAATTCTAATGGACACTATTGGATAAAATGGTAAAAATATATTCTAATTATAATTTAAAACTACTAAATAGTATAATTTTTCACTATAAATTATTTTGATTTAAAAAGTTGTTTTTAAGTATTTTTCACTATTCATAATAAATTAGAAGTTCTCAGAAAAATACCAAAAATTCAACATTGGTTAATTTCGATATTACAAATACAAAAATGAAGTCCATTTTGAAATATAAAATTTCTATAATTTTAAAAAGTGGTTATTACTATTCATAATAGCTACTTTGATTAGTCGCGGTGTTTCAGAACTCGAAGTTGCGTACAATGCAAGCTATTGCATTATTGAATGAGAAGCGTATCGTGGAAGCTTGGGGTGTTAGAGAAAGAAATACTTATCATAATTTCCAAAATTGAACAAATAATAGCCAATGTTCAATAAAGACTATTTATTGAAAAATTGTCTTTAAAATCCTTCAATATAATCAAAACTAAGAATGAATCCCAAAACTCAGTAGAATTTAATGACATAGTCTTTCATAGTAAATCTTAACATTTATCTCCATATAACCTCAAATACTCATAATTTCTCATACAAAAGATTTATTAACCAAATCAAATATTCTCTATGATAGGTTGATCATTTCCATTAATAACCTGAATCTCTAAAAAAACATAGATTCTTACAAAATAAAAAACCACCATTACTCCTCAAATGAAATTACATAGTATTCTATTTTAATTAGGAATATATTGTTCCTAACACAATATACATGTTCCAAAATAACATTTATCACTTAATCACTATATCATTTTCCTATACTAAGGATATCCATTTTATAAAACAAATTATCCCGAATCAATATATTATTGATCAATAAAATCATTCAACTAAAAATAATTAGTCACACTAACAAGGGACTTTATGTAGTCCAGTGGTTGGCATTAAATCCCAATCACACTCTAAATGTTGGTTTAATTCCCGCAATATTTTCTGACATGATGGGCTGTCACACGGTCTATGTAATGTACTTTTTCCAAAACTAATTTTTTATAACATCACCAAAATGGGATAAATTCCTCAAAATAATAGTAACATAATTTAACCAGTATTGTTATATCATACCTTGTATTTTCATCCGAAAAATTGTTTAACTTTAATTTCCTCAAATTCAAGGATCGTATAAACACAAATGATTCATTATAACTATATCCACAAATGAAAAGATAAATCTACCTCTGATAGAATTATCACATATAAACTACATGGTTACAAATATAATCAAATAGTCTTCCAAAGTAATCCCATAACCAAGGATCATTAGTACTTGTAAACATTTCTCTATCCATTTATTTCCACATAGGTTCATCCATTACCTAGAAGTTATCCTATAGAATAGGGCATTGAGTCGGGTAATGCCAAGGTCCCTTACATTTACGACAAATGACTATAATAGGATTCTTAGGATCATTTTTATTTTCTTCCATAGAACACTCATTTATTCTCATCAATTCATTACATTATTTCCTTCATTCCCACACATAAAGAATTTATTTGTTTTATTGGGACATTTTATTGGGTGTCTCCTTCCATATTTCCTATGTGATGGAAATTGAGATTTTATTTCTCCATGGTCTCCACTGCTGGATCTATTATCATTCATCGATATTCTCTTCTTTGTTGAGTCCATGAGTTGGTTTATATAATTTTTTTTATCATAGTTTTTGAATACTGATTCGGCATGAACACAATATCATTTAATCCAATTAACATTCCATTTTTGTTGCTCATTTCTATCATCGTTCCCACCTTGTACATCATGTTCAATGTTACTATGACTTCCTTGGAATCCAGCCAATGTCCAACACAAGATAGAATAGTGTGAGTCCTAAATCATTTAGAGAATATCCTGACACCATATATTCAATCAAAAACACCTTATGATTAATAAGTATTATTTATTCTCATCTTATATTAAAATCAATCAAATCATTTTTTAATGAAAATGTGAATTATCATAAGCATATCCCCCGGGAGTGTCGTAACCAAGAGTGAAGCAAGGCATATTGTAATGTACTGGGATACCCCAAGTCATGCCTGAAACACCTTGTCAGAGTTTTCACTCCTAGGTACATCTGTTCTAGATCCAACTCTACATACTCGTAACCAGATAGGGATGTATTTCTTGGAAATCCCACATAATATTTACATTACCAAAATTTTTCTATGTTCTTCTATACTAATCCTCAATGTCTATATAAGGGCAGTGTATTCTTATCAGAGTTTTTCTAAATCTAGATTCCATTGTTTGTACTAAACATAATTTGATACCAACTGTAATACCCTGGCCCTAGTTAAATAGAGTCAGTGAATTGTTACATAACATTATCGTGATAAAAACAGATTATGTCTCGAAAAACTAATTAGTTTAGTTGTCTCAGAAGTACTAGATACATACAGAAGTTTAACACTACATTATCAAATGAAAAATAACATCATTGTATCTCCTTTGAACACTCTTATATCCCTTAGCATTTTCTTGAAGGTCAGTCATAATATACATCTTCACATATTGGGAAAAATAATACATAAGAAATGGGTGAGCTAAGATGCTCCGTAAGGAAAACAATATAATGGAAATTGATATAAATAATCAAAATTGTTTATGATAATGTATAAGACTAAAACAAAATCCTTCTAAAAATGAACATAAGCATAACATGAAAAGTACAAATCAAATAATTCCAATTACATATTCACGTGGTTAATATAGTAGCTATATAATCACTTGTAATATCAGTATCTAATTTCATAATTATGAAATGAATAATGATGCATGTCATAACCACATAGTCAAGGAATCATGTCAAGACTATAGATAATGATTTAGTCAAGGCACTGCTCCAAGACACTTGTTTGTCTCGAAAGACCTACCAATGCATCAAGGAGTTATAGCGGTCTCTACTCGTCAATTACTATGTATAATTCATTCATCATATGAAAATGTTGAAACAGAATCTAAAAATTCATTTAAAAACTAGCACACACAATTTCAATATTTTAACCACAAACCATGAATGGTATAAAAATAGTACATCCACATTAAAACATAACTCATTAAATACAATATGGAAGATTTTATTATAATAATTAAACCTAAATCGATAATAATGAAAGATATTGATATAGATGAAAATAATCATCAAAACTATATGAATGAAATATCCTCCTTTTTCTTGAAAATATTTAAAAGTATCACTATTTATCAAGAAGCCATTTAAAATGATTTTTTTAATCAAAGTGTCTCATACCACTTTGAATCATTTAAAAAGAATTTTAATTTTAATAAATTAATTTCATATAAATAAATCCTTAATACCATTTTTAAAACATGGAAAATAATTAGAAAGATATTAAAGAATAAATTATAAAAACATTTAAAATGATATTTTAGTTACAGTTCCCAACCAAAAGAGATATGATTGAATAAAAATAATTGAGGTAATCAAAACATTATTATATCATACTAATAATGTTATTCATGATATTATATGTCAAATAATAGTATATACACCATATTAAAGTGCATTGGTTCAAAACAGCAAAGTAGTCTCAATTGAATGCAAATTGAGAAGACATCCCTTATAAAGGCCATATCATTAGGTTAAGGAAATATAAATGGCATAATTATGTTTAAAAAATATATATCACCTCAATATGATTGTATATTCAGTGTATATCAATCATAGTACATTGACACATATTCTTTTACGAACAACACCAATGACCCGGATGTTAAACACAATGAATAGAAATTGAGTTAAATTTACTCTTATCAAGTTCATATCGATGGCATGAGAATATACCAATGGAGTTATTAAGTATATCAAAACTATATCCACTAAAAGGGGAGTCTAAATTAACACATATGTAAATAAATATTTATTTCACACATAATCATGGAGTAAAATAATCAATTAAGTTTGCGTAAAACCCAATGAGTGGAAATTGAAATTTGAAATTCCCTTACTGATTTGGTAACTTACAAAAAATACACCCCAAGAAATAAGGATCGTAGAATGATGATTTAAATACCCATAAATTAATGTATATTACACAATGAATACCATCATGGGTAGTATATACACCACACAAAAGAAAATAGTGGCAATATAACATGAATCTCACGGGAATAAGAAATGAGATGAAAACCCCTTAACTTGTTCATTACCATAGTGGAGGGTACATTAACCTCATGTATAATGGTGAGATAATTGTTATTAAATTATAAAAAAACCATATATGTAAATATGTTATCATATATGATCCTTTTGTATTGTTTTGTTAATAATATTTCAGTAGTATCATTTTTTCGGGGGTTACTGATTCATTTTTTTTATGTTTTGTTTCATAAGTAATGTTTGTAATAGATAGGATGTATTTGATTCATATATATAATGATATTATGTTCTTAAAAATTAGTTTCTAATCATAAAATGATATTTGTTCTTGAATGGTTATGATGGAGAATGAATCTCATCACGTTTGTGAAAACGATAATCCGTACGTGCGCACAAGTGACAATACCATTATATTAATGAATAAATCGTATGTAATTGGATGTTATTTCATTTATACAGAAACATTAACATGTTATATTTATTATTTATATCAATGGAAGACATTATTATACCCGTCAAAATAATTAAGCGTTGACTAAAAAACTATACCACGACGTGGAGACTGTTAGCCTTACGTACACACGTATGGTGACTCTGTTATTCATATAATGGATTGAATAATGAATATTATTGCATCATATTTATAATTATATACCAATATGTAAGAAGGTACTAGTGTTATTATTTTGGCATGGAAACAACCAAGAAAGAGGAAGTAGAAGAAGAAATAACATTGAAAGTGGTGATGAAATAAATACCTCTTCCTCGAGTGCTTCCTTTTGATTTGATCAAAAGGTTTATTTGGATGGATTTTTGATCAATGTAAGGCCACTTTGTTGAATTGAGTGTAGTTTTGAGGATACTTGAGCAGGGTTTTGCTGAGCCAAATGGCTTTGGAGGTGTAATTTTGAGAGAAGGTGAAGTACCCTTTTATAAGAGAGGTGAGGGTCACTTTAGGAAAAACTTGAAATATTATTTTATTATATAATCATATTCGATTTATAATGGCCCCAGAAAATTATTTTGAGGATAAGGTGGATTTGGGTCAAAAATATCTCAACCAATAGGTTTTAGATAGGTTTAGGTTACCATATTAACCTTATCTTTAAAATTTAACTCTTGGTTAAATAGTTTAACATTTATCATGTCTCCTTGTATTTTATATTATATTGTTAATAAACATATAATAAAATGACCAGAAACCCCCAAATGGTTTATTAATAACATATAATATTATTATATAAGTCCTTTGTACAAACCATAGATTTTTCGGATTATTATATCATTAAATAACTTAGTATGTGTTTTAAAACTCATTTTTGTAAAATTTTACATTATTTATTATTTGTTTTTTTGTGAAAGTCATAACAATATGATTTATTCGAACAAGATAAATTGAATGAACCCTAAAATGTCATATTAATATATAAAATTAGAGGAAATCATAAAAAGTATCAATTTACATTTATTTTTATATTTATAATTTCAATTATTTTAAAAGTTCATTAATATGGTAATTACTGGATAATCATTGTTTCTTAAATAAATTTTATTATTTGATGTATAAAAATTATAAATAAAATACCATGATGTTTAAAATATTTTTATGTTTCTAATTAATATTTATAGTCGATTTTATCTTATGTATAACCCAATATTAATGATGTTTTTGTTATGAAAATTTGAATTTAACACTTGTAAATCGTTTTTTAAAATAAATTAATTATAAATGTCCTAATCTAATCCATGTGGACAAAATCGGATCATATTTTATTCCTAATGTTGATAATGGTCAAAAAAAACTTATCCAATATAATTATTACATGTGTTAGGGTAATTATAATATTAGTTATACCTTTAATTACCCTATTTACTTTTAACCGTGGTAAATAAAAGTCAAAATATACTATTCACCAAAAAATAATTTCATCTTATTAATCCAAATTTTGCTTACTGATATCAACTGTGTCTCTTATATTTTTGAAATTCAATTCAAAGAAGTGGTAATTTTACATTTTATACAAATTTTCTAACGTTCCAAAAGGTGGGTAAAATGTTAAAAAAATTCAGTAAACATTTATACATCTAATTTTATTATAAAGTTAGTCCAATGAATTAAGTTGAACTAATATAGGTAATATTTATCTATTTTTACTGAAAATTATTTTAAATAATATAAATATTAGTTTAAATAAAGAAGTCGGGTTTTAAACAATAACATAGTGTTTTTTACTATTCATAAAAAATTGAATGTTTTTAGAAAAAATACCAAAAATTTACCCTAAGCTAATTTTGATATTCTGAATCCAAAAAATATTTCTGTTTTACAAAATTATAAACATTGAAGATCAATTAATTTATTTAAAATTAACTTTCATTGTCAAAACTAGAAAGCATGTTTTTTGATGTAAAAACAATCAAAAGATTGATATGTGTTTATGTCCAGTTTAAAAGTGAAATTACATCCAATGACCAACATTGTCTTAAATGATAAAAATCTAATCTAATTATACTTCAAAACCATTCAAATGTATAATTTAACACTATATAATATTTTGATTAAAAATGTTTTTTTTCAATTAAAATTTAGTATCTTTCACTATTTATCAAAATATTAATGTTATCAGAAAAACAACAAAATTTTATACAAACCAAATTTTTTATGACTTTATTCAAAAGAAGAATTTTATTCCATAAAAATGATTACATAAAAGGTCCAAATATTGGATTTATAATGGGTTCACCCTTAAAAGGTGGAAAATTTTATTTTTTGAAAAATACTTCTTTTATCTAATAAATTTAACATATCCTTTTATTGTGTCTACGAATCACAAAATATGAATGTTAAAATTATATGGGATATATATAAAATTCAAAATTTTATTATTACTAATAATAACCGCTTTCTAAATGGCTAGTTTGATAGGTCATGGTGTGCTTGAACTCGGTGTTGTGTACATCTCACACTATTGTATTATTCAAAGAGAAGCGTACCGTGAAACCCAAATAAATTACAAGGTTTTTCATTTAGAATAAATATAATATATTTTTTGGTATTATTTATACGCAATTTTTAAATTACGGTACATACGACATTGAATTAGCTTGTGTTACATGCAAGACCGTGTTTTACCACCTTTTAATGGAGAACCTATTGTAAAACAAAAGTTTTACACTTTAATGAATTTTTTTTTTAAAATTAAAATAATTTTTTAATTTATAATTGCGAATTTATCCTAGGGTGATTTTATGGGATTTTTCTAAAAAACGTCAATTTTTTATGAATAGTTAAAATTACTACAATTTAGATAAAAAAACATTTAATTTAATAATTATTAATCCTAATTTAAAATATTATATTTTTTTGAGTCACATTATTTAAATAATATATCTCTTTATACAATTATGTTAATTAGAATCAATTTTACTTTCTAATTGAATATAAATACTGAACAAGATTTTGAACGTTTTTTACTCTAAAAACCAGTTATATCGCCTCGTCTACAAGATTAGAAGTAATCTAAATTTTCACACTTCTCTGATATGAATTTTGAAAATATGACATACACAGATGTAATTAGTATGATATTTGAGGTCCAATATGTTCAAATTATTTTTTTGACCAAAATGATTACTTAATGTGCTTAAAACTAATTAAGGAGATTAAGGTATTATTAAGATTAATGAGGGACTAAACCACAATATCGAGGAACCAAATGCCCTGGAAACTTTTACGAATGCCATTGGATGCAAATAAATTTTCAATTTCCAATCATGGTTCAAAATATAATTTTTTTGAAATCATTAAATCAAAGTGCCCAATATAAAAGGGTTGGTAAGGGAAAATACAAAACAGGAACATTCCTTACCTTTAACATTTATAAAATATTGAGATATGTAAAAAACATCATATAATCAGTTATCGATATCCTTTTAACATATATGTGGGTTATTTTTATCATTATAATTTATCATTAAATTTTAGATATTATTTATTAACATAAAATGCACATGAAATACCAACGTAGTGATTATTTAAATAATAATTAAATAAAATAAATTATACTATAAATATTAAAAGTGATGTTAATTGATCTAATTATTGACACTATTTATTTTTTAATATGAAAATATCTTTTTTACATCTCTATCCTTAATATATTTGAATTAAAATATTATATTGATATATTAAAATAACTATAAAAAAACAATGTCAAAATTGACATTATTGTTATTTTAATATAAACAGAAATTATAAAATGATTTAAAATTAATAAAAATAAAATATTTTAAAAATTAAATCATAATTGTTAATATATATTAAATATGGTCTACTAATGTAATAACTAATATTTTATAATTAACATATTGACTCATATTTTGTAAATGTGTTGTTAACATAGTCCGGGTTCAAGAAACATTTTTGCGCATCACATGAGCTTATTTTAAAATTAATTTCCAAAAGAAATGAGAATTTTATTTTATAAATTATTTATATTATTAATAATTCAGTTTATATATATTTTCTAATAAATATCAAATTAATTTAGTCTTAACGGTTAAATTAATTAGAATAGAAATCTAGATGCATTAATAAATACTAAATTGATAAAATTTGGGAGTCTTAGAAGTTAAGGAAGAAAATTTTTAAAAAGAACATATTTTTCTATGTATGAGGTTATTATCTACCATTATTCTCCTTTAATAAATTATTTTTCTATTTTTGATTATCCTTAGGTAAGATAGAACACTCAATATTGAGTACCAATTGATATTTACAAATGTGTCACTCCCCATTCCCAATAGAAGGCCACAAACTCTCCCCATTCCTAACACCTCTACAAGCACCTTAGATTTCCAAATATCTGACCAAATAGTCTCCCAACATCCCTACCCTATGCCTATAATCATCCCATTGTGAATAAATCTATCTATGAAATCCTTTTGGTATAATAAAAAAGAAGTTACCCAATTAAGAGATAACGCCTTCTATCATTATTTCTAATATCATTTCTATTATCGACTCCCTATTATAATATTATTCAATGAATGAATAACATTAAAAATATACTCAACTTATTACGATGTTTTTATGATAAGTTTTATATCAACATTAACAGACACCTCCATCTGATTGGTAACAAAAAAAAACAATTTCTGTGTATGGCGAAATACAACCACATGAAATGATGCATGTTCAATTTTTCCCTAACACCTCTCATAGTGGCCATTATGATTGAAAATAAGTTTATAATATATATATATATATATATATTATTTATGGTTTCTTACACTTCTATAATTTTTATTTGGAACATTCCTTTACGATATCTATGTTGTGTAAATACGATAATTACAATTGAGGAAGTGTGGCCTACCGCACCTCCATGGCTATATGATTCATTCATTCCATACATGGATTGTATAAATGATATTTCTAATTAACCTATATAAATTATACTACAAAGATATGATTCTGGAATTATAATATAAATATTTATCATTTATCTTTATTTATTTTAATACAATAATGAAATGAATGTTGAATTCAAGTGTATGTACGACCTATCGTCTCCATGAACAGTGCACTTCATTACTAATCCTCAAATATTATGGAATATTATAAGTACATATGTCAAAAATATATAATATAATTTAACCATGTTTTATATTTATTGATTTTGAAATAATGATATAATTAATAATAACACCAAATAAAAAGTCAAAACGTAGTTGCATAAACTAGGTAGTTAACACCCAAAATAGTTATAAGTAATGACAAAGTGTTAAAAAATATGTAATAAAATATTGAAAGAAGTTAATATATTGCATTATAAAAATGTGTGTGGTTCCAGTATTTTTCATTAACCTATTTTAAACCACTATATATGAGGCTAAGGACCACACAACAAAAAGATGGATAAAGTAAGGTTATTTCACCTCAACTCACATTTCATTGAGGCATATTTTTTATAATGCTCCAATTCACTCTTATTTGGAGTATATAATGATTTTTTCCTATTATATCCTGAATCCTATTATAATCATGATATTTTATGTTTAAATTTATTTCATACCATTATAAATATTATGATGTAAATGTTTCAAAGTTGTATGAGAGCCTTCAGAATGTTTAATGATTATTATATGAAAATGTTCTTAAATATCCCTTCACTGTAATGATACCTTGAATATATTACTATATTAAAATTATTTATCATTATATATTTAATTGAATACCCATATTATCATACAATGGATATTGATATTTCCTAGAGAATATACTGTTATTCATACGGTGGTTACTTGAACAATTATTTGATTAATTTGGAAATTTTTGTTTAATCCTTATTTTTCATTCAATAAAAATATTTGATAAGTCATATTTGGTATATTGATTATTAAATATGAGTACTGATTTGGACTAGAAATGAAAGGTGGAGCCCAAACATTATACATATCCTCGATGTATCGATAGGGTCTAATGAGATAAATAAGTGGACCAAATTAAACTGGTTTCAATCAATGTCTTAAACCGTCTTATGAAAGGTACTGATGGTAATATGTTTTCATGTTCCTGAGACATGAAATTAGATAAGAATGAAATTTCACTCATTTAGTAAAAGTAATTATTTATCAATGAGATTTTGTGTCGACATATCTGTGGTTGTAGTTCATGTTTAAATAGTTGGTTCTTTGGACCAAACTATTCAGTGCATTTGATTACCATATCATTTATAGAGTTAACTATGCATGATGTCATTTTACCATTATAGTGTACACTTTTCTGCGTCCACTATTGAAATATTAATGTCTAAATATTAATTGTCGTATCAAAAGTTTATAGCATTTGTCAGGCTATAATGAGAACATCTAGATATTATGACATAAATCTTAAATATATATTTTATATTCTAGATACATCTTACGAATTGGACATAGTAGATGTCTGACCATCAGGTGCTGGGGGTTCATAAGCATTGAGACTTACTCTCAAAAAGATGGCACTCTATGATCTCTAGTAGTGAGATCATGAGTACTGACCCACCAATAGGAACTCCACATGTTTTGGGTTTCATTGGATGTTCTTATCTACGATCATGTGTAATGGTTTCCTGACATGAGATCATTAACAATGTATTTCATTTGATTGCATACCTTGATGCAATATGAAAACCATGGAAATGAATTCATGGTGAGGTATTTTTGTCGGGTAGGTCATTGGTGGCATGACATTGGTTGAATGGTCAAGAAAGGATTTGTCGCTTCAGAGTGATGGAATTAATATATCTCATGCCATGTTGATATGGATGGTAGTACCATTATAAGACGTTGGCCATGGTAGTCAAGGGTAAATCCATCCAGTTAAATCCACAAACAATAAATCCAGGAAAGGGTGATGACACGCGAGTGTGTACTACTTTATTAGATATTACAGACAAAGAGATTATATTACACAGTGCGTGTTCGTAGGTTGGTTGTCGCTGCTGTGACAATCTTTAATTTCTTTAGGGGCCATGATTATTTGCTACATCCTGCTCTTGGTCAGTGAATACTATCAAAACCTATCGAAATAAGGTCCTATAGGGTCACACACAATATATTATTCAAGAATATGCACTATTCAGCTGAATAGGTGTTTTGGACATGGCGGGCCCCGCCACAGGGGTCCGGTATTTATCCAAAGTTAAACTATCATCAATGTAATAAATAAATTCATATTATTCTATTTTAGAATAATGAGTATTGAATTTAATTATTAAATGTATTTATGAGTTTTATGTAAATACATGAAAAATATTAATTGATGAATATTAAATCATTTAATGTTCAATTAATATTTATGGGAGTGACGAGTCGGGTTAATGACTATATTATTATCATGTAATATTTTTTAATATATTACAAGTAAATGAATATAATATTTATGGCTCAATTTTGTAGTCATAAAATTTCATTGATAGTGTGTTTAGTATTCGAGGCCGGTGATGCGATACCGGGTATTTTAATTGAGAACTATAAATAGAAGATGAGGGGCATTTGAAAAACACTATTCTTGGAGTTTATCTCCCCTCTAATCTCTCCCACAATCTAGAGATATATTCTCTAGATCCAAAGAACTTGGATGGATATCTCTCTTAGGCATCACTAGTGATGCGATACGGTGGTCGTTGGAGCATTGAAGGCATCGTCGCAAATCCGCGCTAGCACCAAGATTATGACGAACGGTGCTCCCGCGGATTCCATGAAGTTTGTGTGGATGATATAAGGGAATTAAACTTTGGATTCATCAAGCTGAAATCACCAAATATGAGCAGACATCGTGCACAACTTCAGATTTAAACCAGGTATTTTCCTGTTTAATTTCTTTCTTAAAATCCTCCATGCATGGTCCTCGGCTAAGACCAGGCTTCCCTTCTCCAACGTCGACAAGTTTACGTCGACAGTTGGTAATTTTTTTAATTAAAACCCACCTATTTGGGGCTTTAGATGCATGCCCAGTTCCAACAAGTGCTATCAGTGGGAGAACATGACGATTTTAATCCAAGAAAAATTAAATTTTCATTATGTTATGAAGAGGGCGTCGATACGTTCCCAATGCCACAGACCTCATTTTAATCCGATACTGGATAACCATTCTGCAGTCATCTGATGTTCTAAATTTTTATTTAAATCGATAGTTTAATGAGGTTCTAATTTGATGAACCTATTTTATCTTAATCCATTTACACCAGAATAGTATTTTTGGTGAAGACTATTAATTTTATTTTTATAATAATTTTATGTTAATATTAATTGTTTAATTATATTACTAATTTTATTATTGTTATATTATTTTATAAAAATATTTTATTATTATATTCTTTAATATTTTATATCCTAAATGTTGGCATTAGAAAATTAAATAAAAATTAAAGGAGGCTGACCAGAAAAGATGGTCATGAAAAGAAAAAAAATTAAGGGTAGGTTGGGGCGACGTCCTGGATGTGGAGGTCATAAAAAAAAATTTGATGGAGGGGCAGACTAACCTGTCAAAAAAAAGAAGAAAAAAGCATTTGGAGGAGGGCCGAGCGACCCCCCTGTTCATGCACGGAGGCCACAAGGCCGCCTCCTCCCACCCTCGGCCAGTCGAGGTCGACTCCCATCACAGGGCTGAAGACCCACTCAGCGCCCCACTGTCGGCCGTGGACCACCCCTCTGTGTTTCCTCCTACCGCAACAAGTAGGCGTGGCTGCCTCCTCCTACCCCAACATTGTCTTGTCAGACCCCCCTACACCTGGCGCACCTGCCCGAGCGGGTGTTCCCCTTCTGCCGAACCTCCTTCCTGCTGAAGCAGCCGCAAACAGCTCCAGGTGGGTGACTCACTCTGTGCCCTATCTCTCACAGCTAGCCATCTCATGCGGCAACCCCACAGAGATTCGCTGCACCAAACTGGTAAACCAGTGCGCCAGCCGACCTCCTTTTGGACGGTCAATAGGCAGGCCACCCCGGTTCCCAGTGGAGCATGCTATGTGCGGCCTCCTAACATCTAGACTCCTCTCTTGAAGATAATGTTCCCTCACCCGTGGCCCGACAGCAACGAGGCCGCCTGTCGCGACCTTCAGTACCACCTCCAGGGCTTCATGGTGCCCAGGCCATAGCACCGACCTCTCCACCCTCAGCCTTTGTCCTCTAACCTCTAGGAGCCAGTAGCATCCCTGCCGGACACCTTCCCTCTACTCCCGGCTAGCTGCCTTTGGCCGGTGCCCCGATCCCGGCGCAAGCAGAACCCCACCGAAGTCGCGATCTCCTCCGGTGAGGTACTCATTTGGTGATCCACAATGTTAGATCGACCACTAAATGGGCATTCACATGTCTTGTCAGCCCGAATTGGGCTTGGGAGGACATTCATGGCCTTGTTCCCCCTCGCACAAGGTCGAATCAGCCTGGGATGGGCCTGCGCAGGTTCGTGCTGACCCGCACAGGCCCGGCCTGGGGTTTACCTGGCTTGAGTATTTTATTTTAATCAAAATTTAATTAATGAAATTCATTTAATTATAGTTGATAAATGAATCAATTTGATATTAATTTTTGGTTGCTGCAGAGTAATTAATAAATTGGGAGATAAATTAAAATAATAATTTAATTTATTTTTAGCTATTAAATTAAATTAATTAATTGCGACTGAAGGACGCATAAATATTGGATTAAAAAAATTAGAGAGAAATTTTTAATTCAATTAAAATTCCCTCAAGTTTATTTTTGATGAAAGTTTAATTTTTATTCTACATTTAGTTTAATATACGTGATTTTAGTGCGTATATGCTGGTCATGAGCCATTGACCTACCAATGTATGTCTGGTGTTTATTTATTTATTTTAATTATTTATTTATTGGAATGGTTTGTTATAATTATTTCAATTAAGTAAAATGAGATATGTGTGTCGTGTCAAGTGTCGTTATATGTATAAGGGAAAGCGCGCCCATTCTTAGAGTTGTAACTTTACTCCCCAGGATCCCCTCTCCTACGTGCGAGTACAATTGTATAATGACGAGATGACCGATGACGCATTTCATGCCAAGGGGAGGAAACACAGCAGACATGAGTTGGATGCATTATATGAGCAGACATTTCTATTCATATTGTAAGCCACGCGACTAAAGGTATTTACCCTTAAGGTTTCAGTTTGTCTTTTATTCACTCAACGGATCAACCAATAGAACAGGATCAAGATCAGGTGTTCATTTTATATTTTCATGGTTTATTATTTTTCTGTATGTGTAATTTATTGCGTGATCACATAGTATAATAATAAATACGCATGCAAGATAAAATAGACATGTGACACGAGGAAATTTCTATTTCTTCCACGGTTAGTTGTGAGTGCGATCACATATTACATGCTTATAAATATAGAAAAGGATTTCTTTCATCACACTAAAAATAATAATACCCTAAAAGATATATTAAGTCTAAACAGCCTTCCGTCATTCAAACTTGGAAAAAACAAGGTGTTTGAGGTGCAGGTTATGCCTTAGCCGAGGGTGCCTCTTAATGCTGGGGAGTCCATATAAGAATGATGAGTCATCGTAACTAATGTTCTAGTAAAAATTATCCATAGCTAACTTGCTATAATTTTAGAGGAAAGCATTGAGTAAATGAAATTTTGATTTTATGAAACACGGACATCACTCAACTGATCAAGGATTCGCAAGTTAAAGCGGTTGGCCAGCCAAAAGCCTACCTAGAACCCTCCAAGTAGTGGCGTAGCCTTAGCTTGTAGACAATGAGGGGTGGTTCTGGGATCCTTTCCACTAGAATACTCCAGAGGCTGTGTATTTTGATTTAAGCATAGAGGGTACCTAGAATCAGATAAAATAGTGAGAGACAGAAAATGATTTATGTAATTAATCAAAATGTCTAAACAGGTAATCCAGATAAATGGCACTCATCTGCTAAACATTATTTTTGTAGAAAAATAGAAAGTTATACAACAAGATTAAAACTGCAATATTATAATTGAAAAAGTAAATTTCCACATTGACACGAGTATCCATGAACAGTACATGTGCGTGCATATAGTACTATGATATAGGAAACTCAAGGTGTCAGTGTCCCCGACACTGTTAAACTACCTCAAGAAGCATGGGTGAAAATTGCTTACTAACGATAAATGTAAAAAGCATATGATAGTTATATCATTATGCTTTCATCAAACATCTGGGGTTAGTTGCAGTCGCTACACCGGGAAATAGATGATATAACATAAAGTCTTATCTCCGAGAAGTTTTCAAAGAGAAAGCAAAGCAATGATATGAATAAGGCGAAGTTTACACCGGCATGTTTAAATTTAAATATTGATCATGATCTTTATATATCATTTTCATCAAAATGCTCAAGTGTCGTTTTAAGTTACAAAACAAACAAGTACGGAGTAAACGCTTCATTACCTATCTAGGTAAGGTTCGTCAGGTGAATAAGAATAAAAGACAATTAATCTTTAATTCTAATGGAAGATAAATTAAAAGACAATGTGAAAAGGCCAAACACATTTAATGCCAATGTCATATTCTTGACATCCTTAAATTAATGAGGTATTAATAGAGGCTATTTTCATTTCATATTACAAAATAATACTATGGAAGTTTAAATGAAATAACCTGATATAAAAGAGCAATTTGCCGCTTCTACATCATGCAAATTCCTAAATTTAATGTTTCTCTTTTACTACTTGGGTATTAAATACAATATGTTGGTAACATATTTTTATTCTAATACAATAAACATGTTATTGTAGAAACCTTACTAGAAGTCAGGTGTATTCTCTAAGAGGCTGTGAAAGGGTGATACATAGGACGGTGATGAGAAGTACATGACTTCTATAATTGCCTTGTGAAAGATTTGTGTTGAATTATTGTTGAGTATAACCACAATAATTATTCTCATGTGTCCTTGGATGAAATGAGACGTTCCTTCAGTTTCTGGAATGAATGTTGTTTTTGGTAAACTCAATCACTAGTTCAGCAATATAGGAATCATAGTCAATTAGTGATGAATATAAATTTAAGACTTATACACAGTTTTAAAAGTACAATTCTTTGTCAAGTAATACTAAAATTGGATGTCATGAATATACAAATTATGGTATTTAGGCTCGACACAGCTAAATATGTTTGGTATTATCGATGTCTTTAGTTTGTACAATGCATCCTTTTGAAATAAAGGTACGTCACAATGCTTTTGGAAATAGTACAACATGAAAGTGTGAACTATAACTATTATAAGCTAGATGTATATATAGTTCATAAGATTCTTTTAAGTAATTAAGGAATATCAAATTGATGTATTTGCATGGTCATGGTATTTGAGTTGCTTCGGGTTGGGATAATGTAGAATATCTTGACCAAGAATTCATCAATCATGATAATGCATTGTGGAGCAATTCCTAAATGCACACTACCTTATCGGCATCAAGAAAATTATTTTAATGGAGTGTATTGATGATGATGTCTTACATTTCAACATTGATCAAAAAAAATTTAGTGTGGAGTAATTCCTAAACGCAGATTTAATACATTAAAGTATTGATGTAAGAAATATCAATGTTAGAACTAGCAGAAACTTCCATTATATTTCATAAAATGCTTTGAAAATAAAAGTGATATCCCACAACCATATGCCAACTATAACGAAAAACGGATACCATACTATTCATAGTATGATGTAAACCTGTTATGTCATAAGAACATGTGTTTGGATGCAAAGAGTTTGTTGGGACATTAAAAAACTAGTGTCAAGACAATCACATTGTGCATTTAGTGTAATAATCCTAAAAGTTGTTTAGGATGTTACATAAATCTCTAATATAGAAGAGTTGGTAGTCAATAAATAGACTACACTTCTATATAATGGTGCATATCTCTATTAGAGATAGTGCGAGCTATATTGACTTGTGTTTAGTCAATTATAAAAATGTATATGTAGTTGGCATAGGATCTATTTCCACAAGCGCAAGTGGAACAAAGAATGTTCCAGAGACACGTACTGTATAGGGAGGATAAAACCATGGTGATGTTTTTTTATATTCACTGCAGTTGGGGATATATTATTCAATGTGTGTAATATTTCTTACAATTAAGCAGTATATGGAAATTAGCAAAAATTGATAAGACCAACAGAAATTCAATTAATGGATTCCATGAATCAATGTAAAAATGGGATATTATTTTGAATATTGCGGTGGGTATTCAAGTGAGTTGATACAAGGATGGTACATTTGTAGTGACAATAAGGCTAGATTGGTTTCACTATGTTGTTTTGCCTAAATCCGTTAGAATTTTACTTATCATAGCTAATATCTATGATCAATTTATTTAGAATTGAATTACATGACCACAAATTGTGGAAGTTGTCTATATGATGGAACCGGAAAAGGTCTGTCACATCACATAATTCTAATAAAGGTTTCATGTTACTGAAATTATTTTTAGAATTAAAGTAATATGATAATAGAAAATACATTTTAAATAAAATTCCATTTGTCTGCTTAAGGATAGTTGGTGAATCAATGTTTTCTAAACAACATATGTTCGGTAACATATGGAAAACAGAAATTGGTCTAACAGTTAGTTAAGACAAAAATGAAATTTACTCTCCAATGATTGACTTAAAGTAGCAACCTATGTTCTATAGATCATGATCTACTAAGGTAGATCTATAGGTTTCTTGGTCCTAGTCAATCGTACATATAGTGACATTGTATTGAAAAACACATGTTGGAACAATTAAAGAGATGAATTGTTTCCTATGTCACATGGAATAATCTCTCCATGTTGACCTATCCGTGACATGGGAAGAGATAAATGTGGTGAGTTGAAATCCATATGTCATAACGATGGATCAATCATGTATGCCAGGATATATACAGGAACTGATATTGCCATGGTATATTTTACAATTGGAAAATATTAGTTATATCCAGGAGCACTACAAGGGATATAGTCAGAACTATCTAATTGTACTTCAGAAAGACCAAAAGATATGTACCTGCTATTTGGAGAAGAAAGGATCCTAGTTTTTGGGGATACTAACTAGTCTCCTATAGATCAATGTGATCTAGTACATTAGTTATGCTAAATGCGATGTGTGAGTGAAGCTCATATCAACCAGTGGTGGCCATACCTACAAGACCGAGTACATTGAAGCTTCTAAGATATCTATGAAGTAGTTAAATGCAGTGATTTTTCCAGATCTTGGAATCATATATGGTGAGAATAGTATTATAATAATGTAGATTATGATATTTTTACTTGCCAAGAAGTCGTGTTATGAAAGTGGAAAAAAGTGAGATATACTCGGGATACCATCTCTTGAGTAGTTTTACTCAAATAGATGGGGACTCTATAGCAGAATAGCCATGAGGTAGAACCATGGTGGACCTAGTATCTAAAGCCATTACTCCGCAGGAACATGATCTTCATCATGTGAGTGGTTAACATGTTTGGTTAGGAAGTTGGCTCTAGTGCAAGTGGGAGTGTTGAAATAGTGTGTTCCCTAGACCCAACTATTAAGTGATTTTCATTAGCATATCATGTATAGAGTTAACTATGCATGATTTCATCTTAAAATTATATTGTAGAATTTTCTGTATCCCTTATTGAAATGGTTATGTCCAATGATTAATTGTCGTGTAGATGGGTTATAGTAGTTCCCAGGATATAATGAGAGACTCTAGATACTATGAAATTAATATTAAATATATGTTTTGTGGTTGAGATACATATTAATAATTGGACATAGTATATGTCTAACCATCAGGTGTTAGGGGCTCATAATAATTCAGACTACTTCTCAAGAAGTTCACACTTGGTGATCTATAGTAGTGAGATCATGAGGTTGGACCCGCCAATAGGAACTCCACGTGTTTTTAGTGTCATTAGACATTCCTATCTAAAATCATGTTTAATGGTCTCCTTACTTGAGATCATTACCAATGTATGTCATTTGATTGCGTACATTGACGCAAGGCAAAAACCATGGCAATGCAGTCGTGGCGAGGTAGTCTGTGTCGAGTGCGTTGTTGGTGGAATGACATTGGTTGAATGGTCAAGAAAGGATTCGTTGCTTTCGGGTTATGGATGTAATATATCTCAGGCCATGTTGATATGGATGGAAGTACCTATATAAGACCATGGCCATGGTAGTCAAGGGTTGATTCGTCCAGTTAAATCAACAAACTATAAATAAATAAAATGCCGATTGACACGTGAGTGAATCCTACTTTATGAGATATTACAGACAAAGAGATTATATTACATAGTGCGTGTTCGTAGGTGGGTTGTTGCTGCTGTGAAAATCCTTATTTCTTCAGGGGCCATAATGGGTTGCTAGATCCCGCTCTTGGCCAGTGAATATTATTAACAGCTGTAGAAATAAGGGCCTATAGGGTCACACACAATATCATATTCATGAATCTTCCCTATTCAGTTGAATAAGAGTTTTGGACATGGTGGGCCTCGCCACAGGGGTCCGAGATTTATCCATAGTTAAACGATCACAAATGCAATAAAGAAATTCATATTATTGATTTTAGAATAATGAGTATTGAATTTATTTATTTAACTTATTTTTGAGTTTTAAGTAAATACATGAAAAATATTAATTGATGAATATTAAATTATTCAAGGTTCAATTAATATTTATCGGATCGATGAGTCAGGATAATGACTTAATTATTATCATGTAATATTTTTTAATATATTAAATGTAAATGATAATAATATTTATGTATCAGTTTAGTAGTTATAAAATTTCATTGAAAGTGTATTATGTCTTCGGGGCCGGCGAGGCGATACCAGGAATTTTAATCGAGAACTATAAAGAAAAGAGTAGTGGCATTTTAAAAACACTATTCATGGAGCTTATTTATCCTCTCCTCTATCCCACATTCTAGATAGAGATGATTTGGATCTAAAGATCTCAAATGGAGCTCTCTCTCGGGCATCCCTAGAGATGTGATGTTGTGGTCGTTAGAGCATTGAAATAATCATCGCAAATCCACGCTAGCTCCCGGATTACAACAAATGGTGCTCCCGCGGATTCCTTGAAGCGCGTGTAGAGGATCTAGAAGAATTCGACATAAGATTCTTTATGCATTAATCGCCAATGACGAGAAGATGTCGTGGGACGTATCAGATTTAAACAATGTATTTTACAGTTTAATTTTGTGTTTAAAATCCTCCACGTGTGGTCCTCAGCTATGAACAGACTGCTCTTCTCCGACGTCATCAAATTTACGTCAACTGTTGGTAATTTTTTATTAAACCCATTGGTTTGGGTCTCCGCTGCATGCCCAATTCCAATAGTTCATTATCAATTTATTGATTTATGGCATGTGTTTCAGTTTCTTACATGCAATATTATTTATTCCTAATCTAGTTGTATGAATGGAAATTTTATTTAGTTATTTACCATTCCATATAGATTGATTCAATATTTATTATGATGTATTTACCCTTACTAATTATTTGAGCTCACCCTTATTATGTTTAATTCCCCATGTTATGAAGAAGAAATCATTGAATACGAATTCATGGATGTAGTTTATTTAATTTAATTATGTATCATGGTTGTAATTACTATTTCCTAATCTATTATGGGTGTCATGTTTGTAATACATATTTCCTAGACTACTAAACTAAACGGTTCATAGAGATCTGATTTCTTGAAACCACACCAATGTAATGTAATAATGCACCTGCTCCAGGCTTCTGGGGTCGGGGAATTATAGTTGGTATTAGAGGATGTTTAGCCCCAATGTTGAAAACTAGAATTAGAAAACATAGATTAGGGAGAACTAACCTAATATATACATTGAGGATATGTGTAGAATAAAATACTATAATTTTTTTGAGTTAATATTATGTGGTCATTCCTAGGAACACATCCCTATCTAGATACTAAATTTAGACATCGTTTTGGAAAAAATGTACCTAGTAATAAAAACTCCGAAAAGGTGTTCTTGGCCTGACTCTGGGTAACATGGTACTCGAAAATGGGACTTACTGCACGCCTAGTTTGACAATATTTTGGCATATGCTTAGGATAATTCATATTTTATTTACCTAATATTTTGAAGCATATAGAAGTAATTATTTCCCATTTGTAGCCAATGTTTATGGTTCAAGGATTTGCAATGCATAAAAGTATATTATGTGTGATAACATGTTTAGAGTTATAGGAAGTTCATAAATTTATGAGATAATATGGTGTATGGAAATGCCTAGAAATGGTTCATAGCTTTTGAAATGATAACTCCACCAATGCACATGATGAAGATAGTGAAAATGATCATATCATTTATTGTATTATGCAATCATTTTGAAGGGAAAGAAGGATTTTTACACATGTGATAACTACGGAAAGAATAACCCTTTTAAATTCTTTATGGGAATGAGTGTTTTTTATAAGTGTAGATAAAAATGACACCAAGTTAATGATTCCAAGGGAATGAAAATGGTTTCCAATATTCAATGCTTCCTCTAAAAGGATACGGGACACTATGTGAATCAATGCCCCAAGATTCAAAGAAATATACCCTAAATGACACTATTGGCTAGTTATGAAGTTATGATACTACCCAAGATGAATATGAATGATTAATAGGGATGATAATTAATTATTTCATTTAAATATTTTATCATCAATGTTCTAGTTATAAAAAATATGAAATATATGAGTATTGTACTATAGTAATTTTTCATTAAGGATTTGAGATCATATACTGAATGGTACCCTAAAAAGTTATATAGTAAAAATTTAAAAATTTCTAAAAACAATTGATTGAGGGATAAAAAACCCTTAATAGATTCCTTATGTTAAGATAATGATGAAGAAATTATTTACTGGGATACGTACTTACTACCCTGGACCTGATTAAAGACATGTCAATAGGCGGCTAAGCTATAATTAATGGTGTATAAAACACTATAATATTAAGTGATATATTCAATAACATGTTTCCTACATATTTAATAAGGATGATTTCATGTTTTATGGTAATTTGAGTTATTACTATATATCAAGAGGATATATGATGAAGTTATTCACATGTTTGGGATGCGAAAATTTTGGGCTGCTTCATGCTGACTAAAGGCTCATGGTGAGTTCATTTTGGACGTTGAGTGACTTATATTCAATAGTGATTAAATCATAATATGTAGGAAAATATAAAATTTAATAAAATTGGTTAATATTAACATTGGTTGAGATTTTAGATGGTAATGTATTACATCACTATATGTTGTATCATTCACTAAGAAACGAAGTAGATATATTTCATGGCGTAATCAAAGGAAAAGATTATGTATATAGAAACGAATATTTACTTATATTATCAGGGAGTGAATGAATTACATAAATATATAAACAAATTGTTTTGAAAATGTTCCCCCATTATCATCATTTTTATGATATCAATGACCTTTACTCACAGCAATGTTTTATGGTTTTGTTGACTTCATCTTTAATCTAAATATGATATTTAGAACTCTCCACTAGATCATGATTGTTGGATTTTTCATCCATATAAATATTTCCATTTTATACTTATGTTCTCTTATAAGCAAACATGGTCATGATACAATTGTTCTTTCCTTTCTCACTTATTAATAAAATGTGGTATTATGCCTTTTTACAATATGTGTCTATCAACAATAGTGTATTTTATATCCCTTGATAACTGAAATCATATTAAAATTGTGATGAAGAAATTTAACTATGGTGGGGAAAATGTGACACACAAGACATTAAAATATTTTCCTTTTAGAATAAAAATAATTTTGTTGTTTGTATGCTTTATACACAATCTTTTAATTACACTAAATACCACACTGAATTATCTTGTGTTACGTCCAAGATCGAGTTTTATCGTCTTCTAATGGATAACCCATTTTAAAACTAAATTTTGACACTTTTATGAATATTATTTATAAAAATAAACTTCAATTTTGAATTTTTAATCTCTAAATTATCTTTGAGAAATTTTTGGTATTTTTGTAAGAAATATCATCTTTGGATGAATAGAGAAAATTACAATAATTTGGTTTAAAATAAACTTTTCATTAACTTAATTATTATGATAAATAATACCATAGATTTTTTTTGGAGTCAAATTAGTTGAATTTTATATATAATTAAACAATTAAGTTCACTATAATTAATTTTACTTTCAAAATGAATAGAAAAAAACAACAAGATTTTTAACGTTTTCTACTCTAAAAACCCGTTATATCACCCTATCTATGGGATTAGCATTAATCTTAATTTTCCCACCATTGTGATTTGAATTTTGGAAATTCAATCTACATTGATGTAATTTTTATGGAAATTGGGGTCTAATAATATCAACATAATTTTTAGATCAAAACAATTAGTGAATGGGATTAAAATTAATTAAGGTGATTAAGGTATGATTATGGTTAATAAGGGACTAAACATTAATATTGGGGAACCGAAGGACCTGGTAACCTACCGAAAATTCATTGGTTGGTAATACTTTTACCATGTACCCACATGGTTCGAAATGAATTGGTTATTGTGATATTATAAAATGGAAGTGACCTATATAAAAGGGTTAAGAAAAAGTCAAAAGGGAACTTTCCTTACCATTAACATTAATAAACCATTAAGATATATAATAGAAATAATATATTTGGTAATAGATATCATTTTAATAAAATATGTGTTATTATTATAATAATAATTTATCGATAATTTTTAGAGATGATTTAGTAACATAAAATGATTAAGAAACCCCAATATAAAGATTATTTAATTAATAATTAAATAAAATAAATGATGCTATAAATATTAAAAGTGTACTTAATTGATTGAATTATTGTATTTATTTATCTTTTTAGGTTATAATATAATGTTTCAAATCTTTAAACCTGATATATTTGAATAACAATATTATATTTATATTTTAAAATTAACATTAAATAAATAATGTCAAAATTTACATTATTTTTATTTTAATATAAATGAACCTTATAAAATTATTTAAAATTACAAAAAATCGTCATCCATGTTACTTTTAAGTGTTAATTTATACTAAATTTTTTCTATTAATGGATTAATTAAGCTTTTATAATTAACATATTGACCCATATTATGTAAATATGTTGTTAACAAGGTCCACGTTCAAGCAGTATTTTAGCACGTCACACACACTTGTTTTAAAAATAACCTCCAAAACACATGGAAATTTTATTTTATAAATTATATACAATATAAATAATTCATTGTGTCTATATTTTTTATTAAATTTAACTTTAATTTATTCGTAATGGTTAAATTCATTAGATTAGAGAATTAGTTGCTTTAATAATAACTAAAATGACAAAATTTGGCAATATTAGAAGTTAAGGAACCATATTTTTAAAATGCCCATATTTTTTTGTGGATGAGGTTTTTCTCGATCGTGATTCTCCCTTACTCTAGTTTTTTACATTTTTTAGGATCTTTAGGTAATACAGACAACCCATTATAGAATACCATTTGGTATTTACAAAAGTGCCACTCCCCCTTCCCTATAAAAGGATACCACCACTCTCCTTTCCTAACACCCCTAAAACCACCTATGTTCAGAAAATACCTTCCCAAATAGTCTCCCCAAATTCATAACCTCTACCAAGACGCATACTATTGGGATGAAATCTTTCCATGAAATCCATTTGGTATAAACCAAAAGAAGTTACCCTACTAAGAGGTAACACCTTCCCTTAGGATTTCTAATTTCATTTCAATTATAAAATCCTTATAATATTAATATTATATTTTTACATAACAAAAAAAGTATCCTAAATTAACAATAATGTCTTTATGATATGGGTTATACCAAAAATTACACACACCTCCATCTAATGGGTAACTAACATACTGTTTCTATGTATGGCGAAATACAGCCTCACAGAATGATGAATGTTTAATTATTCCCTACCACCAATCATGATGGCCATTATGATGGAAAATATATTTATATGAAATATATTTTTTTAAATGTCTTCTTGTTATTTAAATTATATATCTAACATAACCATATTCTATCCAAGTTGTGTTAATATGATAATTTCATTTTAGTAAGTGTGGACTACCACCCAATAAAAGTGATAAAATTCGTTCATTCCATACATGAAACATATAAAGGATGTTTTTAATTAAAAAATATTTAAATATATATGATAATTTAAATATAATATAAATATTTATAATTTTGTTTTAATTATTTTAAAACGACAATGAAATGAAAGCAGCGTTAATGCATACATACGACCTACCGTCTCCATGAACAGTGCACTTCATCACAAATCTCCAAATATTATTGAATGTTATACATAATTTTTTTATAAATATATATGAAAATTAGTTGATGTTTTACATTATGGATATTATGAAACCATGATATATTAAATAATAAAACTTAATAACTAGTCAGAATATAGTTGAGAAAACTAGGCAATTAACACCTGATATCGTTAAAATAATGAACAAGTGTTCACAAATGCGTTGTAAAATATTGAATGAAGTTAATATAGGGTATTATAAACATTATTTTGGTTTATGGTAGTATTTCGTAACATATTCTAAACCACAATAATGTATTCTCAGGACCACACAACATAAAGAAAGGATAACGTAAGAGAATTCTGTCTCAACATTCATTTCCGTGAGACTTATTTGTTATTATGCACCAATTCACTATTATTTGGTGTATATATTAAAATTTTGATATTATATCATTAATACCATTAATCTCATGGTATTTTATTTTTAAATTGATTTCATAACTTTTTATGAATTATGATGGAAATGTTATAATGTGGTATGGTATAGTTTGGAATGTTTAATGACTATTCTACACAAATGTTCTTAAATCACACTTCCTCTTTTGATTGATAACATACTTAAATGAAATCGTTATATTGTAATCATTTTTAATTGGAAATTTAATTTAATATCTATAATCTCATAAAAATTATTTTAATATTTTCTAAACCATATACCTTTATTCAAACGATGGTTACTTTGACAATTTTGGAATAATTGGGGAATTATTGTTAAATTAGTATTTCTCATTAAATGTGGATATTTGATAAGTCATATTTTTTATTTTGATAATTAAATATGAGTAATTATTTGTATTGTAAATGAAGGGTGGATCATGGACATTATATAGATCGTAGAGGCATTCATTGGATCTCATGAGACAAATAAGATGGACCAATTAAACGGGTTTATATCTATGTTTTAAACTGTCCTGTGAAAGGTGCTGACGATAATAGGTTTTTATGTGATTGAGTCCTGAAATATGATAATAAATTGATTTCTCCCATTTAATATTAGTTATTTTTTGTCCACGCTATTTTTTGTCTATATATATATGTATGTTTTTTATTCTCATTTTATTGTTTTATGGAAGGTCTTTCAATTTCATACGTTCCATTTTATATATGCTTTATCCAGTTGTATGAATGGAAGGTTTATTCAGTTATTTACCATTCCATATAGATTCATTAATTATTTCTGCCCTTTTATTTACCCATACTGAGAATTTGAGCTCACCCATATTATGTTTATTTCAATAAGTTATGAAGAATAAATATTTGAATAAGATTTCAAGATAGATAAACTGAATAGTCCTTTAGAATTTTATTTCTTATAATCAAGCCAATGTAATGTAATAATGTACCAGCTCTGAGATTCTGGGGCTAGGGCATTACATGTATTACATTCTATTAATGAAACATATTCTATATGTTTTTTTGTGATTATATTAGTTAGGTTATTATATTTTTATAATGTAAAATCTTCCCCCAATTGTTAATGAATCCCATGGAATTTATTTCCATCCATTAGTGTCTTAGGGATTTAACACAAGGCCTAGTAGCAATTCCACCTCATCTTAAGCTAACGAGGAGGGTAAGGATATTACAAATGGAATCATTTTTTTATCCTTGGGAATCAGTTATGTTATTCTAGGAGTTATAATTATTCTTGGTTAGTATTTGTGTTTGGAAAGTATAAATGATTAGGATAATCAAGATTAAAAATGTAGAGTGTAACTAGGTGAAGAAACCCTTTTTATACTAAATCACATGTTACCATGGGGTCTAGGTACATTTTTTATTAATTTATACGAGTGTTACATCATTTCAAGGGTTTATCTAATGAGAATGATTTACATGAATGGATAGAAATGGATTTCCACTAGGAGAGAAAAATTCATTTTCATTAAAAATTAACAATTTGGTGAAATGTGTTGATTTTTGAAATGTGTTGAAATTGTTTTCGAATAGAATTTTTCGAAAAAGGAATCATATAGTATTTTGAAAAAGGTTTGATTTTCAAAATCATGGTGGAATTTTCATAAATTAGTTAAATAATTAAAAATGTATAATTTTGAGAAAGACTTGTTATGATGGTTTGGATGTGATAATTTAAAAATGCTAAAAAATCAATTTGTAATGAGTGATACTTATAGAGTTTTTCTAATTATATAAAATGGAACATGGTAGGTGTCATGGAAACCAACCATTATATTTTATAGATAATGTGGTTACACTTGAGCTACAGGCGAAATAATAGCTTGTACGAAGCATAGTCCATGCTTTTCATGCTGTGGATATTAGGAACATGAATGATGAAACAAGGGAAGGTGATCATTATGTTATATTCCAAAAGTAGAATCCACCCATATTTTTTTGGTGATTTAGAACTAGATAAATATGAGGTGTGGCTAAATTGGAAGATCTGTGTCTTTGATTTCCTTGGCACACCAGTAGGGATTCAAGTCAATTTATAAACATACATGGTAGATGATCTTACATTCTAGTGGTCAGATTTAGCAGCACATGATAAATTAGAAATAATGGGACGATTTTGAGGAATAGATAAATAAAAAATTCAATCCTCACATGTTATGGAGTACTATAATGATGTTATTATTAAGCATGATGTTTGAGAATATCTTTGTGAGAGATTATATATCCATATTTAGGAATTTTTCCCACTTTGAGCCCAACATTTCTTCTAGTGGGCACTTTACGCTATGACCTTTTGAATCAACGGTGAGGCTAGATATTCACTTAAAAACTTTAATTCATTCTATAATTAATTATATGGAGATGTAAAATAGATAGATGGTGGAACTACTTGAAATCATTGGATCTAGGGGTGGAGGAAGAATGTAAATACCTGTGGGAAATTATGGGGACTCTAACGATGAGAATAAGTGTAAAAGGGAATCCATTTTATACGGTAGTGGGATGACACTGAATCTAAGATCAGGATCAATGAATCTTCCTAAGAAACCAAAGAGTATTATAGGATGTTTTTAGGGTGGTTATTTTTACCTTATAAATCGTGATTTTACGACACCACCTAGTGAATTCCATATTTGAAACCTGATGGGATTTCTTCAGTTCTATTGTTATAGTGCTCTATGTTCATATGTTCAGGACGCATCTCATAGTATTCATACATCATATGTTGAAATGTGATAAAAGTATAAAAATAGTTCTAAAAAACAGAAATGATATAGATATCGAAATATTAGGAATACTATGAATCCTTATGTAGAGAAATCTAAAATGTGTAATAAATTAAAAAGTATAGCAAGTAAACAATTGTGTGGATATGGAAAAATGATCATGGACGATAAATATAGATCATCAACATCAATTGGTATGATTCTATTGAGTTTTAAACTTATTTAATCATTGTCTAATATGATTTCATCTGATTCCTTTATTTATTCTCATATTATTAATCATTTGGGTTTTCTTGTTGAGTTGATGCCTTCCATTTTGAAACATCAAAATCATCTTAGTCAAAGAGAATATCGAGAAATCATGTGAAAATAATGATCTATAACTTTAGATGGAGCTAAATTGAGTTCAGAATTCTCTATGGTTTAGATGAATGCCTATGATGTAATTATGGGTATTTATTGGTTGGAAATGTCCAAATGTCACATTGACAGGTATAGAAGAAAGGTTAGCCTCACAACTGATTATGGTATTAAGAATATCTTTAGAGGAGTTGAAATGTAATGGTAGGTGAAGTATGATTTCTGGAACCATTAGTTAGAAATATCTCATACCAGTTGGAATCATTGATGTGGGCTTCCATGCGCGAGATTAAAAATAGTAGTTCACTAGAATTTTTTTGATTAGTTTCTATATGTTATTCCCAAAAATATCTTACGGTTTCCACACAAAAAGAATGTGTAGTTTATGATTTCTCTTCTCCAATGGTCTGGTTTTATTTCCCTTCCCTATTACCAAATGGAACAAATAGAATTAATAGAGTGGAATTTTTATATTGAATAGTTAGAAATCAAAGGGTTTAATTGATAGAGTATGATTTCATGGGTAGGACATGTCTTTTTTTTAAATTATGGATGTGACACATCATCATTTTGTGGATTATCTCTAGGATATATGAGTTAATATTATTAATCAGTATCCAAAAAGATGCATTGATGGAATGTTTGATCAAATGAGGGGATCCCCTAGTTCACAAAAACTGAATTTCATTAAGGATACTGATAATTATTGGATCAAAAAAAGGATATTCCAAAAAAAACATCAAGATTATATTTGTCCATTATGAGTATGGGGTTATTCCATTATATCTTATGAATGTCGTATCATTATTTATGGCCTCGATGAGTTGAATATTTTATAGGAATATATATTCTTTTGTGGTTGTGTTTTTTTCATTAAATATTAGTGTATTCAAGGAAAAGGTATGAGCATGATCACCAATTGGAGGCAATGTTGAGTTTTTTTTTGTGATTATCATATTTAATAGAAAATATCATAGTGTGATTTTTAGATAAAAGAGGTACACTTACATGGCCATGTAATATATGAAAAATCTGTTTATGTGGATCATAAAAAATTAGAAGCTACAATTTCATGGAAACTACTAATGAATGTCTTTGAGATCTACAATTTCCTAGATCTAGATTGATATTACCAATGATTTCATTAAGATTATTGAAGTCTAGACTTACTAATTATTGATTTGGTGATGAATAAAGTTCCATTCTAATGGAATGAGGGATACCAAAATAATTTTCAAGAGATTACGGTTCTCCTTACAACAACACCAATCATGATATTTTTGGAATAATTGAAGGGTTTGTGGTGTATAGTGATGATTTAGGATCTTGGTAGGGATGTGTTCTCATGTTGTGAGATCATGTTATTTCTAATGTCTCATGAATGATATGGGTTTATGAGATTATCCAACTAACACATTATTCTGTTTTATTTAATATAGTTCATTAATTTTATACATGAAACCATTACCTTTTGTAGAAAATTTCATAGTGTGTACATATCATAGGGTCTTGAAACACATTTTATGATAAAGGATTTGGATCCGAGACAAAGAATATTGATGAAGTATCCCCAAATATTTAACATTGAAATGATGTATATATATGGTAAAGGAAATATGGTGGTGGATTAATTATGCATATATTCATAAGGTTAAAAGGAAATATACATTTCAGAATAGCAGAAGATGATTGTAAGAACCCAGATTTTCTTTTCAGGTATGAATCACGATTTCTGGTTATTTTTTAGAAAAAGACGTGTTTCTGGAAATTTTCAGAGTACACGCCGTATACTAATAAGTACAAGATGTG
This sequence comes from Viscum album, assembly GCA_963277665.1. Lineage (NCBI taxonomy): Eukaryota > Viridiplantae > Streptophyta > Magnoliopsida > Santalales > Viscaceae > Viscum > Viscum album. The sequence goes on from OY728132.1 coordinate 882,689,679, forward strand.
TACCCAATTTCCGTAGGTGATCGTGTACTAGATGTATAATGATTGAGTACATGGCTATCTATGGTGACCTGGAGACCTCCTAAAGCAGATGCTGGAAAATGAATGTACACACTGTGTATATTAAAAAAATGACACCATGTAATTTTTTTCATTAGACGGACTAGGGTCGCGTCTGATGGATAGAACCATCTTCTTCTCAACCTATCTCATCTGGAGCGAACGAGACCGTCAGTTCTTCGTCGTTCCCCCAACTTGTCATCCATTCTCTGATTCGACCTCTGTTGGTTGTGTTAGAATATCATAGGTGATTTCTCTTTTCTTCTTGAACTTCATCTCCTGATTTTGCGTCATTCATGAGATATTATCAGTTGAATGTTTTTAGCATTTTTGTATATCTATGGTTTTCAAGGGAAATTCAAGGCCCGAGGTTGACATATTTCGATCTCATGATGCTAAGGTAGGTTGTTTGTACCTTTCTGTAGTTAGTATTTGAGTTTTATGTGGAAAAGTGCCCAATAACCATGAACGGGGTATGGCGTGTTTATGGTATTTAGTCCTGTAATTTCCTGATATGCCATGTTGTTTGGATAGAGGTTAATTGTTTGTGAATTGGGTTAAATTTTCCCATTTATGGATGTTTTTCCCATGAATGATTGTTTTGACCGTTTGGTCTAGCTTACCTATTAAGCTGCATTCTTTCCATGCCTAGTATTGTTAAGATAGAGTGGTTTTTTCTGAAATGATATGATATGCTACATATTGTTTAGCCATGTTGTTCATGAGAATTACATTGGCTACCATGTATCATTTGTGGACAATTGACTTACACAGGGCAGTGGGAACCTAGAATAGTAGACCATAGGGGGAATGGATGCTGAGGCCTTCCCCAAAGTGTCTATTTTACTATTAAATTGTGAGACTATAGGGGGGATAGAATTTATGCTCCCTCAGAGTGTTTTTAGTTTCCCCAATATTGGCCACACTGGGAATTGGACGTTGAGTGCTTCCTCAATGTTCCTATTAGTTATCGATACAGGACCACATGGGGAATTGATGGTGAGTGCTTTCTCAGAGTGTCTTTGCTAAAGCTGAACCAGAGGGGTTAGACTATGAGTACGTCCTAGAGGGCCTCTTCTATTTTTTTGGTTGAACTACATGGGTTAGGATTTGAGTACTTCTTAGAGGGTTACCTGCTTTTTATTAGCTGATTACATAATATATTGAAATGAATTACATTGAATTTGTAGAATTGTTCCAATATGTACTTCCTCGTTTATTGCTTCATTTTTTATTTTCTCCTATCATATATATATATATATTCCATTACTATTATGCAGAAATCATTGGGTAGTTTCCTACTGGTATTAGTATAACACCCTATTTGGGTCATGCTATTGGGCCCAAACAGATTATATTACTCCAGGTAGAGATAATGAATAACTCCCTTCTATTTTAGTTACTTGATTACTGTGGATATGGGGAGCATGTGGCCAAGATGATGCTTGCGATGTTGTTGAGATGTTTACTAGATATTCTTTTGTACTTTGGTTTAGTATTTTATTCTAGAAGTGTGATTTGTTTGACTTCTTTCCTAGACATGATTATTTCTTTTGTTGTTTACTTATGTCATGTTTTACTGCTTCTTCTATTGTTATCGATTTTAGTTTCACTATGTTACTTTTCCAATTATGGCATAGTTTCCCCAATATCACACCCAAGGCCCTTACTACTAGTCGGCAGCCTCTCACATTCGAGGAAATATGCTTGAGGCCATGTGACTAACCAGGTATGGAACACCACTGGTTATCACCTGGAACAGGGAAGTTATAATGTTATCGATGATTCTCAATATTCACTTTTATTTTAAAGTCCAATGATGTGTTTCGGTTTTCATCAATGATTATCTTGTTCTTGATTGGGAAAAAATAATTAAATATGGACAAACATCTCATTTAAATATTGTTTCAATTGGGTTGAAAATCAATGGTGGGGAGACCATTGAGTGATGTAAGATCTATGGGAGTTCAGATTTGTTTTCAATATTGGATGGTCATATTTGATTCTAGTTGGGATCATCATCTTCATACTCCTCTCCAATAAATATGGAAATGTTCATTCTAGAATAAAATTATGAAAAATTGGTTGAAACTACAATTTTTATGGGAAACCATGAAAAATAAGGTGGCTATGTTTTTTATGAGATTCTTAACATATTAATAAGTTAAGGCAAATATGTATTGGACAAAAAAATATGTTGTATAATGTATTAATTTCTACTTGGAAATTTGATTATATAGACTTTGATTTTATTATTGGTGCCTCATATATGGTTAAGAAACAATATTCCATATTGGTGATTCTGGATCGACTCATAAAGTCAGCTCATTTCATCCCAATTCCACAATCTCATATGGTTTATGCATTTTCTAAAATCTATTTTTGAGAAGTTGTAAAGAGGCATGGTGTACCAATTTTTAAACTCTTAAATCAGGATTCGAAGATTGTGTCTTACTTTAGAAATATTTACAGCAACCCCTTGGGAATCAATTGACACTAATCATGGTGTATCATGCTTAGATGGATGGAAAATTCTAGAGGAAGATACAAACATTGGATTACATTATTATGGATTTTATAATGGATTTGGAGGCTCATGGGAGTGGCACTTATCATTAGTGGAGTTATTTTATAACAAATGATATTAGGCTTCGATAGATATGGATACTTTTGAAGAAATGTATGGGTAAATTTTTTGTTCAATAGTTTTCTGTGTGAAAATAGGTAAGACATCACCTATTAGATGTAGCCTTTCCCAATAGATAACGAAAAAGATTTAGTTGATCAGGACGTTAATGGAGGATGATCAGGGTCTGCATAAATCATATGTGGAACATTTTTCACATTTTTTATTTGACAATAGTTATGAAATGTATATGAGAATACCTCAAAGAATTAGGAATCATAATTTTGAAAAGTAGTTAAATTTATCACCTCAATATATAGGCCCTTTTAAGATACTTTAAAGGGTTAGTGAGGTGAAATATTGGACAGTACTGAAATTAGGGTTATGTTTAGTTCATAATGTGTCTCATATATCATAGTTAATGAACTAGGATCCTCCTCTTGACCATGTGATACTTTGGGATCAATTTTAAATAGATATGGATGATTCAACAGTGCATATTTTAGCATATATTGTGGATTGGAAAGGGAAAGGCTTGTATGGAAAAAACAGTTCTCTAGTGTGGGTATTGTGGAACAATGGTCGGATTTAGGAAGAAACATATGAATAAGTGAACGAAATGGTCGATGAATGGCCCGAAATCTTTTAGGGTAATGGGGTTTTTTTACATTCTAATGATGGAAAGGCCAGTGGTGGGGAGAATGTAGAACCCCCAATATCATGTTCAGAACCATTTATTTACATATTTTAATTATGTGAAGGGTTTGGGTAATGAATATAACGGGTTTATGGAGTTTTTGAGTGTTTTGAGACATTTTTTGAGGTGAATGGATTGATAATAGTTATTAGAAACAATGAAACATCTCGATGAAACCGTACAAAGTAAGACAATGGGCATTGTGTAGTCGCCAAATTTAGCCAAACCGATCGAACACCCTAGGGAAACTGTTATTTCTGGGAAAAAGGGATTATACATAGTTGGAAGCTAGTTTTTCTAACCATGTAATCCTATCATGTGAGGTGATTATTGAGGGATAGCTATATTCATAGTTATCACACAATTTTTATTACAATGTTCCCTAACAATGTAGTGTTAAAAGAGTGATCCAAAAATTGTGTATCTAACCCTGTTTTCCACTCAATGGTTCTTATTTCCCCTAATATTACCCTAAATCGAATTAATATTTTTTTAAGGATATAGAAACCCATTTAAATATTCCATAGAAAATATTCTATTGCTTAAGTGTATATTATATTCTTATCATTCATAGAAAGTTCCCATTATTGTTGGTTTTCATTAGTTTTCGCCTTCATCCATCTATTTGAATCAGGGATCTAATCAGTTTGTTAAAAATACATGATGTGTGATTCCAATAATAAAGATATATTTTCTTTAATGTAAATTAATAATATATAAGGTGGCTTTTGATGTTTCAATCATGTTTTGATGAATAATTTGGGAGTTTATTCATTTTCACTAATATTTCAATTGAATATGGATTCCTTTGTGACTACTCATATTTTAAATTTAATGTGTGATTTCAATATTATTGGATTTCTTGATTGAATTGTGATGTTTTTGTGAAATACTTACGGATACTCTCTAATGAGATTGTTTTTTAGAATTTTGGATGTTTTTTGTTTTGGAGGAAAGTGAAAATCATTTTATGATTTAAAAATGAAATGTTTTAATGGTTGTTCGGTTTTCTTGAATAAAAATTGGTTGGATTTTTTTTCAATAAATATAGTGTTTTATTGAAAAATTTCAAATAATTTGGTGGAATGGTATTTGGAATTAATAGTTAGTCATGAATTGAATGGGATGGATAATGGTCGTGAAGTGCCTCTATCAAAGTGAAACGTTGTGGACATGATTTTCCACCTTAACTGATAACACCACGCTTTATTGTGTGTATTTATTTTTGTGTGACATAATATGTGATATGGAAAATGGATTTTGGAAATGGGATGAATGACTTTTTGGGTTCATTTCCTTGGAAGTGGATTTTTATTTGAAAAATCATTTAGTATGAAAACAAGTTTACTTATAAATTATTTTTAATTAATATAATATATTTATCTATTTTATATAAATGTGCTGACATTTCCTATTCTAGTGGAGTGAGTAGGGAAGAAATTTGGGGAATGACAGTGGGTTTTTATACTCACCTATTACTTGGGAACTTTGGTGTGTTTGAAGATATTTTTTTATTGGTTCATCATGATACAATCGGAATGACATGAGGATTTGGAGATAAAAGAATTTGGGATCTATGGAGTTTATGTCATGATGTCATTGAGCATTGTTGGTCTTATCTTCCTATTTGTTACTCTTACATGATATATGGTTTTATTTTTGTTTTATTATTAGTTTGTTTTTAAATGATGTTTTATTACATTTTATTGAACAATCATATTGTAGATTTTTGGTTGAGATTATGTGTTCAATTATCTATCATAGTGAAAATAATCCCTTGTTTATTAATGAAAACCATGGAATTTATTGATAGACATTGGCATCTTTGGGATTTCACCTATGTCATATTAGTAATTTGTCTTTGTTTAAATCCAATGAGGAAGGGTTGGATGTTACCAGATATAAGGGTATTGAATTTGTGGTGGTATGTAGATATTCATTTAATGTCATGTGGTCAAGAAGAAGGATCAATGATTATAATCAATGTAAAGACCTGTAAATTTCAAGGAAATTTTTTTCTTAATTTTATTTGGAATTTTACAAGAACGTAGTTTCTAACGGAACCTGATTCCGAGGCCCGGTGTGCCCGGAATCATTTTCAGAAGTTGGCACAAGTACGTTCAGTGAACAAACAAGAGGGTTTTTCTAACTATTGAACCGGTGCTCGGAATCTAATTCCGAGGGCACCGATGGAATTGCATCGCTGATATTTGCTTAGAAATGCCTCTTCCAGAGTTGTGTTTTCTCAAGTGTGGTTTTTAATTTTTGGGGTTTATGTTAAGAAATAAAATAATGTGGTACGACAAACTTTATTTTATTTCACTTAATTCGCTTAAAGCCACTTAATACTGCTTAAGCTGAGTTGAAGCTGATAGGGTGGAACCCAAAATATCCTACCCTCTTGGTAGGATATTTGTGAGGTGGGGACCGCACGAGCCCCACCGTTTCTTTTCCGCTAAGTAACGCACCCGCAAAAACCTTTTTTTAATGAAAGTCAACTGGGGTGTTTTCTTAAAAAATTAAACGCTCCTATTTAATTGGAAAGTTTATTCATTGAAATTAATTCTGTGAATTAATTTGTTCGTTTCATGACATTTTTCAAACCGTTGGCATATAAATAAATTAAGTCCAACACACCTTTCTTCTGGGATGCGATTTGTTGAGAGGATTTGGAGATTCTGTGCCTTCAACCTCCTTCTCGATGAATTTGAAGAACACGAAGAACGCCGGCCTCCGACGAAGTGTGACGAAGAACGCCCGACCCCCAGAGATCGACGTGACGCTGACGCTTCTTCCGTGACGTTATTTCGCCGCGACAAATCTTCGATCAACTTCATGAGGTAGGAGATTTCAAATCTTTTAAATCTTGGTGGATTATAACAACACCATGGATTTAATTGTTATAATTAAATATGTATGTTCTTGATCCTCGGAGATCATCGACGCGACACCTTTCCGCGACGATGCAATGCCCTTCCGCGACGCTACGATCCTCTTCTTCCGCGACGGTAAATTCCGCGAAGAACTCTCGTTCGACGGTGACGGCGAGGTAGGGATTTTTATTTGAAAAATAATATTTTATTCTCATTGTTGTTTCCATCTAAAACAAACAGCCCGGGATCAATGTGCAATTTTAATTTATTAAAATTGTATCTTGTTATCTTTTCATGTGTTCATCATTATTTCCCGATTGTTATCACCTAACGCAGAGGGTGCGGGCCAAACAAACACGGCCCGACAACCCACTGCAGTTCTACGTTGACGTGCGAAACGGCGGACGACGAAAAAATGGGCCGCAGAGACGATTTGTTGATTCCGCAGTGAAGAACGGGACCTGGGAGGAGCTACGGCGCAGACAGAAATGGAATCAGACCACCAGAGCAACTCTGTTGGCCCGCGGATTCCACCGTCGGCGCGGGATGCCGGCGGCGCCCCGGCGCGCTGCCGGATGGAGCCATCGCGGCTTAAGCCATGTCTGCGGTGGGCGACCGGACCCGCGACCACATGGGTCTGGTGAGACACGGGACGTGGCTCTGCCACGTCCTCTTACCAAGCGCGGCCCCACGTGGGGCCGCGACTCCTCTTCCCACGGGGGCTGCACGCCCCGCGACTCCCCTTGCTCAGCCGCTCGGCCGAGCCAAGCCGAGCCGAGCCGACCCGCCGGCCGGGTCGCGCCTAGGCCAGGCCGGTTCGCACCAAACTGGGTCAGACCTGGACCCGGGTCGGGCCGACCCCATGGGGGTGGGCCGAGTCGGTCCGGGCCCAGACCCCCCCGTTTCCGAACCTTTTCGGTCTTTTGCTCATAACATGAGCTACGGGCCTCTGAACTATGGGCAGTCAGCGGCGACACGATCCTTCAATTGAGACGGTCGTTTTGGTATATCACACTCAAGGTTTCGGAATACTTTGGGTACGGTCGGGTTGGTGTGTACAAAAAACCAACCGGGCCCTTGGAGCAGAAACACTCATATCTTGAGCTTCGAATGTCCGATTGACGTGCTGTGGACCTTGTTGTTTTACTCTAAGTGAGACGGATCTTTTGGCTTACTCCGCCTGAGATTTGGACGCAGGTAGAGTATGGTCGGGTTGGTTTTGACTTAAAACCAACCAGGACCCTGGGATGTAAAAGCCAATAACTCTCAGACCGAGCTTCCGATTGATTTGCCATCTGCGACATTGAGTTCCTGTTTACGATACGGAACTTTTGCATAAATCAAATATGGACTATGTTTCAGTTGATGTATCAGACTCTCGGCTCGTGGAACGGACCCTCCGAACGAGCTTGCTGTGGGCGGGAACCCTAGAGCTGGCTGCGACTGCTACCGTGATGACGATGACTGTACAGAGATCCTTAGTGGATTCGACTGCGACGATGATGAAAACAGTATGGGAATCCTCCGTGTTTTCAGCAGTGACCACTACGGTACATCTTGGGATACGTCAACATTGGAATACATGTTAGTTGATGCATCGACCTCTTAGCTCGTGGAGTGGACCCTCCTAGAATGAGCATGCTGTGGGCGAAAACCCTAGAGCCGGTTGAGACTTGACGATGGATGATCGAACGACTCTGTGTGTCACTGATTGCCCAGTGGGGAGCGCTTGGTTGTAGCGGCAGACCCACAGTGGAGGAGCGCTTGGTTGTAGCTGCTGACCCGCGGTACTCAACAGAAGGAGTACCTCTGGAGGCTATGAGGGGGAGCGGTTGGTTGTAGCGGCAGACCCACGACAGAGGAGTGCTTGGTTGTAGCAACACGGGGGATCTCTTGATTGTAGCGTCAGACCCACGACGGAGGAGAACTTGGTTGTAGCGGCTGACCCATGGTACTCAACAGAAGGAGTGCCTCTAGGGGATATGAGGGGGAGCGCTTGGTTGTAGCGGTAGACCCATGGTGGGAAGCGCTTGGTTGTAGCAGCAGGCCCATAGTACTCGATAGGTGGAGTACTACAGCAGTCCAAGGTAAGAGGGAAGCTCTTGGTTGTAGCGGCATAACCACTGTACTTGATGGAGAAGGAGTTTCCCAATTGCTATGGGTTCAACTTCATGATCAATCCTGTGTGGGTCATTGCGGGGGTTAGTACTTATCGATCCTTTGTGGGTACGATGGCCTAGATGGATTAGTGATCATCTCTATCGCCATTCGAAAAAGTATACATGTGTGAGCTGAAACCCTGTTTTCTTTCCTAGGTGGATTGTGTTGTGCCATCCTGTGTGGATTTACATTTTTCTTTCCTTTTTGGATTGTGTTGTGCTATCCTATGTGGATTTACGTTTTGCATTCCTGTGTGGAATGGGTTGTACTTGAGCTCAGATGTTGGAGCCGAGTGAGAATTGATGACTTAGATATATGTATGGGCATATACCTAAGCCGTGTCGGATGTTACTTCGTGATTGTATCTTTCCTTTGTGGATAATCCTTTGTGGATTCTGGAAGACCTTCGGGGGTCTCGGGGTCCCTACTGAGTAGCCTATCCTCACCCCTGCACGGGTATGCCCGCACTATGTTGTGTTGGTTGCAGACGACGAACATCGCTGATCGTGGTGGAGGCTTGCGGAGTAGGATGGTACCTGGAGGTGGACTACTGGGCGGGACTTACTCGGAGCGGTCGGCTGGACCCGAGGAGTAGTGGAGGATATCTGTACCCACCAATCAGGTGGGATTCCTAGTGGACAGCTCGACGTCACGGAATTACTTATCAGTTGTTGTTTTCCCTTTCCAGTTTTACTTTACTTTCAGTTTGGGTTTGTATTCTGGCCCACTAACTTTCCGCACTTACTGTTGTACCAGTTTTTACATAGTGTTTACTTCTTCCTGCTTACTCTGTGGCGTTGGTTGCTTACTTTACAAAGGCAATGCCTTCCCTTTACAGGGATTTACGCCTTGGTTCTAGTCGCCAGCCCCTGGCCTATGGAAGGTGGGCATGGGGTAGTCACGGAACTGGACCCGAGGACGGGTCATGACAAATTGGTATCAGAGGAGTTCGGTTCTACCGTAGACACTGATCTTTCTACTATGTGAAGCAATAGTATTGAGCGTATTGAGTGTATTTATCAGTCCAGGGAGTCCAGTGTTGGTGCGGTGGCTGACGTATCCATACACCAGGACCCTGACTTCTGATTTCCGACTAAATGCACGAAAACATTGATTGAATGTGTGTTTCAAGTTTTCATTGTGATTACTTATGTCAGCCCACCAGGAATACTGTTCTGACCGTGGCACACTTGTTTCTTTTCAGGATGTCCCCACAAAGGCATCCATCTAGGTTTCCAAGAGTTGAGCGTGACGACAGCCCGCCGAGCGACGAGGCCTCGGTACAGGGCCCTTTGACCGCAGAGGCACCAGCGGTACCACTACCCGCCGAGCCACCGATGCTTCCAGCCCCAACCGCTGACGATGCACGTCGCCTTAGTACACTACATGAGTTCCAGCGCCAGCGACCTCCCAGTTCCCGCGGGGAGATGGACCCCCAGGCAGCCGAGGACTGGCTGGAGGTGGTTGTACAGGTTTTCCGGTTAGTGAGGACACCAGCAGTCCTTATGGTGGTCCTTGCAGCGAGCCTCTTGCATGCGGTAGTAGGCAGATGGTGGATCTTGATGCTCAAGGTGCACGACGAGGCATCACTCCATTGGACGGACATTGAGAGCCTTTTTTTCTCAGAGTTCATCCAATCCACCCTCTAAGTGGTGCACATCCAGGAGCTACTACAGCTGCGACAGGGCAGCATGACAGTATCCCAGTAAACGGTGAGGTTTACCGGTCTCTCGCGCTATTCCAAGGAATTGGTATGGGACCCATTCTTTAGGGCCCGAACCTTCGAGCAGGGGATCAGGCGAGAGATCAGAGCATCAGTTGTTTCTCACAGCATTCTGACTAGATAAAAGTGTTGGAGCGAGCCCTCTTAGTGGAGAGTTTCCTTGCTGAGCAGTCTCCAGCAAGAGGACCCACCACTAGCCGGCATGCGGCAGAGTCTTCTGCAGCGGGTAGTAGACAGATGACGCAGGGGTCCAAGAGGACTAGACCTACCGGTGGTCGACCGTGTGACACATGATCGATTGTGCGAGGCACCTGGGGTGGACAATGACTTACCATGAGCGGACAGTGTTACTCCTGCGGCAGGGTTGGTCACATGGATCGTGACTATCCGACCCACCATACGGATGTCCAAAAAAAGAACGAAGGACCTCCCAGGTAGAGGCAGAGGTTTGATCGAGGCGGATCGCATAGAGCAAGAGACTGTGGCAGGGGAGCTGGCCATGCAGCTGGAGGTGGACGACGCTTTGAGGTGTTGCCACCACCACCACCAGGAGGTCCACCATGACCACAGGGAGCTGGTGGACATGGGAGAGCTCAGCTTCAGCCAGGTGAGGCCTACAATCGTGGAGCTCTGGGAGCAGATGAATAGGAGCGGGACTAGCTCCAGACCTGGAGACTTTTGTTTATGTTTCTTCTAGCGTTGTTGATGTTTGTTGTAGATTTTTTGTGTCTTTGTACTTTGAGCTGCAGTAATAATGGACACTTTTTTTGTGGCATTTACATTCCTATCCTCTCTTTTAGTTGTTACTAAGAGGTTCCGGTTTAAAAACAGTTGACTTTACCCTCACTTTGAGATACCTACTGGAGGAGACCCAGTGACCACACACTGATGCCGACAGTGTGACTCAAACCTTGGAGGTGATAGTAATGGTTGGATCTCTTGGTAGTATCGTCGAGGCCTTACGGAGTCATCCTTCGTATGGAATAGTATCATCCATGTTAGGATTGACTGTATTAGGAGAAAAACATGGTTCATCCAGGGGATGAGACCGGATTTCTCCTATCGGCAAAGGAGAAATCTCACCAGCTCTTAAAGGACCAGAGAAGGTCCAGGTCATCTAGGAGCGGATGTGGACAGCTCAGAGCTGGCATAAGTCTTATGCTGACAGGAGGTGGAGGCCACTAGAGTTCGAGGATGGCGACCACGTCTTCTTTTGGGTCTCACCTCGACGTGGTTAACGGAGATTTGGACAAGGCGGCAAGTTGTCTCCACGCTTCATCGGACCATTCCAGGTCCTCAGTAGGATCGGCGAGTTGGCTTATCGCCTGGCTCTACCACCTCAGTTGCACCGGGTGCATGACGTCTTCCACGTATCTCAGACGAGGAGATACGTGCACGACCCGATGCATATCATTGACCATGGGGAGCTAGACGTTGATGATGGGATGCCATTTGCAGTGGTCCCGGTGGAGATCGAGTATCGACAGGAGCGGGTCCTACGTGGACGATCGATTCCTCTAGTGCGCATCAGATGGCAGCACGAGAACCTCTAGGAGAGCACTTGGGAGCGGGAGGCTCAGATGCGTGCTCAGTACCCACATTTGTTTCCCTATATTATGATGTATCATTACGGGGACGTAAAGCCCTGTGGTGGGAGTGTTGTAAAGGCCCGTAAATTTCAAGGGAATTTTTTTCTTAATTTTCATTGGAATTTTACAAGAACGCAGTTTCTGACGGAACCTGATTCTGAGGCCCGGTGTGCCCGGAATCATTTTCAAGAGTTGGCTCGGGTACATTCAGGGAACAAACGAGCGGGTTTTTCTAACTTTTGAACTGGTGCTCGGAATCGAATTCTGAGGGCACCGATGGAATCACAGCGCCAGTATTTGCTTAGAAACGCCTCTTCTGGAGTTGCGTTTTCTCGAGTGTGGTTTTAATTTTTGGGCTTTAAGTTAAGAAATAAAATAATGTGGTACGACAAACTTTATTTTATTTCACTTAAGCCGCTTAAAGCCACTTAAATATTCTTAGGCTGAGTTGAAGCAGATAGGGTGGAACCCAAAATATCATACCCTCTTGGTAGGATATTTGTGAGGTGGGGCCCGGATGAGCCCCACCGTTTCTTTTCCGCTAAGTAACACACCCGCGAAAACCTTTTTTTAATTAAAGTCAACTGGGGCGTTTTCTTAAACAATTAAACACTCCTATTTAATTGGGCAGTTTATTCGTTGAAATTAATTCTGTGAATTAATTTTTTCGTTTCATAACCTATTTCAAACCGTTGTCATATTAATAAAATAAGACCAATACACCTTTCTTCTGGGATGCGATTTGTTGAGAGGATTTGGAGATTATGTCCATTCAACCTCTTTCGTGAAGAACACGAAGAATTAGAAAGAACGTGAAGAACGCCGGCCTCCGACGAAGGGCGACGAAGAACGCCCGACCCCCGGTGATCGACGCGACGCTGACGCTTCTTCCGCGACGTTCTTTCCCTGCGACAAATCTTCGATCAACTGCTTCTGGTAGGAGATTTCAAATATTTTAAATCAATGTGGATTATAACAACAACATGGATTTAATTGTTATAATTAAATCTGTATGTTATTGGTCCTCAGAGTTCATTGACGCGACGCCTTTCAGCGACGACGCAATGCCCTTCCGCGACTCGACGATCCTCTTCTTCCGCGACGGTAAATTCCACGAAGAACTCTCATTCGACAGCGACGGCGAGGTAGGGATTTTTATTTGAAAAATAATATTTTATTCCCATAGTTTTTTCCTTCTAAAATAATGATCCCAGGATCAAAGTGAAATTTTAATTTATTAAAATTGTATCTTGTTATGTTTTCATGTGTTGATCATTATTTCCCGATTGTTATCAGCTAACGCGGAGGGTGCGGGCCAAACAAACACGGCCCGACAACCCTCCGCTGTTTTTTGTTGATTTGCGAAATGGCAGATGACGAAAAAACGGGCCGCATAGACGATTTGTTGATTCCGCAATCAAGAACGGGACCTGGGAGGTGCTACGGCGCAGACGGAAAAGGAATCGGACCACCGGAGCAACACCGGTGGCCCGCAGAATCCATCGGCGGCGCACGACACCGTCGGCCGGAGGCAGCGACCGACCAGACCCCCAACCGCGCGGGTCCGGAGAGACACAGTACGCGGCTCTGCCACGTCCTCTGACCAAACGCAGCCCCACGCGGGGCCGTGGCTCCTCTTCCCGCGGGGGCTGCACACCCCACGGCTCCCCTTGCTTGCCCGCTCGGCCGAGCCGAGCCGAGCCGACCCGCCGGCCGGGTTGCGCCAAACCGGGTCAGACCTAGACCCCGGTCGGGTCGACCCAGTTCTGATCGACCCTGGGGGGGGGGGGGGGGGGGTTGGTCCGGGTCGGTCCGGGCCCAGACCCCCCGTTTCCGGACCTTTTCGGTCTTTTGCTCATAACATGAGCTATGGGCCTCCGAACGACACGCCGTTAGCAGCGATACGATCCTTGGATCGAGGCGGTCTTTTCGGTATATCACACTCAAGGTTTCAGCATACATTGGGTTCGGCCGGGTTGGTTCGTACACGATACCAACCGGGCCCTCGGAGTGAAAACGCTCATATCTTGAGCTTTGGACGACCGATTGACGTGTCGTCAACTTTGTTGTTTTCCTCTAAGTGAGACAAATCTTTTTGCTTACTCCGCCCGAGGTTTGGACTCATGTAGAGTATGGTCGGGTTGGTTTTGAATTAAAAACCAACCGGGCCCTTGGGACATAAAAGCCAATAACTCTCAGATCGGGCGTCCGATTGACGCGCCGTCTGTGGCGTTGAGTTCCTATTGACGATACAGAATATTTGGATACATCAACTCTGGACTATGTGTCAGTTGATGTATCAGATTCTCAGCTCGTGGAGCGGACCCTCCGAACGAGATTTCTGTGCATGGGAACCCTAGAGCTAGCTGCGACTGCTACCGTGATGATGATGACTGTACAAAGATCCTCAGTGGATTCGACTGCAACGATGATGAAAACAATACGAGAATCCTCCATGTTTTCGGTAGTGACCACTACGGTACATCTTGGGATACGTCAACTCTGGACTACATGTCAGTTGATGCATCGAACTCTTAGCTCGTGGAACGGACCCTCACGGGACGAGCATGCTGTGGGCGGAAACCCTAGAGCCGGTTGAGAATTGACGACAGTTGATCGAACGACTCGGTGTGTAACGGATAACCCAGTGGGGAGTGCTTGGTTGTAGCGGCAGACCCACGGCGGAGGAGCACTTGGTTGTAGCAGTAGACCTCTGGTACTCAACAGAAGGAGTACCTCTGGAGGCTATGAGGGGGAGCACTTGGTTGTAGCGGCAGACCCACGACAGAGGAGCGCTTGGTTGTAGCGGCTGACCTGTGGTACTCAACAGAATGAGTACCTCTAAGGGATATGAGAGGGAGTGCTTGGTTGTAGCGGCAGACCCATGGTGGGAAGCGCTTGGTTGTAGCAGCAGCCCCACAGTACTCGATAGGTGGAGTACTAAAGTAGTCCAAGGTAAGAGGGAAGCGCTTGGTTGTAGCGGCATAACCACTGTACTTGATTGAGAAGGTGTTTCCCAATAGCTATGGGTTCAACTTCATGATCGATCTTGTGTGGGTCATTGCGGGGGTTAGTACCTATCGATCCTTTGTGGGTCCGACGGCTTAGATGGATCAGTGATCATCTCTATCGTCATTCGAAGAATTATACTTGTGTGAGCTGAAACACTGTTTGCTTTCCTTTGTGGATTGTGTTGTGCCATCCTGTGTGGATTTACGTTTTTCATTCCTTTGTTGATTGTGTTCTGCTATCCTGTGTGGATTTACGTTTTTCTTTCCTGTGTGGACTGGGATGTACTTGAGCTCGGATATTGGAGCCGAGTGACAATTGAGGACTTAGGTATATGTATGGGCATATACCTAAGCCGTGTCGGAAGATACTTCATGATTGTATCTTTCCATTGTGGATTATCGTTTGTTGATTCTGGGAGACCTTCGGGGGTCTCGGGGTCCCTACTGAGTAGTTTATACTCACCCCTACATGGGCTATTCCCGCACTACGTTGTGTTGGTTGCAGACGACGGACAACGCTGATCGTGGTGGAGGCTTGCGGAGCAGGACGGTACCTGGAGGTGGACCACTGTGCGGGACGTACTCGGAGCGGTAGGCTGGACCCGAGGAGTAGTGGAGGCTATCTGCAGCCACCCTTCAGGTGGGATTCCCAGTGGACAGCTCGACGTCGCGGCTTTACATTTCAGTTGATGTTTTCCCTATCCAGCTTTACTTTACTTTCAGTTTGGGTTTGTATTCTGGCCCACTTACTTTGCGCACTTACTGTTGTACCAGTTTTTACATAGTTTTTATTTCTTCCTACTTACTATGTGGTGTTGGTTGTTTACTTTACAAAGGCAATGCCTTCCCTTTACCGGGATTTACTCCTTGGTGCTAGTCACCAGCCCCTGTCCTATTGAAGGCGGGCTTGGGGTATTCACGGCACGGGCCCCGAGGACGGGTCTTGACAAATTAGTATCAGAGGAGTTTGGTTCTACCACAGAATCTGATCTTTCTACTATGTGAAGCAATAGTGTTGAGCGTATTGAGTGTGGTTATCTGTCCAGGGAGTCCAGTGTTGGTGCGGCGGCAGACGTATCCGTACACCAGGACCCTGACTTCTGATTTCTGACTTAATGCACGAAATCATTGATTTCATGTGTGTTTCATGTTTTCATTGTGATTACTTATGTCAGATCACCAGGTATACTGTACTGACCGTGGCACACCTGTTTCTTTTAAGGATGGCCCCATGAAGGCATCCAGCTAGGGTTCCGAGAGTTGAGCGTCTCGACAGCCTGTCGAGCAATGAGGCCTCGGTACAGGGCCCTTTGACAGTAGAGGCACCGGCGGTACCACTACCCGCCGAGCCACCGATGCTTCCAGCCCCGACCGCTGACGATGCACGTCGCCTTAGTGAACTGCATGAGTTCCAGCACCAGCAACCGCCCAGGTTCCGTGGGGAGACGGACCCCCAGGCAACCGAGGACTGGCTGGAGGCGGTTGTACGAGTTTTCTGGTTAGTGAGGACACTAGCAGACCTTATAGTTGTCCTTGCAGCGAGCCTCCTGCATGCGAAAGCAGGAAGATGGTGGAGCTTGATGCTCCAGGTGCACAACGAGGCATCACTCCTTTGGATGGAATTTGAGAGCCATTTTCGCTCAGAGTTCGTCCCAACCACCCTCCGAGCGGTACACATCCAGGAGCTACTACAGCTGCGGTAGGGCAGCATGACAGTAGCCTAGTACGCGGCGAGGTTTACCGATCTCTCGCGCTATTCCACGGACATGGTATGCGACCCACTCTTCAGGGCCCGAACCTTTGAGCAGGGCTCAGGCGAGAGATCAGACCTTCAGTTGTTTCTCATAGAATTCCGACACAGACAGGAGTGTTGGAGCGAGCCCTCTTAATGTAGAGTTTCTTTGTTGAGTAGTCTCCAGCAACAGGACCCACCACTAGCCTGCATGCGGCAGAGTCTTCTGCAGCGGGCAGTAGACAGATGACGCAGGGGTCCAAGAGGACTAGACCTACCGGTGGTCGGCCGCGTGACATATGATCGATTGTGCGAGGCACCCGGGGTGGACAACGACTTACCATGAGCGGACAGTGTTACTCCTGCGGCAGGGTTGGTGACATGGCTCGTGACTATCCGAGCCGCCAAAAGGATGACTAGCAGATGAACGAAGGACCTCCCAGGCAGAGGCAGAGGTTCGATCGAGGTGGATCGCATGGAGCAGGAGACCGTGGAATGGGAGCTGGCCATGCACATGGAGGTGGAAGACGCTTCGAGGTGTTGCCGCCACCACCACCAGGTGGTCCACCACGACCACAGGGAGCTGGTGTACATGGGAGAGCTCAGCTTCTGGCAGCTGAGGCCTACGATCGTGGAGCTCCGGGAGCAGATGAACTGGAGCGGGACTAGCTCCAGACCTGGAGACTTTTGTTTATATTTCTTCTAGCGTGGTTGATGTTTGTTGTAGATGTTTTGTGCCTTTGTACTTTGAGTTGCAGTAATAAAAGTCACTTTTCCTATGGCGTTTACCTTCCTGTCCTCTCTTTTAGTTGTTACTAAGAGGTTCCAGTTTAAAAACCTTTGACTTGACCCTCACTTTGAGATACCTACGGGAGGAGACCCAGTGACCACACAATGATTCCGACAGTGTTACTCAACCCTTGGAGGCGAGAGTAACGGTTGGATCTCTTGGTAGTAGCATCGAGGCCTTACGACGTCATCCTTGGTATGGAATAATATCATCAATGTTAGGATTGCCTGTATTAGGAGAAGAACATGGTTCATCCAGGGGATGAGATCAGATTTCTATTATCGGCAAAGAGGAAATATCAGCAGCTCTTGAAGGACCAGAGAAGGTCCAGGTCATCCATGAGCGGATGAGGATAGCTCAGAGCTGGAAGAAGTCTTATGCTGACAGGAGGCGGAGGCCACTAGAGTTCGATGATGGAGACCACGTCTTCTTGCGGGTCTCACCTCGACGTTGTTAACGGAGATTTGGCTGAGGCGGCAAGTTGTTTCCACGCTTCATCAGACCATTCCAGGTCCTTAGCAGGATCGGCGAGGTGGCTTATCACCTGGCTCTACCACCTCAGTTGCACCGGGTGCACGATGTCTTCCACATATCTCAGCTGAGGAGATACGTGAACAACCCGATGTATATCATTGAACATGTGGAGCTAGACGTTGATGATGGGGCGATTTTTGCGAAGGTCCCGGTGGATATCGAGGATCGACAGGAGCGGGTCCTACGTGGACGGTTGATTCCTCTAGTGCGCATCAGATGGCAGCACGAGAACCACCAGGAGAGTACTTGGGAGCGGGAGGCTGAGATGCATGCTCGGTACCCACATTTGTTTCCCTAGCATATGATGTATCATTACGGGGACGTAAAGCCCTGTGGTGGTAATGATATAAAGACCCGTAAATTTCAACGAAATTTTTCTCTTAATTTTCATTGGAATTTTACAAGAATGTAGTTTCTGATGGCACATGATTCTGAGGCCCGGTGTGCCCGGAATCATTTTCAGAAGTTGGCTCGGGTACGTTCAGTGAACAAATGAGCGGGTTTTTCTAACTTTTGAACTGGTGCTCGGAATCAAATTCTGAGAGCACTGATCGAATCACAGTGCCAGTATTTGCCAAGAAACGCCTCTTCCGAAGTTGTGTTTTCTCGAGTGTGGTTTTTAATTTTTGGGCTTTAAGTTAAGAAATAAAATAATGTGGTACGAAAAAACATTATTTTATTTCACTTAAGCCGCATAAGCCACTTAAAGCTGCTTAAGCTGAGTTGAAGCGGATAGGGTGGAACCAAAAATATCATACCCTCTTGGTATGATATTTGTGAGGTGGGGCCCGCACAAGCCCCACCATTTCTTTTCCGCTAAGTAACGCACCTGCGAAAACCTTTTTTTAATGAACGTCAACTGGGGATTTTTCTTAATCAATTAATCTCCCCTATTTAATTGGGCAGTTTATTGGTTGAAATTAATTCTATGGCCTAATTTGTTCGTTTCATAACCTATTTCAAACCGTTGGCATATTAATAAAATAAGACCAACACACCTTTCTTCTGGGATGTGATTTGTTGAGAGGATTTGGAGATTCTGTGCCTTCATCCTCCTTCACGAATAACGCGAAGAACGCGAAGAACGCGAAGAACGCGAAGAACGCCGGCCTCCGACAAAGGGCGACGAAGAACACCCGACCCCCGGAGATCGACGCGAGACCGACGCTTCTTCTGCGACGTTCTTTCCCTATGACAAATCTTCGATCAACTGCTTCAGGTAGGAGATTTCAAATATTTTAAATCTTTGTGGATTATAACAACAACATGGATTTAATTGTTATAATTAAATCTGTATGTTCTTGGACCTCAGAGTTCGTCGACGCAACGCTCTTCCGCGATGACGCAATGCCCTTCCGCGACGCGACGATCCTCTTCTTCCGCGATGGTAAATTCCGCGAAGAACTCTCGTTCGAAGGCGACCGCGAGGTAGGGATTTTTATTTGAAAAATAATATTTTATTCCCTTAGTTTTTTCCTTCTAAAAAAAGATCCCAGGATCAATCTGAAATGTTAATTTAATAAAATTGTATCTTGTTATGTTTTCATGTGTTGATCATTATTTCCTGATTGTTATCACCTAACGCGGAGGGTGTGGGCCAACAAACACGACCAGACAACCCTCCGCAGTTCTTAGTTGATTTTTGAAATGGAGGATGATGACAAAATGGTCCGC
The DNA here is from genome assembly GCA_963277665.1 of Viscum album. Lineage (NCBI taxonomy): Eukaryota > Viridiplantae > Streptophyta > Magnoliopsida > Santalales > Viscaceae > Viscum > Viscum album. Next base: position 882,709,145 of record OY728132.1, read on the forward strand.
AGAGACGATTTGTTGATTCCGCAGTGAAGAACGAGACCTGGGAGGAGCTACGGCGCCGACCGAAATGGAATCGGACCACCAGAGCAACACCGGTGGCCCGCAGAATCCAGCTGCGGCGCGCGGCGCTGGTAGCCGGAGGCAGTGGCCGACTAGACCCGCAACCGCGTGGGTCCGGCGAGACACGGGACGCGGCTCTGCCGCGTCCGCTGACCAAACGCGGCCCCACACGGGGCCGCAGCTCCTCTTCCCGCGGGGGCTGCACGCCTCACGGCTCCCCTTACTCAGCCACTCGGCCGAGCCGAGCCGAGCCGACCTGCCGGACGGGTCGCGCCCAGGCCGGGCCGGGTCGCACCAAACCGGGTCGGACCCAGACCCGGGTCGTGTCGACCCGGTTCGGGTCGACCCTGGGGGGGGGGGTGGTAGGGCCGGGTCGGTCCGGGCCAAGACCCCCCGTTTCCGGACCTTTTAGGTATTTTTCTCATAACTTGAGCTACGGGCCTCCGAACGACACGCCATCATCGGCAATATGATCCTTGGATCGTGACAGTCGTTTCGGTATATCACACTCAAGGTTTTGGAATACTTTGGGTTCGGCCAGGTTGGTTCGTACACAAAACCAACCGGGCCCTCGGAGCAAAAACGCTCATATCTTGAGCTTCAGACGTCCGATTGACGTGTCGTCGACTTTGTTGTTTTCCTATAAGTTAGCCGGATCTTATGGCTTACTCTGCCCGAGGATTGAACGCAGGTAGAGTACGGTCGTGTTGGTTTTGACTTAAAAACCAACCGGTCCCCTGGGACGAAAAAGGCAGTAACTCTCAGACCGGGCGTCCGATTGACGCGCCGTCTACGGCGTTGAGTTTCTATTGACGATACAGAACTTTTCGACACATCAACTCTGGACAATGTGTCAGTTGATGTATCGGCTTCTTGGATCGTGGAGCGGACCCTCCGAATGAGCTTGATGTATGCGGGAACCCTAGAGCTGGGTGTGACTGCTACCATGACGACGATGACTGTACAGAGATCCTCAGTGGATTCGACTGCGACGATGATGAAAACAGTACGAGAATCCTCCGTGTTTTCAGTAGTGACCACTACGGTACATCTTGGGATACATCAACTCCGAACTACATTTCAGTTGATGCATCGACCTCTTAGCTCGTGGAGTGGACCCTCACGGAATGATCATGCTGTGGGCGGAAACCCTAGAGCCGGTTGAGTCTTGACGACGGCTGATCGAACGACTCGGTGTGTTACGGATAGCCTAGTGGGGAGAGATTGGTTGTAGCGGCAGACCCACGGTGGAGGAGTGCTTGATTGTAGCAGCAGACCCACGGTACTCAACAGAAGGAGTACCTCTGGAGGCTATGAGGGGGAGCACTTGGTTGTAGCGGCAGACCCACGACAGAGGAGCACTTGGTTGTAGCAGCACGAGGGAGCGCTTGGTTGTAGCGGCAGACCCACGACAGAGGAGCGCTTGGTTGTAGCGGCTGGCCCGTGGTACTCAACAGAAGGAGTACCTCTTGGGGCTTTGAGGGGGAGCGCTTGGTTGTAGTGGCAGACCCATGGTGGGAAGCGCTTGGTTGTAGCAGCAGACCCACAATACTCGATAGGTGGAGTACTACAGCAGTCCAAGGAAAGAGGGAAGCGCTTGGTTGTAGCGGCATAACCACTATACTTGATGGAGAAGGTGTTTCCCAATAGCTATGGGTTCAACTTCATGATCGATCCTATGTGGGTCATTGCGGGGGTTAGTACCTATCGATCCTTTGTGGGTCCGACGGCTTAGATGGATTAGGGATCATCTCTATCGTCATTTGAAGAAGTATACCTGTGTGAGCTGAAACACTGTTTGCATTCCATTATAGATTGTGTTGTACCATCATGTGTGGATTTACATTTTTCATTGCTTTGTGGATTATGTTGTGCTATCCTGTGTGGATTTACTTTTTGCTTTCCTGTGTTTACTGGGTTGTACTTGAGCTCGGATGTTAGAGCCGAGCGAGAATTGAGGACATAGGTATATGTATGGGCATATACTTAAGTCGTGTCGGAAGTTACATCGTGATTGTTTCATTCCTTTGTGGATTATCCTTTGTGGATTCTGGGAGACCTTCGGTGGTCTCGGGGTCCCTACTGAGTAGCTTATACTCACCCCTGCATGGGCTGTGCCCACACTACGTTGTGTTGGTTGCAGACGACGGACATCGCTGATCGTGGTGGAGGCTTGCGGAGCAAGACGGTACCTGGAGGTGGACCACTGTGTGGGACGTACTCGGAGCAGTCGACTGGACCCGAGGAGTAGTGGAGGATATCTGTACCCACCCTTTAGGTGGTATTCCAAGTTGAAATCTCGACGTCGTGGATTTACTTTTCAGTTGATGTTTTCCCTATCCAGTTGTACATTACTTTCAGTTTTGGTTTTTATTCTGGACCACTTACTTTCCGCACTTACTGTTTTACCATTTTTTACTTAGTGTTTATTTCTGCCTGCTTACTCTGTGGTGTTGGTTGTTTACATTACAAAGGAAATGCCTTCCCTTTACCAGGATTTACGCCTTGGTGCTATTCGCCAGACCCTGGCCTATGGAAGGCGGGATTGGGTTAGTCACGGCATCGGCCCTAAGGACGGGTCGTGACAAATTGGTATCAGAGGAGTTCGGTTCTACTGTAGACTCTGATCTTTCTACTATGTGAAGCAATAGTGTTGAGGTTATTGAGTGTGGTTATCAGTCTAGGGAGTCCAGTGTTGGTGCGGCGGCAGACGTATCCGTACACCAGGACCCTAACTTCTGATTTCCGTCTTAATGCATGAAAACATTGATTTCATGTGTGTTTCAATTTTTCTTTGTGATTACTTATGTCAGCTCACCAGGTATACTGTTCTGACTGTGGTGCACCTGTTTCTTTTAAGGATGGCCCCACGAAGGCAGGCAACTAGGGTTCCGGGAGTTGAGCGTGACGACAACCCTCCGAGCGATGAGGTCTCGGTACAGGCCCCTTTAACAGTAGAGGCACCGACGGTACCACTACATGCCGAGCCACCGATGCTTCCAGCCCCGGCCGGTGATGATGCACGTCTCCTTAGTGCACTGCATGAGTTCCAGCTCTAGAGACCGCCTAGGTTCCGTGGGGAGATGGACCCCCAGGCAGCCGAGGGCCGGCTGGAGGCGGTTGTACGAGTTTTACGGTTAGTGAGGACAGTAGCAGACCTTATGGTGGTCCTCGCAGCGAGCCTCCTACATGCGGCAGTAGGAAGAGGTGGAGCTTGATGCTCTGGGTGCACGACGAGGCATCACTATTTTGGACGGACTTTGAGAGCCTTTTCCGCTCAGTGTTCGTCCCAGCCACCCTTCGAGCAGTGCGCATCCAGGAGCTACCACAGCTGTGGTAGGGCATCATGACAGTAGCCCAGTACGCGGAGAGGTTTACCGATCTCTCGCGCTATTCCACGGACATGGTACGCTACCCATTCTTCAGGGCCCAAACCTTTGAACAGGGGCTCAGGCGAGAGATCAGAGCTTTAGTTGTTTCTCACAGCATTCCGACACAAACAGAAATGTGGGAGCGAGCCCTCTTAGTGGAGAGTTTCCTTGCTGAGCAGTGTCCTGCAGCAGGACCCACCACTAGACGGCATGCGGCAGATTCTTCTGCAGCGGGCAGTAGACAGATGACGATGGGGTCCAAGATAACTAGACCTACCGGTGGTTGTCCGCGTGACAAAAGATCATCTGTGAGAGGCACCCGGGGTGGACAACGACTTACCATGAGCGGACAGTGTTACTCCTACGGCGGGCTTGGTCACATGGCTTGTGACTGTCCGACCCGCCATAAGGATGGCCAGCAGATGAACGAAGGACCTCCCAGGCAGAGGCAGAGGTTCGATCGAGGCGGATCGCATGGAGCAGGAGACCGTGGAAGGGGAGCTGGCCATGCAGCTGGAGGTGGAAGACGCTTCAAGGTTTTTCCACCACCACCACCAGGTGGTCCACCACGACCACAGGGAGCTGGTGGGCATGGGAGAGCTCAGCTTCAGGCAGCTGAGGCCTACGATCGTGGAATCCGGGAGCAGATGAACAGGAGCGGGACTAGCTCCAGACCTGTAGACTTTTGTTTATATTGTTTCTAGCATTGTTGATGTTTGTTGTAGATGTTTTGTGCCTTTGTACTTTGAGCTGCAGTAATAAAAGACACTTTTCTTTTGGCGTTTACCTTCCTGTCCTCTCTTTTAGTTGTTACCAAGAGGCTCCGGTTTAAAAACTGTTGACTTGAACCTCACTTTGTGATACCTAATGGAGGAGACCCAGTGACCACACACTGATTCCGACAGTGTGACTCAACCCTTGGAGGCAAGAGTAACGGTTGGATCTCTTGTAAGTAGCGTCGAGGCCTTACGACGTCATCCTTGGTATGGAATAGTATCATCCAAGTCAGGATTGACTGTATTAGGAGAAGAACATGGTTCATCTAGGGGATGAGATAAGATTTCTCTTATCGGCAAAGAGGAAATATCAGCAGCTCTTGAAGGACCAGAGAAGGATCAGGTCATCTAGGAGCGGATGAGGACAGCTTAGAGCCGGCAGAAGTCTTATGCTGACAGGAGGTGGAGGCCACTAGAGTTCGATGATGGTGACCACATCTTCTTGCGGGTCTCACCTCGACTTGGTTAACGGAGATTTGGATGAGGCTGGAAGTTGTGTCCACGCTTCATCGGACCATTCCAGGTCCTCAGCGTGATCCGCGAGGTGGCTTATCGCCTGGCTCTACCACCTCAGTTGCACCGGGTGCACGACATCTTCCACGTATATCAGCTGAGGAGATATGTGCACGACCCGATGCATATCATTGACCATGGAGAGCTAGACATTGAAGATGGGGCGACTTTTGCGGAGGTCTCGGTGGAGATCGAGGATCGACAGGAGCGGGTCCTACGTGGACGGTCGATTCCTCTAGTGCGCATCAGATGGTAGCATAGGAACCTCCAGGAGAGCACTTGGGAGCGGGAGGCTCAGATGCGTGCTTAGTACCCACATTTGTCTCCCTAGCTTATGATGTATCCTTACGGGGATGTAGAGCCCTATGGTGGGAGTGATGTAAAGACCCGTAAATTTCAAGGAAATTTTTTGCTTAATTTTCTTTGTAATTTTACAAGAACGCAGTTTCTAACGGCACCTGATTCCGAGGCCTGTTGTGCCCGGAATCATTTTCAGAAGTTGGCTCTGGTACGTTCAGTGAAAAAACGAGCCGGTTTTTCTAACTTTTGAACCGGTGCTCGGATTCAAATTCCAAGGGCACCGATGGAATCGCAGAGCTGATATTTGCTTAGAAACGCCTCTTCTAGAGTTGTGTTTGCTCGAGTGTGGTTTTTAATTTTTGGGCTTTAAGTTAAGAAATAAAATAATGTGGTATGACAAACTTTATTTTTATTTCACTTAAGCCGCTTAAAGACACTTAAAGCTGCTTAATCTGAGTTGAAGCGGATAGGGTGGAACCCAAAATATCCTACCCTCCTGGTAGGATATTTGTGAGGTGGGGCCCGCACGAGCCCCATCGATTCTTTTCCACTAAGTAACGCACCCGCAAAAACCTTTTTTTAATGAAAGTCAACTGGGGCGTTTTCTTATACAATAAAATGCTCCTATTTAACTGGGCAGTTGTTTTGTTGAAATTAATTTTGTGAATTAATTTGTTCGTTTCTTAACCTATTTCAAACTGTTGGAATATTAATAAAATAAGAACAACACACCTTTCTTCTGGGATGCGATTTGTTGAGAGGATTTGGAGATTCTGTGCCTTCAACCTCCTTCACGAAGAACGCGAAAAACGCGAAGAACACAAAGAACACCGGCATCCGACGAAGGGTGACAAAGAACGCCCGACCCCCGGAGATTGACGCGACGCCGACGCTTCTTCCGCGACGTTCTTTCCCAGCGACAAATCTTCGATCAACTGCTTGAGGTAGGAGATTTCAAATCTTTTAAATCATTGTGGATTATAAAAACAACATGGATTTAGTTGTTATACTTAAATCTGTATGTTCTTGATCATCAGAGTTTGTCGACTTGACGCCTTTTCGCGACGACGCGACACCCTTCCACGACGCGACGATCCTCTTCTTCCGCGACGGTAAATTCCGCGAAGAACTCTCGTTCGACGGTGACGGCGAGGTAGGGATTTTTATTTGAAAAATAATATTTTATTCCCGTAGTTGATTCCTTCTAAAACAAAGATCCCGGGATCAAAGTGCAATTATAATTTACTAAAATTGTATCTTGTTATGTTTTCATGTGTTGATCATTATTTCCCGATTGTTATCACCTAACGCGGAGGGTGCGAGCCAAACGAAAACGGCTCGACAACCCTCCGTAGTTCTTTGTTGATGTGAGAAATGGCGGACGATGACAAAACGGGCCACATAGATGTTTTGTGGATTCCACAGTGAAGAACGGGACCCTGGAGGAGCTACGTCGTAGACAGAAATGGAATAGGACCACCGGAGCAACTCCGGTGGCCCACGGAATCCACCGGGGGCGACGCTGGATGGAGCCGCCGCGGCTGAAGCCGCGGCGGCGGCGACCGAAAAGACCCATGACCGCGCGGGTCCGGCGAGACACGGGATGCGGCTCCGCCGCGTCCGCTGACCAAGCGCGGCCCCACGCGGGGCCTCGACTCCTCTTCCCGCGGGGGTTTCACGCACCGTGGCTCCCCTTGCTCGGCCGCTCGGCCGAGCTTAGTCGAGCCGAGCCGACCCGCCGGCCGGGTCGCGCCAAACCGGGTCAGACCCAGACCCAGGTCGGGTTGACCCAGGGGGGGTTGGGCCTGGTCGGTCCGTCCCCAGAACCCCTGTTTCCGGACCTTTTCGGTCTTTTGCTCACAACTTGAGCTATGAGACTCCGAACGATGCGCCTTAAGTGGAGATACGATCCTTGGATCGTGAAGGCAGTTTCGGTATATCACACCGAAGGTTTCAGAATACTTTGGGTTCGGCCGGGTTGGTTCGTAATCGAAACCAACCGGGCCCTCGGAGTGGGAACGCTCATATCTTGAGCTTTGGACGTCCGATTGACATGACGTCGACTTTTTTGTTTTCCTCTAAGTGGGAAGGATCTTTTTGCTTACTCCGCCCGAGGTTTGGACGCAGGTAGAGTAAGGTCGGGTTAGTTTTGACTTAAAACCCAACCGGGCCCCTGGGACGTAAAAGTCAATAACTCTCAGACCGGGCGTCCGATTGACGCACCTTCTGCGGCGTTGAGTTCCTGTTGACAATACTGAACTTTTGGATACATCAACTCTGGAATATGTGTTAGTTGATGTATCAGCCTCTCGGCTCGTGGAGCGGACCCTCCGAACGAGCTTGTTGTGTGCGGGAACCCTAGAGCTGGCTGCGACTGCTACCGTGACGACGACGACTGTACAGAGATCCTCAGTGGATTCGACTACAACGATGATGAAAACATTACGGGAATCCTCAGTGTTTTTGGCAGTGACCACTACGGTACATCTTAGTATATGTCAACTCCAGACTACATGTCAGTTGATGCATCAACCTCTTAGCTCATGGAGTGGACCCTCCTGGAATGAGCATGTTGTGGGAAGAAACCATAAAGCTGGTTGAGACTTGACGACGGCTGATCGAACGACTCTGTGTGTTACAGATAGCCTAGTGGGGAGCGCTTAGTTGTAGAGGCAGACCCACAGCGGAGGAGCACATGGTTATAGCAGCAGAGCAGTGATACTCAATAGAAGGAGTACCTCTGGAGGCTATGAGGTGGAGCACTTGGTTGTAGCGGAAGACCCACCACGGAGGAGTGCTTGGTTGTAGCAGCATGGGGGAGCGATTGGTTGTAGCGGTAGACCCACGACGGAGGAGCATTTGGTTGTAGCGTCTGACCTGTGGTACTCAGCAGAAGGATTACCTCTAGGGTCTATTAGGGGGAGCGCTTGGTTGTAGCGGCAGACCCATGGTGGGAAGCGCTTGGTTGTTGCAGCAGGCCCACAGTACTCGATAGGCGGAGTACTACAGCTGTCCAAGGTAAGAGGGAAGCACTTGGTTGTAGCGTCATAACCACTGTACTTGATGGAGAAGGAGTTTCCCAATAAGAATGGGTTCAACTTCATGATCGATCTTGTGTGGGTCATTACGGAGGGTTAGTACCTCTCGATCCTTTGTGGGTCCGACAGCTTAGATGGATCAGTGATCATCTCTATCGTCATTCGAAGAAGTATACCTGTGTGAGCTGAAACCCTGTTTGCTTTCCTTTGTGGATTGTGTTGTGCCATCCTGTGTGGATTTATGTTTTTCTTCCCATTGTGGATTGTGTTGTGCTATCCATGTGGATTTACGTTTTTCTTTCATGTGTGGACTGAGTTGTACTTGAACTCAGATGTTGGAGCCGAGCGAGAATTGTTGACTTATGTATATGTATGGGCATATACCTAAGCCGTTTTGGATGTTACTTCATTATTGTATCTTTCCATTGTGGATTATCCTTTGTGGATTCTGGGAGACCTTAGGGGGTCTCGGGGTCCCTACTGAGTAGCTTAAACTCACCCCTGCATGGGCTATGCCCGCACTACATTGTGTTGGTTGCAGACGACGGACAGCGCTGATCATGGTGGAGACTTGCAGAGGAGGACGGTAGCTGGAGGTGGACCACTGGGCGGGACGTACTCGGAGCGGTCGGCTGGACCCGAGGAGTAGTGGAGGCTATTTGTACCTACCCTTCAGGTGGGATTCCTAGTGGATAGCTCGACATTGTGGCTTTACTTTTCAGTTGTTGTTTTCCGTTTCCAGTTGTACTTTACTTTTAGTTTGGGTTTGTATTCTGGTCCACTTACTTTCCGCACTTACTGTTGAACCCGTTTTTACTTAGTGTTTACTTCTGTCTTCTTACTCTGTGGTGTTGGTTGTTTACTTTATGAAGGCAATGCCTTCCCTTTACCGGGATTTACGCCTTGGTACTAGTCGCCAGCCCCTGGCCTATGGAAGGTGGGCTTGGGGTAGTCACGACACGGGCCCCGAGGACGGGTCATGACAATCAACTCTACATTCATGTTAAACTTTTTTTTACTATCCAATTATAGTTTTTTTGTATTTTGAATTAATTTTTGGATTACTGGTTTGTTTATTGGATGATTGAGGATGTGTGGGTTTTCTTTTAACCATTAAAAATGTCATTTCTATTTGTAGAAAACATATTGCTACAAAGGTACATTAACTGGGTGTATTTTATAAAAAAAAATTATAATTTTGATATTATTTATACTCAAGGATAAGGATATGTAGTTGTAGAATATTTTTCTATGATATAATATAATGATGTGACTAATGATTCATGTGAGGAGAGGGATATGATTAATGAATTAATATATATTCATCTTGTATTTGGATAAGTAGAGAGTGAATAATGTTTGTATAAGATGATGATAAACTATTCCTTTGTCTAGGAATTTATGCATTCATAGATTAATGATATTAGGGCTTTGTTTTATAGTCATTATATTGTTAATGATGATGCTATAGATGGTTATTATAGAGGTGTGGATCATAATTGGATGTTTCAATGTTGTATATATTTTCACCAATGTATGCATGATGAGTTCGTTCTTATCTTCCATTGTTAACATGAGGCATTGCTTCTTGGTGATTATATGATTCATTATTCACTAAATAGATTATATTTATGTCCTATGAAAATGGTATTCGTACATGGATATATTGATAATATCATAGTCATCAATGAATTAAGTATGATCATCAGTAACATAGAGGATTGTTATAACAATTTGGTATTCTAAAATTGATATGTGATGATATTTTCCACAAATTTGTAAAATGTTTACCACATATTATTAGTATTTATAATGAAAATTTCATAATTAGGATTGTTTCACTATTTATGGAAATTTATTACTAATTAATAAAATATATTAATGTAGTCATTAGTAATGATTTATTTAGGTAAATTAGTTAAGTTTCATTATTTTCCTTGGATCAACAAATTTCAGCACGATACCAATTTTTATATTAAATATTCAAAGGATTTAATTTTTATTTTCACTCTTTTGTTTATTAGTAAAATATGTTATGCTAATTCATATGGCTAGAATAGTAAAATAATTATATATTAGTGGATACTTTTATTTCATTGGTTAACAAAATTATTGGATCTCAGGAAGACCATTTTAATTTCATAAATATTTGAAATAACAAAAAATACCATTCCTTTATTTGTATTGAACCAATGAGGTACTAACATTTTAAATATATATTATTTTTGGAATATATTTATTAGTTAGCTATTATATAACTTTAATTGGTAGAAGAAACAAAAAAAATATTTTTATGATTTTTGTTCTTATGATAATAAATAATCATTTGTAAAAATTAGTATTTACACTAGTGCAGAAAACATTTTTTACGTCGGTTATTTTTTATTATTTACGTCGGTTTTTAGGCGACGTTAATACGGACGACGTTATAAATAACGTTTTTTACGTCGGTTATTTAAAACCCGACGTAATATCCCTAATATCACGGTGGTTATCACGTCGGTTCATATAATAACCGACGTGATAAATATGCGCGGGGGGGCTTTATCACGTCGGTTATTCCCTAAACCGACGTGATAAAACGCCTGGGATATCGTTTATCACGTCGGTTATGACATAACCGACGTGATAAACCCTTCCCCTGGCCTATTATCACGTCGGTTATTTAAGAAACCGACGTGATAAAAAGGCCTGGGAAACGTTTTAGCACGTCGGTTATCCAATAGCCGACGTGGTAAATCGATTCCCAGGCCTTTTAGCACGTCGGTTATATTAAGAACCGACGTGATAAATGCCCCGGGAACGGTTTATCACGTCGGTTCTAGAAAAACCCGACGTGATAAACCCCTGGCGATTTATTTACCACGTCGGTTATAAAATAACCGACGTGAAAGAATTTTTTTTTTTAAATAATTGCACTGCTCTCACCAAAAAGCAACCAGAAACCAAACAAAAATAACAATGCCAGCCCTCCCCCAAGCCCCAACTGAACCCCACCCTCATCTATACCCACCTAGCAACCTGGCCAGCCCTCCCCCACCACATTGGAGCCCCACCACAACCCTTGGACACCCCCACCCCTTGGACAGCCCCCCCCCCCCCCCCACCCTCATTTACACCCCCACGACCCCTAGTATAGCCTCAGACACCCATTGGAAACCCCTCCCATATCCCTTGGACACCCTCCACCCCTTGGACACCCTCCACCCCTTGGACAGCCCCCCACCCCTTGGACAGCCCCCCACCCTCATTTACACCCCCAAGACCCCTAGTACAGCCTCAAACACCCATTGGACACCCCCCCCCCCCCACACCTTGACATCCCTCCCAGACCCCTTGGACACCCCTCCCATATCCCTTGGACACCCCCCACCCCTTGGACAGCCCCCCACCCTCATTTACACCCAACCGGCCCCTTGGACAGAACTCCCAGACACCTTGGACACCACTCCCATATCCCTTGGACACCCCCACCCCTTGGACACCCCCCACCCCTTGGACATCCCCCCCACCCTCCTTTACACCCAACCGGCCCCTTGGACAGAACTCCCAGACACCTTGGACACCACTCCCATATCCCTTGGACACCCCCCCACCCCTTGGACACCCCCACCCCTTCGACAGCCCCCCCCCCCACCCTCATTTACACCCCTCGAACACCCCTTGGACACCCCTCCCATATCCCTTGGACACCCCCCCACCCCTTGGACACCCCCCACCCCTTGGACAGCCCCCCACCCCCTGGACACCCCCCCGACCCCTTGGAAACCCCCCTACCCCTTGGAAACCCCCCCCCATCCCCTTGGACAGCCCCAAACACCCCTCCTATATCCCTTGGACACCCCCCACCACTTGGACACCCCCCACCCTCATTTACACCCAACCGACTCCTTGGACAGCCCCAAACACACCTTGGACACCCCTCCCATATCCCTTGGACACCCCCACCCCTTGGACACCCCCCCGACCCCTAGGACAGCCCCAAACACACCTTGGACACCCCTCCCATATCCCTTGGACACCCCCCAAACACCCACCCACCCCCTTGGAACCTCTCCCCCCATACCAAAATCCAGACCAGAAAAACCATCAACAGTAGACCAAAACAAGAAGTAGAGAAAAATTAAACATTCACTTATATAACATTCAAAACTTACACTATCAACTTCAAAAAAAACTAAATCCAACCTAAACGACTATGAAATACACAATTACATTGACAATATTCAAAATTACATTTTTCATTACAAACAACTAAAAGTCAATCAAACCTGTAAAATAATTTGACCACTCCACTTGTAAGTGTTTGATATCTTCAGCAGTAAAGGGTTGAGGGTCATCAAAAAGCTACAAAGGAAAAGGATAGTAGTCAACGTGTATAATGAATAAATCAAATTGAAATATTATGAGAAATAGGAAATCTTACCAGGTCAAAACTCAGAACTGTCCCAGTTGTTATTATTTCATACATAAATCTTAACATGTAATATCCGCATTCGATGATGCCTTGTTGCTCATGGCATTTCTGTTTGAATGAGTGTAAATTCAATATATTATTTTTATGTAATAAATCAAAATGTACAAATTATAAATGGATATTTACCTTCGCATGTACATATTTGATCTTGAAATTCCTTTTCTTTGCGCTTTTTCGAAAGTGGACCCATGCCCTGTTAGAAAATAATACGAATGGGGTAAATTTAAAATTCATTATAATATATAAAACTATTGTGAAATTGAAACTTATGTTTCCAATATATTCTTAAAACTTTCTCGCACATCATCATGGAGAGAGCATATCCAATAAAGTGTTTTCTCCCTAGGGCAAAAAACCCCTAACATCCAATGATCCCTGATAAAAGGAAATTTAACGTTAGTGGTTTTTTATGTTAAAAGATAATTATCTCTTTGAGAGGGATGTGTTTCATACCTCTCACAAAAAGGCATCATCCAACACTGTGTGATTACATTCTTTTCAAATCTATCATCAATATAGAGCATTCTTTGTTCCTCATCCAATGCACATGCTTCAGGGGAAATCAATTGTGGGTCCACGAATCCATATACATCTGTCAGCTCATTCCTCTCACAAATTTTATACAGATACCTAATACAAAGCAGACATAAGTATACATTTTTAATAAATATAATGCAAGGAAAAGGTGTTAAGACTTACATGATAAAAATTTGCACCACGTTGATGCCCAACTTATCTCCAGTGACAAACTCCATGATATCAGTTTTCATAATCCCCACACATAGTTCACGTCCACAGACATGAGCTTCCATTGTAAAGTCATAATGATCCGCCAACAAATTTGAATATCTTGACAATTTTTCAAGACTGCTAGTATCTGCATCTGATGTCATAGCTATCTGTCTTTGTTGTTGTCTATACAGTATTTCTTTACCTTTGAAGTATTCCTGTAAAAATAAATTGAAAAATATATTAGTTTTCAAATGATAAAACATTAATAAAAATATAAAATAAATGATATAACATCCATACCTCTATGGTAATGAGTCGAAGAAGTCTGGATGGCCAAAGTAAAAAATGGCCGATACTATGTCCAACTGTCGTCACCTCATCTGTAGGTAATGGTATCCGAGCTGATCTATCTATAATATCCTGTACAGTGACCCTATGATTCTCTACCTCTAACTGTTGATGATGAACTGTATCTCCTATACAATATACCATCCCATATGCAACTATATGATGTTGAGGATCATCAACATACAACTCACAATAAGTAGGTAGCTGCGGCGGAGGAGGAGGATCAAAAATGGGGTCCGCAGGCTGAGGTGGGGGAGTGGGAGCTACTGGGAGAGGTGGAGTGGGAGCTGCACCCTGAAATTGTCTTTGCAAGTCTGCAAACATTAACTGCACCGATGCTCTAATCTTGTCCTCCATTGTCGCATTAATATTATGGACTTCAGCCTCCAAGGATTCTATTTTTTTTATAAACTCCCTCAACGTTAGAAGTTGAGGAACGTGGCAACACTTTTCTTACCGATACACCTGCCGGATATCCTCTTACACGGCCAGGATGTTCGGGCTTTCCCAATGCCACAGATGAAATATCTTCCCTCCCAGATGGTGTAAATGTCCCCTGTGAACTCTGCTCCTCAAGAGAGTCCTGTAATAATTAATTGAACATTTCTATAATGATTGGAAATATATGACGAAAATAGTAAACTTAAATAAATAAAATAGATATCTTACAATCCTCTCAACTACGAGTCTCGATTCTTCCTAAAGATATTGTCCTTTTTTGCCCTTCCGAGCTCTTTTCCATTTCTCATGTCTAGATGGAGGGGATGGAGGGGCCACCTCTCCAGAGCTTGAAGACTCAGCTCTTAGTTGTTGAAATTTTTCTGCCATCATTTGTTCTTCCAATAATGCATACCCTCCCCGAGATAAACAATGAGGGTATACATTTTTAGATTGGATCTCTTGATGAGCTTTCCTTGTTTGCTGTAAATTAAGAATAAGTAATCATTAAAAAAACAATAATAAGATCATTTATATAAGAAAGCTTATAAAAGTTTACATTGCCCTTACCAAAAATGATTCTTTTCTTCTACTTTCAAAAAATTGTCTCCATGTGTCTTCATCTATAAAAGGATATATACGACATGGATTCTCACGACTCCTATGACCATAAATGAAATCAGATGAGAGGGTTGATTTGAAATCCCTCCATCTCCTAGCAGCCAACGATAAGCATTTCTTCCTGACTCCTCCAGTGTCAGGAATATCAAATGTCATCTGATAAAAAAGAGGTTAAAAATATTACATATACTAGAAACATTTAAAGAACAGTCAAACAATAGCAAAAGATCTTACCAAAATGGTCTCCCACAGCTGAGAAATTATCTCCTTATCCACACTTATCCAATCATCATAGAGAATGCTTACTTTGCTCTTAGCCTGAGTTGCTACAAAACCCTTAAAATCTTTAGCATTTGGACCTCTAGGAAGATCATCATCATCAAACTCCACGACTATCCTCTCCTCCTTCGTACGGGCAAGTGATAATTTTGGTAAACGTGTGCACCCACGCTTACCAACCTTTGAACTCTTTTTCGTAATAGGAGCATGTGAATGTTCCTCCCCAGATGTATGACCAATATGCTCATCTCCAGAATCATGTGGCTGATCAACTGATTGATCTGTCATTTTCCTTCAAATCAAAAAAACAAACATTAGTTCACAAATAGAAAAGTGTACTAAATTACATAATAGTAAACATTGGTAATATGGTATGCATGTTAAACAATGATAAACATGGTAAACACAGGAAAAAGGTTGCCAAAGTGTTGGACCAAGAAAGCTGAAACGTGGACTCACTGAGTCCACCGGTCCGCCGGTGTGAGCACACCGGCCAGCCGGAGGACCCAGGCAGTAGACTTGCCCACTGCCTGGTGCCACCGGCCGGCCGCTGGCTCACCACCGGCCGGCCGGTGGACCAGACAGAGAGCCTTCCTCTCTGTCTGGACCACCGGCCGGCCGCTGGCTCAGCACCGGCCGACCGCCGGTGATCCAGACAGAGAGGAAGGCTCTGTGTCTGGTCCACCGGCCGGCCGGTGGTGATCCAGCGGCCGGCCGGTGGACCAGACAGAGAGCCTTCCTCTCTGTCTGGACCACCGGCCGGCCGCTGGCTCAACACCGGCCGACCGCTGGTGATCCAGACAGAGAGGGAGGCTGTCTGGTCCACCGGCCGGCCGGTGGACCAGACAGAGCATTGTTCTGGACCACCGGCCAACAGGTGATCCACCACCGGCCAGCCGGTGCGCCCAGGACTTCTCCTCTTTACGGTTTTTATTGTTTTATCGTTTTGGTTTGATACATGTTTTAATAAGTATAAAATTTACAGTATCTAACATTATATGAAAAAACTAAATGTAAACAAGAAATAAACTTGTGTTACCTGTAATTTTAGGAATGTACAGTTGGATTGTTTTCCCAAATTCCTTCGTCGTGATCGTTCCTTATGGCACAAACCATGTCTTCAACATACTCATCATTATGTTCTGTTAATCTTTCCATAGAAGTAGGGATCTCACATAAATCAGCATCTTCATCAAATTCATCCTCACCAACATATTGTCTCTGATACATCTGATCTACCAAGCAAGGTCTTTTTAAACCATGGCAAAAAAGTTTTGTTGTGCTCATTCAAAATCCACATTTCATTCTTCTTTGGATGAAATTGTTTCAACTCATTAATATGCAATGTGATATACGGTTGAACATCAGCTATGTTATTCAAGATGTATGATTCTAACTTCTTCATATGTTCAGCTGACAGTGATTTGACTTTCAAGCCACGAATCCCCTTTCCCTCATTATTAACCCGTTCATGCCGAGATGGAGGCAAACCTATGTGTTGCGCCGTAGCCAAGTAGCTCGTACAAAACTCTGCTACCTCCTCAGAAATATACTTTTCAATAATGGAGGCTTCAGGTCGATATGGATTTTTAACATATCCCTTTAATATTTTCATATACCTTTTAAAAGGATACATCCAACGAAGATATACAGGTCCACAAAGTCTTATTTCTCGAACCAGATGAATCACTAAATGCACCATCATATCAAAAAAAGTTGGAGGAAAATACATTTCCAAATGACAAAGTATAAAAATTGCATCCTTTTCCAAAATGTTCAAAGCATTCACATCAATCGCCTTGTTGCAAATTGAATTGAAAAAATAACACAACCTCATTATAGTCTTTCTGACACGGATGGGCAATATTCCACGCAGTGCAACTGGTAGAATTTGTTGCATCATGACATGACAATCATGTGATTTCATACCTATCAACTTCAAGTCTTTCAATGAGACAAAATTTTTTACATTTGAAGAATAACCTTGAGGCACTTTGATATCATGAAGACACTGACAGAAGATACTTTTCTCCCTCTTCGATAATGTATGACAAGCCGGGGGAAGAAATGTTCGTCTTCCTTTAGGAGTGGGAGCTAACTCCAAACGTATTCCCATTGACAGTAGGTCTAACCTTGCATTCAACCCATCTTTTGTCTTTCCTTTAATATCTAGCAATGTTCCGATCAAAGAATCACATATATTCTTCTCCACGTGCATGACATCAATATTATGTTTGACTTCATGATACCTCCAATATGGTAGCTCAAAAAATATTGACCTTTTCTTCCAAATATGTCTATCATTACCAGATTTCTGTGTCTTTCCCAATGTCACATCAAGGTTTTTCACCCTCTCAAAATACAATTCTGGGGATAAAGGTTGAGGAGCAGTATCAAATTCTTGTGAGCCATTTAATGCCTTTTTTAGTCTTCTATAAGGGTGATCCATAGGCAAAAACTTTCGATGACCCATGTACACTGTTTTACTCCCATGATGCAATTGAAAATATGACGTCTGTTGTTCGCAAATTGGACATGCTTTATGCCCTTTAACACTGTATCCAGACAAATTTCCATATGCTGGGAAGTCATTTATAGTGAATAGAAGCATTGCATGCAGTTGAAAATATTCCATTTTATAAGAATCATACACCCTAATACCATCAGCCCATAACAGTTTCAAATCATCAATCAGCGGTGACAAGTATACATCAATATCATTGCCGGGTTGCTTTGGACCAGAGATCATGATACTCAACATGACATATTTGCGCTTCATACAAACTTCAGGAGAGAGGTTGTAAATTACCAATAAAACAGGCCATGAACTATGTGTGCTACTGAGGGTTCGGTATGGATTCATTCCATCTGTGCACAAGCCTAGTCTCAGATTTCTAATTTCATTTCCAAATGTAGGGTACTGGGCATCAATTTTCTTCCATTGTGGACAATCAGCTGGATGACGTATTTTTCCATCACATACCCGCTCATCAGCATGCCATCTTAACCTTTTTGCATCATGTGAATTAGCAAATAAACGTTTGAAACGAGGAATTATAGGAAGATACCAAAATACCTTTGAAGGGAGCTTTGTAATCTCTACAACAGCTTGTGATTTTTCTTTCACCTTATACCGTGATGTCCCACATTTAGGACACTCTTTCAGCAATTCATATTCCTTCTTATATATAATGCAGTCATTCGGACAGGCATGTATTTTCCTGTATCCCAATCCCATCGGGCATAATATTTTTTTGGCCTTATAATGTGAATCTGGAAGATCGTTATCTTTTGGAAGAATGTCTTTCATCAATTGTAGCAGCTCTGTAAAACTTCTGTCACTCCATCCATGTTTCGCCTTCAGGTTAATCAATCTTAACACCGCCGACAAAACCGTAAAATCTGTACAACCAGGATATAATGGTTTTTCGGCATCACCATATAGACGTGCAACTGTCGGTTCTATCTCAATTTCTTCTGCTACAATATCGCGAATCATTTCTTCAATTCCATCGGAGTTACCATCTTGCGATTCATTATCATCAGTGACATTCTGTCCAGTTTCGCCATGCCAAATCCAAGGGTTGTAACTCGGATTGAAACCATGACAAATCAGATGATCTTTTATCTCTCTACTTTTCATCTTCTTCATATTTAGACATTTCAGGCATGGACAGAAAAAAATGTCACTACTTGGAACATTTCGTTTAGCAAATTCCAAAAAGGCATCAACACCTTCCTCATATTCATTGCTCATTCGATGTGCCGTAATCCAACTTCGACTCATTATTACCTATAACAAATAGCAAAAACATATATATTTTTTAGATAAGACAAATATATTTTTATATGAAAAAAATCATAATTTGAATGTAAACAATTTTTGAAATATAAAACAAATCGATGTGTAAACCCCCCTGGACACCCCCCGACCCCTCTGGACAGCCCCCCACCCCTCCTGGACACCACCCCCCACCCCCTACCCCCTTGGACACCCCCCTGGACATCCCCCAACCCTCTGGGCAGCCCCCCCACCCACCCGGACAACCCCAAATACCCTCTGGAGAGGCCGCCACCCACTTGGACAGCCCCCCACACCCATCCACCCCCTTGGACACCCCCCTGGACACCCCACCGACCCCTCTGGACAGGCCGCCACCCCCTTGGACAGCCCCCCACACCCACCCATCCCCTTGGACACCACCCTGGACACCCCCCGACCCCTCTGGGCTGCCCCCGACCCCTCTAGAAAGCACCCCCACCCCTCCCGGACACAACCCCCACCCCCGACCTGCTTGGACACCCCCCCTGGACACCCCCCAACCCTCTGGACAGCCCCCCCACCCCTCCTAAACACCACCACCCACCCCATACCCCCTTGGACACCCCCCTGGACACCCCCCCAACACCCACCCACACCCTTGGATAGCCCCCCACACCCACCCACCCCCTTGTAACCCCCCTGGACAGCCCCCCGCCCCTCCTGGACACCACCCCCACCCCTACCCCCTTGGACACCCCCTGGACATCCCCCAACCCTCTGGACAGCCCCCCCACCCACCCGGACAACCCCAAATACCCTCTGGAGAGGCCGCCACCCACTTGGACAGCCCCCCACACCCATCCACCCCCTTGGACACCCCCCTGGACACCCCACCGACCCCTCTGGACAGGCCGCCACCCCCTTGGACAGCCCCCCACACCCACCCATCCCCTTGGACACCACCCTGGACACCCCCCGACCCCTCTGGACAGCCCCCGACCCCTCTAGAAAGCACCCCCACCCCCCTGGACACAACCCCCCACCCCGACCTGCTTGGACACCCCCCTAGACACCCCCCAACCCTCTGGACAGCCCCCCACCCCTCCTAAACACCACCACCCACCCCCTACCCCCTTGGACACCCCCCTGGACACCCCCCAACACCCACCCACACCCTTGGACAGCCCCCCACACCCACCCACCCCCTTGTAAACCCCCCTGGACAGCCCCCCGCCCCTCCTGGACACCACCCCCACCCCCTACCCCCTTGGACACCCCCTGGACATCCCCCAACCCTCTGGACAACCCCCCCACCCACCCGGACAACCCCAAATACCCTCTGGAGAGGCCGCCACCCACTTGGACAGCCCCCCACACCCATCCACCCCCTTGGACACCCCCCTGGACACCCCACCGACCCCTCTGGACAGGCCGCCACCCCCTTGGACAGCCCCCCACACCCACCCATCCCCATGGACACCACCCTGGACACCCCCCAACCCCTCTGGATAGCCCCCGACCCCTCTAGAAAGCACCCCCACCCCTCCTGGACACAACCCCCCACCCCCGACCTGCTTGGACACCCCCCTGGACACCCCCCAACCCTCTGGACAGCCCCCACCCCTCCTAAACACCACCCCCACCCCCTACCCCCTTGGACACCCCCCTGGACACCCCCCAACACCCACCCACACCCTTGGACAGCCCCCCACACCCACCCACCCCATTGTAAACCCCCCTGGACACCCCCCGACCCCAAATCCATGCACCTATGCCATGGTTGTGTGTGAATAAAGTAGTAACAACTGTAAAAGGGAAACCCATCCAAATGGACACGCCCCAACCCTCTCGGGGATTTATAGAAAACGATGAAAAATTAGTGAAATCATAAAATTACTCAATATTGCAAGTCGAACAAATAGATTTAGGGATGATAAATAAGATTATGGTGCCAAAACGAGTTAAAAGGGTTCGCAATCGAAGAATCTTAGCTAGTTTCAACAAAAAAATCACAACACATATATATATACTATCTGCGAAAAAAAAACGAACGAGTGGGAGGATTACCTGAGTGCTGCGAGTTTAGATGATTGATCCGAGGATATTATATATGAGAAATGATGATCGCAAAACGAATCTAAACCAACGAAATGGACGAGCCGATTCGGGTTTACGCGCGAGAGAGACGAGTCGCGACTGTCGAAGGTAAACTCGCGAATGACAATCCACGGGTCTGGGTAAATTTTTAAATGAGTTATCACGTCGGTTATTCAATAACCGACGTGATAATTGTTTTAAAAACATTTATAACGTCGGTTATTTCAATAACCGACGTAAAAACCTTCCTCCGATTCATTTGTTACGTCGGTTAGTTTATAACCGACGTTATAAAGGGCTCAAAATCCGCGTTTTTTTACGTCGGTTATGGAATAACCGACGTCAAAAACATCTGCGGATTCTTTTTTTACGTCGGTTATTTTATAACCGACGTAAAAAAGCCTTCAAAAACCGCGTTTGTTACGTCGGTTATTTAATAACCGACGTAAAAAGGCCTTCGGAAACCGCATTTTTTACGTCGGTTATTGTTATAACCGACGTAAAAAACGAAGCCGCGCGATTAATAACGTCGGTTATTATTATAACCGATGTTAAAGGTGTACCGAATACAAATATTTACGTCGGTTAATAAATAACCGACGTAAAAAACCTCGTTTTACATATTATGACGTCGGTTTTATATAACCGACGTAAAAAATGGTGATGTAAAAAACGTTTTCTGCACTATTGTTAGATCCTAGGAAGTGACCATTTTATATTAACTATTAGTGATCATGTGTTTGCAAAATATCCCATGGATATGGGATTTAGAATTTTAAAAAAGTATATAATTTTTATTGTGGATTATTTTACCCTTTTAATGTGTTGGAATGTTTTGGGGAAACATCTTACCATGTGGTTCATTGTCTGTAGTTCAGTCAGATTCATGGAATATTCAATTTTTCTTTTGCATAGGATGTAGGTAGATGATAAATCACATATGATTTTCTTTGAAGATTATTTTGATGAATTTGAAACATCATTATAGTTTACTGTTGAGATTCAATGGTACAGGGATAATGTCTTTCAAAAATGTTTTATTTCATTGACATGAGCGACTTTTATAAATGAATGAATGGAGGAATTTAACTACATTAATGAATCCCTGATAAGGATTGGGTACAAAAAATAATTTTGTTGAAATGATGAAGCCAACACATATTTTTTATATGGTTGTCTAATTTTTATGGATATAATTAAATAAATTTAAATATGGCATGTTATAAGAGTGTTTTTACTATAGATTAGAGGAAATTTAATGAACAGGAGCCTTTGAAATTTTAAAAATTAATCTATAAATACATATCATGTTAATTATTAATGTAATTGAATGGAATTTTGAGGGAGAAGATTTTTTAGAGCTTGATTTTTATCCTTGTAATGAATTTGTCAATTATTTTAGGTGGTTAAAATTTTTCCATAACACTTTATGATAGTAGAAATATATATTTTAGTTATTGATTTAAGTAATTAATTTCAATATATTATTTTTAAAATGTAAAATTTTTAGAAAAGGTAAATTTTTTATTTAGAAGTGATGATATGGAATTTTAGAAGAAGAAATCAAAATTATATATATATATATATTATAATGTAAGATATGGTCAACATGTTAATATGTGGATTTTAATTTTTCATCTGAATTGAATTGAGTGATGTGAGTCTTTATGTGATTTTTTTCATTTAAATTAATGGATTTGTTAAATGATTGACTTTATTGTGATTTATTTATCAGCATGTACAATATTATCTCTATTATTCACTATATTACCATCATTATTTCAATGGTTGGAACCCTAGATTTCAATATTCTATGGTCGATCAAAGGGTTATGTCAATAGAATGTTATTATACAGGTGGTTGGTGATGATAATTAGATTATTTATGGTTTATAATCTACCTATAATTTTGGTATGAATCGTTGTCTCTTATCTATTATAATATTGTATTTTTAGTTTAATATTGGTAATTTTATCCTATTGATATGTTTATGTGATGGATTATTTAGTAGTGTATTTTTGTATAAATCGATTTATTGATTAATTAATCGTACACTATTTTGAATACTGATCAAGAATAGTTATTTTATACAACAGAATACCATAAGATGTGTGTCGAAAAGATTTATAAATATTAATATAAGATCCTCAAAATTGAACAAGTGCATTACACTATCTAGAAATATCTATGTGTTGTTGGGAGTGTGGAAGAAAGTAGTGGTGAGTTTCACAAGGGTATTTCTATATAGGAATTGGGAGATGCCACATTCAATATTAAATGGATTTTTATTGTATTTTGTTTCATAATGGTGTCAATGAAGTAACCTGGGTCTATTACACTTATACTAGGCCATGCTAGGATATGTATGGCGGTTAATCTACATCCCAGTTTCCTATATATTTTCCTTAGATTCTATGTATATATATGGTTTAGTTTTGAGGATTTGTGGAAGGGATTACACTTTCCATCATTCGATTTATATAGAATGGTTTCTTATCTATGGTGAGAGTAAATATTTTATATATATAAAAGTTTATATTAAAAAAAAAAAAATTCAAATTAATTCATACGATAGTTTAGAATGAGTCTTACTAAAATAGAGGTATTGGATGTATATATAGTTGTGCATATATAATTCATGGTTGATAATAGAATGGTTTCTTGTATAGAGATAATTAATTATATGGTGTTGATTATGAGTACAATTATGAACACTGATATGAAGGAAAATAAATTATTGGGAATTTATGTGGTTTCTGTGGTGGAGTATAATAGTAGATAATTGTCAATAATGATTCTAGTAAATTATCAATGGTGTAAAAGGTAAATATACAATATTATTTTAGTTTAATTAGTAATAAAATTTCTAGAGAATTAATTAATTGTCTTATGGTTTAGAAAAAAACATATATATCGAAGAACTATCAGTTGTACATCATTGTAAATATCAATGGTTCTTAGTGTAGAAACTATTTCTGATCAAAAAAATTTATCTAAGTGACTGTTACTAGTAATTTCATTTCAACATAATATGTAATTAACATTGATTATATTATGTAATTGTCCACAGCTATATTTTTAGTTATAACTACTAATAATTCAGGATGTTGGATAGTATAGTCTAATGGTTAGTGAAGGTTATTAGGGTGGGAAATTGTTTCTATACTTATTTATTTATAATACTATTGATATGATTCACACCCATTTTCTACTAAATCGTAACTACTTGGGACCTAAGGCTAGGCATGAACAACAAACTATGGTAGAATAGGATTACTAGATGACCAAAAAGTTTAATTCATGATACCCATTTTCTATGATATGATCCATGTTATTTTAGAGAAAATGTTTAATATAGTGAGATGGGGAGATATAACTAGTAGAAATTAGTATATAGTTCCCTAATTTGGTGGATTTTGTAGGATCTATTATATATATATATATAATGTTATGATTAGGGTATTTATATTGATATTTTGGTACACCTTGGGAATGTTAATTGATATTATTCTAGTAATCTCCTTATCTAATTATTTAATTAGAATATTATATACATATTGGTTTGTGTTATCGAAGGAGATAAACATATTGAGTATTTTTAAGATCACCCATACTAAATAACAATTTTTTTTATATTTTTAGGATAATTTTTTGAGTTGTTATTAATTGCCATTATCACAGGCTTGTGTATATTTGTGATACATAATGGAGTTGATTGATTTCAATTTTATGTATATATTTTGATTGTTTTACTGTTTTATATACCTTGATTATTATGTGATTGTTCTACTTTTTTAAATTTTCATGGGCTATAAATATTTCATTTTAATTCAAATTTATTTTTTGCATGATTACTCCTATGAATTATAATATAGAATTTATCCTTGAATTCCCTTCCTATTATAAGTAGGCATGAAAATTATACACAACCCCATTTCTATATAAAAAGGGGTTTTAATAGGGTTTTTCTATCCTATCTTTGTTCTAAAGATTATAATATTCCATTATTTTTATATTATGTTTTATAAATCACAAAATAGTCCAGTGGTTATATATATATATATAATCCATTTTATAGATTATATAATTTTGTTGAATCATAATTAATGATCAAATTATTAGGATGATCTAGATATGAGTTTGTTATATGATACACAATATATCAAGAATATTCACCTATTTATTATAGTACAATTCAATCCAAATAATATTTGTTTCCCCATATCAAATCATATATGGATTAATTTCATGTTTCATTCAGTTTTATTTTATTGGGTTTTATAGAGAAGTTCACTTCCCTTTTGTACTATTAAGTTTAATATAGAAAAAGTTTTTAAATAATATTTCCACTTTATTATATAAGTTATTCTAAATAAATAATTAATGGGTTCAATGATTAATTTACTATATTTATATTAATTATGATAGAACATATATTGGTATTGAAAATTAATAATTAATAGAATATTTATAATTAATTTGATTTTAATTGCATGGATAATAAATCACCTATCATAAAAATTTAAATAAATAATATTTTAAAACCCAACAGTATAATATGAACAGAATCATATCATTTAATATAAGTAATTAAGTCATATCTAATTCAATAATTGGATAGAAATTTTTATTGGAAATTTCATTATCATTTAGTATGATATAAATTAATAATTTTTTTATAAAACTATTTCCACTTTATGTTTTTAAAACTATGATGTTTTATAACAATTAATCGAAAAATTTTGTTTTAAATTTTTCACAAAACCAACTTAATAGAATTGTTTGATTATTTTTTAAACTCTAAACCATTTTTAAGAAATTGTGATTTTTTTCCTTCATAATTGTGTTCATTTGCTCAATTCAATTTGTATAATAATATATACATTCATATATATATATATATATAATGATTAACAAATAGTAATTCTTTAACCAGTTCATTCATTAACATTTTCTACATGTTTGTTCTAACATTCATAGTTTTGATAAATTTAATAATTAGATAATGGGTTCTGAAAATTTATATTAACTAGTTCATCATTAGGTATAGTAACATAATCACATAAACCTAAATATTATTGGGTTTTATATGCGATAAATTGTATACATATTGACCATTATAACACCCCCCATTTATTTTGAAAAATAATTATTTTAGAATCCATTTTCATCAATATTTATCTTATTATTATCCATTAATGGATTTCAATTACTGAATGAATTTTAATAATTTTTTTAAAAAAAATATAATATAGTATTTAAATATTCATTGATGTGGTATTAATGAATTTATATAATTACACATAAAAATTACTAGTGATCGTTAGATTCAATTAATAGTTTATGAATAAATTATTAATTTATCACATAAATGTAAATAAATTTATTGAGTATCAATTTCAATAAAAAAATATTAATGTTGATAAGAAGTAGTTATACTGTAAAGACCTGATTTGGGAACCCACATTCAATGATTTGAACCAGATAATCACATAAACTCAAGTGCACTACATGAAAACAAAATTTTGTATAATAATATCTAGGGATAAGATAAAAAAAATCATGCAATCATTTTTCCTCAGTTATATATACCAAAGGTTAAGTATATCAATTTAATGTAAATATAAATTTATTATAACAACCATATAAACAAATTACTTTTGAGGAATGATTTTCATTTTATACAGACTGACTTCACATTAAAAAAATTAATGACATAAAGGTTACTGATGTCCCAATTATCCAATCACCTCCTATAGATATATCTTCATCATGTATTTATGAAACATCAATGACGAAGGATGACATCATCATTTTAACTGTATCTTGTCCAATAACATCAAAATGTATTTTGGAGTCATCCTATATAGGATGAGTATAATCTTAATGATATTACCCACTCACTCAAATATAAACTCCTGAATTAGTAATCCAAACATGATATTACAATTTGATGATTAAAAATTAGTTATAATGAGAATGTTTATGACATTAATTGAGAGGAAAAATCCATATTCCAACAAAAATATGTAAATAACCAAGATAAATATTTGTTTTTGATTAAAAATAACATATTATTAGTAAAACTCTCTCCCTTCTTAAAAATAATCTATGAATAAAAAATATGATAATGTTAATAATTTTGGAATACTAAATAAATAATAAAATCATTTGTAACATACTAAACTAGCTCACTCTGAATAGTAGCAAGACAATACGTCCACATGACCTCAAACATGTCTCCATGAATACAAGAGGATGCTGACAAGCATCGGTGGTCTATAGAGATACCATGGGAAGGATATACCCCCTATAACGGAGTGACCAATCGTAGATAAATAAATCAAAAAATAAAACACATCCCTCTCATCAGAGTAAAAACAAAAATAAATTTATTGAACATGGTATAAAAAAATATATATAGGCATATATACATACATGATTGGCCAACCACAGGGTCATTCACAAATACAAATGATAATAAATGAAAATAAATGAAAGAAATAAAAAATTAGGAGGATTTGATGTTGTCCATAAAGCTCCCATCATCCTTAATAATGAAAAGTATCTGATATAGTCCATCTATATCATGGAACCTCATGCGTCTTCCCAACTAGAAACAAAATCATGTGAATGATTCTTAGGTACCCAACTGCAATGGCAGCCTATACAGGGGTTGGGTACAAACTCTATAGAGAACAACCAACATGGTCCTAAAATTTTATAGTGATATAGTTATATGTTAAGGTGATATACTCAAAATAAATCAATAAATGTAGAGAAATAGATAAATAAGAACTCAAAATTACGACATCAACCTAATGATGCAATATCTATTTGTACATCAGTTGTGTCATATTAACCCATATACCATCTCGCAAGAAGTGTTGAAATTTTGGTCCTGGAACCTGATTGAACAAACCATCATTGACTTGGTGAAGGGTGCCTCTGAGCATGTCATTATGATTTCAGTTACCTAAAATAGTCATGAGTATCCTTTGTATAAAATATAGTATCATGTACCTCCCCTGCATTATTTTTCTCTGATCAAACATAGCTTGTAAAAATCACAGACTAGGGGAATGCTCCTATTAAATTTCATCCATGTATGCTAGGTCAACCTTGGATCCATACACATGGAATCCCCACTGATCATATCACCACCCACACATATTAAAATTTTCCTATCCAAGGAAATAACCCACCAGTTTCGGTGACCTCCCCAACATAATATTTCTCAACTATGAGTATCAAACAAATATAAAAATAAAACACTACCACTTGCTACTTTTTCTAGCATAATACATACTTCACTAATGCAATATATTGAGTCCATTTATAAAAAATCATGTACTAGGATAATTCATATACCTAAACTTATCATCTATACCATTCCCAATACATTCCATCAAACTAGGGTAAACATACCACTAAGAAAACACTAGGCCCCCATAGGTCACCACTAAATGGGGGTTCCCACATGGGGTCCCATGAACTAACTTAAGGATAATGGAACACCACAATGTTTCCATGGTCAAATGAAAGATAATTGGGTCTCCACACATAACTTGAACGACAACACTCTACGT
Source organism: Viscum album (assembly GCA_963277665.1). Taxonomy (NCBI): domain Eukaryota; kingdom Viridiplantae; phylum Streptophyta; class Magnoliopsida; order Santalales; family Viscaceae; genus Viscum; species Viscum album. The sequence goes on from OY728132.1 coordinate 882,737,544, forward strand.
AGATGAGTCGTTATATAACACAAACGCAGGGGACACTATGTGTAAGTTTTATAAGAATCATCATGAATAGGGGATTAAGGTTCAAAATCATAATTGGATAGTCTAATCATAAAACCAAGATTAATGACCTAAATAACTCCATGGGGTGATGAGATTCCTCACCTAGCAATTTTTTTCCAGTCATCTAATGACATGCCAAAATCCGCCTTTTGAGGGAATCCATGACTCATATTGAAGCACCAATATGTATTTTAAATCCCATGTTGCATGGTTAGGTTTACCTAAGGGGTTCAAGAACTATAGAAACATATTATTTAATGAATTAAAAATTCATGGAAATGAAATCCAGCCACCACACTATCTCTATAGTGGCCCATGAACCTTCTCCCATTAATCACTAGTGATTCTATGTAATTTAAATTTTTATTTCAATTATGTTAATTAAATTAAATTAATCAATACAGTAATAAAAATTCAATTCCATTAATGGAGTGTATGTATGCACACACATGTATACAATCATTAAAAATAGTGCTATTGGTCTAGTATTGAAGAAATCCTACATCACGGTGATGGGTAAACCATTTTTATTGTCATTCTCTAACAACATTACCAAGGTATGTCATCACACATCTGTGCCGATCCACATCAGAACAAAGACCAACCAACCACATGAGACAATAAATCATATAACAATAAATTAAATTTAAATAATTTAAATATATTTTTAATTAAGTAAACCTTTAAAAAGTAATTGAAAATTTAATATTACAAGTAATATTCAGTGAAAACACACAGGAACATCCATGTTTTTCCATTGAAACCTCATGAAACAGGGACTTGACCAGCCCCTACACACAAATAAGAATAATAAAAGAAATATAATTTACCATTGGCATGAAAACCAACATAAATTTAATTGAAATTTGGACAGAAAACAATAAATATTCATAATGGTGACATACCTTGTCGAATCACTAAGAAACTGAGTGTAAATAGAGTCACAGGATTCTATCACCTTAGGCTACATGAATGACCCTTGATTCTCAGTAGAATAAAAAAACCTAGTTTAGTTTAAATTATATGACTATTAGAGAAATTGAAATTAAGAGAATCATAAAGGAAAAAATGATTGTTGAAATAGGGTGGGAGTCATTTTATGTTGTCGAATAATAGTCCAAAAGTAACTGAAAACCATGGATGAATAATGGGGGGATAAATGGGGATTTTTTATTTTCTCACACATGAGTTATAGCGAAAAAAATATGCTTTTTCCTATTGTTAATACATAGAGAAAAAGTATTATTTTACCATATTCATTGGTTACATGGTTTGGCCACATGATTGTGCAAACTATATGCTAACCAAGAAAACAGACCTCACTAAATCTATTAAACACTTATGGTTGAGTAACATGGTTTAAAAAAACAAGCACTAAAAAAATCCTCCCTATAACCCATCTCAAACACATGGCATGGTTTCCCTACAACCAATTTTAAATAATGAACCACTACATAGGACCACCACAATCTCTGTTAATTTACAATGAAATTCTATATGGTTTACCCATAAACTTGAATTAATTTTTTATTCAATCCATGATCTATTGATAATGATCTAGAAACTCTATATAGTTCATTTTTTCACATAGTTCCACCTAAAAATTGAACCCCAAACCACCCTAAAATGGAAGATTCCTCAAAAAACATATGAAATATCACCTGAATCTGTTGATACATTTTTTAAAACCTGATCTAGCTTTTCAGAATCACTACATATCTAAAAACATAACATTAAGACGTTAGATATCTTTAAATTTTATTCATATTCTTAGTTTTCAAAACAACCCTTCCAAAAAATTGAAAATTGAAAATTCCGTTGATATTATACACAAGTACAACCACTAAATCTTATAAACTCAATTCCATGACACATATTTCCAAAAATATGTCACAAATGACAACAACAAAATCACTGAGACCTACCAAGAACATCGCGTCATTGTTATATTACAACAGTCAATTTTTTATCAAAAAATATTCTCCCTATAGAAAACCCAAAATTAAGGCACTCAAACCACATAACCAGAGGCAATGATCACGTTTATTACCAAAACACTAGTATGGTGTTTTCTTGGGTTGTCCATCCTAAAACACTAAAATAATATTTAACCAATTCATCATTTGTCGTATGTTGTTCAACATAAGAAGACTCAACCCTCAATTTCGAATTGTAATTCTATGACATAACTTCATTCAGGTGTTCTTCCACTGTCCATGAACAACAAAAGGGAGTCAAACATTCTTATAAAATCCACATACAAAGATAAAAAATTTCATTTGTGTCCAAAACAACACTTTTGTTGTGGTTTCTATCTGACCAAATCTATATTAAAGTAAAATGAGTAGTTTTACTACCTCTATCAAACATGACTCAAATAACTTTAAAAAATTGCCAATTCATAACCCAACTACCTAATCCCAAATGATATGTAATGTCCCAGACCCGAACAGCCACCCGAACAGTGCTAAACAGGTCGGGTGTTACTACCGTAGGCGCACATCCCTACACGCCAAAGGATTCTGACTAGTATAGTGGATATTATAGTTATAGTGGGTAGGATATAGAGTCTTGGAGGATAATAATGGTACTGGTCCGAGTATAATAATAAATAGACAACAAAATAAACAACTCAGCAGACTCGAACCAGTCCAAGAGATCAAAAGAACATTAAATATCGATAAACAGTGAATATAATAAATATAAACAACAATAGAAGAAAAAAGTATACACAAAATCATGTTGATCAATTGCAACTACTATTTAACAACAAACATTCCATCCAAAACAGGGAATACATATCCATACATAAAATGCGCCGATGGCTAACCAACTGTATTTACAAGACAAGTAGGCATGCTGATACTGGAAATGAATCAAAAAAAACTAAACTCCAGTTGTGCAAGACCTCAATGTCCATATCATCTCTAGGCAATAGAAAATGTAGTATAGCTTCTGAAGTTGACCTCTTTCTTGCACGTAAATCCACAATGTCATCATGCATCCCAAAGGGCCCACGAAGAGTGTGTGAATAATCTCAGTAGGATACCACTCAATAGTGCATACATAATATAAGTATTTAAGGAATAATGCATTTATAAGGAAAACAAAAAACATTACGATTCAAAAATATACATATAATCTATTGGTGCTCAATTTCCACCATGGAGTGTTACCTGCTTCGGCTAATGCCGAAATCTCTGTCATTTAACCTGGCACCATTTGCCCCCAAACACCACGTGTCTCAAATACTGACATCCCGAATGCATGCCCAAGAAATAGTAACCTAGAGGAACAAAGATACATGTCCTCAGATAATTAACCAGATTGACAATGTTGTCTGGCCACAAATAATGTAACAAAAGGAATAATGATATCCTCCACCAAAATAAAGTAACCGGAGGGACATCGATGTCTGCCCTCAAAATAATGACAATCTTCTACCCCCATCCTGATAGCCTCAAAGATATACCCTGAAGGCTCCTCACCTTTCATGTGGCTTTCTATTACAAGTACCCCCAAATAATAGTACCTAAACCGCATCTAACGGGGTCCTCTACCCACATGAGTGGTTAAAACCACCTCCTCATAGAGTCTCTCTGTGTACACACTACTCAACATTCCAAGTGAGCAGTAATCACCCAAATAGTACCCAAGCCACAACATCTCTGACACCTCGTGCCCCTGTGACCATGTCCCTCATGTCTGATGACACTTCCATCCAATTAACCTGAGCCATGCCCAACCTAATAGTCACACTACCTCAAGACGACATCCAAGATGACCAAACCCATGGTTAGAACCATCCAATGTTACCCGAGCGAATCCCAAACTATGATCATCATCACTCAAGAATATCCATGCCATGACCAACACAACCCAAAGGTTCTAACATATGCAATTTATCAATTACATAGATAACACATTTAAATAAAACAAATAAACAAGAAAACCAATCAAAATAGTGGAATTTCACCTCCCCAACGGTTATAAAACAACAGTACCGAGGTCTTTAATGCCTCTAAAAATTCATATCATGGTTTAATAAATTAAAGTCAATTGTTTAATCAAAAAAAAGAATTATATCCATTTCGGCATTCCCTGGGAAAAATTCCCTGTTGAGCAACGACCACTCGCCCAACCCCACTCAAGAGAAACAGGTAATAGGGCACACCCAAAGGCATACCATAGGTCAAATTATAGTTAAACGAGAAATAATAGGGTCACTTCCAAAATTCACCATAACGTGCCAAAGGAAACGCTGCCCAAAGGTCTGCAAAAACACAAAAAATTTATACACCACCTAACCAAGACTCGTACGATGATACTCCTGCAATGAAAACCTCTAATTAGGTCTAAAACGTGGTACATCTACAAAAGAATCAAAACCTATCAAACCACTATAACTCAATCTAGGATAGAAATCAAGAATAATAGATCATGTGGAATCAAGGCCTCACCGAGGGGGTTCTAACACATCTGACAGCAATGGAAACAATGTTCGAACGGATGATCGAGAGAAAAAAAAACAAACTCCGACCAGCTCTACTTGCTCAAAACTGTAGAAGGGTTGAGTTTCTACCTCAAAACAAAGATATTAACTATTTTAGTGAAAAAAAGAAATACATGGTGTGTACCTATAACTACAAAATGTGTATCATTTTACTATTCATAAGGCGGCTGATATTTCGCCGAGGACTTGCCGATTGACTACCCGACATGTTCATATGGTACTCATCGTGTAACACTTTACCCTACCGAAATCCTCAACACGAAATGTGTATCCTCGTACATAGACCCTCTACATGGTGTGCAAAAATAGTACACGACATGTATATGTAAAAAACATTCTACCTAGCTATCAAACCTACATGCCATGTATGGATTCCACACGGTCAACAGTACATGACATGTTTATAACTACACGTCGTGTGGTATGAAATTCCTACACGGACATCACATGACATGTAGTCAGCGAGCACACGGCCGGTACTCCAGAACCCATATATGGCATGTAATTTAGAGTACATGGCATGTAGTCTAGAAATTTAAAGAACATCCAAGATTTTCCCAGTTTTCTCAAGAAAAAGTCAAAATTTTAAATAGGGTGGGGCTTTTGACCCATTCTAAAAACCCAGGTTCTTTCAATATTCCCACCATAACATATCTAAACACAAATCTATCAAATGAATCCCATAGATGGCACCAAATATACCTTCCCGATCAAAATAACATGGACTTCCCCAATCTCTAGGGTTCGGGCTAAATTCTTCAAGGGGCTCCCCACCTTAGAAATTTCCTAGCATGGTATCAACACGACAAAACATAAAACAAGAAAATGATAACTAACTTGTTTTCTAGAAGCTTGTTCCTCTCGTGATGCATCATCTACCCTACGCCCCATTGGTGCTCCCGTGTTGTTTCCAACACCCAACGTATCCTGCACCGCATCAGTGTCCACCACAATGAGGTCCTGAATCCCATGGATGCTCAAAATAAAACATGATTCCATGTATCTCAAGTAACATGCATCCTCGAGGGTCCGATTCCCAAGGCACCTCATGTAACATGCATCCTTGATGCTCGGATGCTAACATCACCTCATGTAACCTGTATCCTTGATGCCCTTATGCCGATGACATGTCAAGTAACCCGCATCCTCGATGCCCCGATGCCCAAAGAACCTCATGTAACCCTCATCCATGATGCCACGATTACCATGTCAGCTCATATATATATATATAATGCACCGGATATGGCACCAATCCCGCTGAGCAGCATCTAGTCAGTCCACAAGAATCTTGTGCACCTCGTGTACTCAAAATAGACATTCCTTAGAAGGTCATTCCAAAATTAATCATGGAAATCATGGCCACACCCATGGTGTACCTCTAACCATCACGAACTCACCAGACTTCTCAGCCTCTAGAATCACCATGGTGTGCACCTAGCCAGATGAATGGATACCTGATGCCTGACCTCCATGCGGTGATGGTCAAGTCACCAGCCACTAAATCCTCAGCTGGTTCCCGTTGTCTCTGTCACGACCTCCGCATGCTGCTGAACCTCGGCAACCCTCTCCTGGAATCGAACCTGAACCAACTCCAAATGCCACTGTCGGTTCTAGTCCATACTTGCTGGCTGTATGAGAAGGCTGCCTGCAGAACCTCTACAGATGCCCGACATGCCCACATTCCCAACACTCCTTCGGAAGCCTATCACATTGAGTCCGAACATGTCCTCATTGTCCGAACTGAAAGCAATCCCCTGAAGAAATGCTATAAGGTGTTCTTGCAGAGTCATTGGCCTAACTTTCCTACTAGATTCATCCAGTACTTGATTCTTGTTGTCCGAACCATGACCAGAAACTGTTCCCCGGCCAACCTAGGGCCTATCCCTCTGGTTACGCACTGATATACGAACATGATTCACCACCTCTGAGAATGAACCTAGCCTGACTTTATTCACCTGGATCTAAATGGTGTGTCGTATGCCATCTTCGAAGCGCCTCACCCTTGTCACGTCATCACTTACCATTCATGGTGCAAAAGTGTGACAACTTAGTGAAATTATATTCATTTTCCATGATGGACATGTCTCACTGATGAAGACTCAAGAACTGACGAGGTCTCTCGTATCCCAATGTCTCTAGGTAAAAGTGATCGAATTACCTATACTCAAAGACTTTTTATGATAGTCCCTCATGCCTAAGAGCCTGAACCTACACATCCCACCAACCCTTTTCCGGTCCTCGCAGCATGTACTTTTCCAGCTTGTCCCTCTTCCCATGAGGCATCTCGTTCTACTCGAAGATCATATACATGCTCTCTATCAAGTTCTCAGCCACTTGTGGACCACCCTCACCCTGAAAAAGCCGCGAGTTCTGTGACTGGAACTCCTACGTCAGATATTCCATAGATGTCTCTATAACCTGTGCACCTCTATCGATCCCCTGTAAGAAACATACTATGTTTTCATGGAGCTACTCGCCAATCCATGGTTTGAAGACTGCGAAACCCTACTGCTGTCCAATCTGCACTGGATCCTGAACCTGATCGTATCACTATGCCTGTACCGGCAGCTCCTAATTGGCCTGCACCGGATCCTGAACCTGATCCCGCTCCTACGGTACTATACCATCTCCCGTCTAACGCTCCATCTGAGTCTCCCACAAAGGAACCTTCTGAATACCATAAATGGTCAGACAAACCACATACGTAATAATTTATACATTTATAATACAAATAAGGAATGAAGTAAAAGGCAGTGCATAACTTATACCCTTACTCTCCCCCACCGCAACCATTCCCCATGGCATCCCATCCTCGTGACCCCCTTACCTGCCCATAACAGAGCCAAGTATCAAAAGTTCCTCAGGCCATGCCTGTCCTGACGAATGAAATTTCCTCAAACTAACAACCATGTCACCCAATCCTGGTGATAAAGGTCACCTCAACCCTAATACACGCCTAATCAAATAAAATCTAGACCCAAATACCCTGCTACATGCGATTCAAAAAATATACAAAGAATGGAATAACACATTGCAATAAATTAGAAATTCTATAAATAATTTCACCTATACAAATTCCAAATTATAAAAATCATGGAATTTGAAATTATTCACAATGTATTATCACATCACAAAGCATACATGCAGTTATGAAATTGAAATACACTAAATATGTGCCAATGAAAATACAAAAAAACAATCCTTTTCATAACAGTCCATGGTCCAATTCTCCATTACCACACCGGGTCAAGGGTTACATATCACAATGAATTACATCACACACCATGTTTTCCACCGAGGTGGAAATCATATAAACTATTATATGAGAAAAACCATACAATAATTCCCACCCATGTAAACTTGGATCATCCCTCATACTTGGGGTTGTAGGCAACCATGCACAAGTTAGAAACCCAATTACAGTAACAACCTATCTCTAGTCTACCATATCCCAAATAGTAAAACTAGTAGAAGAATAAAAGAGAAGTCTCAATTTCATTAGTTGATAGCGAAACACTATTACTAAATACTTGTCAAGAACTCCATTTATTCCACTTTGTAACATCCCGGACACAAACAACCACCCGAACAATGCTAAACGGGTTGGGTGTTACTACCTTAGGCGCACCTCCCTGAAATCCAAAGGCTGCCGACTAGGAAATACCTTAAGGGTCAAACAACAGTACTGAGGACATGAATGACACTAACATTTCAAATTGAGGTTTAATAAACTAAACTCTACTATTTAATCAAACGAAACAATTATACAAATTTTGGCATTCCCCAACCAAAATTCCCCGATGAGAAAATACCACTCTCTCAGCCCCGCTCTAGATAAACAGGTAACAAGGCATACCTAAAATAATCCAATAAATCAAATAATGGTTAAACATGCAATAACAGGTAAAACAGGGTCACACTCAAATTACCCGAAAATGCGCCAATGGTTGTGCCACCCGAAGCTCTGTGAAAACACAAAAATGGTATGCAACACCTACTCATACGATGATACTCATCCGATAACCAAATACAATTTGGAATTAAATTCAGGAGATCTAAAAAATAATCAAAGCTGACCAGACCACTATAACTCCCTCTAGAACATAAATTAAGAAGAACTACTCAAGAGGAATAAAGGCCTTACTGAGGGGGTTCTAACGCATCTGACTGTGATCCAAACAGAGTTTGGACGGATGATCGAGAGAGAAAATGAGCTCCAGCCAGCTCTCCTTGATCACACCCGTCGAAGGGTTGAATTTCTACCTCAAAATGAGGATGCTGCCAATTTTAGGGAAAAAAATATTTATGGCATGTACTTATAACTACATGATGTGTATCATTTTATTTATCATAAGTCAGACGATATTTCGTTGAGGACTTGTCGACTGACTACAAGGCCTGTACCTCTTTTAACAACCACCATCCCCAACACTCCATGTGTATCCCCATACAAGACCCCTATACACGGTGTGTACAAATAGTATATGATTTTCACATGATAAAAACATTCTACCCAGCCAACAAGCCTACACGCCATGTATGGACTCCACACGGTCATGGGTACATGGCGTGTCTATAACTACACAACGTTGAGTTAAAAATTCCTACACGGTGATCACACAACATGTACTCAGTGAGATCATAGCCGGTACTCACCAAACCCATACATGAAGTTTACTTTATAGTTCATGATGTTTAGTCTAGAAATTTCTATATCATCCTAGATTTTCCCAGTTCACTCAGGAACAATTCAAATATTCAAATATGGTCAGGATTATGACCCATTCTGAAAATCCGAGTTCTTACATGGCACACAATTGGAGGTAGCTAATATTGTTATTACACATCCAATGAAGTCTCAAACTTAGTTTTACTATGATTCAATATTTACATCATCAATTATCCAAAACCATTATCACGGTCTTCCATAACATGAATAGAAGTATACCATAAATCAAACCAAACATAGATAATCCCAATTCATCTCAAGAATGAGTCCAACACACTTACTACATCCAAAATCAAACAAGATACTACTCCGATAATTCAATGACAATACTAGGTGAATTGAGGTCCCTTTTAACAATTACATGAAAATTTAATAGTGACTGTTTATCCAGAAGTTTAATTAACTCATTCCCATTCAACATGAGAAACATGTTACCTTCAATCAACATCATGCAACCATAATTAGATAATCTTTATAATGACACTATTGTGTCGAGTTCTCAATGAACATGGCACACACCTTATCTACAATCAAATATAATGAGTGGTGTTTCCAAACAAACTCACTCCTGAGAACCATCCCAAGATAAAAATACATCACATGTTCTTCTCCCATATAACACAATTTATGAAGTCTGATGAATCCCAATATTAAATGATGGTAAATACCAACAATATTTCCATAGTGTACATTATACCCCATTAATTTACATTTTCCACACCCTGAGAAAACCTATTGATCAGGTTCATCCAAAAATGTATCCATGTTTCAATTTACGAGCCTTTCTCACTAATCACATCATACATTTTTGTTTCCATCATAGTTTATCTTTTATCATTTATGAAATCACACCTATTAAATTCCTTGTATCCTCTCGACAATATAGTGAATTTTTTCACTACTGTTGGAACACTAGAACAAATGCTGAAAACTGCATCATGAAACCTATCATCCCTCAGCTCTCATATGGATTTAATCTATTTGAATTTAAAATAACACAGTATGTAACCAACATGTGAACCACCCAAATATCATCTAAAAACATTGTGTATATTATACCTTACCACCAACCATAGAAAACCAATATGACACACCTAGGACTGTTCCACCACGAGAACTAGACTGTCATGTCAAAAATACTAACCATACTCTTGGATATTTCATTTCACAAAGTGAAATACACTTCAACCTTATCCGATGAAAGACTAAAATCAATACCATGAAATGGATAACAATAATCTTATAATCCCTATAGATCCATTCATAGAAACAAGAGACTATGCATAATCTCACACATATAGCCATGAATTTATAATCAATAGGTCAAGGCACCTGAATAGTCCCACCGTTCATAAAAAGTATTGATACCAAAGCCTATAGGGTGTGTTATAATTAATTGAAGAGGAAATTATGAATAAAAAAATACCCCCAATTTTTTTCTAATTAAAGAGGCTTAAAATCCTATCACCCAAAAATTCCATTCTAATGGAGTCCCAATACTAGATATCCCCTATCATTTGATTCCCTTAATCACAGAAGTTACTGAATCCTGATGATACGTGTAAAAAAAGGCCTCTTGGTATTCCTCCTATCCCAAAAGTCATGTCTCACATAGGTCACAACCGAGGATGTAACACATTCACCATTATAAAATATTCTATAACACCCATATCTATGATCACAGATATGAAAAAACCATCTCATTCCATCATCTCATTATCCCACTAATAATCGATTCCCAACAAGTATCAAACTCTAGTAACGATCCCTTTAGAATTCCATCTAACAAAATGTATTACAAATAATTTCACAATCCAAGAAAACAATTTCTAAAAAACCATAATCCAAAGGTTCATCCAAATTGTATATCAATCCTATAAGTTTGGAAATATACCATATAGGTTGTTTTTGGCATCTTAAATAACTAAACATGAAGGGCACATTCAACTTGAATAACCTTATATTGATTAGTATCTATTGAACCACCATAAAATGGATTAGTTAAGTATAGTTTCATTCCATGATATCTAGTAAAACATAATATTGGTTGTTAGAAATAATTTAGATAACCAAAATAACATATGAAACACCCCTATATGGTTTCTCCCCAACGAATTATGTTATTATTTTGGCCTACTACTTTGACAACATGTCCCCCACCAGAGGTATAATAATGTCATCATCATTATCCATTAGCTAGATTTTGAATCATCATATACATATATCAAAATAATGTACATTTAAATGATAGTAACACATTATTTAATTACATCAATTTTTTATCGAAGACACATGATATGAGTAATTTCTGACACATTAAATAGTTGAGACAATCTTCAGTGATCACAACACATAGGAAGGCATATACATGTCATGTGAATCATACATTAAAAATAATGATGTATGAGATGCCCCATGACTCTATATTCATTGATCCAAATATAATAAATAGATACATTCCAATGTGACAAATACAAATACACCTCAAATCAAAAATCATAAAAATCCATTTTAGTTACATGATCTGAAAATCATATCAACCATACAAGTGAAAATCAAAAACATTAATCCCATCCATGGTTACATGAAATTCCTATAAAAATTATTGTTCTTGAAAAAAATTATGATATCCATTACATGTTCAAGACACTACTACACACTAAATACCTAATCTAAAAATAGTAAGAAAAATAAAATTACTCAGATTTAACATTGTAGCATCTGGTCTATCTCACTCTGAATGGAATCTGGTAAATCCCTATCCCAACATGGTGGAAACGTTTCCTAAAAAAGAATCAGGTAAACCCCTATCCCAACATGATGTATCCTAATACTAATAATTACCCAATGTATTAGAGTGATATCAGGGGTAAACCCTTGATGAAAATTTTAATCCCAGGATTAAGTGTTCCAAATAGATCAAATAACATCGATTCATTCAACATCATCATTAATTAAAACATAAAAAAAATTTAATATATATATGAAAGTATATAATCGGTAATTATATGTTCCTATAGATGAATATTCTTTCTAGATAAAATGGAATAGAATTCATTAGATGATGATTTTTTTCATGGAAAATTGCACTGCAATTTTGGCAGCATAACCGCATCACAAGGGGATTCATAAAATGGGTTAATGAGAGATAATGGGGACTGTCATCATTCATACATGAAATGGAAACTATGTGTATCATGGATCATAATATTATTATATATGAAATGGAATTTCATAGGCCTAAAATTAGTGAAATTATTTAATGGAAAAGGGGAGAGAGATATCCTATATATAAATATGGCATGGTAACATGTGTATGTGGGAGTGATTAATGAGAGTGAAAAGGTTATATCATTATTAAAACATAATATGAAAATTATAGGGGAAGTACGAAAACATACCCCATAATTTATAATTGAATAATAAAAGGGTATAACTATATAAGGGAACTAGGATGAAAAGGAGAAAGGTAGGAATGTTAGGATCCCTTACAAGGGTATGTGATCCCAAAGGCTTAGGAGAGTCTTCAAGGGATCTTGGGGGGCCTTTGAGAGGACTCTAGGGAGTGGAGATAAGAGTGGGAATGTAACATCCCTGGTAAATAAAGAATCTAAATTTTTCATATTTATCAAAATTAGTAAATTTAATATTAATTTTACTTTAAATGGGATGCTATGTTCGATGGCATACCCAATACGCAACAAATTGTTTGTTTGAAATCATATATAGCACACATTGCTGAGTAATACTGAAATATAATAATATAATATTATCTTAAATTGTAGTCAATTCCTAGCCATTATATTTGTGGGAATGGACGGAACTAACTACAATATTAATATATATGTTTTTAAATGTTTTTAATTTTACCCAATAAAATTTAGAGGCTTAGAATAAGAATGTATTTGATTTTAAGCATAAATACACTAATATTCATTAAAAGGTTGTTTTACCACCTTTTGATGGAGAACTATCTTTAAGTACAGTTTTGGTCACATTTATATGATCTATTGGAAAAATATAATTCTTCTTTATAATTGGGACAACAAAATTTACTTTGGGTAAATTTTAGGTATTTTTCTGATAATATTCATTTTTTAATGAACTGTGGAAAATATTGTATTTTAATTCAAAACTACCTTTTATTATAATATATTTATAAGGATAGATTATATTTTTAAATGGTTTTAAAGATTAATTATATTATGTTTTTACAATTTAACCCAATTTTGGTCACTTTAAGTAATTACACTTTGGAATTGGACATAAATAAGTGTCAATAATTTGATAGTTATTATTTTTTAAAAACACATTTTTTGTTTTAAGAGTGGGAATTAATAATAAATTAATTTCTACTACCACTATTTTTTGAATAATTAAAAATGGATTCTATATTTTTAATCATGAGGTACAAATTGTGTAAATAAATAACTTTTATTTTTAGACAATATAAATATTTACTTTAGTAAAAAATTTATTTACCATGATTAAAGGGTAAATATGGTAAATAAGGGTAACGAAATATTATAAAATTACCCTCAAATGTGGCATCATCCTATTGGTTAATATATTTCTGACTATGGGAATCCTTGCATTGATTTTGGGACCCCATGGATCCACTTAAGAGTGACAATGAATCTTTATAATAATTAATTTAAAGTAAAGACCAAAATGAAATAAACATATATCTTTTAGTAAATCAATTTTTACATAGGGTAATCTAAGTTATCCCTTTGACTATAAATATTATTTTTAAGGAAAAAATATTTCTTAAATCATTGTATTTTTTTTATAATTTTTAGATATCAAATAAATAAAATTATATGTGATACAATAATCATGAAGTGTATACCTCATTAATGAATGATTTAAATAAATAAGATAATAAAGATTAAAACAATATCCAAATCCTGTCCAATTATTATTGGATGAATTTATTTCGAACATTAGTCATCATATCATCGACATTAATATGTTTTGGACCATTATAAACCGAAAATAATTTATAATAAAATAATATTTTAAAACTTTTCAAAAGAGCCCATCTTTTCCATTATAAACATCCCTCACGTATAACCCATTACTCACTCATATCAAGACCCTTAGCTCATCCAAAATATACCCAATTGAGCTCCCTACAAAGTTCTCCTCCTCCTAGAACCCTTCCCTCAGGATGAAAGAAATTTATGTAAACCTATTTGCTTCAAACCAAAAGAAGGTATGCGATTTAAAGGTAACATATTCTATTATTTTCTACTGTTTAATTTTACTTCCCCAACCCAATAATCTCTTTTTAATACTTTATTTTAAAACAAAACTAGTATCCTCAATATAATATGTTGTTTATATTAGAATTATTTGAACTATACTTACACACACCTCCATCTAATGGGTAATGAATATAGTATTTTTATGGACGATGAACTAATGCCTGAGGAAATGAAGATTGTTAAATAATCTCATACCGCCCCACATGGTGTCCATTATGATGGAACTATATTTATATGTGATATATATTATATTTATACTATTTCTCTACTTCTATTTTTTCCATTTATATCATACCATTTTGGTTTCTATAATGTGTAAACGAAATAATTTAATTTGAGGAAGTGTGGACTACCACCCACTCAAAGTGATATGAATCATTCATTACATATTTGGAATTTATAAAGAATGGAGATAGTAAAATTATATATGATATTATACTTCATTTATAATATACCTATTTTTCATTACATTTTCATTCTATTAAATATGAAATTGAAATGAAAGTAGCATTGATGTGTACGCACGGATTACCGTTTCCATGAATTGTGCATTTCATTTCATATCTCCAAAGGTTATGTTCTATTATAAATAAATAAATATATATATAATGGATATATATGAGATATATGATATCTAACTCATGAATATAATTCTGGATATAATTTAATGTCAACCACATTGACAATTTAAAATTATAATAATTTCATTTTTAACTCAAGTTCTGAACATCGAAAAAATGTCTGATATGATCTCAAATAATTAACAAATTTTTATTTCAAGGTAATTATTTATATAAATGGAATAATAAACGTGAAAAAGTTACATAAACAAGAATTAATTAAATTAAATTTACTATTCATGGGATTAAATAATGATCGAGTCATGTCGGATAAGAGGTTAGGGGTTTCTTATATCACTTTTAATTCTATGAGATTTCCATTGTTTGCAACTTATTTATTGAATGTGGTGTATTTTGTACTTAAATTTGGAAAATATTATCTTGATTCTATTTATATTAATGATATTATATGTTTCATTTGTTTGTTATTAAATGTTGGTCATACGACTCGATGATTACAATGTGGTAAGGGGTTTTCATCTCACTTTTTATTCCCGGAAGATTGATGCTTTAATTGTCAAAATTTACTTTTGTGTGGTGTATGGACGCCCCATGGTTGTATTCATTGTGAAATATACTTCAATTTATGGGTAATTAGATCTTCATTTTATGATCCGTATTCCATGGGGTGTATGTTTCGTATGTTACCAAATCGGTAATGGAACTTTTTATCCCAATTTCCATTTCTAGGGTTAATATTCTAATTCTTAATTGGTTTATGTTATGATTATGTGTGAAATAAAATTTTATTTATTTATGTTGTAATTTCCACTCCCCTATGTGTGGAAATAATTTTGATACATATAATCACTCAATTGATAAATTCTCATGTCATCGATAAGAACTTGATAAGAGTAATTTTAATTCAATTTCCATTCATTGAGTTAAACATCCAAGTCATTGGTGTAGTTTTCACAAAAATATGGTTGAATGTTCTATTATTGATTTACACTGAATATCCAATATTATTGAGTGTATTTATATTTTTCTCACCTAATTATGTAATTGATTTATCCTTAATCTAAGGATACCATCTTTATAAGGGATTCCGTCTCAATTTACATTCTATAGAGACTTTATTATTGTTTTGTGCCAATTCACTTTAATATGGTATATATTCTGTACTTTGGCATATTATATCATGAATAAATTTATTTTCATGATATTATAACATTTTGATTAAATTTTATTCCTCAATTATTTGAATTCAAGCATCTCTCATTTGGCTAATAACTCCTTAACTAAAATATTGTATGAATGATTTATTATTATAAATATTTCTTATTAATGTCCATGTTTTAAAAATGCTTTTAAGGATTTTTTATATGGAAATTAATGTATTAATACGTTATTTTCATTAAAATACTCGAAGTGGTATGGGACACATTGATTAAAAAATCTCTTAATTACATGTTTTAAATAGTTTTGAAAATGTTTCGGTAAACCATTGATTATGTAAATATCTTGAAATGATAAATTATAATTTCAAAGTAGAAATGTTATCTTTACATTATGCTTGTTTTATGTGTTATGAATATGTTTTGGTTATTGGGAATTGATTAACTATATGGGTGGTTGGGTGATAACCCTAGGGCGGGTTAGCTTGAGATTGATATATAATGCATTGGTTAATATAATAGAGATAAATGTTAATGTTTTTTCCTAAGAGATTTAAAGAATGTACTATGATGAGTATTCCAACATAACTTCTTATGTGGCTATGTTAGCTAGAATGTATGTCTGATATGGATTACACAATTTAACATTATGATTTATGATTATTTTGTGTTATTCATAAATCATATGATTTAATTAGGTATGTTATGATTGAAAAGTCTGGTTTCATTGTTTTGTATTTATTGATGGGATAATATTTTCATTCCTTATTTTATAAACCTTACTAACATTTGTTATGCTCATCCCATGTTTTGGAAATGTATCATACATGACATAATGATGAATAAGGGTCAGGTATGGGATCATGTAAAATTCATGCTATCTAAAACATGGAACTAGAATTATTTCTTTTTAAGAGTTTTTATTTTATGAAAAAAATGGGAAGTCAATATTAGTCTCTATATGTAATATTCATGTTGATATGTAATTGTTATGGCCTAATTCTCTAATTATCTAAGCCTGAAATGATCCTTAGTGTGAATTCTTGATTTATCACAACATTATGTAATGCTTAAGTGTAACACCCCAAGCTTCCATGGTACGTTTCCCTTCGAATAATGAGATAGCGTGTGTTGTACGCAACCTCGAGTTCTAACACACACCACAACTAATTAAACTAGCAGTTGTGAATAGTAATACCTAATTTTTGAAATCATATATATTTTATATTTAAAAATGGACTTCATTTTTGGATTCGGAATATTGAAATTAGCCTAGGGTGAAATTTTGGTACTTTTCGGATAACTTTTATATTTTGATGAATAGTGAAAATTACTAAATTTTAATTAAAAACAACTTTTTTAATCAAAATAATTAATATTGATAAATTATTAATTTTATTGGTTTTCAAGTATATTTAGAATATATTTTTACCATTTAATATAATGTTTGTCATTGGACATAATTTTACAATTAAACCGAACATAAACAAGTGTCAATCTTTTGATAGTTATTATCTCTTAAAAACACGCTTTTTGTTTTGACAGCGGGAATTAATTTTAAATTAATTTCTGCCACTTCTATGTTTTGAATTTAGGAAAATGGATTCCATATTTGGAATCAGGATGTTAAAATTGTGTAAATAGGTAACTTTTATTTGTAGGCATTTTGACTAATTACTGCGGTAAATATTTTATTTACCATGGTTAAGGGTAAATCCGGTAAATAAGGGTTCAAAAAATAATATTATAATAATACTAAATTACCCTAAAACGTGTCTTAACCCTATTCGTTGATACATGGTCGACCATGGGCATCTTTGGGTCTATTTTGGGACCCCATGGATCCAGTTGTAAGTGATAATGACACTTTATTTTAATTAAGTTAAAATGAATACAAAAATGACACAAGTATATATCATTTAGAAAAAGAATTGTTACATAGGGTTATATATGTTGGATTTTAGATTATAAATATTCATTAGAAAGATAAAAAGATTTCCTACATAATGATAGTTCATTTATAATTTTTAGACATTAAATAAGTTATTTTATTTATGACACAATGATGATGCAGTAATTACTATAATAGTGAAAAATTAAAATAATTGATATTATAAATACCCAAATAAATATAATATGAAACTTTTAATGAATTAAACTAATTTTCTAGGATAATATGATATATTAGGATTGATTTAATTGACATTTTTTGAAGTAATCAATCAGTTATGAGTTTCAAAAAAATCAACTAATGAATAGTATCAAAATTGACATAAAGGAGTTTTTAAAACAAATATTATATTATTAATTGATATTAAATTCCTAAAAATCTAAGGATCGGCCAAGAGACTTATATCATGATAGGTGTATCATTAATGGACCACTTGGGGGTCTCTTGTATGTATATGGTAAGTCTATTAACCATATAATATAAAAATACAAAGAGACATTGTAAAAGTGAAACTAATTAACTTAGAGTTAATACTTAAAGATAAGGTTAATATAAGTACCCAAACCTGTCTAAATTCTATTGGTTGAGTTGTTTTCGACCCATCCCCACCTTAACCTTTGAATAGTCAACTTTGGAGCCATTGGAAACCGAATATGAATTTATTATAAACTAATATCTCTAGATTTTCCAAAGGTGCCCCTCACCCCTCTTATAAAAGGGCACTTCTCCTTCTCATTTTTTCACACCTTAAAAGCCTTTTGGTTCGGCCAAACTCTGCCCACATACTCTCCCAAATTCCCTCACTACAACCTAGGGGACTTAGTTTGTTCAGAAAGCCATCCTAAAGATCCCTTTTGATCAAATCAAAAGGAAGAACCCGAAGAAGAGGAGGTTAACCTACCCCAACCAAGGAAAAGTACAAGGTAAGGGTTATTTCACAATCTCTTCATTATCCGAGGTTGTTTATATGTAATAATCTACTGGCATTTCTTTATCATCCACATCCATGTTTCTTCGAAATGTATTTCAAAACATATTTACAAGAATATGGGTTAAAGTCATTTATACCATTGTTTGACTTTTTATAAGAGGTTTATAAAGGAATCTTTCCATCGTTTTCAAAACAAGGTCCTTTTTAACCTTTTCGACAGAATTAAGGTAAGAATGTTTTTTTAACTTATACGGAGGGTGAAGCTATTTTCCGCCATTATAAAATCTTCAAAGCCTCCCTTACAAGCTTATAAGAATATTTTCAATGAAAATGTTTTATTTTATATGGATCTTAAATGATTTAAAAATAAAAGGAGATATTTCTTTAAAAAGAATTTTGATTTCATCTATGTCAACATCCTTTGATGGATTTTAAGATTATTTGAAGTTGATTTATTATGATACAAAACTTCTATATTGTATTGAAGGTTTTGTGATATGTTTGACTGTGGATGTGCTATTTTTATACCATTCATAGTTTATGGTGAAAGTATTGACATTTCATATGCTAGTTCCAATAAGAATGTTTATGTTATATTTCAACCTTTACTTCATATGAATGTGTTGGACATGTATGTTCGAGGTTGGGGACAGGTTAAAGTAAGCCCTCTAGGTTGGGGACTGGTAAAAGTAAGCCCTCCAGGTTGGGGACTGGTAAAAGTAAGCCCTCCAGGTTAGGGACTGGTAAAAGTAAGCCCTCCGGTTTGGTCTCCGGTTATTAGAGGCACTCCAGGTTGGTGTCCGGTTATTAGAGGCACTCCGGGTTGGTGTCCGGTTATTAGAGGCACTCCGGGTTGGGTTCCGGTTACAGTTAGCCGCAAGGTCTTGGGATGAGGCCTTGAAAAGAAATTAAAGTTTAGCATTATGCATTCCATCATTATGAAAGTGGTTATTGATTTTGCATGTGATTATTCGATTAGTAGAATATCCATGTGTAAGTAAATGTCATTATCTCATTTTATTTATGCCATACTATGTTAAATGTTCAAGTTTAAAAGGCTTTTGTTTTAGTTATACATTGCCTTAAATGTTTATTCTTATATATGGAAGTTTCCGCTATATTGTTATCCTTACTGGGCATTTGAGCTCACCCCTTTTCTATGTTTTATTTTCCCCAGGAAGTGAATAAGTAAGTTATGAATGACCTGCAGGGATATTATGTGGGGATATGAGTGTGGATTATGGAGACATTATGTTGTTGTTGTAGTTTTTCATTTTATGATGTAATGTAAAACTTATGAATATATCTAGTGTTTCCAAGGATACTAAACCAATCGGTCTTTCGAGATTTGATCTTTCTTCTGATCATTCCAATGTTATGTAATAATGCACCGACTCTGGGTACCTAGGGTCGGTGCGTTACAGTTGGTATCAGAGGAAGTTTAGTACAAACCTTGGATACTAGATTTAGATAAACTCTGATTAGAGCATGTAGACCTAAGATGAACTTTGAGGATTAGTGTAGAAGAACTTCCTAGAATATTGGTATTGTAGATATTTTGTGAGTTTTCCGAGAAATACATCCCTGTCTGGATACGAGAAGGTAGAGGCGGCTCTGGCATAGATGTACCTAGGGGTAAAACCCGAAAACACCGCTTTGAGCTAGACTCGAACGGGAACTGGTGCACGACAACGGGCCTTGCTGCACTCTTGGTTACGACACTCCCGGGGGATATGCTTAGGATAACTCTCATTTTCTTTACAAATCATTATGAAGGGTTTATGAGTATATACTTCCTCAAAGAAAACATTTTTATGAATATGTATTATATCCATAAAAAGTTCAATTTATGTTAAGTGTCTTATACGTATGGGATTATGTATTTTGATTCATAAACTGATCTAGTTTATGCCATTGTTTAGAAATGGCACCTAGTGGAAGAAATGGAAACCGTATCAATGCACTCACTCCATGTAGGGATTGCCCTCCTGCTCAAGATAATTATAGTGGGGCTGGTGATGCAACTGGTGCCGATCAGCTAATCACCATACTGGGACAACTTACTCAGGTTATGAATAATAACCATACCCGTATGGAGCACCCTGATCTAGAGCGTGGAGGATCAATGTTAGGTCGATTCATGAGGCAACAACCACCAACGTTCAATGGGAATACAAATCCCTTAGTAGCCGAGTAGTGGATAAATTCCCTAGAGAAAATATTTCAGGCTTTGGGGAGCAGTGAAAGGGAAAAAGTTATCATGGCAGTTTACCGCCTCACTGGAGATGCTGATCAATGGTGGTCATTGATTCAAAATACGAAGGAAGATGATGAAGTATCAAATATGGAATGGAGGGAGTTCAAATATCTGTTTTTAGAAAAATACTTTCCTCGCGACCATCGAGCAGATATGGAAAGGCAATTTCTGAGTCTGAGACAAAAGGAGGATGAGAATGTCACAAAGTATGAGGCTAACTTTACAAGGTTAGCGAGGTATGCTGTAGATTATATTCGCAACTCAAGAAGTAAGATTGATCGTTTCTTTGATGGGTTAAAACCATTTCTCCGTCGAGCATTAGTCTCACAATCCTTTTCATCGTACGAAGACATTGTCTCATGTGCTATCAAGACCGAAAAGGAATTCTCTAAGTCTTATGACTTTAAAGGAAAGCAAGAGAAGAAGAGACCTGCTGATCAATCTGGGAATGGAAATAAGGGGAAGAAGGGAAAGGTTGAATATCCATCTTATGGTAAATGCGGGAAGAAACACCCTGGTGCTTGCTTGAAGGGAATGGGAGTCTGTTACAAGTGTGGTGAAAAAGGCCACCAAGCTTGTGATTGCAAAGGGAAGAAGGAAGCCACCAACATTCAGTGCTACAATTGCAGGGAGATGGGGCATTATGCAAATTCATGTCCTAAGCGTCAGGAGAACTTACCTCAGAAAAGGCCAAGGGATCAAGGCCAGGCTTATGCTATCACTACTGCAGAGGTAGAAGCTCCAAAAGATGTGGTGGCAGGTAATTTAATGGTTTCCTCAAGTTTAGCAAATGCATTATTTGACTCTGGATCGTCGCATTGTTTCATATCTTCCCAGTTTGCTAAGAAAATTAGATATTTCCAATTTGATTTAATAAGGGAGTTGTCAGTTAAAACTCCTAAGGGAAGTATCATTGCAACAATGTTTTGTGAATCAGTCCCCATTAGAGCACATAAATTTTCTTTATCTGCTGATCTCCTCGTCATACCTATGATAGAGTTTGATATAATCCTCGGTATAGATTGGCTTTCGAAATATGATGCGAAGATTTATTGTAAGAAGAAAGAGGTTACGATTCTTGATGATAATGATAAGGAACACCTTATCTTTAGAGCAGAATTGTCACCACCTAATTCTTATTTAGATCCACCCCCAGTAGCGCAACTTAATTCAATTATTGGGGAGGAAGAGAATGAAATAACTGTCGGTGAGGAAAGGAATGTTCAAATAGAGGATGTACCTGTTGTGAAAGAATTTGTAGATGTATTTCCGGAAGATATACCTGGACATCCTCCAGAACGAGAAGTTGAGTTTTCCATTTATTTGATTCCTGGATCAAGGCCTATATCGAAGACCCCTTATAGAATGGCCACTGTAGAGTTAGTCGAACTAAAGAAACAACTAGAGGAATTGAGTAATAAGGGATTTATTCGCCCTAGTGTTTCTCCATGGGGAGCCCCTGTTCTTTTTGTTAAAAAGAAAGATGGATCAATGAGGTTATGCATCGACTACATGGAGATCAATGCTATAACGATAAAGAACAAGTATCCCCTACCTCGTATTGATGATTTATTTGACCAACTGCATGGAACTCAATACTTTTCAAAGATTGACCTTCGATCTGGATACCATCAGTTGTGTGTGAAGAAGGAAGACATTCCAAAGACAGCATTTTGAACCAGGTACGGGCATTACGAGTTTACCGTAATGCCGTTTGGATTGACTAATGCACCATCTGTATTCATGGATCTGATGAATAGGGTTTTCAAGGAGTATCTCGATGAATTTGTGGTGGTATTTATTGATGATATATTTGTATACTCCAAAACCTACGAAGATCATGAAAATCACTTGCGCATTATCTTGAAGACTCTGAGGAGGCATGAATTATATGGGAAGTTTAGCAAGTGTGAATTTTGGCTTCAGGAAATTTATTTTCTTGGCCATATTGTCTCTAAAGATGGAATCTCTGTTGATCCTTCTAAGACCAAGGCAATCCAAGAATGGCCAGAACCTACGAGTATAACTGAGGTACGCCGTTTTATTGGTTTGGCAGGTTATTATCGACGTTTCGTCCAGAATTTTGCCCAATTGGCTAACCCGTTAACGAAGCTCACACGTAAAGGGGTTAAATTTGTTTGGACAAAAGAGTGTGAATAATGTTTTGAAGAACTGAAGAAAAGATTATTCAATTCTCTTATATTGACTCTACCATCGGGGAATGATGGGTTCGTTATTTATAGTGATGCATCGAAGAAAGGACTTGGTAGTGTCCTTATGCAGAATGATATAGTTATAGCTTATGCATCACGACAGTTGAAAATTCATGAACAAAACTATCCTACTCATGATCTTGAGTTAGCAGCTGTGATATTTGCTTTGAAGATATGGAGGCACTACCTCTATGGTGAAAAATGTGAGATTTATACTGATCACAAGAGTTTGAAGTATATTTTCTCACAAAAAGAACTCAACATGAGGCAAAGAAGATGGCTTGAATTACTCAAGGATTATTATTGTACGATACACTACCACCCGGGGAAGGAAAACAAGGTGGCAGATGCTTTGAGTAGAAGAGACCATGGAGTTTTGAACAATATGAGAATTTAAAGGGATCCAATTTTCATGGATCTAGTGAAGATGGACATGGGAATAACCAGGGAAGGTGAAGCATCAATTCTTTTTCAAATGGTTTCCAAACCATCTTTACTAGAAAGGATTAAGAGTTCTCAGACCGATGATGAAGAATTCCAAAAGAAGATTAAAGCTGTGAATGATGGGAGATTGAGAGACTTTGTGTATGAAGATGGAATTTTGAAATTCGGGAAGAGGCTTTGTGTTCCCGATTTACCTGATCTAAAAAGGGAATTGCTGGATGATGCTCATAGTTCCAATTTCTCTATACACCCTGGGAGCACCAAAATGTATAGAGATTTGAAGGAACATTTTTGGTGGGACAACATGAAGAGGGAGATTGCTGATTTTGTGTCAAGATGTATGGTTTGTCAACAAGTGAATGCTGGAAGGCAATAGCCTGGAGGAGTCATGCAACCTCTTCCCATACCGGAGTGGAAATGGGACAATATTACGATGGACTTTGTCATGGGGCTACCAAAGACTCCTAGAAGGAATGATGCAATATGGGGGATTATTGATCATCTTACCAAGCCAGCACATTTTCTTGCTATAAGAGAAGATCTACCTCTGGAACGTCTAGAAAGACTATATATTAATGATGTTGTGAGACTTCATGGAGTACCCCTATCGATTGTTTCTCATCGTGATCCCCGTTTTACTTCAAGATTCTGGAAAAGTCTTCAGAAATCCCTGGATAATAAACTTCATTTGAGCACTGCTTACCACCCTCAGACAGACAGACAATCAGAACGGACTATTCAAACCTTAGAAGACATGTTGAGATCTTGCTCACTTGACTTTCAGGGAATGTGGGATCAATATTTACCTTTGGTAGAATTTTCCTATAACAATAGCTTCCATTCGAGTATTCAGATGGCACCATTTGAAGCGTTATATAGAAAGAGATGTCGTACACCAACCTTTTGGGATGACGTTGGTGAAATAAAACTTGTAGGCCCAGAACTGGTGGAGGAAACGGTGGAAAAGGTGAAAGTAATCCAAAATCACATCAAAGCAGCTCAAAGTAGGCAGAAGAGCTATGCCGATAATCGAAGGAAGGATTTGGAATTTCAAGTCGGTGATCATGTTTTCCTAAAGGTATCTCCATGGAAGGGAGTCATACGTTTTGGTAAGAAAGGTAAATTGAGTCCCAGGTACATCGGACCTTTCGAAATTCTAGAACGAATTGGGGTTGTAGCTTACCGATTGGCAATGCCGCCAAGTCTCTCCAAAGTTCACGATGTGTTCCACGTATCTCTGTTGAGGAAATACATGCCTGACCCAACGCATGTACTCACCTATGAGGAATTAGAACTGGAACCCGATCTGTCTTATTGCGAAGAGCCCGTCAAGATTCTTGATACGAGAGAACAAGTGCTGAGAAACCGGACGACGCGTCTGGTAAAAGTTCTATGGAGAAACCATAAGATGGAAGAGGCAACGTGGGAACCCGAGGAACTTATGATAAAGAACCACCCGAGTCTTTTTATGCAGTAATACCCTAGAAACTACGAGGACGCAATTATTTGAAGGAGGGGAGAATGTAACACCCCAAGCTTCCACGGTACGTTTCCCTTCGAATAATGCGATAGCGTGTGTTGTACGCAACCTCGAGTTCTAACACACACCACAACTAATTAAACTAGCCGTTGTGAATAGTAATACCTACTTTTTGAAATCATATATATTTTATATTTCAAAATGGACTTCATTTTTGGATTCGGAATATTGAAATTAGCCTAGGGTGAAATTTTGGTACTTTTCGGATAACTTTTATATTTTGATGAACAGTGAAAATTACTAAATTTTAATTAAAAACAACTTTTTTAATCAAAATAATTAATATTGATAAATTATGAATTTGAGTGGTTTTAAAGTATATTTAGAATATATTTTTACCATTTAATATAATGTTTGTCATTGGACATAATTTTACAAGTAAACCGAACATAAACAAGTGTCAATCTTTTGATAGTTATTATCTCTTAAAAACATGCTTTTTGTTTTGACAGAGGGAATTAATTTTAAATTAATTTCTGCCACTTCTGTGTTTTGAATTTAGGAAAATGGATTCCATATTTGGAATCAGGAAGTTCAAATTTCGTAAATAGGTAACTTTTTTTTAGACATTTTGAATAATTACTGCGGTAAATATTTTATTTACCATGGTTAAGGGTAAATCCGGTAAATAAGGGTTAAAATAATAATATTATAATAATACTAAATTACCCTAAAACGTGTCTTAAACCTATTGGTTGATACATGGTCGACCATGGGAATCATTGGGTCTATTTTGGGACCCCATGGATCAACTTGTATGTGACAATGACACTTTATTTTAATTAAGTTAAAATGAATACAAAAATGACACAAGTATATATCGTTTAGCAAAACAATTGTTACATAAGGTTATATATGTTGGATTTTAGATTATAAATATTAATTAGAAAGATATAAATATTTCCTACATAATGATATTTTATTTATAATTTTTAGACATTAAATAAGTTATTTTATTTATGACACAATGATGATGCAGTAATTACTATAATAGTGAAACATTAAAATAATTGATATTATAAATACCCAAATAAATATAATATGAAACTTTTAATGAATTAAACTAATTTTCAAGGATAATATGACATATTAGGATTGATTTAATTGACTTTGTTCGAAGTAATCAATCTGTTATGAGTTTCACAAAAATCAACTAATGAATAGTGTCAAAATTGGCATAAAAGAGTTTTTAAAACAAATATTATATTATTAATTGATATTAAATTCTTAAAAATCTAAGGTTCTGCCAAGAGACTTATATCATGATAGGTGTATCATTAATGGACCACTTGTGGGTCGATTGTATGTATATGGTAAGTTTATTAACCATATAATATAAAAATACAAAGAGACATTGTAAAAGTGAAACTAATTAACTTAGAGTTAATACGTAAAGATAAGGTTAATATAAGTACCCAAACCTGTATAAATTCTATTGGTTGAGTTGTTTTCGACCCATAACCACCTTAAACTTTGAATAGTCAACTTTGGAGCCATTGGAAACCGAATATGGATTTATTATAAACTAATATCTCTAGCTTTTCCAAAGGTGCCCCTCACCCCTCTTATAAAAGGGCACTCCTCCTTCTCATTTCTTCACACCTTCAAAGCCTTTTGGTTCGGCCAAACTCTGCCCAAATACTCTCCCAACTTCCCTCACTACAACCTAGGGGCCTTAGTTTGATCAGAAAGCCAACCTAAAGAGCCCTTTTGATCAAATCAAAAGGAAGAACCCGAAGAAGAGAAGGTTAACCTACCCCAACCAAGGAAAAGTACAAGGTAAGGGTTATTTCACAATCTCTTCATTATCCGAGGTTGTTTATACATAATAATCTACTGGGATTTCTTTATCATCCACATCCATGTTTCTTCGAAATGTATTTCAAAACATATTTACAAGAATATGGGTTAAAGTCATTTATACCCTTGTTTGACTTTTTATAAGAGGTTTATAAAGGAATCTTTCCGTCGTTTTCAAAACAAGGTCCTTTTTAACCTTTTCGACGGAAATAAGGTAAGAATGTTTTTTTAACTTATACAGCAGGTGCAGCTATTTTCCGCCATTATAAAATCTTAAAAGCTTCCCTTACAAGCTTATAAGAATATTTTCAAAGAAAATGTTTTATTTTATATGGATCTTAAATGATTTCAAAATAAAAGGAGATATTTCTTTAAAAAGAATTTTGATTTCATCTATGTCAACATCCTTTGATGGATTTTAAGATTATTTGAAATTGATTTATTATGATACAAAACATCTATATTGTATTGAAGGTTTTGTGATATGTTTGACTGTGGATGTGCTATTTTTATACCATTCATAGTTTATGGTGAAAGTATTGAAATTTCATATGCTAGTTCCAATAAGAATGTTTATGTTATATTTCAACCTTTACTTCATATGAATGTGTTGGACAAGTATGTTCCAGGTGGGGGACTGGTTAAAGTAAGCCCTCCAGGTTGGGTACTCGTAAAAGTAAGCCCTCTAGGTTGGGGACTAGTAAAAGTAAGCCCTCCAGGTTAGGGACTGGTAAAAGTAAGCCCTCCGATTTGGTCTCCGGTTATTAGAGGCACTCCGGGTTAGTGTCCGGTTATTAGAGGCACTCCGGGTTGGTGTCCGGTTATTAGAGGTACTCCGGGTTGGGTTCCGGTTATAGTTAGCCCCAAGGTCTTGGGATGAGGCCTTGAAAAGAAATTAAAGTTTAGCATTATGCATTCCATCATTACGAAAGTGGTTATTGATTTTGCATGTGATTATTCGATTAGTAGAATATCCATGTGAATAAGTAAATGGAATTATTTCATTTTATTTATGCCATACTATGTTAAATGATCAAGTTTAAAAGGATTTTGTTTTAGTTATACATTGCCTTAAATGTTTATTCTTATTTATGGAAGTTTCCGCTATATTGTTATCCTTACTGGGCATTTGAGCTCACCCCTTTTCTATGTTTTATTTTTCCCAGGAAGTGAAGAAGTAAGTTATGAATGACCTGCAGGGATATTATGTGGGGATATGAGTGTGGATTATGGAGACATTATGTTGTTGTAGTAGTTTTTCATTTTATGATGTAATGTAAAACTTATGAATATATCTAGTGTTTCCAAGGCTACTAAACCAATCGGTCATTCGAGATTTGATCTTTCTTGTGATCATGCCAATGTTATGTAATAATGCACCGACTCTGGGTAACTAGGGTCGGGGCGTTACATTAAGGCCTAGTCCTTATAGTTGGAATTAGAGGTTGGTACAAACAACTTTTGGGATTAAGAGTTTTAGTTAAACACGAGGTTAGTCCCCATGTATATTATTTTAGTTAAATCCTTGTTTTATACATTGTTCAAATCCAGGAATGTTGGTTACAAATGGAAGTAGTAGGATATGAAATGACATTCATATATCTTCTTGATGACATGGCTGCAATAATTATTGCAAATTCAGGTCTAGATGATTGTGATATATTTTCTATAATACAACTCACTTTCAAGCAGTTGTTTGAGATATCAAACACGTCCACTATACCTGAATATCACTATAGATCATGTGTTGTATTTTATGAAATCATATTTTCTTTATATTCTAATATTTTAATGAAAGGTAAATATTATGATGGCATTTTCAAATATTTTACCTTATCACAAGATTTTGAAGCATGTTATGATTTTGAAAAAGGTGCTGAATAAGGAGACCCTTGAACAACCTATTTATGTATTTTTTATAATATAATCTCTTAACACGTCTTATGGTATTTTAAAAAGACCACTGATTGAATGTTTCAACTCAAATTCGGTCTGACTATTTTTTAAAAATCATGTTTTATTAGATGTTTTGAAATTATACGTCATACATGATTATTTTCCAAAACTACTTTTCTAAGAACACCGATATGACACAAGTTGTACAAATTGTATTTGGATGAAGGAAGCAAATGATTTTGAAGAATCTATAAATAATTTTCTGCAATTCATGGACCTTCTACATACCTGAACAAGATAATGATGAAACCATATGGACAACATGATCAAGTAAGAAGTTATTTATAATGGGAATAGATTTATTTTATTATATGGAGGTGAAAAAAATTTACAATATATAAGATGATGAGGTCTTAATGTATTGGATAAAAATGAAAGGTATAAGAAATCATTTGAGATTAAAACATGTTAGGGTTATTTTTGAGTTTTGTTTGAAGGGAAACAAGTTTGATTGGCGAAAACCCATCACGTCTGGAAAGGCTGCAATAATCAATCCCACAACAGAAGGGTGACAACGGTGCATCACCTAACACAGTAATATGTAAAGTCCCTAGATAGTTTGTCTTATTATTTAGAGATAAATAGTTTTATGAATTAAGAATAAGTTTATTTTGGGAACTTATGTTTTATCAAATATATATCCTTAATATAGGAAAATGTTTTGGTGATTAAGTGATAAAGGATAAAAGATGTTTTATCTTTGGGAAAAATTATATGGTTAAAAGAAATAGAATACTATGTGATCTCATTTGTGGAGTAATGGTTGATATTTTATTTTTGATGAATCTCAGTTGTTATTATAGACATATGACTTGTTGGTTTATATATGGAAATGACAAACCTATCATGGAGAATATGTTATTATATTAATTACTTTTTAGTATGAGACTTTAAGAGTAATTGAAGTTATTTGGAGATAAATGTTAAGATTTGTCTTGGAATACTATGTTATTAAATCCTTTTGAGTTTTGGGTTTCAATCCAAGTTTGGATTATTTTGATGAATTTTTAGGACAATTGTATGTTGAATGGTCTTTGTTAAACTTTGGTTATTGTTTGAATTTTTTTAGAGATTAAGAGCATTTTTTCTTTTTATAAATGATTATCCTTTTGGGGATTATATGATAATGTACTAATTTTTTTTGGTTTTGGTTGATGTCTAATGATAGAAGAAATATATAGTTCATATTTGGTATATTATGTGATACTCTAGACGTTTATTATTGCACTTCAGGTGTGACAAAGTCATCTTGAATACTTTCCGTTTAGAGAAAAGATGAGTTTGTGGTAGAGTTTTATTAAAGGATGACACTCTAGATGACATGTAAGTAAATTTACTTACGATCTTAGTCTAGCTATTACTAAAATTCTTCTACTCTAGGAAATGAATTTTGAAGAAAACATGGTATAAGGTATATTTTATCATCCGAATTTTACACTACCCAAAATTTATGGTATTGTTGTTGTTATCATTCTGTGATCAAGTTCTCTATCACTCTCGTTTAATCTATGAGAGTTTGTTTCTCTTCCATATCATTGTTTTCAAGGAATCCTAGTATCTGTTGTCTTGGGTGACCTTTTTATTTATCTTTCTTTATTTTAATGTGATATTTTAATAGAATATTTTTCTAATGTGGGACTTTAATTGATATTTCAATGTCCAATTTTAAAACTGTGAGGACACAATTCTCAAAAGGGAGGAAGGATGTAACATCCCAGGTAAATAAAGAATATATCATTTTAGAATTTATTAAAATATTTTGAATTAAATATTAATTTTACTTTAAAGGGGATGCTATGTTCGATGGATTACCCAATATACAACAACGAGTTTCTTTGAAATCATATATTGCTCACAATACTGAGGCATACTAAAAAATATTAATTTTATATTATCTTAAATGGTTGTTAACGCCTAGAAATTGTATTGGTGGGAATGGATAGATCTAACTAAAATATAAATATATATGTTGCTTAAATGTTTTTACATTTATCTAATAAATTTTAGTCGCCTAAAATATGAAAGAATACAATTTCAAGCATAAATACTCTAATATTCATTAAAAGGCAGATTTACCGACTCTTGATAGATAAACCTATTTAAATCAAGTTATGGTAACTTTTAAATGTTCTAATTGTCAAAATAAATTTCTTATTTAGAATAAAGACATCAAAATTTACTTTGGGACAATTTTTGGTATTTTTCTGATAAAATTCATGTTTTAATGAACAAGGAAAAATACAGTATTTTAATTCAAAATTTTCTTTTAATATAATATTTTTTTAAGGTTAGATGATATTTTTAATTGGTTTTAATGAGTAATTATATTATTATTTTACCATTTAATCCAATTTTAGTCATTGGAAGTAATTTCACATTGAAATTGGACATAAATAAGTGTCAAAATTTTGATAGTTATTATTTCCTAAAGGCACGATTTTTGTATTGACAGTGAGAAATAATTTTAAATTAATTTCTGCCACTTCTGTGTTTTGAAAGCTAAAAAATAGATTCCATATTTGGAATCTGGATTTCCAATTGTTTAAATAGTTATCTTTTATTTTTATACCCTCAGAATATTTACATTAGTAAAATGTTTATTTACCATGGTTAAAGGGGAAATCATGTAAATAAGGGTAACAAAATATTATAAAATTTCCCTAACATTTGTCCTAATACTATTTGTTAATACTTGTAAGACAATTGGTATCCTTTGGTCGATTTTGGGTCCCCATGGAGTCACATAAGATAGATAATAACAGATTATATTAATTAATTTAAAAAATGGAAAAAATGGCATAAACATATATCTTTTAGTAAATCATAGTTTACATATGGTTATATAAACTATCCATGACACCATATATATTAATTTGATATCTAGAAAGACTTCAGAAATCATGGAATTTCTTTTATTATTTTTAGAAATCAAATAAATAAAATTATTTATGACACATTAATAAAGCAGTGTTTACCTCATTAGTAAATTATTTAAATAAATAATATTATAATGAATAAACAATATCCAAAACCTGTAAAATTATTATTGGATGATTTTATTTCAAAAAATAGTCTTCTTATCCTCTAATTTAATATGATTTGGATCTTTTTAAACAAAAAATCATTATATAATAAACTGATATTTTGAAACGTTCTAAAAGAGCCCCTCCACCCCCTTATAGAAAGCTCTCAATTCTAACACATTACTCACATGTATCATGTGTCATATCTCATCGATACTCTTCCAAATTAAGCTCCCCAGATCTCTCTTCTTCTTATAGAAGCCTTCCCATAGGAAGAAGAAAAATCAAGTAAATCTTTTTGGTTCAAACCAAAGGGAGGTACCCGATTTAAACTTAACATCTTCTCTTATGTTATTTGGTTTTATTTTACTTCTCCAACCCCATAAACTCTTCTAATTACATTTTTTATAACAAAAAAACTATCCTCAATATATTAGGTTTTTTTAGGAAAAGTATTCGAACTACACTTATAAACATCTTCATGTAATCGGTAAAGAACATATTTTTTCTGTGGACGATGAACTACTGCCTCACGAAACTATGATTGTTCAATTATCTCCGACTGCCTCTCATGGTTGCCATTATGATGGAACTGTATATATATTTGATATATATTCTATATATATATGAATTATATGCTTCTATATTTTCAATTTATTTCATACCATTATGGTTTACATAAGGTGGGAAGGCGATAATTTTATTTGAGGAAGTACGGACTACCGCACCCTTGAAGTG
Organism: Viscum album; assembly: GCA_963277665.1. Taxonomy (NCBI): domain Eukaryota; kingdom Viridiplantae; phylum Streptophyta; class Magnoliopsida; order Santalales; family Viscaceae; genus Viscum; species Viscum album. The sequence goes on from OY728132.1 coordinate 882,770,707, forward strand.
ATATGACTCGTTCATGGAATACATGGAACTTATGATGGTTGAATATAATTAAATAATATATTATATTATACTGTAATTATAATATTCCTATTTCTTATTTTATTTTCATTCCATTAAATATTAAATATAAATGAAAGTAGTGTTCAAGAATACGTACAACTTATCATCTCCATAAACAGTGCATTTCATTTCTTATCTCCAAATGTTTTGTACTATTACAAATACGTATATATAATAGATATATATTATATATATTATATCTAAATCATCAATATAATTATTGAGATAATTGAATTTCGACCACCTAGAAAATTTATAATTATAAGAAGTTCATTTTTAACTCAAGTTCTGAACATTGACAAAATGTCTTATACAAACTCAAATAAGTAAATAAATGTTATAAAAAGTTATTAATTTAAATAAAATTGATAATAAACATGAAAAATATTCTTTATAAATTTTAAATTTATATTTTTATATTATTCTGGAGATTAAATAATGATCGATTCAAGTCGGACATGAGGTAAGAGATTTTTGATCTCACTTTTAATTTCGTGAGATTTCCTTTGTTCGTCACTTATTTACTACATGTGGTGTATTTTGTACAGCCATTTGATTTTTATTATCATGATTATATTTATTTTAGTTTTCTTCTGTGATTAATTTGGTAGTTATTATCTTTTGTTCATAGGACTCAATTGATTACAATGTGGTAAAGGATTTTCATCTAACTTTTTATTCATGTGAGATTCATGCTATATTTTCCACTATTTCATTTTGTGTGGTGGATGTACTTCCCATGATTGTTTTAATTGTGTAATATAATTAAATTTATGGGTATTTACATCTTAATTTTATGATCATTCTTTAATGGGGTGTATGTTTCTTAAGTTACCAAATCTGTTAGGGAACTCTTTATCCCAATTTTTATTCGTGGGGTTAATCTTCTAATTCTTAATTATGACATTATATGATTATGTTTGGGATAAATGTTTATTTATTTATGTTTTAATTTATACTCCCCATTGTGTGGATACACTTTGGATACACATAATCACTCCATTGATGAATTCTCAAGTCGCCGATATGAAAATGATTAGGGTAATTTTAACTGAATTTTCATTAATTGAGTTAAACATCCAAGTCATTGGTGTTGTTTTTACAAATTTATGTGTGAATGTTCTTTGATTTATTTACACTATATATCCAATATTATTCAGTGTAATTATATTTTTCACAAATAATTGTGTAACTGATTTAACCATGATCTAAGGATACCGTCTTTATAAGGGATTTCATCTCAATTTACATTCCATTGAGACTTTATTATTATTATGTGCCAATTCACATTTATATGGTATATATACGGTCATTTGGAATACTATATAATGAATAAATTTAATCTCATGATATTATAATTATATGATTAAATGTTATTCATCAATTATTTATATTCAAGCATCTCTCATTTGGTTTAGAACTCCATAACTAAAATATTGTATTAATGATTTATTCTTCTAAATATTTCAAATTTATGCCAGTGTTTTAAAAATGGTTTTATGGATTTAATAATATGGAAACTAATCTTTTAAAATTTAAATTCATTTGAAATGTTCATTTTGTTATGGGACACTTTGATTCCAAAATCTCTTTATTAATTATTTTAAATTGTTTTGAAAATAGATTTGGTAAAGCACTGATTATGTCAATATCATCAAATGATATATTTTAATTTCAATGTGGAAATTTTATCTTTACATTTTGATTTTTTTATTTTTTATGAATATGTTATGATTACTAGGTATTCTTTACGTATATGGGTGGTTCTGTTATAAACCTATGGCGGGTGAGCCTGAGATTGCTCTCCAGTGCATTGGGTAACATCACCGAAGTAAAAGTTAATTTTTATCCGAAGAGATTTAGTGAATATATTGTGATAGGTATTCCAACGTAACTCCATACATAGCAGTGATAACTACAATGTATGTTTGATATGGATTCCACAATTTTCCTTTACAATTAATGATTTCTATGTGTTATTCCTAAATCTAATGATTTCATAAGGTATGTTATGATTGAAAAGTATGGTTTCATTGTTTTGTATTTATTGATGGGATAATGTTTTCATTCTTTATTTTATAACCCATATTGAGTTTAATATACTCATATCATGTATTTGAAATTTTTTCCATAGGACTTAAAGATGAATAAGGATCGAGGATGAGATCAAGTAAAAGTCATGCTATCTAAAATAAGAAACTAAACATTTTTCTTTTAAATAGTTTTTATTTTATGAAAAAAAGGGTACTGAGTAGTTGTATCTTCATGTAATATTTAATTTCACATGTAATAGTTATGTCCTAATTATCTAAAACTCGAAACCTGAAAAGATACTCAATGTGAATTCTTGATTTAACTCAAGATTAAATAATGTTTAAGGTCGAGTCCTTATAGAGAAACAATTTAAGGTGATTATGTGTTGAGGAATGGGTACTTGTGTAACATCCCAATTAAAATAAGAGTATAACATTTTTATATATATTAATATTTGTGAATTAAATATTTATTTTACTTTAAAAGGGATTCTATGTTTGATGGCGTACCTGATACTCAACAATAGGTTTCATTGAAATCATACGTTTCACACGACATTTAGTTATACAAAAAAATAATATATTATTATTATTATATTATTTAGCAGTTAACACATAACCGTTGTATTAGAGAGAATGAATATAACTAAATAAAATATTATTACATATGTTTTTTTACATTAATCCAATAAAATATAGAGGCTTAAAATGTGATTGAATCTAATTTTTAGCATAAGTACTCTAATATTTATTAAAATGTTAATTTACCGCCTTTTGATGGAGAACAATTTTTAAATATAGATTTGGTAATTTTTATATGTTCTATTTTATAAAATAAAACTCTTTTTTAGAATAGGGACATCAAAATTTACAATGGCTAAATTTTTTGTATTTTTCTGATAAATTTATTTTTTTAATAAAGAGTGAAATATTGTATTTTAATTCAAAGTTTCCATTTAATATAATTTATTTATATTAATATATTATCATTTTAATTGGTATTAAAGTCCAATTATATTATGTTTTAATAATTTAATCTAATTTTGGTCATCGTATGTGATTTCACTTTGAAATTCGACATAAACAAGTGTCAATCGTTTGATAGTTATTATTTCATAAAAACACACTTTTTGGCTTGACAGCAGGAATTAATTTTAAATTAATTTATGCGAGTTATGTGTTCTCAATTTGGACAAATGGATTCCCTATTTATAATCAGGAGGTCCAAATTGTGTAAATAGTTAACTTTTATTTTTGACATTATGAATATTAACTTTAGTAAAAAATTTATTTACCACGGTTAAAGGGTAAATATGGTAAATAAGGGTAACAATTTTTTTTTAATTATATTAAATTACACTAACATGTGTCCAAGTTCTATTAGTTGATACATTTATTATCATGGGAATCCTTGTGTCGATTTTGGGAACCCATGGAGCACCATGGGAGTGATAATGACACTTTATATTAATTAATTTAATGTAAAGACAAAAATAACTTAAACATATATCTTTTAGTAAATCAATTCATACATGAGGTTATATAAGTTATCTCTTCAAATATTAATATTAATTTTAAAGATGTAAATATTTATAACATAATAATATTTTTTTAATAATTTGTAGACCTCAAATATATAAAATTATTTTAGATATAATAATGTTGAAGTGGTTACATCATTAATGAATGATTTAAATAAATATGATTATAAAGATTTCAAAAATTTCCCAAACCTGTCCATTTATTAAGGGATGATTTTATATTGAATGGGTGTCATCTTGTATTTTACATTAATTAGTTTGGGACGTTTAGAAACCTAAAATCATTATATAACAAAACAATATTTTTAAACATTCTTAAAGATCCCCTCCTCCCCCTTGTAAAAATCCCTCACCACTAACTCATTCCTCACACCACTCAACCCTGTTGGCTCATCTAACCTCTGCCAAATTAAGGTTTCTAAATATCTATTCTCCAATTAGAATCCATACCTTAGGAATAAGGCAAATCAATTAATCCTTTTGGTTCAAACCAAAGGGATATTTTCTATTTAAAGGTAACACCTTCTCTTAAGTTCTTTGGTTTTATTTTATTTCTCCAACCCCATAAACAATTTTTATTCCTTTATTTTATAACAAAAATAGTATCCTCAATATATAAGGTTTTTCTTAGAAGGATTGAATCTACACTTACTCACACCTTTATCTAATGGGTAAAGAACATACTGTTTCTGGGAATGGAGAATTACTGCCTCACGAAACGATTATTGATCAATCTTCTCTTACCACCACTAATGGTGGCCATGTTGATGACACTATATTTATAAATGAAATCTTATATATATATTTTTTCTCTATGATTATTTAATTTATATTTACAAACATATTTTTATATTTTCAAATATGTGTAAATACGAAAATTTAATTTGAGGCTGTGCGGACTACGGCCCCCTTATGGTGATATGTTTCATTCATGACATACATGGAACATATAATGGATGGTGTTAATAAAATTATGTATCATATATATCATATGATATTATACTATAATTATAATATACCTATGTATAATTATGTTTTCATTCCATTAAATATGAAATAGAAATGAATGTAGCGTTCATGTGTATGTACGACTTACCGTCTCCATGAACGATGAATTTCATTTCTTATCTCCAAATGTAATGTTATATTATAAAAACATAAATTTACTGGATATATATGACATATATTAAATTTACATCAATAACATAATTATGGATATAATATAATTTTTAACACATGAACAACTTGCAATTATAAGTAGTTTCATTTTGATTGCAGTACACAATATTGAAAAACCGACCATTATTAACATAAATGATTGAATAATGTTTATAAAATGGTAATAAGTGATATAAAAGGAATAATAAACAATAAAAAGGTTTTTAATCAAATATAAATTTACTTTAATGTATTATTTATGACATTAATGAAAGAACCGGTCAAGTCAGACACGAGGTAAGAGGTTTCTTATCTCACTTAAATTTCTGTGAGATTTCCATTGTTCGCCACTAATTTCGTGCACATGGTTTATTTATTTACATCAATTTTTTATGTATTATCATGATTCTCTTTATATTCATGGTATTATGAGATTCATTTTTTGGTTATTAGATTTTGGTCAAATGAATCGACTGATTACAACGCGGTAAGGGGTTTTCATCTCACTTCTTATTCCCGTGAGATTCATGATATATTTTCAACTATTTCATTTTGTGTGGTGTAAGTACTATCCTTGATAGTATTCATTGTGTTATATTCTATAATTCATGGGTATTTATATATTCATTTTATGATCCTTCTTTCATGGAGTCTATGTTTCCTAAGATACCAAATAGGTAAGGGAACCTTCCACCCTATAATTTTTAAAATACTTCATTTTGTTATTTATTTAAATTTACATATTATTATATTTGGTTATTCTCTTATATATCCCAGTTGCTATTTATTTTATGTAAATGTGATGAGACACCTGTTTATCTCTCATCAACTCGTATTCATAATTTTAATGTGACGCCGTAAGTCTGTTGAATTTTTGTATGGAAACTTCTTAACCCAATTTGAATTATTTGGGTTATGATTATACTTCTTGATTATGTCATTCTATTATTTTTTTGAGTGAACTATAATTTTATTACAATTAATATCCACTTATATTGGGTGTATTATCATTTTTCACACATAATTATGTTATTGAATTATCCTTAATCTTAGGATATATATTTTCAAGGGACTTTGTCTAAATTAACATTCCATTCAGACTTATTTGTTGTCATACACCAATTCACTTTTAAATGGTCTATACAAATCCATTTGACATATTATATAATTAATCTACTTATTGTCATGATATTAAAAGATTTTATTGATTTTATATCTCAATTATTTGTATTCATGTGTCTCTCATTTGGTTAGAAAATCATTAACTTAAATATCATTATAAATGATTAATGATTTAATTTTATAAATATTTCTCATTAATTCCAATGATTTAAAAATGGTTTTATGGATTTAATAATATGGAAATTAATTTTTTAAAATGATAATTCATTTAAAAACATTAATTTGGTATGTGACACTTTGATTCAAATAATATCATTATTAAATATTTTAAATGGTTTTAAAAATGGTTTGATAAATAATTCGTTAAATTAATATTTTGAAATGATATATTGTGATTGAAGTGCGGAAATGTTATCATTCCTTTATTATTGTTTTATGTATTATGAATATGTTATTTTTAATGGTAATTATTTACGTATATGGGTTGTTTCGTGATAAACCTACGGTGGGTGAGCCTGAGATAGCCCTCCAATGCATTGGGTATTGTGATAGAGGTAAAAATTTATGTTTCTTTTAAGAGCTTTATGGAATATACTATGATGAGTATTCCAAATGTAACTGCTTACATAGCTGTGAAAGCTACAATGTAAGTATGTTATGGATTCCACAAGTTACCTTTATGATTTATGATTTCTACGTGTTATTTAAAAATCTTAATATTTTATTAGGTATGTTATGATTGAAAATTATTTTTTCATTGATTTGTATTTATTGATGTGTTAATGTTTTCATTCCTTATTTTATAAACCCTAATAATCTTTTTATTCTTATCCAATGTTTAGACATTTTTTTAATAAGACTTAAAGATGAATAGGGTCAATGATGGGATCAAGGAAAAAGTCCTGATTTATAAAATGTGGAACAAGATATATTACTTTTTTAAGAGTTTTTATTTAATAAAATAAATGGAAACTGAGTAGAAGTGTATACATTGTGATTTTTTTGAGATGAAATGTAAGTGTTATGGTAAAATTATCTAAAACTATAAACCTGAAAAGATTGTCAATATGAATTACTCATTTAATTCATGATTATGTAATATTTTAATGTTGGGTCTTTATAGTTGGTATCCGAGGTCAGTTTAGATAACTTTAGAGGTTTGGGTGTTATTTAAGCATAAGTGGAATAACCAAAATGTTTAGAAAATTTGAAAGGGCCATAGTTATTTTAGAGGTAATAAATTTTTCTTTTTGAGGAATTTCTCCATTTTTTTTAATGTTATGAAATTGTATAGTTTTTGAAGAAGGATAACATGAATACTTTGTGAATCCCCGTCGTGTTAGACAAAGATGATGGAGTCACCAACGTGCGATTGAGATTTATCACCTACCACTGGACTGCGTGATGTCCCTGGTTAGTATGAATAATTCATTTTAGTTAAATGATTTTATGGATCAAGAATATGTTTATTTGGGATCTTAAATTTTATCATATGGAAAACATTCGTATAGGTAAATGATTTGGTGATTAAGTTATAATGGTTATTTTTTAAGACAATCTATATTTCGGGAAAACAATATGGTTTAGGAAAATAAAATAATATGGGATTTTATTAGTGGAATAATGGTGGAAATATTATTTTATAAGAATCTATGTTTTTATTTTGAATATAAGGTGATTTTGGTTATTTATGGAAATGATTAACCTATCATAGAGAATATGTGTTTACGTTAATTACACTTCAGTATTACACTTTATGAGTAGTCTATGTTTTTGGATATATATCTTAAGATTTACTGTTGAAGACTATGTGATTAAATCCTTATGAATTTTCAGTTTCAATCTTAGTTTGGATTATTTTGATGAATTTTAAGATCAATTTTATATTGAATGGTCTTTCTTGAACTGTGGGTTCTTTATGTTGAATTTTAGAGATTTAGCATAGTATTTTTTATGAAGGATTATTCTTTGGGGGATTATTTAATCCTATAAAAACCAATTTTGCTTTTCGTTGATGTCCAAAGGTAGGGGAAATATACAGTTCCTCTTTTATAGTGTTTTTGATAATCTAGATTTTTATTCTAGCACTTCAGGTGTGACCAAGTCATCTTGAATACATATAGTTCATAGAAAAGATATGTTTGTGGTAGAATTTTGTTGAAGGATGACACTCTACATGACAAGTATGTATATTTCCTTATGATATTATTCTAGTTATTAATAAAATTATTCACCTCAATGAAAATGATCAGGAATAAAAAATGTTAATGATTTATTTTATCATCATAATTTTACCCAACCACGAATTTATGGTATTGTGGTGGTTAACTTTCTATAATAAAGTTCTCTATCACTCTCTGTTAATCTATAAGAGTTAGTTTCTCTTAAATATCCATGTTTTCTTGGCATCCTAGTATATGTTATCTTGGGTGAGCTTAGTACATATCTACCATTATTTTAAAGTGATATTTTTGTTGATTCTTTTTCTGATGTGGGACATTCAATGATGTTTCCAATCCCAATTTTAATATTGCATAGACACAATTCCCAAAAGGAGAAAGGATGTAACATCCCAGGATAATAAAGAATATAAAATTTTCATATTTATTAATATATTTGAATTAAATATTAATTCTACTTTAAAGGGGATGAGATGTTCTATGGCGTACATAATACGCAACAAAATGTTTCATTGAAATATTATGGTTCACACAATGTTGAGTTATACTGAAAAATAATACAATAATATTAATATATTAAATAGTATATAACACATGACCATTGTATTGTCGAGAATGAATAGATCTTACTAAAATATGATTATATATGTCTATTAAATGTTTTTACATATTTCCAATAATATTTAGATGCATAAAATGTGAATGGATCTAATTTTAATCATAAATACACTAAAATTCATTAAAAGTTTGATTTACCACCTTTTGATAGAGAAACCGCTTTAAATATAGTTTTGGTAACTTTTATATGTTCTATTTGACAAAATAAATTTTTTATTTAGACTCCGGACATTAAAAATTACTATCGGTAAAATTTTTTGTATTTTTCGGATAAAATATATTCTTTTAATGAACAGTGAAATACAGTATTTTAATTCAAAAATCCCTTTCTATCTAATTTATTTATAAGGATAGGTTATATTTTTAATTGGTTTTAATTTTTACTTATATTATGTTTTTACCATTTAATCCAATTTTGGTTATTGGTAGTAATTTCACTTTGAAATTGGATATAAACAAATTTCAATATTATTATAGTTTTCATTTCTTAAAAACACGCTTTTTATTTTGACAGTGAGAATTAATCACTAATTAATTTATTCCCCTTCTGTGATTTGAATTTGGAAAAATGTATTTCATATTTTGAATCAGGAGGTCCAAATTTTGTAAATAGGTAACATTTATTTTTAGACATTATGAATATTTACTTTAGTAAATATTTTATTTACCAAGGTTAAAGGGTAAATCTGGTTACTTAGGGTAACAAAATATTATTATAATAATATTAAATTAGACAAAAATGTGTCTTAATACTATTTGTTGACAAGTTTCCGACCATGTGCATCGTTGGGTCGATTTCCGGACACCATGGAGATACTTGGGAGTGATAAGGGAACTTTATATTAATTAATATAATGTAAAGACAAAAATGACATAAAAATATATCTTTTAGTAAATCAATTATTACATGGTGTTATATAAGTTATCTCTTGAACTATAAATATTTATTTGAAAGGTAAAAATATGTCATAAATCATGATATTTTTTTATCTTTTGAAATTAATTAAATAAAATTATTTATGACACAATAATGATGCAATGTTTAACTCATTAATGAATGATTTAAATAAATAAGATTATAAAGACTAAAAAATATCATAAATTGACCAATACTTATTGGATGATTTTATTTCGAACTTGAGTCATCGTAGTTTAAACATTAATATGTTTTTGACCTTTAGAAACAAAAAATAATTATATAATATGATAATATTTTTATAGATTCCAAAAGAGCCCCTCCTCCACCTTATAAAAATCCCTCACTTATAACCCATTAGTCACACCTCTCAAGCCCCTTGACTCAACCAAAATCAACCCAACTAATCTCCATACATCCTTTTCCTCATCTTATAAGCCTTCCCCTAGTAATAAGGTAATTCAATTAATACTTTTGGTCCAAACCAATAAGAGATACTTGATTTAAAGGCCACACCATCTCTTTATTTTTTTTTGTATTATTTTACATATACAACCACATAAATTCCTTTTATTCCTTTATTTTATTACAACACCAATATCATAAATATACTAGGTTTTTTTATGAGTCATATTTGAAATACACTTACAGACTCCTCCATCTAATGGTAACGAATTTAATGTTTCTGTGGATGGCGAACTATAGCCTCACAAAATGATGATTGTTTAATCTTCTCCTACCACCTCTCATAGTGGCCATTATGATGGAACTATACTTATATATGATATATATTATATCTATTTTTTCAATATTTTTTTGTATTTTTTAATTAAAAACATTCCTTTATTCTTTCCAATAAGTGTAAGTACGATAATTTCATTTGAGGAAGTGCAGACTACCGCCACCTCAAATGTGATATGATTCGTTCATGACATACATGGAACATATGAAGGATAGTGTAAATGAAATTATGTAACATATATATCATATGATAGTATACTAGAATTATAATATACCTATGAATCATTATGTTTTCATTCCACTAAATATGAAATAGAAATGATTGTAGCATTCATGCGTATGTACGACTTACTGTCTCCATGAACGGTACATTTAATTTATTATCTCCAAATGTAATGTAATATAATCAATACAGAAATATACTTAATATATATGATATAAATTATATCTAAATAATTAATATAATTCTAGAGATAATGGAATTTTTACCACATGATCAACTTGTAATTATTAGATGTTCATTTTTTACTCAAATACCAAATATCGACAAAACAACCATTATTAACATAAATGATTGTAAAATGTTTAAAACATGAAAATAAGTTATATGAATGGAATAATAAACATGAAAAACTTTATTAATCTAGTAGATATTACCTTTAATTTATTATTTAGGAGATAAATGAATGAACGGGTCAAGTCGGACACGAGGTAAGGGGTTTCTTATCTCAAATTAAATTTCGTTAGATTTACATTGTTTGCCATTTATTTCTTGCACATGGTGTATTTTTTTCTGCAATTTGATATATATTATCATGATTCTGTTTATATTCATCGTATTCTGTGATTTATTGGTTGGATATTAGATTTTGGTCTTATGACTTGATTGATTACAATGTGGTAAGGGGTCTTCAACTCCCTTCTTATTCCCGTGAGATTCCTGCTATATTTTCCACTATTTCCAACTTTTTGTTGTATGTACTTCCCATTACATTATTATTTGTTTAATATAATTTAATTTATGGGTATTTAAATATTCATTTTATTATCTTTCTTTCATGGGGTGTATGTTTTGTATGTTACCAAATCAGTAAGAGAACCTTTCACCCTCCACTTTTTAAAAGACTTATTTTTGTCATTTTTTTAATATACATGTTGTTATGTTGGGATATGTTCTCATATAACCTTATTTCTGTAAATTTTATGTACAAGTGATGAGATACCCATTTCCATCTCATCAACTCATTTTCTGAATTTTAATGTGACGCTGTTAGGCAATCGAATTTCGGTTTGCTAACTTCATAACCAAATTTCAATTCTTTGGGTTAAGCTTATACTTATTCAATATGTCATGCTATGAAAATGTGTGATTGAATTCAGACTATATTACACATAATATCCCCTTGTATTGGGTTTATTATTATTTGTCACAGATAATTATGTCATTGATTTATACTTAATCTACTAATATGATCTTTGTCCGCGACTTTGTATTAATTTACATCCCATTGAGAATTATTTGTTGTTGTACACCAATTCACTTTTATATGGTGTATATAATGCCATTTGACATATTATATCATGAATATACTTATTCTCTTGATTTTATATGCTTTGATAAATGTTATTCCTCAATTATTTGTATTCCTGTGTATCTAATTTGGTTAGGAAATCATTAAATAAAATATCATTATAATTATTTTAATGATTTAATCTTCTAAATATTTATAATTAATGTATATGTTTTCAAAATTGTTTTAATGATTTATTTATATGGATATTAATGTTTAAAAATTTTAATCCGTTTAAAATCCTCAACGTGGTATAGGGCACTTTGATTCAAAAATCACATTATTAAATGTTTTAAATGGTTTTGAAAATGGATGATAAAGAATTGATTATGTTAATATATTGAAATGATATATAGTGATTGCAATGCGGAAATTTTATCATTCCTTTATTCTTGTTTTTATGCGTAATGAGTATTTTATGGTTATTGGGTATTGATTAAGTATATGGGTGGTTCCGTGATAAACCTAGGGGTTGTGAACCTGAGATAGATTTCACATGTATTGGGTAATGTAACAGAGGTAACGTTAATGTTCCTCCAAAGAGATTTTGGGAATATACTATAATGGTTATTCCAAATTAATCTCCCTACGTAGTTGTGAAAGAAAAAATGTAAGTATGTTAAGAATTCCACAAGTTACCTTTATGATTTTAATTTCTATGTTTTATTGATATATATTATGACATCATGAGGTATGTTTTGATTGAGAAGTATGGTTACATTTATTTTTATTTATAGATGGTTTAATGTTTCCTTTCCTAATTTTAAAACCCGTACTGGGATTTTTATTCTTATCCCATGTTTTGACATTTTTTTCAAAGGACTAATAGATTAATAGGGTTAAGGATAGGATCTAAGAGAATGTAATGCTGTCTAAAACATGGAACTAGACATATTACTGTATTTAGGAGTCATTATTTTAAAAAATGAAATGAAACTGAGTAGATGATTCTACTTTGTAATTTTTTGGATATGTAATGTAATATTTAGGCCCTAGTTCTATAAAACAATAAACCTGAAAAGATCATCAATGTGAATTATTAATTTAATTCAAGATTATGTAATATTTTAAGGTCTTGTACATATAATTTGGGTGGGTTTATATATGAAAGAATGAAGCATTATTTACTATTTAGGTTTTCGACACTACACACTAAAATAAACAAAACCACAAACCTTCTGATGGTTTTCACCAAATTGGAGTGGGAAAATTTATTTTTTATTTCCATGGACTTAATATATTAAAATATATAACATTCTTATGTTGAGTTGAACCACACTCTCAAGGAAATGAACTTAAAATCATAAAATATATTATACATTACAGAGGATTCACTAAATAATAATAAAATATGTAAAATAAAGAAAAATAACATTATTTTAAATTTAAAACATACATTTTGTCCGAGAACCCTTTATGGTATTTATTATATCATTATTGAGTCATTATGTTGTCATAAAACACAGTACATATTTATATATTTTTTAATTTTGACCCCAAAATTAATATTCAGTTTATCTAAATAATTTTCTAAAAATGTGAATTTTTTCTTTTAAAATCAGAAACAACATTTTTTAAAAATTGACGATTTTGAAAAAAATGTTTTTTAATATTTAATGAAAATTACATTTAACTTTATAAAAATTATATACTCATTTATTATTATTAAACGTAATTTGATAAAAATATTTGTTTTAAAATATTTATTATTTATGAAATTAAATAATTCATTAAAATAAATTCTTTAAAATTTCACATTCCATTTTATCGTATAAAAATATTACTCTCACGAAACTGACTACCTAATCATTTACAGATAAGGAACTAATATAATAATCATTTATAAATTTTTTTAATTATATTTTTAATGAATGTAATATTTTAATATATTAATATATAAATATAACAAAGGATTCATTTTAACCGAAAAATAAATTTATCAAATCTATCAATTTTTAAGAAAGACTATTACCTTAAAGAATTGACAGAATAAGAATTTTATTTTTAAAAAGGGATTAAAAAATATGTTACTAATACCTTATTACATAACCACATATAAAAACCATATAAGACATAAGGGTATGTTGTTCGAGGGTGAAAAACTCTTTGGTGGCTCGGATAACATCGCTCGGGTGGTAATATATATTAACTTAACATCACCCATATGTGATTTTATTAATGAATAATGTGTTGATGATCAGCATGGGCTTGGAAAAGAGCGAAACCCAGTGAAAATACCTCCTTTTAGAGATCTAACAAATGAGTTTCGTATGGCTTGAGACTACAGAGTGAGGCCATCATCCCCTTTGTCTCTGTCAAAATAATTTTTTTAAAATTTATATTTATATCAGTTGTGTGATCACTATTAAATGACTATATTATCAATGGTAATGATTCTTAATATATAATTAAACCCAACAATAATAAAAAAAACAGTCCATGTTTTTCTATATCAATAAGACATTAAAAGAAAGAGAATTTTATTCATAGATGACTGGGACCTTACCAGCATCAATTCCTAATAAATTTCAACATTATAATTTCTTTTTCCAACACTAAAATTGATGGGGGTAGCACTTCCTCATCACTTCATCCAGTTCCCACGTTTTTATTTCAAACATGTGGTTTCTCCACAACACTTGGATTGGGGGAATTGACTTATTCTGTACGATCTAATATTTTCACCATCTTCTCTGCATAGGACAAACCATTATCAAATGATATAACCTATGGATTGAGTACATGTGATGGGTTATTAATCTACTTCTTCAATAGTGATACATGGAATAAATCATGCACTTGAGACATGTTCAGTGGTGATTCTAGTTGATAAAACTCTTTTCCGATGTGATCAATGATCTAAAAAGGGACTATGTTGTTGGGAATAAGATTTACGTTCTTCCAAATTCTCATCACTCTCTTCCATGAAGATATGAGGAAGAAAAATTTATCTTCAACATCAATCTCTATGTATCATTGATGGTTGTAAGCATAGATATTTTTTGAACTCTGAAAATATTTGATATGTTGATGGGTGGTCTTAATCTTATCCACAATTTAATCAACCCTTTACAGACCTAGAAGTTTTCATTCCCCAACATCATTATAACATGCCGGTTTTTTTACCTCTTCCCATAAGGAAATTCATAATTATCCATTTGAATTCTTGAGTGGAATATGTTGTTTTATGAGAACCCATCAAGATGAATATATTGATCCAATCTTCCATTTATGTTCATTGAATATGATTTCAACATTTCATAAAGTATTTTGATAATACGCTCATATTGGCTATCAGTTGGAGGATGATAATCCATACTGAAGTTCAACTCATTATTCAGAGCATGTTTGAGACTCTTCCCAAACGTAAAGAAGAATATTGGATCTCCATTGGAAATAATTGATAGTGGTAGACCATGCATCCTTACCACTTTTTGATGAATATCCATGACAATTGATCTAATGAGAAATCATCACAAATTTAAATAAATTGAACAGTCATTGTAAGATGACCCATAATAACCCATATAGAGCAGTTTCCTTTGGATGTCTTTGCATATTCAGATATAAATTACATGGTAATGTGTTCACATTTTAATATTGGTATGTGTAATGGTGTAATCATCCCGTTATACTTTTCCTCTCATCATTCACCTACTGATATATCAGGAACATTAATTCATACTTTGTGATCTACCTCTTCATGATATCCCTCCAACAATGCTATCATAGATCTCGATACATCTTTTTATTTACTAGGAAAATAGAAAATTCAAACTATGTGAATAATCCACAAGTAGTTTCTTTTACACTGGATTTGAAGGAACAAATAGTCTTGACCCAAATATCACAATTTCTTCTCCATTAATAATGAATTTTTTGGATTTACCGTTAATGAAATTTTACACTATCTTATGAATTCCCACGTCATATTTGTGAGCATAGTTTATCATTTCCAAAAGAGATGGTTGAGAAATCATTTGTGAATGGGTCAATGATGTTTCCTTCTTTCTGATTCCCATGTCCATCTTCATCAAATCTAAGAAAATTTTATCCTTTTCAATTCTCATCAATGATATAATATTTGGATCCTTTCTACTTAGATCATGTTCCACAGTTTTCACTTTCCCAAGGTGTTAATGGATTGAACAATTGTAATACCTGAGGAGCTCTAACCATCTTCCTTGGCACATGTTCATCTCTTTCTGGGTGAATATACAATTGAGAATTTTTTTTGTCCATATATATGTCACAATTTTCTCTAATGGGAAATTCCTCTATATTTTAATCTCAATGATCAGATTATCCAAATCCAGATCATGCATGGGATTTTTTTTAAAATGAATTTTCAACTATCATGAAGCATAGGTAATGAATTTGTTATTTTTTATCTACACACATTTCGTGCCCTTCTTCAAAGAATCACTAAATATTATGAAAATCTCCCCAATTATGTTTAGCGTGAGCACAGGGGTAGTGATAATACTTTTCATCAACTACATGAAGATTTATCCCTTAAAATAATTTCATGAAAACATGACTCCCTTCTGAGTAATATTGGTAAGAGGGTTTGAAAATCATGAGAAATTTCCCATAGATCGGTGATAATATCATGATAACCCTAGGATGCTACATGTATCTATTATAGATGTCATCCTCATCCATCCCTCAATTAATTTTTTTGGATGATCAAAAGATATCCCATTTTTTGGGATGATATTTCCTAATAATGAGACTTTATTAAACTATAACTCACACATGTTATACATTGTGTATAGAATATCCTTTTTCATGATCTCTTGTACAATTCTTTGATGCTCTTAATTATACTCCTTTATTTTGGAGTATATTATAATATCATCTATATTAACTAACAAAAACTTATCAAGGTAATCGATAATGAATATATTCATTATATTCATGAAGATTGCTGGAGAATTAGTGAGTCCGAAAGGCATTGATATTAATTAATCGTTCTTGTACCGTGTATGAAAAGATGTTTTGGGGATATATTTTTTCTTCACCCTTTCTTGGTAATATCCCTACCACTGATCTACCTTGTTGAATTATTTTTCTCGACGTAGTTGTTCGAAAAAAATAATCAATTTAGGGAAAAAGATACTTGTTCTTTGTATTGATTTTTTTGAGCTCACAATATTCAATGGAAAGGTGCATTGACCCATACATGTTCTTGAATAATAGTACTGGTGCACCCCATTGTGAAGAACATGGGAATATAAACCATTTATCTATTTTCTCATGTATTTTTTTAATTAGATCCTCAATCTCAACAACATCCATTATATATGTAATCTTAGATAGTGGTAATGCCCTAGGTATTAGATCAATCTAGAATTCAACATCTTTTCTAGGAGCAAGACAAATAAATTCCTCAAGAAACACATCATAAATTTATCATACTACTGGAATGTCTTCTAGGATGGTTCCATCATTAGATTCAATCATCTTAGAAAGATACATGTCCTCATAGGGAATTAATATCCATGGTAGAGATGATAGTTCTAAAGAGGATTCATCCTCCCTATTGGAATGATATAGAATTAAGGGCTGATTCAATATATAGATTTTTATTTACCTCTCAAGATAATTTATTAAGGATCTATATAGGGAAATCCAATACACGACAATAATTTCATCAAATTACACCAAAGAAAGTATGATGAGGTTTGTTGGGATAATCAATCCCTAAATTTTGGCATGGGGGAGTAATATTCATGGGATGAAATAATTTACCCAATTTATATTTTCACATACATCCCTACTTCAATTATTTGTGATGTACTTTGGATTGTTATACTAAAAATTCAAGAAATAATATAATGCGTAGAACTATAATCAAAAGGCATGTTTTTTATCGTTGAATGAATAACTTGTGTAACTATCACCACTTCATTTTTAGGATTCAATTTTGTAGTGGTGATGGAAAATGCTTTCCCTTACTACCTTGGAGGTTTTTAGATTCCTTAAATTACCGTCGGTTTAAGGAACTAATTCATAAAGTTCCAATGTTCCTTGTATTTGTATCAATGAACAACACGTTGAGTGTCAACTAGAGCCTTTTTTCTACTATCAAAACAATATGATTTTATTTTTTGCAATCACTGGAATGGTTCCCTTCCTTCATAAACCTAACTCATTTCCTCACCCCCTTCATGAAATTTCCAAGGTTCACATTCCACACCATTGGCATGATGGATTCTAGAATTTCATAACACCATTGTATTTGCCCATTGAACAGAAATAATTATTATCCACATTCTACTTATTATCCCTATGATACCCATATATTCACCAATATCGATATTGACATTGAGGGATCATCAGAAAATATCCTCAGAGCTATTGAAGATGTGGATCTCTAGTGCTTTCCATATGCTAGGTTTTTTCCATCAAATAAGTGGTCATCCTTGCATTCAAGGGTAATGAAAAATCCAAGAGCGTATATTGAAAGTATAGTGAGGTTTTCCATATAGTACCTAATAGATTAATTTTGATTTTGCATGAATTCATGGAAATATATTTCCATCTTAAGATCGAGGGTATGGGAAAAATATTTATTGGAAACACATTTTTTGGAAATCCTTTCATCCCATCACATTAATCTATTCCATAGAATTAATATTTATGATCAATGTCCACCATATATTAGCTTCACCATTCATATGATAAGTATCCATATAAACCATATCATGTTTAGAACATTGAAGTGTAGAGAAGATCTTATCAATGGAGTTGATATATTGTTATGTGATTGAGGGATCAAATGATCAATTCAATGTTGGATACATTTGTCTAATGAAGCTCTTGATTGTGACTTGTTCTTTCTTGGGGGGGGGGGTTGAATGTTCCTCTTGACCCATGTTTCTATTCAAAACAAGAGTTAACTTATAGTGTATCATGAAAAAATTTGTGATTCCTGCTAACATCATATTGGACATCTCATTAGAATAGTTATCACATTGATCTTCACATCATTTGTTAGCCCGAGTCCTCATATTACTGGACATCAGCTAGAATAAAAGTAAAATTAGGTTTATTTATTTTAAACTATTAAACACATAAAGAGAAATCCAATGAAAAAAGGGATAACATATAAATAACATTTATTCCACTAAATTATGAATTTATGGGCTTCAATCTATGTTATACATGATCTATTTCTTAACATATATTCTTTTGGAATTTCATTCATGCTCTATTAATATTGATTCATACTAAGCATAAGAATTTACTAAATCATATCCCCCAGGATTTTCGAACCACAAGTGCACCAATGCCTATTTTTATTTCCCAGATATGATTCAAGTCTAACTCAAAGTGATGTTTTTGGGTTTTACCGCTAGATACATCAGTGCGTAATTGACCTCTTATTGTTCGTATCCAATCATGGATGTATTTTATCGATAAACAAATTAGTTTATATTCAACAAAATTTAGGGATATTTTTTTTATACATAGTCTTATCCCTATGTCTTTCACTAGGGTTTTCTAATCTGAAAACAAAAAATAATTAAACACATCCTTTGATACCAACTATATCAACATTTTTCTTTATTACACACTTAAACCTGATTTATTACATAAACTACAACTAATCAAACTAATAATATTGAGAGTTCGAGTGTATTTGTGGATTAATAATGTTATATAACGTTTTAAAACATGAAATACAACATCTTTATTGAAAAACTATTTTACATGACCAAAACATTCATATGTACTTAGAATTGAATGGGATAACCTAAGGACATACATAAGAAACGAGTGTGTTATAAAGGCCAGTAAGGGATAAAACAAGACATAAAATAAAGTGTACAATGCATGTCAGTAAATATACATATCAATGGATCATAAGAGAAACAAAAAAAGGCACAATATAGCATGCTCATCATAATATGGATATGTGGCAAAAAAAATTAAAACATAGAATCATAAAAAAAATGGAATTAGGTAAACTTATATCCCAAAATGGAAGAAAAATGTCCTAAATGGAATTAGGTACACCCTTGTCCCAATATTACGTATCATGATTATAACAACCCTACTCTTTATTACACACATACCAATGATTTATTACATAAACATGCACTTAATAGAACCTATAAGATTGAGAGGTCTAGTGTATTTAGAGATTAGTATCATTACATGAAAACTTAAGACATAAAATAATACATCTTAACTGAAAACTTCTTTTACATGACCAGCAGATTTTTTAATACTTAGAATTGAATGGGATAACCTGAGGAAATTCATAAGAAAAGGATGAGCTATAAATTCTAGTAATGGAGTAATCAAGGTATAACATGAAAAATATAATAATTTTAGGAAATAGACAAATCGATATAGCATAACAATAACAAGAATATAAAGGCATGATATAATTTATTATCAAAACCTGGAAATGTGGAAGCAACATACAACATGATATTTGCATGAAAAAAGCCTCATTGTACAAGGATTGACATGAGTAAAACCTAATTGCACAAGAATTATTTTTAGTAAAATCTAATTTCACATGGCTTATCTTGATACTAAACATTAACAAATGCATTGGAGCACTATCAGGGTACACCCTTCATAATAATGTCATATCATGCGTAAGTTTCCACATGGATCATACAACATGGATTGATTAAACATAATAATCTAATAAAAATACAAGGTGTGTGTAATACATAAATTTAAGTAATGATTAGAAAATTACATGGGAATAAGGTTAATACCATTTATTGAGAAATGGGTAATATATTCACTATACAATGATTTTTGCAAGGAAAATCAATGTAAATAATTTGGCATCATAATGACATCAAATAGTAATTCTTAAAATTGGTTGATGAGAGATTAATGGGTGTATCACCATATATGAATGAAAATTACAGTAAGGGGATCATGTAATAAATATCCCAAAATATGAAAACTGAAATAGATTCACAACATAAAGGAAATTCGGGAATGAAAATTTTGAGAGAGAAAGTCTTTACAGAATTTCGTCATGGTAAAAGGTGCACACGAGAGGGATTAATGAGAGGGAAAGAGGTATGTCCTCATTCAAACATAATAAATGGAGTATGGATGATGTATGGAAATAGAACCCATAATTTTTATATTAAAATAAAAGGTTTTAACATTATAATGAAACTTGGAAAAAAATGAGAAAGGAAGGAATGTGAGGATCCTTTACGAAATTCCGAAATGGTAAGAGGTGTATATAAAGTAACATGGAAGGCTTAATTAGAGTTAATGGAAGATCTCATTATTTATAAATCAAATTGATAATAAGGGGATTATTTATGAACATATAAAAACATATTAAAATTGAAATGAAATGTCATATCACAATATAAGTGCTTGATAAACGAGGAGAGTGAAAGATCCCTTACAGAATTTTGGTATAGTAATGTATGGAATTAAAACATTATAAGGGGTATTGATGAGAGTGAGAGGAAGAAATCAACATATATACATCAAATCGAAATTATTGTGGTCATGGAACATCATAAAACAACAAATTAATATGGAACAAAATATGCATAATGTAAAGAGTATCTTGAATGGAAATCAGAATAGTGAAATCCTTAAAGAATTTTGGCATGTTAACGGCTAAGGTATGACCCCAACTGGGAGAAGATAAATGAAACATCATTGAAATAACATAAAATTTTCAGTATTTAATTGATTATAAAATGAGGAAAATATAAAAAATTGAAATTAAAAATGAAAATTTCAAACAATGTTGTTGAATTGAAAGGAAGAGAGGAAGGAGATGATCCTATACTTGAGTGTGTGACTTCAAAAGCCTGAAGAGGGAATTATTGAGAGCTTGGGGAACCTTGAGAGGATTATAGGTAGGGTATGGAAGAGTAGGGACGTTTTAGAAGGATTTTGAGTGAATAGAACTGGGACCATGGGTGGGATAAAATAGGAAATGAGAGGTGAATTCTTTAATATTTCACAAAAAATGTTTTAGAATCCGTATAATTAAATATTGAAAACCAAAAACCTTCCAAGGGTTTTTCCCATGGTTTTTTCCAAATATGAGTGGCTAAATTTATTTTATAATTAAAATGATTGAAAATATTAATATATTATCATTGATTATGTGAAGATGAGTCACACCCTCAAGGAAAAGAATTTTAAATCAAAAAATATATTATACACATTAGAGGATTCACAATATAATTATAAAATAAGTCAAATAAATATAAAATAAGATTATATTAATGGAAAAACCTATATTGGTCATATAATACCCATTATTTTATTTATTACATAATTTTACGGTCATTATGATGTCATAAAACACATATTTTATTTATATGGAACTTAATTTTTACCCGAAAATTCGACAGTCTCAGATAATTATAAAAAATTCACCATTGAATAATTTCTATCACATGATTAAAAATAATATAAATTCTATCTAAATAATTTTCTAAGTATGTGAATTTTCACTTTTAAAATGAAATGCCACATTTATTGAGAATTCACGAGTGTTGATAAAATCAGTTTTCCAACATTAATAAAAATTACATTAAACATCATTAATATTATATACTCATTTATTAATTATAAAATTAATTTGATTATAAAATTTTATTAAAATATTAATCAATTAAAATGATAATTAATTAATTAAAATAATTTTTTTAAAGACACCCTTTGTTTTATTGTATAAAAAATATAACTAATATCAAACATGTTACCTAATCACTTACAGATAATGAACTGATAAAATCATCATCTGAATGAATTTTTCAAATAATATTATTAATTAAAATCCTATTTTTATTTAATATTTTATATATTTCATCATTTTTTAAGAAATAGTAATTTTATAATGGAATTGATGGAATAATACTTTTATTTATAAAAATGGATTACACAATAAGTAACTAATACATTATTAAATAACCCCTTATAACACCCACATAAGACCAAAGGGTATGGTGTGCGATGGTGAAAGACTCATGGGGAAGTATGGATAACTTTTCTCAGGTGGTAATCTCTATTAACATGAACTTCTCTCATATATGATTCTGTTCAACCTTAACATGTTGAATCTAGGTTTGGGCTTGGTAAAGAGTGAATTACAATGATTCTAGTTCCTTTTTAGCACTTTAAAAAGAGCTTTCTATGGTCTAAGTCTACTGGATGTGGTCATCC
Organism: Viscum album; assembly: GCA_963277665.1. Taxonomy (NCBI): domain Eukaryota; kingdom Viridiplantae; phylum Streptophyta; class Magnoliopsida; order Santalales; family Viscaceae; genus Viscum; species Viscum album. The sequence goes on from OY728132.1 coordinate 882,793,834, forward strand.
TATCCTTTGTCTGTGTCAAAATGATTTTTTTTAAAAACATATATTTATATCGGTCATGTGATCACTAATCAAAAACCTATTATCAATAGTAACGATACTTAATGGTCATTTAAAACCTAAAATAAAAAACTGCACATGTTTTTATATCCATAACACAATAAATGAAAAGGAATTTTATTCACAAATGATCAGTTCATTATAACATTCCCCCCTTAATAAATTTTACACACCAAATAAATGAGGGTAACTCTGCCTCATCACTTCCATAGGTTCCCACATTGCGTCTTTAAACTCGTGATTTCTCCACAACTCATTGATGATGGGAATCACCATATTTCATATAAATTTTTCTATATGATATATGATATTCCTCAGTTTATATTCATAGGATAGGTCAATATATAATGCTACTAACTTTAGATTTAGTACATGTGATGGGTTAGATATGTACTTCCTCAAAAGCATCACATGAAACACTTCATTTACATAAGATAGGTTTGGCAGGAGTACTAATCGATAGGCCACTACTATGAGGTGATCAAGGATCTTAAAAGGGCCAATGTACATTGGACTATGCATTATCGTTTTCCTAAGTCTCATAAATCTCTTCCATAGTGATATGTGGAGGAATACAATGCCTCCAACATCAAACTCTATGTCTCATCGATGATTGCCAGCATAACTCTTTTGTCGAATCTATGAAACTTTAATGTGCTACTGGTTGGTCATAACCTTCTCCACTATTTATTTGACGATTCTGGCCCTAGATGCTTTCGTTCCCCAACTTCATCCCATCATGCATATGTTCTACACCTCATCCCATATAGGGCTTCATAAAGAGCCATTTGGATGGTTGAGTCTAATATGTTGTTGTAAGATAACTCTACCAGGGGAAGATGATGGTTCCATCTACATTTGAAGTCCATTGAGGAATCTCTCAACAAGTCTTCAAGTGTTTCGATAGTCCTATTATAATGGTCATAAATTTTATGATGAGAAGACATACTTGTTTTCGGTTCAGTATTGAATGCATGTAGGAGACTCTTCTAGAACATAGAGGTGAATCAGATACAATTTATAGTGGTACTTGATGCCGCCTTACAACATTGATGTATATATGTTAATGTTGATCTAATGAAAAATAATCTTTAATCACAACCAGGATTTCAGACTTTGTAATATAATCCACAACATCCCATATAGCATTGTTTCCATTGGATGTCTTTGAAATTCTGGTGACAATGTCCATTGTGATGTTCTCCCATTCCCATGTTGGTATGGGTAATGGTTTCATAATCCCCTAAGTCTTATACCTCTTATCCTTAACATAAAGACAGACTATTCACTTTGATGTATACATAGTTATACCTTTATTCATGTTATACCTCCTATAATTCTCTTGGAGATCTTGATACATCATTGTGTTTCCTGGGTGAATAGTGAAATTCAAACTCTCTGGATCATCCAAATGTTCTTTCATTAACATTAGGATTAATGGAACACATAGTCTTGACCTAAGTCTCATAATTCCTTCTACATTAACATTAAACTCCGTGGATTTCCCTTTTCTGATAGTTTCCACTTTTTTTTGAATTCTTACAACATCATTTTGAGAATCCATTAACCTTTAGAAATGAGATAGTTGAGAAATCATTTCTGAAAGGATTGATGTTGTTCCCTTATTTATGATTCCCACGTTGATCTTCCAAAAATCTATGAATATTGGTTGCTTTTCAGTTCTCATCAGTGATTAAATCATTGGGTCTTCTTACATATACCATCTTCCTCCTTGGTCGCTTTCCCAGGGTGTTAATGGATTGAGCAGTCATAGGCTTTGATCATCTCTAAAGATCGTTGTTGGTGCATATTCAACTCTTTTTTATGTGAATATATACTTGAGGATTTTTTGATTCATATTGATTTCACACTAATACCCAAAGAGGTATTTTTTCAAAATATTTGAAACAATGTTTACTATATCCTACTCCAGATCTTGTGTTGGATAGTTCTTCTCATGAGCTTTCAATTTCTATTAAGCATAGGCAATGGGTTTTTCATTTTTCATCAACACATATCCCATGACCTTCTTAAATGAATCCCTAAATACCATGAAATATTCTCAAATTTTGGGTAGTGTGTGCAGAGGCATAGTGATAATCCTTCTTTTCAACTCCATGAAGCTCTATTCTCATTCATCATTCAAAAAAACGTGACTCCCTTCTGAGTTATCCTGGAATGTGGGTCTGACAATCTCAAGAAATTTCTCACAAAGAGACTATAATATCATTCTAATTCTTAGAAGCTAAATATATACATCATAGATATTGTCCTCGACCATCCCTCAATTGCATTAGTCTTGGAGGGATCCACATAAATCCCATTTCTAGTGGTGATATGCCCGTATACTATGACTACCATTAACCAGAACTCACATGTTTTTTACATTTCATAGAGATTATCCTTTCAAAATGTCTCTAGTATAGTGCAGAAATACCCCTCATGTTCATAATATGTTTTGGGATATATTATAATATCATCTATAAATACTACGACAAATTTTTCAATGTAATCCCTAATGATTCTATTCATCATGTCTATGAATGTTTATGGAGAATTAGATATTCTGAATGGAATTAATTCGAATTAATAGTTCCCATCCCTTGTATGAAATGTAGTCTGAGGGTTATCCTCCATCATCAACCTTATATAGTAATATCCCGACAGCATATCCACCTTGTAGAAGTATTTGGATCATCATATCTAATTGAACAAGTCATCAGTTCGTGTTAAGGGATACATGTTCTTAATCAGGATTTCTTTGAGATCATGATAATCAATGAAAATGACCATTGACCCATCCTTCTTTTTTCGAAGAAGGCTGGTGCAACACATTGTGAAGAATAGGGGCATATAAACCCTATCTCCATATTCTTATATTATTGCATCTTTATCACCTCAACATCCACGACATCTTTTCTATACTGACTCTTGGATATCAAAAATTATCTAGAGAGAATATCAATAGAGAATTCAACATCTCTTCAAGGGGGAAGACCCGAAAATTCCTCTTGAAAGACATCAGCAAATTCCCTCAAAAAAGGAATGTCTTCAAAGATAGTTCCATAGACTCAATTATCTGATCAGGATATGCATGCTCATAGGACAGTGACATCCACACATGAGTTGGTAGTGCTAAATATGATTCATCCATCTTGTTGTAATTGTATAGAACTGTGGGTCAATTCTCTATATGGAGAGTGATTACCCTATATCAAAAATTTATGTTGGCTCTTTATAGGGAAATCAAATCCATAAAAATAATTGAATCAAATTCCACCAGAGGGATTATGATAAAGTTCATTGGGAATCTTAATCCAGATATTGTGACAGGGGAGGAGTTATATTCATGAGATTCCATAATATCCCTGTTTTCTATTCTCACTAACATCTCTACTTCCATGATTTGTGTTTGTGTTTGGATTGTTCCACTATACTCTTTTGATATATAGAATGCTTCGAACCATAATCAAAAAGTATGTTTGCTATTATTGAATGAATAACTGGTGTACCTATCACCACATCATTTTTTAGATTCACTTCAACTGCAGTGATAGAAAAATCTCACCCTAGCTTCCTTGGAGGTTGTTGGTTGCCTCCGAAAACCCTTGGATTAGGAAATTGGTTTGCAAAGTGCCCTAGTTCTTTGGAGTTGTAGCAATGTACAATGTTTTGAGGTTTAAATAGAGCGATCTTATCCACTGTTTCAATAACAGGTTTATCATTTCGACATCTATTTTCTAGGTTCCCTTATCTTCCACACCTAAATAATTTCCTCATCCCTTTCAGGTAATTTTTGGGGTGCTTCTTTCTGAACCATTGGCAAGTGGGGTGATATAGTTTCATAGAACTATTGGATTTATCCATCAGTCCACCAATATTAATTTCCATTTTCCACTTATTATCCAATTGATACACCGAAGATTCACTGATCTATATTTTGTGTTTGAGGGAACATCAAGCTATTTCCTCATGGATATCAATGTCCAGATCGATAGGGCTTCCCGTAGGAAATGTTTTATCCCTGAAAAGAAGTGTTCAAACATTCATTCAGTGTTAATGGAAATGATAGAGGTGTATCAAGAAAGCCTTGTGTTGTTGTCCTACTATGCTCTGATGGATTATTCATATTTTTTCTTGAGGTAAAGTAAGTCCCTTTTCATCTTATGTCATATCGGCATGTAAAATATTTATCAAAAAACATTTTCTTGAAATTATTCCATTATAACCCCTCGAACTCTTCCCCATGTTTCATATTTTTTTATCAATGTTCACCATTGATCAGCTCCAACAACCATAGGATATGAATCTTTAAGAACCATCACTTATTTAGAACATAGAAGGATAGTAATGATCTCCACAATGGAGTTGATCCATTGTTCGCTGATTGAGGGATCAAATGATTCATCGAATTAAGGAGGCCGTTGACCCATGAAGTTCTCAATTGTAGTTTGAACTTCCTTGGTGGGGGGGGGGGGTTGCACATTCCTATTTATCCATGATTCTATACAATACATAAGTTAATTTAGAGAGTATCATGAAAAGGATGATTATTCCTACTTCTATTGGATTGGGAATCTCATTCAAAAATTCATCACATTGATCTTCACATCAGTTTTTATGTTGAGTCCTCTTAAAACTAGCCATTGAGTAAATTAATAGGAATTTTAGGGGTAATTATTTTAATCTATTTAACACATAAAGGGGAATCCAATGAAAAAAAGGGAAATCATAAAGATGATATTTATTTCCTTATCTTATGAATTTATAGGCTTCAATAAAATTAATCCATGATAAACTTCCAAACATATATTCAAAGGGGCCTTTTTTATTCCCTAAAAAATGTTTCATACTATGATTATGAATTTAACAATGAATATACCCTGGGATTGTCAAAACAAGAGTGAATCAAGGCAATTTTTCATGCACTAATTCCCGTTTGAGTCTAGCTCAATGTGGTTTTTTCAGGTTTTACCCCTAGATACATCTGTTCCAGAGCCACCTCTTCATATTAGTATCCAGATAAGGAAGCATTTATTTGATAAACCAAATACTATATAATCAATAAAATTTATGGGTTGTTTTCTTATACTCAGTCATATCCCTATGTATTTAACTAGAGTATTATAACCCTAATCAAAACCTTTACTAAATATATCTTTTGCTAATAAATATAACAACCATACTTTTTATTATACACTTAAACATTATTTATTAAAAAATATTTCACTTAATACGACGCATAATATTAATAGGTCTACTGTATTTTTCGATTAGGAACATTACATGAAAACATCAGATATAATATACAACATCATTAGAGAAAACTTCTTTTACATGACCACAACGTTCCTTCGTACTAAGAATTACTTGGGATAACCTGAGGACATACATAAGAAAGGGGTGAGATATAAATCATAGTAAGGGAGTAAAAAAAGAATAACATGAAAAATAAAATACATGTTTTTCAATAGACATATCAATGGAACATAAGAGATACATGAACATAAATACATGATATAACATTATTATCATAACATGGAAATGTGGAAACATACAAGATGATATTAGCATGAGGAAAGGATCATTGAATATATATTATCATGATTAAACCCTAATTTAACATTTATTAGAATTACTAAATCATCATTGCACATGGAATTCCATCATACTAAAAAATTCCCAGGGAATTGGAGCACTATTATGGATTACCCTTTATAATCATTTAATTTAATGCATATGTGTGAAACATGGATCATTCAACTTGGATTCATTAAACCATGTAATATATTCCACGAATAAGGGGTGTTGCATTAATACATGTACATCATAATTAAATAATTATATGGACATAATTTGAATACCATTGATATAGATATGTGTATGGTATTCACTATATGAATATTTTGGAAAGGAAAATCAAAGTCCAAATTTGGCAGCATAACGATGTGAAATAGAAATTCATAAAATGGGTTGATGAGAGAGAAAGGGGTATATAAACATATATTCATGAATAGGATAGTAATTTGACCATATAAATAATATCCCAACATATGAAATGGAATTTATATTCATAACATAAATGAAATGCTTGAATGGACATGTGATGAGAAAAATCCCTTACCAAATTTCGACATGGTAACAGGTGTACATGGGAGGGATTGATGAGAGGTAAATAGAATCATCATTATTAAAACATAATAAGGGAAGTAATTGATAGGTGAGAAAACATACACCATCATATATAAATTAAAATAAAATGGTATAACTTTTATAATAAACATGGACATAAATGAGAAAGGAAGGAATGTGAGGAAGCCTTACAAAATTTCAGCATGGTACTGGGTGTATAAAAAGGTTAATGGATGGATTAATGAGAGTTAAAGGAAGATTTCCTTATTTATAAATCAAATGGATATTAAAGGGAGTATTTATGAAAATATCCAAAAATATTAAAATTGAAATTAAAATTCATACCACAAAGGAAGTTCTTGATAACAGAGGAGAGTGAAAGATCCCTTATAGAATTTTTGTATAGTAGTAGGTGTGATTAAAGGATCATAGGTGGGATTTATGAGAGTGAAAGGAAGATATAATAATATATACATAAAATAGAAATTATGAGGGTCGTGTAATATCATAACAAAATAAATAATTATGGAACATAAGAAGCGTAATGTAATAGAGTATCATGAATGGAAATGCGAAGACTAAAATCTCATACAGAATTTTGACAAGGTAATAGATTAGGAATGAGTCCAAATGGGGGAGGATAAATGATCTCTAATTGAAATAAAATCAGATATATTGTAGGAAATTTATTATAAATAGATTTAAAAATAATCAATTGAAATTAAAAAGACTACTTTCAAACAAGGATCTTGAAATGAAATGAAGAGATGTGGGAGATGATCCCTTACTTGAGTTTGTGACTTCATAAGTATGAAGAGGGGATTATTTGGAGATTGGGGTAACAGAAAAGGAATCTTGAGAGAATACAGAAGAGTAGGGATTTTCTAAAAAGATTTTATGTGAATAGAATCAGGATATTGGGTGTGTTTATATAGGAAATGAGAGGGTAATTCTTTATCATTTTACACAAAAAGGTTTTTGAGGATATATTATCAAATATTCAAAACCACAAACCATTCAATGGTTTTTTCCATGTTTTTTTTTTCAAAACATGAGTGGAAAATAATATTTTATTAGTCCAATGGCCAAACATATCAATATATTTTCCTTGATTTGGTGGAGGTGAGTCACAACCCTCAAAAAAATGAATTTAAAATCATAAAATATATTATACACATTAGAGGATTCACTAAGGAATAGTAAAATAAGTAAAATATTTCAAAAATCATATAATTTTAATGGGAATTCATATATTGGGCCGATAAATAGAATTATTATATTTATTATCTTATTTTGTGGTCAATATGATCTCATAAAACTCATATTTTAGATCTATGGTATTTAATTTGTACAAAAAAATTGACTTTCTTAAAAAATTATAGAAAATTCATTTTTGGACAATATTGATGTTAGGATTCCAAAAATAATATTTGTTTTATCTAAATAAATTTTCAAATATGTGAATTTTATCTTTTTAAATGAAAACATACATTTATTTTAAATTCACCGGTTTAAACAAAAATAGTTTTGAAACCTTAATAAAAATTACATTTGAAATCATAAAAATTATATACTCATTTATTATTCATTAAATTAATTTGATAATAATATTTAAATAAATTAATAATAATTTAATAAAAACATTAATTCCTTAAATTAAATTCATTATAAATATAGATTCTATTTTATCTTATACGAAATGTTACTCTTATCAAACTAATTACATAATAATTGACAGATAAGAAACTGATATAATCATCATTTATAAAAATTGTTCATATAATATTTTTAATACATACTTTATTTTAATATAATAATGTATATATTTCATCAATTTGTTATGAATGTGTATTTCTATAATGTAATTTATGGAATACAACTTTTATTTATATAAATGGATTAAACAATAAGAAACTAATACCTAATTAAATAACCCCATATAAAACCCGCAAAATACCTAAGGGTATGGTGTGCGATGGTGAAATAATAATTGGGTGTCTTGGATAACATATCTGTGGTTGTAATATATATTAAATTGAACTTCTCTCATAAGTTATTCCATTAATGCTTAATATGTTGAAGCTCGACTTCGGCTTGGTTAGGAGTGAAGCCCAATGATGCTACCTCCTTTCCAAGATCAAAAAAATGAGCATCTTATGGCATGAGTCTACTGGATGAGGCCATACTATCCTTTTTCTTTGTTGAATTTATTGTTTATACAACCTTATGTTTATATCAGTCATGTGATCAATGTTCAATTAGTCTATTATCAAAAGTAATGATACTTAAATGTCATTGAAACAAAATAATAATAAATTGTACCTCTGTTTTCCATATCCATAAGAAATTAAATTAAACATAATTTTATTCATAAATGATCAGATCATTACAAGGATACTGAACATTACCCAATGAATTGGGGCCTATTAGGGCCAAACCGTCATGAAAATTTAATCATTTTCTTAAGTGTGCCACATAGTTCATATACCCTGGATTAATTAAACATAATACATTATTAGATAATAATGTATTATGGAATAAATTTATGAATTTTTATAATAAATAAGTATATGATAAAAAATATGAATACCATTGATCGATAAATTGGAATGGAATTCACAAAACGATGATTTTGGCATGGAAAATCGGAGTGAAATTTCTATTGCATAACAACATGACATGGGGATTCTTAAAATAGGATGATGAGAGAGAATAGAGCCTCTCATAATTTATAAATTAAACGGGACGTAAGGTGAAAATGGGACATAATATCCAAACATATCATATGGAATTCCAGATTAATAAAATAATAGAAATTCATAAATGGAAATGAGGAGAGCAAAATCCCTTAGGGAATTTTTTCATGGTTATGGGTGTTCATGGGAGGTATTAATGAGAGTGAAAGGGTATATAATAATTAAAAAATGAAAAGAGAAATGTGGGGGAGGTTTAAAAACATACCCCATCATTTTTAAATTTAAAATAAAAGGTTATAACAATATAAGGAAACTTGTGAAAAATGAGAAAGGGATGAAAGTGAGGATCCCTTGGATGTGTAATCCACAAGGCTTGGGAGAGGCAACATTTGAGCTTAGAGGCAGCTTGGGAGGAATATAGGGAGCCTAATGTGGGGCTACTATTAGATTAAATGTGCTAGAGTGAAGATTAATGTGTTCTTGGGTGGGTTTATAAAGGAATAGAGGGGGAATTATTTATTATTTAGGTATTTCACAGTACACACTAAAATATTCAAAACCAAAAATATTCCCATTGATTATTCCCATGTTATTTTTAAAATAATAGTTGAAATAATAACTTTATAAGGCCATGGTCCGAAGATATTAAAATACTTCCCTTGATTATACGGAGGTGAGTCACACTCTCAAGAAAATGGATTTAAAATCATAAAATATATTATATATTTTGGAGGGTTCACTATGGTACGATAAAATAAATCAAATAAATAAAAAATAACATAATACAAACGTTTAAACTTATATTTTTTCTAATATCCCTTTTATGTTATTTATTATATCTCTGTTGGGCCCTTATAATGTCATAAAACACACAATCTATTTATATATTATTTAATATTTAACAAAAAATTTTCCCATCTGATAAAAATATGAAAAATTCACAGTTGGATAATTTGGAAATCATGATTCCAAAAATAATATTCATTTCAACTAAATAATTTTTTAAATAATTTAATTTTAACATTTAAACTTAGAACTGACATTTGTTGAAAAATTACGGGTTTTGATAAAAAAGTTGTTAAGCCTTAATAAAAATTACATTTGACATCATAAAAATTATTTACTCATTTATTATTAATAAATGTAATTTGATAATAAAATATTAATAAAATATTAATTATTTCTAAAATTTATTAATCTCATAAAATAAATTATTTAAAATTACACTTTCTTTTTTATCTTGTGTAACAGCCCAAGATTTTATAAAAAAATATTCTTTTTAATTTTATTAATGTCTTGTGTTGTACGCTACACCAAATGGAGCTTGCAAAACATGCATCCTTGTCTTGCCTTGCATTACACGCAATCGCGACCTTCCTCGATAGCGTGTGTAATACGCAATACCGAGTTTCACTAAACAACGATGTGCTATTAAAATATTATTAAAACTAGCCGTTATGAATAGTAATAACCACTTTTTAAAATTCTGTAAATCTTATTTTTCAAAATGAACTTCATTCATGGATTCGGAGTATCGAATTTAGCCTAAGGTGAAATTTTGGTACTTTTCGGATAACTTTCATATTCTGATGAATAGTGAAAATTACTAAATTATAATTAAAAACAAATTTTTTAATCGAAATAATTAATAGTGATAAATTATTAATTTGAGTGGTTTTAAAGTATATTTAGAATATATTTTTACAATTTAATACAATGTTGGTCATTGGTTGTAATTTCACATTTAAAGCAGACATAATCAAGTGTCAATCTTTTGATATATATTGTTTCCTAAAAACACGCTATTTATTTTAACAGCAGGATTTAATTATAAAATTAATTAATGCAACTTCTATGTTATGAATTTGGTAAAAGAGATTTCATTTTTTAATTCGGAATATGAAATATAGCTTAGGATGAAATTTTGGCATTGTTCTGAAAAACATCAATTTTTGATGAATAGTGAAACTACTAAGTGGTAGTTAAAAAAACTGAATTTTTCATAAAACTTAATTTTTCCGCTTCTGTGAATGAAATTTCGAAAATCCGAGAGACACGGTTAATATCAAGGACTAAAATGTGGTTCAATGAGATGAAAATAATTTTTTGGTGAATAGTAACTTTTTACTTTTTTTACCGCGGTTAATAGTAAATAGGGTAACTAAGGGTAAATATGATATTACTATTACCCTAACACATGTCCTAATTCTATTGGACAAGTGTAATTCGACCAAAAACAAACTTAGGAATAAAATATGACCATTTAGGCCCACTTGGATTAGATTAGGACATTTATTATTAATTTATTTAAAGAAAGGTTAAAATAGTTAAAATCAAAGTTTAATAAGTAAATCATTTTTAATATGGGGTTATACATAACATAAATTCGATTGTAAATATTCATTAGAAAGCTAAAAAGATTTCCGACATGATGGTATTTTATTTGTAATTTTTAGACATCATATAATCTAATTTATTTATGACACAACGATGATGCAGTAATTATCTTATTAATGAAATATTGACATAATTGATGTTATAAACACCAAAATAAATGTAATTTGAGATTTTTTATGAATTACACTAATTTTATAGGTTACTATGATATATTAATGTTGATTTAATCAACTTGGTTCGAACATTTAATTCTGTTATGACTTTCACAAAAATAATATATCAAATAGTGTCAAAATTGACACAAAATAGTTTTTAAATAAAATATTATATTATTAATTGTTATTGTATTCCTAAAAATCTAAGGTTCGGCCAAATGACTTAGATAAGAATATATATATTTATAATAAACAATTTGGGGTTCGTTTGGCATGTTATAGTAAGTGTATTAACCATATAGTGAAAGAAAACAAAAAGACATGGTAAAAGTTAAATTATTTAACTTAGAGTTAAATCTAATTGATAAGGTTAAAATAATATCCTAAACTTGTCTAAATTCTATTGGTTGATAGGATTTCGACCCATCCCCACTTTAGCTTAGAAATAATACCCTTTGGAACCATTATAAACCGATTTTGACTTTAATATAAAATAATAATTTGAGATATTCCTAAGGTGCCCCTCTCCTCCCCTATAAAAGGACACCTCCTCCCCCTCCTCCTCACACCAATTTGAGCACTCAAGATCGGCCAACCCCTGCCAAAATCTCTTCTCCACTTCCCTAGAAACATCCTAGAGGTTCTGGTCTTCCTCAAAGACCAATTTTAGTGCCCTAAGAGGAGGTCTCAAAGAGGCACTTCAAAGAAGAGGTAATTACCGTTACCAATTCTTTCATCTTTATTTCTTCTTCCACTTCTTCTTCTTAGGTTGTTTCATTATGAAGTAATAACATCAGTATCACTCATATACTGATATGTTATTATAAGTATGAAACAACCCTATTTCACCATCTATCCATCCTACGGAAAAAATGGAATCACCGCGCGTGCGTACGTACGGAATACCGTCTCCACGCCGTGGTGTAATCTATTTTCCACCACCACCTTACATGGATGGGTATAATGGTGTAAAGAATAACTATACATAGTTATTACAACATCATATTGATTCTGATATATTGTATAATCCACTCCAACTCAATTCAATATTTATAGAAATGATATCATCGCTCGTGCGTACGTACGGACTACCGTCTCCACGACGCGATGAGATTCATTCTCCATGTTAACCATTTAAGAATGATTATAATTTATATATAAGAAATAATAACGAAATATATGACATTATAAAGCTACTGTATTTATGTATATATATACATATGTATGTCATCTACTTACTTCCATTTCAAGACAATAAGGAAAGAAAAACAGCGTTCATGCGTACGTACGGACTACCGTCTCCATGAACGGTGTTTTTCATTTTATTTATCTATCTATTATATATATATATATACTGAATATATATGATATATAAATCATATTTTATATTCTGGAAGTAAGTAAATCATGATATAAGTAATAATGATGTCAAGAACAACAAGTCAAAACACCTACGATAAATGAAACGATTTTACCCAAAACGCTTCTTTAACATGGAATTTACAAAAGAACGGGTAATATAATGTCATAAGTGAACCATATATGATATCATAACAATGAATATGATTATGTAATAAGTCAATGACATTATTTAAATCATTATACAGGAGGTTCGGACACATACGAAGCAAATTGGACCTAAGGTAAGGGAAATATCACAATCTCATTTTTATCCGAGATTGTTTATACTTTAAAATTTACTGAGGTGTATTTTATCATCCAAATCCATGTTTCCTCAATATGTAATGTTATTTACATCCACCTACAATTGTTTAAATCCTATTTTACCCTTCGGTGAGTTTTTAGTAAAAGATATGAAAGGAATCTTTTGTCATTTTTCGTACGAGGTACTTTTTGACTTTTCTGACAAAGTACGAGAAGAATGTTTTTTTAACTTATACGGCACGAACGGATTTTTACGGTTTTATAAAGCCTTATTTTCATGAAGCTTAATCCAAAATATTTCATTACTATTTTCAATAAAATCTCTTTCTTTTAAAATTGCATGACGTTTTGTGAAAAGAAATTGATTTTGAAGAAGAAAGGATATTTTCCTCAAAAATTCATTTCAAGTGTTTTATCAAAATTATTTTCCATCTAAGATAATAAATAGTTCTGTTTTTATCCCTATTATTACATTGATTTGATTATGTTGTGATGGAATTATTTTTATGAATTCCTTTGTCTTATATGAATTGTTTTATGATGTCATGATGTTTAAGATTCCCATTTGTATTACATGGTTTATGCAATGATGTATGGTTTATGATTTTGTGGCACACATAAGAATGGTATCATTATGAGATGGGTGGGACCTATATCTCCCTCCAATGCATTGGGTAAAGATTTTATATCTCATGAGATAGACATGGCTGAAATGGTAGGTTATACCGGTTTAGTGAAACAGGACTGAAACGAGGGTTACTCGATTCAGAAAGGGACTTTGTCCACTAAGATAGTCTTGGCAATGATTCATCACTAACAAGAAATGATTTTCCATGATTATGTGTGCATGCCACAAAGTTTCAAGTTTCATGTTATGATTATGGTGATCTCATTTTCACTTCTATGATTTGTTACATGTTAAGATATTATGATCTCTTTTGCAGGTTATGATTTTCAAAAAGATATGATATGATTTTTATTTCTTTTGTATACCCTTACTGAGCATTTGAGCTCACCCTTTTATGTTTTCTTTTCCCCAAGATATAAATAAAGGTTTTAGGTAAAAAAAGGGAAGATCTTTACGGGAGATATTGAAGATCTTTCACCACGATTAGAAGATTACGTTCCGAGTTTCCAAAGACACTAAACTATTACGATCCTTGCGTGTGTGTTTTTGTTATGTACTAAGTATTCTGCAAAAGTAATGTAATGTCCATGTACGATAAGATTCGGGTCTCTACAGTTGGTATCAGAGGAATGGTTTAGTCAACCTTTGGAAACTAGGATGCGAAAACGTTAGTGAGATCCCTAGAGATATTTCTATGGTATGTCCTTAGGGATAAGTATACGTATAGGTTATAGTAATAGAATTACGCTAACGATCATAGAATTAAACCTAAGATGTTGGATATTGAAGGTACTCCCCCTTTATTATGTTGTTTTCCCTAGCATGATTTTTGCCTCTCACATTATTCTTTTTGGGTTTTAGATGATGGCTGGAACCCGAAGGAACCGTGTTGATCAATGCAATGGACAATGCAATGATTGCCCTCCTGAACAAACAAATGTTATGGGAGATGGAGTGCAAAATCTTATTGCTATACTTACACAAGCTATGAATCATTCTGGACATCCAAATGAGCAGAGAAGGGAACAATATTCTATTGAGTCTTTCATGAGGCAACGTCCACCTTCTTTCAGTGGGTCTTCTGATCCACTTGTTGCTGAACAATGGATCAGTACCACTGAAAAGATATTTTCAGTTCTTCAATGTTCTGAACATGATAAAGTCATCTTAGCAGTATATCGTTTGGAAGGTGAGGCTGATCAATGGTGGAATCTTATCAAGAATACAAGGCAAAGAGATGAAATTGAGTCCATGGAATGGGACGAGTTCAAGAACTTATTTTTCAGTAAGTACGTCCCTCGTATTTTTCGAACAAAGATGGAGAAAGAGTTTCTTGAACTGAAGCAAAGGGACGATGAATCTGTTGGTAACTATGAAGCAAATTTTACAAGACTTGCATGGTATGCTTCTGGTATTATCATCCAACCTGAAAGTAAAGTTGATCTATTTTTCAGTGGCTTAAAACCAAGTCTTCGAAGGGCATTAACTATAAGAGACTTCAGTAGCTATGAAGAAATTGTGCGTTGTGCTATGAAGGTTGAAATGGAAGTTGGTGTTACATATCCATCTCATGGTTTTGACAAGAAACGAAAGATTGAGTTCAAGGAGAAATCTCATAATAATGGTGAAAAGAAGATGAATGTTTCCTTATGCACAAAGTGTGGAAAGAAGCATGGTGGAGATTGTCTTAAAGGAACTAGAAAATGTTTTAAGTGTGGAATAGAAGGTCATCGAGCAGCTGAGTGTCGAAGTAATGGAAAAAGGGTTTCTAATGATGTGAATAAAGCAAACACTGTAGAGAACGCACCACCAACACTTCAATGCTTCAAGTGCAAGGAAATGTGGCATTATGCTAATAATTGCCCTAATCCAAGGGTTAGTGATGATAAACATGAGCAACCACTGAAGGCAAAGGAAAAAGGGAAGTCACATGCGATCACTATTGGCGATGTTGAATATGATAACGATGTGGTGGAATGATTAAGCGTTTATGTAATGGGATTCCAAAATAATGTTGTATCATTGAGTATTGCAATATTTATTGATGTGGTATTCAAAGTGATTGAGATATTTTTTTTTGGAAATAAGATGATATGCGCATAATGAAGACGAGAAAATGAAATGTTTAATAGTATTCATGAGCTCATGATTGATATAAGGACTAAGTGATATCATGGATTGAGTATATAGAATTTTGAGGATTTTGGTATGCGGAAAGTGTTAACTTTTAACTGCATTCATGTTTTCACTAAGGTATTCAAGAGAATACATGATTAAGGACTTTGAATGTTTAGAATGTGACCAACAAAACATACCTTATGATATATGGGGATCAACAATGGTATTAAATCTCTGGTAATCGTTTTCACTATGTTATGAGAGTGGACTGCAGTATTATGGATAAGCCTAAAGATTGAAATGGATTATGTTGCACATAAGTGATTATTGTTTAAGGATAGAAGTTTTTTTTCGATATTATTGATGGGATGTTATAGTAATGTAGTTTTAGAAAAAGGACAACCTGCAGGACGGGCGACAACCCATCGCTTCGGACAAGGCTGTAGGAATCGAACCCACAACCGAAGTGCGACTGGCCTTTATCGCCTACCACTGACCTACAGGAAGTCCCTGTTTAGTAGAAACTTGTTTTATTATATTATGCAGTATGATATATGAAGTATAAGTCCATTTTAGGAACCATATATGATTAATCTCACTATAGATCGATTTATGCATATAATTTTTGCTAACCTTTTGTTTGAGACAGATGGAATGACCCGTCATTCTATCACATGATCTGCTAACACTTCACGAATAACAAATTCAACTTCATTTATTTAAGAGATGAAGTGGAAATTGTTCAAGGCACGAACAACAGTGAGATTGTACCAAAATAAATTAAGTATTTATTCTAATTCAAATTTTCAACTTTAGGGGAAATGATCTTGAAAACCAAAAATGTTGTCCTAGTGATCTTATACCTGATGAATCAGATGGTACCTTATATCATCAGAAATCTATGGATTTGTGATTACTGGCTTTTCTATAGCCATGTTCTCTACCACTCTCCATCAGAACATGTTGGTTATATTTCTCTTCCATATCCATATTTTCACCTATGTGGAAACCCAATGATTAGTTTATTTGGGTAACCGTTACGTTTCATACTTTTGTTTTTAAAGATTGGTTTGGATATTCCTTTTTACGATGTGGGTTTTTATTAAAGAAACTTTCGAATAGTAAACCATTTATAACCCCGACGAATTTCGAGGGCGAAATTCATTTTAAGGGGGGTAGAATGTAACAGCCCAAGATTTTATAAAAAAATATTCTTTTTAATTTTATTAATGTCTTGTGTTGTACGCTACACCAAAAGGAGCTTGCACAACACGCATCCTTGTCTTGCCTTGCATTACACGCAATCGCGACCTTCCTCGATAGCGTGTGTAATACGCAATACCGAGTTTCACTAAACAACGATGTGCTATTAAAATATTATTAAAACTAGCCGTTATGAATAGTAATAACCACTTTTTAAAATTCTGTAAATCTTATTTTTCAAAATGAACTTCATTCTTGGATTCGGAGTATCGAATTTAGCCTAAGGTGAAATTTTGGTACTTTTCGGATAACTTTCATATTCTGATGAATAGTGAAAATTACTAAATTATAATTAAAAACAACTTTTTTAATCGAAATAATCAATAGTGATAAATTATTAATTTGAGTGGTTTTAAAGTATATTTAGAATATATTTTTACAATTTAATACAATGTTGGTCATTGGTTGTAATTTCACATTTAAACCAGACATAATCAAGTGTCAATCTTTTGATATATATTGTTTCCTAAAAACACGCTATTTATTTTAACAGCAGGATTTAATTATAAAATTAATTAATGCAACTTCTATGTTATGAATTTGGTAAAAGAGATTTCATTTTTGAATTCGGAATATGAAATATAGCTTAGGATGAAATTTTGGCATTGTTCTGAAAAACATCAATTTTTGATGAATAGTGAAACTACTAAGTGGTAGTTAAAAAAACTGAATTTTTCATAAAACATAATTTTGCCGCTTCTGTGAATGGAATTTCGAAAATCCGAGAGACACGGTTAATATCAAGGACTAAAATGTGGTTCAATGAGATGAAAATAATTTTTTGGTGAATAGTAACTTTTTACTTTTTTTACAGCGGTTAATATTAAATAGGGTAACTAAGGGTAAATATGATATTACTATTACCCTAACACATGTCCTAATTCTATTGGACAAGTGTAATTCGACCAAAAACAAACTTAGGAATAAAATATGACCATTTAGGCCCACTTGGATTAGATTAGGACATTTATTATTAATTTATTTAAAGAAAGGTTAAAATAGTTAAAATCAAAGTTTAATAAGTAAAGCATTTTTAATATGGGATTATACATAAGATAAATTAGATTTTAAATATTCATTAGAAAGCTAAAACGATTTCCTACATGATGGTATTTTATTTGTAATTTTTAGACATCAAATAATTTAATTTATTTATGACACAACGATGATGCAGTAATTATCTTATTAATGAAATATTGACATAATTGATGTTATAAACACCAAAATAAATGTAATTTGAGATTTTTTATGAATTACACTAATTTTATAGGTTACTATGAAATATTAATGTTGATTTAATCAACTTGGTTAGAACATTTAATTCTGTTATGACTTTCACAAAAATCATATATCAAATAGTGTCAAAATTGACACAAAATAGTTTTTAAATCAAATATTATATTATTAATTGTTATTGTATTCCTAAAAATCTAAGGTTCGGCCAAATGACTTAGATAAGAATATATATATTTATAATAAACAATTTGGGGTTCGTTTGGCATGTTATAGTAAGTGTATTAACCATATAGTGAAAGAAAACAAAAAGACATGGTAAAAGTTAAATTATTTAACTTAGAGTTAAATCTAATTGATAAGGTTAAAATAATATTCTAAACTTGTCTAAATTCTATTGGTTGATAGGATTTCGACCCATCCCCACTTTAGCTTAGAAATAATACCCTTTGGAACCATTATAAACCGATTTTGACTTTAATATAAAATAATATTTTGAGATATTCCTAAGGTGCCCCTCTCCTCCCCTATAAAAGGACACCTCCTCCCCCTCCTCCTCACACCAATTTGAGTACTCAAGCTCGGCCAACCCCTGCCAAAATCTCTTCTCCACTTCCCTAGCAACATCCTAGAGGTTCTGGTCTTCCTCAAAGACCAATTTTAGTGCCCTAAGAGGAGGTCTAAAAGAGGCACTTCAAAGAAGAGGTAATTACCGTTACCAATTCTTTCATCTTTATTTCTTCTTCCACTTCTTCTTCTTAGGTTGTTTCATTATGAAGTAATAACATCAGTATCACTCATATACTGATATGTTATTATAAGTATGAAACAACCCTATTTCACCATCTATCCATCCTACGGAAAAAATGGAATCACCGCACGTGCGTACGTACGGAATACTGTCTCCACGCCGTGGTGTAATCTATTTTCCACCACCACCTTACATGGATGGGTATAATGGTGTAAAGAATAACTATACATAGTTATTACAACATCATATTGATTCTGATATATTGTATAATCCACTCCAACTCAATTCAATATTTATAGAAATGATATCATCGCTCGTGCGTACGTACGGACTACCGTCTCCACGACGCGATGAGATTCATTCTCCATGTTAACCATTTAAGAAAGATTATAATGTATATATAAGAAATAATAATGAAATATATGACATTATAAAGCTACTGTATTTATGTATATATATACATATGTATGTCATCTACTTACTTCCATTTCAAGACAATAAGGAAAGAAAAACAGCGTTCATGCGTACGTACGGACTACCGTCTCCATGAACGGTGTTTTTCATTTTATTTATCTATCTATTATATATATATATACTGAATATATATGATATATAAATCATATTTTATATTCTGGAAGTAAGTAAATCATGATATAAGTAATAATGATGTCAAGAACAACAAGTCAAAACACCTACGATAAATGAAACGATTTTACCCAAAACGCTTCTTTAACATGGAATTTACAAAAGAACGGGTAATATAATGACATAAGTGAACCATATATGATATCATAACAATGAATATGATTCTGTAATAAGTCAATGACATTATTTAAATCATTATACAGGAGGTTCGGACACATACGAAGCAAATTGGACCTAAGGTAAGGGAAATATCACAATCTCATTTTTATCCGAGATTGTTTATACTTTGAAATTTACTGGGGTGTATTTTATCATCCAAAGCCATGTTTCCTCAATATGTAATGTTATTTACATCCACCTACAATTGTTTAAATCCTATTTTACCCTTCGGTGAGTTTTTAGTAAAAGATATGAAAGGAATCTTTTGTCATTTTTCGTACGAGGTACTTTTTGACTTTTCTGACAAAGTACGAGAAGAATGTTTTTTTTAACTTATACGGCACGAACGGATTTTTACGGTTTTAGAAAGCCTTATTTTCATGAAGCTTCATCCAAAATATTTCATGACTATTTTCAATAAAATCTCTTTCTTTTAAAATTGCATGACGTTTTGTGAAAAGAAATTGATTTTGAAGAAGAAAGGATATTTTCCTCAAAAATTCATTTCAACTGTTTTATCAAAATTATTTTCCATCTAAGATAATAAATAGTTCTGTTTTTATCCCTATTATTACATTGATTTGATTATGTTGTGATGGAATTATTTTTATGAATTCCTTTATCTTATATGAATTGTTTTATGATGTCATGATGTTTAAGATTCCCATTTGTATTACATGGGTTATGCAATGATGTATGGTTTATGATTTTGTGGCACACATAAGAATGGTATCATTATGAGATGGGTGGGACCTATATCTCCCTCCAATGCATTGGGTAAAGATTTTATATCTCATGAGATAGACATGGCTGAAATGGTAGGTTATACCGGTTCAGTGAAACAGGACTGAAACGAGGGTTACTCGATTCATAAAGGGACTTTGTCCACTAAGATAGTCTTGGCAATGAGTCATGACTAACAAGAAATGATTTTCCATGATTATGTGTGCATGCCACAAAGTTTCAAGTTTCATGTTATGATTATGGTGATCTCATTTTCACTTCTATGATTTGTTACATGTTAAGATATTATGATCTCTTTTGTAGGTTATGATTTTCAAAAAGATATGATATGATTTTTATTTCTTTTGTATACCCTTACTGAGCATTTGAGCTCACCCTTTTATGTTTTCTTTTCCCCAGGATATAAATAAGGGTTTTAGGTAAAAAAAAGGGAAGATCTTTACGGGAGATATTGAAGATCTTTCACCACGATTAGAAGATTACGTTCCGAGTTTCCAAAGACACTAAACTATTACGATCCTTGCGTGTGTGTTTTTGTTATGTACTAAGTATTCCACAAAAGTAATGTAATGTCCATGTACGATAAGCTTCGGGTCTCTACATCTTATAATCTGCAACTCTTACCAAACTGATTACCAAATCATTTACAGATATGGAAATGATATAATAATAATTTATTGTAATTGATTTTATAATATTATTAATAAAACATTATTTTAATATAATAATGTATATATTTATCAAAAGTTCTATTTTTACCTGAAAAATCAATTTATCAAATTCATCGTTTTTTAAGAATGACTATTCCCACGAAGTAATTGATGGAATGATTTTTTTTTTGAAGAAAGGTATTATAAAATATGTAACAAATACCTTATTAAATAACATTTTATAACACTCGCATAAGACATAAGAGTTTGTTGTGTGATGGTGAGAGACTCTTTGGGCTACTTGGATAACATCGCTTGAGTGGTAATCTCTCTTAACTTGACCTTCTCATGTAGGTGATTCAATTAAAGCATAACATGTTTAAGCCTTTCATGGTCTCAGTTAAAAACTAATCCCACTGAATCTACCTCCTTTCTTAGCTCCGAAAAATGTTCTTCGTATGACCCATGTCTACTAGATGAGGCCATCCTCTCCTTTTTCTGCGTCGAATATCTTTTTATTAAAACCATATATTTATTTCAGTTGTGTGATCACTCTTCAACAGTTATATTATCAACAATAATGATAGTTAACAATCATTTAAACCCAATATTAATAATAATAAGAGTGAATATGTTTTCTATAACTATAATACATTAAAGGAAATTTTAATTTTTTTAAAAATGAATAGGTCATTACATAAATGAAAATTATGTATATATATAATTGAATTATAGTAACATTATTATTTAAAAAATATAATATAATATCAGTAAACTCGCCCTTAATAAATTCAATGTAAAGGGTTAATTAGTCACATCACATTGTGGATGGAATTTTCCAGACATCCACTACTAATGTTACCGTATTCCCACTAAGTGAAAATCTTGAAGGTATCTATTATATAATAAATTTAGAATCATAAAAATATAATTAATATCATATATATTAGAAAAAATATAAAATACATCATCATTCTAATCCATGAAGTAAATTTAAGAGAAAAATACATTGGTTCGTGAGGTAGTAGTCTGCCACAAAAACAAAAGATAATTGGTCATCCCATTTGATGGTAGATTGTGTGATTGTAGGTAATATTCGTAACATAAAAAAATAATTTTTTTTAATAATGAGTTCATTACACAATCATTTAATAATAATAATTTAGGGGGTGGAGAAATAAATTAAAAAATGTGTGTGTTTAAGGATTGTATATCTTCTTCGGGTAACTCCTTTTGGTTTGCACCAAAGGTATTAATTGGTTGGATTTTTGCACAATGGGAGGATCCTAGGATGATGTAAGGGAATTTGGAAGGATATTTGGGCATGTCATGTCAAATCCAATGGGACTGATCGGTGTAAAAAAGTGAGGGGGTTCAGTTCCCTTTTTATAGAAGAGTGGAACTGACATTGTGGTCAATATAAAAAATTAAACTCTATTGAGAGGTCCCCCCTTAAATCACGTTTCTCCAATAATTTTCCATTTTTATTAACATTGGGTATATATTATATATATATAAATACAATTTATTATTGACATGTTTCAAGGTGATTTGGCCACCTGAATTAATGTTTAACCACTAGGTAAACTCATTTTTACCATAATTGTTGCAATTAATATTAATTACAATCATATATCTATTTAAAAACCAGAGTTCAAATTTTTAAATATTGTAAATAATATTGATTAAAAATATGGAATCCGTTTTGTAAAATTCTAATTCCAGAAATGGAAAAAATTAATTCATAATTAATCCCACATATAAGTCAAGATAATGAGGTTTTAATCTGAAAATGTAAAAATGTTTCAAATGTTTTAAACACAATTTTAATTTAGAATTATAAATAACAACCTAAATTTGATTAATTGACATAATATTTTACTAATTTTTCTTTTAAACCAAAATAAAAGAAAATTTATCTATATAAATAAATTAGAAAAAAGACCAATTTTCAATTAAAATTAATTATTTTGTAATATTCATTAGAAAATTAAATATTTTAGAAAAAACCCTTAAAATTCAACCTATCATAATTTTGACATTATTAATAAAAAATTAATTTTACATAGGAAAATTATATTTACAAAATGTTATAAGATAAATATTATTATTGTTCTCTGAAACACCTAAGAATGTTATTTTGATAAAAAAATAATTTAAAAAACATATAAACATGATAAAAAATTATATATTTCATTATAAATATGTTTTCAATATGTTAAAAAAATTATAAATAATATATATATAAGTATTTATTACAATTTATATTACTGTGTCCAGTGGCTTGGCTATAACTATTTTGTTTAAATAGTTATAATTGTAAAGTGTTGTGCTGTAGAAACTCAATGTTTCAAGTAAGACAAGTTATGATGATGTTGTGTGTAACACAAACACAATGCAGTGTTTCATTAAATAAAATTTAGACATAGTGATTTCATAAAAAATAAACAATATTTAGTGTTTCAATAAATGATGAATATTGAAATGATTAAATTAAATTGACAAAAAATATTTCACAAAATCCTTGGGTATTACATTCACCCCCCACCATTAAAATGAATTTATTCTTTGAAATTGTTATATTTTATCAATGATTTACTATTTGAGAATTCATTGGATAGAAACCCTCATCATAAAATAGAAAATTAAACTATACTTTGAAAATGGAATGTAGGAACCCTAACAGTTACCAGAAGTAACTCGTAACTTGGTTTCCATGTAAGAGAACACTAGTGGAATGTGAAAATATAGACATTGAAAAGAAATAAAACAATCACATTGTGATGTATTGTGATTAAATTTTTTTCCAGAGAATGTTAATTAGAAAAATTTCATTTTCCAAAAAGGACTGTAAAAGGTTATAACTATCATAAAAAAATGATTATAATTGGACAGAATTTTATTTCATTGCCCTTTTTTAATGAGGATGAATTTTCATTATATGATATACGTACTTGAATTTTCTAACATTCATAATAACAATCTCACAATTTCATTATGCATTAAAAGCTTTCCAATTTGTCTCTTTAATTAAGGAATAGTGGTGATTTTACGATTCATGGATCAATAATTGATAATGTGATCCATTGATTGAATAAGAAGTAATTCAATATGTTATTAGTTAAAATCACACTTAAATGGTTATAAAAGGATATCAATTATGCATAAATAAATATACGGTGAGATAATACTATATTCACTAAAACATCATCTAAATTCTAACGAAAACCCTTCTATAAATGGTTACCCTTGTAACCATTCCAAATGCTTAAAATAAAAAACCAAATAATGGAGGCCACAAAATTTCTCAAAAGGTGGCTACCATTCATCCCATATATGTCATAGAGTTTCATATGATTCTCACATACCAAATATGTGAATACCTTTATCATTTAATCTCTTTAAACAAGGAAATAACCTTAATTTCCTTAAACCCTAATTGGTAGCATACATTTTTCAAATTTTAATTTTCCCATTATTCCATAAGTAGGCTATCATCATATAAAAACATTTCTATTTGAATCTTGGGTTCCTTTTGGAACTTATAGAATATAAATGTTAATTAGTTAAACCATAATTAATGTGGAGTGATATAATCGATGATTAGAATCATATCACGTTCCAATAATAGATGAGAAACATGATTTTCATAGATCATAAACCTACATAATACTACATGAAATTCCCCACTATAGAGTTCCCAGGTAATAATGATTAATTTAATTAATTTTTTTTCATATTATATCACTTCGTATTTTATCTTTAGATGTTATTGGAATTGATCTCCATTATTAGACCATGGAATTATAACTTTTTCTAAAAATTACCAAACACCCTAAAATTGAATCACTGAAGAGTGGGAGGTGCATTATGTATATATTTATCATTATTCACATTATTATACATCTATTTCAAATCAGTTCGGAATTCACCCATGTGATGTCATTCCTTTCTCCACATAAAAAAATTACTGGTCCCACTAAGGTAGTTACCTTCATGATTATTCCAACACTTTTATCACTAATGATAGTTCATATTCTTCTCTTCATGGTTCATATATTGTCCTTCGAATTCCATTTTTCACTTCTAATAAAAACATTGAGGTTGACGTATAAATCCAACCTTTATTTCCACCTTAATATCACATCAAAAAATATCTTCATTTAACCAGAAGTCTCATATGTCCAACTCCATTTAGAGATTAGGTTTTAAGACATTGAATAATCTATCAAAATTACTTTTATTAAAAATGATAATAACTCAGGAGTATTCCAATGTATTGAGAAATTTTATTCAAAGGACCCAAAAAATCGATCTTCCTTCTGTTTATGATATATGAATTTGTTCTTGATTATTGTTCATTGATAAATAGGGAAGTAAATAAATAGAAATATCATGTTAAAATCATCACATTATATAGATTAAAATTATACTTGTTTCATTTTTTTCTTATTATGTTCGAGCACTTATCTTCTTCACCTTCAAAATTATAATCAACCAAAATGAGGTTTTCATTCCTCTGACGCTGAAGAATGGAAAATATATGTTCTATGGTATTGATCCATTTCATAGTAAGTAGTGGATTTGAGGAACCTGTAAATGAAAGTGGATATTTCCTTATAATGGAATCAAATGAATTTTGTTGACTTCTGTGATCATTTGGATTTTCAACGCGATTCATTTCTTTGGAATTTTATGTGTTCATAGAAACAATGTTCTCCATTCATGGTCACATTACATTTTGTGTCTCAGGAGGACAATCATTAAATTTTCTATTTAATATAGCATTTGCACGTTTACTTTCTGTTATATCCATTAACTAACATAAGATTTTATATTATGATAAACACTTATCATAGTGGAAAACCACATAATCATGAAAAATTACTTATAACATGTCGAAATCCTGACAATATATTTTATATTAATGAAACATTAGGATTAACCTAGGTAATTAGTGGTCATATTCAATTTTAAATCCATTATGATGGTTCATAAATTGTTTGTGAATTTCCAAAGCATATCTCCTGAGATTGTTAATCTAGGTGTGCAGCAAGGCCTGCTATCATGCACAAGTTCCCGAGCGATTCTAGCTCATTATGGCGTTTTTATGGTTTTTGGACCCATGAAAATCTATAATAGACCCAAATCCAAATAAATTATCTAGATATTGATGTATTTCTACAAAACCACATTCTATACACTTTACCAAAATGTTACTACATTATCCTAGACATTGCCTCATTATTTTAACTATCCTCAATGATATCTCTAGATATATACATATAAATATACATAGGGATCTGAGAATTGTTTTGACAACATATTTTCCAAAGGATGACTAAACCTTTAGTTTGATACTAACCATAGAAAATTAGGCTTAACATTAATGGATAGTTCATCATTTTAGATGAATATTAAGAACATTACAAAAGAACATTTCTAAGTACCATAATAGCTCAGTGTCCTTAGAAACATGGAAAACATTCCTTTTGTTTAGGGAATGATCAAAAACCCCCCATAAAGATCATCCCCATAAGTAGTCCTACTATGAAATACTCTTCAATACCAAGGGAAATTAAATATAGGAAAGGGTGTGTTATGATTCTCAGTAAGTGTGAATAAAGGAGACAAACAAGATTAACATGAAAATAATTGTATAAGAACATGGCCATAACATTGGATAATCATACCTTTCATATCGTAGTTCATATAAATGAGTCATGGAATAAATATTTAAAGAATGTAATGCATGAATCACAAGTTAATAAATATTATCATCCATGAGAGAATAACATATTATTAACACCTAGAATATTGGAATACACATTAGCATAGAAAATCATAAGTCAAGGATACCTACTAAGACCTTCATAATAGATTTGGCTGGGGCTAATCACCAGTCTACCTAATTCAAGCATGGGATTACAACCCATTTGACCTCTTGTTTTTGGTTTAGGTATATAATCTATGTCACCTATTATTTTCATTCATGGGATAAAATCAGTGTACCAAAATGTTTTGTGCTAATGTTACAACCTTTGAACCCTCTTGTATTCGGGAGTGGGATACAACCCATATTACATATTTTTTCAGGAATATGCTACAAAACCTTGTTCCCATTGATAAAATACACCTTTTATAATTCCCCAATTCATTATAGGGTGATATTGGTCCCAAAACTCACATAATTAATTCATACATACATGTTCGATTATATAATAAAACATCATCATTTCATGACACATAAAAAAATGTGGCTTCATAAAAATTATATCATAAACTGTGAAATGAAATTGGAATCATAAACATTTCATCATATCATATGGTATGGAAAATATATAGTATTATTAATTATTTCAAACTATAATAACATGTGATATGAATAATGATTCATAAGTATTTTTTTTGGTATAACCTTTGGAAGAGATACAAGTATCATGAACATCATGCCATAAAAATATAACCTATTAGGAGAAATAATATTATTGGTATTCCAAGATAATATCCCTAGGAACGAAAAAACCATTTCAATGGATTTCATTTTAGATGGTAAATTTTTTTAAAGACATGTTAAAGCATTTCTTGAATAAAATATATTTTTCACTTTGAATTTTTTATACGTAAATCATTTTGTAAAACATTCTGTTTTAGAGAAAATTTGATGAATTATAAAGTATTTTTTTAAAAGAGTTGAAAATTTTTTTATTTGATAACATGTCATTTATCAGTATATAAAAATAAAAAAAGAATATCTGTGTAAAAAAAGCATGTATCTCAGTGAAGACGAAGTGAGACAAAATTACACTACTGATTTTGTAGCCTTTGGACAATAAAAATATAGGAAATAGATATAATAAAATCGATATTTAAATACCCATAAATTTATAGATAATAATAAAAAAATACATTCTTGGTTATTATATTCAACACATGAAATAAAATAGTGGTGAATAGGGCATATTTCTCAGAGAAATAAAAGGGAGATTAGAAGTCCCAAAACCGTATGTTTGGACTCTTATCGTACTTGTCAAACCTCCTATATAATAGATATTATTTTACAAAAAATATATCATAGAAAAATATTAAATTATATCATACCATAAGTTATTTTTTTATGAAAATTTATTAAATTTTTATTATCACTTACTTGTTAACGTTACATTTCAAGTAATAACCGATTTGTTTTTTCACATGCGTTTTGATTTGTTATATTTTTTCCATATTAATTTAATAATTATTTAATAATCTAAAGAATTATAACCATGAAATATATATCATATATATCATATATATATTTATTTATAATAATCTATAATATATATATAGATAATATAATACACTATTCTTGGGGATGGTAGGTTGTACGTACGCGTGAACACTATTGTATGTTCTTGTCATATTAAAACAATGTAAGTAAATGAAATATATATATATATATATATATATATATATATTATAATTTCATAATAAGTATTATTTCATATAAATCATATAATTTTATCAAACCCATCCTTAATAAATTCCATGTAAATAGTGAATGAATGACATCACTTTTAAAAGGATATAGTCTATATTCCCACTAACAAAGTTATTATATTTCCACGAAATTGGAAGAATGATATTAGGAATTAAATAATAATTATATAATAATAAATAAATAATTAATATAATAAAAATCATATAAAATAATAAATTACATCATTATTACCAACCATGAATGGTTGAAATAGAAAAATAAACAACATTAGAATGCGAGATGCAGTCTTCCACACACACAAATGACGATTATGTATCTCATTTGATAGACTTTTGTGAGAGTGCAGGTACCACCATTATCACAAATAAAATCTATGTATATTTTTTATTCATAGTTTATTATATATTCTATCAATAAGAATAAATTATGGGGGGGGGGAATGAAATAATAAAAAATATCTCACGGAAGGATGTTACCTCTTCTTTGGGTTACACTTTTTTCTTTCCCCCCAAGGGATTCTGTGGATTGATTTATTCCAAATATGAGTATAATAGATTGAGTGGAGAGATATTATGAGGAGAGTAAGTCTATATTATTTGATACAAATTGGTTGAGAATTGTGAATATGATAGGTGGTGAGTTGCCTTTTTGTAGTGGAGAAGGAGTGGCATTATTGTAAATATAAAAATGTAAACTCTATTAGGAGGTTTCCCTAACACACTGTTCCATGAATAATTTACCATTTATACCCACAATGATTCATGATCAAAAAAAGTTCCTAAAATTTCTTTTGGACATGTTCCAAGGTTATTTGAAACATAAATTAATTTTCAACCACTATGTAAACTTGTTTTCAATTAAATAGATGTAATTATTTTTAATTAAATTCACTAATACATGTTTTTAAAAAACCATGTTTACCCAATTATATATTATAAATTATGATTATTATATATATGTAATTCATTTTTATAGATTCAAATCATATTAGTTGAAGAAATTAATTCATAATTAATCCCCCAGATGAGATGAGGCAAGATGTTCTTAAAGTGAAATGCTCAAAATATTAAAATGTATTAATATCCAATTCCTATGTTAAATTGGTTCCAAAGACCTAAATAAGATTAATTTATGCAAAACAAAACTAATTATTATTCATAAACAATTTAAAATATAATTTAACTATATTAATAAATTAGTTGAAATATATGTTTTTATTTAAAATTCTGTATTTTTTACTATTCATTAAAAAATGATATATTTTGAAAAAATACAAAAATTTTATCTTTGGATAATTTTAGAATTATGAATTAAAAAAATATTTTTTTTATTCAATTTCTTAATTTTTATATAATTAATTTTACTATTGTTCACTAATGTATATAAAAAATAGTTATTTTAAGCAAAATAAATTTTTCAAAACATACCAAATTAACCAAAAAATTAAATATTTCATTATAAATATGGTTTAAGTTTTTTTTGAAAATATATATAAACCTATTTAAAATATTAGTTATTTCTTATCATATTTCTATATTTAATGTCTATGTTATAAATATTATGTTTAAATATTTGACCTAATAATGTGTTGTTTCGTAGAAACTCAGTGTTGTGTGTAAAAAAGGATAAGATGATGTTGTGTGTAGTGTAAGGTAACTTCGTATCATGTGAAATGAAATGAAACATAAATTCTAACATATAACACCAAATTTATTATTCATAACGTGAAATTCATAATATCAAAATTATTATAATAATTCCCAAAAATATTTCACAAAATCTCAAGGTGATGCATAATTTCACCAATATATATGTATATATCATTTATTACAAGATTCTTATAGATATATTTTTATAGATTGGGACATTATTAGCTTAGAGATCTCTAATTTTTCCATAGTTTTTTAAAATTATTTACATTTTGTATTTCATTTTTAGGCTTATTATATTAATTATGTTCCAAATATTAAATTATATTGGTTTTATTTTATATTATTTACAAATTGGATGATTCTTTATATGTTCTTGGGATTCATGATTGTATTTCAACTCATTTGAATGTTTTATTCATTCAGTGTAATTTAACAATATTTTGACTAATATAGGGGGTAATACTAGATTAATACCACATTCATTGTATATACAATAGTTGTTCACAAATGTTACTGGTTAGAAAAACATATTATCAGTGATACAGATGATATCTGAGACAGAGACATGAGTTAGGTACTAGTGATGATTCTATAGGATTGGTTGGGAAAAACATTACATGAAACATAAATTTGTTGTATCAAGGGAGAGTAGTTAGTATATAGATGTCTAGGCCCCACTATGAGGCATCACAATGAACTGAAGAATTCTAAATACCCTAATAGATTTAGTATGGATTATGATTAAAAGACCTATTGATGTTTCATGAATTATTGATTTTTTGTAATTGAGTTTGAATTTTTATTGATTTTATATATGATATAATGGATTAGATAAAATGATATTCGATGAATCATATTAAATCTAGTTTAAAATTTTATATCATTTTTATATTGATTCGTCTTCTTCACCATATATGTGTTATTAAAGTTTGAAATGGATATTAGGATATCCAAATTGACAACGTATCAGTTTCATTGATAGGTGAAGTATTAGAAAATCATTTTCTGATTTGGAAAATAAGAACTATTTTTTGGAGAAATATATTGAATTTTTTTATACGTGACATGGTAGAGTACTAAATTCTTATATAATGTCATATAATAGGAGTTGTGTGGTCGTGTTGGATACTATTTATTGATGTAAATAATAATGTTTTGGTTTCATGTGGTAATTTCTCAAGGTTATTTCATATGTATATCTTTTATTGATGACAATGGAGGTGAAGAAGTAGGAGTATCGATCATTTAATTAGGGGATCCTATGCATGCATGAACTCAATTTAATATTCAAGAACCTACTTAAATTTGTCAAAAATATTTTTCTAGATGATGAGGCCAGTTAATGGAGCCCATAGTAGGCAATGCATCAAGTTATTTATTACACAATTACCCAATTTAGTTATATTACATATATTGTGTTGAAGTAGAAGAAAAATGTGATTGAGATTATGGATGGATATTTATGACAATAATAAAATGGGAGTTATTATATATCATTGAGTTTCAAGTATAATTTTGATGCTTACTGGACGTGAGGACTTCGTTGTTTTTGATTGAGAGGCTATCAACATCAATAGTTTTGTAATACTGTGAGGTTATAAACATTCATGCATCAATTGAGGGATTTGTTATAATGTTTTTTTTCTTATTGGGGATAGATTCATTGGGTATTTTAGTGTTTAATTATTTATGAGGACCAATGTGTAGTGGGATTTGTTTCAATTTTTCTTCAAGTACAATTTCCCCAAATGATATATTAATAGAATAAACCATAATAATTTTCCCCCCGACGTGAGATGGAGTAGTTAGAGGGTAGCCCCATGAGGATCCCCATATTAAAGGGCATTTTTCTATGTGTGGGAAAATATGGTTCCATTATTGGTGGAGAATATGAGTTAGGAGTGGGGAATTGAATTTTATGTAGATGAATGTTTAATATACCTAATTACAATAGTTGAAGGATTCATAGTGTGGATACATAGAGTTAATGATTATTTTAGATCTTGACTTTGTTGGTGAATCTAATGAAGAATATTTAAAGGAACTATGACCACTATAATTTTTTAGGGGATTTTTATTTATTTTCGAAGCATAAGAATGTCCTTATTGTGTTTTATAATACCACTTTATATTTTCATCCTACTATTTACAAGATATATCATGGTTTCATTCTGTTATAGTTTTCAGGTGTGATGTGGTCTATAATGTTGTTTGTATGGTGATGTTTAGTATTCAAGTATTTTCATGGTATATCAACATGTCCCTAGTAGTTTATTATATCTTTTGGATTTCCTTGAGTGGAAGTGGGATAAGATCTTGGATGTTGTTTTCCCTGGATTTCTACTTACAAAAAAGGATATAATTCAATTATGGATATATTTTAAAGATTTTTTATGTCATCTCATATCCATATGATCTAGGATTTTTTTGGATGTTCTTAAATGGTGGTATTTGTATGTGATAGCTGACATTCATAACTTACAGATGACCATTAACTCATATTAGGATCCTCATTTTACTCCATGTGTTAGGGGTGGTCATAAGAGTGATTCTGTCTCTCATATACTCCATAAAGATGTATCTAGTTCTTAGATAGATTATCATAGAGATATGACCTTCTAGATCTTGGAAAATATATTTTAATATACTATATAATAGATAATCGTGGAACACGTGTAACTAAATAGCCATCAGTTGAGTTTATTTATAAAAGTAGTTATTAGTATTTAATTTCATGGGATAAATTTGAGGAATTATATAGTAAAACAATTATATTTATAACATGTTAGTCTATGGTTTGGAAGTTGCTAGTCCATAGACTGGATGTTATGAATAGAAATAATGATAGGGAGTAAATGATTCAATAATGGATGAAGGTGGAATAAGACCATCCGAAGTATAATTTTAGTCAAATGAGAAATTATCTAGATTTTATACTTTGGGATAATATATTTTATAGGTTCTACCATATTATTGGTTAGTATAGGTTTGGATGATGGGGTATGATTTCTCTATAATTCATAAGGACAATTGATATGTCCATGAATGTCACTGAGGTTGTGTATGTGTTCTCACTTCCCATGGTTATGGATGATATCCAAGATGTTTTTCAGGTGTCATAACTTCTTTGATATCTTTATGAAGTATCTGATGTTATAAATTGATGATAGATTCTTGTATCAATTTAAACGATGTTCATAGAACATCCAATTCTGATTCTAGATAAACAACAGATGTTGATGTTTGGGAATGGTATTCTCTTGGTTCATGTTCAATGAATCTATGGTGGATTGAAAGAATATAAATTAAAATCAGATTTCAAAATGTAAACTCAATAACATGATTTTTGGAGACATGATATCTTTAATATTGAGGTATTTTATGTGATTTTTATTTGGTTAAATTATTTTTTTCTCTAGTATTTTTTCCCTTGGAAATGTTGTCCTTCCACTTGTGAGGTATCACTCAGGGAGTGTATACTTAGTTTTTTACTTCTAGTGTCGGTAATGATTCTCAAATAAAAAAATAATTTAATTGGCATATAATGTAATATATTGGACCATTTACTCCTATAAAATTGAGAAATTTCAGTCTTGGACATGTCAGGGAAATGATATAGTAATTGAGGTTCTTATGGAGATTAAATTGATTTTTTAGTGTCTATTTTTCGACATAAAATTCAGTTATATGACATGTAGGGTTCTAAAGAATGTTTTTAAAAGTAGTAAATTTAGTATATGTTTTTTACTCTCATGAATCAATTTTTTAGTATTTGGTAGTTTAATAAGAGTGTTTGATCAATAAATAAATTTTATAGTTATATTGTATTAATTTTTAGAAATGGTCGTCATGGAATGCTATTTGATGCCCCAACCTAAATCCCAATATGTATGATTTTTTTGCTTCTTCCATTATAGGGGCAATTGAACAATTTTTTCTTAGCTACATTATAGTGCTTCATAGGTCATATTCTTTTAATAAGTAATTTTGGGGTTTTTTTCACTGTGGTGCTTCAGTTTCTCCATGAACCTTGCTCATATATATTATATTAGGGACTGTATTGAGACTTAATTAAGGAATATATGTGGGATTAATGATATTAAATTCATATATTCATTCAATATATATCTTTTTAAACATGTTCATCCCTTATTCCACAACGGTATTTGGATTTTCCATCACCTATATATATTTTGATGAAATTATGAATTAATAATATTTTGATTATTTCCCTGAACACTAAAAAATTGAAGGGTCATCCTTGGATATTTCAAAGATAAATTTTATTGGATCTGAATTTTTTTTGGGAGATCAATTTTTTGACTTCCTAGTTGAATTTTCCCCCTCTTATATATGGATAATCCCCTAGTCTTAATTTTTGGATTCCAGGGCAGTTGTGTGGGTTAGGTTTGAGTGATTTTGGAACAAGTTATTCTTTGATATTGTTTTGATATATGCTTTAAGTCCTGCTATTGGATTTTTGAATTTTTGTCATCTCACTCCCACCATATTCATCCATAATGTCCCAGATACAACATTTTGTGTATAGAATTTGAGAAATATCTTAATTTTATTATAATATTAAAGTATCATGTTTCTTCATAATTAAGTTTCATAGTAATGAATATCCTAATAATGTTGATTAATCTACTAAAAATGGAAATTGGTGGGAATGGGGCTATTCACATGTGTTCAAATGATTCCTTGATTTTTACTCTGATTGATAAATCGTTATAGTGTGTAATAATAATTTTTTAGCTATTATTATATATTTCCCATTTCCCTAATTTAACTATAATAATAACAATACATTAAAAATTATTTACTTATTTTTTATAAATAATTAGTTTTTTGAAATCATAAGTTGTTTTATTATAATCCAGGTGTGCTATATTGAGTTTTAAACAAAGAAATACTATGATAAAGGAAACTATTGATGATCTTTGTTGATGAAATTCGTTTTTATACGTTATTGTTGTGATTATTGATGTTAGTATGATTGGTGTTGTCCTATTGGAATATTTCTTACTTGTTTTTATGTGGTAATTAAGTGTGAAATTGTGGTCATTGATATATTTATATGGAAAATATTAGGAGGTATGGCTTTTCATATGGAAATAGTAGATTATATGTTATTGAAAATGGGGGTATCTGTGATTATGGGGAAAGAGGTAGTGTTTTGTGGTCTTTATAATTGATGGAATTAGTTATGAGTTGCTTTATGCGGTTCTTGGTTGTGTGTTGTAGGGGAGGTATAATATTTCCCTAGTGGAAAGGGAATGATAATGGTAATTATAAAGTATTGAAGGTTGTGGGATTTAAATGAATGGTAAATATCCTAAAAATCAATTACTAATTCTTGAGATACATTTCTAATTGATGATTTAACATAAATAATGACTAAAATTGGATTTTTATAAATCATATTATGTAATTGAATAATTAATAAAATATTTATGGTAAATTGGTTTAACATGAAATATTAATTTATATGATTACCTAGGGAATTATGAAAGTGGTTAGGGATTCATTTTTTTTGTGAAATGGGGTTGATTGTGTTGTAGAGATTACCTAACATTATAGTGAATAATAATTATTATGTGGTGATGGGGATGATTATTAGACATTGGGTTAGTTATTCATGTGGTAATATATATATATATATAATTTTTATTTTTATTATTAACACAAACCAATGAAGATAAATAAAAACATTGATTTCTATTTTGTTTTTTGTTTCAGGTGTTTTCCTCAATTATATTGGTTTCCCTAATTACATATGGATTCCTACTCCCTCTATAATACACTAACTTTTAATTTTGTTATGTAAATTTATTTCTCAAAGTAGGTATTGTAATATGAGTTATAATTGCTTGAATTCACGGTATATTTCATACTGAATGGTTGGATTATTTTCTATGACTAAATTGCATAGTGGGGGTCGTCCATGATAAAAGGAGTGCATTATATTGATGTCCTTCATGTTCGTGATACACTACAATGATGGATATGTGATGAGGCTATGATATGTAGTTGTTTATGTTGTGAAGTGGATATGTGGTTCTGGCTATTTAGTGGCACATTTTGGGTAATATTGGGGTGTGTGGATTTGGTTGGAAGACATTAATTTTTTTGTGATATATGATATGGTGTGTGGAACCGTTGTGGATGTGTTTGGGTGCGTAAGTAATTTTTTCGTTCTAGTTTCTGAGTGTGAAATTAGATGGAAACTAGGTATGGTGTACCTCAATGATATAATCAATTGATATTTTATTATTATATTTTTATGTGTAATTAGGTGAGTGAGCCATAATGAGGTTGGGGGATTGTTTATATGTCATAGGTGTGTTCTTGTTTTTGTGTTTATTCACTAAGGAATTACAATACTTATCCCTAATTTGAATGATAGACTTATGGGGGGGGAGTCTTACCTAGTATACATGTAGTCTCACCCATATATATAAAAAATTGTTTTCTAACTATCTAGGAGGGGTTGGATGACCGAGCATGATATTTATAGCTTTGTATTTGAAAATTCTACTAAAATAATTTTCATTTTGGATTATATTTACTGATTTTATTATCTTTATAACATTTCACACCTCATTTGATATTGGATCCATTTTATATTATTGTTTTATTTTTGGTTTCTTTATATATAATAGTTATTTGTGAAGGTAATTCTTTAATACCCTTAATGGTAGTCACCAACCCATGGACTATTATTGGTGGGGATTTGGGGTCACTGTCTAGTTCATAATTGGCCAATGTGGGGTACCTAGTGGAGGTGGGTCATGACGTGACAATATGAATAAAAATTTTGAAAAATATTTCATCCCATGAGAATGTGATAATGGTATGTCCCCTCATTTTTATAAAAATAAATCTTTAAACACTAAAAAACATAAAAAATATGGGAGAAATTATAAAACCCCTGAATTCATATTCATATATTTAACATCATATTAAAAATTTTATATAATATATCAATATTATAAAACATAACTAGAACCCAATTGTATAAAATAAATTAATTTTTGTTACCTAATTTAGATTTTTATTCTAAATAACAAATATTTATTATCCAAATTGTTCAATAATGAATTCATCATATAAATATAAAATCAGTGGGAAATATAGGGAGATAAGTAAAAAAATAAATAGTTATCTAAAATCCAAGTATGGGGAAAAATAAGGGGGTATAAAGTGGAGATATATAAGAAAAAATTTAAATTATAAACGAATAACATATGAAAAATTTATATGTATAAACCCATAATAATGATTCATAACCTAAGAAATAAGAAATAATATAATGATTATTATGAACCATGGATGTATAAACAAAAATTATAATATAGGGATGTTTCCCACTCATAATCATAGGATATCATAAACTTAATCAAATAATCTCTTCTAGGACATCATTTGATAGTAGATTAGTGTCAATATCCATTCAGTATACAAAATCATATTATGAGATATAAGCTTAATCTAATGTATTGGATGGGAAAATAATTATGGCCCTACCAGTAAAAAAATTATATCCAGTAATATATTCTCTTTATAATAATGAATAAATGATTCAAACAACTATCATATTCATAACCCAATATACATATGAAAATAAAATTTTTTATATAATACTTTTATGAGGTATAAATGTTTTTCAAGACAGTGAATGATAAGAATATTGTATTTAACAATTGGATGAGAGGGATGAAAATATATTAGATATTAAAATGGTGAAATATTAAATAGTATTGGAATAAATAAAAAACATGAGAGGATGAAATGATATCATATGGAAGTTAGGTAGAAACTTTCACATTATTTATACATTTTTAAGTAGAAGAAAAATATAGATATGTATATTAAAAAGGAAGGATAATGTTAATAAATGTATTTTTAAATCTAGGAATGTATAAAGTATATTAATATATTTAATGAAAAGATAAGGATTTGAGAGAGGGACTAAGTGAGAGATGTTAGGTGACAAAAAGTAGATTCACTACTGAAAGCATTAATCCACAAATGTCGTACACCAGATAAATGAAATAAAGTCATGTATGTAATATATTTCTATAAAATGATATATATATATATATATTCATTAAGTAATATTTTTATGGAAGAGAAAGGTAAAATTAATAGGGCGTTCAAGATGGGTTCCCATTTCTCTAACTCATGACTATCCCATATTCTCTTTAAATCCCTATCTAAATTTTTTATTAATTAATTATTTATGAAACATAATTTTTTATTTATCATAATTATAAAAAATTATTATAAAACCCAGTATTTTTTCAAGTATGTTTTCTTTATATTTCATTTAAATCAAAATTAAAAATAATATTTTCTTTATTATTAATATAATTAATAAAATCAACTATATGTTTTATGAATCTATAAATATTAAATTATTATTTAAGGAAAAATGTTAAAAAATAAAATAAAATAAACATTATTTTATAATATTAAAAATATAAGAAATATAATTATGTAAAAAATAAGGGGATAATATATACTCTTAAATAACAATATTTTAATCTTTATATGTTCTTACCTATAGTATCCAATAAAATTCATAATAGCACATATAAATGTAAAAGGATTAATAACATTAAAAATATGAATTTTTTTGGAAGAAATTCGATAAATTATTTTTACAAAATTATCATTTTGTTATTGATATTAAAATGGTAATGTGACCATTTTATGGTCGTTGGGAATATATATGATCATTATGTTTTTATATAGTGTATTGGTATATTAAAATTATAATGAATGGAATTTAACGGTTATCTAAAAGAGAATATTATATTTTTTTTATTATATTTGATAATTATAAATAATAAATATCATTAAAAAATTATGAAATTAATTATAATAATTAAAAGTACAAGAATATATTAATTAAAAAAATTATTATTATAATTTTTTTATGTATTATGTTATAATCGTTAAATGTTAAATTTCCTACATTTACTACTTTAATATAAAAAATTGGAATCCATGTTATAAATTAATGTAAAAAAATAGGTAAATGGTTCCCAATCATTTTATTATAAAAAAATTTATTTACCATGGTATAGAGTGAAACTATACATGTAAATATTTCATGTTATATATATAACAGAAAATAATATATAACGTAGTAAAAAATCCAAAGAAATTGTCATGATATTGTATGAAAGGGTAACACATATATAAGTGTTTTTTCAGTTTATTATTAATGTTCTTCCTACAAACATTCCTTAAAATTTTTGGAATCTGTATTTTCTAAAATCTATCATCATATTTGTAACATCTCAACCCTGAGGTCCTAATGTGTGATACAAGGGGGATTATGGCATTGTGTTAGAGTAAAAAATATAGGAAATAAATTTTCCATGTTATGGATGTTTTTCCAATGTTTTCTTTCTTGGACCATTTGTTCTAGATTCCCTATTGGGTTACTTTCATTCCATTCCTATTATTGATAATATGTTATGATTATTATCTTACATGTTATGATATGTTGTAGATTGT
The DNA here is from genome assembly GCA_963277665.1 of Viscum album. NCBI lineage: Eukaryota > Viridiplantae > Streptophyta > Magnoliopsida > Santalales > Viscaceae > Viscum > Viscum album. The sequence goes on from OY728132.1 coordinate 882,833,790, forward strand.
TTATCCAAGTAGTTCTTTGGGTTTACTTGGGATGAAATGTATCATTTGTGCATGATTTACTTACGTAGGGATGTGGGTAATTGGTGTTGTCGACCATAGGGGGAATGGATGCTGAGGGCTTCCCTAGAGTGTATGTTTTAATATTACACTGTGAGACCATAGGGGGTGAACTTTATGCTCCCTCAAAGTGTCTGTAGTTTTCTTGATATGGGCCACAATGGGAATTGGACATTATGTGCTTCCTCCAAGTGAAAATTAGATACCAATATGATACCACAAGGGGAATTAATGGTGATTTATTACTTAGAGAGTATTTACTAAAGCTGATCCAGAGGGGTATACTGTGTGTACAACCAAGAGGGTTTCTTGTGTTTGTTTGGCTTCACTAGAGGGGTTAGGCTATGAGTAATCCCCGGAGGGTTACCTGCTTTTGATTAGTAGCTTATTTGATATATGAAACATGGATGTAATTGAATTTTTAGGATTGTTACTATGTTTAATTCCTTTTTTGCTGCTTCATTTTTCTTATTTCTTTCCATATATATTCACTGACTATAAGGCAATGATCATTGGCTTGATTCTTACTGCGGTTCATCTCACACCATGTTTGGGTCATGCTTTTGGGCCCAAAAAGATTACATTTTTGTAGGAATAGATAAGGTCAAGCACCCATCTACATTAGGTACTTGATTGATGTGGTTTTGGGGAGCATGTGAGCAAGATGAGGCTTGCGATGCTATTGAGTTATTTACATTATTTTCTTTGTACATTGGATTAGTATTGTATTCTAGCATGGTGACTTGTTTGGATACTTTACTAGACATATTTATCATTCATCATATATATATATGATCTCAGTTGTTATTACTTCTAGTATTCTTCTCTTTACTATTGTATGGTATTATTACGGCTTCCACTATTTTTATGAGGTTTATTTCTGCTGTGTCGCACTATCAATTAGGGCATAGTTTCCGCACTATCACACCAAATGCCCTGATTTATAGTCATCGGCCTCTGGTATTTGGGGAAACGTGCATGGGTCCATTTGACCAATAGGGCATGGGGTGCCTCTATATGGCTTCCAGAACTGGGACGTTACACCTTTAGAGACAACAACCTTGTTGTGTGCCCTACATCTCAACCTAGGCACTTCGCCAAAAGGAAGGTAAACCTTTTCGACACGAGTCAAATCATTTAGTCATTTATCCCTATATCATTGGGGTGTTACAACATCATTCAATGAAAATTTAGAAGGATTTACAATCCCGTCTACACAAAAAGGTGATCAACTATTTGAGAAAGTAAAATATATGTACACTTCTTTGGGTAAACAATTTTCGGAAAACCATATGTAAACTGGTTTGGAAAAGTGATATGTTTTTTAATTACATACTGGAATTGTTTGTACATCATAAATTTTCTAGATGTCATGCATGTTGAAAAATTGTATGTGATAATGTCATCAACACATTTCTAAATGCACTTTGGAAAATAATTGTTGGAATTAAAGATATGTTGGACATGGTTTCCATAGGAATATATGAAGAGTTAGTGCTAGTGAAGGGTGAAACTTGAACTTTTATTTATCCAACTGCATACTCTCATTCCAACAAGAAGAGATGTCATTTTTACAACATCTTGAATATTTAAAGGTTCCATAGGGGTATTCATCAAATATCTGGAACATTGTTCCAAGAACTAATTAAAAGTGAAGGGGCTGAAATTAATTTACCACCCAGTTATGATATAAGATGAAATTTTTATAGCTTTACATTAAATGTTATCCATGAATTCCTATCATACATTAACCAAACCTTGTTTCTTCTTAAAACCTAAAAGTAGTAATGTTATAGACCTAGTGAAATTACCGACTATGGAAGGAGAAATTGTCATCATATAATGTGAATTGGTAATATTTTTACTATATTTTTTTTATATGACAGTTCATTAGATGGTACACCTGTTGAGTGAGATTGTACTATAGGGTCCTGTATAATATAGAAGGTTGTTTCCCATTAAATGGTATATGGTGATTTTGAAAGGATTTGTTCCGAAATCAATGTTGTCAAGAGTGTTGTAAAGTAGAGAGATATATTATTTAGGAATCCATTAAATTATTTATTGAATACCTATTAAATGTGGAATGCATTGGTAAACTGAAATCTCATCACACAATGCATCTTGAAGATGAAGGAATTTCTAGAAGATATGTTTCCACAATAAATATTACAAATTTGGTCGAGGCCTACTTTTATGTTTTTTATAACAATTTAAAGGTATCTCCATATATTGAAAACCACTAAAGAAATTATTAGGATAATACATCATGGGTTGAAATATGTATATCAAATACACATAATTAACATTTTATATGGCTAATTCATGAAATATTTTTATGGAGTTAGATGACAAATACAGATTCAATTTTTGAATGACTTCAATCGATAAATGGGGGAAAAGATATGTGTGTATTATATTACAATGATTTTGTAATTAATATTTATACATTCTATATAGATTAACATGATGACCAATTTACTATGAAAAATAGTGTAGTTATAGTTTTGGTTGAAACGATGCATGTTTTTTGGATCTCAGTATTGAAATCTAATTTATGTTATTATATTATACATTAGCATAATAAAAAATATGGTAGTTTAATTATATAAAATTACAATTTCCCACTTTTTCAATGTAAGTTATTTAATAATAGTAGTGAAGTTAAAATAAATGTATTTGGATTTTTGAATGATGATTTTAGTAAGGATGAATACAAAATAAGAACAATTTATAATGGAATAAATGGCAGTATAGTTATTTTATATTCGTGATCCTGATAACCAAAAGTAGTAAATTATTCTGTTACCAACCAAAACCATTGATGTATCATATGATAATTAAACTTATGATGACCCATTAACTGGGATGTCTAAATCATTTCACAAAATTCCCAATATATTTTATGTTTTGTGTGTTAGAGGAGACAACAATTAATTGATTTTGATAGTCTATATAGGGTTAAAATCCCTTCAGTCTTCAAAATAAAGAGAGTTAAATAATTAAGTTACATTTTTTTTATAATATCAAACCTATTACCTCTTGTTGTTATCAATTTTCTTTTTTATTTAACTAATCTACATTTAATTTTAAACCACTTCTATAGATAATAACTTTTGTACTTGCTAGTGTTCCCAATCCCGAGGTAGAACATGTTTGCTAAACCTTCTATTGCTCACATTGTAGAGGAACAATAAAAATTATCCGGTGATGGTTCTCCCAATCCTAGGTAACAACATGTTTCTCAATCTCTTATTTCTCTCAACCCATAGGTACAATTACCATCTACACATATTGATGCTACCACTTCTGAGGAACATATTTACAATGTTGAATCTCATGAAATAGAATGAAATACAAGACTACTAAGGTAGAAAAAATTGGAGCACCATAGTTTGAAGGTGTTAACAAAAATCATTGAGGTGAAAATTAATGGATTCAAATATGTGGTTGGATGGAATTCGTGGGGAAATTTCATTAACTCTATCCAGTCCATGTTCAATAGATACATAGGAATCATCACTTTATAATGTGTGCTGATTGATTTAGATTCATAGAACCTTGTTGTTACTTCACAAAAGAATCTAATGAGTGATGTGGTAGTGGTAAAATTATGTTATCATTTAATAATTTTATTAAAAAATAAAATAATGAAACAATTTCATACTATTCATCATCCCTTATAGAGTGAATTTATAGTAGATGGGTCCCATAAAATATATGTATTAACAGGGGTAGGAAGGATTCACAAAGGCTTTCTTACAATTATATCAAGACATTATCCTAAAGATGCTGGAGGGAAAATAATCTTCCTCCCACTACATATATATGCACCCACAATAACCTATGAAGTGTGGGATTCATTTACTAGTCATCATGTAGATTTTACTTTTTATATAAATTTTGGATAGTAATAAGTTGTTTAATGGTACATGTATTCATCACTTTTAATTGCAATTTTTTATTTATGAAACAAAAACTGAGTGAAAAAGTAAGGAACATATAGAAAAATCATCCTACACCTACTGTAAAGAAATAAATAGGTATGTTTCACTTGACAGATAATTGATACATTTTTTAAATATAAGTAATAATTTTATGTGACATCAAACAACACCATAATTATGTTCTAATCTTTATATATATATATTGATGACTCTAAATCCAATGCCACTTCTATCCCACATCTTGTAATATTTAAGGATACATTTGAAAATAACTATGGGATACTAATAGTAGAAAATAAAAAAAAAGTGTGGAAAACATGTGTAAGTATTCCATAATAAAAATTTATTTTCCATTAAATCATAATTAAATAAAATCATTAATAATTTATTATATTTTCTATCTTACATTGTTATAACCATTACAATCTCTTATACCAAATGAACACATATTATCTGTCACATTAAAGTGTACAGAACAGTATGACCACATCAGAGGTGCGAGTTTTGGTGTAACACCCCGAAAATATTTTTTGAAAAAAACAAAATGAGGTTATGGATGAAGAAATGAAATAGATGAGGGAAAGACTATCTAACCATGGATAAAACATCAAATGCTAAAGAGATGCCAGAAACATTTATGAGAGGGGAAGAAAAGAGAAAAATCAACTTAAGAACAACCATCGCGTGAGGATCTTGACACACCCCCACCAACATTGAGGTGAGACATCCCCCTCAAAGAGTTATCTTAACCAAGGTAATCAATGTAGTAATAATGGTTTCTATGAATTGTAAATTATGAAAACACTAATACCTTTAATGTTATGATATTTTACATGGTGATAATGTCTATGATTTATTTCTATACATTCTTATCCTTTACCTTGTAGTGAGGGATACAATGTTTAGTATCCAAAACCAAAAGATACATAATAGATGACTTAAAAATGTCATGCGAGTGTGTTGATAATGAAAAACCATGACATGAGCGTCGAGATACCTATTCTAATTGAATGTGATGATATTCCAATGATTAAAAAATATACTAGAACATTCATTTCATGGCCCTAAAATATTTTAAAAAACATGTCGATAATGATATCTTCATTTCCAAATTATTCTTCAAGCTCAAACGTTAAAAAATATTGAATAAATGACTCCACTGAGGAATGTTATTACAAAAATAAAAGGAGAGGGAGGTGAAATTAAATTTTAAATAAAATATATATAAATTATAGACCAAATGATCAAAATGATCTATCAAAAGAACCATTACCCACCCCATTCTATGTATTCATTTACTAGCATTGAAGGTTCATATGGGTAAAATGTAAAAAGATCGTACTATTCGGATAGTTGATTTTGATGAAAATATATATAAGGGGAATGTGGAGACTAAATTAATGTTGAGAATGTAAATAAAATACTCAACGATGATTGGATAATCCCTTTAGATGTAAATGTATACATGAGGTATGTTTTCATGATTTGATTATCAAAAAACTACTTACCTATGTTAATTATGACTAAAGACATTTCATATTTTCGGTAGGCGTATATATCATAAATAGTTGAAGGAATTTTCCCCTGAAAAAATTTGGACATCTTCGCCCTCACATAACCTCTTCAAAACAACTAACAAAATCATCCAAAAAAAATTGAAATATTGGAAGGCTTGGTCAAATCGGTTGATGAAAAATGCTTAGATGATAAAAACATATTAATAAAAAATATGTATTATTAAAACTATATAATTTAATAATATAAAGTATATTTTAATTTCATTAATAATGTATTCCTATTTTTGATTCTATGCAACAAAATATGCTCATTATAGTCAATTTAGACAATAAAAATATTTATTTCTATAGAAGTAGTGGATTTTTCCATTTTTATGATTAATTTAATTACTTTTAATATTACTCACATAAGAATTTTTTATTACATTTGTTGATTTATTTGATAGATTTTTGGTGGTTTATTCAAAGATACTCATTCATATGAAGGATATGGCTTCGTAGCTACAAGTGATATTATGATAAAAATACAAATGGTTCAAGAATATATAACACAGTCCTGAGAAGGTGTTTTAATAATAGTAATTTAATTAATATTTTCATCATTTTATCTAATATTTTTAAGTGAATTTACATATCATTTTAAACTAATCTTGTGTAGTTTGTTCATATATCTTTACACTTTACATTGATTGTCTTTTTCAAATGACTGGCATTTTATAGTGTTGATGTCATTTGGTTTGAAAAACATTGATGATGAATGATAAAACAGTTGTGGAAGCTCATGTGATCATTTTGGTGACATATCATAATATAATGGGAAAATGGGCTTCCCATAGTCTCCTGTATTTGAAAAATGAGAATGCTTTTTCCTCTAAGAAAATCCAGTCAATATGCAATAATGACAGTTTGATAAATAAAAGTAATAGAAATCTTGATAACATTAGTATTTAAGTTTTTTTTTTCAGACTTTTGGATGTGTAGAATTAAACCATACATCAATCGAGCACGTGTTAGGATAGGTATGACTTCATGTACTTCTCTCTATTTAAAAGTGACATAAATTTCAGTTAAAAAGGCAACTAACATACTCAAAACTGAGAAAACATATTCCAATTATTTTGGTACTATAATACAGTGGTATATATGTCATTTTTGAAATGTTGGACTCAATGTAAATTCAATATAATACATATTGTGCCCATTAGGACTCAAATATTCAACTTATTTTTAATTTGGACATTAATTATAGTAAAAATAAAAAGTGACATACCGAGAAATGAGAAAACGCATTCAGATTGTTTTGATACTTTATAACAATGATATATAATCCATTTGTTATGCGTATGAATAAATTGAACCCTAATATGATGAATGGTGTGACCAATATAACTCAAAATTAGTCTTTTTATTTAAAATTGACATTTATTTGAGTAAAATGAACATGTGACATACTGAAAAATAATAAAATGCAGTCAGAGTATATAGATATATCTAGAAAATAATCCATGAGTCATTTGTAATGCGTAGGATTCAACTGAACCCCAATATGATGCATGTTTTGAACATTACTACTAAATGCGTGTCTATTTATTTAAAATTAATAGTAATTTATGTAAAAAAGAACAAGTGACTTACTGAAAACCGATCAAATGCAATATGATTGTTTTTATTCATTAGTAAAATGATACATGTGTCATCTGTGACATGTATGCATTAACCCTTCTAAATCTGACACACAGTGTGACCGGTATGACTAAAAATGTCCATTATCTGTTTAAAATTGACATTTTAGTTGAAAATGTGTCACTCAATTAAAACAACGAAAACACACTCTGATTACATTAAGAAATATTGAGAAAGGACATTTGGATTGTTTTGATACTTTAGGACAATGATCCATCAATAATTTTTGATATAATTGAATCTGTTTCACATCAAACTGATGTACAGTGTGACGGTCATGACTCCAAATGTGTCATTATCAAAAATTGATATTAATATTAGTAAAAGAACTAGTGACATACTCAAAACCATGAATACATATTCCAAATGTTTTGATATTTAGGAAAAATTATCCATAACTCATTTGTGATGTGTACGAATCAACCCCACCTCAATACAATTCTTCGTGTGACAAAAATTATTCCAAATGTAATTTTTTATTAAAATTTTTAGTTTTATAAATTTAATCTATCGTATTAATGTTCAATTTATTTCATTATATTATTATAACCTACTTTTTTTCTTATATAGGAAGAATATTTTTCTCAGGTCGAGATGATTTTTTCGGCATCTGATACAATGGAAGGATATTTTGTATTGGGGATCATGGAAGTCAAAAGTGGAATCATTAATAATTTTAAATGTTTTTTTAGAGATTAGTTAATGTAATTATATAAAACATTATTTTAAATGTATACAAGAGTTTTTTCATGTATATTCAATGAGAAAACATTTTTGTAATCATGATGACAATTAAATGTATATAGTATTGATTCATATTATAGTTGTTTGTTGTGAATGTTGTTATACTAACAGTACACAACAAAAATCAAGGCCTTTATCAGCTCTATTTATTGTGATGATAAAGAGGGGCTTTATTAGCACTTTTTTATCAGGGAATAATGACCCCCTTTATCAGCGTTGTGATTAACAAAACTTTTTTATCACTATAAAAATCCTTTTTGGAATTATTTTAAAAATAATATGCATAGTAGTGGTTTTTAAAGGATCAATGTATATTCATTCAGGTCAATCATTGGTCCTTTTACCTTTAAATCCCCCATGAACCATGTTTTTAGAAATCTATGACTAGTATGTTCTAGAAATAATATATTATTTCCCTTCTAAAGGGGTAGCCACATCAACATTTATTGATGTTATGACTACATCATGATGGGTAATCAACCACTAGACTGTGTAACTCTAACACTCATGGCTCCACCAATGTATCTCAGTGTTCTCTAGCAAGACACTATGGTTTTCTCCATTATAGTGGTATCCACACCCACCATTAAGGACCTCAGGATAGTGTCAGGTAAGGTAACATCATACACCCAACCTCAAGGCTCCACATGAGCATCAATGTACCAGAAAAACCATTCCACAAATAATGAAACAACAAAAAATGGGTCATAGAAAGGAATGTTAAGTCACACCCAGATCAATGTTAAGATAATCACAAATAATCATGAATTTTGAGACATACTCACAGAAACACATTCAATTCATTTTATGATTGGGTTAGACAAACAATAACATCATATCAGGTTAAAATCTTATATATATATGGCCCAAAATGGTAAATAACCTCCTACCTAAAATTCCATAAAAACCACTTCATGGTTTTATTATTGTCAAATGCGACATGTAAATGTCTCATGTTGTTGGTGTTCCAATTATAGAGGTATTTTATGGGCCTCTAAAACAAAAACTAGGTATTTTATTTCAACCAAAAATGACAAATGTGATGATACATTCTATCTCCTTGATAATTTTTCAAATTAATAATTTTAAAAAAACATACATTAGGTAATAATATCTCTCCCCTAAATAGCTTTTATTATCTTTTCGAATCAGTGTATCTGTTTTCTGTCATTTTTCATTAATTATACATGATTTAATTAAAATTACCTTGATTATTCAATTTTTTACCCATTGATAATTTTCTGATGTTATTCTTCTATAAATTACTGCAATTATCATTTACTAATTTTCGACAAATTACATTTATTAATATTTTTAACAATTATATTTGATAAAAAAATATTTTTCTCCTAATAAATTATATGAATTTTCATTGAACTATTGGTGTGATTTTCCTGTCATAAATTAACAATTATTTTTGATAATTTTTTTGTGATTTATCTTTTGATAATCTTGTTGATTATTATGTAATAATTTCAGGCTTTATCATTTAAATTTAAAATGAATATTTTATGGAGGATTTAATAAGAGAAATAAAATTGAATAAATTAATATTTAAAAAATAAAACTAACCTGAGTCGATTGTGGTGCATTATAAAGACAAGGAAGTCACCCCATGAACACTCACTCCGATCGATTGATTCCTTTTTATCATTTGAAGATTATATTTGGGGTCGCTTGGACTCAAAAAATTCATGAACCATATAGATCTATGATCCTTTGATTATATAAACCCTAAAATTTGTTTAATCATTTTATGAATTCAAAATATCCAATTCCAACATTTAATCATCCTAAAAATCAATACAGATTCATTTATTTTCACTTATTTGGGAGTTTCCATTTTAATTGTGGTCAAAATGGAATTAAATTTAATTTTTAAAAATCCACCATGAATTTTAATGGTTTTTAGACTCTTATAAGAGAGAACATGAATAAAAAATGTCTATTTAATTAATTTAATAAAACAAATTATTTATCATTAATTTTAAATAATTCCACACACCCATTTAATATAAACGTTATACCCTTAGAAGGGTTAACACCCCATTCCGAATGCAACTGTGGATTCATATTTATCATATGATGAACCATTTTAGAGATATTAATTATTTAATATTAAAAAATAATAAAAATAAATTAAATATAAAAAGTATATTTTCATGAGCAAGGCATTTAAACATTTGACGCATACAGATGTTATACCCCAATTAGGTTGTACACAATGTCCTTGACCTATCGGTGGTATGATATTTATTTTACAATATAAAATTTTGGATTTATTCAAAATTTGAATAAAAATGTGTGCATAATATAATATTTTTAATATTGTTATTTAGTCTTCACTAAGGAATTCCGGACCTCACAATCTCACACTAACTAATTATATGGAATTCAAAATATTCCACTAAATATTTTAATGTATTAACTATGTTTTTATCCTTCTGAAAATCCATTTGCATAATTTTTTGTTATTTCTAACTGATAGTTATTTTTTCAAATATAAAAATTATATTTTATCAAAAGTGGGCCTTATTCTCATTGTATAAATCAGGTTATTACAACTTTTTAAGGTTCTCATATGTAATTCCTCATGAGGGATATAGAGAAAAATTCTTGATCTAGAGATATATTTGGTGGTAGCACCAAATGATATGCTATTGTATAGATATTATAATTATTTCCAAAGGGATGAATATATATTGGAAAAATATGTATATTATTTGTAAATCTTATAAAATTCATTATTATAGATATTAATAGGAATTCATTTTCACCACCATTCAATGTCATATCTCACTAAATATTGTCACCATGAATATTATATCAACAATGTGTTTACCATAGGATTTGATTAATGGATCTAAACATATCAACTATTACTTCAGTTATCTTAATCCAGAATATCTTTATTTCTCTAAATTTATACGATCACATTATATCTCTCTAATTTGTTAAATAAATTTCTTTACAATTAACCTTCCTAAATATTGAGTGAAATCTATTATTTAAATAAAATCAAATCAAAAGTATGTCATTATCCCAACCCCTATTTAATCCCATAGAGTAATATCCCAACAATTTTTTCGGGTTTGAAAGATCCTCGCAAACTAACTATATATATAGATGACATATAGTACTAAAACTCAATTCTAAATCCATATTTTACTAAATAATTATACAAAACAAAAAATTTAATAATCGATATTTATAATATACAATAAAATATGGTACTATAGGAAATTTCAGATGTTCATTATTGTACAACATGTCAATATGACCAAGAGATGAATTTTCATGAATGGAAATGAAGTGTCATTACATAGTAAGTTGATAAAATACAAATCAAAATTGCGTTGTTCCATTTTGAGGTTCTGGGGATTTATAAGGAAAATTCAAACGTTATTTTTCCCACATCCATTCTGGTTTGTGTAATTTCTGTATCATCTCCATAGTGTTTTATCCCACACACTTAACCTGCAAATAAAATATGCACAATGATACATACAGTAACATCCCATGTAATACTAGAATAATATTTTTTCATATTTATAATCATTTATGAATTTAATAGTAATTTTATCATAAAAAGTGTTATATTTCCATTATCGTGCATGAAATATAACAATTATTTTCCTTAAACTCATGCATTGGACACAAGACAAAGTTATACTGAAAAATAATATATATTGTTATATTACTATTTAATATGGATGTTATTTCATAGTTGTTTTATTAGAGAGAATGAATTGGAATAACTAAATTATGTTTATACATGTTTATAATTTTTTTGAAATTCATCCAAAAAATATGATAGACATAACATTATAATAAATTCAATTTTAAGTATAAAATCTCTATATTTTTAAAATGTTTCATTACCACCTTTTATTGGTGAACCTGTTTTAAATATCATTTTTGCAACTTTTATAATTTGTATATGAAATAAAATTAATTTTTAAAGGTAAATATAAAAATTTAGTTTTGGTCTATTTTTTTATTTTTCTATGAACATTAATACAGTGATGATTAGTAAATATTACTAAAAATTTGTTCAAAACTAAAATTCCATCAAATATATTTTCTAGATAAATTAAATGTTTAATTTTGTTAATACTATAATTAGACAAATTTTATATCATTAAAGAAAATTTAGTTCAATTGAATCAATTTCAAATTGAAATTGGGTCTAAAAACATACTTGTCTTATAATAATTTTCACTATAGAAACCATCTTTGTTGTCCCATCTACAGGATTAATTTTATAATAATTCATTAAATTTGGGAGATTAGAATTTTTAAAAATAGATTAAATATATTTTTACCAAAAAAATTATATTTTCTAATTTTTTCAACATTGTTTATTACTTAAAATTTTTTTTTAAATTAATTAAAATTATTTATAGTGATTTGTGTAAAAAAATAGTTACTTAGAGGTTAAAATTTAATAAATGACCATTTAAAAATCATCTAAAACCCATTATATGGACATGGTTCACCCATATAACCACATTTATTGAAATGGTATCATTATTTGAGTCCAAATATTTAAGGAATACCTCCAAATAATGTTTACCTTTTTATATTTATATAAATGTCACTCCTCCTCCACTATAAAAAATATCTCACCCCATCACTTATTCACACATATACATCCCATTTATATCATCCTAACACTAAAAAATTAATCTACTAACATTACTTATGTCACCTTAGAGGGCAAAATTTTTGAATAAATCCATCCAAGATGTTCATTGGTGGAAACTGAAAGGGTTTACCATTAGAATAGATAACTTTCATGAAAATGAATTTTTAACATTTCTTCCTTCTCCCCTAACATAATTTCAATTTGTATCATTATTATATATTAAACTAAGTATATAAAATATATTTTGAATTTTTTATGGTCTATATATACATATATACACACTTCCATTAAATTGATAAGGAAATTACAATTCAACTGTATGGTGAACTATGCCTCACTAACTTATTTCCTTAAATTTTCCTTTACCCCATATCATGGTTGCATATAATGATGGAATAACTCTTTTTATAGGATAATATTACATTTTTTTTCTGTTCATAGTTATTTTATAGTTATATAACACATACCATCATTATTTCCATTTTGGGTAAATACGATAGCATCGTTTGTGGACTTGTCGACTGCCGCCTCCTCAATGTGATGTGAACAGTTTAGAAATTAAATGGAATTTATTAAGAATGGTTTTCATTAAAAATATGTTACATAAATAACATATATATAATATTAATTACATAATTTCCATTATGAAAATATAATATTTCATTATCTTTTTTATGCTTCCACTCATTGAAAAAGTGAAACATCCTTTATGGACATGTGTACTACCTCCTCGTAGACGTGATGTGATTCATTTTACAGAATTAAAAATATAATTATAATTTTTCAATAAATATGGTTTTTATTATATAAGGATTATTTTTATGGATAAATTTAACTTTGCTTCATTGCGTAACAAACATTGAAAAAATTGGAACGTTACTCTTGTGTACATACGACCTGCCGTCTCCCTCACTGTATTGTTGGATCATTTTTATAATAATATTTCATTATTTTGTTTAAAATTATATTTTATGTATAAATATTATAATTATTTCTTGTTTACTATTCTTGATATGTTTATATAATGACCTGTTTTCCTTATTCAACCTACCAAAGTTATTTTTGACACATCAACAGAATAGGGTCAAAACACACAACATAAACATATTATATATATGAGTTGTATACAGAAATATTATTAAGTGAAATAAAAGTAATAACAAATATTAAACTGTTTTTAATGAAATTATATAATTATGATAATTCTATAATTCTGTAAGACAAATAACCCAGTGAAAAGTGAGACTCATGGTAAGGGATTTCATCCTAATATCATTTCATTGAGGAATTTCCTTATGATATGAACCTTTATTTGTTTATAAAGTGTAGATGAATCCCCATTGACATTTATTTTTATCATTTTATCTATTATCATGTTATTTAATGTTTTGTTAAATGTTAATCCATCATGTATATAATGATTCCAATTGATAATGTGGAATGAGACACATTGAATGTTATAAGATTTAATTTCAAAATATTGTTTCCACGTCAATATTCTAGAAATTATTTTAAATATTTATTCATATAGATAAAAAGGGATATAAGAAAACATGATGTATATTATTAATTTCATTATAATGTTTTAGAACAAAACATTTTTACATGTTTTATATGTAAATTTTAGAAAATTTTTAAAAGGAATGTTCGATTCATAACATACATTGTGGTAATGAATTTTTCTCCATCGTGGACATTTTCATACTTTTAGATTCCTTTGAATGTTTTGTTTTTTTATTAAATAATATACATCATTTCATTTTTTTAATGTTTGGTATTGAAAATGGTTATTCAAATAAATAGCGAGTTTTTCATTGATAATGGTGTTTTTGAATGAAAATTGTATTTTAATATCACTATGTGGTTTTAATATGAAATTAAATGAGTTTTTTAAATAATGAAATTCATTATTTAATGTTGAATTTATTCGAAATTAAAAAATATGTGTTCACTTCTATTACTTTGGGTGAGCCCATTATAGCTTAAATGATGGGTATCCACAAATAACACTCCAATTCATTGGGTAATGATTATATTATCTAATAAATTACATTGGAATTTGGATATATGGTGATTAATATATATAAGGGTTTTATAAAGGATCAATGTGATGATTTCCAAAGGTACCTATATGGGTTTTCTCTATTTTCTAATGAGTCTTCAGGGAAATATTTTGTTTTCAATAGGTAAAATAAATAATATTTGTTAAAGAATGATATCTCCAATTTGGCTAAAATGATTTGTTCCCATGATAGGTTTTTTTTCATATTTTAATTTTTATCAATGGACATATGGTTTTATTATTTTTTTATCCCTTACTGAGATTTTTATGCTCAATCAATGAGTTTTTTTAATTCATTAATAAGATTAAATGATGAGTAAGGGATTGGAAGATATCAAGATGAATTTCAGGAAGAGTTTCATATAATAGATCAGTATTTATTTTTAAATGTTATTATATAGTGAAAAAATGGATATTAATCATATATTTACACTATTTATTGTTTTTATATATATTAGATATAGACTAATTTTCTAAAACATTACACATAAAAATAAGATCAATGTGAAAAAAGTAATATTTTACCTAAAAATAATTATAATGTAATTTTTATTCTTAGGGACATATAGTTGGTATTAATTGTTGGTATAAATAGAATTAATGGTAAGGGTTATATTAATAACATTACCTTGAAGTATTAAACCTTATGGAATGTAAAAATTGTATGGATTGTGAAGATTTCCATTCTTTTATCTTAAATGTGTCTATTTAGAATTGTACTTCATATAGAAAATAGGTAAACTATAGCTGGAAGACAATTAGAGTATACCATTTCTGAATTAGCATCCTGAGTTTGATGGAATTGAAATTTAATGTTTTTTTATTATGGTGGATCATTTGACACATTCCGTAGTTGGTGGTGGTTTCTATGAAAGGGAAAAACGAGATGTACTATAGAGAAACATGATGATGGTAGAGAATTTTATTTGAGAACATCCCCTATAATTTAGATGATCATATAACCTTATATAATATGAATGATGGATTAATTCCCTAGAAAAGTTATTCCATGTCATGAGTTTGTTTATTCACCAAAAATAAAATATTCCTAATTTTCAATTTGTAGGTGAATATGATTAGTTAGGGTCAACGGTTAATAATTTCAAAAAAGTAAAGAGGGTTATTTCATGAAATAGAATGAATTTAAAAATATTTTCATTGATAAATAATTTCCTATGGGTGATCAAATTAGGATCAAAAAATATTTTTTGGAAAACTCTACATTTGTGTTTATCGGTGATATTTTTGTATATTCAGAAAACCCTTAAAATGAACAAAAGGATTGTTTGAAAAAAATACAAGAAAGGAAACTATATGGAATGTTTTGTTAGAGTGAATTTTTTCTGCAGAAAACATGCATTCCTTAGACATATTGCTTGTAATGGAGGCATAATTGGTTTTCCAACGCTAACAAAAGATGTTGTAGAGTATCCATGAACTACCAATGTCCCCAATTTTTTTAGTTTTCTTTGACTATAATCTTATAACCCGAATTTTTTTGAATACCTCTTTATCCCATTGAATAAGTTAACATGAAAAAGTGAAATATCTTTTTGATAGAATATTGTGATTAATTTTCATAAACTGAAAAAATATTTTTGAATACTCATTTTTTCAGTTTTCCTTCCAAAAACGGTGATTTAATTATCTACAATGAATGATTTATTGAAAATAATTTGTTTTTCCTAATGAAGAATGATATTTTAATTTATTATTCAATGTATCAGTCGATACCTCATGAATTGAATCACCCTACACATGATTTGGAATTATCTTATACAATTTCTTCATTTGAAAATTGTTGTCATCATTTGTATGGATTACGTTGTGAAATATATGTTGATCATAAAATCTCAAAGTATATATTCAATATGAAATAATTTCATATGATATATTATAGATGGCTAGAACAAATCAAGGATTATGATTACATGATTCATTATCATCAGGGAAGGGAAAAAAAGTTGGTCGATGAATTGAGTAAAAAATGAAAATCTATATTGAGAACATTAAATTTATTTTGTAACACGTTTGTTAATTTCACAAATGAATTTTTTCTTATATGTTGTGGAAGCAAGGGAATCCTCTGTTTTGTTTTAGGATTTAGTGTAGTAACATTGTCATAAAAAATTAAGAGGGCTCAGTTGTTGGATCAATCATTTCATGAAAAGGTAAAATCTATTATGAATTATAAGTTTCCTAATATTAAATTAAATAAAGAAGGTGTATTATGATTTGCATAATGATTATGGGTTATTTTTTATTCATAAATGACGAAATAGTTGTTGATTTGTGTTTATAGTTCTAATTTCTTCCATTGATTGACAAAGCATATTGATAAACAATGGACCTAGAGAGTATTATTGGTTGAATGGAATGAAAAGAGTCATTGATTACATTACCAGGAAGTGTTTGACTTGCTATCAGGTTAATGTATAATGATAGTTATTAAAGGGTATGCTCCAACCATTTCCCATTCTAGATTTGAAATGTGAGAATATATCAATGGATTTTAGTATAGTATTTCCAAATACATCCAAAGGTAATAATGATATTTTGGTTTACGTTGAACTAATAACTCAATATGGACATTTTCTTCCCATTCGAGATATGATGTATTTAGATCATATATCTCGACTAAATATAGAAGAGATTATCATGTTACATGGAGTGACTCTCTCTATACTATCATACCATAATCTAAATTTGAAATCCAATTTTTGGAATGGAATTTATAATTTTATATGTTCCAAAATAAATTTCAGCACAACTTTTCATCATCAATTTGATGAATAGTTTTATTGGATGATTCAAACAAGAAAAATATGATTCATTCTCGATTGATGAATTATTATGAGATTTGGGATCAACAAATTTCATTGGTTTATGTTTATTATAATAAATTTTTTTATTCTAGTATATAGATGGAACCATTGGAGGGGTTATATAGAAAGAAGTGTAAGACACCGGCTTTTAGGGTTCATGTAGTTGAAAGTATGTTGATGGGACCGTTGTCTGTATATGAAAATATAGATATATTTAAGGAGGTTTAATAACACTTGATTGGATTTTAGATAATAAATAAATGATATACGGATAACCAAAGGAATAATATTTTACTCAAAGTAGTTTTTCATTTATTTCCAAAATAGAATTCGTGTAAATTTATGATAAATTTTGATAAAAAGGAGAAGGTGAGTCCACATTTAATTGTATTATATAAAATCTTGGGTAATAACTGATCAGTTTCCAATAGAGTGGTTGTACCTATGAGTTTATCCAATGTACACTACGTATTTCATGTTTTAATGTTAAGGTTGTATGCATTATATTCATCTCAGGGTTTGAGCCCTGAATTATTTTAGCTGGAGGAGAATCATTATTATGAGAAATAACAATTTCAGGTTCATAATCCTATAGAGGAATAGATTCTGAATAAATTATTTCATAGAGATAATGGTTTATCAAAAAAACATATGTTTGAAGATGCGACATGGGACTCTGAAAATTATATGACAGAAAAATATCCCCACTTATTTGATTTGTGAATAAAATTTTAAAGACATAATTTCCAAAATAGGGGAAGGATTTAGACTCCATTATTATGATAGAATAATACTTTTTCATATTTATTAATATTTTTATATTAACGATTTATTTAAATACAAAATGGATTATATGTACAATATAGTTCATGACATGTAACAATGAGTTTCTCTGATATATTGTGTTTCACAAAAGGTTGAGTTATACTGAACAATAATAATTTTCTAATATTATCATTTTATATGACAATTACAAGGTAGTTGTTGTATAATAGGTAATTAATATTAATAACTACAATATGTTTACACATGTTTAGAATTTTTTTTTGAAAATCATCCAAAAAAATCAATAGTCTTATGATAAAAATAAATTTAATTTAAGCATATAACGTTGTAAATTTTTAAAAGTTATTTTACATGCATTTTAATGGAGAACAAATTTTAAATATAAATTTTAACACTTATAAATTTTCTATGAAAAAATCAAAATTATTTTATGAAGAGATATAATTTATTTTAAAATTGTTATATTTTTGGTATTTTTAAATGCATTTTTATATTTTGACGAGTAGTTTATAATATGGAATTTAAGTCAAAACATCATTTTCATCCATTTTATTTATTTAATAAATTATTATTTTAAATTTGTTAAAATTATAAATATATAATTTTTAAATTATTTAAACCAATTGAGGACACTTTTTTCAATTTTACAATTAAATTGGATATAAAAACTCAGTAAACATCTAAACATTTTTACTTTTAAAACCTTCATTGTCATCCCGTATGGGGGATAGATTATAAATTTATTTTGGAAACTTATGTGATTTTAATTTTTAAAAATGGATTCCATATTTATTATATTAATGATTTATAATATCTCGTAATTTTAAATAAGTTTTTTTTACTATAAATATTAGTTATAGTAATAAAATTAATTATATTGATTAAGGTAAAAATGTATTTTATTAGTTGTTAACCAGTAATCATAAGAGTCTATGTTACCATGAAGCATTAAAAAATACATTTTATCGAAATATATATATTATATAAACACTTATAATTAATTGGGAACATTATTGGAGTCCCATGCTGTAAGTTATACAACCCATGTGTGTTTACCATTTTATATTTATAAGAATGTCACTCCCCATCAACTATAAAAATACAGTAACCCCTCACTTCAACCCACCACTAAATACATTTTTTATACAATAAGCACTACCCAAGTAATCTCCAAAAATCCCTCCCATAACCCTTGAGGCATCACTTAGGTGATAATTCAATCAAGTATGTCCTTTGGATCAAATAGAAAGGAGTTACCGGAAAAATATGTTACATTTATCAACATGCATTTTTCACATTGTTTCTTTATCCAATATCTTAATTTCACTATATATCATGATTATATAACAACCCAAGAATATTATATATACATCTATATTGTTATTTTAACGTTTTGTCCTACACCTATTAACTCTTCCATAAAATGGTTAAAGAGTGTATCATTCATGTCTATGGGTAATTACAGCCTCACGAAATGATGCAGTTCTCTTTTCTATTACCACCTATCATGGTTGGGAATTACAGTGTAATTTTTTATATAATATATATTAAATTGAATTTTTATTCTTAAATTTTTAATCATTATATAACACATACCTTAATTCTTTCTATTTGGTGTTAATACAATAACCATGCTTGTGGACGTGTGGGCCACCCCCTCCTCAATGTGATGTAATACATTCAATCATAGAATATATTAAGGATGTGATTAATTAAACATATGATACACAAATAAAATCAATATTATATTTATTGAAGAATTAAATTTTATGAAATATTATATTAAATTTTATTTATTTCCCTTTCACATACTGAAAAAGTGATAACGTCATTCATTAAAGTGCAGAATACCTCATATTCGATGTGATTTGATTCATATAGATCACAATAATTGTATATATAATTATAAATTTTTAAATATTTTGGTATTTATGAATTAATTATTATTTTAGGAAGATAAAATTTAATTTCCTTCTTTCCAAAACAATAATTGAGAAATCGGATGTTTGCAAAGGTATACACAAGCCCAACCGTCTCCATGATTGTGTCATTGGTTCTTATTTCATAACCATATTTTCTGATTTCATTAAAAGATAAACTGATGTATAAATTTTATAATTATTTCATGAAAATTATTCATTGTATGTTTATATAATGATCACTTTGACTATAATAGTCTAACCTAATTTTTTTTGACACACAAGCTAAATAGGGTGAAAACAACAGACATAAATTTAATTAAATAAGTAGTTGTATAAAACATTATAATTAGTGAAATTTAGAAAATAATAAATATGAAAATGATTATAAATAAATTATATAATTAACATAAATTTATTATTCTAGAAGATAACAATTCACGTGACAATTCAGACTCAAGGTAAGCGATTTTGAATCAATATCTATTCATAGAAACGTTTCTTGATGATATGTACCTTTAATATTTTATTAGGTATATATAAAGCTCCTTTAACATTTAATATTCAAATTTTACATATTATCATTTTATGTAATGATTATTTAAATGTTTATCAATCTTGGGCCATATGAATTAAATATTCAAAGTTGAATGGGACACATTGATTTTTTAATGTTTTAATTTCAATTATTTTCTCCATGTACATATTCTTTATATTGATTTGGATATTTGTTTATATAGGTATAAAGAAGATATAAATAAAATATTATGGAAATTTTTTGTGTCATTTTTAAAAAAAAATTAATCATTATTACATTTTTATATTGAATGTTTTGAAAATGACAAAAGGATGGTTCTATTATTAACATACATGAAAATAATGAATTTTCCACCATCATGGAAATTATTTTATTTTTAGAATTCATTAAAAGCATTCATGTATTCTAAAATGAAAAAGATAATTCGTTTTTGGGTATTTTTTGTATAGAAAATGGGTTTTCTATCGAAATGTCTATTATTTATTGAAATTTTGAATTTTGAAGTTAAACGATATTTAAATATCTGAAGGTGATTTTTATATGATTTGAATTTATATTCCCAAATGGTTAAATTTTTTATTCCATGTTTTGGTTTTTAGAAATTAAAAATTATGGGTGTGCCCGAATAACACTTGGTGAGACCATTATAGCATTAATGATGGTTGCACCCAGATAATAGTCTAATTCATTGGGTAATGAATATATTATCCATAGAATTATATTGATTTTTCAGTTTATGGTTAGTCCAATTAGTAAGGGTCCAATAAGGGTTATGCAAGGGTTTAATGTGATAATTTCCTAAAGTACCACAAGGAATTTTCTATATTTTCAAATGATTTTTCTTGGAAATAAATGTGACTTCTTATATCCCTTAATTATCTTTTTTTATGCTGATCCTATATTTTTAAATGTATT
Source organism: Viscum album (assembly GCA_963277665.1). Taxonomy (NCBI): domain Eukaryota; kingdom Viridiplantae; phylum Streptophyta; class Magnoliopsida; order Santalales; family Viscaceae; genus Viscum; species Viscum album. Next base: position 882,855,431 of record OY728132.1, read on the forward strand.
TCATAGAATTGAATGATGACTAAGGGATTAGAAGAGGCAACATTGTATTTTATGAATAATTTTTATAAAAGATAACATGATTTATATTGCTATGTTTTTATATGGTTAAACCATGGATACCAATCATCTTTTTCCAGTTTGTATTTTATGCTTTTGTTATGTCTGAGTTTCCACCTAATTCTTTAAAAATATAATCCTAAAAATACTATCATTGTGAAAGAATGTAATTTCAATACTAGAAATCACTATAAGGTATTTTTTATGGTTGGGGAATTACACACATTGCATTATCTCCATTTCGGTTGTCCCACTAGATGTTATCATTCATATCACCAGGAATTAGTATAATTCTTTGTTAAATAGAGAATGAAAAATTGTGAGATTCCTCTAATTTCTGCTTTGTGATATATTTTATTAATGGAAAATATTCACAATTCCTAAACCATATCATTATATAAAAACAAAGGATATTCTCTTAAACATTTCTCACCTTATTCGATAGCTTCACATCTTCCTTTCACTCCTCTTTAATTATCACATGTATAAATAATTGATCAATAATTTTATGAATATATTATATATCCCATTTAAATTTGATTTCATGTTTCGTATTATAGTAAGGAATAAAAATTAGATATATTTTAAATATCATCATGAAAAAACTAGCCCAACACCTCTAACTCAGTGAATCAACAACCTTGTTCGTCTTCTTAGTGTTTTAATTAATTGAGAGATTATAATATCTAATAAAATACAACAATCTTATCTAGAATTTATTCAAATATTTTTTAGTAATATGTACTTCAAGATTGTATGGTTGGTATATATGTAACAATTTTATCTCTAATGACAATGATTCTATATATTTGGTTTTATAGTTACTACAACTAGATATAGATAATTTGTTTTTTAATTATTCTTATAAACATTCAATTTTATCATGGAATGAGATATCACCAAATCATTCAACAATAGGACACATCCTAGTCCAATATCTAAGATACCAATATAGAACAAGAACCCAAATTCACTATCAGAAATTGTTATCATAGTTTAACAGATCAACGATTTATGTACCTCCATGAAAATCCATTTACATTCTTTTATGTAGAAAAATAAAGTCCCTTCCATGTGAACTAGGTGAGTGGATTATATATTTGAGATAAATATATCATAAAGCATCATTAATATCAATAAAACATAAGAAAATATCAAATATTAGTTACCATGGTTGGTCTATGACTTCTCTCAATTACACACATCATTAAAGGATCCATTCATACACAGTTATTTGATATAATATGCCCCCTAAATTAAACATTCTAATGAAAACATTTAAAATAGGTAAGTTTTTCCAATAACATGTCATTCCTTGGGGTCTTCAAAAATATTCTTAAATAATCTTCATTAATATTTGTATGATTAAAATATATATTACTATCAACTATAAAAACTACCACAATCTGATCTGAGTAATATATACAAAAACTATTCATTAAATAAAGTAAGATAGCTCTATAATTAGTGAGAATACATAATAAAACGACCCATAATTTACATGAATTGTTATTACTTCAGAATTGAAGCACACTTATTACAACATATAACAAAACCAGGAAAGGACCGTATAGGTATAGAGTCTTTAGAAACTGGGAACCATAAACAACTGGTTCATAAAGCATCTACTTGGCCTCCCATTTATTTCATTATATCTAGAGTCCCTTTTGGCATATCCTACTTAATAACCTTCTTCCTGACCTGGGGAAATAAAACATACAAAAGGGTGAGCTCAAATGATCAGTAAGGGTAAACAAAAGAAATATCAATCACATCATATACACAAGAACACAACTTTTGGAAATCTTAACCTGCAAAAGAGATCATAATTTCATAACATGGGATAAATCATAGTAGTGAAATGTACCCTAGTAATCATAACATAAAACATGATACTTTGTGGAATACACATATAATCATATAGAATCATTTTTTATTTGTCATGAATCATTGAAAAGACTATCTTAGTGGACAAATTCCATTTCTGAACCAAGTTCACTCCTCGTTTCAGTCCTATTTCACTGAACCGGTTTAAACAGTCGTTCCATCCATGTATATATCATTAGATATAAAATAATTACCCAATTCATTGGAGGGAGATATAGGTCCCACCAATCTCATAATGATACCATTATTATGTGTGCCACAAAATCATAAATCGTACATCATTACATAACCCATGTAATAAAAATAGGATTCTAAAACAACATGACATCATAAAACAATTCATATAAGATAAATGAATTCATAAAAATAATTCCATCACAACATAATCAAAACAATGTCCTTTCTACTTCAAAAACATTTTTCTTTTCTTAACATGTCATACAAGTTTACACTAAAAGAAGTTGATTAAAAATAAACATAAAAACTTGTAAAGGAAGTTTCTTGGAAATAAGGTTTTAAAAATCCATTCATGTCGTATAAGTTAAAAAAACATTAATCTCGTACTTTTTTCGGAAAATTCAAAAAGTACGTCGTACGAAAAATGACAATAGATTCCTTTCATATCTTTTACTAAAAACTTACCGAAGGTTAAAATTGGATTTAAAAAATTGTAGGAGGATGGAAACAATATTACATATTGAGGAAACATGGATGTGGATGATAAAATACACCCCAGTAAATATCAATGTATAAAGAATCTCAGATAAAATGAGATTGTGATATTTTCCTTTACCTTAGGTCCGATTTTCTTCGTAAGTGTCCAAACCTCCTCTTCTTTGAAGCGCCTCTTTGAGACCTCCTCTTAGGGAACTAATTAGGTTTTTGAATAATACCAGGACTTCTAATATGTTTCTAAGGAAGTGGAGAAGAGAATTTGGTAGGGGTTGGCCGAGCATGAAGGCTCTAAGTTGTGCGAGGAACAGAGGGAGGAGGTGCCCTTTTATAAGGGAGGAGAGGGGCACTTTTGGAATAACTAAAAATATTATTTTATTATAAAGTCAAATTCTGTTATTAAAAGCTCCAAATTGATATATTTCGAAGCTAAGGTGGGGATTGGTCGAAATTATCTCATATAATATAATTATACAAGTTTAGGTATCAATTTTAACCTTATCATTTATATTTAACTTTATGTTAGATAATTTAAGTTTTACCGTGTCTTCTTGTTTTCTTACACTATAAGGTTAATAAACCTACAATAACAAGAGAAAAGCACCCAAAGATGTTTATTATTAATATATATAACTTTATCTAAGTAATTTGGCCGAACCTTAAATTTTTAGGAATAAAATAACTATTAATAATACAATATTTTTTTTAAAAACAATTTTATGTCAATTTTGACACTATTTGGTAAATGATTTTTGCAAAAATAATAACAGAATTATTAGGTCTAAATTAAATAATTAAATAAATACTAACATGTCATATTAACATAGAAAATTATTGTAATTCATAAAAAGTCCCAAATTGCATTTATTTGGGTATTTATAACATCAATTATGTCAATATTTCATTAATAAGATAATTACTGCATCATCATTATATCATAAATAAATTAAATTATATTAAGTATAAACATTAAAAATAAAATACCATTATGTTTGAAATATTCTTAGCTTTCTAGTGAATAATTATAGTCAAATTTATATTATGTATAACCCTATATTAAAAAAGATTTACTTATTAAACTTAGATTTTAACTATTTTAACCCCTCTTTAAATAAATTGATAATAAATGTCCTAATCTAATACAAGTGGGTCTAAATGGTCATATTTTATTCCTAAGGTTGTTTTTGGCCGAATTAAACATATCCAATAGAATTAGGACATGTTTTAGGGTAATAATAATAACACTTTTACCCTGATTACCCTATTTACTTTTAACTGTGGAAAAAAAAGTAAAAACTTACTATTCACCAAAAATTATTTTCATCTCATTGAACCAAATTTTAGTCCTTGATATTAACCGTGTCTCATTAATTTTTGAAATTATACTCACAGAAGCGGTAAAATTATGTTTTTATGAAAAATTCAGTTTTTTAAACTACCACTTAGTGGTTTCACTATGCATCAAAAAATGAAAGTTTCCAAAAAAAATACAAAAAAATTAGGCCGAAGATATATTTGATATTATGAATTAAAAAATGATGTCTATTTTACAAAATTCAAAACATATCAGTTACATTAAAGAATTTAAAAATTAATTCTCGTCGTCAAAACAAATAGCGTGTTTATAAGAGATAATAAATATCAAAAGATTGACACTTGTTTATGTCTGGTTTAAATGTGAAATTACATCCCAGAACAACATTGTATTAAATTGTAAAAATATATTCAAAATATACTTTAAAACTACTCAAATTAATAATTTATCACTGTTAATTATTTCGATTAAAAAAGTTGTTTTTAATTAAAATTTAGTAATTTTCACTATTCATCAGAATATGAAAGTTATCTGAAATGTACCAAAATTTCACCCTAAGCTAATTTTGATATTCCGAATCCAAAAATGAAGTCCATTTTGAAAAATAAAATTTACAAAATTTCAAAAAGTCATTATTACTATTCATAACGGTTAGTTTTAATAATATTTTAATAGTGTGTCGTTGTTTAGTGAATCTCGGTATTGTGTACGACGCAAGCAATCGAGGAATGTCGCGGTTGCGTGTAAAGCAAGAAAAGATAGTGTTGTGTGTAGTGAAAGATTACTTTGATGATTTATATAACATAACAACAAAATATTTCTCATAAAAGTCTCGAGTGTTACATTCTACCCCCCTTAAAATGAATTTCGCCCTCGAAATTTGTCACTTCTTAACAAAAAGATGAGGATACCTCTCCCTCATCATATCCTCAAGCTCCAATGTAGCTTCTTATAATTGGTAGTTCCTCCATAAAACATTCACCAATCGAGTGGTCTTGTTTTGTAAGACTTTTTCGCTACGATCCAGAATCTCTATCGGCTGTTCTTCATAAGAAAGATCTTGCTCTAGCGGTACAACTTCTGAGCTGAGTACATGTGAAGGATCAGGTATGTACATTCTTAGGAGAGACACAATGAACACATCGTGAACTTGGGAGAGATTTGGTGGAAACACCAATCAGTAAGCTACCTTTCCAACACGATCCAGTATTTCGAAAGGACCGATATATATAGGGCTCAACTTCCCCTTCTTTCAAAATCTCATGACCCTCTTCCAGGGAGATATTTGCAAGAACACTTTATCAACTAGTTCAAATTCTAGGTATTTTCTTCAGTTGATAGAATAACTTTTTGGTCGACTCTGAGATGCTCTTATGTGTCGTTGAATAGATCGGACCTTTTCTACCATCTCATCAACAAGATCTGGTCCTAATAGCTTTCTTTCCCCAACTTCATCCCAGCAAGTTAGAGTCCTTCATTTCGTTCCATAGAGAGCTTCATAAGGAGCCATCTGAATACGGGAGTGAAAGCTATTATTATAAAAAAATTCCACCAATGTTAAGTGTTGATCCCAATCACCTTTGAAATCCATTGAGAAAGCCCTCAACATATCTTCTATAGTTTGAATTGTTCTCTCAGATTGACCGTGTGTATGAAGATGATAAGCAGTGCTGAAACTCAACTCTGTATCCAGAGTATGCTGAAGACTTCTCCAGAACATCGAGGTAAATCTTGGATCCCGATCAGATATAATAGAAAGTGGTTCTCCATGAAATCTTACCACTTCATTTACATATATCCTAGCAAGCTGATCTAGAGAGAAATCCTCTCTAATAGCAATGAAGTGTGCAGACTTTGTAAGATGATCAACTCTGACCCAGATAGTATTATTTCCTTTGGATGTTTTAGGAAGTCCTGTGACAAAGTCCATAGTGATGTTTTACCATTTCCATTCGGGTATGGGTAATGGTTGAAACATACCCTTAGATTTCTGTCTCTCTGCTTTAACTTGCTGACAAACCAAGCATCAAGAGACATATTCAGCAACATCTCTTTTCATGCCATCCCAATAGAAGTACTCTTTTAGGTCCCTATAGATCTTTGTGCTTTCAAGATAAATATATAATAAAGAACTATGAGCCTCATCCAGTAGCACCTTCTTTAATTCGGGGATGGGAGGAACACAAACCCGATCTCTGATCTTTATTATCCCATCACAATCAAGGTTGAATTCAGGAATATTTCTCACCTTCTTTTGTAACTCTACACCTTCTTTCTGTGCCTCTTTAATCTTCACATGTATAGATGGTTGAACATTCATTTGAGAAAGATACGATTTTCCCCCTTCCATTATAATTCCATGATCCATACTTTGTAAATCCATAAATATTGGATCTTTTGTGATCCTCATCATGGATAATCTAGGTTGGTCTTGTCGACTTAATGCATCTTCTACCTTGTTTTCTTTCCCAGGGTGGTAATGGATTGAGCAGTCGTAATCCTTAATACTCTCCAACCATCTTATTTGGCACATATTCTTTACATTTTGTGTGAAAATATACTTTAAACGTTTATGATTAGTATAAATATCACACATTTCTCCATAAAGATAATGCCTCCAAATCTTTAATGAAAAGATTACCACAGGTAACTCCCAATCATGAGTTTTGTAATTTTGCTCATGGATTTTCAACTTTCGTGAGGCATAAGATATCACCATATCATTTTTCATAAGAACACACCCTAATCCCTTCTTGGATGCATCACTGTAGATCACAAACCTTTCTCCACTACAAGTCAGTGTGAGCACAGGTGCAATGGATAACCTTCTTTTCAACTCCGTGAAATTCTCTTCACATTCCTCTGTCTAAAAAAACTGAACTACTTTCTGAGTCAACATGGTGAGTGGATTAGATAATCGTGAAAAATCTTTCACAAAACATCGATAATATCCAGCCAAACTAAGAAAACTTCGGATCTTGGTTACTGTTGTTGGTGTCGACCATCTTTCAATAACCTCTATTTTTGTTGGATCAACAGATATCCCCTCTTTTGAGATTATGTGACCCAAAAATGAAACTTTTTGAAGGCAAAATTCACAATTGGTAAATTTGGAATAAAGCTTCTCCTTTCTCATGGTCTTCAATATAATTCTCAAGTGATCTTCATGTTCATCCTTGGTCTTTGAATAGTCAAGAATATCATCTATAAAGACTACCACAAACTGATCAAGATAGTCTCTAAAGACTCTATTCATCAGATCCATGATGATATCAGGGGAATTAGGAAAACCATATGGCATCACTATAAATACATAGTGTCCATACCTTGTACGGAAAGCCGTCTTTGGTATATCCTCTTTTTTGACCCTTAATTGATGATACCCTGAATGAAGATCAATCTTGGAAAAGTATTGAGCTCCTCGTAGTTGGTCAAATAAGTCATCAATGCGCGGGATATGATATTTGTTCTTGATAGTGATCTTGTTAAGTTCTCTATAATCAATGAAGAGTCTCATTTTTCTTCTTAACAAACAGAACATGTTCTCCCCAAGGTAACATAATGGGGCGTATGAATCATTTATCAAGAATCTCTTGGAGTTTCTTAAACAATTCCTACAACTCAATTGGGGCCATTCTATAAGGTGTCTCTGAAATAGGAAAAGCACCCGGTATGAGTTCTATTGAAAACTCAACTTCACTATTTGGTGGAAGACGCGGAAATTCCTCCGGAATGACATCGTCAAACTCCCGTACAATGGGCATATTATTAATCGTGAGTTTCTCTCCAGCCATTTGAGATAATTAACCCTCATTTTGTGGAATCTCCCATAAGATGGATGAAATTTCCATTGGAAGGTTATGTTCATCCTTGGATCGATAGAAGATCATAGATTGATCTGGAATATGAAATGTGACTTCCCTTCTTTGGAAATTGATATGATCTTCATATAAGGAAAGCCAATCCATGCCAAGAATCACATCAAATTCCACTATAGGAAGGATCACAAGATTTGCAGGAAGCACTTTCCCACAAACTTCAATCGGATAAGAATTATAAACATTTGATTCGACTGTTGTGCAATTAGGAATTGTCACAAGTAACTAAACATCTAATTGTTGAGGTAATATGGTGATACCCTTAGAAAAATCTTCAGAAAAAAAAGAGTGGGTGGATCCAGAATCAAATAAAACATTTTCTACTTTAGAGTGGATGGTAAGTGTACCTCTCACCACTTCGTTGTCGTACTCCACATCTGTGGTAGTAATTTCATGTGACTTTCCTTTGTCTTTAGCCTTAATATTTTGTTAACATCGATAATCATCATCATCCCCTGGATTTGGGCATTGATTGGAATAATGCCCCATATCCTTGCACTTGAAACATTGAAGTGTAGTAGGTTCATTCTATGTATCCCTTCCTTTGTTTGCATCATTAGACATCTTCTTCCCATCATTGTGGCATTCAAATTCCCGTTGACCTTCCTTTCCATAATTGAAACATTTACATGTCCCTTTAAGACAACTACCTCCATGTTTCTTTCCACACTTTGAGCATAAGGGAAAGATCATCTTCATTTCAATGTGCTCTTTATATTTTCCTTTGAATTCCATTTTCCTCTTCTTATTAAACCCATATGACTGATGGGTTACTCTAATCTCCATCTCAACTTTGAGATCACATCGAACGATTTCCTCGTAGCTATTGAAGTACCTTATGGATAAGTCCCTTTGAAGACTTTGTTTTAAGCCACTAAAGAATAGATCGATCTTACTCTTAGGTTGGATAATAATACCAGAAGAATACCTTGAAAGTCTTGAAAAATTTGCTTCATAGGTTCCAACAGATTCATAATCCTTTTTCTTTAGTTCAAGAAACTAGTTCCCCATATTTGTTCGGAGAATACGAGGGAAGTACTTATTGAAAAATAAGTTCTTGAACTCATCCCATTCCATGGACTCAATTTCATCCCATTTCCTCGTATTCTTAATAAGATTCCACCATTTATCAGCATCTCCTCCCAAACGATACACTGCTAGGATGAATTTATCATGTTCAGAACATTGAAGAACTGAAAATATCTTTTCAGTGGTACTAATCCATTGTTCAGAAACTAATGGATCAGTAGACCCACTGAATGAAGGCGGACACTGCCTCCTGAAGGATTCAACAGAATGTTTCTCCTTCATTTGCTCGTTTGGAAGTCCTGAATGATTCATAGCTTGAGAAAGTTGTGTGAGCATGGCTATAAGATTTTTCATTCTGGCACCCATAACCTTTGGTTGCTCAGGGGGACAATCATTGAATTTCCCATTGCATTCAGCATTAACACGGTTCCTTCGGGTTCCAGCCATTGACTAAAACCAAGAAGAATAGTGTGAGAAACAATAATTATAATAGAAAAAACACATATTCAAGAATAATATTTTACAATTAAGGTCTTATCATAGGTTATTCAGTGCCATTTCTAAAACACTAAGATTTTGTTCTATGAATAGACTTATCCTTAGGGTTCTTACTAAGGCTTTCACATCCTAGTTTCCAAAGGTTGACTATACCTTTCCTTTGATACCAAATATAACGACCCATACTTTACATACATTATTATTAATTCAGAATTGAAGCACACTTATTACAACATATAACAAAACTAGGAAAGGACCGTATAGGTATAGAGTCTTTAGAAACTGGGAACCATAAACAACTGGTTCATAAAGCATCTACTTTTCCTCCCATTTATTTCATCATATATAGAGTCCCTTTTGGCATATCCTACTTAATAACCTTCTTCCTGAAATGGGGAAATAAAACATAAAAAAGGGTGAGCTCAAATTATCAGTTAGGGTAAACAAAAGAAATATCAATCACATCATATACACAAGAATATAACTTTTAGAAATTTTAACCTGCAGAAGACATCATAATTTCATAACATGGGATAAATCATAGTAGTGAAATGTAATCCAAATAATCATAACATAAAACATGAAACATTGTGGCATAAACAAATAATCATAGGGAATCATTTCTTATTAGCCAAGACTCATTTCCAAGACTATCTTAGTGGAAAAAGTCCATTTCTGAACTGAGTTCACTCCTCGTTTCAGTCCTGTTTCACTGAACCGGTTTAACCTGCCGTTCCAGCCATGTCTATCTCACTAGATATAAAATCTTTACCCAATGCATTGGATGGAGATATAGGTCCCACCCATATCATAATGATAGCATTCTTATTTGTGCCAAAAAATCATTAATCATACATCATTGCATAACCCATGTAATTAAAATGGGATTCTTAAACAACATGACATCATAAAACAATTCAAATAAGATAAAGGAATTAATAAAAATAATTCCATCACAACATAATCAAATCAATGTAATAATCATGATATAAATAGAAACATATATTATCTTAGATGGAAAATAAATTTGATAAAACAATTGAACTCCATTCTTGAGGAAAATATCCTTTCTACTTCAAAAACATTTTCCTTTCTTAACATGTCATACAATTTGAAACTAAAAGAAGTTGATTAAAAATAAACATGAAAACATGTAAAGGAAGCTTCATGGAAATAATGTTTTAAAAATCCATTCATGCCGTATAAGTTAAAAAACATTATTCTCGTACTTTTGTCCGAAAAGTCAAAAAGTACCTCGTACGAAAAATGACAAAAGATTCCTTTCATATCTTTTATTAAAAACTCACTGAAGGGTAAAATTGGATTTAAGCAATTGTAGGTGTATGGAAACAATATTACATATTGAGGACTCATGGATGTGGATGATAAAATACACCCCAGTAAATACCAAATTATAAACAATCTCAGATAAAATGAGATTGTGATATTTTCCCTTACCTTAGGTCTGATTTGCTTCGTAAGTGTCTGATCCTCATCTTCTTTGAAGCACCTCTTTGATACATCCTCTTAGGGAACTAAATATGGTCTTTTAAGAATACCAGGACCACTAGAATGTTTCTAAGGAAGTGGAGAAGAGAATTTGGCAGGGTTTGGCCGTTCTTGAAGGCTCAATGTGGTGTGAGGAAAAGAGGGAGGAGGTGCCCTTTTATAAGGGAGGAGAGGGGCACCTATGGAATAACTAAAAATATTATTTTATTATAAAGTCAAATTCGGTTTTTAATAGCTCCAAATTGATATATTTCGAAGCTAAGGTGGAGATGGGTCGAAATTCTCTCATACAATAGAATTTAGACAAGTTTAGGTATCAATTTTAACCTATCTTTAAGTTAGATAATTTAACTTTTACCATGTCATCTTGTTTTCTTACACTATAAGGTTAATAAACATACTATAACAAGACAAAAAAACCCCAAGCTATTTATTATTAATATATATTACCTTATCTATGTTATTTGGCCGATCCTTAGATTTTTAGGAATAAAATAACAATTAATAATATAATATTTGTTTTAAAAATAATTTTATGTCAATTTTGACACTATTTGGTAATTGATTAATGTGAAAATCATAACAGAACGATTAGTTCGAAAAAAATTAATTAAATCAATACTAACATGTCATATTAACATATAAAATTATTGGAATTCATAAAAAGTCTCAAATTACATTTATTTGGGTATTTATAACATCAATTATGTCAATATTTCATTAATAATATAATTACTGCATCATCATTGTACCATAAATTAATTAAATTATATTAAGTCTTAAAATTAAAAATAAAATACCATTATGTTGGAAATATTTTTATCTTTCTAATATATTTTTATAGTCGAATTTATCTTATGTATAACCCTATTTTAAAAATTATATAGTTATTAAACTTTGATATTAACTATTTTAACCCTTCTTTAAATAAATTGATAATAAATGACCTAATCTAACCCAAGTGGGCCTAAATAGCCATATTTTATTCCTAAGGTAGTTTTTGGTCGAATTACACTTATCCAATAGAATTAGAACATGTGTTAGGGTAATAATAATAACACTTTTACCCTTGATTAACCTATTTACTTTTAACCATGGTAAAAAAAAGTAAAAAGTTACTATTCATTAACAATTATTTTCATCTCATTGAACCAAGTTTTAGTCCTTGATATTAACCGTGTATCTCATATTTTTGAAAGACTACTCACAGAAGCGGTAAAATTATGTTTTATGAAAAATTCTGTTTTTTTAACTACCACTTAGTGGTTTCACTATTCATCAAAAAATGAAAGTTTCCAGAAAAAATACAAAAAATTAGGCCTAAGCTATATTTGATATTATGAATTAAAAAATGATGTGTATTTTATCAATTTCAAAACATATCAGTTACATTAATGAATTTAAAAATTAATTCTCGTCGTCAAAACAAATAGCGTGTTTTTAAGAGATAATAACTATCAAAAGATTGACACTTGTTTATGTCTCGTTTAAATGTGAAATTACATCCAATGAACTACATTGTATTAAATTGTAAAAATATATTCTAAATATACTTTAAAACCACTAAAATTAATAATTTATCACTATTAATTATTTTGATTAAAAAAGTGATTTTTAATTTAAATTTAGTAATTTTCACTATTCATCAGAATATGATTGTTATTCGAAAAGTATCAAAATTTCACCCTAAGATAATTTTGATATTCTGAATCCAAAAATGAAGTCCATTTTGAAAAATAAAATTTATAAAAATTTCAAAAAGTGTTTATTACTATTCATTATATCTAATTTTAATAATATTTTAATAGCTTATCGTTGTTTAGTGAAACTCGGTATTGCATACGACGCAAGCTATCAAGGAAGGTCGCGGTTGCGTGTAAAGCAAGCCAAGCTAGTGTTGTTTGTAGTGAAAGATTCCTTTGATGATTTATATAACATAAAAACAAAATATTTCTCATAAAAGTCTCGGGTGATACAAATAACATCTCTATAAATTAATATTTTCAATAACTTTTATAGGATATCATATTAGTTATAAAACCATTATTCACCCAAAAGTGATGATACACAAAAAAAAGTTCAATTCTGGAATTGTATTATGCTCAAAATAATTTACCAATAATTTCTTAAATATATGGTAAAAGATACTTTTTCTTGGTAGTGAAATTTTTGTTTTCCCAGCAATCAAATTTGAGTTTCATTAGTCCATGTTTATTTCATTAAAAATGAATAGGTTTACCAAAAGGTGACAAAACATAAGAATGAATCCCCAATCATGAATATCCTAGAGTATTTTATACAATTTTAGTAACTCAATTGGTTAGATTAAATAAAGTGTCTTAAAAATAAGTGTAGCACAACTCATGATGTATATTGAAAAGTCAAATTCAATATTTGGTTAATGACATGGAATATATTCCATAAATACATAAACATACTCCCCAACAATATTCATATAATTATTGTTTAGTTTCTCTCCAATCATTACAAACAAACACCACTTTTGAATAGTAATCAAAACCCATATAATGTATGTGATTTTCACTCAAAGATAAACATTATTGTCTTATTAAAATATAATCATTGGCTGGTTGGGAATATTAATCATAAAATCCCTTACTTAGAAAATGATGTGGGAATTTAGTAAAATCAATATTCCATAAGATTACATCAAAAATAACTAGAGGGATAATAACTTGGTTTTTAGTAAGAAAATTCACATAAATGCCAATTGAAGATGAATAACTGACATGGGATGTGACCATTGTACCACTATTATTATTTACCAAAAAAGAAACATCTAATAATTGAGGGGTAATTTTATAACATTACAAACTATATAGTTATGAAAGATATTGTAGATTTAGAATCAAATAATACATTATATAGAGACACATACTTTTCATACATAGATATTACAAGTTAAAAGATGGATATTAATTACATTTCATTACAATCAACTATGAAATCATTTAGGTCTAGTATCCAATTGATCTTGGAAATATAAATATGCATTTTTTTAAATATCTACACCATATCCGACCTATTTATTCATAATTCTCATGGTTAATAATCACACCATCCATAATACAGTTATTTATAACTTGTGGAAAAGAAACATATGAAAAGGTTGAGATATATGCTATATAATGGTAAACGAGGGAGATATCAATGATCACATAAACCATACATGATCATAAATGTATAAAACAAGATCATAATGAATGAAAATCGTTAAATTTATAACAATTATCAGAATATTAATCCATGGAATAAATCATGGTAGTTCATAAAACATCAATCATAAAGAAATCAAAGGAAACGATACATGAGAGCATGAAATATGAATCAAATAAGGGCTTATAAAAAAACATAAGCATAAAAAATAATTTCATTTATAATCATGTACAATTGAAAAAACAATAATTATGGAATATGATCACTCCACAAACTATCATAACAGTATTGGTTTATACCCAATACTATCATATTCAACACAATCCCTCTCTAGAATAAGTTGACTCTCCTTTATAGTTCTTTTTATCTAATGAGATATCAATAATTACACATTTCTTTTGAATGATATATAGGTCCAACTCATCACATAATGTATATCATAAATATTGGTTCCATAATATCATAAAAAATCATCATATCAGAATATATAAAAATATACAGGTTTAAAAAATAATTCATCATAGAATGTACAACATGAAATAAAGAAAATTCATAAATAATTTGTCATTTCATCATAGCATAACCCATGAAAAAATGAAAATAATTCATAAAAATTTTGGTATAAAAAATATAAACTATTTTGTTAAATAAAAATAATTGAATCATTTGATCTTATCAATAGTAAATCATAATTCAAAACCATTTTATTATATATAAAGAATATTAATACCACGAAATGATAATAAAAAACATTGATGAGGAAAATACATGTTTTCCATGAAATTAATTTTTTAAAAAAATAAAAAAACATTTTAGAAATAGAAGAAAAAATTTTATTTGAAAATAAAGTTACATACTTTTAGATTAATCATCAAATAATTGAGGTATTATTATGGTGGGAAATTAAGTTCATGTAGTTTATATTAAAGAAACATTCTTTCCATATTTTCATTCGAAAATATAGAAAGAAACACAAATGGTAAATATAAATGGAATACATCCAAACCATTCCCTAAGTAGTAAACTATGGGTAAAAATGAATTTTATATATTATATGAGAATAGTAAAAAACCATAATTAATTTTTAATATAAATAATCGATATGAAATTAAAATTTTTTTGACCAAAGATTTAAATAAATATGGTTTTCTATAAAACCATAATCTCTATCTATAGAACAAATAAGGTGAGGAAAATTAAAGGATGAATTTTATTTTCATGAAATAACTAGAGGAAAACAAAATTCATGTGTTTCCTATGAGATAGAAATAAATATTTTAGTTTGTCAAACCTTTTAAAAAACAATCTTGATAAATAATTCTATGGTAACATAAAACCCTATCAATTGGTATAAATTACATCATACATAATAAAAAAAATATATTTCAAATAATAATTTATTTATATTTTATACTGGAGTCAATTTCAAACATATAATATCATATATTATTCGTTTATAACATTTTAACACACAATTTTATTAATAATTCCTTATTAAATTTTTTATATTCTTGTGTTATGTTTTTTGTTTATCGTGAGTATTTATGTCCATTATTTTTTTTCCTTTAACAATTATATTTTTTTGAAATCCTAAATTTTTTATTAGGATATTAATGTATTAAATATTCATATTAATATATTTATTATTATCTTCATATTTTTTATATTGAATAAATAATTACACCATTCATGGAAACGGTTCACCACACATACTCATGAACAATGAATTTATTTTTAGATGGATGAAATAAATGAATTTCAGATATTAGTTAAAAGTTATAGTATTATTATTATATATTATATGTAATATATATTCATTAAATATTTCATCAAAACATTCAATTTAAATATAAAATAAAAATAAATCACATCACATTGTTGAGGTGGTGATTCATATGTATGCTTGAACAATATTGTCATTTCATAATGAAATGTACGGTAAGATTGCTTAAATGATATTTTCATTATAAAAGTATAATTTATTCATAAATTACATTATAAATATTAAATAAATAATAAATTCCATCAGAAATTATTAATATGGATAATTAATTGTATCACTAATTGGTTATGATAATCCGTACACACACTAGAGTGATACATTAACTTTTCATTTGATGGAAAAGTGGTTGGGTAATGGTGTTTTATTAATAATAACAAATTATTCATATTTCATATAATGAAGATATTATTTTATAAAAATTACCATGGATATATATTACATAAAGATGAGTTGAAAATAATGTTATTGGTTAAGGGGATTACATTTTATTTTGAATTATTCCATTAAATTTCTTCTACAGAAGCCTATGGGTTGTCTTTAGGGTATACTAGTAGATTAATATTGTCTATAGGGATGATGAGAAGAGAAATTGGTAGATTTTGGTATATATATAATGTTCAAAAATGTGTAATGATGCGAGGATGAAGGTTCCATTTTATAATTGATGTTCGGAGTGCTTTTCGAATGTCCAAAAAAGATTAAATTATATTAAAATAATTTTAAATCCAAATTCCTCAAAATACATATTGATTCATATATAAGGAATGTTATATTTTTAATAACATATTCCAATAGAATTTATACATGATTGATGGAAATTATTTAAATTATCATTTGGATATACCCATTTTTAAACAATTTTAATTACCACTACACTAATATTGTTTTCAATATTAAAGAATATAAAATTTTTTCATATGAAGTTAAAATTTTCCCTTAAAGGACTAATTTATTATATTTTAGACCATATAATATCCACCTTTTCATTATTCATGAATTTTATTATTTTAAAATAATTTAACAAAACATTTATTTCAATAAAATATCATTATTGTCATTCTGGGATTTCTCAACGAATTTCACTTAAACTACAACTTTATAATGGGAGAATTTGATTACAATTGTTTCAAACTTACATAATATTTAATATATATATTTAAAATTTGTGTGATCTATTAATCCACTGATATTATATTTCCTTTAAAATTTTAAATACTATTTATTTTATTATTCCATTAATTGAATAAATATTGTTCTATCATTATATAAGAATTAATTGTAATAATATAATACATAAGATTTAGAAATAAGTTACGATTATGAATTTAATTTAATTATAAATAAAATAAAATCTAGGATTCATTAATAAATAATTTTTGTCCCTATGTGATCAGATAATAGATATTAAAAATAAAGTGGGTCACATTTTGTAACTTTCATTGATTTAAATAATATTGAAATCATTTATGTGGACAAGTTTCCATTAAAAAACTAATTTTAGAATATAAGGGATTTATGAAAAAAAATAAATTCATCCAATATGAATTATTATGAATAAGTATGTCCTAATAAATTATTTTTATTCCAAAATAACCTGATTTACCCTTTTATTAAGGTGATAAATTATACCATAGTTACTATTCATATTGACATAAAATAAAAGGGACCAATTTCAAAAATTAATTCTTCATTATTATAAAAATTTAATTAATTTTATCTAATTTAATACTAATAAATGGTAATAATAATATTTTTATTTGTGAAAAAATGTGATGAAAACGTTTTTTAGAAAAATAAAATTTGAATCATAATAGTAGAATTATTGTCATCTAATGAGTAATATAAGATATAAGATGAATTTTCAGTATTTTATTGAAAATGTAATATAAAAATTTAATTAAGATAATTCACTAATAGTGATCAGTTTAAATTATTACATGTCCTTTTTTTCAAATAATATAATATTAATTAATAATAATTGATAACAAATGAATTCATTTTATACATATGTAAACAATAAATTTTCATAATTTATTTATTTCTATTCATACATTCCAATCCAATAGTTTTGTGATAATAACATTTTATTCTTATATCACTATTCATATAAACTCATTGTTATTTTAATACAAGTTATCATCAAAACAAAATTATTTAATAGAAATATTTCATTTCAATTTAGGGGTATTACTTTTACCCCCCGTAACATGAAATTTTACAGTGAAATCCGTAAATATGATAAAATTAAATGAGGACAATGTTTCTTCATCACATACTCATAATTCAATACAGAATCATCAAATTAGTGGTTTCGAAAAAAAACATTGATCAGGTGAGCTGTCTTATCTCGTAACATGTTATCTCGATGATCCAGATTCTATAACAAATGTTTTTCATAATAATGATATATCTTTAGAAGAACTAACAATAATTTTAGAACACATGAAGGATAACGTATTTACTTCCTCATGCGATATATATTGAACACATCATTATCTAGAGAGAGACTTAATGGATGCTCTAATCAATAAGATACCATCAATATATGATTAGAAATTTCAATAAGACTAATATATCTCAGCTATAGAATTCATCTCATTCTACATCTTATCACCCAACTCTAGGTAAATTTTTATAGGTACATATTTTAAGAAACATTGAACAATATATCTTTATAAATATTTTTAGAATAACAGTTTTTTTCCAAATATGTGTTCTATTTATGTACTACTAAAAGGTTTTATTATTTCCATAGATTTCTTCTAATAAATCTAGGCCAAATATCTTTCTTTCGGAACCATTAATCATGGATGTCAATGTTTTATCCTCCCATATTGAGGTCATTATAAGTAACCATTTGAATACTATAGTGAAATCTATTTTTAATTTTAATTAAACTAAATGATGGTTTGATGCAAACCACCATTTAAATCCATTGATATAACTATCATAAAACCTTAAAATTTCAAATATTCATCACAAATAGGTTATATATAAAATGATGACAAGAAATTCTAATACATAACTCATTTTATGTAGCATTATTATCACTTCTTGAAAACATTGAGTTAATCCTTAAATCCCAAACAGATAAAATTGATAGTAGAAAACCATGTAATATTAACACATACCTAATGTATTATAGATAGATATGATAAAGGTTGAAATAACCTCGAATGCAAATCAATTTCTCTAACTTCATAAAGAGATCAACTACAAAACATATAACATTATTCCAACTATATTTTTTGGGATTCTAAGGAAATAATATATGGAGATGTTATCCCATTTCGATTATTGTATTGTTATTGCTTGTAATATCCCCTTATATCTATTTCTATCATCCATAAGTTTTTGACATACTATGTAATATCAACTATATTCAATAATATTTCTCCCCATTACATACCACTAGAAATATAATTTCAAATCTCATTAAATATTTGACTTATAGAATGAATATATAATGAAGAACAATTAGATTAATCCAACATAACCTTTTTAAAATATGGTACAAGAGTTATACACACATTTCATGAACCATTTCATACTATCTCAATCAAGGTTTCACGTAGGTACATTCATGATATTATTTTGCAACTCTATATGTTACTTTTTTGTTTCATAAATCACAATTTATATATATGGTTTTATGTTAAGTTGAGCTAGATTGGATTCCACCCCAACTATTCTTGTTACTAATTCCATCATTTCAATATCCATAAATATTTGATCTTTTTTATCGTCGTCATAGATATTTTAGTATGATATTTTTTATTCAAAGAATCTTTGTACTTACTTGATATCATAGTGAGGTAATGTATGGATGAATATAATTAATTAATCAGCTCCAACAAATTTTTTTAGATAATGTTTGTCCTATTTTGAGTGAAAATATATTTTAATTTATTTTGAACTACTTATATTTCAATCCCTTCTCCGTAGAGATAATTTATTCTTATATTTAACGAAAAATAAGCACAATTAACTGTAAATCGTGTGTGGGGAAATATATCTCACGGAACATCAATTATCATGAGTAATTAACTACAACAATATCATTATACATTATAACAAATCACAGCCTCTAATTTGATGATTCACTATAGATTGAAAACCCATATCTACTACACTAAATTATTAGAACAATTTCAATGAATAAACATCTATTCATTTTTTTAAAACATCATCATATTACTCCTTCGAAGTGAACATGGATCCCTTCTAAGTTAATATGTAGTGTGGATTAGTTAACAAGAAAAATTCTAGATAATGAGTAGTTAATATCCATAAAAACTCGGAATAATGTGAATATAATTTATAGTGTTTGGAATGATCCAATTTCCAATAATTTATTCCTTTGAAGAGATTTATGTTGTTGCCTCACTTATGATTATATGACCCAATAACGAACAATTCTGAATAAAAAAACATAACTTGTTATATTTTGTATAATGCTTCTCCTTCATTAGCATCATCACCACAACTACGAAATGTTCTTCATGCTCATACTTACTCTTTGAATAAACAAGAATATATTCTATAATGACTACCTCACATTGATCAATAAAATCTATAAATATGATATAAATTATACAAATTATGATATGAGAAACATTTTCAAGACCAATCAACATCACAATAAATTCATTATGTCCATATATTGTTTAAAAGATAGTATATCATCCTTCATTTACCTCAATCAATGACATCTACAGTGATGTGAAATATTGGGCAATTAATGAGCTCCATGAAGTTTATAAAAAAACTCATCAATATGGGGTAGGGGAGAATTTTTCTTTATAGTGGAAATTTTTTATTCTCGATTATCAATGAAGATTCAAATGGATACATATTTCTTTTTAAAAAGTAGAACATGTGCAATGGATGTTGATTCACATGGAACAATGAATCACATTTCAACATTATACTAGAGTTTATTATTTAATTCCTGCAACTCATATGAGACCATTCAATAAGGAGTCATGGAATTGGTTAGAGTAACTTATATGATTCCAACGGAAAAATAAATATCATTATTTGATGGAAGAATATCCCACAATTCTAGAAATACATTAATAAAATCCTTCTCAATAGGAATATCTTCAATGCTAAGCTTCTCTATAACTAACTGACATTAATTCAATTTTTGAATATTAAATTTGACCCATAAGATGGATGGAAATTCCATGTAGGTTCATTTTTTTCATTTACCTGATAGGAGATCATAGGTTGGTTAAACAAATGTATTACATATCATTACATACAAATAAATTTATTTGTATACATTCCCAAAAAAAATTAAATTAATTTAGAGGAAAAATAACAATATTTTCATGAAACACATTCCGAAAAAATGCAACCAGAGAAGAATCATAATTGTTGGATGTGATCATGATGGAATTAGTGTTTTTTACTACAAAATGATTATCTAATTAATTATTTCATACACTAATACACAATGAAAAATGTTTAGTTATTAAATATTATGTCGTTTTAGAATCAAACGATACATTAATAGCACTACAGTGGATGGCATCTGTATATTTCCCCATGTATTTATCATAACCATAATTATAAATATTTATCACATGAGATTTCACTTCGAATCAGGTCTTAAGAGGATATTGGAATCTATCATCCTCATTAACCATTGGACTTAGGTTTTTGTTATCAATATTACCTAAAATGATTTCATTTGAAATAGTAGAGTGTTGGTGGAACATTCTATTGAGATTTATATCTATTAAAATAATTATATAACTCCTTACCATCTCCACAAAATTCAATTTCCTAATGACCTTACTTTCTAAACATGATAATTTTACCAATTACCCCTAATAAATGTATTCACATGTTTTATTCATCATTTTGATCATAGAGGATATTTTATTTTTTAATCTCCATGGTTCTTATAATATTATTTAAATTCTATTTTTTATTTTAATTTCCATAATATTTATGGGAAAGTCATATCTCTATCTCCAATATGATAGAAAAATAAAATATTTTTTCATTGAAATCGATGTCCTTTAAGGATAATTTTGATTGGAGACTTTCTTTAAAGACAATAATGAACCGACCAATCTTACTTTTAGATTAAATGACTATACTAGAAGAATACGTAGCATGTTTTGTAAAATTTTCTTCATAGGTACCAAAGGATTCATCATCATTAGATTTCAACTCAAGGATTTCATTATCTATTTTTGTATGAATAATTATTGTTGATTAATTATTTATTAATAATCATTGAATCTCATCCCACTTCATAGGGTCGATTTTATCTACTTTCTCTATGTTCTAGACAAGAGTAAACCATTGATATGTTTCACCTTCGAAACGAAAAACCACCAAAATAACATTTTTATATTCAGAAAACCATAGAATGGGAAATATCATTCTATTGGTACTGATCGATTTCTCTATGAATTTCTGAAAATTAAACCCATAAATCTAAGATGGACGTTACCTCCTAAAGGGGTCTATATAAGGTTGTTACCTATTTTTTCAGATTTAGAAACTCAAAATTATTTATATGTTGTAAATTTTTTGAGATCATAGTAATGAAATTTTGTTTTTTGATGAAATAATGTTCAGTTTATTTGGAGAAAAATAATTTCATTTTCCATACATTTTGGGTTGAAAAAAATTTAAATTTTTAGGAACATAATAAAACAAAAATTCCTAGTGTGAGAAATAATAGTAATGGTGAGAAACCAGAAAATCTTGAAAAAATTAGTTGTATTTATAAATTCTAACACATACATCTATGATTCCAAATGATTAACCTATGCCATTCATTATCATTTCCAAAACATTATGATTGAATCAAATTTATAGCCGTATCCAGAGAGTAGTCAGTAATGTTTTATAATCATAGATCCGAATAGAAAACTAAAACATTTTCTGACACCAAATATTCCAAACACATCATTTCATACATAGATATATATTACAATACATTTTGATCCAAGATAGAATATTTTTGGTCTAGTAAAATTGGAAACATGGAATAAAAAACAACTAGTTCATAAAAATATAAATCGTCTCTATGCTATTTCTTAAAAAATATTACCCTTGTTTTGCAAACTATACTCAATATCATTTTTCACAACCTATGGTAATGAAACATTGAAAAAAGTGTTAGCTCTGATTCCCTACAGGGGTAAAAATGAGAGATATTAATAATCAAAAAATAATGATTAGAAAATAAGGGTATAAGAACATGATCATTATTATTGAAAACCGTAAACTACATATAAAATATAATAATATTTTATTGTGAAATAAATTATGGTAGTTCATAAGAAATGAGTAATTATGGTATTAAAGGATATGAATCGTAAAATAAAAAAACATGAATAAGGAATTGAATTTTGGCAGACACATAAGAATATAAAATCATTAACATAGTAGACAATGATATTTTACCAAACAATTATTTTGGAATGGTTCACTTCCCAAACCATCATAGTATTCATGGTCCACTCCCATACTATCATTGTGTACATATTACCTCACTAAAAATGGTATACGCCCCATTATAATATTGTATATATCATGATATATAAATAATTACACATTGATTTGGAAGAAGATATAGGCCACACCCCTAACATAATGAATATCATACATATGTGCAGCAGAAGATCATAAGACATTTATTATATCAGATCCCTTAAAATAAATGGGTTTTCTGAATGTTACATCATATCAAAACCAATGTTAATGGAAATGGATTCATTATCATTTCATTATTTCATTACTTGATGACATGTGAAAAAGGAATTGGTTTCATAAATATCTTGTTATAAAAAACGTTATATAATTAAATAAATAAAGAAATGGAATCCTTGGATCTTATAACCAATAAAAAATATTTGAAATAAAGTTTTCAGGTCTATTTTTAATTGAAATACATAAAATGATCATTAAAAACATTCATAATTCTAAAAAATTAATTTTCATTGAAAATAATTTTATTTTAAAAACTATGCAAAAATCACAAACATCTATGAAATGATTTTAATTGAAAAAACCCATTTTGATTAGAAAGTAAGCTTCAAATCATTGGGGCATCATTATGGTAGGAAATTCACTTCCTGTCGTATACGATAAAAAACAAGCCTTCTATATTTTTTCTTGAAAGTCATAAATTACCAGGTTTAGAAAATGAATAAAAGAATACTTTCAAACATATTTTTCAAAAATTAGAATATTGAAAAAATGAATTTAAAAACAAATGAGAATATTGAAAAACATATTTAATATTTTTTTAAAACATTGATTTGGGATGAAATTATTTTTGGACAAAATAGGGAAATGTTGTCAATTTTACGTAAAATAAAATTTTCAGTATCTTGAGTAAAAAAGGGGTGTAATAGTGAAAGTAAAATTAAAGTTACAATAAATAAATATAGTAGAATAAAATTAATTATTTTATTTTTAGATATATCATAATATTACTTCATTGTATACTTATTCATAAACAATCCAGATAATCAATGAGATTATAACATAAAACCATTAAACAATGGTCTAAATTAATTAAAATGTGTTCAATGATTCTGAATAATAAATTAAAATTTATTATAATTATATAAAATAGTATTAATTATACTAATTAATGATTATATTATCTCTTTATTAAGTATCTACAGACCCTTTATCAATAATTTGTTATTTAAATCATCATATCCATGGGTTAACTATTTCATTTATCAAGATTATTTTAATTTCGTTGTAACCATACATTTAAATTTATCATTATTACATTTTCTACATAATATTAATCATTATATAAATATCATATATATTACTAATATACATATTGAGATTCATTGATTAATGTTATAGATTGAAAAATTAATTACACTATTCTTGGAGAGGGTAAGTCGTACATACACAAGAACACTATTATATTTTTTAAAGGATTAAAAAAATAAAGTTATATAATAATAAGAATTTATAGTATTATTATTATATCATATATGTCATAACAATTCATTAAATTTTTCCACATTAGAATCAAAATAAAAAATTAATGAAAAACAAATTACATTATTTTATGGAGGTGGTAGTACACACGTGCACATGAACAACATTATCATTTTTCAATGGATTGGGTGGAAATAATGAAGAAATGGTACTATATTTGTAGAAGTATTATTTATTCATAAATATTATATATTAATATTAATCCCATAATTATACACATATACAAAACATGGTGATGAAAAATTATTTGTTTCTCTACCTGGAGATGGTAAGCAATATGTACACAAGGGTGAAAAATTCACATCAACTTCGATGAGAATGATAGTGTATAATGGTGTTTTCAAAATAATAATTAAATTTCAGAATATTTTGGATACTAATGTTATTTGGTTTATGAAAATTACCATTGTTAAATAATATTTGAAAACAAAGTGATCAGTTAAGGATATTACATGTTTTTTGAAATGACTACATCCGATCTCTTCTGAAGGGGATAAGGATTGGTCATTTAGGTGAAAAATTACCACTAAAATTTTTCTTGTATGTTTAATAGACAATTTTTTAGTTATTTAGGATATAATGCTCAATGTGGTTTATGTAATCACCAGAGAAAGTTCCCAATTTTTATTTAAGTGAGGGGTACTTTTTGAATTTCTCAAAAGAACAAATTATAATAAATTCATTCTCAATCGAAATGCTTCTAAATTCATATAGAATAGATGATATTGTAGTATATGGAAGTAATAACATAAATTAATATAATTTAGAATAATTTTGGTGAAATTTTATAAATTATTATTTTTATTAAACATTAGATATTCATATTTTAATTTTTGCTAAATTAATAACATTTTCGATATTAAAGGGTTGTAATTTTTGTGGAAAAAGATTAAATTAGATCATGAAATATATATTTTTTAAATATTAAATCATATAATATCAAACATTTATTTACCTTGATTTTTAGTATTTTTAAATTATTTAAAAATATTATTTTTATTAAATATAATAATTTACAATTTTGACACAATTCATTAAATTTTAATTAGAATACATAAATTAAAAGAGTCAATTAAAATATAATGATTAAAAAATCCATTATATTTAATATTTAGAAATTAAATTCATTGATCGCATTAAATCATAGATATTTTATTTCTTTTATTAATTTTAAAATCATTCATTTAATTTTTCCATTAATTGAATTTATAATGTTTCATTTTTGTGTAAGAATTTAATGTAATTATTAAAAACCTATAAATTATAAATACATTGTTTAAATAATATTATTTTTTTATTCAAAATATCAATATTTATATTAAGACATAGCTACTTTATTTCCCTATGTGAACACATAATAGATATTAGAAACAAAGAGGGTGACATATTTGTAACATTAATTGATTTAAATAATATATCATTCATTTTCATGGAAATGTTTACAAAATAAAGAGTAATGTGTTGAATTAACATCATCCAATCAGTTTTAGGATAAATAATAATTTCCTTATAACATATAATAAATCCATATTAACTCAATTTATCTTTTATGTATGTGATAAATTTTAACTCAGTTACTATTCATATTGATGAAAATAAAAGGGTCCTATTTTGAAAATCAAAACCAAATGATTCCAAATATTTAATTAATTTTATCTAATCAATACATAAATTTTTTTAAAAAATAATTTATAATTTTTGTGTTCAAAATGCAATGAAATAATTTTTTGAGAGAAATATCATTCTAAGCAATAAAATTTATTTAGTATTATTCTATGAATAATAAAAACATTGGATTAATTTTAAAATATTTATTAAAAATATAATATTTAGATTTAAATAAAATAGTTCACCAATAGTTTTCCATTTCATTTATGATGATAAAAAACATTTCAAAAAGAAAATATTTTTTTAGAAAACCATATCCATTATTTTAAAAGGATTTTTATTTTCCTTTTTTAATTGATTGATAACAAATTAATTCATATTTTTCATGTGTAAACCAAACATTTTCATAAATTTTTTATTCATGATCATATCGGTCAATCCAAAGGAAATTTTATAATAATTTAATATTAGTATATTTATGTTTTTCTATACATGTCAGCTCATGTAAGTCAGTCTATCGATGAAATAAAATAATTTAATGAGAAATATTTCTTAAATATATTATCACATTTCACATTAGCTGTTATAGAGTGGATGATAAGTTCACCTTTCCCCATGTCATTCTTAAATGAAACATTGGATGTCATGATCAACTAATATTATCTTTTTTCTATAGGATTAAGAATATTTTGATACTAATCATCAAAAAAACATCATATTCTTGCATTATTTTGTGCAAACCCCATATTACATTCATTTGAAGAATTTGATCATGGGTTGTGGATTAATTGGTTCCATTATTTTCTCAATTTATATAGTTATAATTTTTATCCCCTTTTGACATTGATGGGATTTATGACCCACCAGTCAATATATTACCCACCTACCAGTTCTATTTAAGTTGTTCCCTTGAACTTCATTCAATATTTTTGTCCTATAAATGGATGGAATTCCATTCCACCATGTGATATATTTAGGTTTTCATGAAACTAAATCTACATTCTCTTATTAATAATATTATAATGGTTAGAATATCCTACTTCTATTCCCAACTAGAGGTAACATTAAATTACTTCATTATGGATACTAATTCAACTTTTAGTTAACTACTATATTTGGAGAATCTTGTTTTCTTTTATTTTAGAATCATATTTTTAATTTTGAGTGTAAAATAGTGAGATAAAAAAACAATGATTCCAAATTCAAAATTATAAAATAATAATCACAACGATACATAGAACACAAGATGATCATAATCCCGGATCACCCATCATTTTAGGTACTATCACCTGCAACCGTCATCATGTAACGCAATGTTGTGGCCACCCTCAAGCGCATCATTTGGGTCTATATAGACCACACTGGATTTCAAACTATGAAGTGTCCATCCAAGTAACTATAAAACATCATCCCCAATTTATCCTAGGTATCCCCAAGTGAACTAGAAAAATCCAAACAACTAATGATCAACACATCAAACACATACAACATCGACATGATAACATTATGAAACATTAATGACCACCAAAAAAACAAAAATTATCAAAAAAACAAGAAACATGAATAGGAAACATGTTTTTTCATTTCCAACATTGTATTCCTCCCTCAGAAAAGAGAAAGAAAACAAGAGTGTCTCTATATGGGAAAAACAACATATAATGCACAACTAACACCTTCAACTCCCAAACCTCACATCCCAAAACCTCTTTGAACACACCACTATGAATCCAACTAAGGGAGGGGTAGAGGAATTAGAGGTCAAGGATATTATTTGAATATTCAAGGGCTTTCAACGATAATATCATCGACGAGAATGAAACCAAAATCCAAAAACTAGAGCGATGCGACTTAAGAGCACTGGAAAACCATTGACTTCTACAAAAATCCCAAAACAACTCATTTACCAATTCTACGAATATGACCTGGAATGGGGGAGTGGAAGATAAGATCGGATCCAGGATGTAGAGGCCATGGGCTTCATCAACTAACAACCATCACGGGAAACATCCAATCCACTCTATGAAGAAATTCACTAATAAAAAATAACAAAAAAGGGGAAATGTATCCACCCAAATAGCACTGAATAGAAACTAGATATGGTTATCACAGATAGTAGAGGATTCAAGGGAAGGGGTAAATGAAAGGAGATAAAATAGATAATAGATGGAGGGGAGGGTGAAGGCACCATATAAAGATAATGATTAAACCAGAGCCATGGAAATAATGTCTTGTAAAATCATTATTATAGGCACCAATTGATTCCTCATCATTTCTCTTCATCTTAAGGAATTAATTTTATATATTTTTATATAGACTATATGGATAATACTTATAAAAAAATAAACTATTAAGCTCATGACATTCCATGGAGTCACTTTATTTCTGTTATTGCATATCTTTGATAAGATTCCAAACTTACTATATTTTCCTTCCAAATGCTAAATGGAAAGGACAAATTTTTCATGTTTTGAGCACTAAAAATAGACAATATTTAATCAAGGGTAATAATCCATCACATATAAACTAGTAGATCTGAATACCCACTAAATGATGGTGGATGATTCCTTATGAATGCCTCAACAGTAAATTGTTCCCTTCCTTACACATTTGGAAACTCTCTATTATATTTATCCTAATAAAGTTTCATGATTATAGAGATAATATTCCATATAATATTTACCATAGTTTATGATTAATTTGGTGGAAAATCGCTACAATTTCCATGGAATTCATTATCAATACATAGTCTTTTGGTTCCACTCATTGACAAAACCCACTTTTTGTAATAATTATTCTATAATAATCAGAGTGATCTATCATATAATTATGAAATATAAATCATAAGTTGTATAAATCATAAAACCTTCCTCTCAATATATGGGATCATAGTCTTATCCTATGTTTTCCATGGTCATTACGAAAAACATTAGGATGTTATCCTATAAATAGACTTATGATTAGGGATTACCAAATTTATTATAATCCTAATTTGTCAAAAATTACTAAAACTCTCATCTAAGAGAATATATACTTAACCAAGGTTTTCATAAATAAATATTACATCATTCTTGATCAATATTAAATAATTTTTGCAAATTCAAGATTAGGGACAATAATGGTTTTATGTCTTTGGATACAGGATAAACAATTCACATATATTTTGAATTATCTCCAACAACTCATTTAAAGACCATCATACAAAGTACTCTTCATAGAAATAATATACATAAACTATTATTCATAAGTGGATGAAAGGTAATATATGAAATAGAGATCATAGATGATCAGTAACGGTAACCATGGGAGATATCAATTTATGATCATATGAAATAATAAGGGAAGAATTGAGGTATGATATAATTAACATAATATTCAATTTTTATACCTAATCTATAATGGATCATAAAAACAAGTCACTCCATAACAATTTATAATTTCAATTGATGTGAATCATAAGGGATTGAAATCATCATCAATAATGAACCAAATGTTCAAGTCACAAAACTATGGAAAAATCTTATGTATAGAACAATTTCACATGAAATTTTCAACTAAAAAGACCATTAAATAATATAAGATTCATCATCCTGGCCTATTTCCTAGATACTAACAAATTCAGCATCAACAACTGTATCCCATAATGGATCAAGAACATCAATATGTTTTCAATATTAGATCAATAATGTCAAATAGAATCCTAATATTATAAGAGATGATATAAAACACAACCCAATTCATTGGAGGGATATATTACTTATATCTGACCAATCTCTTAATGAAAACAACAGTTATGTGTTTCACATGATTTAAAAAAATTCATCATATCACCATACCATAAAGCATTAAATGAAAATGAGTTTGTTAAATATTATTTTATTGTATTCCAAAAACAATTATAGATGAATTAAGGATGATATCAATGGATCATATCCCCATTGACACCTAATTAGTATCGAGGATGTTTAAATTTTGAAAAATCACTTAATTGAAAAATTGTAATATTTAATATAGAAATTATAGTTTTCATTGTTAAATTACTTATTTAAATTAAATATATAAAAACCTAGGTAATGTAATATATATATATATATATATATTTTAAAACATTTAGATTATACATCAAATAATTTATCAATTTTAATAGTATGACGTCTTATTTATATCGTATAAGTTAAAGGAAAACATTTCATTCACTATATTGTATGAAAAGTCAAAAAGTACTTCATTCACAAAATGTCTAAAAATTACTATTAAACCATTTTTAAAAATATAAATCATATGTAAAAATTAATTTCAAAAATACCAGTTGACTATTTAAAACATTGTAGAGAACACTTTTAGAGAACATGGATATAAATGATTACATTCTTCATATGAGAGAGAAATAATATTGATTTTACATTAAAACATTATTTCAATATTTTGAGTACCAATAGCGAGGAAAACGAAAGGAAACATGTGTTATTAATAATTAAATTGATGATAATAAAAATGAAATTTATTATTTAGATAAGGATTATATAATTTTAACTAATAAAAATTCAACCTTAAACAACCAAGATTATAGGGTGTTCAAAACAAAAATCCCTTACCTGAAGTCTCATATTTAATTATAAATATTCAATATTATTGTATAAAAAATATATATTTATTATAAATATATCATAGAACCATAAATAATTATAGCATACCATTTATTATTTAATATTAAATCTTATCACCAATTTTGTAGGAATTGGTTATTTAAATAACTGTTTTAGGTGATAAATAATTTATTCTCCATTAATGTTTTGGTTTGAATGTATATTTCACTCTACATTGATCATGGTTAGATAATTTATCAAATTAAAGTATTTTTATTAATATAAAATAAATTCCTTATATACATCTTCATTAATGAAAGTTATTATTGAAGAACATATCCCAATTTTCATGGATATGGTAGAACAAACGTATGCATGAACAATATTTCAATTATAAAAATAGATCATAGTAAAAAAATTATATAATAGTTAAACCTTAAATAATTATTATTATATCATATATATACACTATATTTATTAAATATATCATTTTTACCATCAATAAAATGTGTAGTGGAAAAATGATTCACATTACATCACATAGGTGATTGTCCACATCTAGACAATATCGACATTATTATTTTCCAATGTCTTTAAAGGTGTGAAGGTAGATGTGATATTATAACTATAGGTGAATAATTATTTCATAAATATCATATATAATATTTAAACCCATCATAATTACCATCCATGAGATAAGGTGATGCAAAAGGAAGTGTATCATAATGTTGATATTATTTCCATACATATGCACAAGTAATACAATAATAACCCCTTTGAAAAGAGAGTAAATAAAGGTGATTTTATATTCATATTAACATTTCAATATCATTAAGATACTGAGTATATAATTTGAATAATACTTTAAAATATTTGGAGGAGGAAAAAGATGAATTTAAAAGATAGTGTTCAGTTGAAGAGGTAACCTATCCTTTGAAACAACTCCCTTATATAGCCTCTTAAGGGCCTTAAGATTGAAAATGTAGGAGTAAAAAAATTCTATAATGTGTAAATTTATATTTAGAAGATATTTTTGTAGGTTCTTGTTGATATAGGTTTAAATGTGGTGTGATGAAGAGAAATGAGGGGTTTTATTTTATAATTGAGAGGAGGGGAAGCCTTGCAGTTTGTTAAAAGAGAAATATATACTTACTAATTTTTTTATATAATTGAATCCAAATATCTTTGGATTACAATATAAGGTAGTGTGAGTTTTTAATCCCATCAACGAATAGATTTTCTCAGGCTTATGTTGTGTTTCACCCATATTGTTTTGTTTAACCACATAGTTATCATATTTGTACCATCACCACAATAACATCATTTTAATTCTTAAAGGGTAAAATAATTACATATTATGTAAAAAAAAATTCAATAACATTCTATGGTGTGTAATTATATACCATATATTATTCACTTTTAACTCTATATATAAGTTTATGGTTTGAAAATAATTATTAAAATATTTGTTTCAAAAAATATCATTATTGTCATTTTTTTCACTGTTAATTTATTTTGACATTAATGTACAGAAATAAAATTTAAAATTCGAATATAAAATTATTATATAAAACTAAAATTTTACATTAAACTATGAATGTCCTAGAAAATGTAAACTGTTCAAAATTATATTAATTTTAATAATTTTGAAAAAAATATGTTTTTCTTAATTGAAGAAATATTCCATCATAATTACACATGTATTTAAGGGAATTATGTATTTACTAAAAATATTAATAAATTTCCATCTAGAAATTATTTAATGAAGCTAATGATATATATTAATATTTTCTCATAACTTTCTTTGGTCCATGTGTGGAAAAATAAAGGGTTTTTAAAGTAAAAGAGTGATATTTTTTTATTTTTCAATGATTTAAATTTTTTATATGTTATTGTCCATTGAACGTATCTCTTAAATATTAAATTTATATTTTGATATGATATGTTTTGAATTTTATTCAGAAAATAATATTTATGCAGAAAAATCATGCCCATAACCTATATTATTTACCTAGTTTTACCCAATTTACTTATCAAAAACATTATAAATTTTTCGGGGGTTATTATTATTATTGAAAAAAATAAAATAGCTATATATCCAAATTTTAGACATTTGGATTCAAATTATGGAATACTTTTTTCAAAAATCAATGGTTATAACTGGAATAAAATTCATTTTAAAATAATTTAGAGAATGTAATAAAATAACTTTTAATTAAAAAACAATTTTAAGTGTAAAACTAGATTTATTATTATACCATTACTAGAAAAATATTATATAAGTTATTAAATAGTAACTTGAATATATTATAAATAAATTTCATTTAAAATAATCCACCGAAAATTATTATTATAATTTATTAAATAATAAACATGTTTTTCAAATGAACAATATTTTTTAGAAAAATATATCCTTCATTTTTAACAGGTTATTATTTTCAATGGTAATAAATTTATTTCTAATGATTTAAATTTATAAATATTTCAACGATAAATCATTTTATAATTTATTTCATCTTATTCGTACACACAAATCCAATGACTATGAGAGAACTATCATAATAAATAATTATGTATGGATAGTAAATATTGGATTGATTAAACTCTGTCTCATGCGTATTGAAGCTATCAATGAAATGAAATTCATTTATAGGGAACTATTTCAAAAAATACAGAGGTGTAACATACTTTTTCTCCTTCATTTCATTTCATATCCCACCACAATATATTATATGTGGGTATGTAAATAGTCAACTTTAATCATTTTCCTTGTAGAACATGTTGATATGATAATATTATCAATTGGAAAATATTTTTATAGAATCTTGTGAAGTTAACATAAATTTACTATACAGAGGATATGAGTTAGTATGACTAGGAATACTAGAAACTGTTATATTGGGAAATCCCCAAGTGATTTGTTGATGATAGGTCCACAATCCCCAACATTCTTAATAGTGATTTGTACTCCAGCTACTTGATCACGGAATGGACCCTTCATATTAAGGAATTGGTTTGGTACTCTATTATGAATGATAATGTGTCAGTCAACTATTTGATGGATAAAGTCGGAAACTTCCCCACAAATGGGGTATGGGTTAAATATAAAGGGATTTATAAATATACACTACTGACATAATTTTCATAATGATGAATGAGTCTTCCAACAAGGATTGTAACTCCCTCAGATGGTATGCATACATTGATGATTTGTGTGTAACCCCAATATATATTCTATGAGATCCATCAGTTTTCACCTATCTAATTAGTGACGAAAAAAATGGGCTAGTACTCCCTTGAATGTAGTTGAATCTTTGATGTGGTGTGACTTCATGAATTGGTTTCTAGAATGGGGATGTTTTATTTTTGGATGATAAGTTGTGTGTACTCACTCAACGTATGACCATAACCTTGTATGGTGTGGGTTCCCATCTACGGTGTAACTCCCCAATCTTCCACAATATGCTTCTCTTTTAATAATACACTAGCATCTGTTGAACCCAACTTTGAGTTCTAGCACACCACGAACGATAAAACTAGCCGTTTAAAAAACAGGAATGAATAGTACTACCGAATTTTTTAAATATTATAAAATTTATTTGTCAAAATGGAATTTATTTTCTTAATTCATAATATCAAAATTAGATTAGGGAGAATTTTTGGTAATTTTCTGAAAACATTCAATTTTTTATTGACAGTGAGAAACACTGCGTTTTTGTTTAAAACTGAATTTTACTTATGTAATTATTAATTTTAATTTAAAATTATTTTAAAGTAAAAATAGATACAAAATAACTATATTAGTTCAATTTAATTCAATGAATTCGTTTTATAATAAGATTAGATATATAAATTTTTATAGAACTATTTAACCCCTTTTACCCACCTTCTAGGCACATTTGCTATTTTTTATAAAATTTAATTTTACCAATTCTATGAATTGTATTTAAAAAATATGAGAGACACAGTTGAAATCAATATAAAATATGTAGTTCAATGGGTCAAATTTTTTTTGGTGAATAGTTACTTTTGAATAATAGTCACCACTATTATAAGTAAATTGAGAAATTAACGCTAAAAATTATATTATAATTACCCTAAAACAAGTCATAATTCTATTGGATAAGTGTTTTTCTACCTAAATCAACCTTAGGAATAATATATGATCCGCATTGATCCACGTGTATTAGATTAGGACATTTTTTGTAATTTATTTAATGAAAAGCTAAAAGTGTTAAACTCAATTTTTAATAACTAAAACATTTTAAATATAGGGTTATACATAAGATACATTAAACTATATATATTAATTAGAAATATTAGTATATTTTCTACATAATGGTATTTTATTTATAATATTTAGACATTAAATAAAAATATTTATTTATGACACAATGAGGATGCAATAATTACATTTTTTAAGAATGATTAAAATAATTGATATTTTAAATATCCAAATAAATGTAAATTGAAACATTTAATTTATTAAACTAATTTTATTGGTTAATATTTCATTTTATGATTAATTTAATGAATATTTTTTATGTATTCTAGTTTTTTTGACTTTCAGAAAAACCAAATACAAAATATTGTCAGAATTGACATAAATGAGATAAAAAAATACAATATTACCAAATGATATAATATTAATAAAAATAAATGGATCTTCCAAAGTAATTATATAATGATTTATATGTCATTAATGAACCTCTTTGGGGTTTCTTGGAATTTGATAGTTTGTTTATTAACCATGTAATATAGAAATACAAGAAGATGTTGTAAAAGAAAAACTATTTAAGGAAGAGAAAAATCTAAATGAAATGGTTAATATGGTGAGCTAACTTGTCTAAAACCTATTTTTGAGAATATTTATAACCATACACACCTTATACTTGAAATATTTAAATTTTGAACTATTATAAATTGAAAATTATTTTATAATAAATAAATATTTCAAGCTTTTCCTAAAGTGACCCTCACATCTCTTATAAATGCGTACTTCCCCTTCTCTCAAAATATCACCTCCACATCCATTTGGCTTGGACAAACCCAGATCAAATATCTTCCCAACTACCCTAACTTCAACCTAGATAACTTAATTTATACATAAATCCAACCTATGGATCTTTGTTGATTAAATAAAAATGACGCACCTGAAGAAGAGGGGATAATTTCATCACCTCTTTCAAAGTTCTTTTCTTTTCCACTGCATCATCTTTTGTTGTTTCCAACCAAAATAATAAATCAAGTACCTTCTACATACATTTATGTTATTATAAATATGGTATAATCAAATTCATTATTCAATCCATCCTATGAATGACAATGTTGCCACACGTGCGTACGTACGGCTTACCGTCTCCACATTATGGTGTAGTTTGTTATTCAACACATTATTTTTTGAATGGGAATAATAATGAGTATAATTGATTTTAATAGTAAATATAACTTGTTAATGATAATATATATGCAATATAACATCCAATTACATATGATTTCACCATCAATAGAATGATATTTTCACTCAAGAGAATGTACGGATTACCGTCTCCATGAATGCGATGAGGTTCATTCCCCATCGTATCTATTCAAGAATAAATTTATTTTAAGATTTAAAATAATTTTTATGAAATTTATTACATTATGGATATGAATAAAATAAATTTTATCTATAATAAACATGACTTACATAACAAAACATATAAAGGAAAACAAATTATTTTACACCCAAAACAATGATACTGCTGAAATATTATTAACAAAGCAATATTAGAAGATCATACATGATATCATATTTATGTATTTTGTTATTATAACATTTAATAAAAACGATTTAACTATTATATAAGAGGTTAATGTACCCTCAACTATGGAAAAGTTTAAGGCAAGGGTTAATTTTACACTCCCTTTATTATCCGAGGTTGTTTATACGAAAGTATCTACTGGGACTTCTTTATCATCCACATCCGTGTTTCTTAAAAATGTATTACGAGACATTTTTACTAATTAATATATTATAGTTTAAAGTCATTTATACAATTTTTTTACTATTTATAATTTTTTTGAAAGGAATCTTTCTATCGTTTTCCAGACATGTAACTTTATGACCTTTTCGACAAAGTAAGGTAAAAATGTTTTTTTATCATATACGGCGAGTGTGCCTATTTTCCGTCATTATAACACCTTCGAAGCATCCCATAAAATATTATTAGATTATTTTAAAAATAAATGGTTTCTTTTATTACTATGTTACTTTTATATGATTTCAAAATTGAAAGAGATATTTCTCCCATATATTTTTGATTTCATCAATGTCAACATCCTTTGATGGATTTTACACTAGTTTGATGTTTATTTATTACGGTAAAATTTTCTGTATTGTATTTATGGTTTTGTGATATGTTTGCCTATGGATGTTTTATTTTTATACTATTCATGGTTTACTATTAAATTATTAAAATTTCATATGTTATTTTTAATACGAATGTTTCTGTTATGTTTCAACATTTTCATATGAGGAATACATTGGACTTAGTATGTAACGGGTGGAACCCACTATAAATCCAAGATGCATTGGTTTGTCTAATGAGATAAACTAGTGTCTTTTCACAAGGATTTGAAAAAATATTATTTGTAATCTTTGCATGAGGCCTTGATTATGTGGTTATGTTGTCCGACATTTTGGATTCTATCATTATTAATTTAGCTATTGTTATTACATGTGATTATTTGACTTTTAGAATATCTAGGTGAATAAGTAAATGGAATTATTTGATATATATTTTCAATATTATGATGATTTTTAGGTTTAAAAGGATTGTGTTTTAGTATTATACATTTCTTTAAATGTTTATTCTTATTTATGATCATTTCCACTATATTTTGATCCTTACTGAGCATTAGAGATCCCCCCTTTCTTATGTCTTCTTTATCCCAGGATGTGAAGAAGTATATTAATATTAAACTACGATGATAGGCCAAATGTTATGAGTGTGTTCAAAGGGTAAACAATGTTTATGTTTTTTATTTCATGATGCAATTTAAAACTTATGTATATATATAGTATTTCCAATGATAATAATCTAATTAATCTTTTATGAATTGATATCTTGTGATCATGCCAATGTTATGTAATAAGGAACTGACTCTAGATAACTGGGGTCGGGGAATTACAGTAGGAATCAGAGTATGTTTAGTTCAATCATTGGAAACAGGATCTAGAAAACCTCTAATTAGAGAACATTACCCTAAGTTAGAAATTGAGTATTAGTATAGTAAAACATCCTATAATTTTGGTAATGTAAAGATTTTGTGAATTTTAGATTCAATACATCCCATAATTGATATGATCATGTAGAGGTGGCTATGTTATAGATGTATCTAGGTGTAAAACATGAAAACACAACATTGAGATAGATTCGAACGGGAACTGGTGCATGATAATGGGCCTTGTTGAGCTCTTGGTTACAACACTCCTAAGAGATATTCATAGGATTATTCCAAATTTAATTACAAGACTTTATTAAGTATTTATGTGTAAATAATTCCTCAATGAAAACTTCTTTAGCGATTATTTATTATATGTATAAACTTTTCAATTTATGTTATATATTTTACTAGTTCGGAATTATGTATTGCGATACATAAACTAATCTGGTGTATTACATTGTTTATAAATGGAACCTAGTGGAATTAATGAAAACTCAATCAATGAACACAATCTATGTAGGGATTTCACTCTCAATCAATATAATTATAGTGGATCTGGTGATGCAACTGGTGCTGAACAACTTATAACCATACTGGTACAACTCACATAGGTTATGAATAATAACTATACCCGTATAGAGAAACCTCATCCACAACATGAAGGATCAATATTATACCTCTTAATAAGAAAATAAACACAAAAATTCAATATTAATACAAAAAACATTTGTTGTTGAGGAATGGATAAGTTCCATAAAGATAATATTACATGCTTTGGGCAGTAGAGAAATCCAAAAAGTTATCATGGAAGTTTATGGATTTACAAGACATGAAGATCAATGGTGGTTATTAGTTAAAAACAAATATGGGGATGAAGAAGTATCAAATGTGGAATGGATGTAGTTTAAAGATATTTTCATAGAAATATACCTTTCTCATGACCATCGAGCGGATATAGAAAGACAATTTTTGAGTCTATGGAAAAAGGAGGATGATAATGTTTCAAAGTATGAGGATAACTGTATAAGGATATCAAGGCATGTGGGAGATTATATTCATAATCCTAAGAGTATGATTGATCTATTCTTTGATGGGTTAAAACCATTTTACAATCGAGAATTAGTCTCAAAATCCTTCTCATCGTATGAAGATATTGTCTCATGTACTGTCAAGATAGAAAATAAATTCTTTATGTCTTATTACATTAAATAATAGCAATATAAGAAGAGATCTTTTGAAGACTCTTGAAAAGGAGACAAGGGGATGAAGGTAAATATTTAATTTCCATCCTGCAGTAAATGTGGGAAGAAACTCCCCAGTGCATGCCTCAAGGGAATTGGTGTCTATTACAATTGTGGAGAAAAATGCCACCATGCATGTGATTAAAAGGGGAATAAAGGGGCTATAAATTTTGAATGCCTCATTTGTAAATAAATGCGGAATTATGAAAATGGATGTCTTATGTTTTAAGGAAACTTGCCTATGATATGGACAAGGTATCAAGGATATGCTTATGTGATCAAAACTATAGAGGTTGATGTTCTGAATGACTTGGCAGCAGGTACATTAATCATTTAATCAAATTTAACAAATCCTTTATTTGATTGTGGATCATCACATTATTTCATATCTTCACTATTTTCCAATTAAATTAGATATTTCTAATTTTATTAAACAGGGAAGTTTTCTGTCAAAAATCTTAAGTGAAATATCATGGGAAAAATGGTTTGTGAATCAGTTACTAATATGGATTATAAATAGGCTTAATCTGTTGATTTCATTATCTTAACCATGATTAAATTTGATATAATCCTCAGAATGAAATGGCTTCAGAACCATGATGTGAAAAAATAATTATGAAGAAGGATGATACAATTTTTTATAATGATAAGTAAGACCTTATATTTAGAGTAGAAACATCCCCATCTAATTCTAATCTAGATCCACACCTAGTATCTCTACTAAATTAAATTATTGGGGAGTTAGAGAGTGAAATAACTATATGTGAGGAAAGTAATGTTCAAATATAGAACATACTTATTGTGAAAGAATATTTTGATGTGTTTCTATAGGATTTAATAGGACATCCTCCAAAATGAGAAATTGAGTTTTCTATTGATTTAATTTCTACATCAAGGACAATATATAAGATCCCTTACTAAAATGGACACTATGTAATTATTGTTACTAAAGAAACAACTAAGGGAATTGATTAATAAAGAATTTATTCTCCCTATTGTTTCTCCAGGGGGAGCCCTGTTATTTGTTTATGATGATAGATGGATCTATGAGGTTGTGAATTGACTATAAAAGGATAAATGATATAACCATAAAGAACAAGTATCCCAAACCACACATTAATGATTTATTCAATAAACTTCATGGAGCTTAGTATTTTTGAATGATTGAAATTTTATGGGGATATCATCAAACGTTTGTGAAGATGGAAGACATTATGAACACACTATATCAAACTAGGTATAGGCATTACGAGTTTAAAATAATGCCTTTTGAACATACTAATGCTCCCTCTATCTTGATAGATCTAATAAATACCATTTTCAAGGAATATCATGATGATTTTTTAGTGTATTTTTTGATGATATCTTGGTATACTCCAAAATATACAAAGATCATTTAAATCACATTCACACCATTCTAAGGACTCATAGAATAAATGAATTATATGGAATGTTTATCAATTTTTATTTTTGGCTTCTAGAGATATCATTTCATGGCCATATTATATTTTAGTATGGAATCTCTGTTGATCCTTATAAGACAAGAGCAATACCAGAATGGCTAGCATCGATGAGTATAATTGAGGTATGCAATATAATTGGTTTAATAGGTTATTAATGGAATTTCATGTAGAATTTTCCCTGATTGGAAGACCAATTAACCAAGATCACACGTAAGGGGGTTAAATTTATTTGGAAAAAAGAGTGTGAATAATGTTTTGAATAACTGATGAGATAATTAGTCAATGCTCTGGTTTTGACTCTACCATTAGGGAATGATTTGTTTTTTATTTATAGTGATGCTTCATTGAAAGGACATGGACGTTTCCTTATGAAAAATAATAGAGATATTTCCTATGAATAATGGAAGCAAAAAATTCATGAAAAAAACTATTCTACTCATGATCTTGAGGTTGAGGCTGTAATCTTAGCTCTGAAAATATGGATACAATATCTATATGGTAAAAAATGTGATATATATACCGAGAAAAAGAGTTTGAAGTATATTTTCTCACAGAAGGAACTATACATGGGTCAAAGAAGATGGATTAAACTATACAATGATAATGATTTCACTATGCACTACCTCCTCAAGAAGAAGAATAAGGTGGAAGATGCATTGTGAAGAACAGATCATGATGTTTTGAACACGATGAGAGTTGAAAGGGAACATATGTTCATGGATCTAGTAAATGTGGATACAAGAATAATCATGGAAGATGAAATATCAAAACTTTCACAAATGGTTCGCAAAACATCTTACTAGAAAGAAAAAAATGTTCCCAGACTGATGATGATGAGTTTCAAAAGAAAATTTAAGATGTGAATGATGTTAGTTTAATTGAAATAGTAAATAAAGATGGAATTTTAAAATTTGTGATGAGAAATTGTGTTCCTGACATTCCTTATCTAAAAAGTGTATTGTTCAATGATGCTCATAGATCCAATTTCACTATACCCCTGAGAAGCACAATGACGTATAGAGATATGAAGGAAAATATTTGGTGGGACAACATTAAGATGGAGATTCATGATTATGAGTCATGATGAATGGTTTTTAAATAGGTGAAGGCTAGGAGACAACATCCTAGAGGAGTCCAGAAACCACATTCCATACCTGAGTATAAATGGGATGATATTATGATGGACATGGCCAGGGGGATACCAAATACACCAAGAAGGAATGATGAGATATGGGTCATTGTCGATAGTCTTACCATGTCAGCACATTTTCGTGATATAAGAGAATATTTGCCTCTTGAACATCTAAAGAAGACTATATATTAATGAAGTTGTAAGACTTCATGCATCACCCCTATTTTTTCTGGCCACGATCCCCATTTCACATCAAGATTCTGGAAAATTATTTCAAAAGCACTAGACACTGAACTTTTTTTAAGCACTCTTTACCACCCTCAAACTGATGGATAATCAAAATAGACAATTGAAACCTTAGAAGACATGTTTAGATGTTTCTCACTTTAATTTATTGGTTTTTGGGTTCAATATTTACCTATGGTAGAATTTTCGTATAAAAATATATTCTATTCTAGTATTAAAATGGAATCATATGAACTGTTATATGGAAAGAGATGTCACACACCAACTTGTTAGGATTATTTTTGTGAATGAAAACTCGTTCGTCAAAAAATGTTGAGGAATCAATGGAAAATGTGAAGATTATCCAAACCCACATCAAAGTATCTCAATGTAGGAAAAAGTGCTATGCTGATAACCGAAGGATGGATTTGTAATTTAAAATAGGAGATCATGTATTAATGAAGTTATCTCCATGAAATGGTTTTATACGATTTGGTAAGAAGGTTAAATTAACTCCCAAGTTCATCAGACCATTTGAAATTCTAGAATGAATTGGGGTTGTAGCTTGTCGTTTGGCAATGCCTCCAAGTCTCTCCAATGTTCATGATGTGTTCCACGTGTCACCGACCTAATGCATGTACTCACCTATGATGAAAGAGAACTAGTACCTAATCTGTCTTATTTCGAAGAGCCTCTCATGATTCATGATACCATAGAAGAAGTGTTGTGAAACTGGATGACTCGTCTGGTAAGAGTTCTATGGAGAAACTATAAGATGGAAGAGGAAATGTGGGAATCTTAGGACCATCTGATGTAGAACCACCCAAATCTTTTTATGAATTAATATTCTTGAAATTTTTAGGATGAAATTATTTGAAGGAGGGAATAACATAACACCACAATCATCCACTATACATTTCTATTTGAATAATACAATTGCATTCACTGTACGAATCTTAAAGATCTAGCACACCACAACCAATCAAACAAGCTGTTTAAAAAACAGTTATGAATAGTAATACAAAATTTTTGAATGTTTCTAAATTTTATATTTCAAAATTGGTTTCAT
Organism: Viscum album; assembly: GCA_963277665.1. Classification (NCBI taxonomy): domain Eukaryota; kingdom Viridiplantae; phylum Streptophyta; class Magnoliopsida; order Santalales; family Viscaceae; genus Viscum; species Viscum album. The sequence continues at coordinate 882,898,766 of OY728132.1, forward strand.
TTTTTGAATCATAATATCAAAATCAGTTTAGGGGGAATTTTTTGTATTTTTCTGAAAATATTCAATTTTTGATGAATATTGAAAAAATTGCATTATTGTTTAAAACCAACTATTATTTAAGTAATTATATATATATATAAATATATTTTGATGTCATAATAGATACATAATACTTATATTAGTTCAATTTAATTCATTGGAGTCATTTTATTATAATATTAGATATATATTTTCATATTGAACTATTTAACGCCATTTAGTGACCTTCTAAGCGTATTTCAAAATTTGCATAAAACATAATTGTACCGCTTCTGCTAATTGAATTTCAACAATATGAGAGACATAGTTGACATCAGTATGTAAAATGTGGTCCAATAGGATGTAAGTAATTTTTTTTGAAAAATATCCTTTTAATTTCATTTACCAGATTTAAAAGTTAATAGGGCAATTAAAGGTAAAATTTATAATATAATTACCCTAACACATGTCCTAATTCAATTGGATAAATTTTTTTCTTCCAAAATCAACCGTTGGAATAAAATATGATTCTCTTTGATCAACATGGATTAGATTAGAAGATTTATTAATATTTTATTTAATGTATAGTTAAAATCCTTAAATTAAAATATAACTATAGAAACCATTTTTAATATATGGTCATCGATAAGATAAATTCAACTATAAATATTAGTTATAAATATACAATGGTTTCCTAAATCATGGTATTTTATTTATAATATTTAGACATTATATTATTAAATTTATTTATGACACAATGATGATGCATTAATTATCTTATTAAGGAAATAATAAAATAATTGATATTATAAATATCCTTTTAAATTTAAATTTAGTCTTTCGATGAATTCAAATTATTTTTTAGGTTATTATGAAATGTTTTAATTGATTAAATGTATTTTTTGTGAAGTAATATTTTTTTTTTCAGTTTCCAAAAAACAAAATACAAACTAGTTTCAATATTGACATAAATGAATTTTTAAAACAAATACTATATTAATAAATTATATAATATTCATAAAAATCTACGGATCTTCCAGAACAGTTTTATAATGATATATATGACATTAATGAACCACTTGGGGTTCCAATGTTAATTTATTGTATGTATATTAACCAAGTAATATAAAAATACAAGAAGACATTGTAATAGATAAACTAGTTTACTAAGAGATAAATCTAAAAGATAAGGTTAATATGGTGGCCTAAACATGTCTAAAACCTATTTTATGAGAGAATTTAGACCCATCCCCACTTTATCATCGAAATAAATTCATTTTAAGACATTATAAACAGAATTTTTTTTATAATAAAATAATATTTCATTCTTTTCTTAAAATGACCCTCACCTCTCTTATAAAATGGTACTTCCCATTCTCTCAAAATCACACCTCTATATCAATTTTTGATTCTCCCAAACCTACTATAATATCTTCCCAACAACCCTCAATTAATCATCGAGGACTTACATTGATCAGAAATCTAACATAATGATCCATTTTGATCAAATCAAAATAAATAACCTGAAAAGGAGGTAACAATTTTATCACCTCTTTCGAAGTTCATTTATTCGTCCGCTTTCTTTTTATTTGTTGTTTCCATAACACAATAATAACTCTAGTACATTATACATTTTTTTATCTTATTAAAAATATTTTAAAATCATATTCATTATTTTATCGATCCTATGAATGAAAGAGTTATCATACGTGCATATGTACATCTTACCGTCTCCATGTCGTGGTGTAGTTTGTTATTCAACACTTCATTATTTGTATGGGAATAATACTGAGTATAATTCTTGTAAATAGTAAATATAACATGTTAATGATTATTTTTATTTAATATACCACCCAATTACAAATGATTTCACCATTAATTGAATTATATTTTCACTCGTGCGTACATATGGATTACCATCTCCACGAACACGATGAGATTCATTCCCCATTGTAACCATTCAAGAATATTTTTGGGTTTATGAGTTAAAATAATGTTTTATAAATTAATATAAATCTATATATGAATCAAATACATCATATCCTTAACAATAATGACTTACGTAACATAATATATAATGGAAAACCAATTAGTTAACACCCATTACAATGATACTACTAAAATATTTGTAACAAAGATGTATTAGAAAATAATATAGGATATAATATTAATGAACGTCATTATTTTAAAAGTTAATAACAACAATTTAACTATTATACAAGAGGTAAAATTACCCTCATCTATGGAAAATTACAAGGTATGGGTTAATTTTACAATCTCTTTATTATTCGAGTTTGTTTTTACGAAAGTATCTACAAGGAATTATTTATCTTTCACATCTGTGTTTCATAAAAATGTATTTGAAAAAAAAATTCTATTTAATATAATATGGTTTAAATTAATTTATACCATTTTGTTACATGTTATAGATGTTTTCTGAAGGAATATTTCCATAATTTACCAAACAAGGTTCTTTCTGACCTTTTCGATAAAATTATGTAATAATTTTCTTTACTTATACGGTGGGTGAGGTATTTTCCGCCGTTATAACTCCTTCAAAACTATCCTTATAAGCTTATACAAATATTTTCAAAATAAATTTAATCATTTATAATACTGTTACTTTTAAATTATTTAAAAATAGAATGACATATTTCTCTCAAATAGTTTTGATTTCATCTATGCGAGCATCTTACGGTGGATTTTACACTTGTTTGAAGTTGATTTAGTATGATACAATCAATAATATTGTATTGAAGATTTTTTATATGTTTGATAGTGGAAGTTTAATTTTTATAACATTCATGGTTAATGATTAATGTATTAATATTTTTTATGGAATTTTAATATGAATGTTTATTTTATGTTTCAATCTTTTCATATGAGTAATGCATTAGACTTAGTAAGTGATGGGTGGAGCCCGCTATAGCTTTTTGATGCATCAGTAAATATCATGGGACTAACTAGTTTATTTTTAAAAGGCCTTGAAAAAATATTATTTGTAGTCCTGGCACAAGTCCTTGGAAATGTGGTTATGATGTTTGTCATTATACTTTCCATCATTATGAAAATAACTATTTATATTACATGTGATTATTCAACTTGTAAAATATCCATGTGAATTAGTAAATGGAATTATTTGATTAATATTCTCCATAAAATGTTGTAGTTTATGTTTAAAAATCATAGGTTTTAGTCTTATAAATTTCATTAAATATTTATGCTTATTTATAATAGTTTATGCTTTATTGTTATCCTTACTGAGAATCTGAGATAACCCCTTTATTATGTTTTCTTTTTCCTATGATGTGAAAAATAATATTAAGATTAAATTGTAGGGATAGTCCAATGGTTATGAGTGTGTGCAAAGGGGGCATAATGTTTATTTTTTATTTCAGGATGTAATGTAAAACATCTGTATGTATATAGTACATCCAAGGCTACTAAACTAATCTGTCTTTTGAGACATGATCTCTTGTGATAATTCCAATGTTATGTAATAATGGACAGACTATGGGTAACTGGAATCGGGGAGTTACATATTGTATTGGTTGGTAGTATTAAAATGGTGAATATTTAATATGCGATACGACTTAATAGGCCATGGTGGGTCAGATCATGCCAGTGTTGTATCAAATACTGGTTGAATTATTATAAATTGCATATAGAGTTATTAGTATAATACGAAATGATATTTTTTAATTTATGGAAATTATGTTAAATAACATTCCATTTTTTTGGTAAACCATTAAACACAGTGATTGGGTGTTGGGTAATATACCTATTTATAATGACCTTGATAATCTATTAAATAAAAAATGAATCTAAGGCATTTATTATATGATATATTTATAATGGTAATTGAATTATACTATGGTTAGTTGTGATCACACATGTCCTTTATGTTCCAACTCATATAGTTTTACAAAAATCCATGGGGATTTACTATATTGAATAATTTATTTCAACCCTAGGTTTCTAGATTTTATTAAGAGGCATGGTCCAGATAATATTTTTCAAGTAGTTTTTCATATTTTATCTGAATATTATAGAAATATGGTGTTGATTTATTAAAGTAAATTAAATATATACACTAACAATGAATAGTTGTAGATTTTATAACATTCATCATTATTGTAGATATTCACTTACATATATTGGAAGTCTCCATTATTGAAACAACAATAAACTGATTTTATTATGTGTGTTCAAATGCAACTAGCCTCTAAAAATGTAAGTAAAAACTAATCCTCAATATATCATGTATTAGTTAGAGTGTAAAACCAATGTATTCCATCTATTAGAAGAACCAAATTATTAGATAAATATCCATATATTGAGATCCATATACTATGGGGAATGTTTTTAATGAGGGTTGTATTTCTAAAACTCATGGGGGGTACTACTCTACCATGGTTTCTGTTTCAACCCATTTTCAATAATTTCATCAATACAATTATATTTTATAAAATTTGGGTTAAATGTAAATTTCACTCTTAGAATGATGGAGAAAATGTTTCTATGTATAAATTAAGGAATGGGAACTTCAGAGGTATTCCAATAATAGATTTATGATGGTTGTTTTTGATCTGGGGTATTTGAGAGGAGTCATTATAGAGATAATATGAATCCGGAATGTTCTCTAATACAACTCCCCATGAAACAAATTCTCTAGGTAATTGTTGATAGATTTATAATTCCTATTTTTCAATCATCATGTTTTTAGGATTGTAATGAAATTTCTCTAGAAGAAAAATAGAGTGGTGTTATAAAAAAAATCTGAATAGGAGTAGAATTTAAATTAGTGAATATAAAAGTAATATGAGATGTGACCCATAAAATTTAAATGTATAGGTATAAAATCATTGGTGTTGGAGGATTTTTTGATGGTTGATCCATTATTCAACTCCTATTATTCAATATTTTGTTAATCCTTGAAAAGTTTTGAGTATTGATAGTAAGTACATTGGGCTTATTTTTAAAATAAATCAATATAGCCACGTGACATCCATTGTAGTTTGAGTTATGTCTTATGTCCACTATACACGTAACTTCATATATTTTGATTTTAATAGGAGTTATCATTGTTTCACAATTAGTTTGGGTTTATATTTTCTAGTGGACCTATGAAAAAACATTATTAATGAAATACTTTCTGATCATGATGGAAATCATTCCCTCTCCCACATTCTTGTAATATAAGTATATCCGTGATAAGAAATATGTATTTCAAGGGATTTCATTTAGGAAGAGTTGAGACCAATGGTATCATCTTTGATATATATTTATTCCCCTTAATTGATAGCTATCCATGTTGTATATAGTATGATACTAGAACCCAAACTGTGAATGGATGTTTAGATATGTCTATAAGGACACATATGTTATCCCTTGATATGATATCTATACTTGAATCAAAATGTTTTTTATAGATGTCATTTTGTAGGGTGATATGAGGGATTCCATGGTTGTTTTCTTGAACAATAGTAATGATTCTTTTATTATGTTGATTTGTGGTGGAAAATATTGATTTCAGGATTCGTGGATTCTTTTATTGTTGGGATATTAATGATGTCCATGGCATATTGATATCCACTATATATTATGTCTCTATGGTTGTTGATGGGATCAATGTTTCACAATAGGGAAATTATAGATTAAACACTTAGTACGTAATTTTATATTCATCCAATTGAGTATTTTATCAATCATCAAGTAATAATGTAGACAAATCTACGTGGGAAAATGAATAATTCCCTCACCCTTAAATAGTGGTGGTGTCCCTACAACCTTCCATAACATAGTAATGTCCCATTTACATTTTATCAATTAAGTTGTCTCATGTGAAAAGATGTTCTCATATAATATTCCCAAATGTTTTTCTTAAATGTGGGGAACATATTTTTCACCTACCAATATAAATTTCAGTTTCCCCTCAATGTTCATATCAAATACTCTGATAATCGTTTTATTTGAGTATCTCCCTATGGTAGAGAGGTCCTTTCTTGGTTTTAGTAGTATATTTGTTTATGTTTTCTCATCATATTATCATTCATTTTAGTGTTGTTATTTTATTTCCTCATGTTTGAGTAGGTATTATTCTAGGTTCAAGAGATGATAGAGCATGTTCAAATGGAATTCACAAGTAAAATATAGAGGCATTATAGAAGAAATGATATTTCTATTGATTATAGGATTTATGAGAAGGTTTAAATTGTTTCTCAATGTGGTCATTAGTAGTTTTCGTTGTATAGATATAATAAAAAACGTGATTTTTCTATAGTGTACACAGTCTTTTTTGTAATATGTGGTATATATGTTATGTCACCAATGTTTTTTAATGAAATAATTTTACAATAAATGTAATTTTTTCCTAATTAGATAAATATTGGTGTATACCCCATATCCACATGTGATAATTAAAATATGATGTAAACCATGATTAACATTCCATCCTATAGTTCATCGAGTGTTAGTGTAAATTCTTAATTATTTAGAATACTGAAGTATTTTGGTGTAATGTATTTTACCCATGTGTCAGTCATACAGAACTATATTTCATGGTAGGGAGTGTAACACTACCACAAAAGGATTCCTTTGTTGTGAACATTGTTTGGGATTATTTTAGTTGGTCATTGTTTTATATCATTCTATTTAGATTGATTACCATAGGGTGATAATTTTTTGGTTGTTCCATCTTGGAAAGACTCGCATTATGTGAGGTTATTCTATTATTGAGATAATTTATTAATATATTTTGGTCCAATAACTCTTGTACATAATTGGTAAATCAAAGGTAGAGGTTAGGATGGATTTGAAGAAATGTGAATGTTTTATTATAACATAATTGTTCACCTAGTATTCTAACATATACCAAGTCATGAAAGAGAAGTTCATTTCAGGGTTTATTATATTTCCTCACAAGGTTTTTTAATAGACCATATTTAATATTTCAATTTGTTTCCTTTTTAGTATGATAATTTATAATGGTGGAGAGGATTTAGTGCCCAATCATTTTGATGTTATAACACAAATAGTGATTTATATGAAATATACAGGTTAGTTATAAAGTAATTTTCATTTTATTAGTTTTTTGTATTTTTAGATGTGTTATAATAAATTTAATATATTATATTTAGTTCAATAACAAATATTTTTAAAGAATATAATTTTCTCATAACTAGATAAATATATAACAAAACAATAGTTTTGGTAATATTTGGAATAGAGGGTTCACCCCAGCACTAATGTAACCATAGTTTCTATTACATTTCCTATTCTGTGAAAACGAGAACATATTAAATAATAAATTAATTAATTATATCCTTTTATTTCCTAAATTTCCACATATATTCATCATTAATCACTCTAATTATTTTTTATCACTATAAACCCTAAATAATATATATGAATATAATGAGGGTAATAAGAGATACATATATTGATAAACCATTCTATTAGGATATCAAAAATAGACCATTGTGTTAACTTGATCATTAAGAAATACTGAACCAAAATATTGTAAATATTTTATATTTCAAATGTATCATTCATTTAATCAGGAATTGTATATCTAAATTTATATTATATATTTTTTACCAGTATATTTATCCCTACAAAATTTCACTCTATTATTTACATGAATATTCGTTTTCTTTCATTTTATTTATTAATTTATTTATTTACTTTTGAACAATAGTTATGGGAATCTCATTGTAACAAAAAAAGCTTTCTTCCACAATATATCCCCACTTTAGATTCAATTTTTTTCAGTTACCTTCTCCCTATTGATCTATTTGACCATGAAATCCCAATATTTCTTATTGATAATATCTAGTTGCATGTGGTGTTATTTTTATGTATAAAAGTGGTAAAGGGGAGAAGGGATAAATTTTTTGGGTGATGAATGGTTTAAATGGTCTATTTGTATGAGTTTTAGAATTCACAAAAAGGTTATGTTAGGATGATGTAGAATGAAGGTGTATTTTTACCTAACCGTAAATTGGATTTTTTAGCACACATGTTATGTCATTGAATATGAATCATTGTTAAAAAAAATTCATGGTGGTAACTTAGATAATGTTGATTATATGAAGATAATTCTTGATTATTCATAGTGTTTTATGATTATGGTGATAACTATTGTGGTTGGAAATTATTTTATGAGTTCTTGATGCAAGGATAATTTTTCAAGTGTCCCTTTTTTAAAATTTATAGTCCATGTCAATTCATTATCCCCTTTGGGTTATACCGATGTGGAAAGTACATACAATTTTATGATTTAATTATATACTTATATATATAGTTTATATTTTATATATTTACTAGTTTTATTACATGATATTTTTTATATTAGATATATATATCATTTACATGTTTTATTGATATGAATTATTATTTATCCATGGTTCTAGTCGTTATCCCTGAGCCAATATGATTCATGATTCCTGTCGGACAATCGATATACCACAAACCTGTGTAGGGCCCCAATGGGATAGTCCTCTCATTTCTCATTTTCATTTGAGTTGAACTAAAATTATTATAGAAAAACTAAATTATCATAGTAAAAATATGTTATATTTGATAGAAAAAACCAAGAAGTACTTAGTAAATAATTTACGTGATGGAAAGTAAATGGTATATACTACTAAATTTCTAATTGGAATTTGAAATTGTATGAAAAATATCATGGTTATATTTACTCATATATTTAATGTTATGAATACTAATTTAAAAAATTTTAAAATCTAAAATTGAAAAAAGATGGAATATGGCATTGATGTGTCCTTCATATGAAAATGAACACCATCTGATAGTGGATCACTTAATATATAAATTCTTAAAAATTGATGTAATATTTTTTCTTGTTCCAATACAAGAAAATGAAAAATGTCCATATTTTATTTATAATTTCAATTAAATTAATGGATGAACATGATAATGAACACCAATCCAATGGACAAACTAAAATATATGGAATAGATGGAATTATATTATATATTTATTAATAAATATTTTTCCCACACTCTCCATATCAAAATTGAGAGATAAGTATTAGGAAATATCCTTAAAAAATAAAATAATAATTAGTTTTATACATTAATAAACATTTTTAAACCTTTAGGATTTTTCTAGGATTAGTGTTTTAGAGAAATCGAGACATAAAACATATATAACATCCCATTATCGTATATTAGGATACTACTAATATATTATCCCCTATTTCCAGAATGTAAATCATAAAAAATAAAAAATTATTTCAAAAATCACCATAATAGTTAAATTACCTTCCTTTTATATCTTACACATCCTTATCACCTTTGAAAAACAATTAAGAACATGTGATGATAGAAAAAATCTCAGACTAGGATATAAGGAAAGAAATTGTTTGTTAAGTGATAACATGAAAACCAATAAAACCCATTTCATAAAAACTATTTAATATGCATGGAAATATAATATAGTTTCCATAAAAATATTTACCATATCACTCTTACAATCACTCTTAAACATGGAATAAAGATTTTTTCAAATTCCATCTCTTGGGTACCTAATGAATTAAAGACCTATAATATGGCTCAATGGTCATAGCTTGATCTATACTGGGTTAAACCCAACATATCATGATATATAATGGGTTAAAACTAACATAATGACGTATAAGGAACATATAATAGTAATAATGTTTCATGAAATCTTGAGAATCTTGTCATGAAAAATATATATACAAACAATGTTTCTGAAATTTAGTAATGGGTATTTTGAATGGATTTCAAAATGAAAGTCTGTTACAAATATAATTGGAGTGGGATATATTTGGAATGAATGAAATATGTGTATAATCTATAAATACCCATAATAAAACATAATATAAAAAAATCATGACACAAATAACCTTAATACTGCATAATTAATAATGTAAACGGTTAACCCAATGAATGGAAATAGGGATAAGAATTCCCTTACCTTGGGATCATCTTACTTCAAACAAGATTAAACCTCATGTATAATGGTTAATGTAGTGTTAATAATATCTTAATAAAACGTATTCATGTGAATAACATCTTATAAGATAATTTTATAACATCCTTTTACCCTTTAATTATAAATATTTTGTTCCTCAAATTATTTCGCGTGCATTCTTTACAAGATTTCCATGGTATTTTTGTATATGATTTTCATTTCGTATGGAAAGGAAATTCTAGAAGCGGAATGAAATGGTATTATTATGTTTCCGGAATATAAAATTATTCCATAACTCATTTTTATTATATGGCATGAGAATGAATCATTCTATAAATCATTATTATTATCTTTTCTGGACATTTATACTGTTATTTGATAATCACGAACAAGTGTGATTATGTAACATAATATTATATATATGTTAACTAAAAAACATGAAAGAGTATATATCTTAAATTTTAAACTCTATTTCAACCATTAAAATGCTTTTATAAACCATTTTTGAATGATGTAATAGAAATTATAAACACATCGTCAAAGATTTTGGTAAATTGGAACATCACGGTTGATGTTTTTTTAGAATAAGAGAAAGAGGAGAGGAATAATGATGATGAAAAATTCTATAAAAGTAATAAAAATATATCATATATATCATTCTAGAGATATCGTGTCTCTTTGATAAGGTTAGGTGAATAGAGTATAAGAAAATTAAATAAAATAAAAAGAAAACAGGAGAAAATGAAAGAGGATTCTTACCTCTTGATCTATTCTCCTTGAGATAGTTCTTAAGTCCTTTTGTTTTATCCCTTTCGTGAGATATGTAGGTCTTAGATGTGGGGAAGATCCTTGGAAGGGATATTGGGAATAAATTAGGCAATTATCAAGGCTTGAAATGTGTGACAGGAATAGTGTAATAAGGGTAGTATTTGTAGTGGAGGAGTGGAGGGGTTTTATATTAGTTTAGTAATTAGTTTAATATTTTTCCTCAATACTATGAATAATATTTATTACTATGACGCTAAAAATAAATAAGTGATTTTCATTTTGAACCTACCGTTCTTATATCATCCTTGCATTGCCTATGATAAAGTAACATAGGTATTTATCAATAATCTAAATATATCGTATTTAATTAATCATAAAAAATTTATGAATTTTAGAAAAATCCCAAAAATTCACACTAACCATTTCATGACATGTATAATTATAAAGTTAACACTATTTCTTGAAAATAATTTTTTATTTTTTATTGATAAAATTTTAAAATAAAATCATAATTATTTTTAAAAATAACAATTTAAAAAATATAACTAATTTTTATCAATTTGATAAATTATTCAAGATTATATTGTCTTATAACCTAAAGAAAATAACATTATAATACGATTTACTATTCATAATGGTAATGTTACTATTCATATTACTATTTATAAGGGATTTTTAATAATTCTCAAAAAAAATAATGTTTGGTTTATTAGACTCATTATAACATACTGAACACAACCATAGATCACCATGTTTAGAAATTCAAATCATATAAGTTGAAAAATTATGTTTAATGGAATTTTATAACTATCTTCATAAAAAATGCTTCATGAATTTTAGTTTATTTTTATGACCTTGTGGTGTTACATTCTCCCCACATTTTAGAAATTTCATCCTAATAATTTTATTTACCCCTTAAACAATTGAGGTTATATTTCATTCATTGCATTTTCATATTCCCACGTTGCTAATTCTACCAGCTATTTTGTACAAAAAAACATTACATATTGTATTAACTAATTATTGAATAAAATCTTGTTATGATCAAGAATGTAAACTCAACTCTCTTCATATGTATGGTTCACTTCCAGCTGAACTAATTCTGTACTCAAAACATGAGATAAATCTGGCACATACATTCTCAACATCAAAACATGAAAGACATTGTGTAACTATAAAAACTCAAAGGTCATGATACTCTCTATGAAACAAGTCCAATATTCTATAGGATTTCATAAGTTCAAATGAACCATGGACTCAACATACCTTACTTACTGAAAAACGTATCACTTTTCAATGGTTAGACTATAAGAAAAACACGATTACCTACCTTGAATGAAAATTATTTTATCCAGTTATCTACATAACATTACATTCTTCTCTGAGTTGTCCTCATGTGTTTCTAGATAATATTAAATTTCTCAACCACTTACTCAACGAATTTCAGTCCCATCAATATTCATTCCCCGACTTCATCCCAAAAAGCCTAATTTTGACACTGCATCTCATAAAATTAATCAAAGTTTACATATGTATGCTAGAATTTAAAAATTTATTATAATAACACTAAAATAATGATAGATGTCGATCTCAAATTCCCTAGTAGTCTATTGACAAGCTCAAAGAATATACTCCCAAGTCTAAATTTTTCGTTCTATCTCACCATAAAATTGAGGATGAAAAGATGTATATAAATTGAATTATATTACAAATGAATTTTGTAAGCACTTACAAAATATATAAGAGAACTTTAGACCAGGGTCAGATACAATGGATAGAAGAACAACATTTAACCTAGAAATATCATTGTGGAGAAGTCAAGAAAGCAGATCTAAAAACATGGTATATCGAATAGGAAGGAAATGATCATATTTTTTAGTCGATCAACAATAACCCATATTGCAATGAAACCACATGAAGACTTTTTTAGTCCCACCATGAAGACCATGAAAAAAAATTTCCTTTTCCACTCTGACACAGGAAAAGGCTAAAGCATCCCCTTCAAAAACTACCTCGCTAGTTTAACCTGTTGACAAGTGAAACATTTTTGGTTAAATCTGCAATATATCTTTTCACTCCATCCAACAGTAATACTCTCAAATATATCTATACATTATTGTGATTCCAGGATGAACATAAAACATAGAACTATGACATTCACATACCATTTCATTTTTTACTAAGAATCCATAGGAGAAAATAATCTCTTCCCAAACATCAAAACAATATATTTTTCAAGGTTAGATTCTGTTAACGTAAAATTTTTAACCAGTTAGACCTATTTATAGAACACCATATCATCTTCTTACAATTTTGTAATTCAGTCTCACAGAGATGACTACACTGATTGTTTAAACAGAATAGAGAAATTTCTTAAACCAACAACTTCCAAGCCAAATTTCCTCAAATAATTAATCATGTGGTCATGTTTTAAATGTACCATGGTTAATGATGCAAGATTTTTTCGAATTATTGGATCCACCACATTGATGTCTTCTCCTATGTTGTAATTGATCATAAAATCATAATCTTATTTCCAATAAATTAATCTATTATTCCTCCTGTTTAATTCCTTATGATTGAATATATACATCATACTTTTATGGTCAGTATATATTTTACATTTGTCTCCATTTGAATGATGCATCCAATTTTTCCAAGAAAAAAACAACAACTACCAATTCCATCTAATTTATGGGATAATATAACTCATGAGTTTTTAGTTGTCTTGAAGCATATGAAATTACTTGATTATTCTACATCAGAGTACAACCAAGTCCATTCAATGAAGAATAAATGTAGATAAACAATTCACCACATCTAGAAGGTAGAGTTAGGGGAGGAGGATTCATCAATATTAATTTTAATTCCTGAAAACCATCACCACATTCTTTTGTTCAGATTAATTTAACACCATTTTGTGTTAACATAGTCAGTGAATGAGATAACCATGCAATGTTTTCAACAAACCTCTATTAATAGCGAACCATACCATGAAACCAATGAGTCGGGGTTATATTTGTTGGTCTTGGACATTCATCAACAACATTCATTTTCGTAGGATCAATATTAATACCATCATTAGAATCAATGTGGCCAAGGAAAGAAACTTATTTCACCAGAAATTCACACTTATTGAATTTTCCATAAAACTACTTTTTTAAAGGTTTTCAAAACAACCAATATAGGTTTTTAATGATATTATTTAGTTCTAGAATATAGCATAATTTCATTAATAAACACAACCAAAATATTATCCCAGAACTCATGGAATATTTTATTCATAAATTCCATGAATATTACTGGCTCATTAGTTAAACCAAAAGGTATAACTAAAAATTCGGAATGACCCTATCTAGTATAGAAAATAGTCTTTGGGATGTTTGCATCCATTAATTTCAATTGATGGTACCCCAACCATACGACAACATTAAATAACTATTGTGCTATCAGGAGATGATAATAAATCGTAGATATGAAGAAAATGATACATATTTGTATTAGTGAGGTTATTCAAGGATGTATAATCATTATAAAGTCTCATTTCTCCATTTTTTAACAAACCAAATTGAATCACCCCATGATTAAGTGCTAGGTCAGAGGAATACATTATCTAATAATTATGCATCATTTTTTTTATTTCCCAATGTAACATTTGATCCCTTTGATAATGGGGTTTAGAAATTGGATTTGAATTAGGAATTAAGTCAATAGTAAAATCAACCTCTCGATTAAGAATAACACTAGGAAAATAATTAGGTAAAACATCCATGTGTTCATTTACCGTTGATACATAATTAATCTGGATAGTTCCCTTATCTTTAATAACATGATAATGATAACATTCATTTCCATATTTTATAAATATCATAGATTCCAGATATGATATCAATGGTATGGGTTCATTATTTTACAAAAACTGAAACTCTTTATAAAAAAACATTTTTTTCTCTACAATACATCTTAACATGAAAAAACCAATGCCAGTCCATACCTTGAATAATATAAAACTTGACTAGAGGAAATAAAATGGGGTTTCATGTAAACTAATTCCACATACAAGGATAATTAGATTATTATAATTAATTTATTCCACAAGATTTCCTCCCTGTGTTTTTTCGTGATTTATGGTTTTTTTCATGTGGTTGAATTCGAATTTTAAAAAACAATTTCTCAAAATTGAAGGAATGTGTAGACCCTGAATCAAAAAATACTTTTAAAAAATATCTAAAAATAGGAAATGTACTTGATTCAACTTCATATGAAATCTCATGGTCTACTGAAGTGTTTGAAAAGGATTTTACAATACTATTCTACTTCCAATCTTTTTGATTCCTTACATAAGTGACTATCATCAGACAAACATTAATAAAATGATCTAATTCCTTAATATTGAAGAATCTCACCATCAACATGATATTAAATTTCGAATCATTTTCATTTCACTCCTGAGAAGTTTTTTTAAACATTCCACATTATTAGTATTTCCTAGAGATGACAAGGAATTCACCGAGAAAATTTTATACCACACTTTTCACAAGATGGAAAATTCATTTATTTACCTCCATATTTCTTTGAAAAATTATTCCCCAATGTATATTTACCTGATCGCTTCTTATTCATGTCATAAATAGGCACATACATGTCAAAAAACATCATCTCAACTTTTTCAGCACAACGAACTAGTTTCTAATATATTTTAAACTCTCATGAAGCCAATTCTCTTCATAAAAATGGTTTCAAACTAGATTAAAATCTATTAATTTTACTTACAATATAATTATTAAACACTTGAATGTACATGGTGTGTCTTGTAAAATTGTATTCATATGATGCCACATAATAATTATATTTTTACTTCAGTTCCAACAATTGTTTCATCATTATGAGTTGAACTGTTTTGGGAAAATATTTTTCCAAAAAAACTCCTAAATTTATCCTATTCTAGACTATAATGTTCATCTCTTTCACTCATATTCATAACCAGAGACCACCATTGTTTGGATTCAACATAAAAATGATAAATGGATTGTATTAATTTTTAATGTTCCAAAAAACACATTGCATCAAATATCATTTTTAGAGCATTGATTTATCATTCAGCAATCATTAGATATCTGGTTCCAATGAATGTTGGAGGATGTTTCCTCATAAAATCTTCCAAGAAATACATGTTTACTCATGGTAGATCATGTTCCTCTCTAAAATGGATTCCACAACTATATATTTCTTGAGTCAACTGGTCCATCACTATCACAAACTACTTGGATTAGATTCCGATTATTACTGGTTGTAGATTCAGATAGACAACAGCCTCTATGTATAATCTAACTAAAACATCCTTGTTTCATCTTCTGATAACCTTTTTGAATAGAAATATCATAGATGAATCAACATGATAATATTTAAATGCTATAACAATTCAAATTAACATGGAATAAACATCATTTATTGTTTTATTTTATCATAATCCAAACCAATAATTGTTTCTAAACCATCATTTGATTCAAACTATATGGGACGAGACTTAAACCATGATATAATCCTGTGTTTTATACAATAAAATCCAATCTTACACATTTAGGATTGTTCCATGTTCAGTGTTTTACAAAAATCAATACATAAAACAAAAATAAAACCCCATTACCATAAATAAGGGTACTAATAATATAGTATCCACTTTTTCCAAATATATAACATAAATAAAAACATAATTTCATTGAAAAATCATCATAAAATTTAACTTGTCTTCCTTCTTTCTCACACACGTCCTTAAAACCTGTGAAAAACAATTTAAAACATGCTATCATAAAAAAATAAATATGGGATTTATGGAAAGAAAGAATTAGTCAAGTGAGACCAAAAAAACAAATAAAACCCATTTAATAAAAAAAATTAACATACATGGAAACATCATGTAGTTCCATTGGGAAATATTTACCATATCACTCTGATAATCACCCTTTTTTTAACCACCATTTTTTTATTTTCAAAAAAATAACCTTATTGTTGAGTGAGAACAAAACAAGAACATTAATAACAAAATTACTATTTGGTCAAATTTCTTCTCCGGATTACCTAATGCATCAAAGAGCTATAATGGGGCTCACCCATCATATCTTGGTCTATAATGGGATCAACCCAAAATATCTTGAGAAATAATGGGATAATCCCAACACACCAATTTCCAAATAACATATCATAGTAATAAAGTATCATGAAATCTGGTGAAACAACTCATGACACATATATATATATATATATATATATTTAATCATTCTAAATTTTATTAATGTGGCTTATACTAGGATTTTAAAAGGAATGTCCATTACAAATATAATTTGACTATGAATTTATATAAAAGAATGGATATGTGTATGGACCATAAATATGCACAATTCAACATAATATAATAAAATTCATCACACAAATAATCTTTATACCACATAATAAATAAATGACATGGTTGACCCAATGATTAAAAATTGGGTTATGAATTCCCTTACCTCAAGTTTGTCTTATGTTAACCATGAATAAACCTAATATATAATGGTTAAAAAAGTGTTATTAATATCTTAAAGGAATATAATTTTGTTTTTAACACCTTATATGATCATTTAATTACATCATTTTACCCTTTAATTATTAGTATTCTGTTCCTTCCATTGTTTCAAGTGCGTTCAATACATGATTTCCACGACCGGTTTGTATTGGATTTTCATATTGTTTTGAAATGAAATTTCCTATGTGGAATGAATTGGTATACATATATTCAAATAATATTAAATGATTTAAAAAATCAATTTTGTTATATGTTTTTTAGGATGAACCATTAGATAAATCTTTTGTGATATCTGTTTAGTTGGTTTTTGTTGTTCATTGATAATCATGAATTAGTTTCACCATATAACATAATATTATGCATATTTGTTAACTAAAAAACATGAAATATGATATATAACACAATTAAATTTATATTTAAACTATTAATATGGTTCAATAACTTGTTCTTATGTAATTAATTGAAATTGTAAGCACATCGTCCATGATTTTGGTGAACTGGCACATTAGAAACAATGTTTTTATTTATAGAATAATAGGACGAGGAGACGATGAATGATTATGAATCATTGCATGAAAATTATAAATGTAAATAATAAATATCATATTAGTTATTTCATGCATCAAATATAAGGTTAGGAGAGGAGAGTGTAAGAAATTAAAATAATTAAAAATAAAACAAGAAAATGAAAGAGGATTGTAACATATTGATATCTTCTTATATAGATCCTTCTTAAGGACTTTGTTTTTTAATTTTTGGTGAGACCATTAGGTCATTTGCGTTTGGAAGAACCTTTGGAAGGATATTGGGTTGAACATAGACAATTCTCATGCTTTATGAGGTGTGAGAGGAAGATGGGAATGAGGGTTTTATTTATAGTGGGAGAAGAGGGGTTTTGCATCATTTTAATCATTAGTTTACTATTTTTTCTTAAGACTATGTATATCCTTGATTCATGTGAACCCATGTATTACTAAGTTCTTTTCAGTTAAAACCATTTGTTCTTACATCTGCCTTTCTTCACTTATCATGCAATAAAACATGTATTTAGCATTTATCAATATTTATCATATTTTACAATTCATAAAAAATTCTCGAATTTTCGAAAAATCCAAAAAATTTACCCGATCAAATTTTTTGATGTGTTGATTTCTAAAATGAACTCCATTTTTGGATTAATTTACTAGATAATATTAATTTAATGTTTAAATAAAACCCTAATTTATTTAAATATAATATTTTTAAAACAATGCCTCATTTTTTAACACCATGAAAAATTAATCAAGAACTCATTAACATATAACCTTCCGAAAAGAAAATAATAATATGATTTAATATTTATATGTCTCATATTACTATTCATAATGGTTTGTTACTATTCAATAAAAACCAATGTTGCTTCTATAAGACACCAATTATCTTACTAATCAAAACAGTAGAGGACTGTCTTTTGAAATTCAAATAACAGAAGTGAAAAATTTTTGTTTAAGCGATATTTATATATATCTTCTTAAAACCATGTTTCATGCATCTTAATTTATTTTTAAAACTTGTGTTACAATAATTCCCTAAAATCAATTGTTATGATGAGTATATTTATTCTTTTGAATAATACATTATAATACAATATAGGTACCCCTAATGAGTCATATGAAAAGTATGATCCACTTTACCTATTAAAATAAGATAATATCAAAAAATTGTTTAAACTAATGTAAATATCAATATTCATCTATTTTATGAATTTTTGGAGAATTTAATTTCAATTCCCAAATTATTGATTTTGATTTATCAAAATAACATATATATCTAGTTTTTCCTTTTTAATGATATTTTCAGTAATTTTTCATTGGTGATGTAAAATTAAAATTTTAAATGAAAAATTTCATTATGGGGGAAAATTATGAAATCCCATGTTATACTATACAGTTTTCTATAAATTATATATCGTAATTTAATATATTTTACTTTTCATTTTATAGTATTGAAACAATTTATGAAATATATAATAGAAAAGATGTATATAAAATCAGGATTGATTTTTTTAATTAAGATATAATTTTATAATATATTTATATATATGAAGCATAATAATGAAATTTTCAATTTAATAAAAAAATAAAATAAACAATAATACTAAATTTTTCACTTCCCTAAAGTAACATAATTAATTCATACCACCATGAAATACATTATAAAAAATATATAATGAATTCATATAGAAACTACGAATTAATATGAGAATATATTTTTAGTGAAATTTCTATACTTATATATTAGAAAGGAAAAGTTTTATGTGATCACTGTATGACCATTGGATACATATATATCATCTATATCATTTTTTTATCATCCACTATGTTTGTAAATACTTGAAAAATATAGCTCATGGTGGTTTAGTTTGAGGTTTCCTGTGGTGGCTTTATGGTGTGTCAATGATGTTGTTTTATGAAAGTGATTTGGGGTAGGTTTTTATGGAAACACTGGTTTGTCTATATCAGATGAAGGATGTCCTGTTTGGGGGCCCATGATCCTAAACCCATTGACTTAACAATATTTCAAATTATAACAAAATTATTTTATATTTATTTTGTATATTAATATATATTATACATTAATAATATATAATATTTAAAATAAATAATATAGATTCCTTATTAGGAATCCAAATGTCATAATTGGGTTATGTAATCAGTATCATTTTCTATTAAAACAAGTTAGCTTTAATATTATTGAAAACACATAAATAAATACAATAAAAGAATATTAATTTTTTCAAAATGATTTATAAATAAATGAAAATAAGATAAATGTTATCATTAACTTTTCTGATCGGTATATCCCGATAAAATTTCATTTTTTTCTCTAATTCTGTGTCACGTTTCACAAAATGATTCATTCTTTCATCATTATGGAATGAGTCTCTGATAAAATAGTTCTCAAAATTATCAGTAAGAAGCACTCTCAACCATGAATTCCAAACCACTTATATGTATAATTTCTCACTCTAAAATTATATCATATTATTTCCAAAAAATAAAAAATTATCTCATTGCATAAACATTATTCACATTTAAAATTTCCCAATCCTTCAAAATAAAGTAGTTTTCGAATAAATGACTTAATTTCATCAATGTTTGAAATGAATTATTTATAATTCCATTATTTTATCCTCCCATTATAAAATTTATTAAATATTCTTAATCCTTGTAATAATTTATCAATATCATCATTGTAGATCTATAATAATAATTATGAAATGAAATAATAGTCAACTAATAATAATTCATTAATTTTATATTATTAATATTTTAGTCGGTATTATCCCCAAGAATATATTTGAAAATATTTTTTTTCATCGATGGCTATAAAGATGCATTTTTTTATTAATGTGTGTTTGTGGGAACATGTTCGGGGTTGTTTTATGGTCGGGACATCATAATACTAATCCATAAAAGTGAATATGGTGATTAATGGGGTTGGAAACATTTGTATAAGGGGATTCCTGAAAAAATTAAATTTCTTGTATAAGGACTATCAAATCCAGATTTCAAATAGATGATATTATATATAAGAAGGGATTTTCATTGGCCTCACATTTGTAGTGTTGTGTGTACCCTCAATGAGAATCCACTAGCCACATTTTTTATGGGGGGATTGGGTGAGGGTAATCTAAGAATTATTGAGGTAGGGTTTAAATATCAGCAAACATTGGTATTACATATAGGATTTTATTGAAGATAGTTTCCTCGAATTTCGTTATGTGGGGAATGGTATAAAGTCCCACAACATTGTCTTTGTGGTTGTCAATTGGGCACTTTGGAGGTGCGGAAGAAGGATAGGGAAGGTTTCAAAAGCTCTCATATCATCATTTAGGTGTGTGTAAGTATTTTTTAGTGAATGGTGGTGTGATTATCATTGGGTGGAATCAAACACACTAAGGAGGATCATCCCAGTGATATGTATAAACATTGAAATCAATGATGGATAACAATGATGGTGGGTTTCGTGGAAGCCCCCCTTTTCCGGGTTTATATTATGCATGTACATCTCTTTTATCAATGGATTTATGAGAGTGGGAGGCCTAATATAGAAAATAAGGGGTTATATAATTCATATTCTTGATTCGATTTTTGAAAATGGTACATCCATAGGAATTGAGGTATGATCCATAAACCCCAAGATTGTGCTTTACAATAATATCAACATTTGAATTACTGAATTTCAGTTCTATTCCACTGTCTTTGTAGGATTTATAATAAAAGAGGGAACTATATGTTACAGTTAATATGTCTCTATAGGGACTATAGGACTTTCCCTAGATATACAATTTTTATTATACACATGGAGGTAGGGTAATGGTGTAGCTGATGCTCTTGCCAACAATGGAATTTCCTGAGAGAGATTGATCTTGTACACAAGTATGGGATCCTATCCCAATTTTTAAAAGCTTATTTCTAGAATTTATGGGCTATGAATTCATCATTTTATACCCCCTTGTGTTGCGTTATATTATACATTATCATGTCATCTCAATAAAAAATTAATTTGCAGTCATAATTTTATTTATATTTCATACCCACACAAACATTGTAATTAATATTAAAAAAAACCAGTATGAAAATAAGATTACAGTAAAATTATTATTCTAGAGAACATGTAATAATAAAAAACATTGGATTACTGAGGCTGAAAAGTTGAAATAATAATGAAGTGATTGTAACAAATGATAATTGATCACCATTATCAAATGTTCATAATCCATAAATATGTTATAGATGATTTTCAACTTTGAAACCATGTAGATATAAATATATTTAGGGTGATAATATAGATTATTAAAAATTATATTTATATTATATATTGAATTAATGTGATTTTAGTGTGTCATATGTTAGGGAAAGGGGATTTATTTTAATCTCTGGACCATGTTGGGAACGTTTATGTTATGTGTCAATACAAATGATTTTTATTAAAAAAAATAAAAATATCAAATTTAAATTATTCTTTTCATTAATAGCTTTTAATATACCAATAAACTATCTATGAAATTAAATTATGGTTTATTTATATCATATGATTTCTATAGTGGGTTTATTATAAATAGTCAATCTTCTAATTTAAATATTCATCTTCTATATCAATATTATTTCATGTATTATACATTGTGTAAATTTGATATTTATTATTCCATTTTAATCTTTAATTATATGATATATATTACATTTACTCTCACATATTGAATTTCTAAGATAATTATAATTAATCCCCTCTATACATCATTAAAATCCACACCATCAAAGAATCATCATGCCATTTTCAACCTTTAATGTGATGTTTCATATGAATCGAACTAACCTGAGTTCAGCTGATACATCCCCGGAACTCACTCAATATAACAAGAAAAGTACATTACTAATCATAACATGCCAGTGAAAAGCAATGAGGGTATTATTACATGAATTCTGGTAATGATTTCACACTCTAAACCGTCATACCAAACAACAGAATCCAACTAGGGATTCGATATGAATTGTTCAGTTATCGAACAATCATTTAATACTATGTATTATACTTTGCTAAATTAGTCACCATTAGACCCGGAATAAAAATAATAATAACCTGCACTCAAAAAAAGAAATTAACTAAAAAATGATAACATTTTATAAAATGATTCAAATGACTATTGACTTATAATAATAAGAAATATATATCAAATAGACAGATACAAAATATATATAATACCGATCAAGTATCCCATGGAATTAACCCCACTCCAACCATGTGTCCTAGAGTCACCACCACAATCTATCATCCTTTATAATTACAATAGATAATAGTGAAAAACTGAATAGAAAGTTACAACCCACTCACATGTATGAACCAAGAAGACCATAAACATTACATGTTGAGTATGATGGGTGTGATATAATTCCATGTAGGATATCACTAAGAATACAGGAAATTTCCTATATAAGAGAAACTAAGAACGCAAGTTTTATAATAATTAATAGTAAAATGTTTTATTTACCATTATATCACTTGAAAACAAAAATCAAATAAAAATACCTTTCTAAAAAAATCATTACCTATCCAAACCATATCCTATTTTACATTAAAAAACCATGTTTTGGAAAACAATACCATTAAAATAGGTTAACAATATTTTTTAATGTATTTTTCATTACAATTGTAAAATTTAAAAATAATCACCCATTTTATTTTGAAACCTTTTTCATGATCCTTAGTATATAACTGACTTAGTAGAATATCATTATAAATGTATGAAATTTTTTATTTATGAAATGGATGAGGACAAATATTTTAAAGAAAAGTCATAATAACATTTCTCGTCAATAATTGATCTATCTCATTGAAAATATAAATATTCTATGAGAACGAAGATGGTTATGTATCAAATATATCATATCAAACATGGAATATAAAAATAATACCATTGTATTTCTGAGACTATATTTAGATTTTCCTTAGTAAAACGAACTATCGATAGGTTTTATTATCATAAAGTCTCTACATGAATCAATCTCAACTATAATTCTTAACAGAACTGCCAAGACCATTGGTGTATAACAACCAATAGTTGATAAGTAGTTTATGATATCAAATTAGAACTACTAGATAGAGATAAATTCCAACTATAATGAAACCATCTATCAACTTCCAACTTATTTTACTTGTGTTCCCAATAAAACATGTCATTAGAGGTGGAAAAAATTAAACATGCAAAAATAAACTCAAAAGGATTAATATAAGACAACAAGACACAATATACATCCCATAAAACATGGAAACCCTTTTGAAGATCACTTTTTTGTAGTATAGGCCTCATGGAATAAGTATATCAAAACATATAAAAAACAAGGGGTTTGAATAAAAAACGGGGCTCACTAGGAGTGTAACACACATATTTCATATACCATTTACATTAAGTAGAAAAAGATTAATTTTAAAATAGAACATCAAACTTTTAAATGCATTTTTTAAACACATTTTGGAAGTAGTATAATTCCAAAGAACAAAGTAATAACATTAAAACATTGATGAAATAAAAAAATAGACGTCACCAAAAAATAGCTCCACACACCAAATACACCATGTTAATAATTTGAAAATGAAATGTAAAATAAGATAATGATTAATTATTAAACCATAATTAGATCATTACATCATTCAAGAATCCATTCATTTTTAAACCCACACATTGACTTACTGTAAATTATATAACAAGCATTCAATTTATCAATGAATGGAAACTATTTTAATTATATACTCCACCAATTTTTCACCAAATGACCAATAAATTTTATGAAATTATTTTTTAATTATTATATAGATAATATATTTAACATAAATGAATGTTGAAATAAACCATTAAATCCCATGTATAAATAGTTCCCAGAAATAAATTGAATGAAATAGAAAAATGTACCTCAAATTCAGTGCAAATTTTTTGACATCATATGATACCAAAAGAATCATGAATAAGGGAATCTAAAATCCCAACTAGTCTAAGATATCGAATTATATAAGCATTAAAAACCCTAGTGTCAACCCCTAGGGATGGATACTATGTTCATAATAAAATTAAATTGAAGGAGAAGGAGATATATGAAATTAGGTGGAAGAACAAATGAAAAATTATGAAATACCTCAATGATATAATGTCGAATTAATGAAAATTTTCCAATGTGTTGATGGGTAGCTATAAAATAGTGTTAGATTTCACAATATTAGACAAATTATATGAGATGATTAGTGAATGGAATTGATTTTTTTGTTGGGTAAAAATGGGATTAAAACTTTTGAGAAAATCATACGTGGCATGATCTATGCCATAATCATTAAAACTGTGGAATGAATCCCACTTCACCTTGAAAAATATGGAATTGTAACCAAACATGGGGTTATGGGTCCCTATATATATGATTGGTCAAATATCATATAGACTTCCTCCATGGAGTATCCTTATTTATGTGATGTGTTTCCCCTTTAATGAAACTCCAATGGTGTGGCTATTTTGAATGCATTACAGAAGAACCAAAAAATGACATATCCATGATTGAAAAGTCTCCATGTCTCCATAACAAAACATTATCATCCATGGGGTATTCTATCTAGTGAACCCATCACCACAAGGTGGTAGTTAATATCTATGGATTGATTTCATGGAAAATGGTGTCCCCAAAAACCCTAATTAACAAAAAATCTAATATGAATTTCTGTGACCCCCTCTAAAAAATGTGTAACCCTCATGGGCCTTTAATATGAGAAGGGAGATAATTACCCATGATTCCTACCTCCAGTAGGCCTTGGGTTGGCGACTAGCACTGAGGGTATAATAACACACAAATGGGAGGCATTACCATCCAAGAGAACACACGCGCAAGAGAGAGATAAGATAAACACCAATAAAATCCAAATCAGTACTATAAATATAAAAGAATCCAATGTGGACAAATGGAATGTCATGCAAAAGTACTACATCTATAAGGGGAAAACTACAAGTACCCAAAAGAAAGTAAAAACAGCAGTAATGTCAAACCCGCTATTTCAAAATTTATTTATTTCATTAACTTTATTTTCATTGGTTAGTTCGGGTCGAAACCCGACTTAAGATTTCAAGTCCCTTGTGTTTTGGTCTTGTTTGCGTCCAGCGCGATGCGGTCGAAGCTGCGCGGCCTCGCTTGGGTCCCCGCACGGCCTCGCCGAATCACCGCACGCCTTTCCGGTGTTTAATTAATGAAATAAAACGAATTAGAAATTTTGTTAATAATAATAATAATCGTAATAATTTCATTTGAGATTATTATTATTATTATTAATATTATTATTATTTCTCTTTTAGTTTATTACAATTGTTATTTGTTTTGTTAATTTTATTATTATTGTTATTATTATCTTAATTGATATACTTTTTTTTTATTCTAGATTTATCAAATGAGTATTATTATTTTTTATCCTCATTATTCATATTCCAGTTTATTATTATTATTATTATTATTATTATTATTTTACTTATTTTATTTTCTTTATTTCTTTTTAATTCCCCCCCGTTTTCTTTTGCTTAGGGCTTTGCCCTTTTTTTTCTCCCAAACCGCATTTCCTTCCCCCCTCCTGTGAGCCGTCACCCTCACAATCCCGTCGGATCCCCCCTGCTATCCCCTCCTCTTCGCGGCTCACCCCTGCCCTCTAAACCTAGCCGCCTGCTCCCTGTCATGTTCCCTGCCTCGGTCTTCTCTCAGCCGCACGCCGCACGCCGTCACTGCCTCCTCCCAGCCCCTTGGCCCGTCGCACCCTACCTCCCGCTGGAACCCCTCGCCGTCGCCCAGTCCCGGACAGCCGCTCCCTGCCGGCTCCCCGTTGCACCCGCCGCAACCTCGCACCAGCCCCCTCGCGCGTGCACCATTCCTGGATCGTCGTCGCCTCTTTCCGTGCCTCCCTTCCATGGCTCGCCGCCGTCGAAACAGATCCCTCCTGGCCATCCCGGACGCGCCGCACCTCTTTCTCCTGCTGAGAGTCACGCCGCGCCCCTCCTCAGTTGTTTTTTTTTCTTTCCCGTCGCAACCCCCACCCCCCTCTTCTGGATCGCGCCACACGCAGCTCGCCGGCTTTGTCCACTGGCCCCCTGAATCCCGTAGCCCCTTCTTCTTCTGTTTTTCTTTTTTTTCTTTTTCTTTTCCTACTTCCCATGAACCCCCGCACCCCCCTTGGTTCACCTCTCCCTCCCTGGATCCCCCTCATCTCGTCGCAGCCCTTCCCCCTCCTTTACCCCGTCGCATCGCACCCCTCTCCCTGGAACCCGCCGGACCCCCTCCCACTTCCGGGTTCCATCCGGCGGCCACCCCTCCAGTTAAGCCAATCCTTAATTTGATTATTATTATTATTATTATTATTATTATTATTATTGCATTTACTACTATTTATTTCTTTCTTTATTTGAGTTTTGTTGTTCTGTTTTGTTTTTCCGACGGATACAAGGTCCGATTATATGGTTCTAACTTGAAGTTGTGTTGAATTCATGTTTTGGGTTTGCGCGAGGTCCTTTGAGGTGTGATGGTCGTGCGGCGGGTGTTTCGCGCCAAGCTCGCAATGTTTTGGTTCACCTCGATCCATTCGCCACTGTCTCGAGGTAGGTGGTTCCATGCCATACCATCTCTAGATAATTTAATTGCTCATTAAATAAATTATAATGTGTTCTAGTGATAAATTGCATGATGCGAATTTTATTTTTTTGACGTGCTTCGATATGCATATTGGTGAATTTGAGTTGTTGTTAAGTAAATGCCAACGTTTTCATGTGCGTTGTGTCGTCGAAATGTATAGACCCGTTATAGTTAATTGTTTAGGTTGTGCAAATTGTGTTTTAAAGTTCTTTGAGGTGTCTGTGTCATTAAATGTAGATTTTCAACCAAAATGAGTCACTTTGGGTGTGTTTGCCGTGTGGCGTACTTTTGGAACTAAATTGAAAAATTGTTTGAACAATGGGAAAACATGTTTTAGTTTGTATAAGCTGCACTTTGGTTTTAAAGTGACGTTCGTATATGAAATTGAGTTTGTCGTTCTAGTGAAAACCTTTTCTTTCCAATTTTAAGTGTTTAATAAATTGTTAATTGCACTTATTAAATTATATGTGGAGCGCGAGAGTTGTTTTTGACAGAATTATGTGTGCGTTAAGTTTTAAAGGTATTTTTACTTGTGAAATTGGACATGTCTCACGTGAAAACTCCTATTGAGTTGTTTTTAAATGTTCTTCTAATTGTTTAAATAGTTTATCAAGTCACGCAAGTGATCTGGACTATGTGATGAAATGGTTTTGGTGTGCGTGTGTGTTTTTTTTATGGTGTTTGGGTATGCAAATGGTGACGTGTGTGTGTAATGTTTTGTTTGGTTTGAGATATGTGGAAGCGATATACATTATGTGAATGTGAAACTTATTTGAGCACAAGGGAAACCCTGGGTATCTAGGTGGGAAGACTAGAACTAGTTTGCTAGTGAACCGGATGGGTATCGTCCCTGTTTCACTTAGCTAGATTGACGATTGCAACACTAACTAAACATATGATATCTGAGGGTCGTGGCCTTCTAAGCCACGTGTTCTGAGGGTCGTGGCCTTCTAAGCCACGTTTTCTGAGGGTCGTGGCCTTTTAAGCCACGTTTCACCGAGACACGAGGTTTCTAGGGTCCCACTCGAGCTAGATGAACCTTAGGGGTTTTACCTATAGTGCTCTACCATCTATGACATGGTGCCTTCCGTCGGCATATGGAGAACCATTTGGGGGTTAGTATGTGTGTGTGTGTGTGAGCATGTGTGTGTGTGTGTGTGAGTATGTGTGTGTGTGTGTGAGTGAGTGTGTGTGTGTGTGAGCATGTGTAGGTGTGTGTGAGTATGTGTGTGTGTTCCCATATTGAACATTTCTCTTCCCCTTTAAAAATCGTGATTGTTAAATGAGTTCTTTTTAATGTTTTTCTTTTAGCGTTTAGCTTGTAAATGTTTTCTTTAAAAAAAATTAAAATTAAAATTTTGAATAAGCACTTTAAATTGTCTTTTGATGTTGTGGAATGGAACCATTTCTCGGTGGCGTCCTACTGGGCTTTTAGCTCACACCCTGCATACACCCTTGGGTGTATGTAGTTTCTGTTTCTTCTGTCTTCCAGGTTGCGACTTCGTGCTCAGTGATGGTGGTTCAGGTTGCAGCTGGTCTTCTCATGCAGAATGGTGTTGATGTGGTCCCACTTCTTCCGGGAGGTTGGGTATGAGTTTTAGTTTCTGCTGTCGTCTTTTCTTTTTAGTTATTTCTTGAAGTTGTAGACTTTAAACTTGTTCATAGTTTAAAGGCACATTTTGTTGTCTATTTCTAATTTCAGTTTATCTATCTGGTTAGTTGGTTTTTCTGTCTGGTATTTCGGGTAAAACCGTTCCCACCTGTTAAACTTGATACCCGGGCACTTGTGCCAGCCCATGGGGATTGGGAACGCCCTTCGGGCCTTGCCGCGGACCGGGTCAGGCGCCGGGTCGGATGGCGACCCGGCCTGGTTCGTGACAAAATGGTATCAGAGGGCAAGGTTTTCTCTCTTGGGTCATTTTCATTTGGGATAGAGTCACGATAGACTTGAGTTAAGGTTGTTGGGACTCGACGTCCTGACTACGAGCAATGTGCCTGGCCAGCACACCTCGTGGCGGGACTCAAGTTACCAACGTATGTTGAGGTTTGTCTGAGTTTTTGGTCCTTGTGGTTAATCGTGTCTAAGGGAAATGAAAAAGGGGTAATGTCAGTGGTCCTAGTGAGCTCGCAGGGTCTGGCAAGCCCTGTGGAGCTGGGGACGCTGTCCTAGAATACCCTCCGTGGCAGTGGCGTGACTGGCGTATGACCGCCAACCATACGTTCCAGTCACCCGCTGACACAAGTTTCTATTGCGTCATTTCTCGTCCCCTTGTTTTGGATTCATGGGAAATTGGTTTTTAAGTAAAAATGTTTTGGTCATGGAAAATGTTTTCAAATGAAACGCTAAAAAAAATGGTGTGTGAGGTTTTAAAAGTGTGGGTTGGATGTTTTGGTTTTGAAAAATGGAAAGATTTGGTTTTGATCCTTGGCGCTCTCATGGGCAACCACATGCATGAGTGTATACGAAAAGGGAAAGAGTTCATGGCACGAGCGGATGAGTGCATGGATGGATATGAGGTGGGTGCTGGTACAGCACGAGAACATGCATGTGCAAGGATCATGGGACACCATTGGTGTTTGTGCAACTCGCTGGGTTTGCATATTTTCGAAAGGTTCTGTTAAATGAAAAATTTGGTCTTTTAGTATCCGGTGGTTGCGTGGTGTATCCTTGTGTTTTGAAGTTGTTTTGCGTTAAGCGTTTCGATTTTAGGATTCTCTTTAACTAACATGTGTTTTGATTTTGAATTCTTTTTTTTTGTAAGTTGGTCAGTTGGTGCGAAAGCGTGTGGTTAATGGTCTCTTTTGAAATGTGCTTCGGGAAGCCCTTGCTGTGGTTTCCTCTACACGTTTGGTGTTCGCTTGTGGTATGTCCAGACCATTGGACCAGTTCGGTTGGGTCCATGGTTTTCGTTCTTAGCTAGTGTACGCCCCCAATAATGAGTTAATGTGTGAACGACGTGCGACCATAGATGGTTCACCGTTGGCCGACCCTCCAGTTGACTAAAGTAAAGACTCTTCCTTTTTAGTGACAATGCTAAGTCTATTCTTTTTTTTTCTTTAGATAAGCAGATCCTCTCGCAGCGGAATGACAGATGTGAGGGGAGTTGAATGGAGTTTTGGTCTTTTGACTGTCTGACTCGTCAGGAATGAAGTTTGACACTGTCGTGTTTGGAGGTTCCCCCAGGAAACGGCGAAAGGAAGTCCAGCGGGGAAGGGCGAATGCAATTCAAAATATTCAGTGTTGACCAGTGTCTTGAAGGGCTTTGTAATATTTACATCAACTGCAAGTGTCATGTTCGGTGACGTCTTGTTGTGTGACTTCTCTTTGATTTTCAAGGGTGAAGTTTGACCTCATCAATCTGAAAGGTCAGCTTGGAAATGGTGAAGGAGATTCCAGTGGGGAAAAGGGGGAAACAACCTAGAGTGGTCGGTACGGGCCACTATTCTAAATGAATTTTTGGTCTTTTGTTGGTTTCGCTTAAGAAAGGGTCTACGTTAGGCCACTAGTGTGGCCGACCTTGTCACATGGGGATGCTACGGTCGATTGTAGTAATAACATTTTGTTTAAGACTCAGTTTGAAATCCCTCTCTGTATAATGTTCCTCTCAACAACAATGGTCATGTTCAGGTGATGATTCATGTTGTCATGTTCTCATCCAGTGTGACAAAGGGTGATACGCATACACCATTGCATCTCTTTTGTTGGTTAATGTTTTGGGTATGATCAATTAGATGTCATGGTGTGTTGTGTCTGATGGTGTTGCCTCGGTTGCAGTATGATTGCGTGTTACACCGAAAGGAGAAGCTCCGCTCAAGAGTCTTCAATACCTGACTGCGAGGCAGAAGATGCTTCAAACATCAGGGCTCCAGCCATAGGTCTCGGAGTGAAGCTGGCGCGTAGTCAGGAACCCCAGGATTGTATGAGACCCCAGTGTTATCTCTGTCGTCGGTAATAAAGGTGAAGGCAATTTAAAGTTGTTTTCTGTGGTTCCAATCTGAACGACCCGATTGGGTGCGTGAGGCTCCATGTGGCTATAAGGTGGCGCGGTCGTCTCATTATCTTAAGGTCTTGAGGGTTGCGTTCCATCAAAGGTAATCGTTTTTAGTTGTCCCTATGGGATGTGTTGGGTACGTTGGTATCAAATTGGAATGGAACTCATCTAGGAATGTGAAGATGTTGGTTCGTCTTGGGTTGTGGGTTTGACGCCCGGTAGTTGGGCCCGACCCTCCCCGCCCCTTTTGGTGGGGTGCCTAGCCCCCGTCAAGAAATTTCTAAAGTTTTGTATCTGCTGTCAGTTCTAATGGTGGGGAGACCCACAGTGGGTCTCACAAGAATGTCTCTAGATTGAATCAGTGCTGGACTTTTCTTTACGGGCGGGGAGTCTGCTCGATGCTTTCCGTGCTGGTTTTCCAGTCTGGTTTCGAGTGTCAGTGACTTCCTAATGGTGGGGAGCCCCTCGGGCCTCCCCATGTTGATATTTTGCTTCTGTTTTTAAATATGGTTTGGTGATAAGTGGTAAGAATGTTCTGTGGATGTGGGTTGACCTTATTTGTTCATTCTATCTAAATTGTGTGGTTCCGGTCTAATAGTGCTTGAGTTGTTTCGGCTTGCGAAGTTGGTTTCCGTGGGTGCGAGAGTTCCCTTCCTTGGTTAGTCAACTAGAGGTGTTCTAGCTCTTCGGGGCAGACGACACATATCGAAAAGTATTTTTATGAGTTTCATGAGGTTGTCCTTATGTCACTTCCTCTGAGCACGATGCTTTGCCTCTTTGCTTGATGTTTGTGGAGATTCCCTTTGAACCTTAAGGGAGTGTGGTTTTATGCCTTGGGGTTTGATTCTGGTTGTGACTTTCCGGGGACGGAAAGTTTTATGGTGGGGAGAATTGTCACACCCGCTATTTCAAAATTTATTTATTTCATTAAATTTATTTTCATTGGTTAGTTCGGGTCGAAACCCGACTTAAGATTTCAAGTCCCTTGTGTTTTGGTCTTGTTTGCGTCTCGCGCGACGCGGTCGAAGCTGCGCGGCCTCACTTGGGTCCCCGCACGGCCTCGCCGATTCACCGCACGCCTTTCCGGTGTTTAATTAATGAAATAAAACGAATTAGAAATTTTGTTAATAATAATAATAATCGTAATAATTTCATTTGAGATTATTATTATTATTATTAATATTATTATTATTTCTCTTTTAGTTTATTACAATTGTTATTTGTTTTGTTAATTTTCTTATTATTGTTATTATTATCTTAATTGATATACTTTTTATTTATTTATTTTTATTCTAGATTTATCAAATGAGTAATATTATTTTTTATCCTCATTATTCATATTCCAGTTTATTATTATTATTATTATTATTATTATTATTATTTTACTTATTTTATTTTCATTATTTCTTTTTATTCCCCCCCCCCCCCCCCGTTTTCTTTTGCTTAGGGCTTTGCCCTTTTGTTTTCTCCCAAAGCGCATTTCCTTCCCCCCTCCTGCGAGCCGTCACCCTCACAATCCCGTCGGATCCCCCCTACTATCCCCTCCTCTTCGCGGCTCACCCCTGCCCTCTAAACCTAGCCGCCTGCTCCCTGTCATGTTCCCTGCCTCGGCCTTCTCTCAGCAGCACGCCGCACGCCGTCACTGCCTCCTCCCGGCCCCTTGGCCAGTCGCACCCCGCCTCCCGCTGGAACCCCTCGCCGTCGCCCAGTCCCGAACAGGCGCTCCCTGCCGGCTCCCCGTTGCACCCGTCGCAACCTCGCACCAGCCCCCTCGCGCGTGCACCATTCCTGGATCGTCGTCGCCTCTTGCCGCGCCTCCCTTCCATGGCTCGCCGCCGTCGAAACAGCTCCCGCCTGGCCAGCCCAGACGCGCCGCACCTCTTTCTCCTGCTCAGAGTCACGCCGCGCCCCTCCTCAGTTGTTTTTTTTCATTCCCGTCGCAACCCCCACCCCCCTCTTCTGGATCGCGCCACACGCAGCTCGCCGGCTTTGTCCACTGGCCCCCTGAATCCCGTAGCCCCTTCTTCTTCTGTTTTTCTTTTTTTTTCTTTTTCTTTTCCTACTTCCCATGAACCCCCGCACCCCCCTTGGTTCACCTCTCCCTCCCTGGATCCCCCTCAGCCCGTCGCAGCCCTTCCCCCTCCTTTACCCCATCGCATCGCACCCCTCTCCCTGGAACCCACCAGACCCCCTCCCACTTCCGGGTTCCATCTGGCGGCCGCCCCTCCAGTTAAGCCAATCCTTAATTTGATTATTATTATTATTATTATTATTATTATTATTGCATTTACTACTATTTCTTTCTTTCTTTATTTGAGTTTTGTTGTTCTGGTTTGTTTTTCCGACGGATACAAGGTCCGATTATATGGTTCTAACTTGAAGTTGTGTTGAATTCATGTTTTGGGTTTGCGTGAGGTCCTTTGAGGTGTGATGGTCGTGCGGCGGGTGTTTCGCGCCAAGCTCGCAATGTTTTGGTTCACCTCGATCCATTCGCCACTGTCTCGAGGTAGGTGGTTCCATGCCATACCATCTCTAGATAATTTAATTGCTCATTAATTAAATTATAATGTGTTCTAGTGATAAATTGCATGATGCGAATTTTATTTTTTTGACGTGCTTCGATATGCATATTGGTGAATTTGAGTTGTTGTTAAGTAAATGCCAACGTTTTCATGTGCGTTGTGTCATCGAAATGTTCAGACCCGTTATAGTTAATTGTTTAGGTTGTGCAAATTGTGTTTTAAAGTTCTTTGAGGTGTCTGTGTCATTAAATGTAGATTTTCAACCAAAATGAGTCACTTTGGGTGTGTTTTCCGTGTGGCGTACTTTTGGAACTAAATTGAAAAATTGTTTGAACAATGGGAAAACATGTTTTTGTTTGTATATGCTGCACTTTGGTTTTAAAGTGACGTTCGTATATGAAATTGAGTTTGTCTTTCTAGTGAAAACCTTTTCTTTCCAATTTTAAGTGTTTAATAAATTGTTAATTGCACTTATTAAATTATATGTGGAGCGCGAGAGTTGTTTTTGACAGAATTATGTGTGCGTTAAGTTTTAAAGGTATTCTTACTTGTGAAATTGGACATGTCTCATGTGAAAACTCCTATTGTGCTATTTTGAAATGTTCTTCTAATTGTTTAAATAGTTTATCAAGTCACGCAAGTGATCTGGACTATGTGATAAAATGGTTTTGGTGTGCGTGTGTGTTTTTTTTATGGTGTTTGGGTATGCAAATGGTGACGTGTGTGTGTAATGTTTTGTTTGGTTTGAGATATGTGGAAGCGATATACATTATGTGAATGTGAAACTTATTTGAGCACAAGGGAAACCCTGGGTATCTAGGTGGGAAGACTAGAACTAGTGTGCTAGTGAACCGGATGGGTATCGTCCCTGTTTCACTTAGCTAGATTGACGATTGCAACACTAACTAAACATATGATATCTGAGGGTCGTGGCCTTCTAAGCCACGTGTTCTGAGGGTCGTGGCCTTCTAAGCCACGTTTTCTGAGGGTCGTGGCCTTCTAAGCCACGTTTCACCGAGACACGAGGTTTCTAGGGTCCCACTCGAGCTAGATGAACCTTAGGGGTTTTACCTATAGTGCTCTACCATCTATGACATGGTGCCTTCCGTCGGCATATGGAGGACCATTTGGGGGTTAGTATGTGTGTGTGTGTGTGAGCATGTGTGTGTGTGTGTGTGAGTATGTGTGTGTGTGTGTGAGTGTGTGTGTGTGTGTGTGTGAGCATGTGTAGGTGTGTGTGAGTATGTGTGTGTGTTCCCATATTGAACATTTCTCTTCCCCTTTAAAAATTGTGTTTGTTAAATGAGTTCTTTTTAATGTTTTTCTTTTAGCGTTTAGCTTGTAAATGTTTTCTTTAAAAAAAATTAAAATTAAAATTTTGAATAAGCACTTTAAATTGTCTTTTGATGTTGTGGCATGGAACAATTTCTCGGTGGCGTCCTACTGGGCTTTTAGCTCACACCCTGCATACACCCTTGGGTGTATGTAGTTTCTGTTTATTCTATCTTCTAGGTTGCGACTTCGTGCTTAGTGATGGTGGTTCAGGTTGCAGCTGGTCTTCTAATGCAGAATGGTGTTGATGTGGTCTCACTTCTGCCGGGAGGTTGGGTATGAGTTTTAGTTTCCGCTGTCGTCTTTTCTTTTTAGTTATTTCTTCAAGTTGTAGACTTTAAACTTGTTCATAGTTTAAAGGCACATTTTGTTGTCTATTTCTAATTTCAGTTTATCTATCTGGTTAGTTGGTTTTTCTGTCTGGTATTTCGGGTAAAACCGTTCCCACCTGATAAACTTGATACCCGGGCACTTGTGCCAGCCCGTGGGGATTGGGAACGCCCTTCGGGCCTTGCCGCGGACCGGGTCGGGCGCCGGGTCGGATGGCGACCCGGCCTGGTTCGTGACAAGTAATCACATGACGAAACAGTACATACAACCACAAACTAGTAGAAACCAGCTTGATCTCCAACCTGCTCCAAGTGACCTGAAAAATAGGTTATAAATACATAGGGTGAGTATAACATCATACTCAGTAGGATCCTCACCAAAGCCTCTCGTGCAAAGGAAAAGAGAGCTAGTTAACGCACAGTGAACAACAAGTGAATCTTACTCGTCACCTAAAAAGGTATACTAAGTTAACAACCTCGCCGTGGCTACTCTCATCATGTAACACATACAAGAATATAGAATATAGTAAATAATATCAAGGGTAAACTGCTACTACTTCCCCACTAGATTTCTTTTTTGCCCCAATGCCGCACGTCATAAGCATCTCTCTCTATAAAGGATGGCCCGCAGTCACCTGGCCGAAGCACCACAATCTGAACCTCGTGCACCACAAAGCCTTGCCCACAGACACCCGGGAGATGCACCACACCATTCTCACAACCAAAAGTAACCAGGTAGTTTATGGGAGCCACCACAGCTCATATAACGTGTATCATATGTTGGGTATTATACCTGAAGCCACTACAGCCCATACACCAAGTAAGGATCCTCAAGCTATCATAGCCTATACACATTACACCTACAGTAGTCCATAAGATACTATATTGAGAATATATGTGTGTGAATAACCATATGACATTACACACCTTTACATGCACATAGGGGAAAAAATAACCACTGTTCCTAACAGCACAAGTATCTACCAAGAGAATAGAGCAGAGCCAAAGGCGGTAGTCATCCATTCATCCTCCCACCAGAATGTTAGTGAAAACACCCCCTATAACACCATGTGATTTTATGAAAAATATTATTTTAATTTCATTAATTTCTTGTGCTACACCATGATTACCTTGCGCTATACGCAACACCGTATTAGCTTGCAGTATACGCAACACTATTCTTGGATCGTGTTACACACAATTTTGATAATAGTTATTCTACGCAACATTGAGTATATATATATATATTCAATGTATAAATGAAATATGGTTGGATTCTGTTATACGAAACAACGAAGTATTCTTACACAACACGCAACCCTGACTTGTCTTGCATTACACACAATCGCGACCTTCCTCGATAGTGTGTGTTGTACGCAATACTGGGTTTTACTAAACAACGATATATTATTATAATATTATTATGAACTAGCCATTATGAATAGTGTTAACTAAATTTTTAATTTTATAACATTATTATTCATCTTACACATTTCAAGAACATGGTATAAGAACAAAATAAATTTTTTGGGTAAAATAAGTATTTTTAAAAAAATGCAGTTTTGCCTCCTTTTGATGGCGCACCCACTTTAAATCTAGTTTTTGACATGTTTATAAGTTCAATTTGACAAAATAAAATTTCTATTTTGAATCAGGATATGAAAATTAAATTAGATAAAGTTTTGATATTTTTCCGATAACTTTCATATTTTTATGAATAGTAAAAGCACGATATTTTTTAATTAAAAACAAATTTTTTAATCAAAATAATTAATAGTGATAAATTATTAATTTAAGTGGTTTTAAAGTATATTTAGAATATATTTTTACAATTTAATACAATGTTCGTCATTGGATGCAATTTCACATTTAAACCAGTCATAAACAAGTGTCAATATTTTGATAGTTATTATCTCTTAAGAACACGATATTTGTTTTGACAATGAGAATTAATTTTTAAATTAATTAATGCAACTGATATGTTTTGAATTTGATAAAATAGACATCATTTTTTAATTCATAATATCAAATATAGCTTAGATCTTATTTTTGGTATTTTTCTGGAAACTTTCATTTTTTGATGAATAGTGAAACTACTAAGTGATAGTTAAAAAACTGAATTTTTCATAAAACTTAATTTTACCGCTTCTGCGAGTGAAATTTCGAAAATCCGAGAGACACGGTTGATGTCAGTAAGTAAAATGTGGTTCAACGAGATGAAAATAATTTTTTGGTGAATAGTAACTTTTTACTTTTTTTACCACGGTTAAAATTAAATAGGGTAATTAAGGGTAAATATGATATTATTATTACCCTAACACATGTCCTAATTCTATTGGACAAGTGTAATTCGACCAAAAAAACCTTAGGAATAAAGTATGACCATTTAGGCCCACATGGATTAGATTAGGACATTTATTATTAATTTATTTAAAGAAGGGTTAAAATAGTTAAAATCAATGTTTAACAAGTAAATCATTTTTAATATGGGGTTATACAGAAGATAAATTCAACTATAAATATTCATTAGAAAGATAAAACGATTTCCTACATAATGATATTTTATTTGTAATTTTTAGATATTATATAATTTAATTTATTTATGACACAACGATGATGCAGTAATTATCTTATTAATGAAATATTGACATAATTGATGTTATAAATACCAAAATAAATATAATATGAGACTTTTTCGGAATTACACTAATTTTATAGGTTAATATGACATGTTAGTATAGTTTAAATTAACTTTGTTCGAACTAATCATTCTGTTATGATTTTCACAAAAATCAATTACCAAATAGTGTCAAAATTGACATAAAATAGTTTTTAAAACAAATATTATATTATTAATTGTTATTTTATTCCTAAAAACATAAAGTTCGGCCAAATGACTTAGATAAGGTTATATATATTAATAATAAACAACTTTCTGTTAGTTTGGCTTGATATAGTAAGTTTATTAACCTTATAGTATAAGAACACAAGAAGACACAGTAAAAGTAAAATTATTTAACTTAATGTTAAATCTAAATGATATGGTTAAAATAGGAACCTAAACTTGTCTAAATTCTATTATATGAGATTATTTAGACCCATCCCCACCTTATCCTCGAAATAAATCAATTTGGAGCTATTTAAAACCGAACATGACTTTATAATAAAATAATATTTTTAGTTATTCCAAAGGTGCCCCTCTCCTCCCTTATAAAAGGGCACCTCCTCCCTCTCTTCCTCACAGAACATTGAGCCTTCATGCTCGGAAAACCCCTGCCAAATTCTCTTCTCCACTTCCCTAGAAACATCCTAGAGGTTCTGGTATTCCTCAAAGACCAATTTTAGTTCTCTAATAGGAGGTCTCAAAAAGGCGCTTCAAAGAAGAGGTAATTTCTGTTACCGATTATTTCACCTATATTTCTTCTTCCACTTCTTATTCTTAGGTTGTTTCATTATGAAGTAATAACATCAGTACCACTCATATACTAATATGTTATTATAAGTATGAAACAATCCTATTTCACCATCTATCCATCCTACGGAAAACGAAATCACCGTGCGTGCGTACGTACAGAATTCCGTCTCCACGCCATGGTGAAATCTATTTTCCACCACCACCTTACTTGGATGGGTATAATGGTGTAAATAATAACTATATATTATTATTTTAAAGTGATATTGATTCTGAAATAGTATACATACACTCCAATACAGTCCCACGATCATGAGAACGATATCATCGCTCGTGCGTACGTACGGACTACCGTCTCCACGACGCGATGAGATTCATTCTCCACTTTAACCATTCATGAATGATTATAAAGTATATATAATAAGTAATCATGAAGTATATAACATAATAATGATACTGGATTTATGTGTATATATATGTATGTCATCTACTTAATTCCGTTCACCTCAATAAGGAAACGAAAACAGCGTTCATGCGTACGTACGACCTACCATCTCCATGAACGGTGTATTTCATTCCATTTACTGATTTATTATATATATGTATATTATGAATATATATATATAAATCATTTTTTATATTCTATAATTAAGTAATCATGATCTAAGTAATCATATTAATAATTACAAGTCAAAACACGGATGACAAATGAATCAATTTTACCCAAAACACTCTTTAACATGGAATTTACAAAAGAACGGGTAATATAAAGTCATAAGTGAACCATATATGATATCATAACAATGAATATTATTCTGTAATAAGTCAATGACATTATTTAAATCATTATACAGGAGGATCAGACACTTATGAATCAAATCGGACCTAAGGTAAGGGAAAATATCACAATCTCATTTTTATCCGAGATTATTTATACTTTGAAATTTACTGGGGTGTATTTTATCATCCACATCCATGTTTAATCAATATGTAATATTTTTTCCATACACCTAAAATTGTTTAAATTTAATTTTACCCTTCGGTGAGTTTTTAGTAAAAGATACGAAAGGAATCTTTTGTCGTTTTTCGTACGAGGCACTTTTTGACTTTTCCGACAAAAGTATGAGAAGAATGTTTTATTTTAACTTATACGGCATGAAAGGATTTTTTAAAACATTATTTCCAATAATCTTACTTTAAAAGTTTTCAAGTTTATTTTTAATCAACTTCTTTTAGTTTAAAATTTTATGACATTTTAAGAAAGGAAAAGTGTTTTTGATATAGAAAGGATATTTTCCTCAAGAATGGAGTTCAATTGTTTTGTCAAAATTATTTTCCATCTAATATAATAAAGGGTTATATTTCTATCCATATTATTAAATTGATTTGATTATGTTGTTATGGAATTATTTTTATGAATTCCATTATCTTATATGAATTGTTTTATGATGTCACGATGATTAAGAATCCCATTTAATTACATGGGTTATGCTATGATGAATGATTTA
This sequence comes from Viscum album, assembly GCA_963277665.1. NCBI lineage: Eukaryota > Viridiplantae > Streptophyta > Magnoliopsida > Santalales > Viscaceae > Viscum > Viscum album. The sequence goes on from OY728132.1 coordinate 882,939,356, forward strand.
TGATTTTGTGGCACACATAAGAATGGTATAATTATGAAATGGGTGGGACCTATATCTCCCTCCAATGCATTGGGTAATGATTTTATATCACATGGATAGATATGGCTGGAATGGCAGGATATACCAGTTTAGTGAAACAAAACTGAAACGAGGGTGACTCGGTTCAGAAAGGGACTTTGTCCACTAAGATAGTCTTGGAAATGAGTCTTGACTAATAAGAAATTATTCTCTATGATTATGTTTGTATGCCACAAAGTTTAATGTTTTATGTTATGATTATTGTGATTACATTTCACTGCCATGAGTTATCCCAGGTTATGAAATTATGATCTCTTTTACAGGTTAAGATTTCCAAAAGTTATGTGCTTATATATATGATGTGATTGATATTTCGTTTGTTTAACCTTACTGAGCATTTGAGCTCACCCTTTTATGTTTTCTTTTCCCCAGGATATAAAGAAAGGATTTAGGTATTAAAAAAAAGGAAGATATTTATGGGAGATGTTGGAGATCTTTCACCAGGATTAGAAGATTATATTCCGAGTTTCCAAAGACACTAAACTATTACGTTCCTTGTGTGTGAGTTTTTGTTATGTACTAGGTATTCCGCAAATGTAATGTAATGTCAATGTACGTCAAGCTTCGGGTCTCTACACCCCCTATGGCTCAGAATCCCTAGGGTGTCAGTTTCCCTTACTGACAGGGTGGAGTAGCATATAGAAACACAAAAAGTACAAATATACTATAACTCACAACCACACTATGGGTATAACCTAGTCTTAGAAACAACTGCAGCTATCATCTCTCAGACTCCGAGCTGACACTTCTGAGACTAGGTAACCAATAATAACACAACCATTTAAAAAACATTATTGGATTACTCCATTCCGTTTTTATCAGCTCCACTTTATATTAATTAAGCCCTTAAAAATTAATTAACCACGGAAAATTCCACATTAAACGTCATTAGCATCACACCAGAAGTCCTCTACCCCTTTAAAATTATATCCTCATCATTAAGATCTAGCGAAATCCAACCCCAGGGGTTAACACCATTTATTCAAATATTCATTACAGAAACACTCTCCCATATTCCCATGCATTCTAGAAAAATATTCTCTACTACAAACACAAGGGGATCAATATGATGATTAGATATACTACTCATCGAGTCTTTGTCGCCTATATAAAGAGCGTCGACCCATCCTCCCTAGAGAACCTAATCACGGAAAGCACGTGGCATACCCCACACATCTTCGCCTCTTTCGGATAAAGGGGAAGCAAGACCAGAAACTATGAGAAGTGGAGAAAATTTAATGTAGATAAACAACCACAGAACCAACAGTCATCCCATAATCACATCCAACCCATTACATTGTCCTTGGTGTCCTCCCTGACTCACATATGCATAAGCCAATGCATCTCGCCACTCTAGGAATCATCTACCACCACAACCAAAAATGCTTCTATTCCCCCACATATCACTACAACCATCTATGATCACATCACATCACAAGCAGTAGTAAAGAAAACATCACATCAATTGGGATCTTTTCCCTTTAACAATGAAGGGGGGTAACTGAGAACCCTTCAAGGAATTATCTAACAATCAAATTTTTTATTCCATCTTGAAATTACATTTTTATTAATTCATTGGTTACAAAATCGGAAAACCTCTCCAGTAAGCTATCACAAAATATAAAACATGCTTACTATTCTAATTTGATTAACATCAAATTAAAACAAGAACCAGATTCATTCACATGCCTCTTTATCTTTATCCAAACAAACATAAAATAATCTAGATTTACGTTCTTTACCTATTTCCTTCCAGAACAACAGCCAAGCAAAGAAAGCATTGATATCACACTATCTAGAAAAACAATAGGCAATAACATACTATCGATACAATTTATTTATCCGGTTCAAAATATTTATTATGACAATTCCATTTTCATCCATTGGGAAAAATGCTAACATTAGAGTTGCATGTAAAAATATAGAAGCAATGAATCCCATACCTCCAAGGTTTTTGATGAAAACCACGACGGTCGTAGAATGCTGAAGAACCCGGGTCGATTATCCAAAACCTGCCTCAGATATCTTCTCCTAGAAAGATAAAGATCAAAGATCATCATATTTGGAATCCACAAACTTAGATATACCCATAACGGGCATAGATCTTTTAAATTGAGAGAAGAGGTGGAGTAGATCTAAGTATTTCTAAGAAACCAATCAATAAAGGTCACATTCCTTATAAATCTGGCTTCGATTCATCAACAAAAGCATTTGGATCGCTTCCAAAACACTAGGGAGAGGTTCTCCTACCTTCAAGGAAGAGTAATCCCAAGTTATGGCCTCTTAAGAGATTAAACGGGAATGCTTGAGGTGAAACGGATGAGATCCTCCATTTTAGGATCTAAATTTAAGTGCTCACATGGTTTGCTCGCACAGTTATAAAAACAACGCGCTAACCGTGCGGTCTATACCGCCTAGTCAAACAATCCTCACATGGTTATACCGCATGATTAGACAAACTGTTTGATAATCGTGTGTTAGCCAATGCCTCCAACACCCACCTCGCTTGGTTTGGCTGCATGGTTTAGACAAATAGTGCGCCTCCCGTACGAAATATATTGCCCGTAGGTTTTCCAAAAAGATTCACCCAATGCACCCCCAAGTCACATTAACATCCTAGAACACCACTAACACTGCATTTTCACAATGTAATGGACTGGAGAGGTCAAATCCATTACATTAGATACCTCTCAAAACATTCTCATCCCCGAGAATCCAAAACCCACCTGAAGTTAAAACAAATCAGGGACTGAACAACAACCCCTCGAGATACCTCTCAAAAGAGAACAAACCACAAAATCAACAAAGGAATCCATTTCATAAACATGAAATTTTTCATAACCATGTATGTTACATCAATACCTGAAAAGAGTTAAACATCAAAAAACGCTGGGTACTGAGAACATATATGTGACTCACATTCCCAAGTACTGTCCTCCAAGCCACCGTGTCGCCATAAGAAACAAAATAAAGGAATAAAATGCCCATGACACAACTTATTCTTATGGTCTTGTATCTCCATAGGTCACTCCTAAAAGTTTGCACCATCATCAACATCGATCTCTCCCCAATAGAGAATATGAGAGTCATCACAAAGATAATGACAAAGTTTTGAGACATGAAAAACATAATGTATCTGAATCATCTGTGGGGGAAGTTCTAGTCGAATCACCATAGCTCCAACAAGAGATGAAACCTCGAAAGGCCCAAAAAATCGGGGAGAAATATTAATTCCATGACCAAACCTTCACTGCCCATTACAGGGAGTCACCTTTTGAAACACATGATCACCAACATTAAAATCTAAGGGCATCCTTCTTTGATTAGCATATTCTTTCTAATGAACTTCTGTTGTCTTCATCCTCTCACGAATCACCTGAACCATCTCTGATGTATTCTGCACTAGCTCTGGTCTAAGAATAGCTAACTCTCCGACCCTAGTCCAGCAAAAGGGAGAATAGAAAGGCCAGCCATACAAGGCTTCAAATGGAACCATACCGATGGTTTAGTGAAAACTATTATTGTAAGCGAACTCCATCAAGGGTAAGTGCCTTATCCATGAGCCTCAAAAATCTTGAACACAAGAGTGTTACATGTCTTCAAGAGTCTAGATGGTTCACTCTGTCTAACCATCCGTTTGAAGATGAAAATAAGTGCTAAGGAAAAGTTGAGAACCGAAAACATGTTGGAGACCTCTCCATACTCTGGAGGTCAAATGAGGATCTCGATCAGAAATGATCGTCCTGGGGACTCCATGAAGTCTCAACACCTCATCTAGACACTTGCTTTCCAAAACAACCACTGAACATGAATATTTGATTGCTATAAAGAGGGCTGATTTTTTTAAACGATCCACTACCACCCAAATAACATCATGTCCTTCCATAGCTCGTGGTATACTAGTAACGATGTCCATTGATATGTCCTCCCACTTCCACTAAGGAATTTCCAATTTCTAGAGAATACCACCGAGAACATGGTGTTAGACCTTCACCTTCTGGAAATCTATTCACCGAGACACAAACTTCAAAACCGCACGCTTCAGCCGAGCCCACCAAAACTCACTCGTCAAGGATCGGTACATCTTTGTCATCCCAGTATGTACTGCTAATGGAAAAATATGGAACACTCAAAGAAACATCTCACGCATCGTCATGGGAAAAAAGCCATCCAAGATACAACATTCGGTGTTTTTCATCATCCGACCAACCATCAGGGGCCTCACCACAAACAACTCGGTCCCTCCAGATCTCCAACTCAAGATCTCCCAAATGGGACTCTGCCACCTTCTTCATTAGGGATGACTATACCGTCATCTGAAAAAGACAACCTCTAATCCCAACTTCTCCCATATCAAGACAAAATGTTAACAGTTCTTACATTACTCTCCAGGAATCACCGAATTAACACACATAATCATTACGTGACTTTAGACTCAGCGCATCAGCTACCACATTTCCTTTTCCAGGTGTATACGATATTTTGAAGTTGTATTCCAGTAATAACTCAATCCATCAATACTATCGTAAGATCAAGTCACGCTGGGAGGAAACATAGTCAAACTCTTATGATTGGTGAAAACCACAAAGCGGCCACCGATGAGGTAATGCCTCCACAACATCAGAGCAAACACCATGGCTGCTAACTCAAGATCATGGGTGGAATAGTTGCGTTCATGGGGACGTAAATGCCAAGACCCATTAGAAAAAACTGACCTCTATTGCATTCGAACACATCCTAACCCCATATGAATGCCTGATCCTACCTGGCCAAAGCTATCAGAGGAGTTTCAACTCCTAAGAAATTGGAAACGAACCACCTGTTGTAGTCTGCGAGACTAAGGTAACTTCGCACCTCTGACACTGTATTGGTAGAAGCCCAAGACACAACTGATTCTACCATCGATGGATCCACAAATACTCTCTATTGGGACACATCATGCCCTAGGAAACGTAATTCTCATGAACAAAACTCACACATAGACATCTTACCAAACAACTGATGTCAACGAAGAACTCCCAAAATGGATTGTAGATGTTGTGCATGATCCTCGTCAGATTTGGAGTACACAAGGATTTCATCGATGAAAAATACGATGAACATGTCCAGGAACTCATGGAACACAACATTCATCAATCCCATGAATATAACTCAATTATTCATCATTCCAAATGGCATTACAAAAACTAATAATTCCCATGATGACAAATGAAAGAAATCTTCGGAATATCATCGTCCTTCACACACATCTGATTTTATCCTAACCGAATGTCAATCTTTGAGAACCAACTTGCACCCTTCAGTTGATAAAATAAATCATCAATCTGCGGAAGAGGATAGTGATTGTTTATTTTCACTTTGTTCAAATGAAGATAATCGACACACAACTGCAACCTAATGTCAGCCTTTTTCACGAACAAAACGGGTGCACCCCACGGTGACACACTTGGCCGAAAAAAACCGCACTATAACAGACCATGAAGCTATATATGTAGCTCTCACAACTCAGAAGGGGCCATCCTATAAGGATACATAGTTATAGTAGACACTCCTAGCTTTAGTTCGATCCCAAACTCAATCTCTCGTTGAGGGGGTAATGCTACAACCTATTCTGGAGATACATCAGGGTACTCCTCTATGACCCTTGGAAATGCCAACTTCCGAACCTCTGAAGAACTCGACATCATCTCAGCCATCATGGATGATAAAGTTAGAACATGCCTATGACCCATCTGAGGGTCTCTCTCACCAACAGACACCACTTTTTCTCCATATGCACCAAAGAAAATGACCTTCTTTCTGAAGCAATCCACGATAGCCTGCACCAAATACAACCAATCCATGCCGAGTATAACGTCATATGGTTGTATTCTTAAGCATAGAAAATCTCCCCAAGAGTGGTGTTGCCCCAACAGTAGGTCATAGTTTCTATATATTTCAAACAAATCAGCTTGACCTCCAACTGGCGTAGTCGACGCCATGGCCACTGGAAGCCTCTCTACCTCATGTCCCAATGCATGGACAAGGGTAGGTGATATCAAGGAGTGTGTGGCTAGTGAATCAAACAAGGAATACACTAAGGAAGAAAACAAGAAAAGGGTACCTCAAGGGACATCTAGCACGCCTGGTGCTGGCAACGCTAGAGCATGAAGCTTACCATGACCTCCTCCATGACCTCTCTGACCCTACTAATAACCACCTCCGTGGTCGTGCTCTACTCTCTGAGGATGGAAAGTGCCATTGCACTGTCCTCTGCCTACCCCATCTACCCTATGCTGATCTAATGCTGGTTCAACTAGCTGCTACTACCTCAACTAGAATTGCCTCAACGGAGGAACCTGGAGCTTAGTGACCAGTGCACAATGTCTACAATGAAATGTCATGCACTCCTGCTACTAATGACCGTGACCACCACAAGAAAAACAAGTGTTAGATCCCTTGGCATAGTCTTGAGAGTTGATGCATCTAGGGAAATGAGATGTGAAGGGCTAGGACCTACCCCCGGCTGAACGGAAACTCTTATGCCCTAAAAACTGAGAACCTCATACCACAACCTTGCTTTGCGATGGATCATGACGATCACCCTCTCCTGATGATCCTGTCTAGGACAAAGTCTTCCCAACAACCTCAACCCTCTACAGCACCTTAAGATATGTCTTTAGCATAAATGGGGAGACCTATAGATGGATCTCTGGATGCAAAGCCTCCTCGAAATGCATCTCCCAAACCTCCTCAACTGCTAAGAGGTCCAAAGCATGTCGTAAAAGGTTCCTGAAAAATATTCCACTCTCGAACAGTATAGCTCCCCAGTAGAATGGTAAGAAGCTCCTGGCAACGGGACTCCTTCACAGTCGAAGAAAGGAACTTCACTCTAAACATTTCTTAGAACTCCTCTCATGACATCACCAATTCCTCACAATCCCTGAGGAACAAGAACCACCACTGCCTCACTGCTACACGTAGCTTCATCACAGCTATGGTCACCAAGTGCTTCTTCCAATCAAAAATCGAACTGAAGCCTATCTCGACCTCCTCTAACCAGTCTTCCATGACTGCATCTTAAACAGAGCCCTCATACTTCTATAGACTCTTGCGCTGAAACTCTCAGAGTGTCTTCCTGCATTTGTCATCATCGTCAACCTCTACCCTGTTGCGATCAGTTGGAACATCCTACTGGACATTTTTTGTGCAATCCTGATGATGATATCGTCCTAGAACCATAAATAAAAAATTAAAAACTGTTAGAGCTCATAAAACAGTAATATGGAAGACTCAACATTAATTAATTAATTTTTTTTTCATTTATTGATTTTAAGATATCATATCCCAAGGTCTACCCATTCAAACACATGCACAAAGAAGAATGATGCATGATCCTTTCCTAGGTATTTACCCTGCAACTACTATCAAGTTGTTTTCTATCCATTGTAAACATAAAGGTTCATACATTAGATCATAGGGGGCCCTAAACGCCTATGTCTCAGCTGGTCTCCAATGTTTACCTCACTTTCTAACCATGAATAACACCATTTCCCTACCAACCCATGAAACCTCACCTGTGCATAACTCCAAATTGCATCCTATCTCTCATCCATACCTCTTATACCACTCTATCATGACCCCCTCCACACAATGTGTACCCCTCTTGGGAAGACAATGTGAAAAGGGAGATAATGACCCCCGAGTCCCGCCTCTAGTAGGCCCCGGGTTGTGACTAGCCCCGAGGGTATAGTAACACACAAATTGGAGGCATTACCCTCTAAGAGAACACATGCAGAAGAGATAGATAAGATAGACACCATTCAACTCCAACTCAGAAATAGAAATATAAAAGAAATCCAAGTGCACAAATGGAATTTCATGCAAAATTACTACAACTATAAGGGGAAAAACAGCAAGTACCCAAAAAAGTAAAAAAAGAATCAATCATAAGCCCGAACACCTCCTGCAACCACATGTTAGTATAAACTAGATTGATCTCTAACCTGCTCCAAGTGACCTCAAAAATAGTTTATAAATACATAGGATTAGTATTACAGCATAATTAGTTGGATCCTCCCCGAATCCTCTCGTGCAAAGGTAAAGAGAGCGTGGTAATGCAATGTGAACAACAAGGGAAACTAACCCGTCACCTAAACAGGTATACTAAGTTCCCAACCTCACCATGGTTACACTCACCAGGTAATGAATAAAATAATATAGAATATTTTAAAGAATATCAAGGGTACCCCGATACTACTTCCCCACTGGTTTACCATTTTTCCCCAACTTTGCACGTCCTAAGCATCTCTCTCCAAAATGGCTTGCCTGCAGACACATGGGTGAAGCACCACAATCTGCACCTCGTGCACCACAAATCCTTGCCCACAAACACCTGGGCGAAGCACCACAACATCCTCACAACCAAAAGTAACCAGGTCGTTTCCGGGAGCCACCACAACTCGCATAACATGTATCATACGTCGAGTATTGTACCTCAAGCCATTAAATCTTGTACACCGAGAAAGGATTCCCAAGCCATCACATCCTATACACATCACACCTCTAGTAGTCCATAGGATACTCTATCCAGAAAATATGTCTGTGAATAACCATAAGCCATTACAACCCTCTCAATGCATATATGGGGAAAACTAACCACTGTGCCTAACCGTACAAATATCTACCAAGAGAAGAGACAAGGGCCAAAGAGGGTAGTCCACCATTCATTCTCCCACCAGAATGTTAGGGAAAACACCCCCCAGGGGTCAGAATCCCCATGGTGTTTGCTTCCCTCACTGTCAGGTTCGAGTTGTGTATTTAACCAAAAAAAAGTACAAATATACTACAACTCACAACCACACTATGGGCATAACCTAGTCTTAGACACAACTGTAGCTAATACCTCTTGGAAACCGCGCTGCCACTTCTGATACTTGGTATCCTATACGCACACATCCATTTAAAGAACATTATTGGATTACTCTATTCCCTTTTTATCAGTTCCACTTTACATTGATTAAGACATTAATCATTAATTAATCATGAACAATTCTAGATTAAACATCATTATCATGACACCCAGAGTCCACTTCCCCTTTAAAATTAAATCTCCCTTATTTGGTTCAATTGAACTCCAACCCCATGGGTCAAAACCATTTATTCAAATATTCATTATAGAAACACTTTCCCATATTCCTAGGAATTCTTGAAAAACATTCTATGCTACTAACATAGGGGGATCAACATGGTTACTAGATGTAATACCCATCAAGTGTTTGCGGCCTATAGCAAGAGCGTAGACCCATCCTCCTTTTAGATGCTAAACATGGAATGCATGTGGCATACCCCCCTGTGTCTTCGCCTCTTTCGGAAGATTGGGAAGCCGGACCAGCTACCTTGAGCAGTGGGTAAAAGTAATGTAGATAAACCACCACAGAACCAGCAAGCATCCCACAATCACATCCAACCCATTCCATCATTTCTGGTGTCCTCCCTGACACCCATATGCATAATCTGATGCATCTCTCCACTCTAGATTTCATCTAATACCACAACCAAAAATGCCTCTATGCCCCAACATATCACAACAACCATCTAGGATCACATCATAGCACAAGTACAGGGAAAGAAAACATCACATCAGTTGGGCTCTTGGCCCTTTAACAATAAAGGGCGGTAACTCAGAACCCTTCAATGAAATATCAAACAATCAATTTCGTTAATCCATCTTGAATTAATAGGTTTATAAATTTGTTGGTCCGAAAATTGGAAAACCTCACTAGTAAGCTATCACAAAAGATTAAACATGCTCACTATGACAATTTGATTAACATCAAATTACGACAAGAACCAGATTCATTCACATACATTTTTCTCTTTATCGAAACAAAAATTAAATAATCATGGTTTATGTTCTTTATCGATTTCCATAGAGAATAATAGATAAGAAAAACATGCATAGATATCACACTATCTAACAAAACAAAAGGTAATAACATACGATCAATACAATTTCTTTATACGGTTCAAAATATTTATTATGTCAATTCCATTGTCATTCAGTGGGTAAAACAGGCTAATATTACAGTTTCACGTAAAAGAAAGAGAAGAAACAATTCCCCTACCTCTATGGATTTTGACGAAACCAAGACTGTTGAAGAACGCTCAAGAACCTGGGTCGATTCTCCAAAACCTGCTTTAGATCTCTTCTCCAGGAAAGATTAAGACCAAAACACATCATATTGGGAATCCACACAGATAGATATACCCATAACGGGTGTAGATTTAAGAAACTAGGATAAGAGGAGTAGTAGATCTATGTAGATCTACGAAACCAAACAAGAACCATCACATACATCAAGAAACTGGCTTTGATTCTCCAAGAGATGCCCTTGGATCACATCCAAAACGCTTGGGAGAGGTTCTCCAACATTCAAGAAAGGGTATCCCGAGTTATGGGCACTTAGGAGCTGAAATGGGCATGTTAGAGGCGAAAAGGATGAGATCCACAATTTTATGATCTAAATTTATGTTTTTGTACGGTTTTCTCACACCCTTAGACAAAATGTGTGCTAACCGTGCAGTTTATACTATCTCGTCAAACACTCCCCGCACGGTTAGGCTGCACGATTAGATAAAACATGCGCTAACCGTGAGTTAGCCAAGGCCTCCAACACCAACCTCACACAGTTTGGCCACACGATTTAGACAAACCATGCGCCGCCTATGAGAAAGCTATTTCCATTTAGTTTCCCTTAAAGATTCACCCAACACACCCCCTAGTCACTTTAACCTCCTAGAACACCTCTAACACCTCATTTTCAGAAAGTAATGGACTGGAGAGGTCCGAGCCATTACATGAATAATTAAAAAACCCATGGAGAATAATTATTATAAGGATATATAAATATATAATTCTATTGATAAAAATGAGAATAATTTCTCCCAATTCTCCCCACCATTACACATTCTTCCCCGACAAAACCATCACTCGTTGAAAAAGATGAAGCACCTAAGTACCTCTAAATCATGAACATGATATGGTGTTTTTTGAGTGAAACATCCAATTTAGACTATAATTTTACATATAGACCATAAAATATGAATTTAAGGAGTATATTCTCCATCAAACATATCCAAAAATGGACCAATGTGAAAATGTGAAACAAATAACTCATGATCATTAGGGGTTACAATTTTTACAACTCAAAATATCATCTTATTGATTTTTAATCTATGAGGATAGTTTTTCTTGAATAAAGTATTCATGTAGGGATATATTATAATTATCCCTATAATTTATGATTATTATATTAAGATAAAAAATATATTTGCGAATCATATTATGCTAAATATCATTCCTATGATAACTATCAATAATTTGGATAAAAACAATCTAACCAATGAATTCATAAAATCCGATTTTATCCAATTCCGAAAATGATTCATTTTACCAAAATAATGAATTTATATGATGACTCTGCATAGATTGGAAAACTAAAATTATAAACCATAGATTTTTTACATGAAAAAATATTTTATGTGTTTAGACATATGTTTTAAAATATGACCCGACATAAATAAAAAAGTGGAAACCCTTAAAATAATAACTTAATTTCCAACTCATAAATTTAAAGAAACACAAATAACAAATTATTCATTTCATGCCAGGTCTTAAAAATTTTATTCTATATCATAATAAGATTTTATAAACATTAATTATTATTGATATTGAATAATTAATGTACGATACATAACTTTTTCATACATGAGTGTTTTGGGTTCCATGATTTACCCCACTAAAAGAACACTAATGGATTTTATACCTTTGAAGAATTGAAAATTGATTGAGTAAGTATCTTCACATTGATATATGAATTCTACTATAGTACATTATACATATAATCATTAAACATGATACCACTTTACAACATGAGATGTGGTAAGTGAAATTTTTTTCAGTAATTTACCAAACAAAATTCATTAATGAAGATTACATTATTTGAAAATATAAACATCCATGGTTATGCTATATTGAAACAATACATAAATTAGAACTATAAAAATCCAGTTTTAAATATGAAATATTTTTTTAAAATCATCAGTGAATTAAGTTTTGGAAAGGGGAAAAAATTTATAAAAACATTAAAGCATATTAATTGATGAGTACATAATCTTAATGAATACCCAAAATATATAAAATATTACTCATATTTTCACACTTGGGTAAATGCATATGGATGAAAAATTCCATGAAATGTTCTTAGGACATTCATTCAAATAGATGGGCTTGGAAAATGGTCCTCTATAATATTATACATGTCCCATCGAATAATAATGTGACACATGTCAGCATTGAGGTGGTATGAGTTTTTAATGAGTAAAATATTTCTAAGACTTTATATATCCATTACATAATAACATTAGGGAATTAAATATGATATAATTATTGTGGGTACTGATTTAAAATTTAACACACATGATTCATGATTCTTGGAAAACTAATATCTTCCTCTATATCGAGATTCTAGGGAGAATTGTATATTTAGAAGACTACACCAAGGTTATTAGAATGTCTACCTTTCAAGCTGACAACCAAATCAATACCTCTTTGAGTTGTTGACATATTTCTATGATTCATGTTATAAAATACCACAATTCAAAAAATTAAATCGTAATATACATGAAATTAAAATATATATTCAGAAATATTTTAACCAAAAATTTTGTATAATTGAAATTAATTACATCACAAACTTAATTAAAAACATTCATTATAATCATCAATTTTTTTAAAAATATATTATAATGTAACCACATTATTGAATGTAATTCATATATTTAATTCATATATTTTTTTCCAAAATATCAAATACATAATTCCAATCACATTTAAAATAGCATAAAATATCATTGAAATTATTTTTATCGACAACAAAAATACCGTAAAGAACGTAAAATTATATGATTTTCTACTATACATTCATTCCATCCCGTATTACATGAAAAGAATAAAACCCATCCTTTAAATTACAACACAACCCACAATAATATCATAAAATAAATAATCTATAATTAATTAAAAAACATATCATTAGAGAACATATAAAACATTTATAACATAATCAATTACCCCTAATGATGTAATAAAAATATTTTATAATTTTAAAACATTATAAGGTGAAAATATATGGGTTTCAAAACTTTGTACAATCCACATAGTTTGGAGATGTAATTATTTATGAAAGGTTCCCATTAATGATGTTAAGCTTGAATTCACTTATAATGAATTGTTTATCCTATAAAAATTATGAATGGTCATGCATAGTAACCTAGTGTCTCTAAATTTCTTCGCATTTTCACATTGAAAATAAGAGTATTCTGAAATTACTTGATTGATAGCCATGTAACCCATATTAAAGTAAAATCATATATAAAAACCACAATACAAGTAATTGTTGAAAAACTATTTAAAACATGACTTCTATCCACCCATTCAAATTAGAGGATGACAATGAAACATTATTGGCTATACAGTCCCATGCACTTACTTCTCGAACAGTACCCCACCCATATCTTCTATACCAAAATCCTATTTAAAATAGGGGTCTGATACCATTTTAAAACAGACCATAATTGTTCAACCCATTACATCACGCAATCCAGCATTCCATAAGGTTTAAATTATGTTCATGATTGGAAAAAATGGAAACAGGAGTTGATGGCATCGATTTATGGGCAATGGGAATGATTTCACCCTCAAAACCGGTGAACCAAATAACAAACGAAAACTATTGATCCACTGTGAAGAGTCTAAATGTTCAATAGTAATAATATAACAAATAACACAATTTACCAAATATTACACCAAAAAAATGAAATAACAATAATAATAACATTAATCTACAATGAAGACATTATTAATAAATGAAAATAATTAGTAAATTTTATGAAATCCATAAAAAACGAAACACATATTAAATAATTGAAGAATATTCTAATAAACAAATATGAACTAAAAATATTCAAGATCATAAGTAATTGATCCTACATCATCCATGTATTCTATAGTTTCCAAAATGAGTTAATATCTACCACAAACCTTAAAGAGAGTGGTAAAAACAAGACTCTGAGGTAATAACCTGCTCATGTATATAAAACATTGAGACTAAATACCAACTAAGGAGAATACATTGGGTCATATACAATTCCATAATGGACATTATGAAGAATCCATGTCACACTTTATTTAATAGATACTAAGAAATAATGTTTCAAAATAAATAATTGGAAACCATTTTCATTAAAATTTCATAAAATGAACATAAAAATCACCACAAAGACACATCCTTGAAATTATTTCATTATAAATCAAAAACCATAGACTTGTTTATATTTAAAATAAATCAACCATTGGAATATTACTAAACTAAAATAGATTAAATATATGTTTTAATGGAATTTTTATGAAAATAATATATTTTTTAAAACAAGAAAACCCATTCATTATTAAAATAATTTTCATTCACTGGATGATATAGTTGAAGACAGAGAATATCACTAAAATGAGACATCATGAAAAATATATAAAATTTTGATAACAAATAAATTATGGAAATCTATGTTATATCAATCATCCACATTAATTTGTTATCACATCTACATTATAAAAAGTCCATGAAATTTTTTTTCCATGTATCAAATAAATAAAAAACAACAAATATGATACTAATCAAGGGGTATCATCAAATGGCCAATAATACAATACTTATATGTGTCTTATTGGAACCAACTATTTTTTGGATTTATAGTCATTTTACTCTTCAAACAAATTACTTTGTAGTAGACACATTATTATCACTCTAGATAGAATTTTGTATCTTGACCATATCCTCATTTCAGTCATTTAATATCAACTACATGTTTCTATATAGTGAAAAATCTCAAAGATAATAATACCCACATAACGATTTATCAATTTGTTACCTCTAGTTCCCCATAAAAATGAAAATTGAGGTAGACCATGTAATACATTCAATAGTCACTTGAAAATAGTATACTACAAGTAAAAAAGACACTACCAACTACCCATCCCACCCCTATAAAAATTTTAAAAATACCTTTCTCAATAGTGTAGGTAGAAAATAAATATTCTAATCATCACATTATAGAAACATGATAATTAAATAACAAATGGCTATCAATAGAGTGTGTAAATTATATCCTTAAATATCATTTTATATAATGTATCAAATGGGCTGTTAATATTAAAAAAATAAATTATACTTTAATGAAGCTGTTTTAAAAGTGATTTTAAAAAAATATATAATTTCAATAAACACTTCAACTATAGTAATATAAGAGGGACATCAAAATAAATATTTTAAAAAAAAAAATCAATAAAATATTCATGCAAATAATAAATATTTAAAATAACTAATAGGAGGAAAATCATAAATGTATAAAACAGAAATTGATCAAGAAATCATTCCTAAATACTTTTATTCAACAAAATAACTCATTTAAATTTTACTATACAAAATACAATTAAAAATGTGTACTTGGAATGGAAATTTCATTGAAATGTGATCTTCACCCATTATATATATGAAACCATACAAATGATGTGGAACTATTTTCAGAAATATTTTATAGTTTTGATATTTAACATTATAAATTTTTTTTAAAAAAATCTAAATCAAATATGTAAAAAATTATCTCTAATAAATGGATAAAATGGAAAAAACTACCAATGATTAGATAAGAACTTGTTTCCTTCATATGATATAATAAGAATCATGAATATTGATCTATCATAAGCCATGTTTTTTTTGAAATCCCATTATACTCCTATCCCTATCCCTTGGATTATCCCACATTAGAGGATATGTGTTTTAATTACAAAATTAATAGAAGGGTAAGGATATGAAAATATTTATGAGTAAGAATTAGTGAAGATTTTTGACTTACCATGAATATTTCAACATGAATCAAAAAACATTACCAAGGGTTTTCATGGGATAAAGAACCCACAATTGGAGATCCCTATATTATGAAAACTGGATGAAATGAGGGGCGGAAGGGGTTCAATGTTGACACCGGCAAAAATAGGGTTTCAACATTTAAAAAATATAATAGAAACTAATATGTTTCGATAATGAAGTACATGGTGTGCTTCCCCCTTTCATATAACTCATGTGGAGTGTTCTTCATAACATTGTGAATGGTGTAAACAAATGGTAAAGTGGTTGAACCACAGATGATCCCCTCTATGTTATGGTGTACTGGGTACTGGCATGATGCCTCATTCTAGACACCATTCTGTGTAAGGCCTTTATGCTATGTTGGAGAGGTTTACAAAACGGTAGAGTAAAGGTTAAAAATCCCCAAAGACTCCATGGAACAACATCATCATCCATGAAACATTCCTTCCATAAAATACCTTAGCACGACACAATTTTACTAAAAATGGCACTGTTCCCAAGATATAACACCATGAGATATGAATATGTAACTATCCAATAAATAATAAAATGGTCTCTATAATATGTTACACCAAACACAAAAAAAAATGAATAACTAAATGTTTTATTAAAATATATTATAAGATTATAGTATGAAATATCACTAATAAATTACAAGATGTGTTGAACATAAAAGTAAAATATAATGATAATTAAATTTTTCATTACATATTATTATATTTAGTGATTAAATTTAGTTACAAGGGGATAATATCTTTTTTTCAATGTTAAATGGTATATTTTATAAAGATTAATATTTAATGTACAAGGTATTTTTTGTTAAATAAATAAATCTATTTCATTTATAATATGAAAGGTAATAATCCAATTTAACAAAAATATATATTATTAATTTATTAATAATAAATTTATATGAAATAATATTTAGAAAAATTGTATTTTAAAAGAGGAAATGTTCTATAATTTTTTGTATCTATTTTTAAAGTTTTCAGTTTATATATATATTTATATATTTTATAATTTAAATTTTGTTGAAATAATATATTCTTTAATTTTTATGGTAAAAATTTTATTGGGAATAAATTTTATTTTTTTATGTTTCTATTTTTTGGTGAGTATTGAAAATAACAATTTTACAAATATTGTCACTTTTATGATAACCTCATAATATGATTAATGAAATTATTATTTATAATACCATATTAATAGACCAATTTTTTATTTTTTAATTAAAATAATTGATTTTAAGATATTATTTTGAATTAAGAAACATCAATTTGACGTTATAGAATCTAAGAGATGGTTTATTGAAATAATGGAACTATTTATGGTCATCTTATTTAGTTAAGCAATTTCAAGGATAAATTCTGATTTGAGATGGTAATAAATTAAAATATATATTTATAGTTTTATTATAATAAAATTAATTTCATGTGAATGAATTCATCAAATTAATTTGTTATAAATCCATTTATTGGCTTAAAAATATATTTTACTAAATATAGTTATTTGTTGCATATTTCATACTTATATTAAAAGAAAATTTTACTACGTTTAGAAATTGAATAATATTAATTAATTTTTTTATTTATCATATTTATATTGATATTATTTAATATTTTCCATTTCATTTTTAGTCATAATGAATTGTCACCTTATTAAATGTTTGTCACCATGGTAGTGGATAAATTGTTCTACGGGGGGAATAAAATAAGATTTAAGACCTGAAATATCATGAAAACGACTATAAATTGGATTAGATAGGTGTATTTACAACCTAGAATACATTATATTCAATATTATGATAATATTATAACTTTTAGATAAACATTACTGGATTTTATTTTAATGTTTAGGGTATTAAAAAATGTTTTGCTACTCTCAACAATAAAAAGATCCCCTCAACCCCTCAATTGTTCACATTCATTAATAAATTTATTTTCACCATTAAACAAAATAACTTCCCAAAACAATTATTCATAGATTATATGTTATTTTACTCAAAATAAGATAACCATAAAAGGGATAAAGAGAGATTCAAAGGTGGATACCTAATGAAGATGTAATTGTCTTCACCGATTTAATTCATGTTTCATTATTCCATAAACTCCAAAATATCATCTATAAAAATATTAATATAACAAATTAATTTTCATTGGTATACTTAAATAATATTTTTTAAGGATAATGTATCATATAAATATTTTCTATTTGTTGGAAAATTAAATCATTGTTTGTGAGTACGTTCAGATTTCCACCACCATGAACAACATATTTCATTTCTCAACACAACATAACATGGAGAGTTATAAATGACGTATTTTATTGATAAATACGATATTTTTAAAAAATTATAATTCTTCAAATATAAAAAATTATCTATTTTCCATCCCTCAAATTTATTAGAAGTTGAAAATCTCGTCCATGTCTACTCACTGACCACCACCCCCACGAGAGACATATTACATTTTCCATCACTAACTAACATGGATGGTACAAAAAATGTATTCGATGTCTAAAAATTATATTACAAAAGTTAATAAGGTTTTAAAAATGGATACTCTTTTCCTTTTAATTAAAAATAATAATTATAAATCCAAATAAATGTTTACAGGTTAAAATGAGTATTCTGATACACTTTTAATAAATAACATTTTACCACTCTGTTTAATTTATCTTATTCATATAAATTTTCATGAATATGATAGATAAATTATTTAAAATTCTTTCAAAATTAGTATTACTCATTAGAAATGATTTTATAAATATAGAATCAAATTTAGTTAATCAATCAGATTTTATATCATATTCTTGGTTAGGTCAGGTTTTCCACAAACATGAACAATGATATTATATGTAATGAGTGATTAAAGAAATATAAATAATATAAAAAATATTTATCATTTTCATAATTAGAATCTTTTCATAACTAGTCAATGGGAAAAATTCATCACCTAAATGTAATTATATGTGAAATATTCTGGTATTTTTAAACCATAAACAGAGGCATATAAAGGATACTTTTTGTATAAGTATCTATTTCATGATTTATTGAACTAATTTGTTTCCGGAATGACATTGAAATTGAAACATGAAATATGTAAATCTTTTTGAATAATTGGAATACAATTTTTTACGTTTATAATGATTCAAAATTTGTTTTTCATATTATAAATGAATGACCCAGAAATGACCAAGGTATGATAAACTGATTTAGTATGTAAATTAAAGATAATTATAAATTAAAAAAATTAATCATAATAAATTAAATAACATGAATTTTTTTAGAATCTACTGTATAAATAACACGGTTTTATTAAATTACTAGTTTTATGTACATATTAAAAGTGTCGGGGCTCGGGGAAAGGGGATTTGTATGTCAATGTATTATCATTATGTTAATTGACCTCTAAACTGACTATATTAAAAAAATTATTATGTATGTTATGACATATGATTTTATAATATAATACATACACATTTATTATGTGTGTTTTCATTTTTTAACATTATAAATTCATTGAATTATTCTGAATTCAAATGTTATGGTTACTGTAAAGTGTTTTTCTCTCAAACATCTTATTTTGAGACTTGTTTTTGACTGTGCACTTATTTCCATTATATGGATTGTATGATGCGTATATTAAAAATTATATCACGATCCAATATTTGATAATAGAAATTAATATTCAATTTTAAAATTTCACATTCAATATTTTTTTATTAAAATATGAAAAACACCATTTTGGTTATGTTCACAATTTCGATACCTCGAGACATGATTCACATTATGAAAACTTATTTCTTTTATATAGTGTAATTAATATCCCATGAATATATTTTGAAATAATATTTGATATTTTTGTTTTTATTTATATATTCATATAATTTCATGACATCTGAGGGAATTTGGTCCAAATGTTTCTATATCAATAATGGGTTATATTCTAATTTCAGTTTTTATCGGGTTTATTTCTATTTCAATAAACATTTGGGAAAATTTATTCTTTATTATATCATATATCCTATATATTTAAATCAAATTCTGATTACATTAGTTTTTGAATTATAATTTCCATGTTCCTATCTTTTATATACATAACCACCAATTTAATGTTTATAAGAAAAGACTAACTTATATATGCATTTTTGGTTGGGTATTAATCTCTTAAATATCTATATTTATTATTTTTTTAATGAAAATTGTTTTATAAAATTCAATACTTCATTAATATAATTGTTTTTATCTATTAATTTTTATTCAAACCATTAAACAAACTTTTTTGATTACTTACAATCATATGTTTTATGTTGTTCTTTAAAAATGTTTTAAAATAATGTATATAAAAAATTATCATATGAACATATTTTACATTATCCTGAACATTATTAATTATTTATTATTTTTCAATGTTTTATAGTTTTCCAATTTTTATGTATTCTTATTTTCATTGAATATTTCAATATAAGATTATTATATTTTTTTTAAGATTCTAGAAAATGGATTTCTATCCAATTATGTATATTTTTTTCTTCTAGTGAGAATTTTTATATTTAATTATAGGTAACTTTCAATATTTTGTTATTTTAAATTAATTTTATAATAATGTTTCAATTATATTCATTAATTTAAAATGAAAAATTATTTAAATGATATTTTTAAGAATATTTTATTTTAATTGTAAAACGTTTTAGGAATGTTCTTATCAATACCCATATTTAATTTTAATCACTGTCATCTAAAAGAATTATCTTAACTATATAGTATTAATTTACACTAAATTTTGGGTCTTTTATCATTCATTATTTTCTTATGGTTTATAACTTACTTTTATCATGTATTTTTTACTTAGTTAATTTACATCATTAATGTTATGTTCTATATTACCATCCATAATTCAGTAGACATTATTTTCCCCTTTCATGACTATGTTCTCTAGTATTATTGATATATTTAATATATAATTTTTATTTTATAAACCATATACTATATTAAATATAAATTGTGTTTATTTCGGGAATCTTTCTAAAGATGTTATTTTATTTATTGTGGAAAATAAATATTCTCTATAGTTTATTCAATATGGATATTTATTATTTACTAAGACATGTTAGCTTTTCATTGTTTTTCCATTCATATAATGATTGTATTATAGTTAATTAATTTTGTTTAGGGCATAAAACTCGATATTCCCTTCATGATTGGTAAGTCTCATCTGAAAATGTAGCTTTGGAACTCAGTGTGTTCCAGCCCAATTACATACGATGTATTGGTAAATTCATTGATTATGTCTATAGTGTCTTAGTTTTTTCATGGACGGTAAGATTATGTCAACCAATATTATGCATTTCATCACCATTAAATAAGTCATTTACGTATATATGATTTATTGTATTGTTATCAAGGAATATATTTTACATATATGGGATTATTCATATATAATTACATGATTATATTTTATTGTTGTCATATTATTCTCATCTTTTTTACTCTTTAATAACTTCTGATAAACACTACCGCTTACTGAATGTTTTATGTCACCCATCCAATATTTCAATATCCCTAGGTTATGAAATAGCGTAATAAATAAGATATACCAAAAAGGTTTTCATATTTGGATAACTATATGTGGGATATTATAGAATTATTATGGAATATTAAAATATGGGTATAATGGGAAAAAAGAATATTGGTTGGGAAAGATATGGGTTTTGATATGGAATATTTGTTCCAAATTCTATAAATATAAAATTTTAAAATATTCTTGTGAGTGTATGTGACTCAATAAGTTATTTTTATTATATATTGTTAAGATTTTGCCGCATTATGTGGTATCGAGATTGTATGAAGAAAATATGATTTTAGAAGTAGATTAGGGTGTTTGGGTTTGGGAAATTACAATAAGTATCATTCACATGTTTTGATAAAAATATATTTTATAATGACATTGGTTAAGGAAAATTTAGGAGTAATAAATATAATCATAGGTTGATATGTTTATGTTTTATCATATTTTCAATAGTATAAATCCCATTTTATGTATGCCATGATGGGATTCAAATAATCTAATTACAATTTGGGGGATGTATATTTGGGTATAATAAATAACTATGGAATAGTTAACCGTTAGTATGATAATGCCATTTACATTTATGGTTATTTAAGAATAAGTTTATTATATTTTTGCGGAAATAATCTGAATGGTATATGTTACATCTTCAATGTAATCATTAAAATAGAATGATCTAAGGTGATACCAACCTTAATGGAAATCTCTCAAACACTAACAGATGGAAATAAATACCAATGGCGTAGTAAAATATTGGGGGTATTATTTTACACTAAAAATTTAAAACCTTTCAAGAAAAATAATATCCAAATAAAATTCTATTAATAATTAAGTATAAACAAGTAAAATATGACGAAGTAGCAAAATAAAAAATTATAATAGTAGTATTAGATAGTGAAACAAGTGATTTAAACAAAAATTATAAGACATCATGATGTTGAAACAATGATTTCCAAACACTCCGACCAATCCAGAAGAGGACTCCAATATCTTACTTCCATCCTATGAATTATTCATCATAGTGATATAGTAGATAGTAATAATACTTTTTTTAGGAGACACAATAACTTCATAAATAAAGTATATATGCAGGTCGGAGTAAACAATCCCAGTATGAAATCCTCAGAATTCATCATTTCTAATTCCACTACTATAAGAACATGTTAACTCATAGTATAATATATTAACTATTGAAAAATAGAGGTATATCCTAGTAAAGTTACCTATTAAATGATTTTACCTTAAGTGATGAAATAATAAAAAAATTATAATACATTGTAGAAAAATTACATCTTCTCACAAACACATAAAAATATACGAATTAAAAGATAGTCCCAATACTCATGATTGGTAACTCATCCATATTCCAAGTGACTAATTAGTTATAATCCTTCTAGATCCTCCCATTTCACACTACAAGAAATTTAATAGCCATGTGTAATAAAAAAGAACACAAAACATTCCATATATACCATGTTCACACAAAACTTTTCTTCACATAATTTATTCCTCCATTTTAAAAATTAAATCAAACATCTTCAGTGAATATATTCAATGTTTCAATATAATACTATAGGTGAAATTATGGTTCTCATAAAAATTTAAAAAAAAATTCATGAAATTATAAACCAAATTGGATTTACTAAAAAAAATCACCCAAAATTTTATTTTCAAATATATAAAATGATTTAAGAAAATTAATCCTTCACTTTATAGAAAAAATTGTTAATTTATGGTACCCACCAACCTTATTAAGGTTCTATGGGAACCAAAATAATAATGATGTGATCAAGATGACAAGGAAACATTTTCTCCTACAATTAATAAGTACTAAAAATGAATTGTTAATACGTAAATAATCTGTAACATATGAGCATATAAACTGTGATATAAGGTCATGTTCAAAGGAAAATAAGAAGGTGCCTAAAAATAAATATGGAAATTATGTTACCTTTGTTCCCCTTTATCCAATACAATTTTATTTGATGAAAAGAAATTCCAACGGGAGAAACAGAATTCAAAAATCACTGAGTGGAGTCACATAGTTTGAGGATATAAGTCAAAGGGATAATAATGAGTGTTAAGGTGAGAAAAGGAATAAAAATAAAATTTCTAGATGTAATTAATTAAATCACTTAGTTAGGACACATGATTTAACAAACCATGTGTGAACCATTCTAGTGCTACTAGAAAACGCCCAAGTCCATAAGAGTGTGATACATAGGTTAAAAACAATGTACAAAATTATTGAAAAGAATATTTCACAAAATATATCAATTAACAATATTGGATGGGTTCTTTTTGTAAATTATTTTCCTACCATGGTCCTCCCAAATAACTCTTATAATTATCATCATAGCTTCTAGGAGAATCTAAATTATTTGTCAAAAGCATACTATAACTTTCCTCCCACTGACACACTTCTAAAAAAATAAAAACTAACTAAAAGATCAGGGATGTAGAACAAAAAATAATATGACATCAAAATAAAAAATTAAAATGTTGGCTACCTCAACCAATGGGAGCTACAATTTCCCAACCATTATCCATTCTCTCCGTATACATATAAAAATTTTCCACACATTGGAAAATATAGGGACATTGTTCAAACATATAATTTTTATGATATAGATAATCATTATAAAATAGCCCATATTGTTATGATACACAATCAAAAGGGATATTCTACTGACTGAAGAAATTTTCTTGTTTATCCATGATAAGAATATGTGAATGGATAAATAAAACATCTGGTTCTAGATCAACTGGATGCCATTAAATCAAACGACTTGAATTGGTTTTATTTTTCTTCATTTGAGAAACATTGAATAAATTATAAACCTAACTAACACATGATGGAAAATATATTTGAAAATTAATATATAGACATTATTTAAAATATATATTAATGTATAACATAATGAAGATATAATGTTACTTTCTAACCCAATCAAGTATTCACCAACCTTCGATAAAATTTATAGATTACATGATCTCTAAAAATAGATAAAGGGACATGTCAATGATCTACATAATATATTCAATTTATTTTTAGCATAACCATTGTTTTTCTAATAATTTGATTATTATCTATCATCACATGAATAATGATATATACAAAAATATTTATTTCTCAATCCTCTACACAAAAAAGTGGATATCACTAACGATGACCGTAGAATGCATCAAATGGAGCGGTTTGTATCACATCTTTCTAACTATTATATGAAGAACATAAATGTTTCAATTATCCTCCCAAGAGCCACTGGAACCTATAAAACACCCTCAGATAATTTATTCTAGTCTCTAAATTGTTTATTCTGACCGAACATACATTTGAGAATGATACAATGGGATCATTTCCCATTGTGCACCCAAAAATTGCGAAATAGATAGCTAAAACGAAGTGGTAAATTAAGGATATCAGTCAAAGAAGATTGAAATGGGTATTTCATGATATTTTAACGCTTCTCAATGGAATATATTAATATATTCTTCAACCATTTATTATTTAAAGACTGAATTAATGTTTAAATCCTTTGTGAGTCCATATTCAATAACCCAAATTGATGAATGCTTTCAATTTTTCATGGGAAATCACATGAAAAATAACATAGACATAACCCCCTTATCCATTTTGAAATATGTAATGATTGAAAAGTTCTATCTACTGATTGATCCTTATCCATGACCGGCTGATAGGTTCAAAATTTAATAACATAATCAACCACATTCCATTTCGTACATGACCACAAAAAGTGATTTTGTAGAGCCATGTACATCTCTTGGATGCCAAGAAGAATCACCCACATAGAATGGTGATTAATAGAAAGAAGTCTCACTTGACATGATATAATAAAAACTATCTAATCAAAAAAATACATCAATG
Source organism: Viscum album (assembly GCA_963277665.1). Lineage (NCBI taxonomy): Eukaryota > Viridiplantae > Streptophyta > Magnoliopsida > Santalales > Viscaceae > Viscum > Viscum album. The sequence goes on from OY728132.1 coordinate 882,964,858, forward strand.
ATTCCATATCATGGTTCCATCCTTCCATGTCCTAAATAAAATATTTTTTAATATTATGGTATGGAAATAAGGATGTATCCATTGACAATACATATCTTACACAAAAAAATCAGGTATGATATTCACCTCATAGATGATTATGACTTCATTCTACGTAGTGAATTCCAAACAAATATTTTCAATCATAATAATAAATTTACAAAATCATGACCTACTCAAACTAGTTGATTATATGACTTTAGAATTTAAGAATTAGACATATAATTTCCCTTTCCTAGTGTGCAAACCGAGACATGGTTGAACATACAATGACATTCCACCAACCTTAATGGTTTCATATTCAAATCACATTATGAAAATTATGTGATTCATATTTTATTATTTGTTAATAGAATGATCATTTCTTAAAATTTATAATAATTCAATGTTTTCAATTATCAAAACACTATATCTAATTCCAATTAATTGTTTGAATAAATATTTTCTTGAATTCAAAACATTATTGATCTAGTAGATACCACATAATCTCATATCCTAATAATAGAACTGAGTACAGTTCTAGATGAATCACAATAAACCAAATAACATCATCCAATTTCTAGAATGAAAATAAAGGGAGATGGAGTGAGCTTGGTGTTAAACTAAAATAGGATTTCATTTAATTAGTACAATAGTGAAATATAGAGACATTGGTTGGGATAATTTTCATTGGATATGAGAGATATGATATATCATAAAGGAAGTTGAGATAGTTTCCAATTTAGCGTATAGAGCACTGCATCTCAATGAAATAAATAAATTGTATTAATGAGAGAAACATTATCTCCCTTTAGGGTCTACTGATATGTATTTATATGAAATTACATCACCATGTACGTTAACTTTAGTTATGTGAAAATATAATTTAAAAATATTTTTATATAAACTGTTCTTCCCAAAAAATTCTCAAGACAATCTCTTAAAAATTTCCATGGTCCTTATGAGTTTGAGAAATCACACCAATTTAATTTAAAAATACCATAATGAATTAGTCTATCTATCAATGAAAATAAATATTCATAAATTCCATGTAAACTAATTTTGAATTTTTAAGAACAGATTGAATAAAAGTTATTCATAATACATGTAGAGGTTCATGAATTATTTCATAAGAATATACCCTTCACCGCGATATAATTAATGATACCAAGATGATAAATAAATTTTACAAATCCATTTCGATCAATAAATTTATAAAATAGATCACAATTATATGTAATATGATATCAATTATTTATTTTATTGTGGATTAATTTGTAATAATCAACACATAGTAATAACAAACCCCCTTCCTTGTTTTTAAAATGAACCGGAGAATCCTTGATACATGTAAAATGCATTATAATGTGCTATAATTTTTCCTCTAAATTCATTAATTATATTGGTTCCATTATATTCAATGGAAGTGAAATATCATTTGTTCTTAGAATAATTTCATTTGAATATTCCACTTCATTTCATGTGGAAAACCAATGAATCGTTTGGGAAATATATCAAAATACCCTTCCAAAATGGTAGGAATATTTCATATCACAATTATATCATTAATAAAAAATTTGAATGATACTTATTTATATTAAATAATTCAATCAATTTGTGAAAAAAGTTTATATTTTTATGACATTCACATTATCATCTCCTTGAAAGAGATGAATTGTTCCCATAAAAGATATACATTTTATGACCCATTTATTATAATAGATAAGATACAAAAAATTAACTAACCAATCGAAACCCATGATTATTCCAAATATATCCATGTAAAGTACAGAAAATAAAAAAAATACTAGACTTCATCAATGGTTATAGAATATGAAAATATATTAACTACCTTGAATTGTCCCTACATGAGTGGTGTATTGATACTCATCACATTTCGTATCATCTTGAAGTCTATTAGTACTATATTAATAACTCATAAATAAATTAAATAATGGTATGCAATCCTATCAAACACATCATCCATAATAGATAAGTTAAGTAGAATGGTAAATCATAAAAACAAGGGACCTAATTTATCCTCTATTATTAAATAATCATTACCATATTACTACAAAATTATTCCCCCTTAATCCTTTCTTCCCTACTATGGATGAACAATTTGAGTAGTTTGATTTGTTATTGAATTACATTGGGTTGATAAGTTATGATGAGGAAATCAATTCTAATGTGATATTTCAATCGAAGAATTATATTTCGAATACAAATGATATGTATTGTTCAAATGTATCCTGATAGTATTATAGAATTAGTGTTGAAGGTTTCCCATATGATAATAGTTGTGAAGTGATTTACAAATTGTCATTCAATCACATATCTTATTCCCTATGAACCACCTGGGATAAATTTGTGTTTGGAACTTCTTTATGGGGTAAAGGTAATAAATATTCAAGTTTAATTTTTTGATTATCTTATTCCTTGGTTGTTTTTTACACATTCCTAGTTCTTTGCATTATATTTCCCCATTGTACCATTTTAGACCAACACACGTCCTCTATAAGGATTCTAATTGATAGACCTTTCCTCGACTATCATTATATTAACCATGTTTGTATAATTAGTATAAAAAATCACAACTATCATAGTAAATAATTTTATTCACAATCCATGCCCGAATATGACGGTCTTCAATGATTCCTTACCTACCACTTTTGGAGAATTTTTATTCAATTTCCGAATATTTTATTCAAACTAAATTAGTGATATATTTTATTTCTTGTGATAAATGAAATATGTGGTTTTGACTATCTGGAATGTGTGAATGTTGAAATTTTTGTGGAAAAAATATAAAAATCCAACCCTTGTTAGTCATTGTCCAAATTTAGCTTAGATATCGAAATACCACCATTTGTGTGCATGATCATATTATACGTAGACCAATAATTTAATATTTGTATCGGTTTTTTGTAATCAAATTGATGTTATGAATAAATTTTTTAATAAATACTTTATAAATATCATAATTTGAATACCCCTAATGGATTGGTGCATTCAATTCATGAATCAATACAAAATAATTTACATATTTTTGTTGATCATTTTTATTTCCTCTATCAAAATCATGAAAATTGTGACAAACCTAATAGTCACCCTATTGGGTAAAAATTTATATTGGTGAAAACATATTATTCATGAGCTATTCTTATGGGTTTCGAGGCTGTCTAACTGATGTGACTTCCCAATAGTAATATCAGAACACAATTTAGTCATGATGTACATGTAAATGTAAGGGTTAGGATATTTAAATCTACAAAAAACAATCATTACAACAAATTCCAATAATCAACAAATAAAACATGAGTGTAAGAACCCATATCTTATTTCCAGGTATTTTTTTCTTTCATCATAGATTATGATAAAAATAAGAGTTAATATAAAATTTCATGAGTACATGCCATGTTATAATATGTACCAGTTGGGTACTCGGATGTCACTCTTAGACGTGTGGGGTAACCTAGAGACCGCCTAATGTAGAGGCTGGTGAAATAATGTTCATGCCATGTACCCTTGAAGAACATGCCATGTACTTTCTTTTCATTTCATAAATGGACTGGGGTTACATCTTATCGACAGAACACACAACTTCCTAGCATGTCTCATCTATGACTGACCGAAGCTGACGATTCTTCTCTGAGATCCCTTACTTGACATACATTCTCCGAATAGAACTTCGTTGGTTGCATTGTAATCAAATTAGTGAGTTTTTCCTTCTTCTAGAACCATATCTCATGATTTCTCCTCTTCCACAAAATTTCCTCGATTGAATATTTTTATCATTTTTGTATATCCATGGTGTTCTATGGGTGATTCCTGGATCGAGGCTCCCATATATAGATAATGCAACGTCGAGGTAGTTGGTTTGTGTCTTTCCATAGTAAGTCTATGACTATATGTGTAAAAGTTCCCAAAACCCTAATTCGAGGTATTGCGTGTTAATGGTTTTATCACTATTATATCCAGCTATGCCTTGTGTTCTTCATATAAGATTTATGATTTTAAAAGATTTATTTACCTTGCCATGGATGTGTTTCCCATGTTTTATTGATATTGATGCGTTGGTCTAGCTTTTGCTGTTAGGAAATTTTCTTTTCTATGACTATTATTGTTAGGATGGAGTGAACTTTATCTAACATTCAGGGATATGTTGTATACTGTTTACACAAGAAGTTTTGGAGTTTTAATTTGGCCGCTATATAACGTTTCTAAATGGCTGACATACATAGGGTTGTGGGAACCTGGTGTAGTAGACCATTGGGAGAATGGTCATTTTGGGTTTCTCCAGAGTGTCTGTTTACTTTTACATCGCTAGACCATAGGGGGGTGGACTGTGGGCTCTCTCAGAGTGTTTGTAGTTTCCTCTGTAACATACCACAGTGGGAATTGGATTTTGAGGGCTTCCTCATAGTTTCTAATGTTACCGGTACGAGAACAAAGGGGTAATTTCCAGTTAGTGCTTCTTCAGAGAGTTTGTGCTAAAGCGGAACAAGAGTGGTTAGACTGGGAGTTCTTCCTTAATGGTTACTTTTGATTGATTGGTTGAACCAGGGGATTTAGGATGTGAGTACTTCCCAAGGGGTTACTTATGATTGTTGGATTCTTAACTATAAAATGAAAATGGATGTAATTGGAATTGTAGGATTGTTTACTTTTGAGTACATCCTTGTTTGCAGCTTCTTTTTGATTATTTCCATACAAATATATTCACTTACTATTTTGCACATATATTTGGGTGGATTCCTATTGGGATTCGTCTCACACCCTATTTGGGTCATGTTTTAGGGCACAAACAGAATATATTGTTGCTTGAATAGATAAGGGAGAACACCCTTCAACTTCAGGTACATGATTATTATGGAGATGGGGAGCATTAGACCATTCTAAGGAATCCGCTACTATTAGTGTTTATTTTTTTCACTGTAAATTGTTTTAGTACTTTATTCCACTATTGTGACTTGTTTGGATACTTTCCTAGACATATGTATCATGAATAATTTATATATGTTCTCTAGTTGTTTATTTCTAATGTTTTCTGATGTTAACTATTTTATTGTGTTATCACTATTTCTACTATTCATATCTATTTATATCGGTTGTGTTACTCTACCAATGAGGGCATATTTTCCCCACTATCACACCCAAGTCCCTCATAACTAGTCGTAATCCTCTTGAATATGGGATCATTGGAATCAAGCCATGTGACCAACCGGGTATGGGGCAGCTCTGGACGGCTCCCAGAACCAGGATTTTGCAAAGTTATATTAGTGGAATTCATTTCTTCTTAATTTAATATTTGTAGCCTATAGTCAGGGAGATGACATAATATGTACTTGGTAAAAACATGTTCCTGGGAGTAGCTAACCTATGTACTGGGAAAAGCCAGTTTACCTCGCATATTGCAATTTTTCTTGTTTTTCAATTATTACTATTGATTTGATTACACTGTTGGATGATTCACTTGTTTTGTGATATTATTGTTGATATTATTGAGGTTCTATTTATTTTTCAACCAGATTAGATGAGGGTATTATATCTCAGGCAACATATAGGCACATAATAGAGATCACATGTCATTCATTCATTCCATTCCATTTAAGATGCATTACTAATTTCATGTTGTTGTGATAGATTTTGTGCTAGATAGGCATGATGTTGTGATATATGCCTTGATAGGATACCTGCTATTTGATAGGGTATTGATAATTTTTAAATTTCACTTGAATGAATGCCAAACATCGGTCCCTAAAGTGTTATGGACCCTCTTAGATCAGATTTTCGTAGGTCATTTCATTATTATGCTTGTATTTGACATTTATAAGATTCCAATAATTGATTCATGGGGATTATGGGCCCTCACAGATCAGAATTGGGCACTTAAATGTTCATTTTAGTGTTTTATGGGTTCCAGAGTAGTTTTTGAGGCTTACTATCCAAAAACACCAAGAATACATGGAATGTCATGATAAATACATGCCATGTATCCTTCTGTTTGGGCGGAAATATTTTTCTTATGTACACACCTTGTACAATATGTACATGTTGTGTAGTCTTTAACTGTGTCACTTGCTGTGTGGGTAGAGACACGGTGTTGGGAAATCATTGGTGGAACACACCAAGTACCGGGCATACATGCCATGTTTGTAGACCATGTGTATAGCTACGTGGACAATGACACAGGTGGATAATGGGTAGTTAGTACATTCCATGTCTAGAATTAACACACCATGTAGAGTCAGCCGTCTAACTAGCCATGTGACTAACAACACGGGTCATTGATCTTTTTCTAGTACACCCCATGTCTAGCACAAACACACTGTGTAGCCTTTTTATAAGGGACTATGTGGGACAGTTGTGTAGAATAACATAGGCAGGGGAACATGATTCAAGTACATTCCATGTATGGAGATAACACACTATGGATATGGGTGTTTCATTACCATAGTTAGAAGGAGTACATGCCCATTTGATGGGATAAAGGTACACACCGTGTAGGAGTTATAAACTTCATGTATCCACCTTTTTGAAATGTTTAATGATTTCTTTCTCCTGTTCCTTCTTTACAATTATATTTTTCATTGCCTGATAATCTTGAACTAAGTGTGTACTTGACCATATAGAGTCATTCACTTGAGACGTCCTCCGATTGTATTCGAGTTACTGGGTAGTGATCAGACACTAGACATGGCTGATCATGATGTGCCAGTAGATCATTCTATAGTACTAGTCTTGGCCCCAACAATTATTCATGATGCATGTGTTGATGCACTATTACAAGAGGGATTTATGATTTTCTTGCAGACCATTTGAGGAGTGCTGAATATGGCCCCATCTGTGGCATAGTTGACATGGGTTTTCCAGGAGCACCATCCTCCCACCTTCACCAGTGACGGAGGACCTCAGGATGATCAGTCATCATTAGAATCTATGTTGTCTATATTCAAGTATCTGGAGATGCATATAGTGATGAAAGTGGATCTCGCTACGTATATGCTTCAGGATTCAACCAAGAGATGGTGGGATGTTATCTCTCAGGTGGGACGCTAGAAGGTCATGGCTAGGGATGAGTTACAATGTGGCTTCTATGATAACATTTACCCAGATACTCTGAGGATCAATTGAGCCTGATGGTTCATGTGTATAGAGCAGAGTACTCTTTTAGTTATGGTGTATTCTTCTGGATTCACAGTGCTACAATGCTTTGCACCCATTCCAGGGGGAGATGAGTTATTACTAGAGGGGATGTTTTATGATGGTCTTAGTCATGACATTTCATCATAGGTGAACATATGTAGGTTGAATTCCATCACATCTATAGTCAACCATGCACTGATCACAGAGTGAAATCTGAGTGATTATAGAGCTGTGACCTAGGGAGGTTCGACATCTGATATTAGTACCCCTCTGACTAACAACCAGACGTACCTCAGGGAGTCTTCATGAGAAGATCATAGTATGTTGGATACTTCTTCTTGTGGCAAGGTGGTGTGCTACTAGTATTGTAAGAGTGGACATACGATACCACAATGAACGAGAGACCTAGTGGAGTGCTGATCTTGTGGAAATATGGGTCATCATTAGCTATTCTGTGAGTTCTTCTCACCATCTTCTAGTGATATGGGTTCTGTTTCATCTTCTCATAGTGGAGTAAGACCACCTATTTCTCATTAGTCAGGGAACTGAAGTTCTTCAAGTTGTTTATGCCGTGGAGGTCGTAACTGTGGTAGGTTGTCAGATAGCTTTCAGAAACAACAAGTTGGATCAGCTCAGGGTAGTCTAGCAAGGTCACTGGGCCATGGTACATGCTATTCTTTTATAGTGAAGGATACCTAGTAAGATAAAGATCATAACCCCTCTACAATTTGAGCCACGATCCTAGTTGCCTTTGTTTTAGCTTATGTTCGTTTCTATATAGGGGCTTCGCAATGTTTCATATCTGTTGATGTTTTGGAGAGGGTTGGTTTATGTATCTTTTCTTCTAAAAATATCATAATTCTATAAACTATGTTTGGGACAATAATCACTATTGTAAGACAATTCACGAAGTTCCCTCTGGAGGTTAGTGGTAGTCACCTCTTATGGGGCATTGTTAACCTAGAGATGACATGATATGATGTCATTCATTGGATGGGATGGTTAGTTCCCTTCTAAGAAGTAATCATCTATTATCGCCATAGGGTGAGTTTCACATCAACATAGTGCAGTTTGGTTTTACCCAATGGTTAATGGGATGTCTAGGCGAGCAGAGGTGGACCCAGGCATCATGAGTTGGGAGGAGTTAAAACCCAGATTTCTAGTCCATACCTGGTCGCCCAGCGGAGATCATGATTTGACTTTCCTCCAATGGTGGATTGTTTTAGGGATGTCATTCCAGAGGACTTTTCTATTTTTCCTCCATAGTGAGAGGAAAAATTTTATATTGAGTTTGTTCAAGGGGTGGCACTGGTGTCTATTCCTCTTTATAGGATGGATACACCAGAGTTATAGGAGCTCATGATACAGTTAGAGGTGTTATAGGAATATGGTTTCATCTGACCCAGTACTTCTCCTTGGGGTTCACCTATCTTGTTTGTGTAGAAGGAAGAAAATACCACAAACATTGTGTGGATTATCGAAAGATAAATCAATTGACAATCAAGAACCGATATCTAGTGCCGAGGATTGATGATCTCATTGATCACCTTTAAGGATCTTGGGTGTTCTCGAAGATTGACTTGTGATATGGTTATCATCGTTTTTATGTTAGACCATCAGATATACCTCTTACAACCATTCAGAGAAGGTATGATATATACGAAAATGTAGTTATGTGATTCGGTCTCACGAACACATCTACAGTTTTCATGGAACTGATTAACCGATTTTTCTATCCATACATCGATTCTTTCATGGTAGTCTTTGTGGAAAATATCTTGGTGCACTCTCACACTCGATGTGACCATGCTACCAATCTTGGGATCATTTTGAATACACATAGAGAGAATAAATTATATGCTAAACTCTAAAAATTCCACTTTTGGATGGAATGAATTCCCTTATTGGGTCTCATTCTCTTAGAGACTGTTGTGTTAGTTGACCAAGTGAAACAGAGAGAAGTTGTTTCCTAAGAGAAGTTGAATAATTTCTTTTAGGAACATAGTTTTATATGGATGTCTGGATACTATAGGTGCCTCATACATGACATTTCATGCCTAGCATTACCACTGACGGACCTGGAGAAGAAGGGTGTGATGTTTTTTTGACAAATTCTTTTGATTCAACCTTCCAAGAGCTGAAAGGAAGGTAAACATTAGCATCGATACTAGTATTTCCAGTGCGAAGAAAGAGATACATTGTTTACTATGATGCATCAGGTTTTAGGTTGGGATCATTGATTATGTAAGAGGTAGGTGTCCCTTCATTGGGGTATTGGTAGTTGATACCACAATAAATGAAATACCAGATGAGCGATTTTGAGTTGACTATATTTTTTCATGCTCAATGCTATTGGAGACATTATCTGTTCGGAGTGCATTTTGGGTTTTAACCGACCATAAAAGCCTCAAGTATATCTTTTCTCATCCCGATCTGAATTTGAAACAACGAAAGTGGGATGAGTACTTTCCATCCATTGACTTTGAGCTTTCCTATATTCTTGGGAAAGGCAATGCAGTAGCTAAAGCGTTGAGAATGAAGACTCAGGTATAGGTAGTTCAGGAGGCCAGTAGTGAGTTGTAGCTTATAGAACTATTCTCTATGATGTATTTAGAGATGCATGACAGATAGGGGTAGATGTTACATTCTTCTGTAGCTGTTACCTTTACTCTACTTGACATAGTGCAATGAGGAAGATATAAAATCCAGATGGACTAATCATAATTGATAGTTTGTTAGGAGAGGACCCTATACCTGGATGTACCATAAGAAAGGATGAGATATTCCATTTCTAGAGGTGCATATGTGTGTTAGTTGACATACACGTGGAGCTGATACATGAGTTTCCTTCCTTATATGGGAAGCACATCTTGGTGTTACTAAGATGTGTAATGATATATCGCTTTAGTATTGGTGGAAATGTTTGGAGAGAGGTGTTGCTTATTTTGTGAGGAGATGTTCCACCTCTATGCAGCTGAAGGTATAAAATCTCTGACCATTACAGATTTTTTAGCAGTTACCCATTGTTGAGTAAAATTTGAGTAATGTCGTGATGGATTTCATCATAGGTTTTCCGAGGTATCCTAGAGAGAATTATGCAATTTGGGTTGTCATTGACAAACTCACGATGGTTTCTCACTTCTTTCCAATCAAGAAGACCTTTAGTGTAGATGAGTTGTGAATATTGTGTATTCAAGAAATTGTACGTCTATATGGGGTTCCACACTCCACTTTTTCAGACATGGATGATCATTTTACTTCTTAGGTCTAAAAGGGTCTATAGAAGACTTTCAGTAGACAGGTACTTATTAGTACAAATTACCATCCCCAGACATATGGCCAGTTCGAGCATATGATTTAGGTGTAGGAGGACATGATTGGAGAATGCATCCTAGATTTTGGATGTTCTCAGTAGAAACACGTACCATTTGTGGAGTTCTCATATAATAATAGATTTCAAGAAACTATTCAGATGGAACCTTATGAGGATTTGTATGGTAAACCAAGTCAATCACCCCAATGTTTGATAGAAGTAAGGGAGGTAGTTATGTTGGGATCTCGTCATGTCCAGGAGACCAAAAATTAGATATATTTGATTCAGAATAGGATGGATACTAAAATTTCATTGTAGATGTCGTCTGCGGATTGACAAAGATGACCTATGGAGTTTTGAGGTTAGAGATCAAGTTCTCTTTCATTTCACACCAAGGTTGGGACATAGGAGGATAAAGAGATAGGGAATGATTTCAGTGTGGTATGTTGTATTGTTTACGGTATTGGGGAGTGTCAGGCCGGTTGCCTATCGGTTCCAGTTCCCTCATAGGTACCGGGATATGCGCTATGACTTCCACATTTCATAGATTTGTTTTTTTACTTCTTAGAAATGTATCATGTATTTCAACATGGGGAGGTTGATCTAGAGGTGGACACATCATTCGAGGAGCATCTTATCTGGATTTATTATCATAGTGAAAAGGTTCTCCATGGACAGTATGTTCCTCTAGTACGAGTTCTACGATAGCAGGAGCGAGTAAAAGACAAGACATGGGAGTGGGAGATCGATGTACGATCGTAGTGGCCATAGATATTTGAGGTTTCTTTTCTAAAGCTCCTTTCTAGAAACATCTTGGAAAAATTTCTTTAAGGGAAGAAGTTTTCAATAACCAAGATCTTTTTTTATTGTATGTCCATATATCAAAGCAATTTTTGAAAAAAATGGGATTTTATGGAATTTTCCGGTGTACATGTCTTGTAATTGTAAGTACCCTCCCTGTACCCAATGATCGTGGGTAGATGTGTGCAGGCCGAGTAACAGTTGAGAATATGGTTGTGTAGGGTGACATGAAGACCGCCTAATGTAGAGGCTAGTTAAATAAATTGCACGACATGTTCCATTGAAGAACACATCATGTACTTTCTTTTTATTTTAGTAAACAGACCGAGGCCGCATCTAATTGGCTTAAAAAACTTATTCTCATCGTGTCTCGTCCCGGTGCAATTAATGTCAATGATTCTTCTCCAAGCCCCGACTCTCCATCGATTATCCAATTCGAACTATGTTAGTTGTGTTGGAATCACATCGGTGAATTCATCATTCTTCTAGAACATCATCTATTGATTTATCCTCTTTCAGTAGAAATAATTGGTTGAACAATGTTAGCGTTTTTGTAGATTTATGGAATTATATGGATATTCAACTCCAGAGGATCAAATATATCGATCATTCAACATCGAGGTAGGTGGTTTGTGAATTGCTGTTGTCAGTCTTTGAGTATAAGTGAAAAAGTTCCCAATAACCATGTTCGAGGTATTGCGTGTTTATGGTTTTTAGACAAGTTATTTCATGATATTCCTCGTGTTCTTGAGTAGAGGAATAATGATTTTATTTTTATTTATTTTCATTTCTATGGATGTGTTTCCCATGTTTGGTTGATGTTGACCATTTGGCATGGCTTTTCCTATTAGGCTATTTTGTTTTCCATGCCTTGTATTTTTAAGATGGAGTCAATTTTATCTGACATTTCGTGATATGCTGTAGACAGTTTAGCCATATAGTTATTTAGGTTTACTTTGGCTTCCATACAACGTTAGTGCACGATTGACTTACATAGGGCAGTGGGAACCTCCGGTAGTACACCATAGGGAGAATGGATGTTGAGGGATTCTCCAAAGTGTCTATTTACTTTTATGTCATGAGACTATAGTGGGGACGCACATTTTTCTACCTCAGAGTGTCTGAAGTTTCCTCATTACAAAACCACATGGGTACTTGGATGTTGAGTGATTCCTCAGAGTTTCTATTTTTACAAAAATAAGACCACATGGGGATATGACAGCGAGTTCTTCCTTAGAGAGTCTTTGCTAAAGAAGTACCAGAGGGGTCAGTCTTTGAGTACTTCCCATAGGGATTCTTGTGATTGATTGGGTCAACCAGAGGGTTTAGCCTGTGAGTACTTCCTAGAGGGTTACTTCTGATTGTTGGTTGCTTAACTAATAAATGAAAATGGATGTAATTGGAAATGTAGGATTGTTTACTTTTCGGTACTTCCTTGTTTACTACTTTTTTTTCTTATTGCATGCCATATATATTCCACTGTGGCAGAATCACTATTAAGAGGGAGTTTTTTTGGTTTTGCGGCGGTTTAAACCACCACTAAATCAATTGGCGGCGGTTTTGAAAAACCGCCGCTAAATATTGCATCGAGAATCTATTCACAGCGGTTTTGAAAACGACCGTAGAATGTTTCGCGACGGGTTTTTCACGTCGGTTTAAACTGCCGCGAAATGATTTAGCGGCATTTTTTTATTTTTTTATTTTTTATTTTATTTTATTTTATTTATTTTTTATTTATGTTTTATTTATTTTCTATTTATTTTTTATGTATTTTATATTTTTTTATTTATTATGTATTTTAATTAATTTAATTATTTTAATTATTTTAATTACTTTAATTATTATAATTATTTTATTTATTTTATTTTATTTAATTATTTAATTTATTAAATTTATTTAATTATATATATTTATATTTATTTAATATATTTTATTATATTCTATTATATATTATTATATATTATTATATATTATTATATTTTATGTTAATTTATTTTATTTTATTTATTTATTTATTTATTTATTTCATATTTTATTTATTTATTTGTATTTTGTTTATTTATTTCATATTTAATTTATTTATTTCATATTTAATTTATTTATTTCGTAATTTATTTATTTATTTCGTAATTTATTTATTTAGATCATATTTTATTTATTTATTTCGTATTGTATTTATTTATTTCATTTAATTCACATTAATTTATTAACTTTATGCATGCATGCATGCTCATCCACAAGCACATGCCCATACAATTTCCCATGCACATGCCCACGCAATATAAAGAAATATTGTGTCTGGTGAGATTTGAACCACTAACCGCTTGCATATTTTCCAAAGACTTTACCACTCTAGCAAGCTTGTCATGTTGTTAGTAAACAAAATTTAATATACTTATATATACTAGTTGAAAAAACAAATAAAACAAAAGTAATAGATATAAACTCAATAATAATTAAACAATAAGAAATAATCAATAATTAATGACCAATAATTAATAATTAATAATTATTGATTTATTAGTTATTTATTAAGTTATTTATTTTTATTATTTGTTTATTATATTAATTAACAAATAAATTATAATAGTATTTACATAAATTATAAAATTATTAATATAATATAATAAAATTATAAAATTACGAAATTAAAAGAATAAAGAATAAAGAATAAATATAAATTATAAATTATAAATTATAAAATATAAAATAATAAATAATAAATAATAAATAATAAATAATGAATAATAAATAATAAATAATAATAAGTAAGAAACAATAAATAACAATAAATAACAATAAATAACAATAAATAACAATAAATAATTAATAATTAATAATTAATAATTAATAATAAATAATAAATATTAATAAATATTAATAAATATTAAGAAATAATACGAAATAATAAATAACAAATAAGAAATAATAATGAATAATAAATAATAAATAACAGATAATAAATAATAAACAATAAACAATAAATAATAAATAATAAATAAGACGTAATAAATAATAATATATAATAAATAATTATAATAAAATAATAAATAATAAATAATAAAGAATAAAGAATAAAGAATAAAGAATAAATAATAAATAACAAATAATAAATATTAAATAATAAAAAAGAATTAATAAATAATTAATAATAAATAAAAAATAACATATTAAAAAGTAATTAATAATAATACATAATAAATAATAAATAATAAATAATAAATAATAATAAAATAACCAAAAAATCATAAAAAAAGAAAAATATACATAATACATAATAAATAAAAAAATAAATAATAAATAATAAAAAATAAAAAATAAAAAATAAAAAATAAAAAATAAGACAAAATAAGAAATAATAAGAAATAATAATAAATAAGAATAAATAATAAATAATAAATAATAAATAGTAAATAACAAAAAACAAAAAACTAATAATAAATTAGAAATAAAAAATAAAAAATAAAAAATAATAATAAATACTAAACAAATATTAAATAATAAATAAGAAATAAGAAATAAGAAATAAGAAACAAGAAATAAGAAATAAGAAATAAGAAATAAGAAATAAGAAATAAGAAATAATGATAAATAAATAATAAATAATAATAAACTAATTATAAATAATAAATAATAAATAATAAATAATAAATAATTGTAAATAATAAATAATAATAAATAATAATAAATAATGTATGATGTATAATATATAATATATCATAAGTAATAAATAACGTGTAACTAATATTATTATTAATAATAATAAATAATAAATAATAAATAATAAATAACACATAGTAAATAATAAATAATATATAATATATAATATATAAGAAATAAGAAATAAGAAATAAGAAATAATAAATAAATATAAATAACAAATAAATATAAATCATAAATAATAAATAACCAGTAACAAATAATAGATAATAAATAAATTAAAGTATATTATCAAAAATAAATAATAAATAACAAATATTAAATAATAAATAATAAATAATAAATAATCACTAATAATTGAAACACATGAAAATGTACGAAAAGGCCTAATAGGGGATGAAAAATTATTAAAACGCATGAAAACAGATGGAGAAGCATGAAGAAGGAAGCATTAAAGAGAATGAGAACGCATGAAAACTCATGAAAACTCTGGAAAACCCCTTAAGAATTCAACATAATCATCATAATAACCTAAAAAAACATTGATAAAGATAACAAATCTTGGAAACCCAAACAAACTGTAATAAATGGAGCAACCGTTAAAACCCGTCAAAACGGTCATAAAGTGACAAAAACATTGGACTCACAATAATAGAGATAACTTATAACCCAAGAGTCTGTTCCAAATCCATTACCAGTCAAATCAAATATCATATAACGATCTTCGAGCTGATAGGTGAAAGCGGCTGAATGGACCGGTAGATCGGAAGTTAGGTCCATTTAAAAAAATGGACGTGGAATGGGTGCTAGAAACGAGGCATCAAAAAACATAACAAACCTGATACCCACTAAACATTCCATAACTTATGATCCAGGAGTCAATGTGGGCACTGCAACTAGTCAAACTGATGCTTATGGAACGAACTACGATCTGGCAGCTGGAGTAGTCCGAACTGACACGCGGATTGAAAGTTAGGTCCGTTTAAAAACATGTTTGACGGGAAACCATTGACGAAAATAGGGTTTTGGAGGACTTCTGAGGGGTTTAGGGTCGAAAAACTGGACATAATCTTGCTTCTGTTGAACTGATGCGTAGCTCTCTTTGCTGGTTTCAATTTGATATGTGGTAAATCCCAAACGGACACCCAGAGCGAAAGTTAGGGCCATTTGAAGTTGGAGAACTTTTTTCAACTTTATTATAACTCTCATACTTCTGCATCATAGACTGTCTCATGGTTTTGATGATTCGTTCCTCTAGATATCCTCATGAGATTCGAGTTGAATCGTCGTGGCGCTCCAACGTACGCTCGGATCAAAATTTATGGTCGTTTTAGTGATTTTGGTGTTTCTCATGTTTTTTTTATTTTTTTTTATTTCATTTCGTGGCGTTTTTACTCAACCCGCCGTTATTTTGCGGTGGTTTTTAAAAAAACCACCGCTAAACCTAGAAAATTTTTTAAATAAAATACCCATTTCACGGTAGTTTTTAAAACCGCCGCGAAAAAACCGCCGCGAAACGCCCGTTTTCCTGTAGTGTTCGCTTGCTATTAAGAACCCAACATTGGCTGGTTGACTTCTGGGATTCATAACACATCATGTTTGGGTAATGTTTTTGGGGAAAAAAGATTATATTTCTACATGTTTAGATTAGGTAAATCGCCCTTCAACTTTAGTTATATGATTGTTGTGGAGCTGGAGAACATGGGACCACACTGAGGCTTTCGATGCTGATGGAGTTTATTTGTTTTCATTGTAATTTGGTATTGTACTGTATTTGACCATTGTGACATGTTTTTCTACATTCCTAGACATATGTATCATGCATCATTTATATATGTGCTCCAGTTTTTTATCTCTTCAGTCTTGCAATGTTTACCGTTGTATGGTGTTATCACTATTTCCAAAAATTTTATCTTATTATATCCAGTACGTTACTCTGCCAATGATTGAATATTTTCCCCACTATCACACCCAAGTCCCTTTCTCTTTTTGGGAAGCTTTAGGAATTTGGGGAATTGTGCATGAGGTTATGTGAACAACTGGGTATGGGGAACCTCTAGGTGGATCCTCTAAATGGGTAATTCCAATGAGTAGTGTTATCCATGTGCGAAATCTCATTAAAAATGCATTATATTCTACACTAATCAATATGAATATTTTTATGATAGGATTAAACTCCTACAAATTTTAAAAATATCTTTATTACTAGACCACAATGGTAACATCATTTTCCTAATAAAGATGTATGATGTGTCTTATTTATGCTAAAAATTTAATGTTAAAACATTTTTTATCTCTTAAAAATACCCTAACATGATGAACTTGAAAATACTGCTTACATTCGTAAAATCCTAATCCTAACTATTGTACAAGAAATATTATAGGTTCTACTAACCATATGTGAAAGCCACCAGATACTAAATGCTGGTTATTAATACCATAGAAATACTATAATTTTTTAGGGATGATTTCATTTTAAAATATATGAAACTATCCCGAAAAATAGAAAGTCCTAATATTATTGATTAGGAATCTAATCATTGGATTCAACATTAATTAGACTACAAGTTAGACTTTGTCTTTTTCAATCATTCTGAAAAATGAGACTTTACAATCAGTCTGATTTCAGGGCTTATTTAGTAAACAAACCATCATTATGATAATTTTCTTTTTAATAGAAATTTATGTCTATTAGAATGAACCAATTTTATAATTAGAAAACATAAATTTATTTATATCATAAAGAATATCATTAACATTTTAATAGTTATAACCAATATGATGTAAGGTATTCAGTTATGATGAACTGTAAAACAACCTTTGTCTGAGGCCATTACAACAATCTTTGAAATATTACCATTGGGATATGACCAATAAATATCCATTCATTTGATGATCTTGTAACTGATACATTATTCAAAATCTCTAATTATTTCTTAGCATGAACTATTCTTTTTAGTCTTTTTAAATATTTAGAGTGTTTAGTTCTGAAGGAATCATTGTCAGGTAGGATCCTTATGTAACATTTTAATTTTTAATCACTTTCTGATCATTTTTATAGTTAAGGGATTTCTTCAATAGGATTATGGTCAATATGATCCATCACATTGAGAAATTACATGGATTTTAAGATAGATCTGATCATCATATCAATGGCATTCAAGGATAGGATGATAGATCTAATCTGAACATCTATCAAGGGATTTCATGATAATAAATGAAAGAATTTAATACAAGAATAAAATAATGGATACCATTAGTCATATTTATTAACTACTTTAATCGTCAGGTTAAAACATTTATATTCTTTATAACAATTGTAATTCATTTCTACTTTTACAAAACTCAAGAATTTCTTGTTTTCACATGTCTCTATTTTTCAAGATGTAATAGAAATTTAGTCCTTGTACACAACATTCTATACTATTTTTATCATTATTAATATAATTTTGATATTCAAACTCTTATAAATCAAATCCATCATGGTACCAATATTTCACTCTGATATAATAAGATATACTGTGGTTCAAACTTATGACTCTAAAAATCTGTATATGTCTGATAAATTTACATAAAGAGTCTTGGTTTTTAGTTTAGTTTAATTATTTTAAAATGTATTTTTAAACAAAAAGTCACCACCATATAGTATGTATATCCATCATTATCTTCTCTTACAATCCAACAATTGGAATTACTGCAATCTTGAATACTTTACATGATGAGTTTTTACTTATTTTATTAGATATAAGTTTTATTATTTTTTATTATAAAATTCTTGTTTATAAATGTTTATACAATAAAATGTGGAATGAAAATTGATTCTATCATTTATATGATTGTAGGTATTATTGTTGGTTAATTAGGAAATATAAATCTAAATAGACCACATATCATTGATTTTGTAGAGTATGGTTACTAGAGAGATATGAGGAATATTTTTTTTATTAACATATGAGTTGATAACATTATTATGCTTACTGGAGTATATAGAATTCCGGATAATGAAGATACTCATTTTACTCATAAAATAAAAGAGTATCAGTTAAATTTTAAAGTAAGTAATACATTATTATGATCTATTACCAGGGGTATTTATAATCAAATTTATTCTTAGGATGATATAATGTGTATATAGAGAAAATTTAAATTTACATATCTTATAACCCCAAATTTTTTTGAGACAAAGAGAGCTATGATAAGATCTGAATAACATGATTTTGATTTCATACATTCTGAATTAGTTGAAAATATTGAAAAGAGGATAATGAAATTTCGAATATTTTACAACATATTAGTGAATATGGCCCTGATGGTAAAATTATTATTCTATAGTTAATTGATAGAATGCACTATAAATTATATTAAAAAATAAAATATTTTCATGAAACAAAAATAAATAATATTATTATGTTGGATAATCTAATTGGAACACATATACAATATGAGGGTAGAATCAAAAGAATTATTTTGAAATTGAAAATTAAAAATAGTGGTTTTTGTTTTGCTACAACATCAACATTAAATTTTATGTTCAATTAGCCTAAAATGTTGTGAAATCTTATATAATTCATAATTTTATTATTCAATTAGACTCTTCGACTTCTAATCATTCTGAAAATTAGTTTACTAATCCATCCATAAATATGAACCATATACTTAGCATGAAGTTATTTCATTACTAATACAAAAAGGATAATAAAAATAAATTATGTTAGAAATATGAATTCATGTGATATGAATGTTATTATTTTAGGAATAATCAACCATATTTTCCAAACACGAGGAGGAATTATTGGAAATAAGAGAATTCAAAAAAATGATAACATATAATACAAGTAAAAATGAAAAAAATTTAGTAAAATCTTCTCAAATGTGCAGTGCTAGTGGTTGTGATTCATCTAAATTTTAATCTCATAATGGATGTTATAGATAGAGGAACATAAGGCTTTCTGTAATGTACCCTTGGTTAATCAATGTCTAATGGAAAAGTTACAACCTATTGAGAACCCTAAAAAATTATCTTTGAATGCCAATTATCTAAAAAATTATAATGAGAAATTTTCTACATCTTCATATCACTAATACTCCTCAACTAGTAAAAATAATTATATGTCTTATAATGATGATATTTATATAATTTAAAAAAATCATTAAAATGAACATTTCAAAGTTTTTGATAAACATGTTACTTCTAAGGCTAAACTAGACAACTTTGATTAAAAAATAAATAATATTTTTTAAAAAATAAATATCATAACACTAAAAATTTCTTGATGAATTTTTTTCTTAAAAATATATTATTTCTAATGTTTTTTAAAAAGTGGTATCTGAGATAAATTTAAATAAAATAAAACAATGTTCTAAAAAAATACTAATGAGGATTTGAATTTAGTTCTAAAAAGAAAATTTGAAATTTTTTCATTGAATAATAGATTATCAAAGATTTCAACTCGTTATGATGAGATTGAAAAAATGTTTAATCAAATTAAACAAAATTTTAATATTTTAGGAGTGGGTTCTACTTGTAAAAAACCCATTTTTTTTAAATAATTACATTATTTCGAAAGTTACACTATTTTCACTAAGTGTCTAAGTAATGGGAATTATAAGTATCATATTTCCTTAAATAGAGTAAAATCACTAGTTTTTTATAAATCATATTTTGAAAATTAAATTAAAGTTTTCCAAAACAAGTTTGAAATTTTTTTTTATGAATAATTTTTTTACCAACACTGTAGACAATAAATTTGGGGTGCTGAATGTCCACTATATCTATTTTCAAAAAATGAAATGTATTATAAAAATAATAATATATGATATAGGGATATTTTTAGTTCAACACATATAACTAGAAAAATTACTTATTCATTAAGATAGTCAAGAATAAAGGTTTCAAACTCAATTTTATAGATAATACCCATGTAGGTATTATCAAAATATATAACATTATTCTTCTTGGAAATGTTCGTCTTTAAATTGTTTTATTTGTTAAATGTCATAAGAATAAATTTATAGGAACAAGTAAATTATGTAATGATGGTTACATTATGAACATTAGTTATGATAAATATTTAGTATATAGCTCCAAATATTAATATATTATTTCGAACCATCAAGATGAAAATGTCTACACAATTATCTAAGAAGACCATAATAGCCAGAACATACCATTCCATAGTAAAATGGATGATCAATCATGGTTATGGAATAGAATGTTATGAAACTATATGCTTATGAAATTGTCTGTATTTACTATAAATGGACTTCTTAAGGATCTACTAGAACTTAGGATTGATGCTTCAACATTCTACGGTCCATGTCAATATCATAAGAAAAACAAGTCTTGTTTTATGTATATTAGTGATTTCTCAAATTCAAATTATTTACTATTCTCTCACATGGAATTTTTTGTTCCTTCAAAAATGGGAATTATTGGAAAAAACTCTTATGTATTTTTCATAGTTTATGATTACAATACATATTCCTGAGTATATTTTCTGATTAAGATATAGAAATAATTTTTTTTTATTTTATAATCTTATATAAAAAAAGATTAAATTTCGAAAAATGCATCCATGATAACTTTTCGTAGAAGTCATGGTGAAAATTTTATTAAATTCTAATCTACAAACATTTTTTATCATAAATGGTATTGAACATAAAATTTTATCTCCTACAACATAATAAAAAATTGTTGTTATAGAAAGTAGAAATATACATTTTCAAGAAATAAATATAGCCATGCTGAGTGAATAAACAATTACTATGAATTTTTATACTAATGTGGTTAATACTTCATTTTAATATAAGGGTATAGTTTTAATTAGATATTTTGTTAATAAAACTCCTCGTGAGTTTATTATTGGAATAAAACCAAAAGTTTTTTACTTCACTATTTTTTGATTGCAAAGTATTCATCCTAAATAATATAAATATCTA
Source organism: Viscum album (assembly GCA_963277665.1). NCBI lineage: Eukaryota > Viridiplantae > Streptophyta > Magnoliopsida > Santalales > Viscaceae > Viscum > Viscum album. Next base: position 882,986,738 of record OY728132.1, read on the forward strand.
ACCTAAATTTGTACCAAAATATGATGAGGTAATATTTTTAGGTTACTCAACTAATTATATGTCTTATATAGTCTTTAATAAAAAATCATATACTATTGAGTTTATTTTACACATTATGATTAATGAAACTAGTCCTTTTGTTTTCAATTATCTTCAACCTTGATCATTGAATGTTATTTCTAAAACTAATTTGCATTCACTGTTTAAAAATATCACTCAAAAAGATATACCTCAAGAATTATATTGTGATTTTATTCCACATTATGAAATTTTACCGATTATTGAAGAACATATTTTTTAAAAACCCATGAATTTAGTTATTTCTTAGGAATCATCCTAGTTAAAATATCATTGATGTGGCTGATCAAGAAGTTAGGACTAGAAGATCGTTCAGAACATATAATGAACATCTATATTTAATATCCAAACATGAACCTAAAAATCAAAATGTGGATTTATATTATATGGATTGGATTAATTCAATTAAATATGAAATCAATTAATTTTAGAGGAACAATGTCTGGACATTAGTTGAACAACCTATAGAAACATCTATAATAGGGGTAAAATGGGGTTTCATGAAAAAATGTGATGATAATGATATTATTTTTATACATAAAGTTTGATTTATTTACAAATAATATAAAAAAATGATAGTGTATGAGAAAACATATTCACTGATACCTAGGCATGAAGATATTCTAGTACATGTATCCTTTACTTCATTTTTAATTGAATTGATGAAAACGAAAGGTGAGAAGACACATGGGGATACAGAGATCAGACATGACCCAACTGAAGCTAATACTTTGAGAATTATAGCTTCATTATAGATATAAGTAGATGAAAAAATAATTAAAGAAATTAAGAGGTTACAAAAAACCTTATATTTGTGAAGGATTTTTGAAATGACTTAAAATAGATTCAATGATTATAATTCTTCCATCTTCTCATCTAGACCAGGTAAGACTAAAATGTAAATTATATTTTGAAGACACATCATTTGTACCAATTATTATTTCTTATTTCATGAAAAAAAAATTCATCAAAATTTTTGTTATTGAGCAATTAGTCATGGTCTTTCTTGAAACTGAACTAGAAGAACCAGCATAAAAAGAATTTATCAAAACCATGATACAATTTAAAAAATAGCACAGAGATGAAGTTGATGAAGAATTTAATGGAGAACGAAAATTAGAAAAATAGGAAAAAGAAGGAAGGGGAGATTAATGAGATTATTAATTTGAATAAATTTTAGATGAAGATGAAGATTGAGACAAAGGATAATAAGAAGAAAAATATAATGAAAAAACTGATGAGGAAGAAAATCACACTGATAGAGATTAATCATATTCATATTAGTCATTATCACATTTACCACAAAAGGATGATAAGTTAAGAAATAAACATGTTATTCAAATTAATTAGAATAATTGGGTTAAAATAATGATAATAATAATCGAAATGAATATAAAACTGTAATGAGAATGATCAAACTACCAATACCATCCTTAGGTTCATCAAATTTTGTATGTAACTGTATCTTATAATGGTTATTATTTCATTTTGGAAATTTGGAGAGGGATAGATAAAATAATTCATTATTTTCTTAATCCAGAATCAATGATTCATATGAATCATAATATTAAAAATCATAAATTGGATTCAAAAAATGTTATAAAAATTTACGTTATCTGGATAATAGATGAAATGGAAAAAAATTCATGAGAACTATAATACTCAAAAAATATAAAGTAATTAGATAGTTATATGGTATAATCATATTGATTACGATATCTGAATTCATGAGAGATTTTTTGATGAATAGGATATGCTTATGGTACAATATACTAAATCAGTCAATTAATTAACAAAATATATGTCTGATAGAGTGAAATTCATTGAGAAGATCCAGGATTCCATAGATGAGAGGGTTTAAGAAGTAAATGTTCTAAAAGGATAAATCAAATACATGGTGTCAGTGATGTCCAAAATAAAATCCTATAATCAGGATGTTATATTAATGAGGAATGTGAACAAAGATCTTACTAAAGAACAAGGAAGGGTGATTTTTTTGACCAGATAAAAGGAGTAAGGCATTTAATTAATGTGAAATATGATAGTTAATTCAATACAATCAAGACCAATTTTAAAAAATTAATGGAAAAAGATTGATTTTAATTTTAAATATTGATTTATTTCATTATATATCTTTTTAAAATATTATGATTGCATATAATGAAATATCTTTTAATCTAAATATGATTTTCATGAATTTTTATCCAATTATGATTGGTTTCATGTTATTTTAATTTATTCATGGATGATTATGTAGTTTACTATTATATCATATCATCTATGCTTATAACTTTTCCGAAAATGCCGTACCCATTCCCTATTAACATTTAAATATAAAAAATTTGTAGGATAATATACAATATGCGAGAAATTCTAAAAGTTGGAGATGTTTTTGTTAAAGGGGGTGTTTAAATATAAAGGGGGCTAAATATTTCATAAAATAATAATATATTTATATTGTATTTTTTTATCAAAAGAGAAGATATTATTCTAAGGAAGTTAATCGTATTCATAATCTTAATCTCCATTTTATTCATATTAGTTAAAAACATAGCGGGAGTTAAGGATTAAACTATTAACTTTTTAGATGATGTTCATAAATGATTAATGGAGAGCATGATACAATGTAATATTTTAATTTATGTTTTGGGGTTTTTTCATTCCAAAAAATGGGAAATTTTTTATTCAGAAGTCATACTTATTAATTTTACTTTTCATTATGTTTTTGAAATTACCAACACATATTTGAAAATGATTCCAAAAATATTATGTCCAAAGAGTTTTAATATTTTTTTAGAATATATTAAACATTAACAAACATTGTATAAGTCCTAAAGTATTAACAAAATAATATTTACTACTACCCATTAAGATGATAATATTAAGTATGAATCAGATTATTGGATTCAAAATTAATAAAACCAAGAGTTAGACATTTTCTTTTCTATCGTATTGACAAAATACCGGACAATCATACTGATTTAGGTAGAAATTTATCAGACATACCCTCTTAATGATATTTGTGATGACATTAGATAAATATTTCCATCATACTATCCAATTTTTGTAATCGGATTACATATAATTTTTCTATCATAAGGAATATCATTAACACTATAATGGTGTTAGTCAATGTGATGTAGAGCATTCAGTTGTGATGATCTTTAAAATGCCAGCTGCGTGAGGCCATTAATGAAAACACCAGAATATTTCCATTGAGAGATCACCTAAAAATACTAATTCATCTTATGTGTTAAGAGATGATTAATTTTGTTAGATCCTAGAATATTTGTTAGAATGAATGGGTCATTATTAGTCTTTATAGTTCTTTATTGTTATTTAGTTCTAAAATAATACTTGACAAAAAATTTTGTTAAGAAACTTTTGATTTGGTAATATAGGTATGGCCATTGTTATGATTGAGAGCTTCAGAGGAATGAATAATGGTGAATCTAATCCACCGGGTTAAGGGATTTCATTTATAGTAAGACATATGTGATCATCATTTTGAGAGATTCCATGGATAGAAATATAGTGATAATCTGATTTTCGTATTGATGGACTTCTGAGCAAGGAAAGACATACACTTTTTTAAGTATAAATTTGAAGATACCATTAGTTAAGGTTATTTACTACATTACACATATGCTTAAAAGAGTTTCCTTTTTAAAATATCTTTTATGAAATTATATCTTTTATATAGATATTGTGTTTAATTGTTTCACATTTATCTATTCGGCTGCATATACTCGAACGTTGGTCACATTACTCAACTTTCTTTATTGTTGGGTTTATCACCATTAATGTCAGTTTGATATTCAAACAATGATATATATGATCCATTGTGATAAAAATATTTGACTCAAAATAAATAAGAAAAATTTTGATTCTTATTTGTGACTATTATTATAGGAATAACTCCAAATCAGATAATCTTACATGATGAGGCATTGTGATTTGTTTAATTTTATTCATTTAAACATTGTTTTAATATACAATTCACCAACCTCGTGTTTGTGTTACCATTATATTGTACTATTATCATCCAATTAGATATAGATGATAGACATCCTAAGTCACATAATTAGGACAATAATACCTCAACTCCCAGTTCAAAATACAAATAAAGTAAATGAGAGGAACATAGTAGGGGGTTTATTAAATAAAATAATTTAATTTAAAGTAAAATATTGTTTAACCATTTATTCTTCTAGGAACACCCATTACATATTCATACAATAACATATATGTATGAAATGGTAGTCCTAGTACTAATTAAAAGTAACTTGTCCATCCATCAAGACTACCAATGGTGATCATCTTTTTGCTTCATCTAGTTTGGAACCACAATCCCTTTACTATCGATGTCTAATGAAAATGAACATAAACCATTTTACATATTCTATGTCCTCACATACATTTACATGATGTAAATTAATACATCCATTTCAATCTTTAAATAAAACATCTTTCTTGGGATAAACCAAAACATTAATCCAATACCACAGATTAAAGTTGTTTTTTCCTTGAATAATTCAATAACCAATGTTTCCATATCATAAAAAATCGTCTCCCATAAATAAATAATCTAATGAATCCTTTCCAAAACAAAAAAAATCATCCATGAAAATCATGACATAAAATTACAGATCATGTGGAGAAGAGAGAGTATCCTCATGAAAGAACCCATGGATGAAGAAGAATCAAGATACGATATTGCTAATCCATACTCCTTATCACATTGTTTATAAAAATCCTCACACATAATTGTCAAAACCATAAAATTACATTAGAAGGAATCATAAAATTAGAATGGATTTTTCAATTAAAAGAAAAACTAATAGATTTAGAAATTGCAGAAGAACATTTATATTACCATTAATACCCAATATTGAGTTATCTTTAATCTAGTGAAAATTAATTCTGGAGGGAGAAGAGTTTCCAAAATCAGCTAGAGGAGTCATCTATTTTGAGAAACTATGTCAATGATAGGAAAATTAGATTTTTTCAAAATGTTATTGAATAAAAATACAATTATCAGTTGTTATTGATTTTATCTCATAGATAGGGTACATATTTTATGAATTTTTATTTCAACTATGGAGTTCTACTACATAACCCATAGGTCTCAAAGTTTTATTGTACCATTTTAAAAATAGAGTGCCAACCGGGAAAAATAAATTTTCCCTAAAAATAATAATTTGAATGGTTAGAATCATGGTTTATATAAACCATGTTCCAACAACAATTCAGCCTATTAAATATCATATTCTCATCTATTATTTCATAGGGAAGCTACACAATTCCCTCAATGTAATCTCAAAACTTGCACACCCATAAACGCATACAAAACCAAAAAAACCATTCAAGTTATCCAAAACGAAATGAAAACAATATATTTAATCAAGATACATAATAAATGGATGAATTACCTCAAACAAGGGGTGTTACAATATAGATAACCATTTGTATGAATACGTTCTTTGATTTTGAGGTTATTGTAGTGAATTTAGATAATGATTTATCATATTAAAATTGAAATTATTATCTAGTATGGTATTTTATGTCCATGAAGATGTTATTATATAAGGGATAATAATTGAGTGAAATTTTGGATGCATAAATGATGTTTTTGTTTATTTTCATGATATTTATTGAATATATTTTTATATTTTGGAGAATATAATATTACAACATATAAATTTTTGGTACGTTTATTTATTTGTGATTAACGTAGTTTAGAGATACATTTTACGTTCATTTATTATCAATATGGAATTAAATCTTTGTATTTATTGGATTCATATTTTTTGGAATTTTTTAAATAGTGTTATGGTTAAATATTTTTTGAATATGTATTTATTTTTTTTGTGTGGTGGATTTAGATTTTAATTTCTTATTTATTCTCATGAAATTTTATTGATATTTCATTGTATAGTGTATTTTGTTTTTATAACCATTTTTTGAATAAATTTATAGAGATATGAGGAATATATTTTCATCTTTTTTATGAGTTTATAATCCATTTAAAGAAAATTTTAGTAGCTTAGAAATTAAAATTCATTATATAATTTTGTTACTTAGATCATGAGATGATGTAATGGTTGTAAACTACATGATCTACCAAAAATGATTAAATTGTTCTTATCCAATGGAAATTATTCAAATATGTATATTTTATCATATTATCTGTCTTGATATTAAAAAAATCAATTACTCGAGAGAGTGAAATATAAACCTATTGATACTTATGTTAAAAATATATCTTACATATAAAGATATTTTTTTGGAACCTATTTTAAAAGAATTATATATACATGGTTTTTGAAATATTTTATTATGAAATTCTATGTCTCATAGTAGTGACATAATATTTAATTACCATGATTAAATCTATATGATAAATTTTTACAATGTCGTGATATACTCAATGAGATAAGAAAAAATTAAATATAAAATTCTATAATTTCCTTAATGGTTGGGGAATGTAACCCCTTAATATTTAAAAAAAAAATTCTATAAATAATATTTTTTTGATAGTTTACGTTACATGTAAAAATTAACTAAAAAGAATCACTATACATTTCATTATAAAATATTTTGAGAATATACTAGGAAATATAATTATGATATAAAAATAAGTGTAGAACCTAAAAATAAATTAAAACATAATAATTAATTTATTCATTTTATATTATTTTTACTAATTAATGAAATTTATTTGTCAAAGGATAAAAAATTAATGTGATATGAAAAATTCTATTCAATGACAAAAGTATTATTTTTTAAAGAACACATTTCAATAATTTGTGATTTTTATCTTAATAAAATATATTTATCTCTGTTAAAGGATGATATATAATATATTATTTTATAAATATATATATTAACAGTAAATTAATTAGAAATTGATATGAAATAATATCAGGACTACTTGGTGTTTAACATGGTTATTTTTGTATAATTGTTATTTTTATTTTTTTAATATTTTATTTTAAATATTGATGTTATATACTATATAACATGAAATTGATGATATTAATATAATTTGGGAATTTATAATTTCAAAATTTGATCATGGTGATTTGTTAGGTTTTTTAGGAACTGGTTGATTTTAGAGGCGAATAATAAAAAGTACCATTATTTCATATAAAACCAATTACAAGACATCATCATGCTATAAAAATGAAACTAAAATTTGTGAAACATTTTCTTATAGAATATATATATGTAAAAGGTAATATTATTAATTTTAAAATATTTTGTTGAATATAGAATCATATGTTTAATATTTTTGAACCTAAGTGATGTTTTATTCTAATAAAAGAACAATGTTTTGATATTAGCCTTTTTATGTATTTTAATGTGTAAATTTGGATTTCAATTTTTTAATGTCAAATATCTCTACCTTGTTTAATCATAATCCATTTAATGTCCTGATAATCTATTATAGATAGGAATTTAGTGTAAATATATTTTTATGATAAAAATTTATTTTCCAAAAAATAATATTTACGTTCTATAGTGAAAAGGCTTTTCACACATGGATATTACATAGATTTATATGAATATTCATTAAATTATACAAACACATTCCCAATGACAATAATTGATTAGTTTTCTTTGAAACATATAACTAAAACGTCTAATTTGGCTTATGGTTTTCATTTTTTCCAACAAATATATCCCCTTTAATACCCCTACTTAAAAATTTTCTTCATAACCTATGGAAATGAAACATAAGAAAATGGTGAGATCAAATGATCAGTAAGGGTAAACAGGGAAGATAGTAATTTAATACCTTATAAATGAATAATATAATAAATTGGGGTATGTGATCATGAGTATAAGATAAAAATTTCATACCCAGCCTATCTGGGATCATAATCCCCATTTGGGACATTAAACATTAAAATTTCAAAAAAAAATCATCAATCATAAGAATAAATACTAATTATAAAGTAGTAATAAATAATATTATCAATTAATGAGTTTGTGTTGAATCATTATAAATATATAAAACCAATTTCTATATCAAGGGTAATAGCCAATACCCTTGGTTCGTGCCATTCACTTGTTTCCCATAACATATCAAGAACATATACTTGTTTCCTAGTCCATGATCAAAGGCATTAAATTAATTTTCCTAACTATATCATGAGACATAATTCATTAACCAATTCATTGAAGAAAGTTATATGTCTCACCCATAATATAATGATTACTCAACATATTTTTTCCACAACAACATAAATCATTAACCACATTAAAATCCTAGTAAATAAATGAGTTTCATAAACATCATTAGATCATACATAACCCATGTAGAAGAAATGGGTTTAATAAATATCATTCTATAATAAATAAAAATCACTAAAATTATGTTTATGTATGTTATCCTTGAGTCACATCTTAAATAATTTATGTTTAACATGACATAATGGAATTGTTGAATGGAAATGTATTTTGAATGATTACAAAAATAAAATTATTGATGAAAGCACCCTTTATATTATGATTTTTTAAAGAAAAATCCAATTTTTAAGGGAGGAAATTTCATTTTATATAATCTTATAATTTTTTAAAGGGTGATTCAAGGAGTTATGAATTCATTAATGTTGAGAAAAAATTTCATGTTGTATCAGTAATAAATAATTCTATTGTTACATTTTTTTTAAATGGCAAAAACTACCTCGTTTAGAATATTAAAAAAAGTCCACTTTTAAACAGGGTAGAAAAATAAAAAATGCGTAAAAATGAAATTTAAAATCTATAATATAATTGTAATCACCTTTTCTTAATTTTTTTATAAAAAAACCGTGGAAGATAAATGATAACCAACAGATATTAAATGTGAAATAATCTCAAATGTTGATGAGATTTTGAAATAAAAACTTACGACTTGGTAATCAGTAGAATACTACTCACTGTGAATAAAATAATATTATATGGATAATAAAATAACTTAATATTTATATTAAGGATCATAAAATTTATTAATGGGTATTATATACAAAACACAAAAGAAAGAAATAGTGTATATCTCATATGTCCCACAAAAATAAAACTGAGACATGAACCCTTTACCTCAAGTATTGAATTCATTAAAATATTATTAACCTATTAAATAATTAATATTTTTTAATTATTGATATTTTATAGAACCATATTGATATTTAATATAATATATACTACAAAATTATGAATTTTTATTGTTATATTATTAACAATTTCATGTTAGATTTATGTTTTATGTAATAACCACTTTGTTTTCCGTACATGTTTTGACTTGTTATCCTTGATACACATTCATAGATCATGATTAATCATATAAAGAATTAAAAACATGATATATATATATATATATATTCATTATATATTTATTCAATGTGATTCATAAAATTTAGGTGTGTAAAATAAAATACATCATCCACAGAGACAATAGGTCGTACATATGCATGAACAATGTTTTCATTTTCTTATAATTTTACTGGGAAGAAAATATTAGAAAATATTATTATTAAATAATAATAATGTTATATATATATCATATATATTAAGAAAATTTATCCATATTACCATCCATGTGATATATTATTGAAAAACAAATCACATCGCATTATGGAGTTAGAATACTCAATGTATGCACCCACAACATTATCATTTCGCAATAGATTAGATAGTAAAAAAGGTAGATATGATATTATTATTATAGAAGTATAATTATGTTATTAATTTCATATTTAAATATTTAAACCATCATAATTACCAATAATAAACTTTGGTTTTTAAAATGAATTGTACAGGTATCTGGAGATGACAACTCATACATTTGCAAGAGCGATACATTCACTTATTTTTTGATGGGAAAGGTGTTATATAATGGTGTGTTAAAATCAAAATAAAATTACGTAATATTAAATATGATTATGTTTTTTATTTATGATACATATAATATATTTAGAGGAGTTATAGAAGATTATAAAAAATAAAGTGATTGGTTAGAGCAACAACCTCTTCTTTGAAATAGATCATGTATATATTCTCTTAAAGAACTCTAGAGGCAGTAATTTGGGAATAAATTATCTCCTATAATTATTATATTGATGTGAAAAAGATAATTTTCTTAGTTTAGTTAATCTAGATGATTAAATTTGGTGAAAGGATGTATGTATTTATAATGAAGGTGAGCGGCACTATTGGAATCTCCAAAAATATTATATTAAAATAAATTCAATATCAATCCAATTACATAAAAAATGAGGTTCATTCCATACTAAGGTGATATAGGTTTTTATTATAATCATAACATTTATTGTAATCATGTTTCTGTGTGATATGTAACCTTAAATTTTTTTTATCCCTTAGTTAACCTATTTTAATTATAACTATTTATAATACATTTTCAATAATAATAGAGGGATATTTATATATATAAGGTATAAATTGAAACATAAATGATAAATTAATGATATTTTGGACCATAATTTAATCCCATGTTTTATATGTTGTTTTTTTGGATTTTTAACTAGCTTTATAAAATATTAATTTTTAAAAATTTCCTTAGTGTCAATTTTCACACTATTCCTTATGTTGATTTTATGAAACCAAATATAGAAATATTTCTTACAAAATAATTTAATAAACTCTTAATATTTATTATTTAAAATAAAAATTCCTATAAAAATTTTTTTATTCAGGTTATATTTTGTTTAATATACCTAATATCATTTCATTAATTTTTCCATTAATTGGATAATTGTTATATCATCATTGTGTAGTTATTTTTCATAATTATTACCTCATTAAAAATTAAAAATAAAACCCCATGATGAGTATAAACTTATTTTATTTCATAAGAATATACATAGTCCTTAATATATTTTATTTTACCACATATAACAATATTTTAATTATCAAAAGTACATGTGTCCCATTACTCAACTCTCAATAATATTAATAATATCTAATTAATTTTCATAGAAAAATTTCTATTATATTATAAAATTTATACCCATTTAGTTTTAGGGTCTAAATAACATCATCGAATATCATTTTAACATGTGTTTTTGTTGTTTTATAATATTTGAAATAATATTTTTACCCTCAATTAACAGAATTTAATTTTATGTGATGTAATAAAAATTACAAGTGCTACTACTCATATTTTTCTGAAAATTAAAGTGTCCTAATAAATAAAAATTTATCTTTTGATTAAATATATCGATTCAATTTTATCAAATTAAATTCAAATAATTATTAGAAATTAATTAAAAATAACTTCCACTGAAGGGATGCAACAACATGTTTCTAATATAATATGAATAAAATATTAGTATCTCTTTTTTAAATTAATATTCAATGATAAAATTATTAAAATGAATAAATTGTATTAAATGATTAAAAAATAATCTACTTATACTATAAAATTAAATACATATATATATATAATTCATGAAATATAATTATTTTTAGTGAAAAACCTTTATTCAATTAAAATTCAAAAAATTATCGTTATTCATCAAAACCTGTAACTAATCCGATAAATATAAAAAAATAATTGAATATAAATTTTGAAATACCTATATTGATGAATAATTATATTTTTCCAAATATAACTTATAAATTATTCAATATTTATTATAAAAACAACTACACCATCAAAATGTGGAAAAAACTTTTTTAGAAAAATAATTATTTTACGCGTAATATTGGATTTGTTCATATACCCTTTCTAGAAAAAACTGTATATGGTTGATAAATATTATATTTAATATGTAATAAATTATTTAATTTTTTAATGTAATAAAAAATTGGAGAAGTATTTATTTATTGGTATAATACACACTTATGCGTAATTTATGAGAAAAACATTCCTTTTATTTTGAAAATAGTTTTATATAATATAATTAATTTACAGATGAATTATATATACAGGTGTAAACCATAATTTTATAATTAATTTAATCTTTTTATACCCTCCTTTAAAATTTTTATGTAATTGGTTTAATTTAATTTTATATTCATCTCTCATAATTTCACTGTTCCTTAACAATTTTTCATGTCATATCATCTTCCAAAAAATGTATGTGAATATTTCCTTCTTGAAGAATTAACAGATCATTATATCAATAGAATTACAGGATATTATGTATATCATATAATAAAATAGGTTATCCAATCTGTATAAATCCTTATATAGAGAGATAATAAAATAATTTCAAAAACCCCATCCAAATATTCAATGTAGACAGTTTCATAAATTGTTACCAATATGACCCATCAAAGAGAATAAAAAGAAAGTCTATAGAATTAAGGTCCCAAAAATAACAATTATCCCTCTAAACTATATGTAGCTCTTAATTTTGACATACCAAAACTGTGAATATCATTTTCATGTATTCTCTTGAAACATGGTAATAACCTAAATTACCATAAAACATCAATTAAAACTTGCTTGCTTTCAAAAATTAACTATTTCCTAATACCATAAATACTAAAACTCTATAAGTTTAATCCATGATATTATAAATAATTTTTTCATATTATCAGTTCCATTGTCAAAAATATTATCCCATTTATTTTATGATAATAAATAGAACCTTTATTTATTTATCCCGTTATCATGCAAAAATTATGGGTCATCCATCCTTTCAAAAAAGACCATACATCCTTAATCATTTTAATTATTACCTGTAACCTTCAGAATAATATCTTTTATACTTTTAGAAAAATTTTAGTTGTACAATACTTATATTCTCCGTTATTTAATAATATCATAAATATATTTCTACAACATTATTCAAGAAATCTATTTCATAAAAATTGAATCATACCCCAATTTATTACTATACACAATATCAAAAATTGTTATCATGTGATATTTCCCCTTAAAAATGGATTGAGGAGGTTTCTGAGGTAATTCATCTTCATTATACTTTCGATTTCCGCACTAGTTAGCAAAATGGAAAATTACGTTATAGTTAATGACCATAAGTGTGGGTGGTTCATTAGTTATCATTCTATTTCATCATTTTCATTAACCAACATATTCATCACCTTTAGAAAATCATGAGCCTTATGTCCAACATTATTACATATAAAGAACCTCCCAATTCAATTGAGGGACTTCCCTTGATATTTCTTCCCACATTTTTGGCATGTATAAGGTTGAAATTTCATTACACCATGTGATTTATTTTAGATTTCATGAGACTAGTTCTTTCTGTTCCTATCAAAATAATGGGAATAGGGGGTACCCCTATTATTTATTCCCACCTTAAGATCAAATCAAACCATTTATTCATTTCTACCTATGTCTCTTATGGATAACGCCCTAGGAAAATAATGTTTCAATCAACTAAAGAATCTGTCAATTTCATCCGACATCCTATTATTCTTGATTAGATTGCATTATTGGTCCACTTCACCTTCAAAATGTGAAATCACAAAAATGAATTTTACAATGTTATGAACATTAATGAACCAAAAATATCTTTTTATTAGTACTGATCCATTTCCCATTCATTAATAGACCACAAGACCCATATAAAGAAAGTGGAAATTACCTCCAGAAATACTAAATATAATATTTGTACTCATTTTCTCAATTTTAATTCCAACATGATTCATAGTTTAAAAATATTGTGTGATCATTACTCTAGGATTTTGAATTCCCGCTTCCCTAAAATATTGTTCATTAGAAGGAAAATCATTAACATAAATATCATATTTATCACTAATGCAGTTCCTTTGGGTTATTAACATTGAATAAACTATAATATTAGTGTTACAAAAACTAATAATAGTGGTATGAAAACATAATCAGGGGATATTACTTATAATATTTAATTCTATGAAACATTAGGATTAAAGCTATGTTATTCGTGATCATTATTAAAACTCCAGGATTGTTCTATATACATATACTTATCCTTATGGATATTACTAGCATTTTCACTACATAGTTTAAAAAGGATAACTAAACTATTCATATGATACCACCTATAATTACCCATGATTTTCATACATGGATGTGAAATCATTTTAGATGAATTTTCCTTAAATTATACAAACACATTTTCAAGGACAAAAACTGTTTTGTGACATTGGAAACTTGTAACACCAAATTATAATATGGTGAATTGTCTTAAATGTTTACCACAATGATAATACATTTTAGTACTTATAAATAAAATGATTATTCATAACCTATAGAATGAAAACATATGAAAAGTGTGAGCTCATATGATCATTAATTGTATAGATGGAAAACAAAAATTTATTACCTTATGAAATCATAAGATAGGAAATGTGGGTATGTAATCATGAGCATAACATATAATGTCCATAACAAACTTATAATGGCTCCTAAACAGAAGTCATAACATAAAACATTAACACATAAAAAGACACAAATTACAAGAATAAAACATCAATATAAATCAATCATGAACCATAAATTCCAATCATACATTTTATATCATCATCATAAGAATATAAAACCATTTCATATGTCAAGGTTAACTAATGTGACTCTTAGATCAGGCCATTTACCCGTTTCCCTTAATGGATCAAGCACCTGAAGCTATTTTCCCTCATGTATCAAGGACATCTAATTGTTTCCAAAAACAATTTCATGAGATATAATTCATTAAACAATGTATTAGAGGGAGATATATGTTACAATGTTCATTAAATTAAAACAATACATATGTTTTCCATTTGAAAATAAATCAGTCATCACATCAGAACCCATATAGATAAATGATTTTCAAAAATATCATTCAATCACACATAATCCATGTAAAAGAAATGAGTTTCATTAATACCTTCCTTTAATAAATATTTTTAATTTAGAGAATGATTATGAATGCTATATGTGGTACATAACCCATGTAATGAATAAATACCATCTTATAATTTCATCATATATTGAAATTTGTTTTTTACATAGTACCTAATATAATTATTGAGAAAAATATTGTTTCTTTTATGAAATCATTTTCCTTAAAGAGCCTCACAATTTTAAAAGAATAAAGTATCATTGAAAGTAAAATTATAATCTTTTAATGTATGAATCTTGGATTCAGAATAACAATCATGGTCATGAAATCCATTTATTCATTATATGTAAAAATGTTTTATATCATACTTTATGTGGAAATGTCACAATGTACATCATTTAAGAATTGAGAAAATTATGCTTTTCTAATTGAATTGTGAATGTCAAAAATTGGTAAAAATGAAATTAAAAATCCATATTATAATAGTAAAAAACTATTTGAATATATTTTTATAAAATATGGAAATGAAATAAAAATATTCCCAAATAGATAATTAAAATGAAAGTGTCCCCAATGTTCATGAGACTATGAAATTAACACTTACAACATTATAAATAATAGAAACACATGCCCCCATGAATGAAATAAAATTTAATGAATGTTAAAATAGAATAATATTTATAATAATACTCATAAAATACATTCTTTTGTGATATATACACCTTAAAAGAACATTTAGTGTACATGGATTGTGTCTCAAAGAAACTAATGTGTGACCAAAATCACTTACTGCATGTCATGAATTCCTCTATATATGTTAAAATATACTCAATAGTAAATATAAGTTTATTTTAAATATTACATAGAAACATATTAATATTTATAATAAAATATATTATTTACGTATTACATTATATTTCTTGCTTATTAATAATAACATGTTAATTTAATGTTTCGGGTAATAAATGCTTTTTTTTTGAACATGTCTTTACTGGTTATTCATGGACCTCTTACATTGATGGTAATTTAATCAAATTAAGATTGATAATCTATATATATTTATATTTATTCAATATATATTTATTCATGGTGATTCATAATAGTTTGAGGTAGAAAATAAAATACATCGTTCATGGAGACGGTATGCCGTATGTACACATAGTCACTATTTTCATTTTAATATCATATTAAATGAAAGAAAATAATATGATATTTTATCATTAAATAATAATTTTTATTTATAATATATCATATATATTCATAACAATAATATTTATTACTATCCATGTGATATATATATATATATGAGAAACGAATCATATCATATCATGGAGATGGTAAGTCATACATAAACATTATAAATGTTGTCATTTCCCAAAAAAATTGGATGATAATGAGTTAGATTTGATATATTCATTAAATAAGTATAATTATGTCATAAATATCATATATAACATTAAACACATTGTAATTTTCACTCATACAGTATGGTTATGGATTAGGAATTGTATCACAACATGGTGATGGTAAGCTGTATGTATACGCAATTGATTCATTCACTTCTTGTTCATTGAGAAATAGGATGTATAATGGTTTATTCTAAATAATATTAAAATTTCAGTATATATTTTATTATGACGCAATTATTTCATGATATATGTCATTGATTTATCGGGTGTATTTATGAGTATAAAAAGAGAGTGGTCAGTTAGAGAGATTACCTCTTCTTCAAAATGACTCCTTTAGATCTCCTATAAAGGACTCTAGAGTTGGTTGTTTGAGAAGACCATAACATTGATGATGTGTATGGGTAATTATAAAATATAATTTTCTATAGTTTTTTCTTGTTAGAATAGTCAATGCAGTGAAATGAAATAATGAAAATGGTGTCCTTTTATAATGATGAAGGGGGTGTAATTTTGGAATCTCAAAAGTACTAATTTATAATAAATTAAATATCAATATAAATACCTCCAAAACTAATTTATATTAGATAGGATGATATAGTGATGTAATCTCATCATCCAATATATTTTAAACATGTTTTGGTATTGTTTTTAACCATATCATTTTGATTAATCTTAGTTTAACTATTTTGATTTTAACTACGTTATCAACGTTTTGAAAATTAAATGGTAAATATTTTTTTCTTATATGTTTTAAATTGAAATGTAAATGTAAAATTATGATATAACAGACTGTAATATATACCATATATCGATATGTATGATTTTAATGATTTGTAACTAATTTTGACAAAATAGTATTATCATAAAATATCATTACTGTCAAATTTTTCACTCTTCATTATATTGAACTTATGAAAATAAAATAGAAATATAACATAAAAAATATTTCAAAAATTTCTAATATGTCATATTTTCATTCAACGGTCATGGGAAAACATAATTATTTCAAATTATATTTATGTTAATATTTATAATATCATTTAATTGATTGTTTTGTTAATAAAATAACTACTCCATCATCATTGTGTAATTATTTATGATAATTATTTATGATAAGTATTTAATGAATAGAATTTTTCACAATATTAAATGATGTATTTAAAACTGCGTGACATCATAAAAAGAAACTTTGTATATCATATTTCTTATTTATCCATCTATTAAAAATATTATATGTAATAATAGTAGGAGTATCAATTTTTTCACTATCTTTGATTTTAATAATATCAAAGCTATTTTCATAAAAAATATTCAATTATATTATCATATATTGATCCTTATGTGTTTAGGGTCGAGTTAAATTCCTAGAATAACATTTTAGTAACGGTTAGGGAAGTTTTATAATATTTTTTTTAATATTTTTAACCAAAAATTACTAGATTTACACATAAATGAGGTAATAAAATTTATTAAAGTTTGTATTTATATTTTTATAAAATATAATGGGCCTATTTTTTAAATTTTGAGCATCTAATTCCAAATATGCAGTTTATTTTCCATATTAAATTCACATAATTTTCTGAAATTAATAAAAAATTAATTCCATAGTCGTGACACAACAACAACATTTTAATCTAAAATGTTTAAAACATTGAAATGTATATTATATCCAAATTAAACATGAAATTGACTCCAATGAACTAAACTAGGTTAAATGAAAAAATCACTCTAATAATATATTAAAATAATTAAATAATATTATTTAACTCTCTAAATTATTTTGATGAAAAAAGTATTTTCAATCTCAATTCTGTATTATTACAATCTTCATAAAAATATGAAACTTATCACAAAAATAACAAAAACTAATCAAAAGTACATTTTTATATCCTAATTTAAAATAATAATTTTATTTTATCAAATTGAACTTATAATTGTTTCCAAATTCAGTTTTAAAACAATCACAACATCAAAAGCATGCAAAATGCCATTTTAGAAACATATTTCATTATTGTGTAAATTATTTCCTGTTCTTATATCATGTATTAAAAACACATAAGATGAATATAAAAAATTAAACTTGATTTATTATATATATATATTTGTTTTATATAGTCAAACAATAGTGTTTCATATAGACTCAATGTTTTTTGTAATGTGGGAAAAGAAAGTGTTGTGTATAGAACACTCCATCATGAACATAAATTATTATGAAAATATATCTCAGATAAATATTGTTCTCTTAAATTTCATTTTGATGATATACACTAGAACTACATTTCAAAATCTATCAAAATTTAATCCAGTAAGACGGATTCTATATTTTGAATCCCTATAATGAAATATTTTTAATATGTCTATTAAATTTTTTTCACAATAAATTGTTACCAGAGTAAATTATATTCACCATGTTAAGGATAAACATTTATATCTTGGGGATTAAATAGTTATATATCTAAAAAAATATAAATAAAACATGTAAAAATATGATTTTATGAGTATATTTAAACACATACATAGAAAATATTTTCCAATTTATACATTTGGTTCTTCATTATCTTGAAAATTAATTATTATATTATTTTCATGTTTATATCACTTACAGTGATGCCACTCATATCATCTATAAATGGAGCCTCGCACAACCAAATTTACTGAAAAACTACAAAAAATGATTCCATAAAATGGGGTTGTTTTTTCATTTTAAGAGGGTTATAACCCCCTATACATGATTTAGAGGATATTATGGTGAATGGCCACTAATGTGGACTCCTAATCTTATTTGAGATGGAATTTCTGAAGCACTGGTAAATTGTGAAGTGAATTAGTGGTGGTTTATTAAGGAGATTAAAAAAAATTAAAATGATGATCTAAATAATCAAGAAACTAGAACATTAAAATGGGTTTAAACATATTTTAATATATTTATCAATTAAATGCGAGTAGAATAACCTCTAATTAATTGTATTTCACTTTTAGGGGAGTTTTTTCAGTCATTAATAATCAATAAATTTTTTTGGGAAATTTAAACCACCCCTAAAAATAACCAATTTTTAAAAAATATCCCCCTATATTCTGTAGTGTGATCGCCCCCCATGTTCCTTCAAGACCTCACACCATGTAGAGCGATAATGTTCTCCTCTATTTATCCCTCCTCAAACCCATTCTGTAGCCACCAATGCCCTCTCTTTTATGATACCATCATGCACTAACAATTGTAGAAAATCCATGTTGGCATCTTCTAGTTTTATTCCCTCCTATAAGACAACCATCCCCACCCCTCATACTTGTAATATTCCAACTGACCATATACATGTAAATTCTATTTTAGAAGGATTTAGATAATCGTCTGGAAGATATGGAAAATAACCATCCCATATGTTATACCATTATGGAAATTTAATATATTCTATTAATCTACACACCAATATATTTATATAAATTTAAATTTTTATTAAATAAATATTATTTACATAATATATTTAAATACATATAAATATATGAACTATACTTAAATTTAAATAAAATATATATTCAAATGTATATTTACATGTATTTTTATATGTATATTTTTACATATATTTATAATATTATTTATGATATGTATATACACATATCTTTATATATTTATATATATATATTTCTGTATATTATTTATGTACATAAATACATATTTATATATTATATAAATGTTAATAATAATATGTATATAAATATATTTTATTTATTTTATGTATATAATGTATTTCAATACATACACCTATATAATATATTTCAACCCATATATATCTTTGTATGAAAACAAATCAATATTTCATTTTATAAATTGTATAATATTTTATTCTATTATTATTATATGAAATACAATTTATACAAATATTTTTATATTTTTTTATTAAATAAGATTTTATGTTATATAATTAATTTGAATATTATATATAATTAATATGTTTATTATAAATAATAAATATATATATTATATATAAAAAAATATTTTATGAAATAAAATTTATAAAATTATAAAATTAATATTATATGAAATAAATTTTTTTATTGTATTTCAATATATATATTTATTATTATATAGAGACACACACACACACACATATATATGTATATATAATTCAACAATTAAAATTGGATAATATTGTGTAAATGAATATATATTTATTTGTGTAAATTTTATTTCATATAATGTAAATTATATATAACAATGAAGCAAAAAAATTATAAAAATATATTTATTATTATTATGTTACAAATTATAAAAATAATATGCTTTGGATTTTATACGATATAATCTCGAAATAAATTGTACATATATATATTTATATAATACGTTATTGATTTTATAGTATATATAATTACTATTTTATAAAGTATAATTTATAATAATAAATATATATTAAATTATGTAATATTATGAAACTATATTTTTGTATACATATTAATGAAATTAAATACAATCATATATATTTTATACAATAATTGTATATAGTTTATTTAAATACATTTATATATAGTTTTTTAATTATATATGTATATTAAGAACTTTTTTAAAAAAATGAGTGGGTTTAAACCACATCTATCTTATGATATAAGAGGTGGTGGATTTTAAATACCTCTAATTTTGGACTATATAAGGGATTCTTAACTACTGTTAAAATATAACATGATATGAAATAAGTATTTATAAAAATTATAGGAGGTCCAAAACCCCCTATGTAATGGTTGGGACCATCCATCCCATTACATTGTCAAAAAGATGATGGATAAGGTGTTCGGGAGTAGTCTTGGGTGTTTTTTATAAATATGAGTCCTTCCAACGGTGATTCATTTCATATGTTTTCTAAAATTAAACTTTTCCAATGGCCTCACATCCTAGGAGAGATTCATCGGACAGTGAATAATCTAGTGGCGACTCATCTAGTGGTGACTCATCTGGCATTTAATCGTCTAGTGGTGACTCATTTGGGAGTGACTCCTCTGGTGTTGTCTCGTCTCGAGGTGGCTTGTCTAGAAGTGACTCATCTATTAGTGACTCGTTCGGCGGTGAATCATTTCAAAAACATTCCAAATTTCATGAAATTTCTAATATTTCATTTTCTAAGAATACATTGACATGAAACGACTTTAATGAAAAAATTAATGATTTTTAAGGCCTTTTAAGAAAACCGGAATCATGTCTTGAGTTTCTAAAATGTTTGGATTCCATTAGAATGCTTAAAAATTGTGGCTTTAGTGACATCTGACTTAATGGTAAACTAATCCATTTTAAATCATGTTTGTTTCAGATATAATCCTTTTAAGGTAGAGATCTTGCATTCATTAATTACATATTCTCTCTCTTGAAACATAATTTTTTGAATCATTCTTCCATGGAGTCCTGAGATAAGATTCTACATTTGGTTTGAGTTCCCCCCTGAAGAATATTTCTCCTATATGCAAGCAATATTTTGATGCAGAACATTTGGAAAAAGGATTTTTTTTATCCTAGGTTATACTTCTTTCATTTCCCATTATGTGTGTCATGTAGGGTGGGATTTCTATTGTCAGATCTTGTGAAATTGGTTTCAACCAAATTAAGAAAGATAATAAGTCAGTTTATTTGGAATTTAAAGGGGAGAGGGATGTTCACTTATGATCTCGCTTATTTTTATTAATTTTTTTATACTATTTTTCGTATGGGGTAATTACCCACTAGAAATTTTTGGCATTGTGGTTACTTGTTTTTGAACTAGTTTTGGGTATGTGGAATTGTCTATTATTGTGTGACTATTGAAATCACATATTATGTAATAGTTTAATGAAATATATTTAGTCATTAATGTGTATTCCATGATATTATAGGGTTTTTTCTAATAACACCCTTAATTATAAAAATGGAATTTAATAAGTGATATATTACTAATTCTAAAAATATGTTTCATTTTATATATATGTGAAGTGTGGAATGGTTGAGGGTTTTGTTCATGGGAATGATGTAATTTGAAATAGCTATATTGTGATGTGTGTTGGGGAAGTGGATTAGATATAGTTATACTATTGGGATGTTATGGTTTTTATGGTAATGTGGTTTAGTGGGGTGGTAATGGTGGATGGGGTATGGTTATGAAACTAGATTGTGATAGTGAATGTTGTTGAAAAATGAGGTGGATGTGACATTAGGTTTGGGTTGTTTTGTTTGTGATGTGAGGTTGGATATGTTATATATACCTAATTATTAATGGAATTAGTAATGCATTTAATAATTTAACATTGGAATAATTAATATGGAAATTAATGAGTGGAAGTGTTGATAGATTTTTTAAATATAATATAAAAACTAATTGGAATGAATAATAAAACATGGTCCCTTACTAAATAAAATATCATACTAATAGATGTTGGGTAAATAAATTAAATAGTCTATTAATGTGAAATTTATTGATATATAGATTAATAAAATGGATTGATGATTGAAATATGATATTAGGATTCTATTTTTTATGGGATTATACAAATTTAGATATGGTAGTGATTGTGTAGATTATGTGAGATGGTTAGTTCATGTTATAAACACATTTTATGGGATTGGGTGATGTAACACTATATGTATATAAATTATGTTGTTATGACTCTTATATGAACCCACCCTCCTTGAGCACTATCTTCCAACACTTGCATCTCCACGTGTGGGGGGGGGGGGTTATTTCTGAACATTCTGATGGGAGGATGAATAATTGTCAACCTGCACTTCCTTTCTCCTTCTAGGGGAGGAATGTATTTCATAGGCTATGATGGATGTATTTCTTTAATTTGATTAGATTATGGTTTTGATGGCCTAGGTGTGTGCGGGTAGGATGTGATGTGTTGTGATGGCCCAAGTATGGGTGGGTGGTAAGTGATATGATGTTATTTATTCCGATGTGGTGGGAGATCCATGGAATTTTTCATTGGGGAGTGATAGAAGATAATTAGTGGGAAAGTGTTATGGGTTACCCTATCAATGTAGTGAATTTTATTATATTATATCACTTGGTTGTTTTATTTGATGATCAATCCTTGGTGAGGATGTGGTTATGGTTAGTCTACATGTTAGGAGGTGTTTCATCATACTGTTTTTTCATAGCTCCATTAGTAGTCTTCTTCAACTTGTGCATCATTGAATTTTGTTATCTTAATGAGTATACCTATATTCTCATACTAATTCTATAAAAATAGTTTTTAGGTTCCCATGAGGAATTTATAGACCGTGTTCGACATTTCATGTTTGTACATTTGTAGATGTTTCTGTTTTTCCACCTTAGTATTTATTTGAGATTTCATTTGGAGACATTTACATGTATCTATTTTATTTTCACATTAATTTTAAGATTTGATTGTCTTTTCTTATTTATAATTGTTGGAGTTTATTATTGTTGATACATAATATCTCCTAATCATGTTTTCTTATATTAGGTAATGCATCCAATGTTGTGAGAATCGTACACCCTCGGTACTGGTCTCCATCCCAGGGCCTAATGGGGATGAGAATATGAGGGTCGTTATATATCTCCACTTATTTATCTATAATTCGTGGGAGGGGGTCATGTCTTACTGTTATCAAATATGATAGTTGAGATATAGGGAATAATTTAGAGTAAGGCATAATGAGGAATACATGGGTTGGTATGTAAACCGCGTTAGATGATCTGGGTGCATGACATATGTCAGGGATGACTGGGTATGACATTATATTTTTGGGGCCATCGTGGTTTGATGCAAGGAATATGAGTCCATTGATTCACCAAGTGTGGAGGAACTTCTTGCAGGGTAAATAAATAAAAGAGTTATATACATCATGTTGACCTTTGTTGCTATTTTAATTGAGTGATTTTGGGTAGATAAAATGAATTAAATAAATCATATATTTTTATCTGTGTTTTTATGATTTTTTACATGTTTTTTTGATATATTATTTTAATTGGTTGATTTATTATTCATATTCCCTCATAAGAAATTGTAAAATTATTGTTTACTGGACTGATTAATTTGATTGAAACCTTCATGAGGTTTACATGTATTTTCCATTCCTATTATAGAATGAATCCTAATCAATTTAAATTTTCTCATTTTTTAGAAATGTATATCATACCATGTAGTGTTTTTAATGGTTAAAAATGATATATAAGCATACATAATGTATTTTTTATGATATTATTTTTAATATTGAAAACCCTTATGATGTGTTTAACCTTGAAGTGGATTTTACACTAGTATGGTAAAATAAATTATTATGAAACCATACATAGAAGTATAATATCATCCCTGTTAATTAATATTAATTTTATCAATTTGTAAATTTAAATGAAATTTTTTTATTAAACTAATGTAAAATATTATTTTAAAAATTAATTTTTTTTAAAATAACAATCTTGAATGTTGATAATTCCTTTGAATTTGGAAACCTTCACAAAAATAACTTCTTAATTATTTTTAATTGATTATAGTTCTGCACTATTGGTATAACCATATGTTGTATGAATTTGATATGTATAAATTATTGTGACATATATTTATAAATTTGAGAAATTGTTCAGTATTCTTTGGGGTACTTTATTGAGACTTAAATATATTAAAATGATTAATATTATTATCTTATGAATGATAAGAATTTTTATGTATTTAAATAACATTACCTCACATGTTATTTCATAAGAATTAGTTATGGGATGTATCCCTAATATTGAAATAATTTGTTTGGAAATAAGGTAAATTCTATTATTCAAGACATGAGCATATATCATGTTTAATATAATTCATTTAAATACATAATTCAGAACATTTTATCCATATTATTTTTTTGTATAAATAATTTCCTACACAAATTAATGATTTAATAATGTTTAATCCATATATTAAAAAACATGAAATATAGTAATACAACATGTGCATTTTATTATTATATAGTCATAAAGCATGTTTTAATTTAATGATTCTATAATAATTTTTGGTATGTAATGAAGTGTTTGGTTTGAACACATGAACATAACATGTGAAAATTTTCAAATGAATTATGTAACTCCATTTACAAGATAATAGGATAAACCTATACTGTATTATTTAATAAATTTAAACATGACGTGTGAAGATAACTTGTATATAGTTTCATATTTAACTTTGACACATTTAAGAACCATTTGAATGAAAGGAATGGTGTTTTACTTGAAATAAAATGGAAATTTTGTGTGTTGTTGTGATTTATATTTTATCATTCAATTATTGTGTTTCCATTAATTGTGGAGAATAAGGTTTGTTGGGAACCTAGAATGCACTATAATTTTCATGGATTATGAGACCCTTGATGTGACTACTTTTTTAATCAGAACTAGTGTGAATAAAATTATATCATTAATATGGTAAATGATGTGATTTACCATGTAAATTTTAATATTGTTTGAATGTACCCATGCTAAATAATTGGATGATGTAATATAAGCTCTTGGATAATTATGGAATATGATATGTTTGGGTACAATGTGTGATTGTTCTTGTTGTTATTTCTTGTATTATAGGAGATTAAAAACATCAATCATTTAGAGAGGGGAAATCTGGAACCTTAATAGAGATGTATTTTACATTGATGTGATTGAAACCATATAGGTGAGTTAGTGCCACCAAAAGTGGACAATATCTCATAATGGGGAATGGTATTCCTTGGTTTGTGTGATTAATTATTTGTGTTAATTGATTATAGTGATCATTGGTTGGGTAAATATAGAGGTTGATATGGAGAAGATGTTAGTGTTAAAATGATGGTTTTGTGTGGATTTTAAGGTGGTGAGGTGATTGGTTTTGAGAAATATATAGTGGATGTTTTCATTGGTTGGTATGTTTGGATAGTGGTTGGGTTTTGTAGTGATGTTGATGTGTGGTGGAAGAGATGCATGGGCTTTATGATGAGATGAATTTTTTTTTTGTTGTGATATGTTTTTAAGGATTGAATATCTCACATCCCATAAAAGGATTAATAACATAATGTCGATAATTAAATAAAATAGTCATTTTAGAAATCACAAATTTAATGAAAATGCTTTTTCATGCCATGCATAAAAACATTTCTTAAAAGAATAGATGGTAATGTATGACTATTATGTTGTTGATTGGTTTTGAAGACATTGATCTTATATTTACGACACATTTTATTTCCTCACTCATTTTAAGCGATAAACACTATTTTCCCACATAATGATGTGGTCTATTATTACACATTTTAAAACTGTGAGGGCGAGTCAATGCCACCCAAAATAAAAATTATCATGGGTAAGTGAATCGATTCCATTGATTTGTTTGATTATGGTTACTCTCCCTATATTACTATTTTTGGGGTGTTGGTTGGGGAGTTTTTTGAAAAAAAATTCATGAATATTCTCGTAGTGAATAATATTTTGTTATAATACAAGAGAAATGTAAAAATGGGATAATAATGCATTTTTAACACCTTTTCATTCATTTTGTTTAAAACTGGATAAAATTAATTGATCCAACCTTATATTTCTTTTTGTTTACAACTGGATAAATTATATTTTTTCATACATTTATTGTGTTTATATCCAACCGTGGGTGTTTTTGTTTATATTTCATTTTATATGTAAAATTTGAAACATCTAACAAATAATTTTAATGGACATGGTGTGTGTAATTAAAACCCATGATTTTGACTTATTAAAAACAATGATAAAATTTTTATTTTAATTTTTTTTCTTCGGTCGAAATAATGATTTGAAGAATAATATTGTTGAAATGGAGTAGGTATAAAATGTTTTAGGATTTGAGTTGGGATGATTTGAAATGTGTGGCATGGATTTTCCATAAAACTCATTTATATTTTATGAAGTAAAATTCATGGAATTGTCAAAGTAAACATTTAATGTCATATAATATATTGGTTTGAAGAAATATTTCATAAAATAATAAGTTATTTGATTTTTAATAATGGGAGATTTTGAAAGGAATCTTGTTGGTTAAAACTATGAATGATTCATTATCTAGGAATGAAATTTTTGATAATAATTGATTGATATGTATTTATTGATGCATTTGTTATGAACATCTATGTGGGATTATTCTTAGTGGAGATGTATCTCCCCTAAGATATTATTTTGAGGGATTGGAATTGATCCTAATTTTCCATGTTATTGTTGTGATCCCAAAAAAATTGGGAATAATGAGTGGTATCTCAAGTGTGGGGTTTTTAGGCTACAATTACCTTTCTATCTAGTTTTTTATTATTGTGGATGAACTGTTACCTTGGTTCATGTGTTTTTTAGGAATGATAGACTACAGGTCAATACAAGGGAACATGAGACATTGATGCAAGTCCAGTACATGGAGTCATTTTATGATTTCCCTTCTTTTTTTTCCTTGTAGTATTCTATTCCGATCATGATGTTTTATGAAATATGTTATCTTTCCAATGATATGATTTCTGTTGTGTGATCTTTGATAATTTTCAAACATGAGAAAAATGGAATACATGATTCTTAATCAACACTCACACTACTACAATGACTTAAACCTATGCATGCATGTTAGTTCCACCAAAAAGTGGATAACATCTTGACATGGAGGTTGGAATTTCTTAATTTTTATGTTCGAGGATGTATGTTTTCTTTAGTTGTTATGAGTTTTTCTGATTAAAGGTTTTGTTTTAGGACATTTGACTCATTCAAAAGGTGATTAATTTCAATATATTTCTACATTTCATAATTCCAAAAAGTGACTCATCTTCATTCTGACTCATCGTGAGTTGACTGAATCGGTGGTGACTTGTCTAGTGGTGATTTATCTAGCACTAACTCGTCGGACGATGTCTTTTTTGGAAGTGGATCATCTTAGTGGTGACACATTATAAGTCCCCAGCCTTAAACCTTACTTAATCTTGAGTTATTACAAGATTACACATTGAGGATCTTTTCGGGTTTAGAGTTTTAGAGAATTAGATCATAAAACTTGCATTACATTCCACATATAAACAAAGTGGTTACATAAAGATAGTATTCTTCATTCCCAACAATGGAAACACATTTAAAATAAAACATGGATTATTTCTTGACACATCCTTGACTCTATCATCTTATCATGTACCTTTACCTTGACCTGTGAAAAACATTTCAAAAACTTGGGATGAGAATAAAAACTCAGTATGGGTTATAAAAAAAAACATGAAAAGGAAACATGAGTTCATATATACATAAGAATGAAATCATACTTTACCCATAAAACATAGGCACTATAACATACCTCATAAAATCATGAATAAATCATATAAATCATAATACATAAAGGTAACTTGAGGCATTCATAACATTCTTACGTAGGGAGTAACCCTCTTGGTTACGTTTGGAATACCCATCACAGTATATTCCTTAAAATCTCTTCGGAGAAACCTTAACGTTTCACTCCTTCGCGTTACCCAATGCATTGGAGAGCTATAACGGGCTCACCCGCCCTTAGTTTATCACGGAACCACCCGTCTTCATAATATTTCCCAAGAACCATAACATAATCATATCACATAAAACATGCATAAAGGTAACATAAAATTTCCACATTTCAATCACGAGATATCAATACAACACATTGATATAAAAACATTATGAAAACCATTTTCAATACTAAAATAAAAGAAAAGTAAAACATGGTATTTATTTTTCTTTTAAAAAGAAGATATGGCTTGTAGAGGAAGCCGAAACTCAAATAACGGTCACGACGGCGGAGAAG
The DNA here is from genome assembly GCA_963277665.1 of Viscum album. Taxonomy (NCBI): domain Eukaryota; kingdom Viridiplantae; phylum Streptophyta; class Magnoliopsida; order Santalales; family Viscaceae; genus Viscum; species Viscum album. The sequence continues at coordinate 883,015,755 of OY728132.1, forward strand.
TCGTTGTCACTACATACGTGCGACAAAAACATTCCATTTTGTCATTTAGTAAATGCTTCGTATAAAAAAGATTCCTTTTGAATAAACGTAAAATTCAAAGGGGTTTATACACCGTATAAAAGAATGTTGTGTATAAAATAAAATATGCCTCAATGAAAGGAGATTGAGACGAAGTCCCATACCTCGTATCCGACATGACCCGACCGTTCTTTAATCTCCTGAATAATAAACTAGAGTTAATCTCTACTTTCTTATGAATCTTTTTCAAGTTCATTATTCCTTTTTATACCATGTTATGAACATCATGTAATCAGTTAAGTTAATAATGTTCATTTTGTCGGTATTTGGTTCTTAAGTCAAAAATAGACTTCTTACACTTTACATGTTGTTAATTTGGTCATAGGTTCATTATATCCAGAATGATATTAATTATTTGGATAACATATATAACATATATATTCATCATATGCATGTATTTATAACATTACATCACATTTAGAGGTAAGAAATGAAATGCACCGTTCATGGAGACGGTAAGCCGTACGTACGCATGAATGCTACTTCCATTTCTATTTCATATTTTCTGGAATGTAATCATAATGATACAAGAGAATATTATAATTCAAGTATAATAACATATATAATATCATTAACTTTATCTTTTACACATCCCACATATGGTATTAACGAATCAAATCACTTTCAGGGGGCGGTAGTCCGCACTTCCTAAAATGAATATATCGTGTTTACACATAATGGAAACCATAAAGGTATACCAAAAATGAAAAAAAAAGAAGCTTAAGGAAAAAATAAACATAGAATATATCATATATAAAAATAGTGACATCATAATGGCCACCTTTGAAGGTATTAAATGAGTATTGAACAATCATCGTTTCGGGAGGCAGAATTTCGCCATCCACGGAAACCGTATGTTCTTTAACCATTTGATGTAGTTGTGTGAGACTTAAGCTCAAATAAGTCTTATAACAACATCCTAGTATATTGAAGATACTGGTGTTGTTACAAAAGAAGTAAATAAAAAGAGTTTAGGGGGTTGGAGAAGCAAAATAAAACAAATGAACATGAGAGAATGAATTACCTTTAAAAAGTGTAACTCCTTTTGATTTGAGCCTAAAGGATTCCTTTGAAAGGATTCTGCCCAAAGGGTATCCTCCAGGACGAGGAGAGGGATGTGGAGAGAGTAAATGGGCAGGGGTTGGCCGAGTCAAAGGCTTGAGAAGTGTGTGAAATGAGTTAGAGGTGGGGACCTTTTATAAGAGGAGAGGAGGGATACTTTTGGAAAGTAATGAAATATTACTTTATTTGAAAATGTGTTTCGGTTTTAAAAGGTCCCACATTGATATAATTCGTGGATAAGGTGATAAGGGTTCGAAATACACTCATCCAATTGGTTTTTGCCATGTGTAGTTCATAGAATTTACATTGTCTTTCCATTTTATTTAAATCGTCAAATAATGATGTCATCGCTGCATCATTATTATGTCATAAATAATTTAATATATTTAATGTCTAAAAATCATAAAAAAAATACTATGATGTAGGAAATCCTTTTAGATTTCCAATGACTATTTATAATCAAAAATATGATCTTTATAACCCCATGTAAAAATTGTTTTCGTAAAAGATATTATGTTTGTGTCATTTTTACTTTTACATTAATAAAAAGTTATTTATGTCATTTCCAAACCAAAGTGTCTCCATGGGGTCCCCAAGTTGACCCATGGCTTGTCTTGGTCGGCCATTACACAACCAATAAGGTTGGGACATGTTTCCAGGTCATTTCATATTATTAAAGCATTATTTATACCTTAAACTACACTAATTACCACTAATCGCGATTAAAAACATAATAAGTTACTATTCACCAAAAAATTATTTTAATCTCATTGAACCACATTTTACTTCTTAATGACAACCATGTATGTCGGATTTTCAAAATTCAATACAAATTAGTGGTAAACTTTCATTTAATTGAAAAATCAGTTTGCTTGATTACCACTTAGTGGTTTCACTATTCATCAAAAATTGATGTTTTTCAGAAAATTACCAAAAATTCACCCTAAGCTATATTTGATATTTAAAATTCAAAAATGAAGTCCATTTTACAGAATTCAAATCATATAAGTCACATTAATTAATTTAATAATTAATTCCCGCTGCCAGAGCAAATAGCGTGTTTTTACAAAACAATAAGTATCAAAAGATTGACACCAGTTTAAGTCTAATTCCAAAGTGAAATTGATTCCAATGACCACCATTGGATAAAATGGTAATAATATATTCTAATTTCACTTAAAAACCAATTCAAAACATAATCTAATCATATAAATATATTAGATGAAAAAACAGTTTTGATGTAAAATGCAGTATTTTTCACTATTCATTAAAAAATGAACATTGTCAGAAAAATACCAAAAATTCACACAAGGTAAATTTTGATGTCCCAATAATAAAGGATAAGTTTATTTTGACAAACATAGTTTATAAAATTGTCAAAATATAGATTCAAAAATGGTTTTCCATCAAAAGGCAGTAAAACAATCTTTTAAGAATATTAGTGTATTCCATGCATAAGATTGTATTTATTTTCATTTTAAGCCTCTATAACACTATCTTAATCATTAATAGACATAGATAAAAATATCTATTATTCATTACTTACTTGGGATGTTACACACATATTGTGATGAATCATTTGGAAGTGGATGATCTAGTGGTGAGTCGTCTTGCGGTGACTCGTCATTAGGTGAATCTTATGGAGGTGAATCATTTCAACAGTTTTTCAAATTTTTTAAAAAAATTCCGGTTTTTATATTTTTTTAAATATGTTCTGATTAGAAATGAGTTTAATGAATAGATTAATTATTTTTATGTCTTTTTCAAAATTGATCAATCATATCAGGAGTTTCTATAAATATGAAGATTTCTTTAGAATATTTAAAACAACTGTATTTATTATGATCAATTTTAATGATCAACTAAGTTGTTTTAAACCTCATTGGTTTTGGATCAAAACATTCTTACGAGGATATCTTCCATTCCTTCATTCCCTTTTATTTCTTTAAATATGGTAGGATCTCAATCAATATTCCTTGGAGTTGTGGACCACAGTTTTACTAATGGACAAGGTTCCCCCATGAAGAAGTCTCCTCCTATATGAGTTCCCTATTTTGGTGAAGAATGTTTGGTGAATGAATTCATCTTCTAGTTAGTACATCCATCAATTCTATTTTTTTTATAATGTGGCATGAGAATATTATTGTTAACTATTGTGATCGTGGTTTCATCTAGATAAATAATTACAATGAATCAGTTTATATTAAAATTAAAGTGTATGAAGAATGTGAGGTATTATCATATAAATATTTGTTGATTTCATTTTATTTTATTTTATATTATGATTGTATAGGATTTTTACCATCCAAAAATCATGGTTATTGGGTATATTTGTTTTTCACTAATTAATGGTTTTTTGGAATACATTCTTGTTGTTCGACTATTAACATCACTTATTATGTAATTTTATAATCATGCGAATTCAAAAAATGAATTGGATTCCCCATAATCATACAGCTTCTATGATCACACCCTTAATTAAAAATGTGGAATTTTATAATAGATCCCTTAATAAGTCTAGAAATAAAATGTTTTGTGATATATACAGTGATATGTGTTATGGTTGTGGTTTGTGTTCATTGGAATGATTTAATAATCATTTTATATGTTGTGTTGTGTTTTGAGGAAGTCGATTATATGATTTTGTGTAGTTAGGATGTGATGGTCGTTATGGTATAGTGGTTCAGCAAGGCTCTAATGGGGTTTGGGGTGTGGTTATGCAGTGGGGTTGGGAAATTGAATGTGGTTTTTAAATGATGTAGATGTGGAAGTTAATGTGTAGTGTTGTGTTTGTGATGTCTAGTTGCTTATGTTATATTTACCAAATAATTAATGGAATCAATACTGGATGTTATTTATTTAAAATTGGAATGTTTGAAGAGGAAGTTGGTGATAAAATGTTTTGATTAGATTTTTAATGTTAATGACCAAATTAATTGTATGGAATAATGAAACATGGTCACTCCCTGAATGAAATAATCTGTAATGTCCCACCACTCCATAGGGGAGTGAGTCCATGAGGATTCACTTCATAACCTTATATGAAATCCCCATGGTGAAAAAGGCATGTTGTAAATTTCTAGGTCTTCAAAAATAGCAGGAAATGATTTTATCTTTGCATAAAAAAAACAAACAAAATGATTCATTAACAAAAAAACTACATGATGCATGTCATTAACGTATTACCATACAAACTCATATCAATGAAAATAACAAATATCCAATCAATACCAAATCTGAGTAGCTAGAGGAATACAAGTATAAAAAACTCAACATAGAACAACAAAACTTCGCATACCCATGACGAGGTCTAGGGTACAACTCCACAAGACCGCCCTAGGCGTCACGATAAAATACTTGAAAAATAATATGCTTTACCTTTACTCATGTACTATAGTACATCATCTAAAAATGCACCTAGGTTCCTAGTAGGGGGAGTTATAATACTCAAAAGGCCTTCCCCAAATTACTTCCCTACTCACCCCTCTTTGATAGAACGAGTTATCAAATTTATATAAAATATTCTATAAAAATCATTAAAATAGTTCAAAAATTATGAGAAAACAAATAAACCCATACCAACCAGTTTTCTCAAATTTCCAAAAACCCAGGGAAATCCACAAAACAAGACTGTAACCATTTTTACCAAATCATATTATCACATCACATTCAATATCATATAACCCAGCACATACACCTCAACCACACAATAATCTCAACCACATGAGCTTGGTGTTACCGTTGACGGTGGAACATCACATCCAACCTCATTACTTTTTTATTGTGGTTCATCATGACCAATTTCCAACCCTTGATGGTGGTATATCACACCCGCAATCCATCAAATACAACGCATCATTAACCACTTAATCCAACAACCATTCCAATCAAAAATTGAAAAATATATATCAATAGTGAATTACCATGATAAAATAATCTATTTATTCTCCAAAAATGCCAATGAAATAAGACAAATACATTCCAATTCAATTAATTAATTTTTGAATCCCCCATAAGGAAAATTAAAATTTTAGTAAAATAATTTTTTTACTAAAATACATTTTCACATCCTAGTTACATTAATCAAACATAACCTCACATTTTAAAATCATAATTTTGAAAATATAGTAACAATAATAATTCGCGACAACATAAAATTTCTCCAAAAACCACAAATAATCAAAGAAGGGGTTCCAAACAAGCATTTGACATCAATTTCATATCCAATTTCATGCATAAAAAAATATTTTATATTAGTCATCTTGTTCTAATAAGAGGTTTTGAGTGTGAATCCATATTCCCTTATAGTATGTGTGAAAATTACTAATGAAAACTCTAAAAAATCCATGAAAAACTCCCGAAATCCTCATTTGATACCTTCCCCCAATATCAACAAGAAAAAAATAACCATTATTTGAAGAAACAACCCCACATAAATTTACAGAAAACAAAAAATGTGAAAAAATAGAGGGGGAGTAGATATAAAAAACCACGAAACAACCAAGAAGGAAAACATTCCATGAAAATACTTCTTTAATCCATAAAAAAACCGAGCTGATCACTTCTATAATAAGTGGGAGAGGTTATCTAACCTTTTAAAGGATAAAATCCCAACTTCGGGTCAAAATGATGTTGATATGGGTGATTTAGGGTTGAAATTGTGTGAGACCAAATTTTTAAAAGACCTCTTTTGAACCCACACATGGTTCAACCACATGACTTGGAAAACCTTGATCTAACCATGCACCTGATAGAATTACAAAGGGTACCTATCAAGGTTGTAATTCATGATTATAAAAAACACGCACCAACTGCGTGAAATCCCACTTCCTCCTTAGGCATATTTTTCTTGAGAAGCTCCATGTTTTTTCCAAACTATGGTCAAAACATACACCCTTAGAATATCCCCATAACCATCCAAAAACTGATATCAAATATCCATAACATTAACCAAAAACATTATACACATAAATAATAATAATAAAGGGTTACATACCTAAAAAACAGGAGTCATATAATAGATCATAACATATATTGAGTACATAAATTAATGAGGTTGTTAATGTGAAATTTATTGATATACAAGGACTCTGGAAAATGCCTTAAAGAATAAAATATGTATTTTGGATTATCTATTTCTTGTGTGATTACATTCATTAAGAGATGATAGTGATTTTTTTGGATTCTATGGGTTGTTTAGTTCTTGTTATAACCCCAAAGTATGGGATTCCATGTTGGAACTCTATATGTAAATACACTGTATGTTCTTGTAATTTATTTATAACCCCACCATCACAAAGAACTATATGAAAACACACACATTGTCATGTGAGGGGTGTCTGATGAGGATAATGGAACGAATGTGCATCGAGGGGTTAAAGGCAGTCCTGATGAGGAGTGAGAAAGGCGCATGATCCCACATGACCCGTTGTGAGGAATTTGTGGTCCAATGATAAGGGAGCAGACCAATAAAATGAAGGATTCCGTAAATGGGTTAATCATGGAATTACAAGACGTGGTTGATCACCCTTTTATAGGGGAGGAATATGGCCCAATAATTACATTAACGAATGTTAAAAATGATTTTAAAAATCCATCCCATGTGGTGCTACAAATTTTCAAGCCCACCCCACCATGGATTCTTTAAGTAAAATGTGGCAGGCTACTTGCCTTTACATTTCCTAAAGGGTGTTCGGTATATATCCTAAAGTCATTGTCATGTTATATTGTTATTCAAAACATACTTTGGGATTTTTTACTATGGAAAACTAAGCATTAGAATAATTTAATGATCTACCCCATGTGTAATTCAAATTTCATGTTTCTTTGGCTATAAATAGACACACATATACTCTTAAGACATAAGGAATGAAGGTAATATTATTACAATGAGTGATTCATGAAAAACTTGTAATATTTATTCATTCAATACTTATCAAATAATTTTTCTTCCTTTTTTGGATTAAGGTGGCTTGTGATCTTAGAGAAAAGTTCTCTTTGGGTTCTACATTGAACATTTCCCCCTTTTTTCCATTTTCACTATTGGAACACAACATTAAACTGTTTTCTTGCAGTGATCTAGGTGATAAATGCACAAGAACTATACAATGTTCCTAATACACATAATATTTGTTCTTAGATCGTGTGTTATTTTGTATTAGAGCTCACTTGAATGAAATTAGTTTCTATCTTTCTTAACTCTTCTTTTTTCATCAATTCTCTTTGAATCAGGCCGACATAAATTTTGGATCATTTTTTTTATCACCTATATGTATAATTTGGTCATTATTTAGTACATACATTATATCATTATGGTATTTTAGTTGTTCATATATCTTCTATATTTATAATCATCTAAATCAATGCTATAAATCATGAGATACAATGGGTTAATATTTTGCAACAAATTATTCTATTTTAAAAACACACAAATATCACATTGATTTGACATGATGTTAAAAATTATTACTTATCGTGCCTTTTAATATTGGAATATTAATCTTGTTTATTTTGTATTTACTCAAAAAATCCCAATATTCATAAAAAATCTAAATAAATTAAAGGCTAAAAATCGCACTTTTGGGAATTCTATGTCCTCTTGTTCATTCATCTTCATCTATTTTCATCTACTTCCCTAATTTTTCATCATGATTAAAATATGATTTTTATCGTTGAATTCTAGTTTGAAAATGAATTATTTTAATGATCGTTTTGATTTTCTAAAAATCTATAAGAATGCTATAGGAAGCATGTTGAGTGGTGAAAGGAAATAATGTTACAATTTATTAAAAAACCCATTTGAGAGAAAAACGAGTGAAAAAATTATTTTAGAGTGTAAACACATAAGGGAGTGTGTGAGTATAATATTTCATTTCTCTTTAATTTTTCTCACAGTATTCCTAAATGGTGGTGGCATGTTACACAGATGAAGCTGATATTTTGTTTTTTATGAGGGTTGTACCAGAACAATTCTGAAGGATGAATGTGAGTATGGATGAATTGAAATCCCATTAAAATTATAGATCAACACTAAGGGGGAGGTTCATTGATGAATATGGAGAGTTATAAAATTTTCCGGAGTCACCAATTTGGAGAAATATACCACCATAGGGGAATGCATATGATCATGGAGGATTAATGTTAAGGATACCATCATTACAAGGTAATAATGATCCCAAAAAATATTTTTAATGGTAATTAATGGTCATACATGTTTGTGGTTGTCACATATATTCAGAGGAAAATAATTTGAAGTTGGTGGCCAGGGAATTCAACGACTATGATAGAATTTTGTTGCACCCACTACAAGTGACTAAATAATGAAGTGGATAAATACCCATCCTCACATGGGAGGAGATGAATGTGGTAATTAATAAGAGGTTCATTTCTGGCCAATATTTTTTTGATTTATTCCTCATGTTGAATGGTTTGAAAGTATTTTCCATGAGTGGGTCGAAGTATCAAAGAGGGATGGAGATCATCATGATTTGGTCCAATATTGATTAGGAGCGATATGACACCATGTAATGGAATGTTAACGACCTCAACCATGTCATCTGAGAGTTCATGGACATGCACCACAACATGGAAATGGAATATCTACTTAACATGGCTGATAAAGAGGAGAGGCATGTAATAGAAGGGAGTATTCCCCAAACCTCTTTTGGTATGGATTCTAGAACTTCTTTCAAGTATATAGACTCCAATCCACAAGATCATGTACGGGAACACACAACTGTTTCAAATGAGTTTCCAAAACTAAAACTATTATTTTTGGAATCCAAATGTAATACCGATAGTATGGCTATTTCCAAATCACATGGTATAAAATGTTTTAAATGAAAACGATTTTGACATTTTTTCCTCACAATTCCTAAACAAGAGGACAATGATTATTTTGGATGATAGAGATGTTATTAGTGTTAGCTCAAGCAAAGATGAAATTCCAACACATGATGATTATTTATATATGGATATAGAAATCCCCGTAGATGCATAAATTATACTGGCAAGGAGTGCTTTGATTTCTCAACTGGGAGGAGAACATCATCAAGAGAAAAGGGATAAATTTTTTAATACTTCATGTCTCGTCAATGATAAACTATATAGTATGATTATTGATGGGGGTAGTTGTAAAAATATATTAAGTGGATTTATGGTTGATAAATTGGGATTAACTATGACCAGACAACCTCATCCTTATAAACATTAATGGTTAAATAATATTGGGGATGTCATAGTGACTAAGAAATCACATGTTCCAATTTTTTATTGGGAGGTATGAAGATAAGGTTTTATGTAATGTTGTTAACATGAATTCTTGTCACATTTTATTATAAATAACTTGGAAATTTTATAGGGGGTCACATATGATGGATACACCAACCACATTTCATTTAAGTACAATGGGATGGTGGATATTCTTACACTAATGTGGTATTTTATAGTATATGAAGATAAAGAGATGATTGAGAGAGATTTTGAGAATAGATAAAATGAAAAGGGGGAAAATAAAAAGATAATGAGAATAGTGGAAGCATCAATAGTGAAAAAGAAGCATTGAGTAAAATTATAAAAAAAATTGGAAATAAAAGAGTTGAAAACATGAGTGGAAATAAGAGTGAAGACAAGAATGATGGTTGAAATGTCAGATTATTTTCTAGAAAATAGTGATAGATATAGATTTATAGGGGGAGGAAACTATTATTGTTAAATTATAGGGATAATTTTTTGCCACTAAATCTCATAACCCTTAAATTACTTATAGTGTCATGTCTAATATATTGGAATTTGGTAACGTGTTTCCCGATGAAATTCCTGATTTCTTACCTCCCCTATGTGGAATTGAGCACCACATCAACTTCCTCATTTGAGAAACACTTATAAATTGACTAGATTATTGGGATATCCCATAAGCGAATCATTAAATCCAATTAAAAGTTAAAGAATTACTAAAAATGGTATTTTTTCAAGAGAGAGAGTGTCCCTATGTAGTACCAGTAATTATTGTCCAAAAAAAGGATTCTAAGTGGAGAATGTTCATTTATTACTGATCTATTAACAAAATCACAATAACATATCACTATCCAATAACTATTTTTGAAGATATTATTGATGAAATCGATGGTAAATCCTATCTATTAAAATTGACATAAGGAGTTGATACCATCAGATTAAATGAATGAGGTAGATGAATGGAAAACTACATTTAAAACTATGTTTGGATTGAATGAATTTATTTTTATGCCTTTTGGAACAACTATTTCAGTGTGTAAATTCATAAACATAATGAATCACATTTTCCATCTATTCAATGGGAATTTTTTTTGTTTTTTATTATCATTACATCATTGTATATTATATGATCCTTCATGAACAATAGAGAGATTTGGAACATATTTTTGAGACTCTTAGAAATAATATGCTCTTTAAAAACAAGAAATAGTTTACATTATGAATAAATGTTGTTGTTTTACTTAGTTTTGTGATAGGAGATGATTTAACGAGGGTTGATGAAGAGACGGTGAAGGCAATTCACACCATGCCAACAACAAAAAAATGTCGATGTGTTGAGGTTCCTCCATGGACTTGAGAGGTATTACCTAAGGTTCGTGAGAGAAATTACGACCATGAGGAAACCATTGAATGAGTTGGCCAAGAAAGAGATGTGATTAAAGTGGGTAACATGTCAATATTATCCCTTCTTCTCACTCAAAGGTATGTTGACCAATTCACCACTCTTAATTCTGCATGACTTTTCTAATCTTTTTGAGGGTCCATGTGATGTCTCTAGAATAGAAATTAGGGTTATTTTATTGCAAGACTCTAAGCCTATCACATACATTAATGATATAATTAATGGGAATGCATTAAACTACCCTACCTTTGACAATGAATTATATTACCTCAAAATATATACAGAAAATATGAAACATTAATTTTGTCCAATGGAATTTTTGATTCATTTGGATCATAAAAGCCTAAAATTTCTTACTTCATAAGAAATGTTGAATTGGTAGCATGAATGATTTCATAAACTCATTGAAATAATTCCTTATATCATAAAGCATAATGTATGAAAATAAAATGTCATTATCGATGATTTGTCTAGGATATACTATCTTATTAATTCAATTCATGGTATAATACATGGTTTTTTATATATTTAAAATCATGTTTGAGAATGATGTGGATTCTTATGAAATTTTGATATAGTTTGAAAATAATGGGAAAAGTGATTTTTACAAACATGATGGATTTCTTTTTAAAAAAAATTTTATGTTCCATATTGTTCCAAGCATGAATTTATTGTTTGAGAAACTCATGGTGGTCGATTAATGGGGAATTTTGGGGTTGAGAAATATTTGTCTTTATGGAGTGAATATTTTTAATGGCCTCGGATGCGTAAATATGTAATCAGTGTTTGGGGAATTTGTAATTTTTCTAAACATGAAATGTATAAATTTATTCAAATGGGATTTTACACCTCTTTTCCCATATATTCTCATCCTATTGCTAACATTTCAATGGATTTTGTGCTAAAATCTCCATGATCAGAATCAGGTAAGGATATAATCTTTGTGGTGGTGGATATGATTAGTAAAATGGATCACCTTACGTTTTGTTATAAAACTAATGATGAAACTCATATATATAATATTCTTTTCATGTAAAATTTTAGGTTACATGTCTTACCCAATAGTATTTTTAGTGACAGGGAGGTCAAATTATATAGTGACTTATGTTGGACATTTTAGAACAAACACGGAACCAAACTATTGTTCTCCACCACTTCACACCCACAAACAGATGGTCAAACTGAGGTGGTCAATAAAACACCTTCCAAATTATTATGTTCCATCATTAATTTTTTTGAAACTTTTGGAAATATGCTTGTATCCCATTAAATTTTATTATAACTGAGTAGTTCACTCCACTACTAATGAATCACAATTTTATGTTGTGTATGGTTTAAACCATTAAAATTACTTTGTAGTTTACCTTTTTTTAAAAATAATTTTTTTATATTGATGTTGTAAAAATTCTATGTTTGTGTAGGATTTTATAGAAATGGAAAGGCCAATATTGAGTAGATGAATGAAAATATAGAAAAGCACACTAAAAACATCAGCAGAAAATTGTGTTTAAACCTAGATACTGGGTGCTGGTACTATTGAGGAGGGAGAGGATACCAGACAAACAAAAACAAAAACTTCACCCATGATGAGATGGTAATTTCAAAGTCATTGAGAAGTTAAATGATAATGCCTACAAGATTGAGTTACCTAACATTTATGGGGATATTAGTGCCACATTTAATGTTGCTTATCTTTCTCCCATTAAATATTTATATTTCAGGTTGAATCCTTTTTTAGGAGGGATTAGATGATGAAAATAATTCCATGAATTGGCATCTAGGTTTTGAAGGTGGTATTTATTAGGAGGGTGAATGGAACATAATGGAAAAAGACCCATTGTGGGGATTTGGTGGCCTAATGATTGGGTAGAATAGACTGAAAATGAAGGAGGCCTTAAATGTATTAATACATGAATTATAAGAGGATGTTGAACACCCTTTTTGGGGGGAAGAATCAGAGCCTATAATTATATTAATTAAGGCCCATAAATGTGTTTAAAAATAAAACCCATGTGATTCTTCGACTTTTCCAGCACACCCCACCACGGAACCATCAATGTCAAATAGTGGTGGGCTACTTGTCATTACATTTCCAAAAGGGTGTGCTAATTGTCTCTTAACGTCATGGTAAAGTTCTATAGTTTCCAAATGCATCATTTATGATTTTTTACTATGTAAAACTTGGAATTTTAAAAATGTAAATAGACACCCCATGATTAATTCGAATTTCATGTTTCTTAGGCTATAAAGAGCCACCCCGTGGACTCTTGAGACATCACGATTGATGATAATGTTATTATGGCGAGATTTTCCTGCAAACTTTTTGATATAGCTTAATTCTTAACTAATCAAAGGTTTGTTCATCCTATTGTGGGTTATTGTGGCTAAATATCTTAATGTTAATTTTTCTTTTGATCCATCTTTGATTATTTCCCCGTTCCTTCTAATTTTTACTATTCACACACCACATCAACATGATTTCTTTCTATGACTCGGGCGCTCAACGTGCAAACATTGCATTAGGTTTCTAGGAAGATTCCGATTGGGTATTGCATCATGTATCATTGTCTTTTAAAAAATCTTATTTGGTGATTCGATGGTTAGCCGCCCACACATTCCAATACCTTGTTCTTGATGAGGTAGGTATTGCAAAGGATGTGATGGTTAGTGGTATATTATTGGAATAGATTGTTATTGTGATGGACCAGGTATTTTCATGTATGATGTGATGTATTTTGATGGTATCTGTTTATACGGGACATACATGATATGTTGTGATGTCCTGGGTGTGTGTAGGTGGGATGTGGTGTGATGTAATATATTCAGAAGAGGTGGGAGTTCCAAGACATTTTACATTGGGTTGTGAGAGTGGATAATCATAGGGAAAGTATTGCAGGGTACCCTATTATCAATGTGATATATATTATATTATGAAACACAATCGTGTTATTTGGAGACTAATCTATTGTGAGGTTTGCGTTATTGTTATTCTACCTGTTAGGTTCTGTTTGGTTATACTATTTTCTCACGGGTGAATTAGTATGCACCTCCAACTTGTGAAAATTAGACATTGGTTTTTCTACTGAGTATACTTGTATGCTCACCATATATATGTAAAAATAAATTTTATATTCCCATGAGGATATTGAAGATAGATTGGGGAATTTCTAGTTTATACCTTTAGAGATGTTACTGTGTAACATCCTTATCGTTTATTTTGGATTTCTTGGAGACTTTACTTGTATATATTATAATTACTCATTCATTTTTTACAGTTTTGGTTTTTATTATATATTTTTCATAGATTATATTGTGGTGTCTACATCTTATCTCATTATATTATTTTCTTGTAAAGTATAATTCCTCCGATGTTTTAAGATTTGTACACCCATAGTGCCAGTCTCTTTCCTTTAGAATGCTAGATGTGGGACATGAGGGGTCACAATTTCTATAACATCATTTATTTATATTTAAGGGGAGGGGGTCATGAAGCCCTCTAATTTAATAAATAATAATGGATCCATAATCGTTATAAATTTGATGATCAGATGGGATTGTAAATAACCCACTCTAATTGAATTGGAAAATAAATTTTATGTGGGGGGGGGGGGGTTCATAACCCCCTCTAAATATCACCCATTTATCTACTCATTAATTATAGTGACACAATATGTGCAAATTATATAAAAAACATTTGATAAAATATTATTAAAATAAAATTATACAAGAACTATAGGTTTATTCTTCTCAAATGTCTATCCCGTGAAGTCTTAGTGAGAGCTTCAAAGAAATATATGTAAAGAAGTGGTAATTGTCTTAACCAAATTATTTCAAGTTTATTTAATCATTACAAACAAATAAATATTATTTAAACATAAATATATAATAACATTAGAGAAAATATAACACTGAAATTTTACTATAATTATGGAACAACCATCATCTACCTCCATTCCATATTTAATAAAATCAAAACATCACAAGTCGATACATGATAGCTACTTCCTGCACCAATGTCCTCTTTAATTTTTCAACATTTTTATACACATATGTCTTTAAAATTAGTATTCAATGAAAAAGTAATATATTTTTGAAATAATTTTAATTTTTTAATGATAATAAATCATAAATATTCCTTCCCATCATTTAATTGGAAAATGAAAATGTCGCTTCTGTAAATAAGTAGACTACTATTTTCGTGAATGATGAACTATATTTCCTATCACCTCAGAACATAGTTGTGTATAAATGTTAATTTAATAAATAAATATTATTTTCAATAATATTTATTTTTTATAATTGTATTTTCACCATTATATTTATAATACTATATATATATAGATATCGTAGAATTTAACTGCTTAAAACTAAAATTCCAAGACACTTTATACATATTTACCTCTTAACAATCATTTTTATATTTTATTATCAAAGTAATTATTCATTAATATGATTAATTAATCTGATGACATTATTTTAAAATAATAAATTACATTAAAATGTGAAATTATCATTATAAGGAAAAATATTTGAACTCATAAAAAAAATGGAATTAAATGTAAACTATTAAGGTCATAGTAAAAAATAAAAAACATGTTGATGAGGGAACTAAAAGAAAATTTATAATAAAATAAATAAGTTGAATTATAATTATTGAGACTTATATAACAATATCTTTTTATAAAATTCAATGGATTTTTATTATAAAATCACTAATGTTGTTGGGTTTTTAATTTAAAATACCACTTTTTTTCATGATTTTCTTTGCTTTAATTGTCATTAAAAGAGATTATTTTTTTTATCTCTAAAAAACACACCAATTTAATTATATTCATTCTATATATGTGTTTCTCATTTATTATATACATTTCCAATCTCTTTGGTACCTAAAACCAACAATAGAATTTTTATAAGAAAATATGACCATATATCTCAATTTTGACAATGAATATTCCACTTCAAATTAACATTCATTATTTTTTATTATAGATTTTTTCAATAAATCAATAATTTATTATGGTGGTTTATTTAGATTTGAATTTTATTCATAAGTCATTAATGATTTTTTAATGATTTTCCATGAAGTGATTTTTAACATTTCTCTATAAAAATATTAGATGAATATTTTTTAAACACTTTCAATAGGAATAGTTCTTATATTATCATGACCGTAAATTCATATTATTATTCCATTATAAAATTTTATTGTATTCTAATATAATATAAATTCATATTTCTCATTCAATTTTTAGTAGAATGTGAAAATATTTTTTAATTTTTTTGAAAAGGGATTTAACTCGGATTATATACACTTGTTGATTTCACTGCACATATTTTTACATAAGTGTATTATATTTTCAAGACTCTAATATTGGAAATCTTGATAAAAATAATTTCATAAAAATATTCATGATATTTTATGAAAATATATTTTGATGTTACATTTAAATCCATTTTTATAACAATGTTAAAAATGTTTTTAAAATGTCTTATTCAATTTTTAGCATCCTTTTTCCTCTCTATCACCTAAAGGAATTGATATTTTTGAACGAGACTCATTGTATCATGATCGTAAACTCTAACCCCATGAAACTATTTTAATAAATTGGTTTCATTCCCAACACACCATGGGATAATACCCAATAGGATATCTTATGATAATAAAAAATATCTCTAAATTCAAACACCTATTATTTTACTATGATTTATCCTCCCTAAAACACAACATGAGCAACTTCCCAAGAGGAAACCCATCCTAAAATTACTTGAAGAAAAGAATCTATAATTTTAAATTTATAATCAATAATTAACCAAAAAATAACGGTAGACCTTTTTTACTTGGTTCATAGCATTTTCCCTTTTAAGCCTCAATTGATAATAGTGTATCGATTGGAATTAATCCAATAGAGTATTCGATTAGAATTCCCAAACCAATAACCAAATTAGTAGATCATAAAATTAGTGATTCCCATGTATTAAAATAGATTAGATAGATTATAATAAGTTAATATTTTACCTCATAAAAGTAATAGTCCCTTTATAATATCTAATAGAGTTATAAAAACCACATACTTGCTAATAGACATCAATCCATGAATCCCAAAATCCCATGAGTTACCATTTTTATATCCAATATTGGGTATTCACATGATGGTATGGTCTTATGAATTAATTTTTTAGAAAATTATTCATGATATATCACAATAATATTTTAGATTCAATGTCATGCCACACTAGCGCAACGTCATGAGAGGAATGTTACAATATTTGAGAATGTATCCCTTATTTCCATAATTAGATCACCTATAAGATTAATTTCCCCTTATAGGGAGACATGGATCATCCGTTATGCTCCAACTATTGATCACCAAAATGGAATTTATTGTCCAACATTATATTATTATATTTATAATTAAAACCTAGAACCACATTAGGGAATGTACCAGTCGATCTATATTAATATGTTAGAAAACCTGAAACAATATATTCCTAAAATAGATTCTTAATCATAAATTCCTTATAAATCACAACAATATATGTTTTTATATATTTTTACCTAACCATACGTTTCATCTCTAAATTAAAAACAGTATTAAATTTACATACATTTTGATCCACGTCCAACATCAAAATAGGTGTGTAGAGAATAATCATATTTACAAATGTGGAACAAGTAGAACCTATCATCATACCCTAATAGAGCTCCATGAATCCATAAAATGATATAATTTATATTAATCATGGATTAAATCCTTGAAAAATATACCCTTCAATGTAATTTTTGTTATCCCATCCTATCTACCTGCCAACAACATGACATCACACCGTCATCTAACTTATCTAGGAATAAATAATGTTTAAATAATATTCTTTTGATCTTATAGGGTCTCTACTTGGTCAAAAATAATCTCAATTATTGATATCCAATACATAGTATTTTTAAGGACCTTTACACTATAGGGATTCGATATTCATGTACTGGGAGACACAAACATAATCGACCATTGTTGACCTTCCATTAATAGGAACCAGTAAAAAGAGTCCTGGTTAGACAAGTTCTATATCTCATCCAACTTGGTAAAGTACGAGAGCATGTTCTATTATATCCTAATGCTTGAAAGGGGTGAAACTAGCTACAAAAGCCCTATATGATGTTTCATTTTATGAAAATCATAAAAAATCATAGATAAAGTGAACATCTTAAACAAGGAAATTGAAATATATATATTTACACTCAAGGGATAACAAAAACAATCAACTATATAGAATAACCTAAAGAATATTGTGTAAAACCCTAGGTACTACCCATAATCCAAAAAAATTTAGTACTTGTAGGTTAATCAGAACCACATATATATACTTAAGAATACATTAAAAAAATATCTAATAAGTAATAGTAAAATCAATGAATCAATGCACCAATCACTACTTGAATAAGATTTTAATTATTTTCCCTATATCCAATGTGAATCATAGGTATACGGAATGTGTTCTTATGTGCCTACAATAGTGCATTAATGCAAATAAAATCCTTAAATCGGCATATAAACTTAATGTACATCACCCATGGTACGTTCAATCGATAGTGAAATCAATAAAGAAACATAAAATCACACATTATTGGTACATTAGAGATACAATATTAAGTTGTAGATAGAAAAATAACATAGATCCCCTACCCATGTTCAAACTATATTAACTCATGTAAACCCTGTACTAATTCAAGCAATATAAAAGAAACAATTTCATGAATCTCACACTTTGATATAATTTCCTAACACCCTAACCCTTACCATATGGTCTGATCTAGGGGTTCTACATGTCCAAATGTGTGCATCCTCATATACATGAGGACTCTGACTAGATGAAAGTGACTAATGATTGATGTGGGGAGACTATTCCCACATTAGTAGGTAAACATCAGATTAATAGTATTTAAATCAATAAAAATAATAAGTTATAATGATTAAATAAATAAATAATCCAAAAATCCGAGTAGGAGAATATAAAAATAATGTCTTCCTATGCATTATCAAAATGTAATGTTAAACAAATAAACCAAATCTATATAAAATGATGAAATTAATTAGTAATATATTAATAAAAGAAAATATTTCCATCATGGATCCATCCAATACCATATGATTATCTCTATTTAACTGATCAACCAGCCATAATAAGTCGGTTTCCCTTGGCTAGAACCATAGTCATGAAATTTACATGTGCACAAAAATGATTGGGTTCAGGGTGGGTACATGACTATTTAGGAATCCACAACCAAAACATAACATCAATGCATAAAAATATATTGTTTCTTTTCATAAATGAATATTTGATTCATGAATATATCACACATGTACAATGTAAATTCCTAGCCCTCAAAGACTAAATCTACTTTAGTCAGCCACATTTTGGAAGAAACATCGGTCGTCCACTTTAGATATCCCTTTGATGAGTTTCCAAATAGAATGAATAAAACATCCATTTGATGTGGATTTCCCATTCATGTTTTGAATAATGTCTGAAACATCATTCATTTTGTATATTCAAAAATCTTGTGTGACACCTCCTATATGCTAGGATATCCATTTTACATTACAAAAAATTCATAGAACCTCCCAATTGTGGAATATTACAAATACAGTAAACCTAAAATCTCAAATGTAGTACACAAAATAACAACACATACAAAAAAATAATAATATTTCAATATCACATCAAGCCAAGAGTTTATCATATTCAACAAAATATACAAGAAATAATCAAAATTATAGGTCATGGGTTTACATGTGTACACCGAATGAGATGAACATGTATACATTACTGAGAAGGTCTATATATGGATTCCAACAATCATGCCAAAATTACATATAAAACATGAACAAATGTTAATGGATTTCTACATAAAAATTTTCAATGTGGACATCTAGGATTCATTAAGGGTGTGGACTCAAGAAAGTGTTCTCACAACAATTATAATATACTCATATTCCATGATATCCTAGAATTAGTTCCATATGAAATAATACTGGTTTGGGAGAATGGAATGCGGGTCTATAAGATAAATTTTCAATTAACACTAAACCAATGATCAATGTTGAAAAAGGAATAATCTATGCCAGTTTTTAGAAAAATCCCAATGCAAGAATCTGAGGGACTATCAAATAGATAATTCACCATGATCTTCCCCACCAAGGAATTTAAGAACACTAATTATCCAAAAATTTCGTCGATTACCAGCATTTTATTTTCAAAGAAAAAAAGGAATAAATATCAATTCAAAAGAAACATCCTTATGTGAATCATTAAGGAAATAATGAGAAATTAATAAAATAATGAAATTTACTAATAAATTTCACAAAATCACCCATAATAATAAGATCAGTAAAATGATGAAGAAAAATGCATTATGTTGACATATGAATGGATATGAATTATTTTAATAAGGTTAAATCCAAAGAAAACCTAACACTAATTCACAAAATTTATATGACTATTTATGTTCTTCCAAATCAATTAGGAATGAATACATCAATAATTCATGTGAATATTTTTTTAATAGGGGATTTATAATTGAGTTCTAATTTCACTAAAACCCCACATTTACTTGACATGAACACACCAATTAAATTGGTCTAAATCTTGGAGGAATAGTCAAATATTATTTCAATTTATAAATTTCTTGAATCCAAATTGGATTTAACCCTGACCTATCCATAGATGTCATAGTCCTTGAATAGACTTGGAAAAAATATCCAAGTCTAAAATGTGTCATGAAATACATGGACATTTTCCCTCTATAAAAACCACCAAGGCAGACATGGTTAGGGATTCTAAGATGTCTCTGATTGTGTGTTCATTCATGAATCATAGATTTGACATGATGTGTACAATATATTTCCACCTAGAAATTTCTCATCAAGGCATTGAACCGCATTCTCAATCAAGCTATCTTATTTCCATCTTTCACTAGAACATTTCCCATGCAAAAAAATGGATTATTCCACTAAACATTTTCAATAAATTTCAGATAGAAAACCTCTAAAAATTATTATTTAGGCTTTAATATAATCTTGAACTACATTAATCAAACACAAGTATAAAAAAAGAAAAGATACATGTCATCACATATATTATGAACTCATCAAAGTTATCGCCATAAATATTTTAAATGGAGTGAACTTTTTTTGGTTGTAGACTAGTGTGATAATTTTTTGGGAGGGAAGATCATCCCTCAAATTTTATTAATTATCCAACATGGTTGGATCTAGGAAGTGATGTGGGAAGGGGTAATAGATACCCTAGTACAATGTATAATGTTGTTTGAGTATGCTTCATAAGAAAAATCTTGAGGACAAGAAGTCACTTGAGGGGAAGATTAGTGAAATGATATTTTTTATATTGTTTATAAGGAAAGTCCAAACAATCCTCAAGTCCATTTCGTTAATAATATGTTGGTTGAAACTAGGTTCGTATCATTTTAGTGGCCTAAATTAAATATTTTATAGGGTTTTTAATGATAACATCATAAAAAATTCCATGGGTAATAAGTTATAGGTATAAAACATTGATATGTAAAATAATGTGTATCAAGATGTTATAAATGAGGTAATGGTTCCATATATTTTTGAAAAATTTATTACTATGAATGGAGTATCAAATCCATGTCCATTCTATAATGTTCTAGTTTAGCCACTATAGGATACAAATTTTAAATCATTAACACACCCCTTTTTTGGGGCATGGTGGAGTCTAAATGTCTATGTCCTTAGGGACACACTGTAGGCTAGTCCATTTAAATATGTTCTATTCAAGGAACAAAAAATACATGGATTGTTTATATCTAATACTATATTTAATAAAAAAAATTGAAATGATAAAATTTTTCTACCAATATTCTTAGATCACGATCAATTTAAATGGAAAATGTTTATAGATTTATTATGATTATTTTAATGAAATTATAACTGATTTATGACAGCCTAATTAATTAAATCCATATCAGAATTAGAAAATAATTCATCGATGAATTCTAATGGAACATCCTAGAAAAAAATCAAAATTTGAGTATTACTGTATATATAAGATTATATATTTTTCCATTTTTTGGATTTTTCATTCCCTTCCATTTGTTGATACAATTCCTTATTTCTTCATCAAATTTTCATTTTCTTTTTTAGGTGATTTGGTGATTGTTCATCACAAGATTCCATCTTTTCTAGATTTTTTTAGTTTCCATAAATGATCATGGAATCTTGTTGCATTGGATTGGATGATAATACCTTCTTTTTACTAGAATGGAAATTAAAAAATTTTCATTTCAATTAAATATTTGAGATCGATGATATTATTCAATGCCTTTATAGTGAACTTCTTGGGAGAATATCTTTTGGTGAGACCCCACAATGTATCCATGATTTTTCATTTACATCACACTCAAATTATATCTTTTTAGTAGAAATTTTTTCTATGTGTTAATTTTACCCAAGGTTTCCACTTCCTTTCGATATTCACAGTAAATAATATAATTTCATGTAGATCCCACTATATGATTCATTATCTTAAGAGTGCATTATGGATGGTTTACAAACATGGTTTGAAGATAAAACCCTTTACAAAATATTGAAGTTGATGTAAAAAATATTCAGGTAGGAAGGCTTTTAAATTATAACATGATTAATATGGGTTCATGGAATGGATGATGATGTGTGTGTAGCTAGTGAGACAAATGTATACTGTATGATCCCAATGATGTGATTGTGTAACCCCATGACATATGAATCTATTTCTTGAATATGGATTATGAATATTATGATACATTCTCTATTTGAGGTTATATATATATATATAACTTTTATATATTTTATCATATGTGATACTATTATTAAATAAATAATTGAGATTTAAGGTTTTATAAATATGGAATATCACCAAAAAAATGATGTTCCTATCAGTGGTCAACCAGTAATTGGGCTATCATAGCATTACAAAAGTGTTACACATTCTTTTGAAAAATTCCCTATGATGGAAATTGTAGACATGTTTCACCATATATATTTGATATCCATCCTTGTGGGATGTTACATACATTATTTTGAGCAATCACATTGATCGGGGATGTTTCAGGTGAAAAAAATTGAATCTTATAGCATAGTGAGAAAGTTGGTATATACGGTCTACTATGACAAGAAATATAATTTTTACATATGTGATATATTGTTCTATATATTTTTACTATATTTAAATTCATGGAATGAACCTCAAAATCTTATTCATTGATGTAATGTGATGTTTGTGGTTCCCTACCTAGTCTTCTACTCACGCCCTACTTAGGTATTTCTTTGATCTTATAAATTTCAGAACTAGGGATATAGAGAAGGAAAATACACTATGGTTGATGGTTTATCAGGATAGAAGGAGGTTTTAGACTATTATTGATATATCAAAACAATATGTTTCTTGTTTTATATCATGATTACTAATAAATTAGATCCTTTTGTTCAGATTTGGATATTTTTTGACATTCCATATTGACAAAAATCATCTGGATTTATTATTATTTATTGTTAATCAGAATTTTTGATTTCAATATTATTTATTCATTATTTTTTTGGATTATTTTCATTTACATTATTATAAAAATAAAATTTTATTCGTTTAGAGGGTATTGTTTCCCTACACACTTTTTTAAGAAGTCACAAGTATTCAAAACCCTCTTGTATATGGGGAGGCATTAGTGTGATAATGTAGTAAGCCCATCTTAGAACTGGATTTTTGGGATGATGTGTTCTATTGATATTACTTGAAAAATGCTATATATGCTGAATTAATGGTCAATACTAATCCAGTAATGACAAATGGTTTATACATTATTGTGGGCAGATGGTTTTTCTTAGTTCAATAACATCTTGGATTTTAAGTTATAAATTATTATAAATC
Source organism: Viscum album (assembly GCA_963277665.1). Lineage (NCBI taxonomy): Eukaryota > Viridiplantae > Streptophyta > Magnoliopsida > Santalales > Viscaceae > Viscum > Viscum album. The sequence goes on from OY728132.1 coordinate 883,039,471, forward strand.
AATATTTTTTCATTATTTTTCTCTATAATGTCATTGTTATCTAGTAACAAGGATAAATTAAACATAAATACTATATTTTCATAATTTTATACCCATTTATATGTACGATGTTTTTTTTATGGAATCTTATAAATGTATTTGAAATTCCTTGAGATTTTATTATAATTTTTTGTTTGTTTAAATATTATATACTTCTTTACACACAACACGAAATACAAATAACACCATATCATTAATGATATGTTATTAAAATAAATTAAAAATGATGATACATGTTGATAATTTAATACAAATCATTGAAAAGTTAATATTTCATTATAATTTTTTATTATAAAAATCAATACATATATTTTTGTGTAAAAATGTAATTATAAAATTAAAAGTAGTATTTTTCAGAAAAATGTATTGATAAAATTATATGAAATCATATTTAATATGTAATCTGTGGTAATAAATTAAGAATAAAAATAATTTTATGAAAAAAAACATTTTCCCAAAAGAATTATACTTTTATATCTGATAATTATTTTTTAACAACAATTTTTAACTATTGATTAATTTTGAATAAATTATAATATATATAAATATAATATTACCTGGAAGGGAATATAAATAAATCCTTAATCTAGTAAAAATATTATTTTTTTTCTAAAAAATTCATTTATTCATACTTATATTGCAAATGAATTTTTTCGACTATTGAAATTAATTATTAGAAAATTGATACAATATTTTCTATTATAATATGAAATTTTTATGACAATGATATATTTATTTCTAAAATAAAAATGTGTTATCGATGTAAATATTAGATAAGATGATAAAAAATATATATATTAAAGGAATTTTTATACAAAATTTCTATAAATTTCAAATAAATTATATTAATTCATTGATATAAAAGGATAACACTAGTACGTTGTTCCAACATATACACAAACATATTTATAGTAATCTAATTTTTAATTTTTTGGAAATAATTATGGAGAACCTAAATGAATAAAAAATATTTTTTCTATGAAGATCATTATATATATATATATTAATATTTATGTTTAGTTCATTATTTATAGATATTTTATTCGATTGTGTGGGGTCTAAATTCATTAACTATAATTAAAATTTTCATTGGAGTTTTTATCTTGTACATTTATGAAAAAATACAATTCAATGGTTAGTTTTTATTCAAGGTTAAAAAGATTAAAATGATTAACCAAAATGTCATGAATATTACTAAATTATGTTGAAAAAATAATTATTTGGAATTCATTTTTAACAATTCACACTAACCAATCTCACCAAAATTTCACCACTAAACTCACATAGCACTCATGAAATTCAATTCTATTCCTTTACCCACAATTCAATTATAAGAACAGAGACATATTTTTTATCAATAAAAAGATCGAACTTCACCCTCATCAAGAAACACCTCTCATTCAAAATTATTATGAAAAAATTCACATTTTACACTTGTATATATTTTATTTTCCCATGTCATTTAGTTTTAATAATTTTTCAAGAGATGACTCAAATACTCCATGTGAGTACTACAAAATTTATCATTTTTTAATTATATCTCTCATCCAAACCCCCAAACCTATGAATTTTTTTAAATATAATTAAATCAGTATCATTAGTATAAATAATGCTATTATATTTATATTACTATCAATATCTACATTCCTTATTTTTTTATAAGTCATGCATAATTATAAACTAATTTATCAATCAATGATGAGAAATATTTTTCATGAAAAACTTATCTGGATGATTAAATAGGGTAATATAATTAAGAAATATTATATTTATTAAATTATTAATTTTTGAAAAATATATATCAATTTCAAATTTCATCCCATTCATTGTATAATTAAAACATCAACTATGTGGATGTGTAAATTATCACCTTCATGTATTAATGGATGTTGTCTTCAAAACCACCTTGATTAAATTGATATCAAAAATATTTTATGAATATATATAATGAACATGAGTGATATATTTCATTATTAAGGTCATCTGTGTGTGAAAAAACAATAAATATCATTACATAGTAATTACTTAATATCAGAAAATTACTTATAAGATTTTAACTATATATCTCATTCTCTTGAACCGTGATCATATTATCTATCAAGGGATTAGGGGTATATAAATAATTGAATAAATATTATTTAAATTAAATTAATCATATTAGAACAACAAAATATATGTATATATATATATAATAATGGTGTTCGACTTTGGCATTACAAAAAGTGGTGAGAAATAACAAAAATTAGTGACACATAATAATGATAATAAAAAAACCACTCTTTAAAATAAAACGAATGATTTTGAAATATTTGATTAAAATATTAATGTGTATAGATTAGTTAATTTAATGAGTTATTTTGATATATTTTTTATTATACACAAGTTTATATAAGTTATTAGAAGTCAAGATTAATGTTAAAGGTTTCCCTATCACAATTTAAATTCATTTAGATATTCATTGTATTAAATACTAATTTTATTTTAAGTTATATATAATAAAATATAATTTCTTATAATATGATTATATTGAATTAATTTTAATATAATATCAATCTCAAGTTTCTTACTTAATGGGGTTTTTGAATAAAATGTTACTAGAGTCCTATGTCTCTATGTAATATCTATTTCAAAAATAGACAATGTTATAAAAGATTTCTCATCTGAAATAAATTGTGTGAAATTTATATATTTAAAACTGAAATAATTTTATTCTCTTCAATTTATAATATTATTTTTCCATTCCCTTACAAAATATTATTAGTATTTGTAAATAATTTAAACTATGTGATACTTGTAAGTGAAATCTATCCCACCTCTTATTTCATTTCACGGGTCTTACATATACGTGTACATAATAATTTTATGGATGTTCTTATCAATATATCAATAATTAATTAAGGAAATTTTAAATTTTTTGATTTTCTATATAAATAATTTTAAAATAATTTTTTAACATTCCATATGAACATCATTTTTTCAAAATCATAATTTTATTATTTTATATCCAAATCCCTTATTTTTTTCATTATGAGTTTTATTCTATATAAATTATAATTTTTATGCCTTAAAATGGGTTTCTAGATTATTTTTATTTTTTATTGTTTTTAAAACCAATGATTCTAGTTTTGATGGTTTTGAAAATAAAATATTTTATTTAAAAATGAACTTAAGATTTAAAAATGGATTTTAGTATATTTTTTATAAGAACAATGACTTTAGTGTATATTTGTTTCCTTAAAAAATGATTTTATAATCATATTATTTTCAATTTTTTGTGGAAGAAAATTTTGTTTTTAAATTATAACATTGAAAATGTATTAGGAAAATGTAATTGAATTCTAATTAAAGTAATTTTACAGATGATTTAGGAATTTTAGAAATAAGATATTGATTTTAATTTTTAAATTTGACTTTTAAAATAATCATCAATTTATAATTTTTTATATATTAAAAATTTATTTTAAATTTCTTATATTACACTTGTGTTATGTTGCTATGTTGTCATCATATTTCTTTTATATATTGATTTTGAAATGTTCTATTAGAGTTTTAATAAAACACATCTATTTTACCTTGGTTAAATTTAATGATGAATAATAATTTAATGTTTTAATGTTCTCCTAGAACACCTATGAATGGTTTTGAATATGTGATCTATAGAAGAATAATATTATAGACCACCAATTCATTAGGGAATGATTCATATATCATGAGGTAATTATAAGAATCTTGTATTGAATTGCACTACAATATGTGAATCGAGAAGTAATGCTACAATACAATATTATAGGAATCCAAAATTAATGCCTAATCCAATATGTTATTGGAATTAGTAATTAATAAATAATCAACTATTTCATATAAAATAAGTTTTAATCCATCTTCCATAATTTTATAATTATAGATAAGTAATGTATGTTCTACATTTTTATCGGATCCATAATGTAATGATTTCACCACTATGAAACATGAATCCAATACTGTTTCAATATACTCTATGTTATGGGAATGCAGTAGTGATTACTATTGTATAATGTTATATTAAAAAATTAGTGATACATTCTAAATTATGCTATCTGAATTGGGTAGTTATTCCTTCCCCACTATATTAATAGAATCAGGTAGTGATGCTTACTACCCAATATTATGTGAATCACTATATTATGTGAAACATGTTGTGATTATTGATCTTCCATGTTTTGTGGTTAATATAGTGAATTATACTACACTATGTTACATGAAATAGGTAGTTATGGATGCTCCATAATTTTATGATTTATATATTTATTATTGTTCCAAATATATAAGTTTTTCATCACATTTATGTTAGTATTACTTATGTCTTATTCTATTCATAGATACATATGCCATGATATTGATTTTTTATTCTATATTTATTTTTTAATTAATTAATAAATATATATTCATAGATATTTATTATTCCATCATAAATACATGTTTATCTAATTCACACTTTTCGACATCAATTATATATTCTTATCATCACCCTTACAGAGCATTCAAGATAACCTGTTTTATAAGTTTTTAATTTCATAGGTTATGAAGATGAGTATCACTAAGTATATTTCTAGAAGGGGTTCATGTGTAGTTTGATTATATGGAAATTTTAAGAAGTGTTGTAAAATATGTTTTTTATATTGTAAATATCTAAAGACATAAAGACTAATTGTTCTTTGGATTGTGTATGATTATTATGAGATATAAAATTAACGTGAAATATCTAAAAGATTAGATTTTTTCATCTCAAATTTTATGGAATATCATTTGTAAATAATTTAATTTTATCAGAGGACATGAGATTACAGTTTTTGGGAATAGTAGTCATTATCATCAAGGGGTATAGATAATTTTTGGGATTATGACTAGAAATATTAAATTAGAGACCTATGTATATGACTAAAATTTTAAAATATCAATAAATTTGTTATTTTTTAGATTATATGGTTTCTTATAAATTATATCCCCATTTATATAAAAAAATGATGATGCAGACTCTAACATAGATGATCATAGGGGTAATAACTCCTAAAATGCGTTTTGAGTATTGAAATTGTTTTCACTCTATGCATGACAAGTGGCCCAAATTACAAGCCCTTTTTATCACTCCATAAGGATTTACCTAGGATAACTCATATAATTTTTATGAACCATTATTAAGGATTAAAATAAAATTTGTTGGTGAAAGATTTACTTAGTTATGTTAGAGTGCCTACTAGTAATGAGATCATATATATCCGTGATTTATACTCAGTGATTCCTATATTTTTTATACATGTCATTTAAGAGTGACTGCATCAATTTTTATAGTGATCTCTTATATATTTGTTAAAAATCATACCTCAACATTTTTTTACTTATGTAATGTATAAATCATAGAGTATTTGAGTTACGAATGTTTATATTGGACAATGTGGTGAACATCTTAATTAATATTTAAACATCATTATAGATTATGTTATAATTATTCATATTATGTACAACTAGATATCTACTTTTATGAATAATAATTTAAACATGTTTAAATTTTGAAATTCACCACATATGTGATAAATGATGTTTCATGAATTTTCATCAGATAAATACTATATATGAAATAATATTATAGACCTTATGTTCCATGAATATATTCAGATGCACCCTAGAGAATGTATCAAATGAATAAAAACTATCTCAAGTATTTAAGGATTGGATATAATGGTCATTACATTGAAAAGGTGATAAATAGGTCATCCAATACAACACAATCTATACTGGTCCCATCTAATATACATCAAAACCATTAAATATTTAAATTTAAGGGGTTTTTGCACAATGAATATCAATTCCATAGACCAAGGACTTGCAAGGATAATAGTTATGAGAAAACTCAAAAGGAAAAAGGTTGAACCTAAGAAATTAAAATCATTTTAGTGGAAAATGAAATTTATTGTAAACTTATCCTCCGTGTAATTTGTTGGAATGTATTGTTTATTTATAGTTTTGTAAGACCACTATATCTAGGACGTTCTCCAAGGGAATCAAATCAACACACCAACAAATTTATTATTGGATAAAACAACAAATTATATGATTATTTATTTCCCTGATTTTTGGTATTACACATCATGAAATCATATTATTTCCCTTTGGAGTATTGTAATTTGATAAAGGACATTGATTATATCCCACGACAATGATCCTATAACAATTTCAATAGTAAGGAATACACAATCAATATCCAAAACAATCTTATGATCTTATATCATTGTAAGGATAAATATGAACAACCTATAAAGATTAATTCTATTACATGGGTCTTAGTACACATTCATGAAATTATTTCACTTGTATTACCCAATTTAGTGAGGGTTATATTCCATTATAAATTATATATTGAGTCATGATTGTATGATATATACTCCCCTTTATTCAAGTGGGTGAGAAAAATTAAAATATATTGGATGAAATTTTTTTCAAGGGGTAGAACATAACACCATAAGATTTTAGATTATTTTTTAATTTAATTATATACTATTACATTCTTCACATGCAACAGCTATCTATAATCTAACGATGACACAATATTAAATAAAATTTACAATACAATAAATATATATATAATTTTTTGAATGATGTATGAATAAAAATTAAAATATTTAAGTAAAAAATTTAATGATTAAAATATCTACCTTTATTTATCTATTAAAATTATTCTTTAAAATTATAGAAAATAATTTTCATATAAATGAAGTGATAATATTTTAAAAAAAATACATATTATATAATCAATGTTAAGGAATTATGCATGAAAAAATTTATCGACAAAAATATTTTTTTCACAAATATATAAAATTTTCAATATAATGTGTATTTATAAACAAAATTATAACTATTGAAATATTTAAAAATTTGTATTAATTCTCATATAAATAATGTCACATTACATTTATTGATAAAAATTCAATTCTGGTTAGGAAAAATGTTTTTTAAATGTTTTTATGTGTTCTAATATTAACATATTATTTATAACATCCAAAAATTGAATATAATAAAATGTATTACATATTTTTAATCATAATTTCTATTTTTTTAAATATTAATTATAATTTTTAATATAAAAATATGTTACAATTGTAAATATTAATTACTATGGTAAAATATATACTTTTCAAATGAATTGTTTTTATAAATGTTGAGTAATTTTCAAATAAATCTATAAAATTGGACTATTTAAAATGAAAACTCTAGTATTATTTTTTAACAAATATAAAATCATATTGATGAACCTTTAATTATTATTTTATAGGAATAAATAATAATAACACTTATATATAATAAATCATTTTTCTCTACAGATATTTCTTTTGATATATCATATATTTTATTTTAATAGTGTAATTTATTATATAAATGTATTATATTTTAATAAATGGAGTCATGTTTGGAATATGACCATAAAATTTTGTAAGATGTGTCACCAAATATTTTTACTAAAAAATTATTACCACTGTTAATTTTTAATCATGGTTAATAAGAGTAACAATGAGTAACATAAGTGGAACAGATTTTATTGAATATAACTAATAAAAACCCATTAAATTACACAATTATTATGATAGAAAAATACCTAGATTTAGCTGAATCATTTCCTCAGTTAACACACATGACTCATGAAATTAAATTTGTACCCCTTGCCTCCATCTTCTTCACCTATTAATGGATATCACAAACAACAATTTGAAGACACACATATCATTATAAATTATATTAACCATATACCCATTTTATAACTCATTGAATCCCTCTCCCTGTTTGGAATCCCATAGTAACATTAAATTTCCCCAAGTACACTATCTCAGTGAATTCATACAAGAATAGACTGAAATCCTTTATGTGAGTATTAACCAAACACTAAAATTATTTTCTTCATTTTTCTCATTCCCTAAGATCAAAAGCATTGAAAATATAATATTTTAATAAATTCACTAAAATTAGTAAAAAAAATTAAGATACTAAATTTATTGCACTGGTATGGTTTCAATGAGTTTTGATTATTATGGATGAAAAAAATATAGAAAAAAATGTTTGAGATCTAGTAATACTTACATTGAGGATATTAGGACTCTCTTGATTGAATTATAAGATATGAGATGGTGGGGTAAGGGAAGAAAGGGGGAATCTCATTACATGAATACCATAGAGCTCGCATGGGATTAAATGATACAATAAATCATATTGGATCAGACCTCACATAATTGGCTAATCAGATTGCACATAATGATCTTTTCACGAATAGACCCAAGCCATGGGCGGAACCACAACTACCCCATGATCGCCTCCATAGGCCGGGGGTTGGAGACAAGTACATGAGGAAAAAAACATAGGGGGGCCTTTTCCTATTAACCTATACACACACATTCAACCAATTCCATGTAAAAGTTCATCTGAAAAGATGAAAAAATTGGTAAAACTCTATAATGTAAAATTAAGATGCATGAATTTCTAAATGGAAAAATAGTGTGGTAGTGTCAATAGAAAAGTAAAGGAAAAAAACATGCCAAAACAATAAACCTATACTAACCTAAAAGACAGAAAATGATTAATAGTTGTGAGAAATCTACTACTACATCCCATCTCCGACCACTATACGCAGTGCACACAATTTATACCCCTTAGATTCTTTGAGATCACTATCGATCCATTATTCCTTTAAAAATTTCATGGCACATGTCGGGAAAATACCATAAAGTGGTGAGTATATACATTCCCATTGGAACCCCCCAAAAAGTTGAAGGGGGGGGGGCAGTGAGAGATCCACTAAAGTGTAATTAATTATAGAAAACATGGTAGGGTAAAAGTGAATGAAAATATTATTGGTCCACCCAATAAGAGAGTGAAATTAGACACATCCAAACACAAGGAGATTGAAGGGGTGAAATATGAACTCCCCATTGAGTCTGTGCTACATATAGCTAGAGATTTGACACATCCATCCACATGGATATAGACACAGAAATCACATGGCCTATACATAACATATTCACCTCTCCTCAATTGAGTGTAACCAAGACCCTAGGAGTAAGAACAATAACAAGATAAATGTATATATATTCTCATTCAATGAAGTCTCAAAAGGCAGTAAGGGGATCTCCATCTCACATCTCATACTTATAAAGTTAGTAGTCAATAGTTTCAAGTAAAACCAAATGTGATGCCTATCACCTCATACATATTTCGAGGAAGAAGACGTTAAAGGGTCTGATATTACTACAACACAATACTATCACATTTGGATAGAACTGAATCACATGTACGATTTTAGATCATGTAAGAAGAATATGTCTTGGTGGGTAAAGTTCCCCTCATCCTCGTGAGTCCAAGGGTACTTCAAACCAAGCCATACCATTATTCCACACTCTCATGGGACTTCATTGGTAGTCACTGAGGAACGCCACTATAGAGTTATATAATATGGTAAATATTTTGAATGTCACCATGGAATTCCCTTATCTAGACATAGATGGAAGGTATTCTCATTGAGTCATTATGGGGGATTTCTTCCCCACCTGACTCGAGGGTTATTCTTGGAATGTCATTGAGAACTATATAGATAAGCCTAGATGGAGGGTTAGATTAGAATATCATGGAACTCCACTACCCAGATCCTACTAGAGGATAACTCAGAATCATCAGGGACTACACTACCCATCCAAAATAAAGGGACTTCCCAGAATCATCAAGGAACTATACATCCTATATCCTACTTGAGAGTAACTCGAAATCATCGAGGGATACACTACCTAGACCAGCTATAATTTTTCCCTAGAATTATCCGGGACTGAACTTCCCATCCTAGCTGGAGGGGCATCCAGAAATAATTGAGGGCTACAATATCTATCCTAGCTAGTGGGTTATCCTGGTACATATCTGGTACTTTTATCTAATCACATTCATCATTAGGTGTATTCAATGTGCGTGCAAACCAAGAATATCAATTTCATATCTTGAAAATTGATTTTGAGGGCAGAATCGAATTCTATGAGGAATAATATTCTAGATAGGAAGCTCTTGGAAAAAATCTGAGTCTAAAATAAGGGGAAATGAGATGTAGAAGATATGTAATGATTTACACCGTGTGTATTGGTTGCACACGATGTTTTACCCAACCTATTTACCTGGTCATTTACCTATCCATTCTTTGGTAATAAAACTATTTAAATGAACCCCTTTGATGTGTCAGTGTACTCCCAGAGTACATGGAATATCTATCAAGATGATGATGAGCACATAATGACCATCATTAGCATGAAGGGATGAAAGGTAATTTCATTGGAATGCCACCACAAAATGCCCTAGAATATTTGACCACATATCCTTATGCATCTTTTCTACTCTCCAAAGATCTAGTTCTAACAAAAGTTGTGAATTATCTTCAAAAAAATCCAATAGATATTCTATTGACATTCCATTCATGTTTCCTCATTTAATGAGATCAGGAATAAGGCTCTACACAACATAGTGAGCATATAATGGAATATGGAGGCCTTGGTTATCTAAATGGATCACAAGATTATGATCCTTCATGAAAGGTGCACATGATCAATTATTCTTTCATCTGAATTGGACACCTAGTGAAGAAACTTCATTTCATAGTATTATGCACAAATAGCTCCTCATGGGGCCCATGTCTTGGTCGCAAAATAAAACCCAATATTTTCTTTTAAATACCCACCTTATTGATAAGATTATGAAATTTTTTACATCCCACCAATCCTATGTTGTAGGGAAAAGTAATAAATGAGGATAGATTATAAAACTATAATAAGAATAATATTATAGGGTGTTTTTAGACACAACCTAGGAAACAGAAATAAATAACCAATAATGGTCTTGAATAAACTTTCCTAATGACAGAGTCGTGTCACTGCTAACAGTGCATCAATTAGATGTCTTATGCGAGAGTTATGGAATATAAATGATTTAATAATTTTATTAAATGTAATGTTTGACAAGAGTTTCATGGGACCAGATCATAGGTTGAGGAAAATTTTCTAGAATGATATTATAATGAACGTATTATAAATTGGGTTATGTGGCCACTAACAGTGCATCCATCAGATTCTGCACGGTGGATATATGAGGCTTTAAGAGTAATTATTATTATTATTGTTAGTATTTATTTATCTATTTCCATTTTATTTCAAATTAACATAGGGGTTCCCCTTCCCATACAATCTATTTCCCCACAGATCACGTCATATCACCTCTGACCTGCTGCATCTACCATGCCACATTGGCCTATCATTTCCACCAGCCACCTCGCCACTTAGAGCCAACATTTGACCTCCCAACCAGCCTGCTGGCTCTCCATTGATACCACTTAGGAGATATAATACACAAGTCACATCCACCGTGGGCCTAATTCTACTCACACTACCTCTTACTCACCATAGGAACTGCCCCCTACTACCCTCACTAGACAGCCTACCAGGAACCGCGCCAGACAGCCGACATTGTAGCCTAATCTACCTGAATAGACCACCGCCATCATCGCTAGCATCCTCAAACTCACCGGATATCCTCGAATGAATTTTTACACCTTTGGTGAGGCAACACCGCCCTATTATAAACCAAAACCATGAAATAATTGTAGATCTGTGATCCTTGTGACCTGATCTACACTAATCCAATCTCCACTCACGATTTTGTATCCCTTTCATCGATATTCCTCAATTCTGGGCCCCCAATCGAGCTTGGGATTCCCTTAAACTATATTGTCAGGAATCATGGGGTTCAACTTGAGATGAAAGTGAATAATTATGTACTAAATTCACATGAATAGTGGTTTTATAATTGATTTTCCAACTTTCATATCCCAATCAAGAATGAACTTCATTTTAAAATATGACTAATAATAATTGAGTTTCATTACATGGGATCATGCAATGGGTGAACACTAAAGAACTAGTCATCAACATTATCAATGGTTAATAATGGGGGTAAAAACACAAAATTTGAGTCCTACCTGGATTAGATCAATCATTTGTGAGAATCGCACTTGTGCGACCATCAGATGATGATCCTATGATTGACATGATTTAATTTTCTTTGATCCCTGGTTTTTTCACTTTTCATCATCGGTCATCATTCACTAATAGAATTTAGAGGAACATGTTGTTGTCCATCTCATGTTTATGTGGATACCCTATAATGTTCTCCATTGTGAGATACTTATATATTTTTCATTATGATAAATATCTTCTAATAAATTAAATAAATTTTTTTATTTTATCACATAACCACAATATCAACGATAGATGGTTCTTAACATACCACATCAACTCAATTAATGTCACGTCTGGAGTAAAAACCACTTTCCTTACCCTACTGTGGTATTGGATTTTCCAATCTGATCATACTCATAAGTGATATTTAATTATTTTTGAAAAATCATGGGCATATATTAAAAATATTGTTTATATTTTTATAAAATTAATTCTAGGATCATCAGGCCTCAGAATCAGGCATCTTCTATAAGAATGGAACAAAAATTATTCTTAGGAATATTCAAATGTTTTACAAGCTAAAACTAGGGTCTCTAAATTATTACCTTAATCAAATATTTACATCCTAGAAGTGAAAAAACTAAGAAATGTGGTGGGGATACTAATCATGCACCTGAATCATCCCAACACCATGATGTATGGTTGAAAGAGAACTGCCAAACTCCCTCATCACGACCCCTCACAACATGACAGAAATCACCATTATTCCAATAGTGACATTATTACCTTCTTTAGAAAAAATCCACCAGGTGGAACTCCCAAGTATATCTGGTCATGAAATACTGCATAATTGATGTCTCCCAAGGGAGACTCTATCACATGCTCGGGATGCGAAGGGTCAACACAATATACTGAAGAGATAGTGTACCCTAATGTTCCACTACATCATTACAGTTGAAAATAAGCATGCAAGAGTACAATAAAAAAAGGCAGGTGATTAAACTCATCTATCCATGTGAAGATAGACATGGAAGTCACATTGTGTATGACACATGTCTTCACCTCTCATAGAAGGAGTGTTAACACAAAACTATAAACATTTCCACCTTTACTAGTGTCATCCCACAAAAAAGGTGTTATGCTGATAAAATCCACATGCAATAGTAAGACCTACTCCAACACTATATCACATAACACAAACACAAGTTTACAAGGACTACCCACATTACCATGTATGAACCTTGATCAAGGAGAGGAAGGAAAAGGGTACCTCACAAAAAATTTCTACAAATTATTTCTACAGAAAGAAGTAATGATTAATAGACTACCTCTTACCCTCTCGTTCATTGTAGGATCATAGACATACGAAGACTAAAACTATCTATGTCCCCAACTATCAGCTCCCTGAACCTGATATGGACCACATAGTGGTTTTGGTGGAAGGATATTATATCACCATCTACCACCCATAGCTCCTCCCACTCCTCTATCTTCTCCACCTCAATTTGGAGCCCTCTATCCCAACATGGGAGATCCATTATCATGATGTTGTCTATTCCGTGGGGGTCCATTAGAAATCTACCTATGCTCTATAGTATGTCTCGAAAGGCTGTCAAGAACCATGTGACCACCCCCATCACAAGTAGTGCATCAAACCTCTCCATAAAGTGAGATTATCTTGAATTGTCCGTGCTCTACGAGACCGCGTTCCTATAATTTATCGTGGAAAGGTTCCTTATTATGATACCTCTCATGCATTACAGCTAATGTGGATGACACCGCTCTGTTTCACCCGCATATAGATCTACTTTCATGGTATCTCTCTGATTGAAATATATATTTTTTACAAGTGTCCTTTCCAGCACCCAGACATAGGTGGGGATACACAAGGCCACTATTCATTTTGAGATCTTTCTATAGAGACCCTGCACAAACTTCCCTGCATAGAATTAGTCATCTATGATCATGTAGATATAATAGCATGTAAGGTCATTGAACCATGTCAGGTACTCTACAACTATCATTCATACCATATGATGCTCCAGAATCTCCTTTATCTGACAAGAGCATAATCATGATTGGTATTTCTCCTCTCAAAATAGCTACTTGATGTTTCCCCATAAAAGTGACGATTCATTATGCATCTGAGTAACTAGTCTCCCAAAATTCCTAGATGATACGTCTAAATTATTTGTTTCAAAAGCCACCATATGATCCATCAGTGTGTGAACAAGACTGAATATGTAGACAATTGACTCTACAAAGTCTTATACTACATGGGGATCGGGCTCACCACAGATCCTTTGTGGTCACTGGTGTTGGAACTCCCAGATTGCACTCATCCTGCACACGCCATCAGTCTTCCCTACTGGTACTATCAGCTACTCAACATGTGTTTCTGCTATTACCTATCCACCTTCAGGTAGGGGATCACAAGATGGACCCTGAAATGAGGCCTCGTCACTCATAGGGTCTTCGTCATGAACCTGATCTAGTATCATGGCTATAAGTCATTACAGATCCATCCTAAAATTTTTCAATCTATATAGTGATTATATGACCATATATATATATATATTAACAATAATAACTGGGATTTTACTCAAGAAGAAAAATAAAAAACTCAATCCCAAATGATTCATGTACCATTGTTCTGTTTAATAAATGTATTTGTGTATTCGGTCCACAAGAATATATTCAGGGACATGGTAAATGTATATGTCATCCTCCCATGCCATCATTGGACTCCCAAGCGTGAGATATTCTCTTGAGACACATCGAAAATATTTCCCTAAGCCCAACCAAGACCAATTTAAGGAAATGTCTGAACAATTCCCCAAGGGTCTAACCCCCTCTGTACCCACTCTATCATGTTCCAACCTAAGCCGGATGTTGAGTCAAATCTACCCCAAGATTAAATCAATATACACAGTGTTAGCGACAATCGCCGAGGGAACAAAAATCTCGAGAGGCCTTTTCATAAGAATAGGTAAACACATACGTAGCAAAATTAATGAAAAAGTGTAAATGAAAAGTATGAAAAAATTGAAAACTACTATAAAGTAAAATGAACATGTGTGAACTTATTGATGGTACAATATTAGATTAGTGTCAACTAAAAATAAAGTGAATAAACTCATTCCCAAACTAAAATCATACCCTAACCTTAAGGAAACTGAAAAGGGTAATAGTTTAGGGAGTTCCACTCTTATATCACATATATGGACATCATACGGGATCCAAAAATCATGTATCCCTTAGATTGTATGAGATCATGATCAACTTATCTGACATATACAAGTGATATGAAACATTTTGGGGAAATCCCATTAGTGAGTGAGTATTTAAATTGGTAGTAAAAGGCCTCAAAAAGGAGAATGGGGAGAATTAAGAGATACAATGAGGACGAAATATGTAGATAGTAAATGGTAAGGTAAAATTGATTGGAAACAGTATAGATCAACCCAATGAGAGAGTAAATTTATACTCATCCTAACACAAGGATCTCGAATCAATGACGGGATGAACTACTCATTGATTATTCACAACCTACAGAAGTAGAGTAGAATTGTCCAAATTCGAGAAGCTGGATATAAAAAGAATAGGGAAAACCTTGTTGGTCTTCACCTCTCCTAGAAGGTAGGTAACCAAGATCCATGGTGTGGGTACTATAATAGGATAGATATGTATATATGTTATGTCATGAAAGCCAAAACAAGAGGCTAAGGTGGTCTTCATCTCAATCTCAGCCCAAAACGTGTGTAGCCAATATTCTTATGTAAAACTAAATAAGATTCCAATCAATTCATATGTCTTCCTAAGAGGCACAATTCAAAGGGTATCAAATCACCACATGTTATTACTATCCGCCTTGGATGGAACTGACCCACACACATATTTTTAGATCATGTTACAAGAACATGTCTTAGTGGTGAAATCATCCATCCTCCACATGAGTGCAATGGTATGTCAAACCATGCATCACCATAGTGCTTCATAGTTGAGGATATTATCTGCTTTTAACAGAGTAAAATCACATTCGAGTGATACTGGAGGGTTAATCATGGGATAATCACTGGGGAACAACATTGACTAGACACTACTGGAGGGTAAGCCTAATGAGTTGTATCGGGGATGCCAATGCCCAACCTGAATGTATGGTCTCACCAAGAATGTCACTAGGGACTGCACTACCCACCCCAACTGGAGGGTTTGTTCAGAACATCGAGTAACTGCACTGCCCAGATCCTACTAGACGGTAACATGGAATTATCGGGGACTACACTGCCCAACCAAGATGTTGGGATAGCATGGAATCATCATGGAATACACTTCCTAGCCATGAAAGATGTTTAACACAGGATAATTGGTGACTAACCATCCCTACTCAACTAGAGGGTCATCCCTGAATCATCGAGGACTATACTACATAGCCCAGCTGGAGGGTTAACATGTAACTGATCTGGTAATCATTTTTAATAGTTGTTGACATTGGGGGTCATCTACTTTCATGCTAACCCAAAATATTCATTTCAAATCTCAAATGAATCTTCAAAGTTTTAGATCACAACCTAGAAGAAAAAACTCCAAGGATAAGAATCTCATTGAAAAAATAATAATTCAAAATAAGGTGATACGAGAGGTAGAAGATTCGTAATGAGGTACAAGATGTATTTGGGGCCCACAAGACATATGACCCCATATCATCACCTAGTTGTTTACTATTCCATCCTGGGTTACTAAAACTAAGTACAATTAGCCCATGGCGTGGGATTTACTCCTAGAGTACATGTTATATCTTTTAAATAGGTTTATGATAGCATCATGCTCATCAGTGATTCGAAGGGAAAAATGAATATTCACTAACAAGACACCTTGAACAGACCCTAAAAATTTAACGAAGACATGGATTTTCTTCGAACACATCAAAATGTCCTTCCAATGATATTCGGTTCATGTTTCCACATTTAATGAGATCATGAATAAGTCTTCACACATCACAAGGAGAAAAAAATTGAATTGGGAGGCCATGAATATCCCAATGGATCACACTATTGCGATCCATCTGGGAAATCTTACATGTTCGATTATTCATTCGTCCAAATTGGATACCTGGTAAAAAATCTTCATTTAACAAAATTTTGCAGAAATAGTGTAACACCCCGAGCTTCCACGATACGCTTCTCATTCAATAATGCAATAACTTGCATTGTACGCAACTTCGAGTTCTAAAACACCGCGACAAATCAAAGTAGCCGTTATGAATAGTAATAACCACTTTTTAAAATTATAGAAATTTTATATTTCAAAATGGAATTCATTTTTGTATTCCTAATATCGAAATTAGCCTATGTTGAATATTTGGTATTTTTCTGAGAACTTCTAATTTTTATGAATAGTGAAAAATACTTAAAAACAACTTTTTTAATAAAAATAATTAATAGTGATAAATTATACTATTTAGTGGTTTTAAAGTATAATTGGAATATATTTTTACAATTTTATCCAATGGTGGTCATTAGAATTAATTTGACATTGAAATTGGACATAAACAATTGCCAATCTTTTGATATAAATTGTTTCTTAAAAACACGCTATTTGTCGTAACAGCGGGAATTAATTGTAAAATTAATTAATGCAACTTATATGTTTGGAATTTTGTAAAATAGACATCATTTTTGAATTCGGAATATCAATTATAGCTTATGGTGAAATTTTGGCATTATTCTGAAAAACTTCAATTTTTGATGAATAGTGAAACCACTAAGTGCTAATCAAGCAAACTGATTTTCAGTTAAATGAAAGTTTACCACTAATGTGTATTGAATTTTGAAAATCCGACATTCATGGTTGTCATTAAGAAGTAAAATGTGGTTCAATGGGATAAAAATAATTTTTTGGTGAATAGTAACTTATTAAGTTTTAATCGCGATTAGTGGTAATTAGTGTGGTTTAAGGTATAAATAATACTTTAATAATATGAAATGACCTAGACACATGTCCCAACCTCATTGGTTGTGTCATGGCCGACCAAGACAAGCCATGGCCTAACTTGGGGACCCCATGGATCCACTTTTGTTGGGAAATAACATAAATTACTTTTTATTTAATGTTAAAGTGAAAATGACACTAACATAAATTGTTTTACTAAAACAATTTTTAAGTAGGGTTACACAAGTCCAAATTTTGACTATAAATATTCATTAGAAAGATAAAAAGATTTCCTACATCATAGTATTTGTTTTATAATTTTTAGACATTAAATAAATTAAATTATTTATGACATCATTATGATGTGGCGATGACCTCATTATTTAACGATTTAAATAAAATGAGAAGATAATGCAAAATCCAAGGCTTACACTTGTCCAAAGCCTATTGGATGAGAAGATTTCGAAACCTTATCACCGTATCCTCGAATTATATAAGTGTGGGACCTTTAGAATCCGAAAAGCATTTTGAAATAATGTAACATTTCAATATTTCCAAAAGTGCCCCTCCTCTCCACTTATAAAAGGCCCCCACCTCTCCCACTTCAATTACACTTTCAAGCCATTTGGCTCGGCCAACCTCTGCCCAAATACTCTCCCAACATTCCTCCCTTACTCCTAGAAGACTCACCTTGGGCAGAACTCTTCCCAAGGAAGCCTTTGTCTCAAATCAAAAAGAGTTACCCGATTTTGAGGTAATGTCTTTTATAATGTTGTTTTGTTTTGTTTTTCTTCTCCAACCCCATAGACTCTTTTTATTCATTTCTTTTGTAACAACACCAGTATTCTAAATATACTAGGATGTTGTTATAAGAAGTATTAGAGCTACACTTACACACACCTACATCAAATGGTTAAAGAACATACGGTTTCTGTGGATGGCGAATTTCTGCCTCACGAAGCGATGATTGTTCAACACTCGTATAACACCTTCAAAGGTGGCCATTAAGATGTCACTATTTTTATATATGATATATAATATGTTTTTGTTTTACTTATGCTTCTGTATTTCTCATTTATGGCATACTTTATGATTTCCATTATGGGTAAAACGCGATAATTTCATTTTAGGAAGTGCGGACTACCGCCCCCTCAAAGTGATTTGAATCGTAAATGCCATATGTGGGATGTATAAAGGATGGAGTAAATGGTATTATACACTATATTATAATGGAATTATATTATACATTTATATCATTATGATTTAGTTCCATTAAATATGAAATTGAAATGAAAGTAGCGTTCATGCGTACGTACGGCTTACCGTCTCCATGAACGGTGCATTTCATTTCTTACCTCTAAATGTTACGTAATATTATAAATGAATGTATATACTGGATATATAAGATATATATGACATATAAATCATGAATATAATTCTGGATATAATGGATATTTCACCACATAAACAACTTGTAATTATAAGAAGCTTATTGTTGACTCAAGTACCAAAGATCGACAAAACGACCGTTATTAACTTAAATAATTACATAATGTTCATATCATTGTAATAAGTGATATAATAAGGATAATGAAATTGAAAATGGTTCTTAATAAGGTATATATTAACTCAAGTTTATTACTCAGGAGGTTAAAGAACGGTTGAGTCAAGTCAGACACGAGGTAAGGGAATTTCTTAACCCAACTTCCATTCTTTGGGTTAATCTCCTACTTTCAAATTATGTCATGATATTATTATATCCTATTTTGTATTTTTACATTCTTTATGTGTACCTATAGTGAATACACATAATAGATCTATTTTATTTTAGAAATGATCTTTTTAAGGACTTCGTCTCAATCTCCATTCATTGAGGCATATTTTGTTTTATACACAAATTTCTTTTGTACAGTGTATAAACCCCTTTGACGTTTACGTTTATTCAAAAGGAATAATTTTATACGAAATGTTTTGCTAAACGACAAAAGGGAATGTTTTTCTTTCCGTACTTATGCGGCGACAACGGCTTCTCCGCCGCCGTGACCATTATTTGAGTTTCGGCTTCCTCTACAAGCCATCATTTTTTTAATGAAAAATAAATACAAAGTTTTAACTTTCTTTTATTTTGGTATTGAAAATGGTTTTGAAAAAATTTTTATTATATCAATGTGCTGTATTGATATCTTGTGATTGAAATGTGGAAATGTTATGTTTCCTTTATGCATGTTTTATGTGATACAATTATGTTTTGGTTTATGATATGTTTAAACCTAATCATATGAGGAATGCATTGGACTTAATAAGTGACGGGTGGAGCCCGCTATAGCTCCTCGATTCATCGGCAGGTCTCATGAGACAAACTAGTGTCTTGGCACGAGGCCTTGACAAAATATTATTTGTGGTCTTGGCACGAGGCCTTGACTACATGGTTATGATAGTCTGGCATTATGCATTCCATCATTATGAAAGTGGTTATTGATATTGCATGTGATTATTCGACCAGTAGAATATCCATGTGAAGAAGTAAATGGCATTATCTCATTTTACTATTGCCATATTATGTTGAAGTTCATGTTTAAAAGGCTTTTGTTTTAGTTATACATTGCCTTAAATGTTAATGTTTATTTATGAAAGCTTCCGCATTATTGTTATCCTTACTGAGCATCTGAGCTCACCCCTTTCAATGTTTTAATATTTTCCAGGATGTGAAGAAGTATTTTATGAATGACCTGCAGGGATAGTCAGAAGAGGATATGAGTGTGGACTATGGAGACTTTGTTATTGTAGTTTTTCACTTTATGATGTAATGTAAGACTTATGAATGTATCTAGTGTTTCCAAGGCTACTAAACTAATCGGTCTTTCGAGACTTGATCTTTTGTGATCATGCCTATGTTACGAAGTAATGCACCGACTCTGGGTAGCTGGGGTCGGGGCGTTACAGTTGGTATCAGAGGCAGTTTAGTACTAACCTTGGAAGCTAGATTTAGATAAACTCTGATTAGAGCACATAGCCCGAAGATAGACTTTGAGGATTAGTATAGAAGAACATCTTAGAATTTTGGTATTGTAGAGATTTTGTGAGTTTTCCGAGCAATACATCCCTGTCTGGATACGAGCAGGTAGAGGCGGCTCTGGCACAGATGTACCTAGGGGTAAAACCCGAAAACATCGCTTTGATCTAGACTCGAACGGGAACTGGTGCACGACAACGGGCCTTGTTGCACTCTTGGTTACGACACTCCCGGGGGATATGCTTAGGATAACTCTCATTTTCTTTACAAATCATTATGAAGGGTTTATGAGTATATACTTCCTCAATGAAAACATTTCTTTTTATGATTATGGATTATATCCATAAATAGTTCAATTTATGTTAAGTATTTTACAAGTATGGAATTATGTATTTTGATTCATAAACTAATCTAGTTTATGCCATTGTTTAGAAATGGCGCCTAGTAGAAGGAATGGTAACTGTATCAATGCACGAACTCCGTGTAGGGATTGCCCTCCTGCTCAAGATAATTATTGTGGACCTGGAGATACAACTGGTGCTGATCAACTTATTACCATACTGGGACAACTCACGCAGGTTATGAATAACAACCTTACTCGTATGGAGCACCCTGATCCGCAACGTGGAGGATCAATGCTAGACCGTTTCATGAGGAAACAACCACCAACATTTAATGGGGGTACAAATCCTATAGTAGCTGAGCAATGGATAAATTCCTTAGAGAAAATATTCCATGCCTTGGGGAGTAGTGAAAGGGAGAAGGTTGTCATGGCAGTTTACCGCCTCACTGGAGATGCCGATCAGTGGTGGTCACTGATTCAAAACACAAAGGAAGATGATGACGTATCAAATATGGAATGGAGAGAGTTCAAAGAGTTGTTCTTAGAAAAATACTTTCCTCGTGACCATCGAGCAGATATGGAAAGGCAATTTCTGAGTCTGAGGCAGAAGGAGGATGAGAATGTCGCAAAGTATGAGGCTAACTTTACAAGGTTAGCGAGGCATGCTGCCGATTATATACGTAACCCAAGGAGTAAGATTGATCGTTTCTTTGATGGGTTAAAACCATTTCTCCGTCGAGCTTTAGTATCACAATCCTTCTCATCATACGAAGATATAGTCTCATGTGCTATCAAGACAGAAAAGGAATTCTCTAAGTCTTATGACAACAAAGTAAAGCAAGAGAAGAAGAGAACGGTGGAACAAGAGACAGATAAAGGGAAAAAGGGAAAGAAGGATTTTCCATTATGTGATAATTGTGGGAAGAATCACCCTGGTACTTGCCTAAAAGGAATGGGAGTCTGTTATAAATGTGGAGAAAAAGGTCACCAGGCACGTGATTGCAAGGGAAAGAAAGAGGCTGTCAAAGTTGAATGCTACAATTGTAGAGAAATGGGTCATTATGCAAATGAATGTCCTAAGCGTCAAGGAAACTTACCTCAGAAAAGGCCAAGGGATCAAGGATAATCTTATGCTGTGACTACAGTTGAAGCAGAATAATTAATGTATTGGTGCTTTTGGACTCAAGGATTATATTCTGGTTATAAGAATAATGTAATATATATATATGGATTGAACTGCAGTACTTTTTGATTTCAGTAAGGTTTTAATATGATTAAGGTAATCATATTTTTAGTATGTGACAATAAGAGAAACTTTTCTTTGTTTGGGGAATCTGATGTTACAATTGATTTTGGAATTTAGAGACCTTTTAGAGAAAGTCTGGATGAAGGTATTTTGGATAACTATAAAGGTTTGAGTGGATTAAGTTGAACTTTGGATAGTATTGTTTAAGGTTAAAACATTTATGAAGATTATTTTCGGAATAGTATAGTACTATATTTTTAGGAAAAGGACAACCTGCAGAGTGGGGAATAACCCATCGCGTCGGACAAAGCTGCAGGAATCGAACCCACAACCATAGTGCGACAAGCCTTTATTTCCTACCACTAGCCTACAGGAAGTCCCTGGTTATTACAAAATAGTTTTACTAATCTAAATGGTATGTGTTAACATTTTGAACCTTATACAATTAGGATAAATAGAATATTTTTGAGTTCTGTAACCATTTGGAGTAAAAGATGGGTTTGTGGTAAAAATTCATTAACGAATGAAAGTATACATAACAAGTATGTATATTCCTTTACGTTCTTAGTAAATCTCCTAAATAAAATCCTCAACATTATAAAAGGTAACTTAAAACAAAAATGTTGTCGGTTAACTTTTCCAACTAGGGATTCAATGACCGTTTAACCAATCACAAGTTTGTGATTTTCTTGTGGTTAAACTTTCTCCTAATCCTGTTTTCTATAACTCCCCATCAGACCTTGATGGTTTGTTTCTCCTCCATATCCATATTTTCATAGAATCCGATAATGGGCTATATCGGGTGACCTTTGTACTTATCTTGCTTTCTTTTAATGTTATATATTTATTAACCTTATTTCCGATGTGGGTTTTCCACAATGGTATTTTCTCTTTTCAACCTTTTATTTTCAAAAAAAAAAATTTTCAAATTGCGAGGACGCAATTTATTGAAGGAGGGGAGAATGTAACACCCCGAGCTTCCACGATACGCTTCTCATTCAATAATGCAATAGCTTGCATTGTACGCAACTTCGAGTTCTAAAACACCGCGACAAATCAAAGTAGCCGTTATGAATAGTAATAACCACTTTTTAAAATTATAGAAATTTTATATTTCAAAATGGAATTCATTTTTGTATTCCTAATATCGAAATTAGCCTATGTTGAATTTTTGGTATTTTTTTGAGAACTTCTAATTTTTATGAATAGTGAAAAATACTTAAAAACAACTTTTTTAATAAAAATAATTAATAGTGATAAATTATACTATTTAGTGGTTTTAAAGTATAATTGGAATATATTTTTACAATTTTATCCAATGGTGGTCATTAGAATTAATTTGACATTGAAATTGGACATAAACAATTGCCAATCTTTTGATATAAATTGTTTCTTAAAAACACGCTATTTGTCGTAACAGCGGGAATTAATTGTAAAATTAATTAATGAAACTTATATGTTTGGAATTTTGTAAAATAGACATCATTTTTGAATTCAGAATATCAATTATAGCTTATGGTGAAATTTTGGCATTATTCTGAAAAACTTCAATTTTTGATGAATAGTGAAACCACTAAGTGGTAATCAAGCAAACTGATTTTCAGTTAAATGAAAGTTTACCACTAATGTGTATTGAATTTTGAAAATCCGACATTCATGGTTGTCATTAAGAAGTAAAATGTGGTTCAATGGGATAAAAATAATTTTTTGGTGAATAGTAACTTATTAAGTTTTAATCGCGATTAGTGGTAATTAGTGTGGTTTAAGGTATAAATAATACTTTAATAATTTGAAATGACCTAGACACATGTCCCAAACTCATTGGTTGTGTCATGGCCGACCAAGACAAGCCATGGCCTAACTTGGGGACCCCATGGATCCACTTTTGTTGGGAAATAACATAAATTACTTTTTATTTAATGTTAAAGTGAAAATGACACTAACATAAATTGTTTTACTAAAACAATTTTTAAGTAGGGTTACACAAGTCCAAATTTTGACTATAAATATTCATTAGAAAGATAAAAAGATTTCCTACATCATAGTATTTGTTTTATAATTTTTAGACATTAAATAAATTAAATTATTTATGACATCATTATGATGTGGCGATGACCTCATTATTTAACGATTTAAATAAAATGAGAAGATAATGCAAAATCCAAGGCTTACACTTGTCCAAAGCCTATTGGATGAGAAGATTTAGAAACCTTATCACCTTAGCCTCGAATTATATAAGTGTGGGACCTTTAGAATCCGAAAAGCATTTTGAAACAATGTAACATTTCAATATTTCCAAAAGTGCCCCTCCTCTCCACTTATAAAAGGCCCCCACCTCTCCCACTTCAATTACACTTTCAAGCCATTTGGCTCGGCCAAACTCTGCCCAAATACTCTCCCAACATTCCTCCCTTACTCATAGAAGCCTCACCTTGGGCAGAACTCTTCCCAAGGAAGCCTTTGGCTCAAATCAAAAAGACTTACCCGATTTTGAGGTAATGTCTTTTATAATGTTGTTTTGTTTTGTTTTTCTTCTCCAACCCCATAGACTCTTTTTATTCATTTCTTTTGTAACAACACCAGTATCCTCAATATACTAGGATGTTGTTATAAGAAGGATTAGAGCTACACTTACACACACCTACATCAAATGGTTAAAGAACATACGGTTTCTGTGGATGGCGAATTTCTGGCTCACGAAGCGATGATTGTTCAACACTCGTATAACACCTTCAAAGGTGGCCATTAAGATGTCACTATTTTTATATATGATATATAATATGTTTTTGTTTTACTTATGCTTCTGTATTTCTCATTTATGGCATACTTTATGATTTCCATTATGGGTAAAACGCGATAATTTCATTTTAGGAAGTGCGGACTACCGCCCCCTCAAAGTGATTTGAATCGTAAATGCCATATGTGGGATGTATAAAGGATGGAGTAAATGGTATTATACACTATATTATACTGGAATTATATTATACATTTATATAATTATGATTTAGTTCCATTAAATATGAAATTGAAATGAAAGTAGCGTTCATGCGTACGTACGGCTTACCGTCTCCATGAACGGTGCATTTCATTTCTTACCTCTAAATGTTACGTAATATTATAAATTAATGTATATACTGGATATATAAGATATATATGACATATAAATCATGAATATAATTCTGGATATAATGGATATTTCACCACATAAACAACTTGTAATTATAAGAAGCTTATTGTTGACTCAAGTACCAAAGATCGACAAAACGACCGTTATTAACTTAAATAATTACATAATGTTCATATCATTGTAATAAGTGATATAATAAGGATAATGAAATTGAAAATGGTTCTTAATAAGGTATATATAAACTCTAGTTTATTACTCAGGAGGTTAAAGAACGGTTGAGTCAAGTCAGACACGAGGTAAGGGAATTTCTTAACCCAACTTCCATTCTTTGGGTTAATCTCCTACTTTCAAATTATGTCATGATATTATTATATCCTATTTTTTATTTTTACATTCTTTATGTGTACCTATAGTGAATACACATAATAGATCTATTTTATTTTAGAAATGATCTTTTTAAGGACTTCGTCTCAATCTCCATTCATTGAGGCATATTTTGTTTTATACACAAATTTCTTTTGTACAGTGTATAAACCCCTTTGACTTTTACGTTTATTCAAAAGGAATATTTTTATACGAAATGTTTTGCTAAATGACAAAAGGGAATGTTTTTCTTTCCGTACTTATGCGGCGACAACGGCTTCTCCGCCGCCGTGACCATTATTTGAGTTTCGGCTTCCTCTACAAGCCATCATTTTTTTTAATGAAAAATAAATACAAAGTTTTAACTTTCTTTTATTTTGGTATTGAAAATGGTTTTGAAAGCATTTTTATTATATCAATGTGCTGTATTGATATCTTGTGATTGAAATGTGGAAATGTTATGTTTCCTTTATGCATGTTTTATGTGATACAATTATGTTTTGGTTTATGATATGTTTAAACCTAATCATATGGGGAATGCATTGGACTTAATAAGTGACGGGTGGAGCCCGCTATAGCTCCTCGATGCATCGGCAGGTCTCATGAGACAAACTAGTGTCTTGGCACGAGGCCTTGACAAAATATTATTTGTGGTCTTGGCACGAGGCCTTGAATACATGGTTATGATAGTCTGGCATTATGCATTCCATCATTATGAAAGTGGTTATTGATATTGCATGTGATTATTCGACCAGTAGAATATCCATGTGAAGAAGTAAATGGCATTATCTCATTTTACTTTTGCCATATTATGTTGAAGTTCATGTTTAAAAGGCTTTTGTTTTAGTTATACATTGCCTTAAATGTTAATGTTTATTTATGAAAGCTTCCGCATTATTGTTATCCTTACTGAGCATCTGAGCTCACCCCTTTCAATGTTTTAATATTTTCCAGGATGTGAAGAAGTATTTTATGAATGACCTGCAGGGATAGTCAGAAGAGGATATGAGTGTGGACTATGGAGACTTTGTTATTGTAGTTTTTCACTTTATGATGTAATGTAAGACTTATGAATGTATCTAGTGTTTCCAAGGCTACTAAACTAATCGGTCTTTCGAGACTTGATCTTTTGTGATCATGCCTATGTTACGAAGTAATGCACCGACTCTGGGTAGCTGGGGTCGGGGCGTTACAAATAGTGCCTCATGTGTCCCACATATTTATCATGAAATAAAATCCAGATAATTTTTTTAAAATGTATGCCTCAAAATCATGATCATAAATCCATTGAAATTTCACCAATCTGATGTCGTATTGATGAGTAAAGACAGATGAGACATTACAAAACAATAATAATATTTTTATAATAGGTTTTTTCATGGAACTGAACCACAATCTATAATTCAATATACAAAATTGGTTTTGAATCTACTGTATTAATGATTTTGTTATTTCACCATTGATGGTGCTATAATTGGACATCGTATTCATGAGTTTTTACAACTTAATGATTTAATATTATTATCAAATATAATTTTACATAGGTGTTTTGTGGACCCATATCATATTTTAGAGAATATTATCCAAAATGGTCTTAAAATGGCCATATTGAAAATGGGGTTACACTGACAAAGATGTTGTATCAATCTTACATCCCACAATGGATTTATGATAGTTTAAGTAGTTAATATTATTATAATTTCAATAAATTCATTTATATAACAATCTCTTAGGGTTTCCCCATCCCACACAGTTTTCCACCCTGCTACATAGCCCGCATTACCTCCGGCCTACTGCCTCCGCCACTATGCATCGGCCTGTCGTCACCACTGGATTCCACACCACTACGAGATACTGTCTGACTACCCAACCAGCCTTCGGCCGCTCCACTGACCACACTCGAGCCTCCTACAATGCACACCAATTCCACCTAGAGTCTTATTCTGGGCATGGAATCTCTTTCTCACTTCCTGAACCTCCCTCTACGACCATCACTGGACTGCCTTCCAAGAACCACATAGGATTGTCACCGTTATAGCCTACTCTTCCTGAACCACACACCACCACCTTCTCCTTCTATCTCAAACTCACTACATCTACTTGCACACATCGATCCTCTATTGTTGAGAAATAACAAAATTTTACCAACCTGAATCCTTTAAACAATCACAGATATTCAATCATTGGCTACTAATCTACACTTATCCAGTCTCATCTCGCGATTTCCTCATAATTTCATCGATCCCCCTCAATTTTCGGATCCCGATTGAGATCAAGATGCAAGAAAACTACCAATACAAGAACTGAGGGGTTCCAAAAAAGTAGAAAAAGAAGAACAAGAAATGAAAAGAACAATAATAGAGGTCTTATGATCGTTTGTGAATTGTTTTGGGCCAACTAATCAGGAACAAAATTAAGATTAGAAAAAAAAATTAATAATAATTGAGTTTTAGTACTCAGGATCATGAAAGGGGAGAAAATTATAGAAATAAAAATAAATAAGGATCAAATATTATTCACGGGAATAAAAAACATATGAAGATTACTACAATGATTGGATCGATCATTGGTGAGGATCATAGTTGTGTAATGATCAGATGAAGAACCTGTGTTTGTCATGATTTGATCAACCTCGATCCAAGAATTCCTCATTGTTATTATTCATTCCTCATTCTCCAATGGAATTGAGTGTAAAAAATCATTTGAAATCTTTATGTTACGAGGAATCCCTGTTAAAATATCCATAGCAATAAATAAAGAAATATTTCATAAGGTTAAATAAAATTTAATTAATTAATTAAAAAATATATTAAATCACATTAATGTACCGCCAACGAGGGAGGTTTCCGAACTCCCCACAACGACTTATTCCATGTCGCACATAGGGTAAAAATGTGTTTCAGCCCGAATTGTGGTCTCGGATTTCTGATCTGATAAACCCTTTAGGAGATACTCCAATATTTCTAAAAAACTCTTCCCACAAATTTATAATATATTTAATATTTTTATAAAATTAATTCTAGGAACAATGGACATCATAATCACACACCATCTCACCTCATAGATCCGGAATTATCATAAGAATATTCCAAAGTCATAAAATAAAATAATAATGTCTCTGTATATCTCTTTAAAATTTTACCGATGAATCATTCAAGTGTGGTGGTGGAATCATATATGGAATATCTAGTTCCATAGGTGAAATTTGGATAGCATTTTAAATCATCATTATATCTATCCATATTTCATTTTTATATTCATTCCATTGATAGACTGTTTGGAAAGGAATAATGATACATGTATCTTCATATCACAATTCTATGGAAGAGAAGTTGAACCATTGTAGATAATCCATCATCACACGAGTACTGATTCTGAATGGAGAGATGGTATGGATGTTCTATTATCTTAAGAATATAATCACATAGATATGGGATAGTGAAGACTAAAAAATGATTGCGATGGTGATATGATATTATCATGTTTTATTCCATTTTGATGAGTGAAAATGAATGACATAGAGTTTGGGATCATTCTCCTTGAAGCCGAGGTTCCTAATAATTCATCAATGTGGGAGAAACATTGATCAAGGAAATTTTAGGAACACATCCACTTTTGTATGTATCTATTTTTAAAAAATTAATTGGGTATAATAGTTTCCTACATTATATTCTATATAGAATTATATGTTGTAAATCCAATTATAAGCGATATACAAACTGGTAATCCACACATTATACATTATGCAAGAATTACCATGGGGATTGATATGTCTGTTACCCTGGTGGAATAGGGTGTTCTTATAACAATGGAGGATAATATCTATATTGATATTCAATATGAAAAAAATCCTTAAATTCATCATAGAATATAAATTCGTTGGAAATCTCATTCTTGAATGTAAAAGGTAAAAACATTCAACTTCTTCAATGTGATAGGACATAATGAAAATATGTGACAAAGCAAAAGAAAAAAGGTAAAATCATTCCCTTGGAACCCGTATAAGAATGAATTCAGATTCTTTCAAAGACCGAGGTACTATATCCTACAATAGGAATACAAAATAAGATTTCATTCTATTATCTCGTAATTAATAACATGATTATAATTTACAATATTCTAAAATTGAGATTAATGAAATATCTAATGAGGTTATTTAACTCATTGATATAAATTTATTAGAATAAGTGGAAATGTGCATCCAATATTAGATTAATTCAACTGAGAATATTACTACTGATTCAAATGTTGAGGATCCCAAGGGTCTAGAGAATAATCTAGATGTTATGACCATAACTAGAATTGATCAGGATTTCATGGAGAGTCCTCCTAGGTTTCATGAGATAAATAATGACCAATTAGAAGATGAATATGGAAATTCATTGAGATTGCAGTCCATATCTGATAATTGTAAAGACATCATAGGGGAACCTTCTAATAAACCTATTAATGATGAGACTACTTCATAAGTAGTTCCCCAAGGTGATGGGGATGGTGTACATTTGAACAATGTTATGATTATTGATGAGAAAATTAAAAAATAGGACACTCAAGGTGGATTCAACGAAATTTAAGCTAATATAGAAAACTTATAATCACATGTACCCTCATCTATGAAAAATAGAACATGGTCCCCCATAGAGTGTAATTTTGAGCATGTGATACCTATGAGTAAATTTTCTACATTGAGAACTATTTTCTAAAAATATTTTTCTAAAAAGTCTAAGTCCACTGAACTCAATACTGAATGATACATATAAGAAGATTGATGAATCTAGGGGACTAAGCCTACTATTTATTAGGCAACAAATGATTTTATCATTAGACATGAATGTTAAGTGGAAGAGGTATTACATAATGAATGTCTAAAAAAAATACAAATCCTAAAAGGAAAAATTTATGTGAAATGGGAACAATAACGAGGTCCTTGTAATTGGTAAAATCTCACATGTAATGAAAATATTGTATTGTAATTTACATGGGCTAGGGAACATCCCCACAGCTAGAGAAATTAGGCATTATATAGTGTCCTAAAAGCCATTGATAATTTGAATTCTCAAAAATGAAATTCTATTTACAAATTGTATATCATTCATATGGGAATCTCTCGGTCACAACCCAATGTCTCAAAGCCTACATTCCATCAATTAGGATCATCTATGTTTATTCAACCATGAATGTATTCAATTAGCCACATTCAATACGAACTCTCTAGGTATATAAATTTATTTTTTCTCTCTACATCCCACTAAAACGCATGGAAGATTGTCACCTATCGACTGATAATGGTTTTGGTGCTATGCTAATGTGTATAGCAGCACTCGGGTCAAATCCTCTGTGATCATACTTTTTAATAGTCATTTGTTTTAAGTTGATTCTTTTCTGATTGGGGGGGGGGTTGATTGTAGAGCTTAAATGAAGTGATTAATGATTGGACTTTGATTTAATTATTTGATAAATATTGGGGTCAGTTCCTTTTTATAAAGTTAAGCTTGTGATATCATGGAGCATTGATTTATATTGCAGTTAATTTAACACCCACTTCACAAGATAATGTTGATTGGAATTAATAAGTGTTAAGGAATTAATCCAAGCCATAACATAACATTGTGTTCTAATCTCAATTATAGCTCGTTGAAGGTAGTGTATTTATGGTTCCAATATTCCATGGAAACCACACGTTAAACAAAACAAGTGTTTAATCCATGACATGTTAAGTCCAACACACACATTGTTAATTTAAATAATATTCATCGAACAAATACTCTCAGTCACATAACATACCTAAATTTTGAATCACCTCAATAATATATTTTATCAGCCATTGATATTAATATTAATCTACGTTATATATTTATGATTATGAATTAATAATAGAAGAAAAATAAAGGGATTAGAAAAGAGTGGTACGTCGAACACAGACACACAAACAATGACTATAATTGAAAACATATTTTCGATTGAATGAGGAAGAAAAAGAAATGTAGGCGAATAAACTGTATTAAAAATATTTTAAGAAAAATAATATTATACTATAGAAGGTGGATGATGATGAGAGATATTGAGGAATAATCATGCGTTAAAACATAATTACAAAACACATATATACAATATTACAAATGAAGAACACAAAGAAAAGTGGAAGGAATCAAAGAGAGGAGGAAGGGTATATGAAGGAAAACATGATTATGGAAATCCCTCCCAACCCTTTTTCAAGGATTTGGTCGTTCCAATTTGTTATCCTCTCTTCTGAAATTCCATCCCCATTAATGGATAGGACGGAGATTCATTTATAGCCCAAAGAAGTGGACTGTTTTCATTCTCAATATGTCCCTCCACTTGAATCGCCATGTTCTCTATTCAGACAGCCGAATCTCGTGAAATATCCTTCTTAAAAGTTGTAGATAATAAAGATGGATGACCTCTCTAAATATTTGGAGTAATTTTGACCTATAGATCCAATGTTATGGCCTGGTGATTAAACATATTTAATATGTCCATCTCAATCTAGACTTTTTGATGTCCAAAATGTGGAAGTGTTTTTGAATAGTAATATGCCTTCAAAACCGAATTATTTCTTTTACAAAGTAGGCTTTATATATCTCCTTTTTTACATTACAAATTATCATCTTGATTTGATGACTACATCTAGAGATATGTTAGTAAAAGTTTCCGGATTGTAATTCCCGGCCAGAATGGTGGGAATGATTTGAAGTTTTATTTGGGCCCCTTGATCTTAGAGTTGGGCCCTGAAATTTTTAACCTTGATTCTTTTGGATAATCATAAACACATGGAGGCGTTTCACAAAATAAGGGCTTTGGGAGTGAGACCAGTAACTCAATCATCCTTGATGGTCCAGTTTCTTCACAAATTCTTTGGGTCAGCATGTGTTGTCCATATGAGACTTAAAATGTCAGAATTGGCCCTTGATTACTTCAAATTATATGTGAGAAATTGAATAAGGAATCCTAAAAAACAAGAACCACATAATATTAATCCGTAGGGTGAGAGTTATAAATAAAATAGTAAACTGACTCAATTGGACTACTTCTAAAAATTCTCAAAAATTATACTTAGTATTAAAACATTAATATTTCACACAAATTAAGCACATTTCATATAAAATAAGTAAAGGGATTATATAATAAGACATGAAAATATTAATAAAATTAACTCCTCCACACTTATTATTGTTCATGTCCTCGTGTGCAACAAATATAAAACCATAACAAAATCGTTTTCACTCACCAACAAATAGTAAAATTTTGTTTTCTCCAATCAGGGGAGGATTAGACTATTTCACTCATCCATGTTGAATTCCCCCAAAAGATGTTACAGAAACAATATTACAAAACTAATTAATTTTTTTCATGCTCAAAAATATATATGGATAATATGGACACTCAAAAATAACAACTCTCAAAATGATAAAATTCATTTGTGGAGGTTCACTCTCTCACCAACCCAAAATGAAAATATTAGAGTTTATAAGAGCTCTCAGCTTCCAATCCCTATCCAATGTGCACAAGAATCAAGAGGTCCTATTAAGGGGGTTTTTAGTGTCCATGGGACGGAAGGAATATAATTTCTAAGAGAAAGAAGAAGAGGGGTAAAACTCCAACAAAGAGAAAGCAGTGCAATTTTTTTTGAAATAAAATATAGAAGGAAATGAAAACACATATTCTCAATGGAATGATTGTGTGAATAAATACACAATAGAGGATGACTATTTGAAGGGTATGACAAGGTGAAAAATTTAAAAACCACCCAACTTCTCCCAATGTCATTAGAATATAATGAAAGTGTTATTTTTTTTCTGTTTTTCTCTTTTATCGAATGTTGAACATGGAAAAGTTCTCACACTCATATCCCAACCCATGACTGATCTCCACGCGACACTAATTGTAATATTTATAACATGATCAATGGTTTAGGAAGATTTATTTTTGACCTACCCAAGAAACAACCCAATTTTTTTTAATTTTTTAATTTTTTTGAACACTTATCAATAAAATTTACAAAAATACGTATATAAAAGTACATTACATTCACCAAAAAACACTGAATGACAACCTCTCCCCCGCAATGAAATGGATTCTCTCCCCTCAAGAATATGATAACATGGTGAAATCAACAATGTGTACTCAAAATTAAATCCATCCCCCACACTTAAATTTCAAAAAAAAAATGCACTGAAAATACATGTTGATGTTGGGTGGGAAAAGTTATTTGGCTTGTAATGTGGCTATCAGAGAAATGGGTTTCATAGTCATGAAGGCGCTTTCAAAAGGAGGATTAATTTAAGGGAAATGGGAGTCTATTTGGCTATTGGGATTCTCATGTGGTTCAGAAAATGCCTCTATCATATTAAAGAACACTTAGGTAGGAAATTCAGCTTGAATGTATACAAATTCAAGACTCCTAAATGGGGGTGAAAAACCACATTTTGAAAATATGGCGATAGGTGGCCATGGAATGAATGAAAATGTTGTTCTACACGGTTCGGGAAAAGCATTTTCTAAATAAAAAACGGGTCATTCAAAATTTGTTAATTTTGGCACAAAATTCTTCATCCAAAGTCATGATGAAAACACATAATTTTTGACATGAAAACATTTTTTTGAACTCCCCAAAATTGTTGGACAAAATTAGAAAATTGGAAGGTAGGTAATCATGACTGTTGATTTTTTTTTTAAATTTTTTTTGTTATGATGATTTTTTTGGTTTTTTTGGTTTTTAATAAAGATATACCACCAAAAATAGAAAGTGAAAAAGAAAGGGATTTATAAAGTGAGTGGTTAAAAAATGAAATACAGGGGAAGAATAATAAAGAGGTAGAGAGAGGAGGAAATAGATTGAGAGTTAAAGGGAATGAGGTGCCCCCGCATTTGGATTTGGTGGGTCGCCATCTCCATCTAGTGTTAAGTCAAATGGAGAAGTTGGGGATCCAGTCGAAGTCGAGGTTGATATATGATTGTGTGTCCTCTCATGGTGATGCTTTAATCAATGTTCATTAACCGTGAATGTCCGTTTGGAAGAGGGGTTTTGGACTTGCACTGCACCAAATGGGTAAACATTAGTAATAACAAAAGGACCTTCCCAACGAGAATTAAGCTTACCTAGGTGGAGCCAAAATCTAGAATTGAAGATAATTACCTTTTCACCTTCATGAAATACCTTTATAAGTTTGTGTTTATCATGAAGTGCCTTGGATTTTATATTTTTAGATATTAGAAATCTCATAAGAATGAATTCGAAGCTCCTCCAGTTCAGCCAATTGCAACAATATTTCTTCACCGGATTTTTCAAGGTCAAAATTACATGTTTTGACTCCCCAAAATGAATTATTTTGGATTTAAACTATAAAATTACATTCCTTCCCAAAAACTACCTTAAAAGGAGACATTCCAAAGGGTGTTTTAAAGGTAGTTCGATAATCCCAAAGTGCTTCACCAAGTCTTTCAGGCCACTCTTTTCTGGTGGGTTTTACAATTATCTCAAGCACTCTTTTCACATCCCTATTAGAAAGTTCAGCCATGCCATTTTTTGGAGCTGATATGCATTTGATGTTTTATTTACAACCCTAGTCTTTAACAAAAGTGATTCCATAGTTCTATTACAAAAAATGAATTTCTAAGTCACTGATCAGGGCACGAGTCATGCCAAATCTATGGAAGATGTGTGTCATTAGGAAATCACTAATAGTATGTGAATCATCCTTTCTAAGGGGTTTAGCCTCAACCCACCAAGAAACATAATCAACTGCAAGAAGGATGTATGAGAATCCATTGGAAGGGAGAAATGGTCCCATGAAATCGATGCCCCAAACATCAAAGATATCACAAAAAAATGAATGGTTTTTGGGGTATTTCATTTCTCTTTGAAATTGTGCCAATCTTTTGGTAAGTGGTAAATGATTGACAGATCTCATGTGAGTCCAAGAAGAGTGAATGCCAAAATAATTCAGAGTCTAGCACCTTTTAATATGTCCTTTGTGGTCCAATGTTGTCTCCTCCGGGATGTCAGTGCCAAAATTCTATGCTAGATAAATTTTATTCTTCATCAAAAAATCTCATAATTACTAGCCCCAGATTTCCAATGTTTATTTTCTTCCATAAAATAGTATTTTGAATCACTTATCAACTTCATTTGTTGTTCTTTTGAAAACTTTTTAAGAAAAAACACAATAAACAGAGTAATTTACAATTGGGTCATACCACGGTGACATTGGAGTGAGAGATGAAATGTGCTCATTGGGGAATTCACGATCAATGATTTCTAAATGAGAAGAATTATATATTCTACTCATGTGATCATCCACATGATTTTTATTTTCCTGGTTTCTCGTTTATTTCAATTTGAAACTCTTGGAGCATTAAGATCAATCTTATTAGCCTCGGTTTGGAATAACTTTTCTTGTTTAAGAACATTATATCAGAATGTTCTGTGAAGATGATTATTTTCACACCTTAGAGATAGGGTTGGAATTTATCTAAGGCAAAAACCACTGTTAAATGTTCTTTTTCACAGACTGTGTAGTGAGATTGAGTTTCATCCAATGTTATTGAGGCATAATAGTTTACATGAGCAATCATTTCTTTTCTTTGAACAAGAACAGCTCCAACGGCTCTATAAGAAGCAACACACATCTACTCAAAGGGTAAAGACCAATCTGGGGGTTGGATTATCAGGGCAGATGTAAGAGCAGTTTTGAGTTCAATGAAGGATTTCTTTCAGAACTCATCAAAATGGAAAGGGACATCATTTTGGAGCAACCGAGTGAGTGGGAGGGAAATTTTACTAAATTTATGGATGAATCGCCGATAGAAACCAGCATGATAGAGGAGTGAACGGATGTCTTGAACAGAGTTGGGTTCAAGAAGTGATTGGATCACTTCAATTTTGGCAGGATCAACTTCAATACACTTTTTTGAAACAATGTACCCTATAACAATCCTATTTGCATCCATGAAGTGACATTTTTAAAAACATAACATAATGTTACACTTGACACAATTTTTAAGAACTAGAGAGAGTGAATTCAAACAATATTCAAATGAATAGCCAAAAATGGTGAAGTCCTCCATGATTACTTCCATGCAGCGTTCAAAAAATTCTAAAATGATACTCATCATACATCTCTAGAATGTTGCAGGAGGAATGAAAAGGCCAAAAGGCATTCTTGTATACGCATATGTTCTAAAGGGGCATGCGAAAGTAGTCTTTTCTTGGCCCTGAGGTGCGATTGGGATTTGTATGTAGCCGGTGTATTCATCAAGAAACCAAAATGTGACTTTCCAGCTAATCATTTCAGAATTTCATCAAGGGATTGAAGAGGTTATTGATCATTACTTGTTTCAACATTCAATTTCCTATAGTCGATGCTAACACGCCATTTGTTCTTCACTCGAGTTGTGACTACCTGTCAATGTTCATTTGTGAAAATTGTTATCCCACCCTTCTTAGGTGCAACTTGAATTGTACTAACCCATTCACAATAAGAAATTGAGTAGATAATACTAGCTTGAAGAAGCTTGGTGATCTATTCTGTATATACATCAAGTATGAGTGGATTGAGTCTTCATTGTGGCTGTCTAATATGTTTTTATGAATCCTCAAGATAGATATGATGCATGCAAAGTGAAGGGTTGATTACTTGTATGTCGTCTAGGGTTCACCCTAAGGTCTTTTTGTTTTCCTCTAACACAAGAACATGTTTTTACTCTTGGGATTCAGTAATTGAAGCATAGATAAGGATAGGATATGAGTGATCATGAAAAATGAATTCATTTTTTAGGTGTTTAGGAAGAGGTTTTAGATCAGTCTCATCTTTCATTTTTGGGTTAGAAAAATAAGGAATGGAATAAGGGAATTCAGTTTCTTCATATTCATTATCCTCAATACTGTCTAAGGTAGAGCAGTAGAGATCCGAATTGATGTGCAATTCAAGAGAGTTTTCAAGATCCTCTAGATTGATAGAGTCTATGAATGAATGGTCCACATAAACTTCACTATTTATGACTTTTTTAATCATGGTGCAAATTTCACAAGATCCATTATCATTAGAACATGAAGAAAAAGGTGGATTGGGGTTCGATTGACTCTTATAAGTGTCCTCATAAGCATGGATTGAGAATGCAGAGTGATCCTCAGATTGGTATCGCATGGCATGGAAAATATTGAACTGGAAAATTCGGTCACCAAATTCCATGGATAAGATGCCTGAATGGACTTGAATCTTGTTTCTCATATTTATGAGGAATGAGATTCCTAGAATTAGGTGTTATCGAGAAGAGTTCATCTCACCAACCATGTCAAGGACATAGAAATCAGGAGGGAAGATAATATCATTGACTCGGACCAGGACATCCTCAATTATTTTCTCAGGACTGGATGTGCTTCGATTGGATAACTGAATGGAAACACCCATTGGATGTAAGGGACCTAGACCAATATTGGAGAATATGGATTTGAGAATGAAATTAATTGAGGATCGAGGGTCTGTGAGTGCATCATCAAAGTTGGAACATCCAATTTGGCATGGAAACATAACGGTCCCTAGATCGTTGCCTTTAATGGGTTTGGACTATTGGGTTGAAACAATTTCAATGGTCCAAAGTTGCCTCTTGTGGGCACACAACTCCTTCAGAAACATGGCATACATAAGAATTTGTTTTATGGCATCTAAGAGGGTAATGTTGACTTCAACACGTCCAAACATGTCGAGCATTTCAGGATTAGGATCAAAGTACTTCCTTGGATTAGAAACATCTTGATTAAGGTGAACTAGATTCCTAAGTAGAATAGAAGGAGGTGAGGGAATGGATTCACGTTCCTTTTCAAGTTTCTTTTTCTTTTCATTTTCTAGGTCAACATTGGATGGAAGGTTGGCTGGGTTATCTTTAGGCATAGTAATTTTCACTACTGATCTATGTGAAATTGTACTTACATTACCCATGCAGTTGGGTAATGGTTGAGTTGGGAGTTGGGAAGAATTTGATGGCTTCTGCTGACTAAGGTGGATGCAATTTGACCAATTTGGGTTTCAATATTCTTTAGGCTTTAATGTGTGATGGAGGAATGATCTTCTACTATAGTTTCCCATGGATTCATGGAAGAAGAGGCTTGTCCCGTATTTGGATTACCTAGATTTTGGTTCCTGGGAAAGCGATTGTATTGGTTTTGGAATTGGGAAGGCTCATAAGGATAATAGAAACTTAGAGGAGGATTGTTCCTTTGAGGCTGAGGATTAAAAGGATAAGGTTGTTGGAAGTTACCAATACCTTGACCATTTTAAAATAGGTTTGGTTTTTGAGGAGGTAATTGAGGGGGATGAGATATGGGATTACCATACCTTAGGACTTGGTTATAGGAATAAGAGAAGGGCTAAGAGTGTGGTTGGTTGAAGTTTCTAAAAAACTGACCTGATAGTTGAGGGTTGGTGTTCCAATGAGCATATGCTGCATGGAGCTCCATTGGTCCAGTTGAATCATATTGATCCTCTTGAAGTTGTGGACATGTTTATGTTGTATGCGATGAAGAGTTGTAGATTCCACAGTTTTTGACAGGTCCAGGAAACATTGATTGCAAAGAAGATGAGGTTGGAGATTTTTAGCCACAAATAGATGTTGCAGAAGACCTGTAAGTTCACCCATCCACTCGGTCATCTTTTTTGGCTCAATTGATTGATTATCTTGGGCTTGTTTGACTTGAGCATGTGCTCGAGTATAGAATTGTTGTGTGTATTCATCCATGTTACTTATGATATCTCTTGCAGTTGTGGGTGTTTTATCAACAAGAGCACCGCCACTTGTGACATCAATGAGAGTTCTCTCCAATGCTAATAGCCCCTCATAGAAGTAATGGATCTATATTTCATCAGGATGTTGGTGGTGGGGGCAGGTTGCAACAAGATTTTTGAATCACTCCGAGTAC
Source organism: Viscum album (assembly GCA_963277665.1). Classification (NCBI taxonomy): domain Eukaryota; kingdom Viridiplantae; phylum Streptophyta; class Magnoliopsida; order Santalales; family Viscaceae; genus Viscum; species Viscum album. The sequence goes on from OY728132.1 coordinate 883,079,474, forward strand.
TCATGGAGTGATTCACTTGGAAACTGACGGATACCATTTATTATCTTTTCTGAGAGAATCGGTACGAGAAGCAGGAATGAATTTCTCTTAGAAAGTTCGCATCATGTCATTCCATGTGGTTATAGAACTTGGAGGGAGGTAGTAAATCAATGAATTGGTAGTGTCAGCTAGGGAGAGAAGTAATGCTAAGAGTTTGACAAGATCTCAGAAACCCCTTGAGGCTTTATGGAAGAGCACACTACTAGGAACTCTTTAAGGTGGTGATGTGGATCCTCACCGGCTAGTCTGTGGTAATGATGAATAAGATGAATCAAACCCAATTTGAGTTTGAAGTCAGCTTCTATGTTTGGATCTTCAATACTAAGAGGTTGTTAATTAATAATAGGGGAAGTGAGTTATTTAAGTGTTTGTTCCCTTGGATTAGCCATATCTACTTCAACTAGTTGGACAAGGACTCATTCTTTAATGAGTTGATTATCTCTTAAGTTATACCTATGTTGTTGAAGATTTTTCTCAATTTTAGGGTCAAACAAATCCTAGGGATGGTTTGGGAGGCTATGGGGCATTCAAAGATATTTGGAAGAACTAGAAGGTGGGGTTTTCTTTGTTTTTATTCAGTTATATTTCCAATTTTGTTTTTTTTACTCATTTTATAATAACCAGAAACTAATTACTACTCAAAGAACCATCCCTGCAATGGCGCCATTTGGAACACACAGTTTATTGTTTCCTATCGACTGGACAATGTCCGATGCTCTACTAATCTATATAGTAGAATTCAGATTGAATACTCGGCGATGATACTTTGTAATAGTCTTTTGTTTTTAGTTAATTTTATTCTGATTGGGTGGGCTTGTTTGTAGAGCATAAATGTAGTGATTAATGATTGGTTGTTGATTTAACAATTTTATAAATACTGGGGTGAGTTCATTTTTAGGTAGTTAAGCTTATGATATCCTGGAGCTTTGCTTTATATTGCAGTTAATTTAACTCCCACTTCGCATGATAATGTTGATTGGAATTACTAAGTGTTATGGTTTTAATCCAAGCCTTAAATTAACATAGTGTTCTAGTATCAATCAGATCATGCTGATGGTAGTGTATTTACAGTTCGAATAATCAATGGAAACCACACGTTAAATAAAACAAGTCATTAATCCATTACATGTTAAGTGCAACATACACAATGTTAAATTAATGAATATTAATCGAGCAGATACTCTCAATCACATAACATCCATACATTTTGACTCACCACAATAATATATTTACTCAGCCATTGATATTAATATTAATCTGGATTATATATTTATGATGATGAATTAACGAGATAAGAAAAAGAAAGGGATTAGAAAAGAGTGGTACATTGAACACAAACACACGAACAAAGATGAAAATTAAAAACAGATTTTCAATTGAATGAGGAAGAAAATGAAGGGAAGGATATTCAACAATATTTAAAATATTTTATGAAAATTAATATTAATGTACTGAAGGTGGACGAGAATAAGTGATATTGAAGAATAGACATTCCTTAAAACAGAATTACAAAACACAAACTTACTAGATTACAAACGAAGAACAACACAAAAGTGAATGGATGAAAAGAGAGAAGGAAGGGTATCTCATGTAAAAACATGAGTATAGAAGTTTCTACCAAGCCTTTGTAATGGCATTGGTCATGCCAATTGATGCTCCTATATTCTTAAATCCCAAAAACCTTGAAGGAGAGGAGGGGATGCATTTATAAACCTAGGAAGGGGACTGTTTTTATTCCCAATCTATCCCTCCAATTGCATTGCCATGTTGGATATTCTGACAGCCGAATCTTGAGGAATATCCTTCTTCAAGGTTGTAGAAAATAATTTTTTCCGAAGTTTCTCAAATTTTAGAGTCATTTGGACCCATGGAGCCAATGTTATGTCTGGAGGATTAAACAATTTTAATCAATCCATTTCAATCCAGTCTTTTTGAAGTCCAAAATGTCAATGGGTTTTTGAATAGGAAGATGCCATAAAAACTGAATTATTTCATCAAAAAATTAGGCCGGCTATATATCCTTTTTCACACATTAGAATATCATCTCTATTCGATTACTACATCATGAGATATTTCATTAATAGTGCCTAGATTTTAATTTCTGGCCAAAATTGGTGGCTAGAATTCAAAGCTTCATTTGGGCCCATTGTTCGTAGATTTGGGCCCTGAAATTTTTAACCATGATTCTTTTGGATAATCTGGAGCACATGGTTGTGTTTCAAAAAATATGGGCTTCGGGAGTGAGGCCAGAAACTCAATCATCATGGCTGGTCTAGTTTCTTCACAAATTCTTTGTGTCATCTTGTGTGGTCCATATGAGCCTTTAAATGGCATAATTGGCCCATGATTCCTTCTAATGATATGTGATAAATTGAATAAGGAATAACACAAAATAATAACCAAAAAATTTTAATCAGTAGGGTGAGAGTTATAAGTAAAATTTTAAAATGACTCAATTGGACTACTTCTAAAAGTGCTCCAAAATTATACTTAGTATTAAAACATTAATATTTCACACAAATTATGAACATTTCATTTGAATTATATAATGTAACTATATTATAAGTCAAGGAAATATTAAAAACATCACCCACTAATTTTTTTTTCTATTACACAAACTCTAATACAATGAGAAGGGACAAAAGGATGGGGAATGAATTACAATCTAATATAAAGGATACAAATGAAATATAATTAATGATTTTAAATGTATTTTAAATACTGAGAAATTGTTCGGCCTCATTTTTATCATGGAAGATTATTTTGAAGTCTCCACATGCATTAATTATTGTAATTTTACTGAAGATCTATTTATGTTTGATTCCTTCTCATGGATTAGATACACCCTGAATGAAAGGAAATAAATTCATATGTAATATTTGTTTTACAACAGATTATTGGGGTACAATCCTGGGTGTATCTCACGTTACCCTCCCAAATCACCACATGTACTACATCCTACTGGTTTTGGATCATTCCATCGATTTTTTATGGTCAGGTTCACATCATTTAAAATTTAATAATGGTCGTCTTGTGACTCTTGGGTGCAGTGAAGTTTTTCTTCGGGAACTATCGATGGTACTCCTTGGAATACCATTATAATATCTATCTACCATGATTAGGTATGATAAAGGAATTTTAATGGAATTGAGAAAAAAATTTATTCTCCATGAAGGATCTTAAAATCGTGGTTGTTGAGGAGCATTTACATGAATAGATGAACATGAATTATAGTATCAGCATTACCTCTAGGGAAGATATGAAATAACATTATATTCTAGGTGATTTATTGAATTCTACAGAAGGAGTAGAATACACTCATTTCAATTCCAAATTGATTACTGATGGTGATTGGAACTCATGGATTTTCTACAGGTTTCAAAATAAAATGAGGATTAATTAATGTAACAATTTCCTCCCACTAAATGATTGAGTTTATACATAAGACAATGAAATATCAAATGGAGTGGATGATTAATTTTGAGATATGCACTCAGATAATTGTTTGGAAAGCCCTTAAAATATGGTTAGTAACATCCATTCATTCATATAGGATCATCATAATCGAGACCTCATTATGGGCCCTTTTAATGAAGAATTTTGATGAGCATTCTTTTCTCTAAAAATTTATATTTCTCCTCACCTTAATATGATTAGTAATATATTTAATATGTTCTATATGGAATTATTTTATGATGATGTTTCCAATACTGTGAGAGAGTTCCATAACTACCCATCTATGCTAAATAGAATTAATTCATCCTATATGTATTTTATTACAATAAATAATTATTACATTCATTACATAATTCGGGGCAATTGAACATCGAAATATTATCCCTAACATTATCAGTAACATTCTAGTGACTAGGAAAAGTATAATTATTAATGAGATCATCTGTACAGATTAGTTTGGATTTTATTTTCAGGGAGATAGATTCATAATTTTCTATTTACATCTTCAGAAATGTGTAACCCTATAAAAATGAAAACAACGGATGGAAACTTTTCCACATAATTGATATTTCCAGGGATATTGAAACTCAATAATGGAATTTTATATCTACGTTCCTCACGAATACCAGCATCTAAAAGGATTATGTTAAATTATCTAGCTACATAAGCTTCTATACTTTTCTATCCAAGATGAACAGGGGATCCCACATGTGATTCCATCTATTTTATAAGAGTTTTTTGGAAAGGGAACTTACTCTTATGCCATATTTTATATAGTACATGAGAATTGAATGATTAAATGAATAAATAATCATTCACATGATGGAATATATAACAAATTAATGCTGGTAGATGAGACTTCACCACATATAATCTTTAATATTCTAATGAAATCATCATTTTTGGACAACCTACAAAGATAAGTCTTGTGAATTTTAGGAAACATTATTGTCACTATGAGGACGTGGTGGGGAAATCCATTAGATATAACAGATAATTAATGATATTTTGAGACATATTTCCTATTTTTAATTAAAATAGAAGCACTAGATCTATTATGGTGAATGGAGGTCCCTCCATTTTTTTATCATAGAGTCATATTATTTTGGAGAAATGTAAAAAGTCTTTATAATCAAATTATATTCTTTAAAATAAATAATAAATAAGATAAATGATAAAATATGTCAATTTCTCTTGATAAAAGTTTGTGGTTTTTGAATTTAGTGAGCACTTCAAAAAAATTACCCCTTCCCTATATAAATATGTCCTATATGTCTCATTAATGTTATTGAAATATTTATATGAAATAATATTTGGACTGGTTGTTTGAATGGAAGTAAACTAATCACTATTTCGTGGGTGGATTTCATTAATCTTGTTAATATTGTGGGGACTATAATTGGAGACCATAGGATTTTCAATAGTAGTTTCCTAAAGAAATTCATTAGAATCTATTATTGTCCAATGATTAACCCATTTAGATTCATTCAATTAGTTTTTGAAGGATGTTTATTAGATGTATATCCTTATTATCTAACAACATATATTTTTTCCTTCAATAAGGTACTCTTTTGAGATATCATGAGGAGCTCTCAATGGCCATTCAGATGCAGGTCCACTATAGAACTATTCATCGATTGACATACCACTAATGGACACTATTTATGTCCACATTAATAGGAATACTGTGACATGATTGTGTATTATTTATTCATTCAAAAGATACAATTACATTATCCGTTTACAAAACAGACCAATGAAATAGAGGCATTTATTTTTGGATAATGATACTCTTATATAGAAAAAAAGGAATGGATACAATAATACTTATAATTATTAATACATGAGGTGTGATTGATCTAGTGTGATACCACCGTGACTTGTGATGTTGATTGATAACTATATTATATCTTCAAGTCTACTACTAATCATGGAAATTTAGAAGAAAATGTTTCCCACCCACAATAATTTATGAAGAGATAGATAAAATAATGTCTTAGATTTCTATTTTTGTATATGGGATTTGGAGATCACACATTATATCTTCATGGGTATAAATATCACTATGAACCAATGGAATTATATTGTAAAGTTATTTGGAATTAAAATAATTCTGCAAAATCAAATGGATAACCCCATGGTCTCTACCAACAAGGATGGGTAGTGTGAAAATTTATTTAACTTTATTATTTTATTATTACTACAACAATTTATTATTTATGAAACACATGGTATGTAGGTATATTATCTATCAATAGAGAGTCATATGATTCTTTCAAATTATATACATGGTCCTTTAACAATGCCTTTTATGAACTTATTATCTAAAGGATTCTTGAAGTTCAAGGTAGGAAAAAAACCATTGGTTCTAAAATATCTTCAATAGATCCCACCAACCCCTTCATGGAATAAATCTAAAGAAGATAATGTAGCCTTTGGTACGCTAGGTACCTATGGGTATGGATGTGTTTTCTACACTCATTGTGGTTTTATCTAGGGTTTCATTTAACACTATATTGTAATTGAATCTATTTATGAAGCTGAACTCTAGTCTATGATTCCTGTTATCGATCATTCTATATATTATAACTAGAGATTCATATGGATTGATCTTGATTCTAACAATTCTCACGAGGCTCTTAATGATTGAACAAGCCATTTTTTATGGTGTATAATTCCCCATTAGGTCAAATACATTGATAATTACAATCATATCCAATAGTTTGTTTCACGTTATTATAGTGAGGATCAAAAAATTTGTACGACTTGTAAAAAACAGAGATTATTGAAATTTGTGTGATTTGGTTCATCAGGATCCCATATTTCACTGTACCAAATGTTGATGCAGAAATGCAAGATGAAATTTACCCCCTTTTGTATACCCCTATTCAATTCTGGATCTAGGACTTTATATTTATTAATTAATTTGGGGACTATCTATCTATGGACCAGGAATTGTGTTGGTAAATATAATGAAAAGAAAATTCAATTTTTACCTTCATTCAGTATGCTAGAAAAAGAAAATTTCAATTTTGATTATATACTAACTACAATATCTATAAATTGATGTGTTATACATTTATCACTCGATTACATTGAATGTTAAAAAATAAATTTGGTGAATATAAAGGATATGAACTGGTGATATATGTACTAAATATGTTTCGTAGTGGATGATAAAAAATAATGATCATTATAATGTATTCGATTAATATCACTAAATTACATAGATAATGGTAATTATGTTTTTCATTCTCAAAAACCATAGACACTAATTCTATAATGGGAATGAAGGTGGTATCATCACATTATTTAAATTTAGTTACTTTTATAACATGGTCATAATCATCCATTTAATACATCTTTTTTAGGTAGTATTTTGAGAATATCAGAAATATTTTAATGTTTATGCGCTACTACAAGATTGGGGAAGGATTAGAGGACATAGTTTCTACAATCCTAGGAAACCATGTTCCATGTTTTAGAGTCCGGGATGGGTCTCATAGTTTTTTTATAAATAGTGTATCATCCCCCACAAACCACGTGGTATGGGATAATAAAAATTGAATATTTGGAATAATATTTGTCCAAATGTGCATTGAAGACATTATACAATCTCCTATAACATCTGAAAGAGAATATGGATTGCTCTTAACCAGTAAAACCATGCATCAAAATCATGAAACTATCTTTATAAGTTGTCTAAGTTTTCATGGTTACAAGAACATGTTTTTCTAAACATGCTACACAACCATGGAAACCATGTGATGGGCCATTTAATCATTCAAAAATAGGAATTAATATACTAAGACTCCCATAATAAATTCTAAATCCCACATAATTGAATGTAATTTGACCATTTGTCTTTTTAAGTATCTCTAGAGATGATTTTATCTCCGTCAACAAATTTTATTCCCTTATATAAGTGTCAATGGACAATATAGATCACTCTTTAGTATGTGAAAACTCACTGATTGTGAATTATCCTTTATTACATTCACATCTTATTCGAGAGTGATGAATCCCTAGGTTTTGAAAAATGGAAACATTAATTGGATGGGTTATAATACATAGGATTCCTCTTTAACCATTCTCACATCAGGCTATGTGTTGGATGTTCTAATTAAGGGTAGTTTCTTGATCATGTTAATACAAGTAGGTGTTGTATAAGGCTTTTTATATACATGAAACAATGAATTATTTCATGACACAAAATTTATTTTCAATTTATTTAAATAAAATGTGATTACCACAATATATTTTTATTTTATAAGGCATTGAATTATGAAATACCACAATTTCTCATGATATTTAAAAGTAATGGGTGAATATATATAGAATAAAGCTGGAAATAAAAATTTATTTGATGTTGATTCTTATGAATTTTTTTATTTAAATGATTAATTATTTTGAAATTATTGAATTTAAAATAAACCACAATGATTTGGTATGAAATTTATATTGAATTTTTTAAACTAAAAATGTTATTTTAACTCTAAATGTCGAATTTAGAGTAAAAGAATTATTTTTAAACAATTGTTCGATTGTTTGAAAGAAAATTTGAGTTTATGTAGTTAGTATAAGATTAGAAATACTATTCTATGAATCTTACAAAATATACATTGATTGAAAGTGAATTATATATTTAACCCAAATTTGATATGATATCCCCAATGGAATATTGATTGATTATACCCTGATATCATAATCCGTTAGGTCTTGTTCAAACTTTGACCCTTGAATGATTTATTGGGTGGTGTGAGGATCCTTGATATAGGAACTAATGAACCTCATGGAATATGAAAATGTTGATTTTTTTTTATTTGAAGAATAAATTTTAGATATTATATAACTTATTTTCATACTATGTTATAGTTTAGTAAATTATTCATATAAGCTTATATTCTATGTACTTGATATATATATATATAAATGGAAGAATTTAATTAATATTATATATATATATTGAATTTGTTACCATGCCTCTTTTTATATTAATTATAGTAAAAAAATGTTTCACTTGTTACATAATTTCTTATAATACATTTTGTGATACAATATTGAGTTTTTATACTCATTCACTATTTGTTCCTTTTGATTTTTATATATAATGTTACACCAAGTATAAGGAATGGGAAAGATACACATATTAGTGCTGGCTATTCTTGGCTAATGGGACATTGGGTGATGGTGGCGAGGAGGTGATACTTTATCCACTTAATGAATGAATACTATAATTTTTTTCATTATATATACTACATTTTTTATTTGAATATCCTTAAAATTTGGGTATTTATCACTCTTCTTTCATTCTATTACCCTTAACGAGTGTTTGGAATATGAACTATTCAATGAATTATATTTCTATGATTGGGATTGATTTTTTTGTTGTTGTTTTCAAATCATATACCTTAACCTTTTAATTATTCCCATGAACTATTTACTTCAATTTTTTAATTTCTAAATCCCATAACTCCATTTTTGTTCTTGGCTAGGTAATGTTGTCCATGTTTATATTGGTTGGTTCATGAGAAAATTGTATTAGAGGTGAGGTTTTGTGACTCCTCTTGATGTTAGTATGATAATTGGGATTTCCTTGTGGGAAAGAGGAACGAGTTTCATGAATTAATATGTACTTTATGAGCATGTTACAGAATGGATATCATATAAGTGAAATATAAATCATTATAGGACATTCTTAAAATAATATATTAGGAATAAATTTAATTTATACTAATATATATCTAAAAACGATCTGATTAGTTTGATATATTAAAACATGAGTGATATATGATGGTATTCAAATTTCAATATTTAATATCTGAGTTGAAGATATAACTATACTAGTTTTTTTCATTTTCCCTATTGATGTTGTGTTATATCATGGACCCAAGAATTTGTTTGAAATTTTCACAGAAAGAAGCTGATGGTGTACCACAACAAGTGAATATGGTATTTGATCAGAACATTTTTGGGATAATTGTTCATGTGGTGGAGATTGGACCAAAACCTTGTTCAGGAGGTGGATATAACTAATGAAACACTATATAAAGTATATGTAAACATTGAATATATATTTATTCCTTTTGGTCTAAATAATTTTAATATTATCTTCATGGATTTAATGTATAGATTCTTTGAAGATTACCTTGATCTATTTTATAGTCATTTAAGATGATACTATTATGTATTCAAAGAATAAATAAATGTATAATGATCTATTGAAGAAAAATAACCTAATGGAGGTGTATAATTATGAAAAATTTATCAAGTATGTTGTTCTTATTGAGAATGTTTTATTATGGGGTCATATAATCTATTGTTATGGTATTCCATTATACCCTTTAGAGACCAAATTTATTGAACATTGGAGTGGACCCTTACTATGACTGAGGTCCTTAGTTGTAATGGTTTGTAATGATCATATTATATCAATATAGAGAATTATCCATGTATATTTAATCCAATAACATCGTAAAATCTAAAAAGATAAATGTTTCATTGGACCTATAAAAGTGAGGAATATTTTAATGAATAAAAGAGAAGGCTAGTTAGTGACCAATTCTTACACAACACTGTAGTGGTGAATGGTTTTTAATATATAGTGATGTATCAAAAACATTACTGGGATTAATCCATAGGAGGAAGGAAATGGTTATATAAAATTACTCAGGGCAATTGATGGTCCATGAGAAAATTTCCCAACTTTAGATTCATAGTATACATCATAAATATTTTCATAAAAGGTATGGGGGAACTATCTCTATATGAAATGGAGTGGAATATTTATTGGCCAAAAATTTTGATGTTAATTTCACTAAATGAATATTAGCATGAAAAAATGAATATGGTTGTAAATTTTAAAATATTATGAATGATAAATACATTATGATGATAGAAATGTTATCTAGGTGGATGGATCTGTGAGCCAAATGGAACATGATAGATTACTTAGGATGAAGATCACAAAATATCTAATATTATGAAATTAAAAATGGGAGATCTTGAAATTATAATTGAAGAGGATAAATATAAATATTATCGAATTAGTTTTCAAGAATTTATCCCTGTGAATATTAATGAGTCTTAGAATAATGATACATATTTGAGAAGTCATGACATAAATATTCCTATGTAAAACATAGTTTGTGATGGAATAATACGGATCAGGACACATGTATGTGTCTTATCAATACCAGATTTTAAGAAGGATCTATTGGGTGATGGTCACGGTTCTTCATCACTTATTCATAATAGAATGGATCTAACATTTTGAATCATGTGAAACCTTGATTGTGATGGAATAATTATGTTCAAGACCCATGAATATATCTCATCAGTACCGTATTTATAGAAGGATATATTTGGTGAACCTCATGTTTATTCATCCCCTATTAATACTAGAATTATCAAGACACATATAGCATTGAAAAATATTTTTTTGGTATAGAATGGAATGAGATATTTCAGAGTATGTTTCTCATTGCGTTGAATATAGACAGTTTAATACAAAGAGACAACATTATATAGGGATGTTACAATCATTAGCTATAATAGAATGTAATTCCGAAAACATGACCAGTAATTATTATTTTCAAACTCCCCAATGAATATAAAGGGAATAATTCTATTTGGGTTACAATCAATCACATTATGAAGTTATCACACTTCATTGACAAAAGGGAATATTTCTGAATTTTTCACCATACTCTATTATAAAATAAGAAACAAACACATTGAAATTTGTATCACATTAAATTTTATATACATGATAAATGAGATACACCTTGATGTTTTGGAGAGTTCATCAGTTAGATTTCGATACAATGTTAAATTTTAGAATTTCTTATCATCCTAAGATAGATGGATAGTTTGAAAGGACTGTTCTAACTGTAGGTTCCACATTCAATTGTATCTACCTGGGTAATGAGATTGTCCATGATGTTTGGGAGATTTCATATCTCTTTAGGAAGTATATACTATGTCCATCAAATATACTGAACTCATATGTCATAAAATTAGAGAATGATCTTTCTTATAATGAAAAATCGGTAGAGATTTTCAATCGTACAGAGAATGTGATATGAAAACACACCACCAACCAAATCAATGATAATGGAGAAATAAATATTTTAAGGAACCTATTTGGGAACCTGGGGATGTTATAATGAAGTTATATTATCATCTGTTTCACTTAGACAAAAAAAATATTAAGGGTAAATTAATTTTAGGACTCGTAGAATATATTACATCAATATAGTTATTAAATATTCATTTTTATATAATTTGTTTTCTTTGATAACATGTGTTACAGACAACCAGAAGTTTAGATGAATTGTGTAACATTATTAAAAAATCATTAGTCAATTATATCCTAGATCATAAATTGGAAGGTAATAAGAGTTTGAATGAAATTATTAAAAATATAGAATATATTATTAAATAAAATTAATTAATTAATTATAAATTAATTAAAAATTAAAATGAAATTCAATTAAAAATTAAGGAAAGGTTTTTCTAATAAAAATATTTTCTATGTGAATTTTTTTATAATAACAAAATAAATTAATCACAACTGAATAATTCATTTAATGAAATATTTACATTATTTATTTAGAAATTTTTTATCAATATTATAATGTGTTTGATTATGAATTAGATAATTTTATGTCATGTTTCATGATTAAAATGTATTTACCTAAAAAGAATTTGTTAACACATTTTGCGGACATACATTAAAAATATTTTATTAAATTTTTATGTCATGAATTAAATAATTTTTTTAAAATATTTATAATTTGGATGATAAAATTTGGAAAAAGGCCACTTTTATTTTTGAACAATATGACTAGTAACCGACGTAATATTTATCTCCTCAATAGAGGGTAAATGTGGTCCATCATAGATTAAACTAGGTGTTATTTCCATAATTTTTTATCATAATTATTATTTAATGATTTTAATTTCTCCCTTCACGTAATACTCATGAACTTTGATATTGTAATTGATTTTTTTCTCTGATAATCACTAATGTAATATTTAAATTACAAAAAAAATAAGTATTTTCACTCAATATGTTTTTAATATTTCTTAGGTGTCCACATATGGGAGAACTTTTTATCATTTAATATTAAAAAAAAATTTCTTTAATTTGAAATTATATTCAATTATTATATTTTTATAAACTGTTTTTGCATTATATTATTATCTCAAATTCCTATATGATGATAAAATATTTTTTATCCAATTATTGGATAAATATGATAAATTATGTCAAATATATTAAAAACGAGATAATATGTGTAATTTATGGTGTTAAATGAATTTTATTGATGGATATGAAATATTATTGTTGTTTTAAAAGGTAAAAATATTATTAAATCATTTTATTTATTCCTTTTAATTCGAATTAAATAAATTGTGTCAATGTTGAAAATAATTATATTTTTTAAAAATAAAAATTTATTAAAAAATTTAAAATCGATAAAATCAATATAAATATATAAGTCAATATTATATGGTTTAATATGTCATAAATTATTAATTTATGTGATTATTTTTACCTTATGACATAATATTAAGACCCTTTATTAATTAAATATGTATTAAAATAATTAAAATTTATTTAGGTTAATTAATGATTAATCAAAATCCAATGGTTTAATATAACAAAAAACATGCCCAAATTATCTTATATGATAGAATTACTATAATATCCTTCCTTATCGTAAAATAAATATCAAATTTTAAGAACTTTTCTTGATATTTAATTTGATATAATTTAATCTATTGAGAAATTCCAAAATAGCCACTCACCTCATTTATAAAAGGGAAATGAATGAGTCCATTATTTACACCACATTGTACCTTAAATATCAATAAAACACTACCACTTTATCTTATACAATTATCTATAGAAATACTAGGGGATTCATTCTTCCAAAAATACCCACAACTGATGTCTTGTGTGGGCATCTAAAAGGGTCTTTTCAAAGGAAAAGTAATCACCTTATCCATATGACTTGTTTTATACTCTTCCTTAACTCATAAAAATATAAATTTATTATAATAAAATAATAAATTTTTTATTATGTATATTATTATATTTTATTATGATTTTGGATAAAATATTTTACACCAGCTTACCAATCAAAATTGAAGTGAATGTATCTCTTTGGTGCACATAACACATCATGTCTCCACGGGGTGACACAATTCATTTTTCACCACTATATTTTTTGATAGGAATCATTATGTGTTAAATTTTTATATATTTTATTATTTTAAAGTATATAACTATTTATTTATAATATCACATATACCTAATTTCAATCAACCCCTTTGGGATTTTATTATGTCGTTTGTGTGTATGTGAGGACAACAAGCTCCATGAATCATTGCAATTAATTTTCCATTTATAAAGTATTTTAAATATAACGTTGAATAATATGTGGAATATATATTATATATATAATATTATATTAATCCCATAAATGAATATTTATAATTTCAATTCTTTCATTCCAGTTGTAATAAAATGAAAATAGTGGTAATGCATACGTATTCCCTTCCGTATCCATTAATGGTTCAATATAATTTTCAATATTAAATTTTTATTGATGACACTAGATGTGTATATAATGAATATATATGATATTAATATCACTATAAAAATATCAATGATTTTGTAACTCTGAAAAATGTACATGGACCAGAAGTACCGAACTGAAATAATAAGGATAAAAAAAGTTAACACCCCAAAATAATGAATTTAATGGATTATTGATAGAAAGGGTTGTATAAATTTTTTAAAGTGATAAAATATGATAATATAAGTATAAAAATAATAATTTTATTTAATTTTAATAAATATTAATTTATTTATAGGTATTTGAGTTCTTTTGAAGAAAGGAGAACATCTGCTATGAAATTTTATGTTACAACCACATTGATCACAACGATTTAGAATTATTGATCTATGATGATGAAAAATTATGGTATTCTTCTAAATATAAACATTAATTTAATTCATATCCAATTTTTTCTTTAATATAATAGTTTTTAATCCATATTCTTAATCATATGTAATAAATGGATGAAAATTTTTTTAAGGTGGAAATCAACATCATTTCTCTTTTCGGTCAAAAAACCAATCTCTTAAATATCCCTATTTTTCAAAATTGACTTAAGGAAGTACAATAAAGTTATACAATGATATTTGAAAATCATTTTTAACTATATTTTATTTTTATTGAATGGTATTAACGTAATATTATTGTCACCAATAAAATAGTGTCCTTTGTGACTTTTCCCTTAATGGTATGGAATGAATGTATTTTTGAACTTATATGCAATGAATGGAATTTACCACACTCATGAACAATAAATTATTCAAATATTAATTATCATTTTTGTAATTTTACACTTAAAATTTGTATATTTACTATGTTCAATGTTTTTAGATATTATGTTATTCTATAATATTGATAGGTTATTTTCCTCACGAATATTTAATGTGATATTTTGAAATATATTTTATTATGAGATGAAATATTTTTATTTTCATATTAATTAATGGGGATTTGATCCTAGGATACCATTCATATTATATCACTAAAGGTTTTATATTTCTTATGAAAGAATGTTTATGAAACTAATTTCTTTGCAATAGGACATGCTATGAGGAAATGTTTGTTTATCCCATTACTATTCATGGGTTCATAAATTATGAATTTTTCTATTATATTGTGGCATGCATTAGTATAATTTCAGAAATTTAAATTGTGGGGCCTATATCTATTACTAATTAATTTGGAGTAGATTGATATCTGATTAGATATACATGAATATAATAGGGAGTGAAAGCAGTATAATACATGACTTATTTCCACTCTGATTGAGTAAGGAGTGAACCATGGAAACTATGATTCATAGGTGAGAAAACCCATTCCCTAATGATAATATAGGAAAGGATACTTGAGTAATATAGAAATTATTTTCATATGGTTTTTTGAAAAATGAATTTTTTATACATACGTTAACCATTCATGGATCACATATATTGATTCATTTATGATACCTTGAGCTCATCCTTTTTTTTCTTTGCATGGGTTTTTAAGAAAGGTATTATTTATGATATTTAAATGAAGGGATCTGTTTATCGATAAATAAATAGGTGATGATGTAGATATTTTATGAACAAGATTGTTAGGCTTCTATTTTTTCAGAAGATACTATACCTATATGATTTGGTAATGGATAGAAATGTTATGTATTGAATATTCACTAATTAAAATGCAACTTATATTTATGAAATGTATGTTCCACTACAGTAAAACATTTCATTATTTTAGTAGATGATTGTATTTCATCCATAAAATTCTATGATTTAGTAATATATCCATTTTTTCTATTTGAATGTGATTTTTATCTATATAATAATTTATTTAAATAAAATTAAACAATGTCACAGTCTTAATTTTTACAATTATTATATATAGAGCATGGATAAAGACTAAGGATATGTTCTATTAAAAGTTTTAATTTTAAATAGAAATGATTTTTCTTCATCATTCTGATTTAATTATAATTTTATTAAAGAAACAATATCCCATAATTCTTACAAATCTCTGATGTAGTAATTGATAATTTAATGGAATAATCCATTATAAGATATTATAAAATTTGATTGTAATATAATTTAAAATGACTCACTTGATCAATGAATTTTATAGATGGATATGTAATGGTAATTATGCATTAATGTATTTATTTTGAATGTAATTATTATTTACGGATATTAATCAATCTACTTAATGAATATATATAAAATAGACGTTTTTTAAATATTATAATAAATAATTTCGGATTAAATGATATAAAATTCATAAAAAACTCATATTAAACCAAATTAGGGGGAAATTATTTTAAATATCATCCATATTCCATTTATGGGTTCTCTGTTATTTAAAAATAAAATTATTGACCATTAAATTGTATAAAACATTAATATTATATAACATTATTAATGGGCCATAAATGGTTAAAAATGATCAGGGTAAAAATGGTACCCAGGTGTTAAAATTTTTATAGTATAAGATTAAATGGGTTTATACCCATAATATATTTTCTGACTATCAATTTTTATCCATTTGGACATCATAATTATTTTATATTTATTTAATATTTTATGAAATTCAATGAGTTCCCTTCCCCTTAATTATAAATTGTAATAATAATTTCTCTTGTTTACATATCAATAATACATATATCTAACCAAAATATAAAAATTTGATTATAAAATTCCCCAATGAAGTTATGATAGGGTATTTTGTGTTTGTAAAAAACCAATCATGGATCCTTTTATAGGATATCTAAAGGATTCCATTCAAAGAAGTTGTAATCAACTCAAATGATCAAATTATTTTCAGTTATTCTTTTAACTATAATAAAATTGTTATATTTTTAATAAAATAATAATTATAGTATCTAAATATAATAAATGTTTATAATAATAATTATTAAAACACAGTTATTAACCCATTTTTTCTAAAATGTGATGTGTATGTATCATTCGTGCATATGCATGACTTACCATCTCCAAATAGCTATAAAATTCTCTTTTTATCACCATATTTTATGGATGGTTATGATGATAATACTAACATTAATATATGTTATTTTTCAAAACAATTATACATATATAATTATAATATAATGTCTTATTTCTTACCATTCAAACCATTGGGATAAAATAATATCCCTCATGTATATGTGTGCACTTCCATATTCTTGAAGTGATGTGATTCATTTTTAATTTATATTTTACATGGATGGAAAAAATGATGAATTATGTAAATAAATATGACATATATGATATTTTAATTATATTTTTATGGTGAATAAATAATGAACTTCCTTGTTTAACATTCATTCAAAAATGAAAATACTGTTAATGCGAACATATGGCCTAGTGTCTCGATAAATGTTGTAATTCATTTTTTATATTGATAACATTTATGGATGTTTCAAAAAAAATATATATTGAATAAAAATTATATTCATACCTTGAATTGAATACTTTATATGACTTAAAAATGATAGCTTTACAAGTACAGAAGCAATAATACCAAAACAGACATTAATAATGAAGCAGTTATCCCATAGAATAGTTATTTAAATAAAGAATTATTAATAAACTATTATAAATGGTTACAAATATATCATATATAGTTTGAGATACATTATTATGGTCATATAATTGATTTATAAAAAAAATATTTATTATAATGGATGTTCCAACGTATACAAATTATATCAAACTAAAGGAAATGGATTTTAATCACACATTTATTTTTGTGGGACACATGCCTTAAAAACCTATAGTTTCATTAGAGTGTTTTATATACTATCCATGAATGTATTTTATAACTATTATCATATAATTTATAGGATATAATTTTACATATTAGGTTATTTATTTCATTGTTATTAAGATTCTAAATTTTCATATGTGGTATGGCATTTTTTATGACAATCAATATATTTATTGGGACTGATTATGAATATTTTTTAACGATGAAATATTATGATATTTATGTCAATAACTCTTGAATAATCTTATTCTATATTTTTTCAGGAAAACTGATATTTCACTTTAATGTTTCTCAACTCAAATATTTAATATACCAAAAATATTATTTTTAGTGAAGTTCGCTTCATTTCACATTTTTGGTCGAAAAACAATTTTCTTCTATAAACATGATCTCTAAAAATATTAAAAAAAAAATTTTATTTTTTCCAATGATATTTTAATTTCATTTTTCCCACGTTTTACTTTTTACCAAAAAATAATTTTTATATCATTGTTATTTTCAAACCAAGGTACATTTTGTATTTTTACAAAAAATTTGAAAGGAATGTTTTATTTTAAAATTTATGATAAAAATTAAATTTTATATACATCATGACCACTCATCAAATTCGAGCTTAATTTGAACAAGTCAAATGAAATTTTTCATGAAAATAGATTATTTAATATGTACAATTTTTCATATTTTAAAATATGATTTTAAATGTTGAAAATATATTTTCTTCAATAATTTTTTTACTTGATCATTAATAATTATTTCAAAACTATGATTAAATAATTTTTTGTTTTCTATGATATATGATGGGTATTATCATGTTATTAAATCCTTATCATTAAACTAAATTTATCATTATTATGATGAAAATAATCTTATGAAACACATCCTTCTTCAATATGATATACTTTGGTTAAATGATAAAAAGTTTATGAAACAAATCTATGTCCCATAGATTAATCTACAATGAAATTTTTAGGAAACCCATCTCTTATGTTTTTTTATATGATTAATGTTGGAAGATCTTGTGACATAGATATGTATGATTTTCATTATGCGATGGGTGGGTCCAATATCTCCCTCCAATGTATTGGGTAATGATTGATTTGTCCTAACATAAACAAGAGGAGAATAGGGAGTGAACTAATTTTATAATTAAAATTATCCCATAATATTATTATTGGGAGTGATCTAGAAATTCTCTAATTTTTTTGCAGTGAACCCATTCCATTGTGATAGTCTTGTAAAAAATACATGATACCATAGAAAAGAAATTCTATTATTATGTGTATTCAATAAACTCAGTCTTATGTCGGTTTTATCCTCTTATAACACATGCTTTTTGATTCAATTAGGATTCATGTCTTATAAAATAATATTATTTATTCCAGGACTCATGATTTATGTTATATTAAATGAATTTTATGGTTTTAAAATGAATAGACTTGCTATCATACTCTTTTTATGTTAGTAATATATCACCATTAATATCTCTATTTTTTAACTACATTGAGAATCTAGGATCAATGTTTCATGTGTTCCCATTCTCCATGTTATAAATAAAGTTTTTATGAATGATATGCGTAAAAAGGGTGATAGTTATATTGATAAACTTTGGAGATAATTTAGGAATATTTTGAACTAGTTGATTATTTTTCAAATTATCCAATTACTTTAGATATATATGACTATAGAATGGATTATTATATTATGTAAGGAAAATTACTAACTTTATATGCAATATCTAAGTATGAAAATTTCAATTTATAGTAATTAGTATCAGGGTAAGGTTTAATTATCCTGTAGAGTTATGATGAGAAATAATTTTTGAGAACCCCAGGGATAAGACTATGTATACAATAAAATACTAATGTTTTGAAAATTGTCATTACTGATATTGGTTCTTCCTAGGGTGTTAGAAAATAAATCTCCTGTATTTAGACATCCTAATTATTATTTCTAATGATTATTCAGGTTTCCAGTATGATTATTGATTCTCACACAATGTATATATATCTATTTATTTGATATAACCTAATAAAATTATTTTAATTCAAAAAACCATGGACAATGAAATGATTTAAATCCTAAGAGACTAAATCGTATTGGAGGTGTAATGAAAAATTTCATTTTTATTCTCACACAACATTATCATATAATGAATCACGTTGGGCATCCAAAGTATTAATGTATGAACTAAATATATGTTGAGTCCTTGATGAGATAATATACAATTCATTTTATTGGGTCATCTGATCCAGTAGTCTCTGTTTAGTGGATCAAGGTCACTGAAAATTTATCATCCATTATATAGTGTTTGGCGAATCAGAATGTTATTCGTACTGTTTATCATTTTTATGGTGAAGAATATAAACATTATATTATTATCTGGAATAAGAATCAATCTAACGAAATTTAATCTATGATGTGGATTGAGTCTAAGTGTTTATTTCTAAATTAGTAAATTATACATATTCATCATCTGATAATGTATAAGGAATTCCATGAGTAAAATTGAAGTATGATGATTTTATTGGTACCTAAGTGGAATGTTTAATAGTTTCTACTAGGAACACTTACGGTATTATCATCCAACCATTATATAATGTCTATAAATTAATCATATGATTAAAATAAATTCTCATAGAGATGTTACCCATAATGCTATTTAGTATCAATGGAGAAATTGATTGATTCTTTATCGTGGTGGGGATAAATATTAGAGATACCCATCAATATCATTTTTTTGAACATAAAATAAAAAATTAATTCAAATAATATTCTAAAAAATAGGTAGTGGATAAAATGATAATTCCTATATGATAAATGAGGAAGGAAACATGGGTGAAATTTTCTAAAAAACATATAGATTTTTCTTGTGTGGATAGGACATTTATTAGTAAATAATATTCATATGTGATGGGTAGAACACCCCTAATCTCGAGAATAATTTGAAAGAACTATAGAACACACCAACCTCACTCTATTGTTGTAAAATAAGAGTATGGGAATTATACTATCCAATAAAAAATATGAAGTTAAATGATGATGATCGGTTTCAAAAACCTATTAAACCATTGATATAAGTAAATATCATGTGATTACTATTTCCTGATGATATATATTAAAACATAGTGTTTAAAGGTACAATTATTATACACTTTAGACATTCTAATGTCTTATTTGATTAAGGATATACCCAAACATTAATATATAATTAAATTATCCAGCGAGTCACAGTACAACATCAAAAATTATATTTTTAATTAGAAATAAAAAATTGCGTGGTATACTGGTCATATACTATTTATTTTATTCTTCTCAGACTAAAATTTTTGGGAATGTTTTAGCTAAAAATAAATTCATTTTTCATATAGTTAACTTTTATATTATTATTTTCAAAAATTTACATTAATTGCATAAATCTATTATAAATTTTTGGTTAAGGAATGCTGTTTTTCATATTCCAAACAACCCATGTTAATCAATCAATTTGATGAAAAAATGAACATCCAAGGGAAATTACACCCGTCATATGTGTTAGTATTATTATAAAAAATGGGATTTTATGTCATGTATATGGGGATAAAATTTGTGTCTATGATATGTATACAATGTGAGAGGTCATTGATACCATTCATATTGAATTTCTTGGTATTCCATTGTATCTTGATGTTGAGTATTAAGTATAAAACCAACCGGGTGAAACACCGATTTTCAAGGCTACATTTAAAATTGCCATAATTGAGTTACAAAAATCAAAGAAACAAAATTGGCGAATAATAAAAAAGAATTTATTTTACAATTTTCATTTCTTTAGGACGAAAATAATTTGGTTGTTAAGAGAAACGGTATATCAATGAGAATAGTTATTGATTATTGAGAACATAATAAGATCACTATCAATAATAATCAGCATATACCCCATATTGATGACTTGATTGGTCAAATTTGATGATCTTAATACATTACATGAATTGTATAATTTCTACAAGTCATCAAGTAAGGTTCAAGAGGGAAGATATAATCATGAAAAATTTTAGTACATGGTTTGGAAACTATGAATTTAATATGTTTCCATCTGATCTAACAGATTCCCTTCCAACATAAAATGATTTAATGAATATTGTATTTATATATGACCGTGACCCATTTGTGATTGCGTTTATAGATGAAATTGTTATATATTAAAATATAAAAGAAGATAATAAAGATCAATTAAGTAATATACCAAAGAACCAATGTTGGGATAAGTTCTATGTTAAATTTAACGAGTATGAATTTTGACTTTGAAAAGTTTCATTCATGGGTTATATAATCTCAAGTGACAGTATATCAACAGAACGATCAAGGATTGAATTTAATAAATATTATCCTAGACCAACCACTATGAATATGATATATAGTTTTATTGGATTGGAATAATATAAACCATTCTCTGTGGGTAGTGTCCCATGATTTAAAAATGCACTCACCTTGTTAACTTAGATGGGACCTGAGTATATTTGGAAAGGTGATTGTGAAAGAATTCTATTTAACTAAAGAGAAGGTTAGTTAATAAACATATTACTACATTTATATATATTTCTTAAGTGGTTTTAATATATTGTGATTCATAATAGAATGGATTGAGATGAATTCTCCATAAGAAAAACATACTTATAGCTTATGCCTCATCCCAACCAAAACATGATGAGAAAAATTTTCCTACTCATTATTCGGATTTCGCTATAGTGTTTTCAATAATGATATAGAGGAATTATTATTTCAAATAACTATTTTATATAAATTACAATAAAAATATGAATGTATATTTTAACACATAAAAGTAATCAATATAAACTAGAGATGATTGTTGGAGTATATTATTGATAATGACTACTCAATACATTTACACCATAAGAAATAAATAAATTTAGAATATTCAATTAGTAAAATATATCATTAAATATAATTTATTAGATGGAACAAAATATATTTGATATTATTGGACATTCAATGGATGGATCTTGAAATCCTGATGGAATGTGAGGAATCATTTCCTTCTCAAATGAGTATTTATCCATATATCCAATTGAAAATAAATGTGACATATAAAAAAGAAAATGTGTAAAGACCCCTAAATTTCAAGGAATGTTTTTTTCTTAATTTCTTTGGAATTTTAGAAGAACACAGTTTCTGAAGGCGCCTGATTCTGGGGCCCGGTGTGCCCGGAATTATTTTCTGAGTTTTTTCTCGAGTACATTCATTGAACGAACGAGCGGGTTTTGCTAACTTTTGAACTGGTGCTCAGAATCGAAATCTGAGGGCACCAATGGAATCGCAACGCCGGTAATTGCTTAAGAACACCTTTTCCAGGGTTGCATTTGCTTGGGTGTGGTTTTTAAATTTTTGGGTTAAGTAAACGCATAAAATAAAAATGGTGGGACCAATTTTTATTTTATTTAAAGTTGTTTAACCTAAGCTAGGTGGTTGGAGTGGGACCCACTTTATCTTACTTTACTAGGTAGGATATTTGTGGGGTGGGGCCCACACAATCCCCACCTATTCATTTCTCCAACCCCCACTTTTAATTAAGGTAACACACCCGCACCCCCTTTTATTTAAATGAAGTCAACTAGTGCGTTTAATTAGATATTAAACGCCTCTATTAATTGGTTGGTTTAAATGTTGCAATTAATTCAATTAATGTTTTGATTCAAATTTAAATTTCTCAAACATTTGGCTTGTTTGTTATGAAAATAAGACAAGTCTTATTTTATTAAGGGATTCGTTGTGCGTGATGGCTTGGGAGAAATTGCTCAATGTCTTGATGTTATTCTTGCTCGATGAAGAACGCGAAGAACGCCGACCACCGATGAAGGTCGACAAGAATTCCGGATCCTCAGAGATCGAGGACGTGACGCTGACGAATCATTTCTCTCCGACGCGATGATCCTCCTTCTGCGACGCCATCTTCCGCGACGTGCAATTCCGCGACGAACCTTCGTTCAACTTTTTCTTCGAGGTAGGGGTTTATTTAATTGTTGTTCGTGATCTCTTCTGTCGCCATTATTCGTTTCAAATGAGGCCACATGTTATTGCAATAACAAGAGGAGGTCGGGCCGCACGAACACGTCCGACCCTCCTCTCCCCTTGTTTGTTTGAATTTGTTGCGTCACGTGTAAGGCGGTGTGTGCCGTTGCGGTGCGCGGAAACTATGAGAAAGGGTGAAGAAGTGCGGCACCGTCACACTACACCGAAGAACGTCGAAGGGGCTACAGCCGGTGCGGGGCTGCGGAGGAGGGGCGCAGTGTCGTCACGCCGCCCTGGTCAGACCAAGGTCGCGGCCTTTGGCCACAGCGGCCGGCTTCCGGCCGCCGGTGCCAGAGCAGGAGAGCGGGACCCCGGCGGTCCCGCGGTGGCAGCAACCGCCCGACCAGACCGGGATGGCCGGCATCCGAGAAGAGCCGGCGGTCATAACCCCCGGATGGCCAGCAAGAGTGACCCCCCTCATGGGAGCCACGGTTTCACACGGGGGGGGGGGGGGGGGGGGGCACCCCCTGCACCCTTCCGCTCGGCCGTTATGGCCAAGCCGCCTGGCCACACATTCCAGGCCGAGCGAGCCAGGCAGGACCGCGCCCAGGACGGGTTGGGCCGCGCCCTAATGGACCGTACCCAGACCCAGGTCGGGTCGACCTGGTTCGGGCCAACCCAGGGGGTATCGGGACGGGGCCGAACCCCATATTCGCGGACCTATTATGGTCCTTTTCCCATAAATTGGGCTACAGACCTCCGATCGACGCACCGTCAGCTGTGATGCAATCCTTGGATCAACACGGCCGTTTCGTTATTTTACAGTCAAGGTTTCGGAGAACTTTTGGTAGGGCCGGGTTGGTTCGAACCCGAAACCAACCGGGCCCTTGGAGCGGAAACACCTATATTTCGAGCTCCGAACATCCGATTGACGTGTCGTCAACTTTGTTGGATTTATCTAGTTGAGGAGAAACTTTTGGCATGATTCGCCTGAGTTTTGGATGCATTTGGATAATGGCCAGGTTGGATTGTACCTGAAATCCAACCGGGCACCTAGAACGGAAAAGCTGATAACTTTCAGACCAGACGTCCGTTTGACGAACCGTCAGCGGCATTGGTGATCACGTTGGGAAAAGGTCCCTATGAGAGTTCCGGGTACAATTGAGATGTGGTCGGGTTGGTTCGTACACGAAACCAACCGGGCCCCTGGGACGAAAAGGCTAATAAATCACAGACCGGGCGTCTGATTGACGCGCCTTCTGTTGCTGTGAGACCCCTATGACGAGGCTGTCCTTTGAGATACTCCTTCGTGGGACTTGTGATTCTTGGAATATCGAAGAGTAGCTCCTGGAGAAGACCCTCCCCGAGACGTGCTGGCAGAGTGCAGAGACCTAGTAGCTGACGAAGACTTGACGACTGCTGATCAAACGACTCGGAGTGATTCAGATAGCTCAGTGTGGTGCGCTTGGTTGTAGCGGAAGACCCACATTGGAGGTGCGCTTGGTTGTAGTGGCAGAACCACGGTACTTGACAGAAGGAGTGCCTCTGTAGGCTATGAGGAGGTGCGCTTGGTTGTAGCAGTAGACCCATGGTGGGATGCACATGGTTGCAGCGGAAGGCCCACAGTACTCGAAAGGTGGAGTACTTCAGCAGTCCAAGGCTAGTAGGACGCGCTTGGTTGTAGCGGAAGGCCCACTGTACTCAACAGAGGAGGAGTTCTCCAGTAGTCGTCGTTTCGATATCGTGAATAAAATTTTGGTTTGAGTTGAGTCTTTGACCTATGTGTTTACCTCATGATTGAGATGGGTCACTTGATAACATAGGTATATGTATGGGAATATATCTAAGTAGAGGATATCTGTTGATTTCATAACCTTTGTGTTTCCTCATGATTAAGATGGGATACTGATGACTTAGGTATATGTAAGGGCTTATACCTAAGTAAGAGTTATCTATTGAGATTCTGCTTTGTGGTTATCCTTGTTGGATTTATTGAGACATTGAGGGTCTCAGGGTCCTTACTAAGTATCGTTATACTCATCCCTACATGGGCTATGCCAGCACCTCGTTGTGTTGGATGTAGACGACTGAAAACGATGACGGAGGCCGAGCATTCGAGGATTGGACGGTACCCGAAGGTAGATCTCACGACGAGTCGGAACCTGGAGGAGACGGACGGATGGACGATTAGACATGGAGTGCTGAGGAGGGCATCTGTACCTACCCTTCAGGTAGGATCCATGGTGGATGATCCAGGAGCTGCGTGTATTCTTCCAGCTGTTTGTGTTTTTCTATTGTACTTACTTTCAGTTGTAGTTATACCTATCTGTTGGGATTGTATTCTGGCCCCTTGTACTTTCAGCACTTTTGTTACTGTTGTACTTCATGTTTTCATCCTCTTGTGCACTGGTTGTGTTTTTGTTTACGTTTATAATGGAAACGCCTTCCCAGTTATCGGGATTTACGCCTTTGGTGGTAGTCGCCACCCCTTGGCCTATGGAAGGCGGGCTTGGGTTAGTTACGACACGGGCCCCGGGGGACGGGTCGTGACAAATTGGTATTAAAGGAGTCGGTTCTACCGCAGAACATGTAACACTGATATTTCATTTCTGTGAAGAAATAGTGCTAAGGGTACTGAGTGTGGTTTTCAGTTCTTGGAGTCCAGTGTCGGTGTGGGCGGCCGATGTATCCATACACCAGGACCCTGACAACTGATTTCTGACTTTGTGCACGAAAACACTGATTGCGTGTATGTTACCAAAAGTTTGAAAAGTCAGCTCAAACCAGGTCAACTAACCAGGTATAAATCGTTTGACTGTGTCATGTTTGTTACTTTCAGGATTCCTCCCCACGGATGACCAGCTAGAGCCCCGAGAGTTGTACGTACTGACAACCCACCGAGCGATGTGACCTTAGTACAAGGCCCTATCCCATTTGAGGCACCAGCGGTACTACTACCCATTGGGCCACTGATTCCACCAGCCCCAGTAGCAGAGGGTGTACGTCTCTTGAGCGCACTGCACGAGTTCCAGTGCCAGAGGCCACCCAGGTTTAGGGGAGAGACGGACCCACAGGCGGGTGAGGATTGGATGGAGGCTGTGGTGAGAGTCTTCAGGCTAGTGGGGACACCAACAAACATTATATTGATCCTTGCTTCCAGCCTTCTTCAGGAAGCACCAGTTAGATGGGGGAGCCTGATACTCTAGATGCATGACGAGGCAACACTTCTGTGGGCAGACTTCGAGAGCCCGTTCCGGGTAGAGTCTGTACCAGCCACCCTTCGAGCGGTGCGTAGGCATGAGCTGATGCATCTACAGTAGGGTAGCATGATGGTGGCGCAGTACTCAGTGAGGTTTATAGACCTCTCACACTACTCCATAGATATGGTACATGACCCGTTTTTCAGGACCCGAACCTTCGAGCAGGGGCTCAGGAGAGTGATTAGTGCTTCTGTTGTTTATTATAGCATCACGACGCAGACAAGGGTGTTGGAGAGAGCCCTCATAGTGTAAAATTTCCTTGCTGAGAAGTCTCTAGGTGCAGGATCCACCACTAGCCGGCATGCGGAAGAGTCTTTTATAGCGGCTAGTAAACAGATGATGCAGAGGTCCAAGAGGACCAGACCTAGAGGTGGTCAACCGCATGACACAAGATCGTGTATGCGAGGCACCCGAGGTGGAGAGAGACTTACCATGAGCGGAAATTGTTACTCCTCCGGAGGGGTTGGTCACATGGCTCGTGACTCTCCGAACCGCCATACAGATGATCAGCAGATAAATGAAAGACCACCTAGGCAGAGTCAGAGGTTAGATCGAGGCGGACCGCAAGCAGTAGGAGACCATGGCTGGGGAGATAACCTTGCTGCTGGAGGTGAACGACGCTTCGAGGTGTTTCCACCACCACCACCAGGAGGTCCACCCCGACCAAAGGGAACGAGTGGACAAGGGAGAGATCAGCTTCAGGCAGCTGAGGCCTACGATCATGGAGCTCTAGGAGTAGATGAGGACAACTCAGAGCTGACCGAAGTCTTATACTGCCAATAGGTGGAGACCACTAGAGTTCGAGGATGACGACCATGTTTTCCTACGAGTCTCGCCTTGATGGGAGTTACAGAGTTTTGGCCGGGGCAACAAGTTTTCTCCGCACTTTATTGGACCCTTATAGGTCCTCCACAGGGTAGGCGAGGTGGTTTATCACTTGACCCATCCACATCAGTTGTACCAGGTGCACGAAGTCATCCACGTATCTCAGATGAGGAGATACGAGCTCGACCCGGTGCATGTCATCGACCATGGGGGGGGGGGTGGACTTTGGCGATGGGGTGACTTTCACAGAGATTCTAGTGGGGAATGAGTATTAGCATTAGCGGATATTTTGAGGATGGTCGATTCCTCGGGTGCCCTTTCACTGGCAGCATGGGAACCTCCTGGTGAGCACATAGGATTAGGCGACTCAGATGGGTGCTTAGTATCGCTTTTGATTCCCTAGGTTGTGTTAAAGCATTACGGGGATGTTATGCCCTGAGGTGGGAGTAATGTAAAGACCAGGAAATTTCAAGGAAAGTGTTTTTCATAATTTCGTTGAAATTTTACAAGAATGTAGTTTCTGACAGCGCCTGATTCCGAGGACCGGTGTGCCCGAAATCATTTTCTGAAGTTTAGCTCGGGTACGTTCAGTGAACGAATCAGTGGGTTTTCCTAAGGTTTGAACCGGTGCTCGGAATAAAAATTAAGGGGCACCAATGGAATCACATCACCAATAATTTCTTAGGAACACATTTTCCAGTGTTTCGTTTTCTCGGGTGTGGTTTTTAAATTTTTGGGTTAAGTAAAGGAATAAAATAAAAATGGCGCGACCAAATTTAATTTTATTTAAAGTAGTTTAACCTAAGCTAGGTGGTTGGAGTGGGACCCACTATATCCTACTCCACTAGGTATGATATTTGTGGTGTGGGGCCTACATGAGCCCCACCTATTCATTTCTTCAACTTCCTCTTTTAATTAAGGTAACGCACCCGCACCCCCCTTTTTTAAATGAATTCTACTCGTGCAGTTAATTAGATATTAAACGCCTCTATTGATTGGGTGGTTTAAACGTTGCAATTAATTCAATTAATGGATTGATTCAAATTTGAATTTCTCAATCGTTTGGCTTGTGTGTTAATAAAATAAGACAAGTCTTATTTTATTAAGGGGTTCGTTGTGCGTGAGGGCTTGGGATAAATTGCTGAAAGTCTTGAAGTTCTTCTTCCTCGAAGAAGAACACGAAGAACACCAACCTCTAATGAAGGTCGACAGGAACGCCAGATCCTCGGAGATCGATGACGCGACACCGACGAATCATTTCTCCGCAACGTGACGATCATCCTTCCACGACGCCTTCTTCCGCGACGTGCAATTCCACGAAGAACATTCATTCAAATTTTTCTTCGAGGTAGGGGTTTATTTTATTGTTGTTCATGATTTCTTATGTCGCCATTCATCATTTCAAATAGGGCCGCCTGTTATCGCAATAACGGGTGGAGGTCGGACCACACGAACACGACCGACCCTCCTCCCCCTTGTTTGTTTGAATTTGTTATGGCACGCCTAAGGCGGCGCGGTGCCGTTGCACCGCGTGCAAACAATGAAGAAAGGGAAAAGAAGTGCAGCATCGTTGCGCCGCCCCGGTCGGACTAAGGCCACGACATTTGTCGTGGAGGAGCAGGAAGTGGCGACCGGCTTCCGGCCGCCGGCGCCGGTGCAGGAGAGCGGGACCCCGGCGGTCTCGCAGAGGCAGCAACCGGCCGGCCGGACCAGGCCGAATGGCTTCCGAGAAGAGTCGGGGGTCGTAACCCCAGGCTGGCCAACAGGAGCGGCCCCCCTCATGGGGGTCGTAGTTTCACACAGGGGGAGGGGGCAGCCCCCCCCCCCCCCCCCCCCCCGCACCCTTCTGCTCGGCCGTTAGGGCCGAGCCGCCTGGCCACACTGGCCAGGCAGAGCGAGCCAGGCCGAGCCGCACCCACTGGGTCGGGCCGTGCCCTATTGGACCGGACCCGGACCCCGGGTTGGTTCGAACCGATTCAGGCCGACCCATGGGGTTTTGTGCCGGGTCGTAGCGGGCCCGAACCCCTTATTCGCAGACCTCTTACGGTCTTTTTTCCCATATCTTGGGCTACAGACCTCTGATCGACGCACCGTCAGCTGCGATGCGATCCTTGGATCGAGATGGCCGTTTTTGTATTTTACACTCATGTTTTCACAGAACTTTGGGTACGGTTGGGTTTGTTCGATCCCGAAACCAACCGAGCCCTTGGAGGGGAAACACTTATATCTCGAGCACCGAATGTCCGATTGACGTGCCGTCAACTTTTTTGGATTCCTCTTGTTGAGACGAAACTTTTTGCATGCTTCGCCTGAGTTTTGTATTCAGTTGGATAATGGATGGGTTGTATTGTACCTGAAATCCAACTGGGCCCCTAGAACGGAAAAGCTGATAACATTCAGACCGGACGTCCATTTGATGAACCGTCAGCAATGTTGGTGATCACATTGGGAAATAGTCCCAATGGGTATACCCTATGAGAGTTCGGGGTACAATTGAGATGCGATCGCATTGGTTCGTACATGAAACCAACCAGGCCCCTGGGACGAAAAGGATAATAAATCACAGATCGGGCGTCCGATTGATGTGTCGTCTATTGTTTTGAGACCCCTATGATGAGGCGGTCCTATGAGATACTCCTTATTGGGACTTGTGATAATTGGAGTATCGACCAGTTGCTCGTGGAGCGAACCCTCCCAGAGACGAGCTAGTAGAGTGCAGAGACCTAGTAGCTGACTGAGACTTGATGACTACTGATCGATCGACTAGGAGTGATTTGGATAGACCAGTGGGGTGTTCTTGGTTATAGCGGCAGACCCGCGGTACTCGACAGAAGGATTACCTATGTAGGATATGTGGGGTGCACTTGGTTGTAGCAGCATACCCATGGTGAGATGCACTTGGTTGCAGCGGCATGCCCACAGTACTCGACAGGTGGAGTACTTCAGCAGTCCAAGGCTAGTGGGACACGCTTGGCTGTTGCGGCCGGCCCACTGTACTCGAAAGAGGAGGAGATCTCTTGCAGCTGTGGTTTCAATATCATGAATAAAATCCATGTTTGAGCTGAGTCTTTGACCTATGTGTTTACCTCATGATTGAGATGGGTAACATGATAACTTAGGTATATGTATGGGAATATATTTATGTAGAGGATATCCGTTGATTTTATAAACTTTGTGTTTTTCTTTATGATTGAGATGGGTTACTGATGACTTGGGTATAAGTATGGGATTGTACCTAAGTAAGAGTTATCTGTTGAGATTCCACTTTGTGGTTATCCTTGTTGGACTTAGAGAGACCATGAGGTTCTTAGGGTCCCTACTAAGTATCGTTATACTCACCCCTGCAGGGGAAATTCCTGCACCTCGTTGTGTTGGATGTAGACGACGGACATCGCTGACGTAGGCCGAGAATTCGAGGACTGGACGGTACCCGGAGGTAGATCTCACGACGAGTCGGTACCCAGAGGAGACAGACGGACGGACGATCAGACGTGGAGTGCTGAGGAGGGCATCTGTACCTACCCTTTAGGTAGTATCCGGGGTGGACGATCCATAAGTTACATGTCTTCTTCCAACTGTTTATGTTTTTTTTGTACTTACTTTCAGTTGCGGTTGTACCTATCTGTTGGGCTTGTATTTCGACCCCTTGTACTTTCAGCACTTTTGTTACTGTTGTACTTCGTGTTTTCTTCCGATTATACTCTGGTGGTGTTTTTTTACGTTTATAAAGGCAACACCTTCCCAGTTATGGGGATTTACGCCTTTGGAGCTAGTCGCCAGCCCCTGGCCTATGGAAGGCAGGCTTGGGGTAGTTACGACACGGGCCCCAGGGGACGGGTCCTGACAAAATGAGTCTCCAAGGACGGTGAAAAATGATCCTATGTTGAGAATTTTTTACAATGGAATAATAATAATTTTGAAATATTTTTGTGTCCCTTCAGTCCCAAATTTGAAGGATCTTTTAGATGAAGTAAATTTCTCTTCATCAATCATTCAACTTTGAAATATGAATATGAATATTGAATAGAATGGCTATTTTTTAAGGGATAGAATGAAAAGATATATTACACAGTATGTTTCTCATATATTATTATGTTAGTTGGTTAATTTTAAATGAAATAATATTAAGGATATGTGACTACCATTACCCAATTTAAATGGATATGGGAAAACATCACCATAAATTCTATCATCAGACTCCTTAATACATATAATGGTATTAATTTTATATTAGTTGTAGATAATTTATTTTAAAATGTAGAATAATTACTTCAATTATAAACTACTTATTTGGGATCATATTTTCAAAAGAAATATTTAGTAAGTTGCAAGGTTTCATGATGTACCACAATTTATTATATTTTATTGGGATCTACGGTTTTCCATGTTTTTCTAGATATATCATTAATATAATCTTGAAATATTACATTGTTTCATAATTAATTATCATCCCCATATATATTTTCATTATATAGAATAAATTAATAACATTGATGATATATTTTGAATATATTCTATGGATTTTAAAGGTGATTGGGAGTAATATGTTTCTATTATTTTTTTCGATTATAAACATATCACTCACTATGGTGTTCATATGGAACCTTATGAAGACTTATATGGAAGGAATTATAAAATTACAATGTAAATGGATGATTTTAATGATATAAAGCTATCATTAGCTGATCTAGTTGAGGAAATGGTAGATAATGTTGGAGTCATTCAACAACACATCATGACAGCTTAGAAATGAAAAAAAAAGGTTTTGAAGAAAATTATCAATATGACCTAGAGATTGAAGATAGTGGGAATGTTTTTCATTTAATTTCTCAATTGAATAATGATATGGGACATGAAGTTTAGATAAAATTTATATTTAGGTTTATAGGACATTTCATGATTATTTAATGAGCATGGATGGTAGCTTATCGCTTCCACCAAACCTCTCTCTAGTTCATGATGTGTTCAATGTATATATTTTAAGGAACTACATACATGATCCATAACATGGGATAATATCAAAGAATAAAATATTGGAAAATTATCATTATTATAAATAAAAATTGGTAGAAATTTTGTATCTTTGAGATAATGTGCTATGTAATATGACTACATGCGTAGCTAATGTTTTCTAGAGGAATTATAAAATCTAATAAGCTACATGGGAACCTTTGTATTTCTTGAAACAAAAACATCCTCATATTTTATATTATTGTGTATAATTTTCTAGAAGAAATCATTTTTAGGGGGTATAATGTAACACCATTAGATATTTAAAAAAAATTCAAATTAATTTATCCGTTTGATACCATGGGCTATACGAAACGCCAAGTTTAAATGATCCACGAGATACTATTGAAATATTATTTTGTTATAATTATCACCTATCCATTGAATTAAAAGGTATGAATAGGTATAAATAAATTATAAAAATATTTTTTTTAATACATGAGTAATATTAATTAATTAATTATCTATTAGTATGAAATAATAATAAAACATATTTTAATAAAAACTAGATGTTTCTTGAAAAGTTGTTTTTCTGCGTGTAAACATGTTTTAACCCAATAAACTAGATAACTCACATATGGAGAATAATTTTAATGATATATATATATATATATTATAGTCAAAAAAATGATTTAATATTAATTTATTTTTTTCCTTAACATGAAATAAGAATAAACCAATTTTTATGCTTAAAATTTTTATTGGTAAATTTTTTTTTCCATGTTAACTAATATTTTTTATTAATATAATTTAAAATATAATTGTAAATTTATTTTAAAAATTTAGATTCAATATTGTAAATTATG
Organism: Viscum album; assembly: GCA_963277665.1. Taxonomy (NCBI): domain Eukaryota; kingdom Viridiplantae; phylum Streptophyta; class Magnoliopsida; order Santalales; family Viscaceae; genus Viscum; species Viscum album. Next base: position 883,113,251 of record OY728132.1, read on the forward strand.
TGGTTCAAATTTGGTAAATAATCCACTTTTCTTTTGGACAATATTTTTAGTAACCTTACTAATATTTGTTGTAATAGTAAAGGGTAATATATTAATTAATGGATAAAAATAATAGGATAAGGATAATCAAATGACTATGACACATATCATAATTTTATTTCATTAATAAATTTCATTCATACTAATCCATCATTTTTTATATTCCCATTTGTTTCCACATAGATTTTATTATAAAATTATATTTTATTTTGTGTAATGAAACTTTAAAACATCCACACACCTGTTTTTAATAAAAATAATACAATCATCCCAGAGTAAAATAAATGAAATGATATTTTATATGTATTAATTTGTAATCTAAGTTAATTATATTCATAATGGTAATTAATTATTAATTCTGTTCCATGAAATAATAGCCTTAAATTCTTTGAATGTACCGAAGTCGTAATTATTCAATTTGTGGAAGAATATAGTAAAAAATAATTAACATATTGAAATTAATATAATGTGAATGTATTAATGTGATAAAGTATTTATATATATTAATATGACATTATATATATGTACTGAATGTATCTTTTTTAATATTATTTTTTCATGCTTTTATTAACGTCATTATAAAGTATATTTGATAAGATGATGTTAATGTTATTTTATAACAAATACTACTTTATAAAATGATTTAAAATTTATAATAATAATATATTCTTCATATTTAGTGGTTTATAGTGGTCAAAATCAACCATATTATATTTGGGGGTCTTTTTTCACTTTAGAGTATAATTTTTTACCCTAACGGTGTAGAAAATAATAATATTAAAGTAATTCTCAAAAAAGTTAATAAAGGGTTAAATCAAAAAGAAATTTTTAATAATGTTATCAGAACATGTACAATTTTCTTTAATGATCTATTTATACTAATAATAATTTTATCTTAGAAGATTATCTATTTTGTGAAAATTTGAAATAAAAATTAATTAATATTAATTTAATATTTTTTTGATATTATAGGAGTTCATCTACCATCAATTGTAAAAGGGAACGACTCTTTTCTATTATTCACATCACCGTAAGCATGATAGATCATCCAAACCCTAACAATTTATATTCTCTTCTACCGTATAAAAATTTTATAGGATATTGAATTCCCGAAATACTATCCAAATATCATTTTATAGGAGATCTAATGGAGTCATTAAAAGAAGAGGCAATAACCTTAACCAATAGATTTCTTTTAAATTAGTCCTTTAACTGCTATAAATTTATTATAGTTTTTATAAAATAATATGGTAATTATTCTATTTATTAAATTTTTTTATTATTAATATGAAAATACAGTATTTGTTATCATTCAAAAAATTGAGAAGTGAAAGTGTTTCTTGTGTGTAAATAAGACTTACCGTCTCCATGTAGAGATACAATTCAATTTTTATTGTAATATTTTATAGATGGGTATTATGAGGGATTACAAAAATTCATATGATATTTCTTACAAATTTATATTTCATGATTTATAATATAATGTATACCCACTTACAATCCATGATATTGAGAAATTATAACATCACTTCTGCATTTGTGTGGAAAACCACCACCAGAAAGCACAGTTATTCATTTTTTATTTATATTAAATTTATCATAATTAGGATAATTTTATAAACATATATTATATTAATGATATATTTTTTATATTCCAATGGTTAATTAATATTGACCTTTATTTTTTTCAATCGTTTTAAAAGAGAAAGAAATGATTATTTATATGTATGAGCAACCATCTCTAAGTTTGGTGTAATTCATGAATCTATTCATATCTCTTATGGATTAAAATAAATATACTTATAGTGAATATATTTTAATTTTTTCAGTTATTATTTTAATAACTTTGCTCTTCATTACTCACTTAATCCCAATTTATTACATAAAATCTTCACTTGAAAAAACATACATGATTTAGAGGTCTATTGTCTTTAGGTCATGGTAACATTACATAACAAATTAGTACATAAACAACAAAACATATTTATTGAAAACTTCCATTACATGACCACTACATTCCCTTGTACATAGCATTTAATGGGATAACCTGAGGACATGAATAAGAATAGGGTGAACTATAAATCCCAGTAAGGGAATAAACATGGAATAACACGAGGAATACAATACACATTAGACCAGAGGCATATCAATGTTTAACAAGAGAAACAAGAACATAAAGTCATCATAAATCATGATAATCATAACATGGAAATGCGGCAACAACACTTAACATGGAATTAGCATGATCCATGGCTCATTGCACATGGAGCCTGACTAAACCCTCATTGCACATTAAGAACATGTAAAACCTCATTTAAATTTTAATAGAATCGGTTAACACCCTTTCCACATGACATATCATGATACTATACTTTACCCAATGCATTGTAGCTCTATCTGTACGCACCCTTCTTAAACATTTTATTTCATGCATAAGTGTGCCACATGGATCATATAACATGAAATCAATCAACATCATAAGTTATTCCACAATTATGTAATGTGCAATTAATACCTGAATGTACCATTCAATATGTATATGTTAATAAAAGTTAATATCATTTATAGGTACATGGGGTATGTTATTCACTACACAATGACCTTTTCTTGGAAAAACGCGGTGCAATTTCGGCAGCATAATGGCGTGACATAAAGAATCATAAAAATTGTTTATTATATAAGAAAAGAGTGCACCATCCTATTTACATGAAATATATAGTAAGGGTTCATATAGATACATGTGTCAAAAATCATAATGTAATTTAGATGCATAATACAAAAGAATTACTTGGATGTAAAAGAGGAGAGAGAAATCCCTCTCAGAATTTCGACATTATAACTAGTGTACATGGCACTAATTAATGAGATTTAAATGATTCCCCCATCATCCAAACATAAATACTGAAATATGGGTGAGGCTAAAAATCATACCCTAACATTTTTAATTGAAAAAAGGGAATAACAACATAAAGAGAATTGGACAAAAATGATGAAGGAAGAAATCCCTAACTTGGATGAGTGATCCCAACAGATTGGGAGAATCTTAAGAGAGTCTTATTGAGAGCATGTGGAACCATGTTAGGAATCTAGTTATAGGAGAGAAAGGGTTGGTCGAACTCTAAAGGGTTTTAGATAAGAGGATGTGGGAGCTTGGGTGTGTTTATATAGTAAACGAGAGGGAATTCAATATTATTTAGGATCGGGAAACCTCACATTAAACTAATCAAAACCACAATCCAAACCATGGTTTTTCCAATGATTTTATCCAAAGGGGAGTGTAATCAATATTTTATATGTCCAATGGCATAACTTCTTAAAATAATAGGGTTTCTTATGTGGAGGAGAGTCACACTCTCAAGGAAAAAAATTAAAAAAAATGTTTTATAAGTCTTAGAAGGTACCCTAATGCTTTGTAAAAAAAATAAAAAAAACACAAAATCCCATTATTTTAATTGTAAAGAATATTTTGGCATAACATAATGTATATATTATTTTTTAAAATTGCTATTGGTTTGTTATGATGTAATAAAACTCATTATATTGTTCAACGGTATATAATTTTAACCAAAAAATCGATTTTCTTAGAAAATAATGAAAAATTAACTTTAGGATAATTTTTACATCCTGATTCAAATAAATATATTAATTTTATCTAAATAATTTTCAAAATATATGATTTTTTTCTTTTAAAATATAAACTGACAATTACTGAAAATTCATGGGTTTTGACCAAAAATGTTTTCAAACCTTATTAAAAATTACAATATCATTATTAAAATTATATGATCATTTATCATTAATAAGAATTAATTTAATAATAATATTATTATAATATATTATATAATTTTAAAATAAATTAATTCATCGAAATAGATTTTTTAGTTGAATATTATCTAAAAATACTATTTGTGATATTAAAACTATTTACAATGTAACAATAACAAAATGAATGGACATTTTTTATAAAAAAAATAATGTACATAGTCATAGTGCTAGGGTATAGTTATATAACCCCTTATAAAACACATATAAGATAAAAGGGTATGGTGTGCGATGGTGACAGACACTTGGGGTGGCTCGGATAACATCGCTCAGGTGGTAATCTCTATTAACATCCACAACACCTGTAGTCGGTTCCGCTCAAGGTTAAATTATTCAAGTTCACCATGAGCTAGTTCAAGAGAGAAACCCAAACAAACCAACTCCTTTATGAGCACTAAAAAATGGGCTTTGTATGGGGAAAGTCTACTAGATGAGGCCATCATATCCCTTGTCTTAGTAAATTGGATTTGTTAGAGCCTATATTTAAACTAATTATGTGATCACTGTTCAATGGAAATATTAGCAACGATCAAAATTCATAATGGTATTTTAAAATCCTGAAATTTAAAACCAATGAAGTTCACATTATATATAACCATAATAATACATTTAATTTCACTAAGTTGAATTTCCAATAATGAATGTTTGGGTCATTACAATATTCCCCCTTAATATATTTCACACTCAAAATTTCTGATTCCAACACTAAAATAGATACGGGTAACTATTATTTATTATTTCCTCTGATTCCAATGTTGCATCTTCAAAATTTTGGTTTTTCCACAACACCTTGACAAGAGGAATTGTCTTATATAAATATAACTTTTTCACTATGGTCTATGATCTTCACTATTTTTCTCCTCATAAGAATGATCATCCTTGAGTTGTACTGTCTCTCAAAAGAGTATGTGTGAATGGTCTGCTATGTACTTTCTTATGAGGGATACATGAATGTAATCAGGTACTTTGGCCATAGTAGGTGGATGTTCTAGTCTATATTCCACAACCACAGCATGATCAATAATCTCGAAGGGGCCGATGTACAGAGGACTTAAATTCCATTTCTTTCCAAACCTCATGACCATCTTCCATGGAGATATGCATAGAAATACAATTTCTCCAAGTTTAAACTCAATGTCTCTTCGACGGTTATCTGCATAACTCATTTTTCTACTCTGGGATACCTTGATATGCTGCTTAATGGTTTTCATCTTCTTCTCCATTTTTCAACCATTTATGGTTCTAGCAGTGTACGTTCACTAACTTCATCCCAACATACTGGTGTTCTAAAACTCTTCCAAAACAAGGATTCATATGGTTCCATTAAGATGCTCGAGTGTAAAATGTTATTGTATGAGATTTCAACCAACGTAAGATATTGCCCCACCCACTTTTAAAGTCCATAGAATCTGATAATAACATATCCTCTGGTGTCTAAATAGTTCACTTAGATTGGAAATTACTTTGATGATGATTGGTCGTACTGATGTTCAATTCAGTATCCAGATCATTTTGAATACTCTTCCAAATCATAGATGTGAATCTTCGATTCTGATCGAATACAATAGACAGTGGTACTCCATGTACCCTTACCACTTCACTAATGTATATCAATTCCTGTTGATCTAATGATATATCCTCTCTAATTGCAATGAATTGTGTTGACTTTGAATGACGATCCACAAAAACCTATATTTCATTATTGCATTAATATATCTTCGGATTCCCGATGACAAATTATTTGGTGATGTTATCCCATTTCCATGATGGTATGGTTAATGGTTGCATCATCCACTTAGACTTATGTCTCTAAGCCTTCACTTACTGACACATCAGGAACAATGATGTAAATTCAGTGATCTCGTTATTCATATTATCCCACCAATAATGGTCTTAGAGATCACAACATATCTTTTAGATTCCAGGGTGAATAGAGAAATTTGAACTACGCGCATCATACAAATGTTCCTTCTTCAGCTCTGGACGTGATGGAACACATAGTCCTTTCCCAAATCTCATAGTTCCAACTTCATTAACATTGAACTCCGAGGGTTTCACTTTTCTGATAGCATCCACTCTCTTCTAAATTCCCACATCATCGTTTATAGAATCATTTATCCATTCCAAAAGTGATGGTTGAGAAATCATTTCTGAAAGGATTAATTACGTTCACTTCTTTATGATTCCCATGTACATATTACTCTAATATAAGAAGATTATATCAATTTAAATTTAAATCAATGATAGAATGACTAGTTCTTTTCTTCTTTGAGAAGCCGCCTCCAACTTCTCATTCCTAGGGTGGTAATGGATTGAGCTGTCATATTATTTGATCAGCTATAACCATTGTTGTTGGCTCATGTTCAACTCTTTCTATGTGAATATATACTTGAGGCTTTGTGGTACATATACATATCACACCTCTCACCAAAGAGATAATCCCACCAAAATTTTAATTAAATTATCACCACAACCTACTCCAAATCATGTTTTGGATAATTCTGCTCATGAAATTAAATTTCCATGAAGCATAGCCAATGAATTTTTCATTTTTTATCAACACACAACCCATGACCTTATTGGAGGCCTCACTAATTACCATAAATGTTCTCCAATTGTGGGTAATGTGTGCAAGGGTGTAGTGATAAGCCTTCTTTTTTAACTCTTTGAAGCTTTCTTCGCATTTATCACTCTGAGAAACCTTAAATCCCTTTTAGTTTATCTTGGTATGAGGGTTCTACAATCATGAAAAATTTCACAAAATTGCCGATAATATCCTGCTAACCCCAAGAAGATATGAATATCTGTTACTGATGTTGGCCTCAGCCCTCCTTCAATTGCACATGTTTTGGAGGGATCCAAATATATCTCATTACTGGTGATCATATGGCCTATGAATGAGACATTATTCAACCAAAACTCACAATTTCTGTACTTTTCAGGGATCTTCTTATTCTAAAAGGTATCTAGTACAGTTATTTGATACTTCTCATGATCCTATTTTATTTTGGAGTATATCATAATATCATCTATAATGTATACCACACTTTTGTCTAGGTAATCCTTAAATACACTATTCATCAAGTCCATGAAGAGTTATGAAGCATTCATGAGTCAAAAAATGCATTACTATGAATCCATCGTGATCGTATCTTGTCCGAAAAGAATACTTGGGGTTATATTCCGTCATCACCCATACTTGATAATATCCCGACCACAAATCCTCCTTGGCGAAGTATTGTGCTCCATACTTCTGATCGAACAAGACATCGAATCAAGTGAGAGGATACTTGTTCTTTTTCTTGATTTTGTTAAGTTCATGATAATCAATGTAAAGGCTCATTGACCCATCCTTATTCTTTATGAAGAGGACTATTTCTCCCCATAGTGAAGCACTAGGGTGTATAAACCCATTATAAAGATTCTCTTGTAGTTGATTCTTCAGCTCGTCAAGATCCACAACAACCATTCTATATAGAGTCTAGATATTGGAAATCCCCCAGTTATAAGGTCAATTGATAATTGAACTTCTCTTCTAAGAGGAAGACCTGACAATTCCTCGGGAAACACTTCAACGAATTCCCACACAAAAGAAATGTCTTAAAGGATGATTTCATCCTTAGAAATAATCATCTGATCTAGATATGCATGCTCATAGGGCAGTAATATCCATTCTTGAGATGATGGAGAAAAATAAGATTCATCTTCCTCCTTTCACTTGTTTGAAATCGGGGGTCGAATCCCAACAAGGAGAGTGATTTACCTCTCACGTTAATTTTTGTTGGGTGTATATATGGAAAGCCAATCCATTCCCTGAATTTCATCAAATTCCACCACATGGAGTATGATGAGGTTCTTCCAGAAATTCAATCCACAGATTATGACAGGGGAGGAGTTATTTTCATGGTATGCAGTGATTTCTCAATTTTTTGTACTAACAGACATCATTACTTCCATGATTTGTGGTGGTGCTGGGATTGTTCTACTAAACTTTTGGGATATAAAATAATGCATAGAACATGAATAAAAAGAGTGTGTTCCCTATTCATGAATGAATATCTAGTGTACCTATCACCACTTCATTTTCGGGGTTCACTTCGGCAGTAGTGATGGAAATATATCACCTTCACCACCTTGGTGGTTTTTGGTTGCCTCTGAAAACACTCGGCATAGGGCACTTATTTTCAAGATGCCCTGGTTCTTTGTAGTTGTAGCAATGAACAACACATTGAGGATTGAATGGATAATTCCTATCCTATGTTGCAGCCACTGGTTTTTCTTACTGGTAGATAACATCTAGGTGCCCTTCTATTTTACATCTAATGCATTTCATCGTCCCCTTCAGGTAATTTCTGGGGTGCTTATTTTTGCACAGTTGGCAAGTGGAGTTATGAATCTTCTTAGAAAAAATGTATTTATTCATTGGACCAACACTACTAAAGTCCACATTATGATTCATATCCCCATGATACCCTTGAGATTCTTTGATTTCCATTTCGACCTTGAGGGCACATTAGACAATTTATTCATAGCTGTCGAAGTCACTGATCACTAGTGCCGTCCGTAGGATAGGTATCATCCCACCATAAAAGTTGTCAACCTTGCATTCATGGGTACGTACAAAGCCACTGTTTTATCATTCAAGTCATGTGATGTTTGCCTCATATGATCCAACAGATTCTTTATCTTTTTTCTGGAGGGAAAGGTAGACCCTTTCTATCTTAAGCCAGAGGGTGCGTGGAAAATATTAATCAGAAAAAATCTTCTGGAAATCTTTCCATTCCAATGCATTGATTTCCTCCTCAGGATTCGTATTTTTGATCAACTTCCACCATTGATCAAGTTCACCATCTATAGGATAAGAAGCCAGGAGAACCATCAATTGTTCATAACATTGACAGATTGAGATATCTTTTCAATGGAGTTGATCCATTGTTCGGCTATTGGGGGATCAAATGATCCATTAAAAGTAGGAGGCACTTGTCTCATGAAGAACATGATATCAACTTGATCATTCCTAAGGGGGACTGAATGTTCATCTTGACCCATGTTTCTATTCAAATAATGAGTTAACTAAGAGAAACGCATGTCAAAGTTAATGATTCATACTCCCATTAGATTGGGTATCTTATTTGAAAAGACATCACATTGATCTTCACATCGTTTGTTTGCCCGATGAATCCTATTATTGGACATTGGCCATAATAAAAAAGGAAATTTAGGGGACACACATAAAGGGTAATTCAAGGACAAAACTGATGACTTATAGATAACTTTTATTTCCATAACATAGGTATCCAAATGATTAAACCTATGATATTCATTATTTAATTTCTAACAGATATTCTTAGGGGAATTTTTTAATTCCCATTATAAGGGTTGATACTATACTTGTGAATTTACCAAATAATATCTCATAGGAGTGTCATAACAAAGAGTGTATCAAGGCCCGTTTTCGTGCACCATTTCTCGTTCAAGTCTTTCATAAAGTGGTGTTTTTGGGTTTTACCCCTAGGATACATCTTTTCCAGAGCCGCCTCTTCCTGCACATATCCAGACTGGGATGTATTAGCTTGATAAACCACCTAATCAATACTCACCAATAATTAGTGATGTTTTTATTAAACTTATTCATGTCTCTATGTCTTCTCTTGGTTTTACTAATCATAATCCCAAAAATAACTAAACCTATCCTCTAATACCAACTATAATAACCCGTATTTTTATTACACACATATACCTGACTTATTACATAAAATCGTCACCTAATTCAACATAGAATATCGAGAGGTATAGTGTCATTGAGGATTAGGAACATTATATAACAGCTTAGATCAAAAAACACAAAACAACTTTATTGAAAACATCCTTTACAGGACCACTACATTCCCTCGTACTTAATTTTACATGGGATAACCTAAGAAAATGCCAAAGAAAAAGATGATATATAAATCATAGTAAGGGAATAAACATGGATAAACATGAGGAATACATTACATGTTATACAATAGGCATATCAATGGAGAACAACCGAATCATGAACATAATTTCACGATAAATAAAGATAATCATACCATGGAAATGTGGCAACAACACTTAACAAAAAATTAGCATGAGCTAGGGCTTATTCCACAGGAAGCATGAGTAATCACTCATTACACATTAATGCATGAGTAAAAACTCATTACAATTGAATTAGAACCAGTAAACACCCATTTCACATGACTTATCATGATATTATACTTTACCCAATGCATTGGAGCTCTATCAGTGCTCACCCTTGTTAAACATTTTATTTGATGAATAAGTGTGCCACATGGGTCATATAACATGGAATCAATCAACATCATATGTTATTCCATGAATAATTATTTTGGAATAAATACATGAAAGTACCATTCAATATGTATATGTGCATAAAGAGGAATACCTTAGATAGATACATGGGTATGGTATCCACTACACAATGACATTGGCATGGAAAAACGCGGTGCAATTTCAGCTGCATAATGGTGTCACATAATGATTTATAAATATTGATTATGAGTTAGAAAAGTCTGTATAAACATATTTACATGAAATAGAAAGTAAGGGTGTCATATAATTAAATTTCCCAACATACTTAATGGAATTCAGATGCCTAATACAAAATAATTACTTGTATGTAAAAGAGGAGAGAGAAATCCCTCTCGGAATTTCGGCATTGTAATGGGGGTACATGAAATTTATTAATGATAAATAAAGGGGTATCCCATCATCCAATCATAATTTTAAATGTATGTGGTAGGAGATAAATCATACCCCACCATTTTTAATTGAAAACAAAATTTCCTAACAAATTAAACAAAATAGGACAAAAATGTGAAATGAAGAAATCCCTTACTTGGTTGTGTGATCCAAAAGGCTTGGGAGAGACTTGAGAGAGGCTTCTTGGGAGCATGGGGAACCTTGGGAGGATTATAGAGAGAGGATTGAAGGGGTTTTTAAAACTCCAAAGGCATTAAGTGAAGAAGAAGTGGGAGACTGGGTGGGTTTATATAGGAAGGTATTTGGAATTCTTTATTATTTATTTTTCGGACACCTCATATTAAACTAATTAAATCCTCAAACACTCCCATGGTTTTTGCACATGATTTTTGAAAAAGGGGAGTGGAAAAATATTTTATAATGCCAATGGATGAAATTATTATATTAATAGGTTTTCTTATTTGTAGGTGATTCACACTCTCAAGGAAAACAATTTAAAAAGGAAAATGTTTTATAAGTCCTGGAGGGTCCATTATTGATTTGTAAGATAAATAAAAAAAACAAAAAATCCAATTATTATAGTGGTAAAACATTTATTGGCCAAAAATAATGTTCATATTAATTTATTATATAACAAATGGGTCATTATGATGACATAAAATGCATTATATATTTAAACGGTATTTAATTTTTACCCAAAAATTTGATTGTCCTAGAAAATTATGAAAAATTCACTGTTGGATACATTTGAAGACTTGATACCAAAAATAAAATTCATTTTATCTAATTTTTTTCTAAATATTTTAGTTTTTTCTTTTATATTAGAAACCTATATTTGCCGAAAAATCATATGTTTTGACCAAAATAGTTTTCAAAAATTAATAAAGATTACAACTGCATTCATAAATTTATATGACCATTTAACATTAAAAACAGTTAATTTAATAATAATATTTAATTAAAATATTATTTAATTCAAAAATCTATTAATTAATCAAAATATATTTTCTAGTTGAATATTAACTAAAAATACTTATTTTGCATCAAAAACTATTTACAGTGTAATAATAATAAAATGAACTCACATTCTTTATTCAAAAATAATTTACATAGTCATAGTTCTTGGGTATTGTTTTATAACCCCTTATAACACCCGCATAAGATTTAAGGGTAATGTGTGTGATGGTTAAAGACTCTTGGGGTGGCTTAGATAATATCGCTCAGGTTGTAATCTCTATTATCTTCCACTTCTCCCGTAGTCGGTTCCGCTCAACATTAGCGTGTTCATGCTCGACTTGGGATTGGTCATGAGAAAAGCCCAATGATGCCACCTACTTTTTTAGCTCCCAAAATTTGTATTCGTATGAGGAAAATCAACTAGATGGGGTCATCACTTCCATTGTCTTATTAAATTTGATTTGTTAGACCCCTATATTTATACTAATCATGTGATCACTATTCAATGTCTATAATAGCAAAGGACACAATTCAAATCATTATTTTAAAAACAAGAAATGTAATACCAATAAAGCTCACATTTAATATAACCATAATATGGAATTTAATTAGATCAAGATGAATTTCAATTAATGAAGGTTTGGGTCATTAAAATTATCATTATTTTGGTTAAACTACTGTAATGAAATTACAAGGGATGACACGATCAAACTAGAACATAAATGAAAAATAAAGTAATGAACACCGAAAATAGTAAATTAAATTTACAAATATTATTAAAATAGTGATAAAAAGGATTAAATAAATCATATATTTAATGATATATGTTATAATAATTTAGTAATATATTTATAATTAACCAATATTTATTATAATTGATGTTCAATGGTGTGCAAGGAAGTCGTGCCTACGTTATGTAATTTTCAAGTAACTATTATATTAGTGGAACACATGCTATATATACAAATAATCTATTAAGGGAGGTGTATATAATGACCATGAATATATTTTATTAATACTATAATGGAAATAAGGGGATATAAATTTCAATCTATTGTTCTTTTATAATGGGGGTTTTAATTTTAAAATTCACATATATATTATGTAGTTTTATGTTAAAATCTCATTGTTTATCATGATTTTTTATTAATATGATCAGATGATGAAATTCTAATATATTAATATCATAAAAATTAGGTTATTTCTTATATATTGGTTATTTTATGAAAAAATGACACCCTCTAATTTTTCTCACCTCAAGTATCAAGAGACAAAAAAATAATTTTAAGGAAAACTAAATTCATTTTCTTTTATGGTCGAAAAACTATTTTCATCAATATCCATTTTTTCTAAAAAAAGTTCAAAAAACGTTTTCTACTCTTGTGAAGTGAATATTTAAATTCCTTTTTAGAGATATAAGAATTTATTAATTTATTAGTGTAATATCTCTGTATTTTTTTGAAACGAGGTTCTTTTTAACCTATAACAACAATGAGAAAATTATATTTTTCATTAAACTATACATCTTGAATAGAATTTACTACGGTTATGACCATTAAATTCATTAAATGTTTAGCTATATATATACAAGGTTCATTTATAAAAAAATGTTTTGTTTTATATGTGTATTGATTTTATATTTTCATCGTTGAAAAGATATTTTACTAAAGAAATTTTCAATGTGATCTCCCAAAATCATTTTCCATATATGTTGAAACCATTTATAGTACTTATTGACTACTATGGATATTATCCTAGGATACGATTTTCATTATTTATTTGAACGATCAATTTTTTGGTTAAAATATTAATATGAAAACGGTTCCTTTTCATTTGGATATGCTATAAAGTAATTATCAAATGATTCAGAAATATATTTTTTCCTAAAATTTATGATATCATGTCATTTTTATGTAACCAACTTCTGTTCCTAGATTTCAATGTAGTTAACCTTTAATGATATAGTGTCACACATATGAATGATTTTAATTAAGTCATTGGGGGGAGAAATATCTCCTTGTTATGCATTGGGTAATGATTGATATCCTAATAGACAAACAAAAATAGAATGGGGAGTTAACCCGGTTCTTTAGGGGACTATTTCCACTATTAAAGTCTGGGGAGTGAACCATTACTATAATATGGGTCTGGCCAATGAACTCATTTAACTTTTATACTCTTGATTGATATCCTTGACTTCTACGTAAATGAATTTTCACTCTATTTATATTTGTATAACACATGAATTATGTTTATTTTATACTCTCGAGGGTCTGGTTCTTTGATTAAATTATTATTAATGACTCATTAGATACCAAAAATTTATTCCATGACTCAATATTTATGATCTGTGACATGAATGGTAGGATTTTAAAATTTTATATTCCTATTCTTATACCCTTCTTCTGAATTTTTCTTGTATGATAACATATATCACCATTATTTACCATTACTATTAATTAGTTCTCACCCTTTCTAATGATTTCATTCCACATGTTATGAGTAGTTGTTTTATCTATGATATTACTAAGAAGGGTGATAGTTACAAGGACCTTTTTGGGAGAGGATTCAAGATAATTATGCACCAATGGACTATATTTCCATGTTTATGAAGATACTAGACCTATATAATTATTTTGTGGATCATTATGTTATGTAAATATTATTAATCTATTTAAGACTAATATATATGTATAGAAGGTTAGTGACAAAAAAGTTTGAATCAAAAATATTTTTGGGTATCCATTAGAACTAGGATGAAAAACTATTAGTGTAAACCTGGTGGATAAGTGTAATTTTATAATATAATAATAATCTTTTAATAATCATCATGAATGACCTGTGGGTAATCCTATTGAATCTTAGAAGATGGTTTTACTATTTTGACATCCAATAAATTATTTTTCATGATTATTTTATTTTTTAGAATGATTATGATTTCTAAAAATATGATTTTTGTTATAGTCAATAGCATTATCCTAAAAGAATTTTGTTAATACATAATGTGATTGAGAATAAAATTATTTTCCTCATGGGTAACCAAATTTTATGGGATTTGGAATGGAAAATATCATTTCTATTCTCATAAAAATATAATATATATGAATAATTATGAGATTAAAATTGAAAAAAGGTGGTGAAAAAGGATATGTTGAGTCATTTATGAGAAAAAAACTAACATCATTTATTGGTTTTTAAAATCCATTATTCACAATGAAATATATCTATGCACCTAAAATATATATTTTATGTTCGCTATTGTTGTAAATATTACAATTTAATTTGTATTTTTTATCATTTGGAAGGTGAATCAGATCAATGGGGGAATCTTATAAATAATAAAAATCATCATTGTTAAATTTAGTCTATAGAGTGTGATGATATTATGATATTATTTATCAATATGTTCTTTTATAAAATTCATTGAAAAATAAGGGGTAGGTATTAAATTAGTTGAAATATAAGGATGATGAATCCATTTGTACCTATTATAAAAATGTTACAATATATATGATGTATTATTATGAAATAATCATACAAAATTAATTTATGGTTTATCAATTCATAATATTAATAAAAAAACATCACCATAGAAAATTATACATAGTGGACTATGGTTTTTTTTTCATAAATAATTTTAGGTGCTATCAAGGTGGAAATAAAGATTGGAGTTACCCATAAATCACATAGTTTTGATAATAAATTATAAATATAATTAAATTGAAAAAATAAATACCATATATAGGGGAAGATTAGATTTTCCTTATTCTCAAAATATACATTAAAAAAGATTAAATTTTTTATGTTTCATCTAATAGAATATTCATGATTGGAAGTGTATTAACTTAGGAAATTAAATTCTAATGTGATGGGAGGAAGATAGATAATGTTTAAGAAAAACAGAAAGAACTACATAATGAACCACAAAGGCATATTTTTTAAGAAAAATGAAAACAAGAATTATGATTATTATTTAAATAATATAAATGTTAATTATGATGATTGACATCATGATCCCATTCAGACAAGAGACAATGGTACATATAATGAGATTAATATTTCTAATGAGGTGTTTGATAATGTCATGGATAAAAGTACACATACACCATTATAGAACTATTAATTTATTATTTTCTTCTGTATATACCCACTCTATTATATCTAAATAGTTTTATAAGAGTATATCAGTACCTCCTCAGTTTTTTTATATATATAAGTAATATTAAAAAATGGTATGATAGTCACATATTAAGACTATGATTCTTCATTGGTTGAAATTTGAAGGAATTTATTTCTTTTATATCATTTAGTTATTCAAATTGATTAATTTAATGTTATTCATGGAATTTAATTTTCTTGTTTAAATCATTCACACATCAATACCTGATGAAGGTAAGTTACATTTTATATTTTAAAAAATCATATGATCATATGTTAGTGTGATGTCAAAAATGACCTTTCGATGGAAATGATGTTCAAATTGTGGGTCATGATTCCTATTAAAAATGGTTTGTTATCTAATATGGTTGGGGATAAATGAAATATTTTAAAATTACAATTTTGTGGAAGATTTTTGATGTGTTTATGCATGAATGTCGTTGTCTTCCTCAGATTCATGAATATGGGTTCTCAATAAAACTAATACATTGTTTAATATTGATTTAAAATATTAAATATATAATGGAACTAATTGAGTTACAAAAATTGAATAATTAACACATGGATATAATTGAAAATTAAATCATTCATCAATGTGCATCACTAATGGGTGGACCCATACTATTTTTTTAGAAGAATGACAGATCAATGTGACTGTTTATTTATTAATATGAACATAATAAGATCACTATCAGGAACATGTATCGAATACCCTATATCAATGTCTTGAGTGATCAACTGAATGAATGCAAATGATTTTCAATGATTGATCTACATTACAGATATCATTAATTTGGGGTCAACAAGCAGCATATAACCTGATAAACAATCCATAAATTGTGCGGATATTTTGAATTTTGTGTGATTCTATTTGGTCTTACTAACTCCACAAATATCATTAGGGATTTAATGATAATCTTACAGAGAGATTACATTGATCTCTTTGTGGTATAATTTATAGATTATATTGTTATATATTTTTAGATTTAGTAAGAAAATTAATATCAGTTGATAATTATATTAAATACACTGATGATCGAAAGTTTATATGAAAAATTTAAAAACTGTAAATTTTATATTTGAATAGTTTCATTCCTTTGACAGATATATTCAAGTGAGGGTATATAAGTAAATCCATCAATGTTTGAAGTCATTTAATATTGGATGAGACTGACCCTTGTGACTTTGAACTATTGTTTTCATTATTTCTGTTGATTGTATTGGTAGATTGTGGATAATTTCTCGATATTTTTAAATCCAATATCCATGATTACATAGAAATGATATATATTTTGTTTTATAGATTAAGGATATGAAAATTTCATGTAATTAAAAAGATAGTTGTCTAGTGAACATATAATTAAATTTCACTATATAAGAAAAGGTTTTGTAGTCTATAATGATTTATTAATGATGGGATTAGGTTACAATCATTGGTAGAGAAGCATGGTGATATCATATCCCTCTTTCCAATTGATGGTTCATGATAAATATTTCCGAACTCATGTTTTGGAATTATCAATAGTAATTTTTTCATTAATGACAAGGAGAAATTTAATTCCTCATAAATGGTTTATTTATATAATTATCATAATTTTTTATTTTATATTTTCACAAAAATAGTGTTGTTATAAACCCATGATTATGATTAAATATAAATTAATATTATGACTTCTCAATACATTACCATACTATAAAATTAAACATGGTGGAATATGATCTGAGTTCAATGGATAATCCTAGCTTAACAATGACAAGTGTTACAAAATATTTGATATTTGTGGACAAGAAATGGATGGATCTTGAATTATTTGTATAAGGGGGTAATTATTATCTACAACAAATGAGTTTTAATAATTATATATAGCAGAAGATTAAAGAGGCATAGAACAAAAATAAAGAGCTATAAAAGAGAGATAAATGTTCCCGAGACTAAAGATTATTGTGATGGAATAATATGGTTAAAGAATCATATATGTTTTCCATTTGATGCAGAATTGATGAAGTAATTATTGGGTGATGATCAAATTTCTTAATTGACTATTCTTCAAAGAAATATGAATATGTATAAATATTTGAATGACTATTTTTTTTGGGATGACCTTAAGAGAGATTCTAGCATGTTTGGTTTTGTGTTCTTCATATGTACATAAGTAAATTATGAGATATAGATTACTAAGGGGGTGTTATTACCAATACCACTTAAATTGGAAATGGAAAAACATTATCATGGATTTTCTCATCAATATCCACAAGACATCAGAAGGGAATAATTCAATACGTGCTGTAGTTGATCACCTTCAAAATTCATCACAATTAATTTTCTACTAGATATGGATTATATCTAGATAATTATACCATAATATATCTTAAGGAATTTTTATTGTTAATTGGAGAACCATATTCTATTATATCTGATTAAGGTTTGAAGTTTATCTTGATGTTCTGTTTATGTCTTCAACAATCAATGGATAAAAACTTATGTTTCGACAATTTTTATCATCCTCAAATAGGAGGTAAGAGTGATATAACAATTCAAACTCTGTAGTTTATGTTGATATCTTTTAATATAGATTTCAAATGTGTTTGAGATCAACACATTCCATTGTTCATTTTTTCTAATAACTATATATTTTACATGTGTATTCATATGGCTCCTAATGAATCCTTCAATAGAATAATGTGTTGGAAACCAATTTTATGGGATGAAGTGATAGAATGAAATATATTAGTTGCAATTATATATATGTAAATGGATGATAGATTTATAGTCATTCAAAATAACTATAACGCATCTTTGCATTGACAAAAAAATATACTGATAATCATCTATGAGATCTGGGTTAAGATGTTGGGGAAAACCATTTCTATTAATTTTTCATGTGAAAAAGATTATGATATTCGATAATAAGTGATATCCGATCCAATGTAAAATTTTACATTTTGAATTTCCTGATCAAGTAGGGATACTAATGTTTTGTATTGTGGTTCCAATGAGTCTCACTCAAGTTCACAATGTGTTCCATGCATCCCATATAGAAAAATACATATCAGATCGATCAATTTTACTAAACACTGATGCCATACCATTACAACATGTTCTTTCTTGTTAATAAAACTAGTATAAATATTGTATCATAGAGAAAAAGATATACGGAATATGAAAACTCAATTGGTGAGAGTTACCTCTAGAAAAAAAAATTCAAAGAAGCAACATGTGATCTTGATGATGTAATTAAACATATATATACTCAATGGATTTTATCTCTATGGATAACATTGGGGATGAAATTCAGATTATGTGTTTTATAATGTAATAACATTAGATTTTGTGAAATATTTTTATGATATAAATTATATTTCATTAATACATTTAGGTGCACAAAATACCAAATTTAAATGAATAGGGAGATTATATTAAAATATTATTATGTGATATTTTTTCTCCGAGCCATTGGTTATAAATTCTTTATAAAAATAATACAAATATATTTGAATTTAAAAGACACGTTTTCCTTAAAAAAATTTCATCCGCACAATCATGTTTTATATAAATCAATTAAATAATTAAATTTCACTGAATTTTATTAATGAAATTTATATATCATATATATAATACATTACCATTACCTGAAAATTTTTCAATTCATGGGATAATAATAAACTAAGTGTTAATCTTTAAAAAGTATTTTTTTCTAAAAAGCTATTTTTATAGAACATTATGCACATATTTTTTGATGTATTTTCAAAAACATTTTATATTTAAATTTTAAAAAATGGATTCCATATATGGAATCAAGAGGATAAAAATTTCAAAAAGGTCCCAATGATTTGTTCAACGTTAATAAGAAAATTACTGGTTTTTTACTACCATGGTAAAAGGGAAATTATGAAATTAATTGTTAAAAAATATGATAATGAATATAAAATAACCAAAAAAATACCTTAATATAATTTTATAATTAATTTGCATCCATACTTATTCTAATTTGGTTATATGACCTTTTCCCCATCATGAGGTGTTTAATACATTTAAAATATTTTTGGTAATAAAGTCAAATATTTCGCACTCTAGTTTTTTAAAAAATTAATTTTTCAAACATGGGTAAAAAGGATATATTCCATTATAATATTTAATTCAAATAATTTATTTCACATCTTAAACATTGAAATTTAATTTTTATTTTTCTTGATGAAAAATATGACATAAATTCTTACACAACAAGGGCATTTTAATTTTTTAATTAATGGAATATTTAAATAAACAATATTAAATATATCTATATTATGATAATATGATATGATTAGTTTTATCAAAGTATTATATAGATTAATATAAAATGTTTGGGATTTAATATAATATTTAAGTCAACATTTATTTATTTTCTTCATGTTATTAACGTCAATTTATTGATTTTTTCAATAAATGACATTAATGCTATTTAATAATTATAATAAATTAATAAATGATATAGAATGTTTAAAGATAATAGATTCATCCAAATGAAAGAAAAATGGTTTTAAAAATAATCCATAAGCCATTTACGTGGTGATTGACATTTTATAATAATATTGTTAATCCATAAAGGGTATAATAATAAAATATTATTATAAGGGTCAAAAGAGTTGATGAAGGGTTACAAATATAATTGTTTAAATGTGATATAAACATGACCAAATTTTATTCGATGAATGTTTTTTGACTCATACTCATCATCGCTTCGAATATTATCAATAAAGAGAAATTTGGGTCTAAGGACCCAACATAAAACAATACATAATATTATTATTTTAATACTAGAAATGAAACTATTCTACCAAATTTATATTCAATTTATAGATTTAGACAATTATAAAGAACTATTATATATTAAACTGACATGTTACATCTTCACACTTATACTAAGTATCCATTTTTTTCCTGTAATAGAATCATTTTTAAAATAAAACATGTTTTATTTAAATGAAATTTCTTCACAAATTTAATATTGAATACATTCTTATGCCTAATATTCCTCAAAATTGGGTAAAAAAATTAACATTTTTTATCATAAAAAACATAGTAATGAAAATAAAAGGAATGAATGAAACCATTAGTCCATAAATGATTAATTTTTACACTTTTTAAAAATAAATATTGGGCTCAATATAACATTTTCATTACATAAAAAATCACATGTTCTCCCTAATGATATCCATAAAACATTTCATGAAAAAATATTGTCAAAATAAATTTCGTAATGGTTTCTTTTTAAAGTCGATAAAATCATCAAAACATTTTCAGAAAGAGAGGTAACATTTGCTTGAATTTTAACATTATATTAATACCTTACCTTGTGAAAACCTAATATTTCTATAAAAACATAAAACTAATAATTAATATATATATATATATATATCTGTGTGTATCTTTTGGGAATAATTTTACCATCACAAAAACTAATTATGTAATAGTCACAATTACTATACGGTGTAACCCTCAGAGCTACCATGAAATAACCCTCAGGGTTACACTTGGATGTAACCACCACACTTACACTTGGAATAACCATCATGGTCAACATCATATATAAAAATCCCAAATGAATTAGTTGGATATCATGGAACCACGTATCTATGTCTTATAAAGGAAAAACCTTTCATCATAAATATTATGCAATATCCACAACATAATAAAAAAAACATGAAATCATTCATCATAAAAACAATTATTAAGGAAAGTATCTCATTGAAAAGAATATTGCACACATATAAATGAAAATATTTCTATAAAAAATGAAATATTATAAATAATTCATTAAAACATTAAGGCATCATGAATATGGGAAAATTAGCTCATTCCATATAAAAAAAAATTCCTTTTTTAATTTTGTAAAATGATGCATTAAAATTAGAATCATCTGGAAAGAAAATTCCCTAACATAAAACTATAAAAAGAGTCAGTTTTTTACAAATTTTTTTAGATATTAGACAATTCCCTATTAAAAACATTTTTAACCCTATAAATAAATTTATAAAAAACATTATAACAAAACATTGAAACAAAATATAATTGTTTAGAAACTAAATGTTGAAAGCATATAATACATGTTTTTTGTTAAAGAGTCGCATTCCTTGAGTTTTACTCACTATATATGTTATTTAACATCATTTATATTAAATCATGGTTAATTTATAGACCCATGAAAACATTTTAAATTCTTATTTTTCCTTTTATGTCACCAATTTCAATTTTATATACAATTACTAAATAATTTAAATTCATATTGGAAGTTTTGATAATATTCATGAACTATGTTCAAAATGGATTTAGTACATTGAATACAGTCAAAGAGGTCATCATTACATCATATCCAAAATATAATCATGAAAATATTTTAATGTTTAACATAAATTATAATTTTAAATCTATATATGACATAAGGTTTTGAAAAATCAACTATGCTAGAATCATAGAGATTTTATGTCATACGTACGAATTAGTAACATTTCTAGAATTAAATGATCTTTATAGAGAGAATATAATTATTTTATAAGCATTATATGTTGATGATAATATCTAAAAAGTTATATTACATATTTAATTGTACTTATATATATCATTCATGTGAGGTGGTGATGGAAATGAGTTGCATAACTTAATGGATGTTGTAGTCTAGACATATGCACAAATGACGTTATAAATTTTATGCGCATGGAATGGTATAAGAGTAAATGTTATATTATATTTTAATATTTATAAATATTTCATGAATGACATATATAATCCTTAACTACCTAGTTAAAACCATTCATAAGAGACATTGATGGGAAATTAAATACATCTGTTCCTGAGGTGATTATCCACCTTACACATTAACAATTAATTATTTTACTATCTGGTCGAATATCAATTTTATATAGGTGAATCCACTAAAAGAAAAAATTAAAATTAAATGGATTATATTTTAATTTATTTTTTCTTTTTTTATAATATTTTAATTACGTATATGCAAAATCAAATCGAAAACAGGTGAATGAAACAATATAACCTCTTTAGAAAACCAAAAATTATTAAAACATTAATGAAACATATTATAGTGATAATCAAAAAATAATAACTCAATTATTTTTTTAGGGATTATATAATTGTATCTGGTCAAATATTGGTTGATCCAAATGCGTTTTTATTATGTATAAATTAGAATAAGAGGGATCGTTCAAAGGATACCTTAGTCAAACTCTTGGAATTTATAAATATATATAATTTATATAATTTCATCCTCCATTACAATTGAATTGAATGTAATTTCAATACAATATAATGTGTGGATGGGTCTAAATAGTCACCTCTAATTTTTGTTTTATCATTTTATGTCACATAAATACAATTTTAATTTATTTTTAACCGCTATATCACTCATTTTACTTGTCACAACCCATCCCCTAGGGACTATTCCAAGAAAAACCCAAGCCTTCCTTCCAGAGGCCAGGGGTTGGCGACTAGCTCTCAGAGGAATATCCGTAAAAATTGGAAGGCATTTCTTATGAACATTTAAACTCAAAGACCATATACACAACATGAAAAAGCAATGTAGAATAAGAGATGAATATAAAAGTGTGAACTAAAGATGAATGGTCCAGAATACAGAACTCATATAAAAGAAAATATAGAAACAAGAAAAACAGATCCAGAAGTCATCCACCAAGGATCCTTCCTAAAGGGTAGGTATAAATCATCAATACGGCTTCCCATGTCAACCAGTCACCTCTGTACACCATCTAGTCATATCTCCCAAATCTTGGTAAAGGATACCCATCGTCTACACAAGACACAAAAAGGTGTATGTGATGACTGTTTAAAGGTGAGTAGAAGAATACCCAGTACAGACCCTGAGACCCCCAAAGGTCTCCCATAACTTCATAATGGAAAAACCACCAAGCCTGAACTCAATCACAAAACACAAATTAAAAGACTCATTTCAAACAAGGTATCCAATTTATAAAACATTAATAAATATGATTACTCATAAAGAGATATCATATTATTATATTGAGATGCTTTTATTTCTAGACAACACAAGGTTTCTATGTGCTATTCCATAGAGGATCTCCACGTGCTGACCCACATTGGATTTCTAGGTTCTGACCCATGGAGGATCGCTAGGTGCAGACCCCCCAAGGATTTCTAGGTGCTTATCCACTCAAAGGATCACTGGGTGCTTACCGACTTATATGATCACTCATTTATGACCCACAAAATATTTCTAGGTGTTGAACCACATAGAGTATTTCTAGGTGCTGACCCACAGAGGATTGATATTCCTTCTTCATGTCAAAACTAGCCACTGGATTTCCTTAATAAGAATGATTTATTTTCGGAGGATCCACTCCCCAATCCATTGGTCCTATTTCAAAAACCATGAAGTCCCACATAAATGTATCCCGATGTAAAATATTTTTATAAGGGTTCCAACGCAACACAAGTCAAGTTAATTGGACACCCGATCTATAAGTTATATGCATTTTAGTGCTGAGGGTTTCATTTTATTCGAGTTTGTTCCAACCCAGCCATAATCCAATATTCTCCAAAACCAATTTGGATTATCTCGAATGTATCGCCTCATCCAAAGGGTTATGATTGCATAGAAGGGTCATCAAATGGATGTTCACTTTATAAGATATGGCCCTTTAAATGTATCTAGGTCAAACTGGGTCTGGGTTCGGTCAGACGTTGTCGTACCGACCCGAACCAGGTCTGACCCATACTAACCCGGCCCACTAGGGCCGAGACGGACTGGCTGAACCCATTTCGGCCTACTAGTTGGGCATTATCACCGGCTGGCTACGGTCCTAGTAACCCACCGAATAGAATTCCATTCATTAAGCTTTCAAACAGCAGTGCAATACTAGCATGGCTCCTGCACACTAGTTCAGATGGATTGATTAAAGGAGGGTCCCACAGGCGTATGTATGACTACGACCATGGCATAGAGCCGCGATTATCTTCTCACAATCAACATAGCCAAAAAAAGTCGGCCACCTCTGTCCGCTACGGCGCCTTCTGGTGCAGCAATCCTCTCGCCACCACTGGTCACCGGTGTTTCCATTCCGGTGGCACATATGTGGGCCACCAGTGAAGCTCATGAGTTATGATTCACGTCATGTAAGACCCTACATCTCTCTTTGGATACCACCATTACAATGTGGCCTTCAGTTTCATGTTTTCGTCATTTTGAACATTATCGCATGAAGAACACATTAAGAAAAATATCAGTGGAGGGTCGGGGCCTTGTTGGGTTTGGACCATGCCATTGGCATAAGTGTTATAACATGAGGTTTTTACAATAATCATAATGATATTTAACAAAACCCCAAAATGAAATCCCGTGACAACCTCTTCTAGTAACAAATGATTCACAGATCAATCCGTTAGTCTGATAATCAATGTTCTTCATATTAATCAAGAATGAAAAACAGTAATAATTTAAATGCATAAACAATTTATACCTGATACATTGAACACATTAGAAGATACTGTAGATGAGGGATAACGTCCTGCATTACAAGGAGTTTATTTTCATTCGTCGATCTTCTGATTAAATCATCAATGGATTTGTCGAATCTCCATTCTTCATTGGAGGAATACGTCGCCATAACATCCTCAAGATTCCTCCAGTGGGTTCCCAAAACCCAGGCCCATGATTTGATTAAATAAAATAAATAACCTCCAACAATGGTTCAGTATTTTGGATTCATTAATGAATCATTATTAATGAACTTAATAAATTAAAAACTTTATGGTTACACAATGAGATATTCAAGTCATTAATTAACCCTCATTTGTTGGCCAATGTTACACTATGGTCGCAGCATTCATAGCTCAACTATTGAAAATAAAATAAAATAACATCATCAGTTATTTTATTATTTTATTAGAATGACTGAAAAATTAACATTTTCATCTGAATTTTTCTGAACTATGTTGTGCTTCCCATAAATGAATCCTGGATTTTTGGGTCCAACTATGTCCTCAGATTTTAAATCTGAGCACTTGTTCAAAAGATAGAAATTTACACTCTAAATTTACTAAACATAGCACAAAAATACCTTAATATAATTTTATAATTAATTTGCATCCATAATTATACTAATTCGGTTATATGAACTTTTCCCCATCATGAGGTGATTAATACATTTAAAATATTTTTGGTAAAAAGGTAAAATATTTCACACTCTAGTTTTTAAAAAAATATATTTTTCAAACATGGGTAAAAAGGATATATTCCATTATAATATTTAATTCAAATAAGTTATTTCTCATCTTAAACATTGATATTTAATTTTTATTTTTCTTGATGAAAAATTTGACATAAATTCTTACACAACAGGGGAAATTTAATTTTTTAATTATTGGAATATTTAAATAAATAATATTAAATATATATATATATGATAATATGATATGATTAATTTGATCAAAGTATTATATATATTAATATAAATGTTTGGGATTTAAGATAATATTTAAGTCATCATTTATTTATTTTCTTCATGTTATTAACGTCAACTTAATTATTTGTTCAATAAATGACATTAATGCTATTTAATAATAATAATAAATTAATAAATGATATAGAATGACTAAAAATAATAGATTAATCCAAATGAATGAAAAATGGTTTTAATAATAATCCACAAGCCATTTATGTGGTGATTTACATTTTATAGTAATATTGTTAATCTTTAAAGGGTATATTAATAAATTATTATTATAAGGGTCAAAAGAGTTGATGAAGGGTTGAAAATATAATTGTATAAATGTGATATAAACAAGACCAAATTTTTTTCGATGAATGTTTTTTGACTCATACTCATCATCACTTCGAATATTATCAATAAAGAGAAATTTGGGTCTAAGGACCTGACATTAAACAACACATAATATTATTAGTTTAATATTAGAAATGAAAATATTCTACCAAATTTATATTCTATTTATAGATTTAGACAATTATATAAGACTATTGTATATTAAACTGACATGTTGCATCTTCACACTTATACTAAGTAGCCATTTTTTTCCTCTAATGGAATCATTTTTAAAATAAAACATGTTTTATTTAAATGAAATTTCATCACAAATTTAATATTGAATACACGCTTATGCCTAATATTCCTCAAAATTGGGTAAATAATTAACCTTTTTTAACATAAAAACATAATAACAAAAATAAAAGGAATGAATGAAACCATTAGTCCATAAATGATTAATTTTCCCCCATTTTTAAAAATATATATTGGGCTCAATATAAACTTTTCATTACATAAAAAATCACATGTTCTCACTAATTATATCCATAAAACATTTCATGAAAAAATATTGTCAAAATAAATTTTGTAATGGTTTCTTTGGAATGTTGATAAAATCATCAAAACTTTTTCAGAAAGGGAGGTAACATTTACTTTACTTTTAAAATTCTATTAATACCTTACCTTGTGAAAACCTAATATTTCTATAAAAACATAGAACTAATAATTAATATATATATATATGTGTGTGTGTGTAACTTTTGGGAATAATTTTACCATCACAAAAACTAATTATGTAATAGTCACAATTTCTATACGATGTAACCCTTAGAGCTACAATGAAATAGCCCTCAGGGTTACACTTGGATGTAACCACCACACTTACACTTGGAATAACAATCACGGTCATAATCATATATAAACATCATCAATTAATTAGTTGGATATCATGGACCCACGTATCTATGTCTTATAAAGGAACCAACTCTCATCATAAATAATACGCAATATCCACAACATAATCACAAAACATGAAATCATTCATCATAAAAACAATTATTAAGGAAAGTATCTCCTTGAAAATAATATTGCACACATATAAAGGAAAATATTTCTATAAAAAAATGAAAGATTATAAATAATTCATTAAAACATTAAGGCATCATTAATGTGGGAAAATTATCTCATTCCATATAAATAAAAAAACATTCCTTTTTTAATTTTGTAAAATGAAGCATAAAATTAGAATCATCTGTAATGAAATATCCCTTACATAAAACTATAAAAAGAGTCAGTTTTTTACAAATGTTTTTAGATATTAGACAATTCCCTATTAAAAACAATTTTAAACCTATAAATAAATTAATAAAAAAATTATAACAAAACATTTAAATAAAATATAATTTTTTATAATCTAAATGTTGAAAGCATTTAATACATTTTTTTGTTAAAGAGTCACATTCCTTGAGTTTGAATCCATATATATGTTATTTAACATCACTTATATTAATTTATGGTTAATTTATAGACCCATGAAAACATTTTAAATTCTTATTTTTCCTTTTATGTCACTGATTTCAATTTTATATACAATTACTAAATAATTTAAATTCATATTGGAAGTTTTGATAATATTCATGAACTATGTTCAAAATGGATTTAGTACATTAAATACAGTCAAAGAGGTCATAATTACATCATATCCAAAATATAATAATGAAAATATTATAATTTTATACCTAAATTATAATTTTAAATCCATATATGAAATAAGGTTTTGAAAAATCAACTATTCTAGAATCATAGAGATTTTATGTCATACGTATAAATTAGTAACATTTCTAGAATTAAATGATCTTTATAGAGAAAATGTAATTATTTTATAATCATTATATGATGATAATAATATCTAAAAAGTGATATTACATGTTTAATTGTACTTATATATATCATTCATGTGAGGTGGTGATGGAAACGAGTCACATAACTTAATGGATGTTGTAGTCTAGACATACGCACAAATGACGTTATAAATTTTATACACATGGAATGGTATAAGAGTAAATGTTATATTATATTTTAATAATTATAAATATTTCCTGAATGTCATATATAATACTTAACTCCCTAGTTAATACCAGTCAGAAGAGACATTAATGGGAAATAAATTACATCTGTTCATGAGGTGATTATCCGCCTTACACATTAACAATTTATTATTTTACTATCTGGTCGAATATCAATTTTATATAGGTGAATCCACTAAAAGAAAAAATTAAAATTATATGGATAATAATTTATTCCATTTTTTCTTTTTTATAATATTTTAATTATGTATATGCAAAATCAAAACGAAAACAGGTGAATGAAACAATACAACCTCTTTAGAAAACCAAATATTATTAAAACATTCATGAAACATATTATGGTTATAATCAAAAAATAATAACTCAATAATTGTTTTAGGGATTATATAATTTTATCTGGTTAAATATTGGTTGATCCAAATGCGTTTTAATTGTGTATAAATTAGAATAAGAGGGTCCGTTCAGAGGATACCTTATGCAAACTCTTGGAATTTCTAAATATATAAAATTAATATAATTTCATCTTCTATTAGAATTGAATAGAATGTAATTTCAATATAATTTAATATGTGGATGGGCCTAAATACTCACCTATAATTTTTGTTTTATCATTTTAGTTCACTTTTATAAAATTTTAATTTATTTTTAACCGCTATATCACTCATTTTTCTTGTCACAACCCATCCCCTAGGGACTGTTCAAAGAAAAACCCAATCCTTCCTTCCAGAGGCCAGGGGTTGGTGACTAGCTCCCAGAGGAAGATCCCTAAAAATTGGAAGGCATTTCCTATGAACCTGTAAACTCAAAGACCATATACACAACAAGAAATAACAATGTACTATAAGAGATGAATATAAAAGTGTGAACTGAAGATGAATGGTCCAGAATACAAAACTCATATAAAATAAAATATAGAAAAAAGGAAAAAACAGATCCAGAAGTCATCCACCAAGGATCCTACCTAAAGGGTAGGTATAACTCATCAATACGGCTTCCCATGTCAACCAGTCACCTCTGTACACCATCTAGTCATATCTCCCAAATCTTGGACAAGGATACCCATCGTCTACACAGGACACAACAAGGTGTGTGTGATAACTGTTTAGAGGTGAGTATAACAATACCTAGTACAGACCCTGCGACCCCCAAAGGTCTCCCATAACTCCATAATGGAAAAACCACCAAGCCTGAACTCAATCACAAAACAGAAATTAAAAGACTCATCTCAAACTATGTATAAAATTTACATAACATTAATAAATATGATTAGTCATAAAAATATATCATCTTATTATATTGAGATGCTTTTATTTCTAGACAGCACAAGGTTTCTAGGTGCTATTCCACAGAGGATCTCCACGTGCTGACCCACATTGTATTGCTGGGTGCTGACCCATGGAGGATCACTAGGTGCAGACCCCCAAAGGATTTCTAAGTGCTTAACCACTCAATGGATCACTGGGTGCTTACCAACTTATATGATCACTCAGTGATGACCCAAAAAATATTTCTTGGTTTTGAACCACATAGAGGATTTCTAGGTGCTGACCCACGGAGGATTGCTATTCATTCTTCATGTCACAACTAGCCACTAGATTTCCTCACTAAGAACACTTGATTTTCGGAAGATCCACTCCCCAATCCATTGGTCCTATTTCAGAAACCATGAAGTCCCACATAAAAGTATCCTGATGTACAATATTTTTATAAGGGTTCCAATGCAACACAAGGCAGGTAAATTGGTCACACGATCTGTATGTTATATGCATTTTAGTGCAGAGGGTTTGGTATTATTCGAGTTTGTACCAACCCAACCATAATACAATATTCTCCAAAACCAATTTGGATTATCTAGAATGTATCGCCTCATCCTAAGGGGTATGATTGCATATAAGGGTCATCAAATGGATGTTCAGTTTATAAGATACGGCCCTTTAAGTGTATATAGGTCAAACTGGGTCTGGGTTCTGTCAGACCTTGTCGGACCGACCCGACCCGGGTCCGACCCATACTAACCCGGCCGACAGGAGCTAAGATGGACCGGCTGAACCTGTTTTGACCTGCTAGTTGGGCATTATCACCGACTGGTTGTGGTCCTAGAAACCCACCTAATGGAATTCCATTCATTATGCCTTCAAACATCAGTGCAATACTAGCATGGCTCCTGCTCACTTGTTCGTATGGACCGATTAAAGGCGGGTCACACTGGAATAGGTTTGCCTACCAACGTGGCATAGATCCACGATTCTCTTCTCACCATCAACAGAACCAGAAAAAGTCGGCCACCCCTGTCCGCTACGGCGCCTTCAGGCGCAGCCATCCTCTCGCCACCACTGGTCATCGGTGTCGCCATTCCGGTGGCACATCTGTGGGCCACCAGTGAAGCTCAGGAGTTATGATTCACTTCATGTAAGCCCTTACATCTCTCTTTGGATACCACCATTATTATGTGGCCTTCGGTTTCATGTTGTTGTCATGTTGAACATTCTCTCATGAAGAACACATTAAGAAAAATCTTAGTAGAGGGTCGGGGCCTTGTTGGTTTTGGACCATGCCCTTGGCATAAGTGTTATAACATGAGGGTTTTACAACAATCATAATGAGATTTAATAAAACACCAAAATAAAATCTCATGAAAACCTCTTCTAGAAACAAATGATTCACAGATCAATCCGTTAGATTTATAATCAATGTTCTTCGTATTAATCACGAACAGAAAACTATAATAATTTAAATGCATAAAAAATTTATACCTGATACCTTGTGCACATTAGAAGATATTGTAGATGAGGGATAACGATCTGCATTCCAAGGAGTTTGTTTTCATTCGTCGATCTTCTGAATAAATCATCAATGGCTTGGTCGAATCTACGTTCTTCATTGGAGGAAGACGTCGCCATAACATCCTCAAGAGTCCTCTAGTGGGTTCCCAAAACCCACGCCCATGATTTGATTAAATAAAATAAATAACCTCCAACAATGGTTCAGTATTTTGGATTCATTAATGAATCATTATTAATGAACTTAATAAGCTAAAAACATTATGGTTGAATAATGAGACGTTCATGTTATTAATTAACCCTCATTTATTGGCGAACATTACACTATGGTCCCACCATTCATAGCTCAGAAGTTGAAAATAGAATAATATCATATCATTAGTTATTTTAATATTTTACTATAATTACTGAAAAATTAACACCTTCGTCTGAATTTTTCTGAACTACGTTGAGCTTCCCTTAACTGAATTGTGACTTTTTGGGTCCAACTATGTCCTCAGATTTTAAATCTGAGCACTTGTTCAGAAGATAGAAATTTACACTCTACGTTTACTAAAAATACCATAAAATAGATTAAATAACTTGTTTCAGGATCTCTGGGCCACAAAATAATGTGATTTCAATTTTTGTAGACTAAAAAAAATTACATAAAATTAAAATAATTATGCTGAATTTCATGGTCTTTACATTCTCCCAAACATAGGAAACTAAATCCCCGAAAGCTACAACAAAATCTATGTTATCAAATGGAGTTACTGAGCACAAATCTGATCCTTATACTCCCATGTTATCTCCTTGATGTTCTTGTGCTTCCACCGAACTCGCACCAGTGGTAGATATCATCCATAAAGGACCTACACCTATTTATCCACTATCTCCATTGGCAAGTTTTTGAAATTCACCCCATTATCATTGTCT
Source organism: Viscum album (assembly GCA_963277665.1). Lineage (NCBI taxonomy): Eukaryota > Viridiplantae > Streptophyta > Magnoliopsida > Santalales > Viscaceae > Viscum > Viscum album. The sequence continues at coordinate 883,145,550 of OY728132.1, forward strand.
ATCTCAACCTAGTTGACAACGTTCGATTGATCATGCTCTTAAATCCTTAGATGCGACACATGGAAATGATTATGTCCCTAGAGCATTTGTGGTGGAAGATCTTGGTGGTACGCCACCACATGAACTCTATTGAGAATCTTTAATGGCTCGATTTACCTTAGAGAAAACATTCCACCCCATCCAAATCTTCACAATCCTCATCTAGGAAAGACCCAAAAGAAAACATGACTGCCCTCATCAAATCAAGGGCCCTACTTCACTTATCGCATAAGAATTATAATTGCTCTATGCAGTCTTCATCTGCTCCTGGATGATCTTCACCATCTCAGTGGTAGATCTTACTAATTCTGGACCAATAAGTGCTGACTACCCTGGATATGTCTAATATAGTGGTCATCTACCAGATTTCCCATACAAATCCTCAAAGGGTGGCTTGTCGATGGGGGAGTGATACCTATTGTTGTATGAGAACTCCACCTGGGGTATGTGGTTCACCCAACTATGGTCAAAGTCAAGGAAGCAAGCTCAAAGAATGTCCTCCAGCATCTGTATGGTCTGTTTTGTATGAAAATATATCTGAGGATGAAATGTGGTTCTCAAGTGTAGATGAGTTTCGATTTCCTCTAGCAATACCTTCCACAATTTAGATGTACAACAAGTGTAATGATCTGAAAGGATCATTTACGACACCCCATGAAGAAGCACTATCTACTATACATTAGGATTCCAAATCCCTCTAATGAACCCGACTCTCGTATGGGTAGGAAGTGGGCCAACTTGGCAAGTCATTCAATGGTCACCTAGATGGAATCATGGCCCATGTACGTACATGGTAGCCCTATCAAAAAGTCCATGGATATGGCATCCCACTTCCATTTTGGTACCTCAAGTGGATGTGCCAAGCCTACTGGAACCTAATTCCCGCCCTTCACTTGATAACAAAGGAGCCATCATGAAATGACCTCTCCCACTGTTTTATTCATCCCTGGCTACCAGTACTGATGTAAAAGGTCATGGTACATATTCACAACACCATGATATAATTATACATAGGATTTGTGGAACTCCCTCAACACCTTCTCTCGTAGCGTCATTGGTACCATGGTTCATCCTCTGAAAAAAAATGAAGTGATCACCACCTTCAGAAAAACCATTAGGATCCTTTCCTGAGGATATCAAATCATGTTGGGTCTTGTAGTTAACGTCATCAATCCGAGCCTTCCTAACATGTTGGAGGAGTGGGGGATTGACTGCCATATACGACAGGTAATCTTCTCCATCACTATCCATGATGGATAACCTCAACATGGCTATATTCTCAATCAAATCACTCAGCAACTGTAAATCAGACCATGTGTCGAGTGCATCATCCACCACCTTCTCCTTCCTAGATGTGTAGACTGTTTCGAAGTCAAGATCCAAGGTTACTCTAAAAATCGTAGATATCTCAATTTTAGGTACATTTAAAAGGATATATACCTGAGAATTTTGGAATCATAGTAGATAGTAAACTGTTCAACCATAAATTAGTATCGTCGCATATTAAAGGGAACGACCACTGCTACTAACTCAAGGTCCTGGGTAGCATAGTATTGCCCATGTTATATCAACTTTCATGAGCCGTAGGAAATCACATATCACTCATAACTCAGGACACATAATAGTCTAGTCCCTGATGTGTCACAGTAGACTAGAATACCAACACCCTCCTCTGTTAGTCTCAAGATGGGGAACCTGTCAGTCTCCGCCTCAGCTCCTAGAAACACTTCTGAAATCTCTCTGTCCACAAGAAAGGTTGTCCCTTATATGTCAATGATGCAAGGATTCTGGTACTATAGATATTTCAAGTATGAATCTCTGGTAGTACTCATCCAACTGTAAAACAATTTGCACCTCAGTCACACACTTGGGGGACTCCCAAGAAAGAAGTTCATCTACCTTTTTCGGATACACTGCAACTCTAACCTCTATTATAATGTGTTTTTGAAAGTGGATATCTCATATCCAGAACTGGGACTTCATGATCTTACCAGAAATTTGGTTCTCTCAGAGTGTATCTAGAACAATATATAGATGTGTTGCATGCTCTACCAAAAAATCTAAGTACACCAAGATGTATTTAATGAATACCACCATGAAGTTATTGAGGTATGGTTGTAATATCTTGTTCAATAGTCCCATTAACACTATTCGATCGTTTGTCATGCTGAAGGGCATCACAATGGACTCATAGTGTCCATACCAACATCTAAAGGTCATCTTCTATACATCCACATCTCGTACCCTGAGATGATAATAGCATGATCATAGGTCTATCTTTGATAACTAGTGAGCTCCATTTAGTTGATCAATGGATCCTCAATCATCGAGAGAGGATACTTATTGTTCACAGTCAACTAAATCTAGTGCTGATTGTCCATGAAAAACCTCAAACTCCCATATAATTTCCTGGTGAACAAAATCGGGGCTTCCCATGGATAAAAAATGGACATTGTTAACCCCTTACCCTATATGTCATGAATCTATACCCTCAACTCACAAAGTTCAATGTGAGCCATCTGATATTCTGCTGTAGATATTGGTGGCATCTCAGGTCACATGTCAATTTTGAAGTCTATATATCTGCGAGGAGGTATTCATGGAACATCGTTAGGAATGAGACCAGCATACTGGTCCACCACTACAGGATAGCCCAGACTCCTCATGTCATCTTCTCTGAGGGAAAGGCTAGCCAACTTATTAGTGACCATCTTCACACTCCATTGAGAAAGACCATCATGAGCTGTAATGGTTTCCTTCTCAGCGGTGGAGGAAAAACTTGTACCATCCTCACAGACACGCAACTCATTGTTCCTAAAACTGTTTATATGAGATGAGACTGTGGACAGACAATCCATTCCCAAGATGAAGTTGTATGGCCTCGAAGTTGCTACTAGGGGATCCTAGCCTAAAATCATGCTTCCTATTGTGAGGTCACACTGTTTGAACTAGTGTGTAATCATTAAATCCTCTATTTTTATAGTATCTAATTGTATGTATTGAGCCAATGTCTCCATCAGAATCTCTATGCTCCAAACGAGATATGTGGAATTGAATGATTGACTGGAACCTTTTTCAAAAAGAGATGAAGCTTGGGTGGTGTAGACACATATCATACCTCGAATCAACTTTGGTGTATTGTGGTCATACGTCTCAGATGCCTATAGACGAGCTCATCTGTAACCACTATCTCCATATGTTCATGGTGGACCACCATGGGGTGGTGGAGGTAGAACCTAAAATCACCGACTATAGCATGCGATGCGACCCGCTCTTCTACCACGTTCACCGCCCAACAGACCACCTCCCTCGAAACTCTGTCACTATCTCGGCTGTCCCACGACCATAATTTGATCATCCACATGTGGAGTCAAATAGTCTTGAGCCATGTTCACTTATACTCTTCAAGAGTAACGTAATCTAGTCCATAGATGTTCTCCTCATCCTCGTGAGCTCTACACCTCAAAACATGCATCATTGGTTCATCCATTAGAAGGTCTATCCCACTTGGACCTTGCATCTTCTTCCTATTTTCGGCTATAGATGACTCAACTACATTTTGTCAAGTGGTGGAAATCACTACCAGTGCCTGGTAAGCTAGGATTCTCTCCACTAATAGTGCTTTCCCAAGCCCCCCAGCTTGCTTTGGGATATCTAGTTATATCATAGGCGCTATGATCTCCAATTGGAGACCCTACTCAAAGGTTAGGGCCCCAAATAAAGGGTCTCGTAGCATGGTGGTGGAGTAGTGAGAGGGGTCAGTGAATCTCTTATAATACTAGGGAAATCTCAGGCTACCATACCGTAAGTGCAGTAGCTTCTAAATATACACAATGTGTAAAGTCGCTAGTATAATCTCCACCAAGAAGATGCTCTTGACATCCAACAAGGAGAGGGTGACCTCTATGTGTAACTGGAGAGTTAGGATCCACTATCCCCCTATGGTTCCTTGGAAGAGACTAGAAGCTATGATACCTGTCTGGACTTCTAGTTTCCCAACTAGGAGGAAAACTTGTGCCACAACCCCCATTCAACCCTCAACTGCCTATGGATCAGTATCGCCTAGAAACTATGGAGGCCACTATCTCTGGAAGCCATGCAATGTGCTTAGTCAGCGTGCATCGTCCTATGGTGGGATAGGTTTCAACAGCTTCCCTAAGGGTGGTGGTGTGGCTGGTATACCACCAGAAGGTACGATTGTCAAAGGAGGGCCCTACATCGAAGGCTCGTCGCTCGGTGGGCCCTCATCATGATATATCGCAAGAATCATGGCTTGTAGACTATGAAATGACATCCTATAAAGAAATAGATGCACCACTATCAAAATGATATACCTTGTGAGCTGATTCTAAAGCGATCAATAAAAAAATATTTTAAGAAACTCAAAAAATCAGTATTTTAATGCACTGAGTCAGAAAACAGAATCCAGGGACCTGGTGTGTGGATACATTGGCCGCCACACCAACACTGGAATGCCGAGACTGAAATCTGATCCTAAGGAACTTAACACTATTTCCCCATGGAAAAGATCACAGTTTTTGTTTTTTGGTAGACCCAACTACTATGAGACCACATTGTCATGACCCGTCCCCCAGGGCTTATGCCGTGATAACCCCATGCCCGCCATCAATAGGGAAGGTGTTAGAGACTATCAACGGAAATGAATATCTCAAAAAATTGGATGATATGTCTTTTAAACCCAAAAATGAACAGACCTAGAACAGAACAAGAACAAACCACGTAGTATAACAGTTGAAAGTAAAAGTGTGAACTGAAGCCGAATGGAATAGAATAGAAATGCAACTCAAAGAAAATATATCAAAAAAAAAATAAAAACAATGCCATAGGTTTTCATAAAAAGATCCTACAATTAGGGTAGGTACAACTCGTTATTGTGGCACTCTGTGACATCATGTCACCTCCATACACTGTCCAGTCCTGTGTCCAAAATCTCGGTCAAGGCTGTCTGTCATCTATAGAAGACACATCAAGGTGAGTGTATGGCCCGTGGAGGGGTGAGTATAATAATACCATGTAGGGACCCTGAGACCCCCGAATGTCTCTCATAATTCACCTAATAAAAAACCACAAAGAATGATCTCAATCAAAAATCACAAACTAAGAGACTCATGTCAAAAAAAATACACAACATAAAGACATGAATAAATATGATTAGTCATAAATCTATGCCATCTTGTTCTGTTGAGAGGATTTAGCTGTAAGAAATCCTACGGTTTATTGGTGCTGACCAACAGAGGATCGCTAGGGGGTGACCCATTGTAGATCTCTGGGTGTTGACACATGGAAGATTGATAGGTGCTAACCCCTAGAGGATCACAATGTGCTGACCCAGTCAAAGGATCAGTGGGTGATAACCCACTCACAGGATCACTTGGTGTAGACCCAGAGAAGATCTCTAGGTTCTGACCTACTCAGATGATCACTAGGTGCCGAACCATAATGGATCGCTATTCTTTCTTCACGTCAAAACCATCAACTGAATCTCCACACTAATCACGCATGATTTCTGGAAGATCTCCTCCAAAATCAATAAGACATATGTCAACAGCCAAAAAGTCCCACATAGAAGTAACCCGAAGGACCGTCTAGATTTAAGGGTTCCAACGTGATAGATGGTGTGCAAATCAGATGCTCGGTCTATAAGTTGTAGGCTTTTTACGGTTGAGGGCCCAGTTGGATTCGAGTAAGATCCAACCTGGATGTTCTCCATCATTCTCCAAATCCTATGTAGAGTATTTCAAAAGGACCACTTCGTCTAAAGGGTTCCAGATCTACTAATGGTTCATCAAACAGATTTCTGGTTTTGAAGATATGAGAATTTAACCATATCTAGGTCAAACTAGTTATAGGTCCAGTCCAACCCAGTCAGACCGACCTAACCAGACCCGGGCCTACCTGGCCCGCTGGGCTTGGAGTGGTATGCTGGCTAGGCATGGCCATTGTCTATTCATTGTCACAGCTCCCAACCAAATGGAATTCAATCTGTTCGTCCTTCAAAAAGTAGTGCTAGGCTGGGGCAGATCCTACTAACCGATATGAGTGGACTAGTCAATGGCAGGACACATGGGCACATGTCCGCCCACTGCCGCAGCTCCGAGCTGTGGTGATTCCTTCTCGGAATTCTACCACAATACACCGCTTTCCATCAACATGGCCGGTAATGTTCAGCAGTCCCTTTCTGCTACGGTGCCTTTGGGCGCCGCCATCCTGTCGCCGCAATCGGTGGATGGAAGCACAAAACTGGTGGTGCCACACCGGTGGCACTTCCTCGGACTACCAGTGAAGCTCAGGTTGTCCGATTCTCTTCCCGTCGACAACTATGGCCCACCCGGGATGCTACCATTGTTGCATGGCCTTTGGTAGCATGTTTCCATAAATTTAAACATTTTCCCATGAAGAACGCATTAAGAAAAATCTCAACAGAGGGTTTGGGATTTGTTGGGTTCGGCCCGCACCTTCTGTGTTAGTTTTATGGCATGAGGCTGAAACAATGGTCTTCATAAGCATTAATAAAAACCCAAAATGAATCCCCGTGAAAACAACCCAAAAAAATTAATGAGTCGCAAATCAACCCATTAGTTTGATGATTTGTGTTCTTCTTAGTAATCAAGAAGGAAAAAGGAAATCATTTAAACACATAAAAAAATTAATCCCCCTACCTTGAACTCATTGGAATACATTGCAAATGAGGAAGAAGGTTATGTGCTCGAAGGTGTTCATCGACATTCAATGATCTCCAGACTGAATACCCAATGGCGTTGTCGAATCCTCGTTATTCCTTAGAGGAAGTTGTCACCTGCACTTCATCAAGATTCCTCTCGTGGGTCCCAAACCCCACACCAACAATTTGATTAAATTAAAGATATAACCTCCCAAGTAGGTTCATTATTATTATTCATTAATGAATCATAACTAATGAACCTAATAAACTCCAAACATTTTAGTTATAGAATGAGAGGTTCATGTCATTAATTGACCCACGTTTATTGCCCGACATTATACTACGGTCCCACTATTCACCACTCAACTATTTCAAAAATAATAAAATAATATCTTTAGTTATTTTTTAAATTTTTTCAAATGTATGGAAAATTTAAATTTCCAATCGTCTTTTTCTGAACAATGTTATTCTTCACATACGAGAATCATGGCGCTACGATTCCAATGTTTTTCTGATATTTTTAATCCAATCACCAGTTCAAAACATATAAATTCACACCCGTATCTTTACTAAACAAACCTTAAAAAATAAAAAAATTTGTTGCATGATCTTCAGGCCTCAGATTCACATGTCTTTAATTTTCACATACTCGTAATAATTTCTTTTAATTAAAAAATTTATATGGAATTTCCATGTCTTTACATAACTCGTACCTCTACAACATTGATTTTTACTTTTTGAGGGGCATTATAGTTACTATACAATGAATAATTACAAATAAATGGATCATTATTTATATTTTAATTCTTTTCATACTGACATGGATGTTGTAATTAATTTTTTTAATTATATATCATTTAATAATAATTTATTTATTTTAAAATATCATTAATGTAAATTTTGACACTATTAAATACATTTTCTCTGGAAAATATAAATATAGTGTGACAATAAAAAAGAAAATATTTTAAAACATCTAAAACACATCATATAAATCTATAATTTTTTTTATTACATTAAATATCTCATATTATATTTATTTTGAATATTATTTTTTATTTTTCCATTATTTAAATAATTACTAAAATTTTGTTGATAAAGTATTTATATATTTTATTTCATAAAAAATTTATAAATAAATAACCATTTTGTTTATAGAGATAATAACAACAAAATAGTATTTATCATAGAATGTATAATATGGATATCACCATTTTAAAAATACTATTTCTTATAAAAAACCGAGTATGACATGTTTGATTTTAATTAAATAAAATTTGATTAAGGTCGTAATCAGGTCCATGTTGATATAAATGGTCATATAAACAATAAATTATTGAATATGGATGAATATTATTAATATAATAATTTTGTGAAACGTGTTAGTGTTATTTTAAAGTCATTATGAAATTATTTTTATCCATAATTACATGACTTTCCTTTTATATTGGGAATAAAATTTACTTATGCCACTATTACAATTTTCCCAAAAAAATTTGATGGAATTAATTACATGGGAAATCTTAATTAAACATATTGATTTTATTTTTACAAATATAAAAACCCATTATGAATAATTTTATATAATATTAAATCAACAATATGCAATAAAAAATAGTTTTTTTGGAAAATATCTTTTTTTTGAATAGAAAATGTTTTTATGCTAAATTTTAGTATAAAATGAATTTCAAATATGGTAATTAGATTTTTTTTAAATAAAAAGTATGAAATGATATTTTAAAACTATTATATAATTTTATTGTAATTTTAACTAATGGTAATATATGGTTATTAATAAGACTCTGTATTTTTCAACATGCATTAAAATTTTAATCTTTTCACAGAATTCTCAAAATTTCACCCAAATCTAATTTTGATAGTATGGTTTGAAATATAAAATTTATCTCCATAAATACAATTTATAAATTTTAAAAAAGGAAGTCATATTTCTCTCTCACAAAATCAAAAATAATTATTTCTGAAGAATGTTTATTTAAAGAATAAAATGACTTTACAAAAATTTAGTGCTTAATTTACTAAAACATAACTAATACATTATTAAAACGTAATACTATTTTATATTTCATAACTATGTTAATACTATTCATTCTAGCCAATTTATTTTCTATTCTAAATTTTTTACATAATACCTATAATTATTTATTTATTTAAGCTCGATGTTGTGTATTTTATATGCTATCAAAACTAGTCTTTTATTTTTAAATATATGGATGTCACATTATTCCACCTTTTCGGAAGTTAACTCCTTCAAATTTTAATTTTTGTCTCAGTAATTATGTTTCCAGGTTTTAAAATACCTTTTATAAAATCACACATCAGAAATTGATTAATAACATTTCCACTACAAATGAAAGGAAGGAATGTATGAAGGTCATAAATAATAACACACAACAAGGATTACATGTAAAAAAACATGGAAATGGAAAATAAAAAATAGCACACAATTATTAATAATGAGTGATAGAGTGCATAACCATGAAAATGTGAACAATTAAGAAACTGTAAATATTTGGGGGGGTTAAAATATCATTTATTACTTTTCAAAAAAATTAAATAGATAAAGGTATGTTTCAAAATAGATTTCCTATTGTAAAAATATTTTATTATATAACAGACTATGAACATAAAGAATGATACTTAAATGATAAGTCATGTTTCATAATTTAATCAATTTCCACCATAATCTTATCTTTTTTTCTAAATGATAAGTATTTAAGAAGGATTTTTTAATATTTGATGCCTTTGAATCATCTTTTAAAAATAACTATATCCATAAAATGACGAATAAAAATCCATATATCTTTATAAATTAATAAAACCCAAAATTTTTAGGATAAAAAATGATTTCTCCCCAAATAGTAAAAACAATTATATGGTGAAAACTGCATCATTCATCCAAATTAAATTGTAATACCAAAAAATCAACACAGGTCTTGTGATAAAAAATAGTCCTCAAAATTAATAAAAAATAGTCCAAAATAAGATTGATACCCAAAATTAAAAAGGGATTTATCATATAATTTTGAATATAATTTTAATAATTATCTCTAAATAAAATTATTTATGTTCATAGAAATAATTATATACAAAAATCATGTAATTTATGGGGCATTCTGATCAATTCCATACATCATAAAGATAAAAAAATATAATTCAACCTTTATTCCAAAAATAATATCTCATATTATACAGCATTCCAAATTTTAGTAATGTATCCCAAAAATATTGTTTTGTTATTCAAAAATATCATTTATAACTTAATCACAATTTAAACATTAATTATCATGGTATTATATATGATAATACATATCGTCCCAATGTCAACATATTATTAATTTTAAAAATTGTTTATCTATAAAAGAAAAATTCATATTACCCTTGAATTCAAATAGGCCAATGTTTGGAGACACACCCTTATCACCCATTGGTTGTGGGTTCAAACGTCATAACATCATTGGATGTGAGGGGTTTTAACAAAGTCAATAAGCATCCATTTTCTAAAACAATATAAATATTATAAAATTAAAAAAAAATCCACAATGAAACATTAATATATTCCACATAAATGAAATTTTTGAACCCCAATGGTTCTCTCATACTTTTTTTCCATACAAAAAATTAATAACCCATAATTATTTCATAAAAATAACTATCTCAAAAAATAAATTTAGCCACCTTAAAATTACATAATGTAAATACTAGAAATGGATTTCTATGAAATTGATCATATTTTCAGTGTTAAAATTATAAAACCAAAATGGAAACCCTTTCACATAAGATAACCACACCTGAAATAATTATAATCCTTAGTGTTACTTAAACCTTGATATGATACCCACTATATGGACCAGGCCTTAAAAATAGATATTCATCGTATATTAAAACATGGAATAACATAAATGTAAAAAAAATAATTATATATTTTAAGATAGTAATGAATATATCTTACATTGTAAACTCATACATTATGAGGGTATTGTTTTAATTAATATTTATTTTTTATACCAATGTAAGAATATCCATTTTAGTTTAGTTTCATTTTTCAACCACGAAGGATGGTTTTTTTGATATGGAGTTGATTTCAATATGGTAGTAGTAATGATGTGATGATGAAAAATTTCATTAATATATCCTCAACCATTAAAATGATGCTTTTTTAACAGATGATCAATTATTTAAGACATATTGTAATGAGATTTTATGATTTTTACATGTAGTGAAGGTCTCAATGAAAAAAATTGAATAGGGAATAATTAAATAGGTACATTCATTGTGTTTTAATGAATAAATATATAAATTGGACAACATATAAAAATATAAGTTAATATATGATTATTCATGGAGAATAGCTGAGAAGAAAAGAAGTGTTATATGGGTCTTATTAAAGATGTATTTTTAAATAATTTGATACATAATTTATTCAATGTAATTTTTTAAAAGTGGCCATATTAAATTAGTAGATATCCCACTATGATGATAATGGCTTCTTGACCGCATCCAAATGTGGGAACCATAGGTTAGCCATAGTCGGGGGAACCAACCATGGTGAACCAAAGAGAGTCAGAGGTAATTCCATGCATAAGTCCTGCAACGAGTGCATAATGGGGAATAATTAACACCACTATGATAGGTGGCATTATGGTACGATGGTCTATGGTGGTACTAGACGGGTATGGGATTTATAGCTGACTAGTGGAAGCCTGTTATAGATATTGTAGAGAAAATAACCATAGGGAAATCAATGTTAGGAATGGAGGATCCATACACTGTTCATCTAATATTTATATAATTTATAAAACAATTACTGACTGATTCACATGTTCCAATCCAGATAATCAAATTATATTTTGATTTTGTTCTCCTATTGTTCTCATATGATTATCTCCAGTACATGAAACCATCCCATGATCCACCATCAATCTAATCTATCCATATTTGAATATCTATCTTATGGAAGGAGTATCATGTTATCCTCTCGACATCATTCATGCAACAATGTTTTTCATGTATGTGATCTAATGAATAATGTGGCTACTGGAGAAATGAAAATGAATATGATGTCCATTTTAATAATGAATAGGTAAAAACATGGAACAATAATGATCCTGAAATCTCATCTCATAAACATTAGGATACTCAAAAAGGTGAATGCATCGAAAAGTTTCATAATTTTTAGATAATACAATAATGACTTAGGTGAGATAATAATGACTCACACATAGAAAAAAAAAATAATAGGGTAGGGGGTTATTATTTATTATATATATTAGTTCCCCTCAAGCAGATATATTGTTAAAAAAATTTATTAGATCACATTTACACTATAGAAAAATAGTTTCTTATAAACTCACTATTTTAAAAAATAGAGATGAATTCACAAAGTATTTTAGATTGTGACCAAAAGAATGAGATTATATAGGCCATCAAAAAGTGTCTAAAACTATTGAATATTCATTATGAAGAATTATGTTTCATTATTCAAATATGATTAAACTACATCCATAGGTGTTATTTTTCTAGTTTTCAGGACGATCAAAGGGATATTATTCTATTCTTGTTTGAATTATTCTCATAGATCTGTCATACAACCTATGGATGGTTGGGGAAGTCATGAATGAATAATACAGTAGGTTATACTTTTTGTCTAAAGTAGTAACATGAAATAGTAATAACCCTTCATTTAGACATATTTGAGTTTTTTAAAAAGATTAATTCAGTTTTTATATACATGGAACATGTATATTGAATCTAAAATGAAGAATTTCAAAAACTTCATCTGCATAAATGTTTTAGGTGAAAAAAAGTTGATAGTGGGTGTTTATGGTATCGTGAATCAAAAGTCATAGGTATACATTCATGCATGATCAATCACACCTAAATAAGATCTTAAAATATTCAATCCAAGATGTTTCTATTCCATGGAATCCATGAATGATGTTTATTTGAATTGATAAAGAAGTTGATTGGGATTTTGAATGTATATTAATTTCATAAAATAAAAAAGAAGATTTATGGTACCACATTCACACATAAACGTGAGGATGTGTGTTTATTCAGAAATAAAAAAACCATAGTGACAGTTTTATTGTGGAAAATAATCAAATACAGGTGATCATAATTATTTTACTAAGACTAATAGACCGTATAGGTATATTATAAGGTACAAAAGAAAGTTTTATTTAGAAATCACATGGAGGTTAATCAAAAGATCCCTCCAAAAGATAATCCTACCTAAATAAAGGTGGATGTATTTTGTTAATTATGGAGAAGGCGTATCCTATTTGATTTACAAGGATACGTCTTTAGTGTAGAATCTAGGTCATTCCAGTATGGATTCTAGTAATACTGTGGGATGTAGTATAATGATTCTCTTTAGGGACTGCTATGTTTCAAGTGTGGCTGTAAAATTTTAATTACTAGTGGGACTCTATGTAGACTATTGTGGGATTTATTTTTTTAGGTAATGATTATTTCCATTATTTTAATGAACAATATGTATTCAACAATATATTACCCAGGTGTATAACTAGTTCTAGAAATGAGTATGTCTTAGTACTAAACCATTTAAAATTACATTATTATTTTTAATTCTTTTTCTTTTTTCTTATAGGTAGAGGTAGAAAATTAACTGTTAGGGGTTGATATATTAAAAATTCATAGAGTTTGGATTATTAAAAATAAATTATTAAAATAGTATACAACTTATTCAACCCCTATCATTGGATTCAAACTAATCCTTGGAAACTCAATTTGATATTAGATTCAAGGACACATCGATAGATCCAAAAAAAAATTCAGAATTGTTTAATTTGAAATCACTGATCTGGTGAGGAATTCATTCATCTGAAGTAATATCTACTATTTCTAGTTGAATACGATTCTTCATTTCCTTCTATATCATCGTTTTAGAAGTGGGAGTTATAACAACAATCAGATTCTCACTATTAAATATAGTGTTTCTATGACTCATGAAGAAAGAAGTATTCTAGATGATTATGGTAAAGATCAAAATGAACCCATGATGTATTTATCACAAAAAATTATTCACTAATGTTATGGTTAAATAAACCGCTGATGACATCTGGGATAAATTGTGAAGCAGAAAAAATGGAAATCATAAAATCAAGTAAGCTATGTTATAAATATTCAAAATATAGATTTAAGATATTAAGATTTCAAGTGAGGAAGATGAAATCACTATTTTATTAGAGTAAATAAGTTAGTTATTAATATCTATTGATTTGGTGAGAAGAAGAAGATTCAAACATTGTAAAATACCTATTAGAAATTTATATTATTGATTTGATGTCATTATTTAAGCCATGGAAGAAAGGGAAGATATTTTATTGGATGAGGAACATAATATTATTATAGATTATGAAATTCGAAAGGACTCATCCCTCTAAAAGAAGGTAAAATTATAGAATACCTTTTATGCTATAATAAATTTAATGATCAATGATGTGGATGTTCATTAATCAAGTGATTTTGAGGATGTGGAAGTTCAGGAGAACCTAAGTGAATTTTTTTTCTTATTAAATGAGGATTAAATTATGGAAAATATAATTGAAAAGGGATAAAACCACTCAAGTGGTTCATAGGTTTTATATTCAATATTTTTACATAAATTTCCAATCGAACATGGATAAATAGTAATCTAATGTTGAAAGTGATGAATATCGTAAGCTTAAAATGGATAAGAAGAATAAGTATTACATTTTTAGAATAAGTAATTTGATATGTAATAATACATTATAATATTTTTCATCTTCATGTTATAAAGATGATGAACATAATTTTATTTCATATACTGATAAAGGATTAAATTCTTTATGTAGTGATAATTATTGTGATTTTAGAATAGATTAGGAAAGGATGATGAAAGAATAGTTTGAAGCATCTCCTGAGAAAATCACTTATCTCATGATGAAAAATAAAGAATCTTGAAATTGGAAAAAATAAATTAGATTCTTACTAATTGGATATTAGAATGTTAAATAGATTATATAGATTGAAATAATTAGTACTGATTAGTGGATGATATGCTAGAGAAGATGGTGGATAATTTGAATAGAAACCAACTCACATGGAGGAATAAAATTATGAAACAAAATCTATGTATCTATTAGAAAAAAAATTTAAATAATATTTCATATAACATAAAGAAGTATATTAAGATAAAATCTATGTTATCTCAATATGGTCATATGAATGGTTCCAATATAAATTGTAAACATTTGAGGAACAATTGATCAATGGAGGTGAAATTGACCATATCAAATGATGAAATGATGATGCATGGAAGACCATATCCCAACTAATAAAATTATAGAATGGATTACATGAAGAAAAAGCCATTAATTTTTAGAATAGGTTTATCAACAGAATGAAATATCATAGTTTTAAGTATTTTTATCTTATTGTGGATAAAATGGGAATAAAGCCTACTCTTACCATTAAAACATGTCATTTCTGCTAATTAATCCAAATCCCAGGTGGAAAACAATGAATTAATGAGAATAGAATAAGAAATAAATACATCAATGGTACTATTAAAAAAATTCCTTGAATATATAATGATGTATGTGGATGATTGGAATTCAATGTTCATATAGATCATGTATGCATGCATAAATTTGGTAGAGAATTTCCGTATTATTTTAATAGGGAGAGAAGGAATATGAAAATGACAGGAATCTGTGTACATCCATCAAAAAATATGGGTCAACAAAAAAGGATAATGATGCCTAGAATGAATGTCTAACTACTTGGACAGATTAATTGCAATGGTCAAAACAAATGGATAAAACTGAAGTTGATAATACAATTTGAGGTAAGTAGAATATTTTATAAGAAATTATTAAATTTTATAAGAATTCTTCTAATTGTGATGATATATAGAATCAAAAGTATCAGTGTCAAAAGGTATGATATAAAATGAATATCTCTATGTTATTATAAAGATAGAATGTTTGTTATCATATTGTTGTGGAGAAAATATTTCCACATGATGAAAAAATTTATATGGAGGATAAGTCTTCCAAATATGATATCAAAAGGAAGAGTAAAAGATAATATTGGGTGTAAACACTTAGCCTCAATGGTATTTTGAAAAAAAAACTACTTATTCTTTATTCCCTTATGTAAATGTTTTTGTACTTACAAGATACCACTTAAAAGACAATGATGCATCCCATGAGGGAGATCATTGAAGATTTGAGGTTGTTTTGTATTCAATATTCTTTTGATTATTAAAATAACTTAAAATCTCATAATATAAATTTTATTTAAAAAAATAATCAAATGAGTATTGATATTAATGGGGTGATATATGGTTTTCCACTTGAAATTTCTAATTTTTTTATTTATATGAGTACAAGAAAAATATTTTTTCATGAATTTATTTTCTACGAATCTCTAAATTATGATGTGAGAGTTTTCTAATAATGGTATCACATTTATAATTTTTCATTAATAACATTTATCACATTGGATATACACTCTTTTTTTCTACAATGGTTTTTCCTGTGTTGATATATAGTGGTTTGGATAAGGGATATTTAAAAAGAAAATATGTGGTAGAATCATTATGGGAAAATAAGATGTTTTATATGATTTTATTCCCTATAAATTATACATGTATTCATTGTAAATAAGTGGAATAATGTAAAATAGGCATATTAAGTTTTATGTCTTTTTAATGTTTACAAAAATTTGAAAGGTATAGATTGATGTCCCTTTTGAGTTGAGATTTAATTTTTGACAACAAGGAAGATTTATCTGATATGGAATTGATGGAAATATTTCTTTTTTAATAAGGTGATGATGGATATGGTTATGAAAATATCATCAACCTTGTCTCAGATGATTATTTATGTAATATTGAATCATTAAACACATGTGGGATGTAATTTTTTTATCGAGGGATTTGTAAAAAAATAGTTTGCCCACTGATATGCCAAGGTTAGATAAAGCCCCACCATATGTTGGACCCAAAGGTCATCCACAACGATGGGAACAAGATTTTGTGAACCAGTAAGACAAATATTATAGGATCATGCATAAGGCCAATGGAGATTTCATAGGTGGGAATTGGTGGAACCACCTTGTGGGGTGGTATGTTGGAAGTAAGGTATGGGGAGTTACCATAGTTGTTTGTAATTTCTAGCTAATATGTGAAAACCATTCATTGATATACTAGATAAAACCACAAGTGGATAATCAATTTGTGATTACGAGTTTCTATAAAATGATCATAAATTCATTCAAGGATGGATAGAACACATACCTTATGATTCACATGATCTGAGATATCAGGTCTATTTGGTATATTTTCCTCTTCCCCAAGAGTCATCTAAGTATCTCCATAATAATGGAACACCAATTGAACTGCCATATATCGAATCTATCCATCATTGAATATCTATCCAACAAAACAAGTATCATCATATCTAATCAAAAGTATACATGAAACTACATTTTTAAGTCATGTGATAAAACAATGATGTGCCAAATATAGAATTATAAATAATGACAGAATCCATTTGAATAAGTAGTGGTTTCTAGATTAGATAAATAAGGATAGTAATTTCTCATTACATGCACTTTATAAGACTCTTGAACGTTGAATCTCCCAAAAAAGTGGCATACTTTTTAGATAAAACTAGAGTAAATCAGGTGACATAATAATGTCCATGACTCAAAACAACATGAAAAGTTGATGAAATGTAGTTTGTATTCCCTATAAATTTAGAAATCCCCCATCCCAAGACATTGTGGAATATGTTGAGAAGATCCCATTTTAACTATAAAAATAATTTTATTCATGAAACCCATCATTAGTGAAAGGATGATTCATCCATAAAGATTTGTTTCTTACAAAAAGAGTGATCAGATACTATAAGCCTTTAATAAGTGTTTAACAGTTTAAAATTATATTCATGAAGAGCAGAGTGCTATGAAGAAAAAGAGATAATGTGACATCCAAATGCATTATTCTTCTAGATGGTGTGATGAAAACAATGAAACCCTGATATTCTTTCACTAACAATTCTTTAACATCTCTCATAAAACTAGCTTAATTTTTCGGTAAGATATCCAGGAATAATACAATAGGATCTATATTGATTCATAATGTAGTATCACACATGATACTCGATCCATAACATACTTGAGTTTAGTATAGTGAAATGGATTTTTTACAAGAAACACAAATATTTAACCCCAAAGAATAAAATATAAATATTTAATATTTATATAAGGTGGTCATGATGAAATAAAATCATTTAATTTGTGTTTTAGGTTGAATGAAAAAAATAAAACATGAATTTATTCATGAATATTTATGCATATAAGAATATGTACTTCAGATAACCAAACCAATTTGTTTAGATTCCATTAAATCAATTAATGAATATTATTCACATTTACAAGGATGTTAGTTGATATTGTGAAATTATTTTCCACTCAAAAAATATTGATAATGATTTTGTGAACGTTTTTCACTCATCAATGTTGTAAAGCCCCAATTTTTTTGGAACATTTTTCAAATAAATTATATATTCATTAGGGTCTTGCTATGAATTATATAAACCATTCCATTCACATATCACCAAATAGAAGTATTTTACATGAAACATTGACTTGGAAAACATTACACGCAACACCAATGTAACATACATTACACACAACATAGAGTTTTAATGAAACATCATTTTAATGATATAATAATATTTTTCTGATAATTATAAGATATAATATAAAATTATTAATATGAAAATTAATAAATACTTTTAAAATAATTTTTATAATATATTTTTATAATCAAACCATATTGATAATGAAAGATATGATTTTTGATAAAGTATTTTTATGCTTTAAAATAACATTTTATCAAAAAAATATTATTTAAAAATAAAATTAAGATTGGACACAAATAAATATTTAATTATTATTGTAAACAACAATTTTGAATTCAGAACAATGACATTATCCCACAATGAATTATTTTCATTTTTTATAGAAACAAGCATTTTTTATGTATAGTGAAAAATATTACATTCGAGATAAAAATTTAATTTTGGTTTAATTAATTAAAAATATTGAATGATGTTATAAATATTTTTATGGTAAAATTTGATAAATATTACATATATAAATACAATTAAATTCACTTGAGTCAATTTCACTTTGAAACTGTATGTAAATTATTAACAAACATTTGGCCATTTTTCTAAATTAAAAATATGTTATTTCATCTTCTCTGTTGGATTAGTGTTAATAATAATTTTTCCACTTATGTGATAAATTTTTTGAAAACATGATATAAAATCATTTATTTAGTATAATATTTAAATTCATATAATTCCATGTTAATTTTTGACGAAAATGATTAGTATCTCTGATTAAAATTAATCAAATCGATTAAGGCCAAATTTAGCTTAATTAGGGACTAAACCTTAAAATAAAGGTCCCAAATGACCTATACACTAGAAAAAAATCCCATTTAAGGTCCATATATTTCCCATAAGACTTCCATTGTTTTTTTTAGGGTTTTATTATTATTTTTAGGTAATAACATTTGTCCACCTAACTTGTTTCTAAAAATTCCAAGTGAGTCATTTTCCATCCCTACAAAATTCCTCCACATCTCCCACAAACTAAATCCTCTAAAAAAATAATATTTGGACAATATCTTCCCAATACTAATCCCTAATCCCTATATTCATCCTAGGATCCATACATTGTAAATATGGTAATCCAAGGAAACATTTTAATAAAAACAAAAATGAGTTACCCTATAAAAGGTAGCATCTTCTCTAAAGTCCTTTCTTTATATTTCTTCCTCCAACAACACTAATTTATTTTATCTATGATTTTAAAAAATATAAATTATTATCAATGATATAGGATTTTTTTATTCTTTTTATTGTACCTACATTTACACACACCTCCATCTAATGGACAATTAACGTAGGGTTTATGTTTGTGGAGAACTACCAACTAACTAAATGATGATTATTAAATTTTCCATAACACCTCTCATGTTGGAAATTAAATTGAAAAATATATTTATATATTCTATATATAATATTTATAATTTTTTTACTCTTTATAAATTTTTATTTATAACATATATTTATTCTTTCTGTCTTATGTAAAGAAGATAAATTCATTTGAAGTTGTGTGGACTACCGCCCACTGAAAGAGATTTGATTATTTTATAAAAAACATTGAATGTATTAAGGAAAGTATTACTGAATATATATGATATGTATGATATCATAAATCTAATAATATATATATCTG
Source organism: Viscum album (assembly GCA_963277665.1). Lineage (NCBI taxonomy): Eukaryota > Viridiplantae > Streptophyta > Magnoliopsida > Santalales > Viscaceae > Viscum > Viscum album. The sequence continues at coordinate 883,165,600 of OY728132.1, forward strand.
TGTGTGTTTTTACATTCTTCCCCTTGACATAACTATTAAATAGGAATATGCTTTATGCATACGTACGACCTACACTCTCCATGAATAGTGTTTTCCCTTTCATAATTATATTTTTTATAGACTATTATAAAAAAAATATACTCTATATACATGATATGTATATCATGGTTCACATTCAGGAATCATCATATAATTATAAGGGTCCACTATTTAACAAATTAAGACACATGGGAAGAATAAAGTGAATATTAACCAAAGTGAAACTATAACATAGGATCATTAAAATGATAGTAATATATGGTTATAATCAAAATATATTTGGTATTAGATAAAAAAATATCATTATATAAAAAATTTATAAAAAATTTATATTTATTATAAATGTTTTTTGCATGAGTACGACGGGAGTCAAGACACATGGTAAGGGGAATTCATCTCACGTTTTATTTCCATAAAATATATGTTATATTCAGTAGTATTAAAATTTGTGTAGTTTATGTAATACCATATATGGTATTATATTTATATTATTCTTAAAATTATGTGTTTTAACATATCCATATTAGGAACATTCTTTCTTGGTGTTTCAGTTTCAAAAGTTACCAAATCGGTAGAAAATGTTTTCTATCAAATAGCCTTCTTTGAGAATCATATTTTTTATAAACCTAAAATCTTCATTGAGGATTATATAATTCCATGATATATTATTAATATCATTCTTTTCATGGTATTTTATTCTTCATTTAATTTTTTTTCAGTATAGGAAGAGTACGGTACCATTTAACCAAATTGTAAGAGTTTATTGAAAAAATATCATCGCTTTCGAGATTGTTAATTATTATGCGTATATGATGAAATAATATGATACTTCTCTCAATAATACCGATGATTTTAATTATCCTCTATTTATTGATGATATAATCATGTATTAGTAACATTTTAACTATCAATTATAATGAAGATAATTTTTTTTAAAGTTAAATATAATCGTCTCTCTCTCTCTTTGAGTGGAAATATATTGTATTTTAAAACCGTTTTTTAAAAAAGGTTTTCAAAAACGTTTTCAAATTTTATTTCAAAAGTTCAATATATCACATTTTCAAGGAAATACGTATTTAAAAATGATTTATTATTCTCAAATATTTCATTATATGTTTTCAAAGGTATTTTTAATGAAAAAGGGTTTTATAGAATGATTAATGTTTTAAAATTCTTTTTGATAAAAAAAATATTTTACTAAAAAATGATTTTAAAATATTTTTCCAAATTATTTCTCATCAATGTATACAAAAACTGTGGTTACTCATTCCATTTTGAGGATTTTATTCAATTTTTATATTCATATTCATTATATGAATTGATTATGTTCTGATTGTGTGAATTTTATGGCACCCGATTCAGATTGCTAGTTTATCTGCATTGAAACTCACATCATTTAAAGGATTATATTTATGATAAAATAATTATTAAACCTATTTCTTTTAACATTTTATTTTATTATTACATTTATAAAATACCCATTTCATTTCTAGGGTTATGATATGATTTTTGGAGACCTTGTGGAACATATATGTATGATTTCTAGGGGATACAGGTGGAATATATAACTCCCTCCAATGAATTGGGTAAGGATATATGTATTATAAGATATACTAATATAGTCTTGGGAATAAAACATGGCTACAAAGATGGCCATGGGATTGAACCATGACTACTTGGATTGTGTGATGAGTGAACTCATGCTACCCAGATGGAAATGGGAGTTAACCATGACTACCAATCTAGTATGGGGTGTGAAACTATACTACCAATATGGTATTGAAAGAAATTCCTTGGGTACTATAGAAATAATAATATATCATTATGTGTCTACCATAATTCCCTGTTTCATTCCTCAGTTAAGCTTTCATGGATTATGTTCTGTATTTAAATATCATTCATATCCTATGAACTACAAAGACATATTCTAGTATTCATGTATAAAATCATTGTTATGCATGGTATGATCTTCCATTTTCATGATAATGTTTTCATACCCTTATGATCATGATTTTTCTTACATGTCTCACTTTTTAACACCTATCGATTAGTTGAGCTCACCCCTTCTCTATTTCCTACCATATGATATGAAGATATTTATTATGCTTGATGTGTCTGAGAAAGGTGAAACTCAAGAGGAACCCTGTGGGAGACAATATAGATAACTTATGTTTAATTTTTTATGTTTCCATTTTTCTAAATGAAAAAGAATAGTACAGACTTCATGCATCAGTTTGTGAAATGTTTTATGTATTCTGCATAAGTTATGTAATTCTAATGTATGAAATGTCCCCGACCTCCATGTACAATTACTTTATCAAAATCTAGTGTATTGGGTGTTCTGGACGCTACGATTTCCCATTTAAACAGTTTTTGAAACTTCATTATTCCCATCGGTAGGTCAGGACACTGGTAGATTGAAGGCCTCAGTAGGTCAGGGAATCGGTAGGTCAGGGCATCGGTAGGTCAGAGCACCGGTAGGACGAATGCATCGGTTTTTCAAGACACAATTGTGTTGAAGGTGTTGGTAGTTTAGGGCATCAATCAGAGATGGTGTTGGTATATCAGGGCATCAATATGATAATGAGCTAGTAGGTCGAGGTCATCAGTAGGTCTGGGAATTGGTAGGTGAAGGCTTCAGTTGTTCAGCAGGGTGGAAGATTATGAGTGTTAGTAGGTCAGAGTTTCGGTTGGTCAAAGGCATAGGTAGGTTGAGGAATTAGTAGGTCGAGGTGTCGGTATATTGGGGTGTCAGTAGGTAGAAGGCTTCTTTAGGTTAAGGGGTTGACTGTTCGAGGCTACTATTGGTCGAGGCATCATTAGGTCAAGAGTGTAAGTGAGTCAGTGCTTCTGTGAGTTCGGGAATCTTTTAGTCAGGGAATCAATGAGTCAAGGTGTCAGGTAATCATAGAGTTGGTAGGATGTGTTAGTGCCTCAATGTTGATGGCTCAATATCTCCCGCTCTTCATAGGTGACTCATTGTCAATGACATGCTTTATGTGGCATTCAATTAGTGACTCACCCATCAGTGACTCATTTCCAGTTTCTCCCAGTTTTTCTGGTTCCACCCATATTGAGTTTTATTTGACATAAATCATGTTTGAAGCTTTTTTTGGGCGTTAATAATGGTGTATCATCAGATATTAATTATATATTTAATATCTTAATTCTATAGGGACATTTTAATAGTCCAACCCTGTGGTCTTGGCCATGATCCGACATCAATATCCTTTTAAACTGTTTCCCATTCCACTAATATTTCATTTGGCCTTTTCTAATGCTGAGGTCCTTTATTCTCTTTCCTCTTGTTGCACGATGAACTTCTCATCCCAAATGAGCCATGTGCTTATGTTTTAGCCTCCATGTTCAAGTTTCCATGGAGTCTCCTACTCATACAACCACCTGTTTGGGTGAAATGTGGAGTTTTGGTCACATGTGATTCCCTGTAGGGATTCCTTCATCTCTCCATTAATTGTGTATCTGGAAGGGTGGGATTTATTATTTCTTATTTCAAATACTAATGAAACTAAATTAATGAAGATAATATAATTATTTAAATGGGTTCCTTGAAGAAATTTTTGATCACTTGATTTTATCTCTTATCATTGATCTGTAATGTGGATTTTATGGGTTGTATCCATTTAAAAAATATGGGTTTTAGTATACTTTTCTGGCACACTCAAGATGCTTCTTGCTTCTGATTGAATATCTATTATAATTATTGTAAACATGAAATCTAATTAATCATGTATACACAGTTAAATGGAAAGGATTCCATAGGAGCAAACATGTGTTGTGATCACCCCTTTTTTATCAATATGGTATTAAAGAACCTTTGTGGGATAAATCCAAATACACTTGACATGTTTTGGATTTGTTTATGGATGTGTATAACTTTTGGGATTTTTGAATTATGAAGGTTTTTTTTGGTGTTTTTGGTAGAATGGTTTTGGGAATATGCCTTGGTAGAAGAATTGGTTCTGTGAGAAGTGTGTGGTATCTGTGTGCATCATGGTTGTGGTTTAGTTGAGGTTGTTGAAATCTTTGGGTATGGGGTGGTGCAATGGTGTGATGGAATATTAGGATGAGATATTGATTGATTTTGGAATGGATGGATTTATTTTGAAGTGGGACTCCATCTGGGAATTTTTTGGGTTGGGGGGGTTGATGGATAGGGTTATGTCATGATTTCATATTTGAAATTGTTAGAATGGATTCCCAAACCATTAATATTGCTATGCATTCATGGAATTGAAAGTGGTTGGTATTGTTTCATTTCCATATAATATTTGTAGTGTTTAGTGGTTTCCTTGGAAGGGATGGAAGTAAATAAATTTATGATTTGATAATAAAGAATTATAATTTGTTAAATGAATTATATGTGGGTGTGGTTTGATTTTTGGGTTTTAGTGGCTGAGTTCAAGTGACCATTATTCATGGTGGTCCATGCATATAAGGGTAGAGACAAAGTTGGTTTTGCGTGGGATGGTTGAATGTTTGGAATCGCATAGTATGTATAGGTATTAGTTACCTATCGTTATAAACATATAGTTCCTCATTCTTTATATACTCACCACACCCCTGTTGAGAACTATATTCTGAACACGGCCATTGTTATTGGGGAGGTTCTCCTTCCCAACAGCCCAGTGGGTGGATGGATGGATGGTTACTCACATTATGATACCCAATATTCATGGTATTTTCTGCCCTAGAATCAATAGAAATGTTGTAATGGATTGAGTATTAATTCCATACTTATGGTATTGACTCTATGAGAAGCAGTTTGTCACCAAAGTGTCTTTGGGACGAGGCATCATTGTTTTTCGGAAAGATGTGTTGTGGTTGTTGCCTATGTGTGTGCAGGGCAGGATGTGATTTGTTGTGCGGCTCAGGTGTATGTGGGGAGGTTGTGATAGTGGATCATATGAAGATTATGTTAGCAGCAAGACGTTCACCATTTGGGATGAGTAGCAAGCCTGTGGTAAGTGGTACATTACACCAAAATATCATTGTGCTTACTACATTACATTACATGACTTGTGTTATTTCTTGAGTGCGGCTTGGGGAGGTTTGGGTGGATTGCATACCTGGTTTGGTGCTCTAGAGTTTTTGGTATTTTCTCACAGGGGAATTTGTATGATTCTATTACTTGTGCGCGAGGGACTTTGTTTATTCTAATTGAGTATACTAGTATACTCACCCTATATATATAAAAATATTTTCAGGTTTCTAGGGAGATTATGAGGACTGTGCTAGAACTTACTTTCTCAGACATTGAAGATGATTTTTGTGAACTGCTTAGTTTTATTTTGGTACCTAAATGGGTGGTTTCTTTTTATTTCTACTAGTTTTACTTAAAAAATGCATGTTCGATGGAATTTGGATTAGTTTTATACATCCATATTGGAGTAGTTTTTTGTTGACACATCATATCTTTGGACCATTTTTAGTATAAAAAATGTAATGTAACACCTTATTTTTGATATTTATACACCCTTGGTGCTAGTTTCCACCCCAACGCCTACCAAATGTGGTAATCCAGGGTAATTATATCTCCTTCATCTTGAGGGAGGAAGGTATCTAACTCTTTTTATCCCTTCCCACATCTTGAAGAAGGAAGGCTCTGACAGAATGGTATGCAAGCTAATGATTGAGAGGTAGGGTGTAGTTTCAAGTTAGGAATAGTGAAGATTGCATGGGTTGGTAGGGGAATAGTATTAGGTTATCATGGAACAGGACATAGGCCATATTATACCTTGTAGGACATGGAATTTTAATCCCCACTACGATATCATTCATGAAATCTGATATAACCAAACAACCAAGTGAGCCTATATTGATTGCGGGGTAGAGATCCTAGGAAAGGTACATGCAACATGATGACTTGAATTACTATTTTATGTGGGAATTTTAATTAAATTAAACTAAAAAACGAGTGGAAATGAATTATAAATAAATTAAATACTACTATGGCTTAGGAGTTCCTTATTTTCCCTTCATATATGGCTCCCGAACATAGTCTTCATATGGTAGGAGTAGTGGAGGGTCAGTAGGATGACTTAGTTGACTAGAAGAGGGTCAATCCAATAGAGGAGGATGATCTGTGGCATAATTCACTACATGAAATCTAGTGGAATACTCTGAGTATGTATGAAAGAAATGATTCAGACATATTGATGGTGAGTTGGCTCATGGAGCATGTGACCACATTCAGATTCATCCACGGTTCGATAGAGTTTTTGGTTCTTATGGTGGTGTTCCATATTATATGGAATAGAAAATCAGTGTTTGATTCATTACCTTACAGATATGAAGGAGACCAATGATATGTGTGTTGAAATTGAGAAGGAGTTCTGGGAATAATTCCTTTCTTCCACGATAATGTCCCAGAAGAGGAAGAAGCTACTCTCCCTCCAAGAAGGGAGTATGTTAGCGAGGGAATTGTGGATTAAGATCAATGATCTAGTACATTTTTATTATGATCTCTATCTAAATGAGGATATTTGAGAAAAGTACTTAGAGGAGGCACTCCATCATTTTCTTCAGTATGCAGTTACTCTCTTCACCCGACTAACATAGTTAGAGGTTCAGAAGAAGGATGATATAGTTGAATTGATGCACTAACGAGGAGGTATTTTGTGTGAGGGAAGTAAATTTGTGCTCTTCAATGTATTAGGCCATGAGAAACAAGTCTCTGGTGTTAGGGCGATCAAGGATTCCGCAAGTGGGGAGCTGACCCCTTCTGTTTCTGTTTCGACACTATGGTCCTCCCCCTTTTCCCATGGGCATGGGGCTAAGGTGTTTTTGTAGTGGAGGTCGTGAGAACCATCAATGTCAGTGACCAGTTCGAGATCAGTATGGTGAAGGTGGGATGGTTTAGTACCTACCTCAAGCACCAGTTACTATGTATGACATTCTGGCAGTAGGGTCAGTTGTCCCCAACTCCACCAAGGGCTTACGGTTCTAGATGAGGCTGACCTCAGGGTGCTTCTCAGGGTCCTTGACTAGGGCATGGTCGAGGAGGTGACCAGTAGCTGAGGGCCAGAGGATTTGGGTGTGGAATTTTGAACACTTTAGAGGCAGTAGTTCCAGCAGGGCCTAATATCATTCGAGGTACAATCATTTTTTTGTACACTTGTTTGAGACTTTTTTGATTCAGGATATTAACACTAAATTGTTGCACCCTGCATAGAACATGCCTTAGAACTACACATATAGATACATTCCATGCCCCTGGTGTTGTGTACACCCATCGGAGAATATACCAACATGATTGATGTTTATTAAGAATTTATACTTATTTTGTTACACATCATTCTATAGGAAATCTATTTCTACTAAAAATTAATCCATTTTATGTAACTCATGACATTGCTAATTTTATTAAAGTGCATACGGTTATCATCTACTTCCATAGGGGATTCATGCATTAAAACTTCATGATCCAGTTTGTAGCTTTCATTGATGAGTAAAACTATTCTGTGGATAGCCTGCGTATGTAGCCTCTTATTTTCATTTTAGTTCAGCTATTAGTGTGATTGATTAATGATAATATTTCAAAGGTTTTGGGAGTTTTTGGAGAGTTTGTGGATGTTTTCACCAAGGAAGTTGTGACTATACACCCTCGACATAATTTTGAGATCAGAATAGACTTACAAATTTGTGCTTGTCTATTTTTTATGTATATTATCGAATGAAACCTTTTGAGTTGTATGAGGGACATATCTAAATAGAAGACCTAGTGATGAAAGGTTTTATCCTCCCTAGTGTGTCGTTGTGGGGTGCTCTGTTCCTGATTGCGAAGAAGGTAGATGATAGTCCAAGGCTGTGTATAGACTACAAGAGGCCGAATCAGTTAATGATCATGAACTTTTACACTCTGTTGTGGATACATGATCTTTTCCATCACATGAGGGGAGTGAGTTTATTTTCCATGGTCGATATGTTGTATAGTTATCACCTGTTGAGGGTTGAGGGTGACTTCCCAAAAACTGGTTTCAAGTGCAGATATGGGCAGATTGAGTTCATAGTTATGTCGTTCTGTGTTATAAATGCACTAACCATGTTCATGGGGAAAATTAACTCTTTCATTCTTGTGTTCGTAGACCAGTTCGTTATCATATTCATTTGTGCCATTCTGATATACTCAATTTTAGGGGATGATCATACCATGCATCTCAGGATTGTCATGGAAGTCTTTTGACACCACCAGCTCTTAGGAAAGATATCCAAGTGCATGTTTCCATCACGAGAGGTCCACATCATCCGGAATGTCATGTCTCAATAGGGTGTAGCATTCGAATTGTTGAATTTCAAGGTAGTTTTTCTCAGGTGGAACCGAAGCTTGTGGTAGAGATTTATAGTTTTCTCAGTATGGAAGTTCACTACCTGATATTCTTACCATATTTCCCATGTAATAGCTACATTGTTAGATATGAGTAGAAAAAAGTTATTTTTTGTGGATCATATAGTTTGAGGAAGCGTTCAACAATTTGAAGTGGAATTTGGTCAGTTCTCTAGTGCTCAGGCTGCCAAAGGAAGGGAAAAATTCGAGGTCTTTGGTGATGCTTCCCATCTAGGCACCAGGTGTTTGATTATATAGCAATAGGGAGTCATTTTCTCTTAGTCAAGGCAGTTAGGCCATTAGGAATGAAACTATTCTACCAATAATCTGGAACTACCAACAGTCGTGTTCTCAGTAAATCTGCAGCAATATTACCAAATTGGTGAGAACATTGTTGTTCCACGAACAACAAATGATTATGGTATATCATTTCCCAGTGATACATGACCTTGTGGTTGTGTAGGTGTATGGATTTTTTTCAAGATTATGATTTCTATATCACTTACACATCCGGAAATGGGAATGTTGTGGATAATGCTTTGAGTAGGAAGTCATAGAAGAATGTGGTTCAGGAATCAATAGATTCTTGGAGAGTGATAGATGAGTTGGATTCCATGTACATAGATACATGAATGGATGGACATTGAGGATCTTTTTTTTAGATGATTGTACAATAATCTCTTATGAATAAGGTGGAGTCAATGTGGGTAGACCTAGTAGAAAAGGTGACATGATATCGTATTGACTAGGGTGAGGCTCTAGAGGGATGGTAGAGGATGGAAAGAATTAGATGTTCTTTCGTTAGATGATATATGCTCTAGTGTGAGTTCATGCGGATGTTCTCAATGAGTTTCATAACTGACCCCAAGTGGTACACCCAAGAGTTTCCACAATGTAGTGGGTCTTGAGGGAATAGTTCTGGTGGCCCAAGATAAAGTGGGCAGTGGCAGAGTTTGTGGAATTTTTCCTATTGTGCTAGCAAGTGAAGGCTGATCAGCATGTTCCAGGTGGTTTTTTTCTTCACATAGATGTCCCCATTTTGAAAATGAGATGAAATGTCAATTTATTTCATTATAGGATTTTCCATGGCTCAGGGAGGATGTGATGTTATTTTTATATTAGTTGATCATTTGAGAAAATAATCTCACTTATTAGCAATAAACTAATCGAGCATAGTGGATGACTTAGCCCAAAGGTATGTGGATGATGTTGTGCCACTGCATGGAGTTCTGAGATCCATCATCTCATATCGGGATACAAGTTTTACCTCATTTGTTTGGAGGGGATTTCAACATTCTTTTGTCATGCAGTTACGCCTCAACACTTCTTTCCACCACAGATATAGTAGACCGTCCATAAATTTGAGGACATGTTTTGAGAAATTTTACTAGACCTTAGACTATCCTAAGAGGTACATTTTCTATTTGTAGGGTTTTATTACAATAATATTGATCAATATTCCATTGTCATGAAATCGTTTGAGGCCTTGTATGAGAGGCCCTGACATTCCCCCTTATGCTGGACGAAAGATGGGATGCACAGACTCTGGGTCACGAAGAGCTGTAGAGTATGACATAAAAGGTGTAGCTTGTCTAGGAGAGGTTGAAGCCTGAACATGATTGGCATATGTTATACCCCAAGAGCAGGATAATTCCCATGGAGTTTGAGGTTGGGGACCACATATTTTAGAAGTATTACCCTCGACATGGGTAGTGGATGTGGGGTAAATGGAGTAATATCTCTTCAATTTTCATCATATATTTTGAGGTGTTTTTTATGATTTTTCAAGGTGGCATATCAACTAGTGTTGCCATCGCAGTTTGGGAGGATACATGGCGTCTTTCATGTCTCACATCTAAATTAGTATATTCAAGATGAATCCCTTGTCATTGATTAGGGAGAGTAGGATATTGTGGATGAAACAACCATTGTGGAGAAACCCATGTAGAATCAGGATCATCGGGATAAAGTGATGTGTGGAAGGACCATTCCCTTGGTAAATGTGTTGTAGAGTTATGCTAGCCTCGAGGAGAGTACATGGGAGGGAGACGCAAAAAATCATACCCAGTACCTAGAGTTTATTTGAGTTTTTATTGTGTGCTTTTCATTTTGATGTATTTCTTTAACCTATTTTCCTACGAGATGATTTGTTTCCTTGTAATGTGGAATATGATAAATTACTGACATATGAAGAGGGGAGGACCTAATCCCTATCAAGTACACATTTATGAAGATACGATTAAACCCATGATGATGAGCTAGTGCATCCCAAAGCAGATAGTATCTGGACATGAGGGAATGAAATTTCGTGATTCATATATATGGGAAGTGTGACTGTTGGTGCATGTGTGTTATGTCTTGTTGTTTTTGGCTAAAAAATCTCAGTGTATTTGTTCATAGAGGTTTAGGAATCACTTCAATGAGGTTGTTTTCTATTGATTGGTATCTTATAGGATGGTTGTTTTTACCCCTCATTAATCATGGTTTTGTTTTTAATTATCAAGGGACAGAATAGTTTGAGAGTTATTTGATTTAATGGATCAGACCTATATGGCCTATTGCATTAAAAAAACCTATGTGTAGGGTGTTATTGGAAGTAATTATATCATATTTTATGACATTTTTAAATTTATAGTCTTTCCATTTGTAGATCAGGAAATTGATATGATGAAGGCATCGATAGGTTAGTGTGTCGATAGGTCAAGGTGTGGGTATGTCTGGGTGTTTTTAGGTCGAAGTAATTGTTTGGTAAGGGCATCCATAAGTCAATGCATTGGTAGGTCAGGGCGTTGGTAGGGAATCACATCAGTATGTCAGCGGGTCGGTAGGTCAGGGCATCAGTAGGTTAGGGTGTCAATAGTTTTAAGGAATCCTTATGTCGAAGACATCAATTAGTTGAGGTGTTAGTACATAAATGAATTGGTAGGTTAGGGAATCAATTGGTTTAATGAATTTGTAGGTCAATACATTGGTAGGCCGAGGCATTGGTAGGTTGAATCATCGGTAGGTCATGGGAATTAGTTAGTGAGGCCATAAGTGAGTCATAAAATCACTTAGTTAGGGTGTTAGAAAGTCTCTAGGTCAGTGAGTCATGTGTCGATGGATCGGCATAAATGACTCAGCTTTGGTAGCTCAGTGTTAGTGACTCTCTATCGGTGGCACACTATGGGTGGATTTCTGTTGGTGACTCTCGGATCAACGACTCATTTCATGTTTTCCCATTTTTTCATGGTTCATCCCACATACATATTACTCAATGTAAATCAAGCTTAAAGCCTTATTTTTTCATTTATAAAGTCATTTCAAAGTTATTAATTATATCCTTGATATTAACATTCTTTGGGGACTTTCAAATATTCTAAATATTTTGTATTGGACACGATCTGACATTAATGGACCATATATTCATTTCAATTCCATTGAATGGGTTTTGTATTTTACTAAGTCGTGGTTCTCTTTTCCCATTCATTGTGGTGCGAAGATAACATTTATTCCCATAATAACCAAGAGCCTATGTTATATAACCCCCCTATTTGTTTTTCCTTGGAGTCTCCTTCTTGTGTGACCCCGTAGTTTTTTTCTCAAAGAGGCGTCTTTGTCGATTTTCTTCTAATTACGGATTCATTCGCATCTCCTTTGATTTTGTATCATACTCGGTAGGTGTAATTATTCCCTCTTGTAAATACTACTACATCCAATTTAATGAATATAATAGGAAGGAGTAAATGGGGAGAGTGAATACATCGTTGATCACATAATTTCATTTGTTATCTTCGATAGGTTATGTGGATTGTATGGGTTATATCCCTGTGAAAATCATAGGATTTGGTGGTATTTTATTTCATATCTATAATTCTTCATGCTTCTTGTTGAATATCTCTTGAAACTATTGTAAACATAAAATATTATTAATCACATATACCCAGTTTAATGAAAAGGATTCACCATGATCAAACATGATTTATGATCACCCGTATTTATCAAAGTGTAATTAAAGAAACATTGTTTGCTAAATCCAAATGTAAACATATTTTTTGTTACACCTATATGATGTGTGGGAATGTTTTGTTTTTTTCTTGACATATGAGGGTTATATAGTGGTTCTTCTACAAACATGGTTGTGGGAACATGGGTGGGTAGAGGAGTTGGATCTGTGAGAAGGGAATGGTATGTGTATGCATTATGGATGTGGTTTAGTGGAGGTCATTGTGTTATTTGTGTATTCAGTGGTGTAGGAGGTGTGATGGATTATTCGGTTGAGGTATTTAATATTTGTGGAATGGATAAACTTGATATTTAGTGGGACTTCATCTGGGAAGAGGTTGGGGAGTGGGGCTACAGGATTGAGATGCGTGAGCATTTCATGTGTTTTATGTGATAAAGGGGTTTCCATTACCATAATCACCTATTTATTTGTTTGGATCATGTATTGGATGGTATGGTTACATATCCATGTAATGTTTGATGTTTTTGGTAGTTACCATTGTAGGAATGGTAATAAATTAATAAATTATTTGTTAATAATAATGATAAATGGTTAAATGAATTTGCTGGGGGTATGTTGTGATTGCAGTCTTGTAGTGATGCAGTGTTCAAGTGACCATCATTCATGGTGAGATGTACATGTAGGGGTAGTGGAAAAGGTGGTTTGATGTGGGATAATTTTATTATTGGAATACCAAAAAATGGGATGAGGGTTTGTTCACAATATGTATAAACATGTAGTCATTATGTTTTCTATATACACCTCATCCGTCTTGAGAACTATGTGCCAAAACCCCCCCATTATTATTGGGGAGTGTTTCATTCCCAATATTCTGGTGGGTAGATAGATGGCCAGTTAGTAGCTTTGCCCTACTATCTCTTCTATGAATTTATCTCCCATGACTCTTTGGGCAGGTTGTAATGGTTTGAGGTTTAATACCATACATATAACATTGGTTGTTTGAGATGTGGGTTGTTACCCAAGTGTCATCAAGATGAGGAACATCTGTTTTCAGTTGAGATGTGTGGTGGTTGTGGAAAAAAAATCTACTGGTAGGATGCGATGTGTTGTTCCGATTATAAGTATGAAGGCAGGTAGGGAAAGTGGATCTTTTGAAAGAGCATGGATGCACAAGGAAGTTTGTCATTAGGGATGTGCAGTTTTCTATTGGGAAGTGGTGTGGGGTACCCAAATATCAACATGAATACTATTTTACTATACATAACATGCATTATATGGTTGTCATTCCTAGCTGATGTTAGGGCGGATAGTATTCCGTATTAGGTGATTTTGAGTTTCTTGTGTTTTCTCATAGGGGAATTAATATGCTTCTCCCACTTGTGAACAAGATAATTTGGTTTTCCAACTGTGTATTCTTGTTTGATCACCCTATTTATATAAAAAAACTTTCAGACATCCATATAGATTACACTGATTGTGTGAGTAAAGACCAGCTCGGATGTTAGGGATAGTTGCTGTGTTGCAGCTTACATTAATTCTGTTATTTACCTTGGAGTTTTCTTTGTATTTATAGATGTTTTAAATTAAACATGTATGTGGGATGGACTTTTTTTTCTGTATATATATATATGCATAATTGAGTCCTTTGGGATTGATACATCTTATCTCCTGATCATTGTTACTATAAAAAGGCTAATTCTTCAAAAATTTTGATATTTATGTACCCGTGGGGGTGGTCTCCACCCTGATGCTAAGTGGAGGCCATAATCAAGGGTCATTATCACTCCATTATCATGAGGAAGTAAGGTCTCAAAATCATTCCATCCCTTCCCTCAAATTGAAAAATGTAGGTTGTGATAATGTAGGTCTTGGTAGGGTCATTATTGTGGGTATTGGAGGAAATGTTTTGGTAAAACATTGAAACCTGTATGATAAAACCATAATGATAACTTTATGTACTTGTCTAAGGATTAGTATAAGGATCATTTGACATTTAGTTAAATTTTTAAGAATTTTGGTAAATGATTTATTGAGTGGTTTCCAAGAAATACATCCATGTCTTCATAGTACATTTTGATATGGCTCTAGAATAGATGTGCCTGGTGGTAAAAAATCCTACAAGTGGTTTTAATCCTGACTCAGTGTAATTTGGTACCTGACAACATGTCATACAACACACATGGTTTGACACACCATGGTAATATTCATTTATATTTCAAAAATTCATCATGATCTACCAAGAAATATTTAAATATAAGGTTTCAATGAATATCATAGGATAGACCTATGGTGTCATATATTAAGGAAGGTGTCATAAGTTAGAAATCCTAAAAGTGAATTTTCAGGATTATCTGGGTCTTCATTATTATAACTATTTTATAATTTATGATTTTGGTTTTAGTCATTGTATAAATCTTGAAGGAACCACATTAACGGATATTGCGATGGAGAATTCAATGATTGTCCTCCTGATCAATCGAATGCTGTTGGAGGTGGAATGAAAAATATTGTTTCTATATGCACACTGCTTTCTCACAAGATGAATAATGGTTGATCCAAAATGAGAAATGTTGAGAATAAAAATATATTGAGTCATTCATGATGAAACATCCAACTTCATTTAAAGGATCTTCTATTCCACTTGTCACTGAACAATGGATTAGTTTCAATGAAAAGTTATTCATCATTCATTAGTGTTCAGAGCATTTAAAAGTTGTTATGGATGTCCATCAGTTAGAATCCTGAGCATATCAATGGGGGACTATAAATAATAATGTGAGGTAGAAAGAAGAGATTGAATGCACCGAATGGGGTGATATCAAGATCTTATTTTTCTATAAGTAATTTTAAAAAATTTATCTTACCAATATAGGGAATGAGTTTCTTATATTAAAGCTAATGGATTATGAATATATCGGTTCGGACCAGGGTAATTTCTTGAGAATTTTGGGGCACGCTCGAAAAATTATCATCCAACCTAAAAGAAAAGCTGACATGTTGTTAAATGGATTAATTCCATGTCTTAGAAGTGCAGTGGACATAAATGTCTTCATTAGATACAAGGATATTGTGCATTGTGAAATCATTTTCGAAATGGAGGATGGTGTCATGTATGAATCTCATTATTTTGAAAATAAAAAAATTATGTATTTTAAAGGAAAATATAAAAACCATTTTGAAATGAAGATGATATTTCCTTTATTCTATCTGTTATATTAGAACCATGGAGGAAATATCATTAAAGTTCTAATAAATTTGTTATGTGAGGAAAATATGTTCAATTGGAAATTGATTATAGATGTGATGGGAAAAAGTTATATAACATGGATAATGTGGAAAAATATTCACATAATTTACCTCCCATGATTCAATGCTACAATTGGATGGAGAATGTAAAATATTCTATCCACTACCCAAAACTGAGGTCTGGTGATGATTACTAATTCCAGTAACCTCTTATGCCGATGGAAAAGTGAAAATCACATGAAATATCTATTTTTGATGAGGGGTGCGATAACTATTTGATAAAAGTTAAAATTACCATCAACATTGGAAATTCTAATGTCATGTTTGATTCTAGATCTACCCCCTATTTCATATATAAATAATGTTCTATTGGAGTTATGATTCCTTTAATCTAATTAGATGTGGAATTAGCAGTGGAAAACCTGAATTGTATGATGAATTCAAATAATTTCTAGGATTCTTCTCATGTTGATTTTTGTGTGAATATGCTTCCTATAAATCTTATCATTCTTCCATTGGTCAAATTAGATTTCATTTTAGGCATGAATTGGATTTCATTGAATAAATCCCATATCCATTTTCAAATAAGGGAAGTCGCATTCGATATTTCAAGCCCTCTTATGATCACCCATCCATATGATGAAAAGTATCAACTTCATGTGGATGTTAGATCATGTTTATGGGTCTTAATTCCCAGTAAAAATGTTTATTTAACTGAAATGGTTGGGGAGTGAATCGAAATAAATTATATGTATATTTTTCAATTTTTCTTTGACGTCTTTCTAGAATTGTTACCAAGTATTCCTCTAAAAATGAAGCTGAGTTCTCAATAGAACTCATATCTGGTTCCACACTAGTTTCAATGACTCATTTTATAATGGCCTAGATAGAGTTACAATAATTTAAGAAGAAACTCTCTGAAATTCTTGACACGTGATTCATTTAGCAAAGTGTTTCACCATGGGGTGTGTTGGTTCTTTTTGAGAAAAAGAATGATATATCAATGTGACTATTGCATGGATTACTGAGAGTTTAATAAGATAAAATTCAATAATATTTGTCCTTTTCCATTTATTGATGATTTTTTTGATCAAATGTGAGGATTTCAGTAAATTTATAAGTCTTACCATCATTTTGGTTATCAACAACCAATGGTCAAGAATGATGATATACAAAAGACAACATTCTTTACACGGTATTGACAATATGAATATATAGTGATGCCTTTTGGTCTTACTAATTCTCCTACTATCTTCATGGATTTAATGAATAAAGTATTTATATATTACATTGATATGTTAGTGGTAGTATTTATAGATTGTATTCTTGTCTATTCAAGTTTCATGGAATAGAATTATGATCCCAAGAGGATTATACTAATTACCCTATAAAATGACATGATATATGGAAAAATTAGAATGTTTTAATTTTTTATGCAAGAGGATTCATTTTCTAGTCATATATTCTCAAGCTATTGTATAATAGAGGATCCATCAAAGGACAAGGCTATTGAATAATGGAATAAACCAAACATAATGAATGAAATCCATTGCGTTCTTTGTTTAGCTGGATACTATCAGAGGTTGTGGATAATTCATCACAACTATCTAATCCTATAGCCATGTTAACATGGAAGGGTATCAGGTTCCTATGGAAAGATGAATGTGAGGATAATTTCAAGGAACTAAATAAAATTTTGGTCAGTGCACCAGTTCATACATTTATTTATATTAAAGACGAATTTGTAATCTATAATGATTCATCTAAGAAATAATTTAGATGCGTTATTATGTAGAATAACCAGGTTATATACTTTCCCTAATGAAAGATAAAGATTCATCATAAAATTAAAAAATTATGGATTTGGAGTGAGCATCTGTATTTTTTTATTAAATATATAGAGGAATTACATTTCTGTTGGAAAGTGTAATATATATACCAATCAAAATAGACTGAAATATATATTCACACAGAAGGATTTGAACTTGTTCCATATAATATTTTTATGGTTGATAAAGGATTATGATTTTTCAATACATTACCACTCTATGAAAACAAAAAAGGTGGTCAATGCATTGAGTTGGAAGGATCAAGCTAGCTTATCCATGATAAGGTTCAAAAAATGTAATATTTCAAGATTAATAAAGGATAGAACTAAAAATCATGATGGATTCTTAAAAATATCATCTTTCTCAAATGACTGTTCAACCCTATTTTATGAAATGATTATGGTGGAATAGAATGATGATAAAGAGATGAAAAGGAAATTCAGAAGACTTATTGAGTTTAACCTAGAATAGGATGGAATACTGATGTTCTAGAAACCTGTATGTTCCTTACATTCCAAATTTAATGAAGTAGATATTAGAGTAATCTCAAAGATGTTCATTCTCTATTAGTCTAGGATGTATGAATATGTATGGAGACATAATGGAATACTTAAATAGGGATGTCCATAAGATAGAAGCTACATTGTTTGTATCTCAGTACTTGGTACAAGAAAACAAAAAGGATGAAAGAAAAATGTCAAATGGGATGTTTCATCCATTACCCATACAAGAATGGGAATGGGAGAACATATTTATGTGTTTTTTTATTAGACTTACCAACACCTCTAATGGGATTAATGTTATAACGGTGGTAGTCGAACCCCTTAGTATGTAATCACACATTATGGCTATCAGAGAGAACATCTCTATGGATCATCTTCTAGGACATATATTAAGGAAGTGTTATGTTTGTATGAAGTACAACATTCCATTGTATCAGATTTGTATCCAAGGTTTACCAAAACGTTCTGGAAAACTCTTCACCTAGAACATGATAAATAATTGAGTATCAACACTTCTTATCATCCTTAGATAGATGATAAGTTTGAAAGAACAATTAAAACCCTAGAAGATATGTTGATATCTCAGAATCATGATTTCAAATGTGGTTAGGATCAATAACATACTCTAGTTTAGTTTTCCTACAATAATAGATTTAAATCATTCATTTATATGGAACCTTATGAATACCATTATGGGAAGAATTTTAGATCTTAAATGTGCTAGGATGATGTTGGAGGAAGAAAGAAATTGTGACCCTTGATTTCTGATGAAATGGTTGAGAAGGATAGAACCATTCAACAAAAAATGTGGGAAGATCAATGTAGGAACAAATGTTATGATGAAATTCATCAGTCTGATAAAGTTATTGAAGATGGTGAAAAATATTTTATATGGATCATAGATGAATGTTTTGAGATTTAGTATGAATGAGATACTATGATCAGGGTATATTGGTCCCATTGAGATTAATGATTGTATTTAAACAATAGCCTACTTATTGGAACTTCCTCCAAATCTCTATCAAGTCCATGAGGTATTCCATGTATATCGATTGAGAATGTACATACCTGACCATTCATATGTACTAAAATCAGAGCTCAAGCCACAAAAGCATGGTCTATAATACAAAGAAAAGCCGGTTGAAATTTGGGACCGATTAGCTATATTTCCAAATAATATACTAGGATTTTTTTATGTTATGGATTCTATCTACACATACACACACCACTTTCCAATGGATAATGAATATATTGTTTATGTGTACAACGAACTACCACCTCACTAAATGATGATTGTTCAATTTTCTTTAATGCCTCTCAGGGTGACCATTATGATGGAAAATGTACATATATATGAATAATATTATATTTATAAATTCATTATAAATATGTAATTTTTATTTTGAACATTCTTTTATTATTTAATTCTTATGTAAATACGATAATATTATTAATGGATTTGTGGACTACCGCCATCTCAATGAAATATGATTGATTCATGCTTTGCATGGATTTTATTAAATGGATGTTTTGGTGAATATTGAAGATATATATGATATTATGAATCTAATATAATAATGGTATATATATATATACATTTAGATATATTTATTTTACATTATTTCTCTCAATATGATAATTAAACAGAAAAAGCATTCATGTGTATGTAAGACATAATATCTCCATGAATTATGTTTCTCATTTCATATATATATATATATATATATATTATTTAGATTATTATAATATTAATTTAATTTATATACATTATATTTATATCATGGTTCACATTCATTAATCATGATATAATTATATGGACCAATGATATAACAAATTA
Source organism: Viscum album (assembly GCA_963277665.1). NCBI lineage: Eukaryota > Viridiplantae > Streptophyta > Magnoliopsida > Santalales > Viscaceae > Viscum > Viscum album. The sequence goes on from OY728132.1 coordinate 883,185,344, forward strand.
AGACACATGTGAAAAATAATGTGAATATTACTCGAAGTGAAACCTTAACATATGATTATTAATAGGAGGATAATACATTGTCATAAAGAAAAATTATGGTATAAGATATAACTATATGACTCTGTAAATGATTTCTAATAATTATATATATATTTTATAGTTGGTTTGAGTGAGTAAAATGTGATTCAAGACACAAGGTAGGGGAATTTCATATCGCTTTTTATTTATGTAAGATAAATTCTATGTTCTCCACTATTTCCTTTTGCGTGGTGTTTATACTACCCATGATTTTATTATATGTATCTTAAAATTAAATTTATGGTTATTAATATATCCATTTTATTAACTTTGTTTAATAGGGTTGGGTTTCAAGAGTTACAAATCGGTAAAAAAGATTTGTCACAAATCATAGTATTTAAAACTCATGTATTGATATACAACTAAACACATTTTCAAGGTGTAGATACTTCAATGATATATCCAAAATCCATTTCAAGTCAGGATATTTTAATCTTCATGTAACATCAATTTAATACCTGAAGAGTATAGTCCCATGTAACCATTTGGAAAGAGTTTATTGAAACAATCTCAACTCTTTTGATATTTTTAATGACAAGGAATCTTTGATGAAATCTTAAGATCCAGATCTCAAGAATAATTTTTATTCTCCTTCACCTATATTTATTTAGGATATCATCTTTAATTAGTACCATTTTATGCACTTCATTATTTAATAAACTCTTTTTTAGTAATATCTAATAGTCTCTCTCCTAGGTCAGAAATCTATTGTATGAAAATACATGGTTTAAAAAATGTTTTCCGAAATGTTTTCAAAACTATTTTTAATATAACATTGAATACCATTTTGAAGGAAAATTGATTTTAAAATTGATTTTTTTATTGTCAATGTTTCTTTTGCAGTTTCAAAAATATTTTAAAATAAAATGTCTTTCAAAAAGGTTTTTTGTTTTAAAAATAATTTTCAATGCAGAAAGAAGATTTTCCTAATGAAATGTTTTTAAAATATCATTAAAAATTATTTCCCATCTACGTTATGATGCATTGGTGTTTCTCATGAATTTATTGTAAATTTATTCAATGTTTCCACTCATATACATTATCTGAATGGATTATGTTTTGATGGAATGAAGTTTGGGGACCCCATTTTACATTCACGAGTTATATTCCTTTGAAACATGCTTCTTTTAATTGTTAATTTTTATAATAAAATGAATATGAATCCTATATAATTCTATAGGATATGATATTTGGACATTTTTATAATACCCATTTCATTTCATTGGTTATGATATGATTATTTTTTATATTTTGGAAAATGATTGTATGATTTTCCTTTGAGATGGGAATGACTTATATCTCCCTCCAATGCATTGGAAAAAATATTTATATATCATGATATTTACAAAGATGATCTTGCTAAAGAACGATGACTATTTAAATGGCCATGGTATTGAACCATGAATACCATGATGGTATGTGGATTGATCTAATGCTATCGAAATGGACATGGTAGTAAATCATTTCTACCATGATGTTAAGGGGTGTTAACCTATTATACTATAATGGTCTTGGTAGTCATTTCTTGGATACTATAGAAGTAATATTATATGATTATGTGTCTTCTATAATTCCATGATTCATTAATATGGAATTGTTTCATGGATTGTGTTCCCTATTTTCCTATTATAGATGTCTTATGAATATCAAGGCTTTATGCCATGATTCATTTATATAATCGTTGTTATATAGTGTATGATCTTCTCTATTCCTTATCATGTTCTCATACCCTTATTATCTTGATTTTTCCTACATGTCTTATTTTTTACACTTAATGACCATTTAATCTCACCCTTTTTTATATATACATCCCTAGGTTATAAAAATTCTATTATTATTGATTTTTATACGAAGGGTTAGATTCATGAATAACCTAGTGGTAGATAATACAGAACACATATGTGTTAGTGTTTATGTTACCATGATTCCAATATCCTTAGATAGATTAAGTATTCATGCATGTCTTTGTGTAATGTTTTATGTATTCAAAAAATGTTATGTAATTTTACTCTATATAAATACTGGTTAATTATTAAACTATGGAGTGGTCTACATTTAGAAGTACACACAACCTAGGAATAGTTTCACAATGGAAAATGATCTAACACAGGTGATCTCAATTAACTGAAAAACAATAGAAGACTATAAATGTACTTAAATAGCCACACAATCAATTATGATTTAGTTGTATTATATAGGAAGATCAAAATATCATCATAAAATTGATCAACCTTGAAGAATGGTGTATTATGTTGGTTGGATATGGAGCTAAAATATCTTATGTAAGTAAGATATATAGGTATATACTATAAATTCTAGATCATGGACATATAGATTTTGGTAAAACAATGTGATACCTTATAAATATCCTACTATAGGACATAGTAGTTTGTACTGTAGGTGGAAATATATAATATATAGTAGAAATATTGAGTGAAATGTTGTCAGATTAATTGTTTATAGAAATGAGACTATACATTATTATAACCACCTACAAATACGGAAAATTCTATACAATGGGTGTAGATCTGATTACATCTATGGGAATGCCTTATTATTAATTCTTGTAAAAATCAATCTATATTGTTCTTTCTTTTTGTTGTTTCTTGCATGGTCGATAAGAGAATTAATAATTATGGATCAATAAATTTACAAGTTAATATATTTTATTATAAAAAAGTAATATTAAAAAATAATATACTAGTGATTCACACCACCTATCACTGTTACCTAACGAATCCTTGGACAATTCAATGGAACCCCCTTAAAATGATTTTTTTCTATTCAAAAAATATCATTTTTTATTTGATACTGACGTTATCTATGTCCCTAAAAATAATTATAGTATATGATAAACATTTTAAAATTTTTTCATGAGTTAAAAAATCATTGTATGGGATATACAATGTATGGAAGAAGCTATTCAAAAATAAAAACGTATAAATATTTTTCCTTTTAAAAAATTTAATTATTTCCCAAAATAAAATTTTATTAGCCCATAAATTTAATTTTTTTATATATGATTTCATAAAAACATTTAATAATACATATTAAAGTATAATATAAATTCAAAAATGGTTTCTCTAAATAAATGAAAAGAACATTATTGAATTTTCACAAAACTATGTATCATATACTTTCCATTGAAAATAAACTCCATTAATTTCTCTATGAAAACATGAAATACTTTTAAAATATTCAAATAATAAATAAAAAATATAGTTACCTTAGGGATTCATTTTATTATCAAAAATACTTATCATATGACCCTCATTATTACAATATGATGTGACCGTCACAGCTACAATTTAATTTAACATCATGGATATAATTCGAGGTAACCATTGTAGTTATAACTGGATTAACCATCATGCCCAATATCAAACGTAAACATACCTACATAAATGGAGGGATATCATTGGAAAAGTAATATTTGTTTTAAAATGGATCCTCCTATTTTCATAAATGATTCCTAACAACCATAACGTAATGGAAAATCATTAATTCTTTTATCATGAAAACATTTATTAGAGAATACATATTCAAATGAATACAACGAACATATAAAGGGAAAAATTTTCTTTGAACATAAACAAGAAATAATAAAAATAAATATTCAAAAAATTAATTGATTCACGGAATTTGAAAAATATTCTCTTGACCTATAAGTTAAATAAACAATCCTTCCTAATTTTCTAAAAAAACATTAAAAGAGAGATTTTATAACAAAATACCGTAATAAAATAATAAAAAGATTATTTTTGGGAAACAATTTAAATAAATTCATAAATTTCCTTTATAAAAAATTAATTTATATATGAATTAACTCATAAAAATCATTTAAAAATGGAAATTAAATTGAAATATTTAGAAAATAAATCATTAAAACACTTAAAATGAGGTTTTTTTTAAAGAGTCACTTAAAATGACCTTGAATCAACATGTTTGTTCTTTATATTCATGATTAATAAACATCAGATAATTTCTAATTTCTTAAGAAACTTTTTCATGTTTAATATTCCATTTATAACACTAATTTTTATGTTGCATTCAATTTCTAAATAAATTAATTTCACATCAGATGTTTTGAAAATATTCAATACCTATGTTCAAAATGGTTTTCTTATGTCAACTATCATAAGAAATTTCATCATTCCATTATCTCTAAAATAATTTTAATGAAGTAATTATAATTTTTCTAAATTAATTATGAATTTTAGAATATATATAGATATTTTTATTAAAAATTATCCATGTTATAGTCATGTTGATAGTAGGTCATAATTAATCATGAGAAACATTTCCATCATTCAATGATCACTACAGAAAGAATGTAAGTGTTTTTTTATAATTAAATAATGATTAAAGTATATTAATTATGATGTTACTTATTAAAATATAATTATATATTTAATTACTATGATGTGATGATGAAAAAGGAATCAAATTGCATCGTGGAGGTTTTAGTCCACACATATGCACGAACAATGTTATCATTTTTCCACGCACTAAATGTTAAACGAATAAATGGTATATTAGCATTAATAATGATAAATATGTAATTGATATCATATATAAACATTAATTCTATCATTATTAACAATCATAAGAGATGGGGATTGAAGACGAATTAAATCGGATCATGAGGCATTACTCTTCTATACACATGAACGATTAATTATTTTTTCATGTAATGGAAGTGCAGATAGATATAGGTCATGCCAATAATATAATAAATTATAAGTATGTGGATGATACTATTGTATTTATTTTAGTATGGTTAACAAGAAATTTTGAATAAGTTTGAACATGAAACGAAACTAAACAAATGGGATAAAACATTATTTCTTCTTTAGAAAACCTCTTTTGATTAATCCCATAAAAAGAAATGATGATATTCAATGAAAAGATATCCCAATAGAATTAGTTTATTGATTATATGATTTTATTTTGGATTATAATTTAATATCCTAATGGTTTTTATATATTTTTAAATGAGAATATGTTATTCCCTTTAATTTGAGAGGGGAGGGGAACTCTTGGAATTTCTAAAAAATTGGAATAAAAAAATAATTAATTTTATTTTTCAAATGGAATAAATGTTTTTTAATTAGAATATAAGATGAGTATGGATCCAAATAATCTCATTAAATATTGTTTATACATGTTTTTGCAACTTTTATACCCTTATAATCATGTTTTTAATATTATTTAACTCATTTTACACTAACTATGACAATATTGTATTTTAATCGTTGATGCTCAATATTAATAATTTTTAATGAAAAAAAAACCAATTAATGGGTAATTATTGATATTTATATCCATTTAATTATAAATACCAATATTTTATAATTTTTAGTTATTTTAAATCATTTAATAATTTTTTTAAATATCATTATTATTAATTTTGATAGTATTCATTACATTGAATTTTAAAAATATCAATACAATTAGGTAAACTAATATTTTAATACATCCATAATATCGAAATTTAATCATTAAATTCGGTATATTCCTTTATTTATCACAAATTATATATAATTTTCTATTTTTAAAATAATTTATTATATTTTTCCATTATTATATTAATTACTACATTAGTGTTATGCAATAATATAATGTAATTATTTCTCAATAAAAAATTTAATATAAATTTAGAAATTAAATATATATATATATATATATGTTTTAAAAGTAATATTAATATTCCAAAATATGTTTGGATTACATAATTCTATAAATATTTCAGTTATAAAAAAGGGTGTGATATACTTGGAATTTTTAAATAAAATATTTTAAAAGTAATATTTTAATACTTGTATCAATAATTGGTTATTTAACAAAACCATTAATGATTAGGGATTAATATTTATCATACAATAATATTTATGCATGTTTTCGAGTCATTTTCTAGTCATTATCATTTTATTCCTAACATTGATTACCAGATTTCCCATTTACTACAATAAAACAATTACTCAGGTTACTATTAATTTTTATATAAAATAAAAGAAAAATATTCACTAAATATTTATATAAAGAATCCAAATAATGAATCTATTTTAAAACATTCAGAACAAATACATTTCATCATTTAATTTAAAATTAATTAGTCTAGACACAATGAATAATAGTTTTTGAAGAATATGCACATTTAAAACATAGAATTGATTTATAAAAAACGTTATACTTAAATATATTGAAAACCCATAATTGGATTATTATAAATTAAAATGGAAAACATTAATAACTAAAAAAACATTAAATTTAATTTTTTAATTCTTGAAAGATACATTTTGTTATAAAAAATGTATTCTAATACTATTTTAAAAATAAAACCATTCCTAAAATTCTAAAAAATATAACCATAATAGAATTTTATAGGTTTATTTAAAAAATTATAATTATTTCATTACATAAAAGATAAAAATGTTTCAAAAAATAATTATATTATTATTTCACAAAAGTAATATAAAACATTCAAAAATAAAGTTTATTTGAAAATAACAAAAATTTATAAAAATAATGTTTTTAGTTTTATATGAATTAATTAAAAATTATTAATGATTAGGATCACTCTATATTTTATAATTCAGTTATTACTATTTATTTCCACCAGTGTAATGACTATGCTATGATAGTTATTTAATAATAATACTATGATGTTCGTTTAAGCTCGAAGTTGTTTATCTATTATAATACCAATAATTTTTATTCCATTTTTAATCCTTAGATGTCACATTAGAAATGAAAATTAATTTAAATAAATTTAATATGGGAAATAAAAAATGGGGGTCCCCTCCCTTTAATTATAAATGTGGTACCCTGATTTCTCTTTGTCACATCTCATTGATCCTTATATCTCAATCATATTTGGAAATTTTCTATTATATTCTTATTTATCCAATTTATTGAGGATCTTTTTTACAAAAAGAACAACCCAAGAGCCCCTTTATAGTAGTTCTATAGGAGGAATTTTGAAGAAGAGGTAATAAATATAACCAGACACATTATTTTAAATTATTCTTACAACCACAATAAGAATATATTTATTATGAATCCATAATTATTCAACCACATTTTGGATCAAGTAATATGTGAATGTATCACTATTATGTAGGTAAATATTATCTCATCCACGCAATGATAGAATTCATTTTTATTTAGTATTATTCAGTTGAAGGTTATTATGATGAGTTTAATATTTTAATTTTATATTTATGACATAACTATACTTCTTTAATGATAATATCATACCAATATTCTAAACTTCCTATCGATATGGAAATGATAACATTTCTTGTCTGTACATGTAGACTACAACCACAAATAAGTAAGGTGATATTTTTACTTTATAATTATATATTATGATAGTTATAAGGAATTTGACAAATATAAATCATATATATATATAACATAATTATTTTCATTGATATTTTAATTAATATTTACCTTTATTTAACTCTATCTCTTACATGGTGAAATTAACAATCATGTATACGTATATATTATCATATCCATTAATGGTGTAATTCATTTTTCTATTCATAGCCTTTATGGATGACTATGTATATATATATAAGATACATGATATTAATACCATTATTAATATTTTTTATATAATATAATTGATATCATGATAAAAGTATCAAAAATATAAAACCAAAAAATAAATGAAAATCAATGAAATTATCAACTTGAATAATGATTTTAAAAAATATATTTTAATAAATGGGAGATAAAAAGTTATAAAAAAATAATATATTTTATGATATATATAATTATGAAATTTTAATATATATATATATATATATGATAAATATATTAAGTATAACAAAAATTCCAAATCATATTATGGAAGTAAATCCTAAGGTAAGGCACTATTGTATCACTTTAATTTATGTGAGACACATTATTTATACATCAATTTTTTAATGGGTATGTATATAAAATGAGAATAAATGAATTTTATGGTTCTTATGAAATAAAGTAATATATCTACATAGCATTAACTGGTGATTTAATTAATGTTAGTTGTGATAAAATAGGTAATCATATGTAAATATATTTTATGTTTTAATCTCATTATTTATCTAGATTATATATCAATATATTAGGATGATGAAATCTTATGATCAATGTCTCATGATACATGTGACTTTTTTTTCATCTAGTAAATTCATTAAAATACAAATATCTATGACATTTTAATCAGTATATGATCTAAAGTGATATTACATACTTTTTATGGGAAATTACCATCATTACTCTTTTTGGTTGATTTTTATTTATCTTGTAATTGTTATAAAATATGTTTTTAAAAATGTTTTTTCTATTAAAAAATTACGGTTTCTTTATATTTTTAACTATGTATTAATTTTTAAAAAATAATTTCAAAATTTTCAACTTTCCTTTTTCAAAATTATGAAAAAAAATTCAATTTGAAAAATTAATGATTAATGATTTATTATAATATATAATGCATGAATGGAAATTGAAATAAACAAGAACACGTAATAATTTTACATTTAATTTTTATGTTAATAGTTTTAATTTTAATGAAAAATGATTCTTTATGATATGTTATGTTATTAGATTTTAAAAATTGATATTCATGGTTGGAAATCAAGTTTTCTCAAAAAATGATCCATGTTTTCATTTAAAATAAATTTTGATATATGATGTTATATTTTGATTTATTTACTATTTATGTGGGATATTTTACGTGGAAGTATATCATACTCTTTCTATAAAGTTAATATTTTTAGTAAAAAAATATTTTTATGAATCATGTAAATTTCAGAAGGGTTATTCAATTTTGGAATAATTATATTTTTATGATCCTTGTTTTTCTCATAGGTTATGCTACTGTGAAATGTTTATGAATGACATTGATTTTTAGGGGTTGTGATATGAATATTTTTTTGTTGATATACTGGTTCACATATGTATTATTCTCATTATGTGTTTTGTTGTACCTATATATCCCTCTAATTCATAGATTAAAAATTTATGTTTTATGAGAAAAAAATACTAAAAATATGGGTTAAACAAGTTCATTAAGGTACATTTTCCACTATACTATATTAGTAGTGAACAATGACTACTACAGTGGGATTTAATGATAAACCACTAAACTATTTTTTCCTTGAAAATGTGACTTGACTGATCATGGGATAATTTTCTATTCAAATGTGTAAAAAAACTTGTCTTATGCAGATTTTATGATCTAATGTTTTATTTTATTTGATTAATTTTTAATTCATTTAATATAATCCTCAAGTAAGTAATGCATGAACCATGATTTGTGATATATGATATTCATGGTATTGTATTCAAATGTTATGAACATGTTCTCAGTAACATGTTACCATGTTATAGTTATATAATCATTAATATCCCCCCTTGATTACCTTCAACGAGCATCATAGATCACCCTATATTATACTTCACTTCCAAAGGATAGGAATATGTATTTTATTTATTGTATGTTGGTGATAATTTATTAATAATATAAACTAGTTATATATGTTACCATGTTTTAATATATACTTGACCTATAATTTCATTATATAGATAATTATGTAATATAATTAATATCTATACAAATAGATGTAATATATATTTTTGAAATCATTTGTATAGAATATATAAATAATTAGAAAAAGTTTCTTAAAATAATGTTGTACTATTTTATAAAGTGGTCCTTTTGTAAAAGGATAAATTTTTCACTATTTTCATGTGAATTGATTCGTCAAAGGTTTCGAGAATTATTCTTTATAAATATACCAATCCATGTATAAAAATAATTTTCAAAATGATTTAAATTATAATGATTTTGAAATGAAAAGTTTATATATCTAAATAATAAAAATAATATTTTATTTTTTTAAAAATTGAATTCCTTACATGACATGAAGTTTTAAGAACTTATGTTTTCAATAATAATGTACTCATTATTTCTATATATTATTAATGAAATGTTTTCAAATAATAATTCTTTTATAATATTTTCCTAAAAAATTATTTTAGGATAAAATAAAAAAATTTACAATCTTTCATACGTATTAATGTATTTCATTTTATAGTATTTCATTTGTTTTTTATAATAATTAACAATGGAATATTTATTCATTTTATCACTATGAATTATCCAATCGTATTAAAAGCGTGATTTTAATCTTGGTTTACATCCTCTGATATTTCTTCTGTTTCACTAGAAATATATTCTTATTCTATAATCCATATTATTTCATTAAATATAATATGAAATGTAATATTGATGTTTTCTAAAAACCAATCAATTTTTCATTGTTTAAATTATGTTACTCAGGAAATAAGACTGTTTTCATCTTCCCTGGGAACACCTAAGTATGGTAATCATTGTGTAAGATATAAGATTCGAATTACATATACCTCTAATACATTAGGTGATATTTAATATATCATGAGATAATTTTTGGGTTGTATAATAATTCATTCTAAACTATGGTAATCTAGAAGTAATGAATAGTAAACTATGTTATGGTAATTGAGATTTAATAAATTATCTACAATGTCTGGGGAATATGAATTTAATTACTAAACCACTATGATATGTGAATCGTGAAGGAATTCATGATCCACATTGCAATTGTAATTTGGATGTATTGTATTCTCCAATATGTTATGGGAATATGATAATGATGTGTTTTCTATAATTTTTTTGATAATGAGGTAGTGATACATGCTCGTCTATTTAATGTGAAATTGGTTTAAATATTTTCCTCACTAATTTATAATTATTATATAGTTAATCATTTTACAATATTTTATGAGAATCATGAAATGATGTTTACTATACAATGTCATGTAAATTACATATTGATACGTTCTACACTATCTTATGGGCAACATCTTATTATACCCACTACACAATGTTATGTTAATCAAACAGTGATTTCTAATACACTATGTTAGTAAAAAAGGTAGTGATTCCCACTCTACTATGTTTTGGAAACCAATTATCCATTACAACTACACTATTTTTTTATTTCTTTGCTCATTCTTGTGTTAATTCTTTGTTTTTCTCATTATGATCATTTTTTGATTTATTACGTATTATGATATTCTCATATCTTTATTCATTGATTTACTACTTATGATTCATGTTTATTTGGGTATGATTTCGTAATGTTAATTTTATAGACCTTAACTATACCACCATTACCATCTTATTATATAATTCCAACTTATTGTCATTAATTCCCATCTCTTGTGTTTAACATTACTAATAATATTTGAACACATATTTTTTATTTTTTAAATTCTTATTATTATAAATATGTCTATAAAATATCATATATCTATAAGGGGTCATTTAATGGTGATATTTTAGATAAATCCTCACATGTTTTTATAAAAAAATTTCTTTTTTTTCTAATATATAAATATAAAAAACCTAATGGTTCATGGGACTGTGTGAGATTTTTAGAAGATGTTATATTAATTTGAATTTTATGTATGTATAAAACGAGTGATCTCACATTGGTATTGAATAAATTTTATAAATTTTTTAACTTCTATCCATCGAGTATGGGTCTATAGCTCCCCAAAATATATTCTATTGACTATGGAATATTTTAATAACATACTCATGATTTAATATGAATATTTATTATTTTTGAAAGAAATTTTGTTATTTATTATTAATTTATTTTACTAATTGATATATGAATTCAATATAATTAGTTATTATTGGGGCCAAATTTTGGTTTTCCATATGATACATCAGTAGGTCTCATGGGACAAACAAGACTAGGTATTGGGTGTATGCTTAGCCAATTATTTTTTATGTCATAACTAAGGTCATTATAGTATGTATTGTGTTTTATAAGAGTATCTATTAATAAAATGATGTTTGATATTATACATTCTATCGTCATTAAAAAACTCATTGGTTTCTATGTTATTGTTTATACTGTTATACATGGATATATTTTTTGATTAAGTGTGTAGTTGTTATATATTAATTTAATATCAATTATTTTATCCATAATATTTTAGACTTTTTTATTCTATGACATAAATCAATGAATGGTACCCTTAATAAGAACCTAATATCATCCTTCTTATGTATCCATTTCTCCATGTTATGAACAAAAGTATTACGTTTTTTATACCTAAAAGTGTTTCATGTATGAATGATTTTGAGGGAGATATTGAAGACAGGTTAATGAGTAACAAAATAAGGATATTATAGGAAAACATTCTATGGGATATGAATCATATTAGTCTTATTTTGTAATTAAATTTTTAATTCTCGTAATATATAAATATAAAAAGTTATTGATTGTATATGTGATGGATTATTCTAATTTGATTATGGGTGGTAGAAATTCAATGCCAATAGCAGGTATCAAGTAATGATGTAAAAAGGATTATTTTTAGAAAAACCATCATGTGTACATGTTTTTTCTATTGTACTCTAAAATAACAATAATCTTTCCCAAAACACCAAAACAACAAAAATTCAAATGGGAAAAGAATCCAAGGAGAAGAATGAGGATGAGAATCATGTCATAGAGAATGTCATTCAAAAAATGGGATGAGGGTGTCAGTTTTTATATAGTATGTTTCGAATAGATTGTGAAAAATCTAATTTACATATATCATGTTTCTTCATTTAATTACAATATATTCATTTTATTTTTCCATTTCATTATGAAATTAAAAAACATTGTTTTATTTTTCTAAATTTCATATATTTATCTCTAAAATTCATCCCTTTTTACTATATATTTGATGAATTTTTTATTTGAAACATTTCCTTAATTTAATTTTTTAGATTCTATTTTATTTCGATTATCACGTATGTTTGATAACATATATTTTATTTATTCATACATTATACGTTATTTAATTTTATAATATTATCTGTTTCTCAATCGCACAACAATATATTTTTTTACAAACTTTTTATCTATGTTACTAAATGTTTTTTATATATTATTATGTTATAATATGTTATTATTTATCCCCTATGTTTTGAAGCTATAACATTCATCCACAAAATTTTTCTATTATTGGTATTTAAAATTCTATTAAAACTATGATATAAATAAGGGTGTTTCCCTCAATCTCATTTATTTTTTTACTTTCTCAAAATATAATAATCCTTAGAAAAATTTAGTGTACTTTTATTTCAATAATAATAATTCATTAATGTAATTAAATATTGGAATTTTAATGTCTTTTTATTATATTAGTTCCATTTAATTATAGTATACCCATTTTGATATTTGTGAGGATAAATTTTCGTGATCTCTATTTACGTTTGATCACTATATTAAATATGTTTTGTCTTTCCCTTCGATTTATTCTCATGACTTTAGAAATATGTATTTAAATTATTTAATTTCTTTATATAACATTTCCACAATTATTTAAAATTATATTATATATATTTCATATTCATTGAAAAATATATAGATATTTATTAAAAATTTATTATATTTTTCATTTTTATTATTAATGTTACATTAGAATTAATTTATTTTAATAATAATTACATATGACTGGTATCCTTAAAAATGTGTTTTTATAGGTAAATTTTCATAATTTTTTTGTCCTCCTTGGAATTGTTTTTGGACCACTCATTGATTTATTTGTGAATACATTAACATTGTATACAATGTAAGGAATGGTTTTTATCACATATTATTCTATATTTTTCATTAATTTAAGGATTTTCATCATTTCAAATAATCTATTATAAAATTATTTTAATATTCCTAATGTTATATAATAATATTTTTGTATGACCATTCTATATATAAATTTATTCCTGATTCATTAATAAAATTCCAATGTATTCATGATATTTTTGAGGTGAAATATTGATGAGATTTTGGATCCATCACTACCCATGTCATTAAATAACAACAACCAGGAAAGAAGATATTTTTTTATAACCAAAATTATTTAATATACTAAATATTTTCAATATATTATGATTTTATTTTTACAATTAATGAGTATTAACTAATATAGTCTTCCAATTAAATTGATTAGTGATAACTATTTATATGTTAGTATATCCCTTCATTATTTGTGATAAAAACGTGTATGTCTAATAATTATTATTTTAGAGGTGTATTTAAATATTTCTCATTGTTCAATATTAATTTATGATTAAATTAATTACGATATTTATATGATGTGTAGGTATTGAAATTTAATAGAACCTCATATCATTATTAAGCATCATTCAAATAATAAAATTGGTTATGATGTTTATCTTATCATTTATATATTATTTCATCAAATAATTCCATGAGGAAATGACTATGATCAATATATTTATAAATTTATTCAATTAAAGAGTCCATTAAAATATTTGTTTAAATTCTATTCCTTAAATTACATGTCGCTTCAATTCATTTGGTAATTCTTCAGGTTTCAGGAAGTTATTATTTATGGTATTTTGATGGTTAACATAGTTCATGATGTTATGATAATCTTTTCAATTATCATGGAATTAATATAAAGACATGGAAACAAATATATCATATTAATTATATCTTATATTATAATTAAAATTCATTCAATAACATTGATTTTTTTGGTAAAGTGTATTTGAGATTTATGAAAAACATACACAAAATATAAGTAGAAACTTATATACCATTTCAATTTTTTCCATAAATAATTATTTAAAATAAAATAGGATTTATTTTCATTGTAAATCATACAAAAATTCTTCAGAAACACAGCATCATTCTTATGTTCCCTTATTAAAATGAAAAAAAATATTATTAAACATTGTTTGAAAAAGAATCTATATTGGAGACATAAGATGAATAAACAAAATCATTAGACTGTAAGTACATTTATAAATTATAATTTTTTAAAATATCACATCCAGGACATAATATATTATGAAATAATTATTCTAAAATAAATATCAGAAGAGAGAGTAATTTGAAAATAAATCCCATACATTTTTTGGTACAACATTTCACAATGTTATAACTTTGAACCATAAAACATAAGCCCTTATCATAACCTATGAAATCATAAGATTCCACAAAAATCAATATAAAGCACCCATACATCATGAAGTTAAATTATGTAATCATTTTAAAATCATTCATACATATTATGTTGCTCTCACAACTATATAGGGAGTAACCAACACTGTTTCTTTTCAAATAACCATTATAGTGTATTGTGTAATCTCTTAAGAGAATACTTATAGATTAACATCGTCTAATTACCCAATGACTTAGAGAGATATAATAGGATCACTCAACGTGGACATAATTAAAAAACCCATCATCATAAAAAACATCCAACATCTATCACAAAATCATAAATAATAAATCATTCATATAAAATTTTCTTGAAGAGAATAATATTTTTATTTTAATATCCCTTTTATTTTTAAAAAGATTCACACATCAAATGAATTTTTTTAAGAAAAATGTTAAATTGTATTGTAAAACTAAAAATATTATTTCATCATGAATTTTAGTAATGTATATGATTCTATATAAGAAAAAATTAAAATTCATTTTGAAAAAATACATTAAAATAGTATATATTATCTTTAAATTAAGGTCCCTTACCTTGTGTCAGGATCATCACATACAATATTTATCTGACAGAATAATAAACATATGTTAATTTATTATTTCTTATGAAAAATTTCATGTTATTTATTAATTTAATATAAAAGTTTTTAATTTTATATATAAATACTTAATTATTTCGGATCTCGTTGGTTATTTTGATGATATTTCATTCTTCAGTCCAAAACCGTTTAGTCAGGTGACTTGTTCAAAGTGTCCATTATTACATAATATTAAAAATATAATTAATTGAATGATTATAATATTTATAAATAAATTATAATTATAAATAAACCCATTATATATGGTTATGAAAATTGACTAACTTTATATTCATAAAGATGATATGTTCGGTATGTGTATGAGTAATGTTTTCGTTTTTTAATGTTCATTATTAAAATAATGTATTTATAATTTTTTTATTAATTACTATAGTAATATAATATATATCTTAATATTAATTTAAATTCAATTATATATATCATCCAAGTGATTTTGTGATGAAAACTGAATGATGTTACTTGAAAGGATAGTTCACATGTACACGTGAACGACATTATAATTATTATCTTCATTAAATGTTATAAAAATAAATGATAAATTATCATTAAATAAAGACATCTATATTTATATATATATATATATTTAATATCATACCTAAACATTAATTCATTCATTATAATTGGTATTTTTTAATGATGATGGAAAGAAAATTAAATTGGTGTGTGAGTAAGTAGTCCTTGATAAACCTGAATGACTAATTATTTTCCCACTAGATGGAAGTGGAGATGGATATAGGAAATTACAATAAAAAAATAACTTATTATTATATGAATGATTACATAGTTATTATGATATCATTTTTTAATATGTTTTGAGGGATTATGAAGAAGAAGATAAAATAAACATGAAAATAAAAACGATACTTTTTTATTTTGAAATCCAAATTTTTAACACATAAAAACTATTTAGGATGGAATTATGCCTAAAATATACCATTAGAAAGTGAGTATGGATTCTATAAATTTATTTCGGAAGGTACCGATCGATATAACTGGGGTTTTCTGTGAGAATGAATTGGAACAAGGGGTTACTTTATATAAATGAGATTAGGGGAACTTTTGGAATTTCTCAAATTATTAAATTATAATAAATTAATTTTCAATTAAAATAACAAACAATAAATGTGGATTAAGATATAGGATAAGAAAATATATTAATATCATTATCCAATATATTTTATACTTGATTTGGCTTTATTTTAAAACATATCATTTTTATCAATCATCAGGTAACCTATTTTAATTTTATTTACGATACTAATTGTTTGAAAAATTAAAACTATTTAATTATACATATTTGGTGTCAATTGAACAATAAACTAAACACTAAATAAATATTTTACCATATAATAATCATTTTTTGTTTTTTAAAATTTTTTGTGTTTTAAATAATTTATTAAAATATTAATACCATAATACTGAATTGTTTCATTTTGGATATTATTCAATACATAAGTCTTATATAAACATCCTAAAATAATATAAAATTTCATCCAACTAATTAATTATATCTCAACATATAAAATTCATAATATAATTTTCATTATCATATTAATTATTTCAAATTATATTTATTTTAATATTGTAATAACTTTTATTTGATATTTAAATTAATAAAATAAATACTACATTGACTTTGGGTTAAATTTGATGGTCATATTTTATTCACTAAATATAATAAAATATTTACTGATAATTATAGTAAATCATAAAAATTTAAAACTAATATTTATAGTACAATATATATTCTTGTTACCCCCTAGTAAAATTTTATAACTTTTCAAAATGGGTGATATTTTAACTATTTATTTGCATTTAATAATTTCTTAGTGATTTCCATGGAAGCATGTACATTAAATATATAAAATCAATAAAGTAGGAGCTAATGTTCACTTCTCAATGATAATTCATAAATAAGATGAAACATCAAGGCCTTATAATTTATTTTTAATCAATATTACATCATTTTCCTTTTACCGAGGTAATGAACATTACCAAAGTCATTATTCATATCGAAAAAAACATGGATTAATTTCCACCATTTGACCAACTTATTATAAATTATAAATTTATTTTATCTAATTAAAAACATTAATGTAACTAAATTTAATTTAAAATAACACCAGAAATACACAATGAAAAACAATTTTTCCATAAAATACCGTTTATTAAATATAAAATATTTTACTAATAATTAAATCATAAAACCATTTAAATATTGAATTTGATAATTATAATTGAAATTGAATAGCAGAATTTTGTTTATCAAAAATCCAAAGCATAATTTTACCTTTAATATAAAATTATTTTTTAATAAAAAAATTTTTTTCACCATTCACTAAAAACAATTCCAAAAATTCTCAAAAGTTTATATAAATATTATATTAACATTCAGAATTCAAAAATGTAAATAAATTTGTCAATTTAAAAAAATAATTTAAAAATAATAAATTAAATTATTAAAAACATTTGCCTTTTGATTTTTAGATATCCATTACATGATTATAATTAATTTAACTATTAAATTAAAAAATGAATACAAATTATTACCAAATAACCTCGGTTTTTACATTCTCCCCCAAAAATTGTGAAATTTCATCCCTAAAATTTTATTCACTGATAAAAAAGTTAGGATACCATTCTCTCATAATGTTTTCATATTCCTATGTTGTTTCCTCAATCATATGGTTTCTCCAAAAAAACCATAACATGGTGAAAATACATTATTCAGAATTACGATCTCTTTACAGTCACGTTTCTAAAAAAGATTCTCCTAATAAGATACTTTATCATGTAGATAGACTACATTAAAGATAAATACAGGAGATGTATCTCAAAAAAATTTCCTTAATAATAATACATGAAATACATTATGTGCCACAGATAAACATGGAAGTAAGGCCGATAGATATGGAAATGATCCAACATTCTCTATGATTTTATATGGTCTAATGAAATTTAGACACAAATTTTAATTATTACTAAACACCCAACACTTTTCAAAAAAGATAATTTAAGGAAAACATGCTAACCTATCTTGAATAAAATATATCTCTAAATTTTATTTAAATAAATGTCATTCCTACTTGGCTCTATTTTCATGTGATGATGGATCATATACATTTTATCAACCACTCCTTTTATAAATTTAGTACCATAAATATCCTACCACATAATTCTTAACAAATTTATCTAGTTTTATACCATTTTATATATAATATCTCAAAAGGTTCAATCTAGATACTAGAAAGGAAAATATTATTATAATAAAATTATAATAATGTATGTTATTGAGAAAAATTCCATGGAAATCTGTTAAACACCATTTAAGCATATCCTTCAATGTATGAACTATTCACTTGGTCTATTCATCAAATTAATGATGCACAATAGTGAAATTATTTAACATAGTACCCAATTACATACATGGGACTTTTCATAAATTAGTTGTGAACATGGGATCATGGTATGATACAATAGAGGGAGGAACTACATGCAACTAGACAATCTTTTTGAAGTAATATAATGAAACTTAATAAAGAAACCTAATATCAGGAATTAGAAAAAAAATTAGAATTATTTAGTTGATAAAAAATTACCCAAGTCACTTTTTTACATTGAGATGTATTTGGTAGTCCCATGTTGGAAAACATTTATATATTTTTCCATTTCAACTCTAGAACTAGTAAAGTCTAAAGAAAACCCATTTTTAATTTTTTTGATACATTCATATGTTAAAATTTAAAAAAATTCATGGGGCTGTTATAAATGTATCATCTTATTACATCTCACCTGTAATACTCCAAAAGATCATTTTACATAATAATAAATCTTGGAGTAATGGGAAAACCAATATCTATGTGCACCACAGAACAACTCTAAATTTTTTCATACCTAAAAAGTCCATTCAGAATTAATTATTTAGAAATTTTTTTGAAAAAAATTATAATGTAAAATAAATATATGGTTGATGTCAAATAGAACAAAATTCCCTCATAGACCATAAAAAATTAATTATCATAACAAGAAAGGTTATTTTATTACTTAGATTCATCAGTTGTTTCCCGCCCAGGATGCGATTTCCCTTGAATTAAAATCATTACAGTGGTTGTATTTCCCCTATTTGACACTTGAGAAAAAAGATGTACTGGACATAGTTTATGGTTGTTTAGAATATTCTATTAGTGAAATTAACTTCTAATGGGATTAATGGAATCCCACATTATTAATCACCATTATCATTTCATAAAATTTATTCTATAAATGATGCATGAGGAAAACTACATGATCCTTTTAGTGGGGTACTAGAAATCACCCCCTCATCATGAGAGATATCTCTCAACTTCTAAAATATCTTAGAGTGTTTAATATTCTTGTGAGTGTCTTGTGGACTCTCAACCTTATTTTGGGATATAATTTTATTGAAACTATCATCCTCTTGGGATGGGGGATTAAGAAACTACCTGCATGCATGGTTTACACAAATTAAACCACGCCGAGTTATGTTCTGTATCATAGAAATGAGCAAGAACATTCTCAAAAACTGTCACATATAGAAGATACATTTTTTTATAAAATCATCAAATATATAATTTTTTACACCAGTAGGATGAAAGATCATATAAATATAAGAGAACTAAAAAATATCAAATCTTTCTTCTATTTCCTTAATTTTTGGAATCACATGAGTAGTATGACAATTATTCAACTAGGGATCACAAGGAACATAAAATTTCATTCCAAATATGAAGACACATTATTTATCGACATTAAATTCAGGAAAAATAAATTTTATAACCTATTTATTCATTTTCTATAACTCACCATCTTCCTTATAATCATTCATAAGTCTACTATGTAGAGAAGATTACAGTGACACATGAAATAAAATAGAGTAATTTCCTGAACCCAAAACATGGATGTGAAAATTTAGTCAAATAACTAATCAAATAGTAGTGTTCTAAATATTCCATGGTTAATGATGAATAATTTTTTTGACTCAAGTCTTATACCACTATAAAGGCGTTTCCATGAAGGTAATTGATAATTTAATTATTATCCTTTACCAATTGCAGCAATATTGTTTTCCTCAATTGCAATTCCTTTTGAATGAATATATATTTGAACAATTTATGATGAGTATATATTTCATATTTTTCTCCATATAGATGATGCCTCCTAATTTTTTAAGAGAAAACCACAAAAGGTAATTCCAAATCATGTGTATGATAATTTAACTCATGAGTTTTTAGTTTTCATGAAACAGAAACATTTACCTAATCATTAGGTATCCAAGTGAAATGATGTACAATCAAGAAAGAATCATTATAGATAAAAAAGTCACTATTTCATAAGGGTATGAAAAAATATGAAATCATCAATACCCTTTTTAATTTCTTGAAAAAAGAATCACAGTTGTTTTACTAGATTAAATTAACCCATTTTCATGTTAACCCAGTGAGTGGGAAAGATAACCATTAAATTTATTGAAAATGCCATCTACAGTATCCTTGAAATCCATGAAAACATCAAATTTTAGTAAAAACATTTTTTCATCACAGTTCATCCATAAATTTTGATTTGTTGGTGTCAACTTTAGCTGTAAGGCCCCAACAATAAACATTACATAATCTTGGATTAATTTAATAATTAATATTGAGGATAGTTTCATGTTTAGATATTTATTGTATTTGGTCATAAAATATACATAACATCCTGAAAATTACATGTAGACACATCAACTCACTAACCTTTTGTTCATAAAAAAAAATGCTTTTAAAAAAACATGACATCATTTCATGTTTTAAAAACCTAACATTTCCTTGATCCCATCCTTGACTCTATTATTCACCAAGTCATGTGTTAAACATATCAAAACATGGGATGAGCATGAATTTATTATTTATGTATACATAAAAGTAAAAAACTGTTAGTGTTTAAATAAAATAAAAAGCATGAATACTTTATTATAAAGTAATAATTATCCCATTAACGAGTAGTAAAACCAATTAACTGAATATAAGCTTGTTTATTCCCATTTTGGTAACTAAAATACTAACAAAATCCCAATGAATTCAATAATATAACTTATAAAGGTAACATGGGACATAACATACATAACTAGAATAAACCTATGGTCTACTTCCATACATATCACTAAATGGAATAACCATACATCCGACTTCCATACCCAATGCATTGGAGGTAAAAATGTTACCCCCTTCCATGGTTTATCACTGATCCACCCGTTATTTTGTTTGTCACATAACCACCAATCAAATTTCAATGTACTATTAAATAACCATGAAACATAAAAGAGTGAAAATATCAACATTTTAGTCATGAAATTTATTTTTTTCACAAGATATTATTTCAAGATTTATAAATAGTAAATCCACAATCAAAACCATTTTAAATACCCAAATTTGTAAAAAGGGTATAATGTAACTATTTTCCAAAAAAATGACGACCTATTATGGATGCCAAATATCAAAATAATTCACATTGTAGTGGAAAATTCGTTGTCGTTGCATACGTTTAAAACATTCTTTTTTTCATTTAATAAAAACTCTTCATTGGAAAAAAGATTCCCATTGAATGAAAGTAAAAGTAAAAGGGGATTATTATACAAACTATAAAATAATGAGGTGTATATTATAAAAAATATATCTTAATGAATGGAGATTGAGTTGAAGTCTCTTATGAAAATTCGGTAGCCTAACAAATTCACTTTAAAAATTCAGAAAATTACTCAATGAGAGGAAAAAGGTTCCCTCATCCCATGGACATAAAATGGACAGAAATAAGGATATATAAGAACATATCCCAACATATGATATTTTAAATTAAAATACATAACATAAAATTATATGAGGCATTATTTATCCCTACTTATAATTTATTTTTTTTAATTTCATTTATTAGGATTCTACCATAAATAAAATAATTATTACATCAATTTGTTTAAGAATTTGAGGGAGTTATTTAATTAATAAAAATAAAAAATCTGAAACTATAATATATGTAAATATTTTATATTTTAAAAT
Organism: Viscum album; assembly: GCA_963277665.1. Taxonomy (NCBI): domain Eukaryota; kingdom Viridiplantae; phylum Streptophyta; class Magnoliopsida; order Santalales; family Viscaceae; genus Viscum; species Viscum album. Next base: position 883,208,144 of record OY728132.1, read on the forward strand.
ACTATTAATAGTCCCATATATATTATAGTTAACCCCATACTAATATAATTATACTTATTAGAAACATGAGTGTTACATTTTCTCACATTCATTGATTTTCAAAATACATAACTCATTTTAATGGAATAATGTCCAATAAATATATCCCATCCAAAAAATATGTTTTATAGGTTGAATTAAGTTTATCCAATAATAATTCTAATGAAATAGTAGATATTTATCATTTATTTTAAATCAAGAATAGCCCATTTACCATTTCTTGAGGTATTAAATTTACCGTAGTTACTATTCAAATTCACCAAAAATAAAAGGGGGTTAATTATAAATATTCTAACCCCATGAATAAAATTAAATAATTGTTTATATAATAAAAACATATAATTTTAATAACTTAATTTACAATTATATTTCCAAAATTCAATGAAAAACTTGTTTTTTTGAAAAATGTCCTCTTTTAAATATAAAGTTTTTTTTATGAAAAATTCAAGTATAAAATCAATTAAAAATACATTAGTAGATTAATATAATTTAAAATGAACTAAATAATATTAAAAACTACCCTAAAAAATAATTTTACCATTTAAATAAAATATAGTTTAGTGTAATCAGTATTTTCACTATTTATTGAAAAATAAATATTTTTACGAAAGTCCTTAAAATTTATTCTACGATTATTTTTACTGGAAAGAATTAAACCAAGTAATTAATTATTTAAATAATATATTATATAAATTTAATATGACATTTTTTAATAATACTAGTTTCATATTAATTTTAATAGTTACATGAGTTATATATAATGATTCAAAATATTTAATACATAAATGAAAAAAATTATTCTATAAGTACTTGGATAGTTGGAATTATTCCTTTGATGTAGATTAATTATGTATGCATAAAAATTTGATTTTAGGGTTCTTTTTTATATTTCAATGTATCTTAATCATATTGATGTTATTTTCTCATGCTTATGTGATATACCTTGAATATATTTTCCAGCATTCATGTTTATTTTATGATTATCCCATAATGATTATTCTATTGATAATACAAAAATAATTATCTCAACTACTTTTTTTATATATATCCCATGTATTACATAAGGAGTTTTATTTATTTGAAATAATAATGTGTTCATATTTTTTGGATTAAATAAATGTTGTACTAAGAAATAAGATAGATATGAATCTAATCTCTAAAGACACTAATTCCTTGTGATTTAGGTGAGGTTTTTGAAAATTATTTTTAATGTATAATCATGTATACTTGTATAAAATTCATATATGTTATTTATTCATTGTTGAAATTATATTATTTTATAACATAATTTTTTTATTCTTTATCTAACTTATAATATGATTATAGTTCCAATTGTTCCCTAGATTTTTTTATATAGATATCTCAGTCATCAATCGTTGTTCATGAGTCCCTATATGAATACTAGTAAATGTACAAGAATAAAAATTTTATAATGAATTATAATATTTTTTATTTGATTCATATTATTTTTTGTTATGTTTTATAAGAAGATAATTCACGATTCCTTGATTTTTGGAAACCGTTTCAAAAAAATGTGGACTTACATAATACAGAATTCATATTCTGGTATTTCCATTAATAAAATATAAATAATAATGAAATTATTATTCAATAACTTATAAGTCATGTATTTAGGTTTTTTTGAACATTCTGTGATATAAATGTTGTTAATTGAAAAAAATTGTAATTGTATAAGGTATGTAAAACCCAAACATGAACATGTTGTGATGAAAAAAATAATATATTAAGTAATTATTTAATTATTATCATCTTTTATAAAATTAAAATGAATTTTTAAAATATTAATATATTTATTAATCATATTTTAGAACAATTGTAATTATATTGTGAGTTAAATATATCATAAAAATTTTGTCACATTCTTTGAAGAGTTTAAATTCCCACTTAACTACATTCTTTGTATTTTAAATTCATAAGAAATATTTTCTTACTAGGGGAACCAAATCATGAATAAATCATTTATGGGAGGGTATATGAGATGATATTTGATGGGAATCCAATGATGAGGCATGGTTTGCAATGGGTAGTGGAATGCCCCATTTGGAATATAGGTTTTGTGGAATTTCAGCTAATACACAATCCATAATAGTTAATAAATGTAATTTTTTTTAAAAAGGATCATAAATTGAAAAAATGGAATAAAATTCATGAAATTATAATATACACATGTCCCATGGTAATTTTTTTTACATTTAAACATAATATAAATTATTTTTATAATACATATTTTATTTATTTTATTTACAGGTGTTTTTAACTATATTGCAATGTAATAGTTTTTTTGAAATATAATTGATATTAACCATGTTACAAAATTTAAACATAATGATTCAAAATATTGTATTTATTTTATTAGATTCAATAATCTAAATATGTGAAACAATATTTTATTTTAAAAATTATATTATATATCAAAAAAATTACATAACTATTTAATTTAAAATAAATAATTAAATTTTTATCTCTTTTCCTACATTAATTATACATTTTTGTTAATTATTTACAAAAAATATTAATAATCTACGATTGTTACAATAAAAATAATTCATTATAATAATATATTGAATAAAATTCATTTAAAAATAATGTTTTCCAAAATTAATAAATTGATATAAAAAATATCTTAAATTCTAGATACATAAACCATATTTCTATCCATATAAAAAATAGGAATCAGATAAAAAAATTGCTGAATTTTTATAGTGTTTATAAAATTATTATTGACCTTCTGGTAATAACAACTTGGGTAAACTTCTATAAAAGATTATTTTGATCAATGTAAATATATTAATGTTCCCCATGGGTTTGGTCATCGGAAAAATCCTTATAATGATTCATCCTTCCCATTATTTGAATCATGATCCTCATATAGATGTATAATATTAATATATTTTAGGGATTATCAATTATATATGTGAATTTATAAATACTTTTAATCCTATTTTTACACACCATGTCAATATTTACTCCATTTGGGTATCCATTACTCTACAACAAACCAAATTATAAACTACTATATCACATTGATGGATTTTCACCAAGGGATATATATATATATATATATATAAACTCAATGGTTATATATATCCAATTAATATAAAACACCATAAACTATATATACATATATACAATTAAATACTTTAGCCAACTAATTCTCATAATCATATATTCCTTCCTCTAATTTTCTATCTTAAATATAATATCTTTCATTTTGTCTAAAAATTAGGTCATTTATATGATTATTATATAAGACCACGAAGAATAATATTTTATGCTTTGAATATTTTTATTGACTAATACTTATTATATTTTTATGGATTTTATAATTATATTCTATTTATGTTACATGTAATTTCAAACTTTGAGAATGATTATTTAACTTTTTGTTGTAATGTTCTGTAATAACACAATAATTCATCTAATATATAAATACAAATTGTATATAAATCTTTTTATTCAATTATGAATAAAAATTATTTTATAAAATGAAAATTCATACTAAAAGTGATGTTTTTACATCACCTCCTTCATATAAAACAATTATCCCTCGATAATCAATTACAAGGAATATAATAATTATATATTTTACTAGGGATGACTTTGGTTCATAAACTCGGTTAACAGCCTAATATATCTCAATTTCAATAACATCTTACCATTTATATCAATTGAAGAAAATATAAAAGAAGAACACAACTCTTTGATATGTAAATTTCTCTATCCATGTTCTTTTACATGTGCTTGATAGTAGCCCAAGAATGTTCAATGTATAACTCTGCATATGGTAAAGCATAGGCTTTATGAATGTACCAACAAATGAGAATGAATCCAAATTTTTCATAATACAATAAAATTCTATAGAAATATATTACCGATAGAGAACGATTTAAATCCAAACAATTCCTAGATTAAGTCCCACATAGAACTCATTTAAAAATAACACAAATGTCAAACCACATTATATACTCTATAAGGACACTCCTTATATTCATAAATTCATCAAATAAATATTTCTTTAAATGGAAAATTTAATAAACATTACAAAATGTTATAACTCTTTATTATGTGTTGTTTTATTCTTATATAAATATTTTTAAATTTAAATACTCATAAAAAAATCATACTTTAAACATCCTTTTGTCATACGTCAAATGTACAAGATAGATATAAATATTTAAAAAATTCCATCTAAATTTATTATTATATATAACATATATTTTCATATAATTAACCACTACACCATAACCATCACAAAAATATTGTTTACAGTATAAAAATACTAGATATTGTTAAAAAATTTTCTTTGTGTGTTTTATATTATGTAATGTTTTTACTAATCTCCAAATTTAAATATATCTCAACATTTTAACTCCAAATATTTTAAGTGAATAATTTTTTTATAGCGTATACGGTATGCAACACCGAGCTTAAAGAGCATCAAATAATTATTATTTATATATGATTCCTATAATATTAACATTAAATTGGCGATTATAAAAAGGAATAATTCTTTTATTAAATATAAATAAATTTCCAAATCAATAAAAATATATTCATTAATTATGATCATATAATAAATAAATATTTAGAAAAATAATTTTATTTTAAAAAAATTATCAAAAAAATAATTTATTTCATTTTGTGAGAGAATTTTATAAATATTTTTATTAAGTTGTATTCGTTGAAAATGATAAAAATATATCAATTTTTATAAATTAGATCATAAAATTTTCTTACATTGTTAATTTAATAATTTTATGAAAAGTTCATATTTTAAATATATTATGTTCAATAATGAATTTTGTTGTAGACTTTGTTTTTTTTAATTTTTTTAAAAAATAAATGATATAAAATGGATTAATTATAAAATAAATTAATATTATTTTTATTAATAATAATTAAATAATAATATTTTAAATGAGTTATTTACCTGAATTTAATATATAACTTTTTTATACTTAAAAATGAATTTTTACGGAAAACATCATTTCACCGCGTATTACAAATTTACATTGAAATTAAATTCCAATTATTCTATAAATATTATTTTGAAAAATGGATACTATATTTGGAATCAAGATTTAAAATGTTTTATATATAAACATTTTTATATATTTTCATAATGAATTGTAACCTTAGTAATTTTCTTTCACCTCTGTAATGTTAAATCAGGTAATTTGTGTTTAAATTGGTATGATAAGGACTAATAAATAGCAATAAATTGTGAAATATTTTTTTTCATGATTATAAATCTTCCATAAATATCAATAATTATAATATATGACCATTTTTCATTTCTAAATGATTCTTAAATTTATAATATTTTATGGAAATAAATGTAAAAAATGTCATTCACTGTGGTTTATTATATTTTAATTTCTTATATAGTGATAAAAAGAGATTATGTTCAGTACTAAATAATTATATGAATTATTAATGATATTTATTTATCATTTAATTTTAAAAGAAACCAATGAACAGAAAATCCCCTAAATTGTTACGTAATTCCAACTAACTATATATGAAAATAAAATAATAATAAAATAAATTATTTATAGAATATTAAATGACGTATAATTTGAGCGATCAATTTCACCATAATTTTTTTTAGAAAATAAAAAAAAATATGGTTGGATTTAATGGATTATATTTGTAAAGACCCAGAAATTTGAAGGAAATTTTTTTCTTAATTTTCTTTGGAATTTTACAAGAACGCAGTTTCTGACGGCGCCTGATTCTGAGGCCCGGTGTGCCCGGAATTAATTTTCGAAGTTTGGCTCTGGTACGTTCAGTGAACGAGCGAGCGAGAATTTCTATCTTTTGAACCGATGCCCGGAATCGAATTCCGAGGGAACCGATGGAACCGCAGCACCGATAATTACTTAGGAACTCCTGTTCCGGAGTTGCGTTTACACGAGTGTTGATAATAATAATTGTGGAATTTTATTTTATAACTACACTATAATTTTTATTAACTTACTCTAAGTGTAAGCTCATGGTGGAAGTTGGGTAACCACCCAACCTCCCTTGGGATTTTATGAGGATGGTGGGGCCCACACGAACCCCACCTCTTCATATCCTCTAAAACCCTTCAACTCCCACTTAAATGATTATAAATTAGTTATAACTTATGTCTTAAATGAGTTGATTTTAATGTGGTGAGTTGTGTGAGTCTTTTGAATTTCAAACACTTGAATTTCAAAAGCCATGTGAAGTTAATTAAATAAGTGGAGAACTTATTTCATTTGGTTGGGTTGTGTTGTTTGAGAGATTTTGGAAATAAGGCTTAGAAGTCTTGAAGTTTCTTCATCCTCTTGACAAAGAACGCGAAGAAAAATCAGACATCGACGAAGAACGCCACGTTCTCGGGAACCGTCTTCCGCGACGCCATACCTGCAATACCGACGACGTCTTCTTCCGCGACATCTCTTTTCATGACGCCGAATCTCGTCACCTCTTAATCAAGGTAGCTGTTTTAACTTTTTAATGTTATGTGGATCTCTCCTTCGAACTTGAAGGTTTATATTTGTCGGGCCTTGATTCCAAATATATTTATTTAATTTAAAAGATTGTGAAATATTATCATTCATTAAAGGCCGATTGTTAGCAAATAATGTGAGGGGGCCGGACCGCACGAACACGGCCGACCGTCCTCCTATTCATGTTGATTTTGTTGTGGATTGAAACGGGTGTGGCGCGGTGCCGTCGCACTGCGCAGGATCATGCGGCAAGAAAAGCACGGCGTCGTCGCGCCGCGTCGTTAAATAATGCAAGGACGCGACACCGTTGCGCCGCATCGAAGAATGTTGAAGGTGTCGCGGTCGGAGCGGGGCCGCGGTGGAGGGGTGCGGTGCCGTCGCACCGCGCCGGACAACGAAGGCCGCGGCCGGTTCCGGGCCGCGGCGGAACGAGAAGACCGGCGGCCAGCTGGGCCTCCGGTGTCGAAAGCCGGAAGGGGGACTGGCCTTGACGGTCCCGTTCAGGACGAACCGGCCGACCAGGGCGGGCCGGCCGGAAGGGAGAAAACCGGGGGAAATAATTTCCCCCGGCCAGTCTTAATACCCCCCCCCCCATTATGAGGGGGGCCGGTTTTCACAAAGGGGGGGGGGGGGCAGGCGGCCCCATGTTTTCTCGAAGGCAGGCCCCCACGTGAGGGGGGACGTTTTTCCTTAGGCGCGGTAGGTTTCCGCCCCGCCAGCTGAGGAAAGGCGGGGGCTTTGCCCCCCACGCGCGTCACACGAACGGCGCCCAGGCCGCGCCGCCGTGCCGGACTGGGTTTTCTGAGCCGGGCCGGGTCGTCGGGTCGGTTCGTCGCCTGGGGCGGGTCGACCCGGTTCGGCCAACCCAGGGGGGTAGGCCCGGGCCCAGACCCCCAGTTTCGGACCACTTTTGGTCAAATGCCTGTATCTTGGGCTACGGGCCTCCAAACGACTCGCCGTCAGTGGAAACGCGTTCCGTGGATCGAGACGGTCGTTTCAGTATACTATATTCAAGGTGCACCTTCCTTTTCGAGAGCCTACATGGTTATAACTCCATAGTTAAGCATGCTTGGCCAAGAGTAGTGATCAGGATAGGTGACCTCCTGGGAAGTTTCCCATGGTGGGTGTGAGACGGAATGGCCAATAACTAAAAGACCGGGCGTCCGATTGACGCGCCATATGTTTCGTTGAATTCCTCTTGATGGGACGGATCTTTTAGCATACCTCACCCGACGTTTGGACGCAGGTGGAGTACGTTCGGGTTGGTTTTGCCTTAAAAACCAACCGGGCCCCTGGAACGAAAAGGCCAATATCTCTCAGACCGAGCGTCCGATTGACGTGTCGTCTGTTGCGTTGAGTTCCTTTTGATGATACAGAACTTTTGACATTCTCCGCCCGAGATTTGGCTGAATATGGATAGTGGCCGAGTTGGATCGCACAGAAATCCATCTGGGCCCCTGGAACAGAAAAGCTGATAGCTTTCTAACAGAACGTCAGTTTGACGAACTGTCAGCGGCGTTGGTGATCTCGTTGAGAAACGGTCTCTATGAGTATACCCTATGAGAGTCTGGGGTACAGTTCAGATACGGATGGGTTTGGTTCGCTCACGAAACCAACCGGGCCCCTCAGACGAAAAGGCTAATAACTCACAGACCGGGCGTCCGATTGACGCGCCGTCTGTTGTGTTAAGACCCCTAAGACGAGGCGTTCCTTTGAGATACTTCTTCTTGGGACTTTGAGATACATGGAGTATCGAACTGTAGCTCGTGGAGCGGACCCTCCCAGTGACGAGCGTGTGGAGTACGGAGACCGTGTAACTAGCTGAGACCTGACGACTGCTTGACCGACTCAACTTGGAGTGAGTCGACTAGACCAGTGGACGGAGCACTACTTTCTGAGGTGCAGACCCTTGGAGGACGGAGCACTACCTGTGTGACAGTGCAGACCCGCGGTACTCGTCTGGAGAGTACCTCAGCAGGCTACTAGGGGGTGTGCACTACTGTGTTTGGGTGAGATACCTCGGCAGGAAGCACTACTGTGTCTGGGTGGCTGACCCGCGGTACTCGACAGGAGGAGTATTTCAGCAGTCTTAGGTTAGTTAGTAGTACCTCGGAGTCGTGACAGGACCACTGTACACTCAAGAGACGGAGCTCTTCAGCAGTTGCAGTTTCGATAATGAAAATCCTGGTTTGAGCGGAGACTTTTGACCTTTGTGTTTACCTCATGATTGAGATGGGTCACTTGATAACTTAGGTATATGTATGGGAATATACCTGGGTAGTAGTTATCCGTTGATTTCACAATCTTTGTGTTTCCTCATGATTGATATGGGTTACTTGATAACTTAGGTATATGTATGGGCATATACCTAATTAGAGGTTATCTGTTGAGATCTTATATGTGGTTATCCTTGTTGGTTTTAGTGAGACCTTGAGGGTCTCGGGGTCCCTACTGAGTATCGTTATAGTCACCCCTGCACGGGCTATGCCCGCACCTCATTGTGTTGGTTGCAGACGACAGGCTGTGCTGACAGAGGCCGAGTGTTTGAGGACTGGACGATACCTGGAGGGGGACTATACGACGAGATGGTACCTGGAGGAGGACCTCACGACGAGAAGGTACCCAGAGGTGGACGTGACGACGAGGCGGTACCCAGAGGTGGACCACTGGGCGGGACAAACTCGGAGCAGACGGCGGGACCCGAGAAGCAGAGGAGCTATCTGTACCCACCCTTCAGGTGGGATTTCTAGTGGACAGCTCGGCGTAGAAGATTTACTTTTCAGTTGTTGTTTTCCCTTTCGAGTTGTACTTTACAGTTGGGATTGTATTTCGGTCCCCTTTTAACATTCCGCACTTACTATTGTACTCAGTTTTTACTTAGTGTTTACTTCTTCCGCTTGTACTCTGTGTGATTTTTTACTTTACAAAGGCAATGCCTTCCCTTTTTGCCGGGATTTAAGCCTTGGTGCTAGTCGCCAGCCCCTGGCCTATGGAAGGCGGGCTTGGGGTAGTCACGGCAGAGGCCCCGAGGACGGGTCGTGAAAAATTGGTACCATAGGAGTTTTGTTCTACCGCAGAACTTATGACTCTGACTTTTTCTTTCTGTGAAGCAATAGTGTTAAGAGTACCGAGTGTGGATTTCAGTTCAGGTATTCCAGTTTTGGTGCGGGCGGCCGACGTATCCTTACACCAGGACCCTGAAAACTGATTTCCGACTTTGTGCACGAAAACACTGATTGCGTGTCAGTTTTCAAAGGTTTTCCCTTAAAACAGCTCTAACCAGGTCAGCTCACCAGGTATAAATGTTTGACCGTGTCACGATGTTTCATTCCGGATGCCTTTTCATGGACGACCAGCTAGAGCCCAGAGGGATGTGCGTGCTGATAGCCTGTTGAGTGACGAGGAATCAGTACAGGGCCCTATTGCAGTGGAGGCTCCAGCGGTACTACTATCCGTTGGGCCACCGATGCCACCATCCCCAGCAGTAGAAGATGCACGACGCTTGAGCGCGCTGCACGAGTTCCAGTGCCAGAGGCCACCCAGGTTTTGGGGAGAGACAGACCCGCAGGCGGCTGAGGTTTGGCTGGAGGCTGTGGTGAGAGTCTTCAGGCTAGTGGGGACCCCGACAGACTTCATGGTGATCTTTGCTTCCAGCCACCTTCAGGCAGCAGCAGGCAGGTGGTGGAGCCACTTTATTCAGTTTTGTGACGGGATGTCCTTCGCATGGGAATACATCGAGACCTTCTTCAGGGTGGAGTTTGTGCCAGTAGCTCTACACCCCGAGTGTGTACAAGAGCTTCTACCTTTGCCGCGTGCTTTTCGATCAGTAGCCGAGTCATCTGTGGGAAGTAGATAGATGATGCAGAGGTCCAGGAGGACTAGACTAGTAGTTAGACGATCTCGGGTTTTAGGACTGGTGGTGCAGGGCACCCGAGGTGGTGTCAGAGCCAGGCGTGCCAGAAAAGGACAATGTTACTCATGCGGCGGGAAGGGTCACCTAGAACGTGACTGTCCGACTCCTCGTAAGGTTGATCAATGGGTTTTAGAGGAGCCACCGAGACAGAAGAAGTGGCCGGTGCTTGAGCAACAGCCGAGCAGTGGACAAGGCAGTAGAGCTCCGGGAACAGGTGGACAGGAGAGGAACTAGTGGATACATCCCTTGTACTTCTAGTTCCATTTTGCTGTTGTATTTGTGTCTTGTACTATGAGCTGCAATAATAAAAAGACGCTTATCTTTGAGATGTTTTCTTTCCTGTCCTTTTGTTTGGTTGATACTGAGTGGTCCCGGTTAAACTGTTGACTTGAACCTCACTTTCGAGATTTCTACTAGAGGGGACCCAGTGACCTCACACTGATGCCGATAGTGTGACTCGACCCTTGGAGGTGAGAGTGACAATTGGATCTCTTAGTAGTTGCGTCGAGGCCTTACGACGTCATCCATGGCGTGAATGCATCATTCATGTCAGTATTGGCTGTATTAGGAAACAAATGTGGTTCATCCAGGGGATGAGACTGAGTTTCTCTTATCGGAAAAGAAGAAATCATATCAGCTCTTGTGAGACTAAAGGAGGACCAGTTCATCCATGAGTGGATGAAGACTGCACAATGAAGTTTGAAACAAGGAACTGGTGCCGGTCTTAGAGACCCGGGTGTGTTAAATGTTTCATGAAGAGGAATATTTAAATAGAGATGAGTCTGCGAAGCGGCAGACGTGGAGGCAGAGCTAGGAGAGAAGCATGTGGTGCTGCACATCTTAACATGCTACAACCACCCGCCTTAGTTATCCCCGCCAAACTCAGGGAGCTGGAGGGCGGTGGAAGAATGCGGCTGCATGCGGTCAAGGAGTGTGACCCAATGGCTCTAGAAATGATTCAAGGGACAGTATGTGTCCACTACTAGTAGCTGTAGCAACAGACGTGGATATGAATCATTCCTCGCTTTCACAAATCTTGTTCTAAACCTAGAGTTTCTGGAAAGTCGTGGACTTGACCCTCACATCTGGAGATACCTTGGGAGGAGACTCAATAATCACACATACGCCGATGGTGTGGTCAGACGCTCGAGGCGAGAGTTTTGGTTGGAATCTCTTGGTGACAGCGTCGAGGCCTTACGACGTTAGTTTGAGTATGGAATGGGCAATAACTGTTCATACTAAAATTAACGGTTTTAGGAAAACGTCGGGATGGGTTTTCCATGGTTGGCGAAAAGGAAACCCCAGGCAGCACGAGATAAACTCTTTCACGGGAGGGTGCGACCGATCACTCTTGAATCGGCCAACCTTACCCTCGTGGTAGCAGTCGTTTGAGTTCCAGTTCTAACAGGAATTGGAAACCTTTGGAGTTTGAGGATGGCAAACATGTTCTTATACGGGTCTCACTGCGACGAGGTTTATGGAGATGTGGCCAAGGCAGCAAGTTATCTCCAAGGTTCAGCGGACCTTCTTAGGTCCCCAGCTGGGTAGGCAGTGTGGTTTACCGCTTGACCTTTTCACCGTAGTTGCACCAGGTGCACAACGACTTCCACGTATCTCAAATAAAGAGATACATTCCCGACCCTTCGCATACCATCGACCATGAGGAGCTGGATGATGGCGATGGGGTGTCTTTCACGGAGATTTCAGGGGGGATCGAGGATCGACAGGAGCAGATCCTACGAGGAAGATCGATTCATCCGGTGCACTTTCTTTGGAAGTACGGAACCTCCAGGTAAGCACATGGGAGCGGAAGGCTCAGATGCGTGCTCTGAACCACTTTTGTGACCCTAGTTTGTGTGGAAGCTTTACGGGGACGTAAAGCCCAGAGGTGGGAGTAATGTAAAGACCCAGAAATTTCGAGGAAAATTTTTTCTTAATTTTCTTTGGAATTTACAAGAACACAGTTTCTGACGGCACCTGATTCCGAGGCCCGGTGTGCCCAGAATTAATTTCCGAAGTTTGGCTCGGGTACGTTCAGTGAACGAGCATGCGGGAATTTCTATCTTTTGAACCGGTGCCCGGAATCGAATTCCGAGGGCACCAATGAAACCGAAGCGCCGGTAATTACATAGGAACTGATGTTACAGAGTTGCGTTTACACTAGTGTTGATAATAATAATTGTGGAAGTTTATTTTATAACTACACTACAATTTTTATTAACTTACTCTAAGTGTTAGCTCATGGTGGAAGTTGGGTAACCACCCAACCTCCCTTGGGAGGTTATGAGGATGGTGGGGCCCACACGAACCCCACCTCTTCGTATCCTCTAAAACCCCTCAACTCCCACTTAAATGATTTTAACATAGTTATAACTTATGTCTTAAATGAGTTGATTTTAATGTGGTGAGTTGTGTGAGTCTTTTGAATTTCAAACACTTGAATTTCAAAAGCCATGTGAAGTTAATTAAATAAGTGGAGAACTTATTTCATTTGGTTGGGTTATGTTGTTTGAGAGCATTTGGAAAGAAGGATAAGAATTCTTGATGTTTCTTCATCCTCTTGACAAAGAACGCGAAGAACAATCGGATATCGACGAAGAACGCCACGTTCTCGGGAACCGTCTTCTGCGACGCCATACCCATAATACCGACGATTTCTTCTTCCACGACATCTCTTCTCGCAACGCCGAATCTCGTCACCACTTAATCAAGTTAGGGGTTTTAACTTTTTAAAGTTATGTGGATCTCTCCTTCGAACTTGAAGGTTTATATTTTTCGGGCCTTGATTCAAAATTTTTTTATTTAATTTAAACGATTGTGAAAGTTTTCCATTCATTAAAGGCCGATTGTTAGCAAATAACGCGAGGGGGCCGGACCGCACGAACACGACCGACCCTCCCCCTATTCATGTTGATTTTGTTGTGGATTGAAACGGGTGTGGCGTTTGCCGTCGCACTGCACAGGATCATGCGGCATGAAACACGCGGCACCGTCGCGCCGCGTCAAATAAAGTTGAAGGGGTCGCGGCCGGAGCGGGGCCGCGGTGGAGGGGCGCGGTGCCGTCGCACCGTGACGGACAACGAAGGCCGCGGCCGGTTCCGGGCCGCGGTAGAACGAGAAGACCGGCGGCCAGCCGGGCCGCCGGTGTCGGAAGCCGGAAGGGGGTCCGGCCTTGCCGGTCCCGTTGAGGAAGAACCGGCCGGCCAGGTCGGGCCGGCCGGAAGGGAGAAAACCGGGGGAAATAATTTCCCCCGGCCAACCTTAATGCCCCCCCCCATTATGAGGGGGGCCGGTTTCCCAATGGGGGGGCAGGCGGCCCCCCGTTTTCTCGAAGGCAGGCCCCAACATGAGGGGGGCCGTTTTTCTTTAGGCGCGACAGTTTGCCGCGCCGCCAGCTGAGGAAAGGCGGGGGCTTTTCCCCCCACACGCGCGGCACACGAATGGAGCCCAGGCCGCGCCGCCGCGTCGGGCTGGGTTTTCCGAGCCGGGCCGGGTCGGCCCGGGCCCCGACCCGAGTTTCGGACCACTTTTGGTGAAATGCCCGTATCTTGGGCTACGGGCCTCCAAACGACTCGCCGTCAGCGGCAACACGATCCTTGAATCGAGACGGTTGTTTTGGTATACTATACTCAAGGTGCACCTTCCTTTTCTGGAGCCTACGTGGTTAAAACTCCATAGTTAAGTGTGCTTGGCCAAGAGTAGTGATCAGGATGGGTGACCACCTGGGATGTTTCCCAGGGTAGGTGTGAGACGGAAAGGCCAATAACTAACAGACCGGGCGTCCGATTTACACGTCGTCTGTTTCGTTGAATTCCTCTTGATGAGACCGATCTTTTGGCATACTCCGCCCGAGGATTGGACGCAAGTGGAGTACGGTCGGGTTGGTTTTGCCTTAAAAACCAACCGGGCCCCTGGAACGAAAAGGCCAATAACTCTCAGACCGGGCGTCCGATTGACGCACCGTCTATTGCGTTGAGTTCCTGTTGACGATACAGAACTTTTGACATTCTCCGCCCGAGATTTGGATGCAGATGGATAGTGGCCGGGTTGGATCACACAGAAATCTAACCGGGCCCCTAGAACGGAAAAGTTGATAACATTCTGACAGAACGTCCATTTGACGAACCGTCAGCGGCGTTGGTGATCTCATTGTGAAACAGTCCCTATGAGTATACCCTATGAGAGTTCGGGGTACAGTTGAGATACGGCCGGGTTTGGTTCGCTCACGAAACCAACCGGGCCCAAGGCTAATAACTCACAGACCGGGCGTCCGATTGACGCGCCGTCTGTTGTAATGAGACCCCTATGACGAGGCGGTCCTTTCAGATACTTCTTCGTGTGATTTTGAGATACTTGTAGTATCGACCTGTAGCTCGTGGAGCGGACCCTCCTAGTGACGAGCGTGCGGAGTACGGAGACCGTGTAACTGGCTGAGACCTGACGACTGCTTGACCGACTTGACTTGGAGTGAGTCGACTAGCCCAGTGGACGGAGCACTACTTTCTGAGGTGCAGACCCATGGCAGACGGAGCACTACCTGTGTGACAGTGCCGACCCGCGGTACTCGTGCGGAGAGTACCTCAGCAGGCTACTAGAGGGTGTGCACTACAGTGTTTGGGTGACATTCCTCGGCGGGAAACACTACTGTGTCTGGGAGGCTGACCCGCAGTTCTCGACAGGAGGAGTACTTCAGCAGTCTTAGGTTAGTGAGCAGTACCTCGGAGTGGTGACATGACCACTGTACACTCCAGAGACGGAGCTCTTCAGCAGTTACGATTTCGATAAGGAATATCCTGGTTTGAGCTGAGACTTTTGACCTTTGTGTTTACCTCATGATTGAGATGGGTCACTTGATAATGTCTAAAAAAAGGTACAAATTCCCACAATTTGGACATATTTATTACAATTATTTAATTTATTCTTCCAAATTCAAAACAAAGATGTTGAAGTAAGTTATTTAAAATTAATTCCTATTTTCAAAACGAGGGTTTATTAGGAATTAAAAACAACCAAAAGAATGAAATGTGTTTATGTCCAATTTAAAAGTGAAATTACATCCAATTACTTAAAATGGTGTTAAATGATTAAAAATTATTCAAATTATACATCAGATACAATTAAAATTACATGATAACTTTATAAATAAGTTATATTAAAAGGTTGTTTTCACATAAAATATTGAATATTTCACTATTAATTAAAATTTTCCATTATCATAAAATTACAAATATATTAATAAAATATATTTTTATTTCATTCCTCTATAAAAGAAGTTTATTTTGTAAAATATAACATATAAAAGTTACAAAAATTAGATTTAATATTGGTTCTCCATCAAAAGGCTATAAAAATGAATTTCTAGAAAAATATTTCTTTTATCCAAAAAATTGAATTGGTTCATATATCATATATATATATATATATATAATTTATAAGATGAATTTAAAACATTACATTCAATATATAACATATTTGTTTCATTAATGAAAAATCTATAAAATGTGATATGATTTTTTAAACACAATTATTCTAATTTAAATAGCTTTTCATAAAAACATATCTTTTGTATTTAATTGATATTTATATTCATTTATGATAAATATTTTAACTAATGAATCATTATTTAAACATGTATAAACAATGTATCAAAATTCTCTTGATACAATTCATTCCTTTCATTTCAATAGTTAAGAGTTGACTACTATTTTAAATAATAATACTATAATTGTATTATATATCAGAATAAATCAACGTTGTGTGCAATGTATGATTTAATACAAACATGCTGTTGTGTGTTGAGTATCAACTAATAAATAAGCCCATTTAACATAATATTAATATATTAGTCATAAATATTAATATTAAAGAAAAATGATTATTCTATTAATACATGGGTCATTACATCATTCCAACATTTTGGAAATTGTGCCCTCAAAATTTTAATATTGGGCTTTAAAACATCAGTAAAATCATACATCAGAATTTTGGATAACAAAACTATTACTTTAAAAGAAATAAATTAATATACAAAGTTCTCCTGAGATAACAAGTACTAGGATTCCATGTAGGTACACCTGGATATTGAAGATAAAACTAACCATTATATTCTGAGGGAGAGTGATAATAAACATGACCAGGAGAATGATAACTACCAAAAAACCATAAACATGTTATGGGTTAAACGGTCATTGATTCCCTAGTAGAAAAAATGGACAAACAATGTTTTGTTTTCAGTTCTTTTTCATATTGATGTAGTATTAATTTATTACATAAAAAAAGAACATAAGGAAGCATACTTAAATGTAAAGTAGATTTCCATTATTTAATAAAATTATATAACAAACTCATCATTTATCTGAGAGATGAGTATTGATGATGAAATGGTCACACCTAAATTTCTATAATCAACGTCTAGAGAATCACATATTCCAAATAAGATTAAATATATATTTCCCCTACCAATATACAATAAAAAAACAAAAAATGATTGTATAAAATCATATAATCCGCTAGAAATAATCATCCTTTATAAAAAGAAATACAACAATTAGTCACCAAAATTCAACAAATAAAACTCAATGTTCAACAAATACCATTAAATACAAAATTATCCATATAACTCTTCAAAATAATCCAAAATAAATTTGAAACCCCAAATTCTAACAGATTCGATCACATTGTCTTCCATGATAAATCTTATTAATTAACTCCAAATAACATCGATATCTCTTAAAGTCTCATACTGAAAAGTAATTACTCTAATCACATATTATCTATAATAGGTTAATCATTTCTATAAATAACCAAAATCCTCATATTCCTACAATAAACAAATAGATTCATCAAAAATAAAATATTACTGTTACTCCAAAAATTAAATCCCATAGTATTCTATTTTATATATGCATATAGTGTTCCTAAAAGAGTGAATGTCTTCCAAAATATCATTTAACACTTAATAACTAAATAATTTTCCTATACTAAGGGTATGATTTTGATAAATCTTATTTTCCAAAATCAACTTAATCTTGATCCATAAATTAATTTAACTAAAAATAATAAGTCATACTAACTAGGGACTTTATATATGTTAGTGGTAGGTGATAAATCTTAGTCACACATTGGTTGTGGGTTCTATTCCCATAGATTTGTTTTACATGATAGGTTGTCACACAACCTGCATGTAGTCCATTATAAAAAACTATATAATTTCATTACATTCTAAAATTGAGAAAAAAATTTCAAAAAAATACGTAACAAATTTTATCCTCAACGGTTATCTCATACATTGCATATTTTCCTCCCAAAACCTAATAACCCAAAAACTGCCACAAATTCTTTGATCATATAAACACTAGTAGTACAATATAATAATATCCACAAATTAAAATAAAATTATTTCTAAATTAACATTTTTATATAACAAACATATTGGGTAAAAATATAATATAAAAGTCTACGAAAGTAATCCCTTCAACAAAATAACATTAATACCACTAAATAATTCATCACTCTCCCAGATTTCTAACATAACTCTCAAATTTAAAAAATTTTGACATCTTATTCTTATAGTATAATTCATGATCCCTTAACCATTTTTCCAACTTATTATGTAATACTTCTTTCCTATAAACATAATAATGCATAATATCCTATGATTCAATAATTTCAAAACATCAACTACGAAATAGTCCATACCTTTCATAGGTCATTGTCAGTTTCCACATCCTCAATCGGAATGGAATTAGGTATTTTGTAAACATATATCTGTGTGTTCCTACTAATCCCATTCCCAAACCCTCTTCACAGGACATATATTTTTGTAATGAACATGCACGCCACATTTAAAACATTCAATTAGTCCCTCGAAAATAACTACTATTCGTTTCGTAGAGTAAACTGAACACTTTGTTTTTTCAATGGTAGTTTATTGTATTATGACCTCCATTACCCCACATATAACATCTTTCCATCCATTTGAAGGATTTTTGTAGGTGATTCATTCCACATACATGACACATATGTTTTTTAAATATACATACCTTTATTAAAATTACCTAAACATCCATTGGGATTCGTTTCTTGCAAATATGATTCCATAAAAAAGTAACAACAGATCTAGTGGTCAATAATGAATCATGATAGTTAGATAATAATAACAACAAGTGTTCTCTTTGCCTCTCCCATTTCAATTGGTTTCTTATTCAGAAAACTGCAAAATTATAATACACATAAAATGTTACTTTGGTTCATACTAGATCCATCCATTTACTAAAACAAAAATGTTCAGTGAGAGTATATCTGTAGAATCATTATACTCTATCTGATGAAGAGGCTCAACATTAATATATACATATTCATGTTATTTTATGCTAATTTAATTTATCTAAAATAACTATGACTCTTTCTAATATGTTATCCATTTATGTCGCATATGAAAAAATAACACCCCAACTTCTAAAGGTATCTAAACGAAACTCTAATACCAACTGGGAGGCCACAACCGTAAACATTACATAATCCATATTTTTGATCAATAATTTACATTCATTCACATTGAATATTGTTGTAGGTTTATAGTTTTAGAGAAATAGCCCATAAAATTTACATTATAACTAAATTAATACAATGTAAACTATTCTACTCTATGCAATAATTTTTTTACAAAAATAAAACTCCTTAAAAAATTATTTTATAGAAAATAAATAATCTTTAATTCTTCCATTCTCTTACACTACCTCAATCATGATACAATCCATTTCAAAAACAAGGAATGATCATAATATGCTCAGTAAAGAATATAAAATAATGAAAGAAAAAAATACTCTTTGAATACATATAAATCAATGAAACCTATCTTTTTACTCATAAAACATATGATTTTAAACATCCCTTGTGAAATCATAATATTAATGAATAACTCATAAAAATAATAAATCATAAAGGTAACTTGTGGAATACACAACATTCATACGTTGTACCTTTCATTGATACATAGGGTGTAATGTTTGGAATACCCATCACAGTATATTATGAAAATATCATTGTAGAATCATTATAGTTTATCTCTATCATGTCACCTAATGCATCTGAGAGATATCTTGGGCTCACCATCCCTCAGTTTATTAGGGAAACACCCATATTTGGTTAATCACGTATCCACCCGTGAAATGTAAAATAATCATTACATAATCATAAAAAATTAATGAATTCATTTATAAACATTTCAATCATTAATCAAAATAACTAAATTCAATATATTAAAATATTCAATCCATTTACAAAACCATTTAAAATTATGAAAAATATATTTTTGATTGAAAGTTTCACATTCAAAATTGAAACATTTAAATGAAATTTTAGAGTTAGAATAATAAAAAATATTAGACCATATAAAAAAATCTATAAAAACATTTTTAAAAAATAGACACAAATTAGAAATATTTATAATAATAAATCGTTAATAAAATTAAAATGATGTTTCACTTAAAGAGTCTCCTTACACATAAGAATCACTTGAATAAAAATAATTAAATAAAAACATCAAAAAAACATTATAATATCATGAGAATATATAAATTCATTATATTCAATTTCCAAATGGTTGTATATTAACCTTATAGGATTTTAAAGTTTCAAAATATCAAGATTTTGCTCAACGAAAGGAGATTGAGATGTAGTACCATACAGAGATTGTAAAATTATATTAAGGATAAATCAATGACATAATTATGTGTGAATAAGATATATAAAACCAATATAATTGGATATTAAGTGTAAAATAATCAATGTTAATTCACAAATATTCTTTAAAAAACCATGGACTTGGATATTTAACTCAATGAATAGACATTGAGCATAGATTTCCCTTACAATGTTCGTATAAATGGTGTAAGAATTTATCAATGGAGATATTATTTGATGAAAATTTATATCAAAAAAGGGAAGAATAAATTTCAACATAATCAATTAATCTGTGATTCCAAACATATTTTTTTCGTAATATAATCAACGATGTATGTGTAAAACCCAATGAGTTGAATTTTATTTTTTAGAAATTCCCTTATGAAAATTTGGTAGCCTATCAGTTTCAAAATAAAATTCATAAAAGGAGTTTATGGGAGAGAAAATGGTCTTTAATAACATTCACATAATATTGAAATCAATAAAAATATTGAAAAACACATTCGAATATTAAAAAAGGGAAATTAATGAACTTAACATAAAATAAATCTTTGACTAAAAGATGTGGGCGAATGGTTCCCTTCCCAAGAGTCTGGATTGACTCGTTCATTCTTCATCTCTGTGAATAATAAAAATTATGTTAATTTAAATATTATTTAGAATATTTTTCAGGGATACTATTCCTTTTATATCACTTATTACCATTTTATAACAATCATATAATAATTCATGTTTGTATCGGTTGATTTGTTGAAGTTTAGTACTTGGTTCAAAGATGAACGTGTTATAATTACAAATTGTCCACGTGTTCAAAATTCCATTATATATGGAATATTATTCATGATTTAAATATCATATATATAATATATATCATATATATATATATATGTATTTATAATATTTCATACCAATTGTAGATAATTAATGGAATGAAACCTTTATGGAGACGATAGGTTGTACGTACACATGAATACAACATTCTTTTATTTGTCATATTAATGAAATGTAAGCTAAATATTACATAGGTATAATATAATTAAAATATAATGTAATATTTTCTATATATTACATAATTTCATTAACTACATTCTTTATACGTTCCATGTTGGGCATGAATGAGTTATATCACATTGAGGGGGCATTAGTCTCCACCTCGTCAAATGAAATTATCATATTTACGTATTATGTAAAGCATAAAGGCACTCTATAAATGAAAAATACAGAAGAATAGAGCCAAATATAATTATAATATAAATCACATATAAATAAATTTCCATCATAATGGCCACCACGAGATGAGTTAGTTGAAATTCAAACAATCATCATTTCGTGAGGCTGTAGTTCGTCATACAAAGAAACAATATGTTCGTATCAATTAGATGGAGGTTTATTTTAGTGTATTTAGAATACATTTCAAAAAAAATACTATTATATTGAGGATATGGGTGTTTTTATTTAATCGAATAATAATAATAGCATAGGTATTGGAGAAGTAAAATAATGGATAAGAATTTTAGGGAAGACACTACGTTTAAAACGCGTAAATCCCTTTGATTTGAAACAAGAAGAATTATTGAATTTCCGATTTTTGAAGGTAAAGATTATAAGTGTAAGGTAGAATTGTTAGGAGATTAATGTGAATAATTTGGATGATCCAAGTGGTTTTATATGTGTGACTTATGTTGGTAGAGGCGGTGCCCTTCTATAAGAGGGGGGAGGTGTACTTTAGGAATGTCTACAAATATAAATTTTTTAAAAAATAAATTTTGATTAAATTTAAGTAAAATTTCCTTTTTAAATAATATAAGATAAATATATGTCTAAATACATCCATATAATATGAAACATATAGCTTTTGGAAATTTATTAATCCTTAACTCTTTTATTTAACCCTTTTCTACTCTTACCATTTTATCGAGTATTAAACACATTGAGAATCCAAATTGTTATAAAAACATGACAAGGGTCCAATGAAAGAGTCATTAAAAAATTTTTAGACTTATCATAACCATTTGGATGAATCTTATATTTTTATGAACCTAATATCATTTTATAAAAAAATTTATGTTTTATGTTATGAAATATGTCAATTTTGGATACTATTCAAACATCACTTTTTTACAAATTCATAAAATGCGGATTCATTCAAAAAAAAATCATTAACTCAAAGATAATATGTTAATTATTTCCAGAAAATTTGTGGTCCTCATAAAATTAATCAAAATAATTTAATTTTAATATTTATAATATCATTTAATTAAATACTTTATTAATGAATCCATGGCTTCATCATCATTATGTCATAATTAAATTTATATATTTAATGTCTAAATATTATAAATAAAATATAATTATGTATTAAATCTTAATATATTTCGATTTTTTATTTATTTTAGAATATATCACTTATGTAACCTCATATAAAAATCATTTTAGTATAAGATATATGTTTATGTTAAATTTCCTTTTTCTTTAAATAAAAAATTACAGAATGTCATTTTCACAGCCATGTGTATCTAGCGGGTCCCAAAATCTATTGAATGAAGACCTATGGTCATAAATATCTCATCCATGTGTTAAGGTAGTTTAATTTTATTCTAATATTAATTTTTTCCATTTTTTACCAGATTAACCGTTTAACCATGGTAAATAAAAAAATTACGGAACTTACTATTCATACTGTCTAAAAATCAAGGGTACCTATTCAAAAAATTATGCCCTTATAATTCAAAATATGGAATCTAATTTTCAAAATTAACAACATTGAAGTTGCAGTAATTAATTAAAAATTAATTTCCTTTGTTAAAAAAAATTTTTTTTTTAATGTAAAAACAACAAAAAGAATGACATGGGTTTATGTCAGATTTAATGGTGATATTACAATATATAACATCAAAAAAACTATATTTAAGAAGGTTTCTCAATCATAAAGCTATAAAACTACAAGTTTAGAAAAATACTACTTTTATCCGAAAATTGAATTTGTTCTTATATATTTCCTAGAAAATATATATAAGATGAATTTAAATCATTATATTAAATATATTATTTGTTTTTCATTAAATAAAAATACATAATGAGTTATATGATTTTTAATCTCATTTATACTCTTTTAAATAGGTTTTCATACAATCATATCAATTATATTCAATTGGTTTTTATTTCCATTTTTAATAAATTTGGTAACCAATATATCATTATTTAAGAATTTGTAAACCATATTTCTAAATTTTGTTGATACTATTCATTCCCTCCATTGACATGGTTAGGTGACAACTACTATCTAAAATAATAATAATATTATTATATCATTTTTCAGTATTACTCAATGTGGTGTGCATCATATGATTTTTGAGAAGCTCATTGTTGTGGTTGAGTAAGCTGTCTAAAAAAGAATCCAATATAATGTAAAATTAAAATCTTATACATAAATATAAATAGAAAAGAAAAAGTATTATTCTATAAATACCTATTTCGTTATAATTACATCGACCATAGTCACCCAATCAAGGTTATTTTTGATATATAAGTTAAATGTCATCATAATTTCTGATGTGAACATAATTGATAATTTAATTGAATATGTCATGGTTATGAATAAAATAAAAAAAATAAAAAAATAAAAAATATATTAATAAATTAATCAACTTAGATAGGTTTATCAATCATGAATATAAAGAACATATGTGTTGAGTGAAACTCGAGGTAAGGGACATTATTTTAGAAATAATCTTATTATGTTTCCCATCTAGAACATTCTCATGGATGTCAATGTTTTCCTTAATGTTTCAAAAAAATTGGTTTTCTTGATTAAATAGATTATAATGTTCATATATTATAATATTTTAATCTATTTACAATGATTCTAAAAGAGAATGTGTTTACTATTTTACATTAGGGACACATTACATATAATATTTTTAGAAAATAATGAATAATTATTATATAAATCATAATTTTTCCATTTAAATATTATCAGGAATAATTTTTTATTTTTAATTATTTAGAAATTATTATTTTTAATGATCATTTTATGTCACATTTTACATTTCTTCAAAGGTGTCAGAAATAAAACATTTTAAGTGTTTTATACAGAACATTTTGATAAAAATTAAATATTAATTCTATATTTTAATATATGAATCATAAATGGGTTTTCCCATCCCAATATCAACTATTATATGTTGGGATTTCATTTTAATACATAATGTTTTTTTATATAAAAACCATATTTACCTTGGTTTTGGAATTTTTTATAAAAACTATTTTATTGGGATTATATTTATCAATATCTTATATTTTTTTATTGTAAATGTGAATAATTTTTTTATGGTTCATGGTCTCATTTATAATTAATTATATTATGGTTCCTATTCATTTTTAGGGTGATGGGTGATTCCTCTATAAACAAAGGGTGAACTTTTCCTTGATTTCCCTTCAATTCATTGAGTAAGTATATTTTAGAATTTGAATGTGATGGTTATTAAAAATTTAACCATTAATATTATTACCTTTATAGGTAATAACATTATTTTCTGTTCATTAATGAAGGATATTCTTTGCATAACCATGTAGCATAATCAATTTTTTTATAGTGATATGAAAATGATCCATCATGTTCCCATTAGAGCTTAATTATTCTAACTATGGATTTTATGGAAATAATATAATTTAAAAAATATACACAATAAGATTATTTTGAGAGGAAAGTCTATGAAAAATCATAAGGGTGAAATGTATAACATAAAAAAAATATTTTTCTGTATTTTTGTTATTAAAATTAAACCAATATGTGTATTTTATAAAATACATATCACTATTTTATGAAAATAATTTGACCTAAAAAGCGATTTATTGCATTGAAAATTATAGATTTGATTCCCATTGATTATTTTGATTAATGTACATTTTATTAGTATTCAAGGTATAAAATTTTATTGCTTATTTTATTTCAATTTTTTCATATTTTTAGGTTAATACCATGTCTTAAATAGTTTTCCAAATGGTTTTAAAGATGAATAAGGGAAAGGGTGAGGTCAATATGATGATTATGAAAATATTTGACAAAAAATAATTATTATATTTTATAAGACTAACATTATGTGAAAAAATGGATAATTTAAAGAAGTGTCCACTTTAATTATATAGTCTTTTTTATATAAGATTTGTGAAATAATAATCTAAAACTCTATACAATTAAAGATCTGTAGAGTTAAAGAACATTAATTATTGGAAAAAAGGAAATATTAATAATGGTTTTAAGGTTAATTACTTACATTATGTATAATAATAATGGTTTACATAAATTTTAGAGGATAATATGTTGATAATAGAGTATAAATAAAATATTTAAGAATACAGGGTTTAAAAATTTTGTTTGGGATCAGAAGATAGTTTTCTTGTATAACAAAACTGTTTTCATGTTAAAGAGATGTATTATTATTTTTTAATAATTGATTAATATTGAAAATAAATGTAGGATTAAATGATTCAATGGATAAAGTATTATATAGTTTAAATGGCTAATATTTTTACTCATATGAAAAATCATCATTTTAATATGAAATAATCCATTTCAGGATTCAGTGATCATCTTATCAATAAGTTAATTGTCATGACCCACCATCACCAAGATGAGGGAAGGGATGTTAGGTTGCCTGACCATTCCTTCTTCAAGTTGAAGGAGAGATAATATCCCCCGAAACCCGCCATCAACAGGTCCCGGAGTGGAGACTAGCACCAATGGTATAGAATCACAAACAAGATGGAAGGCATTTCCCTATTTATTAAATAGGATCGGGTGATAAGATAGTAAATCCCAAAAACACCAAAAGTGGAAATACAGGTAAAACCAAAAAAACCATTCCCATATAAAGGTTCCAAAAGTAAATTCTATAAGGTACAAGAAAAACCCAAAAATAAAAAAAAGAACAAAGAGAGGGAAACATCAAAATCAACTATCCCAACCTCTGGACTAGAACAATCCAACACAATACTTGATGTTCTCCTGGAAACCAGAATACAGTTTTATACAAGTTAGGTTAGCATACAAGTATACTCTGTAGGGAAAATCAAATACTCTCATGCAAAAGTGGAGAGGCATTCTAATGCCCCATGAGAAAGAAGATAACCCAAGAACCTAACATGGTATACTATCCACCCAAGACTCACCATGGCACACTCTTAAAATAACTCAAGATATATAATGTACAGTAAAAGCACATCAATATTTGGGTACCCTTTGCCACTTTCCCACTGGTTATTAAAAACATACTATGTATCAAACCTCTCCCTTCATTATCTCCGTAGTCCCACTACCACACCACTCCCACACACACCTGGTCCACAACCGCACATCCTGCCGGAAAAAACCTGGGCCACAACAACCATGTGTAACCCCACCGACAAACACCTGAGCCAAAACAACTGCTGCCATACACGAAGACACCTGGGCCTTATCCCGATGACACTTGGGAAACAACCTGCCCGCACACACCCGAGCCAACCACCACAACTACCCTACCCGAAGAACCATTGGCTATAATAGACCTCAGGACATCATAGCCTACCCGATGAATCTTGGGAAATTTAGGAAATTGAGCAGAAAATGAGCCAATAACCATCCACTCATATCATTGTTGGGAAAAACACCATCCCCCATGAAATGGGGGTGTTCGGCCGAAGTTCACAACATGGGTGGGGAACGAATAAGCAACATAATTATTAGAAATATATGTATAGGTATGAATTAATCACCCCATCCTATGGGTTCCTAACCAATATAAGCACAAACACCCTCTTTACTCTTCATTCATAAAAGAAATGCACATCACTCACTCCCAAGTCACCACTCATTCCCAAAACCAATTCCCCATTTAACCCATTATTGCTTTCATGTTCATGTGATCCCATTTAGGTGAATTCTGCACTAATGGGAAACTAACTAGTATAACCACAAGTTAGAGAAAGAGAAATAGCCAAACAAAAATATATGAATTCACACCTCGTTCTCTTGTGAAGTCACAACAACAAAGGGATTAGTGAGATCCCTCAAAGTACTGGAACCAAAACAAGCCTCGAGATACAGTCCCACACAAATTATGATTCACAACCAACAATCGTACCACAATAAAGGATCCCACCCTCATCCACAACACCTCATAAGCTTCTTGTAGGAAAACAAACTGACTACCAAACATAGTAGGGAAACTTCCATATTCAAGCATAT
The DNA here is from genome assembly GCA_963277665.1 of Viscum album. Lineage (NCBI taxonomy): Eukaryota > Viridiplantae > Streptophyta > Magnoliopsida > Santalales > Viscaceae > Viscum > Viscum album. The sequence goes on from OY728132.1 coordinate 883,235,508, forward strand.
TATTCATTAGGTTCTTATTTCTATTGATAAAATGGGGTGATCAAACAAGGTTTGTTATTCACTGGACATTCATTTAATTGGATGAGTTTACGTAATTAACCACACTCCCATGTTGTATCCATTCAATCATCACAAAGGATGGAAGTTCATTAATGCACCAAGAAAGACCACCAATGACCATGATTTTCACTGAGCATTGGCTGACACAATTCAAAACATAAATAATAACTGGTTATAAAACATAGAAATAGGAAAAAAATCAATCAAAACCCCCTTCATTCATTAAAATTCTATTGGATATCATCAGTTACGTTTCATTTCATCCATCCGGTAGAAACAAAAAGTATACCTCACCACATGTTACATTGTAAATAGAGAAGAAGGAAAACCCTACTAGGATGATCAATGATAATGTCTTTCTTCATGCGCCAAAAACTGAGGAAGCATGGAATGTAGGGGAGGATCTCTGAGGACTCAAAGGATGAGCAGAAGAGGTCCATCACAGGTGCACCACAATCCTCAGGAAAGGGAACACCAAACTCCCCAAGGTAACAACCAACCCGACCATGAAGAAGAAAAGGAGGAAAGATAGTGCGTTAAAAAGATGAGCTGGTCATTACTGGACATCAAGATATTCAGCAGTTTTAAAGGCAGATCGTGGATTCACTATGTGGTTGGGTGGTTACACATGACGTAATTAATTATTATTTAATTACTCCTCTCAGATATGGTGGTAACAGTTGTGACGTTAAAGGATTTTATATAAACATAGGGGAACGTTACATGGACACATAGTTGGGTCCGTTGAGAGTCGCCCCACTCTTAGGAATTTAAAAATTGATTATGGGGATAAAATGGACTTGAACCATTTGAAAAAGGTAAAAATGGTTCAAAAGTAGCGTTAAGGTAAAAACTGTGATGAAAAATTCAACAAGGCTTTGTGACATAGATCGTGTCGCACCAATCGTTGAAACACCGATCGGTCACACCAATCGACGACACACTGATCTATCACACCTATCGGTGACACACCTATCATGTCACATTGATCGTGTCACACTGATCGATGCCACACCGATCAGTCCCACCGATCAGTGAAATGCCTATCCTCTCACACCGATCAGTCGCACATCGAAATGACGTCCTACCACCAAGACACCACCCTTAGGATCTCGAATTTGGCAATGTGATGGACCATGAGGGTCTCAACCATTACATTAAATACCTCTTTAACTATTCTCATCCTTGAGAATCCAATCAAGGCCTGAAGAGGAGAGATGTATTGACCCAAATATTCATTAATCGAAATCCCTCTTGATCTAATTTAATGTCTCTTTATGTTTATATAAAATTTCAACTTCTTTGGTTTTATGTTAAGAATTTTGACCATTCCTAATATAACCATTGAACAGCGATCACATGATTAGTATAAATATAGGACTTTCAGAAATCCAATTTACTCAGACAAAGGAAGCGATGGTCTCATCCAGTAGAATTGCCCCCTATGATGCCCATTTGTCGAAGCTCGGAAAAGATGTGGCATATTTGGCCTTCATCCCTGACCAAGCCCAAGCTGAGCTTCATCATGTCAAGTTCGAACGTGACCGTCTACGGGAAAAGTGGATGTTGATTGAAATTACCACTCAAGCGATGTTATCTGAGCCACCCCAAGAGTTTATCACCATCGCACACCTTACCCTTAGGTCTTATGCAGTTGTTTTAAGGGTTTAAGTAAAAAATAAGTAGTACTATGTTCATGTACATTATTTTTTTGTATATAATAAAGAATATAATTTCTAGTCATTTTTGATACATTGTAAATAGTTTTTATAGTACAAATGGTGTTTTTAGTTATTATTTAATTAAGAAACCTATTTTATTAAATTATGGGATTTTTGAATTAAATAATAATTTAATAAAATAATAATATTATTATTAAATTAATTTTTATTAAATATATATGATCTTATAATTTTATGAATGCAATTAAATTTTTTTATTATGGTTTGAAAGCCATTTCTGTCAAAACCTATGAATTTTTGATAAATATCGTATTTTATTTTAAAATTGAATATTAATATATTTAGAAAATTATTTAGACAAAATAAATGTAATTTCTAGAATCAGGACATTGAAATTATCCAACGGTGAATTTTTCATAATTTTCTGAGACAGTCAAATTTTTGGGTAAAAATTAAATACCGTTTAAATATATTATTTGTTTTATGACATCATATTGACCCAATAGTGATGTAATAAAATAGTATAATCTTTATTTTCGTCCAATATATGTTTTAAAATAAAATAATGTTATTTTGGGTTTGTTTGACTTACTTTACAAAGCATTAATGGACCCCTCATGACATATTCAACACCTTGCCTTTTTAAATTAATTTCCATGGGAGTGTTACTCACCTACACATAAGCAACCCTAATATTTAAAGAAGTTATTACTTTGGCCTTATAAAATATTGTTTCCTATTCCCTTTTCCAAAAACCATGTGCAAAAACCATGACATGTTTTGTGTTTTGGAATATTTTAAAGAAGTCCCAAACCTAAATAATAAAGAATTCTCTCACCTTTCCTATATAAACCCACCCTAGATCCCACTTCCTCCCCACTCAAACCCTTTTTAGTTCATCCAAACTCTGACCTAATCTCTCTATAATCCTTACAAGGTTCCCCAATCTCCTAATAATCCTCTCACAAGCCTCTCTCCAGTCTTTGGAAGCACACTTCCATGTAAGGGTTTTTTCTTCCTTTATCATTTTGTCCAATTATCTTTAAGTTGTTTTCCCTTTTTAATTTCAATTATGAATGTTGTGGTATGGTTTCTCAACTCCCACATACTTCCCTATTATTGTTTGAATAATGTGATACCCATTTCTCTCTCATTAAATGCCTCCTATGTACACCTGTTACTTTGCCGAAATTCTGAAAGGAACTTCTCTCTCTTCTTTTATATTCAAGCAATAATTTTGTATCATAAATCTAAATTCTATTACTATTGTTGGGACATGTATCTATATGACCTCCTTAATTTCCATTACATGTAAATATTATGAGTAACCCCTTTCTCTCTCATCAACCAATTTTATGAATTCTTATGTCACGTCATTACGCTAATGAAATCGCACTGATTTTCTACGCCAATGCAATTGTGTAGTGGATACCATGCCCATTTCTCCATCAAGGGTATCCACCTGTATGCACCTTTACTTATTGATTACAATGTTACATGTATGAATTCCACATTCCTTTATCAAGGAATAAATGATTATGTTATATGAATCCATGTTTTATGATCCATGTGGCACACTTATGCATGAAATGAAATGTTTATGAAGGGTGCACCCTTATAGTGCTCCAATGTATTGGGTAAAGTATAGTATCAAGATATGTCATGATCAATGAGTGTTGAATCATGCTAATTCAAGTTCAACTAGGGTTTACTCGTGCTTTATGTGCAATGCGGATTTACTCATGCTCTTTGTGCAATGAGCCTTAGCTCATGCTAATTCCATGTTAAGTGTTGTTGACACATTTCCATGTTATGATTATCATGCTTTATCATGACTTTATGTTCATGTTTCTCTTATGCTCTATTGATATGCCTATTGCCTAACATTTATTGTACTCCTCATGTTATTCCATGTGTACACCCTTACTGGGTTTTATAGCTCACCCTTTTCTTATATATGTTCTCAGGATATCCCATGCAATGACAAGTACGAGAGAATGTAGTGGTCATGTAAAGAATGTTTTCAATAAAGATGTTTTATTTCATGTTTTAAGTTTTTATGTAATGATCCTAATCCCCAAATACACTAAACCTCTAGATCTTGTTTGTTGTATCAAGTGAAGTTTTATGTAATAATTCATGTGTAAATTTGTAATTAAAGGAGGGTTGCCATAGTTTGTATCAAAGGACAAGTTTTGTTATTTTCAGGATTAGGAAACCCTAATAAAGTCTTAGATACAAGACTAAGAATAATAAAAACATCACTAAGTTTTGGTAAGTACTGAGTAAGTCATTTATCAAACAATTACATCCCTGTTTGGATACGAGCAGGTAGAGGCGGCTCTGGCACAGATGTATCCTAGGGGTAAAACCCGAAAACACTGCTTTCAGCTAGACTCAAATGGAACTGGTGCACGACAACAGGACTTGGTGCACTCTTGGTTATGAAACTCCAGGGTTATAGGTTTTGATAAATTCAAATTCTTATTATGAACCCTTATTAAGGGAATTAAAAAATTGCCCCTATGAATATATGTTAGAATGTAGATAATGAAAAGCCTATATTGAAGCCTATAGACTCTTGAGTAAGGAAATAAAAGTTTATTAATAAGTAATCAAATTTTGTCTTTGTATTACCACTTATGCATTACCCCTATCTTTCCTTTTATTCTAGCCAATGGCCGGTAATAGGAGGACTTGGGCTAACAACCGTTTTGAAGATCAGTGTGATGACAGTACTAATGAGATGCCCAATCCAATGGAACGGGAATCGCAAACTCTGTCACGCTTCTCTCTCAGCTAACTCATGTTTTGGATTGCAACATGGGTCCTGAGGAATGTTCAACCCCCCTAAGAAAAGACAAGTCACTATCAAGAGCTTCATGAGAAAAAGGCCTCATACTTTTAGTGGATCATTCGATCCCACGATCGCTGAGCAATAGATCAACTCCATTGAAAAGATATTCTCTATCCTCCAATGTTCTGAACAAGGTAAAGTTCTGCCGGCGGCTTATCGTATGGAGGATGAAGCAGATCAATGGTGGACGTTGATCAAAAATACGAAGCTTGAGGAGGATATCGAGGCGTTAGAATATAAGGATTTCCGGAAGATGTTTTTCGATAAATATTTTCCATGCTTCCTCAGGCTTAATATGGAAAGGGACTTCCTTTCCGTCATGAAAAAAGATGAATAATCTGTTGGAGCGTACCAGGAAAACTTCACAAGGCTTGCACGATACGCTTCCGGCTATGTTGTTACCCCCAAATTCAAGGTTGACTGCTTCTTTGGTGGGATGAAGCCAAGCTTGCAGAAAACATTATCGATATGTGACTTCGATAGCTCTGAAGAAATTGTCCAATGTGCCCTCAAGGTTGAAATGGTGATCGGGGAATCACATGGGTATCATGGGGACATGAAGCGTAAGGTGGAATTCAATTCTGGTGGTCCGATGGATAAATCCAACGGTGCTAAGAAGATCCAGTACCCCACTTTCCAAAAGTTCGGAAAGAAGAACCCTAGAAATTGAATTTAGGGGATGAGAAAATGCATCAGGTGTGGAAGAGAAGGGAACCTAGGTGTTAACTTTCGGCAAGAAATACCCATGACTGCGACATAGGAGAGGAACGCTCTGTTCGAACCTCAACGCGTTGTTAAATGCTACAAATGAAAAGAACCTGGTCATTTTTCAAATCATTTCCCTAATACATGGTTTTTTAGAGACATCCAACAACCTCCAAGGTAGCAAGGAAGATATTTTCCCTTCATTTATGCTGAAGTGAACCCTGACAATGAAGTGGTGACATGAACGCTAGTTATTCATTCAAGAATAGAAAACGTACTTTTTGATTCAAGTTCTACACATTCATTTATATCTCGAATGTTTTTTAGAACAATCCCAGCACCACCACAAATCATGGAAGTAAAGATGTAGGTGAGTAAGGGAAATGGGGAAATCATTTCATCCCATGAATATAAGTCCTCCCCTATTATTGTTTGTGGATTGAATTTTGTGGCGAACCTCGTTATACTCCCTTTGGTGGAATTTGATGCAAATATTGGCATGGATTATATTTCCTTATATAGAGCCAAAATAAATATTCGGGAGATGGAAATCACACTCCATATGGAGAATCAACCCCCGATTCTTTACAATATTCAGGAGGAAGATGAATCTCCTTTATCTCCATCATCTCAAGCATGGATAATACTACATTATGAGCACGCATATCTGGCTCAAATGATTGAGTCCAAGGAATAAAACATCCTTCAATAAATGCCTATTGTGAGGGAATTCATAGAAGTGTTTCCCGAGTAACTGCCTGGTCTTCCTCCAAGAAGAGATGTTGAGTTCTCAATTTAACTTATACCTGGGGCGCTACCAATATCAAGGAATCAATATAGAATGGTTGTTGTAGAGCTTGAAGAGATGATGAAACAACTATAGGAGAATCTGGATAAAGGGTTTATATGCCCAAGTGCTTCACCGTGGGGTGCACCAGTCCTCTTCTTCAAGAAGAAGGATGGGTCAATGCGGCTTTGCATCGATTATCGGGAACATAACAAAATCATGATAAAGAACAAGTATCCACTCCCAAGAATCGATGAATTGTTTGATCAGCTGCGTGGAGCGCAATACTTCTCCAAGGTGGATTTGTGGTCTGGATATTATCAAGTAAGGGTTATGAAGGAAGATGTCCCCAAGACTGCTTTTTGTACAAGGTACGGGAACTATGAATTCATAGTAATACCTTTTAGACTCACCAATTCTCCAACAATATTCATAGACATGATGAATAGTGTTTTTAGAGATTACCTTGACAAATTTGTGGTAGTCTTTATAGATGATAATCACATATACTCCAAAACAAAGGAGGATCATGAGGTGCATTCAGAAAACTGTACTAGAGACTTTGAGCAAGGAGAAGATCTATGAAAAGTACAGCAAGTGTGAGTTCTAGTTGAAGGAGGTCTCATTCTTGGGCCATCTCATCACAAGCAATGGGATATCTGTGGACCCCTCCAAAAAAGATTCAATTTAGGGATGGCTGAGGCCAACATCGGTAATAGATATCTGTAGCTTCTTGGGGTTAGATGGATATTATAAACGATTTGTGAGAAATTTCTCACGATTTTCCAACCCTCTTACCAAGCTAACTCGAAAGGGAGTAAAGTTTTATTGGAGTGATGAATGCTATCAAAGCTTCAAGGAGTTAAAAAGGAGGATAATCATTACGCCTGTGCTCACTTTACCCAAAAGTGAGGAACTTTTTGTGGCTTTTAGTGAACCCTCAAAGAAGGGATTATGTTGTGTGCTAATGCAGAATGATAAAGTTATATCTTATGCCTCAAGGAAGTTTAAAATCCATGAGTGAAACTATCCATCTCATGATCTGGAGTTGGTGTTTGTGATATTTGCCTTGAAAATCTAGTGGCATTACCTCTATGGAGAGAAATGTGAGATATATACTGACCACAAGAGTCTTAAATATATATTCACATAGAAAGAACTTAATATGCGCCAGAGAAAATGGATAGAGATCATCATGGATTATAACTGTTCAATACATTACCACCCTGGAAAAGCGAACAAGGTGGCAGATTCCTAGAGTAGAAAGAAACCATCAATTCTATCAATGATGAGAATTGAGAAGGATCCAATCTTCTTAGACATGATGAAGATGGATGTGGGAATCACAAAGAAGGGAAAATCATCAATCCTTTCACAAATTATTGCTCAACCATCTTTTTTGGAAAGGTTAAAGGATTATCAAAAGGATGATGTGGGAATTCAAGAAAAAGTGGAAGCTATCAAAACGTAGAAATCCTCAGAGTTTAATGTTAATGAAGAAGGAATTGTGTAGTTTGGGAAAATAATATGTGTTTCATCAAGTCTGGAGTTGAAGAAGGAACATTTGTATGATGCACATAGTTCAAATTTATCTATTCAACCAGGGAGCACAAAGATGTATCGAGATCTCCAAGAAAAATTTTGGTGGGATAATATGAAGAATAAGATCGCTGAATATACATCAAAGTACCTGGTGTGTCAGCATGTGAAGGAAGAGAGGAATAAGTCTAAGGGGATGATGCAACCATTTCCCATACCAGTATGGAAATAGGAGAACCTCAACATGGATTTGTCACCAGACTTCCAAGGACGTCCAAAGGAAACAATTCAATCTGGGTTGTTGTGGATCGTCTTACAAAGACTGCACACTTCATTTCTATTCGGGAGGATTTCTATTTAGATCAACAGGCACGAATATATATCATGGAATTGGTAAGGTTGAATGGAGTACAAATATCTATTGTATCTGACCAAGATCCAAGATTCACCTCTACGTTTTGTAAGAGTCTTCAACATGCTCTGAATACTGAAATGAACTTCAATACGGCCTATCATCCTCAAACTGATGGCCAATCCAAGCGGACTATCCAAACACTTGAGGATATATTGAGAGATATCTAAATGGACTTTAAATGAGTATGGGATCAACATATTCCTTCGGTTGAGTTCTCTTACGATAACTGTTTCCACTCAAGAATCCAAATGTCACCATATGAAGCCCTATATGGGAAAAGGTTCATAACACCAGCATGTTGGGATGAGGCCAGTGAACGTAAGCTGCTTGGACCAGAAATGGACAAAGAAATGGTGGAGAAGGTGAAAACAATTCAGTAGCATATCAAGGCAGCCCAGAGTCAACTGAAGAGTTATGCAGAAAATCGTCGACGAGACCTTGAGTTTAAAGTTGGAGACAAGGTGTTTTTACGCATATCTCTGTGTAATAAGGTCATGAGGTTTGGAAGGAAACAGATGTTAAGTCCAAGGTACATCGGCCCCTTCAAGATTATTGATCATGCCGGGGTTGTGGCCTATCGACTAGGATGTCCACCTGCCATGGGCAAAGTACATGATGTCTTTCATGAATCCCTCTAAAAAAAGTACATACCATACCCTTCACATGTACTCTCTTCTGAGGTGGTACAATTGGACGATGATCTTTCTTATAAGGAGCAACCAATGAAGATCGTAGATCGTATAGAAAAAGTTCTAAGAAATAAGATAATTCCCCTCGTCAAGGTGTTGTGGAGAAACCACAAGTTTAAAGAAGCAACTTGGGAATCAGAGGATATGATGAAGCTGAGTTACCCATATTTGTTTTAGTGTGGGAAAAGGAAAATTTCAAGGGAAAAATTTCTTAAGTGGGGAATATTGTAACAACCCAAAGATTCATTAATAGAAATCCCTCTTGATTTAATTAAATGTCTCTTTATGTTTATATAAAATGTCAAATTCTTTGGTTTTATGTTATGAATTTTGGCCGTTCCTAATATAGTCGTTGAACTGTGATCAGATGATTTGTATAAACATAGGACTTTAAGTAATCCAATTTACTCAAACAAAGGAATTGATGGCCTCATCCAGTAGAATTTCCCCATACGAAGCCCATTTTTCGGATCTCGGAAAAGAGGTGGAGTCATTGGGCTTTGCCCTTGACCAAGCCCAAGCTGAGCTTCATCATGTCCAGCTCGAACATGACCGTCTACTGGAAAGGTGTAAGTTGATTGAAATTACCACTTGAGCGATGTTATCCGAGCCACACCAAGAGTCTGTCACCATCACACACCTTACCCTTCGGTCTTATGCTACTGTTTTAAGGGGTTATGTAACAAATAAGTAGTAATATGATCATGTACATTATTTTTTGTATATAATAATGAATATAATTTCTAGTCATTTTTGATACATTGTAAATAGTTTTGAATGTACAAATGGTGTTTTTAGTTATTATTTAATTAAGAAATCTATTTTATTAAATTAAGGGATTTTTGAATTAAATAATATTTTAATATAATAATAATATTATTATAAAATTAATTTTTATTAAATATATATGATCTTATAATTTTATGAATGCAATTACAATTTTTTATTAAGGTTTGAAAGCCATTTATGTCAAAACACATGAATTTTCAATAAATGTCATTTTTTATTTTAAAAGTGAAAATTAACTTATTTAGAAAATTATTTAGATAAAATAAATGTCATTTCTTAAATCAGGACGTCGAAATTATCAAACTGTGAATTTTTCAAAATTTTCTGAGACAGTCAAATTTTTGGGTAAAAATTAAATACCGTTTAAATATATAATGTGTTTTATGACATCATAATGACCCAATAGTGATGTAATAAAACACTATAATATTTATGTTCGGCCAATATAGATTTTACCATTAAAATAATTTGATTTTGGGTTTGTTTGACTTACTTTTCAAAGCATTAATGGACCCCTCATGACATATTCAACACCCTGACTTTTTAAATTAATTTCCATGGGAGTGTGACTCACCTCCACATAAGAACCCCTAATATTTTAAGAAGTTCGGACTTTGGCCTTATAAAATATTTTTTTCCTCTTCCCTTTTACAAAAACCATTGGCAAAAACCATGGGATGGTTTGTGTTTTGGATTAATTTAATGTATGGGGTCCCAAACCTAAATAATAAAGAATTATCTCACCTTTCCTATATAAACCCACCCATGCTCCCACTTCCTCCCCATTGAAAGCCTTTGGAGTTCGTCCAAACTCTGCACTACTCTCAAAAGAATATTCCCAAGGTTCCTCAAGCTCCCGAGATTCCTCTCACAAGCCTCTCTATAGCCTTTGGAAGAACACTTCCAAGTAAGGGTTGTTTCATCCATTCACATTTTTGTCAAATTTTCTTTAAGTTGTTTTTCCTTTTAAATTCAATTATTAATGTTGAGGTATGGTTTATCACCTCCCCCATACATTTCTATTATTGTTTTAATTATGAGAGACCCCTTTCTCACTCATTAATTGCCTCCCATGTACACATGTTACTTTGTCGAAATTCAGAAAGGAACTTCTCTCTCTTCTTTTACATTCAAGCAATAATTTTGTATCATGAATCTAAATTCCATTAAAATTGTTGGTACATGTATCTACCTGACCTACTTACTATCCATTACATGTAAATATGATGAGGAACCCCTTTATCTATCATCATCCATTTTTATGAATTCTTATGTCATGCCATTACACTGCCAAAGTCGCACCTATTTCTTAAGACAATGCCATTGTGTAGTGGATACCATGCCCATTTCCCCATCAAGGGTAACCACCTTTATGCACATTTACTTATTTATTACAATGTTTCATGTATTAATTCCAAATTCCTTTATCATGGAATAAATGATTATGTTTTATGAATTCATGTTTTATTATCCATGTGGCAAACTTATGCATGAAATGAAATGTTTAAGAAGGGTGTGCCCTTATAGCGTTCCAATGTATTGGGTAAAGTATAGTATCATGATACCTCATGTACAATGAGTGTTGACTCATTCTAATTCAATTTCAATGAGGTTTTACTCGTGATTTATGTGCAATGAGGATTTACTCATGCACTATGTGCAATGAACCTTGGCTCATGCTAATTCCATGTTAATTGTTGTTGCCACATTTCCATGTTATGATTATCATGCTTTATCACGCCTTTATGTTAATGTTTCTATTATATTCTATTGATATTCCTATTTCCTAACATGTATTGTGCTCCTCGTGTTATTCCATGTGTACACCCTTACTAGGATTTATAGCTCACCCTATTCTTATGCATGTCCACAGGTTATCCCATGCAATGATATGTACGAGGGAATGTAGTGGTCATGTAAAGGAAGTTTTAAATAAACATGTTGTATTTCATGTTTTAAGTTTTTATGTAATGATCCTAATCCCCAAAGTCACTAATACTCTCGATCTTCATTGTTGTATCAAATGAAGTTATATGTAAAAAATCATGTGTATGCTTGTAATAAAAGTAGGTTCGTCATAAGAGAGGGGTCAGAGAAACCCTTCTCGAAAGATACCCCTTGAGGACAAACCAACCCAAACAGCCATGCCGAATTCAAGGACCATAATGTCCTGACACACGGTTCTGAGAGTTTCTTCCTCCATGTCAAGATACCATACGCATTGGGTGGCACTAACTCACCCGCACGAGTTTAATCACATCCACCTTTATGTGTCTTGGTTAGGGAGCAAGTCCTCCCTTCCAAAAATATGAGAACATTTCAAAACATTTGGATGTAAGGGAAACAAAACACCACATAAACCAACAAGGTCAGCATTACATCACAGAAGAGTACAAAACGAAACAAAACAAAACTCAAAACTGCTCTGGGTATTTGGCGTGCATCTGTGCCTCCCGTTCATAGGTACTCTCTTCGAGCCCACCATGTATCCATAACACATGAACTAGAGGAATGGTCTGTCCACTGAGCACCCTCTCCTCATGATCCTCGATTCTAATAAGTATTTCCACAAACATCACATTGGCCTCGATGTCCAGCTTTCCCATGTCGAGGACATGTGAATCATCATGTAGATACTGTCAGAGTTGTGAAACATGGATGATGTCTTGTATTCTCAATAGCGGCAGTGGTAGCACTAGCTGATAAGCCACTTCACTGAGCTGATTCAGTACTTTGAATGGTTTGAAAAACCTAGAAGAAATCATACTCCCCTTACCGAACTTCTATTGTCAACACCAAGGTGATATCTTTAGAAATATGTGGTCCCCCACCTCGAAATCTAAGAGTCTACTCCTATTATAGGCGTATGACTTCTGTCGATCCCAGGCCGCATTCATCCTCTCCCGTATGAGCTGAACCTTCTCTGTCGTGCTCTGGACCACCTCCGGGCCAAGAATATCTGCTTCCCCAACCTCGGTCCAACATATGGTTGAGCGACATGGCCTTCCATACAATTCTTCGATTGAAGAAATTACAATGGTAGATTGATAGATATTATTATGGAAAAACTCTACCAAAGTAAATTGTCTCACCCACGATCCCCCAGAGTTCAGAATACATGCATGTAGCATATCCTCTATTATCTGGATGGAGCGCTCAGTTTGTCCATATGTCTGGGGGGGGAAGCTGTGCTAAGACATAGCTGGGTGCTAAAAGAATTTATCAATCCTCTCCAGGCTTGTGAGTTAGACCATATCCAAAAATATGGACCTCAGAACTCAATGCAATTTTACCACAACATCCACATACCTCCGGGCTAAGTCATCCACTTCACCCGACTCCTTCATTGCGAAAAAGTGAGTGAACATCATTAATCGGCCGACCACTACCTAGATAGCATCACAACCTCCTTGAACCTTGGGTAGTACTATGATGAAATCCATCGAGATGTCATTCCACTTCCACTGAGGGACAACTAAGGGTTGTAACAGACTTCCTGGAACACGGTGTTCTGCCTTCACTTGCTGACCCACTTTGCACCTGACCACGAACTCTGCCACTGCCCGCTTTTCCCTGGGCCACCAAAACTGACTCTTCAGACCCTGGTACATCTTGGAAACTCCTGAATTCACTTTTAGGGGTGATTTTTGGAACTCAAAAAGAACTATCTCGTGCATCATCTCCTAAACAAACAACTTCCCTCTGAAAAGCATTTGATTATGACCATCCTCCTTTCACCCTTCCATAGCATCACCATGGTTAATCTGGACACGGATTACTTCACTCTATATGTATCCCCAATAAGACTCCAACTCCTACCATGTTATAGAGGATTTCACTATATTCTGAAACAGAAAACTTTTACCAACATCCTCCCTTACATCCAGGTGTAGGGAAGCCAACTCCTCCATCGCCTTCCAAGAATCTGCCGACTCTCGAACAACATTTTTTGGTGACTTCCTGCTCAATGAAATAGCCACCACATTCTATTTTCCTAAGGTGTTGGAAATATCAAAGTTGTAGTCCTGAAGGAAATCCATCCACCTTCACTTTCGTATGTTCAGGTCTGGCTGGGAGAAAATATACTTCAAGCTTTTCTGATCTGTGAAAACCACAAAGCGCTCCCCGATGAAGTAATGCCACCAAAACCATAGTGCAAACACGACTACCGCAAGATCCAGATCGTGGGTGGCATAGTTACACTCATGGTGACGTAACTGTATAGACCCATAATAGATTACCCATAGTCGTTTCATCATCGCACACATTAGGCCTTGTCCTGAAGCATCAAAAAATACCTCATATGATACCCCTTCATTTGGAAACCTCAACACCAGGGCCCTAATAAACTTCCCCTTCAGATAGATAACAGATGCCTCGCACTACCCACATCACACGAAATCTTGTCCCTTCTTGGTCAAGGATGTCAAAGGTGCTGCATCTCGTGAGAAGTTGGGAACGAACCTCATGTAGTAACCTTCGATACCTAGGAAACTACAAATTTCTGTCACGCTCTGGGGCGATGCCCAAGAAACGAGAACCTCAACCTTCGATGGGTACACTGCTATTCCTTACTCGGACACTACGTGCCCAAGGAAGTGCACATATCACATCCAGAACATTCACTTGGTCTATTTCATATAGAGTTGGTGCTATTATAGGACCTCTAAAACCGTTCTAAGGTGTTCTGTGTGATCCTCCTCTGACATTAAGTAGATCAATATGTCGTCAATAAACAAGACTACGAACTGATCCGGGTATTCTTGGAAGACAGAGAGTCCCAAGAACACAGATTGTGTGTTCGTAACACTGAATGGCATGACTACAATCTCAAAGTGTCCATACCTACTCCTGAAGGCGGTATTTGAGATGTCGCCCTCTTTCACCCTCAACTGGTGATATCCAGACTGCTGATCAATCTTAGATAACCAACATGCTTCACTCAGATGTTCAAAGAGATCTTCTATCCTCTGGAGAGGTTAACAGTTCTTGACCATTAATTGATTCAGTATCCAGTAGTCTATACATACCCTAGACCACCATCTTCCTTCATTGAGAACAAGATAAGAGAACCCCAAGGTGAAACACTTGGTCAAACAAAACCCTTTTTAATCAGGTTGTCAATATGTATTCGCAACTCCCGCAACTCATAAGGTGCCATATGTTAGGGATCCATCGAAATCGAATGAGCACCAGGTTGAAAGTCTATCCCGAACTCAACATCATATTGAGGGGGGTAGAGTCGCCGATTTTTTGGGAAGATGTACATGAAATCCCTGAAGATCCCTAGGACTTCTACCATTTCTACATCCCCCGACTCCACTGATAGTTCAGCTAACAAAGAATAGAGGGACTCCTCTCACCTACTTCTTTTCAGAAACCCAACTCGCTAATGAAAGTTATACGTAGGCTGCCAAAATCTGAAAACATGTTCCTTCCTTGGAAGAAGACAATGAGGGAACATACAAGGAACAACTAGTCAATGGCTAGGATGACATCGTATGGTTGTATCTGCAAGAGTAGAATAACCCTGATAGAATGATGTGGCCCTATCATCATTTGACACCCACAAAAAACATAAAGCATGTCGGTCTGACCTCTGACTAGTGTACTAAGAACCAGTGGCACTAGAAGTCTCTCAATTTCTAATCCAAGAGAATGGGCCAGACTGGGTGCAACAACGAAGTGAGAAATTTCTATATCGAACAAGGCATAGTCAAGAGTACTAAATAATCTGATCGTACATGAAATGACTTCTCGCCATACTGGAACTGCTTCCTCTATAGTGTGCAACTGCCGAAGCCCAGATCCACTACCTCTCGGCTGTCGATCACCACCCTGACCACACTCTGGTCGAGGTCCTTGAGGGTCACCCTAGGGTTATCCTCCTCCCACCACCTCTAGTCTCGGAGGGGCAGGAACATGCTGCCCCTGCTGCTGCTACTGAAAGGGCCTAGCTGGAAACAGCTGATGTGGAGGTGGGCGTTGAACCTTCCCACCCCCACTGTACAGCACACTGTCCATGCACTAATTCTGAAGGTGTCCATGGCATCAATAGATGAAGAATCCTAGTAATGGGCCCAAAAGAAAAGAGTGAGGACTGGGAGATCGAAACTAGAACTGCTGAGTCCTGCTCTCTACTGGTTGGAACCTAGAGGGCCCCAATCGTGGAGGCCTGCTACTAATGGCCTTCCCTTTTGATGATCCAAACTGGATTCCCTCTCGTGATACACCCCAGACCGTGTGCATCCTATACACCAGTTCAGCCTTCTTCTAGACCTCTTAGTATGTCGTTATAGTGAATGGAGTAAAATCAAAAAGGAGTGAAGGTCAATGTGCCTCTTCCAAATGTCTTTCCTAGGACTCCCCATCTGGAAAGATGTCTGGAGCCAAGTGGTGGAGATCCTTGAACTTGATCCCCAACTCTCTCACTAACATGATTCTCTACTATTTGGAGTGCATCTTCTACCTCTTCTTAGACTTCATCATGGATGAGATGAATTATATCTGGAACTCCTTCTCTAAGTGAGCCCATGTAACTGGATCCTCCCTCTTCTCCCCAAGATAATGCATCCACCACTGACACGCTGCTCCATGAATTTCCCTAACAACCATAGGAACCCAGTATTATATCGGAGCCCAGATCAAGCTGAAAGATATCACTAGATCCTCTATCCAGCTCTCTATCTCCATGTCTGGGATGCTACCCTCGTACATCCCAAGGGACTTCCGTTTAAAGGCACGAAGCGACCTCTACCACTGATCTTCCTCCTTCTCTGGGTCAGCCCTCTGTCATTCAGCCAAACCAGCCTCTGAAGCCTCGATCACCCGTACTACCCTTGGTAATCTTCCAGGTGAAATAGCTGCAATGTAACACCCCGAGCTTCCACGATACGCTTCTCATTCAATAATGCAATAGCTTGTATTGTACGCAACTTCGAGTTCTAAAACACCGCGACAAATCAAAGTAGCCGTTATGAATAGTAATAACCACTTTTTAAAATTATAGAAATTTTATATTTCAAAATGGAATTCATTTTTGTATTCCTAATATCGAAATTAGCCTATGTTGAATTTTTGGTATTTTTCTGAGAACTTCTAATTTTTATGAATAGTGAAAAATACTTAAAAACAACTTTTTTAATAAAAATAATTAATAGTGATAAATTATACTATTTAGTGGTTTTAAAGTATAATTGGAATATATTTTTACAATTTTATCCAATGGTGGTCATTAGAATTAATTTGACATTGAAATTGGACATAAACAATTGCCAATCTTTTGATATAAATTGTTTCTTAAAAACACGCTATTTGTCGTAACAGCGGGAATTAATTGTAAAATTAATTAATGCAACTTATATGTTTGGAATTTTGTAAAATAGACATCATTTTTGAATTCGGAATATTAATTATAGCTTATGGTGAAATTTTGTCATTATTCTGAAAAACTTCAATTTTTGATGAATAGTGAAACCACTAAGTGGTAATCAAGCAAACTGATTTTCAGTTAAATGAAAGTTTACCACTAATGTGTATTGAATTTTGAAAATCCGACATTCATGGTTGTCATTAAGAAGTAAAATGTGGTTCAATGGGATAAAAATAATTTTTTGGTGAATAGTAACTTATTAAGTTTTAATCGCGATTAGTGGTAATTAGTGTGGTTTAAGGTATAAATAATACATTAATAATATGAAATGACCTAGACACATGTCCCAACCTCATTTGTTGTGTCATGGCCGACCAAGACAAGCCATGGCCTAACTTGGAGACCCCATGGATCCACTTTTGTTGGGAAATAACATAAATTACTTTTTATTTAATGTTAAAGTGAAAATGACACTAACATAAATTGTTTTACTAAAACAATCTTTATGTAGGGTTACACAAGTCCAAATTTTGACTATAAATATTCATTAGAAAGCTAAAACGATTTCCTACATCATAGGATTTGTTTTATAATTTTTAGACATTAAATAAATTAAATTATTTATGACATCATTATGATGTGGCGATGACCTCGTTATTTAACGATTTAAATAAAATGAGAAGATAATGCAAAATCCAAGGCTTACACTTGTCCAAAGCCTATTGGATGAGAAGCTTTCGAAACATTATCACCCTAGCCTCGAATTATATAAGTGTGGGACCTTTAGAATCCGAAAAGCATTTTGAAATAATGTAACATTTCAATATTTCCAAAAGTGCCCCTCCTCTCCACTTATAAAAGGCCCCCACCTCTCCCACTTCAATTACACTTTCAAGCCATTTGGCTCGGACAAACTCTTCCCAAATACTCTCCCAACATTCCTCCCTTACTCCTAGAAGCCTCACCTTGGGCAGAACTCTTCCCAAGGAAGCCTTTGGCTCAAATCAAAAAGAGTTACCCGATTCTGAGGTAATGTCTTTTATAATGTTGTTTTGTTTTGTTTTTCTTCTCCAACCCCATAAACTCTTTTTATTAATTTCTTTTGTAACAAAACCAGTATCCTAAATATACTAGGATGTTGTTATAAGAAGGATTAGAGCTACACTTACACAAACCTACATCAAATGGTTAAAGAACATACGGTTTCTGTGGATGGCGAATTTCTGCCTCACGAAGCGATGATTGTTCAACACTCGTATAACACCTTCAAAGGTGGCCATTAAGATGTCACTATTTTTATATATGATATATAATATGTTTTTGTTTTACTTATGCTTCTGTATTTCTCATTTATGGCATACTTTATGATTTCCATTATGGGTAAAACGCGATAATTTCATTTTAGGAAGTGCGGACTACCGCCCCCTCAAAGTTATTTGAATCGTAAATGCCATATGTGGGATGTATAAAGGATGGAGTAAATGGTATTATACACTATATTATACTGGAATTATATTATACATTTATATCATTATTATTTAGTTCCATTAAATATGAAATTGAAATGAAAGTAGCGTTCATGCGTACGTACGGCTTACCGTCTCCATGAACGGTGCATTTCATTTCTTACCTCTAAATGTTACGTAATATTATAAATGAATGTATATACTGGATATATAAGATATATATGACATATAAATCATGAATATAATTCTGGATATAATGGATATTTCACCACATAAACAACTTGTAATTATAAGAAGCTTATTGTTGACTCAAGTACCAAAAATCGACAAAACGACCGTTATTAACTTAAATAATTACATAATGTTCATATCATTGTAATAAGTGATATAATAAGGATAATGAAATTGAAAATGGTTCTTAATAAGGTATATATTAACTCTAGTTTATTACTCAGGAGGTTAAAGAACGGTTGAGTCAAGTCAGACACGAGGTAAGGGAATTTCTTAACCCAACTTCCATTCTTTGGGTTAATCTCCTACTTTCAAATTATGTCATGATATTATTATATCCTATTTTGTATTTTTACTTTCTTTATGTGTACCTATAGTGAATACACATAATATATCTATTTTATTTTAGAAATGATCTTTTTAAGGACTTCGTCTCAATCTCCATTCATTGAGGCATATTTTTTTTATACACAAATTTCTTTTGTAGAGTGTATAAACCCCTTTGACTTTTACGTTTATTCAAAAGGAATATTTTTATATTAAATGTTTTGCTAAACGACAAAAGGGAATGTTTTTCTTTCCGTACTTATGCGGCGACAACGGCTTCTCCGCCGCCGTGACCATTATTTGAGTTTCAGCTTCCTCTACAAGCCATCATTTTTTTTAATGAAAAATAAATACAAAGTTTTAACTTTCTTTTATTTTGGTATTGAAAATGGTTTTGAAAGCATTTTTATTATATCAATGTGCTGTGTTGATATCTTGTGATTGAAATGTGGAAATGTTATGTTTCCTTTATGCATGTTTTATGTGATACAATTATGTTTTGGTTTATGATATGTTTAAACCTAATCATATGAGGAATGCATTGGACTTAATAAGTGACGGGTGGAGCCCGCTATAGCTCCTCGATGCATCAGCAGGTCTCATGAGACAAACTAGTGTCTTGGCACGAGGCCTTGACAAAATATTATTTGTGGTCTTGGCACGAGGCCTTGACTACATGGTTATGATAGTCTGACATTATGCATTCCATCATTATGAAAGTGGTTATTGATATTGCATGTGATTATTCGACCAGTAGATTATCCATGTGAAGAAGTAAATGGCATTATCTCATTTTACTTTTTCCATATTATGTTGAAGTTCATGTTTAAAAGGCTTTTGTTTTAGTTATACATTGCCTTAAATGTTAATGTTTATTTATGAAAGCTTCCGCATTATTGTTATCCTTACTGAGCATCTGAGCTCACCCCTTTCAATGTTTTAATATTTTCCAGGATGTGAAGAAGTATTTTATGAATGACCTGCAGGGATAGTCAGAAGAGGATATGAGTGTGGACTATGGAGACTTTGTTATTGTAGTTTTTCACTTTATGATGTAATGTAAGACTTATGAATGTATCTAGTGTTTCCAAGGCTACTAAACTAATCGGTATTTCGAGACTTGATCTTTTGTGATCATGCCTATGTTACGAATTAATGCACCGACTCTGGGTAGCTGGGGTCGGGGCGTTACAGTTGGTATCAGAGGCAGTTTAGTACTAACCTTGGAAGCTAGATTTAGATAAACTCTGATTAGAGCACATAGCCCGAAGATAGACTTTGAGGATTAGTATAGAAGAACATATTAGAATTTTGGTATTGTAGAGATTTTGTGAGTTTTCCGAGCAATACATCCCTGTCTGGATACGAGCAGGTAGAGGCGGCTCTGGCACAGATGTACCTAGGGGTAAAACCCGAAAACACCGCTTTGATCTAGACTCAAACGGGAACTGGTGCACGACAACGGGCCTTGTTGCACTCTTGGTTACGACACTCCCGGGGGATATGCTTAGGATAACTCTCGTTTTCTTTACAAATCATTATGAAGGGTTTATGAGTATATACTTCCTCAAAGAAAACATTTCTTTTTATGATTATGGATTATATCCATAAATAGTTCAATTTATGTTAAGTATTTTACAAGTATGGAATTATGTATTTTGATTCATAAACTAATCTAGTTTATGCCATTGTTTAGAAATGGCGCCTAGTAGAAGGAATGGAAACTGTATCAATGCACGAACTCCGTGTAGGGATTGCCCTCCTGCTCAAGATAATTATTGTGGACCTGGAGATACAACTGGTGCTGATCAACTTATTACCATACTGGGACAACTCACGCAGGTTATGAATAACAACCTTACTCGTATGGAGCACCCTGATCCGCAACGTGGAGGATCAATGGTAGACCGTTTCATGAGGCAACAACCACCAACATTTAATGGGGGTACAAATCCTATAGTAGCTGAGCAATGGATAAATTCCTTAGAGAAAATATTCCATGCCTTGGGGAGTAGTGAAAGGGAGAAGGTTGTCATGGAAGTTTACCGCCTCACTGGAGATGCCGATCAGTGGTGGTCACTGATTCAAAACACAAAGGAAGATGATGACGTATCGAATATGGAATGGAGAGAGTTCAAAGAGTTGTTCTTAGAAAAATACTTTCCTCGTGACCATCGAGCATATATGGAAAGGCAATTTCTGAGTCTGAGGCAGAAGGAGGATGAGAATGTCGCAAAGTATGAGGCTAACTTTACAAGGTTAGCGAGGCATGCTGCCGATTATATACGTAACCCAAGGAGTAAGATTGATCGTTTCTTTGATGGGTTAAAAGCATTTCTCCGTCGAGCTTTAGTATCACAATCCTTCTCATCATACGATGATATAGTCTCATGTGCTATCAAGACAGAAAAGGAATTCTCTAAGTCTTATGACAACAAAGTAAAGCAAGAGAAGAAGAGAACGGTGGAACAAGAGACAGATAAAGGGAAAAAGGGAAAGAAGGATTTTCCATTATGTGATAATTGTGGGAAGAATCACCCTGGTACTTGCCTAAAAGGAATTGGAGTCTGTTATAAATGTGGAGAAAAAGGTCACCAGGCACGTGATTGCAAGGGAAAGAAAGAGGCTGTCAAAGTTGAATGCTACAATTGTAGAGAAATGGGTCATTATGCAAATGAATGTCCTAAGCGTCAAGGAAACTTACCTCAGAAAAGGCCAAGGGATCAAGGACAATCTTATGCTGTGACTACAGTTGAAGCAGAATAATTAATGTATTGGTGCTTTTGGACTCAAGGATTATATTCTGGTTATAAGAATAATGTAATATATATATATGGATTGTACTGCAGTACTTTTTGATTTCAGTAAGGTTTTAATATGATTAAGGTAATCATATTTTTAGTATGTGACAATAAGAGAAACTTTTCGTTGTTTGGGGAATCTGATGTTACAATTGATTTTGGAATTTAGAGACCTTTTAGAGAAAGTCTGGATGAAGGTATTTTGGATAACTATAATGGTTGGAGTGGATTAAGTTGAACTTTGGATAGTATTGTTTAAGGTTAAAACATTTATGAAGATTATTTTCGGAATAGTATAGTACTATATTTTTAGGAAAAGGACAACCTGCAGGGTGGGGAATAACCCATCGCGTCGGACAAAGCTGCAGGAATCGAACACACAACCATAGTGCGACAAGCCTTTATTTCCTACCACTAGCCTACAGGAAGTCCCTGGTTATTACAAAATAGTTTTACTAATCTAAATGGTATGTGTTAACATTTTGAACCTTATACAATTAGGATAAATAGAATATATTTGAGTTCTGTTACCATTTGGAGTAAAAGATGGGTTTGTGGTAAAAATTCATTAACGAATGAAAGTATACATAACAAGTATGTATATTCCTTTACGTTCTTAGTAAATCTCCTAAATAAAATCCTCAACATTATAAAAGGTAACTTAAAACAAAAATGTTGTCGGTTAACTTTTCCAACTAGGGATTCAATGACCGTTTAACCAATCACAAGTTTGTGATTTTCTTGTGGTTAAACTTTCTCCTAATCCTGTTTTCTATAACTCCCCATCAGACCTTGATGGTTTGTCTCTCCTCCATATCCATATTTTCATAGAATCCTATAATGGGCTATATCGGGTGACCTTTGTACTTATCTTGCTTTCTTTTAATGTTATATATTTATTAACCTTATTTCTGATGTGGGTTTTCTTCAAAGGTATTTTCTCTTTTCAACCTTTTATTTTCAAAGAAAAAAATTTTCAAATTGCGAGGACGCAATTTATTGAAGGAGGGGAGAATGTAACACCCCGAGCTTCCACGATACGCTTCTCATTGAATAATGCAATAGCTTGCATTGTACGCAACTTCGAGTTCTAAAACACCGCGACAAATCAAAGTAGCCGTTATGAATAGTAATAACCACTTTTTAAAATTATAGAAATTTTATATTTCAAAATGGAATTCATTTTTGTATTCCTAATATCGAAATTAGCCTATGTTGAATTTTTGGTATTTTTCTGAGAACTTCTAATTTTTATGAATAGTGAAAAATACTTAAAAACAACTTTTTTAATAAAAATAATTAATAGTGATAAATTATACTATTTAGTGGTTTTAAAGTATAATTGGAATATATTTTTACAATTTTATCCAATGGTGGTCATTAGAATTAATTTGACATTGAAATTGGACATAAACAATTGCCAATCTTTTGATATAAATTGTTTCTTAAAAACACGCTATTTGTCGTAACAGCGGGAATTAATTGTAAAATTAATTAATGCAACTTATATGTTTGGAATTTTTTAAAATAGACATCATTTTTGAATTCGGAATATCAATTATAGCTTATGGTGAAATTTTGGCATTATTCTGAAAAACTTCAATTTTTGATGAATAGTGAAACCACTAAGTGGTAATCAAGCAAACTGATTTTCAGTTAAATGAAAGTTTACCACTAATGTTTATTGAATTTTGAAAATCCGACATTCATGGTTGTCATTAAGAAGTAAAATGTGGTTCAATGGGATAAAAATAATTTTTTGGTGAATAGTAACTTATTAAGTTTTAATCGCGATTAGTGGTAATTAGTGTGGTTTAAGGTATAAATAATACTTTAATAATATGAAATGACCTAGACACATGTCCCAACCTCATTGGTTGTGTCATGGCCGACCAAGACAAGCCATGGCCTAACTTGGGGACCCCATGGATCCACTTTTGTTGGGAAATAACATAAATTACTTTTTATTTAATGTTAAAGTGAAAATGACACTAACATAAATTGTTTTACTAAAACAATTTTTAAGTAGGGTTACACAAGTCCAAATTTTGAATATAAATATTCAGTAGAAAGCTAAAAAGATTTCCTAAATCATAGTATTTGTTTTATAATTTTTAGACATTAAATAAATTAAATTATTTATGACATCATTATGATGTGGCGATGACCTCATTATTTAAAGATTTAAATAAAATGAGAAGATAATGAAAAATACAAGGCTTACACTTGTCCAAAGCCTATTGGATGAGAAGATTTAGAAACCTTATCACCTTAGCCTCGAATTATATAAGTGTGGGACCTTTAGAATCCGAAAAGCATTTTGAAATAATGTAACATTTCAATATTTCCAAAAGTGCCCCTCCTCTCCACTTATAAAAGGCCCCCACCTCTCCCACTTCAATTACACTTTCAAGCCATTTGGCTCGGCCAACCTCTGCCCCAATACTCTCCCAACATTCCTCCCTTACTCCTAGAAGACTCACCTTGGGCAGAACTCTTCCCAAGGAAGCCTTTGGCTCAAATCAAAAAGAGTTACCCGATTTTGAGGTAATTTCTTTTATAATGTTGTTTTGTTTTGTTTTTCTTCTCCAACCACATAAACTCTTTTTATTCATTTCTTTTGTAACAACACCAGTATCCTCAATATACTAGGATGTTGTTATAAGAATGATTAGAGCTACACTTACACACACCTACATCAAATGGTTAAAGAACCTACGGTTTCTGTGGATGGCGAATTTCTGCCTCACGAAGCGATGATTGTTCAACACTCGTATAACACCTTCAAAGGTGGCCATTAAGATGTCACTATTTTTATATATGATATATAATATGTTTTTGTTTTACTTATGCTTCTGTATTTCTCATTTATGGCATAATTTATGATTTCCATTATGGGTAAAACGCGATAATTTCATTTTAGGAAGTGCGGACTACCGCCCCCTCAAAGTGATTTGAATCGTAAATGCCATATGTGGGATGTATAAAGGATGGAGTAAATGGTATTATACACTATATTATACTGGAATTATATTATACATTTATATCATTATGATTTAGTTCCATTAAATATGAAATTGAAATGAAAGTAGCGTTCATGCGTACGTACGGCTTACCGTCTCCATGAACGGTGCATTTCATTTCTTACCTCTAAATGTTACGTAATATTATAAATGAATGTATATACTGGATATATAAGATATATATGACATATAAATCATGAATATAATTCTGGATATAATGGATATTTCACCACATAAACAACTTGTAATTATAAGAAGCTTATTGTTGACTCAAGTACCAAAGATCGACAAAACGACCGTTATTAACTTAAATAATTACATAATGTTCATATCATTGTAATAAGTGATATAATAAGGATAATGAAATTGAAAATGGTTCTTAATAAGGTATATATTAACTCTAGTTTATTACTCAGGAGGTTAAAGAACGGTTGAGTCAAGTCAGACACGAGGTAAGGGAATTTCTTAACCCAACTTCCATTCTTTGGGTTAATCTCCTACTTTCAAATTATGTCATGATATTATTATATCCTATTTTGTATTTTTACTTTCTTTATGTGTACCTATAGTGAATACACATAATAGATCTATTTTATTTTAGAAATGATCTTTTTAAGGACTTCGTCTCAATCTCCATTCATTGAGGCATATTTTGTTTTATACACAAATTTCTTTTGTACAGTGTATAAACCCCTTTGACTTTTACGTTTATTCAAAAGGAATATTTTTATACGAAATGTTTTGCTAAACGACAAAAGGGAATGTTTTTCTTTCCGTACTTATGCGGCGACAACGGATTCTCCGCCGCCGTGACCATTATTTGAGTTTCGGCTTCCTCTACAAGCCATCATTTTTTTTAATGAAAAATAAATACAAAGTTTTAACTTTCTTTTATTTTGGTATTGAAAATGGTTTTGAAAGCATTTTTATTATATCAATGTGCTGTGTTGATATCTTGTGATTGAAATGTGGAAATGTTATGTTTCCTTTATGCATGTTTTATGTGATACAATTATGTTTTGGTTTAAGATATGTTTAAACCTAATCATATGAGGAATGCATTGGACTTAATAAGTGACGGGTGGAGCCCGCTATAGCTCCTCGATGCATCGGCAGGTCTCATTAGACAAACTAGTGTCTTGGGACGAGGCCTTAACAAAATATTATTTGTGGTCTTTGCACGAGGCCTTGACTACATGGTTATGATAGTCTGGCATTATGCATTCCATCATTATGAAAGTGGTTATTGATATTGCATGTGATTATTCGACCAGTAGAATATCCATGTGAAGAAGTAAATGGCAGTATCTCATTTTACTTTTGCCATATTATGTTGAAGTTCATGTTTAAAAGGCTTTTGTTTTAGTTATACATTGCCTTAAATGTTAATGTTTATTTATGAAATCTTCCGAATTATTGTTATCCTTACTGGGCATCTGAGCTCACCCCTTTCAATGTTTTAATATTTTACAGGATGTGAAGAAGTATTTTATGAATGACCTGCAGGGATAGTCAGAAGAGGATATGAGTGTGGACTATGGAGACTTTGTTATTGTAGTTTTTCACTTTATGATGTAATGTAAGACTTATGAATGTATCTAGTGTTTCCAAGGCTACTAAACTAATCGGTCTTTCGAGACTTGATCTTTTGTGATCATGTCTATGTTACGAAGTAATGCACCGACTCTGGGTAGCTGGGGTCGGGGCGTTACATGCAAGGTATATAAAAGAATTCCTACGCCCGAGTAGTGTAAAAGATTTATTTTTAATTTACTTAGAATACTTATTCATTTTAAATCCACAAAATACCAAAGAAACACAAGAACACAAATCAATATGATACTTGCAACTTTCTTGGGGTCTCTACCCTCCAATAAGTATAGCCTCACTTGGTCATTCGGTAGGCCCAGAGTCCTTGTGTCGGATCAAGTGGGGCCCTTAAATCCAATGTCCTAGATGGTCTTCCATAGCCCTTTTCACGCACCAAGATCACCCGACACTATTTCCCTACCATCCCCTAGAACCCTCAATATGCCTAACCCCAGACTCCATCCTATATCTCAATCCCCCAAATCTCCCTTTGATACCATTCTGTCACGACCCGCATTCTCCATTATGAGGGAAGGGACAACAGGTTCCCCAAACCTTCATTATTCAAGTTGAAGGAGAGATAATGACCCCCAAGATCTGACTTCAACAGGTCCCGGTGAGGCGACTAGCACCAAGGGTATAAAATCACACACAAGACGGAAGGCATTAAACTTTTTTTTAATAGGATCAGGAGATAAGATATTAAATACCAACACCACCAAAAGTGGAAAGAGAAGAAAATCCAAAAAAACCATTCCAATATGAATGTACCAAAAGTAAATGCTACAAGGTACATGAAAACCCCCAAAAAGAAAAAATGAACAATGAGGGGGGGGAAAGAACAATAGCTATCCCAACCTCCAGACTGGAACAATCCTGCACGATCCCTGAATTCATCCTAGAAACATGAAAATAGTATTATACACGTAGGGTGAGCATACAAGTATACTGAGTAGGGAAAACAAATGACTCCCATGCACAAGTGGGGATGCATTCTAATGCCCCTTGAGAAAGGAGATAACCAAGTACCTAACAAGGTAAACAATCAACCCTTGCCTCACCATGGAACACTCCCCAAATAACGCAAGTCAAGTAATGTTTAGTAAAATCACATTGATATTCGGGTACCCCGCGCCACTTTCCCACTAGTTATCGGAAACATCATACGCATCGAACCTCTACCGTCATTCTCTTCACAGTCCCACTGCCAAACCCCACCTGCACACACTTGGGAAACAACCGCACATACCATCCGCAAACACATGGAAAACAATTACAAAATGTTACCCCGCCCGCAAAAACATGGGCTAGAATAACTGCTGCCACGCTTGAAGACACCTGAGACTCATCCCGAAGACACTTGGTAAACAACCTGCCCGCACACACCTGGACCAACCACCACATCTACCCTTTCCAATGAACCAGTGGATATAATGGATCTCAGGCCAACACAGCCTGCCCGATGAATCTTGGGATATTCATGAATGGGAGCAGAAAAGGAGATAATAAGAAGCCCCTCATTGGAGTGTTGGAAAAAAAACCCTCCCCCATGAAATGGGGTGTTCGGCACGAAGTGCTCAACAGAGGTGGGGCACAAATAAGAAAGATAAAAACTAGAAAAATATGTATAAGTAACATGTGCTCACCCAATCCTAGGGGTTACAATCCAACCTAAGCCCAAACACCATGGTTACTATTCATTCATAAAATAATGGCAAAACAGTCACCGCCAAGTCACAACTCATTCCGAAAACCAATTCCCCATTTAACCCATTTTTCTTTCATGTTGAAGTGATCCCATTTAGGTGAATTCTAATCTATTGGGAAACTAACCGAAATAACCACAATCCAGGGAAAGAGAAATATCCAAAGAACAATTTCAGAATTCACACATAGTTCTCTTGTGAAGGCACAACAAAAAAGGGATTAGTGAGATCCCTCAATATACTGGAACTAAACCAAGCCTCGAGATACATCCACACACGGCTTTAGATTCACAACCAACAATCGCACCAAATAAGAGAATCCCACCATCATCCACATCACCTCATAAGCATCTATAAGGAAAACACACCTTATACCAAACGGAGTAGGGATACTTCCATATTAATGCATATTATCCATTAGATTCTTCTTTGTGTTGGTTAACTTGGGTCAACAGACAAGGATTGTTGATCAGTGGACATTCATTTAATCGGCCAAGTTTACGTGATTAACAAAAACCCCATGTTGGTTCCATTCCATCATCAGAGAAGACAGAGGTTCATTAATTCACAATGATAGACCACCAACGGCCATGATTTTTAGTGGGCATAGGCCGTCACAATTCACAACATAAATAATCAAGGGTAAGAAAAAAACAAACAGAAAAAACATTGATCAAACCCCCCTTCATTCTTTAAAAGTATGTTTGTTATATTCATTAATGTTAGGTTTCATCCATCCCATAGAATCAAAAAGAATTCCTCCCCACATGATACACAGTAAAGAGAGGCGTAGGAAAATCCTAAATGGATGATTAACAATGAAGTCTTTCTCCATGTGCCAAGAACTGAGGATACGTGGCATGTAGGGGAGGAACTCCAGAGACTCTTAGGATGAGCAGAAAAGCTCCAGCACAGGTGTACCACAGGCCTCGGGAAGGGAACTCCAACCGCCCCAAGGAAAGAGTGAACCCAGCCAAGAAGAAGAATAGGGTGAAATCCAGTGTGATAATAATATGAGCCCGAGCATTACTGGATATCAAGATCTTTAGCAGTTTTAAAGGTGGATCGTGGTTTCACCACATGGTTGGGTGGTTACACATGACAAATTTAATTTTATTTAATAAATCTCATTGGTAAGGGTGGTAACAGTTATGAATTTGAATGATTTTATATAAACAAAGAGGAATGTTACACGGACACATAGTTGGGTCCGTGGAGAGTCCCCCCACTCTTAAGAATTTAAACATTGCTTATGAGGCTAAAAACTACCTTGAACCGTTTAAAAAAGTTAAAAAAGGAATAGAAGTAGCCTTAAGGGAAAAAATGTGAAGAAAACTCAACAAGGTTGTGTGACACTGATCGTGTCGCACCGATCGGGGACACACCGAACAATCTCACTGATCGGCAACACATCGATCAGTCTTACCAATCGGAGACACACCCATCAGTCGCACTTATTATTGACACACCGATCATTTGCAACGATCAGTGACATGTCGATCTTGTCTCACCGATTGTGTCACACTGATAGGTGGCACATCGATCATGTCACGCTGATTGGTCACACTGATTGGTGACACAATGATCTCGTCACGTCGATCGGTCGCACCGATCGGTGACACAATGATCGTGTCATGCCGATCGGTTTCACCGATCAGTGACTCACAGATCATGTCACACCAATTGGTCACACAAAGAAATGGGGTCCAACCACTGAGACGCCACCCTTAGGTTCCAGAATTTGGAAAAGTGATGGAACATGAGGGTCTCGGCCATTACATTAATGACTGTTAATCATGATAGAATGAAAATTATCTCAAACACCCTTATTATTAGATTTATATTATTTTTTCATTATAATAATGTAGAATACATGTTTGAACTATTTTTAATGCATTTTGAATATCCGAATCAACTCTAATAAACGTTTTGATCTGTCAGTCATATTTTTAGTCCTCAAATATTTTAATATATCGTTGTTTTTATTTATCATTCCATTTAAATATGAAGTAATCTATATCATTGTAAAATGTAATTATCACCATGTACATGAAAGTTTTTTAAGATTTGGTCTTCACGATGAATGATTAAGGGGATATAAGTAGCGTAATAGAAGAACATGATATTTCAATATTGGGTAAAAATTATTTATCTTATGTTTAAAGTAGTAATAATAATTTATGGGATTTTAAAAAATCATAATGGAATAAATCAAAAAATTAATTATTCATAATTATGTATTAAGTAATAAGAAAAAACTATGGTTATATGTTTAAGAAGAATGTTGAATAAAAGATGTGTTATTATTTCATGGTTTATGAATTATGGTGTTGTTGTGTCTTGTCAATGATGTAAAAATAAATTATAAATATTATGAAAATAATGAAACACTATGGGATTATAAAATAGTATTTTTTATAAAAAATTGAGGCATATTTTGTAATAAAAGGAAATCATTTACAAATTCATTTATTTATTGTTGAATGATTTTCAATGAATATATTTGTATTATGTTTCACACGTAGAAAATTTATTTGAGGAATAATGCCTTTGTATATTGTGGATATATGGTTAAATGTATTGATAACCTTTTTGAATTGTATGAATTTTTTATATTGCAATAATTTTTTGTTATTACAAATTTTGAACATATTTTTTATCATATATATAACCATGAGATTGATATTTGATGTGGGGATCTTATTTTTGATGTTTTTTGAATGAAGATAATTACAATTAGAACATTATATGATTATAGTAAATAGAATATTAGCGGATATTAATTTAGGAATAATTGATTAATTAAATTTTACTAGAATATATGATTTTAATGTGGCTTTATGGTGATATAAGTTATTTATTAAAATGACTAGTATATTTGGGAGAATTTATGATTTGGGCGTATTTTTTATTTGTAAATTTAATTATCAGTGACTAATTTTGATTGTAGATAAATTTAAAACTAATCTAAGAATAATATGAAATCTAAAATTGGGGGGGGGGGTTGAAATTAGTCAGAAATATTTTTAGGAATATTTTTTTGAAAATTGGGTGTAATTTTTGAGTATTTGGTGAAAAATGATTTATTTAGTAAAATGATATTATATTATTCTAGGGAATAAATATAACATGTAATAAATATTTTAATTTTTTAATTTTTCAATGACATTTAGAACTATCTTTTATCATTTGTTTGGATTAGGGGATCTGTTAGACGATAATTTTAGAGTTTCAGATAATAAAAAAATCATCTAGAATACACATCATTTGGAGAAGAAAAAATAATACTATGATGGAAATGAACTCATCAATGAAATTGAAATTATTATTCAAATATTTTTTATGATTCATGATTTGATAGTAATGGAATTACTTATAATTATGAATGTGATCTCTTAAATATGTTGTATTGTTACCATTATTTTGGATAAATCGATGGACATTTTACTAACTCATTGTTTTATGGAATTGTGGAAATTTACATACTCAAGATCAATAAAATTATTGTAATAAATGATTTCTAAAAATATCAATAATAATTTTAAAATTACTCTTTTCTTCCTTGTCAATATTTTTAATTCACACTTAATTCATCCAATTTTGAAACTGAGTTATGTTTTATTCTCGATGACCTTAATATTTTTCCCCTTTTATGAAGATAATGTTTTATTAACCCATTTAATAATATTGGCTTTCATCAAAAAAAGTATTTTGAAATGTTAAATATTTTATCACTGAGAACAATATCAAATTATGATATTGAAATTTTTTAATGGGGAGGATAATGATAAACCCACATATTTTATGATAATGACATTATGATTGATGGAATATATGACACTCAACACCGATCCAAAATTACCATGAAATATTATTAATAAAATTTTAATATTATAACCTAGATTTTGAATTCCAATGAATTTATAGGAGAAAACACATTATAAAATATATATTATATTACCACCAAATAATAATTTATAGATTTATTCATAATAAATAATAACATAATTTCATGAAAATATATATTATTTGCAAAACACATCAATCAAAAAAATACTTTTATTGATATTTGTAAGAAAATATTATAATTAATATCTCAAAAATTCAGAATATATATTTTGTAAAATAAAAATGATTTTCCTAAATAACCAAAAAAATATATCTTATGTAGAATACATATAAATTTTCCTAATAGTTTGTTTTAAACTAAATACATAAAATACTAATTTTTATTGATTACTTTATTTTTTATTAATGTATTCACAATGTTCCATTCTAATTTTGATTAGTTTTAAAATTTATTTTCTATAATTTTAATAACAAATTATTATTAAATAAAATACTTTGGAAGTAATTTTATATATTAATTTGGTATAAAACATTATGATACTTATTATTGCATTTCCATGAAAATATAATTTTCACCACATTTTGCAAGCATAATTTAAAATAAATTATCCCTCTTCTGTGAATTGTATTTTGAAAAATGGATTCCATATTAGGAAAGATTGGCACTAATTTGGTTAATATGTCCCTCTTAATTATTACTATTATTAATTGTAACCTTATCAACTACATGTTACCATGATAAGGGTAAATCTGGTAATATAAGTAAAAATAAACACGATGAGGGTGGAAAATGACCTAAACACTTATTAATATAATTTAAATTGAATAATGTTTCTAGGAAAATAAATAATTCAATCATATGATATTTTTTTTATTTTACAATTATATTTTCCTTTATAATATATAATTTAATGAAAAATAAGAAATTTCATTCACTTTGTTTTATTATCATTGAATATTTGAAAAAATGTTAAAAAAGGTATGTTGATATATAAATATCCATTTAAAATATATATCATTTTATTTATACTGTATTTATTTATTATATTTAGTGATAAAAATTACTACAACTGATTACCCAATGCAGACACAATATTTATTTAAATAATAGAAAAATTAAATAAGTACCATTAGAATATTAAATGTAGTATAATATGAGTGAGTGATGGTGTTCACAAATTTTAATATATATTTATAACCTTTTTGGTTTTCCATAATGTTTTATATTGAAATTAAAATTATTATTAATGTTATAAAGTAATTGTAATTGAATAGGCCAAAATTTATATTAATTACATTTTATAATAATTAATTTTTAATAAAATGTTTTAAAATTCATGAAAAAGTTTTACATAGACAAGGGAATTATATATGGTTTATAATATCAAATATGGTCCACCTATGGGCTTTTTTGCATTTTACTGTAACTATATTGTCCCCAAATTTGTAAAAAACATTGTTATAACGTAATTATCAAAAAAGTAAATAATGGGATAAAACCAATAAAAGGGTAAGACAAACCTCAACTTGTACAAATTATATTGTATGAGATTTTTTTTCAAAGAACATATTATATTTTAATTACATCATTATGGAGCCTTTTAAATAATAAAACTAATTGATATTAATTTAAAAAATTATTTAAATCCAAAAATTCATGTTCCTTTATATATAAAAGGGAACGCCCTCTCATCTTTTCATCATGATAAAAAAGAATGTATAATTGAAAAACTGTTGTGAAAATTATTTAATTACACCCATTAACACATATTATAGGTGTTGGATTGATTAAATTTCGATCATTGAATTGATTTTGGTGTAATCCGAAGAGGTTTTCAAAAAAGAGTTGTATTTAATAACCATTCATTTTTGTTTTATTTATTGTGTGATCTCCTTAATATATTTTTTTCAAAAATAATGAAATAATAATACAATAATCTCCCATATACATATATGTTATTATATAAATGATATTATAGAGATCCCAACACCAGAATTATAGAGACAGAGCATTCTACCGTAACACTAACATAAGATAAAAGTAATCACATCTCAAAGAACAGAATAGCTTAATAGTCGTAGGGAAGAAGATACATACATGAGTCTTATATTATATATGAAAAGAATTAAAATATGTTTTTTGTAATATCATTATTATCGTTCGAAAATTATTGCATATCCATCATTATAAATATCCTGAAATCATAAGTAATGGATGAAAAATAATGATGAACGTAAATTCCTATTTTGGGTTATATACAATAGAATTATTCTTGAATAAAAAATATAAATCTACATTGATATGTAAATTACTAGGAATACATTCCATTTAAATAATATGATAATATATAATATACCAAGAATGGTAAATAACTTAACACACATTCCATTTATATGACGGGATAAGGCATAATCAATAAAGAAAATATAAATAACTAAAATCACATACCATTTAATGAAACATTGAATTAAATTAACCAAGGGATAATATCAATGTCACAATATCCATGATATTAATAAATTAATACTTAATACAAGAAATTATTTATTATTAGACGCCATGTTTCAGGCACACAATACATCTACACACAATACATTTCACAAGATGATTTGGGGTAATGTTAAAGACATATTTAATGTTACCTTGAATGATTTTCCTCATGTTACATATTGATGAATCAAGGAGATAATTAAATCAAGGCCCTACCCATAATTACTGGTTAAAACAATTCCTCATACGTTTAATAGTTTATTTATTTCATGGATCAACATTCTATAACATCAATTTCCAATATTTTGTAAATGATATGAATTTTAAACTTTTTCCAAAGTGAATCAAATAAATGTATAGGTAATACACCATATATAGAAATTAGATACAATTTGAGAAATAAGAATATATATGTTAACTATTATTGATATTTATGGGGAATTAAATTCTTATTAACCACGTTAATTTAAAAATTTCATAGGATGTTAACGAGTGAAAAATTAAATGAATAAGTGGATTTAAATACTAATCATGTTCTAATTAATTATAAAACATAAAAGGAAATATAATATGGTATCAACATATACCCATTGGAGTAATAAAAAAGGATTTTTTAATTAATTAGATGGAATTCCTTAAAAGATATTTGAATCAATTCTTGATGAAAATAACCATTTCATTTTTGAAATTCACTTTTAAAGTCCTCTCCTTTGAAAATAAATTTTAAAAAATAAAATTATAAGGATCATTATAATCATGAAATGGATTTTGAAAAAAATTATTTTCAAGATTTTGTTTAAGTCATGAAAAATTAAAACAAAATAGTATTCCCATTTCATATTAAAATGGTAGGATAATAACTTGTTTAAGAAATGCCAAATGATTCCTTACACATTTTTGGTGAATTAAAAATGAGATTTCTCTTTAAAATGAAATAATATCACCCTAAAAAATTTAAATTTTAGAAATTATTGTAAATTCTTTTGTTAATTTAATTTATAAATTTTAAAAATATAGTCAAACAAATTTTTAGGAAATAAATTCTTATGAGGACATATTTATGGCCGAATAGTGTAATGAATTCAAATCATCATAAACTATTTTCCAGATTAATTTATTTACCAAAAAGTGGGAAAATGATACTATCATGTGAAAATATCAGAAATAATAAAGGATGAAAAAATTAAATGTTTTATTAAATAATGCCCAAATAACATCATTCAATGGAAATTAAAAAACAAATAATCTAGATTAAAATGTGATTGGAAGTAAACCCTTACAAATATTGAGACATTGATGTTAGAATCAACAAAAAAAATTTGTGTGAAAAATATAAATACATTTAAAAAAGTTGAAATAAAAATAATATAATAAGAAATCATTATATGAATAATTTCTTAGTTATATTATCTATCTAGTAGAAAATAAAACCAGTAGACAGAAATTGAGTTATGATAATCTTTACCAATTCCCATCATTTAATTAAAATACATTGTGATATAAATATTAAAACTAAAACATAAGATACCATCAAAAATGAAACATTTATTATATTATATGACATCATGGATGTATATACACCATATAAATCAAAGTAGGTGTAAAACATTATAACAAGCACCCATGAAATGAAATTGACACGAAATCCTATACCTTACTCTTCATTTTAGTAGAACGAGCTTATAAATAATGTATACATGATTAGAACTTGTTATTAATATATAATATAACCATACTAATATTTATGATTTCATATATTATCCACTAATTAGATCTTACCACCTATTATTTAATAATCATCCCTAATTTCCATTGTTTTGGTTGTTAATTCCCATGGTTTATCATACATGTTTCAACATAATAAATCTTATTATTGATCATATTATATAGTTTCATCATTTACAGAAAAATTATAACGATATAATAATCTAGTTTTTATATAATGTTTTATTTTAAAACAAATCATTACATATGGTTTTAAAAATTAAGTTTGTTATGATAATAGAGATTGTATGTTCTACCTATATAAGAGTAACATAATCAATTTTCAATGATCACTATGGATAAGTGGGAAGTTAAAAATTACCATTAAATAAGGATAATAATATAATATATACCATATTATTTATGGATATATATCATCCACATTGAATGGTTATGAATAGAGGGTCACATTACTTCATGAATGTGGTAGTACACACATACAAGAATCGATGTTGTCATCTTTATGAGAGTGAAAATGCGATAAATAAAATGATATATAGTATCCTTATATAATGATATATATTTCATTTATATTATAAATATTTCATGTATATCAAATATAATAATGAAATTTATCATTTTCACCTTCAATGTGAAGTGTAATTGAAAGATGAAACATATCGCTTTGTGAGGCGGTAGTCTTATATATACCTGATTAAAATTATTGTATTTACTATGAAATGTAATTTAAAAGGATATATATGACATATTACATATATAAAAATATATATTTAATATGTTCAATATATATATATATACTTTATATCCATCATTATATTAAACATTTTTAGCTGGATGTGGATAAACCAATGACATTGGTTCACAAGGTCATGGGCCACCAAACATGCGAATAAAAAATTTGTAGACCATTTCATGGAAGTGGATTTGTTTCTAGGGCATTAAATTATTATAAAAACATCACAATATATGTGATATAATGGGATTTTTATATATGATTTCCAGAAATCATAGTCTGAGATAATGTATCCAACCATTTATTAAATTAAAAAAAAGTACATCTAGAAATCAACAAAATCCATAAAAACAGCTACATATCATTAAAACCATATTCAACACCATACCCATACCTAGTAGCTTCATTCATAGTGACTGACTCCTAATCTAAGGATTCATTTTTCTTTCGTTACTTAACATACAACCTCTTGAAATTTAACTTTTCAAAATTAAGGTACTCCTCAAAAGAGTGCATATCTTTTCCTTTGATTTCAGAGGACCTTGTGGGCATTAGTTGAGGAAAATGAGAATATTCTTTCTTGTTCCTTCATCCTGGTGGAGCAGTCATAACTTCCTCCTTCACTGATACAACCTTCTTTCTACCCTGTACAATGTCACTATAAGATCTCCTCACCCTACCAACAACATTCTCCTTTTCACAATCAGATATATCCTCCCAGTTACAAGTGATCTTACTTTTCCATCGTCCTGGATGGTTATATATTATTATTATAATAGATATTTATGGATTCATAGAATGAAGGAAAATGAAGATTCTTTTTGAAGAACATTACAACATTTTCAGGTAGCCTCCTAATGTTTTCACAAAATCCATAAAGGATGTATTTAATCCAAAAAATAAGGAATATAGTATTAGGGGGGTGTAGTTGAGAAGAGATTTGGGAAGGTATTTTCCAAAAAAATATTGGTTTTCTGAAGTGAATAAGGGAGGATATGGGGAGACCATTTACAACTTTGTGAGAGGATAGACATAGTATTTTTGAAAATAATTGAGTGATCTAACTTTTTTCAAGTGTAAAAGGGTAAAAAAATGGGCCATTATCAAACATTGAAGGATTAATGGTTGGAATACATCAATAAAATAATCATTATGAATGTTTGTTGGTCATTTCCACCCTAATCATTTTAGATTGACCCCTCGTAAATAAATATTTATCATAACCATGATAAATAAATTTTATTGCATTTTAATATTATTTTTTGTTAAAAACGAAATTTAGGTTATTATTCATTATAAACTGTAATTGTTTTATGTATTTAAAACATTTTAATAAATTCAATTCACATAAGTCCAAAAAATTAAATTAAAATTAATCTAGCATATGTGACGAAAAAATGTGGTTTTAATGTTAAAATGATCAATAGTTTATAGGGTTTATATATCATAATTTAATATAAAATATATTTAAATGACATAAATTGTATTTATTGATAAATAATATATCAAATTTTACTTTGAAATCGATTAAAAATATTTTTTAACAAAATAATATATTTAAAAAAAATGCCAATATGAAAATAAAATTTATAATTTTTTATTATTAATCAAAAATTGAAACTTATCAGAAAAGAACCAAAATCTCACCCTATGATAATTTTTTGAAAAAAATAAGAAATTATATTTATTTATTCATATAAATTTTATAAATGTGGAAAAAATTATTTTCAAATTATTTGTGCCAAACACGTCAAAACTATCTTCTATGAAAATGTAGGTTTTTCAAAAAACTTATTTTTTCATTTTAATGATTATTATTTTATTACTAATAGTTAGATAAATAATAAATAATTTTAAAATATATATTCTCATAATTTA
This sequence comes from Viscum album, assembly GCA_963277665.1. Lineage (NCBI taxonomy): Eukaryota > Viridiplantae > Streptophyta > Magnoliopsida > Santalales > Viscaceae > Viscum > Viscum album. The sequence goes on from OY728132.1 coordinate 883,274,223, forward strand.
GTATATAGTAATTATTCCCTCCATTAAAATGGTTAGGTGATAAAAATCATGTAAAATATTAATATTAATAGTATATGGGTGTTTGGTAAAACACTATCATTCATATAAGGAAATATATCAACGAATCTTATATGAACACAAACTAAAATAATTTTTTTGCATTGAAATATATATATTATATTTGCAAAAATTTAAAATTTTAAATATATTTTAATGTCTTGAGATATTATATTCCATTCATTGATAGTTTTTCACTTCCATAAACAATACCAAATATGATAGTCTATTTTTTAATTTTGGGGTATTACGTTATTACATCCTTAAATAATATTCATCCATATAAATTGAAATTAATATCGAAAACTAAGGGGTTTGTAATTTATTTATTTTTAAAATACCTCATAGAAATAGATTGAATAGAATAACCTCTTAGAAATAATGAATGGTAGGGAAAAGGTCTCGTGGGACAACAAATAAATAGATCTCCATTTAGGAATGAATTAGTGGAATTTAAATATATGTAAATAGAGGATAATTATAAATAATTAAATATAATGGTACTGTTTATTGATAAAAAGAATCGTAATGATAATTGAGATGTTTAGGGAATCAAAACCATAAAGCGGTGATATTAAAATAACTATATTATTCCTTATATTTGAAATTAATAGTGTATCATTTTTGTTATAAAAAATAAATCTCAATACCTAAAATGTAATAACACTATTTAATTTAATTATGACTTATATGATTCTGAAATAACATAAATGTGTTTTAAGATTTGTTATTACCAAATCACCATTGGTAAAAATAAAATAAAACTCAATTTTTTTTGTAACACACAGTAATTTTGAGAACGTTTTCATATACTTTTAATCCTATATATAACATGAAACACTAGGTTTATGTTTTGTTAATTCTGTTTATGTTTAGACTTTGTTACATGAAATTTCAATTTTATCTTCTATTACACACAGAAATGAGTTCAAACTAAACATGATATACTATTTAAATATTATTATTTAATATAATAGTTCTAAAATAGTTTTTGGAATTGTCGGTATGAATATGAATTACAAAATTATGAAATATAATATAAATATGTTTGTATAAATCATTCTTTGCTGACCAAATAATAAGAAATTAATATAAATCTCTTTTGAAAATAAAAGGAAATCCTTTTCTTAAATTTTTTTATGCGGACAAATTTTTTTAATATATAAAAAATAACCAAATCACATATTGTTAATTTTATAAAAATATTTTATATATTTTATATTCCATAAAATTTTTAACATTCATATTATATGTTTTCATGAAAATAGATAATAATAAATCCAATTTGACTATTAAAAACAAGATGTTCCTAAAATATTTTTTTGTCATTTAATAGAAAACTTATATTAGAAATTAAAAATTAAAAGTATTATAAAAATAATTTTCTAAATTAAAAATTATTTTACAATTATGAATAAATAAAATTTTAGGGTGAAATTTTAGGATTTTCATGAATAGTCTTATTTTTTTATGAGATGTGAAAAATACAGAATTTTAGTTGAAATTTATGTTTATTTCTATTTATTTAAAAACTAAAATTACATTAAAAATTATTTCTAATTTATATTTAGTTCAATTATACATATTAAATATATTTTAGGTCCCTGGAATTAATTTAATATTGATATTTCATACAAAAATAGTGTATTTTTTTCCACATTTTCACCTTAAAACCCCATTTTCTAAAACGTTCATAATTATTTCCAAACAAAATGAATATTGAATGTTGTAAATATTAATTACCTGGTGAGGGGAAAATGGGTTTACCCAAGGGTATTATATGTAGATAATAGATAACATGACCTAAAATATTTTCATAATAATATTTAATGACTTTATTTTCTACCATATTCATAAAAGTATCAGAAATTTGGCAATTAATTCCTAAGTTCCATTGAATATGACATATATTGAAAGTTAGGTAAATAAAATGGCATTAATAAATACTTTTATATATTTAATTATATTATAAATAAATAATGTAAATTTCTATATTAATGAATTTTTATGATAAATTTTATTTTATAAAATTATTTAATATTACAAAAAATTTATTTTATTTCCAATTAATGGTATAATTATAATAAATATAAAAAATTATATATTAATTGAGAAAATTTTCATTTATATTAAATATATAGACCTGAAAATAGTAAAAACTCTTTTATCACTTATATGGTTAATGTAGTGTTTTTGCACATTAAACATTCTTATGATAATATTAATTTTCAAAGAAAATATGTATTTTATTTTATAAATTATATATCACATAAAAATAAATAGGTATATGTTTTTAAAAATTATAATTATAATTTTATTCCTAAAGGATAAATTACAATGTCTATAAAATTAGACACTGAAATGAAAACCATTAATGACAAAAATAGGGAAACATCAATGTTAAAAGTGTATTGTTAAACCACATGATTTACTAGGTTTTTGAAGTTTTTATATACCAAATAATCCATACAGTCCACAAATTATTAAAATTTGGAGCGTTTTAGGTAGGATTATACTCTCAATAGTGAATATTATTTTTTACATAAAAGAATGCTACTCCACCACAACTATAAAAGAGTCCTCACTCACCCCACTTCATCACTACTCCTACGTCAATGGGTTCTAAATATTTATTGAAAAATAACTCCCCAAATTCCATCCCCCAACATATATTCCTTCATTTTGACATAAGAACCTCAAAGGAAGAATTTTAGGGAATACATAAGAAGGATACCTAAAGAAGAGGTAACGCTCATGAGTGAGCATTTTTGTTTAAATTATTCATGAAACCCATTCATCTATAATTATACCATGTTTATATAATAAACCCATTATATTAAATATTTTTATATTTTTATGATATTTTTAATACCTAAAACCATAAATAATTCCATAAAATGGGTTATGAAATCATCATTTATTTGTATGAAGTACTACCACCATGTGAAACCATGTCATTCATTTTTTCATAAAAAGCCGCCATGATTAGGAATAATGATGGATTTTTAGATTATAAATGATATATATATATATATATGTGTGTGTCTTATATCTACGATTTTAATATTTTAATAGATTCATTAAATACGTGATAAATTTATTATATTTATTTTTTGGGAATATGATTATATCGTTCGAGTGTACAGTGGACATATACATCCCAAAGAGACGTGATTCATTCACACATTAAGTGGAATATATTACGAAAGGGTTTAACAGAAATATATGTTATATATGACATAAAATTAAAATTTTAATGAATATATATATATATTACTTTTCATTGTTTCAATAGGATAAAAATATAGAAAACAACATACATGCATATGTACGACCTACGCTCACCATGAAAGACATATTAAATTTATTATCAGTAAATTTTTTGGATTACTATAAATAAATAAATAAATATATATATTGAATATATAATCATTTATTTAATTTATTGCATTTGGGATATGATTCAATTATTATTGAATTAAGATGTCAAAAAAAGTACATGTTTAAATAAAATAAAATAAATGTCATTATTACTCGAAATATTATAGTAACATGGAATTGTTAAAAAAATAGTAATAAAAGGCCATAAAAAATTATATACTGTATGATATATTTGAATATGTTTCTTTAATAAAATTATAATAAATTTTTATTAATTATATAGGAGTTTTGAAATAGTATTACAGAAGTCAAGACATAATGCACGAGATTATTGTCTCATTTTTTAAATCCATGAGACACATGACATATTCCTCACTTATTTATTTTCTGGGGTGTATATAATATAAATTAATGGATGTTATAATTTTATCCATTAATTTTTTTACATATACAATTTTTAATATATATTTAATTGGGATTACAGTTCAAAAATTCCCAAAACAATATTTAATTTTCATCTCTATTTTTAAATTTATGAGACACATGACATATTAATCACTTGTTTATTTTATGTGTGGTATATATTTCCCATTAATTTATTTAATTTTTATTCCCCATAATCTTAATTTTATCTAAATATCCATATATGGATTTCAATTTTATGTGGTTTATGGTAAAAAAGTTTACAAAACGATAGTGGATTTTTGTCCCAAATTTATTTAATAGTTATAGAAGTTATATTGCGCACCTATCCTCTTAAATGAAGTGTATATAAAACCCATTCTACTTGTTTTATAATTAATATAATTAATTTTTTAATATTTTATGTTTCATTTAATTTAATTTATTTCATGTGACTACTGATTTAAAGTTACGAATTTGGTAATAATATTATTTTACAATCTCATCATTTATTGTGATACTATATGATTATACTTCCACTAATAAAATATAATGATAGAAATCCCATAATAGTCATTAATTGTATTAACCTTTAGATACATCATGAGAATAAAATAATTTTCCTTCTTTTCCCCACTTAGATTACTCAATATTTCTTAATAATTGATTTATGAAAAATACTTTTTTGGTAGAAAACTCATTTTCTTGCAAAATAAGGGTTCAAAAAATGTTTTTTTATTAACATATTTTCAAAGTGAAAATAATATTTTCTTAAAAAAATGTTTTAAATTATTTTTTTAGGAATCATACTTTATAATCATTAAAATATTGTTTTAAAATAATTAGATATTAAAAAAAAAATTATTTACAAAATTTTTTCATAGAAAATTAGTTTTCCTCAAAAAACGTTTTAAATGTGTTTTCAATTTTATTTTCAATCTATGATTCAACATATTGATGATAAATATTATTTATTTTGGATATAATCCAATTTTACCATTATTATAGTTTTTGAATTGTTTTTCTATATGATTACAAGTTGTTTATGAAACCCCATTCTATCTAATGGGGTTGTACAATTATAAAATCCGTTTGAAAACTACTTCATTTCATTGGGTTATTCTATGTCAAAATGGTTATAAATCCTATCTAATTTATATAGTATATATTATGATTGAATATTTATGATACCTAATTCATTTTTGGAGTAATGATATAATGAATGTTGATGATTTATGGAGCACATAAATATGGGTTTCATTATGTGGAGGTTGAGCACTATATTTCTGTCAAATGCATTGGGTAAGGGATTATATACCACATTAGAAGGAAAAAGATATAATGGAGAGTTAACCTAAGATATTATACATTTATGGAATATATAGTGAGCCTAGTTTTGTATGAGAGGGCTGTAATGTGGTGTGGTCTCTGTAAAATAATGGAATTTATTCTCTATGATTGTTATGGAAGAAACCTTTTATTAATATGGTGACAAATTTTAATGATTATGTATGTCTTATTAAACATCATACCTTTTTCCAATGATAATGTATCATTTATTATTTTATTATATTATATTATGATTATAATCATATGAACTACCGAAATTTGTTTATAGATAGATGAATTTAATCAGTTATATATGGGGTTTGGTTTTAAACAATATACTCATGTTATCATACCCTTTTGTTTAATGTATGCTAACAAATCTCCCTTATATTCCCTTTCTAGGAGTCTATGATCATCTATATTTTCGTTTCATTTACATATGTTATGAAGAAGTGTTTTATTATGGTATTATTATAGAGATTATTAATGGAGGATGATCATTATAAGATAAAATGAATACCATTATCAAGATTAAAAGATAACGTGACCTTCTTATAATGAAACTAAACGGTTTTGGTCCTTATGCATTGGATTCTGTAATTTATTTAATATTAATATAAAAATATATAATATCAATGAAAGAAAAATCCTATATAGATGTATTTAGAATCAATGGATTTTTAGGTATCCTTTGGAAAGTAGAATGATAAAACCATATTGAGATCTATATGGGAAATTCTAATGATATTTTTATGAATGAGTAAATTTATTGGAATATGTCGTAGAATTTTTCTAAAGGATAGAGTTACTGGATTAAATGTAATTAAATCTCTATATAGAAGATAAAAGTGTATATGGATCTAGAATAGATGTATGCATGGGTAATAACCCTGAAAACACAACGTTGAGTAAATGTTGATCGGGAACTGGTTCTTGATAATGGGCCTTAATATTCACCTTGTAGGATACTCTCAAGGGATATGGATTAGAAATTCAAAAAATATTTATGAAGCATCTTGAAATATTTCTATATGACAATATATGAATATCATTAGATAATACAAGGGTGTCATTTATTAAAAACAATGTTTCTTGATTTATACAACCTAAATGATTTTAACGACTATGTGATTTCCATTATGATTAGTATTACTCATTCTATGCTTTATTGTCTTAGTCAATGGAGGTAACCATATGTAACTAGCATAAAATTTATTGTGATGGATTATTTTTTGATGAGTTTACAGATGGCATTGTGATGGGAATATTGTATGTTTTGAATATGTGTAATCATTATTCATGGAACCTGAATAATGGCATGTACCATAACCACTTCTCGGACTCCTCTAGTAGGAGATTTTTAGAGAAAACAAGGGGTTTATATTATGGTAACCATTTATTAAATAAGAATTAGTTTCATATATATTGATAATTTTGAAGAAATAACCCATGTGAATGTATTATAAAAACATGAAGATGTTTTGACTATGGGAAAGGACACAAAAAAAGTAACTAGAAAAGAAAAATGATGATTTCAATCAACACAATGCATTGGATTATTAGTCACCATTTGTTATTATTGATGTATGAGTGATTTAAATGTAGAATATATGGGAAATATGAAAATTGAGGTCCTAGATGAAATTCGTGTGAAGAGAATATACAAAGTGGTATGAGTAATGGTTAGATTTATTATGATGAAGAGACAATAAAGGACATAAAAATAGAATAAATATTAAGGAATAAGATGAAAATGATTGGAAAATATTGTTTGATTTCTATGTAATTATTTCTTTATTTTTTATTGGGAATCAATGCGTAATATATTTATCAATGGAATTTTGGTAATTAGAATTTGTAAACCACAATTAATTGTCCACTATAAGTTTTAATTAAGTAGTTTTATGAAACTTTTAACTGATATATAAATACTAGAAATGTGATTTAATGAAACTATAATATATTGATCAAGGGAAGAAAACCCATAATTTTTTCCTGTGGTCTAAAAAACAATTTTTTGTTTTGATAAATTGATTATGGAAAAGAATAACATAAATTGGATGTTATTGACTACAATGGAACAAAATAATGATTCATTGAAAATGTGATTTATGCATTCATGGATGGGGTTTTCCTATTTTTTTTATACTTAAAGAATATATCCAAAAAACCATGCCATTTTTAAGGAATTTATAATCATATATGGTTTTATGATAGTTCTGGTTATTACCACGTTTCAATAAAATACATGATGATAGTATTGACATGTCAGGTATGTTATGATCAAGAAATACTTTATGATATATTATTGATAAATGGTAAACTAATTTAATGAAATTTAGTGACCTTGTTTCTAATGTTTTCTATTTGTATCTTTATAAAGGTTAAATAGGTTAACTATTTAAGAAATCATTTATTTTAGAATTGGAATGAGGTTTTTTATATTAATATATTTTCCATATAATGCTTTAGGAAAAATGGATAACATGTTATAAGAATTTTTTATTATGATAATTTAACATATATGGATTGAATTAAAACAATATCTATAGATAAAATCATCAATTCATGCTTCCAGAATCACTAATTAACAATCATTTCATTATATATGATATGAAGTGGAATTTTTTTAATACATAACCTCATGGTGATATTGTTAATTGGAAATGGAATGAAATCACATAAGTATATATTCTATTGAAAATTTATTAACATTACAAAAAGGGTCTTTATATAAACTTCTATCACATTATCATAAATATTCCTGATATAAGTGAATTTTTCATTTATATTTGGGCTATGATTTTTTAGACACTAACATTATCTGTATCACACTTTTAAGGTGATTATTTCTATTTATCAAAGTGTAAAATTATTTACTATTTTCATACATGAAAAAATATTAACTCCATGTAGATCCACCAGTTTAAGGTTAGTAACCATTTAATTATTTTATTTATGTATATAATGTGTATGGGTAGTGTTCAGAATAGATTGAAGAACATTTTGATTGTTTTTGAACTTATTTTTAGTTGAAAAATTTATGCATCGTATAGCGAAAACCATAAATATCCAACTAGAAAATGTGCCCAATGAGGTTTGGTAATGAGAAAGGTTCATGGGAGGTTCAAACTTTTCCCAAACTATGCGTCCACTAATGATAAACTAAACAGTTTAAAAATCGAATTTTTTATTTTTAAGCTATGGATTCAACGATTTTGGAGTACAGTTTGGATACCATTAAAGGTTACCATGCAGTCTAATTCTTATAATGGTATCTAACACACAATTAGTGTATGTATTTCTTAAACAGGTGACTAAATCATGCATGGAAAGAAACCACCACATTAAAAATTGGATCTCACTCTATTTTCGCATTAACGTAATAATTTTTATTTTATGTGGCCCGAACATGGGTTTTTTCTCTTTATTGGTCATAGAGGGTTCTTCAATTGATTCAACGGTGTTGTGAATACATTCCTTATTTACTAGATGTTTATTGCTCATGGTAATTGATTTTTTTAGGTCATTCATAATGTTTTTTGTAGATATACATGACACACACTCTCAATTTCATAGATATACATATAATCTGGGTATAACTCAGTCTAAGGATGAAAAATATTTTTAGATTTTATCTTGTTATCAATATAGGATGTGATCTACGATAGGTTTGTAGAGATTCAACCTTGTTTGGTGACGTTTTTCATTCTTTTTATCAATTTTGTTCATAAATCTCGAGATACGGGGATTTAATCTCAACTATTCTACATTATAACATGAAGGATAAGTTTCAAATATATTGATATGATTGAAATTGACTATTTATTCACTATGAAATAATTATTGAAACCCTATTTAGTGATGGTATGTGTAAATTAGGTAAATTTTTTGTGTTGGGGGACAGAGTTTTGATGACATGACTTAAAAACAGTTATTTCAAAATAATTGTTTGGTTTTTTTCATGGAAAATGAATTAAAAATGATCATTTATTGAAATTATTTTAGCACACTTGGGTTATGAATGAGTGTGGAATGGTTTTTTGTCATGTGTTCCTATGAATTTTGATTGATAAGGGAGTGAATCATCCCCATTAGAAGATTGAGATAGATAAGGGAGTGATGTTCCACCATTGAAGTGGTACACTAAGTGAAGATTTAGTGGATGGATGAATCACCACTCACAAGTATTGGTAGGTCCATGGATTTCATGCCTGGAAGGATGTGTGTTTATGTGGAAAGGAAATCATTATTCAATATTTTAATGTTAGATGATTTAAATAATTCGTCAAGATCTTTCCTCATAAATGTTTTTACTATGTCTTTGTTTATATATTTATATAAACTATTTCAGAATTTTTTTTGTGTATATATATATATAAATATATTTCTAATGTGATCTATCATAATGGCATGATTTTGGATGTCATCATGGAATTCATACTAAATTTTAGTACTTAACCCTACATTGAAACATTATAGGTCTTGTATATATCGCCTATTAGGATACTATTAAATGTATAATATCACACATATTCGGTGCTAATTCATGATAATTAGGCTATTTTGTAGAGTTTGATATTGGAAAATGTGGTGCTTCAGAGTTTTCTATTTCCATTCATTTTTTATAGTCTTATATTTTATTGTTTACTTTGATATTATATTGTCTTCCACTATGGTAGTATTTGGTTGTTTTTGATATAAAATAAATTATTTACTTGACTTTATTGTTTATCATGAATAGTGTAATGTTTTATATATTTATGGGTTGATTAGAAGTTGTTTATATTCAAAGAGAAATTCGTCTCCCAAATTTTAAATGAATCCCATATAATTAATTTCCACTATTTGGAAACTCCGGGATTTCAGTTAAGGACAAGTAACATCTCACCACCCCTCAAGAAAATGTGAATGGCCAAGACATTACAAATAATATTAGTTCTTCTTTGGTGTAAAATATCTTTGGGAAAGTGGTACTAACATGGTCCTTTACTTAGGTAACAACTATTCATAAATTTTAATGGTCCTGGAATAGAAATAATTCATTTATATACCATTTTTGGGATCATAGAAAATAGTATAACTATTGATACATGAAATGTAGAGAATAAAAGGACATAGCTAACCTTTTCATACTAAACATCATGATACCAGGGAGTTGGTTACATATGTTTTTTGAAGACACTTATAGGGTTTGGTATCTAATTTTCATGGGTTTAGCCAATAGGAAAATCATGCAATACGTTAGAGGGATGAGTTTACAGAAATAGAACAAACATCATTTTGAGTATTGATTTTTTTTTTTGAAAATTTGTTTATATTTGAATAAAATATGAATCAGGTTTTCAAATGCATGACTTAGAAACAGGGTGTTATTGTGGAATTTGGAAAATAGTTTTATTTTAAAAAGAATGTAATGATTGTTGAAAAATGGTTTTATGTGGAAATGTTTTATATTTTAATGTAATGTGGTGATAGTGGATGTGATTGAATTTGATGTTATAAGACATTATTTTCTAAGGAGTGAGACTTATGACATTTGTGGATTATATAGAAAATGGACTCCAATACGCATCATAGAGACCAATCATAAGAAGATTCAGAGGATGTGGCTTCAACCGAGTTAATGGTGAATGAATAACATGTTTATAGTGTCATCCAATAATTTACACCTAGGGGAATAAGGAAACAAAGGTAGGGTCTAATGAAATTGGATCATACCATAAAATACCATACGAAGAATCCAACCCTCTTTCTGGGTGTTTATGAAAAGGAAAATGCACAGGTGTGGCTAAATAGAATGAATCATGTCTTCAATTTCATTAGAATACAAAACGAGTTGAGAAAAACTGTGGTGATGTACATGATTTAATATCATTCATGGAAATGGTGGGATTGTGTATTCTATGATAATTTGGATTGGGGACATATTTAGTGTGATATTTATGAATAATTCAACCTACAATTATGTCCTCACTGGTTTATGAATCATGGAAGAAATGGCTTCTTTATCCTGATTTTGGAAAATAAATATTTCGTTGAGTATGAATATAAATTTATTAATTTAGTGTGATTTGAACTATGTTTTAGGCTTTTGAATCCTTTATAGAAACCATATTTGAATCAGGTATAAGGTAGGATATTCACTCAATGATTGAAATGCACTATATTAATGACTATATAGTGAAGGTAAATAATGAAATGATTATTCAATGGGACAGCTTTTGAGATATGGGAGGATGAAGTATTTTTATACCCATGGTTAATGTTGGGAACTCAAATGATTGTAGAATGTAAAAGATGGAAACCTTTTTCCAAAGTGGAGGATTGAATCTAAATTGGATGACCAGATTAGAGAACCTTCCTCTGTGAACCAAGAGAAAGGAATGGTGTTTCCAATGTGGTTTTCTAGATCACAAAAACCAAAAGTGTGTGCAAATACCAAGAATCATGATACAACTAGACATATATTGGGAATCATCAGTGCTGTTGACATAGTGCTATAAGGTGAGGTGATCGAGAAACCTATTAAATGTCACATGCATCTTATACTTCAATGTGTTATGGGTAAAAGAATCAATCACATCAGTGTAATAGTGCTATCCATGATGATTCAAGGAATTTTATGACTCCTTGTCAGGAAAATCCTGAATATGGAAATAAATAAACAATTGAAATTCCAAAGAAAATATAATGAGATTAATAAGTGATTTAAAAAACCGGGCTAGGTTATCTATAATGAGAGGTAAAATTCGTTAGAATTTTACACTTATCAAAATTTTGTTTGATACTGGCCTATCAAAATTCATTATTTATTATTTTACTATTTATTATTTTGAGTTTAAAACATTATATGATTCTCTTTCTAATAAAACATAAAAATCCCCTAGGTAAAATATAATTCCAAGCCTTTGTGTGTAGAGAATGTTCTAAATTGTATCGAGCATGTATTTAATAGAGAAATGAAGGTGAAGAAAGGTTTAAAAAGATTTTTGGAATGATATGTGGGAATAATATCACACCAGTTAGTTTAATTGACCCTATAATAGATGTAAGAGATCGAGATTAATATTTTTTATATAGTTGAGGATTAATTTTAAGATGTTTCCCCCAAAAATAATATCAGGTATTCCAACTCCATGTGATGTGGAGTTTACGATTGTTTTCATTCTGAGGACTTGTCATATTTTACTTCTGCCTTATAGGATGTCACCAATTAAATTAAGGGAGTTGACAGTGCATTTGGAAGAGTTGTAAACCAAGTTTTTCATTTGGACAAACACGTATCTATAGGAAGAAATTGTCTTGTTCTTCAATAAAGAAGGTGCAACTATAATGTTGTGTGGGGATTATCGAAAGCATAATCGTTTTACGATAATGATTTTTTTTTGAAATTTTATTCATTGATGATTCATTTGATCAATTAAAGGGAGCCCATATGTTCTATAGGATTGAATTTTGATATTTATATCACTAATTATGAGTTTAAAATGAAGATATTCTGATCATAGATATCAAAATCAGATATGGACATTATGAAGATGTGGTAATGCATTTATTTCTTACGAATTCACCAATTTTATTTATGTCATGACTGGTTCAAATATTTAAGTGATATATGGATTCTTTTCATGGGTTGTTTTTCAAATATTTATTCGTGTATCACAGAACCAGTGCTGAGAAAGAGAAACAAATGTTAATTATGGTGGGAATCTTTGAAAAACTCATTTTTCATGCAAAATTATGAAATTATTATTTTTGGATAAAATATGAATTCTTTATTAGCCCTAAAATTTATGAAAGAGGTGTTTCAGTTTATTGAGAGAAGATATAAGCTATTATATCTTGGAAATTACTAATTAATGTAAATGATATACAATTTTTTCATGAAGTCATTGGTATTTACAAACTCTTTTTTATGAATTATAACTACTACACTGACATATGTTATCATTGATAAAGAATAAAATTATATTCCAAGGGACCGAGGAAATCCAAAAATATTTTTCCAGAGGTAAAACCACAACTTACCTCATCACTTATCTTTATATTTCCATAATAAGGAAATTGGTATATGGCGTATTGTGATTCTTCGAGATCTGGGTTGGGTGTATTCTCATACAGGGTGATCATGTGGTTTCAAATGTGTTATGGAAGTTCTAAGTACATGAAAATAAATAAATATACAATTCAGATTGAGCTATAATAAATCATTCAATAAAGACATGGCGTCATTACATCATTTGTGAGAAAATTACTATGTTTGTGGATAACAAGAGCCTGATTTTTTTCTCAGAATGTTAATTGAATCTAAGAAAAAATATATGGATGGAGTATCTCTAAATTTTATACATTTACATGATGTATACATTGGTGAAATAAAATAAAATGATAGATATATTTAGCAGGAATTCATATATTTATTTTTTCAAAAAGGCTTTAGATGGGTGGAAGTTGATATAGGTCATACATAATATGAATATGGACTTTGGATATCGTTGTGAAGTTGAAGTTTTATTTCTAAATTTTCATGTTTTTTATTTAGTAGATTTGGTTAAAAAGGCACAAAAATTTGATGTAGAATTCATGGCTATGATGAAAAAACTCAACTATGGGGATAAATTGAGGGTTGGAGGCTATATGGGTGTTTAGAGTTGTTGTTTAGAAATTGGATGGATGTACCAATGGATTCTAAAAATAAAATTCATCATCCATACCACCATTCAATATGGGATATCCATCCTAGAATATATAATATTTATAATACCTTGAGAACATTGTATTGTAATTTAACCATGAAAAGGAATGTTGTTGAGTATATTTCAATAATATTAATTTTCATGTAGGTTAAGGGGGAGCATTAGAAACCATCAGGTATATTACAACCTCCACCTATATTAGATTTTAAATGCGATTAGATAGCTATGGATTTCATAACTATTATCCAATGAATGGTTTTGAAAAATGATTCAATATGGGTGATAGTGGATCTACATACCATGTTGGCACATTTCTCCCATATTCATGACTCTCTTACGATGAATGAATTATCAAAAATAAATATCCAAGAAGTGGTAATGTGGCATGGAATACCAATTCCGATTGTTTCAGATAGATATCCAAGGATCACATCTAGTTTATGGAAATCCATCCAACAAGCCCTTTGGACTCAACTGACCATGAGTATGGATTATCATCCTCATATGGATGGACAATCTAAACGGATAATAAAAACATTGGATTACATTTTTAATTCTTGTGTAATGGATCTTTCTAGCTCATGGGACGAGCATATTACATTAGTGGAGTTATCATAAAACAACAAATATATGTCCTCAATAAACAATGCTCTGTTTGAAGAAGTGTATTGGAATCCTTGTCGTTCTACAAATTGTATTCTACAAATAGGTGATACTTCACTAGTTGGGCAGTTACACGTCCAAGAAAAAAAATAAGATTCAGTTTGTCCAAAAGATGATTGAGGTGGCTCATAGTCATCAGAAATCATAGGTGGATCATCATCAACCTATATTTTCCTTCACAGTGAGCAATCTTTTGTCTATGAAAATTTCTCCACGGCCGGGACATAAATGAGTTGGGATGAATTGCTTATTTTATTCTAAATATATAGTACCTTTTAAGACTTTGAAATGTGTAAATATGGTGGCATATCATTTGTCATTTTGGCCATAGTTCTATGCAGTTCCAAATGTGTTCCATGTATCATAGTTAAAATAATATATGTATGATCCTGACTATAAATTCTGATGGTATCACATTGTCCATGAGCCAGTTTATTCAAAGGTATATATCGTAATGTAGATTATAGATGGACAAGAAAAATACATTCATTGAAAAATAATTGTCCATGTTCTAATTTTGTGGAGACATAGCCAAATTCTTGAGTATACAAGGGAACTATAGAAGAAAATGAATGAAAAATATCTGGAATTCATTCAATGCATCAATGGTTTTATAAAATCCCATAATGGAAATACCAATGATAGAGAGATTTTATCACCACTATTTTATGGTAATTTACCCTTTAATTGTGTTTTTACGTACAAAAATTACTTTTTTGATGTTTGGGAGAGTTTGATGAAATTTCAATGTGTTTTGGGGATTTTTTTACCAGTGAAAAGTGGTTATATGGTGTTGGAAAACCCTAAAAACCAACAAGAAACCATGAACAAATGAGGTAGGGGAAAATGGGAAGGCTTCTGGGTGAAACATGGTATTCAAAAACCATGATTCCACTAAATAGAATCTTTATTATTTAGAATCATGGTTTTTTCATTTCGAGGAAGTGGATTCAACAATGATGCAGCACAATTGGGCGACTATTAGAAGTAACTATGCGAGGGTCCTTCATGAGGTAGTGGATAAATCTTGTGTATCATAGAAGTTTCCTAACCATTAGACTAAATCCCACACAACAAGAATCATTCTCTATATAAATTAGATCTTGCCTAGTTTTCCCTCTTACCCTATAATTTTACATCCCATGGGGCCCTAGTTCACAATATTTATCTCAAAATGGTAATGGAGGGTTTTTCCCACAACTTGGTGGTGATATGAAGGCATCCCTTGTTGATTAGAAGTCGATTCCCCATGGTAAGTAATCATCTTAAGTCATTCTTGTATTTTTTTGTTGATCTACTTCACCATATCTCTCATTTTATTAAATCTACACCTGTTCTGGGTATATATAATGTTTTAGATTCCAAATATGTTTATATATGATCTTATTTTTGATAAGGGAAGTGATATTAGGTGGGTTCATGGAGATTCAACCGAATTTTGTGATGTTTTTTTTGTCACGAATCATTTTTTCCACAACCCTAAAATTACGTGGTTTCAATATAGACTCCTATAATATAGGAATTTAAATCCTAGTTTCAAATAGATTGATTTGATTGAAATTTATATTCTATCCACAGTAAAAGAATTATAGAAACCTCATTCAGTGAAGGTTTATGGAAACTGAGGAAATTTGGAGTGTTGTGGGAAGGTGAATTGATAAAAATATTTTTAAAATGATTATTTTAATGTTACAATTTTTTTTACTAAAAAATGGTATTTAAGAAGATGCATTATTATTTTTTGAAATGGTTTGAACACACAAGGATTGGGAATGATTTTGAAATGGTTGTGTGACATGTGTTTAAATGCATTTTGATGGATAAGTGAATGTTTTCCCCCCATAAAAAGGAAGGGATGTATATGGATCTGAAGTACACCAATCCAAGTAGTCCACTTCATGAAAACATAGTGGAAGGGTGACTCACCACTCATGAGTATAGATAGGTCTATGGATTTCATGAATGATATGATCTGTGGTACTGTGGAATGTAATGGGTTATGATAAATTTGTATACTAATTGTTTTAGAGAATTTGTTATGGGATTTAATTGTAAAATTTATTAATATGGATATTTTTATCATTTGATATAATCTATTTTAGAAATTGTTTTAAATGCATCATTTTATATAATTGTTTCTAACATGTTCTATCCTAGTGGCATGAGTTGAGAGGTCATCAGAGGAAGCTTACTGAGTTTTAGTACTTGCCCTTAATTTAACACTTTGGTGATCTTGTAAATATCATATATCAGTATATGGGAAACAGTAATGTATCAAAAATATTTAGTGAGACTTCATGATACATGAGATTTTTAGTGTAGTTGAATCTTGGAGGTAACCTTTTCATTATTATTTTTTAGTTTTATAATGAATATGGATGAATTTTGGAGGATATTGATGAACTTTTGGAATGATTTTGGGAATTTTCTATAGGTGTATGATTGGTTTATAGTCTGGGAAATCCATGAAACACCTAAAATAAACCATTCATAGTGATTCAATTTTTGGGGGGAAAGTGAAATGGTGGTAAATGATTTTCCCAAACCGTGCATCCACTAAGGAAAAACTGTGCGCATTGAAAAATGGATTTGATCATTTTGAGGTAGTGAATTCCGCATGATTGGTGAATAGTTTGGAGACCATATGAGGTGACCAGGTGAGGATAACCGTTGTGAGAGTTTCTAAATCATGGTTAGAGAATGGTTTTACTAGGTGTGCGACTAAAACGTCCCTGGAAAGAAATCAACTCCTTAAAAATTGGATCTCACTCAGTTTTCCATTTAACCAAATAATTTTTCCTCCAATATAGCCCTAACTTCGGATTTTTCATTCTAAATGGTCAAGGATGGATCTTACATTGATTCAGATGTGATATATTGGCATCCCATGGTCATTAAAAGATGATTCCCCATTTTAATTAATTGTTCATGGTATTTGTTGATGTTTTTTATATCTACATCAACCTCTCTCTTGTATTCATTGATCTATTCTAGTTGTGGGAAGATCAAATGTCAATTAAGCCAAACATGTTAATATGGAATTATTTTCTAGATAAGGAAAGATATCTAAGGTGAATTCATGGAGACTCAACCAATTTATGTGATGTATTGACTCCTCATATAATTTTCACCAAAACAATTGTGGTAGGAGGCTTCACTATCAACTCTTCAACATTAAAACATGAATGCTTAATTTAAAATAGATTTATTTGATTGAAATTTGTTGTTTATTTTCTCTGAAATAATTCTTGAATCTATACTGAGTAATGGGTTGTGGAAATTTGGTAAATTTGGTGTGTTGTGGGAATTTGTTTTGATAACATAAATTCAAAATAATTGATGGTTTTTGACAAAAGGGAAATAGGATAAAAACAAAAATGTTTTATTGCAATGGTTTGACCTGAAAAGGATTTTGCATTATTTTGGCATTATTGTGTGGGTGTGTTCATATTCATTTGGATCCATGAGAGCTTAAAGTACCATGATAATAATTTCGGATAGTTATGGTCATGAAGTACACAAATTAATGTGGTATACTAAGTGAGAGTTTAGTGGAAGGATGAATCACCACTTCTGAGTATAGGGATGTCCATGGATAGTATGCATGGTTAGATGTGTGGTTGTGTGGAAAGTAATTGGTTATGAATAATTTGAATGTTAAATGACTTAAAGAACAGTTTGTGTTATTTCCATGGTAAATTGTTTACTATGTCTTTATTTATATTTTGATATGTACTTGTTAATAACATGTTTCCATTTTTTAATATAAATGTATCTAACATGTAATATCCTTGTGGAGTGAGTTTGAATGTCCTACAGGATTGACTACTGAGTTTTACTAGAAACAACTAATTTGGAACATTGGTGATTTTATTTATATTATCTATAGGGATACATGAAAAGAAATGAATCAAACATTTTTTGTGCAAACTCATGAAAATCAGGCTATTTGGTGGAGATAGATCTTATAAAATTTGGAGCTTTTGTTTCTTTTAGTTGCCTTTGATTTTTTATAGTCTTGTCTTCCACTATATACATTGATGTTATTTTTTCATCTATTGTGGTACACTTTGGTTCGTTTTCATATAAATGAAAATTTTGAAATGCCATTATTTTTTATCATGCATTATGTAAATTTTTTATAAGGTTATGGGTTGATGGTAGGGTGTCTATAATCAAAGGTAAAATTATCACCCAAAATGTAAATGACTCCCTCAAAATTTTATTCCAACCATTGGCATCATGGGGCTGTATCTTAAGGACATGTAACATATCAATGACCTCTAAATAACATTAAAAGGGACATGATGTTAGAAATGTTATCAATTTGGTGGGGTCCAAAGGTCTATTTGAAAAAAGTTGTATCAATGTGTTCCTTTCCTTGGGGAAAATATTTCACATGTTTTCTTAGCTGAGAGTTCAATTAGTTGTATGATATTCCTAGGGTTGGGATCATAGAACGGAGTAGGGTTTTTAGGAAATTAAATATAGAGGATAATAATACTTATAAATCCTTTTAATGATGAACATAATGTTTCTAGGGAGTTTGGTACATAAGTGTTTTGGAAACACTAATATGATTCAGAATCTCATTGTTAAGGGCTCAGCCAAAGAGATGTGCATGAACTACATTATAGGAATGATTTCCCAATCGTATCACACAGATCATTTAGAGTAATTATTTATGATTGTTTGAAAATTTAATGATTTTTTAAAATCATTTGATCTTATTCAGGTTATGGATTTTAAAAAATTTCATGATTTTGGAATTTTGAAAATTTTATGATTTTCGAAACAAATTATTAAACTTAAAAAAATGGTTTAATGTGGAAATCATAGATTTTGGAACGAAATGCACTGATTGTTGATGTGATAGAATTTTAATAACAATTACATAAGGTACAAGAATGTGAGACTTATGACATTTGTGTTTTGTTTAGTAAATTTCCCACTATAGGTATTACTGAAACCACCTATAAGATGATGCTGATAATATGGTGGCACCCAAGACATATGTGTACCAATAGGTGGTTCAATGTATCATCTACGATTTTCAAGTTATGTTAAAAGGGAACAGGAGGGATGATCCAAGATAAGTGGATCATTCATTATAGTTCTAGAATTAGAATACACCCATTTTACAAGGCGATAAAATACAAGAGGATGTGGAGTTTTAGTTGAATATAATGAATAATATCATTGATTTCAGTAGAACATTATCAGATTTGAAGTTCATTCTTGACACACATATGCAATAGTATCTTGTATTCCAGTTGTGGTGTCTAGAAATCCAATGTAAAGTGAATCATGGATGTAGTATGGATGATTTTGAAGAATTTTTCAACCAAATATTCCATCATTGCACTTTCATGATTTAATGAATAATAGACTTCTTTATCCTGATGAATTTAAATATGTCTGTCACTGAGTATATAGCGATATTCATGAATTTAATGCACTTGGGACATGAGTCTGTGGCTAGTACATCCTTGAAGGATACATCATTGAATCGAGGATAATGTATGAGATTATCTCAAAGATTATTGGGATATTTAGTACTGAATATATAGAGATGGTCAATATATAAATAGGGGATACAAGGGAAATATCAGGTGATATGGGAGGAAAAGTATAGTGATAACCATTTGAAATGGTGATAACTCTAATTTTGGTAGAAATACAAAAGAATGAAACATATTTGAATGGTTGAAGTTTGAATCAAAATCACGTAGATAGATTAGTGAACCGTCCACCATAACCCAAGAGAAAATTAGGATATTTCTAATGTGGTCCCTTTGGACACATAAATTGAGAGTTTAAACCAAACCATAGAGCATAAAACTATATCAACTAGATAATGTATCCTCAGTTCTATTGTCACAGTACTCTAAGGTCAGGTGACCATTAAACATATTAGGGGTCAAAGGAATCATATGATTTGATGTGGAGTGGGAAACATAATCAATCTCATTATAATAATAGAGCTAGTCATGGTGATTCTAGGAATACCATGACTCCTCACCCAGGGAAACCTCAGAAGGGAAACAAAGGAAAATGTGAAACTAAGAAGAAATTATATGCAATTGAGTATGTTATTATGGATGATCTGAATGTACCATCTATGGTGAGTGGTATGATTATTTGGAATTCTAAAGTTTTGAATTTACTATTTGATATCGGTTCAGCACATTTCTTTATTTATTCTCAAACTTTTCCTTTACTATAATTGAAATAAGAGAAGATTCACTCTGTGATAAATCTCAAATCTTTTACTGGGAAAAGAGAATAACATGAATTTTTTTTACAGAACATGTTCTATAACCATTGATAGATCTCGTATGAAATAGTATTTATCTAAGAAAGATATGGATTTAAATGATGTAATTATCAGTATGTACTGGTTGAAAATTTACAAGGCCAAGATCAACTGTTATTGAGGAAAAATTAGTTTTGAGACTGTGGATAGTGTCAAGCATCTCTTTAATGTACAATGGAATGTGACTATAGGTGAAACTATTTAGTTAGAAGCAACAGAGGGAATAATATTTTACTAGTTGTCAAGGTTTACATTAGAATCAATGAATGATATTGAGAGTAATAGGTTTCTAGTAGTCCTGTTTCAATTTCATGTTTTTCATTGAAATCTTCTCAGTGATACCACCTATAAAGGATGTGGTGTTTACAATTGATCTCATTTAGTTGACTAGTTCTATTTCCCTTCCATCTTATAGGATGAAACTGACTGAATTATGGTTGTTGACGGTGTAGTTTGGTGATTTAGAAAGCAATTGGTTTCACTCATCCGAGAATGTCCCCATGGGAAGCACTGTTCTTATTTATTAAGATGGTAGATGGAACAGTAAATATTTGTGTCTATTATCATATGCGTAATCATGTGATGATAAAAAATAGGTATCCACTAAGACACATTGACGATATGTTTAATCAATTATGGGGATCCTAGCGGTTCTCTATGATTGACTTGCTATCAGGAAATCACAAATTGTGAGTTCGAAGGGATGATATTTTGAATATATCTTTTAGAAGCATATATTTCCATTATGATTATGTTGTAATAAATTTCCATCATAAAAATGTCACAATGGAATTTATGGAGTGGATGAGTGAGTTATTTAAATGAAATCTATATTCCTATTTTGTATTTTTTGTTGACAATATATTTTTATAAAATAGAATAATATTTTTGGATTGTGTTATATAGTATTCCATGATTATCTTATATTACACATAATAATATGTCTCAAACAGACAATATATTTATTTTAATATTATTATTTAATATGATATTTA
Organism: Viscum album; assembly: GCA_963277665.1. Lineage (NCBI taxonomy): Eukaryota > Viridiplantae > Streptophyta > Magnoliopsida > Santalales > Viscaceae > Viscum > Viscum album. Next base: position 883,296,065 of record OY728132.1, read on the forward strand.
TAATCATGCCATTAGAATAGAGGATTTTAACAGAATTAACTATATTATAAAACTTTGTTTTAAACATATTAATATGTAGAATTTCTCCGTGACAATTTAATTATTAATTAAAATAAAATTCTTTGGAAGAAAAAATGGAATATTTTTATGAAAAACTACTTTTATGTGCACCTAATTATTTTTTTCAATAAAATAACAAAAAAATTTTTTAGTGATTATAATAATATATTTTTTATATGTAATTAATATTAAGACATTATCTTATATTTTTTTATAACATAGATAATAATAAATCAAAATTTATGGCTAAAAATAATTTTTTTCCTAAAATGTATTGTTGTCACGTTTTTATAGCATCATTATTTTAAAACTAAAATTATCCAATTTAAGGAAAAATAATTTTAAAAAATTAAAACAACTCTTTATATTATAATGTCAAAATTGTCTTAGGGTGTATATTTGGTACTTATTGCTATTGTTTAATTTTTTAATGAATATTGAAAATATTTAATTTTAATGGAAATATAATTTTTTATATAATATACATATAATGATAAAAAATAAATTAAATTAATTTAAAAAAATTATTTCCTTAATTATACATATATTAATCCAATATAGTTTAATGGAATCAATTTCATGTAAAAATTTCATATAAAAATAGTGTAAAGATTAGATCATATTTACTTTAATTGATTAAATTGTCGTCAAATTTTCCTGAATAACATTAAATTAATTTTTTAATATATGAGAACTGAATTTGAAAAAAAATCTATTACACATTTTTTAGTAATAATAATTTATAATTTTTTATATGGTCAACTTATTTTTTGACAAATATGAATTGCGAATGTAGAAAATTTTAATTACCACTGTTAAGGTAAAAATGGGATTTCCGTTTGTTAATCCATAATTGTATTATGGTAATTTATTTCCACATTCCAATGAAAATTATCTAATATAATTTGTCAAGTAATGAAAAAGTCAAAAAAGATTATTTTTTATATTAAGTCTATATGGATTTAGGGTATGGAAAAAATGATACAGGTTTGGTTATAAAATATAGCATGAAATAAATATTATTGGATTATAATAATATTTTTTATTACATTTTTCGAGATGATATAATTACATTAAATGTGTTAGAAATGCAAAGTCACTAATTATTTAGCTAACAATTTTACAAAATAAATGATACTAAAAATATTAAAAGTGATATAATTTGAATGAATTATTATGTTACATTATATTTTTTTGATCAATATATTGTGTAAAAAAAATTCAATGAAAATTTAAAATACAATCATAGTTGTTATTTTTAAAAAAAAATTAAATTAACAATATCAAAGTTGACATTAATGTTAGTTTATGAGAAATTATATTTTATTAGATGAATTAAAATTAAAGAACTGTTATATTATAAAAGGTAATTTTAAAGTAATAATTAATATAAAAAATTGTTCCTTAATGGACCTATTTTTCCTTTATAATAAATATATTTATGCATAAATAGTAAAATCTTGTTTGGCACAGTTAATGTTAAAGTGGTGCCTTTACACATTACATGTGATTATGTTAAAATTATTTTCTTAAACACATTGGATTTATATTTAATAAAATTTATATAATATTTATAATTAATGGGTCAAATTCATTTAATATATATCACTTTATTTTAGTCTTAATGGAAAGATTTCCAATGATAGAAAATTAGATAACGCCATGAAAACCAAAAAAACTAAAATTTGAGAGACTTCAAAGATAAGGAATAAAATTTATTCATCATTTGTTTTATTGTGTAGAAGATATATAAATTGATTAAATAATTCATATTACCCAATAAAAATAAATTCACTAAACACTTTTGGTTTGATTTCCCTTTTATAATTGAATAATTTAACATGTTTACAAAAATTTCCATCCCCCTCAATTATAAAAGGGAACTCCCTTTAAGCACTTGTGAACACATATGATGACATTTTACTCAACCAACAAATTCCCAAATCATATAAAAAATTCCACCCTTTATTTAAACAATATTTTAGATAAAAATCAATTCAAAGTATAATTTTGGTGGAAACGTTGGAAGTATACCTTAAGAAGTGGTAACGTTCCTCAACAAGTGTTTTTGTTTTAATTCAACCTCAGAACCCTTTAGAAAATATTATAAGATTATTATATAAAAACAAATTTGTATTATGTATATTTAGATTTAATATTGATAAGTGTGTTAACTACAACCACACACACATCTATCTACTTGGTTACAAAATCACTATTCGTGTGCAGGATAGACTACCGCTTCATGAACCGATGTCATTACATTCTTCATTAACACCATATATGGTTGGAGGTAATGACGTTTTTATGATTTATATATTATATATATGACTTCATTGATTTAACTATGATTCTTAAATTATTAAATCAAACATAACTTCATGCTTTCAATTTTATGGGAAAATGATAAAGTCGTTCTTGTGTACTGTAGACAACTTCCTTGTGAAGCGTTGTTATTCCATTATGATTTACTTGGAATTTATGAAGTATTGGTTTGATAATAATATGTGATATATATGAAATAAAAATTATAATATAATGATAATATATATCATATAATTTTCATTCTATCAATATGATAATAAAATAGAAAAATGGTACATGCATAGATATGACATACTGTCTCCATGAATGGTGTATTACATATCCCATCACTAAATATAATTGATTTATATAAATGAATATATAAATAATATATTTTTTTATATGATGGATTATATTCTATATACGATGAGACCATAATCAATGCAATATTACTGATACAATAACAAGTCAAAACATATGTGAAAGAATTGTTTATTTCACCAAATGTAATATTAACATGTATTTGTTAATTAACATGTAATAAAATTTCATAAAAATATCATATATGGAATGATATAATTTAATATAGGTCTATAATATATCTATAATAAACATATATTAAATATATAGGATGCTTGAAAATATATGATGGAATTCAAGACTTAAGGGAATCTTGTCTCACTTTTTTACTTCAACCAGACACATGTTATATTAACCTACCATTTCGTTATTTTTTGTATGTAACTACCAGGAATTTATTTAATGTTGATTCTCTTAAAAATATTCATTTTACATAAACCTTTTATGATCCATCATTCATGGTGTTTATACTTGAAAATATAAATGGTCGTGGATTTCATTCCCACTTTTTACATATATGATTCAAATTCCATATTAACCACGTATTTATTTTATGTGATATTTATAATTCCCATGAATTTATTTTATGATTCATGTACTCCAAATTTTGGGGATTTAGATATCCAATTTATGATATCTCTTTAGAGGGTTTATGGTGAAAAATGAAACAAATCGATAAGGTATTTTTTTCTATTTTGTTTTCTTTGATACATAATTATGTTGCACACCTATCCTCTTACATTAGGAATATTATAAAGCCTCATTGATATTTAATATTAAAAATATCATTATTTGAATGATAATTTAGGTATCATTAATTTTTATTCTTTCTTATTACAAATGATTTTATGTTAACAAAGTGGTAGTGATCTTATTTTTAAACCTCGTCGTTTATTGTAATTATTTATGATTACACATCCATTTGTGAAATTGAAAAATATATCACAGACGAAACTCGTGAATCTTATTCTCCTTAGGTTATTATTGAGAATAAATGATTTTACAATCATTTTTCTCTCTTTATATACTATATATTTCAAAATAATGTTTAAAAAAATCAACATTTCAGTAGAAAATGATATTACATCAAAAACCATGTTTTCTAAAATTGATTTATTATATTAATAATATTATTTCATTGAAGAAATGATAATTTACTCAATAAATGATTTATATGATTTATAAAAAAACATCTTCTATATTATTTTAATGTTATTTTCAATGAAATGGAATTTCAAAAAAGCATGATATTTGAAAAATGTTTTTCAAATAAAATTTATTTTCATTAATAAATGTTTTAAATAAACATTAAAAATTATTTTCAATATAAAATTTCAACCATTAATGATACATATTCATTAAAAGTTATCTGATCCATGGATAACATTGCTATTCTCTCTCTGAATGGTTTATGGTTATGATGACATCGTGTTTAAGAAACACATTTCACTACCATGGTTTATACCATGATAAAATGTTTGAAAACCCGATTTTTTATGTGATATTAAATAATGAAATGATTATGCAACCATTATATTTTATAGAGTTTATATAATGAAGAAATTATTATTACATAAATATCATTTCACTGTTCGTGATATGATTAATGTTAATGATCTCATGGAAAACAAAAATTTAGTATTCATTATGTGACTAGTGGGGACCAATATCTCCTTCCAATGAATTTAGTGGAGAATTATATATTTAATTTGATATAAATTTATTAAATGGTGAGTTAAAATTTTTTAGTATGAAAATTATGGAATATGGAGTTATCATAGTTCAGTATGATAGGGAGGTAATGATTAGTGAACTTGGTATAGTAATGGACGTTTTCTTCTATGATGGCCAATGTAGTGAGCATTGGACAATAAGAAAATAATTTTTTATACATACGTGTCTTCCAAAAATTCCCTTCCTTATTCTATTATTATAATTTTATTTATTATCTTATTAGAATACAACATGATTTTATACTTATGAACTACCAATCATTAATCCTTGACATCTATATTTGATATTTGAAACGTCGGGTGTTGATTGAAAAATTTATTCACATATTCTCATATCCTTATATTCTTTTTTTCTTACATATATCCCTTATTTAATAATATTAATAATTTGATCTAACCCAATATTATATTTTCATTCCTCATGTTATAAATAATAGTTTTAGTATGATATGTTTGGGAAGAGTAATAAATGAGGATCATCATTGTCGTGAACATTGAAAACCATTCCGTAAAATAACAAATTATGTTCAAATATAGAAAATTAAATAAAATATTATATTCCTGGGGTATGTTTTTCTTGTAATGTATTTAATATTCATCTAAAGAGATGCAATATCCATTTACAATAATCCCATGTCTATATTTTCCAATCCTTATACATAAATACTTATTCCAATTTTATCCCATGTAGGACTTTCCTTGGTACATGGTTTAAACAAGGTCATACATTGACAACACCGATTCAAATCATTAAAAATGGATTGTTAAGAATATAAGCATCATACTGTGAATATTCATCTAGGGTGTAAAACCATTTTCATAGTAAGGATGTTTTTCATATACTAATTTATATTTGAGTGAATCCAAACATGCCTTTCTGGATTTATTACCCCTTGTAACATCTGTTACAGAACCACATCCACTTATACTAACAATAAATTGACTTGTGGATATAAAAATACATATAATACCTTACAAATAGAAACATTATGAAATACTTATACACATATCCCCAAATTATATCATAGGGATATCTTCCATAATATTTTCATTCATAAATATTGTTCCCATGGTTTCTACTAAACTTACTCTAAAACGAACTATTGAGACCCTAGCCCTAGCAGCTTAGAGCTGTTGCCTATAACAATTGCATTGGTATATGATACAAGGAATATAATCCCCTGAGACTAATTAGATTAGAAGTCCAAGAGAATATAATACATACATGAGTCTTAAATTATATTTTAATAGACAAAATAAAATAAAATTTATTTTATGAATATCTTCATTCTCTCTTGTATATTATTTCATGTATATCATAATAAATGTTATGAAATCCTAGGGAAAGGGGAAAAAAATATGGTTTAGATAAAATACAAAGTATAGATTATAGAGCATAATAATTCTTAAATAAATTGCCATAATTTATATGAAAATATAAATAACTAATCACACAATCTATTTAAATAATTGAAAATATTATTATCACTATGGGAAGGTAAATAAATGAACACACATGGAATTTAAATAATTGGATAAGGTATTATAAATTTTGATAGGTAAATATATAAAACAACATGGCATTTAATAAAGATACTAATAATTTAATGAATCTATATATAATGCTGTTGTAAAAATATCAGTGATAAATATTACTAAAAAAATTATACATACAATGCATAATTATTGGATTTCATGTCTCTATAAAATGGTAAATCTACAGGTAACACCATTCATAAGGTTGTTTAGTCTATAGGAAAAACCACATTTATTTCAAGATTAACAGATTTTTTTCATATGGAAAATTGAGGAATCGAGGGGATATATACGTATGACCTCCAACATCCACAATAGGTCCAAATCATTCTTTGTATATTGAATTATCTATTCATTACCTTAACATTCAATACCATATTTTGTAAAGGAAACAAATTTATCATCATTTCCTATCTTCAATCAAAAAAATTTTAATTTGAAACACTATTTATAGAAATGATATATAGTTTAACCGACATTCTTATACCCTTTATATAATATGGATATTTTACATAAATTTAATGTTTAATGAACAAATGAATTTTAATATTTCAACCCGAATATAATGATTACAATATTAAAGAAGGAACTGAATGTCAATAATGTCCTTGGTAAAAATAATTATAAACCATCCAATGGAAATATAAGATTATTATCCACATATACCCATTCAACTTATAATACTTTTTTTGTCAATGATGAATAGAATCACCGTAAAAATAACATTAAAAACATTATTGATGAAAATATCCTTTCTCATTTTTGAATAAAATTTGAAAACCCATTTCTTTGAAAATCACTTTTAAATATTGTTTTCATTCTATAGATTTTAGAAATCACATAATGGAAGACTCATTAAATTTCTTTTTTCATGACAACTAGAATGTACACAAATCTTGTTAATGTTATGAAAATAACATTCCTTTTTTCACTATAAAACTGTTATGAAAATTCCTTGTTCATAAAATGAAAAGAAGACTCCTTTAACATCTTCGTTATCATCCAAACCACCATTACATGAAAATAAAACAATATTCCTTTGAAAACATTTTTAAAATATTTAAATTGAATGAAAATTTTACTAACAAATCAATTTTAAATTTTAAAAAACATTCTTAAAATAATTTTTATATTTGTTTGATGAAATCATATTTCTGAACAAAGAGAGAAATGTCGTCAAATTTTCTTACAACATTTTATCAATTAGTTTAAGTAACCAAGATAGTTAAACATGAATTATTACATGAAAAAACAATGAATAACTAGAGGATATAATAATTAATTGGACAATAAGGAAATTATAAGATAATATATAACAATTTTAATTCCTGAATAAATAATCATGGCTAAATGGGATTGTGTAGTAAACCATTGCAAATATCTTAACATTGAAGTAAAAAATAAACTGATCAATTGATTATTTTTTTAAAATATAAATAAGTATTAAAAAGTGTATATAAAACATAGGATATTTAAAATTAGTTATACACATAATAATCGAGTGATATAATCAACGATATTATTATTTTACCCTTTGAACGTAAATTGAGTAAATAAATTATTTACCACTGGGTAACAACTATTTCAAGTAACCTTATTTGAAAATATTTAAAAATAAATATCAAATTTAATGAATAATGAAATATTAATGATATAACATGTAAAATGGGTTGTATATACACAATATAAAAGATATTAGGTGAATAATATAATAACATGGGTCAATTAAATGAAATATAGATGAAATCTCTTTTATATTTCTTCTATTTGGTTGATAGTTATTTAACCTATGGAATTGTAGTTTAAATAAATAATTGAATTATAACATAATTATATTAATTTTTATGATCTAATATATGATCGTTTTGTAAGATATTATCAGCGATTCTTTATTAATCTTTCTTAATTTCTACCGTTTGTGTATTAATTTAATTGTTTTCTCATGCATGATTCAGTATTGGAGATCTAGTTATTATTCATATTTTAATTCTAAATCATATCAAGATTAATAAACATGAATTAATTTTTGAATTTTATTATCATGTATACTATTACAACCAATCATGAATGATGGTTATTACAAAAATAATAACATTGCGATAGTAGAGATGGTATGTTGTAAAAACACATTAGTGGCATTTCTATTTTCAAAGAGAATTATAGAAAATTAGTCGGTAAAAATTTAAGTCCATATAATTATAAAAAAATCATACATACCATATTATATACATATATATATCATACAACTGGTGTAGTAATTAATATAGAGTCACATTGCTTCGTGAAGGTGGTATTCCACTCTGACACGAGTGATGTAAACAACTTTCTAAAAAGATAAAATTGACAATAATATATATATATACACACACACACACATTCCATAATGATAAATATTAAATTAATAAAAAAATATTTCATTTATAACACATATAATAACAAACAATATCTTTATCACCTTCCTTAAGATGTGTTAGTGAAAGATGAATCAAATCACTCAATGAGACAGTAGTCCCCCATACACACATGTGACGTTAGTGTATCTCCTATATAATGGAATGTTGTGTGTGTATATATATATATTATGGACTACAATGGTATAAATATTTTTATAAATATAATACATATAATTTAATTACATCATCATACCTAACCAGGTGAGGTGGAAATTGAAAAATGAATAACATTGGTTTGTGTTGTAGTAGTTATCCGTACACATGAACAATGATTTGGTAAACTATTATATAGAAGTGCAGACAGTTTTAGGTCATTAAATTATTAGTAAAAATAGTACATTTAATAAAATATTCTTATTATATGTTTATCTTATTATAATAATTATATGAGGTAGAGTGAGAAGTAAAATAGAGACCATAGTTTAAGAACAATACCTCTTCATTGGGTATAATACTTTGGTTTTCACTATAGACATAAGAGGATGAAATTAATCCCATAATAATCATTCAAGGGTGATTAGGGATATGTTTGGATGTAATTTGAGTTGGTATTGTCCAAGAAAAAGTTGTTTTAAATTTTTATGTAGAGAGGAGTGGGGAATGGCCTTCAATTAGTGGGGGAGCAGACATATATGGAAGTTTTTAAAAAAAAAATATTGATCAAACGTTATTCATGAGTAAAAATAGTAAAATATGAACTATTAATAAACAATATAGGCATAATCGTCTAAATACAGTCATAAATAATTTTTCGACATGTTTATTACTCGTTTTTATAACTACCGTTTAAGTTATACCCCTGGTAAATTTGTTTTTACCTTTGTCCATGTAAATATATTTTACTAAATTCATCTTTAATTTTGGTCAAAACATTTTTTTAAACATATTATTTAACCTAATTTATTCATATTCCCAATATAGAATCAATTTTACCTATTTCAATTCATATAACTAGAACGTCTTAATTTAAATGTAATTTTGTATATGTGATGATAACATATATTTAAAATGTGAGAATATTCAATAGTGTACTATTCTTATAACTAAATTTAATATGAAATTTAACAAAATGAAATAGTTTAAATTAATTAATATGAAATTTTAAAAAATTTACCATAAAACTAATTAATGATATATTTTATCATTGGAAATTATTTAACTAATATATAAATATTCCATTAAAATTCATTATTTGTCAATTTTTCTAAAAACTGGAACTTTCCAAAAAAAGTCAAAAAAATTCAACCATTGTTTGTTATGGTATCCAAATTTTAAAAAATTAATTTTTTCAAATTTCTTAAAATTTGTAAAAATTAATTTTAAATGATCTCTTCCATGTGCGACAAACCTATCAGTTAGGAAACTACAGTTTCTCAAAAAAAAAATACTTTTTTTATATTATGTGATTTTTATTTTATTACTAATTTAAAGATGAAATCAAAACATGTGAAAACTATATATTTTCATATATTAGTTAATATTATTAATTCCTTCAATTATAATGTCCATGATGTGTCTTTCCTAATTAATATATGATAAATAATATTTGGTTTTTATGTAAAACTAAATCATGTGTGATATAGTATCTATGAAAGAAATTTTTTATTTTATATGACACAATCTAAATTTAAGGTTACATGCATTAAAATAATAAAAATGTATATAATTTATTTAAAATTGTAAATATACCATAAAGACTCAGACTGATATATTCCCTTTTAAGCTTGTTGTTTTATATCTTACATCCTATAAAATATAATGTTAATATTTTAAAATTTTAGGGTTTTGTTTTTTTCAACTATTTCTATATTCTTCTATACCAAAATGCGAAATGCAACCATCAATCATGTGCATGAAGGATTATTACCTCGCGAATAAAAGAAATTTGTTTTCCATCACTTCCAATGACTATTTTTAATGATGCATCTAATGTAAATATATGCTATTTTGGAATTATTTATCATCCCCGAAAATGTAATATATATAAAAAATTCATACCATTCAATAAATTATAAAATTATAACCCAATTTGTTTATACATGTTGACTACCACATACACAAAGTGGTGTGAGTTGTTTTTCATCAACACAACACATTTATGGTATATATAAATTGTTTTTAAGGAATTAATATGGTATTTATTATAAAATCATATTTTATGATATATATAATAATACATAACTTTTTTGACAAATTTTTATGATAATTATAAATGTTTCCCAATCGTACGTAGATTCTATAATCTTTATTACTATACCATGATTTAATTTTAATAAAAATCATTCATATATGGTTTTAAATGCATAATTGGTGTATAAAAATTATAAATATTTGATTTTTATTTATGTAGTGATGAAAATTAGGTCACCTCATTTTCCATAGTAATTCTATCGATGTCTTCTTTGATATATATACTGATTAACATTAAAAACCAACCAGAACATAATAAAATTTTGAATTTATTATAAATTTGTAATGAATAAAATAAAAGTAATAACAAAATTGAATGGGATTATATGAAAATAAATAATTTAAATTATTTTATTTTTCAAGATGGCAAATAACAAATGGGACAAATCATACTCTAGGTGAGTGACAATATTTTATAAAATGTTTATTCATGGTTTATCATCCAATTCTTTCGCTTCAATGTCTATATAATTATAAATGTTTTATAGAATTTCTTCTTTGTGATTAAATGGATTCTAATGATATTGTTTTACAATACTTTAACTACATTACAATGTTTTTAAATTTTTTTAAGGATTTACATAAGGGATAAATTAATAAAAAATCATGTATTGAAATTATTTAAATTTTATTTTATAAATAATATTATTCAATGTCGATATTCAGAAAAATAATTTTTAAATTTGTTTATATAGAGATGAATAAATTAAAAATGATGTTTTATGTCATTTTTTACTTTATTTTAATGATTTTTTGAATGAATATTTTTTTTGTGATTTATATGGATAGTTTTGAAAAAAAAGAAAAATGAAATATCTATTTTTAGGTAGGAGGAATATGTTGAGTTGTTTTTGTACTACCATAATCATTAATAATTATTTTTATTCCTTTTTTTGCTTCCATGATTTTTTATTGAACAAATCGCCTTCATTTTTTCCTGTTTTTTTAATATGGTTTTAATAGAATGTGTTATATCAATATTAGAATAATTTTTTCATAGAGGTAAATAATGCTTTTGGGAAAACATATTTCATGTATTATGAACTGTGTAATTGATAACTTGAATTTTTGATGATGATGGTTGGTTCCATTATAAACTATGCACGGGTGGGACCATTATATCCCTCTAATTCATTTCGTATATTCATTCAGGAAAATTTCTGTAAGGGTTATTCATTATATAAAAATGATGGTTATCCCATTTGTAACCAAGAAGGTTGTTTTTTTATGTAACTATGATGTTTATTAGATTTTTAACTACTAATGTTATTCAATTTGATTGTGTTTTGTAAAAATAATGGCTCAAGTTAAATATATTTTATATTTATTAATTATCTTATTTTTATGGATATCATATGATTAAAAAAAGTATGTAATGAAGTTATTATAAAAGTAAAGAATATGATACATCATAAGGGTTAAAAGTATAACATTGTGAAAAATAAATATTGAAATTTTTATTATTTAAAACTATCATATATAAGTATTTTATTTTGATACTTATAAATTTTTTGAGTAAATATTTGGGATTATATGTTTTTTGTTGTATAAGAAAATATTTATTTTGAGTTAAAATTTCATTATGATAAAGGAAACATTTTACAAGTATTCTTTGACTAACATTTTGATTATTCCATTATTGTACCATACTGATATTATTTTTTAAATCCCATAATTAATTTATTTTATATATTTTATAGCCGATTATGGGAACATATGAGGGCATGAGGAAAATCATGAATATTTGTCATGAAAGAAGAAGATATTCTTTTTCAAAAGTATTACATGGTGGAAAAAAGGGGTACCGAATGGATGTGTCTAAATTATAAACTATTTTATTTTTTTAGAAGAGTTATGAATCATTTATATAAACCAATAATTAATAATGATCCCCAATTTAAAATAATTTTATTTCTTGATTAAACCACACCATTATATATATATTTTAAGGATGAGTTTGTAGGACCTTGAAAAACCCTAAGAGGTGAGGGGTAAATCATGGTTTCAACTTTTCCTTCCTAATGTGATAGATATTTTTTCCACATTAGTTGAAACATGTTAAACATATATGCTGAAAATGTGTAGTAAGAAAAACAATCACATATAATGAGATAACACTACAATTTTTGTAGGTTCTCCCTTAAGATATAGTCCAAGGATCTTACACTGATATATGATGGTCATACAAAAAATCTAATATTTACTTGTTGTGGAATATTGACATTTGGGCCTAGTAAATCTATTACAGGAACACTACCTTTACTATATTTTTGGAATATCTAACAACATCCCTCATGGCACATCCATCGACATCCATTAGATCGCTACCTTGGGGGGAATCCACACTTATTTTATGGACATCTAGGTCCTTTTATCTGTATAAAATCATGCATCCTCGACATTAGATAGATTCTTTATTGAATTATCATTAAACCCTTTATATATATTCCAATTCTCTATAAACTATTCCTCCGCAAATTTCTTGTGTCTTTCAAGAACAATGCAACACCATGTGGTGGAAGGGCTTTATGAAACACCCATCCTTTTGTATATCATCCCCACGTCGTAAACATATTATTCCTACATGTTCCACCTCTCCTCCATGGAACTCAACTATATTTTAAATGGAGTTTTATTCCTTGGCAGGATAGAGATCCGCACAAAACAACTTTCACTAGTATTCACTATAGATCAATTCACCTTTTATAGAATGCTCCTCATTAACCACTTCTCCATCATATAGTTATCTTCCTATAAACAACATTCAGCTTCAAAACATTTCTCTCAGATTTATAACAAAAAATCACTCTCTTTAATATCGGACTATTGGTACTTATATAGGAATATAAATCTGAAAAACATGCTAATCATACATCCCCATTTTTCGATGAGGTACATCCTTCGCTACAGACTGTGCTCCTCCCATGAACCACTCATCCCTATGTGGTCCGCTTAGTGGCTTTCCTTCTTCATGATTGTTGATTAATTCTAAATATGAATCACTTCCACTTATACACAAGAAATAATCCTTCCCATGAACATCTAGCCTTCTGTGAAAAAAAAATCATATCACAAACCATTTCTCCTACACGATCCATGTACCTTGCTTTATGGTCCACATTGTTTTGTTATGTAGAAATCCAATCCATTTAATATTTCGTTTGCCGTTATATGTACTCCCTTTTTGGTTGTAGATTTATACTTCATGGTCTTAGAACTATCTTCTATAGAAAATAACCCCTTTACCATACACTAAATTCCCAATTTTGAGGCCCAAAAATTTGGAAAACATTGGAAAATGACACCACCTTCAAAAATATTGTCATCCAGTAATTTAAGATAATCATCTTGGAAATTTCATGATCAACCCATTGTGGATTGATAACAAACACCAACAAAACTCCATTACTATTATGTAACATCATTGGTTCTAATATGGTGATTTTACATATACTAATTAAAACTTTTCCTTCTGTCATGTCATATGTAACCAACTATGAAAACATATAATAAACTCATTTTAGAAATCGAAAAAAATAATTGAATACTATATCATATATTTCATTATACGATTCATAATACGCGATAAATAATAAATATAAAGACATAACTAATATACTATAAATTTATATAAATTTAGATGTAACTATCAATGTTCTTTGAAATAATCTATGGAAAGAAATAATAATGGGTTTCATAATACTTATTTGTGACCCCATGGGCCTCTACATCCATTAAAATATTTTGGACTTCACTAATCTATATTCGTATGCATATATCGTTGAATTGAAAAAATAAAATTATACTCACTGTAAATTGGGATGTAACTAGATATTTATTGAATCCTCTATCTCATTATCTATATCCCCCATATATATCGTATAAATTAGTCTTAATCATATAATCATTTTTTAGAGACCCCATGATACCATGAATCATAAAATATTTTAACCTCAAAAATCTAAAATGTATGTTCCCTATTTATTTAATATATACTGAAAAAATAGATAAACACAATACTTTTCATTCACCCAAACTGATTAGCATATCAAATTCTCATCATCTTAATAGATAATCATATCCCATATCTATTTCCACGGTATGTACATTCACTTGTGTAGTATATCTCTATTAAAGGACCACAGATTATATTTATTTTCATGAATAATTACCATATTTTTTAAACTTCAACAATTTATATGATTAAAAATATACCCATGAATGCCATACTAATTGTCAAATATGATATTCATCTTTTATTGTGAATCATAAATATTAGATAATGAATATTCAATTTGAAACATGTATTACATTATTACAATATACATACTATATATAATTTTTAGTGGTATATGTATTGTGTAATATATTATAATATCATACTTGTATTCATCCTAAGTGAATTTTTTATGTCTTCAAAAAACACGTCCGATATTTATAATAACTTTTCATCATAGAAAATAACAATCCATGATTTTCATTGATTATGTATAAATACAAAGCCATATATAAATAGCATAATTATCATTTCACACAATCTATAATATAAATATAACATGCATGAATGATAAAGTGGAGACTACCATTTTATAACATGATATGTATTATGTTTTCTAAAAATACATTTTTATGCAAATTAAATATACTTTTTTTTCTAATGATACCATATATATTATCTCACTATAGCAACATATATTTTCATTACATTAATGGTTATTTAAATTTCAGTATAATAACATGTAATTATATCCATATAACTATTTCCATATACAATAATTATTTCCAACAGACTAAATTAATGGGCTTATATCTACAATAAATTCATCACTGAATAAATATTTAACTATGATTCACAGTTACAAAAATTATCCAAACTTCATTACTTATCAACATCGAATGTTTTATTGATAATAACATCTATTTATTTTTATACATAGTAATCTTTTTATGTCCATCATAATATTTTAAACATTTCAATTCAAACATTAAAGTGAGATTAATATGTTTCAAATTTATATTAATCTCTCTATTTTTTTTCATTTTCCAAAAATATATCATAAACTCATTAAGATATAATTTGAATTTATTTTTAAATTATACTATACTTATAAATTCTTACTAACACATTAAAATTATCCATGTTTATACATAGTCCCACTAAAATCTCCAAAATTGTATTTTCTAAAAACTACATGTATAATATCAAAAATCAATTATGTAATGGTAATAAAAGATATTTCCTTTAAGGTAATAATAGGGTGGTGTGGTCACATTCCATAATAATTTGACAATAAAATGAAAAATACATATACCATGGATGAAGATCCTTTTATAATTACCTTATTTTCAAAAATATTTTACATTTACATTATATATAATAATAAATTTACCTTATATCAATTTGAATTGGGTTGTATACATAGATAAATATTCATTAATTAGATCTATTAATGGAACTATTTTCATTAAAACCATTTAGAACATGATCATATTGAATGATTTGGTTAATAGTCATATTATGTATACATCATTATATTTCAATGAGTGAGTTTGTCTTTATGTTTTCCCATTTTAGATTTATTTCTATAGGACTTCTTCTATCTTGTTTGAAAAATATTAATATAGTATCAGTCTTTTTTAAAATCTAATCCACTGAAACTTTGTCTAAAATATATTCATTTCAAATTTTTTCATATTTTGTTTTCCAATCCGTTCAACATTAAATTTTCATTTTTTCTTCATTAATTTTTATTTATGATTCCCTGTTAAAGGAAAACACTCACTATTAATCTTAATAACTACTATATAAAAAATAACGTTAAAATTTACTGTTAATTTTTTTAAAATATTACAGTCACAGATTACACTACTAGACTCTCTCTTTTATACAACCTGTTTGAATCATATAATAGAAATATATATTGATATATCTAACACATTGAATAAATGTGCTTAAATATATAAGGAGATTAATGTTTAAATAACATGTTATTTAAATCAAAAATACATAATATAACTATAAAATAGTTTTATATACTAAAACGTTATATATTTTTTATTATACCTAGTAATATCGATATTATTTGGTTCTAAAATATATCATCACATGTCTAGAATTAGATATATTTCTTATTTTGAATCTAAAAAGATAACTCTATCACCTATTTTAATCATATAATTTATTATGTTATCTTGAATATTCAATGTATATTCATCTATATTCAAATAAAGTTTGTTTTTGATTAATGAAAAAGAATGATGATGTCTTTTATAGGATGGGATGTCAGTGGTATCACTTACTGGTGTTTTATCTTTAGTCATTCTCCATTAACACATGTCTTATATGTGTTACATATAAAATACCTAAACACCTTTTCATTCAATATATTTAAATAAATATTCTCTATAATATCTATCATATTAATATTCATATTCTATGAATACCATATAATTATCTTACACATTTTATCTAAAACACTCAATTATAACTCTAATAAAATAATGTAATTACACATTTTAACACAATAGATTTGTTAAAAAAATTATTTATCTAAAGCATAATTTTCCCTTTGAATCCCCATTCCATCTACTCTCTCCCAATGATTCTTAGTAAAACATATAACATTATTTCTTCTAAAATTTATATAACTAAAAATACCTCTAAAATTATTAAACATAAGTACTATATAACCCTTATTATATTCAAAAATAATTTTATTGTATTCCCTTATCTATTTAAATAATATTATTTGCCAATAAATACCCAATGACAAGGAACATTTCATTACATTATTTTAGGAGTAACCAATCCCAAATATTATAAAATTATCTATCATTCATAATGAATTTATAAATACAAGAGTGTGAAATTTTATATAATATTTAAAAATAAGTTCCTCTAAAAAAATATTATCTATTTATAAACCACATCATATCAATTTTATATTATTATTATTAATGTATCAACCCTATCATTTCATAAATTCCTCATCCATAAAAATGTGAACGTCCTTATTTATATTTTATGCACTAAACGTAATATGGATCTCCAGATTTAATGTTTTTACAAATAAATTAAATATATATTTTTATTTAACCAGTTTCATGATATAGAAAATTTTATAAATCTGAAATAACATTTTATTTGGCCTCAAGAACAATTCTATACCCCCAAATTGAGAATTCATGCATCGAACTGAATTCCAACATTAATAAGATGCTCTAATGATTAAAAACAACATTTTTTTCTCAAAAACATTACGATGTACATTATCATTTAATAACATTGATTCTATCTCTTTTTGATGATAACCATTTGTATATTTCCTTAATATAAGTATATATATTTCAAGCACTTTTAGATACTTTATCTCACATGTAGTCAGAGATTCCATAAAAATACAAATCCATTTTATTCAATAGTTTCTTTACAAAAATAAATATGTATCTATCATTGAACTCTTATATTACCATCCAACCATGCTTATCAAAACAATATTATAAAATTATTAGTAACAACGTTTATTTATAAATAATTTCTCATTTATCATATGAGAAAAATAAATGAAATTAATCATTTATTACTTATATTTAATTACATTCTGATATAATCAATTATATTCACCTCCTTGATATAGAATCCATTTTTTTCGTCAATTGAATAAGTAATTAATGGTACATAAATAAAATATTCCTTTATTTTGAAATGTTATATATTTAATGGAATTATAAAATATTTAGTTCATATAAGGTATCATTAAAAATATTTGATATTATTTTTATATTATTAAATGATATTGTGACCTCTCCATGGATTATATTTCACACATTTAGAGATTTGGGAAATCTATCATCCAATTATCAAACAGACCATTATATAGAATAATTCCCTTCTATATAACCAATGTATTAGATTGAATGTTGTTTTTATATAATTTCTAGAAACCCACTTAATTTATTTTATTATAAAACAATACAATTTCCTTTTTATACCATTACAACAGAACCTGATCATAAAAATCCATAGTCTTACCAAAAAGTCATCATCATATTGAGGTGGTCAAGTTAAATTTTTATTAACTATTTAATATTTTAATAAAAAATTTACTAAACAATTATATTCGATATTTTTAGATTGATGTTTTTTGGCTGACCTATATTTAAAAATTTTTGTTCCCTCCCTTAGACATCAAAACACCCATTCAAATTAATCGCATGTGTTTAAATTCATGTTCCTTAAGTTATTTCTCAAAAATATAATTATTTATAAAATATTTAAATAATATTTTTGAAATTATTATAAGTATATTGATTCATTGGTTATAAAGATGTAGATTTCGACTACTAATGAAGGTATTTCTATAACAAATAAATACATGCCCAATAAATTTTACACATTAAGGATATTCTATTTAGTAATTAAGAATAAATTAAATGTTAAATTTTTTAATGACTAAAATGAACACATCTAAAATTGTATATATTTTTCATGTTTTTCATTATTTAAGAATTATATATAAGAAATAACTTCACAATACGAAAACACCAAAATTTATTATCTTGGGGATAGAACGCATATTTTTTTAATAATTGTTGATTCTACATCATCCCAAAAACATTTAAACATATGAAATCATTCTATACATAAAACCATATATATTTCCCTTGAAATGGGGAAAAAAGGTAGATAATTCAAATGCTCAATAATGGGAAACATATCAGTGAGTCATAATATATCAGATCATAAACATGAGATAAGTAATGAATATAAGAGAAATATCAGGGTAAAATTATAATATGTTATAAAGTTTTAATAACTATCTAACGAACCCATCCCTAATAACCTAGATCCTGTGACTATAACATTAAATGAGCATAAGAAAATTGGAATCTCATCCCGTATATCGGAATAGTTTAGTATCCTATATAGAAAAGATATATACTATAAATAAACATAAAATTTTATAAAATAAAATAAGAAAAATATTTTTCTTGATAATTATATTATTACCCTTAGAATATCATTCCAGATCAATCATAAAATACTTCCTTAAATAGTAGAGAATAATATAACATAAGAATGAGATGAGGTTAAATTCTTGGTAAGGGTAAGCATATAGTGGAAGATATCATGGATAAATAAGTAATAATATAAGTGGAATGGGAAATGAAAATTACACATGTCATTTAATGAATAACATGATCATATTTTGGATGGAATAACATATGATAAAATAATTCCATATAAATAATCATATGATCTTGAAATGTAAGGATAGTTATTCTAATACATCATGGGAATGTACCAAGACATCTAATACCTTTATGGGCATGTTCTAATACATATATATAAATGGATAAAGCCTAATCCAAAATCCGATCTAGTTTGTCTCATGAGACCTAATAATGTATCAAGAGGAAACCTAATTTCAGTACACACCAATCACATAATAATTGCAATGAATTCCTCATATAATATGAGTTAACAATAATAAGTTTAAAAAATTATAAAAAATATTTTATTCAAAATTTTAACTATCATCCTAATAAATAAACATAATCATAATCCATCCATAGTTAAATTAATTATACCAATATAGTGCATCCATATTAAAACTAATTATTAACCATTCAATGAAATAATAAAGATATAACCATATGATTATAACCTCAATAAATAATATTTTACATTAACGTAAGACATTTTGGATTGAAAAATAATTTTTAATGATCACATTGAACCTTTCTTGATGAAAATAACGTTTATTTAAAGTTTACCATTTTTTTTAAACAAGGGATGATCATAAAATATATTTAAAATAATTTTCATTGCAAATTATTTGTATTAACTAAGATGTTAGATAAATCTAGGAAAATAATTATATTTAAAAGTAAAATTGTAAAAATCTGAAATTAGACAAAAAATAAATGATTTAAATTACATGAGGTAATTATTTATATGTTGTATATGTTAATAATAATTATCATTCTTCATTTTAATAAGGTTTCCAAAGTGCCTCATTTAGAAGACGATATAAATATTCCATTCAATAGTTTTCTTATAAAAATTTAATCATGGGAAAAATTATTTTAATAATACATTTGGGTAATGATAAATATTTTTGATTTTTTTAAAACATTTTTTAGAGGACAAATGCTTTTCTTAATGAAGAGAAAAATAATGTTTTATTTTCATAAAAAATATTTCTTCATCTTTTTAGTACCATTATGAAAAAAATAGATAAATTACATGAAAAAGTAATTAATAATCAATAATGAATAAAATTTAATGATACTAATATATAAATATAGATTAATTTCTCAAAGGAATACTTAATGATAAAAATCCCGAATAATGATAAGATAGTGAAATAAACCATTACCACTTTGGTAACATTAGAATCATAAGAACCCTAAAATAAATAAAATAAATAAGAACATTAAACACCATGATTAGAAATTAGTTAAAGATATATCCAATAATAAATGGATGTAAATACACCAACATAACTAAATAATTTATGAATTTGGTGTATGTCTCATTCAAGTAAAACGGAGATGAGAAATCGTTAAGTTGATCCTCAAACATCACATAGATTATTTATCATCCTTATTTATAAACATATGCTAACTAATTATGTTATGAGGAGAAAATTTCAATTTAATTTTTCTATTTATTTCAGATATTTCCATGTCATATAAGATTACTTTTTTATTAATTTTATGTCAACTAATTTTTTGATATTTGGATTATATATTAAAAATGTAATTTCAAGGTTTAATATTGACAAATTTTTAATTATTTAAAAATATCAAGGACTATAATATTGAAATAATTATATTACTTTTATATTAATTTCACATTTAATACCAATCTTGATATAATTTTATGAAAAATTATCTACTTCACAATCACAACAAACGTCACCAGTATAAAAAATGAGTAACATTTCCATTTTTCAATTATCATAATTGGAAAATGGTAAAAAAAATTATATTTATGTAATTATCATAATATCACATCATCCATATTATTTCAATAAATATAATAAATATATCAGTCTTGTTTTTTGGTGATCAAATGAGAATCACATTACACTACGACAGAGGCATTAATACTCAAACAATATTATAAATTTTTAGTGTAAGAATAAAAATTATATTTTTTCTATTAATAATGATATGTATTTCAATAATATCATAATTATTTCATTCATATAACATAAATTAATTACCATTATCCTTATCAACTACCACGAAAATAATTATTGTAAAATTAAACACATCACTTTATAATGTATTAGTATTCCATTCAAACGAGTGCTAATACTTCATCGCATATGGGATGGAACATAAAAATGGTAGATATATTATATAATTACTCCATAGGTATAAATATGTGATGAATATAATATATATAATTTATTTTCGTCATTAAATTTAATTGGGGTTTGTTTAAATGGAAAAATAAGTGACATCTGTTCATGAGGTGGTTGTCCGCCATAAACAGGAATGATGATTTCATAACCCACTTGTAAGATATAGATATGGTTTTATTTAAAAACAAAATATAATGAAATATTGTTATATGGATGAAAATGGTGTTATTATATGATCATTTTCTATAAAAAAATTTATAACAAAGGAGGATGGAAAAGATTTAAATGCTCATTGAAGACCATTACCTAATCTTCTGGTATCCATCATTAGTTTTGACCAAAATCATTACGAGGTTGAATATATTCCCAAAATAATGATTATAGGATTATATGAGTTATTATTGGATGGTATATTGGTTTTTTATTATCATAACCATTTATTTATTATATTAAGAAGATATGTGTTAGGTGACCTCTTTTAAGTGATGTGTGAGGCACAGTAGTAATAGATGCGAAGAAAAAAGTATGACCATGTATTTAACATGTTAAATGGGTCCAAATTAAAGTATTATATATAAATATGAATCATATTTTGTAAATATGTTAATAAAATATATTTTATACATGATTAACAGTCCCCGTAATCATTATATTCATAGTTTAACCCACGATAAATCAGTATTAATCATAATCGAGGTAAATAAAAAAATCTTATTTTTTCTATTTATGATGGTTAGAAATTAATATGATATTAAAATAAAATATAAATTATTCTGATTAAAAATATGGAATCCATATTTCTATATTCCATTAAATTACGTGATAATTTTTAATTTAAAATAATCTCATATTTGAGATGAGAAATTTTGTTTTTATAGAGAAAACGATCAAATTATTTCAATATTTTTTCAACGATATTAAAAATGGAAATTATTTATATGATATAAATTTTATTAATATATAAATAATTGAATGAATTTTAATTTTAAAAAATTTAAAATCTAATTTATAATTATGAATAAATCACATGAAAATTATGTTTAAAAAACTATATTTTTCCACATTCCTAAAAAACTAGTTACTTAAAAAAAATTAAAACACTGGCCATAATATAAGTTCGATATCATTATTTAAAAATATATGGTCATTTTACCAGGTACTTTTTCTAAATATAGTAAATTTCTATTTTAGTTTATCTACATAAATGATACTAAATTGCCTTTTAGAAGAAAAATAAAGCTCATTAAAAAAATATTTATTTTTCATTTAATGAATAATACATTATATCTAATAAATATATATCTATAATTTTAATATTTTTTCTATTATTATTCATACTTAGCATCATAATGGTTAGGTAATATTGTTAAACTATATTGAAACTCATTTTCAATCAGAGTTGCATGATTTATAAGATATCGAAGATAATATATCTAATGGAATATATTTCATTTTGTATGTTCGGTGTTGAATTTTTCAAATGTTATCATTTACATTTTTATTATATTATAATTTTAATGTGTTAAATTCTCCACAACATAAATAAATATAATCTTCAAATTTATAACTTATTATTGGTAATCTATGGCATAACAATTGGAAATGTCATTTTTGAAAAACCCACATCATGAAATGGTTAATAAATTAACACATAATAAGTGATAAATCGAGTTAAAATGTTCATACAAAAAAAAACATCATTTCCAATGAGGATATCATTAGTGGAATGTAAAGATTTGGAGATGGATGAAAAACATAAAAACTATAGAGAGTGATATAGGTCATCCATCATAATAATGTGAGTGATTAATGAAATATTATGGACCTCAAAACAAAAAATATGTGATGACTAAAAAAACTATATGACTGAATAGATATGAATGTAATAGGATTAAACCGTTTTTTAGTAACATTTTATAAATTATTTGGAATATTCAAACTATTAGTGAATAGAATGAAATATACACATATGATATATTTTAATATCATAAATAAAATATCATACTTTTGTTATTCTATGGTTAATTTAAAATTCATCCCTTACTCAATGATATGAAAATCAAAATTAAATTTTTTAAGTCTAGATAAAAAAATTCACATTTAATATATCATAATATCAATAATAGAAATATAATTCATTACATAAATATATAGATATATTTATTAACAAATGGGTTGCATAGGTCTCATAATATATATTATTCTATATATTCTAAAGTAAAAACTAAATCTATAAATACTCATCCTATGTTTGGAATAATCTATTCCAAAATTTGTTAACATGAAAAATCATCCTAAAAATTTTCAACCTAAATTCAATTTCCAATTTTTTTTGGAATAATGCTCACTAAATAAACATTATAGACCTAGAAGAATATAAATTGGGAATAAATTTAACTATGGAAATATGTGAATTAAATTTACATTATGTAAAATTATTGTAAAAAATACATTCTTCAAAACATAAAAGTTCAGGTTGTTGAAAATATATTATAGATCCAGACATACAGTAAACATGAACAATGATAAAATAAACCATTAAATAAATAAAATATTTCATGGTCAAAAATATTATCCCATAAACATATAATCTTAATTTTTATCTCAACATATATCCCAAATCAATTTTAATTTTTCCTTATTTATATATTTTCCAAAATGATATTATTTCCACCAAGTCAACTTTCATATTACTTTTTATCACATTCTTTCATATCCTTAATAAAATTCTAATTAAGTAAAATCCTTAGGAATATTATGATTCTTATAATCTGAATATCATCACTAATATAATTTAAAAAAATCAATGAAAAAACACACAATAACATTAATTATTTCTCATATATTATATAATTAATATAATCCTTAACATGATTCCTTATATTCTTCTAGAGTATATTTCATTGAAGATTGGGGTATTGGATGTATTAATACCATATCTCCTTATAAATGGGTCACTGCATATTGTGGTATTCTATCTTACTCCTTCATTCATATACATAATGGTCTTTTTTCAATACAAATGAAGAAAACACAATTTCTATTTTAGTATTTACCGTGGTGTTTGGATCCACTTGTTTCGTATGATAGAAATTCCATCATTCACTTATTACTCAAAAAAGTATTTCATTCTAACAAAATATTCAAGTATTTCATCATTTTGAATTCATAAGGCATGGAGAATGTTTTATCTATATTGGTTGCACATTTTACTATGTCCTCATATGATGAGAAATTTCAGGAGACTAGTGCCCTTGGGATGATTATATTAAACCCATTAATGAAATGGTAAATATTTATATCTGTATTACAAATGAAGCCTATAGTATTACATTCTATCATTATAATGCTTGCTTCATACAAAGAATGATTTTCATCATTATTTTATCTTTGTCTCAAGAACTGTCATTCCATATAAAATTGTTTCTCATTAGGAATATATTTTCGCATTACGATTACATTGTAATATATCCATTATAGTTTTTTATTTCTTCCTCATCCTATATGTTTTGAATCAATATCCACTATTGATATTTTTATACTGTGATATGATGAATTAAAATGATAACATTATCTATTTCATTACTTCCAAATGAGAGAAACTTCTTCTATAAAGAAACACATACATATTTCAGCAAAAATGAAATTGTAGTAACATTGAGTGATAGTGTATTTAAACCCATAATGTTGTATGAAATTGTTACACCATGTATAAGATCATTTCGCCTCTTTATATAGGATAGATTTGTACTCATAACCTACATCATCTTTCCCAATATATATATAATATGATCAATTCTATCTTTGACCCCAACTGCATCTTCATTATCATTCCTAGGAGAGAAATATCTTTATGTGTTACATTAATTGATATGAATCCCTTTCAATCCATTAGGATCCATTTAAAAAAATATGCATGCACATGATTTGGTCATGACATTACGAAACCTGATTTATAATCTCAAAAATAGTGAAATACTTTACATAAATATAAAAATTTATGCATAAAAAATCACCTAACCATAAAATTGTTTCTTTGGGGACATCGTTATTTTCAAAGACTTTATATAGGTTTTTATGTATAAATGTGAATTATTTTATGAATATACCTAGTGAGTGAAAAACCATGTATATAGAAAAGACCATTTTGATGCACCTAGTGACGATTGAGCCATTCTTAATAATCCTTTTTAGGGTTGTTACCCCAATGTAAATATATTCAAAAACAATATCCACATGATTTTTATAGACATTGATATATTTCTAGAAATAATTCACAATAACAGACTTTCTAAAACAATTATATGTTATTCTATACATATACATCAAGTATATCAATGGTTTGTGTTTCTAAATCATAATTTTAATAAATCTATTTCCAATGGTCCATACTAAATTTTATTTCACAGAAAATATTATATCCCGGTTCCCCAGTATCCCATATCCAATGGATTATTTATTACATTGGAATGCGATATAAGTAATACCATCATTATGGGAAAGATGGGTTGTTAGTCTTATTAATCTATATACATAAATGAAATTCATATTACATTTTATACCATAAAACACACAGAGAATTTATTTTTGAACTCTTCAACATAGAATATATATACATGTCAATCATAAAATACATACACATATTTTGGAAAAATAAAACCTAAGAAAGGTGTGGTCGAAAATTCTTATTAATGGTAAGCACCCAACTAATGTTTTCATGAATATATAACGTATAATCACTTTTGAATGGTAAATAGTTGGTACACATTCCATGTAATAAATTACTATAGAATAATGTTGTAGAACTATCAAATAGGATAATAATTTCATAAAAATAATCACATGGGTGTGAAACATAACCATGGCTATTCAAAATAATTAATCACATGGTAATGAAATTTATGAATTAAAAATTGTATAATTAATAATATTGGAATGAAAAACATAATATTAAGGCCCTATTCTAATTCATCTAAAACCATGACAACATTATATAAATAAATATATACATAAAAAGATTATGATTTATACAAAATCGAACGTTGTTTTCCCATGAGAGTTGTCAATGGATAAATGGGGTATGTATTTTCAGGTCCCAGCCATCACATTGATATCCCAATTCATTCATCATATAAAAGGGGTGTAACAAAATAAATTAAATATTTTACATTTAGAAACTTGTATATGATATGATAAGAATTACCAAAATCAATAAAAATTACATATACCATTCTAAGTAAAAGGTATTTTATCTAAAATATACACCCCTTGTTTAGATGATCATCAAAAATCCAAGGAACTAAAAAAGATGGTATCATTGGAGTATATAAATATCAAATAATTGGTAACATTAATGGATTTCTACCTATAGGGAAAATGAGTTTGGATGATCACTTAATATTTATTGGGGAAAATACCATTTTATTGAAAATCACCCTGTTTATTTAGAAAATATACTATTTGAAAAAAAGATTCAAAATTCTATTTCATTACAAATAACATTAAAAAATAATTATTTCAATAAATCTAGGGAAATTTTCCCCAGAATATCCTTTTCATTTTCAAAGGATGTTTTAAATAAATTAAAGTCGTGAAAAAGCGTAATTTGATACATGTTATATAGGTTAAATAGAACATTCCATTTTCACTATAAAAAGAGATCAAATTGTTCCTTGTTTAGAAAATGTGAAGAAATAATCCATTCATTTTTTAAAAAATCATATTTTAGTAAAAATTTCATTAATAAATCCGTTGGTGAATCTTACAACATTTTTCAAACTTTTTTAGAAAACATTGTTTTCGAAGGAATAGTATTTTTCCCCTAAACGAGAAATAAATTAATATTTTATTAAAAAGTATTCTTAAGAATTTTATGAACTAAAGTGGGGAAAATGGTAATATTACATGAAAAAGAACATGAATTACTTATGGTGAAAAAATTTATTTTAACAAAATAATATATAATTCAACCAATATGGACATAATCAGAAAACATCCAAAATAATAATTAGTCATCAAAATAAACCATTTTCACTTTAGAAATATTTCAGAAATAATATTCTTTAAAGAAATAAAATCTATAAAAACAATAAATAACATGAAGATAAATAGATTTATGAAATATCATATAAAAATGGTAGTATTTATATCTCATAAAAATAATAGGACATGAATATTGTGTATGTGTCAATGAAGAAAAGGAGATATGGGGAAATGTTTCCTTGAGTCCTACAAGTCACACATAATTTATATTTCTGAATAATAACCTTATATAAATAAGATACATTATTAGGAAAAAATTTATAATTATAAATGCTTTAATTTTATTTAATAACATGATATATGTTATTACTTAATTTATTTAGTTAATATCACAAGGATCAAGTATATTTGGATTCTATGTCAAAAATGACTTTTTTAGGTTAACTATAGGAAAAGAGGTCATAGTTCAAATATATCTCTAACAAAAATCACCAAATAACTATCATATTTTTACTTCAATAATAATTTTAATTGCAACAATGAATCATGTCTATGAAAATTGAATTATATAACAATCAATGAGATGATAGGTTGTATGTATGCATGATAAATACTTCCATTTTTCAAGGATCATTATGAAAAGAAGGAAAGAAATATTTATTATTTTTAAAAAGGGAATATTATCAAATATACAATTATATCACTTTAAATATACATATATATTTTTCATTAATGTTTTGTGGTGATAAAAACAGAGTAACATCAATTCCTGAAATCGGTAGTCCGCATGTATATGAATCACATTAACATTTTTCAGTAAAAAATAAAATGTTAAATTATATTTTCATAATGATATATATGTCATGGATATCATAATTATGTCTATTATATCACATTAACTTATTATTATTTTTTCTATTACATACCATCTAATGTGTTTGTGATAAATGAATCATATCTCTTCTTGGGGAGGTATTCGGTTATACACGTGAGAGACGATAGTCTATCTAGAATGGAATGAATGGTAAAATGATATATAAGATATAATAACTTCATATATATAATTATTTTATAAATATATTATATAAAATATATCTAAGTTTTCATTAAAAAATCTGATATGTTGTAAGTGGAAAAATGACATTGGTTTGTTAGGTGGTAGTTTGACATACACCGGAATGATGATTATTTAACCCATTTGATTGAAATGTTGATAGTTGAATGTCATGGACGTAAAAAATAAACCTTTCTATATATCGATGTTATTTTAGATTTATTTAGGATGGTTTAACAATAATTTAATGATGTGGAGGAATAAATAAAATAATAATACTCATTCAAGAATGCAACCAATTCATTGGGAATCTTCGTTATAATTACACAAAAGCCTTTCTATGTTGGAATTATGATTGTAATAAAGATTATATAAGATATTAGAAAATTTTATAAGATAGTTGGGTAAGAATTTTTTGATCCAATAGTTTTTTAACGGTTGAATAATAGAGGATATAGGGTGTGTTTTAAATGTGAGTTGAGTGACACACTTGAATATTTTTAGAAAAAATGGTGTACCCAAATTTATGAGATGTCAAAAGGAAAAAATATAATTTATTATTAACACTAAGACATTATAGGGGCTATCCATTTATACAAATTATATTTTATTCATTTGTATGTCATTTTAACGATTATCTAGTTAGTTTAAGATTTCATGTATTAGATTTTACCCTAAACATGATAATTTTTTTATTAATTTTACTATTCATTATGGTCAACATTTTTTTTGTTCAAAAAAGATAAAAAAATTATTTTTATTCTAAAAATGGAATAAATTATTTTAATTACATTCCCACAAGTTTAAAACATTCATTTCAAATTAATGTCGTAGATGCGATGAGAAAGAGGTGTTTCAAAGAGAAAGTGTTCAAAATGTTCCTATATTTTTACATCAGAATTCAATAAGAAACTAATTTAAATGAATTAAATTGGATTAATAGTAATATAATTTAAAAAAATATAGTCTAAAACAATTTAAAATATAATTTATCCTTGTGAGCTATTTAAAAATTATAAGGTTGTTTTCAACAAAGGTTGTAATTTTGTACTATTTGATGAAAGAGTATACATTTTAGGAACAAAAATTCACCCAAAGGTAATTATGATATTATTATTTCAAAAATAATTTAGATTTATAAAATAAATTTTTTAAATTTGATAAAATTAAATTCTAAAATATGTTATCAAAGCCTGAGTAAACATTAATTTAGAAAAAATATAGTTAAAAACATTTCTTTTTATTATTTAAATGATTATAATTTTATTTCTAATAAATAGAAAGGTATAATTATAAAAACATATCCAGTACCATTCATACATTAAATTTAATGGTTTTTTTAAATTCTTTAATATATTATGGTTCATTCATAATTGAGGTTGTGTGATCTTGATGATATCAGAGATATTAAAATCATTTAACAATATTTTATACGTTTTTATGATCGGTGTTATACGTAACACAGACTATATAATACATATTGATTATTCTAAAATATATGGGTGATAATCATGATACATGAATGAAAATAAATTATAATTCTATAAGGTAATATAACCATATAATGACCATTTTAGAATAGTAATAGTATAACAATATATTAGAAACTTTTAACAATAATCATGAGCTATGAAACCATAAAATTATATTGTGGAATAAATGAGATTGATGGAAAAACTATATTGAATGGATAACATAAATTCGTGAAAAAACAATTAATTCCCACTAATTAACCTATAATAAACTCAATAATCTCAATGTATTGTGTTGTGATGAAACCCAATCATTCCAACAAATTATGTTATGAACAAACTAATGAATATCATTGATTAAAATCGTTATATAATGATATAATAATATTTACTAATGAATAAGGTTATTAAACATGAACCCACTTATCATATAATTAATAATCATATATACATATGCTGCATGTTATCGATATACACATTATCAGGAAAAATCCCATAAAAATGGGAATTTATTTAATTTCATACAGTTATTTGATAATTTGACAAAATGTTTTGATCAGTTGATACCCTAAATTCATCCGTAAAGAAAGAGTGTGCAAAAATTTATAGGATTATAGTGTAAACTAAATAGAAACATATAGAACATTTTTTTAATTATATTAAAATTGAAGAAATATAATGAAATTGAGTTTTAAACAATAATTTTTTTGAAATTTCCTTCAATTTTTATGTTACAAGACCCATTGAATACTAATATTAATGAAAAAGAAAAGAATAAATAATAAATTATACCATTAAATGAATACCAAATTATTAAATTTTTAATTCAAATATTTCCTATTAAAAAATGTGTTGTGGTACATAAAATAATACCAACATGAATAGAAATTCCATTTCTCTTTTAAATATATATTTATATTAAAAACCAAATTATAGAAATTGGTTAGTCATTTTATTTTTAACTAAATATTATTTTCATATAGAATAAACTCCATATGTGAATATGGTTTTGATTTAGAGATATTGTTTTCCCATGAGTATTGATTCCCTTTCTTCCATTAGATTCCATTTCTAAATAATGGCACACAGTAGATTAGGGTATGAATCATAATGTATAATATTATCTTAATAAAATACTTAGCATAAACTAAGAACCTATGCATGGTTGATTCCATAATAAGAAAAATGATTTCATTGAGGAATAATTCACATTTCAATCCTTCATAATGTCCTGTAAGAAAATATAAATTATCCTAAGCATATACCCTTGGAGTTTCATAAACAATAGTGTAGTAAAGACCCTTGATGTGTACCAGGATACCTCGGGTCAAGCCTGAAATTCCTTTTCGGAGCTTTCACTCCTAGGTATATTTGTGCCAGAGCCACCTCTACCTGCTTGTATCAAGACATGAAAGTCTTTTTTAGAAAGATTAAAATAATCTATTCTTGAAAAAAATACCAGAATATTCTTGTACATTTATCCTCAAATAAAACCATAGGGCTTGGAATCATATTATACATTTCCTACTCCAATTTCCATGTATTCTACTAAAATTTCTCACATTCTCACTATTACACCCTAACCCCTATAAAACAACGTCAGTTCATTACATATTATATTTTCATGGTTTGAAGGAATTAAAATATGGAAGGAACGATCAGTTTAGTAGTCTTGATGAAACTAGATACATAGATGTGACTCAAATTACATTTTATAACGTTACAAAATAAAAAACAAAACAAAAACAAAACAATGCTTCCACAGAATCTCAATATATAATCTCATCGTCATCACCTGTTGAAGGTAATCAATTAAAAGGGGTGATATCAAACGCATAGTAAGGGTAAAAAATAGTGAATGCATGAATCAATAATAACTAAATCATAAAAAAATTGACATATAAATATGGCATGGTGAATAAATGAAAACTCACACCATTAAAAAACAATGAATGAAACTGCATCCCTAGATTCTATCATGGTGAATATATCATGGGTAGTAACAACTGATAATGGATATAGATAATTATTGATAATTGGACTTCATTTATAAGGAACATGATACCATAATTCCATTAAAATGTGTTAGTTCTGTGGGTAGAAACCCATTTGATTTATGGAAACAAAATCGAAGGGTTTTTTCGACTAATAATTTGTCTCATGAGACCTGTCTATGAATTGTGGGGATATAGCGGGCCCCAACAACCACTGAAAGTCCAAATAATTCTTTATACATTGATTTAATACTGTATTAATATGCCTTTTCAATATCATTATAGAGTAGATAATACAGATTCATCAATATTTCCATAGTTAATATAACATTCCAATTATACACTGTATATAAATTGTATATGATTTAGAAAATAAACATTTCCATGATATGATATTATCGATATGTTATTGAAATATAATGTCAAATGAAATGTTTTCTCAAATGGGCAGTGGGTACACCACATAATGTTTATTAGGTGAACAATACAAAGTTAGTCACAACAAAATGGTAGTTGAGACAAAGCTCCTTACCACAATGTAATTGGTTGAATCATAAGAGCAGAACATAATAACCATAAAATGAATCATTGAATACCATAAATATAAATATAATGATCTTATTATATATCAAATGGAAATACACATATACCAAAATCAAGAAATAAGTGGTGAATAATGGTAATCTCATAAAATTAAAAGTCAAATAAGAAACCCCTTACCTTATGCTCAGGTATGTTCTTCATTTTTTTAATGACCTGAATAATAAAATTTAACTTCATTAATTAATAATTACATAAATTTCTACACATTTTAATTATTTATTATATCCTTATGATGATCATTTATGTCCCTTTTTACTGGTTTAATAGGTTCAATTTTATTGTTTTGGATTCATTTTCTTCCTTTGTTTTCATGAATCGTTTACATGATTAATGAATTGAAGATCATTTGAAATGTGGTTAAACATCCAAAAATTTCTATCTATATTATGAGTGAAATTATATATATATATATATATATATTATTGTATAATTATTCTAGGTTATATACATGAGGATGAATCAATAGTTAAAAGCTATTGATTTACGCTTGGATTTATCTTGGAAGTTGTATATACAATGAACTTATTTTGTAATATTTTTCCATATAATGAGTGTTTAGGGATTATAGAACATTAATGAGATAAAATAAATATATTATGATTGGTTTCAACCATAATAATTGTTTCATGACCAAAATTTATTATTGTAATGAAAATAGAGAACCCATCATCCTTGAATTAGATAAATTATAACATCTCAGATGTTGTTTTAATTTTAAGCATAAGAGGAGTGGGAATGAGAGATAAAGATGAAATATTAAATTATTATAATATATTTATTGTTCATGTAAAGTATTGGAATTATCATAGCATTGGGAACAAAGGAGATGAGGAAATAAGTATAAAAGAAAGGAACTCAAAATAAGAGAAAAATTGAGAAATTTGTTACGACAATTCGGTAGCCTAATGACGTAATGTAAAATTTAATTAAATGGTTTAATGATAGGAAAGAGGTATCTCATAACTATTAAATAATATTGTCTTTTAGGGGAATATAGAATGAAATATTTCCTCAAAATCCAATTGACAATAAAAGAGAAAACAAAAAATGAAATCATTAAGAAAATAGAAGGGCGATAGATTCTCTTTCCTTGTAGTGTAACTCCCAAAACAAGAATGTTGGGACCTTTTGGGTTTGGGGACAATGTGGGAGGACTCATCAGGAGGTAATTACACCATATATTTGAGGATAATAAGTTTTTAGGGAACTAAAATGAAGGGGGTGAGTGGGTATTTACAGTAATTAAGAGGGTGTTTTTTATTAATTAAAAGGGACATCTCATTAGTGGTTTTTGAAAAACATGGGCATTCCCATGGTATTTTAACATGGTATATGACAGTTGGAACACCTCAAGTCATTAGTTACTAATAAAAAGACGACCATAATTCTATATTTAAATATTACACCATTAGGAGTTCATTAAACAACCAAAAACTCAAAATTGTATTTTTTCTATTCATGAAAAAATTCATGTATTTTAGAAAAATACCAAAAATTCACCATTACCATTTTTCGACATGTATAATTCATGAATGAACTCCATTTTAGGAAAATAAATTTCTATGTATTTTTAATATATTTTATAAATAAAATCATAGTGAATTTGAAAAATAACCATTTTAATGATATAAATAGTTCTATATCACATTAAAATTTTAATTGAGATCTCATTGTCATATTAACTTTTGAAAATAAAATATTATAATTATTTTTTATTTACAAAGGTTATATTACAAATAATATTACTATTCACAGGGGTATGTTACAATTCATCAAAAAATCTAGTTGGTTTTATCAGACTCTAAATGACTTACTGGTCACAACTTTAGATGACTGTTATTTGAAAATCAAACATATAAGTGGAAAATTTTATCATTAATGGCTAGAAATTGGCTATCTCTTAAATAACCAATTGTTTTTTTCAAAGGAACATTGTTTTTTATGAAATATAGGCTATCAATAGAATTTATTTAAGAGAAGTAAATAATAAAATGTTTGGGGTGTTATAACTACGGTGTCCATATTTTTCATTAGTCACTTATAATTTTTGGAAAAAATTATATTAATCATATTAAATGATTATTAAATTTGTTTTGAAATAGAAAATCCATTTTTTATTATTATATTTATATGAGTGATAAAAAATTAATATATTAGTAAGCATTGATCAACATTTTTATTTTTTTTGAAAACAGTCATTTTTAAGGACAAATGTGGATTTACACATATTTATGTGAATTTTTTGGAAGTGTATTAATTTACGTTAAATTTAATGGTTTATAATTAAATAAATTAGGGTTATTATATTTTCGAAATAATTCATAAAAAAATTTCATCTTGTGAATATTTATGTAATGGATAAGGATAAACAATAATTTTATATAAGAATAAATTTTAAATTAGGATTTGTTACATAAAAAATATGTTCCTATGTTAAATATTTTCATTTAAAATAAATTTTTTTACTATAAGAAGACATTTTATATTGAATATTTGTTTCTTAAATTTTCATGTCATATGTATATCATGTTGATTTCATAATAGAAATGGTATTGTACAAAACTATATTTTTTATTACTAAACTAAGAAAATTGATTTTAGAAAATTTACATTAAATAAACCTAATCTAATATAGACATTATTAATTAATAAAAACTGATTTCTAAAAATTAAAAATTAAAAATTAAATAATATATCAATTTAATAAATATTTGATTTTTGTGGGAGAATAGTTTTTACTAAAAAAACGTTTTTTGAATATTTTTATATTAATATGATTTCATATCAATTACTAGTCAAATTATTATTAATATATATATTGTTTTTATGTGAATCATTTACTTTGAAAAATAATTCAAAACTCATAAATTTAATTTCATATTAAACTACATTTATCCCTAAGAAAATTTTTCCTTAGTAAATATTGGTATTGCTCATTAATTGATTTTTTCATGTACACCTCAATATTCATCATCTAATAGATTAATTTTCCTCAATTTAACACTATAGAAAAATATAAAATCCTTATTTGAAAAAAT
The DNA here is from genome assembly GCA_963277665.1 of Viscum album. Classification (NCBI taxonomy): domain Eukaryota; kingdom Viridiplantae; phylum Streptophyta; class Magnoliopsida; order Santalales; family Viscaceae; genus Viscum; species Viscum album. The sequence continues at coordinate 883,332,222 of OY728132.1, forward strand.
AAAATCTAAGGAATTATAATTTTTGTGGGTATAATAATTATTATTATATAATTATTATCATTTTATATACATGAATATTTAGTATGTTTCTAATTTTCCTAATAATATATAACATTTTATTTTCATTCTTTATTGATGATTATCATTAATTACAATAACCTATACATTTTTTCACCCCATTTTGATTTATCATATGATACAAATAATTAAACATATAATTTACATAATGGATCTTAAATATAATTTTTATTATATGAGTACCATATTTTAAAATCATTTAATAAGGACTTCCTTAGATTTGTTCCTACTAAAATGATAAACCCTTTAAAATTTAAATCAAACCCACTTTTGTAACGTGATGCATATTAGTAAATGAATTATCCCTTTTAATATTTTAACATTATAATGTACTATATCAATTAAAAAACATGTCTATAATATCATATTCTCATCTTGGATACTTGGTGGAAAATCAAAATAAAAAACCATCTTTGTGGTAGTATAATCGATATTCTTTTGGAATAATAACAATTAGAGTTTCAATATAGAGTGTAACCCAAATATAACAGTAGAATGAAAAACATAAAACATCAGGACCACGCAAATATAATCAACAGTCACTGATCATTCCGATGAACTAGATTTTTGGATGATTGATGTCTTTTTAAATGTCCAATTATTGAATAATGTATCACTATTTTTAGTTATATTATAATATATCACCATCCATTCAATAATATTCCCTTCCACTATTCATGATTCCAATTATATTTATTTTTTACCCAATAAATTTTAAAAATTTATATATTCAAGACAAATTCTTATTTGACACTTTACAAAACACATTAATTGTTTTACATTACAAATAAAAGAAATTAATTACACATACCTAAATTCATACCATGCATATTGATCATCAAAATCATTCATAAACATTTTTATAAAAATATAATATCAAAATCCAAATAATATCATGTATTGTGGGAAAATTATCGAACCCCCATAAATTGTTTAATAGAGAAAATTCCCCCATGATAGTGAAAATTTGAAGATAAAATTACACTATCTGTAAACTACTACTCAAGAAATATCACATTTTAAATTCAATCATGACACAACTATATATAAATATCATAATGAATATTTTTTATTATATTTATAAACCTTAAATTAATAATTTAAATATTTCATTGTGGAAAATTATTTTGTCAAAACTATAAAGTAAATCCTTATATTAATCCTATAAAATTTATGAGATACATTTTAGAATATTAGACATGGAAACAAATTTTTTCAGAATATAGAAACATTGTATTTAGGAATTAAATAAATAAGATAATAATTTAAATAAAAGATAAATTATTAAATATAGATATGAGAAAATGTTTTATGACCAGTTTATAACCAAACAACATTAATCACTTTATAGATATGTAAAAATTTTAGATATTCACTAAATAATTAAACATAACCATTTTACACTTTTAATGTGGATAATTTCTTCTTATCATATTACACAATATTTAATTTGAAATTCAACTTATTTATGTTATGTTATATTTATGGAAATATAATCCTTTAATTTTCCAAATAAACACATCATTATTTATTTATACATTTTATATAATTTTAAATTATATAATATTGATTATTTGAAAAATGATCTTATACACACAATATTTTTCTGTTTAGAGATAAATAAATTTCAATATAAGTTATTTCAACATTATTTTTTCATGTATTTATTTATGAATATTTCATATATAATGTTAAATCACTTATATTTATCAATATATAATAATTTTTTGAAAAATTTATAATTAATATTTCATATAAATTCAATGCATTAAACATATGTCACATCAAACATACAAATTTTTTGTGAGGTTTAATACTATGATTGTGTGGGATTTTTTTTATAACATTTAGGAATAAAATATTAATTACAATAATAAAACCATGGTTTTTTATAATAAACAATCCATTATTTGATTCAAGGTGAATCCATTTCATAAATAACCGTAAAATTAATTCACCCATAAAAATATTTTTGGAAGATAAGTCCTCATTTTAAAATAAATAAATATTTGTTCAAATAGTTTTTAGTTATCTTATTGAAATACCATTCCCATATAAATAATGGGTATTTTTTTAAATGTATAAGATGAAATATTCATAATTTTACAATAATATATTTCATAGATAGCATTTCCATAAAAAATATCATAATGAATTATATAATTTTATATATTTTTTAAAAAATATCATTTATCGTTGAATCATCTATAGGATTTGAATGTATTCAAGAAAAAAGTGTCTTCTTCATAAAAACACAATGGTTATACAAAAACTCTTTTTTCCATATTTTTCATCTATGTCAAAATTCAGTACAACAGAATTGATGGTCTTAAAATAACACTAATGGTTTTTTGATGGAAAATAATTTTTTAAATATATAAAATGAAATTTTTATAAAAAAATGTTTCTTATAAGATACAAACATTCATTATAAATAATGATATCAATTAAGATTAATATAAATAAAATTAAATAAAATCAACACCATATATTTTAGGTAGACATTGTGGATATCCCCTTGATCAAAATTTAACCCTCTATGGGTAATCTATGTGCTATATAAATCATTCAATTCTTTTTATGGTCTCATCTCTTCTCATAGTAAAATTAATACATAGTGTTTAATTACTATGAGAATGATAAATTTAATACAGTGATTTTCATTTATTATGTGATAAAATGGCATTGAAAAAATTCATAATGTATAAAAAAATCATATAACCTCTAAAAATATCGTTGAACTCCCCAAAATCCCATATTTATTTATACATAATTTATATTTATTTATAAATTTTTAAATGATAAAAATATTTATAATTTTTATAAATATTTTCATGAAACCCTATAATTAGAACAGAATATTTTTTTATGCTTATGATAAACATGGTATGTGACATTAATATCTAAAGAGATAATTTTAATAGACAATTTTTCTATATAGTATATATGTGAACATAATTTTTAATTTATCTTTTAAGATTCTTATAAGGGGTAAAAATATTATTATCCCTTATAATATGATATCTGATTTTTTTTCACCCCTTTGTTGGCCCCAAAATTGGGTTTTTTACATTTTGAAATGAGTTAAAAGGTATTCTAGGCTATAATAATTTACATAGAATAATTACTATTTAATATTAATTTAATTAAATATTAATTTTTTAACATTTATTCATTAATCAATATATTTTGAATGGATTGTTGGGTTGATATTGGGTCTCCACTGTTGATTCATGAATGGGAATCTACCAACACATGAAAAATAGAGAAAAGTGAGATGGATATATAACAAGAGAAAGAGAGAGAGTGAAGTAGGGACCTACCACTATTGAGTTTGGGAGGAGTAAAATAATTGTTCTATAATTATGGACAACTAAAACATGAAAAGATGCAATATATTCAACAGAAATGAATTAATTTTATATTTTTTCCCCAAAATCCCCATATTTTTAAAATTTAGAAGTTTTAGAAAAATATATCATTTAATATGACCCCTTTCAGTTCAATATATATCTTCATGGAAGTAAACGGGGTTTGATGATGATTTGAGGAGTTTCCCTTTTGGAAATCATGACATATGGCATGTAATTCCCAAACACATGACATGTGCTTTCCCCGTTTAGCGAATATTCTATTTTTATAAGTACACTACATTTATTGGGTAATACTCATTACAATTATGTAAAATTTTGTGTTGTTGAGTATCCATCAAGATTACACGTGTAGGGTCACATGGTTATGTAGATTACATGGCTAGACATAGTGTGGGTTCACTCTATATAGGGGAACAAGTCAAGTTGGAGTTATTTTTCCATGGCATGTGAGGTTCATGGGATGGTTCTCTTATTGGGGTAAATTCCATGTAAATGACCAAAACATCACGTACTATGGTTTTTATATGCCACGTTCAGTTGGAGTACACTCCAATGATGGGATTTCAGTGTACACATAGTATACCAGGTTGTTCACATCATATACGGCCCCTTTCTATCCAGATTTATGGATTCATAAATTATTAATCCCATAAGTGATAATTGGAATCATTGTTAGTAGATTCTATGAAATTATCTATATATATAATGGTTGTGAAACTGTTGAGGTTTTTTGAGGAATCTTATGCAGAGGTTGAAGCCTTTTCCAAAATAAAGAGCTTTTTTCACCAAATAATCTAATTCAATTGTATCCTATGTGTGAGAACTTGATCTGAGATGATCTCAAAGCTATCTCTAATGTGACATAGTTAATTTTATTTCTTCCAAAGTATGTATTCTTTTCATGATGATCCATTGTATCGAAGTAGGCTATGAGAGTTGTAATTTCTGACGACGCATTTAGGATTCCCATACATATGTTTCGGTCTAGAGGATTCCATGAAGTGTGCCATTTTATATCACTGATACCAAGGGTCCTGTGTTGGGTAAAATAGGAAACATTATGACCTAGGTAACTGTTTATGTGATTAAATTTATATAATACTATTACGGTTATCCCATTTAGGATTCCTCGGTTACATATATATATACTTAATTTTAGGGTCATATGTTGGAATGATTTTCCAATATACCATTCCAAGGATCCCATGTAGGATGCCTCTATTTACATACCATCCAGAATGTCATGTACATTTTATTCCACGACCTTCACTTCTGAGGATCCTTGGTAGAATTCATTCCATTCTGTGTATACATTAAGGATCTCAAGTAGTATTCCAATATTATATTTTATTATAATGGACCCAGTAGGTACTGCAATGTTTTATAGATTATAACATAGCATATCGGGGTTAAGAGTGATGGTAGTGGGTGTCACCTTAGAACCATGCCGAACACTTATTCCCTTGAGGATATCGATATAGTGGATGGTTTATGAATTATTTCACCCTAAATATTCTATTTATAAGTTAACATTTTTACTACTTATTAGTTGATAACCACTAGAGGAGCTTCCTAGTTTGTGTGGGTTTATCTTGATTTGATGTGAAATTTTTCATTGGGATGCCTAGATATACATCAGAAGATCATTCTAAAATTCATTGGGATGACCAGAAGAATTATTGGTATCTAGATTCATATGCATTTATTTAATTCTTTCGGTTTCCAAGATATAGTTCCTAGAATGTATTTTGTTTGTCCTTTGGGATTCCTATATCCACATCACAAGATCTAGATTTTGAGATATTTTATTTTGGATGTTATTCACATCACTATTGATGGAATCGAAGATGATTCACTCTCAATTATTTATCGTATTATGTGTATTATATAACTCCACTCAAATTATGGTTTAAGGTGGATGAATATACTCTCTAAAATTATGGGATGATGTCCCTAAAGATTATACTCATGGATGATGAATATCCCCCATGTTATAGCTATGATTATGCTCTCCTATATCATTTAAATGATCATGTTAATGGACAACGTATTCCTCAACATTGAATTATAATCTTTGATTATTACCCTCTTTCAATTGATTAGGAAGATTATTTTATTCTTGATTTGAATCTACAAGGAGTAGGCAAGATGTATTACAAATTAGAGGTTATTATACATCTTCTATGGGTCATAACCTTATGGATTTTTTGATTCGCAATGTAATGACTGCCTACAGACCAAGACCTAGGGAAAAAATATTGGAGTGGATTTACATGTCGAGTGTGGCATGATTCTCAACTCTCTACAATATTTATAAGTGTGTCATTTGGTCTGAAAATTCATTTATTTTAGTGACATAGATTATGTATGGGTTAACAAATGACTAGGAAATAAATTACCCTTATGTGAAAAATCATTCTTAGATAAAATTCAATAACATTCCAAATAAGGAATTTTGAAATTGTATTATGAGCCCCAAGATCGACATAATTATACATGTCATGAGCTGTACACCATCCATATTTATTAAAATGTCACATGTTTTTTAAATGATTTGGATTTCATACATAATAATTGAATACTATTGATTATGTTATTTATTTCAACATTATAATGTATATTCAAATTTATGTATTGTTATCTATCTCTTGTATTAAATACACACAAATAGAAATTTTAATATATATTATGCAGCCATTCCACGTTGATAGTGATCACAGACACATGGATCAACTTTGGTTGCACACTTTTAACTTTTTTAATTTATCATTTCAGTGGTGTATCATCTAATTGATAATATTCCATTAGCATGTACTTATAAAATATGATTTATTAGTTAATCATTTTAGTGGGCTACTGAGAATATTTCTCACCCATGTACGTCATCCACAATTTTCATTCAGGAGTTATGTATTCTTTTATGGTTCATTACAGATTAAAATATTGATATAATGGATATCTAGAGTTGAAATTGTAACACCCTGACCTCAGTTACCTAGAGTCGGTGCATTATTACGTAAAATTGGCTTGATCACAATGATCAAGCCTCGAAAGACCGATTAGATTAGTAGCCTTGAAACACTAGAAACATTCCTATGTTTTACATTACATCATAATGTAATAAGAAACTACAACAACATCTTGTCTTCATATCCCCTCATACTATCCATTCAGTTCATTCATAAAATACGTCTTCACATCCTAGAAAAATTAAAACATTGAAAGGGGTGAGCTTAGATGCTCAGTAAGGATAACAATATATTATAAGCTTTCATAAATAAACATAAACATTTAAGGTAATGTATAACTAAACAAATGCCTTTTAAACACGAACTTCAGCATAATATGGAAAAAGAAAAATGAAATTATGCGATTTACTTATTCAAATGGAAATTCTACTAGTCAAATAATCACATGAAATATCAATAACCACTTTCATAATGATGGAATGCATAATGCCAGACTATCATAACCACGTAGCCAAGGACTTGTGCCAAGACTACAAATAAGATTTTGTCAAGGCCTCATGCCAAGACACTAGTTGGTCTCATTAGACCTACCGATGCATCGAGGAGCTATAGCAGGATCCACCCGTCACTTATAAAGTCCAATTCATTCCTCATATGAATAGGGTTAAACATATCATAAACCATAACATAATCGTATCACATAAAACATACATAACAGAAACATAAAATTTCCAAATTTCAATCACAAGATATCAATACAACACATTGATATAATAAAAACATTATCAAAAACATTTTAAGTACCAAAATAATAGAAAATTAAAACTTCGTATTTATTTTTCATTTAAAAAAGTTATGGCTTGTAGAGGAAGCCAGAACTCAAATAATGGTCACGGCGGCGGAGAAGTCGTTGTCACCGCATACGTACGACAAAAAAAACATTCTCTTTTTTCATTTAGTAAAACTCTTCATATAAAAAAGATTCCTTTTTGAGTAAGCGTAAAAGTCAAAGAGGATTATACACCGTATAAAAGAAAGTTGTGTATAAAACAATATATTCCTCAACGAAAGGATATTGAGACGAAGTCCCATACAAAGACAATTTTTTAAATAAAATATATCCATTATGTGTATTCTATATAAGTACACATAATGAAATTACAAATACATGATAGGACGTAATGATATCATGACATAATTTGAAAGTAGGAGATTAACCCAATGAGCAGAAATTGGGTTAAGAAGTTCCCATACCTCATGTCCGACATGACTCGATCGTTCTTTATCCTCCTAAATAATAAACTAGAGTAAATTTATACTTTCTTAAGAACAATTTTCAAGTTAATTATTCATTTTATATCACTTATTACCATGTTATGAACATTATGTAATTAGTTATGTTAATAACGGTCGTTTTGTCGATCTTTGGTACTTGATTTAAAAATAAACATCTTATAATTACAAGTTGTTCATGTTGTAAAATATCCAATATATACATAATTATATTCATGATGTAGATATAATATATTTCATATATATCCAGTTTATACATTCATTCATAATATTACGTATCATTTAGAGTTAATAAATGAAATGCATCGTTCATGGAGATGGTAAGTCATACGTACGCATGAACACTACTTTCATTTCTATTTTGTATTTAATGGAATGAAATTAAAATTATATAAAGGTATAAAATATTTCCAGTATAATATAATGTATAATACCATTTACTCCATCCTTTATAGATCCCACATATGGTATTAACAATTCAAATCACTTTGAGTGGGCGGTAGTCTGCACTTCCTAAAATGAAATTATCGCATTTACCCATAATGGAAATCATAAAGGTATGCAATAAATGATAAATAAATAATCATAAGGAAAACAAAACCATAATATATATCATATATAAAAATAGTTTCATCATTATGGTCACCCTGAGAGGTGTTTAAAGAAGATTGAACAATCATCATTTCGTGAGGCAGTAATTCGCCACCCACAGAAATAGTATGTTCTTTAACCATTAAATGAAGGTGTGAGTAAGTGTAAATAAAATCCTTCTCATAAAAATATTCAAGTATTTTGACGATACTTTTTTGGTTTCAAAATAAGTTAATAAAAATAGTTTAAGGGGTTGGAGAAGCAAAATAATACAAAATAACATTAGAGAAGACATTACCTTAAAATCGGGAAAATCTTTTTGATTTGAGCCAAAGGATTCCTTGGAAAGACTTATGCCCAATGTGAGTCTTCTAGGAGTAATAGAGGGAATTTGAGAGAGTATTTGGGCAGAGTTTGGCCGAGACAAATGGCATGAAGGTGTGAATAATCTGGTAGAGGTGGGGCCTTTTATAAGAGGAGAGGAGGGGCACTCTTCGAAAGTAATGAAATGTTACATTATTATGAAGTTATTTTTGGATTTGAAAGGTCCCACAATTGTATATTTTGAGGATATTGGGATAAGGGTTAGAAAGATACCCATAAAATAGGTTTTTGACAAGTGTATGTCTTATATTTTACATTATATTTTCATTTAATTTAAATCGTTAATTAATGAGGTAATCTCTGCATCATCATGGTGTCATAAAAATTTTAATTTATATAATGTCTATGAATTATATAAAAAATATAATGATGTAAGAAATATTTATAGATTTCCAATGAATATTTATAGTATACAATTTATCTTATATAATCCCATGTAATAATTATTTTAGTAAAACAACAGATGTTTGTGGCAATTTTATTTTTACCTCAAATAAAAAGTTATTAATGTCATTTTCTTACCCAAGTGGATCCATGGGGTCCCAATGTTGACCCATGGATTTTCTTGGTATTCCATGACTCATACAATAAGTGTAGGTCAAGTTTAAAGGTAATTTCATATTTTTATAATATCCTTTTTACCTTAAATTTCACTAATTACCTTTAATCGCAATTAGTAAAACATAAAAGTTACTATTCACAAAAAATTATTTTTATCTCATTGAACCACATTTTGCTTCCTAATTAAAACCATGTATGTTGGATTTTTTAAATTAAATACACAGATGTGGTAATGTTTCATTTACATGAAAAATTAGTTTTTAAACTACCACTTAGTGGTTTCACTATTAATAAAAAATTGATGTTTTTCAGAAAAATACCAAAAATTCACTCTAAGCTATAATTGTTATTCTGAATTCAAAAATGGTTTCTATTTTAAAAAATTCCATACATATAAGTTTCATTAATTAATTTTACAATTAATTCTCATTGTCAAAACAAATAGCGTGTTTTTACAAAATAATATCAATCAAAATATTGAAAACTATTTATGTCTAATTTCAAAATAAAATTAATTATAATGACCACCATTGGATAAAATGGTAAAATTATATTATAATTATAATTTAAAATCACTCAATAGAAAAATTTATCACTATTATTTATTTTGATTAAAAAAGTTTAAAATTTAGTAATTTTCACTATTCATCAAAATGTAAAAGTTATTTGAAAAGTTCAAAAATTTAACCATAGGTTAAATTCAATATTCTGAATCCAAAAATAAAGTCCATTATGATTGATAAAATTTATAAAATTTCAAAAATTAGGTATTATTATTAATAATGGCTACTTTGATTGGTTATGGTGTGTGTTAGAACTCAAAGTTGCGTACAAAATACGCTACTGTATTATTCAAAGAGAAGCGTACCGTGGAAGCTTGGGGTGTTACATTCTACCCTCCTTAAATAAATTGTGTACTCACATTTTAAAATTTATCATTGAAAATAAAAGGTTGAAAATAGAAAATACCATTGTGGAAAACCCACATCGGAAATAGGGTTAATAAAAATATAACTTTAAAAGAAAGAGAGAGAAGTACAAAGGTCACCCGAGATATCCCATACTAGGATTCTATGAAAATATGGATATGGAGGGGAAAAACCATCAAGGTCTGATGGAGAGTCGTAGAAAACATGATTATAAGAAAGTTAACCACAAAAAAATCACAAACTTGTGATTGGTTAAACAGTCATTGAATCCCCAATTGGAAAATTTAACCGACATCGTTTTTGTTTTAAGTTACGATTAATAAAGTTGAGGAATTTATTTAAGAGATTTACTAAGAACGTATGGAAATATACTTACTTGTCATGTAGACAATCATTATTTAATAAATTTTTACCACGAACCCATCTTTAACTCGAAATGGTAACAGAACTAAAAAATATTCTATTTCTCCTAATTGTATAAGGTTCCAAATATTACCACATACCATTTAGATTTGGAAAACTATTTTTTGATAACTAGGGACTTCTTGTAGGGAAGTGGTAGGTAAAAAAGGACTGTCACACAATGGTTGTGGGTTCAATTTCTACAGCTTTGTCCGACGTGACGAGTTATCCCCCAACCTGCAGGTTGTCCTTTTCCAAAAACTATAGTATTATATTATTCCGAAAATAATCTTCAGAAATGTTTTAACCTTAATCAATACTATCCATGGTTCAACTTAATCCATTCCAACCTTTATAGTTATCCAAAATACCTCGGTCCAGTCATTCTCTAAAAGGTATCTAAATTCCAAAATCAATTGTAACATCAGATTCCCCAAAAAAAGTAATGTTTCTCTTATTGTCACATACTAAAAATATGATGACCTTTTTCATATTAAAACATTAATGAAAACAACAAGTATTGTAGTACAATCCTTATATATATCACATTATTCTTATAACCATAATATAGTTCTTGAGTCCAAAAACACAAATACAATAATTAATCAACTTCATCTGTAGTAACAACATAATCATGGCCTTGATCCCTTGGAATTTTTGGAGGTATTCTTCCCTGACGCATAGGACATTAATTTTCATAATGCCCCATTTCTCTACAATTGTAGCATTCAATATTGATAGCCTCCTTCTTTCCCTTGTAATCATGAGCCATGTGACCTTTTTCTCCACATTTATAAGAAACTCCCATTCCTTTAAAGGAAGTACCGGGATGATTCTTACCACAATAATCACATAATGAAAAATCCTTCTTTCCCTTTTTCCCTTTATATGTCTCTTGTTCCTCTATTATCTTCTTCTGTTGTTTTACTTTACTGTCATAAGATTTTTAGAATTCTGTTTCTGTCTTGATAGAACAAGACACTATATCTTCATATGATTAAAAGGATTGTGATACTAAATCACGACGGAGAAATGGTTTTAACCCATCAAAGAAATGATCAATCTTACTTCTAGGGTTACGTATATAATCTGTTGCATATCTTGCTAACCTTTAAATGTTTGCCTCATACATTGCGACATTCTCATCCTCCTTTTTTTTCAGACTCAGAAATTTCCTTTCCATATCTCCTCGATGGTCACGAGGAGATTATTTTTCTAAGAAAATCTCATTGAACTCTCTCCATTACATACTTGATACTTTTTTATCTTCGGTTGTATTTTGAATCAATTACCACTATTGATCAGCATCTTCAGTGAGGCGGTAAACTTCCATCATAACCTTTTTCCTTTCACTTCTCCCCAAGGCATAGAATATTTTCTCTACAGAATTTATCAATTTCTTAGATACTAAGGTATTTATACCCCCATTAAATGTTGGTGGTTGTTTCCTCATGAAGTGGTCTAACATTGATCCTCTACATTGCGGATCAGGGTGCTCCATACAAGTAAGGTTATTATTTATAACCTTAGTGAGTTGTCCGATTATGGTGTTAAGCTGATCAGCACCAGTTGTATCACCAGCTCCATTATAATTATCCTGAGTAGGAGGGGAATCCCTACATGGAGTGCATGCATTGATACCATTTTCAGTACTTCCACTAGGTTCCATTTCTAAACAATGGCACAAACTAGATCAGTTTATGAATAAAAATACATAATTTTGTACTTGTAAAATAGTTAACATAAATTGAACAGTATATGGATATAATCCATATTCATAAAAAGAAATTTTTTCTTTGAGGAGGTATATACTCATAAAACCTTCATAATGGTTTGTAAGGAAAATGATAATTATCCTAAGCATATCCCCCGAGAGTGTCGTAACCAAAAGTGCAGCAAAGCCCATTGTCGTCCACCAGTTCTAGTTTGAGTCTACCACAAAGCGGTGTTTTCGAGTTTTACACCTAGGTTCATCTGTGCCAGAGCTGCCTCTACCTGCTCGAATCCATACAGTGTTGTATAGTTCAGAAAACTCACAAAATCTCTATAATACCAAAATTTTAGGAAGTTCTTCTATACTAATCCTCAAATTTCATCTTAGGTCTATGTGCTCTAATCAGAGTTTATCTAAATCTAGCATCAAGGTTAGTACTAAACTGCCTCTGATACATACTGTAATGACCTGAACCCTATTACCCAGAGTCAGAGCATTATTACATAACATTGGCATGATCACAAAGATCATGTCTCGAAAGACCGATTAGTTTAGTAGCCTGGAAACACTAGATACATCCATATGTTTTACATTACATCATAAAGTAATAAAAAAATACTATAACATCTTGTATTCATATCCCCTCATACTATCCCTTCAGGTCATTCATAAAATACTTCTTCACATCCTAGAAAAATTAAAACATTGAAAGGGGTGAGCTCAGATGCTCAGTAAGGATAACAATATAGTGGATGCTTTCATAAATAAACATAAACATTTAAGAAAATGTCTAACTAAACAGATTCCTTTTAAACATGAACTTCAGCATAATTTGACAAAATTAAAATGAAATAATTTCATTTACTTATTCACATGGATATTCTATTGTTCAAATAATCACATGTAATATCAATAAACACTTTCAAAATGATTGAATGCATAATGCCAGACTATCATAACCACGTAGCCAAGTCCTCATGCCAAGAATACAAATAATATTTTGTCAAGGCCTCATACCAAGACACTGGTTTATCTAATGAGACCTACTGATGCATCGAGGAGCTATAGCGGGCTCCACTCGTCACTTATTAAGTCCAATGCATTCCTCATATTATCATATTTAAACATATCATAAACCATAACATAATTGTATCACATAAAAATGCATAAAGGAAACATAACATTTCCTCATTTGAATCACATGATATCAATACAACTCATTGATATAATAAAAACATTATCAAAACCATTTCCAATACCAAAATAAAAGAAAATTAAAACTTGGTATTTATTTTTCATTTAAAAAAAGTTATGGCTTGTAGAGGAAGCTGAAACTGAAATAATGGCCACAGTAGTAGAGAAGTCATTGTCACCGCATACGTACGACAAGAAAAACATTCCTTTTTTTTAATTTAGAAAAATTCTTCATATAAAATAGATTCCTTTTGAATAAACGTAAAATTTAAAGGGGTTTATAAATCGTATAAAGAAATTTTTCTATAAAATAAAATATGCCTCAATAAATAGAGATTGAGATGAAGTACCATAAAAAGATCATTTTTTAAATAAAATAGATCCATTTTGTGTATTAACTATATGTACACATAAAAAAGTACAAATACAATATAGAACATAATGATATCATGACATAATTTGAAAGTAGGAGATTAACCCAAAGAACATAAATCAGGTTAAGAAGTTCACTTACATCATGTCCGACTTGAATTGATTGTTCTTTATCCTCCTGCATAATAAAATAGATTTAATTTCTAATTTATTAAGATCCTTTTTCAAGTTCATTATTCCTTTTATATCACTTATTACCATTTTATTAACATTATGTAATTATTTATGTTAATAACGGGCGTTTTGTCGATCTTTGGTACTTGATTTGAAAATAAACATCTTATAATTACAAGTTGACCATGTGGTAAAATATCCATTATATCCAGAATTATATTTATGATTTAGATATCATATATATAATATATATCTAGTATATAAATTCATTAATAATATTACGTATCATTTAGAGGTAAGAAATGAAATGCACTGTTCATGGAGGCGGTAAGCCGTACGTACGCATGAACACTGCTTTAATTTCCTTTTCGTATTTAATTGAATTAAATTATAATTATATAAAGTTATACTATAATTCCAGTATAATATAATGTATAATACCATTTACTACATCCTTTATACATCCCTGATATGGCATTAACGATTCAAATCACTTTGAGGGGGCGGTAGTCCGCACTTCCTAAAATGAAATTATCATGTTTATCCATAATGGAAACCATAAAGTTATTCCATAAATGAAAAATACCAAATCATAAGTAAAACAAAAAATTAATATATATCATATATAAAAATATTGTCATCAAAATGTATACCATTAGAGGTGTTAAAAGAAGATTGAACAATCATCGTTTCGTGAGGCAGTAATTCGCCACCTATAGAAACAGTATTTTAATTAACCATTAGACGAAGGTGTGTGTAAGTGTAAATAAAATCCTTCTCATAAAAACATCCATGAATATATTGGATACTGTTGTTGTTACAAAATAAAGGAATAAGTAGAGTTTAATGTGTTCGAGAAGCAAAATAAATCAAAATAACAAAAGATAAGACATTACCTTAAAATTGGGTAACTCTTTTTGATTTGATTCAAAGGCTTCTTTGGGAAGAATTCTGCCCAAATTGAGGCTTCTAGGAGTAATAGAGGGATTGTTAGAGAGTACTTGAGCAGAGGTTGGCCGATCCAATTGGCTTGAAGGATTGAATATGGAGGTAGAGGTGGGGGACTTTTATAAGAGGAGAGGAGGGGTACTCTTGGAAAGTAATGAAATGTTACATTATTATGAAGTTATTTTCTGATATCATAGGTCCCACAATTATATACTTCGAGGATAAGGGGATAAAGGTTCGAAATATATCCATAAAATAGGTTTTTTACAAGTGTAATTCTTAGATTTTACAGTATCTTTTCATTTTATTTGAATCATTAATTAATGAGGTAATCGCTGCATCGTCATGGTGTCATAAACATTTTAATATATTTAATGTATTAAAATTATATAAAAAATATCATGATGTAGGAAATATTTTTATATTTCCAATGAATATTTATAGTCTAAATTTTAACTTAAATAACCCTGTTTAATAATTTTTTTAGTAAAACAACACATGTTTCTGACAATTTTATTCTTACTTCAAATAAAAAGTTATTAATGTCATTTTCTTACCCATGTGGCTCCATGGGGTCCCCAAGTTGACCCATGTATTGTCTTGGTCGTCCATGACTCATCCAATAAGTGTAGTACATGTTTAATGGTACTTTAATATTTTTATAATATCATTTTTACCATAAATTTCACTAATTACCTTTAATCGCGATTAGCAAAACATAAAAGTTACTGTTTACCAAAAATTATTTTCTTGTCATTGAACCAAATTTTGCTTCCTAATGATAACCATGTATGTCAGATTTTTGAAATTCAATGCACAGAAGTTGTAATGTTACATTTACATGAAAAATCAGTTTTTAAACAACCACTTAGTGGTTTCACTATTCATAAAAAATTGAAGTTTTTCAGAAAAATACCAAAAATTTAATCTAAGCTATAATTGATATTCTGAATTCAAAAATGTTGTCTATTTTAAAAAATTCCAATCATATAAGTTGCATTAATTAATTTTGTAATTTAATTTCATTGTCAAAACAAATAATGTGTTTTTAAGAAACAATATCAATCAAAAGATTGACAATTTTTTATGTCCAATTTAAAAGTGAAATTAATTGTAATGACCACCATTGGATAAAATGGTAAAATTATATTCTAATTATACTTTATAACCACTGAATAGAATAATTTATCACTATTAATTATTTTGAATAAAAAACATTAAAATTTAGTAATTTTCATTATTCATCAAAATATAAAAGTTATCCAAAATGTTCTAAAATATAACCCTAGGATAAATACGATATTACGAATCTAAAAATGAAGTCCATTTTAAAAAAAAAATTATAAAATTTCAAAAATTATGTATTACTATTCATAACGGCTACTTTGATTGGTTGTGGTGTGTCTTAAACTTGATGTTGTGTACAACACACTCTACTGTATTATTCAAAGAGAATCGTACCGTGGAAGTTTTGGGTATGAAAGAACGGTTGATCAGGGCCTCTTGTGTTGGTTATTTTTATTAAGATGGATTGTCTCAATAGTTTCTTTGAAACTAGTTACATGTTCTATCATAGAGTTAGTAGTAGAGACTTGAACATCTATTTCAATTTATTTTCTATAATCATGAACATATGGTTTAATCAACGAGCGATCTGTGGTGTACGTATGACACAATTTTATCATTTTATAGAATATAATTTATTGTTTAAATAAGTTCTATTATGATTATTTATTAATTCTACAATCTTTTAATTTGCTGATTTGGATGATATCTGTCTATTTAATCTTTTGTTTACTATAATGTGGGTGCATATTATATTGACCCGACCTTATTACATTACATAATATTGAATTCAGTCAATAATTCACTTACTTTCACATTGAGAATCTTTAAAAGTTTATAGATTTAGAAAATTTGGACATAGTACTTTAATAACATTACACATTAATATAGGGCGTATACCATAAAAACAGTATTCATTTCATCCAAAATATTAATAAATAATAATAAAACAATATTTCAATGAAAATTCATCAAAAATTTATTTTGGATTCTTTCTTTGAAATACACATCCTTATAACCCGTTATAATCATTTAAAAACTTTTTATGGGAACAAATATCTCAGTAATGGATTTAAAAAGAAGGAAAGAACACATTATTCTATGAATACTTGTAATGTATGAAATCATCTTCAGAAGATATATTTTTCACCCATACATACTTAATTAATGAAAATTGATATTTCAAAAAGCTAAAAAAAACATAAGAAAATAAATATAACCATAAATGTTTTATGGGGAATTACTTACATAATATTGTAACCCTATCATCTACCTTATAATTTCTAACCCTCAGGACTACCTTAAAATTTGTGTAACCATCTTAGTTACACTAGGAATAATCATATGACCAAATTAAAATAAACATATACCCAATGCAATGGAGGGATATATTGATAAAAATATTCATCATATTAAATTCCCAATAACACTAAAAAAATCCAACAACAGGAATAATTTCATAAAACCATTTATTATGAATTTTGTAATTTAGAATTTGAAAAGGGGGATTTTAAATGAAAGGTAACATAAAAATATAATATAAATGAAGGGATACTTAATAGAGTGGTTGGAATATGTATATAAACAATAAATATAAATTATTATCATAATATAAACAAATTTCAATAAATAAAGAAATTTAATACCACGTAAACTATTATTAATAAGGTTTACCAAAAGAATCGAAATCAGGTTATGAATTCCCTTACCTCGACTTTGTCTTACATTAAACATGTTTAAACGTCCTGTATAAATTTTAAAATATTTCAATTAATAGCATAAATTAACATATTCATCTTTATAATACCTTGTATTATGATTTCATTACATCATCTCACCCATTATTTGTTAGTATTTTTTTCATAGCTTTGTTTGGGGTGTGTTCTTTACATGATTTCTGTGATCGATTCATGATTGATATTCTGGTCAATTAGAAGTAAAACTGAAGAATTTGAATGGATTGGTATTTACATATTTCTCTAACCCTAATTTTAACAATTTATCATTTTGAATTATGTCCTAAGAATGATTCAAAAGTTAAAACATTATAAATATTTGGTTAGGTGATTTTGGTGATTCTTCAATTGTAAATAACTCATTTGGTTTTATAAATTAATAAAATTTGTATAAAATGAATCTATAACCTTATATAATATATACTAAATAAATATCAATTCAGTTCAACCATAAATGTGGTTTTATGACCAGTCTAGAAGGTGGTAAAAGATATTGAAATCACATCGTCCACAATGTTGGAAAATCGACACATCAAGGACAATGTTTTATTTTCTTGAATAAGTTATTGAGGGGAACAATTATACTGGTGAAACATCCATAAACATGTTTAAATACATAATATATTATATATTAGATCGTTAAATACTCTTGGGTAAGGGGAATTGACAAAAATTGAATAATTGAAAAGAAAATGAAATTAAATGAAATGAAAGAAAACAAAAGAGGATGTTTACCTCATAATCGCTTCTCCAGGAGATCAATCTTATGGCCTTGGGTTTTGACCTTTTGGTGACACTAGAAGCATTATGATATAGGTAAGAGATTTGGAAGGTGTATTGGTAAGCAATTAGGCATGACTAAATGATTTAAAGGTGTGGGAGGAAGATGTGAATGAGGGTGGTATTTATAGAGGAGGATATGAGGTATTTTATTTTATTTTAATCATTATTATAATATTTTTGCTCCATACAATGAATATTCATAATTCATGTGACCCCAAATAGTAAAAATATAATGTGAGTTTGAACCAGGTTGGATTAAATCACTTATTATGTCATGAATAGTGTATTTACTATCAAGTTGAATATACATTATTTTACTATATTTCGTTATTCATTAAGAATCCATGAATTTTAGAAAAATTGAAAAAAATCCCCATAACCATTTTCTGATGTGTAGAATTCCAAAAAAAAAAAAAATTTTATGAAAATATATATAAACAGATTATTAGTTTTATTTTTAAATAAAATCATAATTTTTTAAAAAATGATAATTTTAAATCTATAACTCGTTTTTTAACACCATGAAAAATTAATCAAGTTGTAATTATATTAACGACTTAAGAAAATAATAAAATAATAAAATATACTATTTATTACGGTCATAATACTATTCATATTAATATTCAAAATGGTATGTTACTATTTTCCAAAAATCATGTTGGTTCTATTAGACTCAAAATAACATACTAATCCAAATTGTAGATGACCGTTCTTTAAAATTTAAAACCTAGAAGTGGAAAAATTAAATGTAAAGATTAGTTATAATTATATAATAATAAAAAATATCATTCAATCAAATTTATATTTAAAACCTAGGGGTGTTACATTATCCCTACCTTCTAGAAATTGCATCCTACCAATTTTATTTATTTTTTAAACATGTGAGGGTACCATTCCGTAATGGCACTTTCAGACTCCCATGTTGCTTCTGCAATCAAGTGGTTTATGCAAAAAACCATTACCAAGTGGATTACCATATTCTGAAATACATGTTTTCTTTGATCATGAATCTTAACTGATTTCTCTTCATAAGAAATATTATCTTACAACTGAACTACTTCGGGATCAAGACAAGAGATTAATCTGGCACATACATTCTCAACATCCAAACATGAAAAACATTGTGTCCCTGAGATAAATCAATAGGGAAAACTACTCATTATGAAACTCATACAACTTATCCCAAATTATGTATGTTCTAATGATCAGTGTACATAGATTTCATTTCCAACCAAAATTCATAACACTTTTCCATAGTGATATTCTAAATAAACAAATCACCTACCTCAAAAGAGAAGTATTTCCTTCTATTTTTTTCATAACATTCTTGTCTGATCTGTGTTTTCCTCATGTGTTTCAAGATAATATTCACATTCTAAACCACATCCTATAGTAATTATGTTCACATCAATATCCTTTCCTTGACTACATCCCAAAATACTAGAGTTCTACACTGCTCCCAAACAATGCCTCGAACGATTCCATCTGTATACTGGAATGAAAACTATTAATAAAATAAAACACCACTAAAGAATGATGTTGATCCCAGATTCCCTAGCAGACCATTGTACAAGCTCTATGCATATCCTCTATAGTTTGAATCATTATTTATGAATACCCATCTAATTGAGGTTGTAAAGCTGTATTGAAATATAAATCTGTGACCAAAAACATTTTAAGGCCCTTCCAAATGATAGAAGTGAATCTAGGATCCCCATTAGATTCAATGGAATGAAGAAATCTATATAACCTATCAATATCTTTGAGGTATACTTGAATGAGGTGATCCAATTTAATTGTATCTCGAATAGGTAGAAAATGTGTAGATTTAGTTAGTCGGTCAAAAATAACACATATTGCATTATTACTTCGAAAAGTATTTGGAAGTACCAAAATGACGTCCATGGATATATTATAAGGACCTTTCTTAAAAATTACATAATCTATAGTTATGTCATGAATTGAAATTGAGGATTTATATATTTAGATAATTAGGTCATAACATATTCATAACAGCTAGAATATTATATATAGACACTTCTACACAGTTTCAATTGTTTTAATAAAATAAAAATACATAAAAAAGAAACATGTCTCCTTCCATGTTTTAGACATCATGACTTTTCCTTCATCCCATCCTTCAACCAATTCATCTTTATGTTATGTAAAAAACATTTAAAAATGTGGGATGAGCATAAAAACCTTAGTAAGGGATATAAAATAAGTAAATAAAACATTTGTCCATGAATATGTACAAATCAGTGAAATCATACTTTTCAATCATAAAAATAATATAATTAACATACATAACAAAATAATAAGAATAATTAATATCACATTGAAATCATAAATCTTAATAGAATATTTTGGTATCCATATCATACTAAAATTTTAGTTATCAGAGCTACATAGTGAGTTATGTTTGGAACACCCATCACTGTATATTTCGTACATCTCTTAGGAGAAACATTAACATTTACCTCTATAACATTACACAATACATTGGACTTCTATCTCGGGATCAATTATTCTAAGATTATCATAGAACCACCCATATACATAAAGAATGACAAATAAATATAACATATTCATAACACATAAAAAAATAATAATGGAAAGATAAAATTTCCCATCTATAATCACAATATATAATTTCATTATATTGACATAATTTTTTTTATCAAACCATTTTCAAAACCATTTATAGCATTTAAAACAGATATTTGTGAATCAAAGTGTCCAATACAACTTGGAATATTTGGAATGAAATTTAAAGTTGATAACATTTATTTCCAAATAAATAAATTCTTAATAAATTTTTTATAACATGTACATTAATGTGAAATATTTATAATAAGAAATATTTGAAACATTGAAAATGATATTTTAGATAAAGAGTCCCTAACAAAATGAGAGACTCTTGAATACAAATAATTGAGGAATGAAAATAATCAAAGTTTAAAATATCTTGATAATATTGATATTCATGACATAAATGACAAAGGGATATATATAAACTATATAAAATTGAATTGGTGTATAACAACAAATAATAATCAATGGAATGTAAATTGTGACAAAGTCCCTTGCAATGATCACATCCATAGATTAAGGGAAATCAATGACATAATTATGTGTGACAAATAATAATAAACCAAATATAAGTGGATACATAGTTTAAAACAATCATATTTCAATCACACATATTCATAACACACCATAACTATAAAGTAGAATATTATCCCAATGAATTGAAATTGGTTTAAGAAGTTCTCCAATAGAAATTCGATAGCCTAACGACATCACTTTAAAAACCAAAAATTGAGTTTACGAGAGATAAAATGGTATCTCCCCATAAGGACATAAAATTTATTGAACTAAGGATATTTAAGAACATATCCCAACATATGAAACTGGAAATCTCAAACACATAACATAAACGAATTCATTCACCAAATGAGATGGTTGAAAATTTCCCTTACAATGATTGTATAAATGACATTTGAATTTATCAATTTAGAGATTACATTTATAAATAGTATATCCTCACAAAGTGGAGTGTAAATTAAAACAAAAATAAATAAATAGTGATTCCACACAAAATCATAGTATGACGTAATAAATAATTCGACGACTAAGCCAAAGAATAGATATGGGGTTGAAAAGCTCTCTTACCGATTTGGTAACTTACGAAACATACACCCCATGAAATAAAGGTCATAAAATGATGATGTAAAGAAAAATAAATTATATTATATTACACAAAAAATAAAAATATGGAATTAAATACCCAAAAAATAGTGGGAAATATAGCATGAATCACACATGAATGAAAAGTAAGATGAAAACCCCTTACCTTGTGTCCAACTAGTCTAGTTAATTCCTTGAATCCATAAATAATAATCCTAATATAATTACACATACATAATAACATTTTTTTCTAATTATTTTATACCACTAATTTGTTTTCTTTAAATATCATATAAATACTCAAATTCATATCAGTCGTTTTGTCGATGTTCAGTAATTGAGTAAAAAATGAGCATGTTATAATTAAAAATTGACCATGTGATCAAAAGATCATTAACTCCAAAATGATATTAATAATTTAGATATAATATATATATATAATATATCCATTATATATGTATTCATAATATTCCATGTCATTTGGATATTAGAAATGAAATGCACGGTTCATGGATACTGTAAGTCGTAAAAAACCCATGAACCCTACTTTCATTTCAATTTTCTTAATGGAATGAAAAGAAAATGATACATAGGTATATTATTATTTAAGTATAATTTATTATTTTATATAAGTTACATATGTTCATTAACAACATATTTTATTTGTTCTGTGTATTGTATTAATGAGTCATATCACTTTGAGGGGGTGGAAGACCGCACTTCCTCAAATGAAATTATCGTATTTACCCATTCTGGAAACCATAAAGGAATTATATAAATGAAAAATTCAGGAGCATAGAGAAAATATAAATATTATATATATCACATATACATACAGAGCCCTCATAATGCTCACCAAGAGAGGTGGTTGGAGAAGATTGAACAATCATCATTTCATGAGCCAGTAGTATACCGTCCACAGAAACAGTGTGTTTAAAATCAATTATATGGAGGAGTGTGTAACTGTAGTTAGAATACTTATCATAACAATAATGTAGTATATTTAGGATACTATGTATGTTATCTAAAAAAATTAAATGCATATAATAGGGAGTGGAGAAGGAAAATAAATGAAATGAACTTGAGAGGAGACATTAACTTTAAATCAGGTAGATCCATTTGGATTGAAGAAATAGGTTTTCTTGAATTTCCTAAGGCATAGTGTAATGATTATAAGAGGAATATAGGTGTGTTGGGAGATAATTTGGGGGTATTTGGGATTTTACAATGTGCTTGAGAGGTTCATGTAATGGGTTAGAAGTGGTTTCATTTAATAAGAAAGAGGAGAGGCTCTTTAGGATAATTTGATAGTAATATTTTATTATAAAATGATTATCAGTTTCAAATGTTCCATAAATCATTAAATATAAATATAATCAGACCATTATTTTAAATACTCACAAGAAATACGCTATAAATTGTTTTTTCATTTTTGACATATCATTTACCTTTAATCCTTAGTTAACTAATTTATCTCTTACCAAGTCTTCTTATATATTCATTCTATAAGGCTAATATAGTTACCATAAAATCCTAAAAGAACAAAAAGTAGTTCATTAATAAAATTATCCACCTTATATAAGTAATTTTTTCAAATATAATATTTTTTGGACTATTATATAATTTAATAAAATAATAATGGTTTTAAAAACACATTTTTGTAAATATATCTACTATTAATATCATGAATTTTAAAAAATCCATAACATCTTGATCAAATCAATGAAACTTCATGAATTAAGATATAAGGAGTCATAAGTAATGACAAAAATCCTGTATGTCATGAAAATGTTCCAAAATAAATTTATTTTAACATGTGTAATATCATTTATTTAAAACATTCATTAATTTTGTAATCAGTACCAAATCATTGTGTCATAAATAATATATTTATATGATGTCTAATAATTATAAATAAAATACAATTATGTATTAAATCTTATTATATTTCTAATTTCTATTTATATTCGAGGATATCAATGACATAACCCACATTAAAATTGGATTATAAAAACAATACATGTTTGTGATATTTTAATTTCAACATTAAATAAAATGTTATTAATGTAATTATCTTAACCAAGTTTCTTCCAAAGGTGAATATTTCTACCTAGGGATTTTATTGGTCGGAAATGAATCGTACAATAAGTTTAGGTCAAATTTTAATTAAATTTTATATTATTATAATATTAATTTTACCTTGAATTTCCAAATTATCCTTCAACTGTGAAAAATAAAAATCCAAAGATACTATTCACAAAAAATTATTTTCATCCTATTGAACAAAATTATATTTACTGGTGTATACCATGTGTGTTTGATTTAGGAAAATCCATTTCCATATGTGTTAAAATATCATTTAAATGAGAATGTTGGTTTTGTAAGAATTATGAAGTTTTTTTCACAATTCATAAAAAATAGAATGTTTTTGAAAAAATAATAAATATTCTCCTAAAGAAAATTTTAATATTCCAAATTCAAAAATATTGTCTATTTTAACATATTCAAAAAATTAATTTTCATTAATAAATTTAAAATTATTTCTTGTTGTTAAAATATGAAAGCATGTTTTTAGGACGTAAAAACTACAAAAATATAAGCATGTGTTTATGTACAATTTCGAAGTGAAATTAGTTCCAATGACCAAAATTGGTTTAAATGGTAAAACTATATTCAATTTACATTATAAAACAATTTAAAAATATAATATAAACATATAAATAAATCAGATGAAAAGGAACTTTCGACATAAAATGCATTATTTATCACTAATCATTAAAATTTGAACTTTATCAGGAAAATAACAAAAAATTACCATAAGTAAATTTTGATGTACTGCTTCTAAATAAGAATTTTTTGTCGAGTCAATAAGGTTACCTTATGAAATCACTATTACTTATGGTTTATGTATTGAAAATTACCAACAATTGTTTCTTATGTTCTGTTTTTTCTCGTAAGTTCCGATTTGGACATTCAGTTATTTTTACAAGATCTGTCAATCTGATTTTTTCTTTTATATATTTTTACAGGATCATTCATTTTGATTTTTTCATTTAGTTATTTTTTCAAGATCTGTCATTCTGATTTTGTCATTCAGTTATTCTTACAGATTTGTCATTCCAATTTTGTCATTCAGTTATTTTTACAAGATCAGTCATTCCAATTTTTTCATTATGTTTTTCTAACAGATCTGTCATTCCACTTTTGTCATTTAGTTTTTTACAAGATTCGTCATTATGATTTTGTCATTTAATTATTCTTACAGGTATTTCATTCCAATTTTTGCATTTAGTTAATATTACAAGATCAGTCATTCCAATTTTGTCATTCAGTTATTTTTGAAAGATCTGTTTTTATGATTTTTTATTCCGTTTTGTGATTCCAAATCTACTTTATATGTGATTTTGTATGTTGATTTCGATTTCGGTGTATATGAGATTCAGTATTATGATTCCGAATATTTTGTATATGTGATTCTATTTTATGATTCTTAATCTGGTGTATATGTGATTCAGTTTTCTGATTCTGATTCCGGTGTATATGTGATTCCGTTTTATGATTCTGATTCCGGTGTATATGTGATTCAATTTTCTGATTCTCATTCTGGTGTATATGTGATTCAGTTTTATGATTCCAATTCCGGTGTATATTTGATTCATTTTTTATGATGATGAATCTGGTGTATATGTGATTCTGATTTTGTGATTTGGATTCTGGAACAAATTAGACACCTATTTCACAGTCTGATTTACTTTCTCTTATGATTAATTTTTCTTAATATTGTTATTCTTATGAATTTGTTTTCTTGATTTCATACGATTACGTTTTCTTGATAATGTTAGGGTTGTTTTAATGTATCTCTCCAATGATATCAGATTCTATATTATCTTATACTTTAGATTTATCTTTAACATAACATCATTTCTCTTACTTGAAACGATGTAGAAGAATCAGTTATAAACTAATCGTTGTATGTTTTCCACGTCTCCATGTCCATCGGAAATTTAAGGAAAAATGTGATCATTGGAGTGGAGCTGACCTTTGGGATGTTTTTTTTAAATACAAGCCCATTTTATGAGTAAATACTTCAACTTCGAAAACTAACTTTGACGAAAAAAAGTTTGTATAGTGATTTCTAGAGGGAGAGCATCTTTCAACTCTCAGTTCTTCGTGCGGATGTTTTGAACACCTTTTCCAGGCATGAAATATTTGTTAAGACTTTCTTTTTGTAGACTTTGATCGTGATAATCGTGGGCTTCCAGGTTTAGAAGACAGAGGTTCCAATTTCCTTCTAAATCGAGGTCTTGTAAGGATAGTATGATAGATACTGAACTTGGAACTGAGGGATTAACTGGGATTGGGTAAAACATAATTTCTTGAAATTATAAATCATAGATCTTTTATCCATGATTTTTGGATACCCTTCTCTTTAGATTAAAAGAATCTTAGTGTTACTTTTTTATTATTACAAGTTGTTTTAATTCTGTTGTTGTATGATAACGTTTTTAATGTTAGAGAGTGTAACCTTATTATACTTTGTAATTCCATTACTCTGATTATATTACAGATTCAATATTCTTTAACGTAGGATAATTCATTTAAGAAAATAGAAAAGGATTCTTTAATAGGTATTGTGAATGTTTGATTAACCTTGTTAAACATAACTTTAAAGGATCCAATGGAATTTTTTAAGTATAAAATTCACCCCCACTCCACTCTTGTATTTGAGAATCTCATTTTTACATATTTGATCCTACAATTGGTT
This sequence comes from Viscum album, assembly GCA_963277665.1. NCBI lineage: Eukaryota > Viridiplantae > Streptophyta > Magnoliopsida > Santalales > Viscaceae > Viscum > Viscum album. The sequence continues at coordinate 883,359,244 of OY728132.1, forward strand.
TCAAAGGAGGTCTCTGAAATACTTATATTCACATATATGTTTTCTTGCTCATGTTTTCCTTTTCTAAATTTCCTCATATTTGTTCTTAGACTTTTACTACTAATAGGTTTTGTGGAAGGAAATATCTTTTTTGTATGGCAGGCATTCAAGATAGATGTCTAGATAATCTCAATCTTACTAGACCACCGATCTTCGATGAAAATCGCTTTGAGTACTAGAGATATAGAATGAAGACCTTTGTGATAAAATAAGTTGTAGACAACTCAATTATGTTAAATGGAGATTATAAGATTGTCGATAAGGAACATAGAACCTTCGCTAATTCGGAAAAGGTGGAATATCAGCTAAACATTAAGGTACGTAATACTTTTCTATGTTCCATGACTTGTTATATCTATAGTTAGATATCATCCCATGAAACTGTAAAGAGTATTTGGAAGAATCTTGAAGTAACTCACTTTGGAACTTCCAATGTTATTGAAACTAGAAGAGAAATACTCAGGGCTGAGTATCATGGTTTCTGCTTCCCTTATTGATAATTTGTATGCAAGGTTCAACAAAGATTTATGACTATTGTCAACAGACTACAATCCATAGATGTGAAAGGTTTATATGAAGAATATCTTATAGACAAGAGTATAGACATCATGCCTAATGAATGGGATTCCAAGTGGACTACTATAGATGAGAATGAAAAAGTTACTTAGATCTCTCATGATGAAATGTTTGGAACTCTTCCTCAACATGAAACTAGAATGAAGATATTTGCTGATAATATAAGAAGATGAATAAAAATAGAGATTTTGCTTTTAAAACTACTTCAATTCATATGAAATCCAAGACTCCTGATAGAATTACAAAATCTAATGCTAATAAGGTTGGTGTTCAATCTGAATCTACTGAAAGTAAAGATTCAGAAAATGAGTTAGGGATTCTTGCTCCGAGGATGAAAAATATTGTTGGATAGAAGATATTCCAATATAGATACGTGAAGAACGATGGAAAATATAAGAAATATGGAGAAGTGACATTCTATGAATGTAGAATAACCATTCATATTAGACCTAATTGTCCCATTATTAAAAAGCGGGACAAGAATGACAGAAATTCTGAAGGAAACAAGACGAAGTTCTACAAATCGAAGCATAAGAATGTTTTGAAATCCAATGACACTTGGAGTGCCAGTGGGGGGGATTCATCTGATGAATCATTATAATATGAATGTTATTTTCAAAAGGATTATGGTCTAATATCCTGATCTCCATTTCAAAATCATTGACTTATGTATATGGTACAAACTATTTAATACTTATCCAATATGTCTTTAAGTGAAAATTTTCCAACTGGAGGTTTTTCTTCAGATGAAGAATTTTCTTCATCAGATAATGATAATAACTTTCCTTCCTATGAGGGATTTTCTTGATTTTCCTAGTTGTTTGAGAAGTAAAATTGTAAACATTCTATGAAACATGATAAAAATATCTAGAGAAACTATTTTAACTAAAGAAATTTTGGTTCATTCCAAATATCTTGATTTGAAAAATGATTTTTTAAAAAATATTTCTATGAAACATGAGGAAATTAATTCTTAGAAGGATAAACATTATATGGATCTTAAAAATCTGTTTTCAGAAGAAGATGTTCTAGAGGATAAACTGAACCATAAATCTATTTTTATTGAGGATATGAATTTAATCTTGAGACTAAAATCTGAAATATTTTCCTTGAAGAATATTCTAGCACATTTTACTTCTGGTAAAGAAAATTTTGACAAGATGTATTCTCAGATCTGACCTCATGGTAATAATCATGGATTAACTTATTCTCACAAAAATCATTTTTTTAAAAAATAATTATATTTTTCCTTCTAGATCCCCTTTTTGTAGTACGTTCCAAATATATGGGCATTAAAATAAGAATAGTTCATTAAATTTAGTTAAATATGTTGGATTTTATAAATATTTTTTTTCTAAACAAATATGGTTACCCAAGCTTTTATTATCAAATATTTTTGGATCCAATATATATAATTGTGAGAATATATATATACACATAAACAAATAAATATCCATTATGAAACCATTTCCAATTAACAATGATCATGTACATAGGTCTCAAATATAGTTTCATGTTTTTTCATTAGTTATCATTTTATTGGATCCTTGTGTTTGCTATATATAGTGAAATATCATGTACTTATGATAGTACATTTGTAGGTTAATAATTGGGGTGTCATACTGAATTTTTTCTCACCAACTATAAAAGTGAGTGATATATTACCTTATTAAAAAAATTTAACCACTACAATACTATAAATTTGTGGTTGGGTAAATGTCTGTTGATAAATGAAAGCATATAACTTATTTTCATGAACATTATTTTTATATAGTTGAAAGATTTTATTACAACCCAGACTAATATCATAAGGAAACATACTTACATGTCATGTAGAATGTTTTCCTGTAATTAAATTCTACCACAAACTCATATTTTCTTCAAAATATGAGTAATCAAGATGACATTGTCACACCTGAAGTCCTAGAATCAACATCTAGAGAATCACATAATCCACAAAATATAAACTATATATTTATATTGACTATAGACATTAACAAAAACTAAAATTTTTATTAAAATATCAGAAAATACCCAAAATATCAATCCTTTATAAACAAAAATTCCACTCTTATTATACAAAATTCAAAAAATAGTGCCCAATGATCAAAAAAGATCATTCAATACCCAATTGTCCTTAAACTCCTTCAATATAATCAAAACTAATATTGAATCCCAAAACTCATAAGTATTTAATCACATAGTCTTCCAATGTAAATATTAACTTTTATCACCAAATAATACTGTATACTCTCAAACTCTCCTACTGAAGTGTAATTAAACTAATCATTTATTCTCAATTATAGGATAATCATTTCCATAAATAACCCAAATCATTATATGGCCATAATAAAAACATAGATTCTTCAAATATAAAATTTCAACCATTACTCCACAAATGAGATCCCCTAGTATTATATTTTCTATAAACATATAGTATTACCAAAAGGGATAATATATTCCAAAATAACCATTATCAATTAATCACCTAATCCTTTTCCTATTCTAAGGATATCCTTTTGATAAAACATACGTTCCCAAAATTAATATAATCTTGATCCTTAAAATTAATTAACTAAAAATAATATGTCATACTAACAAGGTACTTCATGTAGAATAGTGGTAGATGATCTCCCTTATCCCCCTTCTGTTGTGGGTTCGATTCTTGCAGCCTTACCAGACGAGACGGTTTGTCACCCTACTTATAAGTTTTTTCTTTTTTTTAAACCATATAATTTTATAACATTCGAAAAATTGATATAAATTACTCAAATATATCCATAAAATATTTTAACCATAAGAGTTGTCATTGCAGCTCCCAATTAATTTGGTTTCTCATTAAGAAAACAACCACAGTTTCCTTCACTTATATTTTTATGTTGGTTCCTTCTTGATCCAGCCATATACTAAAACCAAAAATGTAAGAGTGAGTATATATCTATAAAATCAACATATAATATCTTATGAGGAGGGTAAATACTATGATATACTTATTCATGTTATCTTAAACCCATTAAATTTATCTATAATAAGTAAGAATCTTTCTAATATGATATCTATAATGGTAATGTCACTTATGTTTAAAAAACTCCAAATCCCCTAATATTATCTAAACTGACCGTTGATACCAACTATAAGGACCCAACCATTAACATTACATAATCACGAGTTAAGTCAAAAATTGACATGAAGGATATTTTTCAGTTTAGAGATTTAGAGAATTAGGTCATAATATATACATAACAACATGAATATTACATATAGACATTTCTACTGAGTAACCATTTTTTCACAAAATAAAAATTCTAAAAAAATAAACATGTCTAGTTTCATGTTTTAGATAACATTAATTTTCCTTGATCCAAATCGTTAACCTATTCATGGTTTACATAGATGGAAAACATTTTAAAAACATGGGATAAGAATAAAAAGCACTATATGGGATATAAAATAAAGTAAGAAAACATTAGTCCACGAATACATACAAATCAATGAAATCATACTTTTCAATCATAAACCATAATATCATAAACATAACTCCAAAAATCATATTATTTATGAATAACATATAGAAATCATAAATATTAAAGGTAACATGTTGAATCTATATTATACATAGATTATAGTTATCATAACTACATCAGGAGTTAAATTTCTAATACTCATAACCACATATTCAATATATCTTTTTAAAGAAACACTAACATTTACCTCCAACATGTTACAAAATGTATTGGAGAGAAATCTCAAGCTCACCCTCCCTGGGATTACCACAGAACTACCTGTATATGTGAACAATTATTTATAACCATAACACATTCATAATTAACAAAACAAGCATAATAGAAATATAACATATCCATATAACAATAAAAATATATCAATTAAATATATGGGCATAATCAATGCCTTATCCATCCATTTTCATAACAATTCAAAAAAATTAATAAATAGATTTTTGAATCAAAGTGTCCCATACCACATTGAAGCTTTTTATAAATATTTTAATATCAAAACTTTCATGTCCTTATAAATAAATCCCTAAAACCATTTTTAAAACATGTGCATTAATTTGAATTAATTAGAAGAAAAAATCATTTAATAATTGAAAATGATATTTTAGTTTAAGAGTTCCTACCAAAATGAGAGATGTTGTAATACCTATAATTTAGGAATAAAATTAATCAATGATTATAATATCCTGAGAATAAGTATATTAATGATATAATATTTAACGTTTTTGTATATACACCATATAAAATTGAATATGTGTATAAAAACCAACAAGTCTCAATGGAATGTAAGTTGAGACAATGTCACTTGTAAAGATTATATCCTTATAATACAGAAAAATACATGACATAATTATGTAAGGAAAATAATAATAAACCCAATAAATGTAGATATTTAGTGTAAAAAAATCCTAAAACAATCACACATATTCAAATCATGACATAACGAATAATTACATGTTTAACCGAATGAATTAAAATTGTGTTAAGAAGATCTATTACAGAAATTCGAGAGCCTAACGACGTTGTATTAAAATTTAGAAAATGAGTTGACATGAGAGAAAAGGGTCTCTAATCACAAGGTGCAAAAATTTAAAGCTATAATGATATATAAGAACATATCCCAACATAATAAAACAAAAATTTAAAAGACATAACATAAACGAAGTTTTTATCTAAAAGAGATTGGTGAAAATATTCCTTACAAAGATCGTATAAATGAAGTTAGAAATGATCAATGGGGATATTATGTGTCTAAACAGAATATCCACACAAAGGGGAGTGTAAATTACTACATAAATTAATATAAATCGATTCCACACATAATCATAGCTTGACATAATTTTGAATTATAAGATTAACCCAAAGAATATAAATTGGGTTAAAATGTTCCCTTAACGATTTGGTAACTTACGTAATGTACACCCTCTAAAAGAAGGATCATACAATGAAGATTTAAATACCCATAAATTTAAGAATATTACAAAAAATAATTCAATCATTGGTAGTACATACACCACAGAAAAGAAAATTGTGGCAAATATAGTTTGAATCTCACAGGAATGACAAGTGAGATGAAAACCACATACATATTGTCCGACATGTCGTGTTTGTTATTTATCTCCCTGAATAATAAACTAAGGTTAATTATACATACATCTTAAGCTTTTAAAAGTTTATTATTCCTTTTATATAACTTATTACCTTTCACTAATAATCATATAATATACATGTTCATATCGGTCTTTTTGTCAATGTTTGATTCTTGAGTAAAATATGAACATGTTATAAATACAAATTCACCTTGTGGTCAAAAGTCCACTATCTCAAGAAATATATTCATTTCATAGATATAATAGATATCATATATATATATTATATATGTATTCATAAAAGTTCATATCATTGGGATATAAGAAAATAAATTCACTGTTCGTGGAGATGCAAAGCCGTATGTATGCATGAACACTACTTTCATTTAATTTTTTTTTCATTTTTAAAGGAATGAAAACCAAATGATATATAGGTATATTAATAATATAATATAATATAATATTTTATATAAGTTATATATTTTAATTAAAACCATCCTTTACACTTTCTATATATGGTATTAATGATTCATATCACTTTGAGGGGGCACTAGTCCGCACTTCAACAAATAAAATTATTGTAATTACCCATTATGGAAACCATAATGGTATTATTTAAACAAAAAATACAGAATCATAGAGACAATATAAATTTAATATATATCACATATAAATATAGTGTCATCTTAATTTCCACCATGAGAGGCAGTAGGAGAATATGGAATAATCATCGTTTCCTGATGTAGTAGTTCAACATCCACAGAAAAAGTTTGTTCTGAATTTTTTTTATGGAGGTGTGTGTTATTTTAGATCGAATAATTCTCATAACAAAAAACATGAATATTTTGGATACTTTTTTCGTTATGAAAAAAAATAATAAAAAGATAATAGGGAGTTGATAAAGAATATAAAATAAAAGCACTTGAGATGAGACGTTACCTTTAAATCGGGTAACTCCATTTGGATTGAACCAAATGGTTTTCTTGATTTGACTTCTTTATAGGGGAATGCGTATACGAGGAAGATAGGGATGTTGGTAGATTATTTGGGCTGATTTTGGGAATGTCTAGGATCTGGAGAAGTGAGAGTAATGGGTTTGAGGTGGTGTCCTTTTATAAGAGAGAGGATGGTCACTTTAAAAAACATTTGAAAGTGTTATATTATTATTAAAGGATTTTTAGTTTCAAACGTTCCATAACATGTTAAATTTTACAATAAAATGAATATTATTCAGTATAATCTCATCCAATAGGGTTTCAAAAAATTCGATTCATTTTTAACCTAATCATTTTTCTTTAACCCTTTGTTACCTAATTTAACTCTTACCATGTCTCGTTGTCTATTCATATTATATAGTTATTTTAGTTACAATAAAATTTTTAATGAACCAAAACATGTTCAATAATGAAATTATAAACCTTATCTTACTAATTTTGTCTAATTTCAGATATTTATCATTATTATATAATTTTATAAAATAATAATTGTTTTAAAAACTCATTTATGTCAATTTATATACTATTCATAGCGTGAGTTTTTAAAAATCCACAATATCTTCATCAATTCCAAAAAACATAATTAATTCAGATATAAAAAGTCATAATAAATAATAATATTCTTTTATGGCAAGAAAATATTAAAAATAAATTTATTTTTTTCATTTATATTATCATTTATTTTAGACATTCATTAATGTGGTAATCATTACATCATCATTGTGTCCTAAATAAATTTATATATTTGATGTAAAAAATTTAAAAATAAAATTCCATGATTTAGGAAATCATTATAGATTTATAATTAATATTTACTTTAAATTATATAAATTAAATATCCCCACCTTTAAATTATTTTAGCAAAACCAAACATGTTTATTATTTTTTTATTTGTACTTTAAAGTAAATGTTATTAATGTAATTATCTTACACAAGTGGCTTCCAAAGACAAAAAGTTCTACCCAAGGAATTTATTGGTAATCCATGCATCATAAATTATGGGTATCACAAGTTTTGAAATAATTTTTTTTATTATATTATTATTTTTACATTGAATTACGTTATTTACCTATAATAGTGGTAAATAAAAGTCAATAGTTACTAATCACCAAAATATATTTTCATCCTACTGAACCACAATTTAATTGCTGATGACAAGAATATATGTTGGATTTTTTAAATTCAATTCACATAAGTAGTAATATTTCATTTCAATGAAAAATTCGATTTTTTACTATTATTTATTGGTTTTCACTATTCCTCAAAAATTGATCTTTTTAAGAAAAATACCAAAAATTCACCACAAGAAAAATTTTATATTTCAAATTAAAAAATAATTTCAACTTTAACAAATTAAAAAAATATAATTTTAATTAATTAATTTTAAATAAATTTTCTATCATCAAAACTAGAAAGCAAGTTTTTGAGAAGTAAAAACTTCAAAATGATTAACATGTGTTTATGTCCAATTTAAATGGAAAATTACAACCTATGACAAAAATTTGATTAAATGGTAAAGAAATAGTCCATTTACACATTATAACCATCAAAAAAGATAATATATCCATAAAAATAAATAAAATTAAAAGGCATTTTTTGACATAAAATGAAGTATTTTTCACAATTCAATAAAAATGAACTTTATCAGAAAAATACCAAAAATTTGCCCGAAGTAAATTTTGATGTCCCGATTATAATGAGAATTTTATTGTATCAAATATACAATATATATGTGGGAAAATCTATATTTATATTAAGTTCCATATCAAATGGTGTTAAATAGAAATTTTAATGAATATTAGTGTATTTCAGGTATAAAATCTGATTCATTCATAATTTATGACTCTAGGAATTTTTAGTTAAATTAAAAACATTTAACCAACATTTGTAATCAAATTGTTGTTAGTTCTATTCATTCCCGCCAATAAAATGGCTAGGTGTTAACTACCATTTAAAATAATATTAATATATTATTTCCCATTATAACTCAATGTTTTGTGTAACTAAAGATTTCAAATAAATATGTTATTGCATGATGATTACGCTATTCGTCACAGACTTCCATTTAAATTAAAATTAAAATTCGATACATGAATAATAATAAATATGAAAATTTAATTTTCTTTGTTTACCTAGGATGTTACATCCTTCCCATCTTTGGGGAATTGCATCCTCACAAATTTAAAATTTATCTTGGAAACATCAATGAAAGCCCAACATTTGAAAAAGATTTAATAAAAATAATACTTTAAAAGAATGAAGAGAAGTAAAAAAGGTCACCCAATATAACCCATACTATGATTCCATGTATGAAAACATAGATATAGGAGAAAAACAATAATCATGTAGACTATAATAGAGATAAAATGAAATTGATCACAGAAAGTTAACCATTAAAGAACCATAAATTTCTAGTTGGGTAAACGCCTGTTTACAAAAGAAAGTACATAACATTTTTTCTTGATGAATATTTGTATAGGGTTGAAAAATTTTATTACTACCGAGAATATGATCACAAGGAAACATACTTATTTTCTTGTAGAATGTCTTCATTTAATAAAATTCTACCACAAACACATCTTCTGTCTTAACTATGAGTATTCAAGATGACTTAGTCACACCTAATTGTTAGAATGAACTTATATGGAATCACATAATCACGTAAAGATGAACTATTTATTTCCCCTTCCTTTTGACATTATCCAAAACCCAAATGGATATTAAATGATCTTAAAATCCCCAAAAATAAAAATCCTTTATAAACAGAAAAACTATTAATAATCTCCAAAATTCTACAAACAGTACCAGAAGAAAAACAATGACATTCAATTCACCATTGTCCTTAAAATCCTTAAATATAATCCAATATAATATCGAAACCTAATACTCAGATGAATTTAATCACATAGTATTCTATATTAAATATTAAAATTTAATCAAAATAACATTAACTACACTTAATTTATCATACTGAAGAGTAATTAACCTATTCACATATTGTCTATGATAGGTTATTTATATACGTAAATAACCCAAATCACCATCATTCTAAAAAAATAGATTCTTCCAAAATAAAATTTCTACCATTATAGCACAAATGAGATCCCATAGTATTCTATTTTCCTTATAGATATATTCTTCCCAAAAGAGAGAATGTATTCCATAATAACCATAATCAATTAACTGAAAAATCATTTTAATATACTAAGGATATGCTTTTGTTAAATCATAAGTTCCCAAAAAACAACTTATTCTCGATCCATAAATTTACTTAACATAAATAATAAGTCATACTAACCAAGGACTAAACATAGGCCAGTGGTAGGCAATGCACCATTGGCACCCATTAGTTGTGGATTCGATTCCTGCATCCTTGCTGAACACGATGGGTTAACAACATTCCTGTGGTTTATCCTTTTTCTAAAGCCATATAAATTTATAATATTCCAAAAAATGGGATTAATTATTAAAAAATATCCATAAAATATTTTAATCACAAGAGTTCCCATTTTAGATGCCATTTCATTCAGTTTCACATTAATATAGCCACCATTGTTTAAATCACATCTATTTTTACATTGGTTCCTACTAGATCCATCCATTTACTAAAACATAAAAGGTTAATCTATGTATATATATATATAATAAACAAATAATATCTTATGTTTTGGATAAAAACTATGATATACATATTCATGATATCTTAAACACATTCAATTTATCTAATGTAATTTAGACTCTTTATAATATCCTATCCATTATAGTTACGTCGTTTATTCTTAAATAACACTATAATCTCTAATGTTATCTAAACCGGCCATTGATACCAACTATAAGGACATGGTCTTAAAAAATACATAATCTTGATTTAAGTCAATAATTGAAACTGAGAATATTTTCTATTTTATATCATTAGATAATAATGTCATAACATATATATAACAACATGGATATTACATTTAAACACATCAACTAAGTATCAAATTTTCTTAAAGAATAAAATTTCATAAAAAAAGTAACATTTATATTTCCATGTTTTAGACAACATGACTTTTCCATAATCTCATCCCTGACAATGTTCATCATTATTTCCTGTGGATAACATTTCAAAAACATTCGTTGACCATAAAAAACATAGTAAGGGATTTAAAATAAAGAAAGAAAACTTTTTTCCATGAATACATACAAATCCAGGAAATCAAACTTTTCAATCATAAACCATTGTATCTTTAACATGCCTCATATAATCATATGATTTATAAATAACACATAGAAATTACAAATCATTAAGGTTCCCTCTAGCATCCATATCATACATACATTGTAGTTATGATAGAAACATTGGGAGTAACATTTGGAATACCCATCACAGAATTTACCCCAAATACCTTAGGAGAAACATTAACATTTACCTCTATCACATTACCCAATTCATTGGAGAGCTATCACGGGCTCACACAGTCTAGATTTATCACAGAACCACCCTTGTACTTGAACAATGCCCAATAACCATAACATATTCATAAAACAAAAAACATGAATAATGGAAAGATAACATTTCCATATTGCAATCAAAATATATCATTTCAATATATTGACATAATCAAGGATTTATTAAACCATTTCAAAACCATTTAAAACATTTAATAAATATATTATTGAATAAAAGTGTCTCATACCACTTTGGATATTTTGAATGAAATTTTAATTTCAGAAAATTAAAGTCCATATAAATAAATACATAGACCCATTTTTATAACATGGACATTAATGTGAATGATTTATAAAAATAAATAATTGAAACATTTAAAATGAAATTTTGGTTAAAGAGTTTCTAAACAAATTATATATGCAAGAATACAAATTATTTTTGATTAATATTAATCAAAGCATATAATAGTATCATAATAAGGATATTCATGAAAAAAAAATTAAATCGTGGTACATACACTATATAAAAGTGAATCGGTTGATAATTAAAAATATGTCTCAAAGGAATGTAAATTGAGAAAAAGTCCCTCGCAAAGAACATATCTTTAGATTATGGACAAATCAATGACATGATTATGTGTGAAAAATAAGAATAAACCCAATATAAGAGGATATCATGTGTAAAACAATCATAGGTCATTCAAACATATTCATATCACGACAAAATCAAGAAGTATATGTTTAACCCAAATAATAGATATTGGGTTAAGAAGTTCTCTTAAAGAAATATGACATCCTAATATCGTATCTTTAAAATTCATAAATTGATTTGATTGGAGGGAAATGTGTCTCTCATCACATTGACATAAAATTAACATCTATAAAGATATTGAAGATCATATACCAATATAATAAAATGGAAATTTTAAATAACTAACATGAAACAAGTCATTAACTAATGCAGATGGGTGAAATGTCCCCATACAAAGATCATATAAATGACGATAGAACTTTGAAATTGGCAGATTATGTGTATAAAATGTATATACTCACCAAGGGGAGTCTAAATTAAAACATAAATAAATAAATTTTGATTACACACATAATCATAGCATGACATAATTAAGAATTATAAGATTAAACCAAAGAAAGAAAATTGAGTTAAAAAGGTCTCTTACGAATTCAGTAACATACGAGTCATACACCCCATTAAATAAGGATTATTCAATGAAGATGTAAATACCCATAAATGAAATTACATTACTCAAATAAAACCATTATGGTATGTACATACACCACACAAAATGAAATAGAGGTAAATATATCTTGAATCTCACAGGAATGAAAAGTGAGATGAAAACCCCTTACCTTGTGCCCAACATGACTAATTCTTTCTTTATATCCCTAAATAATAAGCTTAAGATAATTTTATATTTTTCAGAAACATTTTCTACTTTATTATTAATTTTATATCCTTTATTACCTTGCACTAATAATCATGCAATTATACAAGTTTATATCGTACTTTTTTGTCGATGTTCGGTACTTGGGTAAAAATGAACATGTTAAAATAAAAAATTTTCCATGTGGTCAAAAGTCCATTATCTACAGAATTATATTCATGATTTAAATATAATATATATCATATATATCAAGTATATATTTATTCATAATAATCAATATCATTTGGATATAATTAAATAAATGCATTGTTCATGGAGATGTTAAGTCGTACAAATGTATGAATGGTACTTTCATTTAATTTTTTATAATTTTAAATGAATGAAAACAAAATGATACAGAAGTATATTATTATTATTGTATAATATAGTAATTTATATAAATTTTATAATTTAATTAACAACATCCTTTAAATGTTTCATGTATGGTATTAATGAGTCATATCACTTTTAGGGGGCGGTAGTCCGCACTTCAACAAATGAAATTAGCGTAATTACCCATTATGGACACCATAACGGTATTAAATAAATTATATAAAAAACAATATAGACAATATAAATATAATATATGTAAAATATAAATATATATCTAACATAATGGCCTCTATTTTAGGTGGTAGGACAAGATTGAAGAAATATCATTTCGTGAGGCAGTTGTTCACCATCCACATAAACAGTATGTTCTAAATTCATTAGATGGAGATGTGTGTGTTGGAAGTTCGAATAAATATCATAAAAACAACCGAGTATATTTATTATAAGGGTTTTGTTTTTTAAACAAATAAAAATAATATAATGTTTAGTGGATAATGAAAATAATAGAGAAGAACAATATAGGAGACGTTATCTTTAAATCGGGTAAGTCAATTTGTTTTGAACCAAAATGTTTTTGTAATTTCCTTCTGCCTAGGTGAAGGCTTCTAGGTGGAAGAGAGAAATTTTTTTAGATTATTTTGATAGGGTTTGGAAAACCCATGGGGTTTTTGAGGTTTGAGTAATGGGTTACAAGTTGTGTCATTTTATAAGTGGGAGGATGGGCTCTTTAGGAAGATTTAAAAGTATTATTTTATATTAAAATGATTTTCGGATTCAAAAGGTCTATAACTCATTAAATTATAAGATGAGATGACTATTATTCAAAATATTTTTAACCAATAGGTTTTATAAAAATTTTGGTTTCATTTTAACCTTACCATTTATCTTTAACCCATAGTTATCTAATTGTACTCTTACCATGTCTAGTTGTATATTTATACTATATTGTTAATATTGTTACCATAAAATTTCAAACGAACCTAAAGAGGTTCATTAATGCCATTATTAACCTTATTTAATCATCTTGGAAGAATCATTGATTTTAAAGATTATTGTATCATTTTATAAAATTATAATTGTTTTAAAAACTCATTTATGTGAATTTATATACTATTCATATGATGGATTTTTAAAAATCCATTAAAACATGGTAAAATCAAAAAAAGTTCATTAAGTACTATATAAAAAGTCATAATCATCCTTAAAATTCGTGTATGGAAGTAAAAGTTTTAAAATAAATTTATTTTACCATTTATAATATCATTTATTTAAAACATTCATCAATGATGTAATCATTAAATCATCATTGTGTCATAAATAAAATTTTCTATTTGATGTCTAAAAATTATAAATAAAATACAATGATTTGTAAAATTGTTTTATATTTTTATTGAATATTTATATTCAAATATATCAATTATATTACACCACATTAAAATTGTTTTTACAAAACCATACATGATTATGATATTTTTTTTAATTTAAATAAAATTTTATTAATGTAATTATCTTACCCATGTGGCTTCCAAAGGACAAAAGTTCTACCTAGTGATTTAATTTGTTGTCCATGACTCATCCAATTAGGTTACGACAACTTTTAGTGTAATTTTATTTAATTATAATTTTAGTTTTACCTTGAATTACCCTTTATATATTTAATCGTAGTAAATGAATTTCAAAAGTAATTATTCACCAATAATTATATTCATCATATTGAAAAAAATTTACTTACTTATTATAACCATGTATGTTGTATTTTTTAAATTAAATTCACATAAGTGTTAAAATTTCATTTAAATGAGAAACCCATTTTTTCTACTATGTACGGTTTTTCACTATTAATCAAAAAATGAATGTTTTTAGAAAAATAGAAACAATTATCTCAATGTAAATTTTCATATTCTATATTAAAAAATCATGTCTATTTTAACAAATTCATATAATTTAATTTTCATTATTTAATCTAAAATTAATTTCCTTTTTCAAAACTAGAAAGCATGTTTTTAAGAAGTAAAAAACTACAAAAAGATAGACACATGTTTATGTCCAATTTCAATGTGAAATTACATTCAATGACCAAAATTGGATAAAAAGGTAAAAATATAATCCATTTACAATTTAAACACATTTAAAAATTCTATTTATCATTATAAACAATTATAAGAAATGATAGCTTTCACTTAAAATGCAGTATTTTTCACTACTGATTGAAAAATGAACTTTATCAGAAAATTACCAAAAATTTACCCAAACTAAATTTTTATGTATTAATTAAAAATAAAAATACAATTGTTTTAAATAATACTTATTAATTTGAAAAAAAGTAGTTTTAAAATGGGTTCAAAGAAAAAAGGTGGTAAATCATCCTTTTAATGTATATTAGAGTATTTCATTCTAAATATCATATTCTTTATTATATTAAGCCTCTTAGTATTATTGGATAAAAGTAAAAAAAACTAACAAAAATTTGTAATCATATTTGTGTTATCACTATTCATTCCATCCAATATAATGGCTAGGTGTTAACTACCTTTTAAAATAATATTATTATATTTTATTTTATTATAACTCAATGTTTTGTGCAATGTATGATTTCAAATAAATTCATTATTTCATGTTGAGTATGATATCATACATATAATCACCTTTAATGTAAATTTAATATTCATTTTAAAAATATTAAAAAAATTTTAAATTTCGATTTTCTTTATTAACCTTTGATATTACATATATTATAACATTTCCACTAAGGTAGTAGATAAAGTTGAAGAATACTCTTCGTCAACTACCACTCTACATCAACCTGATTACATTCCTAACATTTAATGGTAAAATCATCAATATTCATTTCCATTCCATACCACTAGTAATACTTTTTAGGGTCTTTGTACCTATATGTTGCTTCCATGATGAATTGAAAATACAGAACTACGAGCTTCACACAACAATTCTTTCGTAAGCTAAGAATCACATGGCACACACAACCTTTTTCCAAATTATAAAACACTATCCTTATCAATGTTAAATTCGAGAAACATACCAATTTTAACAAATTATACCTTATTTGTATCTCACGATCTTCTTTATGTGCTTCCTTAATTTGGTCTTATAATGATGATTGTACTAAAACCTAAAACAAAATAGTGGTATTTATGGAAGAAACAACTTCTATCCTGAAATTCATCAAATCATTGATCCAGGGAACATGTTTCAAACGTAATGTGGTTAATTATGAATGATGTTTTAATCTCAAGGCCTCATCAATTTTGTTTGCTTTCATTGATTATAATTGATCGTGAAATCATTAACCTTTATCAGTTCAATACATATTCTTTTACTAATGTTTAAATCTTTTTAATAGAATATATACTTCATAATTTTATAGACATTATTCATTTGATATTTGGTTCCATATAAATGGTCCATCTATATTTTAAATGCAAAATCTATAGATTCTAAATTAAAAATCACTCTTTTGATAATTTAAGTAATGAGGTTTTAGATGTCTTGATTAATAGGAAATTACCTGATCATTATGTATCAGAACAAAACCATGTCCCTTCAATGAAGGAGCATTGTAGATGAAATACTAACCATTTCGGGAAGGCAAAGAAAAAACCGGAAAATTCACCATTCTCTTCTTCAGTTCTAAAGAAAAATCATTGCATTCTTCAATAAAAATAAAGTTAACCCCTGTTCACGTTAACTAAGTTAGCAGGATAGATAATTGTGAAATTTTTTTAAAAACCCATCAGTAATAACTTGATTATAGAATAATCTATGAATCTATGTAACATTTATAGGTATTTTTCATTCATCAAACACTTTTTCCTAGATCAAATTTTAATCCATTATTATTTATAATTTTCCCAGGAAAATAAATTTGTTGGAACCAAAAATCACACTTTCTGAATTTTCCAAAAAATGCATTTTCCATTAGGGTTTGAAATATGCCCTTATGTTTTCTCATGATCCACTTTACTCTTATAGAATACTATTACATCACTAATAAACATAATAAAAATATTATCCAAGAACTCATGAAATATTCTATTCATAAGATTCATGAATAAAATAGGTTCATTTGTAAACCAAAACAACCTAACAACAAATTCATAAATACCATATGTATTATGAAAAACTGTTTCGGGATGTCATCCTTCGCCACATTCAGTTGACGGTATCCATATCTCAAGTAAATCTTGGAAAAATACTGATCTCATGGGAGTTGATCAAACAAGACATCGAAATGATGAAAATGATACATGTTCTTTATAGTGATGTTATTAAAATCTCTATAATTAATTAAAAGTCTCATGGAATCATAGTTCTTTTTAACTAAAAAATTTGAGTACCACCGGGTGATGTGATATGATGAATGAATCCATTATCAAGAAAATCATGCAACAAATTTTTTAAATCAATACATTCAATTTCAGCCATTCTATATGGGGGTTTAGAAATTGGATTAATAACAGTAACAAAGTCAATTGTGAATTTTTCATCCCGATACGGTATGACACCAGGTAAATCATCCGGAATAACATCAATGTACTCATTTTCCACTAGTATATCATTAATATTAATAGTTACCTTTTTCTCAATGGTATGATGAAGATAACATTCATTTCCATATTTTAATATCTTCTCAGCTTTCTGATATGTTATCAATTGTATGGGTTCATTCTTGAATACAAACTGAAATTCATTCTGAAAAGAAACTTCATTACCTCTATATAAAATATTATCATTAAAAAAATCTAAATTGTTCCCAGAATTACATAAAACTATACTATGGGAAAAACAAATAGGATTTAAGGAAATGTATTCCTATATATCACAATATAAATATTCTTATAATTCCCCTTTTCAATAATAATTCCACCTGGTGTCTTATCAATAAGTTCTGGTCTCATTTCTTGAGGTTATATTTCCAATTTACCAGAAAATTTTTCAAAAATAATGGAATGTGTAGAACCCATATAAAAAAAAACATTTGAAAATTTTCAGTAAACATACTAGGTACTGGATACAAAATAATTTTATTGCTCGAAATCTACTTATGTAGTCGCAAAGGATCTCACTACACATTTCTAATTATATTCTCGGTTCCTTGCATCATTCAGATCTCTCTTTTGGGAAGGAATTTTCATAATGAACCATGTATCCAAATTTAAAACACATAAAAATGTTCTTGTCATTATTAGTAATAAGATAATTTTCCTTACAATATCAAGAAATATTTATAAAATTACCATATCAAAAACACTTCCCAAATTTAATAATGCATTCCCGAGGGGGATTCTTTCCACACATTGTATAAACTGGGAGCTGGAATTTCATAACATCAGATTAATATGGCTGATTCTTACCCATCTCTTTCCATATGGACCTCTTATTCACCATGATGTAAAGAAGAATATTATCATAAAAAACACCATATCTACCCTCTCACCACATTGGAAAAGTTTCTCATAACTTTTGAATTCAGGGGAGTCAAATATAATTCAATACTTGGATACAATTCTGAGTTTTAGCGGTTCATTTTTCTATCATGATCCTGAATAATATTGGGAGCATCTTATGCTAGTCGGGTGAAGTCGACTTCATACACAGCTACTAAATCTTCATCCTTTTTCTTCATTTCAAGGAATTAATTCTCCATCCTATGTCACAACTCTTTCGGAAAATATTTATAAAGGGAAATTATTTTAAATTAATCCTACTATAAGGCATCAATTTCCTCTCAATCCCTGATATTATATACCATTGACCACCACTGATCAACATCACCTTCAAAAAAATAAATGTAAAGGCTTACCTTTTGATTATTTGAAAATTCCATAACATAAATTAATCTTTTCAAGGGCCATAATCCATCCATCAGGTGATATTGGGTCAGAATATCCATTGAATGTAGGAAAGAGTTGTCTCATAAAATGTTCCAATATTTTCTTGTTCTGTTGTGGAACCTATAGACGATCTCCTGCATGGATGCCACCACCATTTATTTTTGGCATTAGTTGAGCCATTACTATCACAAACTGCTCAGTTCTAATCATGACTATTCCAGCCTATAGATTCATAAATATGTCATCATGTCGATGCATCTCCTCTTCAGCTTCCCAATTTCTACAACACATAATGATTCATAAAAAACATATCTTAATAGAAGCAACATGGTAATCCTTATATTTTATAATAATTCAATTTAATCATAGTGTAAAAATCATTTATGTTATTCTATTAACCTCACCATAAACCATAATGTTAACTAAACCATCCATTTATACCAACTATAAGGACCAGAACTTATTAAATTACAAAATCAATAGTTTAGTCCTAAAATCAATTCCTTTCACATTGAATATCCTAAAAATTTTATATATTTATGGAATTTAGTCATAATAAATTATTAACATTACACTTTAATTTAGAGTTTATACCATTAAAACATAATTTAGTTATTCCATAATATAAAACATATCAAATAAAACATAATTTCATTGAAAATTATTAAAACATTTAACTTTGATTAATTTTATGACTTAAACATCTTAAAAACATATGAAAATCATTTAAAACATAGGATGAGAAATAAATTCTCAATAACAGATTTAAAAAGAAAGAAAGAACACATTAGTCCGTGAATTCTTCTAGCGTATGAAATCGTTTTCAAAAGACATAATTGTCACCCATATATAATTACTTTTTGAACATGATATTTCCATAAGATTACAAAAAAACCTAAGAACATAAATAGAACTATAATGGGATCCACAGGCATTACTTACGTAATCTATTAACCTTCTCAAATACCTTATATTTTTAACCCTCGTGGCTACCATACAATTTGTCTTACTATTATAGTAACACTTGGAGTAACCATACAGGCGACCTTAAACATACAAATACCCAAGGAATTGGAGGGATATATTGTCCCACCCTTTATCATAATCAACTACCAGGAACTACAACACAATCATACAAGTTGA
Organism: Viscum album; assembly: GCA_963277665.1. Taxonomy (NCBI): domain Eukaryota; kingdom Viridiplantae; phylum Streptophyta; class Magnoliopsida; order Santalales; family Viscaceae; genus Viscum; species Viscum album. Next base: position 883,379,159 of record OY728132.1, read on the forward strand.
AAAACTCAAAATAAACATTTCATTTGAATTGCGTAAATCATAATTTTAAAAGAAGGTTTTTAATGAAATTACCCTTATAAATATCATATAATGGAAGGAATACATAATAGATTTGATGTAATATGTATATAAACTATATATAAACCTAATTAATTATTATATAAACAAATTTAATTAAATAATCTTTTTTAATAGAACATAAACAATGAAATAAAAGGTTAACACAAAGAATGAAAATCGAGTTAATAATTACATTACCTCAGGGTAATATTACATAAAACATGTTTAAAAACATGTATAATAATTAATATATTGTTATTAATATATTAAATGAATATATTCATTTTTATAATAATTTATATTATCACTTCATTATATCATTACACACATTAATAGTTAGTATTTTGTTTCATTCAGTGTTTCGGGTGTGTTTTTACATGATTTCTGTTACCAGTACATGATGGATATTCTTGTTGATTGGAAGTGAAACTCTTTAATTGGATTGTATTGGTATTTAAATAATTCCAGAATCATAAATTATACATTTTATTATTCTGAATTATTATTTGAGGATGATTCATAAGTTAAAATATTATAGATATTTATTTAGATCATTTTGGCGAATCTTCAATCTTAACAGACTTATATTGTTTTATTAATTAACAAAATGTGTACAAAATTATTCCTAACACTTATGTAAGATATAATACATAAAATAATATTATACATCAACCATAAATTTTTTTAATGACTAGTCTTGAAGGAGTTAAATTATATTGAAATTACATCATCCACGATGTCATTAAATTGACTGATCACGAACACTGTTTTAATTTCTGAAAAAAGTGGGAGAGGAGAAATTGTGTAGTAGTGATACTTCTATAAACATAATGAAATATAGAATATGTCGGAAACTAGAACATTCAATCTTCTTGGATAACAGGATGTGAGAAAATAAAAAGAATATAAAATAAAATGAAAAGAAAAAAAAGAAAACAAAAGATGATGTTTACATCTAATTCTCTTCTCCTTGAAATCCTTATTAAGTCCATTGGGTTTGCCTTTTTGGGTAGAATATAAGATCTATGAAATAGGGAAGAGGTTTGGGAGTAGTATTGAGAAAACATAAGCATGGCTCAAGGCTTGAGAGCTGTGAGTGGAGTAAGGGACCGAGGGTGGTATTTATAGTGGAGGAGAGAAGGTATTTTAAATTATTATAATCATTGTTATAATATTTTTCACAAGACAAGGAATAATATTAATTAATTTTACCTATAATAGTAATAATAGAATGTGAGTTAAATTTTTTTTGATTACATCATTTATGATGTCATGAATTGTGTATTTAACGGATAATTTAAATATACAGTATTTTAATATACTTCACTATTAAAAAAAAAATTCAATAATTTCAGAAAAAAAAACATTAAAAATAACCCTAACCATTTTTTAATGTCTGGATTTAAAAAATGAAGAACATATTTTGAAAATAATTTTATAAATATTATTAACTTTATTATTAAATAAAATCTTAATTTATTCAAAAATAATAATTTGTAATCTATAACTCGTTTTTTAACAACTTCAAAATGAACTCATGTTTTCATTATCAAAAATCCATATGGAAATAAAATAATAATACAATTTACTATTCATTAGGGTCATATTACTATTTCTATTACTATTCAAAATGGTTTGTTATTATTCACCATAAATCAATTTGGTTCCATTAGACTTCAAATTATATGCGAAACATAATTTTAGATAACAATTTATTGAAATACAATACATAGAACCAGAAGAATTATGATCTAAGAGTAGTTACAAATATCTACATAAAAATGATTCGTTTATTTCAATTTATTTTTAAATCATTAGGGTGTTACACATAGTCTTCAAAGAGACACACCCTTGATCATACCTACTATTCTGTAACCACTATTATGTGGAGTGGCAGTCTTGGAGACTTTTCATAAACTAGATCAGAGAACCAGTTCCGTTTTGTCTGGGATAGAATGTTACAATGTGGTAAGAGATATGTTTGTTTTATTTAGATTTTCAATTTTTGATATAGTATATATTATTATTATGAACATATTATAACTATTGATGGATCTTGGACTAGTGCATTGAGAACACATGTTTGAGTAAGAAGTCTTAGTTTTTAGGGATATGGGATTGCTGTTTAGGTCAATGACATTTCACATATATATTATTTTCACATAGAGAGATGAAAATGTTTTAATGATGTCAAGATTTATGGATTTATTAATGAAACTTTTCTTTTATTAAGATGGCATTCGTAGATTTTGACTATTAGACAGAAAATTAACGTGGAATATCATGCATCATATTTGACCCATGGGATTCACTTGTTATAGGCCCGCTAGTGTGCAATTTTTCCGAAGTCATATGAATACTAATTAAAATTTCAAAAAGAACCTAACCGGTATATCATATTTAGGGTTTTTGTGTAATAAAATTCATTTTTTATGATATACACATATATTTAATTCTGATGGTAGGTTATGTGGATGTATGTTTAGAAATCTGATTGGGAGGATGATGAATCAGTCTTCATGCTTGAGAGACACATTAACCTAGGTAGGTTTATATGGAATTTTATTAAAAAATGTAAGACACTTTTTAGTGTATTGTTTTCTTTGGTTTTGTTATTTACATGGAAATTAATAAACTATAAAGGGTATTACAAAATATCGTGAAATGAAATTCAATATAACTAATATTTTTTGGTTATCTTTTTAGTTATCTTTGTAAATTTCACATAGGAACCTAACAATTTCTCATGAATTGGACTTCATGGGGGTGTTACATATGTGTAATCCAATTGACTATTAGTTTAGAAAGTCATCTATGATAGGATAATGACCTCAAAGGATTAGTTCATTATAGGGATTATTGGAGAGGGACGATCCGATTTACGAAATGTTGTAGTTTGGACCCTCATAGGTCGGTGTAATATTTACTTACATTTGATGGGATTGATATTTTGGGTTAGGTGGTTAGAAATTATTTCCCAGTTCTGATAAGTTATTAGCATCTATAGTATGGAGATGTAGAGGCCCTTACATGTGACTTATAACCTATAAGTTGAAATTCATTTTGATCAATTACAATCATTGGGAATGGTTGTCATGAGTTTTTGAATTCCATTTTAGGAAATGAGTTTGGTTGTACACTCTTGTAAGAACAATCTACTATTATTTAATCATTGTTTAGATATATTAATTTTAATGGATTTATGTTTTGGGAATGAATCCAGGATTCCCATTTTTAAAAAATATATTATATAAGACATATTTTTTTATTGCCTTCCCTTTTTACCCAGTGTTTCTTCTATTGTTAATGCAGTCATAACACAAGATGATTATTTTGACTGAAATGACTATGGGTGAAAAGTGGTTGCAGAATATGTCATAGAACATGTAAATTTTCCAATTTTAATAAAGATTTCCAATTGGTCTTGTGGATTGTTTGGAATAATGTGCCATGTAATTTGGTCATAATAACATTTTGATAGATTAATCACATGTGTATGAGTTAGGTGATTATGGTATGTTTCAATTATGCAATACGTATGGTGGAGGAGTTAAATAATGTTAATTTGATTTTTGTGGCCCCTGTTCATAGATTAATTTTACTTTTTTCTTTGGGATTTTGTTCTCAGATTTTAGTAATTTGATGATGATAAGGGTATTTCTATGGTTGGGAGTACCGTATTAGCTATAGTGGAATGAAATTATTAATAGAAGAGTCTTAGATCCTATCTGGATCATCATTGGATTATAAAGTTAACATTTTTTTCAATATGCTCAGGTTGATACCATTGAATTATATAACCAAAAATGATTCTCAGGGAAGAGAAGGATTATAGTGGGGGTTATAAATACATGTTTTTTCTGAAATAACAATTTGAACATAAATTTTAATTTTCTTTTTATATGATTTTAACCATTAAATTGATCATTTTACCCTACAGGGTGACCTCATATACCATTTTTTCTAGATAATTAGTCTAAAAATATTGGTTTCAAAATCATTTAAATGTTTAGTTTAATTCCAAAAGATTAACTTTTCATGGAATTATTAATATTAAATATTTAAATAATTAAATATTAATTAATTCACACTTGTATCTTTAGGAATATATTTTTAATTTATTTTAATATTATTATTTCATCTCTATCATTTATTAATGAAGGATTAGTTTTTAATAGAAAAGGCTTAAATCAGGGTCTGGTGTCGGCATAGGCTCAAACACTTTTTTCTTGTTCGTTTTTTTCATCCTTCTCTTTTTCATCTTTATTTTATTATTTCTTCATTTGGATTAACACATACAAAATCTTGGATATTACGTCATTTACTAATCTAGATATAAAAGTGATATATATATATATATATATAAATATATAGAGGTAATAAGGGAGGGGCTGCTGTAGAGCTTGGTAGGAGAGAGATCATCATGCAGTATCTGTGTACTGCATAAATGGGAAAAGAGAGAGAAAATTATTCCCTAAGAGAAGTCATTTTTATTTATTTCATCATTAATGACCATATATTTCCTTTTTATATATTAATGAAGTTTTATCACTTCTTATTACACAGTTATGGTTGATATATATTTGTTAGTGATAAAATGGGTTTATAAGATGATTTAATGAGTTCTCATTTGGAAATCCTGATCACATGTACTGTAGTTCATAAACACATTCTAGGTGTTTTTCCCATTAAATTATTGTGATATATTTATAATTACATGACATGTATGGGTTATACACACCATGTACATAGACTCAGATATATCCGAGTAGCCAATTAGATAGCCTCTATCTTGGAACATCTCTGTACAATGTATACAGACAGATTATGTGTGTGTTGAATACCATATAGAGTTACAAGGACAAGTGATTTATATGGACTGGGTATTGAGGTACAGGGGAAGAAAACTATTTAGGTTACATGTCTTGAACATGGAAAACACACAATGCCATAGGGGTTTTAAAATCCATGTCCAGCTTAACATCTTTTTGATGGAGAAATTTTAGTGAACAAGATGTGTACTAGGTTATGAATGTTGTTTACATCCCCTTACAAACCATATGATGGGATTACATTTATGTATTACTAGGAGATATAAATAGACACTTTAATACATTATTTTTAGTTCTTTTAAATTTATATCAAGATAGTGAAACCCTTGAGGTGTTTTGAAGACCCCTTGGTTATGTTTCACTATTTTTCCCAAATTGAGATGTTCTATTTCAGGTACTCAAATCCAATTATCTCATAATAGTTAGAAATTAATATTAAAGGTTCTATGAGAGAAATACCATTTCCAATTAATATGTATTATTTTTCACAAATGCATATCCCTTATGAGATTTTAACTTTTGGCCAAATAAGTCATGATGCATGTTGATTCCACGGATCCAGGGTAGGATAATACTTATTCAGTTTTGACCTAGATGAACTCAAGTAGGATGAATCTATCTTATCTCTATTACCAATGGTATCCTTTGGGATAAAATTTATTAAATTATAACCTATGTAATCGATTATAAGATGCCATTACATTATTCCATTATGAGGTTCCAATGATGGATTACTCTATTTAATATGTATGTAACTTTTCTGGGTCCCTTATTGGATTCAATTTACAATATACCATATGTAGATCCTATATAGGATGCCGCAATTTAATTATCCTTAATAATATCATATAGGATACCTCTCATTACCTTCATTATAGTGGATCGTTTTTGTGATGAATTTACATATGTGTAGAACTCAAGGATGATCAATTGGATGCATCTCATATGTTTATATATAAATAACCCAATTAGTGTACCAATGTTTTATGGACAATAAAATATAATTTCATTTTTTGGTAGTGATGGTTGGGGTTGTGACCTTAGAACAGATTCCTAAATTTAATCAAGTGAGGCTATAAAAATCGTTTGCGGTTTTGGAATTTGGACACACTCTCTCCATTGTTTATGAATCTAATTGTTCACTAGGGATGAAAAAATGATTCCTAGTGCTTATTCCTTGTTTTTGGTCATTGAGACAGAGATGATACAATATTTGTATTTGGTATTCCATTATGTACTTACTAGGATCCATCATATTAATTCATTAGGAATCATGGTTTAATTTCATGTGACATAGATTATTATAAATTTAATTCATTCCTAGGGATTCCAAGAAATATTTCCAGGGAAATGTGCTATTCATATATTGTGATTACCAAACATACATCATGTGATCTATCATTTGATCTATTTATATTGAGATGTTCATGAAATATCTAATGATCCAATTGAGGATGGTTCACATCTCAAATATTTATTATATATCTAGATGGTTCATGAATCATAAAATTATGGTTAACGAGGATGAGTATACACTCTTCCATTTGGGAATGAAATACCCACTGATTATAAATGTGGATAATTATTCTCTCTTTATTGTTAGAGATACTTATGCATTCCTAGGTCGGTTATAAGATCAGGATATTGGACATGGCATTCCACATCCTTGAAATATACTTTATGATGATTACACTTTTCTATAGTGATAGGGATCATTATTCACTCACTAATAAAAGACCTCAAGAGGTGGGAATGATTTACAACTAATGATATACCTTTATATATCACATAACAGTCATACCATTAGGGATTACCTGATTCACAATGCTCTGATCGCATATAGACTACGACATAGGGCTCAAACATTGGATTGGATTTAAATGGTAAAAATCTCATGAAAACGATTACTATAATATATTTACAAAAGTTTACATTAATATATGAAATCCTATATTTTATTTATTGTATGCGATTACAAGTTAACCCAGTTCTAGGACATGTTTCTAACAATATTGACATTGCTGTGTCAGATTTGTTTTTAGTACGTGCCAATGAATGTGTTTTATATTGGGATTATGAACAAAGAGATCAACTTTATTATACATATATTGTATGTTATGACCTCTATGTCGATCTCATTTCGAGAGGTGGTTTTGAAAATTTGAATTACATACCCAATGATTAACTTCATTTTATCAGGTTACTTCTATTAGCTTACTCATCTATATTCATATATATATATATATAATTGTGAGAATATATATATACACATAAACAAATAAATATCCATTATGAAACCATTTCCAATTAACAATGATCATGTACATAGGTCTCAAATATAGTTTCATGTTTTTTCATTAGTTATCATTTTATTGGATCCTTGTGTTTGCTATATATAGTGAAATATCATGTACTTATGATAGTACATTTGTAGGTTAATAATTGGGGTGTCATACTGAATTTTTTTCTCACCACTATACATTATCCTATGTCTTCACGTAGACCTTATGTCTTCATTTCTGTTTGATCATATATTTGATGATAGATAGGATCAAGGACAATATATTCATGAAATATTGGATCTGCTCATGTTGGATATTTTGATCGGTTTGGAGCAGCTCGACTGTGCCTTGGAGACATAGTATGTGGTCTGGATCAGAGTTATTAGTAGAGACTAGTAAATTTAATATGGGTTCATTTTCATAATCCTATATGAATGCTCTTCTATGTGGTTGATTAATATTCTATGTATGACATGGCAATTTGGGATTTTATATCATTTAATTTATTATTACATCGGTACAATATTTGTAAATTTTTTCTTATGAACTCTTTTTATTAACTGATTTTGATGATATCATGTTATTTCTACTATTGTTTACTTTCCTATAAGGGAATATTTTTTCAATAGAACAACCCTAGGCCTTTACTAATATTTGAATCTATCTTCAATGTAGAGGCATGCTTGGGGACCCTTTCTGAATCAACTCAGAGCACCTGTATAGTGCCATGTTGGTTAGGATTTTAAATTTATCTAATATCCTATAATATATTTTATAGAAATTTATTTCTATATGATATCAAATTTGAGTTTTTATTTTTTCATAGGATTTATCATATTATTATTAACATAGAGACCATTTTCCATAGGAAATCATATTTTGAAAAGAAATTTGGATTGTTTTTAGAAAGGATGTATGGTTTTATGTATGTCAAATGACAATGTTTAATAATAATGTAAAATATTGTTATTGTTGTAGAACAGAATGTAATGTCACTTTTTTTTCATAAAAACTGTATATTTTTGTTATCCATCCTGAGACATATAGTAGTTGATATATCATGTTTTACCTCACAACCATAGAGACTGTTCAATAGGAGTATGTAGTTGGGTTATGTAACCTAGATTATTTATTTATTAAACATAACACTTCAAATAATCTCTATTTCTCTTCCAAATGTTTTTGGAAATTTATAAATAAATGTTAGGGAAGTTTATAATCATATAATTAATGGATCATGGGATTTGATTAAAAACGTGATTAATGTGTGAGAATAATGATGTTTATTTGGTCAATATCATTCAAAGATAAATGGAATTTCAGGGATGATGTTTAAATAGTGAATTCCATGGTTCATAGGGACAAATCTCTAATAGGGTGTAAGGGGGACTCTCCAAAAATTGCATGTCTATATGAAACAAAATAACATTGAATTAAAAGGGTATTTTTAATTGTTGAACCTCCCACTAATGGATAGTGATAGATTATTTGTAACACCTAGATTTAGTTTCATTATCATTATTTCTCAAATTCTTTCTCAAAAATCCAGACATGGTGTTGTAATACTATTAATAAACGGTTAAAAATTATTTTTCCCATGATGTCATGGATTTGTGGATTAATAATATTATTATTATCTTGGATCATGTATTTTAGAATTTCCTAGAATGAAACATAAAATTTTGTGGCATGTGGTACCATTTGGTACCATTTATGATATTAGCTAATCTATTATGATATATTGATTGATTGTAAAGTGTATATTGATTTTGAATAAATTTTTTATTTGATGTCATAATTCATTGGATATAATAAATTTTTACAAATAATTTTTCCAACATAGATTGGGTACATTTACTTCAACCGAGGATTTCATTTGAAATTATAATTTTTTAAATTAATTATTCATATTTTATGAATTATTGATATTTAAAAAAAACATCGATTGATAAATTTTTCATTTTATATTGATTTCTGGTGAAAATGAATGTTAATTGATATCATATAGAAAGGGGAGGTATTTTTCATAAATTTTTATGATGTAGTGATTTTTAGAATTTATCCATGGTTGTCTGTGTTGATTAAAAAATAAATTTTTTAAAACTGTTTTGGGAAACCTCCAAAAATTATGTTAGGTAATGTGGAGAATTACAACATGGGTGTTATGGTTAGCATCACAAAACATTATTAGGGTGTTAATGTGACAATAATATCCTTTTCATGGTAAATATATTTTTTTTTTGGATGGTTTGGATGGATTATGATTTTCTCTTTATCAATATAATAGGAGGATGAAAATGTTTTTCCTTGTTGGGTGAGAAACGATTATTGTTTTTATTACAATATAAAAAAAATTCATTTCAATATTATTGTTTATGACTTAGTACATATTATTCATAAAATATGATAGTATTGCAGTGGTTATGGATATACTGGCAATTTCTAATGATATTTATGAGATTGGGATATTTCATAAATTTTTAAAAATTTGGTATTTTCACCAGTTTTGTTAAAATAATGATATTTCCTAGAATTTAAAAAAAATTATATGATTGTTTGAATGAATATTTCAAGGATAAAAAATAATTAATTTTTTTTATTAAAATATATTTTTTCGTTGAAAAAATGTCACAATAAAAAATTAATTAATATATACGGATTTGATTACACTTTTTGTGATTTTATTGGTTATATAAGTTTTTTTGGAATATATTATTTATTTATATTATCAACTAGAATTAACTTATTGAGATTTACCATTGGTGTAATAATATTAGATAATTTTATAAAATATTTTTGTGTGTTTACTCACTCCCACATGTTCTCATTAATGGATAAATTTTCATGATTATTTTTGATTAATGAATAGTGAATAATAGGGTTTTGATTTTCATTGACTCAAAAAATTAGATATGTAAAATTAGTTAGCCAATTATTGTATAATTTATTTACCTCATGTTAACTTGTTTCTTTTTATTTTTCCATAAAAAGTTGATTTAAATATCATTCATCCTCAGAAAAGTTTTTTGAAATATAATTTTATTTGTATAAAGAGATCATACATTCACATATATACTTTTAGATTATGTATTATTGGGGATATAATTCTTCATTAGTTAAATATATTCTATGAATAATTATTTATAGTCTATAATCATCGAGGAGAACAAAATGTCTATATATAGAATCCAATCAGATGTTAAAGGATTTGTACACCCAAGAAAAGCTATTAGAAAAATGCATTAGGTATGTTTTTTGAGTAATATAATTGAAATTAAATTAATAATTATGAAAAATATTATTCTAAAATATAATTTACCATTGAAAACATAATTATTTACATTTTATGTTAATGTTATAGTTATAGAGAAATCTGGATATTATTAATGGTTGATAATAAACTCATAAGATTATTATTGTTTATATATTAACCCATTATGGGTTCAAATGATAATTATTTCATTAAATTCAATTTTAATGGCATGGATTGTATCACATGACAATATTTTTATAAAAAAACTACTTTCCAACATGAAAATGTAGTCCTTATTTTGAAATAAATTTGTTTTCCAAATATTATTCTTAAGTGGATGTTATGATTTCGTTACTTTCAAAAGATAATGAATTTTATAAAATGAGTAGTTAATATAATAGAGATACAAAAAGATTTTACATAGAATATGATTATGATGATGATGAATGATTTTGATATTACGTTATTCTGAAATAGATATTTTTTTATATAACTATTTATCTGAAAATATTTCTTATTTGAAATCAGATAAGAGATATATAAATTAATATAGTTAATCCATAACTATTTAGAATGTTATGTTGTCAATAAAATAATTTTGTAGAGGAAAAAACATTAATGGGTAACGAAGGTGAATGATGAATCAAAGTTTAAAAGAATAATCCTCCAGAATTCCAATGTGACTGTTGGATATAGAAGGTGCAGAGTTGTAGAAAAATAATAATATATTCTAGTTTATACTGATTCGAGTCATTGATGGTGGATTTTGGATCTTATATGTTTGAAAAACTAGCTAGGATGTGGTGGGTGTAAATAAAGTACGTTGTAACCAATAAACATCAATGCTGAAAAAGATTCCATTAGATCAATAATCAATAAAATTTACAATATTATGAATCATCGCCACTAGAACCCCACATGGTCTGAAAATGAATATGGGACTGACCCCTGATAACTGCCTCCAATAGGAAATTATTTGGAGACTAGAACAATGTGTAAATAAACACAAATATAAGAGGAATTACCACTATTAATACAAGTAATATAATGGAACAACCATAAAATCACTCTAGTATATAAATAATAAATAATCTATAATATTAAGAGGCATATAAATTTCATACATTATCAATTCTCTTCGAATTTGAATATCAAATTTTATCTCCCATCATCGGGACTCCCAGATCTTTGATGATCCCCAAGAAAAAGTAATATCTAGATAGATTACTAAATACCTCTTGGAAATAGATAATACCTATAGACACACATACAAATACACACACACACACACCTATAGAAACATATATATATATATATATATGGATGGTCATACAAATATATTCAGCATGATCCTGCACAAAACAACTGACATAAAAATTGAAGATGCATATTAATGAAGAAGTCACAATGTTTTCAAACCAAATCAATAACTATACCATGTTTGTTATAATCCATCCTAATTATGGATAAAACAACCAGTATCACAACCATGTATAATAAAATCGTACTAATCAAGATGATATAAAATGAAGGCACCTCATAACAACGTTAACACTATTAATATTTACACCCTCACCCATAATGTCATATATATTTGTGATTCCATCCCTTCTATATCAAAAAAACAGAAAATCATTTACCATATCACAAAAATCGCCATATATAACATAATATAGTCATATAAAATAGAAAACACCATATTAGTCTATATCATCACATTATAATATATCATTTTCATCATTTCAATACTGTAATGTCGACATGATGTACATAAACCACATTCCTCCTACTTCCATGCATTCCACCACCATAAATTGTCACAATTACCTCATTTAGGTAGTATTTCATCAAACTGTTATATATTATACATAATAACCTCAATTTACCTCAACATACTCTACTTTTAGAAGAGAGATTGGTGAATAAATAGTATCCAACCATTTCTGTCACATCCCTCGTATATTTTGGGGGAAAACTCCGCAAACAAAAAAACATTATCAGTCTATTTGAAATTTTACCAGACTCAAGTTGTGGTTTTTATTCAATAAAAAACAAAACTTCAATGTATTTTATATACCATATAATCACCATAATAAGGATTGACTAATTAATTCATTGATTTTATAACAAAAATAGAATAGTCACTTAATATCCACCATATTAAATTGATAACCATTGACAATAAAAACCAAAACCAAACCATCCAAAACACAACTACATACTAAACCCTTAATAATCATAACATTATGTTTTTAAACATAATAAGAACATTTAAATTACTCATTTGTGATATAATTTTAAATAATTATTCCATAGTTTATTTCAGACCATGAATATTTTAACAAATAATAAATATTCCCCAATTTCACTATTTAATTAAAAATATAATTAATTCATTTTTTTAATTACATAACTCTATTCATTATACCATAGCTCATTCCCATTATAAATGTCAATTTATGAAACACATCACATTACTGGGAAGCTACAGAATATGACACACATCTACAAAAACCCCATGAAATTTTAAAATATAAATTCCTTTAATTAAATAAAACATTGAATGTATTCTAAGATAAGAAACACTATAATAAAACGAATCAAAAAAAATTAGATGAATATTATTATAAAGCTAATAAGAATAAAAATATTCAAATAATTAAATTTTTTTTACTCAAATAAAATTACTTAAAAATAACGAAAAATAATTAATATGATTTCATATTAATAAATATTATTATTTATCCAATAATTGATCAAAAATATTATAACACAAGAACAAATATTGTAAATTTGTTTATAGTAAAAATTTATATGAAAAAATAATAAAAACAAATTTTAAATTTCAATAAAATTATTCTTTAATTATTTTTGTATTTTAGTTTATAACGTAAATTTATATTTTTTTTAGTTAAATTTCTATAAAATGATCTTAATTTTGATATTAGTAAATTCAGAAGTATCTTGTTATTAATTTATTAAATTTTTCCAAAAATGATATATTTTGGGGTGAGTAGTAAAAACTACTGGTTTTTGTAATTACTATCAATTTTATTAAATATTTATTGTTGATAATCTAATTGAATGTTGAAGAATATTTTTCTGTACAAATTATATATTTATAAAGTATAATAAATTTATTAAAAATAAAATTTTGAATTAATAAAACCTATTTTTTTATTTTTGAAATATAATGATTATTTTACTTTTATAAAAATAATTTTTGTTCTGTTATTAATAATGAACCAATTTATTTCAATGAAATAAAAAATATTGATACTTTTATCTTAATTTTTATTTTATGGCAGTAAATTTCCAATTTTAAAAATATTTTTTACGTTCTCGGAATGCTGATATTTTAAATGACTTTTATCACTATTATAAATTATGGTTGAATACATTTATTTAAGATAAATATTATTTATGTGAAATTTATTTAATAATTATTGTTATATTTTTAGGTACTGCAATAAAGTTAATTATTTAAAATTAATTTCCATGTTAAAAAATGATGAAACAAAAAATAAAACGGTAAAAGACATAATAAATGGCATAAATTTATGGATGATGCTTTATAAAATTTACCCCTATAAAAAATAAATTATTATATATTATTGGATCTAGTTGAGCTTTAAATATTTACTTTACCCTTTTTATTATTATAGATATTCCATTCATCTCCCTTATAAACTGAGCTATCACCACCAAAATTTTCAATTCTCACTATGAATCATATACCCATCCATACGCTGTTAAAATAATTTCCCAACATTAATTTAAAATTTCAATAGGTTCTCTTATTCCCAATAAACATATATGATGTTTTTAATCAAATTTCCTATGGGGCACTTTTATAGAGTAATCTAAAATTCATAATTATTAAGTGTTAATTTATTATCACTTATTTGACCTTTTTCCTCATCCGAGAAAAAATATAACCAGGTTTAAATAATTACATAAGTATCATATATATTCTAAAATTTTGGTTAATTTTATCAGATAACCATTTTACATCATCATCCCAATCATTTGAAGAATGATGACTTTGGTTTTATTATGGGTGGAAAATTAACTCTATAAGTGACATGATTTATTTATCATAATTGAACTACATGTATGGTTAAAAGGTGATATTTAATGTATTGATATTATATTTATTAAATTAATAGTATAATGAAATTTTATACAATTCAATATTATTCCCCATATCAATTGAATGAGTGTCTCACCGATGCGTATTTACAGAGTACCTTCTCCACAAAAGTGATTCATTTTGTTTTCATAATGTCATTTATTACATAGGAAAATAAATTTAAAATTTTATTATTCACAATTAAAATTTATAAATAATATATTAATTTTTTTAATAATCATTTATTTCGAAAAGAATGACTTTCATAATAATACTAACACATATATTATACTTCATTTTTGGTTGGGTCCACATATACACTAACTAGAACAATATTATTAATTTATATCATGGATGAATTAGGAATCATAAATAATGGTGTTATTATAAATATATTATAAAACAATGTATTTAATTTTTTTAATGTTTATATTAATATTTTACATTATAAATTTACCTTCCCTTTGTTCGATGGAGTTACTAAGACATGCTCTTCCCTAACATTGTTATCCTGAATCATAACTAAAAAACCAAGGAAATTAAATTAAAAAATTACCAACCATCATGCAAAATACCTTACAGTACAAATAATTATATGAAAATATTGATCATTAATCCTATAAATAAGAATCTCAACCACTATTCAGAAACTAATAAATAACAATTAATTGAAACTAATATCATATGATTATGAAAATTAAATATAAATAACTAATATATTTTAAATAAATTATAATAAATTCTAAAAAAATACATTATATGTATGAATATTTTTTTAAATGGGTGATTAAATAGTTATTTTCGTTATACCACTAGTTAGATCGTGGTTGAGAATGTTAGATTAATGTTAAGGATGTTTTATATCAATTTAATTTCATCAAGGAATTTTTTATTTTATACACCATATTAACTTTAATAAGTGTCTATAAATTATATTTTATATATAATAACATTTTTTTCTAATTTTTTCTAAATTTAATGTTGTCCTTTCAAGGGGGTTTCATTAATGATATTTATAGGAACCATAGTGTTATCATGTAATTCGTATTCCTCGGAGATTCATACCGTATCCAAATCATAATTAATTTGTGGTGTATATAATTCCCAATTATTATTTGATTATAATTTTTATGAAAAAATTAAAGAAATTTAAATATCCATCTTATGTTACACCATTCTATTTTTTATGATTCAAAATAAAATAAAATTTTATAGGAATTTAG
Source organism: Viscum album (assembly GCA_963277665.1). Lineage (NCBI taxonomy): Eukaryota > Viridiplantae > Streptophyta > Magnoliopsida > Santalales > Viscaceae > Viscum > Viscum album. The sequence continues at coordinate 883,394,941 of OY728132.1, forward strand.
TAACTCAATGTTAATTCATTGAGTTATAATGTTCATCTTAATGCTTTTATTTAAATGCTAATTTTCATCCACCCTAGGATTATATATTAGATATTATATTTAAATCTATAGAAAATGAATCATTTTATTCAAAATAACCTCCTGGAATAAATTCATACCAAGTTTATTAAATTTTTATGAATAAATAAAATAATCTTTATCAAAAATTTTCCTTCAATGTACATATATTTCCATTCAATAAAATTTACCAATTATATCTTAAATCCTAATTTTGTATTACCTCATATAATTATCTTATTTTAATTGTTATTTTTAAAAAATTATATTTTTATACCTTTTTATAAAAAGTGAATTAAAAAATGGTTTTGAATATATTAAAATAGGGTTCCTTAAATTAATATTTTTTACTTTATATTAAAGTGAAAAATTCTATAATGTAGTATTTATGATTATATCATGGATCAGTTTTTTAGTGTCTATTTAAATGTATCATTTTTAGAATGAAATGTAGTTCATTATTTTGATAAATACATTTTATTTTGACAAAAAGCACAAACATTTTATGATAATGATAAAAATTATTTCCAATATCTGGTTTTAATGTTTTTCCATATGATTTTTTTCTATTACTATCACAATTTTCATTGAATCATTCTTATCAGGTTTTAAAATGATTATAGATTAAAAATTAATTTAATGTGGTTTATAAATGAAAATTATTATTCATCATATTTTTCAATTTGATTTACCCAATGATATTGAAAAGTCATTTATCATCTATGTGAACATCCATAATGCTCTATAAGCTACACATGAGATGTGTTTTGAATAAAAAATCCACCAAATTTTTATGGATGTCCTAAGAAATTCAATTTATTTTTTTATGACTCCTAGCCCTTTTCCATGGGTTTATTTTTTGATTTTTTTAAATCTAAATTCCATTATCTTATATAATCACAAATGGTATATTTGAGTATTATTGATTGTATGGGTCATATTTCTTCCACTAATGGAGTGGATGATCTTTTAGATCTCATTATTTGAAAATTTATACATGGTTAATACCCCGAAACCATGTTGGTATAGAGGTAATATCCCAAGCCCATGATGGTGCACAAGTTGTTATTACAAACCTTATATGGTACATGGGTCGTAAAACCAATCCTAATAGGTTAAATGTGTCATTATACAATGAAAAAGATGATAAATTTGACGTATCTAATGACCAAGATGGTGCATTTTATATTATCCTATTAATTATAGGTTACACCTATTATTAGTGTATGACCAGTTGGGTACATGAGTTGTTAGCCAAATCCCAATATATTATGAGATTCAAGTAGAAATTCATACCGTAGTATATAATGGATTCTTGTGTTTTCTAATGAAAAAAAATTATAGAATATATTCTAATGTTATGGTAATATAGATTAGGTATTTTGTATCCAATTACCATGTATATAAGAAATCAATTGATAATATAAGTGTCAAATCATTGTATTAATTTTGAGGTAATATTTTTTTCATTTTTATTTTTTTCATGGGTTTCCTAATAGTTTTTTGTGAAATATTGTGACTTTGTGCATGAATATATGTGGTGAACAATTGTAACATAATAAGGGGAAATAGTGTGCCCTTGTTTAGGAAATAATTTCACCAAATGTTAATTGGAACTATGGATACCACATGGTTGGTAAATATTTTATTAGACAATATATGCTAACAGTGTGGATTGTTCCATTTGAAAAGTGAATGACTCATGATTTACACATGGTTTGGAAAACAATGTTGGGAAAAATCCTTTCATTCAATTTCATTATAATGGGGAATCACACCATCTTTCCCACCTCAAATTTAATCCTATATGACGCATATTTAACCCCATTATGGATTTTAAGCCATGGGAGCTCTCTACATGTTTCATTTGACCTCTTTAGAATCCTTCCATGGTTGGTTTTGACCCCATTTCAAAAAGGAAGAACCATGTAAGACCTTATCCTCTTAATTTATCACTCTCTCAATGGTTTCTCCACATTTCTTCTTGAGTTATTATTTTCCTACAGGTTATTTGACATATGGAAGTTTAAATAACTTTTTGTTAGACAAAATATAGATTTGGGTTATTTTATTTCCCTTGGTGGTTTCTTGGGGTGGTGTGTTTGTGTGTTCACATAGATTTACTGATTTTTACATGTGTGAGGTAGGTTGTTCTACATGTTTTCATTATTAGTCAATTTTTATGTGCTATCATGGTTTCATAAACGTTTTTTGGTTTTTAACTTTTCTGGTGAAAAATTTGTTTTAGACGGTTTTGTGATTTACATGGGATGAAAATGGAGTTTCTAAATAAAATTAGTTATTTTTCATGTATGATTCATTGTGGTGTAACATAAATTTGTTATATTACTTGTTTAAAATGTGATTAATATTTATTCTATGTGATTTAATGTTGTTAATGTGTTTCGTGGGTTTTCTTTCTGAAATAGGTTTTTTCGTGCTGGGTTAGTTGTGATGCATCATAATTGATTCTTTAAATTGTGAAGAGTGATATAAAAAATGATTTTTTGGATTGTGAATTTAAAGGGGAATTTCATATGGGAATGGTTTAATTATATATGTTATCTTCTTCTTGAATTTCAAAATGGGTTTCTTAAATTATTCTTGATATTCAAAATGTGTTTCTAAACATTTTTTAGTACATGTGAAATTTAAAGTGATTTTATGTATTATAGATTGTGGTATCCATGTGTATTTTGAATTACGGATCAACATGAAAATGTCAAAGTAGTTTTTTCCTGGGGTTCTTTTAATTATATGAACATGTATTTGAAGGTGTAGATTTGTGAGAAATGTGAGATGGAATTTGATAACAGAGGTAATTAGTTGTTTCTATGTAGGAGAACTAGAACTACTAAAATTGTTGATATAGATGTGGATGACACCCCGATTCATCTACCAGGATTTATGATTATAACACATACTAAGAATATGATGTGATTGGAAACCACTTGACCATGGGATGGGTTCCCCAATAGTGTCCTATCTATGTGAACACTAATGGGTTTGTATTACAAAATAGATACCATTAGAACGTGGGATGGGATCCCCTCCAATGGTTCATGAATGAGATTCTAGTTGATAGTTTAGTAGGGGATTTTGATGAAAAAGGTATAAGTATCATAGAATAACACATGTCCTAGTTAGCTATAGGGGTTTTCCATAGTTCATTATTGTTTCAAGATGTTTATGAGATTTTTTTCTAGCAATCGTTATATGATATAACTTTATTACATTTATGTTTCAAGAAAGATTATTTGATACATGGTTCTTCATTAATGCGTTTCCTTACAAAATGGGTTTCCCTAAAATATTTTCATGAATGTGAAACAGATTTTCTTATAGAAATGTCCATGTTAATTTTTCTTATAATGAAAAAAAATTGAATAATTTATTTATGGTGGTATTCTAATAGGGTTTGGATCACACAATATATTCACCATTAGGTGTACACATACTTTGTTATGTATATAATTGTAAAAGGAATGATGTAACCTATTGGATACAGTAGATCTGATAGCTATATTTCCACTTCATATAGGTGATGATGGTGGGGGTTTGAGGGTGATGGCTCTCTTGTCACATGATAGATTTGGGACAGTTTTATTTACTTTATACTTTTGTAGCATTGAGTTTATTTTATTAAAGTTGTAGATTATGCAAAAGAAAAAAGGTTTTTCAAATTTGGTTATGTTTCTCTTTCTTTGTGATTTTAATTCGAATTGGTTTTTGTGCTTATATAAATATCTAATATCATTCCCAATGTATACTTTTGATAACCATGCAATATAAATCATCCCTAGGTGTAGGGAATGATCTCCATAATATAGCACGAATCGAGACGGGTGCCTGGTCCGATGGAAACTCTGCATAGCTACTGAAAAATGTTAACCGAGTATGTTACACACTTTTTGTTAATGTTAATTTGAACGAGTCGTCGTAGAATAGGTACATGATTTTTGAGGCCTATGATTCTAGTAGTGATTTGGGTCCCTGGAAAACAGAAATCGTGACAGGACTTGAGTCACTATGGGATTTTTGGAAATTGGTTTCCACATATCCTAAATGTGAGAAGTATAGGTTGTATACAATATAATTACACTGTGTAGGGCTGGAGAATTTTGGTTTTTTTATTTATTGTGATTTATTTTGTTTTTTTATATTTAATGTAAATTATTGTGTTTTGTTTTTATGACTCTAAATTTTTATAATGTGTTATGATGTATTTATTTATGGTTTTCCTTTTGGTAATTCCTTGTTCTGTCAATAGTCCTCTATTTAGACATCACATGCAACTGAGGGAAGATTAAAGTGATATTTATTCCTTTGAAACTGATTAGAGGTTTGTGGATGTTGGGGTTAGGGTCATACAAGAATTGTGGCATGATCAAGATCTTAACATTCCCATGTTGGGGATGATGAACCAGGTCTGAGAAATGAAAATGCTCATGAGTTCCTAAAATACAAGCATCCATCATTCCACGGTAGCATAAACCCTCAAGAAAAATGGGAGTTCCTTGAGATGATATATATGATTTTCTTTTTTCTTGATAATCCATAGGTGTTCATAGTAATGTGATATTCATTTAAGTTGGAAGACCCCATTCACATGTTATTGGACTTGTTGGTTCATGATAGGAAGCATTAGAATATTAGTCAAAAATATTTTATTATACTTTTCAATGAGTAGTATTTACCTTATATTTGGTAATTTTTTATGCCTCGTGTGTCTCTGAGGCTTATCTTGGGAGACTAGACTATGACGGAATATGATAACTAATTTGCAGAACTAGTTTATTAGGCACATTAGATCATTTCTAATGAGTAGATAAAGGCTCATATCTTCTTTATGGGGTTGTGACCAGAATTTGAAACCAATTACTCTTGTTTCGGAAGAAGTCTTTTGATATGGAGGTTGATCATGTAATTATGGTTCAAATATTTTATTGAGGTATGTATATTTTTAAGGGAGTAGTGTCAGCAGAAGGAAGTAGAAGTCCTCCGGAGGAAAATAAGAAGAATATTGTGCAGTAAAAGAAGGTATGTGGTAGTTTAGGCCCTAATTAATATAGATATTTGTTTATGGATTTTGAATATGGGGAAGTTGTGTTCCATTAGAATGGAAATAAGGGAATATTATATCTACATGCTCATCTTCACAAAGACCTTGTCATCGGTGTAGATCTAAGGGGCAGTTTTTGAAATTTTTGCAATGCGGAAAACCTATAATAGAGTGTTGTAGGGTTTGTGGAATAAAAGGGGATTTTAGCATAGTAAAAACCATCCAAGACATAATGTCATCCATTTGAAGGACATGCTGGCAGGGCCGACTCTTCTTCTAGGAAGAATCCATTCAGGGAATATTCATAGGTCAATGGTCATTCTCTGGATCATGCTTATATGAGGCAACATCAAGTGCTAGACCAATATACCAGTGGAAGAATATAGAGGTCATGTGATAGTTTAAGGAACCATTCTTATTTAATCATCTTTATATGTTCTTATTTTTTAATAATAGTCATTCTTTTTCATTAATTTTCATTTAATTGTTGATGTTTTGAAATTTTGAACTAATTTTACACCTTATTAGATAGATCTGGTGACACCGCTTATTAATAATCAAGAGTAAGGTTCCTGGTGTCCTTCATATTCATTTACTGTGTTAGGGGTCAAGTTGGATTGGGACTTCCTCATTTTGCATATCAACCACGTTAATGTGTTTTTCATTATTGATTTGATGGTACATCTTCAGAATCATAGCGATTTTTATAGGTGGTTATTTATTTTTGATATAACTGATGATAGAACACATGTTTTTTCAAGGTGAATGATATCATAAATTAGCAAATAATGGACTGATTCTTCTCAAATATGGAATCCTTGATTATCATATATAATCTCTCACGTATAAGGATAATAGTTTTATTCTTGATGGTGGATTACCTCCTGTGGTGGATGATTTGGATGATTCGTGTCTAGAAGAAATTTTAGGTTTTCCATTACGGAGGGAAGTAGTGTTCTCTATGGATTTGGTGATGGGAACGCATAGGATTTCTCTCCCCTAATACTATATAGAAACCATTTAATTGAATGATTTAATGGTCTATATATGTGATCATAACTCTAAAGGGTTCATTCACATGAGAATCTCAACATGGGTAACTGGTTTTCTATTTGTGAAAAAGAACTATGGATCTATATAGTTATTTACTTATTACCATAAACACTATAAGTAAACGATCAAGAAAAATTATCATTCACCCCAAATTGACGACATTTTAAATTAGCTTAAGGTGTGGATATTTTTCATGAACATAGTGTTTCAACCTGATCATGAATCTTTTTTTGTTGTATTTTTGGTTGAAATATTGGCATATTCCGGAAATATAGAGGAGGATGAGTGGAAGTTGAGGATTTTGATTAGAAAAAATTTGGATCATCATCTCTTTTCTATTCATTCTATATACACCTTTTGGATCGAGGAGGTGAATATTTTAGGATAAGTGATCTTCAAATGAGGGTTTTTGGTGGGGCAAAAGAATATTAGTGTTGTTATTTCATGGAAACTCTTGATCAATTCTTTCAAGATAACAAAATTTATGGGCATTTCAAGGCACTACAAGATGTTCATTTAATATTTTCTACCTTCTTGATTCATCCATGAATTCAATCACCTGGAAAGGGGTAATTTTTTTATTGGATCCTAGAGTGTAAATCCTACATTTATGATCTTATAAGTTCATTGAACACATATTTGATTTTAACCATTATATTGTTAATAAAGGGTTATGTGGCCTATTATGATTCTTTTTGTATGGGTATTGGGTGTTTGATAACGCATGATGACCATATAGTGGTGTATAGTTGTTTCCATCTCTATCCACATGAAAACAATTACATAACCCATGAAAAAGAATTAGTGTTTTTGGTGGACTCATTATATACATGGAGTAATTATCTTTAAAAGGGATACGATTGAAGATTATTCGAATCATAATAGCATGAGAGACATTTTCTCTTAGAATTAACCAAATTTGAGTTAGCATTATTGGATTGATTACCATCATGTGTTTGGTTTCGATAAAGGCTATACCCCATACAAAGGGTATGTGGTGGGAGATTCCTTGAGTAGGAAGGTGTTAGTGAAAGCTCTGAATATTTATAGTGATGAGTGAATGTCGATGGTCATTTTTTCACATATTCACTTGGAGAACAAGGAGAATAATGTAGTTTTGTTCTTCGAAAATTTTTAGCTAACACATTCCCTTCTACAGTATATTCAGTGGGATAATCATAGTGTTTTGTTGTGCCAGTAGTTTATGCATCTTTTTTATTATGGGGAGGTTCCTTGTGAATGGTTGTTGTCACATGAGGCAGTTTTGTGCTTCAAGAGCTTCTTTGATGTAATTTTGTAATTTAGAAATTTGGTGAAGCAAGATATCCAATGGTCATAGTGGGTTTTCATACATATGCTACAATGATGTACTATGATGTGCTTCAGTAGTTATGGTTTAAATATATGAAGATTGGTGTACCATACATTGTATCATGACATTGTACAAGTCATTGGTTTAAATAAGATCATTAAAGGAACTCAAGTTTTCTTCACCAAAAACCCATTCATACCATGATGTGTTATGAGATACCCATGAATTATATTCGTTTCATGCCTCATACAAAATGACAGATGAATTCCATTTGGGTAATGATTAATCATTTCAAAAAATTAGCCTATTTCATTCTGATTAGGGATTCATCAAAGGTGGAAAAGTTTTGTAGGTAGTGTGTTCATGAGCTAGTGATGCATCATGGCGATACATCAAAAATTGTTTCATATAAGGACCCATGTTTTACATCACAGTTTTGGAATGGCATACCAAAGGGGATGGGGTATCTGGTCAAGTTGAGCATGACATACCATCGTCAATTGAATGGTCTTACATTGAGGGTAAATCAAATCTATGATGAAATGAATCGATAATGTGTGTTGGATTTCATATGTTCATGGGATATCCATTTTTGAATTTTTGTGTTAATCTATAAAAATATTTAATAATTCTTAATCTAAATGGATTATTCTAATGTGATTTATGGTCAGCCATGTCGGTCGCCATTATGTTGGGCTATGATGGGTGATACATTCTTATTGGGACAAATCCTTGTGCACTAGATATATTAAAAGTTCATGTTTATCATGAAGTGGAAGTTGACAAGTAAAATTATTTATAACAATTACACCAATCAGAGGCATCAATCTATAGAGTTTTATGTGGGTGACCAGGTGATTGTGAATGTGTAACTCCTTTTGGTAATCATAATTTGTGTTATCAGGGGAATCTAATACCTAGGTATGTGAAACGTTTTTATATTACCAAGAGTGTTTTTGTGGTGTCATACATGATAGATATTCTATCTCAGTTGGCATTATCTCATGACATATTTTGTGTCTCTTAGCTGAAAAAGTGAAACCCAGATCTGTCCCATGTGTGGAATTGGGAAGAGTAGGAATTAGAGAATGATTTTTCTATATCTGAATTGCAAGTATGAATTTTGGATTCAAAGAAGAAATATATTCATTGGATATATATTCCATTTTACCAGGTTATTAGGATGCATTTTAATGATGTGTCTTAGATTTTGGAGAAGAATTCTTGGGTTGAGTATGAGTATTTTATTAGTTCATTAATCTGGATTTGAGTTGAAATATTTTGGAATGGAAGGTTTCCATGGTGGGTGTAATTTTAATAATATTTTTTAGTTTGATTTCATATTTTGTTTATTTTTAGTATGGTGATTTTACAGTATGTTTCTTATGATTTTTTTAGGAAATTGAGGATTTTACCCTCAATGGTAGGTGGCTCATAGTTTGCAAACAGTAAGGGGAAACCACACACACTTATCCAGGTAAGAAGGCATCTAGATGTCATTTTGCAAAGTGGAGACTACATAGTAGGGGAATGAGTTTTCAAATTGTGTTCTCAAACAATGGGTCTTCTTCCTATTGGATAGTGAGGGATTCACGGTTGTTGTATAGTTTTTTTAAGAAAATTAAAACATTGCAACCTATCAAGGTCATCAAAAATTAAAAATGACAAAATTTCGATTTTCATATTTAACCCAAAATCACCCATTCATTTCTTTATATTTGAATTTCATCAAAGGTTGGTCCCTTAAATCTTCGGTGGACCACATGAACATAGTTTATTTGGCGGTTTTGACCCAATTTCCCCAGGGAATCATCAAGTAATTCATTTTCATTTTGATTTCACTCACTTTCTTGGGTTTCTACTCCCTCATTGGGTTTTTATTTTTTAGCAAGTTTGTTTTACCTAAGGATTTTTCGATAATGTGTTGTTGGGGAAAATATTATCGATTTTTTACCAATCATGTTGTGATAAGGTCATGTCTGTGAGGATGTTTTTCCGCACTGATTTTAAGAAGTTTACATTTTTAAGGTAGAAGGTTCCGTGGTTTTATATTATTTTTTTATTTTGAATGGCTTTTAAGTTGTATAAAATTGTTCTGTGGTTTACTTGTGTGGTTTGAACTATGATTGGGATGGGTTTTGGAAAGCACAAGTGATGAAAATAGATTTTCAAAAGAAAATTATTTATGTTTCTTATATTATTCAATGGGGTGTTACAAGAATACAATATATTAAATACATGAAAGGTAAAAAAATGTGTTCTCAAATATATTTAATGTTTTATATGTGTTGATATTGGGGTTTATTTGATGAAAATTATATTTTTCTTGTTAGATTATTTTTGATGGACATTTTAATTGTATTTGATTTATGAATCATGCTTTTAAAATGGGTTTTTGTGATTTTGAATTTCAATGGTTATTTTACCTTAGAAATGGTTGGATTCTATACGTGAAAATATTATATTACTTCTGAATGGGTTTCTTAAATTGTTCAAGTGATGTGAAATGTCTTTCCAAATGATTTTTCATGTTTGTGTGAAATGTGATGCAGTTTTTCTTTTTGAGATAGATTGTTTCAATGTAAATTTTTATATGATGGATCAACATTAAAAACATTAAGTAAAATATTTCCTTGAGATCTTACGATTATTGTCATGTGTATAAGAAAGTTATGATTTTAATGAAATGTGAAATGTAATTTGAGATAAACAAAATCTCAGGTATCTAGTCAGATGTACTAGAACTAATATACTAGTTGACTCAAGAGTTGATGAGGCTTAGATTCATCTAGACGAAGGGATAATTTCATCAAAAACTAAACATATGAGATTATCTGACGCGAATATACCATGGGATGTGCTCCAATCTATTTTATCCTTCAAGGGATCACTGTTTGTTTTGGCTTACAATATGAAAACTATTAGGCCTTTTGATGGAAATCTCACTAATAGATTGTGCATGGAAGCACTTTTGGTAGTTCATTAGAGTAAATTGATCACCAAGGTATGAGTTTCATAGTGTCCCACGTGTTCTAAATACCTATAAGTTTTTTTTATGGTTGTGACATGATTCTTATTTAATGTGATTCTAGACATAATTATATGGTAGCCGTTGAGAACATTTTTATTTCATGAAATCTAATTTATCATATTGTTGTCCTTGAGTATTTTACTTTGAGAAAATATTTTCCCACAAAATTTTTCTTGATATTTTTACAAATATTCTTATAAAAATGTTGATATTAATTTGTCTTCAAATAGAGTAACATGGAATATTTAAATTATTAAGGTATCCTATTGTGAATTTTCTCACACACTACATTCAATATCAGGTGTATGTAGTATTTGTTCTGTATAACCTATATAATGGTGAGATGCATCATAGTGTAGAAGGTGTATCTGTTTCCTAGACTTCCAATTCTTTTAGTTGTTGGAATTTTTTGCTTTTGGGTGATGACATTCTTATAACATAGAGGTTTTTCATTTTTTTGTTCCCAGTATGTTTTAGAAATATTGGGTTTTTGGTAAAAGTTGTACCATAGAATCTAAAAACTATTGTATCTAATTTGGTTATGTTTGGAAATCATAGTCATATTTTTTGATATTGGTATTATATTCATATTAAAATGGGTGGAATAATTATGAATGCATATTTTGGATACCCATTTTCTTGATACATGCCTATGGGGATCTAAAATTCACATTGGTCCATGCTACATTTTTTTTTCAAGTGTTGGGTTTGATGGAACATGGGCTTGGATCATGGTAATAGGTCAATCAGTTGTGACTTATGGATATATAATATTGTTCAATATTTTTTTATTGTTATATTTGACCCATTTTCATGATTTCCCATATTTGTATTATACAACCTTTAATTATATTTTAAATATTTTTCCCCATGAATGAAATTTTGCTTCGCCACTTCTAATATATACATTCCCTTGGTTATTAAGATGTCTATAACTCTAGAGTAATATTGAAGGGAGTCTATTATGGTAAAATTGTGTAGAAATATTAACATTTATCATAAAATAATTTTTATATATAGATGATATTCAACCTATCTAAACAATTAATTAATTATATTGTGTGATTTTAGTGAGTTTTATTGTTTAACGTACTAAAATGATGTAAAATTAAGATATATTTAGTATGGTTTTCCTCTGTTTTTATCAAATTCAGTTCTTGATGAAGGTTCTTTTACACTATATCCATGAATAATTTTTATGGAATTATAATAGGTATCAGATAATGGATTTGTTTTTTGTTGGATAAGTGAAGTTTTTTATGAATTAGGATGATAACTAATTGTTAAAAAAAGTAGAATTTAATGTATTTGAGAGCATCCAAATATTTTTTGTAATGTATAGATTTATTTTCATAGAAATGAAATCATTGTCAATATACTAGAATGTTGTTGTGGATGTGGCATAGATTCACCTAGGGGTAATATCCCAACATAAATTTGTTTATTATCATCTAGATCATAAAATGGGGCACACAAAGATGGTATAAGACTGTACATGAAGATTTAAAATCCTTTTTGATAAGACATGGTTAATCAGATTCTCATTAAAGACCACTATAATGAATATATATAATTAAGGACAATTTTGTAGGATTAAAGGAGAACTAAACCTAATTAAACCTATACTGAAAAGAGAGTGATTTAGGTTGACCTTACTGCTAATGTGAATGTCATAAATAATAATTCATTTTGAAGAATTTTTTCATGATATAATTTATAGTAATTATCGTATTATTTCAATTGTTTATCACTAATGATAAACCCTCTCAGTATTATTAATGGAAAAGGGAAAAAACCATGTTAACGAATGATACCATAGATAATGTGGTGATTTTACTAATGATCAACCTAATTGGATATGATCTAGAGTGGGAAATATCATGATTATTAAAATCAACATATCTTGAATTATGATTGAAAACATTAAATTATTTGAAATTTCAAACACCAGAAATAAAAATATAGATATTATAATTGATGTTCAAGTAAATAAGATGATGAATGAAATATCATTTAACTTTTATTTTTTCAAAACATTTGATAAGAAATTCCAAATTCCAAACATCAAAGGAATGAGATGATATTTTATATATGGTAAATCATGTTATTGAGAATAACCACAAAGGAAGATGGACGTTTTTTGTATATACTGTAGTGAAAATTAATTCTCTTAAAATTATTAATTAGATGTTAAATGTTTTACATATGATGAATTTTGGAACTATAAAAAATTATTCACAAATCCATTTAATTAGATTAATATTATATCAAACATTCTAAATCAATGGGTCATGGAATATCGTATAAAAAACTAATATTTATGTGGGTATTGATAATGAAGTGGTGATAGGAATACCTATTATTCACTATATATTTTAATATATCTTATATTATTTGAGTTTTCATCAACTACTAGAAACTGAAATATAAATAAAAACAGTTGGTGGTATTATCATTTTATACGTGGTATAAAAATCTCTTTCATGGCCTATGGAATTAGAGTTCCTAAAATAATTATTTTAAATCCATTAAATGAATTTTTTGGTTCATTTGAAATGAATCATTTATCCCTAAATAGTATCCATATTAACAATTGAAATAAAAAATTAATATATCATAATATGATAATCTATTATTTAATGGATGAATATGAATGTTATAGGAAAATTAATTCATATAAATTATTTTAACACCTACTCACGAAGAGTATTTATCATAAATAGTTATGAATTAATTCAATATTATGACATAACTATTTTAAAGGAACATATTATTTTCCTAGATATAGCAATGAAAATATGTTTGATACATCATTGTAAAATAAATAATGATCCATATATATTATATGAACACTATTATCTATTTTATTAGTGAGTATTTGTTAATTTTCAAAGGGTGAAATTTAGTTATGAGGGAGAAAATGATTCTCAAATATTTTAGAATAAAATTTCCTTTATTTACATATTATGATTAATAGAATCATATATACAGGACATTGAACTAACATGAGGCACAAAATATAAGATGAATATTATTATTAAAACATAATGAAGAATAAAAAATCATTTAAATAAAAAATTGTTTCTCAAGTGATATTTCTTACAATAAAAGGATATATAATTAATATTTTTTAACAATAAAATAGATTTTTCATTGTTGAATTACTATTTTTAGGTTTATTTATTTATTCTAAATAAAATTGAATAATTTTGAAAATATGTTATTCATAAAATAATATATTAAAATTCATTAAATTATCAATTTATATGAAATAGTTTTAATAGCACAAAATTGAATTTTTCCCTAAAAATAATTTCCATTAATATTTATTATATACATTTTAATAAAATTATATTTTCAAGTAGAAAATTGTTATAAAATGTATATTATTTTTTTAATTAATCTTGATAAAATTTACTACGAATAATGTTTTATATTTTTCTAAAAAATTTTATTCATTGGATAATAGTGAAAAAAGATAATTTTTTCAATAACTATAACTTTTAGGAAATAAATATTTTATAGAATAATTTTATATTTTCTATAGAAATTATTTTAAAAATATCAATTTATTATGTGAAATATATAATATAACAATTGAATGTGTATTATAGTAACCCTTATTTATCCTTATAGAAACATTAGTAATATTTTACTGAGATGAAAAAATTGGTTATAATTTTATGTTTACTAAGTATCCACAAGGTGAAGTTTCATTTTTTCTTATTTTAAATACCACATAACTATTTTATTTAAATAAAAATATAATTATAATTAAATAAATCAACAATATTGATAATTTTATGTAAATCATAAATTATAAGCATGAAAATACACTTTTACAAAAAATATTATTAATTCATTATGAAAGAAAATATTAAATTTATTCTTATCACCATTATGAATTTTATTTTTAAAAAATTATTTCTTATTTTGAATCATTAAGTCCAAATTATGTAATATGGACAATTTTTTATAATTAAAATTATATTTATTTTGTAAATATTTGTTACTAGAGTAAAAAAAAGTGAAGATTTTAAGAATAAAATACTTAAAAACGTTTCAATATCATGTCAAAATAATGTATTTTGATGGATTATCAACCTTAAACCATAATACATTATTTTAAATTTTTTATATTTATATTTAGTATTAATAACAACGTTATATTTTATATTATTATAAAAAATCACTCCTCACCTTTATTGAAGGAGACAACACCCCAACATCACCTCACATTAAATATGCATATTTGACCACAATCTATACAAAAAACCCCAAACCAAATACACAATTGATATTTAAAATTTACTTTTTTTCTTCTAAAAATATCATCTCTCAAATACTTAATCAAATTTAAAGAGGAGATAGTTCAATGATAAATATAAAATTATAAATTACATCATATTGACACTTTTTAGATTATTTTATAATCCATCACCATCAATTAAAATCATAAAAAACATACATAATTACATTACTATAATATGTGTAAATTAAAATATTATTTATTATGAAATAACGATATTATATCTTCATCCAAACCATTCATGAAATGAACAATTCTCTTGTGTTATTTGTTGATTACCACCTCCATAAGTGATGTGATCTATTTTTCATGAAAATTATATATTGATTGTTAACCGAGGGGTTTTAATAGATTAATATTATATTTATAATATTATTATAATTCATAAATTATATACCTGAAGTGCACAGTGTTGCATTTGTTGTCAATGAGTCATGAAGTTGTCTTGGAATGAATGGAAGTCAGGGAATGTCAAGATGTGAATGACAAAGGTTGTGATGGTGTTGGTGGTGAAGGAGAATGGCCATGGTACTAAGATGCATGTCACTTAGGAGATTCACTAAGTGGTATTGGAAATTGTGGTTGAAACATTCTCCATGTATATCAGACGATTGTTGAACTGGTCTTTAAGTTCAAAGAACTTGTATCCTGATGATACAATGTCACAACATTGATTGAAGACCATGCATTGTCTTCACAATGCAAGAGGAGTTGAAAGGAGTTCCATCCACAACTACTAAGTGGATGATTTGCATTAATGAAGTCCATGCACTATCACTTAGTGCATGTGAATTGAAAAAGTTCCAATTGATCTCTGATTAGATCAATAAAGAACATTGAAGATTATAAGTGATTCACGAGTTCGGTTGATGAAGATGAACCTTTTGAATTCCATATCCTAAGTGAAGATCATATGAGGAGAAGTAATGGAATTCTTAAGAAGAGGAATAGAAGAAGTGGAGAAGAAATGGATTGAGTGGCATTTGGCATTTACACTTGGTACTTTGTTTTTATACAAAGTTACTTAGTGTTTTACACTAGCAAAAAATATGGCCAGCCATGGACACCTTGAGGGTTCAACCCCAAGGCATGAGCGCTATGCACAACGCCCATGGGGGAACCCGTGGGGCGAGCCCAGGGCGGTAGGACGCACCCAAGGCACCGCATGGGCGTCTGGGGCATGCCCGGAGGAGCGCGGTAGGGGCGCATGAGCGCACCCGTGAGTGTCTGGCAGTGCAGAGTGGGCCGCATAGCGCGCCCGCAAGGAGCAGAGTGGGCGCAGAGCGCGCCCGCAGGGAGAACACGGTGTGGGGCGGCACCGTGGAGGTTGGAAGTTCAATCGAGGGGTTGAGGCAGCGCCAGGGTGATAAAGCGCGGAAAATCCCCTCACCGTTTTGATGTGGGATGTGGAAAAAATTACAGGAACGAATCCCAGCCGCACGATTGATCGCGCAGACGATCTAAGCCGCACATCTGATCCGCGGGGAGATGATCTGATCCAGGCCGTCCGAGATCAATTGAATCGCCGATCCAACGGCTGCGAGACCGCCTTCAACCCCGAGCTCGTCCAAAGTCTCCCGCGAGCTGCCGACGAACCAGGCGCCATCCGAGGGATGATTTCGAGATTCTGACCACCTCTGAAGAAGTCGAAGACACCAATGAGCTCGTATGGCCACACCAAACATGTCCATGCATAAAAATATACTTTCATGCAATGAGATGATGAATTCGATGAAGGCCTAAGGCAAACAAAGTTCCGAGGCCTCGGTGTGTTCGTGTTTTGCATGGGATAGAAGAGACAAAGGCCGTGCATGCGTTCTAAGTCGCATGCACGTAGAGAAAAATAAGGAAAGAACCTGCGGTGGAAACTGAGGAGAAAAACATGATTTTACAGAAACTTGAGATCCGAAAATCTCGGTGGTTCAAGATTTTTCTCACGTGGATAAACCACCTCTGCCTCGCCTATAAAAAGAAAACCACAGGCGCTGTTTATGCTTGCTGATCC
This sequence comes from Viscum album, assembly GCA_963277665.1. Classification (NCBI taxonomy): domain Eukaryota; kingdom Viridiplantae; phylum Streptophyta; class Magnoliopsida; order Santalales; family Viscaceae; genus Viscum; species Viscum album. The sequence goes on from OY728132.1 coordinate 883,411,770, forward strand.
TTTGTTGAAAAATCCGAAGTCCCGTGAGTGCTCTCTGCCTCGCGAAGAAAGAAGCCCCGCGCAAGGTATTTGCGCGGCTGAGTTCCTTGCGCGCTACTTCTTTGTGTGACAAGAAGAATGAACCTTCTGCACACCTCTTGTGTGAAAGAAGAATTGGGAGGTCCCTGCCCGCGTACTCGCGCGGCAGAAGGAGCCCTCACTGCCCGCAAACTTGCGCGGCAGGAGGAGCCTGCGCGGCCCTTGTGGCATGTGAACCTTGTGTGCCCTCCCTTTTATGAAGGAAGTCGGGTTAAGTGTTATACACACTTTGGATTGTGTGTGATAAGTGGAGAAGGACACATTCGGGTGTGTGTGCAAGAAGGGAAGGCCGAGGGCACACTCTGTGTGAATGAAAAATTGAAGAACACACTTTGTGTGTGCAAGTGAAGTAGGCCGTATCCCTTGTGGGGTGCACACTTTGAAGAACAAAGAATATTTTGTGTGTGTGCAAAGTGAAGGTGGAAGGCTAAAGACTTACCTTAGTGGTGTGTGTGCAAAGGAATAAAAAAGGCCGAACCTAGTGTGTGCACTAAGTGAAGTGTATACACTTAGAAGAAGTGGAAGACTCTCACACTAAAGTATAACACACATTTATGTGTGTGTAATCAAAAGGAATTAAGTGTGTGAAGGAAGTGAGAAGGTGTGTGCTTAAAGAGACTACACCCTTTGTGGGTTTATTGCACAGAGAAGGAAAAGGGGAGTGCATGCTTGCATGCATGCACGTGCACACGTGAACAAAGCTAAATCAGGCTGTGTGCATCTGAGTTGTCCAAGACCAGAAGATCTTGAGGAATTTGAGAAGCCAAGCAGTCAGTGCATGAGGAAGAAGAGTTTCCATGCATTCGGTGCATGAAGTTGAATTGATGTGAGACTGGACCAGACTAAAGTTAAAGACATCAGTTGTCTGAGTTTTCAGTGATTGAGAAGATCCTGATCAACAGAAGTGATCAGAAGCTGTGAGCAAGACCAACAGACCTTATCAGAGGCTATTGAACATTCTTGAAGAGAGAGGCCAGGTCATCCTTAAAAGAAGGAGATAAACCCTGAGCAAGACGAGAAGACCTGTTCATCACAAGTGAGCAGAGGTACAGAGCAAGGCCATCAGTCTTTATCCCAGGCTGCTGAAGATACTTGAAGAAGTTAAAGTGGAGAAGAGCTACTCGTGCGACTCGAGCAGCCAAGAGAAGACCCTGTGGGACTCAGGGAGAAGAAGTCTTCAGTGGGATTCTGGGGCAGGCCAGTGGGACTCTGGTAACACTGTGTGACGCAGTATAAAGACCCTCCTGTGGGACTCAGGAGAGATACAGTGGGACTCTGTATCGACCATTGTAATTTTAACAGGTTATATTGGAGAATCCATGCTGGGAGAGCATGGAAAGGATGTAGGACTTTGGTGCCAAACCCTGTAAATCCTTGTGTCCAGTGCCTTTACATTTACTGAATCACTCGAGGAAAGGCTGAGAGATACAAGAAGAGTGGATCGAGGCCTTAACAAGCCATAGAGGTTTAATTGATCAAGAATCAATTAGTAAAAAGTTATAAAGGATCACTGATTCAACCCCTCCCCCTCTCAATGATCACACTGATCTGGGCACTTCAATACCATTACCCATAATTCCCTTGTTGAATCTAACAAATGTATTTCCCACCAATATATTTATACTACCACCACCATGAAAGTGACTTATTTAATTTTTTATTAAGTATTTTTTTTATGTAAATCTCTTCAGATATGATTCCATGATCTAGATAAATAAAAATAATATATTGTTCTATATTATAATGATATTATTCCAAAATAGGCACCTTCATAACCATAATCAGACAATGATTATAGTTTTTTTTATTAGGATCATTTTAACCACCTCTATGAACATTTCACTGAATTTATACATTGGATGCCCGTGGGAAAAAAAAGAAAATTTTATTAATTATTTATCAGGAATTTTTTTATTGCTTTAGATATATATAAAAATTTTATTCATATTACACTTATTATTAATATATAACCAATTTTTAAATAAAAATAACCTAAATAAGATCATCACCAACTTTATTGATAGGAATCATAACTAAAATTATTTTGAAATGAAATTATAAATTTAAAAATAATTAAAAAATTCTATTACATTACCCATAATTATTTTATAATGATGAATATTTCATCTTTATACAATAATATACACATCCATTTTGAAAATTACAAAAAATATATAATCTATGGTAAAAACATATGATAATGAATATAAAATATAAATAACTAATATTTCAAGAAACAAGTTTTAAAATATGTTAAAACAATGATATAACAATTAATTAGGATCTAATATGGTGATTATGGTATTTATTTTATATATATGTTTGTCTATATCACGTTTAGTTAAGCATGAGCTATGTTAGGGGTGGTCCATTTCAAATTACATTATCTGAGGAATATTATATTTTTTTCTTCTAGTTTCATTTAAAAGATGTGATTGCATAAAATTTTATATATATTATCATTAATTATATGTTTTCTAGTGATTATTGAATTTAATTTCATGTTGTCTGTTTCACTGGGTTTTTATCAAAATCTTTCTTAAGGTGTTATTGTTTAACATCTCATTTTTTTTCATTAACACATATTCTATATCCACCACCGATTTATTTTTATTTATTTATATACAAACAATGTAGGTATTATGTTCATGGTTTCTAAGAAATTAAATTTATTATGAAATTCACTATATTTTATACATTTCATGTGTTTGTGATTGAAAATATAACCTTATTGAATGGATTTCAGAAACTCAAACATCATTTTTTGAGTCATAATACATATAATGATAATAAAAATTATATACATGCATTATTCATCCATAATATAATATATTAATAATTATCTTAATATGAGGTGAAAATAAATCCTTTGATTCAAATATTTCACCCTGATTAATTAATTATCCATAAAAGTTTGACATTCTTATGAATAATTCCATTTAACTAAAATAGTGATTTTTTATATCCATACCATGCATTTAAAAAAAATTATCATTTTTTTGGTTGACTAATTATATGTTATATCAGGCATACATCATAATTCCCATCTCATATTTTCAAAAGAAATATATGTTATCCCATTTATTAATGTGTGATCTTGAAAAAGGTCATTTAATATTTTAATTCCTTGATTATTTATTATCCTTTACCCCAAAATTACTTGAGATGGACAGTAGATATTTTTAAAGTATCCATTAATAAATTTTCATTTTAATTGTTAATGTTTTTGAAACATACGACTTCACATTTTTGAAATAAACACTTTAAAGTGACTAGTAACTTTAGTTTTTATGATAATTGTAATATTTTTAAATAACATATTATGTTTTTTCAAGAGAAACTATTCTTTAACTATTATTGGAAATTTATTCATTCAAGATTACTATAAATATTTTAAAATGGAATCCAATTTAACCATAATTAATATTTATTTTATAAATAATGGTGTTTATTTATCATATTTTTTTTAAGGGATTTACCAAATGATATTGAAAATATATTTAACTTTTATTTCATCATTATTAATTTTTATTAGGTTACACAATTGAAATGTTCTCACACCACCATCCAGTTTCCATATATGACTCTATAATGAAATTTTCTAAGCCGGTTTTCATGAAACCCATCACTTATATATGGGTTATTGATGTGATGTTTGAAATATTAACCATTTCATTTTCCCTTGGAATAAAAAATTATGGATGATTATTAATTATTTATGGGGTCATAAAATAATCACTAATTCATTGTTATATGATTAATATCTCATGGTATCAGAATGGAATATGAGTAGTATCCAAATCCCAATAGGATATAGGGGTTTTTAGCCTAAGGCCATGATGGCACATAGATTGTTACCCCAACCCCCATAAGGTACATGGTTTGTTATCCAAATTGAAGGTGAGTATATAGGTAGTATCCCAATCCTATTAGGATACAATGGTTGTTATACTTATCCAACTATGCTAAGGGAATAAATTAGAATTTTATACTCCTTTATGATATAGTCTCATTGAATTTCACATATTCTATATATCAATGTTATTTTATTCTATAAATGTATAATGGATCACAATTTTTCCTCTCATATTATAATTTATATGTTTGATAAATTTATACTATTGATCATTATATTATTCTTTTTTAAAACAATTAATGTTCCATGTTATTTTTAATATTATATTTCAATCATGATAATGTTTTACCATATGATTAGGATCTTACCCTTGATTTTCATGAACCAACACGGATCGACGCTGAACCGGTCAGCCGAGCCAGTTCGCGACATGACCTCAAGCACTTCCCCCTTACACCAGATGATTCCGACTAGTGGAGAGGGTGTAAGGTAAGTTAGTTGGGAGACTATACCTTCCAATCAATGCAAAAAAAATTGAAAAAACACAAAAATAGTAGATGAAGTGTAAATAATTAGAATGTAGTGGAAAAAAATTTCATTTATAAGGATTTAACTATATTGGTGAACTTCAGTTTAAATAACAGATGCATGCATGACATTCTAATGATACAATAGAAGCATTAAACAACAAAACATGATGACACATCAACGCAAAAGTAAATATAAAAAAGACTCAAGCTCCGATGGAGATCTCTATGAGAATCATGAGCCTTAGCCCGATCATTTGATCCTAACTGAAACTATAAGAAATTGAAATGACAAGGTCCTACAACCTAATGGAATCTACTCAGGTACCCCAGTGAAATGGCTTCCCGAGTAGGGTGTGAGATATAAATCTCAGCAGGCCGAAGCCACTAGTGCCTATCCTACTCTAGGAAATTAAATATAATTAAACAGTTTGCAGTTATTTCTTAACAATAACGGTACAATATAAACAATCAATGCACATCCATGTTCCAAAAAGGACACCTGATGGTAATACCTGTGATGGCCCATAACAGGAATAAGAACCTGCTCAAATCAATACAAGTATATTTTTTCGTGCATAAAAAATAATTTTATAATATTCATCACTTATACTTTGTTTATTCACTTATCATTTCCATGGTTTCTATATTCCATTGGTAATCACATAACCTCGTGGAAGTTTCAACTCCGGTTGAAAATCCAATCATTCTTACCTACCTTTATTAGATCACATTTCACTTGGGTTTTAATGAAATCCCTTATTCTTTTCATAAATCATTATTATCATTCATTTTTTGTTTAAAATCCATGTCAAATTTTACAATTCTCATTTGGTGTAGATCGCCATGTCTAACACCCCAAATCATATTTGGTGTAGATCGCCTGGTCTAATACCCCAAATCACATTTGCTGTAGATCATCATGTCTAACACCAAGGTAATTATTCTATTTATATCTCCATGTATAACTACCTATATCATATTCTTTGATTACCATTGTGTAGTAACTCCATTTCCAAACCCAACATTTAAATCGGTCTTGAACACCATGTCTTGGACACAAAATCTAATTCACTTATTATCATTTATCATCTTATTAATCTATCATTATAGTTCCCTTTTCAAAATTAGTTCTCCACATTTAACTATCCATATCAGTTCTCATGTATTGATAATTAATTCTCATAATAATTTATCTTTGATTAGAAATTGTGAAATTGCATGTGCAATAGATGGAAAACATAAGTGTATGGAATCAACATGACTCAATGATAGGTTATCAATGTCATTAAATGGTACATGATAACAAAATTTTTCATGAAATGTACTTAATTAAAACTATCAAATTACATTTATATTTTAATGAATAAGGAAAAGGTGCATTTAGGCGGGGCACACCCAAAGGGATGGCCAAGAGGAAAGGTGATCACCCAGGATGGGCTTTACCATAAATGAAAGACACAATTGGCATGAGCGAGCCACCAAAGTACTTTAGTATGATCCAATGAGGCATCTCCAAAATGTTGCAACAAGAAGCACAAGAATTGGCGTGACATAAGAGCATAAGTAAATGGAAGAGGGTAGACATCCTACAATAAATGTTCTAATTACATTTTTAACAAGGAACTCTGGAGGTGTCTAGGTTCATCTATTATTTTTCAATATGAAAAATAATTTTTAGGTAACTAGTAAGGGACATGTACAATCATGAATTTTTTTAATTATAATGTCAATCATAAAGAGTCATAAGACATTTAAGTAGGAAGGAATAAAAATATACTACTAAATATTTATCTTGAAGACAACTCACCTCTATTGGAAGAGTTTTTTTTAAAATAAATCCATTAAATTATTGAAAAATAATTATTTTATGATATTTTACATTTATTTTAAAACTCATTCAACACATAACAAAATCACGAAGACAAGCAATAAGGAAGGAAATCATGAAACACTAACAATACATTATTTGATTGAAGGCAGCACACCTCGGAAGATGGGTTTTATTATAACCATGTTCATTGATATGAAACAAACATTTATTACATTTACCACTTCTAATAAATGTTTAATTTAAAGAAATAAATGCATTAATTTAAAAAAACTAATTTAAAGACTTAACAACATTAATTAAAATATAATAAAAATGCAATGAGCAATAAATCAATGCATTCTTTAAATTAAATTGAAAAAATAATGGGATCCTATGTCTAGTGGAACAATACCATTGGCTCCGGCTCTCAACACTTTATAACTAAGATCAGTTTCTCCCCCCACAGAGTATATGCACTATCACTCATCTTCAAGGACACCTAGCCCTTATGCACGAACCCGTATGGCATTGGGAATGCACTAGCGGATCCTTACAGATATGCTTATGGGAATACACCAACCTCCACTCACCTACGCATGCATTTTCTATATATGTATAGTGGAACAACATTCCCTATACATGAAATTTATTGGCATTGAAGAAATTAAAAGTAACAGGGGAACCTACATACATATATATACATACTTATGCGCATGTGGTGACTTGCCCTTGAATTGGGGACTCGAAACCGACAAGCAAGGATCAACGATCTGCTAGATAAATATTTGGAACTCTAAACACCCAAATAACAATGTATTACATGGGAGATACCAAAAAAAAAGTCTGAAACCTTACCTTTGGTGGCAGAGAAGAACCAAATCACCCCAAAACAACATGACATAATTTAAACACTACAAAAAACATGCCAAGGACTCATAAATACCAAAATCCCTAAATTAAACAATTTAAAAAAAACAACAACAACAAAACCATACCCCGAAGCAAGGTGGATGGAGAGAAACCACTTGCACCACCTCACCTATTGTTGTGGTTGACAGAACATGCATCATAGAATCCCAAGGAAACCATCACACACCCTAAAACCAATAGAATGCCAAAAAATTCAGGTTACCACAGAACCCTAAATACGGCCAAACAAAACCAGGCACTGAAACATTGGATAATTACCAAATAATTGATAAAGTACACATATAAGGTCCATACCATGGCGGATCGAAGCCTAAATGTGATGAAAACTAGACCAAATCGTCTACGGAAGGGGGGGGGGCATTGCACGTCAGGTCGTCATGCACTGCAGCGGTTCGGCTGGAAGCGTGTCGTGCGGCTGTTGTAGGGTCGTCCATGGGAGGAGGAGAGGGAGAAAGAGTTTTCATACTAGTGGTACGACCATGGGAGGTCTCCGCGGTTTGCGTAGAGGGAGAGGGAGACTTCACGCCCCCTATGGGAGAATAATGGAGGGGGCCTCGACCCCCATTTTTGGTTTTCTAATAAATAAATAAAATAAATAACAAATAATATAAAATAAATAATAATTTCTATTATATTATTATTATTATTCAATAAATATATTTTTAATATCATTTTACTCAAAATTAAAATGCTTCATCATTAAATTATGAAACTGCCCATTTAAAATTTGTTTGACCAATAAATTAAAATAACAATTCCACATAAAATTACGAAACTCCCTAATCAATATTAACCTCTTTGTTGACCATATTAAACACCCCATTAATTAATCACTTATACAAAAAATTAAATTTTTTCAATGAATTAATTAATTCACAATTAATTAATGAAAGGCAATTAATTAATTTACAAAATAATTAGTTGAATCCTAACACATTACTAAATTTGAAAAAATATTTAATATATACATTACAAATATATAATTATATGTTTTCAATTGTATTTAATTTAATAATAATTTACATTTTAAATATTGATAATCCACATGTCTTGACTCAAACCGTCTAATAGACCATGTGCAGCCCACTCACATGCTACCAGATACCTTGGGTATCCCGCATGGCAGACCCACATGGTTAAACCTACCACGTATAGTCCGATATCATCACTTAAAATAGTTCCAACTATCGAGACCTCATTTCGAAGAGTGGTTTTAAAACCGGATCACTGATAAAATAAAAAGTTCAATAATTTTTTTTATTTTATCCATGTCAAAAACACTTTATGTGACAACCTTTTCACCTTAGAACTTCTCCTCTCTGACAATCCTTCAGGAACAACGTAACCCTCTCCAATCCTACGCAATTCAGAATGTCTTGCATAAAAGGTCACTTTGCATCTACCAATGCCTAACACATGTTCAAACATTGGATAGGGAATTAACACATAAGCCATTAAAATCTGAACTGACACTCACTTCCTAATCGATACACCCTGAAGAAACATACATGAGATTATTTAGCCTACTAGAAATGAGAACTACTTGATTCTCCAGCTTGAAAGAAAAGTCACAGAAAACATTTCCACTCATACAGACAAAGTTATAAATATAAGAAAAGGTTGTCCGACTAGTGATAATGGAATGCGAGAGGCTCTGTTCCAAAGCGACTCAAGGAGAACCTCAATCTACCTTTATATGAGGGTCTTAAATAAAGGACGTCACTATAGGTTCCATTTCCCAGCCCATTATATTTAATGACATTTAATAATTAATCATTAATATATTTATTTATAACCATAAAGGGACATTTTTTCCAAAAAAAACACTAGGTATTTGATTTTAACGAACGCCCAACGAGAAAACAAGATTGTTTTACAAAACATTATTGTGACCTACAAGAGTTCCAAATAGAAAACATGGGTTCATTCTTATACAAACCAAAATCAATTGCCAATAATTATTAAAATTAAATCACCCAAAAGGTTCATCACATAAAAACATTCTCCAAACAAACTGTATGGGTCCAATTTCATATTAAAATCTAATTGTTTTCATTCCATATATAAATAAAAAATCTTTCACATTTATAAAGACTTCACGTGGCATTGTGCCCCCACATTTAATATGGGTTTGCATTTTCCAACTCATATAGCGCCCAAACACATTATGGGTTAAAGGTTGGATCATGTTTAACAAAAAAAATTTACTTTATGGTTATGTTTAGAAGCCCCATCTTTTTTCTCATGTTTAAACACAAGGTTTAACCTTTTCCCAATATATAATGTGACCATACACTTTATAATGTCAAAACTGGTTCTGTCATAATCGAAACATATAAATTCATTAAATGCAATTAACCATCTGTCGACAAGCTTCCATGTATTTAAAAGCAGTTAACATAGAGCAACATTTTGGAAACACTAAAAACATGCTACAACATAGAAGCATGGTTCATAAGCATGACATATTATCACTCATGAATTTAGATCTTCCACTAAAACTAGCTATCAAAAAGTCAATGGTAAACAAGTACATTACATGGAATATTCAAGGTACAAAATACATATCAGCAAGCATATTACTCATGCAACTACAAGGAATGACCTATATGCATGACATGTGAATCTCTATGTTTAGATTATGATGAATGAAATGCTTCATCCTTGCCTTAATAGGTCATGGGATAAACACTATAATGTTCATAAACCATATGTATTGAAAATTACATCAATCACTCAAGGTGAAATTTTATCAAAAGTAATATTGAAAATCATGAAAAACAATTCCATCCTTGGTCACTTGGTCATTTCCCATACGTGGGGTGATCAGTCCCAAGAATGACTATTAACCCAAGTGCCGAAAAATTCATAGTCTCCTATCTACCATTCACAAAAATAGTAATATAATGAAAAAAGATTCCTCAAATACCATTTTTTCACAAACCAACCCGGGTCGACCCTGAGCCGGTCACACGAGCCGATCCCCAGCATAACCTCAAGCGCATCTCCCCTTATGACAGAGGTTACAAACTAGAATTGAGGGGGTAAGGTAAGCCAGGGAAAGACTATACCCTCTTATCAATGTAAAAAAATAGAGAAAATACAATAACATCGGAGGCATTGTAAATAATAAGAAAGCATCGGGCAACATTTTCATTAGTAAGGTTCGAACAAAATTGGTGAACGTCAGTTTATATAGTAGATCGTTTCATGAAATTATAATTATAAAATAGAAGAATTAAACAACACAAAATTATTAGACATCATAGTAGAAGTAAATAAACAAAACACTCAAGACCTATAGGAGATTTCCATAAAAATCCTAAGCCTTATCTCAGGCCTTTGCTCATGACTCTATGTACAAGAAACAACAACGAAAAGGTCCTACAATAAAATAGAATCTAATTGGTTATCCTAGTGAAATTGTGGCCTTAGTAGGTTTTGAGATATAAATCTTAGTAGGCCGAAACCACCGGTTTCTAGCCCACTATAGATAGTGAAATATAATTAAACTATGTGCAAGTACATCAAAACAATGACCGTTCAATGTAAAAAATCAACGACCATCTAGGGTCCTAAAATGACACCTAATGGTAATACCTGCCTCGACCCTTATCTGTAATAAGAACCTGCTCAGAACAACACAAGTTTATTTTTTAAAGAATAAAAAATTATTCTTATCATTTTCTCACTTAATCTCTATTAATAAACTTATCATTTACAAGGTTTCCATTTACCATAGGTAATAACATAACCAATTGCAAGTTTCATCTTAGGATGAAAATCCATTCATTCTTACCTTTTTTATTTGATCAAATTCCATTAGGGTTTTAATAACATCTCACATTCTTTTAATAAATCATTATTATCATTCATTTAGTGTTGAACATAATTTCAAACACACTAATTCTCAATTGGTGTAGATCGCCATGTCTAACATTCCGAATCACATTTGGTGTAGATCACCATGTCTGACACCCTGAATCACATTTGAGGTAGATCTCCATGTCTAACACTGAGGTAATAATTCATTGTAAATCACCATTTCTAATACCCTCTATCACAATCATGGATAACCAATGGGGAGGAAAAACATGTCCAAACCCATCATTTAAATCGGTCTAGAATGCCACGTCTAGGACCCAAAACATCATTCATTTATTATGATTTATCAACAAATTAATCAATAGAAAGAGTTCCCATTTCATAATTTATAATTAACATATAACTATCCAAATCAGTTCTCACCTTTTCATAAATTATTCCCTTAATTAATTATCTTTGATCAGCATTCTGGGACTTGCACGAGAAAATGAAGGTAAACAAAAGTGTATGGAATAAAACATGCCTCAATTATATGTTATCGATGACATTAAATGGTACAAGATAACAATTTGTTCCATCAAGGCGTTAAATTAAAAATATGACATTATATTTATATCTTAATGAACACGGAAAAGGGGCATTTAGACGGGGAAAACCTAAAGGGGTGGCCAAGAGGAAGGGTGAGCACCCAAGATGGGATTGACCATAAACGAATGCCACAATGGGAATGAGTGAACAACCAAAGTATTATATTATGTGATAATGAGGCATCACTGAATGGATTCGAAAAGCAACATAAGACGTGTTACGACATAAGTGACGAAGTAAATGGAAGAGGACAGATGTCCAACACTAAAATATCTAATTACATATTAAACCATGAATTGAGGAGGTGTCTGAGCCCATCAACTATTTTTTCACAAAGCAATTACATTTTGAGGTAACAAATAATGGACCTGAACCAACATGTCATTTATCATTTATAATGTCAAGAATAATGTGTCATAAGAAATTTTAGCAAGAATGCATAAAAATATACTACTAAATTTTTATCTTGAAAAAAGATCACATCCATTGGAGGAGTTTTATTAGAAAAACATGTCATTTATTTATCTTACAATCCAGTTAGTGATATTTAACATTTATTTAAAAATGCGTTCAACACTTAACAAAATCAAGAAGACAAGAAATAAGGAATGAAATCACGAAACACTATCATTAATTTTTTTAATTCAGGGTAGTGCACCTCAGAATAGGGGGTTTATTATAAAACCATGATCATTGTTATGAAACAAACATTTATTACATTTACCACTTCTAATCTACAATTAATTTAAGGACATAACTACATTAACTTAAAAAAAAATAATTTGATGACTTAATTTCATTAATTAAAATATAATAAAATTATAGTGAGTAATAAATCAATGCAATATTAAAATTAAATGGACAAAAGAAAGGGATCCTACCTCAAGTGGAACTAACACATCTTCTACGACTCATAACGCATTCTAACTATGAGGAACTGCTCCACAAACTATGTATACTAGCTTTCACACATGTGTATGGACACCTAATTCCTATGGACACACGCGCATGGCCATGGTCTTGCGCAAGGGGATCCATACAATTATGCTTATGTGAAAACCCCAGCCTCCACTCAACTACGCATGCATTTTCAATATATGAACATTGGAACACCATGTACCATACGTTCAATTCACTACCATGGGTGAAATTACAAGTAACGATGGAAGATACATACATTGATATACAGTCATATTCACATGCTTTGAGTTGCCCTTGAATTGGTTACTTGAAACTGAAAAGCAGGGACCAATGCTCTACAGGATAAACACTAGGAACTATAAAAACTTAATGAACAACATATTACATGGGAAAAACAAAATAGAATGTGTAAAACCATACCTTGGTTGTTGGTGATAATCAAAATATCCCCAAAACCGCCCCATAGAGATCATTGTAATACAAAAAACATGCCACATACACATAAATACTAAATTCCCTAAATTAAATAGGTGAAATCCAAGAAACAACAACAATACCTTACCCCGAATCAAATTCAGCAGACTGAAACCACCTGAACCACCTCACATATGGCTGCGGTTGGGGGAAAACCAATAAAAGAGTCCCAAGGAAGCCTTTACATTCCCTAAAACCCATAGACTGCCAAAAATTTGGGTCACCACAAAAAAACCTAAATTATTCCTAACCAAATCAGGCACCAAAATTGTGAAGAATCACCAAAGAGATGATTACAGAAACATCTTATAACCGTAACATGGATGATCGAATCCTAAAGTTGATGAAATCCATAAGAAAACATCTGCAGAAGGAGGAGGTCACACGCCGGGCCATCACATGCTACAACGGTTCAGCCAGAAGAATGTTGTGCGATAGCTGTAGGGTCGGCCAAGGGAGGAGGAGAGGGAGAGGGAGCCACCACGCTAGTGGTCCGGCCATGGGAGGTCTCCGTAGATGGAGGAGAGATAGAGGGATGTAATGGCCTGACCCCAGAAGCACAAAGTCAGTGCATTATTACGTATCATTGGCATGATCACAAATGATCAATTCTCTAAAGATCGATTATATTAGTATCCATGGAAGTACTAGATACATTCATATGGTTTACATTACATCATAAAATGGAAAACTACAAAAACAATGTTTCCATAGACAACACTGAGATCTCATAGAATATCCCTGCAGGTCATTCATAATATACTTCTTCGCTTCATAGGAAAAATAAAACATAGAAAGGGCTCATCTTAGAATCTCATTAAGGATAACAATATAGCTCAAATATTCATAAATAAGCAAAAACATTTAAAGAATTGTGTAAGACTAAACCAAATCATTTTAAACTTAAACATCAAAATATTATGTCAAAGATAAAATAAAATAATGAAATTTATATATTCACATGGATTTTCTACTAGACTAATAATCCAATGAAATATTAATAGCCACTTTCATAATAATGGAATGAATAATTCCATACTTTCAGAACCACATAGTCAATGCCTTGTGCCACGACTACAAATAATATTTTTTCAAGGCCTTCTGCCAATACACTAGTTTGTCCCATGAAACCTACCAATGTATCGAGAAGCTATAGTGGGCTACACTAATCACTTACTATGTCCAATGCATTCCTCATATGAAAAGGCTAAAACATAATCTGAACATTCGTATTAAAACTTGCCTATGAAATTTCAATATTTTAACAAGAAACCATGAATGGTATAAAAATCACACATCCACAGTCAAAAATTATTCATTCAATACAATATTGAAAATTGTATTATAATAGATCAACCTCAATAGAGAATAATGAATGATATTGAAATAGATAAAAATAATCATCAAAACTATTTGAGAGAAATATCCCCTTTTTTGGAAAATATTTAAAAGTCTCTCTATTTATCAAGATGTTGTTTAAAATAGATTTTTTAATCAATTTTTCCCATGATACTTTGAAACATTTAGAAGAACTTTTAATTTTAAAACATTAATGTGTATATAAATTAATCCTTAAAACCATTTTTAAAACATGGACTTTAATGAGAAATATGTAGAATAATAAATCATTAAAACATTTTAAACTGATATTTTTCTTAGAGTGCCTAACCAAAAGAGAGACACATGAATACAAATAATTGAGTTAATAAAAAATTATAATATCATGGGGAAATGGATTCATGATATACTATGTAAAAGTGCATTGTATACACCATATAAAAGTGAATTTCTGTATAACAACAAAGAAGACCCAATTGAATGTAAATTGAGATGAAATATCTTATAAAGACCGTATCCGAAGGTTACAGATAAATAAATGACATAATTATGTGTGAAAAATTTAAATACAATCAATATTATTGTATATTAAGGGTAAATCAATCAGAGGAATTTCACACATAATCTTGAAAAAAAACACCAATGAATTGGATGTTTAACTCAATAAATATACATTGAGTTTAAATTACTCTTATCACGTTCATATCGATGACTTGTGAATTTATCAGTGGAGTGATTATGTGTATCAAAATTATATCCATAGAAAGGGTAGTGGAAATTACTACACACATAAAAAATAGTGATTCCACAAATAATCATGGAGTAAAATAATGAATGAAGTATGCGTAAAGCCGAATGAGTGGAAATTGAAATTTGAAATTACCTTACCAATTTGGTATCATACGAAACATACATCCCATGAATGATGGATCACAAAATAAATATTTACTTAAAAATAAATTAAATATTATTACCCAAAAAATTGAATTATTGTCCAGTAAATACAACACACAAAATTAAATTGTGGCAATATGGCATGAATCTCACGGAAATAGGATGTGAGATGAAACCTCTTACTTTGTTGTAATCAATCGAGTTGTATGGAAAAAAGTTAATACAAAAGAAACGAATCAAAGAATAACATGAATATAAAGAGAATCGTGATAATATATTTATCAAATGATAGTACACAATACACCACATTTAATAAATAAGTGGTGAACAATAGAAATCTCACGGAATTTAATGTGAGATAAGAAACCCCTTACATTGTACTTTTCCTTGGTCGAGGTTAGGTTAACCTCCTGTATAATGGTGAAATAATTTTTATTAAATTATAAAATAATAATATACATTAATATGATATCATATATGATCTTTTAATATTTATTTGTTAATAATATTTTAGTATTATCGTTGTTTCGGGTGCTAACTGATTTATTTTCCTTCATATGATTTATTTCGTAAGAATTGTTTGTTATGAATAGGATGTGTCTTATTCATATTCAGAATGATATTAATTCTTTAGAAATTATTTTGAATCATATAATGTAAATTAGTCTTGAATGGATTACGATGGACAATGAATCTTATCGCGTTCAGGGAGACGGTAATTCGTACGTACGCACGAGCAACAATATCATTATTTTGTTAATAAAATAAAATATAATTGGATGGTATATAATATTAAAATATAATTTCTATTTTATATTTTTTATTTAAATCAATTTCAAATTATTATTTTATACATACAAATAATAATGTATTTAATAACAATTACACCACGACATGGAGACGATAACCCGTACGTACACACGTATGGTGACATGTCAATAAATTGAAGGATAAAATAATGAATAAGGTTGAACCATATTTATAAAAACATAAAAGTCTATAGAGGATAATGGTTTTATTATTTTAGAATGTAAACAACAAAGAATGTAGAAGTGGAAGAAGAATGGAACTGGAAAGTGGTGATGAAATATTTACCTCTTCTTCGGGTTCTTCTGATTGATTTGATCAAAAGGGATCCATAAAATGGATTGATGACTAATGGAACGACTCTAGAATGAATTTAATACAGTTTAAAGGGTATTTTGGATGTTTTTGGCTGAGCTAAAAGGATTTTAATGTTTTAATATGATGTAAGGGTGAGTTCCCTTTTATAATACTGGTGTGGGGCACCTTAGGAAAAGCTAGAAATTTTATTTTATAAAAAAAATTATTTTTGGTTTGTAATGGATCGAAAATGAATTATTTAAAAGATAAGAAGGATATGGGTCAAAAAACACTCAACCAATAGGTTTTATACTGTTTAGGGTTACTATATTAACCCCATCATTTATATTTAACTCTTAGTTAAATAGTTTGACTTTTACCACGTGTCTTTGTATTTTTAAAATACATGGTTAATAAACGTACTGTATACTTTCCAGAGAACCCCAAATGTTTAATTAATGATACTATATCATTATATGATTATTTTTTCTAATCTTTATATTTTTAGGAATATAATATCAATAAATAATATAATATTTGTTTTATGAACTCTTTTATGTCAATTTTGACACTATTTAGTATTTTGTTTTTGATATATTCATAATTAGATTATTAATTCGAAAAAATTTAATATAACAAACCCTAACATGTCATATTAACATATAAAATTATTGTAATTCATAAAAAGTATCAAATTACCTTTATTTGGATATTTATTATATCAAATATTTTAATATTTCACTAATTATTTAATTACCGCATCATCATTGTGTCATAAATATATTAAATTATTTAATGTCTAAAAAATATAAATAAAATACCATTATATAGGAAATATTTTTATATTTCTAATGAATATTTATAATATAATTTATCTTATGTATAACCCTATATTAAAAATGGTTTAGTTATTAAGCTTTGAATTTAACACTTTTAACTCTTCTTTGAATTAAATAATAATAAATGTCCTAATCAAATCCAATTGGACCTAAAGGATCATATTTTATTCAAAAGGATGTTTTTAGACGAATTAAACTTATCCAATAGATTTATAACATGTGTTTGGGTAATAATAATATCATTTTTACCCTTAATTACCATATTTAATTTTAACCGTGGAAAATACAAGTCAAAAGTTACTATTCTCCTAAAATAATTTTTATCTGATTGAACCACATTTTACTTACTAATATCAACTGTATATCTTAGATTTTTCAAATTCAATTTACAGAATCAGTAAAATTAATATTTTTTCAAATTTTCAAATGCCATAGGAGGTGGGTAAAACACGGTTAAAAAGTTCAATAAAATTTTTATATATATAAAATTATTAAAAACCGACTCCAATTAATTACATTAAACATATATAGGAATTATTTATCTATTTTGACCTAAAATTAATTCTAATAAAATAAATAATTAATTTATTAAAAATTCGGTTTTAAACTATAACATAGTGTTTTTCACTATTCATCAAAAATTGACTGTTTTCAAAAAAATACGAAAAATTCACCCTCTGCTAATTTTGATATTCCAAATCCAATAATAAATTCCATATTGTAAGATAAAAATTATAAAATTTATAAAATTGGGTATTTCTATTCATAACTTCTAGTTTGATTGGTCGCAGTGTGTTAGAATCTCAGAGTTGTGTACAATGCAAGCCATTACATTTTTCAATGGGAAATGTACCATGGAAGCTTGTGGTGTTGCATTCTCCCCCCTTTTAGAAATTGTGTCCTCGCAATTTTTAAAATTCGCCTTGGGAACATAATTGAATGCCCCAAATCAGAAAAAAAATTCAATATAACTATCTCTTTAAAAGAAAGAAAGAGAAGTACAAAGGTCACTCCAGATAACCCATACTAGGATTCCATGTAGAAAACATGGATATGTATGATAAAATATGTGTCATGTTCTGATGGAGAGGGATATAAAACATGATCAGTAAAAAGTTAAAAACATAAAAACCATAAACATCTGATGGGACAAACAGTCACTAGTTTCATAAATGGAAATGTAAACGGACAATGTTTTTTTTTTGTTTTCAGTTTCATTTCATAAAGATGAGGAATTTATTTATGAGATTGATTACGAATATAAAGAGATATACTAAATTTTTATATAGAGTTTCATTCTTTAATACATTTATACCAGTAACTCATTTTTTTAAACGATGAGTATTCAAGATGACATGGCCACACCGGAAGAGATAGAATCAACTATAGAGAATCACATGATTGAAAAAGGATAAATTATATATTTACCTTGTAAATGGTGATTAATGAAAACCAAAACGATTAGTACAAGATCATATGATCCCTAAAAGGATATTTCATTAGAAAAAGAAACACTAATCTTAATTTCTAAAATTAAACAATCAATACTAAATGTTAAATAAATATTATTCAATAAACAATTGTCCATAAAATCCTTCAATATAATCCATAATAATATTGAAACTCAAAACATAGAAGAATTTTCTAATGTATTCTTCCATGTTAAATTGTATCTCCAAATGAAATCGATTATTCTTAAATTCATATACTTAAAAAGTAATTATCCTAATCACATATTCCCTATAATAGGTTAATCATTTCTCTAAATAACCCAAATAATTATAAATCCACAATTAAAACAACGATCGAATTCCACCATAACTCCTAAAATTAAGTCCAATAATATTTTATTTTCATTATGCATATAGTGTTCCCAACAGAGTGAACGTCTTCTAAAATAACATTCATCACTTAATCATTAAATCATTTTCATATACTAAGGGTATTAATTTAATAAGACAAAAGATACCAAGTCAACTTATTATTTATCCATAAAATCATTTAGAGAATATCATGACACCATATATTAAATTTCAAACTCCTTAGGATTAAACAAGGTCATTTATTCACATATTATATTAAAATCCATCAAATTAGTTTGTCAATTATGCGTAAATTATCCTAACCATATCCCCTAGGAGTTTCATAACCTGTTCCCGTTTGAGACTATATCAAGGTGGGGTTTTTGGGATTTACCCATATGTACATCTGTACCATAGCCGCATTTCCTGCTTGTATCCAGACATGGATTTATTTCATGAAAAAATCAATAAATCTCTACAATACCAAAATTTTAGGAAGTTTTTCTAAACTAATCCTCAATGTCTATCCTGGGTCTATGTGCTCTAATCAGTGTTTATCTAAATATAGTTTCCAAGGTTTGTACTAAACATCCAATGATACCAACTGTAACACCCAAACCCCAGAAGCCCAGAGTCAGTGCATTATTAGGTATCATGGGCATGAAAAAAAAGATAAAGTGTTGAAATACCTATTAGTTGACTATACTTGGAAGTACTAGATACATTCATAAGGTATACATTACATCATAAAATGGAAACTACAACAACATTGTTTCCATATACAAAACTATGATCCCATAGACTATCCAAACAGGCTAGTCATAGTATACTTCTTCGCTTCATAGGAAAAAAGAAAACATAGAAATGGATCACCTCAGATGCTCATTAAGGATATCAATATAGCGGAAACTTTCATAAATAAGAAAAAACCATTAAAGAAATTTGTAAGACTAAAACAATAGCCTTTTAAACTTGAACTTCAGCATATTATGTCAAAGATGAAATCAAATAATGAAATTTATTTATTCACATGGATTTTCTACTAGAAGAATTATCAAATGCAATATCAATAGACACTTTCATAATGATGGGATGCATATTCCCAGACTTTCATAACCACATAATCAATGCCTTATTCCAAGACTACAAATAAGATTTCGTCAAGGCCTTGTGCCAAGACAGTAGTTTGTCCCATGAGACCTACCAATGAATCAAGGAGCTATAGTGGGCTCCACTAGTCACTTACTATTTCCAATTCACTCGTCATATGAAATGGTTGAAACATAATCTGAACATTCATATTAAAACGTGCATATGAAATATCAATATTTTTAACAGAAACCATGAATGGTATAAAAATAGCACATCCAAAGTAAAAAATAAATAAGTCAATACAATTTTAAATAATTTATTATAATAAATCAACCTCAATAGATAATAATGAATGATATTGACATAGTTAAAAATTATCATTAAAACTATTTGAGAGAAATATACCCCATTTTCTTGTAATCATCTTAATGTATCAATATTTATCAGGAAGCCTTTTAAAATAGATTTTTGAATCAAAGTGTACAATAGGTAATTGAATATTTTAAAAGGAATTTTAATTTTAAATATTTAATGTCTACATAATTTAATCATTAAAATTGTTTTTAAAACATTGAGATTAATGAGAATTATTTATAATTATAAATCGTTAAAAAAATTTAAAATAAAATTTTAGTTAGAGTTCCTAACCAAAAGAGAGACATGTGAATACAAATAATTGAGGTAATAAAAACATTATACTATCATGGGAATAAAGGTATTCAGGATATACTGTTTCATAGTACATTATATACACCATAGAAAAGTGAATTTGCGTATACCAACAAAGAAGTCTCAATGGAATGTAAATTGAGATGAAATTTCTTATAAGGACTGTATCCATAGGTTAAGGACAAATAAACAAAATAATTATGTGTGAAAATTATAAATACACTCTATATTATTGGATATTCAATGTAAATCAATCAGCAGTCATTTACACATATTCATGTAAAAACAACACCAATGAATTGGATATTTAACAAAATAAATGGAGATTGAGTTAAAATTAATAGTATCAAGTACATATTGATGACTTGAGAATTTATTGAAGGATTGATTATGTGTACTACAATTATATCCACATAAATGGGAGTTGAAATTACTACACAAATAATAAATAGTGATTCCACATATAATCACGGAGTAAAATAATCAATGAAGTATGCGTAAAGCCGAATAAGTGGAATTTGAAATTTGAAATTACCTTACCAATTTTTTAACATACGAAACATACAACCCATGAAATATGGATCATAAAATAAAGATTTAATTAATCATAAATTAATGTATATTACACAAATAATACAATCATTGGGTAATAAATTCATCACACAAAATGAAATAGTGGCAATTCTGGCATGAATCTCACCGAAATAGGAAGTGAGATGAAAACCCTTACATTATTGTAATAAATAGAGTCATATGGACAAAAGATAATAAAAACCAAATGAATCATAGTATAAAATTAATATAAATAGAATTATGAAAATATTTATATCAAATGAAAGTACAGAATACACCACATTTAATAAATAAGTGGTGATCAATGGAAATCTCATTGAATTAAAAGTGAGATATGAAACCCCTTACTTTTTACATTTCAAATGCAGAGGGTTGGTTAACCACCTATATAATGGTGAAATAATTTATATTAATTTATAAAAGAATCATTGTCATTAATATGATATCATATATGATCTTTTAATATTTCCTTTTCATAATATTTTATTATTATCCTTGTTTCGGGTGTTAACTGATATGTTTTCTTTTAAAAGATTTGTATCGTAAGTAGTGATTGTTATGAATAGGATGTATCTTATTCATATTAAAAATTATATTAACTCTTTAAAAATTATTTTTAATCATCTATGGTAAATTATTCATGAATGGATTATGATGGGGAATTTATCTTATCACGTTCATGGAGATGGTTATCTGTACGTATGAACTAGTGAAAATATCATTATTTTGATATTAAAATAAAATATAATTGGATGTTATATCATATATAAAGAATAGTTATAATTTATAATTTATTATTTACATCAATTAAACATCATATTTATACCCATCCAAATAATAATGTATTGAATAACAATTACACCACGACGTGGAGACGGTAAGCCTTACGTACACACGTATGGTGAAATGTCATTCAAAGTATGGATTGAATAATGAATATGGTTGTACTGTATTCATAATAAAATCAATGTGTATAGAAGATACTGGATTTATTATTTTTAATGGAAACAACGAAGAAATTGGAAGTGGAAGAAGAAAATAACTTGACATAGTTGATTAAATATTTACCTCTTCTTCGGGTTCTTCATTTTGATTTCATCAAAATGGATTTTTAGGATGGATTTATGACTAAAGTAAGGACTCTAGGATGAATGGAGGGTAGTTGAGAGGGTATTTGGGTAGAGGTAGGCTGAGACAAACGGCAATGATGGTGTGAATTTGAGATAAGGGGTAGTTCCCTTTTATAAGAGGGGTGAGGGAAACCATAGGAAAATATAGATATATTATTTTCTAATAAAATTATTTTCGGTTTCTAATGGCTCCAAAATGAATTATTTAATGGATAAGGTTCGTATGGCTTGAAAAACAGTCATCCAAAAGGTTTTAAACAGCTTGGGGACACTATATTAACGTTACCTTATAGATTTAACTCTTAGTTAAATAGTTCAACATTTACCATCTCTCATTGTATTTTCATATTATATGGTTAATAAACATACTATATTTTTCTAAGAGAACCCCAAGTGATCCATTAATGATACTACTACCATTATATAAGTATTTGGGATGACCATTATATTTTTAGTTATAAAATATCAATTAATAATATAATATTTTAAAAAGACTATTTTATTTCAATTTTGACAATATTTGGTATTTTGTTTTTGCTAAATTTATAACAGCATTATTACTTCAAACAAAATCATATAACCAACTCTAACATGCCTTATTAATCTATAAAATTAGTTTAATTCATAAAACGTTTAAAATTATATTTTTTTGGATAATTATAATATAAAATATTTTAATATTTCATTAATTATGTAATTACTACATTATCATTGTGTAATTATTAAATTAAATTATATAATGTCAAAAAAAAATTAAATAAAATACCATTATGTAGAAAAACGTTTTAGATTTCTAATGAATATTTATAATCTATTTTATCTTCTGTATAATCTTATATTAAAAATGGTTTATTTATTATGCTTTTAATTTAAAACAATTAACACTTCTTTGAATTAAATAATAATAAATGTCTTAATCTAATCCATGTTGTCCTAAAGGATAATATCTTATTCCTATGGTTGGTTTTGGTTGAAATACTCTTTTCCAATAGATTTAGGACACGTGTTGTGGTAATAATAATATCATTTTTATCCTTAATTACCATATATTGTTTTAACTGTGGTAAATAAAAGACAAAAGTTACTATTCTCCAAAAATTATTTTTATCTAGTTGAACCAAAATTTTCATAATGATGTCAACCATGGCTCTCAGATTTTTTTAATTCAATTCACAAAATTGGTAAATTTATGTTTTATATAAATTTTCAAATGCTCATAGGAGGTGGGTAAAACACGGTTAAAAAGATCAATAAATTTTTTATATAACATAAATTTTTAAAAACTGTCTCTAATGAATTAAGTTTATCATATATAGGTATTATAAATCTATTTTTACCTAAAATAAATTTAAATAAAATATTAAAAAAATTTAAATAAAAATTCGATTTTAAACTATAACTCAATTTTTTCCACTATTCATCAAAAATTGAATGTATTCAAAAAAATAAATAAATTTTACCCTAAGATAATTTCAATATTCCGATTCCAAAAATGGAGTCCATTTAGAATGATAAAATTTATAAAATTTTAAAAAGTGGGTGTTACAATTCATAACGTCTAGTTTGATTGGTCGCGGTGTGTTAGAATCTTGAAGTTGCGTTCAATGCATGTTATTACATTATACAAAGGGAAACGTACCATGGAAGCTTGGGGTGTTATAGTGAGATAAGGTGCCCCCTATAAGAGAATAAAGGAGGGGGTCTCACCCCACTCTTTGGTTTTCAAAAAAATAATTTAACATAAATAAAATATAATATAATATAATTAATAATTTCAATTATATTATTATTATTATTCAATAAATATTCCTTTTATATCATCTGACAAAATAAGTAAATTCTTCTTCATTAAATTATAAAACTCTCCAAAAAAAATCGTTTCACCAAATAATTAAACTAATAAGTCTACATAAAATTATGGAACTCCCTAATAAATTTAAATGGTTCATTCCCCATCCGCAACTCCCGATTAATAAAAAATTTCAAAAAACATTTAATTATTTCAATGCATTAATTAATTCACAATTAATTATTGCAAGGAAATTAATTAACATAAAAATTAGTTAATAAAATCATGATGCATTAATAAATTTTCAAATAATTAAATATACACATTACACATATTTTATTAAATCTTTTTGATTTTCATTTAATTAAATAATAATTGAAATTTTAAATTTGGATAAACCACACATCATGACTCGCATTGTCTAACCGACCGTGTGTAGCCCATGAACCTGCTAAAAGGTACCAAGGGTATCTTGCATGGCGGACCAGCATGGTTAAACCTACCACACGTAGTCCGATATCACTTAATATAATGGTTCAAACTCTTGGGACCTCATTCTGAAACTCAGTTTTAAAACCGACCCACTGATAAAGGAAAAGGTTCAAAAAACCTTGAATTTTATCTGGTTCAAAAACACGGGATGTGAAATTGATGATTTGTTAATGAGTTATTCAAAATATAATAATTTTAGGAAAATCATTTCATAGTATTTTACTTTCCTATAGTATTGATTTTTAGTATAAAATATAAGGTGTCTAGAATAGAGTATAGTGTAGTTCAATAATGTGGAAATGTTCATAGGTATGGTAAAATGATGTGCCTTTATAGATGAACTTTAATGACACTAAAGAATATGTTCATGGGATTATGGAATAATTATCAGATGTAATGCTAATGTTATTGATCTAATGTATTATAAAGACATTTTGAGAATGGGACGAAAAAGTATGTATCAAATATAGTGCATAAAGAATGTATTTTTAGATCCAATAATATGAAATCTTCATTGGGGTCTTATATCCACCCCTGCACAACACTATATCAAATATCCCACAATACTATCACACAACCACTGTAAAAATTATACCAATTCCACAATACAATCTGATACCACAACAACTAGCCATAATACCTTCATAATGGGTAAAACACATAAACACCTCAAAAACCATCCACAACTAGGAATATCACACCAACCGAACTAATAATATTTGTAATCATCACAACATTATAGAAAGAATAAAAAATAATCATAATTCAAAATAAAAATTCCTAATATAATTTAATTTGGATTTTAATGTCATATAACCTCTCATTCTGAAAAGGGGACATCAATAATTTCTTATAGTTATAGTCAATATTATTGGAATAATATTTTAATATAGAAAATTAAAACTCCATCACAACTATTACACATCACACATTATTTTATTTTATCATAATCACACAAAATATAGTTCTATAAAAAACGAGAAAATTATAGTCACAATAATAGACAGAAATTGTGCTACAACACACATAACAATATAAGGACCCATAATAATATTGAAAAAAATATATCCTACTCAAATAATAATGATGGATAAATATGATACATTATCATTTTACAGAAAATAATATTTAATGGAATACATATAGTTTATTAAAAAAGAGAATGGAGTGATGATTTCAGATATTATACTGATGTGTATATATAATCTGTGATCCATTATGAATCATTTAATGAAAAAGCAAATAATTAAGTGTTAATGAAGAATGGATTGTTATTCTCTGTCATTTTTTTCTCTTCCTTATAGGCTACTAGGGTACCTCATCCACATATATTAGTCTCTAATCCATATTTTTACCATATATATTTTTTGTCTCCCCTTCTAATAATTACAATTATGGTTTATATTATTTTATACATCGTGTGTCCATTCAAAAAGAGATTTTATATTGTATAATTTCATCCCGTTTTTTAATTTTATATATTAAAAATGGTTATTCCATTTGGTGGTTGTGTTTCTCTAAATTCATGGGGTTGGGTATCTTATTTTTGATGTTTATTGTTTCTATCCATTTTTAATTTTTTTCAATGGTTTTATATTATTCTTCTTCTTTATTCACTATTATAGTCAACAGGTCTATCCACCATATACCACAATTATTTATTACTGTCCTGACATGCTAGGACGTGTTCATGGTTAATGTGATTATTTATTTATATATTGAGACAATTACATATGATTATGTTTTGGAAATTGATCAAATTATAATGACCCATTTCAATGTCAACATCTCCATTGTTTTAATTATGTTATCTTATGGTTTTTTTCCATCATGTCTCGTTGGTGTGTGATTCTCACATGATTCACCCCTAACAATAAAATTTATTCATATCCCTCAATACAAGACATTGTATCATGATATAAAAAATCTATTTAAGGGTGATTCATATTTTATCTATAAAGTGATTATTACAGTTACATTGAATATAATTAATTAAAACTACACCATCTTCAGTAGTGGTTTGGTTCATTTTTTTGTCGAAAACATAATTTGGGTGGTTTGATTATCTACATAGTGGATGTTTTTTCATATTAATTTTCTAATTTTAGTGTTTCTACTATATTATATCTTCACAATTTTTCTAGAAGATATTGATGTGGATTCGTGGAATATGTTATTAGTTGTTAGGACATAAATATGTGTGGTTTATGGTGAATATATTTTTGGTTTAGGATTTTATACATATTTGGGATCATCAACAAAAAATAATATCATTTTGTGGTTTTTTGCATAATTTCAAGATAAAAATAAATCAGGGATCGTGTATCCCTAATATAAAATGATTTATCCTTAAGAATAATTACATCTCATATCCCATGGTTCCAAATCATCTCAAGGGTCATCATTTTTCGATTTTACGTGCATTTATTGAATATTTTTATATATGTTTTTATGTATGTTGATTTGGAGGACATTGATTGTATAGTTCCCACCCAACCATAATGTGGTGTATTTTTTAAATTCAAAAATGTATTAAAGTTATATATATGTAATGATATGTCTATTGGATGTTTAAGGAGATATATAGAATCTAACTACTATGCATCAATCTATAAGAATATCTACATCAATATATGATCATTATAATATTCATGTAGCTATTATATATTAAATTTAAAAAAATATATTTTTTATTTTTTTTTAAAATAATTATTGTAAATTATCTATAATTTTATTCAATAATAAAAAAATGTAACATTATACGAATGCGTTAGAAGAAACTGTTTAATTTGTTTCTCCAAATACATGATTCTAAAATAAAAAGATTTTCTATTAAATATTTCACTCTCATATACATAGGTAAATTTGTTCATAAAATGGATTAAATTTGGAAATTTGATTGTTGTAATTTGAAAATTGTTAATTTCTAATAATTTTCCTTACTTTATTGGAATTATTGGGTATATTGTAAGATACAGTATTAATATATTGTATGTATTATGAATTCCTAATGATATAAATATAATTCCAAAGGTAATATAATTTTTGAGAAAAAATATATATTTATTAATTAAACAAATTAATTATATAATAATAAAATTTTCGACGTAAAAAAATAATGTATTTTTCAATTGATAAATATTTTATAAAAAATTAATTTAAAAATATTCATTATGAATAATAAATTATTCCATCAGAAATGTTTTATAATTTTATGCTTATAATTTTGTAATATTTGTTAAATTCAAAAACATATCATTAAATTTCAAATATAATTATTTAAAACCACATAAATATTAATGGTTTTCAATTTTTGTAGAACTAAAATTCCATGGTATATATTTATTAATTAATAAAAAATTCCCCCCGATTTTCTATAAATACCTATACATTATCCTATTCATCTATACTATTGAAGCCACCCATAATTAAATGTATCTAATTATCCATACAAAGAATATTATCTAAGAGACTTAGGTGTATATGTATCCAAAATCAATCTAAATTTCTCCCATGAAATCAGTCCTAAGAGTTTTTCATTAGAAACATAGTTAGGTAAGGGTACCGAACAACACACATATATATATATGTATCAAGATACAATACACTAAATATCATGTTATTTAATTCTCATGATTTTGAAAAGGACCTATAATAGAAGATATTTCCACACCTTCATCATTATTTAAATTTCATATATCCTTTTAATTATTTAAAAATTCTATATGTAATTAATTAATGTTTAACCATTAAATTACCATGAATTTACTATGACTTTAATTGAATAATTTAATATTCATTTAACACCAATACATGACATTAAATTTATATATATATATATATTTAATCTAAGGGAATATTTTTATTATTATTGCTTTTGTATCTAATAATTTCATTCATAGATACCCATTAACACCAATATAAATTTAATATATCCTACCTTGTTGCACATTTAATAATGATACGAAAAAAATTCAATATAAATATAGTAAAATTACTACTATATTGATAAACATTCTTCTATCTAGACATGTAATTAAATTGATTAAGAATAAATTCTCTATATTTGTCCCCATTAAATTTTTTATACCCCCATATTTTTATGTATGAATTAGTTTAAATTTTTGGTCAAAATATCATTTTTGATTTATTATTCCTGATAGGTGTTTATATGGGGTGTTATAGTGGACTCATAGGACTTCCATGTCTTTGAGGCCCTTTATTTTGAAAATAAGTGTAGTAATTTACAATTTTCTTTTGGCGCACAATTAGTGATGCCTATGCCACCAACCATGTGGGGTAGATAGCCCTCCATAGAGTTCTTAAAACCATACACACCCATAATATAAGTTGTGGAAGACATATATAAAAATTTAGAGTCAATTTTCAATGTTTCATAATATATTTCCTATCTATTACACATAAAAATTTCATATATGGTTCTCTAGAAGGTCAGGAATCCCATGAATGATATGTGTTTTGAACAAATGTGTGACCAAAATGTACGTCCTATTAAATTTATAAAAATTTATAAAATTGAAAAATTATTCCAGACAAATAAATATCCATAAACAATATTTTATCCATATTTAACTATCAAGTAGATTATCATCCTACTTTATTCCCCTTCCCCCCATAATCATTTGACTCCTCGCCTATTCCATAACTAAATGGATTTCTGATCATTGCATTAATATTATTGAGATAAAGGGAAATTGAATTTCTTCCGTAATCTTATTTTATATTTTTTTAAGAGGTCGCATTCTATTTCTGATTGATTTCATTGTTTCCTTCTTGTTTTCTTTTTTTATCGATTGCTTTTTGAATGAATAGAAAATATTCCACAAGTGGTATTTTACAAATATAAGGTTGGTTATATTTTGACTATCCTAAAAGACTTATATTATTTCTATGTGTTTGAATTTTTGGGCAACATGTTCTTACATTATTTTCAGTATAAAAATTATTTATATGGACAATTTATTTTTATTTATATTTGATGATGATATATTATGTTTTTACTGAAACCCTAATGTATGGAAACCTAGTAGGGTTAGAGGTAAAGTGTTTCAACCAAAAATTTTGTGTATCTAAAATCGTGGTCTTTAATTATGTTTGGTAATTCAAAAATTAATATGGATGTATTTATTAAGATTTTTATTGTGGTGAATAATGAAATTTTAAATGTTATTTGGAAGGAACGATAGATCCCTACCTTTGAATTGAAAGGCATTACCTTATTGAATGGGGAAACCGAGTATAATGTTTCGTTAAATGGCATTGGAATAAATAAATAATTTTTTTTGTAAATGGTTATTGAAGTTTTATGAAATTATAAAAAATAATTTCATTTTGGATTTTATAAATGTTTTTTGATATACAGATTCTAAAGGTGGTTCTCTTTTGGGTTTTCAGAAATTATTTCCTCTAGGTGGGAATTTTGTTTCAAAATAGTTATATTTCACTGGCAGTATTATCATGTTATAAGATGAGTATATTTCCCCGTGTGTAATTTCATGTTTCAATATTGGTTTATTTACCCCAGATTATTTTCAATGATCTTGAATGTGTATTATTTCAAGAGTGGTATTTATGATCTAGGAAAAGGTATATTTCTCATGGAAGGAATCTCGTGTTTAGAGAGATACAACACTATATGAATATGTTATAGGTGATCCTAGATATCCCAATGGAAACAAATTTTAATCAATGTTTTTTAATAATTTAGTTTATATATTCACTAATAAAAATCATCTAACTATAATTTATATGTTTTTAGGAACAATTGGTATGTCCCATTGAGTCGTATTGAAACTTTGTTAATGAAACCAATTATAACCAATTAGACATCTTGATTATATTGAAAAAAACTTCCACAACCACTATAACTGATACATAACATGGTTAGTTAGGTTGGAGCATGGGAGATTGGGACCTAACTAGGAATAATGGAATCATTTTTGGATTCTTCATATTTTTCATATTTTTTCTTTTTAGTAACTATATAACTAAATCTTCCATGGTGGATTTGTTTTATTTAATAATTTATTGATATTGGAATTAACCTCATTTTTTGTGGGATTTTTATTTTATTACAGAATCATGGTTGTATGTCTTCTTTAATTATTTTATCATGATTTATGATATTTTAATTATTTAGAATGGTATTTATACATTGATTAAATGGTATTCAATCCAAATGATACCTTAATAAACCCTATCTTCTAGTCAGAAAATATTGGTATATGGGGAGTTGAACATCTGGTCCTATGACCCACTGATTCTTATATTAGTTCATAAGATTGGATGGGGATATCAACAAGTAATCAACGACCAATATTTTATCTCACCAGATGGGAAAGGTAACCCTGATATATTGTATAATCACATCCAGATATGGAATATATGGATACGATTTGCAACCGAAAAATTAGAAAACAACATTTTTATAGGGATGATATTTATATATTGTATTTAATTTATTTAAAATAAATATTTACCATGGATATAATCCCATTACTTTGGAAATTATACTTTTTGAAAATTTTACCACTTGGATAGAATGTAATATGGTCGTGAGTTCATGAATCATACCATAAACATATGATTTACATGTAATTTGGTTGATTTTCTACGATTGGATACCTTAGTTATCACATTGGGACATTTATATAGAGTGTTGGGAAAATATATTAAGAGTTTTCTCATATATATGTATTATTTCAAATAACATAACTAAAATATGAGCTACATAAATCTTAAAACATGCTTATTATCATGATTTTATCACTACATTAGAAAAATGATAATATAATTACAAAATTAAGGTTGTTTTCAACTATAATTTATAATGAAAATTTCATTTAACTAAGCCTCATCTATTGAAAATTTCATTAAAGTAAAATAAAAATGGCTCCTGATATTGATCCTATATGTACGGTGTAGACTTTATGTGAATATATTTATGTCCCAATGTATGTGTAGAATGTTCTTCTGAGGTAACCCCAATAATAATGCATGCATACTACGAAATTTATATATTAGTTGGGTATTATTCCTATTATTGGTTTCCGTAAACTATGATGTCAATAAATATTTTGGTAACATGTATTGAGTTGTGTGTCATGAATTAGAGATAAATTACTCG
Source organism: Viscum album (assembly GCA_963277665.1). Lineage (NCBI taxonomy): Eukaryota > Viridiplantae > Streptophyta > Magnoliopsida > Santalales > Viscaceae > Viscum > Viscum album. Next base: position 883,443,651 of record OY728132.1, read on the forward strand.
AGGATTTCCTCTAATTGAGCTCCATAATGGTGGTGATGAGTATTCCATAGAGGTTTTAGGGAAATTCAATCCTCTATTTCTCTGGGAAGTGAAGCATTTTTATAAACTTTAGTGTTTAGTAAAAGTTTTTTAGTATTGTGAGAGAGTGTCTCCATGAAATGGACCTATAATTTCCAAAAAAACATGGGACATTCAGATATATCCCACATCAATGACTACAATAGTGGGATGTTTTTATTAGTAATTTTTCTGTATTGAGTCCTTCTTGATTATTTTGGATCACGTCGAGAGACCTCCATGGAGGTGGGTGAGGATCCTTGTGTACAATAATTTAAATCTAATGAATCACTAGTTGTATGACCTAGTACATTAAAATAAATCAATGGGGATCTAATAGAAACGAATAAATTTAATTTTGTGACATCGAGGGATGATATGGCGGAATAGTTTATGCATCCGATACATAATTGGATAAAAATGTATTGTTATTCCACATGTTATACTAATATATTTTTTACCATTATTTTAGTTGGTTATGAGATATATAGATCTACTATCACGACCCATCCTTGGGGCCTGTGTCATGACGACCCCAAGGCCGCTTTCCATAAGATAGGGGCTGGCAACTAGCACCAAAGGTGTAAAACCCTAAGATGGGAAGGGATTGCCTTTATGAAAGTAAACAAACACAACAGAGTACACAAGTAGATAAAGAACTACGTAGAACTGAATACAATAGTATGTTATTGAATGAAAAGTGGTCGGAAATACAATCCAAATAGTAGGTATAGTAAAACAAAAAATCTAGTACAACTATAGTAATGTAAAACTGTAGCCACTATGTTATCCTCCAGAAATAACACCTGAAGGGTGGGTACTGGAGGTCTCTTCAGAACCTCGGGTACGTCCTTCTACTCTGTGTACGTCATGCCATGTGGTCCATCTCTGGGTACCATCCTGCTCCACAAGTCTCCACCTCGATCAGTGTTGTCTGTCATCTGCATCGAACACAACTTTGTGCAGGCATAGCCTATGTAGGGCTGAGTATACGATACTCAGTAGGGACCCCGAGACCCCGAAGGTCTCCCAGAATCCACAAATGATAAACCACAAAAAAATAGTCACTATGTATCATCCAACTCTACTTAGGTATATGCCAATTCATATACCTAAGAAAACAATCTCAGTTTAGTTCCAACTCTCTAGCCAAATCACAACCCAGCCCACATAGGAAATAAGTCAATCACATAGATGATAATGATTAAAAATCAAGATTGTTCTCACACAGGTATACATCTTTCATATAGAGATAGATATGATTAGATGATGTCACTGATTCATCTTCGCTGACGAACCCACAGAGGATTCCATCATAGTTTTCATCGTTGTCGAACACCTGGAGGATTCTAGTATAGTTATCATCACTGTTGAACCCACGGATAATTCCGATATAGTTTTCAACTCTACCGAACCCACAGAGGATTCCAGTACAGTTTTCGTCACTGCCGAACCCACGGAGGATTCCAGTATAGTTTTCGTTGCAATTGCAGCCATCTCTAGGGTTCCCGCACAAAGCATGCTTGATTCCAGGAGGGTCCGCTCCTCGAGCAACGGGGTTGATACATCAACTATAACTAAGTTCATATTTTATTTATCCTGATGTTATGTATTGTCAAAAGAAACCCAACGTGACATATGGCATGTCAATCAGATGCTCGTTTTGAGAGTTATTGGCTTTTATGTGCAGGGGCCCGGTAGGAAATGTGATCATTCCAAACCCGGCTGTTTTCCAAAGATGTCCTAAACAAACTTATAGTATCACAAAAGGACAACCACTTCTTGAGGGTTCCAATTTTGTAGACGGCGCGTCAATCGGACGTGTGGTCTTAAGGTTATTCACATTTAACTGAAAAAGGGCCCGACCCGTTAAGCCCAGTGGGCTGGCGGGTCGGCCCGACCTTGTTAGGAGGGTCCGACTCAGAAGAGGGTCAGTCCAGCCCGGTGAAGTGCGCAACCCGTCTCGATAGGGCACGACCTGACCCAAGAGGGCGAGGCCCGACCCGAGAGGTCACGGCCCGGTCAGGCAGGCCACGACCCAGCTCGGTGGGGCGCTTCCAGGCACGGCCGAATGCATCTCAGCCTGATGGCCGAGCGCTATAGGGGGTACCCCCTGGTCTCCTGAACCGGCAGCGCCAAGTAGTGTCGACCTTCCATCCAGCCGGCCGAGGCCATCGGGTCTTCCCGGCGCGAGCGGCACGCATGGGCGGGCCATGGTCCTTCGTCGCTACACCTGCGGGTGTCGTGGATCCTTCATCCGGGCTAGTTGACGAGTCGGTCGGTTCACTGCCAAAAGCAGCCTGTGGAGTACGGTCCGCAGTTCTCTGCAACGCGGAGCCAATTATGGCACTGCGGTCTCCCTTCTACATGGCCAAATTTAGCCAGCCGGTTCTTCTACGGCCGAGCGGCCCGTAGTTGCGGGCTGCAGTTCTCCGCATGTGGTCGACGTGTAGCCACCACCTTCGTTCGTGGCCACATTCTCAGCATGGTCTCCTTCGCAACTAAAAGAAACTACAGAGGGTCATTGGGTCGTGTGTGGTCGGCCTGCGCCAATCGCCTTAGGCGGTATCAATTGGCCGATGTCAATTCAGAAAAAATTCATCAATGTATGGAGTAAAAATTATTCACTTAAAATTGTACAAACCCCTTCCTCAAAATAGACGTCGTACATCATCGAGCCATTGAATATGAGCATCTCGGTAGTCGGGCATTGTGGAATAATAGTTTCAGCCTACAACGATAGAGGAGGAGGAGGTTGGAGAGGTCGTGGAGTGTTCTTCTCCGAGAGAGTATGACGTTATTCGATGGAGGTGTTCTTCGTTGGGAGAAGAACACTTTTATTTTCTAATTCTGCAGAGCATTCACATGTATTTCACAACACAAAAAACCCCTCCCAAAATTATATCTATAGATATTATTTTATTCACAAAACAATTTCAGAATTCAAACACTCGTATTAATAAATTGGAGAATCCCATTTAATTATATAAAATGTGTTGGCAATCTTAATGGGAGGAAGGTTGAGAGGCCCCTCTTATTAAATGATGGGGTGTTGTCAGTGAAATAAATAATGGGGATTATAATGGATTTAAGGAAAGATAAGGGGAGATGAAAGGTTTAGGGAATTTGTGGGACCCACCTAACAAATATCCTCTCATGGGAGGTTATGTGGTTGTGGGTCCCACCTATATCTCCCCTTTGGAGAAAATAACTAACATCCATAAATAAATTTGTGTACTACAAATTCTATTTATTTCATTCTAAATCCCCAAATATGAAATCTCATCCCGCATAAAATGAAACTGTGATAATGGTCCCCTTAAGAGGATACTAGTGCTACGAGTTGATCGATGTCCTCAAATTTTAATTCTGAGCACTGGTTCAAAAGATAATAAAACCCGAATGTAAATTTACATAATTTACCCAAAAAAACATCAGAAATGTTTTCCAGGCACACCAGGCCTCGGAATCAAGTGTCGTTAGAAATTGCAGACACGTAAAATTCCAAGTACTTATGAAAAAATTTTCCATGAAATTTCAGGTCTCTATAGCAACAAATTTTAATGATTACTTGATGTATGATATATAGTTCATAGTGATTTTTATTATCATCAATCCTTTATATAAATCATGAATAGGGTGTGAATGTAAATGATAAACCTGGGAAATGGAACAGTGTGATGGATGATATATTCTACTAGGGGATTCAATATATGATCATTATGTAGACAGAATATCTTTTATGAGTATTCATACAAGGGTTGCAATGATAATAGAAAATAAATAAGTGGATTACATTATTATTTAGAATGATTTCATATTATAGACAATTATATTTGTCGGATAAATATTGATACATTTGTCTATTTTACCCGAACACCATTTCTGTGTATGTTTATTATATATTGGGACACCTCAAATTATTTTTCTAAGGGTTTTAGGGGACATGTATTGGAAAAGTATAAAAAATGGTGGAAATATCAATAGTAATTCTAGAGAGGCCTTAATAGGTGGGTAGCTATAGTTCAATTGTATGTACATTCAATGAATGTGGATTTATTAACCAATTTTCCGAAAATAAAAATAATAAGTAATTGGAATAAATGGGACACAAGAAGGGTAACAAGGCTGAGGTGTGGGTCAGATACATACTATTCAGCATACTCTTATAAGTCATGATGTTAATCCTCGGAAAATAAAAAGTACAATAATAGTGTATTATATTCAAGATTATGACCTATTTAACACTATAGTGTTACATTTGTTCATATAAAACATGTTCTCTCATTTAATAGAAATTTTCTTTAGTGAATTTATTGTGTGTTATCTATTGACATTCCATTAGGGGTGAGATTAGTTGGAATTATCTATTATATGGAATGTTCCATCATGTTTTGTGGATAATTTTTTTTGATTCTCTATGTTTCATAGATGATGGGAATTATTTTATCATTGAAATGGAATTGTATATTTCATATCAAGGCCAAATCAATTGTTATCATTTTAGGGTTTATTTGCATCCTGATGAGCGTGGAACATAAATTAATGTTGTAGAGTTGTATTTTTTGTTTGGTTGTGTAAGAACATACCATTATTAGTTTTTTTATTATAAAATAGTTTTTTATTATTCTATCAGATGATTGGGTGAATCAAAGAAGATATTTTTCATCAGTGGATGATCATTTCAAGGATGCATTCAATTATTATTTTAAAAGTATTCCACTATAGAGGTAGGTTAGTTTCATGGTTTAACTAATGCTTCGTGAAACCCCAATTTCTATTCCACCATATAGGATGTATCATATTGATATTGTGGAGATGGAGAGTCAGATGGATGACCATAATGGAAACAGATTTATATGTCTGATAACAACTCCTTAGGGTTTCCATATGCAATTTAAAATTTTGTTTTACAATTCAGTGATACTTTTCATTGAATTTCATATTATAAAACATGGGGTGTTAAAAATCAAACATACACATACTATAACAGAATAATTATTTAATAGTTAATTTAAAATGATCCATAAATATGTTAAACATTATATATGATTATCATGGGTAAAGTGTTAGAAAATTTGATATACCTCGAAATAATTTTAGATGTAGGTATGGTCTACATTTTTATATGGTTATGTTGTTCATCTAGATGAATATACCAACAATATTTATAGCATTTATTAATTAGGGATTAAATATATTCCTTGATTCCTTCATGGGTTTTTTGTTTATAATATTATATTATACACATAGTCTTGGGAGGATCATACATGGAATATGTAGGGTCCAAATTTTTTTCTGGTGTAAATATTTTTTGAGAATGGATATGTAATAGAAGTGGATTTTTCTTAAAATTTACAATTTGGGAGCATCGATAACTATACAAACATAAAAATATTGAATTTCATCATGTCATATTTATCAAGGAGTTTATATTGGAGAGACGATTTGGAAATTTAATACAATTCTAACTATGATTTTACAATTGAAAATTAAGTCATACACTCTTTAATAGGATGAATCCATGTTTGAGATACGAGGATTCATAATGTAGGGTAGTTATTTTTTTAATTTTCTATATATAGGTTTCCATGGTGGTATAAGAAAAATTATAATATACAATATCAGGAAAATGAAATAGTAGTGGATTCCCTAATATGTTGGAGACCTTAATAGTTTGTAGTTATATTTGTGGTGTATACCATCCATAATATCCTATAAAATATCTCTCACAAAAGGAAATGAACTGTGGATGGTGATGGTGGGTCACGTATCTGTAATGCATTGATATTGAGTTGGTATACCCACCCATGTAGCACAATGTGATCATAGATTAATTACATTAGAAGTTGTAAAATATATCAGTTTAAGAGTGTAATAGCGAGTGGAAAATGAAGGAACATTTCTCCATCATTTATTTGGGTGTTTTAGAGTATTAGAATCATAACAAAATTGTGTATTTTTATTTTGATCCAATACATTCTATAAGGATTAATTCCATGAAGCCATTATATCTATAGTGTTTAACCCATCAGGGACATCAAAATTTTAAATTGAGCTTTCATGAAACCAGTCCCTTATGTTGAAAAAATTCATCATTTACACCATTATATCATAGTTCGCATAGGTATTTGTAAAACAATTTCTGAATAAGATGAATTATGACAAGAGAAGGTGGATGGAACCAAATTACAATAAATAAAATTTACCTTTTATTTTAATTATGTGTGATATTTTTTATAGTTATTATAGAAAATGCTTTCACATCCTTTTTATTATTATATAGGAATAAAATAATATTTATAATATTTATCCTTGATAATATATATGTTGAATACTAATCATATTATTAGTATAAATATATGTTTTTAACAAATCTTGTTGACATAGACATAGGAATTGATGGCCACAACCAGTAGTAGAATACCATATGATGTCCGTTTTTCAAGCTTCTAAGGGAAATAATACCATTTTTATTTTTCCCTGATCTAGCCCATGCTGAAATCGTACATCATATGCATGATTGAAATTTTTTATAGGATATGTTAAATCTCTGCATGATCATAACCCAGACCATGTACATTAAACCACCCCAAGACTATATCACCACTTTGCACAGTATGATTAAAATGTCTTATACTGTTTAAATAGAAATATATCAAAAATTAAATATATGAATATGTATATGGTATTTAAAATAAAATAGTGGTTATATTTACTAATTTTTATTAGGTTTTCACCAATTGGGATTTTCGATACAATAATACAAAAAATTTATTTTTGCGTAAAAATAAAATAAAATAAAAGAATTTATATTAAATAATTAATGGAATTTATAAATAAAAAACAATGCAAAAAATATTATTATGAAATAATTTTTATTAAATAGAAGATATCAGATAATTTTTATGACATCTAATGTAATTTTATGAGGGTTAAAAAAAATTCATCATAAAACCCATCATATTTAAATAAATTTCCATTATTATTTTTAAAGTATACATGATATTATTTATAAAATTATCTTGATGAAATGAAAATAATTATTTCAATAATAATATAAAAACTATCTTGTTGATAATTTTTCATAATTTTCATAGAAAGCCTTTTTTTCAGGTGAAAAATTAATATCGTATAAATATAATGTATGTATAGTGAAATCATAATAAAAATAAATTGAGGTAAAAAATAATTTAAATGGAATAAAATAAAAAATATATGTTTTAATTTTAAAATAATGTGATTCTTAATTTATATTTTTGATTAATTTTATAAATCCCTTCTGAATCCTCAAAAACAATTAATATATTTTAATGATTAAATATAATTTCCATAAGAGTATGACTAACTTCTATATCATCATGAATATTATTTTATTAATAAAGTACCTTAGACATATAATATAATTACATACAATCACCTTTGGCATAAAACATGGGGAAAATAGGTGTATGTATGTGACTTTGGTTCTTTTACAGTAAAGAGTCTAAAACCAATTTTTGTGAAATAATAAAGAACCCTCCACCCATTTTCAATATGAACCCCCCAAACATCCTTTTATATCCTCTTAATATCCTTGGTATAAGTCCTTTCTCTTCCCTTCCCTCTCTAGTGTAATCCCATGGTTCCCTCAAGCTCTCACTAAGCACCTCTAGTGTATTGGAGTCCCACTCTCAAGGTAAGGTATCGTCCATTTCTCTACATTAATCACATATCTTATTTTATTTTTGTAATTTATATTAACCTAAATATGTTGGTGTACGGTATTCCATATCCCCCCATATATTCCAATTTATTTATTAATTATTATATACCTATTCAATATTATAAATCACTCCCATTTACATTCATATGACCCAATTTTGTTTCCTAAAATTTCACATTGATTTTCATTTCAAATCAAATGTGAACTGAATACCCATACCAATTTTATATCAAGGGTGTTCAAGTTATATAACATGCACATATTGGTTGTCGATTGAAATTTATGTCTTCAAAAAAATTTCATGGAATCAAATTTTATAATGAATAAATCCATGCTATATAATGTATATGGAACACTTAAACATGATAATGAAATGGATTTAATGGGTGCACAAACATTTTTATATCTCCCAAATGAATTTGGTAATGTTTTGTCTCATTAGATTAAATTTTGGGATAGTAAGTATACATAATTTCATTATGGGACTTTTTCCATCATTAGGTCACAGCAGTTATCCTTTCCTGATGTTTACGATGCATTGTATTAAGATGTTGCTACATTTCCCATGTTTCCATTATTATTATCATGTTATTTCCAAACAATTTATACCTATTTATTATTATCACCAATTTATCCCGAGTTTAGAAGATTATTTTATAACATGTATTACCTTTTTTGGGTTATTAATTGATTATTCCATTACTAGGGTTTATAGTTGACCACTTAATTAAATATTTCCCCAGGTTATCTCAAATAGTTTTAGTATGAAATTTTTTTTTCTAAAAATATGATGCATTCTGTATTTTATGTTTTTATGTAATTTACATAGTTCCCCGATACACTAGACTTATTGATTTTCCAATATGTATTAAGTGTATTCTTATTTAAAAAATTATGAATTGATAGGTAATAAAGAGAACAATTGTCACAGTTAGTTTGAATGGAAAATTCCATTTATTTTTTGCATTAGTATTTTAAAAACCTATAAATTGATTCAGGATGAAGACTATTTTTAAGAAAAAATAGAATTTTTTTAAATTATAGATTAATTTTATTATTAACAAAATATATCTTTTTCTAGATACAATAAGGGGATATGGATGAACAATTGATGAACATTGTGGTAAAATAATAAAAAACAACATTTATCTTAACTCGACATGGAGCTGGTGCATGACAACTTGCTCTACTACCCACATAGTTTAACACTATTAGGTGATATTCATGGATAAATATATAATATTAATATGATCCATTATTAAGGGAATAAATAAGTGATGGAAGTTTCTCTATGTTAGAAAATATATCCTCGATAATATAAAATGATGCGTAGAAATATATATATTAATAAATAAATGTAATTTAATATTTTAACCATTCATTTCATTAGATTCCACAATTTTGTTTTTAATTGTTTAAAAATACTCACCCATAATTTTACTTTTACTATAGCCAATGGCCGAAAATAAGTGTGACCAGTTAAACCAAAAATGTAAAGGGAAATGTGATGACTGCCACAATAAGATTCCAAACATACTGGGGATGGGAAAATAAAATGTTATAAGGATACTACCTCATATAACATAGTTTATTAATAGAGGCATTGATTAAGAGAAACACCCATGTCAATCTAAGAGACAAAAATATATGTTTATGACCTTTATGTGACAAAAGCCTCTGGATTTGAAGGGATCATATGATCCATTATGTATGGAAAAATTGATCAATTATATTGAGAATATATTTTACATCCATCAATGTTATGAGAAATAGATGTTTATATTTCCTATTTATCATGTAGATGGAGATGTTTATCGGTGGTGGCAATTGTTTTGGAATTAGAATCATGAGGAAGAGATCAAATCGATGGGTTTGAATGATTTACAGAAAAGAAATTCGATAAATATTTATCTTAAACTATTGAACATAAAACTGGAAATTTATTTCCATGACCTCAAGAATAAAATAAAATAAATATATTAGAGTGTATAAGGAAAAAATCATTATAATTGCATCATACACATCTGGTATTGTTTATACCATTAGATACATGGTTGAACACTTATTTTGTGGAATAAAATTTAAAATAAAAAAATCATTTGAGATCTGATACTTTTTTAGTTATGAAGAAATTCAATTATGTCCCCTCAATGATGGAATGGTTAATATAGTATATTTGGGTATCATGTGGATATGAATTTGAAATTTCATTTTAATATTTATACTATAATTGATGAATCGAAGAGTTCCATTTAAGGTTAATATCCCACTTGTAAAAGGTGCTGGAAGAAGCAACCTATAAATTTCCTATGGGAAATGATGAAATTCAATAGGTGGTGGAAGGAAGTAAACCATGCATGTTTTTTGCCACTAGAGAAACCCACAATTTTGGGGGATTTAAGGAATGATCCTTTCAACCTTCAATGTTTTTTCAATTTCATCAACATCAGAGAACTAGGATACATTTAGAACCAATCCACTATGCCATGGTTTTTTGGGGACAACAGGAAACCACCAATGCAGCAAGCAAGAGATTTTTCCATAACAACTATTATAGTGGATAGTAACAATTATTTTTGGATTGGTACAATAGTTATTCATTCATAAATAATGAACTTACATTTTGAATTGGGTTCTATTCAATCATTCATAACACAATTGTTTTTTAGAACTATACAAACACCACCTCAAATCATTGAGGTTGAGATGTCAGGAAAATAAAAAATGGGTAAATTATTATATCCATTCTATGAAACTCCTTCCATATAAAAACTTTTGGTCTAAAAATCCCATAAATAATTTTCATACTCCCTTTTGTGGGATTTCATGAAATTTTGGTACTGGTTTTCTTTTCTTAAAAAGAGTCAACAAGAATATTACGAGAAGGTAATCAATCTATGTATCAAGAATTGTCCTCTGATTCTAAAAAATTCAAGATGATGGATGAATCTTATTAATTACCAATATCTCAAAAATGAATATAATTTCTGAATGACCATGTATATGTTTCTCAAATAATTTATTATATTGAATCAATCATACTTGAAGACATTCGTATATTGAGTGAATATTCTCACATGTTTCCCAAAGAATATCATAGTCTTCCTTTTAGTAGATTCGCTTAACATCAAATCACTCTTACGCATGGGGTTTTTAAATTATTCAATAATATATGTAGAATGGATTTTTTGAAACATGGGGACCTGAAGAAACAGATATATGAGAATCAAGATATGGGGATCATACACCAATATACATCACTAGGGGGTGCAGTTATCCCTTTCATCTAGAAGGGTAGGTCAATATACCTTTTTGTTGATTTTTCAGAGTTGAACAAGATCATGATAAAGAAAAATAATCATATTCAATTGATTCATTCCTTATTTGATCTGGCATATGGAGAATAATACATCTCCATGGTAGATATATATTGAATATATTACTAAATTATGTTATAGAAGGAGGATATCCCCATGATGGCTTCTCATATAAGGTACACTCACTATTAGTTCATAATAATTCCATTCAGACAACCTTATTCTCCATAAATCATCATTAAAATGAGGTATTTATTCCATACTGATTACATAAATTAAATATTGTTATTATTTATAGTTTATATTATCATATAAAACAAATTTAAGGGCGTGCATGATGAAAATAATAACACTATTTAAATGTCTTTATCAAAGGAGATGTTATATCAAAAGTAGAACATTTATAAATTATGGCGGATGGATGTTTCATTCTATGATAATATTATCACAAACAATGGTATTTCTATAAAACCATAAATGAAAAAAACATGAAGGATAACTGAGGAAAACCTATATGAAATATATCCATGGTTTCATTAGATGAGGTGGGTACTATCATCAATTTGTGAAAAATGTCTTGGGATTTTCAAAGCCTTTAAGAAATATAACATTGAAAGGAGGTATGTTTTTTTGGAATTATGACTATGAAGGGAGTTTCATGGAGTTGAAAATTATTCTTATTATTATACCTATAATCAGGTTAAACACATGTGGAGATAATTTCTTGGAGAGCAGTGATGATTTGATGAAGGGAATAACCAGTATGTTATTGTTTATTTACAACGGGACAATGAATGCTTCATAAAAATAAAAAGTTCACAAAAAATACTTCTCAATGCATGATATAAAGTTGGATACAATGATTAACACATTAAAAATATAACTTCATTATCCTATTTAGGATTTTTGTGAAATATATACATATAACAAAAGAATAAAATATATATTTCAATATAAAGAGATGAATATGCATGAGTGATGATGATTAGATATGATCAAGGACTATGAATATGAAATTCACTACAATATAAGGAATGCGAATAATGTATATGTCATTATAATTGGGTGTTATTTAACAATTTTATCATTGTGGATTATTTATAGGGATATAATCTTCTTATATTTAAAAATAATGAGATTGGTATTCATAACGGATAGAAAATAATCAATCCTTTTTCAAATGATTTCTCAACTTTCTCTTCTGGAGAGGATAACGGATACAGAAAGAGATAATGTTCAGAATTGATAAGATTGTGGAAACTATAAAAAAGGTATATAATTATAGTTTAATGATAGTTAAAAAGTATTTGTAGGATTTGTTGCAATACTATGTGTACCTTCAAATCTAGAATTAATTATGGAGATGTTCGATGATGAACACAACTCAACCTTATCTATATATCCTAGAATAAAAAATATATATCGTGATCTCAATAGAACTATTGGTGGGATAGTATGAAAAATTAGATCACGAAGTATACATCATGAAGTATTTTTTTTTTTCAGAATATGTTCGAATAAAGGAAAAATTCAATGTGATGATGTAACCACTACCCATACATATATGGAAATTGGAAAACTGCACAAGGACAATGTCACTGGGATTAAAAATAAATAACATGGAAATAATTTTATCTTGGTTATAGTGGATCATATTATAAATAATGCACACACTATTTTAATTCAATATGATATCTCACTCGATAAAATTGTAATGATATACATTTAAAAGTGGTGATGCTTCATTGATAACCAATGTTAATAATATCCAATCAATATATGTGATTTACCTCAATGTTCTTCATGAATCATAAAACATGCTGTAAATATTGAGATAAACTTCAACACATCATATCAATTTCTAACTCTTTTCTAAATGGTTTGTGATTTTTACAATCTCAAGGATATTTCTACAGAACGGTCAATTGAATTCAACGAGGATAGTCACAACATCTTTCACCGACCTAGTTCTCATACAATAATAGTTTCCTATTAATCATCTAAATGGATCCCAATGAAGACTATTATAGTACGTGGTGTAGAGAAGATTTATTTTGGCATGATGTTTTGGAATGAAAATTGGTTGCTCTTAAAATGGTTGAGGATATGGTGGATTTGGATTTGACTATTCCATAACAAATCATGGATGCTCAGATCCCAGAAATGTTCTATATTGACAGTGACTGAATAGTATTAGGGTATTATGTTGGTGACTTTTTATTCTTCCCCATATATCAATGTTAGAATGTAATGAGATTTGGGATTGAGTTAAATCTTAGTAAATTATATATCCACAATATACAGATCCTTGATTTGTTGTGGAATGGTTTAATCGCTTTCCACCATATCCAAGACCATTCTAAGAGCAACCGGTTTTCATTCCAAAACATCATGCCAAAATAAATCTTCTCTACACCACGCCCCATAATAGTCTTCATTGGGATCCATTTCATATGAATATCATCATGTGAAAATCATAGATCTTAGAAACAATGTTCTACGAAAAAGGAAAACAAACCTTTTCATAGTGCTGTAGAGAAACCAAAAGAATGATGTAGAAATATGGGAACTGAACGAGGTGACGAAAATGAGTTACCCTCATTTAATTTAGTGGGGAAATTAAAATTTCATGGGGGAAATTTCAGGTGGGTGGAAGATTGACACAACCTAAACTATTATATATAATAAATTATACATGAAATTTAATTAAATGGATAAATTATGTATTATGGATATAGAAAACACATGAACATCTTACTTTTTATTATATAGGATTACTAATTCCATTTAGAAGATTTACATTAGAAAATATAGTCATTTAAAAGTGATCATATTATTAGAATAAATATATGATTTTAAAAAATCCAATTGACATCGCCAAAGGATAAGTTCAGGATCATTGAGAACATGGACGACACCATATACACTAAACATTGCCATGAATGTCTTATTATCATGAACCTCACCAATAGCAAGTTTTGGTATTTATTAATAGGATATGTATCAAAAAATTAATAATAAGAATATATAAAATCTATTTTTAGTTTAATTACGTTTATATTTACTTCTTATTATTTATTTATAAATGACATTGATTTTTAGTTCCAAAAAATAAAAGGATTTTTTTGGGTAATATTATAATTCAATAAAATAATGTATCATAATGATATAATGGATTTATGAAATAATTAATTTTTTAATAAAATATTATTATAACTTAATTTTTATTAAATAAAAATAATCATATAATTTTTATGAAGACATATTTATATTTTATAAGTGCTTGGAAGAAAAATTATGTCAAAAACCCCATCATTTCAAAAGAAATATATTTTTTTTAAAAAAATTATAAATGAACATATAAATTAAATTATTTTGATAAAGGAAATATTATTTTTGGTTTTCGAATTTCAAATTTACCCAACAATTGATTTTTCATAGTTTTCCTAGACAATCATATTTTCATGTAAAAATTATATACTTCATAAATATAAAGTGTCAATTATGGAATCATGATCACCAAAAATAGAAACAATATATACTATAAAAGGTAGACACAACCAAATATATGAATTCCATTTAAAATAATTTTTTTTATTTTATTAAATTAATAAATCCCTTCTGAATCCTCCAAAACAATTAATATATTTGAATATTTTAAAGAGCGTTTCATTAAGTTTGTGACTTGATTCCACATAATTAGGAGTATTATTTTATTTATTTCACCCATTTTATTTATTAAATAAATAAAACAATGCTATTTTTTATAATACATTTCCAGAAACCATGATTACATTTGTTTTTAAGGCTATATTATTATAGAGAATCCAAAACATTATTTTGGAAAATAATAAAAAACTCCCCCTATAGTTTCCTGTATAGACCCACATAATAAACCATTAATCATCAATAAAATTTCTTTTAACATAGCCTTACTCTAACCTACCCTCTATAGATTCGTCACAAAGTGCCCAAACTATCTTAGGAAGCACATCCCAAGCATTTCGAGTCACAACCTTAAGGTAAGGGACCCTCCCTTTCACCTCTTCATTCATGTATCTTCTTTGTCAAATTTGTTTTTATCACCATTTATTTCTTATCTGATATGTTATTACAATCACTTCATATTTTCAAATTTATTCAGGAATGGTAAGAGACACCTTTCACTATCATCAATCCCTAACATGATCAATCGAATTCCCCTGTTATGCTACTGAAATTTCACCACAATTATCCATGCCAATCAATTGTGTAGTGAATACTCGTACACATTACATGTTAATGGGGTTTCACCTTTATCCACTTATAATTGTTGATTTGAGACTTTCATGTACATATTTTACACTACCGGATCATGTAATAAGTTATTATGTGGAATAAATCAATGTTTTATGATCTATGTGGAACACTTTTGCATGAGAATGAAATGAAAGAGACAGGTGAAGAAAAATCTATATAGAATTCCAATGAATTGGGTAACATTTAGTTTTACTAGATGTCATGTTAGGATAAAGAATATACCTGATTCCATTATGATAATTTTTCTGTCATTATGTATTGGATGTTATCCTTTAACTATGATTATGGAATAATGTGTTACGATGTTGTCACATTTCCCATCTTGTATGTATGTTTATAATTCATTATCATTCATCATTATCCATTCTTTTGACTCTACCCTATTTTATTCCATATTAATATCATTATATTATAAAATTTATTACCTTATTCATTTTATTCCATGATTATCCCACTAC
Organism: Viscum album; assembly: GCA_963277665.1. Lineage (NCBI taxonomy): Eukaryota > Viridiplantae > Streptophyta > Magnoliopsida > Santalales > Viscaceae > Viscum > Viscum album. The sequence continues at coordinate 883,459,487 of OY728132.1, forward strand.
TATAAATTATAAATCTCACCTTTGTTATGTAGTTCCATAGATGATCCCATATAGTTTTAAGTATGACCACACTATGTATGATTTCAATAACGATGATGTATTACTTATTCTAAGTTGTTATGAAATATACATAATTCCCAAATTTACTATAAGTTTCAATCCTTTGGCTTTTATTATTTCTACTATTATATAATAAATCCCGAATTAAAATTTCATAAATAGAAGTTATTTCATAGTAAAAATACTAGGGGCCTATGATAAAGAGGGAAATAATTGGTTTAATTACACGGTGATCTACTTTTTAGAATATGAAGGCTCATAACCAATGACCCACTTGATCCTACAATCATTACCCATTATGTAGTTGAAATGGGAATAATGGAATATGGATTTCATTATGTGGGTTTTAAGGAAACAAAGATAGAGATACAATGTTTGTGAGACAATGGTTCAACTAGTAGATGTTAATAATTTATGGATAATCCCTGAGGACTTTTTAGTTTATGAGTTGTGTGAACTATTGGTTCATGAGGTTATTTTATTACATGGAATGACATATATTGTTTTTGGGGAACGAAAACTCTTTTTAATCTATGGTACCAATATGTATTTCAAAAATTGATTAATAATTGGCGCATATGATAAACTCCTAACATCCATGGACTGGATGACCATACAAGTGTATTTAAAAGGCCTTAGTGAATATGTTGATTAAATTCATGCAAGATCTTATTTTTCCATTGGAAAACCACTTATCCATAATTTAGTTTATATATAGTAACAAATATATAGTATTGATACCGATAGAATAAAGTGATTGATTATTTGGTTGACCCTATTGTATACCTCTCCATTGATCAATGTATGGTGATCCATTACTTATTTTTCTGAGTCTTTTTCAAGATATTACAATAAAAATTTAGTTTATTTTGGGGGTATATATACTTGTTAGAAAAAACAGAGTTCATATGCGAACCTAATATACTAACCCCTTGATTTCAAGTTTGGTGACTGGGTGATCAAATTGATATCATAAAGGTCATAACATTGTTGTGTTTGTATCTAAAGAAATGTAATACCTATATATTTACCTATTTTTGAGATTGTGTATAGGATGAGTCCAGTGGAATATCAATTGTATCTCACATTTTTATTTAGTGATATAGGTGATGTATTCCACATGTCACAAAATTATCAATATTATAATGACTCGTCTCAGAAGATAAAAATCGATGATATGGAGCTTGAGGATGAAATGCCATTTGAGGATTATCCAGTTATTGTAGTGGAACAAAGTGAGAATAATATTCATGATTATATAGTTTCCATGGGGCAAGTATTTTTTAAATAGAAATTTATCTTGTGGGATAACTAGGAAAACATTTCTAATATGTGACCTAGGGGCATTACTTATTGGATGATGACACTATGTAGCGTATAAGAGTAGAATTCAAGGATGATATATTATATAATAGAGATATTTAAATAACAAAGACGACATTATGGAACTATATTGTTCAAATTTATGTTTGGAATTTTATTTTACATTGAATATTAATTGTTGGAGTGTCTATGGGGTGTGGTGGTTATCTTGGAGGTGTTACAAGTGGTTAAGGATAGAGTCTTTGAAAATAGGAATTAAAAATTATAGAACATGGATGATGGGATAACACATTGTTCTATTAGTGAAAACCCTACTAAAAATTTCAAAGTAATTTCACATTTTCGGTCCATGGTTCTCCTATATATTTACCTAACCATGAAAAAATGTTGTTTATGTATATGTTGGAAACACCTAGATTGTTTATAGTATGACCGTTACTACGAGGAACTATATGAAATGTTTAATATAAAACATTTTTTGAAATTAATCATTTACCACTAATGAAATAGATACACAAAAACCCACATTATTTACCTTAATATTACAAAATTTTAGTCACAAATCATTCTTTAATCCCCTTTATCCTTCTTCATATAATTTCACTTACATTAATTTAAAATGTGATTCATAGTTTATCTTATCAACATGAAATTGTTATGTCTAACTATTCAACTTCAGTCATCCTGTGTCGTTTTTCCTTAAGGAGCTATCATAATATTTGTTCACTATTTTAAGTATTTCATATACATTTCTCTTTGTTTTTGTTTAATGAAAAACCAAAAATCAATATTCAATTAGTGGGATTGAATAAATATATTGTAGGTGGCCCGTTAACTATACTTTTATTTCTATGTGTTTCCATTGTGTGGTCATAATTTCATACATTATTTACATCCTATAAATTCAAAATAAGTTTATTTAATGGAGTATTATGTGGATAATATAATTAATTTATTTGGTGACCACTAAATGAAAGTAATCCAATGATTATTCAATGGTTAGGGCTCTGATCATAAATGAGACAAATTTGTTGGTGGAACGAGAATAATGGGTTTTATTTATATGTGAAAATTTGTAAGCATTCAAGGGTTTCTATTTGAAATTAATATATTAGAGAGTAATGAAATTTTATATGTGGTTTTGATTGTATGATAGATTAGGAGTAATGAATTATAACGCATATCCTTATTTAAAGATGAATCTTATTATGGTTTGTTTTGAAATGGGTTTTGAATTCAGAAATTATGTTTTATAAAATGGAAAATGTGGTATCCTGAAATGGAAAACAATATTTTGTGAAGTACATAAGGGAATGTTTCCATGTATGATGACTATAAGGGTGGTTCTCATATGGTTTCAGGTATATATTTTTCTATAGGTGGGAAAAATGTTATAAATTAGTATATTTACCTATGTGGATTATCATGTTTTGAGATGTGTGTATTTACCAAGGTGTATGATAATATTCTAGGATGGGTATATTTCCTATAGTGAATTTTTCATGTTCTTATATAGGTATATTTCCCTATTTTTATTTTAATAAATAATGAATGTGTTCATTTCCTTGGGAAGAATTCATGTTCTATGGATGTGTATATTTCCCATATATGGATACAAATATTTAGTGATATCCAATACTTCCTGATCTAGGTATGGATGATCCTAAGTGTATGATAGAACCAAATAGTCAGATATGTTGATTATTAGTTAATTTATTTATTTATAATTGATTTAATATATTATCAAAAATATTATACACATACTTAGAATGGATGTGTTTATAGAAAATGTTTGTTGTGGCCTTCTTAGACATACTCACAAAATTCGTAGGATTTCTTTGGTACCCATGAAAGCCACATTATTATGTAATATTGAAAAAAATACCTTATCATAGATGTATGATATATGTAGTTAGGGTGTATAATATAAGATGGGAGAGGGCCAGGTCTCGATAGGGTTTTTTAGAGAATTTTATTTTTCTTCATTTGGGATCTTTCTATATGTTATCTTCAATGGGGAATTTGATATATTCATTACATTCATTACATTTGTATTATACACATTTTATTAAATAATGGTATGTGTATTGTATTGTTTGATATTATATGTATGTCATCTTTCATTATTCTATTAGTATGTACACAATGTCCATTGTTTCTAAAATTGTTTCTTCTTTGATGAGAGGATATTTTTTACCTGAATAACTTTATATAAAATCATGACTAGTATAAAAATCTAACTTATAGGGGTGATAAATTATGATTATGTGACCCAAACATATATTATATTGTTTATTAATCCAAAATGGGGATTTCACAACCATGATATGACAATGTAATGTTTATTAATACATGTGTATAACTAAGGTTATTTATTGTTCTTTATGATTTGTATTATTTGAAAAAAAAAACAAGATTACATGGTCGCATTAGACAGAATGTGTTATGTGTGAAACATAGAATTATGTATACCCAGTATGGATCTGTATTTCTAATGAAGATAACTATATTGCGTGATTGATTTTTTTCAAAAAAAAATTTATGTATGAGTTCTTGCCACAAGACCATTAAAATTGTGTATGATGTAAGATATTTTTCATTCCATCTCTATAATATCACTTATTACTGTCTATGTAATTTTTTTTACAATTTTAATATTTCCAGGGAAATATTTCATGCCTATTTAATATATTATACTATCTTATTTTATAATTATGGTACCCTTAATGATTACTTATGTTATGTTTATTCCAATATAGATTTAGTTTTATGCTACCTCTTACTACGTATCTAATCTCACCCCTTAATTTTTTTCAATTTTCCATTGGGAATTAAATGTGTATTAAATATGATACAATGGTATTCTTTGTGGAATATAAAAATATAATTTTAATTTTATTAAATATATAATGTTTTCAAAGTTAATAGAATGATCATGTATGTATCAAGTCAACTAAGAGTTCTAAATTATTGTATCATATGTCATTTGATCTCTTGTATTCAATAATAATTTAATAAAATGACCAAAGACTATATGTTACAGGATTTGGGGTGTTTTATTTGTTGTTAAATAAAGTTAAGACGAATGATTAGGAACTTGTTTTAGTTAAACATAGACAGAAAACAAAAACATATTAATAAACTGTAAGGTTAGTCATTTAACTTTTCTAGAATAAATTATCATTACCTAAATAGTAACGTTTCCATCAATATTAATAACATTATAAGATAATTAATCTCATTACATTCTAAACAATAAAAATCTAATTAATGAAATATAATCCTTGAAAACACCTCAAATTAAATGTGTTCTATGTTGAAATTGAGTAGAATATATCTTTATTAGAGATTTTGGATATTTTTATGACTAACAAAATATTTTATAAGGAAATGTAACTCCATGAGAAATAAAATTATAAATATTTTTGTTAAAAAATAATAAGGTCAATTTCATGATTCCCACACAACATTGAACCACAATGAATCAAAAAAATATAAGAGTAAATATTTAAAAGTACATTTGGAAAATATAATAATATGAAACATAATTAAAAAACATATTATGAAATAAATATAAAACTCAATACCAATATTGAAGAACTCATAAATTTAATTATTTCATTTGAATAATTAATTATAATTATATATGATTTATAATGTAATCATACATAAAATTGTCTTGTTCAGTTTTTACTTTTATCAACACAAATATATAGTAGGTAAAAAATATTATTGATCTAAATAATATATAAAAAATTATAAGTAATTTATTAGAAATTAAAATAGGAATATATAATATTTTGAAAATGTTGTTTTACTAGAAAAAATGTTTTTCGTAAATTTTTAGTTTATTATTTATTAGTAAAACACTAATATTTTATAATTTTAATAATACTAATTAAAAGTTATTTTGTATTATACTGAAATGAAATTATCATAAGATGAAAAATTTGGATTTTCCCAAAAAAATAATTTTTAGGTCTGTAAAGAAACTATCTTTTTTTGAAAACATTGACTTTTATGATATCACTATAATGTAATCATAACCTAAAATCCATAATCCTGTACAATTATATGTTTTATAAATAATATCATTTATTATAATTATTATTTTTAATTTATAAACACATATTAAATACTTTAAATCTAAATTCACGTTTTTAATAAAATAATAGTGATGAAACGTTAATTTGGTATTTAAACATTGAAATATATAGATTTTATAAATTTATTCTTATTATAAGGACTTCATATTTTAAATTAGTAGGTCCAAATTATATAGTGTGTTTCATTTTATTTTAATTCATATAAATAATTTTCTATGTTAAAAACATACTGCCATGGTAAATGTTAAAATGACAAAAGTGAAAACTATAATGCAAAAGAGTATAACATATGATTCAATTATGTGTAAAATTGAATGGAAGTGGAATTCAGTATATTATATCCTATATATCCATTATTTCTCAATTTTGGATTCATTTTCTAGGAGTGTGACTTCATATTATTAAAAATTTGTAGGTTTTTACCAAAATTTCCATCTCTTTTCAGTTAATAATGGGCTTACCACTACCCCTTCAATACAACTACAAATTTTTTAAAATCATAAAACCCTTAAATGTTTTTTATCAACAACATTTTACTCATTCTACTTTTAGATACAGGTCAATTGATTAAATCTAAATCCCACAATTTCCAGAAGATCCTCCAAAGAAATATCAAAGTGATAAACATGAGAAACCCATTTTTTTCTCACTTCATTCATTTACATCATATAATTATAATTCTAATTTTTTAATCCATGTTTTGTAATAAGAAAAGTGGTTATTTACTGGTTGTAATTATTATAAGGTAACAATAATTTACCACATTTCACCTATTCCCTTAAGAAAAATTGAACAATTCGTGCATATGTGTGGGATACAACCTCGATGTAGCACCATGTTTAGTTTCCTTCATCACCGATCGTAACTTATACATTGTGAAAATTTTATGATTTTTTTTATTTTATAGCGTAATTAATATTATAAAATGATTATCAACATTTATAATGTATCTAAATCTATGGAAATAACCTCATCATCATTGAATACATAATGACTACATCACACAATGAATGATTCATTAAAATTCACATTAAAAGGTTTCATATATTTTCCTATGATGATTTTTTAAGGATAAGTATTTTGTTTATGATATCAGTATGTGTTTTTATAAAAAATTGTTCAACCTATTAATGAAATGATTACCATGTGATTGTAACTCATTTAAAACTCATGTATTAAGTGTAAAATAATTTTATTCAAATTATGAAATGTTTTCATATACATTTATTAATCATCTAAGTCATTAAATTAATGTTACATCACACTAATATACCCAAAATAAGATCGGTATGATTCTTATATAATTATAATACAACAAAATAACCACGTAATCAAGCAATTCCCATGGTTTGATCATTTTTGGTATTGTTTAAAAAACAACGGGAATAATAAATTGAATTCACATCATAGATGACTATGTTGACATAATTAATGTTATAAGGTGACATAAATTTGTAAATAATTATTTTTCATATGAAATATTTAATTTAAAATTAATTCATTAATTATTAAAACTACCTTCGTACCTGATGAATCATTGAAACATTACCATCATCTATTTCATTATCAGGGAATATTACAAGAAATTATTGGAAATGATATTATAAATATTTATGTATTATCTAAAATTTATTCTATTAAATCTATTTATATCAATATTATCATATATGTATCAACGTTGAATACCTAAACCATTTTTATGAAAATAGTTCAAAATGATCAAAATTACATACAATCGATATGGAATATAGGTAATAGCAAACTTTAATTAACACTTAAAATGATTATATATAGAGATTGAAAATTGAAATCAGTTATGTGTGGTTATGAAACAAGTCATTAATATATATATATATATATATGTGTGTGTGTGTGTTTGTGTTTTTTATAGGGAATATGAGAGTTTGTTTGTGGAATCAAGGATTATATACAAGGGATTTAATTCTCTAAATATTGTCTATTTTATGATATAATACATTTTGAGCCCCTAGATATCCTTTTAAAGTATATTTACTATTCATGGATGTATCATTATCATAATTTTTAATTTAATGGGATACTCTAATAGATATCATATTCCCTTCTTCAAATGGATATTGATACAATTATCAACCAAATAGCACGACACCTTCGTAACTCAACATTCATCCAATGGGTAATGATATTCCCTAAAATTTATTTCATATTATCTTGGAGAATTATATTATTTATTATATGATGTGGATTTCTCAAATTATGTTTTTTGTAATTATATTCCAACTACCAAAATCATGGTATATTATTACTTAACTTATGAAGTATTTTACAACAACAGATATTGATTGCTTAAAACTTCATTATTTTATTTACAAATAATTATCGTTAAATTTTTTATTCATTAATTTGGTTATACTACACTAATATTTTATTATATGATATTTTATTTTCCAATTTGGAAAAATGGAGTTTTCATCCAAATATTTTATTATTATTAATTTCACAATGCAAGTTTTATTTAAAGGTAATATCAATGTATTAAAAAGGTACCTTCCAAAATTCTATGTTTTATCATGTGTTTCAAATTTATAATATAATAGGTTATGTTATTTTCAGGGATCACTTATTTTAGATTATTTTTTAAATCTATGCATTTTCAACTTTATTAAATTTTTCTATTGAAAAGTTACTTTTGATAGTGACATGTAAATTTATATTTTATGTATATGGTAAAAATGTATTCTAAAATATTTTTACAAATTTTACATCCATTTCACAATTAATAATAAAAAATATTTACAATAATTGGTCTTCTCACTTATTATATATTAGTGAAGATATTAATATAATTATAATTTTTTTAATTAAAACAAATATATCATATAGTTTTATTTTTTTATACCCTCTAATGAGATCTTGGTTGATGAATCCTTTTGAATGATATTTTTCATCTATATCAACACCTTTAGGTGTTTAAATTGATAATTTGGGGATATGTTATTTTGAAACCATCCACTATATTTCATTGCATATCTTATTAATCATTCGTCTCTATCAATGATATGATACATCACTACATTTTTCATTCATTACCTTCAATATAGAATATGTGTAACTTGTCTTTGAATTCCATTAATTTTCTTTAATCTTCCATCAATTTCATTGATTGAATGGTGATTATGATGATTACATACAATGAATTCTTGTCAAATCTATTTACATAGCCATTTAATACTTACAATATACAATTAATGTTTTAGGGATGCATACATTAAATTTTATTTTTTAATTTATTAGAGAACTATATTAAATTAGTAAATTCTATATGATAATATAAATTTTAAATATTTACCAAGGAATGGTGAATATGAATTTATTAATGATCAACCTACTTTCTACAGATGGGTTGTAATAATGATTTATCTTCTATTGATTGAAAGAATGTATTTTAATTCCCTATGATATTATTCCAATAAAAATGATTAATATGAAAATCTAATATATATTTTTTTCAGGAATATTTTTGTATGATCAATGAATATGGATTAAGAAAGTGATGGATGGGTACAAACATTACATAGCCTTATAATGCATCAGATGGTTTCAAGAGACAGCCATGTTTTTTTTATTTTGAGTATGGCGGTAAAATTCAACAAAATTTCATGAAATTATTCTTGATGAAAATAATTTTGACTTCTTTGTGACCATTATGAATGTAATTACATATTTTATTTTTCATTAATGAAGATATCATGATTTCCATCATTATGAATTCCATTTGAAATTTTTTTTTCCTTATTAGATGTCATATGTTATTGAAAGGTAATTCTAAAATTAAATTAAAAAAATAAGAATAAAATTTTTTTGATTATGAGGCTCGAAATATAGGGATAACAAGGCATATTATGAACAAAACATTTAGTCTTGAAAGAAATATTAAAAGATGTTTTAATGGTATAAATTTAAGGCGGTGAAAGTTATTAGTAGAGAAATCATTTACATCACATGAGAAGATAGTATAAATTTCCATCAAGACTAATAATGAATCTCTTATGTCCTACATTTTCAATGAAAGATAGGGTAATACGAGGGCGTATGAGTTTCATGTATAGATAAATATAAAATTGAATAAAAATGGGGGACTGTAATATTCATTTTGGTACAATTATGGAAGGAAAACCTTATAACATTCTTGAATATAAGAGTTGATAACCATAATCGAAGGGGTAATGGATGTAAAATCATGAATTTAATAGAAAGAGAGTATCTTAAATTCTAGTATTATATAAAAATAAGGATATCAAACATAATTATAATAAATACCGGATGCACCAAGGGAACCTAGCTAAAAATAGGACAAGGGAGAATGGATAGGCTTTTGTAGTTACTATAATATATACTCAAATCTAGAGTGAAATGATAATAACTAAATAGATCCTGAACATACATTTAGGTTATGATTCATTTGAATCTAGATCTACATAGTTATATATATTTTTCATGTTTTATAAAAATTTTGATTCATTACCATATAATCTAAGAAAGTTAATGTGAAAAAAATATAGTGAATGACTCAATGTAATGAGGATATATTAGGTAGTTTCTATTAATTTTGAAGGAGAATCCCCTGTTTAAATATGATGGATATATCTATGGTAACATTTGAAATTTTACTTAATACGGATTGGATGTCAATTTATAATTTCAGAAAATTTTATCAATTTAGGAATAATATTATCTATCAGTGAACTATGGTATCTATTTTTTTCATTGTAGAGTCACTAATATCATAGAATTTATAAGAACTACCTCGTTATTCCCATATTAATGTAATTCTAGAGATATAATAAGAGAAATGTGAATCTATATATGGGGTGAAAAAAATAATAACTATGTGTGTAATTTATTTTTATAAAACAATAATGTTATTCTTAATGAAATACCAAGGAAACTATATAAACATGATGTTCATGTTTCTATTAAACTCGTGAATGATGAAAAAAACATCTATAATCATCTGTATAAAATGTACCTGGTAGAATTGGAGGAGTTGATGAAAGAAAAATATGGTATTTGTGATAAATAATTTACACTCCCTTGTGGTTATCCATGGGGAAACCCTATAATATTAAAAAAAATATGTTTTTAAATCTATTTTTTATGGATTATAATGAAATGTATGTAATTAAAACAACGATCAACTATAATGCACCATGTATTGATGATTTTTTTGTCAAATTAATGGAGCTAAATGCATCTAAATATTCAATGTATTTGTTTATTAACATATAATAGGGATCAATAATAATGATATAACAATGTTATAAATGAATACGACAAAGGGGTGATATTGAGTTTACTATATTTTCATTTGAATTATCTAATCAGCCTCGAGTGTTTACAGATTTTATGAATTTATTATTAATGTATTATTCATATAAATATTTATTGGTAATTAGTTATGATATATTTATGTATGATAAATTTGATAAATATAAGGAGAAAACATTTAAATTATTATTGACACACTAATAATTTCAATTTAAATTGAAATTTTTTATGAGATAATTCTTTCTTTAGTAGGATACCTATCAGGGATATATTATTTGTATTGATAGATAATTAGAAGATACATCAATGAAAAAGTATGTAAATCATGATACCAAAATGAATAATATAATTTATATATTTCTGCATATTTAAATTAGGTTGTTATTAGAGATTTGTTCAAAATTATTCCCAATTTTATAATCTTTTACCCAATAAAACAATTCATGTAGTCAAATTCATATTAGCAATAGAACATGAATAATATTATTATATAAAATTTAAATTAATTTCCCAAGCATCATTCTTGACGTTTCCATTTTTTAATTATGGATTTTCGATCAATAATAAGGCAGCTGTTAATGGATTTGGTTGTGTCCGTCTGAAAAATAATGTAGTTTTGTTGCTTATAGTCATGAAAATTGATAACACCTAACAAATATACCTTACTAATTGCATTTATCTAGATACAATTTTTTTAACCAATAATATATTTTAACATTATCTCTATATTGAGTGATGTGACATATAAAATAAAAAAAATCATATTCTCATTCATGTAGAAAAATATCAATAATAGGTAAGAGAGATGGTTTGAAAAACTAAAGGACAATGACTGGTTGATAAAATAACATCACATGAAGGATTATAGTGTGGTTTACTAATTCATTATGAATCATTATAGAGTTTTATACAATATGATTGTGCATATGGATCATTTATTCAAGCATTTAGTAATGCTTAATGATTAAATTTTCATTGATGACGTAACATTATTTTTTTATGTATTTTCCCAAAAATATTTAGTATATATTATACTAATTTACCACAAAATGATAAGATCATACAAAATGAGATTAAAAAATTTGTGATGTGAAATTTACTAACGTTATCCATGGGGAAACTATAGGGATGTTTTAAAGAGGGTATATATTCCATTAAAACCTATGATTAAGAGGGAACTGAAAGATGAGTCTCATATCGGTAATTGATATTTAGGTATTGGTAGCACCATGAATTATATGGATTTAATATATTATTTTTTGGTGGAAACCGATTAGTAATCGAATATATACTATGTGTTATTCTAATATGTCGGTCAAATATTAAAGGCTTAGTGGACATATCATACTGGTTTCATTCAATATCCCCATATTCTAAGTTGGATGTTCGTTAATAACACAATTTATTTTTTATAATGGTTAAAAAGACTCTTAGGAGGAATAATTCTATAAAGTTCATACTGAACATCATTACCATGTCTTACATTTCTTAGAAATAATTGAAGATTTACCACTTAATAAGTATACATGGATAAATATTAATAAATTTTCAAGGCTTCGTGGTGATCCTTTAACAACTGTATCTGATGGTGAACTACATTTCAAATTAATAGTTTTTTGGAATATTTAGTAGCTTATATTTTTGGAGTAATGTATTAGTGCTTACTATAATCTATAGTATGATGGGATGTCTAAAAGATTCATCCAAACCACTTAGGACAAGCTAAGGTGGTGCTCACTTGAAGTCTAAGACACATTTTACAGATAACTACATTTGTTTGAACTAGTTTCCCAGGATGGTGAGATCGTAAAATGAATAAGTGTGTAGTTAATTGAATTGTTAATAACTCTTTTAATATATTATTTACGTTTAGAATATTTTAAAAATAATGAAATAAAAATATAAGCATTAGGTATTTTTATATAATTTTAGATAATGATATTCTATGTATACACTTTATATCTCTCTATTCAAGAGAGATTTGGAACCAAATAGAGCACTAAATGATTATGTGTATTCACAAAATAAATAAATCTATCTTTTTAATTACTGTAACAACAATCACATAATTTATTTAAATAGCAAGACATGACCTATAACAAAAACCTACCTTTTTCACCCTGGTGTCACAATGTAAATAGTTCTTATTTTTTAAAATATGGGATCACACAAAAAAGTTATTCAATTTTCTACGTTGCATCATAACATAATGTACCTTTTTATTGGAAGCATAACCACCTCATCAATTCATTTTAATAGAAAATCATAAATCAAAAATTTCAAAAATATAATAGTTAGGAAAACATAGTAGTTTATAAATTAGTTTATATATTTAATTACTAAAGGGGGTGGAAATTGAATTATTATTTTATTTTCCAATATAGACATCCACAATTAATTTCTTCTAAAAATAATCACACCGTACCCGATGTAAGTTCATGGGAACAAAAATTTTTGTTCATTAAACTATCATTAACTAGTTCTATCAAATTATATTTATATGGATTATCAATGGACATAAATATCATGTATAATAGTTAATGATGTTATTAATTATCAAATTGGAAGTTTAAATTATCTCTCCCAATCTATAAGGATATACATTATAGTTCTGTGAATAATTGATAATTATTATGACATAAACTACTATATAGATTAAATTGTTTAAATAACAAATGAATTGAAATTTAATTAATATAAAAATTACTCCATTTAAATATGGTTTTTCCAATTTTCATCATCAATAATTAATTCTCATAATTAAAATATAACACTTCATTGATTCTTACTAAAAAACATACCAAATTCCAATTGATAATTTAAATTATTAAATATAATGTGTAAATACAAAAACAATTTGTACACATTGATTTTAAATTTTTTATATATAAAACAAATTTATATTAGTGTGTATTATAGATGTATTATTAATAATTAATTATAGAAATCTAAATGGTGTATCAAAACTAACATTAATATATAATGTCTTAAAGTATGACATAATAATACAAAAAAATACTATTTTTATTTTTTTGAATAACTATTGAATCATATGACCAAATAAAAGACACATTAATCTCATAAGAAACAAAAATTTCATATGATATAATTTCTTTTATGATCTGATTTTCATATGATAGAATTTTTGTATGATATATAGAATTCATAATATATTTATAAGATATAAGTAAATTCTATGATGATTAAAGTCACATAAGATATGAAAATTCCTATGATAAAATAGTATGATATGATTCTCATAGGACTAAGTATCATTAAATAATATATGAAAACCCAATAGACAATATAAAAAATTGAGTTTAAATTTTTCATAAGTTATGTAGTGGATTAAATATGATTGTAAAACACATATATGATATGATTAATTAATAAGATATAAAATCATCATCAGAAAGGGAAATTAATGGAATATAGTCTTTTGTTAAAAAGAAATATATATTAATGTTTATTTATATGTAACAAATATTGTAAATACATATAATGTTAAGAGTTATAGAAAATTTTTATACATATATTGTAAAATCAATAATCTATAAAATTTATAGAAAAATATAAATGTCTAAATAATAGATAAAAAATTAGTGAATTATTAATAACTAAATAAATGGGGAATATTAAACATAATTATTTTTGTTTTCATGTAATGAAATCTTCAAAAACAAATATTTTAAGTTATAGATGATAAAATAATAATAACATTATCATCTAAATAAAATGATAAAATGGAAGGTTCTACTCTAAAATCTCTACTTCTTGATGATTACTATAAGGGCCCACCTTAAAAATTAACATCATCCTGAATTTTAGATATGAACATTCTTTCATACGCACTGTGGATCTATTCAGGTTTATAGTTTTATGGTATTGGGACATTAATCATATATAAGATACCATATTTATAGATTAGAATAATAAATAAAAAATATGAAATTTTCCCAAAAAATAATACTTTTCAAATAAAAGATAAATTATTTGGAAATTTCACATAACATTTACATTTTTTTCCTTTCTTATCTAAAAAATCCATGAAACCTGTGGAAAACATTAAAAACATTGGATGTGCACAAATAGCTCAGTAAGGGTTATAAAGAATGAAATTGTTAGTCAAGTGATAATAGAAATACCAATAAAAACCATGACATAAAAACGTATTAACATACATAGAAGAAAAAATTAGTATCCTTGGGACATATTTACAATATCACGTTTATAATCACCCTTACAGTTGGAATAACCATTCGATGAATTTCTATTTATGGAGTAGCTACTGCATTGTAGA
Organism: Viscum album; assembly: GCA_963277665.1. NCBI lineage: Eukaryota > Viridiplantae > Streptophyta > Magnoliopsida > Santalales > Viscaceae > Viscum > Viscum album. The sequence goes on from OY728132.1 coordinate 883,474,583, forward strand.
GCTATAATGGGGTTCACCCATCATATCTTGAGCTCTATTTGGCTCAAACCAACATGACTATGTAAAAGTAACATATCAAAGTAATACATAGAACATGAAATAAAGAGATACAACTTCTTCAATATATTTATATAAATCAGTCTTTATGAATTTCATTAAAAAGACTTTAAAAAAATTCATGAGGAAATTCCCATAAAAATGTATTTGGAGTTATAATTAATTGATGGAATGAATAAGTATATAAACAAAAAATAAACATAATATAAAATAACATAAATTGAAATTCATTAGAAAAAGTAATATTAATTCCATATACTGAATTAAGTATATGGTTATCCCAAATAATAGAAATTAGGATACGAATTCCATTAAGAATGTTAGGCATGGTAACAGGTGATATTCGGAGGGATTAATGATATAGAAAGGGGTATCTCATAATATATATATCATAAGAGTAGTATATGAGATGTTATAAACAAAACAATATCATTAATAAGTAAAAATAAAAGGACATAACATAGAGGAGATTCATGAATAATAGTGTGAAATAGAGGTTCCCTTACCTCAAGTTCGAATTCCATAAAACGTATTTAAACCAATTTTATAATTGTTGAAATACTTTTATTAATAGTTAAGAAAAATAATCACTTTTATAATAAGGTATATGATCACTTTATAATAGCATTCAACACAATAATTTGCAATATTCTGTTATTTATATTGTTTTAGGTGTGTTCTTTAAATGGTTTCCATGGTGGGTTCGTAGTGGATTTATTTGTCGAATGAAAGGGAAACACTAGTAGTGGAAGGAGATGGTAATGTTTCCATAACATTATATTATCCCATTTATCATTTTGATTTTTTTTAAATAAGGATGATTTTTTAGATAAAACATTAATTATATTTGTTTAGATCATTTTGGCAATTCATTAAAAAAACCATAATGTTTCATCATATTCCTTTAATATTATGACAATAAATTAATTCTAGAAAATAAGAGATTTCATACAAAAAAATTAAAAATATGTTACAAAATTTAATTTGTTTACACCCATAAATTATGGATGTAAACCAAATTGAAACCATATGTTCCATGATGTTGGTAAATTGACACATCACAGATAATGTTTCTATTTTTTGGAAGATAGGGAAAGGAGAAGAAGTATGATGATGAATTTTTTCAATAACATGATAAAAAGTAATAATAAATATGATACATGTTCTTTCATGAAACATGGATAATGGGAGGTGATGATAGTATAATAAAATAAAGAATTGAAAATAAAACACAAGAAAATAAAAGAGGGTTTTTACCTCTTGATCTCTTATCCTTGGGAACCTCCTAAATGTATTTGGTAGTGGCATTTTGGAGAGAAATTTAGGTCATAGAAATAAGGAATATCTTTGGGAATAGGTTTTTGAAGATTTTGGACAATTTAAATAATTAATGACTCAATAAATAAATTGTTTAAATTATTTTGTAAGTTATTGTATTTTATTAATCACCAAAATTTCAACTATTTCAGAAAAATATAGAAAATTCACCCCAATAAATTTTTGACATGTAGAATTCAAAAATGAACACCCATTTATCATAATAATATTATAAATTTGAGAAAATTTAATTTTAATAATAAATTATATTTTATTCAAAAAATAACAAATTTTAAACAATAACTCATTTTATAACACGTCGAAAAATTAATCAAGTTCTCATAAATTATTATAATTTAAATAATTGGTGGAGTTACTATTAATTTGGTCATATTAATATTCATATGTATTATGTGAGTATTCATTAGGGCAGGTTACTATTCACCAAAAACTACATTTTTATAATAACATATTGATTGCAACCGTGTATGTCTGATTTTTGAAATTAAAAACACAGGGGTGGGATATTTATTATTAATGACTAGTTTATAACATTCTCTAAAAAAATGTGTTTCATTATATATACATATTGTTTCATGAATTTCATTGAATATATTGGTAAAACCTTGGATTGTTACATTCTCCCAACCTTCGAGAAATTTCATCCTTCTAATTTTATAGACTTATTAAATAACTGAGTGTATCATTCCCTCTAGAAATTTAAGATTACCATGTTGCTTATTCAACCACATGGTTTTCCAAAAAACCTTAACAAGGTGGATAACCTTATTCCTCAATATTTTTTCTTTATGATCTAGAATATGAATATCTCCCTCTTCATAACAATGTTTCTCTTGTAGTTGAACTACTTTTGGGCTCAAAACATGAGATTAATCTAGAACATTCTTTGTCAACAGAAAAACATGAAAAACATTGTTGTATCAACCCAACCCATCTCATTGGCAGGAGAGGGCGAGGGATTTTTACATGGAGGGAAGAGATATTCCAAAGGCGCCAATTCTAGGAAATAAATGCAGAAGGCGTCAAGAATAAATTGGGGAATGATTTTCCCTTGACAAAAAACAAACCAACCGAACAATCCACAATCCACAAGCTAAATGATGCATTTCACAAAACAACAAAACTCAAACATTACCAAAAAAGCAACCAAACTATTCCATAACAATCCCACATGCCAAATACAAAAAATCCAACTACCATAATTCCACGCAGAAGACTAAAACAAGACCCCAATGAACAAGGAGACCATCTATAGGTCCACTCCAAGATTTATGCTCCAAGCACCACAACATCACCAATGAATAATGCCGATGTACTAGAAAAACGAAATGCTTTACTCTTACCTATGTCTTAAAATACAATATCTGCAAAATCAACCACATGCTGATGGTGGTGGTGGGTAAAATACCCAGTGGGTTTTCCCCAAATTACATCCCTACATACAATACTAGGATGAAAATATTATCCCATTTATATTAAATAGTATATATAAAACATTCAAAAGTGCATCAACATTAAACATTCCAAACAAAACCTTCCCAAGCAACCTTTTCCCAAACCATCTGTCCCATGGGAAGACCATTAAATCATGCCACAATCCACTCCACCATTTCATATTATCATACCAATTTCAATCTTGCAAAGAGAAACATAATAAGGAAACCAAATTGGTTTGAGCTTCCTTTCTACTTGTTTGCAACATTTCCAACTAGTTGTACTTCCAATCCACTTTTCTTTTTATGGTGTCCCTTCCATCCAATATCCATCCCATTTTTAAAGTTTTACATCCCACCCACTTCTACACAATCCATACACTCGATATCAGTTAATCACCTTAGATGAACTAATCACCAAGGCCACACATAAGCTCACCATCATATCCACAAAATGCCAATTCACTTCAACTAATCACCCAGTTATTGAAAACACACTTTATCAAATTTTTCATTCCCATTTAAATTTTAATAAACAACATATATATTGAAAATAATTTATTTCAAATAAATTTTCATATTCAACCACTAATAATTTTAAAATCAATATTTTAAAATTATACCACAAATCCCATGTTTTGCAACAACAACCCATCATACAAAATATCCCCAAATCACCACCAATTGGTTTTACAATAAGATTCACACATCATTAAAACAATAAATTTCATGAAAACCAAATTAATTTCCACCACGACACTATTTCTAACTATGTGGAGTTGAGATTGAATCCACCATCTATTATGGTATCTGGGAAATCAACCCACAAGTAACCACTCCAAAATCCAGCCAAACTCTCAATGAAAACCACTCTATATCTCCATCCCTATCATGAACCAGCCTTAAAATGAACACTCATGGAATACACAACCCATGATATACAAAAAACTGGTGTAGTTATAGAAAAATTAGAGAGAGGGATATTTGGATCTAGAAAAAACAATAACTAATAATGAGAAGATACTTAATAGAGAATAATCACATTAAAACCACCAAGAACCCCCATCCAAACCCTTCAACAATTATTATAATAGAACCTCTAGAACTTTAAAATATAATATACTATATAGAGTTCATATGGTACATGGAATGTGTATGTTAGGGTAAGTCTTGACTAACCCTGTTATTTAAAAAACAAACATTAATAGTTTGCATGGTTAGCTTACACTTTTTGACATACCGTGCACTGAATATGTCGATGCTACTACATCAACATAATCTCAGATAGCCTACCCAAAATTCAATACAAACCATGATCAAACTGTATGGGACTCCACAACTTTGAGATTCATTTTTTTCCCAAATCACGCTCAAATCGTGTGCTCATAAAAAAGCCTCCAATAATTTCCAAAACCATTCCAAACTCTCCCAAAATCATCCAAACACATCAAAAGAAAATTAAACACATAAAAAATCATAATCATAGGATACATACCACAAACTAGGTGTCCTACATTCTCCCCACCGTTGGAAATTCCATCCTCAAAAAGTATGGATCCATCTGTCTTCTGAATGATCTTGGGCCATTGCTCAGCAATCCCTTTCTCCCGTTCCAAAGCCTCCTCTTGATTCTGAACATGTTGCAACGTAACACGAACTATGATTATTCTTTTACCACTCAATAAATTCTCTTTTCTATCCACAATATCAATTAGCACATTCAAACAAGGAAGCATCTGGTGGTAGCTCAACATGATTCCATTAAATCACATGGTCTCCATCGGGTTGATAATTTTTCAACTGTGATACAAGAAACACATTTTTAAACACACTAAAACATGGTGGAAAAAACCAATGCTATGCCATTGCTCTAGTCATCTCCAATATCTAAAATGGTTATATATACCTCATAGATAACTTTTTATGCTTCCCAAACTAACAATGTCCCAACCTTGGAGAGATCAAAAAAACACAACATCAGTCACCCCAAACGATAACTATTCTTGAAGATGGTCCACATATGATTCTGATGACATTGGAAAGTTTCCATCCTCTTCCTGATCAACTTGATATATTTCGTATTCTTCTGATTAAGGCTAAACCTGATCTTCGATGACTCACCTATTTCCACCCCATATAGTATAGAATGACATAAACATCAATAATATGCTGCAAATGGATCCATATGTAGTAAAGACTAATAATTTTCATTATATTAGAACTCTACACATGGTTAGTGCACCTTCAATGAACCACAAAAATACATCAAACAATCCATTAACATATCCAGAAATGTTTGTATTGTCCTCTCGGATTTTCCATTCGTATAAGGATGATATGCCATGGTCATCATCAACTAGGTCTCAAGGGATTTCTGTAATGATTTCTGGAAACAAGATGTGAACCTCAGATATCTATCTGATACAATCAATATTGGAACACCATTCCTCTTTACTAAATCCCATATATAGATTTTGGAACGATCCTACACCTCATATGATTCACTAATCAGGGTTAAATGTTCCCAAATTATGAGATGATACAAAATCTCCCATATGAAATTATGTTTCATGACTGTTCTTATATGTCCTTTCACAAAATAAATTACTATCTACTCATATTTCCACCATGGGATTGGTAAATACTGCTACATGCCTTCTAGTCATTGATTCTCTACCATGACTTGATGAAATGTCGCCCATCTTTTGACAATCCCAGTCACATCCCTTTTCATACCATCCACCCAAAATTGTGCATTCAATGACTTATACATCGTCAAAATTCCTAGATGGGAAACCCACATGGAATGATGGTAATCCCTATAAGTATCCTTTTTTTAATCTAATGGTACAACCATTATGTTCTAAAAATTCAAGACTAAATTCAGATTTACTTCCAAGTTATCACTAGTCTCCCAAGAATTGAGTTTCTTCCACATATCCACACACTCATAATCTGATGTCTTTACCTCTATAACCATACCAGCCAAGTCAAGATACATCTAAACCTGAAATAAGACCTCTCTTCTACCCTAGTCCTCACATTCCATCCACATGTTGTATATGACTAACATGAACTACCACTGATCTGATTCATGTTTCACCACATGAATAAACGATTTCTTTTTTAATACATATTCCACTGATTTTCCATTACTTAGTTTGTACATTAATTTGTAATCAAATACTTTGAGATATTCTATCCATCTCCTTTAACTCATGTTGAAATTTGTTTGTGAGAATATATACGTTAAGAACTTATGGTTGGAAAAAACTCTAAATTTCTCACCTAAGATATAATGATACTACATTTTTTAATATTGAACTACTTCCTCCCACTAAAAATGATGTGTTGGGTAGTACATATATTGAAATCTAAACTTCATTGAGCCATTCGAAACCACATGATCCCCCTTCATGAGAACAAACCCCAACCATGTTCTTATTGCTTCACTATACACCATATACCCTTTCCCTATTTCTAGAAATAACAGGATTGGTGCGGAGGTAATGTGACGCTTGAACTCTTCAATGAATTTATGAAACTACTCATCCCATTGAAATGTGATATTTATCCTTTTGAATGATGTCATTGTCAAAGTCTATCATGAGATATCATGAACAAAGTTTCGATAATACCAATTTATTTCAAGTAATCTCTGTATCTCAACAATGTTATTTGGCAGTTTATATGAGATAACAACCTCTATCTTTTCCAGATCATAAAAAACACCCTTCAATGAAATAACATGGACAATGAAAATAAACCTCGTGTAACCAAAATACACACTTTGACAGTTTTGAATTCAACCAATGATCCCTTAAGATCCCCAAAACTATAACTAAGTGATGCTTGTTCTCTACCCATATCCCCGAAAAGACCTATATATCATCCCCAAATAACACAAAAAAATAATCTAGATAACTATAAAATATCCAACTCATGAATTCAATGAACACCACTGGGGAATTTGTTTGACCAATGGAAATAACCACATACTCGTAATGGTCATATTAACATTTCAAACCTGTTTTTTAGAATACCCTCCTTCCTCACTAACATTTGATGATACCATAAACTCATGTCAATTTGGAGAAGCACTTATATACCATAAAACAATCAAAAATCATCAATTAGAGGAGGATGATATATGTTTTATATTGTATCATGATTAAATCTACGATAAACAACACCGAGCCATAAGGTTCCATTCACCATTTTTACAAACAAAATTGTTGTTTCCCTCAGAGATGTGCTAGGACAGATGAACCCTTTATTTTATAACTCTTCGAACTATATATTTAATTCCTACAATTCTATTGGTTCCATTCAGTAAGATAGAAGTGAGATTGTACGATTCCCTCAAATGAGATCAATCGTAAATTCCACTTCTCTCACAGACAGAAACCCTTAGAATTATACAAGAAATATGTTCAGAACCACATCCACAACTACCAGAAAAACACTATACTCAACACCTTCCACCAATGATAATAAAAAATCCTATCACTGATGAGAGATCATACCATCAACAGGTGGTAAATAATCTACTACACCCATATTTTCACTCTTATCCCCTCTAAAGAGATGTCCAATGCCATTCTCCATCTCCAAACTATATGTCGCACATAGTAATTTATGTGGTACATAAACATTAAAAACCAATTTATTTCTAGGATTATATCCTAAGAATAAATCTCTATAACTGATAATACCCACATCAATTCAGTTCCATCAGTAACTAAGCAACATGCTAAACATAGGAAGGCTCAATACTCTCATTGGCCTAGAGGTGTTTTTAGTTTCAAAACATAAGGAATAATTTCCATATGTAAACCCATCAAATCAATGATTAGAGATGCTATAATAGAATGAGAAGAACCCATATCAAATAAATCTTGCATCAAAATTAAAATTAAAAGAACCATACCCCGCATTGTAGATGGTTTTAATGGATCATCCAACACAACATGCCAATCTCTAAACAAATTCTTACTTGCAAGGATCTACTGATTATTACCCTTCTGAAGCATCATGATATTCAGAGAATCAACATGACCCAATTTACCCTTCTATTGAGGGTTATGTTTCTTCACCCATCATGTTGAAGCATAAGACCCCTGCGACCCTTGAGGAGTGTCCTAGACACACGACGTTGGAGCATTCCCACAGTAACCTTGCAAATTCCCTATCATCATACAATTATGTCATGGTTGATGGTATTCCATACAATACTACTTATTATGGATCGTAAAACCACATTGATATCATACAGCCTTTCACTGAGGCTTTAGTGTAAGATTCAATAATCCTACCATCGAATTCTGAGTTGTACTCCCACCCTGGAAATTTGTGTCCCTCTTTCTCATGAACCAAGCATTTGAGTTCCCACTATTCCTCATCGGTACCACCACATATACACCACCTGGATCCCCCTCCCCATGATCCTTCTCATCCACCATATCTCGATTCACCATTTTTGGGAAATCACCTATACACATCACCAATATCTTGGAATGAATTTTATGGATCAATTCAGCTTCAAAAATTTGTTCCTTTAACGATGTATTACCACCACCTTGGGTGAAACCCACAATAAGTTCATAAACATAGCCCCATATTCCATTACAAATATGTTCTCATTCTTCAATATGATGAAATAAATTTTATGTTGAATTCTAAACATATTAGGGTAGAATTATTTAGGAAACAGTTACTCAATACCCTCCCACGTAACACATTCGTATGTCCTAGTTAGGACAACCATCTTCCACCACTGAAGGTAATAATAATCCCACATATATGTGGATAACTTCACATTCAGATCTTCTTGTTTTCCCAAGAATCCAAATAACATATTAATTCTATTCATCCATGCTTCAACCCTATCTGGATCTAAATCACCCTTAAGCATGGTTGGATTCAGCTTTTGAAACTGAATCACATGATCCAGATTCCTTGGTTCATCAACAATATTCCTACTTTCCATTACATGGAATGATTTCAATATACTCTTCACTGGCTAGTGGTTAATATATGGATCAGGTAAAACATTCTTTTCAGCATCTTCCTCTAGTTGTTCATTACGACGCCTACCTAGTGCCATTTCGATCAACACAAAAACAATGATAAGTCCCACTCCTTTAACAAGAATGATTATAGAATTATAAAATCCATTACATAACAACTGTCACAACAATGGTTTCCACAATTTCTCATTTCTCATATTACGGTAAATTGAAAAAGCCATTGTGGTCTGAAAATCAACCCTTTTTCAAAACACCATTGGTTTCCATCTTTGAAAATCTTCTGTTTTGAATCCCAATTTATTTTTTGCAAAATCCAAACATCTATACAGCACCTTATATCATTATACCACAATGGAATATGCATACTTGTGGGAATACATTTCAATCATTGATGCCATGTTCATCCCATTGGCTACACCCACGACAATGGGATATCTAATGCCAATAAGATTCACCAAACACTTATGTACCCAACACACTAGAAACATGATGTTTAACATAAAAGGGTTAGATACATCCTTTTAATCTATACATTAAATGTTACGACAATCCTACACAATACTACCATCCCAAATAGATGAATACACCAATAATAGATGTCAACATCACGACAAACAGTCAATTCCAAAAGAATGAACAAGTATTATCACATGAATGACAGGGACTCAAAAAACTGAAACCACTTGTAACATCCAACCACAACTTATTGTCTTGATAGGGAAAGGCAATGATACTTATGCTTAAGAAAAATTCCCAAGGTGCCAAATGATGTTATTAAATTTTGAGGGATTTGAGATTAAATTAGGGGAGTGATTTTCTCTTGAGACAAAACCAACCATCGAAAGAATCCATTATCCACAAAATACACGACGATGTCAGAAAACAACCAAACTCTTACATTAAAAAAATGAAACCAAACAATTCCATAATAGTTCCACAAGCCAAATAAAACAAATCCAAATAGAATTGTATCTTACGAAAGAATAAAATAAGACCCCAAAGAACTATGACGCCATCCATAGCTCTACAACATTCTCCAAGCTCCATGAACCACAACATCACATAAATAATTATTCCAAACCACTAGAAAAATGAGATTCTTTACACATACCTATGTCTCAGAATAAAACATCTCCAAAAAAACCAAGTTCCAAAGAAGGGGGTGAGTAAAAATATTTAGTAGGTTTTCCACAAATGACTTCCCTACACATTCCACTAGGTGAAACCATGACCCCCATTATATAGAATAGATTATATAAAACATTTAATAGTGCTACCAAATTCAACATGACAAACACAACCTTACTATGTCACCATTTCACAAACCATGAAACGCAATGAAAAAAAAGCAACCAAGCATGAAGACATTACACCATATCATATTAGGCCAACAAATTCCATCTTGAAATGTGACACATAACAATGCAACCAAAATAGTGGGGCTTCTATCCAACCCGTTCACTACATTTCCAACTAGTTGTACTTCCCACCCACTTGTTCATTGATGATGTCCCTTCCATCCATTTTCTATCCACTTTTTATAGTGTTACTTCTTACTAACTTCCACAAAATCTACAAAACCCATAAAACATAATCACCCAAAAAGAACAAAGTACAAAGGACACAAAAAATAACACCAACATTCCCATCACATACCAATTCACTTCAATAATTATACCATTTATATAAAGAACACTTTACCCAATTTCCATTCCCAACCATATTTTAATAAAAATATTCATTATTGGAAATCATTTTTAAAAAAACATTTTTCATATTCAAACACTAATGATTTTAAAATAACCATTTTTAAATCACGCAACAAAGAGCCTTTTCCAAAATTACTCATTTTACCCAAAATCACCAAATCACCACCAATTGGGATTCCAATAAAATTCAATCATAATTTCCACAATAAATATCCAGAATTAAAAAAATTAAACCAAGGACAGTAATTCTAAACAAGTGGAGTTGAGAGAAAATCCACCTATCTTTAGGGTTTTGGTGCAATCGACCCACAGGAAACCACACCCCACTCTGAGAAAATGCTCCAGAAAAACCGATCTAGATCTCCTTCCCTAACATAAAAAATTCTTAAAATCCACACCAAAGGAAACCACAATGCTATATCGACACACAATGTGTTTAGATATAGAAAACAAATAATGAGGGAGATGTTGATCTGGAGGAAACCGCTAAGGACATAGAGAGGAGAATCACCTAAGAAAATTGTCTTCAAACCACAAAGAAACCCCTTCAAAACCCATCCAAAAATGAGTGGGGGAGAACCCCTAGCCATTGAGAAGAGGAAATAATTCATATGTGTCATATGGGATAAGGAATGGCTGAGTTAGGGTAACTATTGACTAACCACATTTTAAAAAACCGTCATTAATGGGCCACTCGGTTAGCTCGCACAGTTTGACTAAACACGTGGTAACCATTTGGATTATATTACTTAAAAAGAATCTCGCATTGCCTACCCACAAAACTAGGAAAAACATACACAAATGGTGTTGGACCTGACTTCATTGATTGGAACGATTTTCCAGGGATTCTCGAATCTTTTTCCCTAACTATGATCAAATCGCGCACCCTTAAAAATGAATTAGAACTTTTCTAAAAACATTATTTACTCTCCCAAATTCTTCCAAACTAATACCAAGCAAATTAAAAACATAAAAAGGAAATACAAAAAGTCAACATATCTCAATCTTGGGGGTGATACAATTGTTTAACTAAGATAAACTCGGAGGTAAAGATACCTGGTAAGTGACTGGTCAAACATTATCTAGGATTACCTAAGGTCATATGAACCATGGGCTTAACATTCATTATTATGAAAAATACATAGAATGTTTCCAAATAGATATTTTAATGAAAAAATGATCACCTGCCTCAAAATTATGGTCTTTCCTCCTTCGATCTGCATTAATGTATTGTCTTCTCTGAGATATCCTCATGGGCCACTAAATCATCTTCACTTTTAAGCAACATATTCTACAAATTCTTGTCCCATCAGCTTCTGTTCCCCAAATTGATCCCAAAGTGGTAGAGTTTAACACCAATTCTCATATAATGGCTCAAAATGATTGAAATATATACTTGAATGAAAATTTTTATTATTATAAAAATTACCAAAAGAATGGTGTTGATCACATCTTACCAAGTAATCCATTGAAAAATCATGGAGAATATATTACGAAGTCCGAATCATTCATTCTGACTTCCTATCAGATTGAAGATGAAAAGTAAAACTGAAATTTAATTCTATTTCCAAAAAACACATGATGGATCTTCTAAAAGATAATATTAAACATCAAATCTTGGTCAAATACAATGTAATTAAGAACTCCATGTAACCTAAAAATATCAATGAGGTGTAATGGAGAATATTGATCCAGTGACATAGTAACTCGAATATAGGGGAAATGTGCAGATTTAGTCAGATAATAAATAATAACCCAAATTTCATTATTACCACAAGATATCATCCCTAGTCACACAAGGATGTCCAATGAAATATTTTCCCATTTCCACTCTGGTAGTAGTGATTGTTGAACCATCCCATTCGGTAACAAGTTCTCTGCCTTAGCATGTTGACATGTCAATCATTATACTCTAAAATTAGAAATAACATTGTTTATTCTATCCCACTGGTAATTCTCTTCAATATCGTCACACATGTATGTGCTTCCTAGATGAACAGAATGTAGTGATCGTTGAGCTTCACATAACAATTCAATCATCACCTAAGAATTATACAGAACTCGTAATATCTTCCATAATCGGAAAAAAATTCTTAACAATGTTAACAATAGGTAACATACCGATTTTAACCAATTCTATATTTTTATTACTCCCCATCTTCATTTTGAAATTCATTAATTCATTCTAACAGAGACAACTACATTGAATCCTGAAACAAAATATATGAGTTTCCAACACATACCAATTCAAATTCAAAATTCAATACATCATTAATCAAAACGTCTTGTTCCAGACATAACATATTTATCGATGCTTGATGTTTTTGACTCAAGGCATATGTTACATTGTTTTCTTTTCCCGGATGGTAATTGATAATGTAATAATAATATTTAAATACTTGAATCCATCTTCCCTTTTCTTAGGTTTAATTCTTATTGAGTGACTATATTTTTCAGACTTTTGTGTCAATATATATTTCACATTTTACTCCATACAAATGATTCCTCAAAATTTTTAATTCAAAAAATAACATTAGCTATTTCCTAATCATGAGTAGGGTAATTTAACTCATAAGGTTTCAACTGACATGAAGAAATATAAATTACCTGATCATTCTTCATCGAAATAAAACCAAGTCCCTTAAATGAATCATCATTTTAGATTAAAAATTCACAACTTTTTGAAGGTACGTTCAGAACTAGATTTTTCACCAATCTATATTTTAAATTTTTATAATAATCATGACAATAATTTTTCTAGGTGAATTTAATTCTTTTTTTAGTTATCTTAGTCTGTGGAGTAGATAAACAAGAAATGTTTTAAACTAACCTCTAGTAATATCCTTACAAACCATGAAAACTACTAATCTATGATATATTTGTGGGTTGTGAACATTCTTTGAAAACTTTTTTTAGCAGTATGATCAATTATTTCATAAATGGAATTAACGTGATTGAGGAAAGAAATGTTTTTCAACCAAAAATCACACTTTCTAAATATTCCATATAGTTTCATTTCATCAAAGGTTTTCAAAAAAAACCCTTATATTTACTCTATGAAACTAATTAATTTTATAATATTCAATAATTTCATCATCAAAATGATCCCCAACCTTATCCATGAATTAATGAAATATTCAATTCATAGGTTCCATGAATTAAGCAGGTGTATTTGTTATCCCAAATGAAATTACAAAAAATTCTTAATTATCTTATCATGTATGGAACATAGCCAATGGGATGTCTTATTCAGTTATATTCAATAGAGGGTACCCCGATATCAGGTCAACCATTTAAAAATACATTTCTCCCTAGAGATGATTAATCAAATCAACGATCTGAGGAAAATGATACATGTTTTTTACATCCATGTTATACACGGATTTAAAATAAATAAAACATCTCATTGAAACATCTTTATTTTTATCAAAAAGTCATGATCACCACATGGGGAAGTGCTAGGTCGGATGAAGCCTTTATCTATTCATTTCTACATTGATTTTTCTATTGTAGAAGATCCATTTGAGACATTTGATAAGGAAGTTTATAAAGTCTCTTAGCATCAATAACTAATATAATAGAAAAATCAACCTCCTAATCATGAATAACATGAGGAAAATCATTAATATATTCATCAGGATACTCATTTACCACTATAATATCATAAATATAAATGGTTTTCTTATTTTCGAGAATGTTTTCTAGATAATATTCATTACAATATTTAAAAGGTTTCTTAGCTTCCTGATATTTTATCAATGGTATGGGTTCGTTCTTGTAACCAAACTAAAATTAATTCTTAAAAACAAATTATTTTTCTCAGTAATCTATCTTATCAAGATAAAAAGAATGTGTGTCCATACATAGAATAAAATCAAACACTTATAGAGGGAAAACAACAAGGATATCAGGTAATCTCTCTCCATAAAAAAATATTTGTATGTTCATATAATGTTTTTCACAATTATTCCTCCAACTGTTTTTCTATTAGATCTTTTTTCATTTACTTAGGTGTAATTTCTAAATCTATATAAATTTTCACCGAAATGAATGAATTTGTAGACCTTCAGTTAAACAAAACAATTGAAAATTCAATTAAATACAGAAATGTACCAAATACCACCATGTTTTAAGGCCCAACATCTACTAGAGGGGTTGTAATAGATTTTGCACAACCTTTTCCTTCCAATCGTTCTAATTTTATTCTTGAGTGACTAGGTATAGATAAACATTAGATATAAGAACCAATTACTTATAGTTAAATCATCTCACCATCATTATATCATTATTTTTCGGATCATTTTCCTACGAATTGATGGACTTATTAAAAAAAATTTCACATCAGTAGCATTTCCCAAAATTTACAAGTCATTCTAAATGATGCTTTTTTCCATATATTTCACAAGAAGTGAAATTTATTTTTTTATGTAAAAATTTCATTGATGAATTCTCCCCCATTCCCTTCCAACCTAAACCCTTCTTATTCATGTCAACATGCAAGAAATATGTGTCAGAAATCACCATCTCAAATTTTTTAGCACAATAAACAAGTTTTTCATATATTTTACAGTCTCAAAAATCCTAAGCTCTACGTGAATATTGTTTCAAATAATAGTAAATTATATTTTATTACCTATCAAAATCCTAAGTAAAACCTGGTACATTCCTAGCCAATTTTTTAAAATTGGCATTATATTCTACCACATAATAATTATATTTCTACTTAATTTATAATAATTGTTTCTATATTCTAATTTTAATAGTCTTAGGAAAATATTTTAATAAAAAAATGTTGTAAAAATTATCCCATTCCAGTTTGTCAAGATCATTTATTTCTCACATATTCTTAACCAAAGATCACCATTGTTCGGCTTCAACATAAAAACTATAAATGGATTGCATTACCTTTTAATGTTCTAAACACCCCATGACATTAAATATCATTTCTAGAAAATTTGATTATCCATTTCTATCACTAAATTTGTGGTTCCACTGAATGATGGAGGGCGTTTCCTCATTAAATGCTCCACAAAAGATATCTATCTTTATGGTAGATCATTTTTTTCTCTTTCTGGGATACCACCACCATTTATTACCTGAGTCAAGGGATCCATTGTTGTCAGAAACTACTTGTTTATGATTCCCATCATTCCAGGCTACACATTCAGGAAAATATTATCCTCTTGGGGCCTTCCTACATGACCTTCTCTATTTCTTCTATGAAAACCCATTCTGAATAGACATAACATAGATGAAGCAACATGGTAACCATTAAATTATATATTATTTTACATTAACAATAAAGAAAAAAAATCATTTATTGTATTCTAATAACGTCATCATAACCAGTAATATTATCAAAACATTACTTGAATACCGACTATATGGACCTATATTTAAAACATTTCAAAATCATGAATTTATAAAAGAACATGATATATAACTCATTGAGAATATTTTTGGTTTTATAGTTTTATCTATTTCTATCTTAAAACATAAATAAATTCCCATAATTATACATGAGGATACTACTAAAACAAGACCACTGAACACTATTTTACACTAAAATATCATTTATGGATATTCTTGATGAGATCATCATTTATGAAATAAAAAATTATCATATAAGGTTCGGTGTGATACTCTATCATTGAAATCTAATAAAAACCTAGGATTATATTGTATAAATAAATATCATGAATGGAAAAATTCCATGTCAATTGAGCTCAATCGATATTTAGATTAAATTCTTTACGTATAATGGCTTGACATTCTCCTTGAAGAAGATATGTATGAAGTTTAATAATAGATAGAATCGCATCAACATTTAATCCCATCAAATCTAAATCATGAGAAGAAATAAATGAATTTGATGAACCTATAACAAAAAATGATTTCATCAGTATCAAATTCATAATAACATTACCCCATTGGTTCCAATCGAACTTATAGGGTTGGATTATTTCCCTAGGTACTCATTTTCCCATCTTACCAGAACCCTTTCAGATCATAATCCACATTTGGAAGAATTAAAAATAGATGATTGAAGATAGAAACCCATTCATTACATAGCTATCTGGAATTACATGGATGGTTTCCGTCAGGTGGTTAATGATTCTTGTGGTCAATTGGTGAGTGGTTTTTATTTGATGGGTATTTCCCAACACCTCTAACACCTCAAAAGTTATCTCTTATTCTATATTTATACAATATATGTGGATTCCAATGTGTATTATATTAATATTGAGATTGAAAATCTTGGGGAAGACTTAATGAATTGATGGTATGATGATGTATTCATGATTCTGACCAGGTTACAAAATCGTCTTGTTGAATCATTGGTTAAAATATAGAGGATTTTCTAGGAAAACTTTAGAGATCTATGACTATGGTTCAGAAACCAGAATACTTTTTTTATTTTCATGATTATATTAGATATAGGAATTTGTCAAGGAGAATAAATCTATAATGCGAGGATGGTAAATTCACAACTGATGTAGATGTGGTATGTAATATGGCTATGAATTATTTTCAGGTTCTTTTGGCGGGACCGAGGGAGATTTTTGATGATGTCCATGTGGATCATTCAAAAGTGAAAATATTATTTATTTTCATCCCAAATAAGGTAGGATATAATGAAAAAAATTCATCAATCATTATACTAGAAATATGATAAATCAATGATGTAGTGTTCATCTTCAAACAGTAGAGTTCCCCCAGGCCTGCTAGTTTCCCTAGCTATTTCTTTATGGAAACAGGGAGTATTATCCATGATCAACTACTTATGGAGATTCAAGATTTTTTCATTGGAGGTTCACTAACCAGGGTAGTTTTTTCCTCAAAGGTTATAATATTACCCATGCTTAAAGACCCTATAGATTTTACCCAGTTTAGAACCATATGTCTAGTTATCTTCACATTCAAAATTCTCTCAAATTTACATAATATATTTCTAATTCGTCTTATTCATACAATTATATTAGAGAAGATTGCTGGTATTGTGCAGAGTAGGCGCATCCATGGGGAAATTTTCATTACTAATGAAATTTTCAATGGCTTGAATCTTAGAATGATGGGTTCTAATATTATGATCAATTCACACATGATAGAGCTTTAAAAATTATATAATGGTGCTTTATTATCAATGCAACGATAAATGTTTTCTTTCATGAAATGTTTTGTGTCCTTTTTTAGGTGTTATGTTGCTCCATGTATCTCAATATCATTGTTGGGTAAAGGTTTGGGGTACCTTAAAACTGTGTATAGTGTGATACAAGGACACCCACTGACACATGTTCTCTTCATCAGGTCCTATGATGCTTTATTTCATAATATCATTAAGGGAATTTAAAACATGTCTTTGATGCCCTACAATAATTGGATTGGAAGTGGTATGATTTCCCATCTAATGTTCACCGATGATATTCTCATTTTAATCAACTGCAGGTGTAGATCAATCACATTTTTCATGGACATAACTAATACATATGGGATGTTTAGTGTAGAATTTATAATTTATTGGAATAGTATAGTGTTTATATTGGAAAAAAAGTTCTAATAGATGAAACCAATGAATTTAGGAGTTTCCTATCTTGAAGTGGTATCAAATCTCGATGAAATATCTTGGTGAAATTATTCCCAATAGAATAATTAAAAGAACAATGTTTGGTAATATCAGTATAAAAAATAATGGATGAATTGTTTTCCAGAAAAATAAATTTCTTTCAATTAGATGATTTATTACGTTGATCAACAATGTTATTTCTTAATTTCATATTCATGTTCTATCCATCATCAATCCTACTAAAGGGATGTTCAATTGGATATGTAAATAAATGAATAAGTTCATCTGGGATGTGAATATTACTCTATGATGTCACTAGTAATATTTGCATTGGTCGGCTAGATCTTTTGATGATAGTTGTATCAATCATTGTACTGTTGATGAAACAATTCATGCTATGGGGGCATGTATGGCATAAGAGATCATGGACGGTGGTTCCATTTGTGAAAAATTCAAGAAATATAGATATGGGGATGATTGAGATGATTTTCCTAAGAGCCACATGGGGGTATCATACCTTCCCCAATGCATGTTGGTCTCCTTTGAGGAGATGCAAGATAAGCGTCGCTAGGTGGGGGATGCGGTGATATCAATTTCTCGAACTCCAACTTGTCTGGGAAGAAGTTTTTTTTTGGTCTGTCTAGTTCCCAATATGTCCTTCATGGAGTAAATCATACATTCATATTTCATTGATGCAATCATGAACAAGGTACGTATGGATAACTATAGGATCCTTCTACTAATTGATGTACTACATAGATGGATCACATCTTGTTCATCATCAGGGGATTTCAGTTGTAGGGATCTCAAACATATGTAGAATGTGAGAAGATTTAATGGGGAATGGGATTCTAGAAGTTGGTGCAAGGAGATTTCAGGTTAGTAGAACATCCTAGTTTTGGTCCATAGAAATAATTCATCACCAACTGATGAAAACATACAAAGGAAAGGTGTGTTGTTGGATTGTCATTTACAATGCTATATTTTTCTTAACCAGCAGTCTTCATGGAATGGGTTATTCATGGGGGATTTGGATGTGGGAATATGGATATTCATGAGTAACATATATGGTTTCTGATGTAATGAAGATTCTATTAAGGTCCTTCTAAAAAATTGGGTGTTTTGATGCTGCCTAGTTTGGATTCAGGTTAATGCTTCATGATCATTACCACATGATGTAGGATCATTTGGGAAGTGTGGGATACAATTAAAGAAATAAAATGATACTATGACTCTCTTATATATGTTCACAACATATCAATCATCTTCCAAATGGGGAAATTGGTGAATGGTGGGGTGTCAGCGTCTTCCATCTTAATATTTATTCTGATGATTCTTTTTACAAAGGAATGGAGTTGTAGCAGTCACCTGATCAGGGATAAATGGATTCATATGGCCCCATGTTTGAAGCATACCAGGGATGTCTCATTTTCTTCTGTGGTGATGAGGGGTGGTGGTATTGTCATAGATTATTGAGGCTTTATTATTTTCTATTTTAGTGTATCCAATGGAATAAGTTCCTCTACTGAAGTAGAGAAAAGGACCATAAAAACTAGTTTTATGATGTGTAAGAACCCAAACATAAAGATCTATGAAGTAAAATATGACTCATCCTTGTTTTTCCAATTGTTCCATGGAAAAGTTCGGGGCCCTTGCCATTGGGAATACATTGTTATAAATTATAGAGGTTACATCAACAAGGGTATTCTGAACTAACATATGTATAGGGAAGGGATCTTCATCGTAGTTCATCATATAAAAAATGGATATCTAGGGGTTGGAATTAATATATATTAATACATAGGATCTTTTCCTGATGATGATAATGTTTTTGAGACAAATATTCACTCTGTCTTCAACAATTTCATCTTATATGATTTGTAACATGTTGTTTCTTGGACCACATTTTCAATAAATAACCAATTTTTTGTGAGTCATTTATCTGCATACTCACTATGCTTTGTTCTTAATTTTAATTATGAGATTTACCTTTCAATTGAGTCATGTTATTATTTGAATTACCATTTCTCACTTTGTTCTATAGAATATTGGTGTTCTACTACCCTCGTCCCGTTGAAGAATACGACTTCTGTGACACATGAGATATGTCCCTGAGCATAGGGAACTATGATAATAACAAAAATGGGGCCTCATATGATTTCAATCATGACATATTGTAGGTGGTGATACACACACTTTCCTCAAGATGTAAAACAAACAACATTAGAAACATTCATCTTTTCTCTTCGGTCATGGGGTAAGATTCACTAATTTGGTTATCTGATTTTATGTCATCCCACTAAATTGGGAATAGGCATCCCTCTTCCCCTTTTTTAAACATTATATTTCCCATATTTTTTCATATCTACGAACATACATACACCAGCTATTGCCCATGAGATATATCATTCATCCATCATTGTTCTATTGAGCATCATTATATAATATGTTCTACAGAGCATGGAAATCGGTGAGAAAATCACCCATCATAGCCCTAATTTCAAAATGCATACCATTAAGGATGCACTAGTAGAATCATCTGATTCAATTTAAAATAATTTCATAAAATTAGATACATAATCATTCACTGAGAGATTTTCCTACTTCACGATGAAAACATATATTTATCTATGATTTAGAATGTATTACTATAGAATTTTTTGTTGGACGATTCATTGAAATCCACCAACGAAATGATTTGTTCTTATTCATCCCGAATCTATAAATCCTTTCCCCATCCAACAAGAACCTCAAATGTATACACTTCCAACATGAATTTAAAATCTACTACTATTCCTTGGTTGTTGAGATTTTATTCATACTACTATTCTACACCTCTGATTTCTCTAGTTCTGAATCACCCCAAAAATATGGGTGGATTTTTTTTCTAGTACATGATAGAATAAACATCTTTCCTTGGTTCACCCCATCAGTTCCATCTATCCAAATATTAAAAACCATGGACAACACATTGATCTCATAATATGTAATCTTTTGGTTTAGACAAAACCACATTCTCATTAGCTTCTTCCTGTTGGTTTCTATGATGCTGGCCCAGTTTAATTTCTCTAAACACAAAAAATTCCAGAAGTCCTACTCTAAAGATACTAATAACATAATAATTTAAAATTCTACCATATCACAAAATCATATAAAATTACAAAAAAATGATATATGAAATCATAGTGTGAAGTCATTTTTTTAATTCATTTCTTGATCTGTTGTTGGCTAAACCCATAGCAATGAGATTACAAAACCTAGATGTGTATTCAAAACAAAAATGTACCCAAATCATGGGTAACATTATGTTCTCATTAAAATGGCTATCTACATATTTTTATGCTCTTAATATCATGTATCATAAATAATAATACATTCTAAAAAACAAACATGAGGAATAAACAAGAATTAATTTTCAACTCTATGACTGACACAATTAACAACCAAAGATCTTACAAACTCTTAATACCTATATGTCATTAATTGAGAAGTTTCTAACGCATGTAACATCTTTCCCCTCTACATTATCATGAGTTGAGATGTAAATTCTACATGTAATTAACAGTAACCCACAATGTTAAAAGGATGATAATAAATATTATGGGCTTCAATATATTTGTGGGATAATTTTCCCACTAAAAATAATATAACTTACCAAACATACCCAAAAGAATGACCCCTAAATGATAATTACTTCAATGTAAAACAAATCAATATCATACTATTGATATAAAAAAACTTCAATATAGTACCATAATGAATGTGTAAAAAAAATAAAATGTATATAGCGAAAGAGAAAACCAGAATGATCAAAGAATCCAATGACATAACTCCATGCTCCAACTCCAACTCCATGTCCATGTACAAGGAATAATTAACAAATAAGTGTGATTCTTTACATTTACTTGTGTCTTGATACAAAATATCAACAAAAGACCCAATATTACAATATATGGTGTATGTACTAAAGCTTATTAAATTTCCCCAATGACTACCCTTTTCATGTCAATATGATAAAACCAATGAGCACATTTCTATAAGAAAAACATATAACTTAATTTTAAAAACATATTTTATCGTAATAAAAAACAATTTTCAAAGCAAAACTATTTTCTAAACCAAATCCACATTCCTGAAAAACCAGAAAAACAAATATTTCAAACAATTTCTAAAATTACATGTTGGAATAAGGAATTCCATTCAACCTAACCACACACACACACACTCGAAAAATATTTGTTATTATTACCATTGTTGATGGAGCTTCACATCCTCAACCCATAACATTGATGGTGGTACTCCATGAATAATATTCATCCAATTCAACTAACTCTTAACCATTTAATCCATTGAAATGTAAATAAAATATTTGTTATAAATTACAATAATAATATCATTTTAATGAGTTTTGTTCCCATTCATAAAAAAACAACCATTTTAAAACATGTATAACTCATTCACATTCCACTAGAATACCTAAATTTCACAATTCCATAACCCATCCCCGAAGAACGATTAAATCAAGATTTTAAAGAAAAAAACAATTGAAATTCATGAAAAACAATAATTTTCATATCCATACTTCTTTTTCTAATATGAGGAGTTGTTATTAAAGCCGCATACCTTTAAAATTATGATGAAAATGGAAAATGGTAAAAACTTATTCAAAAAAACCATGTTAAATATCCAAAATACATCATTAGATATCATTTCATAACATCAATAACAGCCATAAATTATCATGATGGGTGTCCACCATCATATGTCTAACATCAAAAGACAATGTCTAGTATTTCATGAGAGTGGATGAATGTAGATATAAATAAAAATACCTCAGATAAAGAATTACCAAGTCAATCATGCTTTAACGTACCATGAATAGCCATTACATCTCTTTTGGTTCGAAGGAGAGAGACTCCACAACCTCGGGGTGGATGTAAATTTTATTTAGGGTCCAAATGGGGAAAATGAGGGGCATAAAGGTGAAAATGAGTGAGATTATGTTTATTTTTTCTCACTATAAAATTGTGCATGATTAATCACACGGTTAGGAAAACAATGTTCAGACATTGCAAGAAACTATATCTAAATTATATCTTAAAATAGTTTTCTCATAGGGTTAGAGAAACCATACACCAACCATGAGAATCACATATGTCACACATTACATAGCATCTCCTAGATGGCTGTATAGTTTGGCTAAATGCTGCCCCTAACTGTGCGCATTCCCATTATCCCATGTCTCACTATATATAATTTCTCATTAGACTTTCATAGTATCCACTAATAATTTTGTGACCAGTAACATTTATGAATTCCCAAAAACATTCCCAAAACATCTCCCAAACAATTTATATACAAAAAAACCAAAAATAATGGGGTACGTTCTTAAAACATATAGTGATACATCTCCAAAAATCGCATTTTCTCCATCACATCTTTTGAGTGTTAAAAAAGTATGATACATTTCCTCTCATATACCATGGATTACAGCTGCTTGTATATCTAGTCTCCTTTTAGTAACTTCCATGAGATATTTCTTTGAAAATGAAATATACGATAGTATTGGTACCCATTATAATTTTGTTCCAATAATGATAGAGAATGAATTTATTGAAATATAAATATATTTCAAATATCTATTCCAAGGTAATATGTATGAAAAAAATTTATATATATGGTCTAATTTTTTTACTCATGATTAAGTATTTTTTATGTAAAATTTACCTTTATATAAACCATGGCAACAATATATAAAATAAGTAATTAATTATGAACTTGTATTATGATTTTTAATATTTTATTTTTTTAATTTTTTTAATTTATTATCAAATTAAAGAAAATTCTTATATTATTATATTTTTTCCAAACTCCTTATTTTATCATAACATTATATTTCTTCAAAAAAGGTCGACACACAATTCACCAAACAGTTAATTTTATTTTTTAACCTATGTTTATCATATACTACAATTTTGAATATTTATTATTCTTGAATATGTTTTTTAGAAATATTATATTGAGTTAGAAATTATAATTTATAATATTTTCTAAACCCCCACATACTTTACCTATCATTTTTCAATTAAAAGTTAATAACTTTTTTATTCAGGATTTATCTTGTTTTCTTCAAAATATATTTTTATTAATATGTTTTTGTCATTTATAAAAAATAAATATTTTGAGGTTATTATTTTGAAATATTTCAATATAATCATATTAATCATAAAAATATGTTCTTTTAGAATTAGATAAATTAAAATACTAATCAAAATCACTAACCTGATTTAATTATGCCATGAATCAAAAAATGGTAGAATATTTTTTCTCTTAATAATTTTCACTATAATTTGAATCCATTATATATCACCATAATTGTATTAATTATTCATTCTCCATATTATATTTTATCTCTGTTTTCTGACATTGAGTATATTTTTTATCTGTTTTTCATTTCTATTTATCATCTTTTTTTAGATTCTTATTGGGATTTTTTTAAGAAAATTTATGATTTTTGTAGAACATAGAGTGTTGTATCTCAAGACCAATGTTAGAATAAATATTATTACAACATAAAAATAAACTATGTGAGCCATGACAAAGGAATTGATAAGATCACTTGATAAAACACATTTCTATGGACCACCCCCCCCCCCAATAAAATTATGTGGGATGGAGGGTGGCACATAGATGTCTTCATGTTTAAGCACATGGTTTGAGAAAATTATATGGACCTAAAACCTCCCCTAGTGAAAATAGATACTCTACGATTGTTGTTTTTTAATCAGAAGATAATTTTGTCACACCATTCATCTATCCTTCTTTTGAAAAAGTGAATTCTTAAAAATTACCCTCTATGGTTTTTAACTCTAATCATATTATTTCACTTCACATATTATCATCAACAACCCAAGGAATACCTATGACCTTATCACCTTCAATTTTATTCTAATAAATTTGGAGTCCCCCATTGTTTCATCATGTATCGCCATGTATGTTGTTCCTATTCTATTCTCTTGGCCTCTTCTCCATTACTTCAAGAGGATCCGCTTCCTCTGCCCTGGTAGTGTCCAAATTTGGGTTCAATATGACATTTTTTGAATGGATCTTGATATATATGGTGTTTTTTATATTATGATGGACCAATTGAAGCATTGGTATACAGTTTCAAATGAAATTGTAGTGATTTAATGTGTAATGGTTGGTGGTTTTGTGTGGGGATATTATTTGGGGAATAAAATGTGATTTACTTGTTTCATAAATATATTATTAATAATTATAGGGTTGTAAATATTAATTTCCAAATTGTTGGGGTGTTTAATCCTTTTAAATGTGTAATACTTTATGAAGTATTTGGAAATGGAGTTATTTTCCTATGATAGTTTATTTTTTGAATAGATTATTTTCAAGGTTATATAAATTGGGTGAATCAAATGGGAATTCAAGGTACCTAGGTGGGTAGTGTCAAAATAGTATAATAGGAATGAACCTCCCAATCAAAAATGATTAATCCATAACACTAACTATGCTAGGATGTTGTAGATTAGTATACCCATGATGGAGAATATGTGTTCACAACCACAAATGATCATTGATAGTATAAGGATCCTAGGCCCCCACAAACCCAATATAAATATTAACTTCCACTGATGAATAAGTTTTTATTTGCATAAATCAACTAATAATGAATCATCAATCTATTTCAATATAAATACATGTTTAAAAATGAAAATTTTATTATTAATATAAAAACAATAATTTTTACATGTTTTATTATAATTATGAATGAAATACATGGTGGAATCCTTTAAGGAATGTTAACTCAAATCCTATATTTAAATATTGGTTTTTTATAGACATAATTTTTTCAGAATTATTTAATGGATAGGACCCACGTGGAGGTGGTAGTTTCTCTTGTTATTTTCATTAGTTTTGGAGGCACTTGTTGGTGGTGTCATGGTGTAGGGTAGTAATGTTTTCAAAAAAAGGTTTTTTGTGGGAAGAATTCCATTTAGGGTTATTTTGGTTTTAGGTAAATGTAATGTAACCTAAATTTTGTTGAGAATACATTATATAGTTTGATACCATTTGATTACTGTCTTTATATTTCTATATATTATTATTTTATTTTATTCTTGGTTATTGTTGAATAAAATTATAATATCATTCCCAAATGAGTTATTTGACTAATATGAACAATTTTCCATCCCTAAGGGATTGGGAATACCCGTCGGTGAATGACATAGGCTGGGTTGGGTATTTGTTAGGATGGTAGCAAAAGATAATTTAGTATTTTTTTCATTGAATGACTACATTTTATATGGGACCTATTAATTGGGAATGTATTTATAGATATGACTGAGAAAAATTGAGACATTAGGTTCTCATAAAAAGTGAGGTGTCTTCCTAGAACCCCACATGATGGGACGTGGCTCACCATGGGATTATTTGGATTTTAGATATTATTACTCGTGGTGAAATGAATTGGAAATTGTCTATTCATGTGAACTAGGATTGGGTTGAGTATTTTAAATTTTTATTTTACATTTATTATTATTTTTAGATTCATGTGTTTATTTTATAATATAACATATTGATTGTCAATAAGTGAATGTATTTATTATTTCAATTGTGTTTATTTATTTTGTTACATCATTCCTCTTTATATACCTATAATAAAAACATTTTTGATGTCCATAAGGAAATATCCATCATTGGCTGATCAGATATTATTTTAGGTAGTTGTTAGAGCTTTCTGAGTTATAAATTAAGGATTGGGTTCTAGACTTAATCATGTTTTAATAGCATAACACTGGACATTGATTTATTATGATCAAAATATTCTTAGAAACAAGAACCCTTATATGTGGGGAAGTGTAGACCACTAGGAAGCCTATGACATGGTGGAAATCATTGATAAGATCACTGATTCCCTGAAAACTCTCAATAAAGTGGTTGTGTGGTGTGAAACGTTTATTTTAGAATGTATTATGAATCATTGGGGTAAATAAGTTGTAAAAGTGGGGATATATTGATATGATTTTGATAGACATTATGGATATATTTACTGAGTAATACTACCCTGAGATGTTTTCCCTCACTAAGACATCTCGATTCTCATATCTCCATATTGAAATGTGATCAATACTATTGTATGCCAACTGATTTGTAGAGTTCATCTGTTTCTCTCCTAAATACATTTCGTGTGAAAGCATGAAACACAAAAGGAGAGAAATTGTTTTATGAAGGGAAATTAAATATACATATTGTCTATTAATTTGAAATACATATGTTGATGTGGTTGAATTTTCTTTTATGGTGGACATCAACTAGGATGTTATTTATGAATATTAAGGATTCATCCAACACTAATACATAGTGGTGTTGTCTCATATATGAATAAAAATAATTGTAAGGATTATGAGAATAACGGTTTAGTAATTCTAGGTATCCATCATAATACAATCTATGATTATTAATAGATGGTGTACTAGTTTTATTACATGAGTGCAAGAAATTTGATGAAATGTGTTATACATGTCGAATTATACCCAAAGGTGGCCTCCTTTTGGCCATATATTTCATCAAATTGTACATTAAGTGTTTCTATTATTTACATTGTGTTGTAGTATATAAAAATTCCATGTGAAAAAATTCGTATCCAACTGAATATCAAGATATTTCTTCTTATTATGGATGTCTTGCTAGAAATGATGGATCATATTTTGGGAAGATTCATTTTATGGAAGATCCATAGGTCAGTATTTCACCATTGGAATAAGGAGAGGTGAATAATCTTAATGATATGGATCAAGCAATAGTGGAATCAATGATATTAACCTTATCAATTTCTTTACACATTTTCAAATCACATTGAAAAAATATTTTAGAACATTGGATATGTACAAGAAGCTCAGTATGGGAAAAATGATTAATTTTTTATGTCATATGAATAAAAATTAATCCCATGAAAACATGTATCCAAAAAAATCATTTATTTCTGAATATTGAATCATTTTTCCTTTAACAGTCATTATCATAACTTTATGAAATCAAATGATTTTCCAGAAAAATAATTATCAAAGATAGAATAGTCATATATATTCCTTTAGATATCCTCATATTAAAACCCCTAAAACTAGAATGACAATATTACTAACATAAAATTTATTTATATTGAAAAAATAATCATTTCCCAATGAATTGGAGTTCTATCAGGTTGAATCCACTGTATAAGCTATAATAGGATCCCTCAATACTATTTAGGTGTACCCATCATCTAATATATAATGGTATTACATTATTCAATTGAGGAACACACATTATATAAGCGATAAAGTGCTCACCTAAAAACAATAATGAGGATAAACCCTTCATAATAAATCTTCAAGGACCATATCATGAATAAAACAAATTATATTTTAAAACCCATATGAACAAGAAAAATTGGAAATTGAAATTCCCTTTCCCTTAAAAAACTATATTACAAAAAAATATCCAAAAAAGAGAATGATGGGTTTTTTGTTAAAATAATAATTAATATAGTGGAATACATTGACAAAATAAAATATATAGTGTTCCAAAATGTGGTTGATTTCATATAATTTGAAATAAAACATTAGTTTAGTCATTTGTAAATAAGGTCAATGATTAATTTAATTGATTACATTATTAATATATTTGAAATATAATTTAATTAAATTCTATTTATATTTATTTTAAGTCCATAAAAATCAAATATATATAATGAAAAAGTAATGATATAAAATTAAATTGAGTTTCAGAAAATAATTTAAAAGAGGATATTTTAAAATAAAATCCATTCCCTTGAGTTTGACAAGGCACATACATTCTTTATCCCCCTAAATAGTAATATTATGTTAATTATCAATTTATTGACAACCTTATTCAAATTAATAATTAATTTTTTTTATTTAAAAACATGTTATATACAATTACTTAATCATTTATGTTTATATTTTGTTGTTCTGTTGATATTCAATTCGTAAGCCCAAAATAGAAAAGGAAGGTTGTAAATTTTCGAAGAGGTATTTTTTCAATCATAAAAGAAATATTAATCATTAAATACCTTTTACATCTATAAATAAATTATAATTATTAAACCAATCATGAATGATTGATATAAGACTTGAACTACATAACAACCAATGAGACCATAAGCTGTATGAATACATGAGTAATGTTTACAATTTTCAATTATTATTATGGAAAGAAGGGATGTTTTATTATATATATATAAAATTATCATAATAAAATAAATACCATATTATTTCATTATGTTCACGTATATATAACACCC
Organism: Viscum album; assembly: GCA_963277665.1. Taxonomy (NCBI): domain Eukaryota; kingdom Viridiplantae; phylum Streptophyta; class Magnoliopsida; order Santalales; family Viscaceae; genus Viscum; species Viscum album. The sequence goes on from OY728132.1 coordinate 883,504,033, forward strand.
ATTATATTTATTTTTGATAAAAAAATATCAATGCTTCATTGAGGTTATAGTCTACATGTGATCATGAACAATGTTATCATTATTCATTGAATGGAATGATAAAAATGTAAATGCTAAAAAATAATTTATGAATGATAGATATTTGATTAATATTATATATTAAAATTAATTCCATATTTATAACCAATATTTAGATATGATTCTCAAAAACAAATTATACAAGTTCGTGAGTTAGTAGTTCGCCATGCAAAGGAATAATGGTTTCGTTTCCCATTAGATGGATGATGGAGGTGTATAAATGTTACCAAATTAACAGAACAATAACTAATTATTTTAAATATAATATTAATATTTAATAATATGTTTAACGAATAGTTGGTTGAGGTGGAATAAAAAATAACACTAACAGATGTTGTGGAAAACCATATATCTTCTTTGGAACATCTCCCTAGAAAAACACATTATGGACTCTCGGGATGGTAATATACCTTAAAAAAGATCCATACAATTATGGTATTTATTATAGTGGCATATTTTTTAATATATTGGATGAAATAAATTGGGTTTTATGTCTACAATAATTGAATGAAAAAATGTCCTTTTATAATCTAGTGGAGGAACACTATAGAATATTTTTTTTAAAAATTTAATTAATATAAACTATTTTATAATATTAAGTAGATAAATACTAGTTTATTTTAAATATAATATCATTATAGATCTAAATACTCATATAAATTAGTTTTTTAAATTTTTATATCAAACTTTTACCCTTGTTATTTGGGCCTTATGACTCATTAACCCATTAACACTAACCGTGACAACAATGATTTTTACACTTAAAACGGACATGGTATTAAATATAACAAAAAAACAGCACATAAAGGGATAATTATTGTTTTTTTAAACCATATACTAATCAATTTTTATTAATATAATATTTTTAGGAATTTTATGCTATTTGATAAAATATAATTTATTATAAAATTACATTAATATAAATTTTTAGAACAATTCGATATGTTATCTAAAATAACATCATAATAGTAATTAATAAAAAAACATATTTCCAAAAATCGATGAAATTAAATTTTCATGTATAAAATATTTAGATTATATTAATTGATTACAATTTTAAATAATTTAATATTATAAAAATAATTTATTTTATTTTTTATAATAATTAAATAATTATTATGTGTTTGTTATGTAAGCATTTATGAAACTTTTTTCATCAATGAATATGAAAAAATAATAACACTGATTTATATAATTGCATTATATTTCATTGTATTATTTATAAATATAAAATACTTTCGTTAATTCCAAGTTAGAGCTATTAGAGTTTGTTAATTATGTGGTTGAAATATTTAACATTACTTTAGATAAATTATTATAAATGTCATAATAACATATAAACTGAAAAAAAGAATATATTAATATTTGGGATGACTATATATGAGTTATACTCATCCATTATATGTTTTCATTTATTTTGGTTAGTTTTTCAGTCATTATCATTATATTTTTTAACATTATTTACCTAATTAACTCAGTAATACAGTAGATAAAATTATAACCTTACTATTCAGATCGAACAAAAATAACGTTGGATTTATTTTCGAAATTTGGACCCACTGATTATATATATAGGATCTGTTTATTATTTTAATATTGATATATTGGTTCGAAATTATTTTTAAACTAAATTAGGAAAACATAATGAGAATTTTTTTCATTATACAGACTGCCTAGAAATGTTCCTATGACGGTTGTACAAAATTATTTTTTTTGTTATTACTGATTATACAGTTATTTAGGATTTATTTTCATATATAAAGGAAAATAATAATATCATTATAATGTGATAAATACATTATAGAATATTTTCACTCCTATAATTCTTGTAAGTCTGAAGTAATTCATTAGGGAGGATTTATCAAAGCAAAACCATTTCATTAGGGGGTATTACATGAAGGAGAAGTGTTTCATGAGGGTGGATTCCAGAAATTAAAATTGTATTTGGAAGATTCTATTATTTTAAGAGGGTTATTAATAAATAAATTTTTTGAAAGGGCTTGGCGGTGTTCAGATGCGTACAAAGGAATATGGACTACAATGTAATGTTGGTCTAAGAAGAATCAGTGGTTCGCGTGGCATATACCATCGACGAATCAGATGTCATAAATGATGGAATGGTTTTTTCATCAATCACTCACTCGACATGCAGAAATATAGTTAACCGAGGTTGAAAAATGTTCATAGAGGGTGAATGGATGTTTACGAAGGGTCCCAGATAGTTCATAAAAGGAAATCTGGGATATCAATATTATATGGAACAGTTGTATCAATCTACCTGGTAAACAAATGACTTCATAAAACACTCATGATTGTGAGAGATAATTTTGATGTAATTCTAAATAATAGGTTATAATTCTGAAGGATAAATGATCATTCATTACTTGATAGAGTAGTGAGATTTTAAATTGTGATTGGTTTTAAATGAGTGGATTTTCATTCAAATCTAATCATGGTATGACAATGATCATGGGAAAATAAGTTATCTATTCAAGACCTTTATTTTTCATTGATCCTTATAGTTTTTTATACATCGACAAATTTGAATTGCCTTTACCTTGGATATAGCCTAGTGAGTGTGAACCATGTAAAATAGATGTGTCTTGTGCATGATATCATATTTATCTACATTTCTATGGAATGGTAGAGAAGAGTGTTTAGTTTAATAATGAAGAAATAAATGATGTGGATGTTTTTTAAACTATCATACAATAATTCAACACAATCTATTAGTATTTAACCTAGTTAGCATAAAAATTGGTGTTAGAGCCCAAGGTTAATTTCAGTTTTCCTCTCTAAAAGGATTCAATAGATGTTTTCAATAATGATCTTATCTTTTTTTATGAAGGAATCAATTTTAAATTAGGTAATAATTAGATGATTAACTATTCCAATCAATAGGAATGAATATGTTTATAATAGTAGTGAATGGAATTTCCCCTTGTATCAAATGTGGTTCTTCATCAGAAGCTTATGGAAGGGAATTTAATTACAAGGATAATGAAATAATTGTATTAGGAGGATTACTAACTAATGAAATCTATACAAACGTGATGACATGAAAATAACCACATTCAATATAGTATAGTATTATAATTATTTATGAAGGAAAATCTAATATCAGAGAATAAAATTTAATAGTTCATTTGAATAAGTATGAGGATATCATAATGAATCCTAATGAGTTTGTTGATGCATTATTTGAGATGGTGAATATTTTTGGGAATAAATTAATTCTATTGGAAATATAATTGAGTATCTAATGATTTTTAAATGCATCATCTGAAGACTTCCACCTCTGTTAAATCCTATTGTTTATGTATTAGAAGTTAATGATCCAAAGGGGCTATCCTTAGATAGGTTTTAATGTATTGTTGTTGTAAAATATATGATAAATAATGATAATGAGTATATGAATTTATAGATTTCAAAATAAGTTGAATCCAAGTCCATAAATAAGCTCACTAATATAGATGGTTAGGAATAATAATTGATAAAATGTCTTATGTAATTTCATTCCTAAAATATATAGATAGGAAAAATAATGTTCAAAGTAAAACTACCACTTGCATACATTTGATTTGGAAATGATATAAATCTCAAAGAAAGGTTCCCCAAGAATATTAAATAATATAATGAGCATAAAGTTATTATTCTATAAAATTAGACATAAACCAATGTGAAATGAAAGAAATAGATTGAGAGGAATTTATTCAAAAAAAGAATCATATTTTATTTTAAAATCACAGTTAAAAATATTTTATGTAAAATTGATAGAGAACTGTAAATATCTTAGAGAAAATTTTATGGTGATAGTTTTCAATAGCTCCTAGATTAGGAAAATAGTGAAAATGATGAAGAATAAGTTTAATAAAGAGTTGATACGAAGTTTGAATTCAGGGGCTCCCTTGAAGTGATAATATACTGGATATTCAAAACAATGAATACCAATAATGTGGTTCATGATTCAAATAATTATATAAAGTTATAGGAATAATAGAAGCCAAATATTAATGAATAAATTTAAAAAATATTGACATGAAATATAGAGTGATTTGAAATGGTTGTTTTCAACTAGATCAAAATCAATGAATAAAAAAGAGAAAGCTATATTTGCAATAACATTTAAGATTGTAAAATAAAATGTATTGAAGAAATTGAAGTGGAATTTGTCAGACAGTGAAAAAGTGTTAAGGAACAAGAAAAAATTATTGACCCTCGTTACATCATTGGTAAACGAGATCATTCTAAAAACATAAAATATGGACATGGAGAATAAATTTCCAATTGAGTAGACTAAACAATCAAATCAAACAGATTACGATCGTGTGTAGATTAATCAAAAAAGAAATAATTAGTGGTTGAATTTAGACCACAAGAACCTATTCTGATATTGATTATTTATTTGGGAATGAATTAGAACTATATAACCTATATAACCCAATGAAAAACTTGTAGTTCAATTTTGACACACATGACTACACCCAGAATGAGGTGGTATTTTATTGGAATGATGGAACAACAAAAAAATGTATATTTCATATCCAAAATGTATCAAGGGTAAAAATACCTACAGAGTTATAAATATAGATATCAATATTCATAGAAATTATTTTATGATCACTCTATCAGGTGTGGAGTATTCAGGATCATGGAATGTTATTTCAATTCAACAATGTAGGTAATTATGGTTTAACTGATTGAATTTGGTCATAATATTCATTTCAATGTATCATCAAATGATTTGAATTTTATAAATTTATTTTCATTCTTCCATGATGACACTGGTTCATTATACTATTGAGATGTTTAATATAATCAATCCATAATGTTTATGAAATGAAAAACATCTATTAATAAGAAAAGAGTTTAGGATAAAGTGGTTATAAATATTTCCCTTAATAAGATAGATTATTATTGTGTATGGATCCTTGATAGTGGATGTACATCCCTTTTGATAGGTTAAAAATATATTCTTATAGGAATATTATATGATTAGAATGTTGTTTCTATATTTTAAAATAATGAAGTTCTGAAGAATTTTAGAAAAGGAAAAAACAAATTTTTGGGGAAAAGAATGAGGATATGATAATTCATTCAATTGTTGGAGGTCTCTTTCACAACACTCGTTTTCTCATTCAACAATATGACTCATGGAATGTGATATGCTGACTATGATTAAATACACCATTAAAATAATATATGATTCAATTTTTCTATAAGAAAAAAGAATAAAATGGAATATCTACATTGTATGTGGAGAAGAATATATTTTCCTTATATCTATAGATGAAGAAAACATGTTTTTGAATAGAAATCATGGATATCTATGTAGAACATACCTTGATGATCTCGTAAAATTTGATTCTAGTAATGATCCCTCTATGTTGTAATGTGATCATACTAATATGTGTGATTATTTCCAAAAAAGAAGATCATCTGAAAGGAGTAGAATGGAAAATTGCAAAATTGAGTTAGAGTTCATGATTTGGTGATTGAACATGTATGTATACCTATTAGACCATGATATTTTGATGGTAAGAGGTAATATGATATCTTTATTAATTCCTTCAACATGATGGAATGGGAATTTTTCATTTCTAACATGTTTGTTCTTTTCTACAACATTGAATTGTATCAGAGGTTATATGAAATGATTCATGGATAACATATAATAATCTTTCCCAATAATAATGGTAAAAATTAAAAAAAATCAAGTATGGGGATCTCTTATGAAACAAGTGATATGATATCATGTTTCAGTAGTAACAAATCCTCAAACAATCGGGTGGTTAAGAGGAGAAATCTAATCATCATGAATATTTATCGATCATTTCTTTTTGAAAATGACCAACTACTGAAATTCTATAAGGAATTATTCAATACATTAATCTATATATCAAGTATGGATTTATTGTGGTCTATATAATAAAAGAAACCATATCTAATGTTTTATAGTGAGGTGAAATCATTGAAATATTCTCTAATCATTATTTAAAAATGATTTATTCTCAATAAGGAGAAACATATTAAATTTTAATCATGAGGGGTTTAGGGGATATTTAATGTATAGTTAGAATAAAACCTAAAAATTGATTTAATATTAGTCATGGAATGGTATTTTCAATAAATAACGTTAATATAGTGGAGAATGATATGAATATTTACCACATGCATAATCAGTTTTCATAGGTTACTGTTGATGAGTTAAGAAACTCATTGGGACTATGAAGGGAAAATATTGATTCAGAATAAGATACTTATGATGATCATGAGTAATTTTGATCTATATCATCATAGAAAATAGTGAGTCAAGATAAAATTGATATATAGTACATCATTTTTGATTTGGTAGTGTCAGGTCAAACATTATGTATGTATTCATTAAAGTATACATCTATTTATTATCAGATAGATCCACCATTTTTTTGAATATTTATGATATTATAAATGTGTTTTTCAATTAAATAAAGAGCATAAAAAATTGAGATGAATCATATGTGGGAATTTGATTCGAGACCAATGGATAAGAACATAATTAAGACTATATTGGTCTTCTACAACAATATTAATAATGATGCCATAATGGTTTGAAAGATGAAAAATTGGTGTGCAAAGGATACTCCATGATGGAGGCTATTCATGGGGATGTAACATTTTCAATGGTTGTGAGGTTAGTGGAAATAAGATTTTTATTAGATATAGCAGTGTAAAGATCATATAATGTTTTGAAGATGGATGATAAGTACGATTTTTAGAATGGGTTTCTAAAAAATTAAATTTATATTGAGTGTCAAGATCCATTTTTCATTCACGAAGATGATTACGTGGTTTTTCAATAGAAAAGTTACCTATATGGGTAGAATAAATCACAAGGAACGTGGTATTTGAGACTAGGTCAAGTTGTGAAATATATCATTTCTCTATTCGTTACAGTTGATTAAAATCTATGTTTCAATAAAGATAGTAATCAAATTATTATGGTTATGGTGTGTTTTGATGACCAAATATTTTGTGGATCATATGAAGCGTAGTGAAAAAATTCAATGAATTCATGAAATGTGAATTCAGAATTCAAATTATTGGTCAAATGATAGTTTTCCTTGGCTTACATGTGACATAAGAAAAGAATGTAACATTATTTTCTGAATCTATACATTAAAAAGTGGTTTTAAGAAGATATTCAATAGATATTCACATGAATTTGATGACTCCAGTGGCTACCAAGATAAATCTGTTATAGGATGCGGAATACAATGCATTAAATGCCATATAATACAAGAAAACCATTGCTAGATTATTTTAGTTGACATGGGCAGGACATGATATTGATTTTTTCTACATTCCATATGGTATGATATCAATGAATTTCCATGTAAACACACATTATGGATGTGAAAAAAATACTTTGGTATATCGAGGTCGTAGTCAATTTTGATTCATTATACAATGAGAAGTCTCTAAAAGATTTGTTGGGATATAATTATGTAGATTCAGATGGTTTACCTGATGATAGAAAATCAACACCTGTTGGTGTATTAAATCTTTGAATATTTCATATTTCATTTCATTGAATTAGAAAAGATGTCATTTCATTGAGCTCAACCGAAGTTTAGTATATAGGGGAAACAGAAGCATATGCATAGTTATTGTGTATGAAGTAGGAGCTTGATGATATGGGAGTTGAAGTGAGGACTCCAATCAGATTATATTATGATAAATCATGATCCCATAATCATAGAAAAAAATATATTCCAACATAGAAGGACAACAAACATTAAAATACTGTATAATTTTAACATTTAGAAGGTGTATAAAGGGCTTGTGGTGTTAGAGTATATGCCTTTATAACTACAGGTATGGAAATTATAAAGAAGGCCTTACCGAAAGAATAATTCAAATCTAATTGACTGGATATGGGTGTTTAGTTGACTCCCCATACATGAGATTATACGTATGTGGGAACCTTTATCCTAGATGTTTAATTTGATTTTCAATAATTTTTTGATCTGTGTTCACTACCCTATTGCATTCCACAGTGAAGGGAAATTTGGGTTTAGTAACAAAGGCGGATAAATTGTGGCTATAAAGGGGAAAATTTTCATCATGAATAAATGGGGAGAAGGTGGTTTCATTTTTATGATGTAGGGAGGGTTTAAATCTTAATATTTAAAGTTGTTTGATCAAAGGTTATATATCATGAAAACTGTGTTCATGATGAAATCTTTAATGTAGTTTTGAACGAGTTTAATCATTGATCAACATAGTATTTCTCTATTGTTTTTCATGACGATCATGGCTCATGTGGGTGAAGAATTTTTTTGATTAAACATTTTATTTCATTCTGAATCTAAAAAAGAGAATATTGATATAAGATTGAAGAACCATTCACATGGTATCAATATGTGAAGAGTTCCCAGCAAACCCAAATGTGAATATGTAGGAAAAAATTCCCTCAAGGTGTAGCCTTAGTGTTTTTGTGGTAACATTGTTTATTGAAAAATCCATAAGACAATTTTTCAATGTAGTTGGGGTTTCCAAAGCATATTTTTAACATGTAATAGTTTCACTATTCATAATGTGATGCATGGAGTTCATGCACCGTAAATCATGCATTTTGTGGACCACATAGCAGTACTGCTATAGTATGCATACCAAAAAGGAGATTCGTGAACTATAAAGAAAATTATGTGATCAATGTAGCTAAATATGATTGTGGGATTCTATTCATTCACGATATACTGATTGTTCTTAAGATGATCTTAATTTTCATATTTTCATTGATATTTAAGGAGCCATAAGTGATTTTTTGTAATACATCGTACACAGCTAATGATAGTGGAACTATGTGGACCACAATGTATGTTTTGGAGAAGGTTTTACAACATCAATGATTTATGTATTTTTTATTAGATGTTTTTTTGTGATATATTTTTAAATAAAAAGGTCCTTAATAACATCATTATTAATATATAATTATGTTTGAAAATATCATCCCTAGAATAATTCAGGTAAGAATAATGTAGTTTGTGTGGGAGGATTTCATGAATGAGATGTGTTTTACAAGGGAGGAGTTTTCAATGTAATATTTTTCAATAAGGGTGGATTAAATTAATATGAAGAGTTTCATGAGGAAGAAATTATGTGAAGGTGGTACTTCATGGAGACTATTCATGAATGTGGGTTTTGGACCTTAGTAGAATGCAAGGAAAAAGGTACCAAAAAAATGTTAGTCCATGAAGTATTAGTGGTTCATGAGGATACATTAAAACACAATGTATATAGTGTCCATAAAGGAATGGTTGAATATGAATCACACATAGCGTGTTATGCAATACATTTTTATATGATGCAATACTCATCATAGAGGGTGAAAAATTTTCATTAAGCGACTAAAATAGTTTGTGAATGGAATTTTTAGAAACCCATAGAACAAAAAAGTGTAATTCATATACCAGTGAAAAAAGTATATGTGAAACACTCATATATGTGTGATAAAATTCAAAGGTGACTTGGATCAACCAAATATTTTTATAGAGGATGTGTGAGCACACAATATATGAGATAAATTTGAACTTTCTAATTTATATTATTTTTTAAACAATGATAAAAAATGAGTCTAGCCCAAAAATTGTAATAGAATAGATATTGGTTATAGAAGTGATCTATCCCAAACCCTAAATTGGGAGTGGGACATGGTAAATTTAGTACATTGTTATATTGTAATTTTACACTTCTTTGATGTTTTCGAGTGAGTGTGATCTATAAAAAATTGGCTTTTACCATCCATGATTTCATTTCTGTTTAGACTTGTCTATGTGAATGGGATGGAATTTTTTTTCACATTGAAACAAGATAGGAAGTGGTTGTTGTTTTAATATTTTATACCCTGATTCACCCCCACACACTCAAGTTATTTGACCTATTTGGATTAACAATAAATAATTTTTTCTTTTTTTGTAACACATTTTCTTCATTTTGATATTTTCTTAACACTGTCTAAAAAGAATGATTATAATAATACTTGAAATTAATCATATGTTTCTCATTCATCCAAATCATTAGGGAAATAATTATTAAAAAAATAATCATAGTGTTATTTTACATATGAAACCTGGATAATGTAGTATTAATTTTTTGAATCAATGAATTATATACATTACATTCTACTCCATGAAAATAATAAATCATATAATGAAAATAATTACTAAATTTCTGCCATATTTAGGGTCTCTAATTCAATAATTTTTTAATGAATATATATTTTACAACTTTATTATCAGTATATTTCGTCTGTCACATAAGAATGTCGCTAGATCATGTGTTTGATCATATTACTCATGAGTTTTTATATTTCTGGAGGTATAATAAATTGCGTAATCAAATTTTATTAGATCACATACAAGTCCCATAAATGAAGTATCAATGTATATTAGTAAGAAAACCCTTTATCATGTGAATGTATAAGATTAGATAATTCTCTAATATCCTTTTTAGTTCCAAAAGAAGCATCATAGTCTTTCATCAAAATTTACATAGTGAAATTATTATTTAACTTAGTCATTGGAATTGAAAATTTAGCATTGTTTTGAACAATAGTATTGTAGTTACCTACTTATAAAAGAATAAAACTGATCTATGTGACATTTTTTGGTCATGGAAACACTTCAATAACATTAGTTTCAATATTTTCAATAATTATTCTAAATATATAACCAGTATGTACAAGGAATGTGATTTTTTGAAAACAAGATTCACCCTTACTATGTATTCCATATTGGTTATTTTCAACTATGGGGATGAAAATTAAGGCTTATCTGTCTTGTTGATCTTTATTTTAGTTAGAATATAAATATATTTCATCATTAAAAACCACCAAAAACCAATCAAAATATTCAGGTAATTCTCAGATAATATGATGCTTAAAAAAGTTAACATATTATATAACTCAATAAGAATAAAAATAAACTCATTATTCCTAAATCTTGTCAATGACACATTAATTTGTATGTATTCCTCCTTTAACATCAACTGATGGTACCCCAACATAAGGTCAATCTATGAAAAAATAATGAGATCCCCATATTTTCCCAAATAATTCATTGAAATGAAGAAAATGAAAATTGTTCTTATTAGCGATGTTATTAAAATATCTATAATTAATGGATAGGCATTTAGAACCATCATTATTCTTAACAAAAGAACTATCACCCCAAGGTTATGCACATGGATGGATATAACCTTAACATAAAATATCATTGAATTTCTTTTTTAAATAAAAAATTTATACTTTTTCTATTTTATGAAGTGAATTTGAAATTGGATTAGTATATTATATTTAATTAACTCCATGTTATACATTCTAACAATGTATAGAATCATGAAAATCATAATGAAAAAAATTATATTCATTAAATAAATGGAAATCATAAATATTTATTATATCATTCTTTTTAACAAAATGTGATATGTTATATTCACTCCCATTTATAATAAATGTTTTTTTATTACGGATGACTATAAAATGATTGAAATTATTGAATAATAAATTCTTGGATATTAAATCTATAATAGAATGACTAAGTTAATGACAACCAAAACCCATAATAATATCATAATCTACAATGTAACATTTAACAATATTTGAAAAAAATATCATCCTAATAGTGGATATAGGAAGATTACTATTAATATTCAATAATTAAATATTTTTAACTAATGTTTTGACTAAAAAAATATATCATAATTTGATGAGGTGATATTCCCAATTAACATTTGAATTTCATATAAATGATGGAATGTGTAGATATAGTGTGGGTAGATGTATTGGATTAATTTCACTAATTATGAAACATATATGTCACCATGTCATTTGACGTCCGATTATCAACCGTAGTAGTAGGAAAATATTTTTCCACACCCTTCTATTTTGATATTTATGATTTCTAACCATGTTAATTAATTTTTTATACACATTTGTATAATTTCATAAATATTTCTAATTAAAACACATCACTATTATATTGTTATATTTTAACCCATTCATTTATTATTATAGATTCTTTTATTTTCATTCATAAGACATATATCCAAACTAACCACATCATTAAGTCTTTATATAATCAACGAAAATTCCTTGATTTTTTACAACATTTCGATCATGGTTAGTGATTTATTACAATATTATAATGTAGTTTCTTCTCTGTTTCTGTCCCCTTAACCATTTGATACACATGTATCCTCAAGGAACACATGTTTTATAATACTACATATCGAAAATCTCTACATAAATAAAATTATCATATCCATAAAATTATATTGTAGATACTGATTCTCATAAACATCATGTCAAACCAACATAAATTATATTAACATTACAATCAATGATATTAAAAATATTTGATACTTACTTTTCCAGTCCAGAGATTTTTTCCAGATATTCATCCATAGAATTCACAAAATGTTTCCTCAATTTCAGGAATTGTTTCCCAATACTGAGTCAAAAAACCTAGGAAAATATTCCCAATGAATAGATTCATTAATGTGCCTCATTCCATGTAATCAAGATCACCTATTTATTTGGAATTCCTATCCAAATACCACCATAAATCCTCTTTACCTAAGAAAAATAAATTTCAATGGTTTCCTTTTGATGTTCCAAACATCCCATTACATAAAATATATTCTCAATAAAATTCATCCATCATTCAGCAACCACTATTTTATGTGATCCAATTAATGTTGTAGATATTTTTATTAAAATGGTCCAATATCATGTCATTCATATATAGTAGATCTAGCTACTCTCAATCATTCATTCCAACACTATTTATATAATGTGTCAACTGATCCATAAAAAAAGTGTTCATTTCAAGTTTTTACCATTATATGTTTCTAATATGGAAGGACATCATCCTCTTAGGGTCATTCTATAAGAGCTTCTATATTTTCTCTACATGAAAAATTTTAAAAATTAATTTATATTAAGAATCCATGTAATCAGATAATGATATATCATTATAGTATAACTATATATTATAATATTTTATGAGAATTATTTTAATATTATCCTAACCTCTTATTTAATCTAATCCTTGTTCAAGAACCAAATATATAGACCCCACCTTAAAAAATAAAAAAACAATTTACTCTATACTAGATTTCAATTTACTGCATTACCCTTGATATTTTAGGTTTATATGTTTTTAGGTTTTTTAATGTTTTATATAACAATATTATACATTACAATGTGGAAACATCTACTAAGTAATATTTGTTGGACCCTAGGGGATTGTTGGTACTCCTCTATATTATTAGTTGTTTTAGTAATCACAAATCATGGCAATTTACCAATCCTCTCAATTCAAATTTAATGTAAATTAATATTATTCATATCAATTTTTATAAAACATGTCTAAAAATTTCCATCATAAATATTTACATTTCAACATGTGAAATTATGTATATCTATGATCTCACATATATTTGTTACATTTTATTTACATTTATATATTTTTATAGTATAGAAAAACAAATATTCCTTGTATGACAGTCTGGAACCTCGAGAACTTATGACATACCGATGCCGATGAACTACCGATGCATATGAATTACTGTAATTACATGTGACCTACTGTAGAAAGATGCAACCAACACATATAACTAGCTGATGCTTATGACATACAGTCAGTAAAAGGGACTTACCGATGCATGATGCTACCGACACAAGGACTCACTAACAGTTAAAATGTGTCAATGATGTAGTGAGTTACTGACATATGTCAAGAATGATAGAATGACACACTGATGGTTTAAGTCACCAATATAATGGGATAATGACGGGCAAGTCACTGACTGAGGTCTCACCGATAGGATGATACGCTGGTATATTTTTTAAATTTCTGTTTATAGAAATTTTTTATAACGACCATATTTGAGTAATTTAATGATACTGAAATATTTAATAATGTTTTGTATGGCTTTTATCCAACAATATGAGGTACGATGAAATTATACATCTAAAAATATCATTCTCAATGTCATCTATAAAGAATAAAAAATCATTTTTGAATAGGGACGTAAAAAATCGTGGTGTGGCATGCCCACATGTAAGACACACATAAGAATACCTGAGACTCTCATGTGACCACAGTGAACTTAAGAACAAAAAGGGCACACAAGAGGAATTATCAATCAAGTTGTACATCAAATTGAACAAATACTTCTGCATATCAGAGAAGGTGAATAATATACATGTAGAACTATACTTGTACTTGGATGTCAGAATATGACACGCTATTTTAGTGTCAACTTCTTAAAGGGAATTCAAACCTCATCTCAGCTACATATGAACTGTCTAGATCTGGATCCCAAGACACAAAAATCATTCTAAATAATTTCTTATTTTTATTCACTTGGTTGGGTTCATTTTTATATGCTTCTGAGCAATATTTGTATCTTCCTATAAAGAACACACATTCTCATATATAAACCCAAATGATAAAATATATCATTCCACTCAAAAAATATTATACATTTTACATCAATGGATAAGTGCAGAAGTGGTCCTTGTGTGAACTAATAGTTTGTACCAACAATGAACTATTGTAAAGGACTTGTGACCTGCACAAACTATGTTCGGTTGTGATCCCTCATCCAGGGTGTAGATCAAGCTATTTAATAATTTAAACTTCTTGGTGGAAGGTGATCACAATGTGGGGAGGATTAGGTGTATACGTGAGATATAACATCTTTTTTTATTTCATCAATGCTTTGATTTTTAGTTTTAATCTTTTTTACAACATAATTCATAAAACTAAATTCATATATGATAGTGAGTCTTTTCAATTGATTCTGACAGTATTAAATTCATAGGTTTGTTTTAAAAGTTATATTTATTATTATATTTATATAAAATATAACTGTTGACTCTTTTAAGAAATTAATTAAAAAAGAAATCTCTAATAAATTCACTACTTCCTAACTGGTAAATTGAATTTTAACACTAGAGGAATTTGAAATAATACACTTCAATAGAAATTTATAGCCACTCAATTCACCCCCTCTTGAGTACTCTACCGCTACTAACATTTTGTAAAATATGGTTCCCTAGAACCAACTGGTTGAACATTGATTACAAGTAAACTGAATGTATTTAAATATTAATAATATTATTACAAATTGTTCATTGTTCTTCATGAGTATGATGTAATAATGTCCAAGAGTATTTGTTTCATTGATATAGTCATGGTAGTTCCCTACTATGATTAGAAACTTGAAATTATATAACAATATTCATAAATATAGTTGTATGGTTGGATTACATGCTATGATGGGACACCTAGCCTGAAAAATGTTAGGTGTGAGTACTCATAAGAAGATTAAACTTCTTCTCATGAAGATCAAACATGGAAATCTCCAAGACAGGATATTATGAAAATTGATCGACAAATAGGATTTACACATGTTTTGTTGTCATCAGATATTTCTATCTGTGAGTGTGTTTAATAATCCATAGACTTTAATATTATCATTAATAAGTGTCATTACTCCCACACATGGATTTACTGATGAAAAATGTTATGCACCAATTTGGCGGTATGTAGGGTATGTTGGGTGTGTCACTATTGTAATGTTATTAATAGATAAGTCTAGGAATGATGTGTCCCTTCAATTTATAGAAGTTGATATCTCAGCCTTTGGATTGAAATAGAACCATCACAAAAAATTCAATGGACATGGTGTAGCGATGAGTTTATTTCAGCTATTTAGAGAATGACGTATCAAGTTTAAAAGTTGATGACACTATCATGAAACTTGCTTGATGAGATATTAAGACAAAGGTATTCTACTACACAGTGAGTGTTCATATGTGGATGTCATTGTTGATACTTTATGTTTTTCCCTTGGGTGCCTTGACCCATTTCTAGACCGTACTCTTAGACTCTTGGAAATTAGACCTAATGCCAATGAGAAATAATCATAGAGGGTCCCAAACTAATTGTTTTTGGAAGGACCAATTATAATTTATTTCAATTTAATTAATGAAATTAATATTGTTCTCCAGAACATAGAATAATATTATTCATGTTATGATTTTTAGATAAATTATATTAAGTATATTTTTTTATATTATTGAACAATTAATAAATATATTTTTTTTTATAATTATGTTTTTATTAAATATAATAAAATACTTATTTATTAATTTATGTGTTCAATAAATAGTAGTGGAGTTCGGGCGGGCCAACGCCGGTTCAGTAATAAAATAATTATTTTCATGATGGTAAATAATTATTAGTTGGCACAAGATAAAATAATAATGATGATGATATTATTTTGTGATGCATAATTTTATTCATAATTTCATTTTTGACATGTTGGCGCACAATTAATAATGACACGGTATTATTATTATGAGCAAGGGTTTTTTCTATGTTCATGAATGTATTTAATTTCTGTTATGTAATTAAATATTGTAACTGATGTTCTATGCATATAAATAGTCAAATACGCCTATTGTGCCATGGAGAACACACCACACAATTAGTGAATTTATAATTTTTGAGATAATCAATTTCTATCTCGAATCCTCTTCTTGAGACTCTCAAGAATGAGAGACGTTCATCAAAGTTAAAGAACAAGAAATCAAGAAATACTGACACAAGTCACTCGCTTCACTATGCTAGAACCTGGAGAACGAGTGGCATCGATAAGTTACCCTCTGAACATGTGTGGATCACCTCTAGAGGGATTCAAGTATGAATCCTCGCAAGTTCAATAAGATAATCCAGAAGGTTCATTCTGAACAATCAACATCATTAAATAACAAAAACCCAAAGATCCTTGTATTATTTTCGTTAATAAATTAATTAAATTAATTATAAATACAACGTGAAAGATCCTCTCCAAAGGATTCATCCATATTTTTTCTTTATCTAAATCATTGATTCTATTTCATGGAGACTAGAATTCATTATCATATTGATCCTGTAATAATCATTTATCATTGTAAAAATTAACATTGGGTGTCTGCCCAACCATGATTTTGCTGCGCCCGGAACAATCAAGTGGTATCTGGCCATTTGCATCATAGTTTATAATTATTTAAATATTTCATTGATGACTTACATATTTTGTAAGTTATTATATTCCATTCATGTTAATCATTCATAAAATCTTAATCTCGAGATTTATTCGTCCTCTTTTTATTTATCATTCACCTTACAAAAATCATCATTTTTCTTATTTTTTATTAAAATAAAATAGGGGATCTCATCTGGTGGTTCCATAGAATAATGGCCCTACAACACCAAAACACATGTTATGTATTCATTAGTACTTGCTATGTAATCAAGATTCAATGCATCAGACTGTTCCACAAAACAATGTTGTGGGTTGCAGTCATTCTACATCATAAATGACTACATGTGTTGACCAGGAAAATGTGGCACACCATTTCCAGAATACACACCGAGTAGAATATTAGACATATTGTGTAGTCATTTTGGGTTATGGTTGGACCGTGTACCCCATACATGGCTTGCCCGGCTGGAAACCATGTAACACGGATACTACATGGAATGTGGCCCACTGAACACTCTATGTACTCTGATGAATTTTTATGTACTCTCACACATCATTTCCTAGGGCGTGTACTTTACCTGGATGGTGAATAATAGTAGACACCATATACATAGAACTACACAAAGCGTACTCATCCAAATTACACATATTTTCTAAAATATATTATTATATTATAAAAACCCTTGAGGCGTGTACCATTATTCGGGCATAAAGGTGAGGTGCATCACATTATACGTTTCTTATATACGTGTGTTTAATTTAAAATCTTCATAATGTTCATTTCTACTCATTGGGTTGTTATGAATAGTAATTAATAGGGTTGCCTTCAAGGTACGTGTTATGTAAATAGATAAATTGTAATGAATTTATTTGTTTAATATTATAATTGATTAATATCTAAATGAAATTCCGAAATATATTTTAAGATGAGATTATTGATTAATTAAAGATGATAATTTATTTATTAGAGTGTGATATATCTTAAACAAAAATGATTAATGAATTTACTGATAGATTTATTTATACATAATCATTTTTGAATGTATGGATGATCATGAGGTAGACCATGTTTTTTGTATATGGATGGTTTCTTTTAATTTAATTTTTTAAAATAAAATTTTTGTTAGGTGAGCCATATGTTAACATTAATATATTGGGAATGTGTTCCCTAGGATTAATTTATGTAAATCCCATTTTTACCTCCCACCTAAATATGAGTTAAAAAAGGAATATGTAAAGGATGGAACACCCAATCTAGTGAATGTGGTTCAAGCAGGAGCAGAGATGAAACAAATCCCATGTGATATAGAGGTGGACATGTGGAATGATATAAACTCGTACTCAAAAGGATAAATATGTTTCTCCCATAGATTTGTGTTAGTCAGTCAACAGCTAGATAAACTAACCATTAGAAAACAACATGATCATGCACTTTATCTTTTATCTGTCAATTTCATTGTTTATCATTATGGATGTGTTTTCACAATCACATAATTAATGAATTAGACAAGATTGAATGATGAAACTAAAATAAACCCGACTTATGCATAAATGTATCAAGACATGGTTAATCACTTAATTAAGACCCACCTAATATTAAAAATCATGTGATAATGATAATAATAAATTCATGTATACGAGATAAAAATCCCTCAAATAATATAGTATGATAGTAGAAACCTCCCATTACATAATTAAGTAAAAAACACAAAAAAAATTGTGTTTGACTAAACCTTGTAAGGACACTTACATTTATAATAGAAATACTTATGAAACGTTATGGGTTGGCATAACCATATTACATCAAGTGGAGTATCCCTTGATAGAATTGGTGTAATATTGGAGGAAAGTGTTGTGGAAATCTAAAAGTCCTGATTTCAGGATTGGAGAGTCCACTCAAAAGATCAAGGATCTACATGCCTGAAGTTGTAAAAGACCTTCCTACCTAAATACCTTATAATAGCTTGAACAACCCTTATAGGGGTTATTTTAAGGGGAATATAGATAGTTTCCACTAGAATTTCATTGGAACTATACATTCTGATTTCAATTGAGAGGGCTATTGGGACCTGATAAAATAATGGGAGAGTTAATGAAAATTTATTATTTCTCATAATATGTAAGTAAGAATGTACTAATGATCTTATCATTTAATTGTAGAATAAGATGACAAGATAACCAACAACATTATCCCTATGATCAATTTGATATGATGTCAAAATATCCACCATTCAGTATCTTCCAAGAATGTTTTAGACGCCTTCGGGTTATCCTACCCCATGAACGGAAGTCTTACGTGCCAGAGTCAGCTTTACCTAATCTGCCTACCAAAGAGGCAGGTGATGAGGATTTCCTGGTCTTTGAGAAACATATGAAGGATGTGGTCTACATTCAATGTTATATGATATCATCAATGTATAGTGATCTCATGATGTCTCATTAAAACATTGATGTTTATAGCATGCTCGAGCACTTATATGGTTTTTACTAGGAGAGAGAAAGACAATAATGTTCTGAGATCTCTAAGGCAATCTTTCAGAGTAATCATGGATAAGGTTTCCCAGCCGGCCCTCATGTAGTCAAGCTAATTGTATACTTTGAGCGTCTAGAGGTTCTAGGGTTTAAAATCCCCGAATAACAAGGCACAGATCTCATTCATGCATCACTCACTCAGAGCTTATCTAACTAAGTTGTTAATTTCAATATGAACAACATTGAGAAGTCTCTATCTGATCTTCTTATCCTCATTCACCATGTCGACAAATATATGAAGTGTGAAAAGAATAATTTCATTATGATGAATAAGAATAAAGGGAAGCCTATGAGACTTAATCCAAAATATTATTAAAAAACATCTATGAAAAGGAAGATCACAATGTATATAAAAGAATAGGAGGTTGTTTGTTTCACATGTGGCAATAAGGGCCACTAGAATAAGATATGAATCTAGCCAAAGAATCAATGGGAAGCTTCAGGTGCATTTGTAATCAAATGCAATCTACCTGTTTCTACATATTGAGTATTATATATAGCTTTTGGTGCTCACAAATGTATCCAAATACATGAACCAAGAAGATTTAGGATGATTAAATGAGGGGAGGTAGATCTACAAGCAGCCAATGGAGCCAGACATGCTGTTGTAGTTGTTAGGGACTACCACCTAATGTTTCCAACTGGGATGATCTTGGAATTAAAGGGTTGTTATTCTGAACCTTCTATTAATAAAAATGTTATTTTTGTATCCATATAAGACACAGATGGATTTTTTTTCAATTTTGAAAATGAATGTTGCTTCGTTTACAAAGATATCATTCATTTTGGTAGTCCACATTTATACAATGGTCATTACATGTTGGATTACCCTAACCAGGTAATGGGAATCGATAAAAAAATACTTCATGAGACTCATACCACACAAAACATTGGCATCACTAGCTATATCATGTAAATGAGAAACACTTGAAAAAGTTACATCAAGATGGATATTTAGATTCTTTCAAACCATATCGAGCTGGTGTATGTCATGCATGTTTAAAAGGAAAAATGATGAAATCCCCATTTAGTGGGAATGGTGAATAGGCTAAAAAACTTCTTGAATTGGATCATACTGATGTGTGTATACCATTTCTAGTTGAAGAAAGGGGAGGGTACTCATACTTCATATATTTTAATAATGATTTTAGTATATATGGAAATATATTTATAATGAGGTATAGGCTATATTCTATTGATAAGATCAAAGAGTTCATGAGTGAAGTTGAGAACTAGCTTGGTATGATGATTAAGAATAACTGCTCAGGATGAGGTAAGAATATCATAAACAAGACTTCATTGATTAATTACGGGTGTTTGGGATCCAATCCCAACTCACTCCTCCGTACACGCCCTAGTGGAGTCGTGTGATGGAAAGGTGGAACCACTTCCTGTTGGACATGGTGAGATCAAGGATGAGTCATATGAGTCTTCAATTATCCCTTTGTGGATATGTTTTAAAAACAAGGACATACATACTAATCCATGTACAAAATAAATCGATAAAAGGTATTCCATATGAGTTCTAGAGTTGAAAGAAAGCCATAATATCTAATTTACATGTTTAGGGAAGAGATTCGTTTGACAAGGCCTATACATGTAAAAAAATATGGACACTGAGGAACAAAGTGTGACTTTATAGGATAACCCATTGAAAAAAGGAAATATTAACAATAAAAACCCTCAGAAAAAAGGATATAGTGGAAAGACACAACATATTCCTTGAGATGGAGAATATATCCAAAAGGGATAGTGGGAGCGAGATAGAATTCAATGGAGTTAATGCTCAAGGTACACAAGAGTTTGTATAGGAACAAATTCCAAAAATCAATGTGGAAGAATGAACTATTTCATACACACAAGAGTTACATAAGAGTACAAGAGAGGATTGAGAACTGGAATGGTGTAGTTTTCTAGTTACCATGAATGGTAACTAGTTATTAGTTTATAATAATGATCTTCTAACCAACAAGGAAGTAGTATGTGGCACAAATGTTTCCAAGGGGCATGAAACCCTGGATTTTGAAATGGATTCCATGTACGAAAACAATGTTTGAATTTTCGTAGATCATCCAACTAATGTAATGCTTATTTGTTGTAAATGGGTATTCATGAAGAACTGGACATGGAAGGAAATGAGAACAGCTATAAGGAACGATTGGTTTCAAATGGGTTCAAACAACATCATTGAATTGACTACGACGAATACTTTTACCATTTTCAATGTTGAAATCCATCAAAATTATATTGGACATTACTTCTTACCTGGACTATGAGATTTGGAAAATGTATGTGAAAATAGTTGTCCTTAATGGGATCTTACAGTAATATGCCTACATGATACAACCTGAATGTTTTATGACTCCAAAGGATGACAATTAATTATGCAAGTTGCAGAAATCCATTTATGGATGAAATCAAGCATCCAGGTCATGGAACATTAATTTTTATAAATCCATTACGACAATTGTTTTTATCAATATTGAATGAGATCCTTGTGTTTAGAAACTGTTTAGTGGGAGTGAAATCATTTTCTTAATATTATATGTTGATGAAATATTTTTTATTTAAATTCGATACTAGTCTTACTGTATATTAAGGAATGGTTCAATCAATGCTTCTAAAGGAAGGACTAGGTAGTGGAATCATATATTCTTGGGATCAATATCCATAGTGATAGTTCCAAGATATTTTTTGGCCTATTTCAAAGTACATACATTGATAATATACTGAAGATATATTGTACGTAACAATCCAATAGGGGATGGTTTCCAGTATCACATGGAATTCATCTTTCCAAGAAAATGTGTCCTTAGGGACATGAGGAACAAAAGATAATTTCAAGGAATCCATACATATAATCATTTGTTTCATTAATCTAGGTCATGCTATGTACTAGGCTGGATGGCGCCTACACATTGAGTGTGGTAGGCATATATAAAGATAAAACAGGTTACCACCATTGGATGTTAGTCAAGACAATCCTAAAGTATTTGAGTCATACTAAGGATATGTTCATGGTTTATGGAGGAGTTGAGGAACTAGTCATTAAAGGGTATGAATACGCTAGTTTCCATACTGATCAACATGAAATTATGTCACAAACAGGTTATATCTTCACTTTGAATGGATGTGGAGTCAGCTGGAAGATCTCAAAGAATAGCATTGTTGCAGATTCCACAATAGAGTTTGAGTATATCATACCTTCCAAGGTAGCTAAAGAAGATGATTGGATGTAAAGATACATCCAAGATCTGGATGTGATACCTAGTAGTAATGATCACATCACACTGTAATTTTATAATACTATATTGGTGGCTCCCACAAAATAACCAATGTCACAACAGCGGACGAAGCACATACATTGCAAGAATCATCTTTTGAGGGATTTTTAACAGATTGGTGAAGTTGCAGTGAGCAGTTTTTCTAGGAAAGACAACATGGTAGACCCCATTACTGAAGCCTTAACTATGTAGATACATGATCACCATGTGTGGCCCAACATACTGAAGGTCGTAGGTCATTGGATCTAGTCCAAGTGGGTGTTTTTAAGAGTTGGTGTCCTAGAACCAACTGGTTATGCATTTATTACACAGAAATTTAATGTATTTAAATATTAAACATCTTATTACATATTTTTCATTGTCTGGAATGACTATAATATAATAATGTCCCAGAGTAATTATTTCATTGATAAGGTCTAGGAAGTTCCCCGGTACGATGAGAACCTTGAAATGCTATAGTAATATTCATAAATATAGTTTCACAGTAGGATGAAATACTATGATGGGACACATCACATGCATACTGTTAGGTGTGAGTACTCATAAGATGATGAAACTTCATCTCATGATGTTCACACTTGGTAATATCCAAGACTGGAGATTATGAGAACAAATCCGCAAATAAAAATTCGGCATGTTTTTGTTTCATTAGATATATCATTATATGTGATCATGTAATAATCCTTATACTTTAATATTATCATTAAAATGTGTCACGACTCAAGCATTTTGATTTACTGACAAATACCGTCCCAATGACAGTTGTAGGGTTGTTGGGTATGTTTGGTATGTCTTGAGTGGCATGTTATTTATTGATAAGTCGAGGAAGGATTTGTCCCTTCCATTTATGGAAGTCGATATCTCATCCTTTTGATTGGAATAGAACCATCACTTGAAATTCCATTTCCATGGTGTAACGATTATTTTATTTCAGGTATTCAATTAATGATGTATCAAGCATATATGTTGATGACACTATCATGAAACATGCTTGATGAGATATTGCAAAAAAAAGGGATTATATTACACAATGGGAGTTCATATGTGGATGTTGTTGTTATGACATTACATTATTTCTCTTGGGTGCCTTGAACCACTGCTAGATATTACTATTGGACTTCAGGTATGTCCGCCAAATGGAAATGAGGAAAAATCCTTATGGGTAAACACTATGTGTTTTTGGTAGTCATGGTTATATTCTATTGGAATTTAATTAATTAATTAATTATTATTCCCATGACCATGGAGTAATTTTACTCATGTTAATATGATCACATAAATTGAATAAAATGTATTTATTTATTTTATTAAACATTTTATAAATATAAGTTTTATAGAATATAAATAAAATATTTATTTAATAGAATATATTATTTATTTATTTATTTGGGTGTTCAATAAATTTAAGTGGTGTTCGAGAGATCAAAGGATGGTCCTATAGAAAATTATTTTTTTGAAAAATATTAATAATTATTAGTCGGAATGTGTTAACATAATAAAGACCCTACTATTATTTTGTGACATGGAGTTTTATTCCTAAATCCATTTTGCACGAGTTGGGGAACCATAAATAATAACTAGGTATTATTATTATGATCATGGGTTTTGTCTACATACATGAATGTATTTAATTGTTGTTAAGAAATTAAATATTGTAACTAAAGTTCCTTTAATATTAATAGAATAGTATGTCTATTGGGCCATGGAAAACACACCATATTCTTGGTGAATTGAGAATTATTGAGCTACAAAATTCTCCCACCAATCATCTTCCAACCCCTCTCATGAACGATAGATTTTATTCAGGGTTGAAGAATATGAAATAAAGAATTACTATCACAAGACACTCGCTTCACCGTGCTAGAAATCGGAGAACAAGTGGTGTCAATTAGAGGCCATCAGAGCATGTGTGGATCACCGCTTGATATATTCTAGTTTGGATCTGTGCAAAAACAAGGAGATAATCTGGAAGGGTCATTCAGAACAATCAACATCATCAACGAATAAAATTTCAAATAGCCATGTGATATTTTCTTTATGAAATTAAATAAATTAATTATAAACATGATGTGATAGATCTTCTTTCAGTGTTTCGGGCCTCTACATTCTTTATCTAAATATTTGATTCTATTCCTTCAAGACTAGAGTTCATCGTCTTGTTGATCTAGTAATATTCATTAATCATGGTAAAAATTTAAGCTGGGTTCCAACCCAACCACGCTTTCGTTGTTCCTGGAAACTCCACATTTATTATTAGAGGTATTTGGACTTTTCATTTTTCAAATATATTTCAAACGTTTTCAACACTGATTTTAGTTATAATTCTGAAGTCTTAAAATTATATTTAATAATAAATATTTTTCTCTTTTTAATTATTTTCAGAAATTTTATAATGGAAATTAGATTGGAAGATGATTCTACCATCATACCCCCATCTTTCAATGGAACCAACTATGATCAGTGTTTAAATAAGATGAAAATGCATTTACAGTGTATATGATTTGAGAATTGCTATAAAATAGAGATTAAAAATGAGATTCATGGTTTAAATAATGTTACTAATTTATTCAATAATCATAATTATTTTTATGATAACATTTATGATCATATTTTTATCCAGTTATTAGTGACATTTCATTGTTACTCGTTATTCGGGTATTAATTAATTTATGTTCTTTTGTATGTTTTGTGGGATAAGTTCTTATTCCTCTTTTTAGGTTATAGTTATATCATATATGACATGGAATTATTATAATATATATATTATTTTTTTATTAATTTAAAATAAATAATCATGGGTTAATGAAGATTATGTAAATTGAATCACATCGCACCGTGGATTGTGTATAGTTTTTAAAAATTAATATTATGTTACAATAATCATATACAATTAATTTTTACCACCCTTATACCAATCCATGTAAGGTTGTGGAGAGAAACAGATTACACCATTACGTTGAAAGGTTAAGTCGTACGTACACACGCGTTGTGATTTCATTTTTCCTAAGATGGATATAAGGTGAATTTTGTTTGTTTCATATTTTTAATAATATATTAGTATATTAGTGATAATTATGTCATTAAATTAAAATGAAACATCTAAGTAAGAGGAATTAGTAGATGAAATAAATTTTAATGAATCGGTAGAAGATATTACATCTTCCTCAACATGCCTCCTTTAAATATATTCTTAAAGAACTACACTTGGTCATTTGGGAATTCCACATCCACTAGAATGTAACTAGGGATGTTGTGAAGAGAAATTATTAGGGGTATTTTGAGCTTGAAGTCTCAAAATGGTGTGAAGGGGGGAGGGAGGATGTGTCTTTTTATAAGAGAGGTGATGGGCACTTTAGAAAACTCTCAAAATATTAATTTATTATAAATTCAATTTTTTCTAAAAATGTTCCAAAACATATTTAAATATAATTTAATTTATTTTGGTTCAAATAACCATCATCTAATAATTTTTAATAAATTCTTTAATATAATTTGTATCCTTAACTTTTTTATATAGCCATTATTTTACCCTTTTTAATCATACAACGTTATCAAGTTATTTACACCTTGGGGGTTAGTGTGATTACAATATCATGTAAGAAAACTGAATAAACTTATTAATAATACATTTGTAATCTTATTAACTATATCTCCAAATACTATATTATAACGACCCATACTTTACATACATTGTTAATACTTCAAAATTGAAGCACACTTATTACAACATATGACAAAACCACAAAGGACCGTATAGGTATAGTGTCTTTAGAAACTGGGAAACATAAACAACTGGTTCATAAATCTTCTACAGTGTCTCTCATTTATTTCATCATATCTAGGGTCCCTTTTAGCATATTCTACATAATATCCATCTTCCTGACCTGGGTAAAAGAAAACATAAAAGGGTGAGCTCAAATTCTCAGCAAGGGAAAATAAAGAAAATAAAAATCATATCATATCTTTTTGAAAATCAAAACCTACAAAAGAGATCATAATATCTTAACATGGAATAAATTGTAGAAGTGAAAATGAGATCCCCATAATCATAACAAGAAACTAGAAACTTTGTGGCATGCACACATAATCATGGAAAATCATTTCTTGTTAGTCATGACTCATTGCCAAGACTATCTTAGTGGACAAAGTCCCTTTCTGAATCGAGTAACCCTCGTTTCAGTCCTATTTCACTGAACCGGTATAACCTACCATTCCAGCCCTGTTTATCTCATGAGATATTAAATCATTACCCAATGCATTGGAGGGAGATATAGGTCCCACCCATCTTATAATGAATCATTTCTTATGTGTTCCACATAATCATAAATCATACATCATCACATAACCCATGTAATAAAAATGGGATTCTTAAACAACATGACATCATAAAACAATTCATATAAGATAAAGGAATTCATAAAAATATTTCCATCACAACATAATCAAATCCATGTAATAATAGGGATAAAAACAGAACCCTTTTATTATCTTAGATGGAAAATAATTTTGATAAAATACTTGAACTTCATTCTTGAGGAAAATATCCTTTCTACTTCAAAAACACTTTTCCTTTCTTAACATGGCATACAATTTTAAAATAAAATAAGTTGATTAAAAATAAACATGAATAATTGTAAAGGAAGCTTCTTGGAAATAATTTTTTTGAAATCCATTCATGCCGTATATGTTAAAAAACATTCTTCATACTTTTGTCGGAAAAGTCAAAAAGTACCTCGTACGAAAAACGACAAAAGATTCCTTTCATATTCTTTACTAAAAACTCACCTAAGGGTAAAATTGGATTTAAACTATTTTAAGTGGATGGAAAAAATATTACATATTGATAGAACATGGATGTGGACGATAAAATACATCCCAGTAAATACCAAATTATAAACAATCTCGGATAAAAATGAGATTGTGATATTTTCCCTTACCTTAGGTCCGATTTTCTTTGTACATGTCCGAAGATCCTGTATAATGGTTTAAATAATGTTATTGACTTATTCCAGAATCATACATATTGATATGATATCATATATGGTCATATTCTTAGCTTCTTGTTAGTAATATTTCATTGCTACTTGTTACTCGGGTCATTATTGCCTTTTGTTCTTATGCGTGTTTTTCCGAATACATTCTTATTCTTCTTTTAAGGTTATAGATACCTTATATCCAGAATGGTATTAGTGTAACATATATCATATTTATTCATTCAATTCCTTTATATAATTACTATGTAAGGATGATCATGTAGAACGAGTCGCATCACATCGTGGAGACGGTATTCCGTACGTACGCACGAGGGATGATATCATTCCTATGATCATGGAATTGTATTGGAGTATATGTATATTATTTCAGTATCAATATTACTTTATAATAATCATAAATAGTTATTCATTACACCATTATACTCATCCTTGTAAGGTGGTGGTGGAAAATAGATTACACCACGGCGTGGAGACGGTATTCCGTACGTACGCACGCGCGGTGATTTCATTTTTCCGTAGGATGGATAGAAGGTGAATTATGGTTGTTTCATATTTATAATAACATATCAGTATGTAATTAATACTTATGTTATTACTTTATCATGAAACAACTAAAGAAGAATATGTTGAAGAAGAAAGAAATTGAAAAGATCGGTAATGGATATTACCTCTTCTTTGGAACTCTTCTTTGAATCCTCCACTTAGGGAACTATGATTGGTCTTTGAAGAAGACCAGGACATCTAGGGTTATTCTAGGGAAGTGGAGAGGAGAAAATGGCAGGGGTTGGCCGAGCTTGAGTGCTCAGATTGGTGTGAGGAGGAGGGGGAGGAGGTGCCCTTTTATAAGGGAGGAGAGGGACACCTTAGGATTATCTCAAAATATTATTTTATATTAAAGTCAAAATCGGTTTATAATGGTTCTAAAGGGTCTTATTTCGAAGATAAAGTGGGGATGGGTCGAAATCCTATCAACCAATAGGATTTAGACAAGTTTAGGGTATTATTTTAACCTTATCAATTAGATATAACTCTCAGTTAAATAATTTAACTTTTACCATGTCTTTTTGTTTTCTTTCACTATATGGTTTATACACTTACTATAACATGCCAAACGAACCCCAAATCGTTTATTATTAATATATATATCTTTATCTAAGTCATTTGACAGAACCTTAGATTTTTAGGAATAAAATATCATTTAATATTATAATATTTGATTTAAAAACTATTTTGTGTCATTTTTGACACTAATTGATATATGATTTTTGTGAAAGTCATAACAGAATTATATGTTCGAACCAAGTTGATTAAATCAACACTAATATATAATAATAACCTAGAAAATTAGTGGAATTCATAAAAAGTCTTAAATTACATTTATTTTGGTATTTATATTATCAATTATGTCAATATTTCATTAATAAGATAATTACTGCATCATCTTTGTGTCATAAATAAATTAAATTATTTGATGTCCAAAAATTACAAATAAAATACCATCATGTAGGAAATCTTTTTATATTTCTAATTAATATTTACAATCGAATTTATCTTATTTATAACCCCATATTAAAAATGATTTACTTATTAAACTTTGATTTTATCTATTTTAACCCTTCTTTAAATAAATTAATAATAAATGTCCTAATCTAATCCAAGTGGGCCTAAATGGTCATATTTTATTCCTAAGTTTGTTTTTGGTCGAATTAAACTTG
This sequence comes from Viscum album, assembly GCA_963277665.1. Taxonomy (NCBI): domain Eukaryota; kingdom Viridiplantae; phylum Streptophyta; class Magnoliopsida; order Santalales; family Viscaceae; genus Viscum; species Viscum album. The sequence continues at coordinate 883,533,721 of OY728132.1, forward strand.
TCCAATAGAATTAGGACATGTGTTAGGGTAATATTAATATCATATTTACCCTTAGTTACCCTATTTACTATTAACCGCGGTAAAAAAAGTAAAAAGTTACTATTACCAAAAAATTATTTTTATCTCATTGAACCACATTTTACTTACTGATATCAACCGTGTCATTCGGATTTTTGAAATTCCATTCACAGAAGCGGTAAAATTAAGTTTTATCCAAAATTCAGTTTTTAACCTACCACTTAGTGGTTTCACTATTCATCAAAAATTGAATATTTTCAGAAAAATAACAAAATTTCACCCTAGGATAATTTCGATATTCTGAGTCCAAAAATGAAGTCCATTTTGAAAAATAAAATTTATAAAATTTCAAAAAGTGGTTATTACTATTCATAACGGCTAGTTTTAATAGCATATTGTTGTTTAGTGAAACTCGGTATTGCGTACGATGCAAGCTATCGAGGAAGGTCACGATTGCGTGTAAAGAAAGCCAAGCAATTGTTGTGTAGAAAAAGATTCCTTTGATAATTTATATAACATAAAAGTCTCGGGTGTTACATTCTACCCCCCTTAAAAAGAATTTCGCCCTCGAAATTCGTCACTTTGTAACAAACAGATGAGGATACTTCTCCCTCATCATATCCTCAAGCTCCCATGTAGTTTCTTCAAGTTGGTGGTTCCTCCATAAAACTTTCACCAAGCGAGTGGTCTTGTTTCGTAGGACTTTTTCTCTACGATCCAGAATCTCTATCGGTTATTTTTCTTAAGAAAGATCTTGCTCCAGCGGTACAACTTCTGAGCTGAGTACATGTGAAGGATCTGGTATGTACTTTCTCAGGAGAGATACATGGAACACATCGTGAACTTGAGAGAGATTCGGTGGAAGCGCCAATCGGTATGCTACCATCCCAACACGATCCAGTATTTCGAAAGGACCGATATATCTAGGGCTCAACTTCCCCTTCTTTCCAAATCTCATAACCCTCTTCCAGGGAGATATTCATAAGAACACTTTATCACCCACTTCAAACTCTAGGTCTTTTCTACGGTTGTAGGCATAACTTTTCTGTCGACTCTGAGCTGCTCTTATGTGTTGTTGAATAGATCTGACCTTTTCTTCCATTTCATCAACGAGATCAGGTCCTAATAGCTTTCTTTCCCCAACTTCATCCCAGTAAGTTGGAGTCCTGCATTTCTTTCCATAGAGAGCTTCATAAGGATCCATCTGAATACTGGAGTGAAAGCTATTATTATAAGAAAATTCCACCAAAGTTAGGTTTTGATCCCAACCTCCTTTGAAATCCATAGAGCAAGCTCTCAACATATCTTCTAGGGTTTGAATTGTTCTCTCAGACTGACCGTCTGTCTGGGGATGATAAGCAGTGCTGAAACTCAACTCTGTATCCAGAGTATGCTGAAGACTTCACCAGAACTTCGAGGTAAATCTCGGATCCCGATCAGATATAATATAAAGTGGTACTCCATGCAATCTTACCACTTCCTTTACATATATCCTGGAAAGCTGATCTAGAGAGAAATCCTCTCTAATAGCAATGAAGTGTGCAGACTTTGTAAGACGATCGACTATGACCAAAATAGTATTATTGCCTTTGGATGTTTTAGGAAGTCCTGTGACAAAGTCCATAATGATGTTTTCCCATTTCCATTAGGGTATGGGTAATGGTTGTAACATCCCCTTAGACTTCTGTCTCTCAGCTTTAACTTGTTGACAAACCAAGCATCGAGAGACATATTCAGCAACATCTCTTTTCATGCCATCCCACCAGAAGTACTCTTTCAGGTCCCTATACATCTTCGTGCTTCCAGGATGAATAGAGAATGAAGAACTATGAGCCTCATCCAGCAGATCCTTCTTTAATTCAGGGATGGAAGAAACACAAACCTGATTCCTGAACTTTATTATCCCATCACAATCAAGGCTGAATTCAGGAACATTTCTCACCTTCTTTTGTAACTCGACATCTTCTTTCTGTGCCTCTTTAATCTTCACATGTATAGATGGTTGAACATTCATTTGAGAAAGATAAGATTTTTGCCCTTCCATTATAATTCCCAGATCCATCCTTTGTAAATCCATAAATATTGGATCTTTTGTGATCCTCATCATGGATAAACTAGCATGGTCTTGTCGAATTAATGCATCTTCCACCTTGTTTGCTTTCCCAGGGTGGTAATGGATTGAGCAGTCATAATCCTTAATCAGCTCCAACCATCTTCTTTGGCTCATATCCAACTCCTTTTGTGTGATAATATACATTAAACTTTTATGATCAGTATAAATATCACACCTTTCACCATAAAGGTAATGCCTCCAAATCATTAATGCAACGATTACCGCAGCCATCTCCAAATCATGTGTTGGGTAATTTTGCTCATGGATTTTCAACTGTCGTGAGGCATAAGCTATCACCATATCATTTTGCATAAGAACACACCCCAATCCCTTCATGGATGCATCACTGTAGATCACAAACCTTTCTCCACTACAAGGCAGTGTGAGCACAGGTGCACTGGATAACCTTCTTTTCAACTCCTTGAAATTCTCTTCACATTTCTCTGTCCAGACAAACTTAAATCCTTTCCGACTCAACTTGGTGAGTGGATTAGATAATCGTGAAAAATCATTTACAAAACGTCGATAATATCCAGCCAAACCAAGAAAACACCGGATCTGAGTTACTGTTGTTGGTCTTGACCATATTTCGATAACCTCTGTTTTTGCTGGATCCACAGATATCCCCTCTTTTGAGATTATGTGACCCAAAAATGATTCTTTTTGAAGCCAAAATTCACACTTGGTAAATTTTGCATAAAGCTTCTCCTTTCTCAGGGTCTTAAATATAATTCTCAAGTGATCTTCATGCACTTCCATGCTCTTTGAATAGACAATAATATCGTCTATAAAGACTACCACAAATTTATCAAGATAGTCTCTAAAGACTCTATTCATTAGATCCATGAAGATAGCAGGAGCATTAGTAAGACCAAATGGCATCACTATAAATTCATAGTGTCCATACCTTGTACGGAAAGCCGTCTTTGGTATATCCTCCCTTTTGACCCTTAATTGATGATACCCTGAACGAAGATCAATCTTGGAAAAGTATTGAGCTCCGCGTAGTTGGTCAAATAAGTCAGCAATGCATGGGAGAGGATATTTGTTCTTGATAGTGATCTTGTTAAGTTCTCGATAATCAATGCAGAGTCTCATTGATCCATCATTCTTCTTAACAAATAGAATAGGTGCTCCCCAAGGTGACGCACTAGGGCGTATGAATCCCTTATCAATATTCTCTTGGAGTTGCTTCTTCAATTCCTGAAACTCAATTGGGGCCATTCTATAAGATGTCTTTGAAATAGGCAAAGCACCCGGTACGAGTTCTATTGAAAACACAACTTCACGATTTGGTGGAAGACCCGGTAATTCCTACGGAAAGACATCATCAAACTCTCGTACAATGGGCATATTCTTAATCGTGAGTTTCTCACCAACCATTTGATATAAATAACCTTCATTTAGTGGAATCAATACCCATAAGATGGAAGAAATTTCCACTGGAAGGTTATGTTCATCCTTACATTGATAGAAGATCGTAGATTAATCTGGAATATGAAATGTGACTTCCCTTATTTGGCAATTGATATGAGCTCCATGTAGAGAAAGCCAATCCATGCCAAGAATCACATCAAATTCCACTAAAGGAAGGATCACAAGATTTGCAGGAAGCACTTTCCCACAAACTTCGATCGGAGAAGAATTATAAACTTTTGATGCGACTGTTGTGCCATTAGGTGTTGTCACATCTAACTCAACATCTAATTGTTGAGGTAATACGATGATACCCTTAGAAAATTCTTTAGAAATAAAAGATTGGGTGGATCTAGAATCAAATAAAACATTTTCTACTTTAGAGTGGACGGTAAGTGTACCTTTCACCACTTCGTTATCGTACTCCACATCGATGATAGAAATTGCATGTGACTTTCCTTTGTCTTTAGCCTTAAGATTTTGTTGACGTCGACCATCATCATCAACCCTTGGATTTGGGCATTGATTGGCATAATGCCCCATCTCCTTGCTCTTGAAACATTGAAGTGTAGTAGGTTCATTCTATATATCCCTTCCTTTGTTTGCGTCATTAGACATCTTCTTCCCATTATCACGGCATTCTAATGCCCGATGACCTTATTTTCCACATTAAAAACATTTAATTGTCCCTTTAAGACAACTCCCTACATGTTTCTTTCCATACTTTGAGCATAAGGAAAAGCTCATCTTCTTTTCCGTGTGCTCTTTAGATTTTTCTGTGAATTCCATCTTCCTCTTCTTATCAAACCCATGTGACTGATGGGTTACTCCAATATCCATCTCGACTTTGAGAGCACATCGAATGATTTCCTCATAGCTATTGAAGTCCCTTATGGCTAACTCCCTTCGAAGACTTGGTTTTAAGCCACTAAAGAATCGATTGATCTTACTCTCAGGTTGGATAATAATACCAGAAGCGTACCTTGCAAGTATTGTTAAATTTTCTTCATAAGTACCAACAGATTCATCATCCCTTTGCTTCAATTCAAGGAACTCTTTCTCCATCTTTGTTCGGAGAATACGAGGGAAGTACTTATTGAAAAATAAGTTCTTGAACTCGTCCCATTCCATAGACTCAATTTCATCCCTTTGCCTCGTATTCTTAATAAGATTCCACCATTGATCAGCATCTCCTTCCAAACGATACACTGCTAGGATAACTTTATCATGCTCAAAACATTGAAGAACTGAAAATATCTTCTCAGTAGTACTAATCCATTGTTCAGCAACTAATGGATCAGTAGACCCGCTGAAAGAAGGTGGATGCTGCCTCATGAAGGATTCAACATAATGTTGCTCCTTCCTTTGCTCGTTTGGAAGTCCTGCATGATTCATAGCTTGAGAAAGTTGTGTGAGCATGGATACAAGATTTTGCATTCCAGCTCCCATATCGTTTGGTTGCTCAGGGGGACAATCATTGCATTGCCCATCGCATTCTGCATTAACACGGTTCCTTCGGGTTCCAGCAATTGACTTAAACTAAGAAGAATAGTGTGAGCAACACTAATAGGAAAACCACATAATCAAGGATAAAATTTCACACTTAAGGTTTTATCCTAGGGTATTCATGGCCATTTCTAAAACACTAAGATTGTGTTCTATTCATAGACTTATCCGTAGGGTTCTTACTAAGGCTTTCACATCCTAGTTTCCAAAGGTTGACTATACCTTTCCTCTGATACCAACTATAACGACCCATACTTTACATACATTGTTAATACTTCAAAATTGAAGCACACTTATTACAACATATGACAAAACCACAAAGGACCGTATAGGTATAGTGTCTTTAGAAACTAGGAAACATAAACAACTGGTTCATAAATCTTCTACAGTGTCTCCCATTTATTTCATCATATCTAGGGTCCCTTTTAGCATATTCTACTTAATATCCATCTTCCTGACCTGGGGAAAAGAAAACATAAAAGGGTGAGCTCAAATGCTCAGCAAGGGCAAATAAAGGAAATAAAAATCATATCATATCTTTTTGAAAATCAAAACCTGCAAAAGAGATCATAATATCTTAACATGGAATAAATTGTAGAAGTGAAAATGAGATCCCCATAATCATAACATGAAACTTGAAACTTTGTGGAATGCACACATAATCATGGAAAATCATTTCTTGTTAGTCAAGACTCATTGCCAAGACTATCTTAGTGGACAAAGTCCCTTTCTAAATCGAGTAACCCTCGTTTCAGTCCTGTTTCACTGAACCGGTATAACCTACCGTTCCAGCCCTGTTTATCTCGTGAGATATAAAATCTTTACCCAATGCATTGGAGGGAGATATAGGTCCCACCCATCTTATAATGAATCCTTTCTTATGTGTGCCACATAATCATAAATCATACATCATCGCATAACCCATGTAATAAAAATGGGATTCTTAAACAACATGACATCATAAAACAATTCATATAAGATAAAGGAATTCATAAAAATGTTTCCATCACAACATAATCAAATCCATGTAATAATAGGGATAAAAACAGAACCCTTTTATTATCTTAGATGGAAAATAATTTTGATAAAATACTTGAACTTCATTCTTGAGGAAAATATCCTTTCTACATCAAAAAGACTTTTCCTTTCTTAACATGTCATACAATTTTAAAATAAAAGAAGTTGATTAAAAATAAACTCGAATACTTGTAAAGGAAGCTTCTTGGAAATAATTTTTTTGAAATCCATTCATGCCGTATAAGTTAAAAAAACATTCTTCGTACTTTTGTCGGAAAAGTCAAAAAGTACCTCGTACGAAAAACGACAAAAGATTCCTTTCATATTCTTTACTAAAAACTCACCGAAGGGTAAAATTGGATTTAAACTATTGTAAGTGGATGGAAAAAATATTACATATTGATGGAACATGGATGTGGATGATAAAATACATCCCAGTAAATACCAAAGTATAAACAATCTCGGATAAAAATGAGATTGTGTTATTTTCCCTTACCTTAGGTCCGATTTGCTTTGTACGTGTCTGAAGATCCTGTATAATGGTTTAAATAATTTTATTGACTTATTTCAGAATCATACATATTGATATGATATCATATATGGTCATATTCTTAGCTTCCTGTTTGTAATATTCCATTGCTACTTGTTACTTGGGTCTTTATTGCCTTTTGTTCTTATGCGTGTTTTGCCGAATACAATCTTATTCTTATTTTAAGGTTATAGATACCTTATATCCAGAATGGTATTAGTGTAACATATATCATATTTATTCATTCAATTCATTTATATAATTACTATTTAATGATGATCATGTAGAACGAGTCGCATCACATCGTGAAGACGGTATTACGTACGTACGCACGAGTGATGATATCATTCCTATGATCGTGGAATTGTATTGGAGTATATGTATATTATTTCAGTATCAATATTACTTTATAATAATCATAAATAGTTACTCATTACACCATTATACCCATCCTTGTAAGGTGGTGGTGGAAAATAGGTTACACCACGGCGTGGAGACGGTATTCCGTACGTAAGCACGCGTGGTGAATTCATTTTTCCGTAGGATGGATAGAAGGTGAATTAGGGTTGTTTCATATTTATAATAACATATCAGTATGTAAGTAATACTGATGTTATTACTTTATCATGAAACAACTAAAGAAGAAGAAGTTTAAGAAGAATGAAATTGAAAAGATCGGTAATGGATATTACCTCTTCTTTGGAACTCTTCTTTGAATCCTCCACTTAGGGAACTAAGATTGGACTTCGAAGAAGACCAGGACCTCTAGGATTATTCTAGGGAAGTGGAGAGGAGAAAATGGCAGGGGTTGGCCGAGCTTGAGTGCTCAAATTGGTGTGAAGAGGAGGGGGAGGAGGTGCCCTTTTATAAGGGAGGAGAGGGGCACCTTAGGAATATCTCAAAATATTATTTTATATTAAAGTCAAAATCGGTTTATAATGGTTCCAAAGGGTCTTATACATAAAAAATGGTTTTATTCGTTTCCAATGACTATTATATCCCTTAGATTAATATCAAAAATATATTATTATTTATATTACACATATATATCATTAATTTCATTAAAAAATGTAATTCACTCAAAAATAAAAATATATAATTGATTTATATTTTTCATAAATAATGAATTTGCAATGAATTAATAATGCCTTTTCATATGTCAGTTACAATTATTATTCATAACCTAATGGATAGAATATAATAGTAATATTATATTAAGGGATATGTTGCCTCATTTAAAATCATAACTGTGTGAAAATCATGACACTAAAGAGTGAAAAATATTAAAATATAATATTTCATTAAAAACATCTATGTTTTACATTAAATTTAGTGACTAAATAACGAGTACTACTTGTATGTTGGATCTTGATGAAGAATTTAAATTTGTTGATAAAACAACATACATGGGAATGATTGAATGTTTTCTCTACTTGACTGCTATTAGGCCAGATATAATGATTAGTGAGTGTATGCTAGCTGATTTTCAACCTAATCCCAAAGAGTCTCACTTAAATGCTTTCAAAATAATATTCACATACCTCAAACATACTATCAATGTATGATTGTTTAACCCTAAATGAAAACTATTTGATATAGTGAGATATTATGATGATGATATTTGTGGAAGAAAGTTATATTGAACGAGCGCCTCTAGAACATGTCACTTTTTGGGAATGTCCAAGGATTCATGGTTTAGTAAGAAACAAAATTCTATTTCATTATCTATTTCCGCAATAGAATACATAGATTCTTGTATTTATTGTTCTTATATTTTGTGGAGGAATATTATTATTCTAGACTATAGATATCAATTTTTATATGTACCTATAAATTGTGACAATAAAAGTCTTATTTACATTTCTAAGAACATAGTTTCCAATTATAGAAAAAAAAATTGACATAAGACATCACTTTTTGAGAGATCATTTTTAGAATGGTGATATCAATTTATAATTTATTAGAATTGAATATCATCTTGCATATATTTTCACAATGAGAGTGAAAATTGAATGAATGAATTACATCATACATGAGATAGGAATGATCAATCTATAAGGAAATTTTTCAATCCTTTGATCTTTTTAAGTGATGTTGTCATGCTGATACTGATGCCTTGTCATTCCGAAAATGTTTTCATGGAAACAGAATTGTCATGTTGGCACCGATGTTATATCATGCAGACACTGATTCCTTTTCAAACAGACATCGTTAGTGTTATGAAAAATTTGGCATGCCGATAATGATGACTCACTGTTTTTATATGTTTTATGTTTTTTTCAGAAATAAAATGATGCATTAATATTTTTGAACCCATTTAATGATTTTGAAATTACCTAATTTCAAAATCCATAAATGATATAAATTTTAATCGATCCACTCTACTCCTTAAACATTACACTCTGTCATCCATTTCTCTCTTTCTACCCAAAACATTCACATTATAACCATTACACCGAACAAATTTGAATGGCGTGTACAGATCAAGATGTTGATGATGGTGAACCTCTTGCTTCTATGAAATAGAATGGTTAAACGAGAAAACCTTTAGTACATGTAAATCGTGATCTGAAAATCACGTTGTAACTTCTGAAGAAGATGTTCTTGTAGAATTAATATTATAATGAATTTATATTCTTCTCAAGGTACATCAATATGAAGGATGTTTTGAGAGGTTCTAAAATAATTAACGACACTTTTACACGATGCTAGTTCAAGAATTTTTCATCAATATGGAGTTTTTTTGAAGGAATTTATATCCCATGGATAAAATCCATAATAAAAGGTAAGAGAATAAAATTCTCTTCAGGATACTAAGTTTAATGTATTAATATTCCCCCTGAATGATTATTTGAGGATTATGAAGGTACATCCCCACTAGTGAATGATATGTTTTACTTAGATACAACATTAAATGGAGTCACTAATAACGATGAGCACAAAAGAACCGTTTCTATAGTGTTTAGTGAAGAATTTTGAATCATGATTATATTTATCTAGAATCAAATATATCCCATGAAATGGGAATTTTCTTCTTTGAAATACTATGATATCTACCCAATTTATTTTCTAAGAAAATGGATCAAGGTATATTTGTGTACTTATCATGTTGTGCACATGAATGAGATGATCAAACCATACTAAAAAACGTATTCCTTATTCTATCCAAGGATGATCGCAGCTATGCTGGAGGAAAGGGTTTAGTATATGAAGGCGAAGAAGATTTTTCTGAGTAAATAATGAACTTCCTCAATAAAGATATTTGTAATAGTATAAAAATATCATGGGACCCATGGAAAATGGAATGTATTAGAGATGAAGAAGATATCTATGACAAGTTCAATCCTTTTTATTATCCAAATGGACCTAAGAATATGGATGAAACTATTCTCTGAGTAAATGAGGAAACTATTTAATCTTCTATAGGAGAAGAAGAGTGTTTCCTACTAGTTAGAAATCATAGATCTCTTATTGATGATAGGAGTGATCCTAACACAAAAGAACCTCACAATGGGTTTTTTATTTGGACCTCATTAACCCCCACTTGTATTACCCTATGATGATCCCACTCTTGAAGATAATGGGGATGAGGATATAGATGTCTCAGAATGTTTGGAATATGTATGTAGATCTAGTTTCTCTGAAGAAGAATATGAATATAATGATGGTTAAAGTGGTTGTGGAAGTGAAGATGAAGAAGGTGAATAAGATGGTTAAAAAATACAATTTATGAGTATGTCATTGAAATAGATGACGATGAATGAAATTGAAGTGATAATGAAATCCACAAGGATGATCATGGTGAAGATGTTTAAATGATTAAATCTATGGATCATGATCATTTGGATGAACCACCAGAAGTTTTTGTTGAGGTGAGAGAAAACTCTCAATTTTCTGCTAAACTGTAAGGTCAAGAAATTCATGTACATCAATTGATTTTTTAATGAAGAAGACCACATGTTAAAGATGAGAAACCAAAAATGAAATCATTTATTAATGGCAGAGCTTCATGAAGGAGAATATCAAACTGGTTAAGAGCATAAACATGGAAGAGTATGGCTTGATAAAATCACTCCCCAAAATGATGATGTATTGGAAGAATAGGTGAGGAATCCTTGGTATGTGGCATAATGATTAGATTATAAATATTTATAAGTTGATGTTTTTGGACCTATTGTGATGTTAATAGTGGATTACAACCATTCTTGTGACCATGTCACTAATGAAGACATTGAGAAATGAAGGGCATAAATATTTTTATTAGTAAGACAATCTATACAATATAAGTTGAGAAATAAGAATAATTAATCTAGAAGAGAAAATATTGTTCTAAATGATAAATTGAAATCCATACGGTCTATGGTTGAAGGTGTAAGGAAAATTGTGACTTATATTTCTAATCCACTCAAAACCGGTGCATCTCAAGATGACTCTATTTTAGAAACACATAAGGTGATAGAGGATATTCGTCCAAATTTTAAAACGACTCTTGAAACCATTTTGAAAAACATCACAAAACATGTGAATGGGATAAATAAGTCAAATACTAGAATCAATGATTTATCCACCATGTACTTGACTATAATGGAGAGTGTCATGAATGGCCATTAAGATCACGTTTCTCATATTAACGTTCTGTATTCTTCCAAACTTCGAAAGTAAGTAAAGAAAATTGTGTAATCTACATCAACCTACACTCCTACCATTATTCCATCCACATCTAGTCAGACCTCTCAGACTCTTGATATTGAAGTAATCAAAACTATTGTAAATGATGATATGAAGTCTCTTTTTTATACCTAAGGCTTTGGCAACCTAGAAATTATTTATAAAAATAGTGATTAGGTGCATGATATGGTCAGATTCAACAACAAGGTAGCATCTTCCATTCATGAATCACTTAAAATGTGGGTTAACTCATATTTCTCCAATATTTACTCTAGAGACCAGTTGAAAACTCACTTTATGTATTTGGCCTAAAATTTATCATTAAATCCAGTTATAAAAGCATTCAAATAAGTGGTCAAGAAATTAAGGGACTACACTAATATGTTGGAAAAATTATTGGAGAATAAGGATGAATCTGATAATGTAATGAAGTATGATGGTGATATTATTGAGGATATCGAAAAACTATTATGCAAATACCACCATGTACAATGTGAAGAAAATATAATCCCCACTGTTGCACCTCATAGAACTACTAGATCAATTCCTACACCTCGAATGATAGTTACTCATGACTTGAATCAGATTCTCGCATTTAAACAAGGATAAGTTAAACATCCTATGTGGCCCCAACATATACCTAATCTTGTAACGAATGTTCCAAAAGGGGTGATACTACCTCCTATAAGAATTTCTTTAGTCCAACCATCTTCTCAACCATCACCTCCTGGAGACTCTATATATCCTTCCTAAATAGGAAGGGAACCTCTTAACCCTTAATCATATTGTTGAATATTCTCTTATGGGGTAATTGGATTTCATCTTGAACTTTTTTGTTTGGATACTTGTCATACATTTTACTTTTGGGATTAATAGATTTTTTTCTTTCCATTCCTCCCTTTCAATTTTATCGATTACGTTTTGATACTTTTTCTATCTATGAAATAAGACAACCCTGATCTTTATTACACACCTAAAAAAATTTATTACCTAAAATGCACTTATGAATACTCTATGGATTGAGAGGTATTTTGTATTTATGGATTACTAACATTAAATAATTAATTAAAATATGAAACACAACATCTTTACTGAAAACAACCTTTTCATGACCACTACATTCTCTCGTGCTTAGCATTGCATGGGATAACCCGAGGACATTCATAAGAAAAGGGTGAGATATAAATCCTAGTACGGGAGTAAAGAAGGCATATCATGAATATTACAATACATGTTAGTAAATAGTAATATTAATTGATCATAAAATAATCATGTACATAATTTCATGATCTATCATGGTTATCTTACCATGGTAATGTGTCAACAACACTTAACATGGTATTAACATGATCCAAGACTCATTGAACATAGAGCATGAGTAAAACCTCATTGAACATGAATTATCATGATTAAACCATCAATTCAATTGACCTATCATGATACTAATCTTTACACATTATGTTTGAGCGAAATGTCGGTGCACCTTTCTTAAACATTTGTTTTGATGCCCAAGTGTGCATCATGGATCATTCATCAAGGAATCTTTAAACAACATCTTTTATTCCACAATAAAGGAAGGTGAAATTGATACATGGAACTGTATAATCAATATGAAAATGTTAATAATGGCGGATACTAATGATAATTAAATGGTAATGGTATTCGCGACAAAATGACTATGGCATGGAAAATCACGGTGCAATTTTAGCAGCATAACGGCGTGACATAAGAATTCATAAAAATGGTTGATGAGAGAGAAAGTGGTGTATCATCATCTTTTCATGAAATTTAATGTACGTGGATCATATAGATACATGACCAGATATAAATAATGTAATTTTAGATTCATATTAGAAAATAATTTCATGAATGTAAATGATTAGAGAGAAATTCCATACAGAATTTCGGCATGGTAACATGTGTTCATGGGAGGCAGTAATGGGAGAGAAAGGGTTCTCTCGTCATTAAAACATAAATTGGTAATTATGGTGGAGGTGAGAAATCATACCTACACATTTGTAATTATTAATAAAAGTTAATAACATGTTATAGAAAATGGAACAAAAATCGGAAGGGAAGAAATCACTTATTGGAAGTGTGATCCAAAACGTTTGGTAGATGATTGAGAGAAGCATCAAGGGTGATTGGGGAGCCTTTGGGGGATTCTAGAGAGTAGATGAATGATATTTTTTGATCTCCAAAGGATTTTAGGGAAGGGGATTTGAGAGCTTGGGTGTGTTTATATATAAAGTGGGGGGATTCTTTATTATTTTGGTTTTTTCCACCACAAATTAATCTAAAAAAACCACAATACAAACAATGGGGTTTTCCCTTGTCTTCTTCTATAGTAGAGTGGAAATCATTATTTTATAAGAACAATTTTCTAACCTCTTAACATATTTGGATTTTTTATCTGAAGGTGTGTCACAATCTCAAGGAAATTAATTTCTAAAGTTAAAATGTATTATAATTATTGAGGGGTCAACTAAATATTTTTAAAGTAAATAAAACAAACCAAAAATTACATTATTTTTATGTTAAAACGTATATTTTATGAACATCACAATTATATTATTTTATTAAATCATTTTTGGTACATTATGATGTCATAAAACACATTATATAATTAACCAATATTTAAATATTAATAATAAATTTGACTCTATCAGAAAAATGGGAAAAATCACCATTGTAAAATTTCAACATACTAATTCAAAAAAAGAATTTTAATTTTATCTAATTAATTTTATTAATATGTGAATTTATTCTTTTTAAATAAAATCCGGCATTTATATAAGATTCATGTATTTTGACTACAAAAAATTCAAGCCAAAAAAATTTAAAATTGTATTCATAAATAATAAATGATCATTTATTTTTAATAAAAAATAATTTATTAATAATAATTTATTAAAAAATTATTTAAATACAAAATCCTTTAATTCATCAAAATATATTTCTTAATTAAATATTAACTAAAAATACTATTTTTTGTTTTAAAACTATTTACAAATTAACAATAATAAAATAAATGTATATTCATTGTTTTATACAAAAATAATTCACAAAATAAAAGTGTTATGGTCTTGTTACATATCCCCTTATAACACCAGCATAAGACTGTAGGGTAAGGTGTGTGATGATGACATACTCTTGGGGTGGCTCAGATAACATCACTTTGGTAGTAATGTTTATCAACATACACTTCTCTCGTATTCAGTTCCATTTGAGTTTAACATGTTTAAGCTTGGAATGGGATTGGTCAATACAAATCTCAATGACACTACCTCCTTTCTAGGATTCATCAAATGGGATTTATGTTGTGCAATTCTACTAGATGGGGCCATCGCTTATTTTTTCTGAGTAAATTGGATTTATTAAAGCCATATATTAATACTAATTACCTGATCATGGTTCAATGACTTTATTAGAAATTGTCACAATTCCTAATGGTATTGTAAAATCAAAAAACAACATACTATAGAATTGAATATGTGTTATATAACTACTTTACATAATAATACATTATGTAGATCAAGAAGAATTTTCATTAATGAATGTGTGGACCGTTACAATCTTCCTCCAATAAAAAATTTCCCCTTCGAATTTTTCATTTCCCACATTGTAAAATATGTTGGTAACTCTACATTGTCACTTCCTCTGATTCCCATGTTGCCTCTTCAAACTTTTGGTTTCGCCACAACACCTTGATGAGGGACATTGTCCTATTTCATATAACTTTTTCAATATGATCTATGATCTTCACTGGTTTCCCTTAATAGGAGAGATCATTTTCCTATGGTACCACTAATTGATTGAGTATATGTGATGGGTCTGGAATGTACATCCTCAAGTGTGATTCATGGAATACATCATGTACTTGAGATAGGTTTGGTAGGAGTGCAAGTCGATATGCCACCGCTCCAATGCGATCAAGGATCCCAAAAGGGAATATGTACCTGGTACTGAGATTTTCCTTTATACCAAATCAAATAAATATCTTCCATAGTTATATGTGGTGGAATACCATGTCTCTGACATCAAACCTAAGGTATAATTGATGATTATCAACACAACTCGTTTTTTGTCTCTAAGAATCTATAATGTGATATTGGATGGTCATAACCATCCCCACCATTTCTTCGACCATTTTCGGACCTAAGAGTTTTCTCTCCCAAACATCATTCAAACTTTCCAAAGTTCTTCACCACATCCTGTATTGGGCTTCGTAAGGATACATTTGGATGTGTGAGGGGAAACTATTATTGTATTAGAACTCAACAAAAGGAAGATGTTGATCCCATCCTCCTTATATGTCCATTGACCACACTCTGAACTTGTCCTCAAGTTTTTTGGACAGTCTGCTCTGATTGGACATCATTTTGAGGATGATAAGTTGTAGTGATGTTCAGCTCAGTATCCAGAGCATGATGAAGACACTTCGAAAATATAGAGGTGATTCATAGATCTCGATCTATTAAAATTGATTGTGGTCACTATGCAGCCTTACCACGTCTCTCCTGTATATCAGTGCTAGTTGATCCAGTGAGAAATCCTCTCAAATTTTCAATGAAGTGTGCAGTCATTGTATGTAGATCCACAACAACCCAGATCATGTTGCTTACTTTCTATGTCTTTAGAAGACTGGTGACAATGTCCCTGAAGATGTTCTCCTATTTCCAAGCTAGTATGGGTAATAGTTTCATCATCCCCATAATCTTTTGCCTCTTATCCTTCACTTGTTGATATACTAGGAACTATGATGTATACTCAGTGATCTCTTTTATCATGTTATCCCACAGATATTTCTCTTAGAGATCTTCATACATCATTGTGTTTCCTGGGTGAATTGTGAAATTTTGACTATGTGCATCATCCACATGAACCTTCTATATCAATGGAATCAATGGAACTCATAGTATTGACCCAAATCCCACAATTCCTTTTTCATTAACAATGAACTCCAAGGATTTCTATTTTTTGATAGTTTCCTCATTAATCTAAATAATGACATCATCCATTTGAGCACACAATATACATTCCAAAAGTGATGGTTGAGAAAGAATTTTTGAATCTATTGATGATGTTCCCTTTTTATTATTCCCATGTCCATATTAATCAAATCTATAAAAATTGGATATTTTTCAATTCTCATAAATGATAGAATCCTTGGGTCCTTTCTAAATAGAGAATCCACCACCATGTTCACTTTTCCAACGATGTTAGTGGATTGAGAACTCATAGTATATGATCAGTTCTAACCGTCTTTGTTGGCACATGTTCAACTCTTTCTGTGTGAATATATACATGGGGATTTTTTGGACTATATATGTTACACATTTCTCCTCAAATAGGTAATTCAACCAAATTTTCATTGTGAAGATTACTGCAGCCCACTCCAAATCATGTGTGAGATAGTTTTCCTCATGATCATTCAATCAACATGATCCATATGCAATGACTTCGTCATTTTTCATCAACATAGAACCCATTCTCTTCTTCGATGAATCAATAAATACCAAAAATAATCTCCACATGTGGGTATTTTGATCACATTCGTCGTGATATGCCAATTTTTCTTATCATTCAAGCTATATTCGCATTCATCACTCCAATAAAAATATACTAAATTTCATGATATCTTTGTAAGAGGGTTGGAAAATCATGAGAAACATCTCACAAATTAGTGATAATATCCATCTAGCCCCTAGAAACTATAGATATATGTCACCAGTGTTGGGCTTGTGGATCCATCAATTGATGTTTTCTTGGAGTGATCCTCAGATATTCCTTTTCTTGCGATGACATGACCCAAGAAAGAGTCCTCTTTCAACAATAACTCACACTTGGTGTACATTTCATAAAGGTTATCCTTTCACATGGTCTCTTGTATAGTTCTAAGATTTTCCTCATGCCCCTCCTAGGTTTTGGATTATATTATAATATCATCTCCAAATGCTACCAAATTCTTTTCAATGTAATCTATAAAGAATCTATTTATCAAAACCATGATGATTTATGGATCATTATTGATTCCGAAATGTATCACTATGAATTCATATTGCTTGTACCTTGTACGAAAATCAGTCTTGGGGATAAACATATTCTTCACCCATACATAGTAATATCATGTCCGCAAATCCACCATGGAAAAGAATTGTGCTCCACATGTCTGATCGAACAAGTATTCAATTTGTGCCATATGATACTTTTTCTTTATCATGACTTTGTTGAGAATATGATAATCAATGTAAAGGATCATTGATCCATCCTTCTCCCTGGATAAGTGGCCTGGTTCACCACATGGTGAAGCCCATGGGCGTATAAACCATTTTTTTATTATTCTCTTATAGTTGTTTCATCACCTTCTCATGTTCTACAACAACAATTCTATATAGAGTCTTGGATATTGGTAATTCCCGAGGTATAATGTCAATTGATAATTAAACAACTCTTTTAGTAGGAAGACCAGTCAATTCCTCGGGATACATTTCATCGATTTCTCTCACAATTGGATTGTCTTAAAGGATGGTGGCATCCTTAGACAGAGTCATCTGAGCCAGATATGCAAGCTCATAGGGTAGTAATATCCATGCTTGAGTTGATGGTTGTATAGAAGATTCATATTTCTCCTAGAACATGTACTGAATCGGGTATCAATTGTCCATTTGGAGAGTGATTTCCCTCTCATGAAAATTTATGTTGGCTATATTTAAGGAAATCCAACCCTTGTTGATAATTGCAACTAATTACACTAGAGAGAGTATGAGGAGGTTCTCCAGGAATTTCATACCACAATATTTTATAGGGGAAGAGTTATATTCATGGGTTTTAATATATAGAAGGATAGATATGAGATATTCAATAGATTAGATCTTTTTTTAGAAATCGAGGGATCATATGATCCTTTAAAAGTTGGAGGCCTTTGTCTCTTGAAGAACTAGATTGTGACCTGTTCTTTATTGGGGGGGGGGGGTTGAATGTTCTTCTTGACACATGTTTCCATTCATATCTTGAGTTAACTGAGATATTATCATGATAAATATCACGATTCCCGCTCCCATTGGATTTGGAATCTCATTAGAATAGTCAAAACATTGATCTTCACATCAATTTTTACCCCATGTCCTTCTATTATTTTCCACTAGATAGAATTATAGTAATTTTATGGGTAACATAGAAAAGATAATCCAAGGAAATAAGATGGATGAATTATAAATAAATTTTATTTCCTTAAATTATGAATCTATAGGCTTCAATCTATGTTAACCATGATCTAAAAAACAATATTTATTATTTGGGGATTTTTTTATTCCCTTAACAATGGTTAATAATAATAATGTAAATTTACCAAAGCATATCCCCCGGTAGTGTCGTAACCAAGAGTGCATCGAGGCCCATTGTCTTGTACCAGGATACCCCAGGACAAGCCCAATATACTTTGTTATAGTTTTCACCCCTATGTACATATGTGCTAGAGCCACCTCTACCTACTTGTATCTAGGAATGTATATATTTTCTTGATAAACTACTTAATCAATTCCCACATAAACAATGGGATGCTTTTATTATAATTAGTAATATCCCAAAGTATTTAATTAGGGTTTTCTAATCTTAATATCAAAATAAATAAACTTATACATTGATACAAACTATTATAACACTTATATTTATTATACACATAAAAATAATTTATTAAATAAAAAACCACTTAAGAAAACTCAATGGATTGATAGGTATAATGTATTTGGGGTAAAGTAAAATTACATAATGACTTAAAATATGAAACGCAACTTCTTTATAGAAAAAGTCCATTACAAGACCACTACATTCCCTCATATATAGCATTGTATGGGATAACCTAAGGGAATTCATATGAAAAAGGTGATCTATATAGCCTAATAACAGAGTAAAATAGTAATAAAATTAAAATTACAGTACATGTTAGGCAATATGTATATCAATGGAGAATTAGAGAAACATAAACATAAAAAAAAGATATTGCATGGTTATCACAACATTGAAATGTGGAAACAACACATACCATGGTATTAGCATGAGCCAAGGCTCATTGCACATGGAACATGAGCCTTAGCTCGATTGGTAAGGATTCTTTAAGTGCATCCAAATGATAAGGGATCGAATCCAAGATAAGGCAGAATTTCCGGGGTACAGTATCAGCACTGTAGTAGCACTGTAGCATCACTGTAGCGGGTACTATAGCGGGAACTGTGCAATACTGTAGTAGGTGTTGTAGCGAGAACTGATGCAAGCACTGTTTAGAACTATAAAAGCTATGAATATGCCCCCGTTTGGGACTTCAGAACTCCAATTTTTTCCTTGAGTTCTTTAAGGCCTTTGGGCCACCCAGTCCTTCGGGTCAGTAAGGCCTTAGGGCCACCTCAAGGCCTTCGGGCCACCTTTAGTGAAGATGCAAACGAGGCAACTTATAAGGAACAAGATCTACAAGGAGGATGAGCAAGGAGCTTTCACCAAAGTAGAGCTAAATGGATTGCAAGAATTAGAGGGTATGGCACCTTCCATTGGGACAAGCATGTTCATGAACGGGAATACCAAGCCGAAAACAATGCAAAGGTGTAGAGCTGATTTTATGATGAAAATTATGGGGAGGAGAAGTTCCATGTAGTTAGTCTAAGTTGTATGTAATCATTAAAGCCTATTGGAAATTAATTCCTCTACGACCTATGGTCCTTGTAATACTTATGCCTACGTTCCTTGTAAGCGTTCCACATCACCCCTTGAAAGGTGGATTATCAAAATAAATAAAAAACGAAGGCCTTCAAGCCATTGGAGTCTCATTGCAAATATAGCATGAATAAACCCTAATTTCACATTAAAAATAATTATTAAACCCTGATTTCACTTGAAGTATCATGATTATTATCTTTACCCAATGAATTGGAGCACTATCAGGGCACAACATTCTTAAAAACGTCATTTCATATATCAGTGTGCCACATTGATCAGACAACTTCGAATCATTAGGGATCATCATTTATTCCATGATAATGGAATGTGGAATTCAAAAATGAAACAATATTGTCAATGAGTAAATGTTCATATTATTGGATATCCATGATAGAGAAATGTGCATGGTATTAACGACACATTGGCATGGGCTTGGAAAGTCATGATGCAATTTCGACAGCATAATGACCTGACATAAGAATTAATAACAATGGATTATGAGATAAAAAAGGGTGTATCGTAATATTTACATGAAATTGATAGTAAGGGAGTCATATAGATTTATGTACCAACATATGTAATGTAATTTTGTATTCATAATACAATAGAATTTCTTGAATGTAAATGAGGAGAGGGAAATTCCTTACTGAATATTGTCATGGTAATAAGGGTACATTGGAGGCATTAATAAGAGATAAAGGGGTCTCTCATAATTAAGAAATAAATAAGGAAATATTCTGGAGGTTAAAAATCATACCCATACATTTTTAATTCAAAATAAAAAGGCATAACTACTTAAAGAAAATTGGACAAAAATGAGGAAGCCAGAAATACCTTACATGGAAGTTTAATCCCAAAGCTTTGAGAGAGGATATAGAGATGTTTATTGGGTGATTTGGAAGCCTTGGTAAGAGTCTTGAGAGAGTAGTATAGAGGATGGTCGAGATCCAAAAGTTTTTAGTGATGAGGAAGTGGGATGTTGTGTGGTTTTATATAGGAAAAGGGGGGTAATTCGTTATTATTTAGGTTTTGTCCACCACACATTAAACTAATCAAAACCACAAACCAAACCATAGTTTTGGAAAATGGTTTTTTCCAAACGGGAGTAGAATAAAATATTAAATATGACCAATTTACAAAAATCTTAAAATATAAGGCTTTCTTTTGTGGAGGTGAGTTACACTCTCAAGGCAATAAATTTAAAAATTTAAAATGTTTTAAAAGTATTGAATAGTCCACTAATGAATAGTAATATAAATAAAAAAACCTATAATCACATTATTTTAATGGTAAAACATATATTGAATGAAAATCCCATTTATGGTATTTTATTACATCACTATTTGGTCATTATGATGTCATAATAAACATTATACAATTAAATGATATTTAATTTTATCCCAAAATTTTAACGGTCATAGAAAATTATGAAAAATTCACCATTGGATAATTTAGAATTCCTAATTCCAAAAATAACGTTAATTTTATCTAAATAATTTTCTAAATATGTGAATTTTTACTTTTAAAATAAAAATTGACATTTATCGAAAATTTATGGATAATAAAAAAATAGCATTCAAGCCCTATTGTAAATTACATTTGTATTTCAAAGAAAATTATATGATCATTTATATTTTATAAAAAATATTTTAGTGAACATATTTTATTTAAATATTATATAAATAAAAAATCCTTTATTTCATCAAAATTGATTTCTTAATAGAATATTTAGTAAAATTAATATATGTGCTTTTAAAAATATTTACAAAGTACCAATAAAAAAATAATTGTATTTTATTTATTATATATAAAAATAATGAACATAATAATAGTTCTATAGTCTTGGTACGTAACCCATTATAACACCCATACATGATCGAAGTGTATGCTGTGAGATGGTGATAGACTCTTGGGATGGCTCAAATTACATTACTCAGGTGGTAATATCTATCAACATCCACTTCTCCCAGAAGTGGTTCAGTTCGAGCTTAACATGTTGAAGCTCATCATGGGCTTGGTCAAGAGAAAAGCCCTATGACGCCACTTCCGTTCATAGCACTGAAAATGGTATTCGTATAGTGAAATTCTAATGGATGAGGTCATAATTTCCTTTTTTTGAGTAAATTTGAATTCTTAAACCCCTATACTTATACTAATCATGTGATCATTGTTCAACGACAATATTATCAAAAATCACAATATTTAATGGTATTTGAAAATATAAAAACATAAAACCAAAGATGTTTTTGTGTTTTATATAAACATATTACATAATAATACATTTAATTAGACCATGAGGAATTTTCATTATTGAATATTTGGGTCATTACTTGCAACCTGATATCTTTTTCATAAACTGAATAAGGGGAGGACCAATTGTTATTATCATTATATAGATTACTTTTATTTACTGCATAATTCCATTATTTTTTATCATCAAAATGGGGGATATTGTTTTCCCATAGGGGACTATTGGTACCCCTTAACAATATTAGTAGTTTAAAAAATAACAAATTTGGTCAATCCAGAAATATTGTCAGTTGAAAAGTCATATAAATTCAAAAAACATGTAAATTAATATTAATAATATAAATTTGTATTAATGAGGTCTAAAAATTTCATTCAAAATTATTAAGTTTTCAATATGTAAAATTATGTCTATATATGATCTAACATAGACTTGGTACATTCAGTTTAGATTTATATTGACAGACAGTCCATAAAAAAATATATTCTATTATTAACAGAGCGAAATCAACAGAAGATATGACTAACAGACAAAGATGACCTACCGATGCATATGACATACCATCTGTAAAATTGAAAAACTGATGTATGAGGCTACTAAATATTATCGATACAGATTTCCTACTGATGCATACGACTTACCATCATTACATCTGACCTACCGATGCATGATGCTACTAATGAAAGAACTCATTGTCAGTTAAAATGAGTAACCAATGTAATGATTCATTTACATATGGAAATACTGAAAAAATGAAATACTGATGGGTTGAGTAATCAAAAAAAGGATATACAGACCGACAGGTCACTGGCTGATGTCTCACCAAAAGGATGACTTATCGTTTGGATGTTTAAGTTTTTGTTTATTTAAATTACTTCTAATGGTTATATTTGATTTATTTAATGATGATGACAAATTTAAGAATCTTTTGTTGTATTTTTAGCAGATAGTACAAGGTATAATGAACATATTAATATGAAGAGATCATGCTCCCTATCATCCCTCAAGAATAAAAAAGCATTTTTAAAAAGCGATGTGAAAATGGTGGTGTGGCTTGATCCCGTGTAAGAAATACAATGGAATATCTGAGACTCTCATGAACCCACTATGAACTCATGCACAAAAGAAAAATATATGAGGCATTATCAATCAAGATTTACATCTAATTATCTAACAACTTCAGAATATCAAATAAGGATAAGAATATACATACATAACAATAATTGTACCTAGAAGCCATAATATGACAGTATGTTTTAGTGTCAACCTCAATTGGTGGACTCCAAACTCCTCTCAACTACATACGAAGAGTACGTATGTGAATCTCAAGACACACAAAGCCTTCCAAATCCTTTATCATATATATTTTCTCAGTTGTGTTCATATTTACATACTTTTTAGCAGTGTGTGTATCATTCTATAAAGTAGACAATGTCTCCTGTATAAAACTAAAGGATACAATATATCCATCCACTCATACATTATTATACCTTTTAAACCCGTGGATATGTGAAGAAGAGGTATGTGTGTGCCCTGGATGTTTTTATCCACAAGGAATTGTGGTAGAGGTCTTATGTCCTACATAGCCCGCGTGCTATTGTGAACAATGGTCTCGGTTATGGATCGAACTATTTATTAATTTAAACTGCATGGTGCAAGGTGATCCCTATGTTGATAGGATTTGATCTCTACAAAAGAATGAACCAATTTTTTCATTTACATTGTGCTTTCACTTTTATATTTACTCTTTTTTATCACATATTTCATATAACAAAATTGAACTATGATAGTTTGTATTAGCATGTTTTTATAACAATATTGACTAATGAGGTTGGTTTCCAAAGTTGTATTAATTATGAAATTGATATAACTAAGAACAAATCATTCTTTTGATAAACTAATCGAGTAATCAAGATCTTATAAATTCACTAATGGATAATTGGTCAATTGAATTTAAAATATGGGGGAATTTCCAATAAAACCCCTGAATAGAAATTTTTATAGATACTCAATTAATCCCCCTCTTGAGTACTCTACCGTGACCAAAAATCATTTTCCCCATGAATGAAAACAATTAATAAGATGATTTTTTTTCCGTGAAAAATCGTCAAATAATTTAACTTAGAATATTCCTAGTTTTTTCATATAACTAAATCCATTAAAAAACATTTTATGATGTGGTATGAGCACAATAAGCTTCATTTGGGGAAGTGAATATTAAATTAGCCAGTACAATGATAAAATTAGGCACACATGATTAAAATTTTCATAAAATCATTCATTTATATCAATAAAATATAATTTTTTTCTTTTAGTATATTATTATCACTCATTTTTAAAATCCATTTATTTCCACGAAAACTCATTATCATGCATATAAAAGTCATATCGGTTCCATGCGATATCATCCTCATAAAACCCATATAATACCTTTAAAATTTTAATAACCATAAGGCCAACATAAAACATAATTTCTTGTAAAACATAATCATTACACAATACCTTGGAGCTATATCAGGGCACAATCATTATATTAGCTATATAAGGATAACATGACTATCCAGAAGAATCCCTCATATAATCTATAACAGAGTCATCTGATTCTTATTGTGATCACCCATCATTGAAGCTATGCTGGTCTCATCTATAATATATAATGTGGATCAAATATTTTTATTTTATTTTAATTAAAAAAATCATCAATAAAACAAATGATAAATTATTTTAAACGTCTATGAAAAAATGGGTTGGATATCGAAAAACACATTCCATGGATTTTTTTTAAATACATAAATACCCAAAACAATAAGGGAAAGTGGTTACTTTTTCAGAAAAATAATAAAATCATATAATGCTATAATAACATCAAATAATAGTTACTATTATGGGAATAATCATTATAAGTGTTTAAGTTAAAATAAAAAATTTCTTTTAGAGTTTTTAATGAAGGAAAAAAATTCAATAAAACTTTTTTATTTTTCATGTTCTTTGAAATAAATTAGCATTCAATTACCTTTATAATTATACTATTCCAATATACATCCATAATAAAACTTTTATTTCTATATTTAGAAGAATTTTTTTAAGGGGACTATTAAAAGAGGTTTTTTGAAGAACATTTCATGCCTTCTATACGACTCGTCACATATGATATTTGTATTAGGTAATAATAATATTAAGTTAATTATTTAATTTTTTATGAACCATTTTAAAGATTGTTAATAAATGTATTTTATTAACAATATTTTATATACAATTAAACATTCATTGATGTTTATGTTGGATGTTTTAATGTCATTTGGTTCATATGTTTAGAATGACATCAATAGGTTGACTATAGAGAAATGTTCATTATTCCATTGACCCCATAATAATTATTTTGAAACAAATTTCATTTTATACCATAAATTATAATATATAAATTCTTAATTAATGATGGATATGCGAAATTAACTATGTTACAGTCATAAAGATGGTTAGTCGAACATATTCATGAGTATCATTTCAATTTATCAAAAAAACATGTTGTAGATCGAGAGTGTGTATTATTTAATTTTTAAATAGTGATAATAATATCATAAATTATAAATTATTTCGCTAATTTAAAATATATATATTACCCATGTGGGAGGTGGTGAATAGCATATCATCTCTCTATAGAGGTGGTAGTAAACATACACCCATAAAAGACATTATAATTTTTCAGATTGTATTAATATAAGACTGTAAATGATATATTATATTTTTATAATCAATAATATTGTTGAAAATTCAATTATAAATATTAATTCTATCACTATAACCAGTATGGTGATAGTGAGAGGCAAAATAAATTACATTGGTTCATGACATGATAGTCTTCTATACACAGGAATGATGGATTAATTACACATTTTATTGATGATGCATTTGGATATATGATATACCATTAATAAAATAACACCTCATTATATCAAGATATACTATTATAGTTATATATAAATGGTTACAGAATATTTTATGGAGGAGTAAGAATAAATAAAACTAAAATTGGTAGTTAATAACTATACCACTTATTTGAAAAGACTCCTGTTACAAAAACCCTAATCCCTACAAGGTAGATTAAAGACACAAAATAAGAACTCTATAATCTGTAGAGGGATTATAAAAACTTATTTGGGTGGTGATTTGGTGAGGATTTTTTTGAAGTGTGTTGTAAATAGAGGAAGTGATTCACTTTTATATGAGAGGGGAGGGGAAATATTGGAAATTATTAAAATTGAAAATTAATATAAATTATTCTGAATAAATAAATGTAAATAAACTGATATATTTTCATAATATATTGAGGTTGGATTGAAATAATCTCATCCATAAATTTATGTATTTGTCTAGGTAACATAATTTTCTTTTAACATTTGGTTTTAATTTCTTGTTAACCCCTTTAATATATATCATGATAATAATAATTTTTACTCAATGATGATCTTTATATTTTCAATAAATGGAAAATAGGATCAAAATCAACAAAAGTTTGTATAATCAACCATATTCGTCTCCCCTATCAAGATGTATACATTTTATGAATTTTATATCATTTAATACAATATTATCTTTTTAAAAGTATCATTAATGTCAATTTAAAAATATTCATTACACTGACTCTAATAACATTAATAAAATAAAGAAAATAATAAAAAAATATTTTAATAAATAAATAATATATTATTTTCATTAGGGAAATTAATGTATTACATTAATTATCTCAAAATATAATACAATTAATATTTTATTATCATTTTTTCATTTTGCCCTCTATTTAAATTATTTATATGTCATCAATCATTAATCATTTATATTAAATATTTCATCACCCAAAGTTATATATAAATTATGATGTCGAATGTAAATCCTTCAAATCTAAAAATTATTTTCGTAAAAAAGCATATCTTCTAGTTAACTGCATGTTATAAATATTATATTTTGTAAATAATTTAGGGTGTCATTTTTAACTTTTTAAAATAAAATATTATAAAGTCCATAATCATATCCAAAATAAATAGACCATATATTGTACCATTGTATGATAATTTATGACATATAGTAATCCATGAAAAATTATTCATGTATTAAGGAATTTAGTTTGTATTTATCAATTATTTTTTTAACATTTATTACCAGAGTAACACTTTACCATGTTAAGAAAAATCATTAGGGTTAGAATTCATAATGGAAAAAATGTAAAGGTAACCATTTAATAAATTTTGAAACATTAATTGGATATATTAAATATATTTATAAATATACTCATTATTAAAGTTAAATAATTTAATTTAAATTTAATATTTAAAAAATGTTTGAAAAAGGTGGTTTTCTAAAAATTTCTGTTTTAATGTAAAAATGTTTTTATAGTAAATTCATGTATAGAAAAATATTAAAAATACCATAATTATATTACAAAAAAATTAAAAAATTATAATTATAAATTATTGAAAAATAGAAAATGACTTTATGAGTTCCAGAAATGAAAATAATGTTTTAAATAGAAATCAGTATTTTTCATTTTTCATTGAAGGACCATTCTATTCATAAAATTTTTAAAAAATTTCAATGATAATTTTAATTGAAAAAATTAATCAAGAAGTTAATTTCTCTCATATTGAAGTTATATAAATTGTGAATCATGTTTTTAAATAAAATCTTATAATTCACTAAACCCCATTTTGGGTAGAATTAAATTTTATTCTTTTATAATGAATAATATCACAATATTTTTGAAATGAATATAACTATGTAATATCAAACTAATAAATACTTATAAGACATTAAAATGATTTATATCAATATTATCAAGGATTTTCCCAATATTTATTTCCACTAACTATTGATCCATATCATAACTAGTGATAATCATAGTATAGTTTGATAATCTCTAACACTAGATGTCACACAGTTGCATATATTAAGAATCAACCTCTAGACTTGTTTCAATAATTTTATAGTCATTATGATAATTGTGTTGGACATCGTGAATATAGAATACAAATATAAACTCAATTCAATGTATCTCAATAACTAAAAAAAGAAACTAATGATATTAAATAAGGGAAGCATTTAAATCCACATTATTTAGATCCATTTTGAGTTTACATGAATTCCCCCTATTGAATCCTAATAGAATCCAATTATGATGCATGTTTTTAACTAAACTGTTTACTATTTAATCATAATGATATCAAAATGAATTATTCATATTCAAATGTTCCACATTTTAGACAACACAGTTCTTTAATCACCTACTTCATAATCGCTCACCCTTTCGTATGTCATTACAATGCTAATATAATACTCCCCCCAATTCCATGTAGTCTTAAGGATTTCCTAGATCCAAAATCCACTCTAAAATTGGATAAAAATATATAATACAAATTTTCCATAACCCTCCCCAACTAGAACCCCTCTTGGTATTATTGTGAATATGAGAAGTACCCCCATTAAAAATATACAATAGGACAAATTTTGGAAAATTGATCTAATGTTATATAAATTGACACATGAGAGATATTTTCCAAGAAAATAATAAGAATATATGTAAATAAAGACTAATTAAATAAAAAAATAACAAATAATCATCATATTATCAGTCAATTAAGGTAATATAAATATTAATATAAAATATCTAAAATAAAATACAAAACTGTTAGTCAAATGGAATTGACTCCTCGAGCACTAAATATTACATTCATCAATTATGGTCTAGCCAGATCACTAGAACCAACATGAAATCCAATTAAAATTTATATATCAATACATTAATGGGTGAGAATATTCGTATTATATGTATAAGGATCCATATAATATCTCCTATAAATATGAATGAATCATACTATTGGTCGGAGTGGATACTAAAGAGGGGGTGAATTGAGTTCCAAGAAAAATTTGTGTTAAAAATATTTCTCTTAAAATCCATAAATTTAAAAACAAAGTTAAAATGTAGTGAATCTATACTGATGTAAATGTTCAATCAGTTTCTCAAAGATTTATTAGGTCTCAGTTGACTTAATCTGAAGATTAAATTAACTTTTGAAACTAACTTATTGGTTTACAATTAATATAAACACTTGCTAATTTTACTATTAAAGTATCTTTAAAATAGTTTTTTATATCAAAGTAATAAGCAGAGGAATGTAAAATATATATTTAATACTTATAGACTTAAAATAAAATCACAAAAAAGTTAACAAAGAGGTTCAGTCTCAAGCCGAGACTTAGTCCTCTCAACAATTTATATAAATTGATCCACACCCTGGATTGGGGTTAAACAATAGTACAATGCCATCTAGGTCTAATGACATATACCACATTTCTTTGTGGGAAAAACAAACAAATGCACACAGGATGTTCAGGTCTTACTCGACCTCTACCACTATCCACAGTGGGAAACAAAAGAGTTATGGAGTTTGAGTGAGAATTTATGAATCCGCCAGTTTAGAACAGGAGACAGTGTGTTTGTAACATAAACATGGTACACACACTACTCAAAATGTAAAGATATAATCACGAAAGATAAGTATGACTGGATTTAGAAATTCTTTAGTGATAAGCAGTGCAGCTCTGGACTCGATTGGTTGGTCAGAAAAGCTTTTGAGTCCTTCTCTGGTTTCTGCTCAGTAAACAGAGTGATGTTTTCTTCTTGGGTTCTTGGACTAGCTTATGAGTTTGAGAGCATGAAGAATTTGTTATATTCCTTCTCTCAAGATTCAACTTTTTTTCTCCTCTAGAATGAGTTTCTTCCTGTATGTTCAGAACTCTTAGAGTATGAAAGTAGACATGTGAAAAATGATCCATGTTTGAATGATGTTCAGCTCTTTTCCCTTTCACCCTTCTAGTATCTTCTTAGTTCATTGATGCTTGTTTTATATATCCATTGTGTTCTTCATGTGTTGCGTATATGTTTATATATGTATATATATATATCCAGTGTTCTTTTTCCATCCCATTATAGCTTTTATCTTTGTGGGAAAAGAATAATCACCTTTTTCATGGGTACTAGGTACAGTTCCCTAACATGCAACAGAAATCATTAAATAACATTAACTGTAATAAAACCCTAAAATGTAACAGTAAGCTAAATAAATAAATTGTATGAAGGGTATAGGGTTTGACTGGTTGTTCAATCATTATTTTCCATTTATTGGTATACATGAACAATGGAATTTGTGTCGCAGAACCTTCCATCAGTAGCTCTTTTGAACTTGCATTGGTAGCTCAT
Source organism: Viscum album (assembly GCA_963277665.1). Classification (NCBI taxonomy): domain Eukaryota; kingdom Viridiplantae; phylum Streptophyta; class Magnoliopsida; order Santalales; family Viscaceae; genus Viscum; species Viscum album. Next base: position 883,564,196 of record OY728132.1, read on the forward strand.
ATACCAGTGACTTTAGTTCTATCGGTAGCTCTTGTTATCAATAGTTGTGGCTCCATCGGTAGTTGTTGCTCCATTGGTATTTGTTGCTCGATCGGTAGTTGTTGCATTAGTAGATGTTTGCACGTGTCTGTAGACTTACACTATCAGCAGACTTCTATCGGTAGCTCGATATATCGGTGACTAAACTTCTATCGGTAACTATCTATGAACTAGCTCTATCAGTATACTTCTGTCTATCGGTATCTCGTATGTTCTTTCTGTAGACTTTGTGTCTTCTTACAAGTAAATCTGTTTATATCTGCGACCTTAGTGTATCGGTGACTCTGTTTATCAGTATACTAAGCCTATCGGTAGACTGAGTACCGATAGCTCTATACCAGTAGATATAACACTTGTCTGTTTTATGAAAAACACATCCGAATGGGTTAGAAGAACTTAATAACTCATATAAACATGGATAAAAAAAGATTAAACTATCTCAGGGATTATTTTAATATTATTATCAACAGGAGCATAGATTGAAAGAATTAATATATAGTAAAACATTAGATTGAGATTATCAATGTATATGAAATCATAATTGAGATTATCGGAACAGGTGAGGTCAACAATCTCCCCCTTTTTTATAACCACATCTTATGATAGTATTATTTAAGAAAGTGTATTAGATGATATATAATTAAACTCAATTTTATCAGAGAAAATAGTATGTTATAAAACATAGATTATCAGAGATTGAATTAAATGTATCAGAGATAAAAGAAAGAGAAACCATAATAGGAAATGAAAAAAAATTTGGTATTAGAGAACTAAATGAAATGATATCAGAGGATAAGAGTAAGAGAAAATGGAATCAGAGGATGAAATGTAACAGTATCAGAGGAGTAAAGCATGATAACTTTTCCTTAGATAAAATTTTCCCACTTTCATTAATATCTCTCCCCCTGGGTGAATATTTATTCCCCTTTGATACATAGAGAGTATTTCTCCCCCATTGTAAAAGCATGGTAAAATATTTCTCCCCCTTTGTGATAATAAAAATGTGGGAAACCAAGGAGAGGAAGAATAAAAAAAAAGAGAAAAGTGATGAAAAAACAGTTTAATTTAATGTTCCAAATGAGGTACAATGAAATAAACAAAATACATAGGATTGCTATCAAATAGTCCATACACTTGAACAATGCACATCCTCAATGTGAGATTTTCCCTTAGGGTCAGAAGAGGATTCATGTGGTGAGGTTTTTGGTGAAGGCTTATGAATTCCGGAAATGACCATAGGAGGCTGAGCAACTGACAATGTGATTGTCCTGTTTTGAGTATTACTTGGTGTGATCATAGGTGTGAGGCATCTAATGTCTTGGATAGGAGTCAGCTGAATTGGAGAAGCAGTAGAGGCAGAGGTAGACAAAGCAGGATGGAAAATTACTGGCCTATCATCAACATGCAGAAAAGGCAGTAACATATTTCTGAAATCCATAATTATTCCTCCTCCTCTCTCCATAAGAGATATGAAGTCATCCTTGTTCTCTATAAACTTGTCCAATGCTGGAGTCAATTATTTGAGCTTTCTAACATTCTCTCTGAAGACTTGATTGACAAGAGGCAGTTTCATATTCTCAATCAGAATCTTGAAATGACTGGCCATTTGGGTCATTGTGAAAATTTTGGAGAAATTGGAGTCCACCTTTTCTTTCAATTCTTTTTGAGAGGCAGAGGCTTCTCTCAAGTAGTCTAGGACTATCATCATAATTTCTATGGATAAATCTCTGGTAGAAAGAACAACTCTACTCAGCTTAGATGATTCCACACAGGCAGTGGTTGAGGGAGAACCAATCTCTACTTTCATCATAGCTCGAAACTGATTCAAATTCATCAAAGGATTAGATGAAAGAGAACCAACAGAGAAAGATATAGTCTCTTTGAAGATTTTGGTCAAACCACTGATATGATTTTGAACCTGGGAATCCTGGATTATAATATGATCTTTCATTACTGATTTGAAACCATCAAATACTAAAACCATCTGGCATACAACACTCTTCACATAAGTTAAGTCCTTATGTTGTTGGGATTTTGATCTCATGTAAGAGTCTAAAGAAACAACAGATTCCTTTACAGCATCAAGATCTGCTTGAAGTCTAGAATCTTGATCTTGGCTGTCTTTAACTTCTTCAACTATTCGCCCATAAAGGTTGATAAATTGAAGGTAAGGGAATGTTCAAAAGATCATTCCAACATAATCATTTCTTCATAAAAACTCTGCTTCATCTCAACAACTGAGGCAAAAAAAGATTCTTTTAGCATATCTTTTAAGATATCCATATCAAACTTGGTAACCAAATCAGTAGGTGCAACTACTACAGATCCTCTTTCAGAGGCTAAATTGGCCATAGAGTCAGTCATAACTGATTGAATTGAAGATACCATAGAAACATCAATTTTCGTTACCTCTTCCACCAAACATTCCTTATGGTTTTTCTTTAGGTTATCCGGGTCTTGTAATCTGACCACATCTTCAGGCAACAATTTAGATTCCACATCATAAACAATTTTTCGTCTATTTAGAGATGCTTCATTATCTGAATCAGGATAGTCTTAACCACGGACTACATAACCAGGGTCTTCTGCCCAAACATTAAATCCAACAGCCACTGTAACACATCCTAACATAGTATGATACTCCCCCTCAGTGGGTGCATCCTCAATTAGGATAACATCATTCGCAGCAACATTCTCAGCAGCATTGTTAGGAGGTCTTTCATCCTGAGGAGAATCTTCCACTATCAATTCCCTCACATCAGCAGCAGGAGGGTCTTCTGAAGTAGGTAAGGGTATTTCAATTTCACATACATCCTCAATATGTACTAAAGATTGACCAATCACTAGACTAAGGCTCAAATCAGCTGACAGAGATGATTCACTCTCATGAACATATTCTTCATTTTCTAAAGTAGCCACTTCAACATCCTATAATGCAGCTTCTTCCTTATCTGATTTTTATTGATCTAGACATTCAGAAGCTGGACTAGGAGGCAAGTCAGGGTCTCCTACTTCATCAGCAACAGAGGACTCTTCCTCTTTTGATTCATCACATTATTATGTCTCCTCTTCATCAGGTCCCAGACAAGGATCCCTCACATCCTTTGGTCTTGAAGGATGATTCACAGGATTAAACTTGTCTTAAACCATCTAATAATCATTCACCCATTCTCCTCCCCTAGGGTTCCAATTTATTTTCATGTACATACAAACTATAGTTGTCATAAAGAAGTTCTTCTTCACTACCACTATCTCATCTTGAGACTCATTCGCCCCTTTTACCTTTATAATCACAATGATAATCTTAGCAAAGAATATAGAATTTGTCTTTGATTTCGGCCTTGTCATATCTTCCATCTGGAGCATCATCAATCTGCACATATTTACCTTTAGACAATGTCATAAGAGGTGCAGGAGATTGATATCCTGATATCTAAAATTGGAAAAGCCTCCTCACCTCGGTATCAAACCATGATGAACATATTTGAATAGCAATTTGTTCTCTCCATCCATTTCTACAGAAACTAGTTGTCATTGACTTCCACCACCAGTCAGCTCTTCCAAAGCAGTCTCATAGTCGAAAATATCAGTGGTAGGTGTCATGGATCTCGCGACATATCCAGATACTCCTTCATGTGGAACATTCAAGCACTCATCCCATTCAACAGATAAAAACGACATCTCTTTTCCATTCAAAAAAGAGGTTACACAATTTTCATTCTTTGATTCTTCAAAGGATACAAAATTGTAACGTTGTTTCACTAATTTTGGGAAGTAAGGACCATTTTTGATAGAAAAACATTCTACCCATTTTTGATCTTCATGAACATTGAGCACTAAGGATTTTCTAGGCAACATCCATTCTACACACAGCTCTTTTTCAATCACAATTACTCAATTTTGTAGATGAGGGTTCACTGGTTGTCTCCCCGACCTAGTTCTAGAAACAATACCACAACCACTATCTTCTAGCTCAGTCCTATGCTTCTTTGTCTTCGGATCATTAGAGTCATCTCTGACGGTAGGATGTTTGGTTTTTTCCGTCGCTGGTCCGAAGGATTTAGGGTTCACTATAGATTCGGGAGCTACATTTCGAGGGTTAAGGTTTGAGGATCGGTGGAATTAAAAGTAGCTAGGACATTAATTTTTTCGTTTAGGAATCATAAAATAAATAAACAAAATGAAATAAAGTAAAAACGAATCAGATTCGGGTGGCAGACAGAAGATTTAAAACTACACAGACATCTGTGAGAATCTCTATTAGTGAGGTTACATTGTTGAGGATCTCACATCGGTGAGGATCTCACATCAGTGAGAATTCTACATCAGTGATGATTTTACATCGGTGAGAATTTAACATATATGAAGATTTCACATCCTTGATAATTTCACATCTGTGAAGATTTCACATCGGTGAGAATAGCTACCGGTTGAAGTTAAAGATTTCTAACTCATGTCTAATCTATCTTAACCTATCCGAACAAAAAGGTTTAGTGAAAATTTCGGCTAATTGATGTTCAGTGCCTATAGACTCAATAGTAATATCACCCATTGGGTAATGATCTCTCAAGAAATGGTGCCTTACATAAATGTGTTTGGTCCTTGAGTGAGACACAGGGTTCATCGAGATATTTATTGCAATAGTGTTGTCAGGGTTGATTGACACGTGCCTAAAGTCATATCCATAGTCTAAAAGAGTGTGTTTCATCCAGAAAATATTTTCACAGCAACTACCAGCAGCAATGTACTCTGCTTCGGTAGTGGATAATGCTACTGAATTATGCTTCTTACTACACCATGATACTAAGTACATTCCCAATAAATGAAATGTTCCAGAAATTCTTTTTTTATCCAACATGTAAACAACAATATCATCATTTGAATAACTTGTTAACTCAAAGGGTTTCTCTTTAGGGTAAAACAAACCAAAGTTTACAATATGATTAAGATAGTAAAAAATTATTTTAACAGCAAGTAAATGAGATTATTTTCGATTTTCTTGAAATCTTGCACATGTACACACACTAAACATAATATCTGGTCGACTAGCAGTAAGATAAAGCAAGCTTCCAATCATACCTCTGTAATTGGTTTGATCCACTGGTTTCCCAGTTTCATCTACATCCAATTTACAATCATTACTCATAAGAGTATCACTTTCCTTAATAGTATCTAAATCAGAATGTTTTAAAAGATCCTTTTTATATTTACTTTGATTCAAAATAATACAATATTTATTTTGAAACACTTGAAATCCAAGAAAATATTTATGTTCTACCATTAAACTCAATTAAAATTCATGTTTCATACTCTTTGAAAAATTAGTACATAAGGAATGATAGGAAGATCCAAAAATAATATCATAAACATAGATGTGAACTATTAAAACATCTTTAGAAATTCTTTTAATAAAAATATTTGGATCAGCAATCCCTTTAGTAATAATTTTTGAAATAAGAAAACAACTAAGTCTATCATACCAAGCTTTTGGAGCTTTTTCTAAACCATATAAATATTTAGAATGTTTAAAAACATTATTTGGAAAATGAGGATTAGTAAATACAGGTGGTTGTTCAACAAAAACATCTTCAACAATAAACCCATTTATAAAAGCACTTTTGACATCCATATGGCATAATGTGAAATTCAGATGAGGAGCATGTGAAAGTAAGATCCTAATGGATTATAATCTGGCTACAAGTGAAAAGGTTTACATAGAGTATATACCTTCCCATGATTATATCCTTGTGAAACTAGTCTAGGTTTGTTTCTAACTTTGTTTCCAGACTCATCAACTTTGTTTCTAAAAACCGATTTTGTTCCTATTGTTAAAGTGTCCTTAGGTATGTCAACTAATTCCCAGACTTTGTTTCTTTCAAATTGAATTAACTTTTCTTGTATAGACATTTACCAAAATTCATCATTGATACCATCATTGATATTTTTAGGTTCTAGCTGTGAAAGAAAGGCTTAATGTTTAACCTGATTTCTCAGAGAAGCTCTAGTCTGTGTCCCTCTATCAAGATTACCAACAACATCATCCAAAGGATGACTCTTTAGAATCCTTCTTGATGTAGTAAATGTATGACTAGAAATTTCAGGTTCATCAATAGGTTTGGGTTCCATAGCAGCAGATTCTGGAATTTGTCCAGAACTGGATGTTTTTACAGTGGGTTCTTTAGATTTATCATTAAGGTTCAGAACACTCAAATCATCTTCATGATTTTCAAGAGAGTTTTTAGGCTCATGTGGAGCAGTTTAATCAAACATGATGTGAACAGATTCATCCACACATTTGGTTATTTTATTAAAGACTCTATACGCTTTTCTAGTTAAATAATAACCAAGAAAAATTCCTTCATCACTCTTAGAATCAAACTTATCCAGATTATCCTTTGTATTAATAATAAAAACCTTTCATCCAAGTACTCTAAAGTAACTATCTTTAGGTTTTCAATTATTCCACAACTCATATGGGGTCTTATAATGAACTAGTCTAATTAAGACTCTATTAATAATATTACAAGATGTATTCACAGCTTCAGCCGAAAAGTAAATAGGAAGGTCATATTCATTATGCATGGTTCTAGCTATTTCGTGAAGGGTTCCATTCCTTATTTCTACCACACCATCCTTCTAGGGGTTTTATAGGAGCAGAAAAGTTGTGACTATATCCATTGTGCGAGAAATAAGATTCAAACTCTTGATTTTCAAACTCACACCCATGATCACTTCTCAGGGTTTTAATCATAAGTCCACTAAGATTTTTATAGATTTGGAGTATTTAACCAATTAAGAACTAGATTCACTTTTGTGAGCTAAGAGGTATACCCATGTATGTATAGAAAATTCATATACTAGAACATAGATATAGAGCTTCCAATTTAAACTAGAAAATCTTGAAGGGTCAAACAAGTCCATGTGAACCAACTCAAGAGGTTGAGAAGATGAAACATCTTTCTTTGATTTAAAAGAAACATTATGTGGCCTTCGCTTTTGACAGGGATTACAGACTTTGTCATTTGGGAATTAATGTTTATGTAGGTCTCTAACTATATTCATTATAGTTAGTTTTATATGTGAATAGATGTTGCATTGTCCTAATCTTCTGTGCCAAAGGCAAGAATCTTTATGAAAAGCATTTAAACAAGTAACATTTTGTTTAGCTAAATAATTTAAATCAACTGCGTAAAAATTTTCATTTCTTATTTCAGAAAAGACTAAAACATTTTTAGAATTAAAAACATTACAAGAATCATTTTCAAACATCACATTAAATCCATAATCACATTATTGAGAAATACATAACAGATTATACTTATGTCCATCAACAAATAAAACATTAGAAATTAAAACTGAATCAGTGTTACCAATTTGGCCTAAGCCGATGATATTTCCTTTAGAATTATCACCAAAGATGAAATGGCCTCCATCAACCATTATTAAACTTTTGAATCATCAATAATCTCCAGACATATGCCTTGAACATCCACTGTCCACGGACCATACCTTTTTGTGAGAACTATTTAAGCATGTTTCCTACAAAACAGATTTAGTTTGGAAAGGATTTTGGTACCCATATATTCCTGGGTCTAGAAAGGTTAGAAATAAATTCTTTAGGTACCCATATTTGTCTTACGGGTCTCATATAATTTACAGAATCAATTTATTTTGAATGATAAACTTTATTAGGTCTATAAATATATTAATAAGTAGTTGAAGCATACGAATTTCCAGAACTTGAACTAGCAATATTTTGTCCAGATTTTATAATTAATATATTCTTGATAAGCTGTCTCAGTCCAGGTTTGTAGCCTATTCCAGTAGAGTGTTTTGGTGCCACTTGCATTCCTAGAATTTTAGTTATTGTATCCTTCCAATTTTTAAACTTCTCTAAGTATTTTCTATGTTACTCATTTGACATCTTCATTTCTGTATTTTCCTTTAACAATTGAGAATTCTTCTCTTTTTCGATAGTAAGTTCGGTTTCAACCATAGTAGTGAGAGCATGCTATTTTTAATGATTTGTATTTATCCTTAAGAGCATTTCATGTCTCTTCCAGCATATTGAAGTATTCAAATAAGTCATCTTTAGACATATTTTCATCATTACTTGAGTCACAGTTATTTCTAGAATAATAATCAATTATTATAGGGGAAATAGGTACCTCAGAGTTATTGGTCATGAAAAAAATGTTGGCATGATTCTTCTAAGAATCATAAACATTACATTCACTTGTGTGGTCTTCATATGCAATCCAGGTTGCCTTCATAGCATTCTTGTACTTCTTGTCCTTATAATCATATTTCTTTTTGAAGTTTAATTTTGGAAAATCAACCTTGATGCGTCTTTCCGTTTTCACTCATAGAAAATAACTTGATCACTTTTATCTGGCCTTTTCCAGTCCTTCTTACAGTGTCCCTTGTTGTCATACATTCCTTTGTAGTTAGATTTCTTGAATAATTTCTTCTTCCTATATAACATCATGAATCTCCTGGTTAATTGATCCATCTCATCATCACTATTAGAATCATAATCTTCACTAGTTGAACTCTCAGTCGGTATTTGCATTTATCCTTGTCTTTACTCTTAGAGGCAGTAGACTTGGAAGCTAAGGGTTTTCTCTTAGGTTCATCATCTTCCTCCTTATTTACCTTGAGTTATTCATCCTACATCATTAATTTAACAATAAGATATTTTACTGGTAATGCTCCAATGTCACATGACTCTATGATTGAAATAGAAGTGCCCCTCCATCATTCTGGAAGACATCTTAGTATCCTCATAATTTGTTCCTTAGCTGGAATAGATTTTCTATGTGAACTCATTGTAATGACTATCTCATTAAACATGTGATACATATCAGAAATAGGTTCATCAGTTTTCATTTTAACATTGTCATATTTAATAGTATAATTATTCAAATGATTTTCTTTAACATTGGTTGTTCCTTCATGAGAAACAATAAAAGTATCCCATATTTCATAATTAGCATAGAAAGTAGAAATTCTATTAAACTCTTCATCACCTAATGCACAGTATAGGGAATTTATTGCTTTACAGTTATTATTTTAACTAGTATTTGTTGGTTCATCCCAAGTTGTTCTTCCAGTTTCTGGAATTTTATATTGAGACTCTATAGTAGTCCAAATATCAAAACCCATTATTTCAAAATGAATCATCATTTTAAGTTTCCACTGAGCATTGTTTGTGCCATTGAAGAAAGGTGTCCAGTTAGTAGCATCACCCTCTAGTATATTATCCATAACTAGATTATAGAAAATATATTTAACGAGGTAAAATTTTGAACTAAATGAAATTTATGATCTTTTAAGATGAAACTACAATCACAGTTGAAAAACTGAGTATTTAAAATATCTTTGACCACAAACAAACCTTTGATACCAAATGTTGGTTGGATTGGATACTCATGAGGGGGGGGGGGGGTGAATTGAGTTCCAATAATAATTTATGTTAAAAATATTTCTCATAAAATCCACCAATTTAAAACAACGTTAAACTGTAGTTAATCTATACAGAGTGTAAATGTTCAATCAGTTTCTCAAAGATTGATTAGGTCTCAGTTGACTTATTCTGAAGATTAAATTAACTTTTGAAACTAACTTATGGGTTTACAATAAGTATAAACACTTAATAATTTAACTAAAAAAGTAGATTTAAAAAAGTTTTGTATTTCAAAGTAATAAGCAGCAGAATGTAAAATATATATGTAATACTTATAGACTTAAAATAAAAGCACAGCCAAGTTAACCATGTGGTTCAATCTCAAGCTGAGACTTAGACCTCTCAACAATTTATATAAATTGATCCACACCCTGGATCAAGGATAATCAACTGTACAATACTGTACAAGTCCAATGACTTTTACCATAGTTTTTTGTGGGAAAAACAAACAACAACACACAGGTTGATCAGGTCTTACTCGACCTCTTCTACTATCCATAGTGGGAAACAAAATAGTTATGGAGTTTGAGTGAGGATTTACAAATCGTCCAGTTTAGCATAGGAGATAGTGTGTGTAACATAAAAAAGGTACACACACTACTCAAAATGTAAAGATAGAATCACTAATGATAAGTGTGACTGAGTCTAGAAATTCTTTAGTGATCAGTAGTGCAGCTTTGGACTTGATTGGTTGGTCAGAAAAGCCTCTGAGTCCTTCTCTGGTTTCTGCTCAGAAAATAGAGTGACGTTTTATTCATGGGTTCTTGGTTCACCTTATGAGTTTGAGAGCATGAAGTATTTGATGTAGTCCTTCTCTCAAGATGCATCTTGTGTTCTCCTCTATAATGAGTTTCTTCGTGTATGTTCTGAACTCTTCGATTATGAAAGTAGACTTGTTAAAAATGATCCATGATTGAATGCTGTGAAACTCTTGTCTCTTTCACCCTTCGTGTATCTTCTTAGTTCATTGGTGCTTGTTGTATATATCTAGTGTGTTCTTCTTGTGTTGCATATCCGTGTATATATGTATATATATATCCAGTGTTCTCTTTATATCCCAGTATAGAATTTAGCTTTGGTAGAAAAGAATAATCACCTATTTCATGGGTACTTGGTACAGTTCCCTCACATGCAGCAGAAATCATTAAATAACATTAACTGCATTAAAACCATCAAATGTAACCGTTAGCTAAATAAATAAATAGTATGAAGAGTATTGGTTTTGAATGGTTGGTCAAACATTAGTAGCCTTTTATTGGTAGATGTGCATAGTGGAATTTGTGTCTCAGAACCTTCTATTGGTAGCTCTTTTGTACTTTCATCGGTAGCTCATATACCTGTGACTTTCATTCCATCAGTAGATCTTGTTATCGGTAGCTGTTTCTCCATCGGTAGATGTTGCTCCATCGGTAGCGGTTGCCCCATCGGTAGCTCTTGCTCCATCGGTAGCTATTTCATCAGTAGCTGTTTGAACGTGTCGATAGACTTTCAATATCAGCAGACTTCTATCGGTAGCTCGATATATCAGTGACTACACTAGTATCGGTAAATATCTGTGAACTGGCTCTATCGGTAGAATTCTGTCTATCAGTAGCTCGTCTGTATTGTCGGTAGACTTTGTGTTTGCTTACCGGTAACTCTGTTTATATCAGCGACCTTAGTGTGTCGGTGACTCTATCTATCGGTAGACTAAGATTATCAGTAGATTGAGTACCAGTAGCTCTATACCAGTAGCTATAACACTTGTCTGTTTTATGCAAAACACATCTGAATGGGTTAGAAGAACTTCATAACTCATATAAACATGGATAAACAAAGATTAAACTATCTCAGGGATTATTTTAATATTATTATCAACATGATCATAGATTAAAAGAATTAATATATAGAAAAACATTAGATTGAGATTATCAAAGTATACGAAAGCATAATTGAGATTATCAAAACAGGTGAGTTCAATACATACTAATGCCAAAATGGAGAACGATCCAAACCAACTCATTATTTGTAATAGGACTACTTCAATAGATCCCTTACATACTCACCCATTACCCCATATAATTATGTTATTATATTGATTTTTAAAATGATAATTAGTGGTGTAATTTGGAATCCACTTCCCTACAACTCTCGTCTCCCAAACTCCATAATGAGAATTATTTTTTTCTACCTTATCTTCCATATCCACATTACCACATACCACATAATAGTTATGACCAAAAATTCAAAGTCATATATAATATACCACAACCACATCATACAGAAAACATTCCAATATACCATATCACTACATCAAAACCATAGACCAAAAAAAATATGACAACCTCCTCAAGTAATAATCTAATTTCATGTCACCCTAATCCAAGAGTCTTTTTATTATAATTCTATAATATAAACTTATCAGATTGCGAAAGATATAAGGGAAACTAGTATCAATAAATTGGATATATTCATCATTAAAATATTAAAAGGGAACCACTATTACAATACATGATATTTAATTATCCTACATTTCTTTTTCCAAGAATATATGTATTAAAATTTCTAGTTTATTGGAATAATTGGGAAATAATAGAAATTATGGGAATAAATTTAAAATAATGTGAGTTAGAAAAATATTTAATATAATACCAATAATATATACATACCATTTTAGGATTAAATGGTCAAATAATTCCCTACATCTAATAACTAGAGAATAATATATTGATGCATGACATAAAAATAGAAATAAATAAACACATGTATAGTAATAAATAATCTGAGAGTATTGAAATGTATAATATTAGACATCGTATCCATACTATCAATTCCATTAATATGATATCAAATAAAAAGGTGTAGTGATACATTAAATATCAATTCTTATATCAATCATGAAACCTACTAAATCATCGTAGTTCTATATTATTCACGGACCCACCCATCACATAATAAGTCCAATCCATTCATCAAATGAAAATAGTTCATAGAAGAAAAATACAATAAATAATTTTACATAATAATCCTCCAAAATAAATATTGTAACATAATTAATAATTTTATTTGTTGAAATTTTTTGATATTTATATTATCAATATGCCCATATTAAAATAAATTGAACAAAACTCTATGTAAAATGACATCAATATTGATTAATAAATAATGTGTTGAAAACATAAATATCAAATTATTTTTCTTAAACTAAATATTATTTAACCCATAAATATAGTCCTAATTTTAAATATTATATCAATAATATATAGAAGATATACATAGATGAAAATAAAAAGATGATAGTGATATTGTAAAATTTATAGAGAACGTAACCATGAGGAAGAATTTTGGGGAAACATAAAATAAAAATGAGAGGTGAAAAACATGAATTACTAAATGCTATTAAAAGAATAACAAGTTATTATATTACAATTTTTGCAACAATACATATAATTAAACATAATGAATATGGATTCAATGCATGCTATAAATGTTTATAAGGAAGAGAAACTATTACTTTTGGATAAAAATGGCCTAAATAAAGGGGATAGTGAGACTAATTGGGTAGTGTCTCACTAATGTTAATAAAATATGATCATAATTAGGTGAATTATAAATATTTTATTCTATGGTGAATTATTTAAAAAAAATTAAATGAATTGAAATGGAAAAAAATAAGAACCCCTACCACATGCCCAAATTCATGTTGAATATAATTTAACCACATACATTTTTTATTTATAAATTTTAATTATTATATAATTTATTATATCCGATGCAATATAATATTTCATTAATTTATTTTCCTATTTTTCAAATATTAAATTTTTGGTATTATTTAATATATAGTAAAATATCAATATAGTGTCATAATAATGGTCAGTTGACTTTGTCTAATGGTTCCAAATTGTCATCAAGTGTGTTAATATGGATTTAATATTTTTTCATAAGTTCAATTACTTCTGATTATAAAAAAATAGATCCCCTATATGTATTTTTTATAATGTGTAAATTTTATTGAAAAATTTTATGTTCATTAATGTGATTTTTCCAAACTCGATTAACTATATTTGTCTTATATAATTTTTGTATTAATAGCATTTTAATGAAAATTAGAAATAATATAATATCATTGTTATCTTTAAATTAAACCATTACATTATTGAAGATCATCATATATGAAGGAGGAATTATTTTTTTTTCAAAAATCATACATAATGTTTATTATATAATCATGTGTATTTTATGTATAATATTTTTAATTACATTGTTTTATAATATATAATATTTTTGATTTTTTTAATTATAGTCATCTATATCATAATTATACATGAATAACATATTGAAATTATCGAGGGGGGATATTTTTTAAATTCAGATTCATTATTCATAGAGTTGATATACCAAGTATGATATCTGTGACGTCTTCTTTTTTTAGAAAAGATAGGGTTTAATATAATAGTTATCCCAATAATTTAATAATATTGTACAATACTTAATAGACTGATTTCATTTTATCATTATCCTTCCATGAAATTATGATGATTCATAATTTGAATAAAAATCAGAATAGTTTGGTTTGGATACAATAAAATTTCTACAAATGCACTTATTTGATATAATTCTTAGGATCTAATTAATGGAATTTTCAAAAAAAAACAAAGCCTCCTGAATTTGAATAAGGGATTTTGGGGAGATAAATTATTATTAAATATTATATAATAGTAGCATTCAGTTTGATGATATGAGGGGTGGTATTTAAAAGAGTACTATAAGGGTATTGAAATAAAAAATTAACATATTATATTTTTCTCACAACTATGACCAATATTGATTCTTTTGAAATTGTACTATAATGTATTCATGTGAGCTCAAGATAATTTTTTAATACCACATCATGGATGTAATAAATAATGTTTATAACATATAATGAAAATTATCATATATTATTATATATAAAACATGTATTTTAATAAACACATATTACACAATTTTTTATTAATATTCAATACATTACAAAAACCCATGACTGATGATAGTAATAGATTAGTGTATTTGGAAATATAGTGTCACGACCCTCCTTCACCAAAAGGAGGGAAGGGTCACTTGATTATCAATACCTTCCATCTTTATGTTGAAGGAGATAAAATGACCCTCGAAACCTACCTTCAATAGGTCCCGGAGTGGTGACTAGCACCAATGGTATAGAATCACACACTACATGGAAGGCATTACCATTTTTCTTTTGATTGGATCGGGAGATAAGATGGTAAATCCCAACAACACAAAAATAGAAAATTAAATTAAAGCCATGAACCATTCCCAATGCGTGTTACAAAAGTAAAAATCCACAAGTACAAAGTGACGACAAGGGTAATGTACCAAAGAAAGAAAAATATCAACTGCAACTACTCAAAGGTCCGAGCTAGTATGGTCCGGCGCGATCCCCAGGGTCCTCCTGGAAACCTGAAAGTAGTTTTATATACGTAGGGTGGGCATACAAGTGCACTCATTTGGGAAAACCAAAGACTCTTGTGCAGATGTGGGGGAATGTGCTAAATTCCTATGAGAAGCAGACAACCAACACTATCAAGGAGTTCATCCATCCCACTCACCGACCACACTCACCAAATAACTCAAGAAAGTAATATATATAAATAGAGAAAATCGATGTTTGGGTACCCCGCGCCACTTTCCCACTGGTTATTGAAGACATCCTATGCATCGAACCAAACCCGCCATTATGTCACTGCAGTCCCACTGCCAAACCACGCCCGCACATACCTGGGCCACAACCATCACACGTAACCACGCATGCAAACACCTAGGCCAGATTAATCACTTCCATTCCCAAAGAGACACGGGCTAGAAGATCCCCTGCCATGCCCGAAGACACCAGGGCCTCATCCCAAAGTCACTTGGGAAACCACCTGCCCGCACACACCTGGGCCAACGACCACACTACCCCGCCCGAAGGTTCTTGGGATAATAATGGACTTTAGGCCATCACAGCCTGCCCAAATATTCTAGGGTTATCCGGGAAATGGAGAAGAAAAGAGCTAATAACCCGCCACTAATAGAAGTGTTGTAAAAAACACCCTCCCCAAAGAAATTGGGGTGTTCGGCTCTATGTGCTCAACATGGGTGGGGCACGAATAAGAATGAAAAAAACTACAAGTATATATACAGGTAACAAGAACACTCCCATGTATAGGGTTTTCTTCAGCCAGCCTAAAGAACACAACAAAAATCAAGTCTGAGTCACAACTCTCGCCAACAAAATCCATTTGTCCCATTTATTTTCCTGTTCAGTAATGATGTTTAACTAAGTTCTTCACCTACTTGGGAAACTAGCAAGCATAAGGACAAGCCAAGGAAAGAAAACAGTCAAGAAATAACTATAAAATCCACCCCTGGTTCTCCCGTAAAACTACAACAACCAAATAAAACCAAAAGATACTACCCCATGTCCAACGTCGAAGAGACAGAAGGGTTTCTCAACAACAGAGGTTCCCACCCCAATTTTTGATAAAAACAATGTAACCACCTGGTCTCAAAATTCACAACCACTAAATCCATAACAATAAGGGATCACATCCCCACCCACATAACCCAAAAATTATCCCGTGAAAGGATATAACCAAACCACTACCACCAACACAAAGCAGGGCCATACCGGTATTTTCATATTTGTAAGATTTAACACAACCCATGATTTTCAAATTCGTGGTACTTTTAAATGGGTTATCACAGAAAGGATTAATCCTAGTGCTTCCAATTTATTTAGAAGAATATACATAATTAACCAAATTCCATTACACAGTAAGTATTATCCACTGAAATTCAATCCATTTAAACATCACCAGAAGCATGTGTTCATTAGTGCATAGAGAAAAACCACCAACGACCATGATTTTCAGAAGGCATAATCCCGCACAATTAAGGAATCGTAAATCATGGAAGATCATAAATCATAGCATCATTTATCACACCACTCCCCCTTCATTATTTAGAATAGGTTTATTATCTTCATTAAGGAATGGTCCATCCAATTCTATAGAATCAAAAGCACACCCACCCCGCAAGATGCACAGAATGGAGAGTCTAAGGTAAAACCCTACCTGTTGATCAACGATCGATGCTAAGTCAGGGCACGGAACTTCACGAATAGTGGTGCGGCTCGTCTGAATGAATAGCGGCTCATCTGAACGAAGGGTACTCCTAGTGCAGGGTGATCGAGAAAAGAAACCAAGGGAGAACCCTTAGGTTATAAAGGGTGAGATATAGAATGCCCTGGGACGTTAAGATATGGAGAAAAAGGAACTCGAAGCCGCGTAAGGCACGGGGTCGTGGGTTGACCACGTGTTCATGTCATTAATGGGTCCCGCAGTTTAAACTGACACAAACCTCACAAACATTTAATTTAATAAGACACCATTTATGGGCGTTACTGGGCTTTAATACAAGCTTAGGGTGTAGAAATAGGGTTTAAAACCCAATTTTCACAAAAAGGAGGTGCACCTGGAGAAACGTGGGGGTAGTTGGGAGCTACCAGTCTCCCAACACTATAGGTAGGCCAGAGCTACCGGTAGACCAGCGCCACCGGTGGCCTAGATCTACTGGTAGTCCGGAGTGACTGGTAGTCCGGCTCCACCGGTAGCCCAGAGCTACCGGTGGCCCGGAGCTACCAGTAGCCCAGAGGTACCCGTAGCCTGGAGCTACCAGTGGACAAGAGCGACTGGTAGCCGAGAGATACCGGTGGCCGAGGGCCACCGGTAGTTCAGTCCTACCGGTTAGCCGTGGCGACCGCTAGGAGTCATTGAGATGGTGGGATGGCCTTCCAGACCACCAGGACACCACAACATCAGATTTTTCGCTAAGTAATGGACCCCAAAACCCAGGCGATTACATCTAATAGTTCTCTAACTATTCTCGCCCTCGAGAATATAAAATCAAACCAGAAAGGAGAAGAGTGAGTTTAGAACAAAAACCCTCTAAAGATACTTCTCTGGGGAGAACCCCTCCATTCAAAATTTGGAACAGAATCCCCCTACATCCATGAACACTCGCCCAAAAGCCATAATGATTGACACTATCCAACACATGAGTTACAGAGTCCCTTCCTACATGTCATGATATTATCTGCTTTGGGGGACACTAAATTGCCCACATGTGTCTAATCACATCCACATTAATGTGTCCTGATTAGGAGTATTTTTTTCCCATCATACACATTCGTTGACACACACGCACATAGAATAGTGGAAAAAGGCACAAGAATTCCATATATACTAAAGCACAAAGTACAACACCACAAGGATGCGAACAAAAAATAATGTCCAAACAACTTTGGGTACTGAACACATAACCGGGCCTCCCGCTCCCAGGTTCTCTCTTCAAGCCCACCATGCCCCTACAACACACGAACCAAGGGAATGGTTCGTCCATGGATCTCTTTCTCCTTAAGATCCTCAGTCCTGATTGGTTGTTCTACGAAGGTCGCATTGTCTTTGACATCTAAATATCCCCAATCGATGACGTGGGATTCGTCATGTAGATATCGACGAAGCTGTGACACATTGAATATATCGTGTATCCTCAGTAGCGGCGGTGGTAGCGCTAGCTGATAAGCAACTTCACCGACCTTCCGCAACACTTAGAAGGGTCTGATGAACCTGGGAGAAAGCTTACTTCCCCTACCGAACCTCTATTTTCCACATCGAGGGGAGACCTTCAAGAACACGTGGTCTCCAAACACAAACTCCATGGTCCTCCTCCTGCTATCGGCATATGACTTCTGCCGGTCCTGGGCCACCTTCATCCTTGCCCGTATAAGCTGAACTTTTTTTGCCGTGCTCTGCACCACCTCCGAGACAAGGGTGACTGCCTCTCCGACTTCGGTCCAACACACAGGTGAATGAAATGGCCTCCCGTACAAGGTTTCAAATGGGTCCATTCCAATGGTAGAGTGATAGCTATTATTGTGGGTGAACTCTACTAGAGGAATGTGTCGCACCCATGATCCTCCTGAGTCCAGAACGCATGCCCGTAGTATATCCTCCATGGTCTGGATGGTGTGCTCTATCTACCCATCTTTATGGGGGTGGAAAGTAGTGCTAAGGAATATCTTGGTGCCAAAAGCATGCTTCAATCCTTTCCAGACTCGTACGGTAAACCCTGCATCCATGTCTGAGACTATGGACCTCGGAACTCCATGAAACTGCACCATCTCATCCACATACTTACAATCTAGAGAGTCCACTGCAATCAACTCCTTAATTGCCAGAAAGTGATCCTATTTCGTCATCTGGTCCCCTACCACCTAGATGGTGATGTATCCTCCATGGACACTGGGTAGTCCGGTTACGAAATCCATCGAGATGTCGATCCACTTCCACTCGGGAACATCTAAAGGTTTTAACAACCAGCCTAGAACACGGTGTTCAGCCTTTACCTGCTGAAAGACTAGGCACTTGGCCAAAAACTCTGCCACTTCTCACTTTACACATTTCCACTAAAATGGTCCCTTCAAACCCTGGTACATCATGGAAACTCTGGGGTGTACCTCTAGGTGTGATTTCGGGAACTCACTGAGAACCTGGACAGGCATTGCCTCTGGAACAAACATCTTCCCTCGGAAGACCATCCAATTTTGACCATCTTCTATCCACCCTTCTGGAGCAATGCCCTTGTGAACTGGGTGGGGCATCACTTTGCACTCTGGGTCTCCCCACTGAGACTTCCCCACTTGCCGCATCAGGGAAGAATGTACTGTCATTTAATATAGGAAACCTCTACAACTATCTATGCTTACATGAAGGTGCAAGGCAACCAACTCCTCCATCGCTTTCCAAGCGTCGGCTGACTATCGGACTGCATCCCTCTACGACCTCCTCCTCAAGGCATCGACCACTACATTCCACTTCCCTGAAGTGTAGGAGATGTCAAAGTAATAATCCCAGAAGAACTCCATACACCTTCACTGCCGCGTGTTTAGGTTCCGCTGGGAGAAGATACACCTCAAACATTTGTGATCTGTGAAGACCAAAAAGCGTTCTCTGATGAGGTAATTCTGCCATTACTTTAGCGCAAAAACGACCACTACATGCTCCAGGTCGTGGATGGCATAATTAAACTCCTGAGGGCGTAGCTGCATAGACCCGTAATAGGTCACTCCTTGTTGCTGCATCAACACACATCTGAGGCTTTGTCCTGAAGCATCATAGAACACCTCATACTATTCCCCTTCTTCTAGTATTCTTAGCACTGGGGAACTAACCAGCTTCTCCTTTAGATAGTTTAAGGTTGACTCACACTGCTCACTCCACATGAAGACCTGGTCTTTCTTGGTCAAGGCAGTCAAAGGGGCTTCAACTTGGGAGAAGTTGGGTACGAACCTCCGATAGTAACCTTCCAGCCTAAGGAAACTACGATCCTCTGCCACATTATTTGGTGTTCCCAAGAATCAACTACTTCAACATTTGATGGGTCCACCGCTACTCCCCGCTCAGACATCACGTGCCCGAGGAAGTGCACTTCTTGTGTCCAAAAATTGCATTTTGACAACTTCCCATAGATATGATGCTGTCGGAGGACCTCCAAAACCATCCTCAGGTGCTCCGCATGGTCCTCCTCTGATCTTGATTAGATCAGGATTTCATTGATGAACACAAATACAAACCGATCCAGGTACTCCTGTAAGATGGATTTCATAAGCCCCAAGAACACAGCCAGGGCGTTCGTAACACCGAAGGTCATGACCATGAACTCGAAGTGTCCATATCAACACCTGAACATCGTCATTGGGATTTCACCCTATTTCACACTCAACTGGTGATACCCATACCACATGTCAATCTTCGAGAACCATCCTTGGACTTTCAGCTGGTCAGAAACGTCGTCTATCCTCGAAAGAGGGAATTGATTCCTGATCTTTACCTGATTCAGGCTCCTGTAGTCTATGCACAACCTAAGGTCACCATCTGACTTCTCTGTGAAGAAGACTGAAGCACCCCACGATGACGCACTTGGTTGAACATAACCCCTCTTCATCAGATCTTCAATCTGAATCTGCAACTCCCATTGCTCTGGAGGTGCCATCCGGTAAGAAGCCATCGAAATCGGATGAGCACCAGGCTGCAGGTCTATCCCAAACTCGATATCATGTCGAGGGGGTAGAGTCTTCATCTCCTTAGGGAAGACGCCCATAAACTCATGGACGATATCTAGAACCTCCACCATCTCAGCATCAACTGACTCCACTGACAGCTTGACTAACAAGGAGAGGAGGGGTTCCTCTCGCCTACTGCCCTTCTGATTACTCCGCTCGCCGGTGAATGTAACACACCGGACGCACAATTCCGAGAACACAACCCTTCCTTAGAAGCATTAAATGATGGAACACATGGAGAACAGCCAGTCAATGCCTAGGAAGACGTCGTATGGCTGTATCTGTAGCAGAAGAAGATCCTTGACCAACTGATGTGGCCCTATCATTAGTCTCCATCCTCGACAAACATATAACAAGTTGGTCTGACCTCTGACTGGTGTTCTCAGTACCAGGGGCACTGGAAGTCTCTCGACATCTAGACCCAAAGCACAAGCTAGAATAGGTTCGACGAAGGAGTGTGAAGCTCCGGTATCTAACATGTTATAAGCAATGGTTCTAATCAAACTGATCGTACCTAGAATGACCTCCGGCCCTGCTGGAACTCCTGCCTCCGCAACATGTAACTGTCCACACCTAGCCCATCTACCCCTCGACTATTGGAAACCCCCACGACCAATCCCCGGTCTAGGTCCCTAATGAGCACCCTGAGGTCGGCCTCCTCCTGCAACGTCTTCCCTCAGAGGAGAGGGTGCTAGCTATCCCTGCTGCTGCTGCTGGAAAGGCCTAGATGGAAGCTACTGTTGGGGTGGGTGATGTGGTTGTCCGCCTCCACCGTAGTGTACCCAGTCCGGGAACTGACTCCGGAGATTCCCATGGCTCCCATAGACGAAGCACCACGGTCTAGGGCCTGAAGGAAAAGGGAATGGACCAGGGGATCGAAACTGAAATTGTAGCGGCCTGCTCCCTATAGGTCGGAACCTGGAGGGTCCTTATGCTGGAGGCCTGGTGCTGACATCCTTCCCCTTCGATGGTCCTAGCAGTATCCCCTCTTATTACACACCTCCTAGATTTGGCATCCTCTCCACCACTTCGGCCTTCTTCTTGACCTCCAAGTACGTCATCAGGGTAATGGGGGTAACATAATACTGGAGGGAGGGTCGGAGCGCCTCCTCCAAATGCCTTGCCTGAGACACCTCATCGAGAAAGAGGTCTGGAGAAAAATGTAGGAGGTCCTTGAACTTTATTCCTAGCTCCCTCACTGACATACTCCCCTGCTAGCGAGAGAGTATCTCCTGTCTCTTATCCGCCTTCATCGTCGAAGAGCGGAATTCCGCCCGGAACTCCCTCTCGAAATCAGCCCATGCCACCTATGCCTCTCTCCACTCTCCCAAGTAGAGTGTCCCGCACTGACGTGCTGCCCCCCGCATATGGATGACGGACAGAGGAACCCAGTACTCGGTCGGAGCCCGGATTAGGCCGAAGGCTATCACCAACTCCTCTAGCTAGCTCTCCATCTTCACGTCAGAGGTGCTGTCCTCATACTTCTCAAGGGTATATCACGGGAAGGCCCGAAGTGTCTTCTGCCATAGGTCGTCCTCCTCCTCTTGATCAGCTATCTTCCGATCGGCCAAGGTAGTCTCAGGGGCCTCGATCTCCTGCACCGAACGTGGTCACCTTCTAGGTGCCATAGCTACAAGGTAAACAAGGAATTCTTGAGCCCGAGTAGTGCAGAATATTTCTCTCAAAATTTCATAAACTTTTTATTTTTTCTTAATTCCCACGACACCCAAGAAACACGCGAACGCATTTCATTATATTGCATTTACCTTCCGTAGGGTCTCTACACTGCAATAGGCATGGCCTCACTTTGTCATTTGGTAGGTCTAGAGTCCTTGAATCGGATCAAAGGGGGCCCTAAAATCCCGTGTCCTAGCCGGCTTCCCTGGCCTAACTCACGCACCAAGATCACCCAACAATGTTTCCCTACCATCCCATTTAATCCTCACTATTCCTAACTCCAGACTCCATCTTATCTCATAAACTCCACTATGATAACATTATTTCATGACCCGCCTTAACCAAATAGAGGGAAGGTTTAGTAGATTATCAGGCCCTTCCTTCGTTAAGTTGAAGGAGAGATAATGACCCCCGTAACCCGCCTTCAATAGGTCCCGAAGTGGCGACTAACAACAAGGGTATAGAGTCACACACTACATGGAAGGCATTGCCATTTTTCTTTTAATAGGAACGGGCGATAAGATGGTAAATCCCAACAACACAAAAAGAGGAAAGTAAATTAAAGCCAAGAACCATTCTGAATTCATGTTTCAAAAGTAAAAAAGCACAAGTACAAAGTGACTACAAGGGAAAATAACCAATGAGAGAGAAACAGCAACTGAAACTACCCCAAAGGTCCGAGCTAGTTCGGTCCTGCATGATCCCTGAAATCCTCCTGGAATCCTGAAAGCAGTTTTATATACGTAGGGTGAGTATACAAGTTAACTCAGTAGGGAAAACCAAAGAATCTCGTGCACAAGTGAGGGAACATGCTAATTTCCCATGAGAATCAGACAACCAACACTATCAAGGAGTTCAACTATCCCACTCACCTGCTAGACTCACCAAATAACACAATCATGTAATATATATAATAAGAGAACATCGATGTTTGGGTAACCCATTCCACTTTCCCACGGGATATTGAAGACATCCTATGCATCGAACCAAGCCCTCCATTCTATCACCGCAGTCCCACTGTGAATCCCATCCCACACACACCTAGGCCACATCCGTCACACGTAACCACGCCTGCAAACACCTAGGCTAGAACAATCACCGCCATGCCCGAAGACACCTGGGCTAGAAGATCCACTGCCACGCCCGGAGACACCAAAGCCTCATCCCAAATACACTTTGGAAATAACCATCCCGCACACACCTGGGCCAACCAGCCACAAATAGATGTGTTTGGAAAAACACCCTCCCCCATGAAATAGTGGCGTTCGGTACTAAGTGCGCAACTTGTGTGGGTCGCGAATAAGAAACACAAAAACTACTTGTATATATATAGGTAAAAAGAAATCTCCAAAGTTTAGGTTTTTCTTCAGCTAGTCTAAATAACAAAACAACACTCATGTCAGAGTCACAACTCTCGCTAACAAAATCCATTTGTCCCATTTGTTTTCATGTTTAGTTATGATGTTTAACTAACTTCTGCACCAACTTGGGCAACTAGAAAGCATAAGCACAAGCCAAGGAAAGCAATCTTTCAAGCATTAACTACAACATCGGCACTCGGTTATCCTGTAAAACCACAAAAACCAAAGAAAACCCCAAGATACAGCCCCATGTCCAACATCCATGAGCAAAAAGGGTTTCTCAACCAAAGAGGATCCCACCCCAATTCATGATATAAACATTGTAACAACCCGGTCTTAAAATTCACAACCACTGAATCCATAACAACAGGGGATCCTATCCCCACCCACATCACCCAGTAATCGGCCCGTTAAAGGATATAACCAAAAAACTACAACCAACACAAAGCATGTCCATGCCAGTATTTTTAGATTTATATGGTTTAACACAGTACATGTTTTTCAAATTCACTGTACTTTAACAGGGGTTATCATAGAAATGATTGATCTTGGTGCTTCCAATTTATTTAGCTGAATATACGTAATTAACAAAATTATTTAACACGGTGAGGGTTATCCACCGCAATACAATCCATTTAAACATCACCAGAAGCAAGGGTTCGTTAGTGGAAAGAGAAAAACCACTAATGACCATGATTTTCAGAAGGCGTAATCGCACAGAATTCAAGAATCATAAATCATGGAAGATCATAAATCAAAGAATCATCGATCACACCCCTCCCCCTTTATTCTTTAGAATCGGTTTATTATCTTCATTAAGGTTCGGTCTATCCAATTCTACAGAATCAAAAGCACACCCACCTCGCAAGATGCACAGAATGGAGAATCGAAGGTATAATCCTACGTGTTGATCAACGATCGGTACTAAGGCTGGGCACATAACTTCACGAATAGCGATGCGGCTCGTCTGAACAAAAAGCGACTCGACTGAATGAAGGGTACTCCTAGTGCATGGTGATTGAGAAAAGAAACTTAGGGAGAAACCTTAGTCTATATAGGGTGATATACAGCATGCCCCAGGCCGTTATGATATGGAGAAAAAGAAACTCAAAGCCACGTAAGGCGCGGGGTAGTTGGTTGACCACGCAGTCACGTCATTGATGGGTCCCTGCGGTTTAAACCGAAGCAAACCTAAAATTTTTTTACTTAAATTAGATGCCATTTATCGGCGTTACTGGGCTCTAGAACAAGCTTAGGGGGTTGAAATAGAGTTTAAAACCCAATTTGTGCAAAAAGGAGGTGCTAATGGAGAAACGCGAGGGTAGCTGAGAGCTACTTGTAGCTGGGAGCTTCTGGTAGCTGGGAGCTACCGGTCACTGGGAGACAACTATTGCTATGTGCTACCAGTAGCCCAGAGATACCGGTGGCCCAGTGCTACCGGTAGACCAGTGCTACCGGTCGCCCAGCGCGACTCGTAGTCCAACGTTACTCGTAGCCCAGCGCCACCGATAGCCTAGATCTACTGGTAGTACGGAGCTATCAATCGTTCGGTGCCACCAGTCGCTCGGAGATACCAGTAGTCCGAAGCAACCAGTCGCCCGGTTCTATCGGTCGCCCGGAGCTACCGGTCCCTTGGAGCTACCGGTAGCCCAGAGAAACCGGTCGCCCGGAGCTACCCGTAGCCGAGAGCTACCGATAGCCAAGAGGTACCGGTAGCTGAGAGCTACCGATAGCCGAGAGGTACCGGTAGCCAAGGGCCACTTGTAGGCTAGGCCTACTGGTAGGCCGTGGCAATCACTATGAGTCATTGAGAAGGTGGGATGGCCTTCCAGACCGCCTAGGACACCTCAACATCAGATTTTTCACTATTTAATATACCCCAAAACCCTGGCCATTACATATAGAAACAAAAACAGAGGTTCATAAGTGAGTTATATCATATCCCACTGATTTCTTAAAAACTATAACCCTACATAGATATATCCTATAAAATACATATCTTCATAAGCTGGGGAATATAAAGATAATAATGAGTCATATCACATTTATAGTAAGGGTAAACATAGGATATTCATACGCATTACATGAGAAAAATCTTAGGTTAACAAGAGCTTGACATTTGAAAACCATAACCTAAATATCAAATAATTCAATTATGATTCATGTAATAAATATTACTATTTATTAATATATTAATCATATGTAAATCAATGAACATGATCCTTGAGAGCTTCAAATTTGTCATAAGAAATTTAAATTATTTCCTATACAAATGAATATAATATAATTTCTATATTATCTGTGGATCATTTCCAAGATTTTCATAGGGGAAAGGTTTCACTCCACAAACAATCATATTAATTATGGTTCACTCCAAAGTCAATTATAGGGATAATTTCCCTTATAGTTTCATGTTTACTCCACATTACATCCTTTTCGTATTGAAATGAGTTTACTCCAATTTCCAGAACTTATTTTTCATGACACATAAATAATTACACAATTAATTATAATTAGATACATGTATCCCCAATAACATGATGAAAACCATATATATGTTTTACAAAAGATCATATAAATTTATCATATCATAATATATGAAATTAAATGTATATAATATATATTCCATTATATCAAACAATATGGAAATTAGACATGTTTCATAATCATTTCATAATATAATACCCCATGTAATGAAGTGGGTTTCATAATAATATCCTCATAGTATGACCAATTGAGGAGAAATGGTTTTCATAAATATAATTTCATCAGAACATAAACTATTTAGTGGGAAAATATGAATTGTATCCTCGGATCATATCCAATGTAAAGCCTAGGTAACATCAATGGATGTCCTCATAGACGGAAAAATGTTTTGAAAAATCATTTAAAACATTTCATAATGAAGATAACCTTTCCTATTTTTGGTAGAAAACAATTATATAATTAAAAAGTATAAATTATTTATTTGAAACTAACATTTAAATCATATAAACAAATTTTCAGTGAAATGATAATTTAGGACCTTATATTTTTTTACATTTTGTTCTTGTTAAACATAATATAGATTTCATATTTTTGGTAAAATTCATAAATATAATGTTTAAATAAAACATGAACAATGTATTTTATTTTATTTTAAGACATTCATGAGAAAAACTGTATTTTAAAAAACAGTCACTATTAGAAATCTTTTTTTTTGAAAATATTTTTTTTAATAGAAAAAATATCTTATTAAAGAGATAAATAATGTTGGTTTTTCTTAGACATTATATAAATTTTCTTTTGTACTATATAGTGGAATTTGGTACAATTCCTTTAATATATCATGAATAATTAGAGGAGAATAAAATTATTGAATATTTATAAGAATTGTATAATGTGATTTCATCATTGGAGACTAAATATTAAAAAATCCTGATAAAATATTAGATTGAACCTGAAAATATATACCATAGTGGTAACATTGAATCATAAAATCAATGAATGAAATAAATAAAATGAAATGTAAAATATTTCATGGATGAAATAATTTATGATGTTAAATGTTCAATTGAAATATATACACGTTGTTAATGAGTATTGGTTTAGAACATAACATACATCTCAAAAAAGGTTCATTGGGAAATAAATACATTACC
Organism: Viscum album; assembly: GCA_963277665.1. NCBI lineage: Eukaryota > Viridiplantae > Streptophyta > Magnoliopsida > Santalales > Viscaceae > Viscum > Viscum album. Next base: position 883,591,526 of record OY728132.1, read on the forward strand.
TTAATTCTTGATATCCTTCATAGTAGTTAAAACCTAATTTATAATTAATAAGTGTTTATTATAGCTACATTACATAAAAATATTATTATACATCATACCATATATAATTTATATATTCCATTTCATAACAATTTATTATCATTTGTTTGTTAATGTCATGTTTTTTGTAATAACTACATTGTTTTTAGAAATTGGTTGAGATGTAGTTTTTTGTCCTCTGATTTAAATCAGTCTTCATCATCAATAAAAATTAAATAACGGTATATATATCAAATATATTATGTATATATTTATTTTTATTAATCAATAAACTTTTGTTATTGGAAATGAAATAATATTTTCATGAATATGATAGGCCATATGTATGCATGAACATAGTTTTTATTTCTCCCCAAATTAAATTGAAAAAAATAAATGATATTTATTTTATAATATAAACTTAATTATTTTTTATATTTATAAAACATATGTTTATTAAAGCGATTCTTAATTCATTCCAAGAAAATCATTGACCAATCACATGTCTCTGTAAGGCACTAATCCCCCAAACATAAGATCAACATTATCATATTCCAAAAAAAGGACAGGATGTTGGTAAGTGTGATATAATAATTAATGGATCTTAATAAATTCATATATTCCATATATATAATCAAATAATGCATTATTTAAATCAGTATTGATATTTTGTAATGGAAAAAAATTAGTGAACTAGGTTCTTGAGGCGGCAGTCTTCCTTACTAATGAACAATGATTTTTTGAATAAATTGATGGTAGTGGATATGGTTTTACATCATGAAAATAACATATTAAGGTATAATTATATTGTATGTATTGAGTATATTATATCGTCATTGTATAATATGAATTAAATGGTGTGGAGGGTGAAAAAAAACAAAAAACCCACATGGATAATCATTGTATCTTCTTTGGGTATCCTTTATTGGTTTCAACAAAAAGACTTCATATATGGGATTTATGTTCAAAATAAGGCCTGAAGGATGAGAGGAGGGATTTTTTAAGTGATTTTGGTAGGTATAGAATGGTCTGAAAGTGTTTTAAGTTATATAGATGTGGGGATAGTGGGTTTCCTTTTTGAAGTGTGGGAGATGACCTGCAAGGAATGCTTGAAATTAATTGAGTTCTCACATGTTCTTCATATGTAAAAAGGTTAAAATATAAACCATTATAAAATATTATATTTTAAATTTTCTTTTTTGTTTCAAAAAAATAGTATTATCAAAATGTATATTCATCATTTTTACCTTTATAAATATAGTTTTACAATTATGTATTCTCATTTTTACCTTACCAATTGTACTTAATTTTAACTGCATTGAATATTAATTTTGGTTAAAATTTAATTTTTATATATCATATAATATTAATTATTAATATATCATTTTATATAATAAAGTTTTACAAAATAAGTTTATATAATTTGAAAATTTTAATTTAAAATCAATCATACTGACACGAGGAGAAAGAGGGGTTTTAAAGAAAAAATGATCCAATATTTAAAATGTTTCATTAAACAATATAATTTGTAAATTCAATAAAATGAAATATATATGAATAATAGATGAATTATTTATCAATAATAAAATAAAACCAATTTAATGTATAGTTTATCATTAATAATAAATTAATTAAGAATTATGGTTTCAGTTAAAATTCAATATTTTTCCCTATTCATCATAAAATAAAACCTTAAAGAGAAACCCGTAAAATTAACCCTAAGATAATTATTATATTATAAAAAAAATTCATTTCATAAAATTATTTTTATAATGGTTTAAAAAATGATATAATTAATCATCACAAATATAGATGAAAACATTTTCCTTATAGAGAAAATTTTTTGAAATAGATAATGACATTACATTAAATTACATATATTTTTATCAATATGTTTCAATAATGTTAAATAATTGTACAAAATATTAAAATGTATTTATTAATATTAATTTCACTATATTAGGAATATATTTGGAATTTTATAACTGTATGATTCTTGTATCACATCGTTGGCCACTGTTGTGTGTAGCTTAAGCTTAACATGGAGTTTCTTATAACTAAAGATTATCATGGTGTTTAAATTAACATATCCCATTTGAGAAATTAAATTTATTAATTATAATAACAAATAAAAAACTCAAGGTGTTACATTATACACCCATTAAATTAAATTTCTCCCACTAAAATCATCATTATTATACAATAAATCGAGAATACTTCATCCTCATCAAATAATAAAGTTACAATGAATTTTCCTTAAACATGTTGGTTCCCTATAGATGATGAACTATGTGAGTGGTATTTTTTCTTATAACATTCTTTGTGGGATATTTTGCCTCTACCGAAGGATCCACATATGAATGGTCTCTCCCCAACAGTATGACCCATGAGTTCCAGAAATGTGTTGGGGTGGGTATATAATTCCTCTAGAGAGATATATAGAAGAAATAATTCACTTTAGAGTGGGTTAGATCATTTGTCTTGTTATAGGATAATTTAATAACATAATCATTAATTTGATAGTGATTGATATACCTAGGTCTTAAATTCTCTTTGTTCTTGAGTCACATAACCTTCTTCTATGGAGAATTTAAAAGAAACGCCTTATCACCAACTTAATATTATGGATCACATTGGGGATTATAAATATAATGTATTCACTGACATTAAGAATCCATGATGTGTTACTAAATTTATTTAACCTTCTCTCTGTTTCATTTTCTACCTCATGTCCCAAAATATTTCATTCTCCATCATAATTAGAGCACATTTGTGCATTACATGTAATTCCATTGAGGGATTAAATAAGTGAAATATAAATATTTTACTACAAAAAATTATTTTTTAAATACTTAACTAAATAGAGTTGCATATATCACCCACATTCAAAATCCAAAGAAAAATATCAAAACATATACTCTTCATTTTGAACAGTTCATTTGTACCATCCTTCAATTAGATAATGAAACAATGTGATAACATAAAACATTATATCAAGTGATTGCTGAGGGAAATGAATTGTATGTGATTTAAACCACAAATCCATATATGAAACAATGTGAAATCATACTCCCTGAAATATTTACACATTATTAATGGAAAAAATGGAAATATGATATAGAGAGATATATTCCCTGATAGTGATAAAGTGGTTTATCTTTGTTATGAGGCCAACCACAACCCATATAGAAATATATCCTCTAGATTTTTTTAGTAGTCCAATGATAGTATAAAAGGTGATGTTTTCCAACTTCCATTCTGGTATGTATAATGGATGCAACATCACCTCTAAGAATTTTACATTCATACATAACATGTTGACATATGAAGCACTTAGATACAAACTTTGTGATATCTTAATTCATTTATCCCCAAAATATGTATTCATTAATATCTATATAAAACATCAAAACTCCAAGATGATTAGTTAATGATAAAATATGAGCTTCCTCTAACAACTCCTTCTTGATTTCTAGTGTGGATAGAATTCATACAGGATCCCTGAACCTTATCATTACCACATGACCAAGAATAAAATCAGGGATATTTCTAATGTTCTTTATTATAGGTATATCTTCCATTTTTGCCTCTTTAAGAACCCATTACATAGATTCTTGGATATTTTATTGACAAATAAAATATTTTCTCCTTTTTAAAGGATATCTAGATTCATACCTTTTAAATGTAGAAATATTTAATCTTTGTATCATTATTATACATATGATAGCATGATCCTTTTGAGTCAATGTATCAACAACATTGTTCTCCATTATAGGGTAGTGATGAATTGAGAATTTATACTCTTTAATCATCTATAACATATTATATGGAGTAAGTTAAACTCTTTATATGTGAATATGTAATTTAATCATCTTTTATTGGAATATATATAACATTATTCTCAACAAAGATATTTCCTCCATATTTTTATTGCAATAATTACAATAGGTAACCCGAAATTATGAGTTGGGTTAATTTTTTCGGGATTCATCAATTGGTCTTAGGATTTAGATATAACCATTTCAATATTAATATAAACACATCCCTATAACATTTTGGATTTAGAACTATATATTTCATTCCATTATCAACTACACAGTAATGTTAGAATATGTACACTGGCCAATCCTCTCTTTAGATCCTTGAAATATTCCTCACCTTAATCATTCTAGAGGTTCATGAATCCCTTAAATGTTAACATTTTATAAGATTAGATAATAATGTGAAATTAAGTAAAAATGAGATATAATATCTAGTTATACCTAGAAAACTACATATCTAAATTGAAATGGTTGGTTTGGGACAACATCTAATAGCATATGTCATTGATGGATCAACAGATATAAACATTACTAATATTATATCTCTACATATTAATAAATTTTATACTAAAAAACACATTGGAAGTGTTTAAATGATTTTATTCTTCTATAGGGTCTTTAATAGAATACCGAAGTGTTTTTTACACTCTTCCTTTCAGCTTGAGTAGTCTTGAATATAATCTATAAGGACTACCACAAACATAAAAAAGTAATCTCTGAAGTCTATATTTTTTAAATCCTTGATTATAGTTGGGGAACTATTAAAACTAAAAATAAATAATATATATGAACAATTCCCATTCATTTTACATAATTTTTTCTTGTGTATATCCCGCTTATTGATCATCAATTAGTGACATTTATAATGAAGGTCGATTTTGGAAATGGTATTGAGATCCATGAATTTGATAAAACTAGTCAATAATATTCGGGTGAAGATATATATTGTGAATTGTGATATATTTCAGCTCCCAATAATCAAATATATGTCACAAATATCAATATATCACATTGAAAAGAGGAATAGGTTCACCCCAAGGTTACTCTCTTGGGTGATTTAATCCTTTGTCATAGTTTTCTTGCTGTTTATGTCTAATCCCCTTAACATGATCAGTTCTATTATATTGGGAGTCATTGAACTTAGTGTTGCAATTTGAATGAGGCCTATTGATAACACAACATAACGTTTTGATGGAATGTTAGGAAAATATTATATAAAGATGTCAACAAATACATTAGTAAAATAAATATAATTGATGAATGTTTCCTCCCCAACATCTGATACAGATTCCCCTTCTGAATAGAAATTGAGACACATATGATGGATGTGATCTATATTGGAATTTCATGAATATCATCACATGGATGGACCATCAATGGTTGGTTTGAAATATCAAAAATGGAATCCCATCCAAGATAGTTGATTTTGAATTTATGTAGTGAAATGTATTCCATTCCTAGGGTGACATAATATTCATTGGATGGAAGATTCACATGTTTGGAAGGAACCACATTCTAGACAACATCCACTAGAGTGGAATCCTATTCTAGAATGGTATAATCATACAAATATGGGGTTTCACAGAAAATTTCACGTCTATTAATTTTTAGGGAATAATGATACATTTATAAAATCTTTTATATATTAAATAAATGATACATCTACATTAAAATAAGTCATTTTCTATTCTATAGTGGATGGTAAGTGTACCTATCACCACATTGTTATTATATCTATCATCATAAATGGTGATTTTATTAGTATTCCCCATGTACAATGGGATTAGAGGATTATGAAACTGATTATTATTACTAACCCTCGTGTTTGGGCACTGGTAAATATATTTCAAATTACCATTAATGATAATACTCTATTGTGTGGGAGGTTTATTTTGTTTAGATTTCTAGATATTATCATTGATATCTGTCACCATCAAGTTGATTTGAAAATCAATTACCCGATTTACATCCCATTATAAAATTAAAATAATAATTATTCCCATTAAAAAAACTTACTCCATGCTTGATCCAACACATTGAGCAGAAAAGAAATATAATCTAATTCCCTTTATGTTTTGTTTCCATTAAACTCTATCTTCCTTTTGATGTCAATCCATGAGATTGATATGTATCTCCAATCTATATTTTCAATGTTGTATAATGTCGAACAATCTATTCATTGCTACGGAAGTATATTTTGTGTAACTCCCTTGATATATTTAGTTTTATACATCCAAAGAATCGATCAACCATACCTTCAGCTAAGATGATAATAGTATAATTGTTTCTTACATTCATTGTTAAATTTTCTACATATGTAATAATTGATTCATTATCATAATTCATTAACTCATGGAAATATATAATTAATTGTTACCAAATATTAAGTGGAACATACTTATTTAAAAACATTTTCCTGATATCATCCCTATCCATGGTTAAAATTTCATCGTATTGCCATATATTCATGATAAGACTCCACCATTAATATACTTCACCTTAAAAAGGTAGATATCCAAAATTATTTGTTATGTATAAAACCCTAATGAATGAGAAATGTCTTTTTTTTACTCATCTATTCCTCATTTACTATAGGATCAGAAGATCCACAAAATCAAGGTGGATGTTTCATCCTGAAAGACTCAATAGAATGTTTTCCCCTCCTTTGTTTATTTGTATTTATAGAAGGATTCATAAACTGATAAATTTTGAAGGGACTATAAATGAGAGATTTCAATTTATCTGCCATAAAATTTTGATTATCAAGAGTAAAATCACTGAATTTCCCATCACATAAAAAATTAATACTTTAAATTCAAGATCAATCCATTGAATCAAGTAAAAATAATAGAGTAATAAATAATTATTATTATTGGGAACCATATAATTCTGAAATCCTCTTATAGGGTTCCAAAATCATAAAAAATTATTTCTAATATGTGACATGTTAATTTTATTCAATATTATTCATATACATATCATATTTAATTCCATAATTATGGTTTGTAAAGTGTATTTTAATTTCCAATGTGTACCCACAATGTGTTTCAAACAAAGTGTGCAAGAAGATCTATTTTTTGTGCACCTGTTGAAGATCAAATATATCTGAACAAGACTTTTTGGTGATATAACCACTAGATAACTATTTTTTCAATCTAAATACAGTTTTATTATCCATAAAAGGATGTAATTTACTAGAAAACACTCACTCGATCCATTTAATAAATTCTCATATATTTGTTATGCCTTTTTTCATCCGTATTCTTATCCATAAACATTCACTTATAGATATCACAATATAATTCCCGTACAAGTTTCTATTGGTTTTCTAAACCAATCCTCTAATACGAACTATATAAAATAAATATTTTTATACATAGATGTTACATCGTTTATGATTAATATTAATTATATTACACAATGTCACACATGAGGACCATAATAAAATAGTTCCATAGGAAACATGGGAACCTCATTGTTGTCCATAAGTGAGATACATAATCTATCACTACATTATTAACAAATAGAAAACTTCTTATAAATAGCATACATAATAAATATGTTCATTAAATTTGGAAATGATACATAATAAAGGGTCATATCTAATGCTAATGCGTGTAAATAAGGGAGATAATAGAGAATAATAAGAAGAGAAGTGTTTGAGAACAAGAAAATAACATTTTATTACCACACCACACATATCAAAGATAATAATATAGATTCATATTTTATGTAACATTAGTTCATTAAACATGAAAAATATTAAAATAAGAGAACATGTGGAATGTGATCAAAAAAATTTCATAAGTCTAGGAATTTATGTCATTTACATTATCATAGAAACAAAATTTCATATTGGAAAAGGATCATTATCAAGGTTATCAATGTTTATTGGGTTCACCCAAAACTCATCATAGTTGTCACAAGTAACTCCCAAGACAACCATAGTAGAAAAAGTCCCTTATTGAACGGGTTGTGCTCCCCTTTTTGGCCCTATCATAGAGAACTATGAATACTCCCCATTTCAGTACATTATATCTCAAGGGATTTCACTCATTTCCCATGTCATTAGAGGGATACACAGGTCCCACCCATCATATAATGAAAACCATATTTATGTACCAAATAAGATAATAAAAATTAATATTATCAAAATAAAAAAAATGGAAATTGGTATCATAAAAAATCCATCATGTCGTATCATGTGGACAATATAAAATAATCATAATCATTCCATCATAGATAAATCCAAGAAATGATGTGTGTTTCATAAGAAATCCCCACTGCTACATCCAGTGGAAGAGAGATATGTTTTCTAATAATCATTCAATAAAAATTTAACCATAAAATGAAGAAATATGAATGGGATAATTGAATCACATCCACAGTAATTACTTGGTAACACCAATAACTATCATATTATATGTAAAATAATTTTAATGATCATTTAATGGATTTCATGAGAGAAGTATTATTTACACATTTAAAATTGATTTTTATAAAATAAATCATTTTAAAACAATTTTTATTTTGAAATAACCTATATATATGTAAATTAATATTTGAATAAAAAATATTCATGATGTTATAAAATTAAATTTAGGCAATTAAAATTATTTTCAAGATACTTATAGTTTTTTTTAGTGAATGTCAATTTGAAATTTATAAGAAAATTGAATGATATATTATTTTATTTTGTTTAATTATAATAATTGAAAAAATGTTATTTTTGAAACCACAATATATTAATATTCCAAATTTTAAAATATTTTTAAAAACATTATTTTAGATGAAAAAATTATTCTAACAAATGAGGGAAATAAATTTGTGTTTTCATAAAAAAATTTAAAAAATAATTTAAGTACTAAAGCGTAGAATAATGGATTCAGTAAATGATGATATCATGTGAAATAGTGAATAATAAATTGTATTGGAATTATTGAGAGGTATATCATGAGATGTCAACATTTTTATACTAATCGTAAATAATACATATAAATGTAGATACTATAACATTAAATCATTACCGCTTTAGTAAAATTGAATAAGAAGATCAATAGTGCAATAAAAGATAAAAGAAACTTAAATTGTCATGGGGATTAATAAATTTATGACATTACATATCAACGGGGCAGTGCGTTGACCTTGTTAAGGAATATCATTTCATAATATAATATATGTCTCAAAAAAGTGAAATTGAGACAAAAAATACATTATCATAATTCTTAACATCAATCATAGTCATTCCAAAGCCATTTATAATAAACATATTTGAAATATACAACAATTATATAACCAGTTTAAAATACATCATACCATATGTGACTCAATTATTAACATTTATTACTCTTTTACTAACGGTTCAATGTTAATGTCATGCTTCAAGCAATAAGTACATTGCATTTTATATTTATTTTTAATTGTTGTTTTTCATCATCTTACATCAAACATGGTTTAATAATCTCTTGAATTTAACTCAAAATAAAAATATCAAATATATTCATAATATATATATTTATAGTAATCCCTAAAATTTAGTGATAATAAATGAAATACAACATTCATGGAAAGTGTATGACTGACATATAGATGACATTTATTTAATTTTTCTTATTTGAATGAAATAAATAATAATAAATGATATATACTATCATTAAATAATATATTTTATATAATATATATAACATAAATTTAGTAAACCTATCCATAATACCATCCATGTAATGCAAGAATGAATCATAGTGCATCACGAGTTGGTAGTCCTCCATTCAAATGAGAGAAATTATTGTATAACCCAAATTAAATAGTATTAATGTTTGTCTGAAATAATGAATCCGTAATAATAATAATATCTTTAATATAAAATATATAACTTATAATTCCATCGTTTTTGCTATTCTTGATTTGAGGTAATTGGAAAAATTAAGGACAATAATTCTTGAGGTGGTAATTCGCTATAAATAAGAACAATGATTTAGTATACCATTTTATAAATGTGGATATGTTTATAATTCATAAAATTAACAAAAAAAATATTAGTATATTATATATAACGATTATATTATATAATTAATATATAACAAAAAAAATGTATGCGAGGAAGAAATAATAAAAAAAATGTTTTTTAAGAAACATATCATCTTCCTTGGGAATTCACTTAATGTATGCATGTAAACAATAAAAATGATGGATTTCAATCATAAATAAGTATCATAGAATGAGATGACAGGATGTAAGGATGATACTTGGTAAGGGATTGTCTGATCCAATACAGTATGAACGTGTGAATAAGAGAGGAGTGGTGGTATCCTTTTATAACTAGGTGATAGGTCAATCAAGGTATTTTTATAAATAAAAAATATGTCCCACATTTTCATTATATAAAAAGGGAAAAAAATTGACCATTATAAAACAATTTAGGTGAAGATATATGAATACATATATTAAAAGTTTTTTTGAATATTTTATAGGTAACATTAAAAATATTTTTGTATTTTAACCCTAGAAAACCCATTTTAACCTTAAAAACATCAATTAATTTCGACTAATTTAGTATTATATTTGTATCTTTTTTTTTCATAGTTGGGAAAATAAAATATGGTTATTCAAAATATGAATATATCTTTCTAAATTTTATTCATTAATTTGGAAATAATAATTTAAAACTAATCACATAGTCAAGACAATATAACATGTTTTTAAGAACAAATTACCAAAAGTATTCAATATTCTTATATCCAATTTCAGTATAAAATTTATTCTAAAGACATAATGTAGATTAACAGATTTATAATTGAAGTAATTATACGCTAATATTAATTTAATATATAATTTATATTTTTAAAAATATAAATCAAAATGGAAATCATAAGTTTAAATTCTATATTTCTTATAATACATAAGAAATTATACTTAGTTTTAATATAATGGAAATTCAACAACAAATAATTTAAAAAATATGGAGACAAAAATAATTTATTCATTGTCACTTTCATTTCCTAAAATAGTAAAAATTAAATTTTATTTATGTTCACAAGAAGAAAAGAAAACATTCTTGTGAGAAAATAGTATTTTTCCAACATATAATGACACTATTGAAAATTATATATTTCACTATCACTATGATTCCATTATATAAAACCATTATAATTTTTTTTTTAAAATTAGTTATTAATATTCATATCATTATACTATCAGTATGTTAGGTTTATTTATAACATGGTGTTGTTTGTAATGTATACTAAAACAATGTTTTGGGTAGCGCATTCGTTACATGATGTTGTGTATAACACAACAATAAAATAGCTCTGGGTGAAACATATGACATCATGGATTTTTAATTTATTTGAAAAAAATAATTAATAAAACTTATGGTGTTGCATATTTTATTTTAATATTCACTTACATATTTATGAGTTCCAATATACGATTTTTGACTCCTTATATATAAATCTACGACACAGTTTCATGTATAAAGTCAATTTCCTCTGTCAATAATAAATGAGATATAAATTTATCACTTCATGAAAAAATAAACCCTTGGGTTGGGACTCTATTTTATATGTATCTATCACTTCCCTGAAATTATATAATTTATCTATGGAAGGGATGATTTATATATATTCCCACCTATATTGGTTTAATAGTACTTGGATTAATAGATATTGTTTCATCATACTATTAATAATTTCTTATCACATTTTATCTAGAGATGATTGCATTTTCCCCTGGGATAAATCTATTCTATTAGTGATATTTTTGTCACTATGTCCACAATGACATTGGTCACCTTTTTTCAATTTCATTTTGATAATTTTATACATATAATTATTTTGAATACCATAGAATTCGTTTTCCCCAATGTTTTTTAAACACAATCCCACATCACTTGTGGTGGTTGTAGGTAAGTCTTGACACAGATCAGGAACATGTTCTATATTGTCGTGGCTAAGGCATGTCACACAATCATGAAGAACATGAAACTTCATTCTAACATTCCATGTAATTATAGAATAATAAATATATATATTTATTAAAATTTGTGAAATAGATAATAATTTTAACTTAAAGGGGAATATATTTTTGATAGTTTACATGAAACACAACAATTCTGTTCTTTAAAATCATTTGTTTCATGCAAGGCTTAGTTGAAGAAAACAATAATATATTGTTAACATTAATTTTTATTGTTACATATCACCTAGTGGTTTTATCAGGGGGGATGAGTATAACTAACTATATTATGTTTAAACATGTTATTTAAATATTTTTATATTCATGAGATTAATTTTATATGTCTAAAATTATAATAAATCTTATTTCTAGCAGTAAAAAATGTGATATTTTTAAAAGGTAGTGTTACCGCCTTTTGATTGAAACCCAATCAAAAATATGATTTTTAAACATTTATACTTTTTATATGTCAAATTATTGATCATTTTGGAAAAAAAACTCATAATTTACATAAGATAAATATTTTGTTTTTTTGTGAGAAGTCCCATTTTGATAAGAAAATAATAATACAAAATATTAGCTCAAAATGATTATTTCATCAAATTTATTAATATTTTAAAAAAACATTTAACTATTTTTAATGTTTAATTAAATCTGGTTTTTATATTTTACTCCAATTTAAGTCATTTTATTCAATATCTCATTAAAATTTGATATGAAAACATTATGGTCAATTAAATATTTTTACACTGAAAAAACTCATTTTCTAGATCTGTCGAAGAGATTAATTTTAAATTAATTATATTCAATTTATTGAATTTTTTTAAAAATTTGAAATATACGGTCTTAATCTATATGATATTTATGATATAAATGGATCAACATTATTTTTGAGAAATATGAATAGTAGATTAAGTAATTTTATTTATTACCACGTTTAAATGTAAAAATAATAATATAAATAACCCTCAAACAATGACTAACTTCCTTGGATATGTGTTTATCGGCCAAAAATAATTATTTTTAAAATATATATCATTTATATGACACTTAGATTAATTTATTACATTTATATAATTTTAATCAATGGAAAGAATATATTCTCACCCTCTTGTTTTTAATAAGTAAAATTATTTTTTATAAGTGGTTTTATAATGTATATGTAATACTATAAAAGATAATTATGAATATAATATATTTTTTATACATATTTTTTATTAATTAATAATTTTTATTATAGAAATAATTAAATTAAATTGGGATATAATGATGATGCAATAATTGATTCATTAATTGAATAATCAAATAAATGATATTAGAAATATTAAAATTAATATAATATTAGATAATATATGAAGTTAATGATATTTATGGATGAATATGACATTCTAAGGACGATTTAATTTTTTATTTTTGGATATATCATGTTTTTATGATTTTTTTAAAATTCATGAAATGAATAGTACCAAAATTGACTATAAAAGAACATTAAAAATTAAAATATTTTATTAATTGATATACAATTTATAAAAAAGAAATTACATGTCATTAGGATAATTCATAAAATGTAACAAATTACTCAATTATATTTCTCCATGAATGTTATTGTTATTATTTTAACCCTCAAAGTGTATGTTATAGAAAAAACAGTAAGTTGTAAAAGTGTAAAATAAGGGTCAAACATGTTATAAATAGAAAACACTAAAAACATAAATAATTATAATTTGATGAATTTATTTAGACTGAAAATAATATTATATTAAAAATAACTAAATTTTGAATACATTGTTAAAAGAAAATTAATTAATATTAATATAATGATTTAATGAATTTGAAAAAGGCCCCTCCTATCTCTTATAAAAGTGAACTACTTTTTATCATTTCTTCACAAATTTAAAACAATTTGGATCATCCAATACCTACCTAAAATCCTTCATATAATCCCTCCCCACAGCCTATAGGATATAGTTTAGTCATATCACTCACATTAAATGTGTTAATGTGTAAATAAATAGTGATCATACGATGAAGTGGTATCATTTTTTATTTAGGTATTTTAATTCTATTTTCTTGTTCCACTACATTCAAATCATATTCACACATCATGAAATAATAACTCTATTATCATCAATATAACTAGATTTTTCAACATCTTATCATCACCAAAATCCATCCCCACATCAATCAAATTGGAATTGAATTAATCATTCATGTGTACGTGTGACCTACAACATCCAAAACCAAATATAATTATTTTTCGATAACATTCTCTCAAGATTTGAAATAATGATACAATTAATTTTAAATTTGAAATTAATTACATATTAATCAAAATTATGTAATTATATAGCAATTACATTCATAATTTCTATGCACATAAAAATGGTAATATCGTTCATGTGTACAAGTGAACTATCATCTCAATTAAGAGATGTGAATCTTTTACAATTACCAAATCACTTGAATAATATATATATAAGTATATTTAATTGATAATAATAATATTATGAAAATTATTTAAATATAAAAAAACAATTACAAAATGTCCATAATGAATATTGAAAGATGGAAACAATACTCATGAGAACGTACATCTTACCGTCTCCATGATTGAAACATAGTTCATTTTTCATAACCATAATTAATGGTTTGATTCAAAATTTTAACTAATATGTAAAATTTATTATTATTAAAATAATATTATTATATAGATGAGAGAATAATTACCTCTTTTGAAAAGAGTCATCATACAAAAATCATTTTGGACTCATGTACCAAATATCGACAAATTTCAGACATGAACATAAATAAATAAATAATTTTCTTAACATGGTAATAATTGGTTTAAAATGAATAATAATCCTGAAAAAGGTTTTAACAAAAATAAATAATTAAGTGAAGTTAATAATTTAGGAATATAAAGAACACACATGACGAATCTGACTCGTGGTGGGGGACTTCATCTCAATATCCTTTAAAAAGGAATTTTTTATATTATACCCCACATTCATTTTTGAGGGTTTTGAAAAACCCCTTTTAATTTTAATTAAATTCATCGGTTTTAAAACGAAATATTTTTATATGGATCTCTTGAATATTTTTACAAATGATAAAAAGAATGTTCTTTTTTAACCCATATGATGACAAAAACCTTTTAGTTGTCATGTCCATTATTGGATATATAGATTCCTCTATAACCATATTTTTATAACAATAAAAGCAAAATAACATATTGTATTTCATGGTATTTTAGTATAGATTATGTTTTGTAAAATTGAATTATTAATTTAATTTCTTGAAATGATATCAGTTCATTACAAAAGGAATTTTATTAGTGTAATTCTGAAAATTTCAATCCTTTATGTGTTATGATAGTTCATTAGTACATGAACATAAGATGGGTGGTTTCATGATAATACAAGGATATGTTCTCCCATGATAAATCGTGTATGGATGATTACATTATAATATCAAATTAATTGGATATAGAAGTTCTCTGTATGATTATTCCATTTTGAAAGTGTGTGGTTTATGTTAGTTGATCACATGTTTATTCAATTTATGTATAAATATGTCATAATGTAACCTTATTTTCTCACTATTATTTATATCAATATATGGTAGTATTTTTATTACAAAAATGGTATGAAATGATTTTATCTTTCTGGGAATATTTTTTACTATGTCTTAACGTAGATTTTTATTAAATTGTCATGATGTTGTATTTTATGATTTCACAAGACTAATTAATTTTCCATCTTCATGAATCTTATTCTGAGCCATTTCTATTCATCAAAATTGATAAAAAAATATTCATTGTAATCATATAGAGAATAGGGATACAAATGTGATCAATGGGGATGATCGTACATAAAATAAAACCATGTTTCATTTTAAATGTGTTTTCGGGTGAGAAAATTGAATATTGAGTAGTTGTATCTAAATTGAAATTTTTGAGCTGTTATTTATGAATTATGACCTAAGACATTAAAAATATAATCCTAAAAAGATGATCAATTTTATAAAATATATACTTATTGACTTAACTCAAGATTATATAATTTTTTATGTTTTGGGGCTTATAGTTTGTATCAATGGTTGGATCAGATAACATAGAAGGTTTGGTTAATGTTATTAACATTCTATTGAATTATTTATAATTTTTTTCACACTAAAATGTTATTGAATTTCAATATTACCATGTTGCATCATCTAAACTATGTTTTTTATGAATGGTTTTCCATATATTAAATAGTGAAGAAATAATGGGAATAAATCGAACGAAAACCATCGTTCTGAATTATCATCTCAAAATGGTCAAATTTGGAACTGAGAAGTTTATTAGAGTGATTGATTCTTTTAATCAATATATAATTGGTGGTGGTATCCATTAATGAGAACAACATGATATTCCACATGGTATTATGATGACATTTGATCATTTCATGAAACAACACCTCCCATCATTTAGGGGATCTTCTAATGAAGTACAAGATGATGGATGGATTAATTCCCAATAAAATATAATCAATATCAATTGTTGTTTGAAGAACTAAAAGGTAAGACTTATGATTTATTATTTTGATGGTGAAATAGATCAATGTAGATCAATGGTTAAAAAATTTAATGTGCAAATATTAATACAATGGAATGGGAAGAAATAAATAATATATTCCTTGTGAAATATTTTCATATTTTTATTCAATTTATGATGGAAAAAAATAATAGAATTGAGAACAGAAAAGGATGATTCAGTGGCTACATAGGAATAAAATTTCATATGTTTGGCAAGGTACATCACAAATTTAATCTGGATGATTGTTGTAAGATAAGTCAATTTTACACAGCACAAGAACCCATGAAATCAATGGGTAATGAATTATCATGAGTTCGAAACATATTAGAATCTTTTTGTATGTTATGAGAAGGCAATGATGGAATTTTTTGTTGATTATGTGTCCCATGAGAATGAGAAAAATACATGTTTTATTTTGTAGGATATTGGAATGAATTCATCAATGATGTTTGGAGGCATGTAAACTACATTCCCATTTTGTGAGAAGTTTTGTAACACTAACCATATTAACGCCATTCAATGTATGTAAAGTTATTGAAATGTTGTAAAATTGGTAAAATTTCTCATGACTACAATGGAGATGATTAGGAACGAGATAAAACGATAGAGGATATATGTTTTAGTTGCAATGAGTTATAGAATAATGCCAATATGTGTCCAATGCTTATTACCCATGGAAGAAACGAGCATAATTGAATGAAAAAGGCTGTGAAAATATATTTCTAATACAACGATTAACGATATACCATAAAATGTAGTTGGAAAATTTATTATATGTCTTTTCAAATTATTCAAATAATTTTTTTGATCATTATATCTTCAGATTATATCATTTCTAAGAGAATTTCATGTAAATTGGAAATATAACTTCACGAATGTGATATAAAAGTTTTTGTAATAACACCATGTAAAAGTATTAATGAAAAAATTATTACTAGGAATATTCAAATTATCATTTTTGTGGTGGTTTTCCTTCAAGCCTTATTGAAATTCCCATAGTGTGGTTTTATATCATTTTTTGTATGGATTTGATTATAGTATATAATGCTGAATTAGAATGAAAATCCCAGAATGTTTTATCCTGTGATTTTGTAATAGTTTTAACATTCAAATAAGTTAAAAAATTAATTTAATTATTGAATTTAATGTTATATAGATGATGTTGCTGAAAATAAATAAAATATTTTGATTTGTGACATCCTACTAGTGAATAACTTTACTGATGGTTTTCCTAATGATTTACAAGATGATATTAATTATCAGGAAAATTAATTTACAATTGCTTTAGTTCTCAATCATATACCTATTTCTAAATCGCATTATAGAATGGATCAAGTAGAAATTCTGTAATTGAAAAACTAGTTGTAGTAATTTCTTGATAAAGGTTTCATTCAACCATGACCATTAGCATTGTGTGATCCTATAATATTTTTGAAAGTGAAATATGGTTCAATGTGACATCGTATTGATCATAGAGACCTAAATAACATCACTATTAAGAACAAGTAAACCTTTCCTCATACTTATTATTATTTTTTATAATCTATTTGGAGATCAGTATTTTTCAATGATTTATTTGAGGCTCGTGTACCATTATCTGATGGTAAAGAAGGATGACAATCCAAATATATAATATCAGATGTCATATGAGAATTATATGTTTATGGATACGCAATTTTGGTTATATAATGCATGTTCAGTATTTATAAATCTTATGAATAGTGAATTTCATTTCTTTTTAATCACATTGTTGTTGTATTTATGGTTTATAATATGGTATAATTTAAAAGCGACAAAGATCATGAAAGAAACATAAGGTTTTTTTAAAAAATTAAAATATATGAAACTATATGGAATGTTTAGTAAGATTTTATATTGGATGAAAAAATTATATTCCCTTGAAATATTTTTTATAATTTTGTCATAAATATTGACCCTTCTAAAACAAATGTTTTTTAAGAGTGTCCAATACCATCCAATGTCCCAAATATATGTAGTTTCATTGGGTTAGTGGGTTTTTTCTAATGGTTTACCAATTGCATTTCTCATATATCTAGCCCAAAAAATATGTTCACACTTATTAAACATAACGTCATTTAGAAAATAATAATGATTGTTTTTAGAAAATTTTAATATGATTATAAAATGCTTCAATTTTGGATACATCATCCTGAAATGGTGAATTAGTTATCTAAATTAATGCTTCATTGAAATGTCTTGGATGTGTCCTAATACAGAATGATCAGGTATTTTCTTATGCTTCATGTCAATTGAAACGACATGTGTTAAATTACCACACAAATGATTTGGTATTATCTTTTGTTTTTTTTTTGCATTAAAAATTTCATGGCATATATTTTATCGCCTTAATATTGAAATATATACTGATCAAAAAATCATAAAGTGTATGATCACTCAAAAATAATTGTACATGAGATAAAGGAGATGGATTGAACTGATCCCGAATTATAATTTCACAATTCATTTCCATCATGTAGTATATAATAATGTAGTTGATTCTTTTAGTAGAAATTGTTATGGTATATTAACAATTTTATTCTTTTAATGTTACCCTTTGGTTAATGATTTAATGATATTTTTCATGGATGTTTTTGGTGGAAGAAATTACAATACTTCTAGGTGTATGTGCATTCATTTATGTTACAATGAATTGAATAGGCACAGATGGAAGACTATGAGTATCATAAAAAGGTATAATTGGTTAAAAATGATAATTTTATTGAATTTAACCTTTACAAAGAGTATATTTTGATGATTAGGAAGAAATTATGTGTTCTTTGTGATTTCGATTGGATGAAATATTTGTTATATGATTCCCATAGTTCTATATATTTAGTTCATTGATGAGGAATAATGATGTACACAGTCCTTCGATAGCATTAATGATTTTATGGAATGAAGGAGGTATTAATGAAATTAGTATAAAGTGTCTGAATTTTCAGTTGGTTAAACAAGAATAGTATTTTCTGAAGGGAATATTCCACATTATATTGTTCTAGATTGGAAATTGGAAAATATATCTTGGGTTTTCATATCTATATCGACAATGAGTTCTCATGATAAAAATTATATCTTGGTTATTGTTTATAAATAGACAACATTTTATCAATTAGTTCCTATTCTAGACATAAAGCATCTTGATCAACATTCTTGGTGGTAGATTAAAAAGATAGTCAAGTTATATGAGGTTATTCTCTCCATTTTATCTAATCATAATCCCATGTGAACATATAACACTTGAAGAGGCCTTTTGAAGTCATAGGGTACAGAATTAAATTTCACTAAAACATTTCAGCCTCAATCAGATGGGAAATAAAAATTCACAATTTACAATATAGAGAATATGATACATTCTTGTTCAATGGATTTACAGGGAAGTTGGGATCATAATATCTCATTGGATGAGTTCCCTTATAATATCTATTATCCTTATACTATACAAATGGATCCATTTGAGGTATTATAAGTAATGTGGTGTTGGGAACCATCTTTTTGGGAAGATATCTGAGAAAGGAGGTTGATGTGACCAGAACTGGTTGTGAAATCTGTAGGTACAAAAAAGTTGATTCAGAGTCCCATAAGGATAACCCAGAGCATGCTAAATAGTTTAGCGATTCTCTAATAATATATTATTCTTTATAGGTAGCTAATAATATATTTCTCAATTTTTCTCCATGGTAATGTGTCATGTGTTTTTCTAAGAAGGGTAAGATGATTCCAAGGTGCATTGGACCTTATGAAATCAATGAGAATGATTAATAAATTTCATACAGAGTGTAATTACCTATGATTTGTTCTTAGGTACACAATGTCTTTAATGTTTCAATGTTATTATAGTATATACTACATCCATCTCATGTTTTTAGTAAAGAAATAAATCATACAGATGGGAATCATTCTTTTTAGGAACACCCCATTAAGGTTACTGATTGAAGAAAGAAAGTGCTGCATAATAAATATATTCATTAGGTAGAGGTTTTATGGAAAACAATATGGTTTATACGGATAAATGTGAATCTGGAAATTCTTTGAGAAAAAATACCACCATTAATTTGATGTGTGAATAAAATTTCAACGATGAAATTTCCAAAAGGGTGGAAGGATATAACATCCTATGTAAGTATTAAATAATACTATTTCGATTTTATGAATATTTATTATTTAGATATTAATTTTTTGTTAAATTGGATGCTATGGTAAATTACATGCCAGAAACAAGAAAATAGTTTTCTACAAAATTATACATTTCATGCATGAATGAATTATTCATAAAAATAATATTTTATTAATATTATTATTTAATGTTTTTGATATCACCTAGTCATTTTATATGTGTAAATTAATATAAAAATTCAATTTTATGTTTACACAAGTATATTAAATGTTGTTACATTCATCAAATATTTTTTCTAGTCTTAAGATAAGAATAAATCTAATTTTAAGTATAAAAACTATAATATTTTAAAATATTAGTTTTAAAACATTTTTATTGAGAACACATTTTAAATATAATTTTTTACACTTATAAATTTTTTATGAAAAATGAAACATAATTTTTGATCGATAAATTTCACAATATTAATTAGGTGAATATTTTGATGTTCTATTGAAAATATTCATATTTTAATGAATATTGAATAATACCAAATGCAGTGGAATACTAATTTTTCATCCAATATATATATAGGTAAATTTTGTTTTTAAACTGTCTTCAAGTATAATTAAATAAATGTTTTATCATTTAATCAAATTCATTTCATTCGAATAAATTTCACATAGAAATTGGTTGTAAAGACGATGTGAACTATTGAACATTTATACTTTAAAAAAACATGTATTCTTGATCAGTAGACATGATTAATTTTAAATTAATTTTATCCAATTTTGTTTTTTAAATTTTGAAAAAATATCATAAATTTTTTAAATAATTTTGATTGTTTTTATATTCCGATAAATATTTTTTTTGAAATATATAGATAGTAACATTAGTAATTATTCCATTTACAATGGTTAAGGATAAATCAGGTAATTAAATGTAATCATAATATTTGAAATTAACTAAACAATTGGTAAAATTTTACTGGATAAGTTGTTTTCAACCTAAATATATCATTGGCATGGAATATAACCTTTGGGGGTCACATGGATGACAGTTATAGAATTATATTATATTTTTTCAATGGGAGAACAATTAAGTCACACTATTGTTTTAAACAAAAAAAATATTATTAAAACGGTGTTGTATATGAGATATGTTTAACAATAAATATTATTTAGAACTATAAAATATACACACACATAATTTTTATTGATAAATTATGTTAAGGAAATAATTAATTAATTTTAATAGTTATACAATGATGATGCATAAATTGCATCATAAATGGAAGAATTAAATAGATGTTATTAAGAGTATAAAAATATTTATAATATGATATAATTTATTTCATAAATGAATTTTATAAATTAAATTGACATGATAGGTATGTATTAGTATTTTTTTATGATATCGAGTTGTTATTATATTTTTTAAAAAGTCATGAATCAGATAGAGTCTAAATGTATCGTAAAGGTACATTAAAATAAAAAATTATTTTATGGAATGGTATAAAACATCTAAAAATAAAAATTTAAGACAAATATTTGAGTTAATTCCCAATATAAAATAAATGAATCAATTATTTTAACTTTATTATTTTATTTTTAATATATAAGTGATTGAAATATAAATTACCAGATAACACAATATGATTTTAAGAGGTAAAATAAGAGTTAAAACAAATTGATAAGGATAAAAAAAATATTCAAACCCTATATAAATTTTAATTAGTGAATTATTTCAACCAATAATCATAATATAATTTAAATAACTATATTTTGAGATATTTATATTTGAAAATTTATTTATATTAATTTAATAATTTAACAAAAATTAATATTGGTCCTCCCATATCTTACAAAATGGAGAAAGATTTTATAATTCCATCACAATTAAATACCAGTATATTTATTCCAATCCTTTCATAAATTCCTCATATGAATCCCAACCAAGATCCTATATGCCTAAGATTAGTCATAAAACTCTCCTTTAATTTGTTAAGGTGTTAATTAATGTAGATTGCCTGAAGAAGTTGTTTATTTTATATTTTAGTATTTCTAATTTATTTCTTCTTCCAAATCCATAAAATGTCATCCATACATGATTAAATAATTAATAAAATTTCAAAAATATTATTATATCATATTCATTAATAAAATCATCTAAATCCATATCAACATCCCTCAAATGGGAAAAGAATTAATCGTTCATTCCTTCAGGTGAACTATCACCTCCACAAATAGATATAATTTGTTTTCAATAAACATCACTGAAGACTAGTTATAATGATGGAATTAATTTATATATATATATCTATGTGTGATATTAATGAGATTTTTATCATTATAATAGAATAATATTTCAAATAAATTCATATTTTATTGGCTCATAGACAGGATAATGGCATTCGGGAAGGAGTGTGAACTGTCACCACCACGAAATGATGTGATTTTATTTCAATCACAAATTCACTTGAATAATATATATAAGTATATTTAAATGATATTAGTGATATTTTTTCGATTTTTTATTTATAAAATAATACTTACCTTCTTTCCAAAATGATCATTGAAAAATAGAAAAGTTAATCATGTGATCATACAACTTATAGTATCCATGACTGTAACGTAGTTTATTTTTCAAAACCATAAATTATTTTTTGATTTAATATTTTAATTAATGATTAAATGTTACTATTATTTCAGAAATATTATTCTACAGATGATCGAATAATGGCCACATTTTACAATAGTACCCATACCTAATTAATTTTAAACTTATGTGATTAATATTTACAAATATTTGGCAATAACATAAATAATTATGTAATTGTTATAACATGATAATAAGTGATATAAAAGGAATAATAAATTTGAAAATGGTTATAAATCGTGTAATAATTAAAATATGTTTTTTTAATTATGGAGATAATTAACATATGTGATGAATCATAGTCGATTTATGGGACATCGTCATAATATCCTTTTAGTGAGGTATATTTTGATGTTATACAACACATTATTTCATGAGTGGTAAAAAAGCCTTTTAAATTTAATTTCATTGAACGATTTTCAAATTTAATATTTATATATATTAATTTTTACTTTATTTAAAAATGAATAAAATGAATGTTCCTTTTTGTCTTATGTGGGGACAACAACTTCTAAATTGCTATAATGGTTATTTAATATCTAGCTTCCATTACAAGTTTTAAACTTATTAAAAGTAAAAGAGGTCAATTATTCTCTTTTGGGATTATTTTTTATATAAATGTTTTTGAAAATGGAATGATTATAATAATATCATTAAATAATAAATTTTTTCTATTAGAAACGTACTTTTATTGGTGATATACTAAAAATTGGGATCTATTATATGTTATGGTTATATAATGTTACATGGAAATTTTATAGGATGTTAAGTTATAAACCAATGATGGATTATTCCAGGATGAATGAAGGATGGGTGGTTACATTATAACCTTTAGTACATTGGGTTTTCGAGTCAAAATTATTGTTATATAATTTTATAAGAGTTACGTATAGGATTTCAACCACATGATTATTCCATTTAAGTAAAATTGTGTATTAAGTTAAATTTATGTGTCATTTATGCATTCAATGGGTTTGTAAGGATTTTTTTATTTAAAAAGGGAAATAAAATTTACTATATTCAAGTGAATTTATTTACTACATATTAAGGGTGAAAAGTATTAGATTATGATAATTTATTCATGGGTTTTAATGTTTTTACAAGACTAAAAATTTTCATTATACGTTAATCCCATACTGAGATTTTTGAACTCATCCCAATAAAAAAATTCATAGGACATTGAGAGATAATATAGACAAGGATGAGATAAACGGTGATGATTTAACATGAAAATGTACAATGTTTTATTCTAATTTTATTTTATTTTTGGAGTAATATTGATATTTTGCAGAATTCTCTACATTATAAAATTCTAGATGTTATATACAAATTATGGCATAATTCTCTAAAACTATAAACCTGAAACGATTCCCATGGTGAAACAAATAATGTTTATGACTTAGCTCATTAATATGTAATGTTTTATGGTATGGACTAATATTTTTAGGTATTAGGTTCGTGTCTCTAATAAATATATTGTTTTATGATATACCATTTCACCTATTAGAATTGATTGCAAGTTAAATATTCGAGTTGTTCGTAACAACATTCGAGAGATAAATGGTAATAAAAATATTTGTATTAATGGGATATTAAATGATTAAAGTGGATGCATTCTATTTATTTGATAGAAAAATCTTTGAGATTATACCAAAATTAACATTGATGTTGCTTCCAAAGTAAATCCTAGACATAGTGGCTATAAGTGTATCATCAAGGATGATTCCGGATGAATTATCTCTACTTTTTAATGTATTGTGTGAATTACATTTCATAGGAATTGGTGTTGGAAGGTTTTATTATTGACATAAAATTTGTGTGGATAAAAATTTGATACAGATATGGCATGAACATGAATCCTATTTCATTGGGAATCATTCCATGCATCGAACCATCACTCCCTCCTAAAGGATTAAAGTGAACTGGGATGATTTCGGGGATTATTGTAAGAAGATTTTTTTTTGTGTCTCACACGTACATGGGAAGTAATAAAAATTATTTTTCTCAATATAATCTTCTGGTATTGTTAAATTATATAATTGTTTCTAGACTATTACTAATAATGTGGATGAACAAGTGTTCTTAGACATTTATATTACACCATATTTATATTTTATATAATATATCCATGACCACTGTGAATAATGGGGAATAAGGAGAAGTTATACAAATGTTACCATACTAAACTAGATGTTATCAAAAAAACACGAGACTGAGAACATTTTATCATTTTATAGGTAATTACAGTTGAGATGGGTGAATAAAATTTCTATTGATATTATAATGAAAATATCATATCTATACAATCAACACCATCCAAAAGGGTTCCTCATTA
Source organism: Viscum album (assembly GCA_963277665.1). Lineage (NCBI taxonomy): Eukaryota > Viridiplantae > Streptophyta > Magnoliopsida > Santalales > Viscaceae > Viscum > Viscum album. The sequence goes on from OY728132.1 coordinate 883,617,001, forward strand.
TCAATTCTACAATATCTCAATATCATCATCACAAGCCAGAAATCTACCTTAAAAACCACTTCCATTTCTAATCACCAACTGACCCAAATCTTCCATAAGAAAAAACCATATGATAAGACTTAAATTTTTATATAATCATTTCTTCATGAAATTACACATAGACTATTACCAACCATATTATGTTAATTAATGAAATTATTATTCATATTTAATTTCAAACATTTAATAATAAAAAATCCACATTCATCCAACCTTTTATCCATGATTCTCATTATTTTTTTATAAATATCTATTAATTATTAAATTTGATATGGCATAAAATCATTCAAATAATGATTCCCATCAGTTCCAATTTAATTCCATGACACCAGGTGTCTGAAAAAACCCATTCAATAGTTAATCATGCTCCACCCTACCAAATAGAAAACATATGTTAAGAACAAACATTTGGATTACATATATTCCAATAATTTCCAATGTAAAAATTTATCCACTATCAACTAATCAATTCCAAAAAAAGGCCAACCTGCTTACAAAAAAAATAACAATTAATAAAATCCACATCCAAAACATGTTGATAACACCCAATAAAATAATAATTAAGTCTTTCATTTTATCATATTATTTATTTCTAAATATAGTGAGAAATGAAATATGATTACACCATGGTTTATGTGGGGAAGGAATTGTGCCCGACTATAGAGAGAAAATCTAAACTCAAAGTGGGGGTCTTCGACCATCTATGTTTTATAAAACATACATCTTAAATGGAAGGTTCTTCAAATATACATAAAATACCTGGAAACAAATCATTAGAAGCTCATTTCTATGTTTATTAAAAATTAATTTAATCCCCCTTAATCCTATATTATAAATTGTAATTTAAATTATATTTAAATTTGTTATGTTCATATGTTATGAAATCTGGGTTTAATTCCACCCATGTAATGGTATATATTTTATGAAATAAAATTCTCAATTTGTTAATTGATAATTATATAATGTTATTTTTCAGAAATTACATGATTCGATTTGAAATAAGACAATAAAATATTTCTGTAAAGAATTACTTTATAATTATTGATGAAACGTACATATATTAATGATCCATTTAAAAAAAATTAAATCCTATAGAATTAAGTAATACAAATAGAAATGTAATGTTTTATTATAGAAATACAATTACCCCTAAAATAATTCATTTAATAATGGAAATTACCATTATAAATTTGGAGGAATCCTAAAAAAATATAAAAATAGATTTTACAGAATCTCCTGAATTTAGTTAAAATCAATGAATATTATGGTTTTAGAAACTTATAAACTAATCAGTCATATGGAAAATTTTTCAAACATATGGTGGAATATATATTGTTAATTTTAGTGCTATCCAAAATGTCTACCAATACTCAAAATGTATACTTAATTTAATAAACATAATATTACTTATTAAATTAAAAAATATAATCAAATTTAAGTGAATGGAATTAAAAAAATATTAAACTTTATTATCCTTTATTGGTCCTATAATCAACAAATAACGTTCTTTGACATCCTGAAGCATAAGGAACAACTGAGGAAATATCATGGGAACCCCTACTACCTTGAATTAAATACCCATTGAATAATTCTCTTATATGAGAATCAGATAAATAACATGAAATATAAATCCAAAACATATAACACAAAAAAACCTCTAGATAAATCTTTCATTGAGTCTTAACACCACATTAAACGAACAATGTAATAAATAATATTAAAAAATCAAAACAAAATACATAAATAATCAAAAAATTTCATACAAGATGGTAAAATATAAAAAATAACATAGGTACAGAAAATATAGATCTAAATATCATGAGATGTTGATGTTTAATCATGGAAACACACTCCCATGATTATTAATTTATCCCTCTATTCCACAAAAATCCTAAAACACATGATTATCACCCAAGAAATACACATTTTCATGATCGATGAATGTCCATCAATTCTCAAATTCTTTCACATTTCAATAAAACTCATGTTATTTATGATATATATATCAGTGATGTTGAGACATATAAAATACATAATGTATTTAATAATTCAATAGGGTGTATTCCAACTGATTATTCTCTCTCTAATGTAAAAAAAAATCCCAAAAAATGGTAATGGACCATGCATAAATATTACTCCCTGGGATAAATATATGCTAGAAATTATGAGGGAAAAAATTAATGAATATAAAATATCTATCCTTTAAATCTGAAGGTATTGTCTTCTAATAAGCACAATTCACCAGATAGTCTACATGACAGTCATCAAATAAGAGAAGTTTTAATTGTTCTTTATCGTTAAATTAACCACATATTTTAAAAGGCCACAAAATATATTACCTTAGCCCATAAAATGTATATCTAAAAATGTATAAAAACTTATTTATGGTTTTATTATATTTTATGGATTAGTTATAACTATTTTTAAGTTAAATAAACAAAAAATAGATTCATCATCGATGATCGATGAAAATCAAGAACACAGTCCTACAAAAAAATCATCATTTTTATGAATATTTTCTCAATATACACATCTATATTAGGATAAAAATTGATGATATGGAATATATGAGAGACCAAATAACAAAGTTGGAATCCATACACTCGTGATTAAATTCAATGATCTTGTTCAAAGACAATGTTCTTATGTACCGAAGGAAACCTCTCAATCCCATCCATTTAAAAAAACAATGGAACATACATAATATTGTATTCTATAATTTCCAAAAAAATTATTTACATATGTCATCTAATCCAAAATCACCCTTATAACATCACACCATCATTGGGTATGTGCATAATGAGTGAAAACATACATGAAAACATACTACCAATTCCACTTAAAGATATTCAATGGCTACAACAATGTTCCTTAGTCATCACACATTTACATCACATATGATAAGACCAAAAATCATGATAAAAAGTTGATCTATGAAAGTACCATGGGAATACCATATACCCATAAAATGGAATAAATTAATATCCCCCAAAAATTGTATTATCGACCATACTTTGAGAACCCACTGATTTTATCACCATAGAAAATGAGATCTCGCATCAACACTACCTCTATATATATCTATTTAGACTCCTCAACCTTATTTTATTAGGATGATTATTATTTAATTTTGAAAAGTAAACCAATATCACAATCCTCTCATATATCAAGATTCATATCTAAAGGATTCTTTATCCGTATTCAGGCATATCAATAATTGATGATAACCACCCCTGTAATTTCTTATTCAGCACATATGAATCTATGCCCCTTTAAATAGGTTAAATGATATCATCAAATCATCATCATGATAAAATTACATCATACAGTACTTATATATGTCAAATTTTTATATAGAGAGAATGTTCCTCAATATTTTTTAATATAAAAAGTCCCAAAACCACTCGCTAAAAAGGTAGTTCTTACACCTCTTCAGAACAAACATCACTCCCAATAACTCGATATCATGTGTGGAATATTTATAATAACTGCGATGTATATTACTACACCAATATGAGATAATTGTAATATATATGATCCTAAATAAAAAATAATATTGACTATATTATTCTATGGAATCTTATTTTAGAAATCCATCCTATTGAAAATAAAATACAATATCATTAATCAATAAATCCATGTGGTAGTTGTAAATTCATTACATTGATTAGCCAAAAAAAATGTTTAGTGATGTTAATGGGGTTTAAATATATGAAATGTTCAAAATCTAACTCAAATATTATCTTCAATGGACAAGGAAACTACAAAACTATTGAATAATCTTAGTTACATCCAAATATATAACCACCTTGACATTTGAAATATCAACAAATATTCCTCACTTGGATATTAGTTTTCCAAAAAAATGCACCTCTCATATATATTTCAAAGACATCAAAAAAATACCATAGATATTTTGTTGATGAGTAATTGTATAAAAAAAGATCAATATTTTCTTCTATTAACATAAATTAAATGAGTATTTCACCAATTAATACCCCTAAAAAATAAAATAAAAACATTACAATAATAGGGTTTATGAGTCCCAGGTAAAAAGTTTGAGATTTTCTTACACTGAATTAAAAAATACTATATAAATGATCTTATATTTAAATAATAAAGTTTTTTTTAACAATTTTATCCCCCTCCACCCTGGTATAATGATTTCCAGGCTGAAAAATCAATTTGCAAAAAAATATTTCCCCCTTTAACTAGTCAATAATATCATTAATCCTTATAATAATATAATGTTTATATATCATTACCTAATTAAAAAACTCATAATATAAATAAAATAACACCCTAATATTATAAATTTGTGAAAATAATACCCTAGAAACCAATGAAGATACACTTGGTATGATAAAACCCTTTTGTTTCAAATAATAAATCTGAATCCTATAATCACTACATTATAGGGTTTCATCATTTAGGGATATATTTATATTGGGGAGGAATGAGAATAAAAAACCATTGTAAACAAAAAATAACATATAGGGGGATTCACCAAAAAATCATCATAGAATACCTATGAATACTCATCGAGGACTCTAGAAAATATTAATACACATGCCTCTACTTAATCTAAATACAACACATCCAGTTGTTTCAATAGATTCTCCATGAACCTACCTCCCATAAAACCCCATTTTACAATTAATAAAACACAATGATCCACATCATCACAAATCATATCCCTCTTGGGAAAACAACTAAAAATTTCATGAATATAATGCAATGAGTCCATGATAATAATGATATATTATGGTTAATTGTAATCTAACAAATATTTTCAAATCATATATTTTTCCATATCATCAAGTCAAAACCATTGAATGTATTTAATAACATATTTTGGACTCTAAATGGTGTACTCAACACCAGGGGAACATGGAGTCTTTCTATTTATGTCACATGGAACTAGGTAAGGTGGGAGAGATAAATTCATGTGATACCCTAAATTTAATATAAAAAATCATATTATAAGACATGAAATGTTAACCTCAATCAACCATTAGTATTCCTGATATTATAATCAATATAACATGAAATTTCACACATCTATCCCCTTCATCTCACTAGATCTATATATGGACACATCCATAGGCTTGATTGATACTATATCACATAGGGTAATATATTTCATTGGTTTTACCAATAAAAATTTTATCTCCTCTTCGAATTATAATTGTTTTTAAAACTTCTATTTACGGAAACTCTTACGAAAATACTACATAGTTTGGAATAGAAAATGACCACCTCCACTATGTTTAGACCTAATATTGGTATGAAATGGTATCTTTGATATCCTTAAACTCTAAAAACCAATCATTCTTATATTTCTATTTGAATAAATATGAACCACTAGATCTAAGAACATAATAATAATTAGGATAAGGATTACTCCCCATCTGTATAAATATTGGTCGCCCTAGTGTCTATGATCCTCCCTATGAAACATCACCAATCAAAAATCTTGAATGACTACACCCATAGGATGATACCTATTTTACACGAATCCTTTAAATAATCTCCAGCATTTTCGGCACATTAAAATACATAAGAAAAAAGGGAGTGAATAAATATTGGATAATAATGTTCATCATCTAACCCGAGTCCCATACATTGGAGTCCTCATCTGAGAAAATATTATGTGAAAATAAATGAAGGTACAATAGGTGATTATAGAGATCTCACTAACTAAATATCTCTTTCTAAAGGGATATTAACTCATGTATCATAAATATATATATATATATTTATTTATATATATAGTCAATGAATATAAAATTTCATGATATTTAGTTGTGAATCCAACCCTCATAATCACTACCTACATATATTACCCATGATAAAAATCCCCCATTACGAGATACACTAATAAATAGGAACAAAACCAAGAAAACAACCCACTCTTCTTTGTCATAGATCAATGTTATTGAATCCTGATCTCCACCAAGTTGCAAAAATTCAGAAAATCTAATAAACCCACCTCAGACCCCCATTAAACCAAAATATCAAATTAAAACATTAAATACCATGAATAAATAGAAATTCATAACATAATATGTCAAAGGTGTATTATATACAACATATAAAATAAATTAAGTTCATAATATAAAATAAATCAAATTAGAGTTTAATAGAGTTAAACAAATCCTTAACAGAGATTACTACTATGATGGTACAGTTTAATAATCATGACTAATAAATTTAAAATCATTAAAAACGTTATTAAAAACATATTTCATATATATTCTATTTTTTAGGACTTTTGCAATCATTTATCAAGTATTTATTTTGTATTACAATATTACGTTGACAACATAATGTTGACTAGTAAATTTTTATGACATTACATAGATATTCTAACCATGTTCAAAGGTGTTACGAAAAAATTCAACAACCAATATAAATTTTAAAATTTAATGAATATAATTTTTATTTGTTATATAATATTTTATAATCATCCATGTAATGTGGTAGTAGAAAAATAAAAAACATCAGTCAATGAAGTGATATTTCAAATTTATGCTTGATGGATTTTTTATTTTCATAATAGGTATAGAATAAAGAATAAATATCATGAGTAATAATTCTAGAATCATATTTCGGACATAAATATTATATATATCACTAAATATATCTATATGTTCATTTTAGTAAGGGGTAATGAAAAAAGACTCAATACTCTTTAGGGATGTGTTAGTCCACACGTAGGTATGAGTGACATTATTAGCCTCTAATATATGAATAGGTAAGAAGGTTTATAATATATTATTTTTATTTAATCTCAATTATATCATAAAAATAATATATATACATTATATTCATCATTATTACCATCCATGTGAACATGTGATGAAAAATGACACACATCACTTTATAGAGACATAAGTCTATATGTACATATGTGCACCAAATTCTTTCTAATTGGGTGAAAAGTAATATTAAAATTCTTATTCTATACATATAATAACATATAATTATATTTCATATTCAGATTTTTTATATATATTATTTTTTATGAATGGTTTAAAGGAGGTCATAAAGGAAATAAACATGGAGGATATCAGTTAAGATTATTACATCTTCTTTTGAAAACCTCATTTGTGTTATATATTAAAAAAATTTCGGTTTTAAATTACGTTAGACCAATCCTCTATGACATTGGCATGAAATTTGGGAGTGGTTCGGGAAATTACTATTTGATATAGAGTGTTCAATGATTGTGATTTATTGGGGATTTGATGTTTCATGTTATAAGTGAAGTGTGTAGAAGGCATTAAAAAACATGAATAATTTTTATATAATATATATCGTACTAAATTAATGATTAATAAAATGGACATAGATTCAGATAAAATAATGATTATGTCCAAATGCAACAAACTAATGATATTTAACCCAAATTTTTTACCTTTGATAATGCGATATCAATTTATTTTATTCTTTTTAAGTCATTTTATACTTAACAGAGTTGATATATATTTACCATAGTTACTGTTAATTATGAAAATAATGAAATTTTAATCATTAAAAAATAGGAATATTAGGATAGAAAATATTGATACAGTTTTCCATGATTTAATGTCCCTAAATGTAAAAATGACATTTAACATGATTTTTTAAAAATTGATGTAGTCAATTTTTTGAAAAATGACCTTATAAAGAAAAAATGTCATTATAAAAGTATCATGAAAAATGTTGATAATATGTATCTAATTTAATTATATATAATAAATGCAGAATTATTTAATTTTTAAACCTAATAAGAAAGGAAAAAACATTTAGAACACTTAATTATTGTAGAAAAAATAAAAATTATTTTTATTTGAATAAAATCACAAGAGAGATTTAAATAAAATTCAAATAGAGATATATAAGTTTAAAATAATAATTTCAAATGTATGATATTAATTATTAAATATAAATTTATAATATAAAGAAGTAATCTTAAAATCTATGTCATTATTGTATCCTAATAATTTTATAGATGAGATAGTTTTTGTAAAATAAATATTTATCCTAACTCAACAATATAACAAATATTTCTGAAAAATATCACAAATTCACAAATTGAATATTTTGATTTTCTTAACTAAAAAGTATGGGAATTTGTTCAAATAAAATATGTAAAATTTAGAAATATTAAATTAATATATATATTTATAATTTAAAAAATATATTTAAAAAAAATAACATTTTTTTGTGTGATTTCAATATAATCATTACGATTTAGTTCTAATATCATCTCTTTTAATCAATATATTTTTTCATAACTTTCAATCCGAAAAACTAAATTATAATAGTAGTATATAAATAATAATATCTCTATAATATTTATTTGATTTTATAATCTTGTTATTGTTTCTATTAAAAAATGTTGTTTATAAAATGAAAAATAGGAAATTTGGGTAGTATTTTCTCCCCCCTGTATGAAAATTTCTTCCTGATATATTTAATTATATAGAACATGTCCAAATAAAATAATAGATTGCATCTATAATATTAATTTATTGGTTAAGGTTGGGGATATTTTGATCACATAGTATTTTATTTTTTAAGAATATGCTTAAGTTTATTAAAAATAATAGTTTGAGTATTTTTATAGAATAAGGTACAAATATTTAGATGATATATTCCACATGGGAAATTATAGATTATTACCCAGTTTATTAATTTTAAAGAAAGTGGCATAATTTATTCTCTTTAATTCAATAATAATTTTTTCACTACATAGTGTATTCAAAATATTTGTCTACCTCAAATTTGTATCAATTAAAAAATGATGAATGGACATGATGATTTTTTCTTTCTTGATGAACTAAAATAAAATAATAAATGAAGAGAAGATAAATTAAATGGTAATTATCATAATTGAATAAATGATTTTATAAATATAGATTCATATTCTTTATATCAATATACTAATACCAATGATAATTTTTACCATAAGTAAATAATACTCATTAAATTAAACAAATATATTAAGGGTTTCTATATTATGAAAATAAATAATGATACCTAAAGGTATGAAAAGATCATTATACTTTAATTTCTTCAAAATATGCTAGACGAAATTTCATTACATAATAATCAAATCTTCATGAAACGTCACTATAATCACCCATACCAAAAAATAAATACTAACCATAATAGTTATATAAAGTTTTAAAGGTCACCTGTAACACCCTACGATTTTATGAATTCTTAATTTTGAATAAAATTAATATTTATTATGTTTTTTATTTCATGAAACACTGAATAATACTTTTATTATACAAAATAACTATGGTTCCTTTGTCTCCCTTATAACGACATATAAATCATTCACTACATGCAACCCATAGATTATATATCTATATAGACAATATTATTACTGTCCGATGTTATACACAATGTCGAGCTCCATCGATAGCTTGTGTAACATGAAAATTCATGTTTTACCAAACTACAATATTAATTTAATTTTATTATAGAAATATTATTAGATCTTCGACCTTCCGAATATAATGGATGTTAAGAATAATATTAAATAATTTATTAATATATAATGTACATATGAAACCATTTCTTATTAATTAGAAGAAGTGAATAAAATAACTACTAGAATGTAAATAATTTAATTTTCAAAGAATTGATTTTTCTACGATAAACACCATTTTACATTAATAAATTCAACCAATTTTTTCATAATTTTTCTATATTATATATTCAATTAATATTTTTAAACATATGAAATTTATTTTATAGGTATAATATAATAATAAATCCAATTGTCTGAATATAAATATTTATTTTAATAAAAGGTACTTTTAACAACATTTAATGGAATACCTATTTGAGATATTATTTTTTGTAATTTTATAACATCTATTTTAATAAAATTATTTTTGGAATATTAATATCAAAATTTACTTTGGGGGATTTTTTTTAAAGAATTATCATTTGTTGACTAACAATGATAAACCTTGAATTTTAAATCAAATCAAATTTATCTACTTTATTTATAAAATTATATTATATTATATTTTTCATTAATTTTTAAATATCTCAATAATAAATCATTTATTCAAATTTTGTTCTTTATAATCAATATCACATTGAGATATTATATTCAAAAAATTTACATAAAAAATGTGTTGTGACATTCCATCAACGAGATTAAATTTATATTAATTTATACCCCTTATATGAGTATAATTTAAAAAAAGGATTCTATATTTGGTTTAAAAATAATATATAATATCTAGTAATGTAAACTTGTTTTTTATCAAAAAATATTAGTTGAAGTGACTAAAATTAATTTGAACGATGAAGATAAAATTAGCATAACAATGGAAGAAATTATAAACATAATAGAAAACGTAACCTAGAAACATTTAAAATGGCCATTGGATGGAAATATTTAGACCCTATAATCACTATTAATTAATACAGACCAAAATTTAGGCAATGATACATTGGAAAACATGGTTCAAATTCGATTTTAAATTAGATAAAAAAATGCCACACCTACTCAACAATAAGATGGCACTCAGCTCTCCCACTTATTCCCACCTCTCAATCCCTTTGGATATAGAAACCTATACTCAATTAATAAACCAAAATAAATAAATTCATACTATAATCCTTTATTTGGGCCTATATCCATCCATGTAATCGCTTTAATGAAAATAAAAATGAGTTACCCAAAGAAGAAGTTACATCATTCAACAACCTCAATTTTTTTATTTCCAAACATCACCCCAAAATTATACTTATTAGAATATTATATAACAAAATAAGAATCATAAATATAATTTTTCAGTTTTATTTTTTGTTTTTTACCTACACATAGTCACAGTACTATATATTGGGAAATGAAGATATTGTTCATGTGAACAGGGGACCACGGACTAACAGAACAATGTTGTTGATTTTTACATTATAATATCTCAACGGTAAGTATTTTTATTAACATACGGATTTTCTATGATATATATATATATAAAATTTCTGATTTATTCCGATTTGTGTAATTATTACAGAAATCTTACCATCATTATTTTCATTTTATGTAATTACAATAACTTTATTTGTGGACTTGTGGAAAACTGCATTGTCAAACCCTTGTGATTTGTTCACACATTAAATGGAATGTATTAAGGATGGGTTTAGTAAAATTATAAGATATATATAAAATAAAAATTATTTTGGAATGATAATATATATATTAAAATGTATATTTATTTGACTGTATCAATATATGCATATATGTTATTGATTATAATTCAATCAATACACCAATAAAATAGAAACAATGTTTGTGTGTTTGTATGACTTACCCTCCATGAATTTTGTATTCCATATCATAATTATATATATTATAGAGTATTATAAGAATTTATATACTTAATAAATGTTATTTTCATATCATGTTTTATATTATAGAAATAATTAAATCATGATCTTTGTAAGAGTGTTGATAATAAAAAGATAAAACATATTCAAAAAACAATACATATATTACCAGAAATATATCATTGACATAGAATTAATGATAAATTGGTCATAAAAATTCACAATTAATTCATATATGGTAGTAGATATAATTATATTGTAATGTGATATATGAATTAGAACCTTGAATATATTAAATCGGAGTTCTGAAACAGTAAAAAGAACATCAATGCTAATGTTATAAGAATTTCATCTTGACATTTACTTACAAGAAATACATTTCATACTCACCAATCTCTTATTTTTTTATTGGGAATATTCATTTACATTACTTTTAAAATAATTAATTTACTTTATTTAGGGATATTAAATGATTTAATTGATGTTATTAATTATTGTGTTTCATGATTCTAATTTTACTCAAGTAGTAATGGTACTCTTGTCACACTTTTATTTTTGTTAAACTTATGACTTATGCATCACTAATTTATTTTGTTTGTAGTAATTAATTCCCTTAAATATATTAAATTATTATTAAATATTAATGTATGGGTATTTACATATCCAATTAATGATCTATCATTCATGGTGCTTATGATTAAAAAGATAAGAAATCATTAATTTAATTATATCTTAATTTTCATTATATGATACACATAGCATGTTATTAATCTATATTTTACAATTATTTATTATATATTTCTATTTGACATATTATGTCATGAATATAATTTATTAATTTATTTAGATTCATTTATATTTATTTTTTCATGGTTTTTATGATTCCATGTTACTGTAGTGGTAATAGTTTATGACTATAATCCCATCATTTGACAGGATTGTTTATTATTACACTTCCAAAGAAGAAAAATTATAATCCATATCTCAAGATAATATTGGGAAATTGTTCTTATCTAGTTATCAATTATATATTTATTTATTACTACCATGTTTAAACAATTTGTTACATAAGATAAATAAGAATTGATTTTTATGGAATCCAGAATTTTTTTTACAATTTTGTCTAAAATATTTTGTCTTTCAAAAATTGATTTTCTAAAATGGATTTCAAAACAGTTTTGTATTTTCCTATTTTGATTAAAATACCATTTTCACTTGTTTTACATTTACAATATAATTTTTAATAGAATATCTCAATAATTTTCTAATCAAGTCACCTTTATAATATTTTTAAGCTTGAAAAGGAATATTCATCATGTATATACTATCCCTCCAATATGGACATAATTTCTATGAATCATACATTGATTCTTTCATGTTTTTTAATATAATTGTTTTTCTAATACTCTTTAAATATTATTATTTTTTATTGGATATAAATAAAAAGGTATTGAAAAAAAATTCAAATGGTGTTTTAAATGATTTTCAACCACTCTTTCATATGTTTTAAATAGATAGTTTAAAATAAATGGATCAAAATGATTTTAATGAATGTTCTAATTTTTTTCAACTTAATTTAAAATAATTTTTTTTTATATTTTTTTCATGTTTTGTAATGATTTTTCAATATGTGTTTAATAAAAAGGGATTTAAAAATATTTTTTAACATCTATTATAGGTTTTCAAATATATTTTATAAGAAAACAATATTTAAAATGTTTTAGGTTTTATAAAGATATTTTGAAAGAGGAAACTCAATTTTACTATAGAAATATCCTAAATTAAATAATAAATTATTATTTATAATAAATGGATTTTTATATTTTTTGTATGAGACAAATTTTTATGGAAATAATATTTTACTTTAAAAATATTTCATGTGATCTCTGAAATTAATTATCTATCTATGATAACATACCTTATTGTATATAACAAATTACTACAGATATGATCCATGAATACCAGTTATATTATTTCTTGAATATATTTTGTTTCTATGGAATGATATTTATGAAAATTGATTCTATTTCATGCTTTATATATTTTTAAAACCAGCTTATTTTCACATGTTATGATTTGATGAAAATATTATGAGGAAAATCAATTTTCCACAGGTATCGATATGGTGAAATTTTTACGAGACCCATTTCATTACATGGGTTATTTTATGATATTTATAAAAACAATATGTTTTTATATGTCATGATTTGATAGATTTTTTATTTTTTTAGGATCATATATGCATGATTTTATCATGTGATGGGTGGGACCTATATCTCTTCCAATGTATTGGGTAAATATCTATATCTAATGAAATAATTATGAAAAACTACTTAATGGGAAATATTTATAATTTTTAATAGGTGTTTCACACTTCATTATGAGGAATATGTGTTTCTTGATCCCCCATGGTAAATAGTTGTGTCCTACTCCACTATGGGAAACAAGTTTAGTATGATCTTCTATGTGGAATCAGTGTGTCCTGATCGACATTATTGATAGTATTTTAGTTATCCTTTACACACGTAATGGCTTTTGATATATATGATGGTTCCACACTTATGTGACATAGGATTATGGTTGATGATTGATTTATGAAGATTTATCACACATATTATTCTTTTTTTATTAATTTCCAATATTTACACCATGACTCATGTATAAGATAATTGATATGAAGGTTATGATTTTTAAATTGTATTCCCATGTTCTCAAACCCTTATTCTCATGATATGATATTTTATCTCCGTTTTTTACTCTTACTGGGAATTATATATCACTATTTCTTAGGATTCCATTCCCTAGTGTATGTATAAATATTGTAAATAGAAGTACTAAATGGGATGCACATTATGGGAATCATTGAATATCATTCCCTATTTTATTATATTTTTGTCCATGTTTCAAACTAAACTAAACTATTATACTCATTAGGAATTTGATTTTATATTGTACTCAGGGTTTATCTAAATTAATGTAATATCAATGAATGTTATTCATGGGGCACTATAGTTGGTATTAAATTAATGTTTTCGTTATCCTTTGGATGTTATTTTGAGAAAATATTAGTGATATCCGTATTAATATTTCTAAGGATATGTAAAGTGATTTATCTAAGAAAGAACATAATGTTTCATATATTTAATAGAAGGTGTCATGATTTATGAATCATATAAGTTATTTTTCGGATTATATGGTTTTATGATATGATAAATAATTATCACACTATGACTTCTAGTATTTTTAATGAGTAGTAACTAAAATAAGATCAGATAAAAGTGAATATTTCATATGTGATATTTTTAGGATATATGAAAATAAATTACCCTAGTGAAAATCTTATCATGACAATCAAGAACATGGGGAATGTACTAGTTAAACATGGTTATGTGTTACTCTAAGAAAATATTTTTCTCCAATATAACATTTTATAATGATATTTTAGATATAATTTTTACAATGTTGGTTTCTATGAAACAATAATTCAAGTATTAAACCCTTGATAACCCAAAATAATTTTGAGGGTGAAATTATTTTTAATGGTGGTATAATGTAACACCATGATATTTTCTAAATTATTATTTTGTGATGTAAATTTATTATCAAGATATATTTAATTTCACGTAACACTATGTATAGATTTTGTTATATATGGGAACGAAGATTGGAATTCATTTCATGAAATAGAAATTTATTCATGCACAAATAAAAACACTTATAGTAGGTATTAGTACACACAATACTATGACTTTCTTATGTAAAAATCATGCTACATTCCATCAAAAACTTGTGTAACACATAAAGTTGAGTTTTACCAAAATATAATATACTATTAATATTATTTTTAAAATATTATTATATCTACGACCATTACTTTCGAATGGATATTAGAATTATGATTAAGTATATTATGAAAATATAAATCAAACATGAATACATTGGTTATCAATTTGTATTAGAGAATTAATGAACTACATAAAAATATTAATATTAAATTTCTAATAAATCACTTTTTCTATGTAAAAACATGATTTTATATCACTAAATTAAACCAACCACATTTCATTAATATTTATTTACTATATATTCAATTATTAGTTTTCATACTCATCCAACAGATTTTCTATTAATAATAAAAGAATAAATCAAATTTTTTAAATAAAATGATGAATTTTTTTCAAAAGGTAAAATTATGGCCTCTTAATGGAGAACCCATACTAAAATTAATTTTGTAAAATTATATAATATTCATATGTATAAATAAACAAAAAAATTTAATATGGAATATCCAAATTTACATTGGGTTAATTTCATCTATTTTTCTATGATAAGTCTTTTATTAATGAATAATGGAAATAATGAATTTTACATCAACATAATTTGAATAATTTTTTATTGATAAATTATAATTTAATTCTTATTCGGAAAATAATTATCTTTATTATAATTATATTATTCCAATTTAGATCATTAGATTGAATTTCAAATTGATATTTTATATAAAACATTTCAAATTTGAAATATTTTTTACATTAAAACCTACTTTGTTCTCTGATTAGTAGGAGTATATTAAATTTATATCACCTACATATGTCATTTGAATTACGAAAAATTGATTAAATATTTTGAATCAGAATAATTTATAATGTTTGATAATTATAGCATATTTTTTACCAAAATATTAGTGAAAGTGATCAAAATTAAATACAATTATTAAGAGAAAAATTTGCATAGCAATTGAATAACTTATGATTAGGGTAAAAAATGAACTACAAACTAATCCAAAATCTATTTTATGGCCATATTTCAGCCCCAACCTCCTTTGGAATGAATTTTTCTTCTATTATATAGATAATATGTTGTAAAAACTATATAGTTTTTTTGATGTTTATATATTTTTATTTGACATGTTATATCATGAATCTATTTATTTCAATGATTAATAACATTTCATGTAATTTTATTCATTCATGGGGTTTATGAATCAATGTTACAAAATCTGAATCAATTTATTTAAAAAATATCATAATTTATAGGTATTGATTATGATTATGATTATATTGATAAAATACCTTGATTCATATATCAAGAAACTCATGAACATTATTATCCTCTATCGATCCATGATATAATCATTTATTTCGCCCTTTTACCACTCATGGTACTTATAATACTTAATAAAATGTTTTTATGAAAATAAAATTTATTTATTATTTCATTTTGAAATTTGGAATATTTCTTAATTCGGTTTTCTAAAAATTTATTTATAAATTAATAACTATTATCCAATGACATTTAATGTAAATTTTACCATGTTTTCCAATTAATATTGGGTTTTGGAAATATTATTTTTTCAATTTTTGATCAAAGGATTTTTTAAATAATTTTATCCTAGAAAATAAATGTTCATCATGTATGAACATAACTACAACCAAGACACCCATTTCCTTAATGATTACATTGTTAGTGTATTTTTTTATATTTAATGAAAACGATTTCCCAGTATTCTAGAAATTTTATGATTTGAAATTCATTTAAAAATAATTTGGAAATGAATGTTTTGATTTTAAATAGTGTTTAAATTGAAATTCAAATAACCATTATATTATTTTAAAATGTTAATTTCGAATAAAAGGATCAATAAAATTTCATTATTATTTATTTTTTCAATTTATTTTCAATGAAAATGATTTTCAAAATTTTTTAAGATCTCCATATAAGTTATAATGTGTTTTCAGGGAAAAATGATGCCCAAATATTTTTAAGCTTCCTTTTTAATGTTTCAATGATGTTATAAAGGAAAAATTATTTGAAAATTGTATATTTTTTATTTTTTTATGTAAAAGATATATTTTATTAGAGAAATGATTTAAAATAAATTTTAAATAAATATTTATAAGAATAGGATTTTCAAATAGATTTATGAAATTTAATTTCAATGAAATATGATTGTCTTTAAGAAGTATTTAATGAGATATTTTAAAATTATTTTCCATCTAAGATGAAAAACTTTTTTATAGTTTATGATTTATGTGTAAATGATAAATGAATACCATTAAATTTATTTATTTAATGGCTCATATTTTGATAGGGCTATGATTATGAAAACCATTCATTTTCAATGGTTTATATATTTTTAAAACCCACTTATTTTCATCGCTTATGATTTGATGTAATGATTATGATACAAATACCTTTTCTATTGTTATTGATGTGATGAAATGTTTGTTATTGCCAATTTATTTCATGGATTATGATATTATGTTTATGGAACTGATTTATTTTAACGATTCATCATGTGTTGTATGTTTTTTATATTGAATAAAATGTATGTTTTACCTTATCATGTGATCGGTGGGACCTATATATTTGTCCAATGCATTGGGAAACAATTTATATGTCATGATATTTTAATGGGAAACAAGCCCATAGACATTATCCACAATAGTAAATAGTAAAGTCGTGTTTAACTATAATAATTAGGAATGTCCTAGTCCAATATGGGAATAGGTGTTTCCTAATCCACTATATGAATCAATTGTGTTATCATCCTCTATGTAAAATATGTGTGACATGCACGACTATATTGGTGGTTTTGTTAGTTATCCTTGAAACCTGACACAGTTATATATATATATTTATATATGATGGATCCAAAAATATATGAAATGAGCTTATGGTTAATGGTTGATTTAGGATGATTTATCACCATTATGATTCGTCTATATAATTTGAAAATCTTTATTCCACGAATCTTTCATATGTACTTTGATATGTAGGGGAAGATTAAAAATATTATTCTCACATTCCTATACACTTATGCTCATGTTATACTTTTATATCTTCTTTTTTTACCATTACTATGTATCTAATCAAATCATTTTCTTAGGTTTCCATTCCCCAGGATGTGATGAATGTTTGTATGTAGAAGTACTAAAGGTGATGATATTTGTAGGAATCATTGATGATTTTTCACCGAGTTAGATAAATTTATTCCTTGTTTCCAATGACATTCAACGAATCCGTTCCTTGGGATTGTAATTTTTATATGTTCTCATTATTCTACAAAAATGATATAATATCCATGTATGTTGTTATTGGGTCACTATATCTTTATCGTTAAAGAAATATCATCAAATATGTTTTCGTGGAATCTATATTCCCATGAAAGGAAACATTATAATTCTAAATTCAATAATGATAAATTTCATAATTATCTCATTTACTTTGATAGACTCATGACTAATTCAGTAGTGATTCTCTTGATATTTTCCACATTAATAGTATAATAATATAATCATACAATAATTAAATTATTAATATAATTTTAATAACTCAGATTCTTATAAACTAATTGTTTTCATCCTAGAATAAAATTTTCAAACTCATCATATATGTATTATGATATAAGATGAATAATATAAATAAAAGCACAAAATATAGAAGAATAGTAACCTCACCTAAAATATTAATAAAAAATTATATAGATTATAATGGAAAATGTGATATTTTTTTTCATTGAATAAGTAAATAGATTTTAATTAAAATTAATAATTAAGTGTGGGTATTTTTGTGAATCATAAATATTTAACTGAAAATTTATAATAAACATAATAATTTACAAGAAAATATTTTTCATAAAATAAACTCACAAATTAATTTTTTTCTTATAATTATAAGATAATATAATGAGATTTTAATAAATTTATTAATGTTTCATAAAATCAGTTATGGTTTAAAATTGGTATTTTTTAATTAAATAATGATTTTAAATAGAATTAATTTTCTCATATTTATAATGTTATTTTTATAAAATGGAGGTCATTTTTAAATTTTTTCTGAAAACAAATGTAGGGTTGATTTTTTGGGATGTTTCTAAAAGTTTTGATTTTTTGGTGAACAATGAAATATATTAATCTATGGTATGTAACAATTTAATGAATTATTGAGTCATTGATGATTTAAAGTTCTCATTGGCCCAAATTATTAAGCTCTATTTCATTATTTTAATATATTGATTAAAAATTCTCAAACTATTCAATTTCTTGAGACAAAAAATAATTAATATAATATTGCGAGAACATGCTCCCTCATCCACTATAAATACCACAAATCACCAACTCTTCTTCTCAAAATTAAAATTCCTATAGACTTTCTATTTTTAGGAACTTTACATTCAAAATACACTTCCCCACGTCCATTTACTTCTATTCTCACCAAATTTCCTAAACCAAGTTCATTAAAGAGGTTCTCATGGACGAAAATTCAAGAGGTAAATTACTCTTTCTTTTTCCATAACATTCAATTCAAATTTATTTCATTTTATATTCTTTCATATTCTACCATTATGAAAGTGGCATAAAAATCCTGTATCATATATATATATTGTAATTTTATAATTTTTGTGGTAAAATTCATGAGAATTAATTTTATTCTTTCAATTTTATTATAAAAATAATAACATCATCTACGATGGGTCGATTTACCCACATCATGGACGATGTGTTTTCATTTTCCATTATGAACATCTATAAGAGTCATAAAATAAACATTATTGTCAAATTTTAATTTATTACACATATTATATTATTTTTTATATTATTCAAATATTTTTAATTCATATAATTAATTAATAAAACAAAAGATGTTCGTAATGATGAAAATTCACCAAAATAAACTATATTTTATCAATAATTTTTCATCTTATGATTCATCCTCCGACCGTATAACCAAAATTATATATAATACCATTTAATATTAAGGATGAGTATTAATAACATTTAATTTCAATTCAGGACAACTATTTTCTTTTTACATGATTTTCCATACATGTATACAAGTAAACCAATCATTGAAAACCAATGAAATGAACACTACCAAATGATAAAATTATATATCTGAATTCATCAAAAATGGATTAAATTAACCTTATAAAATTATTATAAATAAAATACATGTAGAAATTGTTATAAATTAATTAATTGATTAATTAATTTCATTTTATTTTTTAGGAGATTAAATTCTAGTGTAGCTAAATTTCAGACAAAAGTTAAGGGATTATTTCCAAACCTCTATTTCTCTTTTATGTTACCCTTTATCTATATTCACACCAATGTAATACATATTTTTTAAAACAAATTATTGTAAATTACTTTTATATGTTCATATGTCAAGTATTTTTTTATATAATATTTATTTGAAGTGAAACACATGTTTTAAAAACGTTCCCTTCTCAAATCGTCCTAATAAGAAAGCCCGATTTATGGGAGTGTCCCGATTTCTCTCCAATTTTCTAGTCAAAATAATAAATTAATTTAAGAAACGATTATTTTATAAATATATACATATTTTAATCAATAAAAAATATATTTTTTTATTCTTGTTTTTTTCATACATTTGATAATAAAATCTATATTTAATCGACCATGGAATCCATTAGAATAACGACCCTGAAATAATGGTAATTACAAAATAATACAAATATATGGGTGGAGTGTTGATATAAAATGAACATATTTGGTCTTACATTTAAGAAAATATTTCAATAATATATTATTAACACTATTTTAACAATTATACAGGATGTGTTAACATATTTTGTGTAATACAACCGTGAGGCAAGACAACCTTCTTTAAAAATATTCTTTTACATTTTGATTTTTTAAAAATTTCAAAATTAATGTTCTCTAAATGAAACTATTTGCATTTTATTTTTTACTTTCTAGTTATTTGTAGTTGTGTATTATAAAGGGTAGTACTAATATCTACGTCTAATTCATTTGGTATATTTATAATGGAGGTTGACCATACGGTTACTCCAAGTGTAATTACGATAGTTACACCATATAACAAATATGGTGGTTAATTTTTAAGGTAGATACGATTGTTAAATTTTATAGAAAACAAGAGGGTCAAAAATCATATGGTTGATACATGGGTCAAATTTTTATGTATGTAATCCACCATGGTTACTCTATATTTTTACTTCCAATTTCTATGTTTTATGGAACTCTCTCATTTTCACCAAGTAACTATATAATAATTTATGGGTGATAAGTATTTCAGTATTAAATTTTTTTCATATTTCAATATGTAATTTGGGAATAATGGTATCTATAATTCTATTAATTTACCACACTATTGTTTTTTTGCTCATCGATAGTTATAAAAAATTATATGTTTTATGGATGGGTAAGAGAAAATAAGAAAAAAATATTAATGCTTTGAACAATTGATTCTTTATAAAACAAATTGTATTATGGAAGTAATAAATACAGTTTTAATAGTATATATTTCTATACATGTCAGTTGTCATGTATTTTTAATGAAATAATTAAATAAATCATTAAACAGAAATGTTCATAGGAAATTTTATATGTGTATTTTGCTGAATTAACTATATTATGAGATGTTTGTGGTTAAGTCCTTTTAGTTGGTATTGAAGAATGAATTATATAACATTAGGAGTTAGGATGAACTAAATAGAAAACCACAAAAGGGTTTGACCTTAAATATATGTATAAATGTTATATTATTTAAAGGCTACCCTGTATCATCCTCTATGATATATGTTTTCATAAAGGATTTCTGTATAAGAAATATGGAAGATTAATTAAGACGACATTCAGAGGATGATATCATTCTGAATCAATAGCATAGAATGGTGGGAATTAGAACCGACTAGTTTGTGATAGTAATGAATTAGTTGATGTAGTATTTAAATATATATGAAATCATAGCAAGATAATATCTAGATCTACCAAAATAATTATGGAAATAATGAGACATTTAATAAATATAGACACTCTTACTTTTATTGAATTTTTAGACCCATTTGTGGATGAAGGATAGATTAATTCCCTTGATAAGATATTCAAGGTTATTGGGTGTTTAGATAAAAAAAATTAGACTTTCTATTTACCTTTTTTAAGGATATGTTGACTGGTTACGGTCAATGGTCAAAAATAAGACGGATAAAGATGAGATCGATTCCATAGGATGGGATGTATTTATGAATATTTTCATTGAAAATTATTTTACTATGGTGTTTAACATAGGATATAAAAAAATTCCTTCAATTGAATAAATGGATGATGATTATGTTTTCATGTTTTATTTAAACTTGTCATGATTAGAATAGTATTTTCCCAATATTATTCATGAACTCAATAGTAAAATCAATCATATTTACTCATGGTTTATGAAAAGATTTAAAATGGAATTTTCCTCTTATGAATTATAATGTAATGAGAACCTTGTATGTTGTGCTAAGAGGGTAGAAATGGAATTTTATAATTATCATGTGAACATTGAAAAAAAATCAGAAGAAACGGTCTTGATTGTAGGAAATGAATAAAAATTAATCAACGAAATAAAAATGTAAGAATGTTTAATTTCCATTTACTGAAAAGTGTTGTAAAAACCCCCAATGGATATTCATAAAAAAATTAGGATGTGTTTTTAAATTGATGATTTTTAAAATATGTCTTAATATTTCAATAAAAAATAATACAGTTATGGAATGTTTAATTAATATAATAATAATATAAATTGTGTTAAATGTGGTGAGAGAGATCATTATGAAAATTCCTACCAAATGAATAATATGAATAGAGGAATGAAACCATATTATAAGAATAATGTTTAATTTTTAATTTTTTTCCAACTTCAACAGATTTTGGTTCTTCCAATCATGTGGTATCATGTAATTTTTTTTTTACTCTTATTTTTCAAATGATTTGTTTGATAAAAATTCTACACATTTCATTATTTATCTGAAATTTTCATATAAATTTTCTGTGTAAACATATGAAATTGTATAAGATCTTATTGTAATATCAAAATGGGAAAATATTAATGAAAAATAGAAGTATAAGAAACTTCATATAGTTTTTTGTGGGATGACAATACCAACATTAATTGTTGGATTACCCCTAGTAGAGTTCGATGTTATTATGGGAATGGATTGGATTTCAATTTATCATGGTAAGATTTATTGTTAATCCAATGAAGTTATTTTTTCAAAAATCTTATCAATTTTTATATATGAAACCACCCTTACCATAGAAAATGTGTTAGGATGCTGAGAAACTATTAAAATATGGATATTGAAGTTATCCTGAACATATTTTTGAAAACAACAGAACATTAATGGTTAATTAAATTCCAGTGGTAAATGAATAACTAAATGTTTTCCATGATGAGTTTCCTGGTATAATGCATGATTGGGGAGAATAATTTACTATTGACTTAGTTCTTGAAGATTTGAGGTTTTCTAAACCACCGTATCGAAAGGATCATGGGAAACCTATTGAATTGAGAAATCAGTTTATGTTGTTTCTTGATAATGGTTTTGTTCATCTTATCACGTCACCATGTGGTGATCCTCTTATTTTCACAAAAAAATTATGTTTCTATTATAATTTTCATTGATTATAAATATATCAATACTATTACTATTAATAATATGTATTCAGTTATTATATTGATGAATTTTTTATTAGATATAGGGAGATTGTTATTTATCCATGTTTTACATGAGAACCAGGTACCATCGATTGAATGTGATAGACACTGAGATTCCCAAAATAGAATTTTTAATAAAATATGGGAATTATTATTTTTACATTTGGTTTGAATAATTCCGATATTATATTTATAGAAGTTATGAATATAAACTTCAATGATTAATTGGATAATATTTTTGTTTTTATTAATGATATTCTCGTGTTTTCAAAAATCTATAAAGATCATGAAATACATTTAAGGTTAGACCTGAAAACTCCGAAGGAAAATATATTTAAATTTTTTAGAGAAAGTGATTTTTGGTAGAATCATATTTCATTTCATTGATTTTTTTTAATAATGATGGCATAATATTTGATCCAACCAAAACAATAGTTATTTAGGAATTTCCAATACCTAAAACATGTTAATAGGATTCATTTTTTTCTATTATTAGTAGGATACTAATTATAGTTTTTTAAAAAATTTATATAGTTATCTTTCCTTCTATATTTTTTTAATGCAAAATGGGGTTTAATTTATTTGAACCGAAGTATGTGATGTTTGTATTCAGGAACTGAAAAATAAAATTGGTGAATGATCTAGTTCTACCTATTGTTCCAAAAAAATAGTGATATTTTCTTCTATATTGATTCTTCATTTATGGTTCTTGGTTAAGTTCTAATGCAGAATTATCTTTTAATTTATTATACCTCAAGACAACGTCAACCTCCTGAGTAAAATAACCCCACACATGATTTTCAATAATAAACTATGGTTGTATCTTTAAAAATTTGTAGAAATGATATATATGAATACAAATGTGAAATACATAATAACTATATATGTTTTCAGTATTAATTTACCTAGAAGGAAATGAACATGATGAAGAGAAAATGACTGGAATTGATAATAGATTATTATTTCACAGTTCATTACCATAAAAGATAAGTGAATAAAATGGTGAATTCCTTGAGTCCAAATTATCTTTCAATATTATTCATGCTACATTTTAACCTAACCACTTGATTAATGAATTGATGAACCATGTCTCAGATATTTTCTGTGTATGAAATTAATATTTTTTACTTAGGTTTTGATGTATTCAAATATTGTAGGAGAAATTAAACAAGAACAGAAAAAAGACCCCGAGTTCCAAGAAATTGTATAATGTTTTATAAAGGGTATGTTTCCAAAATTTAAAATTAATAAAAATTATTTCATGATATTTAGAAAGAGATCTTGTCATCCTATAATGCCAAATTGAATAATGGGTTGGTAGGTGATGCTTAGTGTTCACTATTTTCATTTCATCATGGTAACTCTAAAATGTTTATAATCATATGAGACTATTATCGATGGGATGAAATGAAATGATATATTTCTATATTTATTGTGAAATTTTTCACATGTCTATATGTTAAATAAGAGAAAAAATTACTTAATAGAATGTTCAATCATTTTTTAATACCAGAGTTGAAATGGAAAATTTTATCAATGGAATTTGTGGGAGGGGGACAGATACCAACGAAATATCAAGGATAAAATGTAATTTTTTTTAATATTGATAGAATGAATAAATCATTCAGTTTTTTCATATTTCATATACACTTTCTATGGATCATCTTTCTGGATGGTAAGATAATGATATTTTTAGGTTACATGGAGTTCCTCCTTCTTCTATATATTACTAAGATCCTAGGTTCACTTATTACTTTCGGGTAGCCCCCTAAAAGTAGTTAGGAACTGAATAGAATATTAGCATAGCCTTACATCCTCAATTATATTGAAATTCAAAACAAAAAATTCACTACTGTAAATATGATCTATACGAACGGTTTTGAGCAAACCATTGTTACAGTTCAATAATTTCGTCTTATACCAATGGTTTGACCAAAAACGTTGGTATAGGTAACTAATTTAGCGATATACCAACGGTATTGGGAAAACTGTTCGTATATTACTCTAATATAGACCTATAACAACAGTTTGGCCAATACCATTGGTTTAGGTCCACTACAATGACCCTATTACAATGGTTTTGCCAAAATGTTGGTATAAGTCCACCCCTATACAAACGTTTTGTCTAGAACTGTTGCTATTTGTCCTAAAATCAATGAACCTATACCAACGGTTCTCAAAACCATTGGTATAGTTCAATACCAACGGTTTTCAGAACCGTTGGTATATGTACATGTATATTTAATGGAAAATTATTAAAGAAGACATTAAATAAATAATCATTTTAAATACCTATGATAATATGTATATAAATATATATATATGAAATTATGTTTACAAAAGTAATTTAGGTTAGGGGTTAGGTCATTTAATAAAAAACAGGAGGTGTTGGGATCAAAACCAACCAGATGATTGTATTTTGAATTACATATACCAACAGTTTTATAGAACCATTGGTATATATTTTCATATTAATTAAACCAAAGGATTTGAAAACTGTTGGTATAGGTCTATACCAATGGTTTTCCAAAAACCATTGGAATTTATCTATCCCCACGTCTTACATGGAAACGGTTCTCCAAATCATTGGCATAGACTATACAAATGGTTTAGGGGCCTATACTAATGGTTCCAAACCATTGGTATAGATCATATTTCCAATAGTGATTCATACATTTGGCGTTTATTCTATGAGATATTTCTATTGATTACTATGTATATTGGGATCATCCTGATTCATTAGTTGATTTTACAAATAATAATATCTGACATTCAAAAATATAGATGGATCATTCTGTTGAATTATTTGGAAATTTATGTCGAACTCCCTTATTTTCGGATGATGTCAGGGAAATAATGTATACGGGACTCAATTTATTAGAATATGTGGCTGAGAATGTTGACATTATCTTGCAACATATGGGGACATATCATAGTGGGAAGAAAACTTATGTTTATAACATAATGGAATACATTTCTTCCAAGGTACATTATTGTGCTTTCCTTAAACCCTCCCCTTGGAAAAGTGTTTTTCATTTTCATAGGAAAGTAAATATTTTTCCACGATTCATTGGGATCTATGAAATACTGGGGATTGTTTGACCGGTTACCTACATAGTAGCTTTTCCTCTAAGTTTATCTCAGGTACACCTTTTTTCATGTTTTGATGTTTATAATATATGTTCAAAATTTATCTCAAATTTTGAGCATAGAAGATGTTTATCTTGGAGAGAACCTCAAAATAGAACACAATCCTACTTAGATTATTGATCATTGAGAGCATGTATTGCGGAATAAGTAAATTCACCAATTTAAGGTTTCACTGAGAAACCTCATTGTAGAAGAAGAATGATGTGGATAAAAAAAATCTATGGGGGAAATGAATTCTGATTTTTTTAATAAGTGAATAAAATTATGATGATAGAATGTATAGAATGTTGGTAGATTGTAACAACCAAGGTACGTATAAAATAATATGTCTTCATCCTAGAATTCAACAGTAAAATTCATTATATGTGTTTAATAAAATATGTAGTATTTTTAGAATTTAAGGAATCTATTCTAATAAAATAGTTACCACACCTTTTAGAGTTTGAATATAATTTAAGACTCCTATATGTGAACATTTAATATCTTTATATCACAGAATAGGTAATTAATTTTTTTTGAAATTATAAATTTTGTGTGGGTATTTCTACGATTCATAAATATTTAATTAAAACATTTAAAGTAATATAATGATATAAAAAAATTTGTTAGCAAAAATTAGATGAATAAATCAATATTTTATTGTCTTATGATTATAATATAATTTAATGAGATCTTAATTACGTTCTCAAAGTGTTATAATTTTTTTTATAGTTTTGAAATTGTTATTTTTCAATAATTATTTATTCTAATCAAAAAATAAATTTCTAATATTTCAAAAATTATGTTCATTAAATGGAGCACTTTTAGGAATTCCTCACATTGAAAATAGGTTGGGGTGAATTTTTTTGTAATATTTTAAAATGATTGAATTTTTTGTGATAAGTAAAATACAATATTTTATAGTACTTATCAAATTCAAGAATTATTGAGTCATATATGATGTAAGGATGATGTAATCACAAAATCAACAATCTATCCATCAATATTTTATTACAATTAGTGATAATTATAAAACTATTCATATTTTAGATCCAAAATAATGAACTAATTAATATAACAATGAGAAAACACCCCTAACATCCACTATAAATACCACCCCTCACCTACTATTCCCCTCAAACTTCAATTCCTTGTAAATTGTTTAATTTATGATGAAAAGCCTTCCGTAGGCTCTTCCCCATGTCTCGGACCTAATGGTGTCACCAAAAAGAGTAAAATGACCTTCCTGGATAAGTTTCTCATGGATAATAGTTCAAGAGGTAAAAACCAATTTCTTTTTCCTTTATTATCATTTCAATTTAATATCCATTCTTATTCAATACTAACATACCATTTATCCAGGTGTCATTAAAACTTTATAATCTAATATATAAGCGAATTTTTTCTTATTAATGGGAAAATTCATCATCAAACTATTTATTCTCTCCCATTTATACAAAAAATAAAACATCATCCTTGATCTGTCTATTTACCTATATCCGGGTTGATGTGTTATAATTTTACATTAAACTATTAATAATTTTCATAAAACCACTATAATTTCTATATAATACTATATATATATAATGTTCTAATGTGTTCTAAAAACAATTTTAATCTATAATATTAAACAATAAAACAAAATTGCTTAACAATGATTGTTATTCACCAGAATAAACTAATGTTCATCACTAAGGATTAATCTAATGTTATATCCTCATAACAAGTATGAAAAATAATATATAAGACAATTTAATATTATCAATGTTAATTAGTTACATATACATTCAATTTTAGACAACTATTATCATATTAGATAATATTTAATACATCTATACAGGTATACTGATCATTGAATATTTATGAAATTGTGTCTCACAAATGATAACATTGTATCTTATAACTGATCGAAAAGGACATAAATATTCATTATAAAATAATAATAATAAAAGTAATGTGGTTCCTGAATTAATTAATTAATGTATTTATCTTTATTATATAAGTTATTATGTTCCATCACAAAACACTTTCAGATATATGTTTAAGGATTCTTTCCAAACCTTTTTTTTCATTCGGTTTCCCATTTCTCTCTCATTATCCCAACATAATTATTATTTATGTTTATGTATTTCTAATAAATAATTTTTATATGTTCCAAACTCATGTATCCAGATTTTATAATCTATATATGAAAGGAAATACATGTTTTAAAAAGTTATCAGTGACAATTCATCCCAATAAGCAAGCCGATTTAATGGAGCTTCTCTATGTGTCACCCTTATCTGAAGTGAAATGAGTAATAGATTTTATGACACAATTATTTTAAATAAATAATTAATTTTACCATGAAAAAATACCTTAATTAAAAAATTTATCATTTCTTCCATTCAACAAGAAAATCTATAACGAACCGACCATGGAAACAATGAAAATAACACAACCAAAACAATGGAAATAACAAAATATTATTAATATATTTTTGGAATTTTTTATTAAATTATCTTATATGGTATTATAGGAAAAGATATAGTTCTATAATATGATAATAACATTCATTATAAACTTATATAGGATTCCATAACATGTATATGTAAGTAAAACATCTGTTAAGATACTTGTCTTTAAAACCATCTTTAAAATATTTATTTTTGACCAAATTTCAAAAGGAATGATTTTATGATGCATTTATTCCTATTTTATGAATATGATAAACTTATCGGAAATTTCTTATGATGAATTTTGGGACTATATCTCCCTTTGATACATTGTGCATGTTTATGTTTGAGGTCAACCGTAGTGTTACACCATCTATAACTACAATGGTAAGGCCAAATGGTAGTAGTGAGGGTTAAATTGAATGGTAGTAGTGAGATTTACATTGTAAGGGAACCATGAGGGTTATAATTAAATTTTTATCCATTATTATTACAATATTAATTCAGAAAATCCCCATGTTACCATTATAGTTTTTTATTTTTTTATAGATCATGTTTTCCCAATGTCACTATATGATTATTTATGGGTGAGAAGTATGTATTTGTGAATATAAATTCATATTTCTATATATAATCAATGAAAACTAGTTTCTAACCTTTTTTTATGTCCCTTACAAATATTTTGGTGGTAATTTCATGTTTAAAAAAACTGTGGTTTTATGGATGGGTAAGAGAAAAGATGAAGTAATGATTCGTCTTATCAAGAATTCATGTTTTATTAAAGGCATTTGTATTATGGATTAAATGGATATTATTTTAGTATTTATCCAATTTGTTTACCTGTGGGTTTCCATGTATATTTAATGACAAAATTATGTAAAACTGTAAACCTAAATGATATATGAGAATGTAATAAGTGTATTCTAGTTGAATTAATTAGATGATGTAATGTTTAAGGTTAGGTCAGTATTTTAATTCATCTACATTAGATAATTGATTTACATATTATTACATATCATTATATTTGAATCACTCGATATTAGTCGCTATTTTTTTTCCCTTTACATTAAAGAGCCTTATGCCAAATATATACAAACATATAACAAACCGAATTATGATTAATCTTTTATAGGTTTGTTTTTCCTAGAATTATCACATGTTAAAAAATATACTCTTACATTATTTTTCCACATTACATTTCCTTATTTAGTGTGCTCTGTCATTCTATACTTATTTTTAGTTCATTTAATATCATAATAAATGGATAATTTGTATCTTTAAAAGGCGTGATAACATATCATAATATGAATAATATATTTGTGACACTAAGGACCTCCAAAGGATAAAATTAATTTTTTCATAAAAATATTTAATATTTAGTCCTAGTTTATATTTTTAATATAAAAGGCCTCAATTTTTTAGTAGTGTTAGATTCATACACATAAAAAACTCCAAGTTATTTAACATTATTTAAAAATAACATCCTGTATTTTCCACTTTCCTCTCACGGAAAATACCTCTCAATTAATGTAACCAAAAATGTTCTATATAGGACGATTTAAATATCAAATTCATCATTATTACTCTAAATGAATTACTATATATGATCCTCATATAATTTTAAATTTTATATAACTATAGTAACCTATCCCATTCATTGAATTAAAAATATTGCAATAACTTATCAAGGGAATTGATCCCTTGATCAGTTACAAATAGATTAGTAGGTTCATTAAAAGATTTATACTTTTATGGAATTAAGAAATATAGTAGTGATGTTTATTGTAGTAGAAAACTTGTATCTCCATATGGACAATATTATGTTTCTCAAATAGTGAAAAATACCTACATATTGTCAAAACGTTTTCTGCTGCAAAATATGAAATGTTGTCATGATGTGGTGGTAAATCTCAAAACTGAAAAAAAAAATGTTAAAATAATTTTCCATACTTCAATGTGACTATCATAATGCCCATACAAGATGTTTTATTTAAAATTATAGTTTCAAAGTTTCCAATTAAAATTAATTTGATACACACTGTAGAATCCCTAAATCTAGAAACATAGATTCCTTATTACATTATTTCATTTGTAGAAGATATATGATATCACAGCACCATGTATTTATCATTTTAAATATATTAGAAAACTAGATATATTCATGACCTTCTTATTATGGTGGATTATTATAACATAACACGAAATACATTATTTCAACATTAAAATTCATTTATATATTCATCTACATATCTTGGGGGAAAGGATAAAAATAATAAGTTAGATAATATTTTCAACAAAGGATGTGTAAAATGAATAAAATTACTTATAAATAAGGATTAATCAATATAAGTGATATGAAAATAAGTACACCATACATTAAATCCATAACTATATATTTAAAAAGTGTATATGAAAAATATAAACATAATAATAACATTGATATTTACTACTGAAATCAGAATGAATATAATTCATATTGTCTGAATTCAGGATCAAAACATCAGGGCCTCATATAACGAAATCATGAACCACGTTGTATGGATCATATTCCAAGTAATTTTACACACCATAAATGATATTTTCAAATAAAATATCATTTATTTGATCATAATACAGCAATAAATACTCAATCTATTCTTCCACATGACACTTATTTATGCAACAATCACAACTATAAAACAAATTTTATCCAATGCTTGGGAATTAACAATGTTAAAAAAATGTGATATTAAAACCCCCTTTTCAAAACTTAACACAGAGATATTGAGGGGTTTTATTAACTATTCATTTGTTTGAGTTGTTAAATGGGGTAATTAAGAGTTCTAGAAAAAAATAATTAATGGTGGCCCTTTGTTAGATATTTTAAAAAAGAACTGATAAAGGGGAGAATTATCATCTCTTTTAGACAAGTGCTGATAATGTTCCCCATTTTTAGTGGTTTTTACATGCACTAATAAAGGGTATATTTATAAATAATCATATATCATAAAAAAAATATATTAAAATATAAATATATTCCTATTTATATATATATATATATATTAAATCTATTTTATATATGGCTAAATAGGTATTTACAAATAATATATAATATATTTAGAAAAAATTCTATTTAAATAATTTAAAAAATACTTTAAATTAATAAATTCATAATTATTGTCGATTAAAAGAACTTCAATAAAAGTTTGGAGATAAAAAATCAAAAAAATTATAAAAGATATAAAATAAGTTGCAATAATATATTTGACTTCAAACTGTTGTAACTTTTGATCAGGGTGTTTGTTTGGTCTCTACCAGATATCTAATCAAATAGTGCAATGATATATATCACATGGTATATGGGGGGGCACAATCAAAAAATTCAAGCCTAAAAAAGAAAAATAATGCCTTAAAACAATGTTTTTATTTTGGGAAACCCCAATTTATTAACATTGGATGGTTTTCCAGCCTCGTTTATTGGTTCTTTATTGTCTTTTTTCAGTGGGTACTCATTTTATACATAGAAAATTTGTTCATATTCATATTACAATTTTTATATATTATCATTATTCATATTATAGTGTTATTTATAATCAAGTATATAATAATACATATATTTTTTTATATATTCAATAATTCAAATTTAAATTTATAAATAAATATTTTATATCGTTTTCATATAAAATATAATCCTTAATATATAAATTATATATAAATAAAAAATAATATGAATTTTTTTTAAAATAAAAATGTATTAACAATTATATACCAACATATTAATGTATATATAATGACTATATATATATGTATCAGTTTGTGTATAGATAAAAAATATATTTATCTATATATTCGAATATTGGTATATAAATATTAATATATAATACATGTAAATATATATAAATATGTATATTAACTTTTATAGATTTAGATGTATATATATTTGTATGTATGTATGTACACATATATATTTATAAGCACACACATAATGACACAAAAAATAAATATTATATATGTATATTTAAATATATATATATATATATATATATTTGTATATTTTTTTGTGTGTGTATATGTATATAAATATATGGATAAACAAGGTAGTGAAATATATATATAAATAGGTTGATATATCATAAAATGGTATAGAAAACAATATAGTGGAATGGAAAATGTGCTATCACATGAGTTTGAGGTCTTATATTCCAAACCTGTTGGATGGAGGTATGTGTGTGGGAGGTAGAAATTATCTAAATTAATGAAATGGTGTGGAGAACTGATTGGTGGGGGAGACTGTTGATAAAATGGAGGGGGGATAAAAATTATTTATCCCCTTATTAGTTGGGTCATTAACATATCAATTTAAGCACTAATAGATGGCGCTATTAACATCGCAAAAAAGTGATGATAAGGTAGTCCTTTAATTGTGTTAAAAATGAAATGGAATTTGATGATTTATCAACACAACAAAAAGTTTACAGAACTCCACCCTTTATATTCTATTTTTTTAGTGGTTTTAAAGGAGGAATTTATTATAAAATTTTGAGAGCGTTGTTACTGACAACCCCTTCTCATCACAGTCATTATCATTACTTTTACAGTGGGGATAAATCAATTTTACTAGTGCTTTTAAAGGAACTATTTGAATAATTGTATAGGTTTTATTTAACCTATTGTGACCTCTTGACCTTACTATCATGCATTGGTTCCCAAATCCAGTTGGTCACATGACCTTAGACACAACTCCTAATATACCAGAAGCTACCAACATGGTGATAGGGTCTAATATCAACCATGAGGGGACTGTTCTATATTTATTAATGAAGAAAAAAAATAGAAGTATATAAATAATATCCAAAAGTCATTAAGAATTAGAAATATAATAATAATATCCCATAAATTAAAATTTCACTTATATCAATTTTATCCACCATTACTCTTAATATAAGAAATTATTTTGAAATATTACCCTTTCATCTCTTCACATGAATATTAATTCATTATGTTTATCATATGTAGTAATATGAAAAATTCATGACTATGACAATTATCAAAATTTATTAACATTCCCCTTTAATCCTTTTAGGTTTATCTAAAAAACCCCTTATTCCCAATATAAACCAATTCAAAATATTGAAAATTTAACAATTATGCAATCCCCGTTAATTTCAAATTTTAGGAAATCCCAATTACCCATAAAACCAATAGTCACATCATTACATTAATTAGTTAAAAAAATAAAAATGTAAATTTTCCAAATTACAATTACCGCAAATTTAACCCATTCAATTGTGAAATAAAAATTTAATTATATCAATTCAACCTCTAACATAATTGGAAAACATGGGAATATCAGTCTCATAATTAAATAAAAATAATAAAACTTGGACTATGATATTTTAAATTAATTCCACCTAACCCATGCTTGATGATGAACGCTCACTATTGAAAATCCAAAAAAGAAGCCCAATAACCAAAATCATGTTGAAGAATGTGTTATAGATTATAAAACATTAGATAAGAAAATATATATATATAATCAAATATGGAGACAAATTCCAATAGATAATAATATATTCCTTTTTATCTAGAAAGAGACATTAAAGAGAGGTTCATATGAATGGGAAGAAATCAATTACCAGGAGAGGTAGAGATCCATCAACTAGATCTTAAATTGAACAACAATGGTATCTGAGATCCATAATGATTGATAATGGAGCCTCCATGGATGATGTAAAAATTTTAGGCTAATATTGGTCTAAATGTGTTAATAGATGAGGGTTTAGGATTTCAAAGTAATATTTTTAGATAAATAATTCCCATACACAAATTTTCATGGTAATGGGTGTACAGTTTACCAAACCATGTTTCCAAACCATGTACATCTCCATTGGAGGTGAATAGCGACACCCAATAGGGTGTAATGTTGGAAAAAACATGTTACCACCATAGAATCCCCCTCTTTCTGGTGTTGTATCGTTTACTGGGACAGGGAACACATTCCTGGAAAAATGAGTTCCAATTTTGCACTTTCCAAACCCCCTCAAAAAAACATTCAAAATTCACCCACAATTCATGCCTCATCCAATGTAAGAAAATAAATAAGTAGAAGGTAAACCTTTTATGGATATAAATACATCAAAATAATGATCAAGATCTTACAATATCTCTTCTATATAATAGCTTTTACAAAATATGTAGTCCCATATATCTCTAACATTCTGAAGTTAAAAAGATCTTCCCACTGAGCCGCCATATCTTCTAAACTATACCTTTATTCCTCTAAA
The DNA here is from genome assembly GCA_963277665.1 of Viscum album. Taxonomy (NCBI): domain Eukaryota; kingdom Viridiplantae; phylum Streptophyta; class Magnoliopsida; order Santalales; family Viscaceae; genus Viscum; species Viscum album. The sequence goes on from OY728132.1 coordinate 883,652,678, forward strand.
AAACTCCAATTAATCTTCAATACATGAATTATGAACATAGTAATTCCCTATTACACATTCCCACAATGTTCTTCTAAATATATCAGATTCTCGCAAAAGGGACGCTATATCCTAAGCTCAATATCATCCACATAGATCAAATAAAAATGGTTGAAGTGATACCGCCAATGTTCTAATATATAAAAAACATTATGGATACCACAATACCATTGTGGAAGATCCCATCAGTATTACACTGGCTTTATTATCTCCGCAACCTCAAACGATCAAAAAAATATAGGGTACTAACATTCCATGCTACTGAATTCTACAATGACCCAATCAAGGCGACACCAGAAGAAACAAACTATCTGCCACTGTAAAATCATAGCTGATCATCAAAATCTTTTAGCATATAACTTTTGTTTTCTATAATCTGTATACATACGTTTCTGAATATGTTATACCTACTCTAATCCACAGCAATAGAATCAATTATATTATTCCCACTGAAACAACTGAAACAAAACCAAATAACAACCTTTATGTAATGACCCTCTATAAACAAGACAAACTAATTTCCCTTATCACAACTAATACACCACGATCCAAAAAAATATACTCTTAAGTTCATGATTACAAAATTTTAGAGTTTTAACCTCGATAATCGAATAATTCCACTAGAACCTCAAAATTGAATTCAAAAAAAACCCAATGTATTTCCCAACTCACCATGCTCAAACATCTACAATAACACCATCCAATTTTGGCATCTATCTATAACATAAAATTCACCCTGAAAGGACACATATCTATCATTCATGAACAATGAAAGGACCCCTTAACTCCTTTATAAATATCTCAATTTTATCCTTGGAACACAACTATCATTTTAGAACCTTCTAAAGGATGATTATAAATCACCACATTGGTCCCCTTTTTAACTAACCATTTGTAGCCATCCAAGACATGTGCATTCTAGGAATTCACATGTTCCACTATTGAAAAATTAATCTATCACCAAACCTAAAAATATTATGATTTAAGAACTCTACCCTCATATGATCACACTTTCTGATGTATATCATCAAAATATATAAAAGTACCACTATCAAAGTATCTATTTCTCCCCAGACCATCATCATGATATACTTACCATAGAAAATCATTTTGTTTAAACAAATCCGATTTTCATTTTTAACCACCCTTATGTAGAAGAAAACACTCTGTTTATATTAAAAAATTCTACGAACCACATTACCTTTTCCAAGGAAGACCAATATAAACCCCATTGGTTCCATATTTTCGTTTTGATTCCACAAAATTAAAATAATAATGAGCACCATTGACCTATAAACCATCCCATAAGAGGGTCATACTCCAATGGCTAAAATGTCACTCCCCAGATTTTATTTGTCATTATTAGATTTTTGACATGAAATTACGACCACCAGATCCCTTTCTTACATTATAGTTTTATCCCTAAACAATGTACATAGACATATATCTTTTATAAAGAAGAAAACATCAACAGTAATTCAATACTAGTTATCCGAAAACAAACCCCTTGACATTTGTCATCCTCCAGACCATCCCATGAACCTCATCAGTATTATAATGATAGGTTACTTCCTGCAATCTATCTCCACACATATTTCACCATGAGAACAACCTCAATGAATCCCCAATAGCCAACCAAAACACCTTTTGGTATCTTATTGTAAATACATATCACTCTTGGCATACTTGTGATGACATTAGAGAATTTAACATGACTATATCATAATAATAGGATGCCCGGAAGTCATCGATGAACACCGTGATGTTTTTCCCATCCCTGATTTCAGTATTCACTATGGAAACACCTTGAGAGGCTTAATGTCTAAGGATTTCCTACCAATCAACATCTCATCAACATTCAACCACCCAAAATAATGATTTTTTCCAACGGATCTAACCACCAATTCATGGATCATTACCAACTAGTGGTGAACCAATGGTTTATATGGTTCTTCCACCACCCTCCTATTGAGCTCATCCAATATGAAATTGATGACACTAAATCAAAACACAACATCATACCACACTGATCTACAACCAAAAGTCCCCTAAAAATTCCAACATTATGCATCCCACGAACATACCCAACAACTGGTCCTTTCTTGAATCCTTGAGGTCATAAACCCACCAATAATCACACATTGAACAGAATATATGATTCAATGAAACATTATACCCCAAAGAGATTCAAAATTTTAATTCACACTACCAACTATGCCTCCAAGTCTTCAAAAAACATCAAAATCATGGTATTATCTACGTTTCTCTCTAAAAACAATCCCATTAGAAAAAAACATCAAGAACATGAATATAACACAACCCAGGTGTCACATCCAATCCAAAAACATCAATACATGTTTTGATAACTCATTTGTGTCCATCCAAAAAAAATGTTTATTCCCACTTCAAACCCCATTAAAACCATATGTACATGTTTTCAAATGACCATACCTTGCAAAAATTCCCATCCAACATACCATAAGAATAATTTAATTATCTTATAAATTAACTAAGCTATGACATGGAATTTTTAAAAAAATTGATGGCACTAACTATGTATGAATTAAATCTATGAAGACACAATTCGTGATTCAATTTCCAAGGAACATGCACCCCAGGGAAAAAATCCCATGAGGAAACCCTTTATTTCCCACGGTCCTTATCTCATATCAACAACTCTGGCCACATCTCAAAAAACCATTATATTTCACACATATTACTCTAGGAGAATCCTCCACTCGCAAAAATATATTTGTGATACATTAAATTCCAAAATTTCAACATGTTCTACAGGCATATAACATCCCACTAAGTCCATCTATCCCCTCTTATAGGCCACTCTAATAGGTAAAATGGAACAAAATACATAAACTAGAGTCATTAATAAGAAGTTCCGATGTATCTCTTTCTAAGACCTACAACTAAAACCACAAAAAACTCACTAGTCACATGATAAACTCATGATGCTATTACAAACACACTGAGTCCATCCAACCAAGAAAACATGTACACTAGGTCCCAAACCCGTGTTATATTCCCAAACATAACATAACTACGATATAAAAACCCACTCTATTTTCCAAATCACAACTAACTAGATCAAAACTCTCAAGTGTTTCAATATTTTCATTACATAACATATAACTAACAACAAAATATCTAACAACTAATTATTTTGTTCTAAACTAGGGCAATCTGACTACCCAAACCACCCATAACATGTTCCAAATAAACAACACAATTTATAATCATTTCCCATCCCTCATGTTTTTTGGAATTAGAATAAAATGACCAAGTCTCTCAGAAAAATTATCTTCTACTCTAATACCCAGAACCAATGGTGTCTAATGTTCCTCAATTGGAGCCTCATTTTCATCCATATCCAAACGACGTCATAATATAAAACTTCTTCAATGAGGAATATCTATAAATTTAAAAAATGAAAAATATAATATATTTCATAATATTAAAACATTATAAGATATTGATTCACATAAGGAATTGAAAATCCATCCCCCCTTTCCCATTAAAAAGACAAAATTGGGGCACTATTACTAACCTTAACCATCCTGTATCAAGGTCATGGTTGACATTGGTAAACAAGTTCCCGATTTTCATGTTTCTCATTAGAAACCTTTTTTACACATATTACGTCATTTATAACATTTAATTTCATGTTAGACACCATTTTTATTTAATCAAACTAGGAATGAAAAGAATTTTCATTTAACTTCCTACCCAATACCATCATTCTCCCTTGTGTTCCGAAAAAATGATTCATGTCACAATAAAATCAATGTGGCTAGAATTATGATTCATAATAAACTATAATACCAGACCTGGCCATGAAATAAATCTAATAAAAACCCAATAATTAAATAAACTCACATAATATGTGTACTAGTAGAAGTGAAACAACATATAACTATAACAAAATAAATCAATAACAGCAATCCGGTCCTAGGAATATGGGTTTTACCACATCACAAGGGTTAACTAATCCTATAAAAGAGATAATAACCATGTCCTGACTCATCCAATTATTCTGTTTACATTGATAAATTAGTAAGAAAATATAATAATAAAAATCCATTGATATCACTTTGTATCATCCTTACCATGGTGCCACAAATTGGTTCCATAAGACAGTTGGACAAATAACCTCAAGAGAGACTCCACATATTCCAAACTATTTCAATAAAAAGAGAGGATATAATATTTATCATCGGGAGAAAATAACTGCATAATCAATGATTAAAAACACAATTAGTTAATAAAAATACCCAAAAGATAATAACAATAACCATAATAATACAACTGTAAAAATATGAAAAAAAAATTATAATACTACATCCAAAAAATTGTAGATATTTCATTAGACAATAACATAATTGTGACTTGTAAAAAAAATAAAAACCTTGACACTCCTACATGGGTAACAAAACCATGCATGAATCCCACTATCGTTATATATAACAAGTTATTTATCAATAATATGTCTCTTTCCCTTATCCTACCATACATACACGAAATATATTTGGGTACCAATATGTTATCACGAGTAGGGTGTGATTTTTACTCAGTAGTCTAAAAAAATCTGTCTAAAATAATATCAACAAAACAATAATATAAATTTTTTTATAATGAATAAAATAAAATTTATAAAACTAGTAGTTTACACATTCAATTATAATTTATTTAAAATTATAAACCACGGGGTTCTTAAGGACACCCAAACCCTCAATACATACATCAACATGATATATGTTATGAAATATATCCATATATACTACATATCAAAACATAATTATTATCATTTATAGTTTCATTTTATTTCATATAAATCTCATTTTGAACAACAGTCAAATGCCAATCGCAGGGGTGTAGAACATCATGTCTAACACCCCGTGGGAACTTGGAGCCTTCATCTATGTCCCAATTCTCCATGTCACATTGATATTTGGAGCCTTTTCCCACATGACACACTTTATACTTCATATGGATATTTGGATCCTCATTCCATATCTGACACTCATTTATCACATATATCAAGAATAACACAATATCCAGAAATCATAATTTTTTTATATCATGGTTTTACATTATTAACATTATTTTCAAACATTCTCAATAAAATTTAAAATCATAATTTAATACACAAAGATAAACTCATTAATTAAATTCCATTCAATAATATGGTGATTTAAAAAGAATAAAAATTACAAAATTTTACTCACAAAACCCATTAATGCTTCAATAATAATCCCAAAATCCCCAAAATACCATTATAAAACAATACCTATTTCAAATATTAAAAAATTAAAAAATACCAATTAATTAACCAATTATAAAATCCCAATATATCATCAATTACATAATGAAAATATTCCATTGAATTGTTATGAAATTAAATAATCCAATTCTTCTGATTTTAGTTGATCCAATTTTATCCGATTCATTTATTATAAGAAAATTTAGTTAACTAAATTCTAAATCAAACTAAATTACCCAAACATAGAAATTTCAAATAAAAAAATAAATAAAAGTAATTAATTCATGAAAATGGAATATTTTATTTTGTCCACCCACCTCAAAATGGATGACAACCCCTCACTAACTAAAATATCCAATTGTAGTAGAACCGCCAAAATCATGATGAATAAAAAGGTATAGATACCAAACCTAGATCAAAGATCTAATGAAATAAGGTATATTAAAGACTATATCTAAACCCACACAAATTTATAATAAAAAATTCCACCTAATCCTGAAAAGTGATGAGAGAATGAGGAACCTCAATGGGAAGAAATCAATTACACGAAGAATTAAAATTCCATCACCAGATTTCTGATTCTCTATGAATTGTGTTTGAAAACCCTGAGTATTCATAATTGGATCCTCCAAGGGAAAAAATGTTAGTAAAATAATAATGAATTTTTGTTATGGCCATGGGTTTATGATTTTTAAATAATTTTTTTTGATATATTTTTTTCATATGTACAGTATTCTTGGTAGGGCAGACAGTTTTCCAAACAATGTTTTCTAACAATGATCCTATCCATTGAGGTTGTATGGTCACTCCAAATAGGGACCAAGATTTTAAAAAACAATGATAAAACAATGTAATTCCCATGTTTATTGGGTTTCATGGTTTTCTAAGATAATATGAAATGTTTAGGAAACTTGTGTGCCAACCGTGTAATGCCAGTAACCCCTCCAAAAACATGAAAATTTCTCCCAGACCACCCCAATAGATTCCTTAAATAATTTATAAACAAATAAAATAATGGGTAAACCAAAAATAGATTTAAATATATCTCTAGATAATTTTCTAATGTTACACCTATCCCCATCCATTGAATATATAATTCTAATGAATTCATTATATCTTTAATCAATAATATTAGACACATTAAAAATGTTTTTTAAATCAATTAAAATTTATATGGATTATAGAATATAAAACATAAAATACATACCATTATTTGAAGCAATTTTTTTTTTTAAAATTTCCATTAGTTCATAGAATATATAACAATTTTTACATAGTTTTTTAACTGTGAGATAAGGAATGATGAAGAATATACCACCAAGGATCTAAGATAATTCTATTTTAAAAAATAATGTATAAAACATATATCAGTTAACGTACATATAAAAGAATAAATTTATCATAAAATAATTTATAAATAAAATGAAATTACATTTGGATGTTTATAGGAAACTAGAAGAAAAAAATGAAATAAAAATTACTGAATTAATTTTCAATATTCATTTAAAAAAATATTTGCAAATAATTCCCCAAATTATTAACTAATTGTTAGATAATAATTTCATTTTATTTTAATATAAAAATATATAAAAATTCAATAAGGTTTAGGGTTTATTAAAAACCTTGAAAACATTCCTATGAATCTAGATAGTGTATAATAATTAGGAATGCTGTAAAAACAATTCATTCTCTATAAAGAGAAAAAAAATCATTTCATTTTTTTGTAATGAAATTAAAAAAACAAAATGTCTACAAAAAACATTCATTTTCCTAAATTTTAAAAATGATAAATTTTATTATAAATAAACATTAATAAATTTTGGTTTTTTGTAATCTCTTATTTAAAACTATTTTGGTAATACTGATATTACTAAAATTGATTTTAGTATGAAAAAGGTAAATAATATAACTTATGATAAAAAAATTAAACTAGATATTCACTAAAGAATAAGGAAAATGTAGTTATAAAAACATATAATCCTATAAAATGTGCCTAAAATAATAAAATAAATTGGTTTTAATAATATTATTGGAATATAAGTCTTCAAATGTTAATTTAAACATTAACAATCCATATTATAGTGAGATTAACAAATAATGCTTTAAAAATTTAAAACATTTGAATTCAAACCCATTAATAGAGAAAAAAATAGAGAATAATTAAATAAATTAAACATAATAGAAAATGAGAAATAATATTACAATTTGGATTTATATATAAAATATATAAAATATTTAGTTTAATATATAATATATGCTTTATTAGAGAGAAACACATATGGTAAATCCTTATGTTAGATTACTTCTTGGTCAGACACATTACATCCTCCAATATATTATATTATAATATATAATATACTTCATTATTAATATTTATACTATTTTATGGTCCTACTATTTTCATTTTTCATTCATTTTTTATAGTTCATTCTTACGTCAATATCCTATAGTTTTTAGTTAAATTTATTCCAAAAATACTTTGGTATATCGATCATTGTCAAAGATGATATAAAATGGTTTCAATGTGTATAAATGTTAATAATTACTCAAATATAATTTTTATTCCTTATATAAAATTTTATAAAAATCCATACAAATATAGAATAGTAAAATAAATTACATCATTTCAGGAGGCTGTAGTTTGTACATAAAGATGATGTATTTTTATTATAGTAATTGTATTAAGTGAATGAAATAATATAATGAGAAATAATTAATGGTTAGTATTTATATAATAAAATTAATATATATTAAATTAATATATATTCAATAAATATATATTCAATTAATATATCTTTATTATCATCTATGCACAAAATAAATGATAACTAAATCCCTTCACATCATGGGGGTGATTGACCACACTTGTGTATGGGGTCATTTTCATTTTCCAACGGATGGGAGACTGATAAAAATGATAATATTATATTCATAGAAATTTATTAATATGTCATAAAAATAATTTAAATTTATTAAATTCATCATTTTATTAATCCATCTGAGTCGGTGATGAAAAATGATTCACATTTCATTGTGGAGATGATATTTTACCATTACACATCAGTTATGATATCATTTTTCAGAAGATAGAAAAGGTGAATGAAAAGGGTTATGGCATAGTTAAAATTATATTTATATTATATTTTACATTCCTATGTAACAATATAACAATTTTTATGGTATTATTGACTGTGGTATATAGATCATTAAACATTAAAGAATTCAATTAATAGTTTTTCTTCTTCTTTTGTAAAACTCTTTTGGTTATCATCTGACACCATCATTGGTTTCTAATATTGTGACAATAGGGCCCCAAAAAAATTAGAATTATTATACTTAGGTACATGGGATAGGAATTTATATACTATTGTTTTTAATGGTTTTGAATATATATGGATAATATTTTCCCCCTTATATGAGTTATGGGAGGAATACTTGTAAAAAATTAAATCATTATTATATAATACATCTATTAGTGAAGTAATGTAGCTCTAAATTTTCAACGTTATTAAGTTGATATTTTTTGTTTTAATAAAAATAATCCAATGATATTTTGTTATATGTACTTTAACATGAATTAATATACCTTTTCAAAACATTTAACACATTTTTCTCATACCGGAGTCGATAAATATTTTCCATGGTTATTATCCATTATGAAAATTATGAAATTTAACTGATTAATAATTATGATATTATGATTCCAAATATGGAATCCATTTTATATAATATTATATCTATATGTTTTAATAATTAAATTTTAAATATGTTGGGAAAAAATGCAAATAATTATCAGAATAATGTCCCATTAGAGAACAAAAAATATTTCATGACAACCAAAATTATAGTTTTTTTCCCATAGAATTAATATCATAATTTAAAATAAAGGTGAACTAATTTTTCTATTAAAAAACTTAAAGGACCATTGTGAATAAATGATTAAAAATGAAGAACTAATATTACTTTTATTTTTAATAAATTCATTACATAGATTTTAGAAATATTGATATTAAAATAAGAAATAAAAAATTACCTATTAAAACAAATTATAATACATATTAAAAATTTATATGGGAAATAAAATCATTTTCATAAGAATTATTTTCATTTATATATCTTGATAATGTTATAAAAGTTTCTGTATTTCTAAAATCAATATTTTTATTATTGAGCACAAAATCAACTATTAATCAAAAATATAAAAAAAATCATCCTATAATAATAGAGATATATCTTTTAAAAATTGAATAGTTATTTTATCACATATAATTACTAATATATAGACAATTTTATTTTAATGAAATTTAAAAACATGCACAAAAAATGATTTTATATAAAAAGTATCATCACCAATTTTAGTGGTTTGAGATTCCATTTGTATCACTACAATTGTTGTAATAATTTCTATGTAATTATTAAATATATTTTAACTGAAATATAATGTCAATGTATATTTCTTTATTTGGACACTCCTATAAATACCCTTCAATCCAATATCTAGGTTATAACACACATTGTTAAATAATAATATTTTAATATTATATAACAATATCTCTAAACTTGTTATTTTATGTATAAGAATATATTGTTTATAGTGATCATAATCTAAATTTAAAGTGTGTTATATTTTCTCATACTTATAGATTTATTACTCAATTTTTTATTTTATTTTTATCATATGCTGACGTAATAAAATATTTGTCCTCTAATTTTAATTTATTTTTTAATATAGTGGATCATATTATTTGAAAATTATATATTTTCGAATCAATTTTTTTATTTATATGATATACACATGTGAACATGATTATAGAACCATACCAATATATCATTGTAATAATATACACTTATAACATGATATAGTTATCTAAACTTTCATGATTCTGAGGAAATATATTTACACTATATCATTCAATTTAATAAGGCAGACTGCATCCCTCAATGATCCTTTAATTGTTTTAAAACTATAGTTCATCTTTTTTTTCAAAATTATGAATTAAAAAGTTATACTTTTATTTCTAGAATCCCATACATAAACTCATAAGAGACAATTATATTTATTAAAGGGTAGTTTTTTCATTGAATAAAATATATTATTGATATAAATTCCTCCAATTTCAATCCATTTACTAAAACTATGAAACAATAATTTTTTTTAAAATATTACATTATAATTTAATAAAAATGGAATAGTATTACTAAAAATACTCAATAATGACCCATAGGGTTTAACATTAATCACTAATCAATAAAACATGACATAATATTCAAGACCAAATTTCGATACATTAAAATCATATACTGACAAAAATTTAATAAAATTACCCTTACAATAAATAAAATATTAACCCTCAAGGTTATATAATGTTGTGATGTTATGGATTTAACAGTTAAAATAAAAAAAGAATTCTTTCACTTGTGAAATTTTATCAGGGAAAATAAATATTCTATCATAAAAAATCAGGCATTATATAGTTTCCAAATATATTATTCCCTTTGAGAATGTAACTAATAATAGTTTATATATTATCATATAGTTCGTTTATTTTATAACATTAAATTATAAGAATACAACAACAAAATTATCATTGAAATAATTGAAGTTATATAATTAAATTGAATAGTGGAACACATCCTTATAGTTTATGAACATTATGTTATTGGATTATTTCTTAAATTAAAATTCATGATCGTTGTGTTCTTCATATGAATACTTTTATCAAACTCCCATTCCATATAACAATTTACCAAGATGTTTATTTCTATAATTCAGTTATTTTGCATTTTAAGAAGCATATCTCATTATTCATTGCATTTCATTATTCAATGTTCCATGACATCTAAATCATATATTTATTTCCTCTAAATTTATAAGACATGGATGTTTTTTACGACTTAATGGAATTAGGTACCATATCAACATATAATGAAATTTATTCTAGAACTAATTTCTTTTGAATAAGAAAAATAATCATAATAAATATGTTGTCAATTAAACATTTAAGATTTTTTTTTTGTAAGATTCATTCCTTGATAATATGGAAATTTTATCCTCATACTCAAGAAAACATTACTCTAATTTTTTCATTTAATTAAAAATATTCCTTAAAAAATCATCATTTTTTAATGTGTAAAATTTTTTTCTGTGAATTTCACATTAAAATTTCATTATTTTATTAATTCTATCCCATATTCATATTTAGAATTCCAAAATTTTTTCAACTATTAATCCATGTCTTATTTTAAATAATAATATTCTAGAATAAAATTTTCCCTTTCATTACATAATAATTATAGGATTTTCTTTTAAAGGGGCATTTTGAACATCTCGTAGACTAATTTTTTAGTAGTTATATTAAAAGATAGAGGATTGTTGTTGCATAATGTTATCTAACATAGGTTCATAACCATATAAAATTATATGGTCATATATATGGGTATAGTTATTTTTAGTAAATTGATATTACTTCAAAAAAGTAGTCACAATATATTTCGAAACTACTCTATACATATTGAAATTCTCTAGTGGTAAATTTCAATATTGACTAATTGTGTCCATAATATTTCCCTTCCCTCTTCCAGGATCCATATTTATAATGTCACACACACATAGATATCATAGAATATTCACTAATATTATATCATGGAAACAAAATTCATATAGACGTAAATGATCTCAAAAAATCTAACGGATTATCATAATTCATTTACATTCTATGTTTTGATAAACACATATTACAAAGGGTTCTAATAAACATCCATTGATACCCATTATGAAATCCCTGAACCCATTAACCTAGAGCTAGTGATAAAAATTTTAATAATATTATAAGATACAAGTGATTACACAATTGATGATCAATCATTTTATCTATCCTTGAAAACAAGATATAGAAGTTTCTTTAATATCAAATTATAAGATAAAAATATAATGTGAGAAAAATTATTTCATCACTGAATATGATTCAAAGATTCCATCATCATATCTATTATAAAGTGATAAAATAATGGTGATCTTAGATTTTTAGTATGTGTTGTATACATCAAGTTAAATCTAGATTTAACATGGATTAGTTAATATAGAAGAGTTGATAATCAATACACATTCTATTTAATAAATAACATGAGCTTAAAATGTTTCCCTGGGAAATATAAACATAATAATAACATAGAATATATATATTATCTTTATTAAAGAAATATTTAATGATGGATGTGAGGATGTTATCCTCAATCCATCATGCCAAGATATATAAATAAATTCATATAGATATAAAAATATATATGTGTGTATGTATATATATTTAATCTATTTTATAAAGGATAAATATGTATGTAAATATAATATATAATATATTTAGATAAAATAGATTTTAAAATAATTTATAAATTATTTGAAATTAATAATGTCATAATCAGTATCGAATAATAGTCATTCAATAAAATTCTTGAGTAAAAATATCAAAATATATAATAATAGATCAAAAATAAGTTGAAATCATATCTTAATCATAAAACAGCCATAAATTTTTATCACAGATTCCATTTGGTATCTACAACATATCTAATCAAATATTAGAACGTGATCTATGCCATGGTATATAGGGGCCCCAGATCAAAGATTTTATGGATAAAATGGAACATAAGCCATCAAAAACCATTTTTTTAGTCATAGAACCCCAATTTTTTTACATTGGATGGTTTTCGAGCCTCGTTCATGGGGTTGTTATCATATATTTTCAGTGGATACTCAATTGCTTCTCCGATCATATTTTCAAATTCATATTAATGTTTTGGGGTTTTATCATATTTAAAATTGTAATGTCATTTATAATCAAATATAAAAAATACATATATAATATTTATGTATTCAAACATACATATTTACATTTATAAATAAATATTTTAAAATATTGACATATTGAATAAATTCCTTAATACATAAACCATATCTAAAAATAATAATATTAATTTTATAGAAAAAACAACTGTATTAATAATTATATACCTAGAAAATTAATTTATATATAATGATTATATATATGTGTTTTTTTGTGGGTCTATTGATAGAAAAAAATATATTTGTATATAAATTATAATATATGTATATAAATATTAATGTAACTTCCTTGTTATGGGTGCCAACCAAGGTTGGCTCGTACATGAATGGTCACATGACCTCAAGATAATTTCCCCATATTTCAAAGGTTGCTGACCATTAGTGAGGGCCAAGGTTTAATAATGGGGATCCTATGCCCTTATTGGCAGAGTATGCACAACATAATAATAAATAGAATCAAATTATGGAATAAGTAATACCCTAAAACCACTGTAAACAGTAGAAGACTGCAAGTTATATAACATCTAGAGAATATATAAATAATTCTTATCACATGGGTCTAGGAAAGAATCCAAATTATCCACAATAATTGAAATACACAACTAAAACCAATGTATAGAAATGTTGTAAACTCTAATAGCATCACAAGACACATCTTGGACCCATGCTCTCCAGCTCCAATAGAAATCAATTACCTGATAAAGAAGGGTACATGAACTTATCCATACCTATAACCATATAACATATTTTTTTTCAAAACCATGAACCATACAGGGTGTGAGATGTATCCCATTCAGCAACCACTAAATGTTATGTTCCTAACTATCAGTCTATATATATCGCAGTTAATATGCAGAAGTGAAGCAATAAACTATGATGTACACAATAGAAAATGATCCTACAGTTTTTAATTACATTTAATTACTTTTATTAATCATCCTTTGAATCATGAATGTCCTAGGATCTAGCCTTTTCTTTGTATCCCCTATATAATGGTAACAAAAAACATCCTAGAAGACCGTCTAAAAAATGTAATACTACCTACATGTTTGTGATTTGGCATTACAGACTTTCTACAATCAGCCAATCATTCATAAACAACCCTGTATAAAATCAATCATTCTCTAACCACATTGAATTAATATTGCACTAATCATTTAAAAACGACCACCATGGAAGCCCTCATATTCAATAAACCATGGTCAAATTCTACACCAAGTCACTCATGGTCCTGTGTAAATAAACATAGAAACCCCAATAGTTTTCCTTTTCCATGTTCCATAAGTTCCATTGAAAAAATAGCGCAAATATCATATCATAAAACCAAATGTGTTATATAACTATGACATGGTCAACATTCACAATAATAACACATGAAATCCATATTATCAATCAAACACCATTTTAAACATTTCAAGGCAAGGAAAAAGGTACCCCTTAGAGGCAATGTAGGAAAAATAACCATAAACAGTCAAACTTGAAAAACACACCCATGGGGTGTCCCGTAATCAAGGCATATAACCTTACCCATATTCAACAACCCATTTTAAATCAATTAAACCATAACCGGTAAATAATAAGGTAAGTTAATCAATTAAAACTGCAAATGTGTGATTGTGGAACTTTTATCATATATAATACAAATATGAAAAGTGAATGGAACTAACCACCTAACATAATATCATATGATTGATATACTTGAACATCAATCCTTGAATCATCATGTAATTACATTGATCTAAAAAGGGTAAAATTGATCATCCCATGAAAACTTATGAGATAGGAAAAATCAAGAACAAGATATCTTGGGGAAAAGAGAACTCACAGGTGGGAATCCAATTCACCCCACAACACCTCAATCAGATCTCGAATAGATAACTAGTAGGTGCCCAATGATCATGGTTGTTCCATGACTCTCTTTTACGAAACAAGTGTATAAGTTATATTTTCTATACATTAGACATGACCCCACTATGATTTATCAAATAAGAAGAAAATTATGGGGCGTGTTCATTTAATGTACACACCTTGTATCAGCAACAACTAGCCCCGTACGTAAGCAGGTTAACCAGGTCATCACACAACAATGTACTCAACCACTACATGGATAGTATACGACTCTGCACTACAATGGGGTAGATGACATTTACTTAGAAAAATTCATATTTTACCCTTTTTCCTAAAAAACAACCCAAAAATAAATATCCATAGGTGAAATGATGATCCATATTCTTACAAACATCCCCACTAAAAGATATGTGTCTCTAAGATTCACTTCCAAGGGTGGGGAAGAAGAATATGTGAACAACCCTAGCCAATTCAATCATTTGTTGGCCTCCCTCTCAGAAGTCTCCTTCTACACTCGCCTGTGCTATCATAAAACCCATTCCATGGGAAAAATCAAGCAACATAGATCATTCATGATATGATCCACTGTCCAAATAGGGTACTCATTGATGGATGCATCCACTTCTAGCTCAACCTCCTCGGGTTGAAAAATGTTAGATGAGTCTAAAAAGTAATGTTGTAATTGAGAATCCTGACTCATTTCATGCATATCATGATAACTCTAAGGTAACTACAAACAATAGGTAACTGACCTGACTCACTCGAAAACCTCAAATGGATCGACGAATCTCGTTGAAATCATTCTATGCCTCACAATACTCCTATGTCCCATACATAGTGTGACACATAAGAAAAACTGATCTCTAACCATGAAATCCATATGTCATCTTTTTCTATCACCATAGGTTTCTGGTGGGACTATACAGTATCCATCCTCTTATGAATATACTCCACCTACTCGGTGGTCAACTAGACAAGGAGTGGTCCATGAAAAGCTACCTCTCCTACCTCCATCCAACTTATGGATGGTCTACATTGCCTACTATACAGAGCCCCATAAGTTTTCATCTATATCGTTTTTTGAAAACTGTTATTATAGGAAAACATCACATTGGGTATCAGTCTCTCCCAAGAGACATCCAAATACAAAACACATAATCGTATCATATCCTGTATCACCTGAATTGTACACTTGGACTGGCCAAATATCAGAGGATGGTATGTTGTACTTAGAAGTACATGTGTACCCAAATCCCTATATAGTCCCTAATATACATGGGAACTAAACCCGGATTCCCTGTATAAAATGATAGACTATGGAACCCCATGAAAACGTATAATCTCTTGAATGTATATCCTTCTAATCTCAACAAAACTAAAGGTTCCCTTAATCAGTAATAAATGTAAAACCGTTGTTATTCTATCAACAACAACCCAAACTGCATCATTCACTCTAGGAGACCTCCCTAAAGACCTTTTGAAATCCAATGCGACATCATTCTATTTCCACTCTAGATAGTGTAACTTCTATAAAATCCCTTCTGGTTGCTGATGTTTTGCCTTCACCAGTTGACAGGTGGACCACATCATAAAAAAACCAGAAACTTCCACCTTCATTCCATGAACCCAATAATTATGGTGTAGATTTTGATACATAATCATGATATAATGATTAAATACCCATGTTGAGGCATGAAAATATCACAAATGATCCTCGTGTATGTCTACTGACACCCATATTCACCCATAAAAATGAAAAACCTCATACTCAACTACAATACATCTAGGATTAGGGTCCTCGCCTGACATACTAACCCTTAATAATATTAATTCATAATTTGATAGCTTCTTCATTCTCACAAAAACTAGAAGAGTAGAGGTAACAACTATAGAAGAAAGAAACATCAATCCCTGGATGTCCTACACTTCCAAACACATCACAAGGAATTTATACATAAGCTTCCACTCACTACTGGCCTCTTGAACTGCTTGTATCTAAGTCCTCCAACCCAATACATCATCTACTGTGTTGCCTCTACCTCGTGTGCATGCAAGCTCAATGTCAAAATACCGAATGTACTCAACTGACCTTCACTCTCTCAAATTCATTTCATTCTGAGAAAACATATTATTGGGGATTTTTTGACCAGTTTTCACCACAAAATTCAATTGCAAAAGATATGTCCCTAACCTCATAATTCATTCCCAACTGTAGATAACTCGAGATCGTGGGTGAGGTAATTCCCGTCAGGTGGCCTCAACTGCTGAGACCTATACGCAATGAATCCTTCAACCATTATAACCACAATTTCCAGATCGATTCCTGATGCATCATAATAAACTGTGTACCTATGTCCCTTCTTAGTCAAAATCAGTATTTTTGTTTAAGTCAATCTTTGTTTTATCTCTTAAAAGGATGAATCCCAGGAATCTATACACAAGTACATTACACCCATAAAAATCATTCCTATAAGTGGAACTAATATGTGTGAAAAGTAATAAATATTGTGTCTCTATTAATAATTTTTCACTATAAAACTCCATAACTAAATGATGTTTTATGGATTCTCCCAGTAAACTACTATGGTAACATTCTCTTGGTCTAGTGATACTCTTATATGTGAGATAACGTGACCCAAGAAGATAATAAGAGAAATTCAAAAGTGGCATTTTGAATGCATAGAATAAAACAAATGATCTCGTAGTGTACTAAATATGATCTCAAGATTTAATACATGGTGGTGTAGAGTATGAATGTACACCAATATATCATCCACAAATACTACCACAAAAATAATGCAAGGACATAGAATTCTATTCATCAGTTCTATGAATACATCTGGCCCATTCGTGAGACCTAACGACAAAAAAAAATAATCAAAGAGACCATACCAATTTCTAATGGCTATAAGAGGTATATCTTATGGTCAAAAACACAACTGATGATGACCATAAATCAAGTCAATGTCTAAGAACACCTGAAATTAACGAATCTAACCAACGAGATCATCAAACCTTGGTAAGAGAAATCGGTTCATAACTGTCAACTGATTTAGCTTTAGGTAATCAAAATAAGTCTGAGGATATTGTCCTCATTCTATGAAAAATAGACAGGAAAAATCTAACGATAATTACTAGTTTAGTTGAAAACTTTTTCCTGAAACTCCTCTAAATGGTTATTTAGCACCTTTAACTCTTGTGTAGCCATCCTATATAGAGTAATAGACACAATTATTTCTCCTGGAACAATCCCAATATAAATATCTGCCACTCTATATGGATGTAAACCTAAATAGTCATTTTGAAAGACATCCCTAAATAGATCCACCACTGGTGGAATTTCTATATGAGAAGTCTCATAGTCATCCGAATATAAACTAGAAATCTGGGTTATAATTCCTTGAAACTCATGATGCTCGAGTCTTTCTCTACTCACATGGACATCCCATTAACCCTTTGTAGAAAATACTAACCCTCTGGATACATATAACATGCCTTACAGGGATAACATCCAACAAAGTTTGGAAAGGAGACCAAAAAGTACATTCCCAGAATAACATTGAATCTCGTGATCTATTTTACATAGTGGTCATCCATGAAGTGACTCCCACCAACCTCTATAGAGAACTCCTTTAACTAATATACACTAGATGACCTAATCCCCAACTATGTTTCTAGTGTCATAGCATCATCAGATGTAAATATAGAATGTCCAAGGCTCCCCAAAATTGAAAAAGATATAGAACTATCGGAATACCATATTTCAAAAAGAGGAGAATCTAAAATAGAGGAAACTATAATTATACCTCTAATATTACAAGATCCATGAACGTCTTCCTTCTAGGTATATTCCATCGCAAAAGTCTGAACTCTAACAAGACCCTATGACCCCAACCTAACTTCCCTGATTCAGTCCCCACTACTGTCACTGAAAACCTATCATCTATCTACACTGACCATAACCACCTCCTCGGATGAATGACCGGATGAACTATAGTTCACTGACATATGAGATACTAGTGGTCATACTCCTGAACATGGATTCATAAACGATCCCCTATCTCCAACTTCATGTTATAAAAAATAGGGAAAATGTGGATGATGACCCATATAGCAGCAGGATCATAACTCAACAAGTTCTCTCAGGAACAAAGGTATCATGTTCCCACTCTTCATGCACAAATAATACCACACTTGGATACCTAAATATACATCTGTACTACTGAAATATCCATGATAAGGCTCCCTATGCTGCTTCCTACTATCAAACAATGGAGTACCATCCCTAGATACTAAACTGTCCAAGCTCACTTCTCCTAACTCCCTCATATTACACTCAGTAATTTCCAGCTGATTTACTATAGCAGTCATTAATGTCATCAAGAATACATTCACTTTTGATTAGATGTCACATACGAGAGCATACTCATAATTCCTAGATAGTGAGAACTTGTAATCTCCAAAAAGATGTGTGAAGCACTGAAAATCCATTAAGTGATATCAGTAATCTATCCCTCAAGGAGAACCCATCTCAAAATACATGAACTCATAGGCTTGGTTTCCACTCAATGTCTCAGTGTAAAAGAAATAAAAATAGTTCCTATGAAACTCTTCCTAGACCATATCATGATGATGCCCTACCTAAGAGATAACATCCCATAAAATCATGATATAATAACACAACATGTACAATGTGTGTGTCACCATCCTATCAAGAGGCATCTCCAGATGATGAAAGATAGTATGAATGGCCTCAAACCATGTATCAATTTCTTGTGGTCCTAAAACCCATTAAAAATTTGGAGCATGCTATTGCTAGAACACCCACATGAACTCCTCCATTTTCAGGGTATGATGTGGTGTTCCCAGGAAAGTCTGCCACATCCTAACAAATATTTCATGGAACATAGCATCATCACCTGCAGCCAATATAACTGTTGGTGCTAAGACGGGCATGACTGGATGATCGGTTGGTTGTCCCAGAACTAAAATTTCTATTGTCTAATCATCAAATTGGACCAATCATAAACTAGGAGTATGTCTTCGTGGAGTGACTATATATGGTCAAGTTCACACCACATTTAAATATTAACAATGATAGTAACATTGATGAGAAAGAACAACATAAGAGAAGATGATATTCATGTATTTTAAAATAAAGGTACACGACTTGTAGAACCACTACAAAACATGTTCCTTTAAGCCTTAACATGGGAATGTACCTCTACCAATCCAAGGTGTGTAACAACCCTATACACATTGTGATCCTCATATGAAACTACATGTACCTAAATATTCCCTCTGACCAATGTTCTTCTACATGGCTAGAACAACACGATTCTCTCTTGGTGTAACTCTACGTGACATTCACACTCGTCACATGGTGTGTACCACCAATGTCATATCCTCCCGTGTTGTTGGCCACACAGTTGCATACACGGTTGATAACTTCACAGTGTGTACGATCTAGATGCAGCGTGTAAAACCAATGTTTTATCCACCTGTGGTGTTGTTCAAAATGTCAGAAACACACTTCTTTACATCACGACATGTACAATTTAGACATGATGTCTTATACAAAAATTTATTGACCTCATGTCTTCTCTCAGATAGTCCATCAAAAGGTCAATCACTACATATCTTTTACTCCCAGTACTAGTTGTGTACTTAAAAAAGTTATTTCTCCCCAAACAGATGAACTCACGGTGTGTGTTCATAACACCACATGTGGTGTTGTCAAGGTTCCTAGGATGTAATCCTTTAAATCTTCACCGAAACCTGGAAAAAAAATATTTTGGCCATAGAGAGAAATGTTCTGATCCGTCAAAGCCCATACTCCATGAAAATAACGGGTTGTCATCATATATCACATCACACATTAATAAAATTCAATTATTGTTCAATCAAGATCCACCAAATTCCGATCCAAAAGGTCACATAACACCTCAGGGACCACAGTTTTGCATCCATCAAAATGAAACTATACATATACCAATACCCTATAAAAATAGAAGGTACTTTTGTCATGGAATCATCCAGAACAACATGAATATCTAGCAAAAAATCTGTCATAATAGCATGCAATTATTAATGCATCCTAAATGACATGATAAGAAATCATGATTTTTGATCTCTAGAATGTTCCTATATGATGTATAAGAAGGTATAACCTCATATCATCAGGTTGAAATAGAGATTTTACCACAATTATATCAATAGTAAAAACATAAAACATGTGCATCACCTAACGGTGAAATCAAACCAACTACAATGATTGAAAAACTAGAAAAAAATCAATATTTGGGGTAAATTGGTTTTTACCTATATCTGGGATAGCTACTACCAGGAAACAAATATTACCAAATATATATTCTTTCATATCCTAGTCTATAGGTTCTAAATAGTATGAAAAAAATAACCTCCTCTAACACCACATTGTGACATCCCAGTTCTGGGTGTCACCCAAGGGTGTCCCATACCCTGTTGGTCACATGAACTCAAAAAAATTCCCCAAACATCAAAGGATGATGACATGCCGTGAGTACCAAGGTATGATAATGGGAAGATAATGTCATCATTGGAAGAGTATTCATAGCGGAATAATGGATAGTAACCAATAGTTGTAGCAGTAATACCATACAACAATAGTAAACAGTAGAAGATGTTGTGTAATATAACAAATGGAGAGCATATAAATTATGCAAGTCAAATTTGTCAAGGAAAGCATCCAAACAGGTCCCAATGTTTGAAATAAATCCACTAAAACCAAATTATTGAAATGAAGTAATCTCCAACAGCATATCATGACTTTGAATGGTCCCATTCTCCCTAGCTCAAACAACAATCAAGTACCTGATGAATAGGGTAACTTGACCTTATCTATACCTGCAACTGTATAATCTATTTGGGTCTATAATCATGACCCAAAGAAGGTGTGAGATGAATCATAGTCTGCAACCACCAAAAGATCTCTTCCTATCTATCAGTGAATTTCTATATAGTAGGTAATAGGAATAATGGATGAAATATACTAGGAAAGACTCCAAAGTAAACAATCCTACAGTTTTCAATTACAATCATTTACTTTTATTATTTATTCTTTGAATCATGTAAACCCTAGGATCCATCCTAATTTATGTATCCCCAATGTAATAGTAAAAACATGTGCCACAGAATACAATCTAATAAAATAAGTGAGACCGAGCCCAAGCTTGTGCTTTGGACATAAAAACCCACAAAAATCATTCAATCATTCATAAAAAAACCCTTTGGGAAAGCTCTATCGATATAACCCCTATGGTCTAACATAACATTATTCATTTAAATAAAAACACATGGGATTATATCATGTTCAATGACCTAGCTAAAATTCTACACCAAGGCTCTCATGGTTCTATTTAAATTCACATGGAAACCCCCCACAGTTTTCATAGCCCAAGTGTCTCACTGTCCATTGGAAAAATAGTGTGCATATCATATCAATGAAGCTCATGTAATATATAACTACTACATGGTTTAGAATCACAAGAATAACCCATGAAATTCCTATTATCAATCAAACACCAACCTTAACAATTCATGCCATGGAAACATGGTATGCCTCATTGGAAACCTAGTCCAAACGGCCTTGAATAGTCAAACTGGGGAAACACACCCATGGGGAGTCCCATAAACAAGGAATCTAACCATACACCTATGATAGAACCCCTTTTCAATCAATTATACCATTTATCGTAAATACTATGGTTAATTTCTCGATCAAAATATACACCAATTGTGGGATTGCAGATCTTTTATAATATATAATCTAAAGACGAACAATGAAAGGCACAAACCACCTACCTCAATATTGTACGGCCGATATACATGGGCTTCAAGACTTGAATCATCCTAGAATGAGGTAGATCTATAAAAAGGGTAAAATATATCATCCTGTGATAACTCGTGAGACATGAAGATTTAGTATGAAATAATCTAGGGAAAATAAAACTCATTGGTGGTAATCCAATGCACCCAACGATGTCTCAATCTGAGCACAAATAGTGATCTTGTAGGAAGTCCAATTTTGTGTTCATTCTATCGCTCTCTTATACAAACCGAGGGGAGATGAATTATATTCTTGACATGATTAGAAACCACACTCTAAATTATCAAATAAAAATAATAGTACATGGACTATTTAGTTAATGTACATGTCGTGTATTAGCTTCAACTAGACCACACCATAAGATAGTCAACAAGGTCATCACATGGCCAGGTACATAGCTGTTATAAGGATAGTACAAAGATATATGCATCAATTGGTGGTTCTTATTTTCAATCCAAGGGTTTCTTTTGGTCATGATTCTCAATGGTCATTGGTGGCTGTGCGTTGAGGTATTCAGGCAGCTCACTGGTTTCTGCATGGATCGTTACCTATGAGGGAGATTCTCAATGGTGATGGAGGTTTCCAGTGGTATTTCATAAGTCACCGGTGGGTTTGATGTCTTGGTGTTGATGGTGATGTTGCGTCTCAGTTTTCTTCATGTGAGACTCTGCACTTTTTTCTTCTAATGGCCATCTTCGATAGCCTGGCGAACAAGATGGAGATGGTACCTTGATGACTCAAGTGGTGATGTATTTCTCTTGAGTTTTTCTCTTTAAAGATAGAAGGTGGAATTGATGGGCCAGTCGACAGTGGATGTTTGACAATCCAGGTTTTCTGGGTTCAAGGACGATGTGCAATGGAAGTGTGAATGCTACATACATGGTTCGATAGTTTGATCAGTAGTGTGTTTTTTGGAGGCTTGGAAATGATGCATTGAGGTTGGTTTTGATATGATGGTTTTTTGAAATTTAAATTTCAAAAATTTGAATCTGGTGCTGCTTTTGAGTTGGTTTGGTCTGTCCATAATTGATTGGGGTTGATGTATAGAGGTGGGTTAGCTCGTTTTTTCAAGTGGTTTTGGAATTTTGTTGATTTTCAGAATTTTTAATGTGGTGTAGGTGGTATTATAGAATGAGTTAAATATTTGTATTGGGGGATAATGTATGGTTCCCTTTTAAATGTGTGGTTCCCACTTACCCATAATGTAGTTTTTTAAATAATACAAAAAGGATTGAGGCATATATATAAATATATTTGTATGTACACGTATGTATTTATAAGCACAGAAAAAGAAAATGTTTTTTATTTTTACTTACTAATATATATATATATTTATATATAAATATTTGTATATATAATGTAATGAAATATAAATATAAATATAAATCTATTTCAAAAAAATGGAATAGAAAACAATATAGGTGAGTGGAGAATGTGCTAGTGCATGAGTTGGAAGTCTCATTTTCAAAACATGCTGGAAGAAGGGAGGTGTGTGGGAGGTTGAAATTATTTAAATAAATGATAGGGGGAGTGCTGGTAAATGGGATAGAGGGTTGATAAAATGGTGTGGTGGGAATAAAAAATATTTATTCCTTTTTTAGTATGGCCTTTTACATGTCCTTTTAACCGCTAATAAGGGAGTCCATTAATAGCGTGAAAAAAGTTCTAATAAATACCGCCTTTAATAGCATTAAAAAAGAAACGAAAATGAGAAGATTTATCCCCACTAATAATGTGATCACAACTTTGCTCTTTATTAGCTATTTTTTATGTTCCATTAAATGGGGTATT
Source organism: Viscum album (assembly GCA_963277665.1). Lineage (NCBI taxonomy): Eukaryota > Viridiplantae > Streptophyta > Magnoliopsida > Santalales > Viscaceae > Viscum > Viscum album. The sequence continues at coordinate 883,677,335 of OY728132.1, forward strand.
TATTAGTGCATTTTTCAAGCACTATTAAATCCAAACCATTCACATCAGTCACATTATCATCACTTATATAGTTATGATATATCACATTTACTAGTGATTTTAAAGGCTTGAATTGAAGTATTTCATTGGATATTTATAACAAATTGTTACGTCCTAACCTAGGTGCAGTACACTAGTTCCCCGAGCTAGTAGGTGGGATGACCTCAAACGCACCTCCTTATTTTATAGAGGTTAGTAAGAAGGAGTTAGGGTCTATTATCAACAATTGGGAGACATTAAAATATTTAATAAAGTATCACAACAATAAAAGTAAAAAAATATCCATAATATAATAACCATAAAAAACTAATAAAAATATGACAAGATAATCAATGTTTTAAACAATATATAAACTAGAATAAAACCTATATCATTCAATAATATATGTAAAGTGTCTAGTGAAAAAAATACACACTGAAAATATCAAGGGGGTCCTGAAATCATGTATGGATCCTTAATACATGATTCATCTAGAATCGTTCATATAACATTGGGCTCTTTACCATATCCATTATTACTAACATGAAGTCTATTTGGTTACGGATTAGGAATCCTATGTAGTGTGTGAGTATAACTCTGTAGGCAACCATCGCTAAGAAAAAAACACTTTAATTATAGTGTATTTTGATGTATGAATATTAAAATACATGTGAAAAAACAACCAGTTTAACTATTCAATTATACATTATTTAACCACATAAAACCTTGGGTTCTAGAGGACTCATGAACCCTAAATACCTGCTTTGGCCCATCAAGAGTCTGAACTATGCCAAAGGGATATTGGATATCATAATATTATGGTTATCATTTATCATTTCATTTTAATTCATATCAATACAATTTGGAACCATATTCTAATGGATATATCATTTTTGTAGAATGTATTGGCTAACACCTTGTGTGTATTTGGAGCATCTTTCCCAATGACAGACCAAAAAGTCACAATGATATTTATATCCTCAGTCCTGAACTCATAGTTTCTATTAGATATGGGAATTTTGGTTTTTAGTCTCCAGGCCACAATCATTTACTACATATTGGTATTTGGGTACTTAGTCCTTTCCCCACACTCATTTATCACATATATCAAAATTGATAAAATATCACAAAAATTACAATTTCAATTACATTGAGTTTATCCATCATTATCCATCATATCATAAATTCAAATTAATTTTTACCATTTCTTCTAGTAACGATAATATTAATTAATTCCATTTATCATGTATATTAATATGAACAAATCATTACTATTACAGTTATCCAAAATTATTGACAAGACCCATTAATCCTTCTATGTTAATCCAATCATCCAATTATTCCCATTATAAAACAATTCCATATCCCAAAAATTAATCAATTACACAATACTCGTTAATTGAAAAATTCTTAAAACCCAATATCCCATTATTTCGATTGTCAAATCATTCAATTAATTAATTAAACAAATAACTAATTAAATTATTCAAATTATAATTGCCCCAAATTTAAAACATTAAATTATCACATTAATATTTAAATATGTCAATTCAGACTTTGAAATTATTTGAAAGTCATAGAAATATCAACCTCAAAATTAATTAAACATAATTAAACCAATACTATGGTATTTAAAATTTTACAACATATCTCAAGATAAATGATGAATGCTGACCAACGAAAATCCCCAATAGAAAATGAACAACCTAGATCAACATGATGAATGATTTCTACATTCAGAAACATTAGAAAATATCAAATATTGTTTTATATATATATATATTACTATATATATAAACTAATTCCAATATATAATAAAACATTCATCTATATCAATAAATATATATGAGAGAGAGATTAATCATAATTCTAAGAAGACACGTACCATAGATGTGCAGATCCATCAACCTGATCATCAATTTACCAATAATGGTGATTGAGATCCCCAAGGATCCATATAAGAGAATCCAATGTTGATGTAAAAATCATTAGGCTGAGATGGGTCCAATTGGGGTAAGAGACAAGGGTTTGGGTGTTCAAAATAATATTTTGGGAGAATCTTTTCTGATACACGTAGTTTCCTGGGAATGGGATCATGCATACCAAACCATGTATTTAACCTTGAACATCTTCTTTGGGGGTGCATAGTTACACGAAATAGGGTATATAGTTTGACAAAAAAAGTTACCACCATGCTATCCCCCTCTGTCTGGGGTTGGCCAGTTTTCTGGGACAAGGCACAATGTATAAGAAAAATATGAACCAATCGTGAACTACCCAAAACCCCTCTAAAAACCTCATAATTTTACACAAGCACACCCAATACATGCCTCATCTAGTGTATAAAAAATAATGATATGAATAACCTATTAAGAGTGATATGTCATCTATAAAAATGTTTAGGATCTTATATAATCCCTCCCTGGTAAAAGCCAAGCCACAAGATGTACTCACAACTATTGATATGATTCATAAGTAAAAAAATATTGACCCATTAACCCTCTATATTTCATTCTCTCTCCCACATATCCTTCTAAACACTCCCATGTTTCCACAACACATGACCCATCCAAATAGTGATTCCCTAAATCACCTTTCCAATATGATACACAACATGTATTAGATGCTCCTCAATGGAATAATCTCTCCCAAGCTAAACATTTTCCACATTTATCACAGAAGAAGGATTTGGGTGATACCGCTGAAGTTGTGATAGATAATAAACATCATTCATACCACTATACCATTGTGGATAATCTAATCTTTATGCCACTGGTATGACTATCTCTACTACCTCAAATGGGCTTGTAATCTAGGGTAATGACATTCCCGACCACTGTTGTCTATAATGACCCAATATAAGTGACACCAGAAGAAATACACTATCTCCCGATGTAAAATAAAGGGTGGTCATAGACGTCTATTACCATAAAACTTCAGTGTACTCTAATCTATAGAAATAAGTTTCTGAATATGTTGTACTGACACTAATCAACGATATAAGGATCAATGAACTTTTCTTGAAGAAAAAATATAAGACACAACAAAGTAATAACTTTTAGGTAAAGGTACTCTATAAAAAACCCATAATAATTTCATCTCTCACAAATGTAACACCACGATCCTCCCCACAATACTCAATACTTTTTGATCCCTAAATTTTATAATGTTTAACATCGATAATAAAATAATTCCACTAGAACCTCAAATAATAATTACAAACCCCAATTAATTTCCCAACACAGTAAGATCAAACATCAACGTTTACAACATCCAACATTATCAACTAGACTTGACATTAGAATCCCCCTGAATGGTCACATATATATCATTCATTCATATACCAACGTCCACAAAACTCATTAATATAACTCACTAATATCTATAGAATATAATTTTTATTTAAGAAACAACCAAAGGAAGATTATAAATCCCCATATCCATTCACATTTAAAATAACCACTTTAATCCATCCCCAATTGATGCATTTTAGAACATCCAATGTTCCACTATCATAAAATTACTCTATCACCAAAACAATAAATGATCTCATTTAAGATATATTCCCTCAAAAAATATCACTTACTGATTTCTATTATCAACATCTAGTAAAATTCCATTGTCAAATTTTCTATTTCTCCCCATTCCATCATCATGATACTCTTACCTTAATAAAATATTTATAAAAACACAAAAATAGTTTTTTATAACAACCCTTGTACGAAAGGAAACACTTGTTTTAAACGTAAAATATTTCAATGAAAAAAATTTCATTTACCATGGAATCCAAACATGATTCCCCTTGGTTCCATATTTTTATTTTGATTCCTCAACATCAAACTAAAAATAAGCTCCATACACCAGTAAACCCACCTGGAAGAGGGTCATACTCCCATGACTAAAACATCACTCCCCGAAGTTTGAGTTTCATTATCACCTCGTTGCCATGAAATTCTGAAAACTACATCCCTTGATTCAATAAAAAATTTTAACCCTAAAACATGTACATGGACATATACATTTTCACAGGAAAAAAAAATAAACATCGATGGTAATTCATTCCTATCACCTGAAAAAAAATCCCCATGATATTTAGCTGCCTTCAGACCATTCTATGAACCTCATAACTAGAATACATAAGATGTAAATACCACAAACCAACTCCTCATATATTTCTCCATGACAATGAATTTTTACAAAAAATTATGGAACCAACTTTTCATCAATTCTATCTCTAAATCCACAACATGTGATTCATTTTCCAAGGAACACACTCCACATGGAAGAACACACCTGAGGATACCCATGATTCTTTAAGATCCCAAGATCTTAGGGAAAATTTAGGTCACATCTCCAAAAGCATTAAATTTCCCAAATAGTACTCTAGGTGAATCTCCCGCTCGCATACACTCTCCATGTGCTACATTCAAAGCCGACATGCCAACATGTTCTATTGGCATATAACAACAATCTTAGTACATCCAAACACTCTTACACATCACCCTCATAGATCAAATGGAATCATATTTGTAAATAGGAGTAACATATAATAAGTTCCAATGGATCTCCTTCTAAAACATAAATATCATAATTCATTAAATGGCTACTCATGTAAAAAAATCCTACAACCTTTTGGAACAAACTGATTCAAACCAACAATGATACCATGTTTCTAGGTCCCATAACCGAGTTACTTTCCAACATTTAAAGGATATGTGATCCCAACACCCACTCCATCATCCTAATAACAACTCATAGGCTCACAACTCTCCTGGGATTCCATATTTTTACCACCAAGAAATATCTCAATGCCAAAGACCAAAAAACATATAACTGTGTTCTCAAACTGGGGTACTCTCACTACCCAACCCAACCATACTAAGGGCCAAATAAACCCAAAAAATTATATTCATTTCCACTGACTCATGTTTCCATCATCAGTATAAAATGATAAAGAAACTCAAGAATTTTTTTGTCCACTCTAATACCTACAACAAATAGGTTCTATTAATCCACAACAAGAGGCTCATTTCCATCCATATCATGATATCATCCTATCATAAAACGTCACATTTGAGATATATCTATGTAATTCAAAAAACACAACCTATGATACTTTTAACAACATTACAACATACGACACAATGGATTCACATAATGTTGTAACAATCTATCCCTCATTTCTCACCATATAGACCAAACTGAGGGACTACCACTACCCTTAACCATCCTTTATCAAATTCATGGTTTACATGGGTAAACAGGTTCTCATAATTCATGTTTCAAATTTGAAACCCATTTTACACATATTCCATTTTTTATACCATTCAATTTCACATTATTCACACTTTTCATTTAATCACGTGAGGCAAGAAAATAATTATAAATTTACAACTTACCCAAAACCATGTTTTTCCCATTTGTGGATAAAAATGATTCATGTAACGATAACTCATATGAGCATAGAATTATGATGAATAATAAAATATCAATCCATAAAATAACATAAATAAACTATAAAAAAATAATATCTAAATAACCACACAGAATAAGTGTATCAGTTGATGTGAAACAACATCCAACTATAACAACACAAATCAATAACAACAATCCCACAATGGGAACTTGGATTTTACCAACATATATGGGTTGAATACTCTGATGAATAGATCATAAATAATTCCAGAATACACATAATATTTTATGTACATTTCTCAAATAGTAGGAAAAATAATATAAAATGAAACTTTTTGGTTATCAGTTTTTATCACCAAGACCCAGGTGCTGCAAATAGTTTCCCGAAGATAGTGGTTCACATGACCTAATGTGAGCCTCCACATATTCCAATGGACTTAAACATTATGTGTGGGTATAATATTGAACATTGGGAGGATATACCATCTTAATCAATTTATCTGAAATAATTAAGTTAATAAAATTTACAAAAAGATAATAACCATAACATGAATAATACTATTATCACAAGATGATGAAAACTGATCACAATATAAAAAAATTGTAGACATTTCATTACACAGTAACTATAATGTGTCTTGTGAATAACAAAAATATAGAAACACTGCCACTACTATGTGGGTACTGACACCATGTCTGATTCCCACATCTATTATCTGTCCTGACTTAGTCATTTATCATAAGTATCTTTCTCTTACCCTTCCCTACAAACATGATGTCTATTCGGGTACCGATATGGAATCCTTAGTATTGTGTGATTGTAACTAGGAAGACCAAAAAAGTTATATAAAATATATCTAGTTAATATAATTTTATTAATTTGAATAAACAATTTAATAAATTTTTTAAAATAGTTACGTTTTTTATTCAATTATTCTTAATTTATTGTCATAATCCCCAAATGTTCCTGAGGTCACCCAAACCCTCAATAACTACATATGGATGTATTGGGGTATGAAATATCCCAAAGGGTTTCCAAAAATCACAAAACCATTTTTATCTTTTAAAATTTCATTTGATTTCATATAACTCCCATTTGGAACCATAGTCTACGACTAATCTTAGGGGCGTAGAACATCGTGTCTATCACCCTGTCGGAATTTGGAGCCTCTCTCCATGTCCCACTCCTCCATGTCACATTTTTATTTGGAGACTCAGCCCCTATCCAACACATGATACGACATACGAATATTTGGATCCTCAGTCTCTATCCCACACTCATTTATCACAAATAACAGAAATATCCCAAGATTAAAAAATCATAATTTTTCTTGGATCATGGTTGCGAGTTATTATCATTCATATCAATCATTCACTATAAAGTTTACATTTTCATCTTATCACAACAATATTAACCATTTAATTAATCCCATTATCACAATTACAAATGCTCCTAGTTTATCCCATTCAATTATCACATGACAATTTAATTAAATCAATTCAACATTCAAATAAATTTCCCAACCATTGGAATTTCATTTTAAAAATTAAAACCATGTAATTAAATAATGAAAAAATATATTATTAATTTTTACCTTTTACCTCAAGATAGATTATGAACACTCACCAACTCAAATACCAAATTGAAGCGGATCAACCAAGATCATGATGAATTATGTGATATAGATCCAAAACCCAGATCAAGTAAAAATGTAAATAGATAAATTAAATAGTATATTGAATCCCATAAAAATGGATAATAAATTATTTCATTTTAATCTTAATAGATAGATTTTAGATGGATGAATCTCAAGAGGAATAAGTCATTTGCTGAGAGAGGTGAAAATACATCAACTAGATTTTCAATTCTCTAAGAATAGTTTTTAAAACCAAAGGGATTTATTCAAGAGCCTCCAACAAAAAATAACTTGTGTTTGTTAGATAATGGTTTAATTGGGTTCAACGCCATAAATTTTAAATTTTTAAATAATTTTTTTGATAATTTTTTATTATATGAACGTTTTCCTATGCAAGGAAGACAATTTTCTAAACAATCTTCCCAAACCATGTAACTATCATGTGGGGGTGTATGGGTACTCCAATTAGGGTGCAAGATTTGAAAAACCATGAGAATCCAATGAAATAACCCATATCTTTATTTTAATGGTTTTCTTAGGTAGGTAACTCAATTAAAGAAAACGGTGTGCCAACCATACAATGCGAAACACCCCTCTAAACACATCCTAATTTCACCAAGACCACCCTAATTCATTCCTAAACTAATGTATGATAACAAAAGGAAATAAAAATGAAAAATAAATTAAAATATATATCTAATGTATATCAAGATGTTACACCTATACACACACACCGAATACATATTTCTAATGAATTCATTATATATTTAATCAAAAATATATGACACAATTATTATATATTGTTAATCAATTAATATCCATATTGAATATAGAAAATTGAACATCCAATTTTACCCATTTTTTGAACCAATAGTTTTTGTAATGTTACAATTGTTTATATCATATATAATAATGTGTATACATTTTTTCAACATTGGGATGAAGAATGATGGAGAATATATCTAAAAGGATCTATTATTATTCCTTGTAAAAAAAATAAGGTACAAACCACGAATTAGTTAATGATTATAGAATGAAATAAATTCATCATTAATGAATTTTAAAAAAATATGTTTTCATTTAAATGGTTTAGAGGAAAATATAAGGAAAAAATTAAATAAACATTCTTTCAGGAATTTTCATCATTTTCTAAAAAGCCTATTTACAAATTATTTTAAAAATTATTTTCATACTATAAGAATATAATTTGTATTTATATTAGTATTAAATAGTAAATTTAATGATTATTGGTTAGTGTTATCTTAAAAAACAATGAAAATTCTCAAGGGAATCTAGATAGCATATAACAATAAATGAGGTTGTAAAGACTATTCATACTCTATTCATAATAAATAAAGTAATTTCATAGTTTAGAAATGAAATTAAAAAAAAATTTATCTTGAAAAAATATAAAACATTCCTTAAGATAAATTTTAAATAAAATCATTGTTAGCATAAGAATACCTTTAAAATGATTTTATTTTATATGATAAATTAATTATTACATTTTGTAGAATTTTAATATTATTAAGAATGATTTTATGATGAAAAAGAGAAATAAGGATACTTTTGTTAAAAAAATTACTCTAGATGTTGACCACAAAATAGAAAAAAATTTAGATTATAAACCTATATAGCTAAAATACAACCAAAGGAGAAAAAAATCAATTTTTTAATAAATTAAAGGGAATATATATTTTCCAATGTAAATTTAGATATTGAAAAACTAAATAAGGGTGATATTATAAAATAAAAAATTAATAAATTAATAAATATTGAATCGAAACCCCTCAATAGAGAAAAAACATAGTGAAATATTAAATAATTTATAATGAGAGGAATAAATGACTTAATTTTATGATGATGATCTATGTACAATATATATATATATATAATAAATTGTGTTTATTATACTAAAAATGTCTCATTATTGGGAAAATAATATAATAAATCCTTACGTTGAATTACATCCTTGTTAAATAGTTTACAAACACCTGAAAAATGAATTATAATATATTATATAATTGATTAATAATATTTATATCATTTTATGGTCATATTATATTCTTTTCTCATTAATTTATTTCATTGTTCTTCCTTTTGTCAACCACTTAAATTTGTTCATTATATTTTCCAAAAACTAGTTTCATAAGTTGAATAATTTCAAAGATGTTATAAAATGGTCTCATAATGCATAAAATTTTAATAATGGGTAGAATTTAATTTCATTTAAATATATAAAATTTTATAATCAAACATATTATGGATGAATTGAAAATCAATTTCCATTGTTCCGGGATATAGTATATCATACATTCATATGACAATAATTTATTTCGGTAATGATTTGAAATGATGGAAATAATATAATGATAATTAATTAAGGATGACTATTTATATAATAAATATAATATATATTTAATAAATATGTACTTATTAATATTCATTCAAAATGAAAATGAAAAGAAAATCACATCACTTCCTGGAGGTGTTTGTCCACACATATGCCTGTGGACAGAATTATTTTCCAACAGATGGGAGGGTAGCAATGTTGTTAATATTATCTTATTAATGATTGAGTATAATTTCATAAAAAAATATATATTTATTAAATTTATCATTATTACCATCAATATGAGTCAGTGATGAAAAATTACACACATTTCATTGTAGGGATGATACATTGTCTGTTCACATGAGTTATGATATAAATTTTTATCAGATATAAAAGGATTTGACAAAGGGTATAAAATAATTATAAAAATATTTATTTATTTTTATTATTCCAATGTTATTATATATAAATTTTGTTTGATATTATTGCCGGATTTATATGAATCATTAAAGATGAGAGAACTCAAATAAAGGTATTTACTCTTCTTCTTCTTCAGAAAACATCCTTCAGAACTCACATTATGCCATCTTTGGTTATTTTATGTGAAACTAGAGCCCCAAAAAGTGAAGAATTATGAAATTAAAGTACCTATGTTGGTATTTGATATACTAGAGTTCATGATGGTTTTGAATATATATGGATATGAGTTCCCCCATTATATGTGATATGAGATGAAATCATGTAAATACTTGGAACATTGTTATACAATACATCTATTACTAATGTCATGTGGCTCAAAATTATAATAGTTATCAAGATCATATGATTTCATTTACGTCAATATAATCCAAATGATATTTAAAAATTAGTTTTTTATGAATAATTCCTATCCCTTTTTAAAAAACGTATATAAATTTTTCCTACATTAGCCGACAAATATTTTTCATGGATTCTATCCTTTATGAAAAATAGAAATTCAATGTATTAAAAAAACGATATTATGATACCATATATAGAGTCCATTTTCGAATATAAAATGTCTATAAGTGATAAAAATTAATTTTAGGATATAATGGATAATAAAAATGAAAATAGTTATTAATAAAATGAAAAAATAAATTATAGTTCTGATTCACAAAGAAATAACTTAATAATTTAAAATAAAGGAAAAATTATTTTTCATTAAAAAACTAATAGGATCAATGAGAATACATTAAAAAATTCAATAAATAATATTATTATTTTTGAATAAAAATATTAAATTAATTTCAAAATTTTCAAACATAGAATAAGAAATAATAATTTACATAATAAAATTCTCTATATTGAAAATTAAAAATATTTTTTGGGTACAAAAAAGTTATCATAAACTTTATTTTTATTTATATATCCTTAAAATGTCATAAATTTGATAGTATTTAATAATTCCATATTTTCACTATTATGCACAAAATCAACAATTTTCTAAAAGCAAGAATATTTTCCATAAGATAATAATGATATGTTGTAAAAAATGACTCATTTTTTCAATATTCAATTAATTAAATAAGAATTCTTATTTTTTAAATGAAAATTAAAATTACAAAAAACACTCTTATGTAGAAAATTCTATTTGTAAATATTAAATAATTTTAATTTTATGAGATTCCATTTTTATCATTAAAATTTTATTAATAAATTCCTTCTAGTTAATAAATATATTTTATCTGTATAACTTTTTGATATATATTTAATAATTTTCGCACTCCTATAAATACCCTTAATCCAATATCTAGGTTATAAGACACATTTGTAAATAATAATATTTCAATATTAAATTATTGTATTTTTATGCTCATCATTTCACGTATGAGAAAATATTTCACATAGAGATCATAATCTAAATTCCTGGAATGTTACATTCTCCACTACATAAAGATATCTCACCAATTTTTTTTATTTTGATTATATGCTGACATAATAAATGATTTTATTAGGAATTTTAATTTCTATTTTAAGACTATATAACATATTTTATTCATATGTAAATTTTTTTTTAAAAAATATTTCTACATTTATAAGGTATACAATTATGAATGTGTTTATGGAAAAATACCATGATATTTTTGTGATAATATCTTCATATAATATGATTGATTTATCATGTATTTCATGATTTTGAGGAAATATACTTACTTTATTTTACTAGATTTCATAAGACATATTTCATCATGTAGTGTGGTTTTAATAGATTTAAATCTTGTATTAATCTTATTTTTAAAATGTTGGATGAATATTTTTTTTACCTGGAGAAAACATGTAAACTCATAAGGTATATTTAGATTGAGTTAAGGGTATTTCATTAATTTAATAAAGGATTTTATGTTTATAAATTCCTCTCATTTCAAGACATTTACTAAAACCAAGAAAAATTATTATTTTTGAAAATTAATACATAATAAGTTCAAACATAAAATGAAGGAGAAATATACCTAAATCCTTAGTAATAACACTCAGGGTTTAACTTTAATATCTAATCCTTAAAACATGACATAACGTTCTAGATCAAATGTAGATACATTATATTAATATATTCACACAAATTTACTAAAATAACCATTACATTGAAAATATTTTATCATTGAAGGTTACATAATCTTGTGATGTTATGGATATAACTATAACCATCCAAAAGTATTTCGTTAATGGGGGAAATTATTAGTTGAAAAGATATTTTTTGACACTATAATTGACTCATTATAAATTTCTGAAATAAATTATTTCTTTTAATAATCTCATTAATGATTTATTAGTGATTCTCAGGATATTTATTAATTTTTTAGTAAACCTGTATTAATATTCCAAAATGAAATTATCATTGTAATGCATGAAGTTAGAGAATTTAATTGAATAGTTTACAATCATCATATAGATTATGAATATTATATTAGTGGATAAATTCGTTAATTTAAATTTTGGATCCTTGTGTACTTTTAATCAAATCTGTTAAAAAACTCCCATTCCATTTGTACAATTACCACGATTTTTATTTCAATATTTTTTACATATTGTGTGTTTACTCTTTAAATATTAATATTCATTGGATATCATTTTTCATAGTGCCATGTCATACAAACTGTATATTTACATATTATGTAATTATTTAACATGGATAATTATATTTTTGAAATAATGGAATCAGATACTATATCAACATATTATGAAAATTCTTATAAAACTAATTCCCTTAGCATGAGGAACAAAATTCTTTAAAATATTTTGTCAATTAAACATTTAATATTATGTTTTGAGTATGATGAATTCCTTGACTATATGGTGAGGTTAATATCATACATCATATCACCTTCCTATCAAATATTCATTTAATTAATAATATTCATTCACAAATCAGTATCTTTTAATGAGAAAGATATTTTTCATAGAATGTCACATAAAGAAAATAATTTTTTATAATTTCTCTCACATATTCATCTTTATTATTTCAAATTATTGACCACATATTTTTCATATCTCATTTAAAATAATATTATTATTGAATAACCTTTTCATTTTAATTTCTTAATAATGACAATATTTTTTTAAAAGGTACATGATGTACGTCCCATCTACTAATATATTAGTAGATATATTTGATGAAATACGACTCTTATCCTATAATGTGATCCAAAATAAATTCATCAGAATATGAAATTATAGGGTTTTCTATCGAGGAATGGTTATTTTTCATAACCCAAACATCATCCTAAATATAGTCATAATCTATTCAAGTCTGCACTAAATATATTGACTTTCTCTACTTGAAAATATCTACACTGAATAAATGTGTAACTGTGATTTACTTTCATCCTTCCCGATGATATATTAATATAATCCCATATTTAGAGTTAGTGTAGAATCCTAAATAATTTTATGGGATGGAATATAATCCATAATTGTTTTTATAGTCATAATTTATTTAAATTCTATGTTCTTGAAAAAAAATTACCATGGGTTATAATAATCATTTATATGATACCCATTATAGAATCCCTAAACCTAGTAAAATAGAGATATTGATTTAATTAATAAATTATTATAAGATATAAGTGATCACATATTGGTTTATAAATCATTTAATCTACCCAATAAAATTAGATACATAAGTTTCTTCAATATCTTATAATAAGATATGGCTTTACCATGGAAAAATTATCTCATCATTGAAAATTAGAAAATGATTCCTTCATCATATCTCTTAGAAAATAAAAAACTTATGATGACGTCAAATTCTCAGTAAGTGAAGCATACATCGAATGAAATATCAATGAATTTTTTTAGTATTCAATATTGAGGAGTTGTTAATCAGTACACATTCCATTAAGTCAATAGCTTGTGTTTAAAAATGTATCCATGGGAGATATCAAAATAATTATCTCCTAAACAAAAATATATGCAATAATTATGTGTGAAATATATAATTATGGATGTAATGATGTTATTCGAATTCCCTCATGCCAAGATATCATGATTATTACCATTAGGGACTTGTTCTAATGAATCATACCAACTTTGAAGTCAATGTTTGAAGGAAATTTTTTTGGTATGGTATTGAATACCTTGTGAAGTACAATTTCAATTTTATATTTTAAGAACTATAAAATCATCAAGGGTATATCAATAAATAGGTCATAATTGTCATATTCATATGTCTAATGTATCCCTCAAATATTAAAGAAAAAATATAATAAAAAATCAATATGAATTATATATAAATAAATATATTTATAAAATAAATAAACAATGTATATAATTTGACTATTTCATGAAATAAATTTCTTAGTAATCTTGTCGTAGGACAAAAGACATATAATAATGATTATATGGGTTATTCAAAATAGAGATAAAGTATATAAGGGAACGTATCATTATTGATTAGGGATTATTCCATGTGAAAAACTAATGTATAATCTAGAAATGATTAAATAATTTTAAATTACCAAAAATTCATTGGAAATGAATATTTAAACAACATGGAAGTAATTAGTGGTTTATAGATGAAAATGTATTTAAATTTCTAAGGAAAATTCCGTAAATAATTTGTAACTTTGTCATAAAAAAGTATTTCTAAATAATTTCCAGAATGATTTCAGCATTATAGAAAATAATTTCATTTATTTTAATAAAACATTTAAAAAAAGATAAATAATGGATAATAGTACTTTCTGGAAAAACCAAAATATCATATAGATAAAGAATTTTATTAATAAATTTTTTGGAGTTGGGAATATTTATTCGTGCTATATGAATTAAAATGAAAATTTATTTCATACTTTTTAATAAAAGTTATGAAATTATATTCCTAAATGATCAAAAAAATCAATTATTAGTATTTATCTCTATTATATGCCATTATAAAAAACGAAATTCATGAATCAATTAGTAGTAGATGAAATTATATATTCAATAGTTTGAAAAATATGAATATGGAAGGAAAATATTTCTGATGAGAAATCTTAATTAAGGTTGATATTGATAGATTTTTTTTGGAATTTTGAGTATAGGGATAAAAATCATTGGAATAAAATATTGGGAACAATATAAATTACTATATGATATGAATATATATACGTGGGTTAATAAGACAATTATCTTATATTTTTTCTATCATAAATTAATACCTGGGCAATCCAAATAAGAGTAAGATAGTAAATTAATACATCATTGATTGATTAATTGATAAACAGCCTGTTAAAAGTTAAAATAAGAATTTCTATATTAAATAATTTTGGTAAAGAATAGTTCAAGATTTAAAATTTCAAGGGATAATATATATTCCATATAAACAAAATTCAGTTCACCATATATAGTTTTCATTAATATTGTGGTATTGAGACAAAAAACACTACCTTGTAATCCTTCTTAGTTGGGTACATTTTCTCCTATAGAATAAATATATTAAATAGATAAAATACATTATTATTATGCTCATTAGTTTCTATTTATTTTTTATCTTTCAATTATTATAATTCTTTATACATTAATCCTATATTTCTTTCATACATTGAAAACATATTATAGTTTGGTCAATGTTTCCAATACTTCTTTGTATGTTGACCATAGTAAAATATATTTTAAGATGGTTCAATCACCTCAGAAAGGATAATAAAGATATAAATGTTTTCTAATATATATATATATATATATATTTATTACCATACAAGGATGGAAATTATTGGAAAATGAAATACATTACTCATGGAGGTAGGTGACTTTATATAGACATGTTTTCAATTTTTCCATAATGTTAAGCAAGGAAGGAAATTATATAATAATAATTATTTAATTATTTACATTTTTATAATTAATATGTAATATATTCAATAAATATATCAATATGATCATCCATGTGAATTTTAAATGACAAAAAAATAAAATCACATTGAAGATTTGGTCGACTACCCATACATAAGAGCGATGTAATGTTTATTCAACAGATTAAAGGGTAAGATGATAGATAATATTTTCAACATAAATAACACTAAATACATTCTAATGATCATATATATATATATATATTCATTAAATTCCCCACTAAAACTATTTCTTTTTTTCAATGAAGAAAAATGATAAACATCACTTTATAAAGACTATTGTTTGTATGTATCAATGAATTTTACATTTCGTTCTCATTGTAAGGTAGATGAGAAAAAAATATTTACAACATAATAATAAAAATAATAAATATATTTTATATACTGATGATATTTTATAATAATTTTTATGATATATCTAAATGTTGTGAATAAATAAATAACCAGGACAGAAATCGATCAACAGTTTTAGATATTTTTTTGGAATTATATTTTTTGTTACACCTTTATAATTATTTGGATTTTTTATCAGTGACCTATGTTCCTAAAAGACAAGGATACAGAATTTAGTAATGGATTTTTGTATGGATACGATGAGATATCGTGAATAATTTTTTCAAATAATTTATGATAGGAAGTTCCCTATTATATGTGAGGTGGGTGGATAATCTGTAAATTATATAATATTTGTTATATATTATATATATATTAATAAAATAATTTGGCTCAAAATTAGAATATTTTAAAATATTAAATATTTAATGTAAAAAAATAATCCAATTATATTAAATGATGTGCTTTTTGTTATCTTGAATCCTTTTATATTTTATTTAAACCCATTTCACTCATCTTTCTCTTAAAATATGATATAAATATGATTCACGATTATTATTCAATATGACTAAAAAATGAAATCAAAATAATTAAATCCATATATTAAAATGATTCTAAATAATAAACATTATTTCAAATATTTATTTTATATAAGTGTTAAAAACTATATTTATTATAGGATTCCATAAATTTAATGTGAGAGTTTATAGGAAGATTATACATTTTATGAAAAAATCATTTTACTGAAAAATCATTTAAAATTTTGATACTAATAAAATTAGTGGGATTATATAAAATAATAGGATACTTATTATATTTTCAATTGAAAAAAAAACTAAATTTATACTTGTGTATACTTGAAGAAAATATAATACCCAAAAACACATCCAACATAGATTTATTATTGTAACATTATATTTGTAATTATATTATATGAATTTTGAAATATAAATTTTTTCGGTAAATCTTTTGTCACAAAATTTCATGCAAATATTAAATCTTCATAATGTTATAAAAAGTGGGTTTATTTTTAAAATCAATATATTTCACAATTTACCATAATAAGAACTATTTCTAAATAATTATTAATATTTATCAGAGGCTACATCTACTATAGTAAAATAATAAATTAAAAAATATTTATTAAATTCAATTTAATATTTTAGAAAATTATATTTTATATATAAATAAAAAATATAAAACAAAAAAAACTTTTATAGAAATATGGCGGTTTCAAAGATTATTTTTTTAAAACCATATGTGAATTTTTTATTCGAAATTTAATATATGCTTACATATAAATAATAATTATATTTCTTTTATAAAAAATTGTATAAATATCTTTCATAATGTGGTTACTCCTATTCATATAATCCTATCAAAATGCTAGGTCATATAATCCATATTTAAATAATAATTTTTTGGTATATGAATGATTGTATCATCATAGTGTTCTATGTATTTGAAACTATATATCATATGATTCGTAAAAAAAATAGTGTATTATAGAAATGCATAAATGTATAAATAATATAATGAACACACATCCATACTAGGTAAAATAACTCCCAATCTCACCAACTAATAATCGTTAAACATTAAATCAAAATATAAAAAAATAATATAAAAATTATTTTTATACGGTACAACTAACCACAATGATACTAGGTTCTCACTTTTTCACACAGTGGATAATTTTATTGAACTCCCATACTTCTATGTGAATTAATACTCATATTAATGTCCACATATTCTTTAGCAACATCATTCTTCATAACTGAATATCAATGAACCCATATAACATATCCATGCCTCATCCACACATCAATTTTCAATCATAGGTTATCGTAAACATAAAAAAATCAAACCCATTCTATCATATTACATTAAATGATCCCCATTTTAAAACACATAATGACATCATTCTCAATAGATAAATAAAACATTTTATTTCCTTCCATCAAAATCCATATATAACGCCCAATAGAAGATGCAGTAGTAATCTATCCATTCCCCCCACCATATTCATTGTTTAAGATGACAGTAAAAACTATAAACCCATTAGTTTATAAAATGTAATCCACCAAAATTATTTTGTAATAATGTTAAATGTAATTGTAATTTACATATCATATCAAATCCTTCAATCCCATCACAAAAGTTCTCCTCAAAAAGTTCCACAATGTCTCATAATCACCACCACATCACTACTATTACCAATACAAAATGAGGTAACATATTCTCATCAACTAGACCCACCATTTCACACAAAAAATAAATACAATTATTTATATATTAATATTTTATCATTTTATAAAAAAATTAAAAATTCATGATTTCTAGAAATTCCCTGGTCTTTAACCTATTAAAAAATAATATTTATTGATAAACTATTCTTAATTGAATGAATGATTATTTTATCACATTAAAAATTATAATCATTCATAATATAAATTATAAATGACCACCACAAATTTTATTCCATACCACTTCCCATAATTCAAATAATTATTCCCATTATATCATTTTCATTCAATACCAATAGGATATTAAAAACACGGAAAAAATTAATAATTCACATCACCACCAACCTAATAATAGATTCCAACATCCACCACTTTAACTAAAAGTCTTATAAACATGTACAACCTAATAATTACACCATCATCACCAAAAATATTCCTATAAAAGACAAAACCGTACCAAATAAAAAATCTATACTATTCTTAATAAATATTATCCAATAGTAGAAAGTAAAACACTATCAAAATTAACTTTTTAGTTATTTATTATAGTATGTTATTTATAAATAGTATAGTAATTATGTCATTCTATAGAATTCTAATGTTATTATTTCTAACATATTTTAATATAAAAAATTTAGAGAATGACAATTAAAATAATAAACAAATAAACAAGAATTATACTTATTTTGGAAATAAGATCAAAAAACAATAAAACTATAAGTCATTGAAAACATAAAATATAAATAAAAATCTAATCACATAGCATTTATTTCCACCTTCATTATAGTATTCAATTTAATATATTTATATATTATTTATCATTTCTATACATATAAAATAAAATAAAGATAAACCCAATATTTTCACAACATAACTGATAAATATTAAATCCCCAATATAAATCAATGCTTAAAAAAACTAATGTATATATACTAAGAGAGAAGATAGATGATTGAAACATATATCTCATTAGAATAAAATGTATTCCAATTACAAAATGCATCACAAAATTAGAAAAGGAATATTCATATCTTTTTGTTTCCAAATTATTATATACTGAAAGAGGAGGGATATATTAAATCTGTAAAAAGTATGAAGCCACATCATTTTGTTATTTTATTGGGTGTTTTCTAAAACATGGTCAACTCTCCCCTCGAATACATAAAAATTATGAGATTTAATTATCATTACATTCTAAACACTAAAAATTTCTACAAATCGTGGTTTCAATGTCTATAGGATAAAGGATTTATTTTACATAATAAAATTACAAATTTTTAAGGTTTTATTATTTTTAATTCTATTTTTTATTAAAAAATTTGATTATAGATGATACTAGAAAACAATTGTTCTTTTTAATGGAATGAAATTTTAGAAAGTAAATGGTAAATATCAAAATTAATTATTATTTTTGAAATAGAAAATGACACTAATTGAGTATATTTTCCCTATGAAAAATCAAATGACCCTATTATAAATCCCATAACACATATAGAAACATATTTAAAAATTTGAAAGAACCCAAAAGAATTATATGAATATTAACATATTATAGAATGAATCATATGGAATCTAATTAACCTTACTTAAATTCTGTGGATTCTATGGTTGAGAATTATAAAAACTCTCTGTTTTCTAGGATCATGTCCAAAATAATGGATACATCATATAATTCATTCAAAACAAGTACATAATTTTATCCAATAATCAAAACTATTATTTTATTTCCCAAATATTATATTACTTCAATATTTAGCGAATATTTATAAGAAACCTAAATCCATTAATAATATAATTTAAAAATACATGACCCTTTTGATCATCAAAAACATCAAAATCATTACTGGACATATAAGAACCATTGGAAATATAGTTGAAAGTGCTTAGAAAATCAAATAAACTTAGTGATTATTCTTTAAAATATTTTTTACTCATTTTATTACTCAAGGGGACGTTTATGCACATTATTTTCAAATTCTGGATTTTTTTTCATCATTTTATTTTATAAATTTTCTATATATTATATTATTCACATGAGCCTTAGCCTGATTGGTGAGGACTCGGTATGTGTATCCAAGAGACCCAAGATCATATATAGGTGGAGTCATATATGAGGGGGGTAAAGTTGATGATACTGTAGTTGGTACTATAGCAGGTACTGTAAGAGGTATTGATCAGTGCAGTTGCAGTCAAAAAATTCACCATCTGGGACATTGGGCCACCAGTTTGGTCCTTGGGTCATGAATGGATTTTGTGGAACACAAGGCCTTCAGGGCAGTTGTTTCTCAGGGCCATCAGGCCACCTTAAGGCCTTAAAGAAACCCCAAGTCCTTTGAGACACATGAAATGTAGATGTACCCGTCAAACTCCAATTGACATGTCTTGAGATTAGTATTCAGGGCAGGCACATTCACATGAGTAAAGCTAACCAGAATTAGATGATTGGGAGGGTATGAAATTTCCATCGGTATTGGTAAAATGCTTCATTTCATTGGACAGCTAGCTGACCATCCCTTCGAAGGTGGAGTGTTGATTTCCTCACATATGCTTGGGTGGAGCAGTTCCAAGTTGCCTTGGATTTGTGATCCCCACTATTACCTATTGTACATGTTATTGTCTCTAATAATTTAGGTCTTGTATGTGTTCTTCCACACCCCTTGAAAGGTGAATTATAAAAAATAATAAAAATAAAGACATTCGGCCCACTTCGATCCGAGTATTATGTTGTGTATTTTTATATTATAGTTCCAATTTCATGTATAAATATTCACAATTGATCTATTAAATCCATAGTTTTATTAGTGTTGTAAAAATATGATAAAATAAAAAACCTTGTGTTGAAATTAAATATCAACAATAAATTTTTATGTGTTACAAAACCTCATAATATGTCAATGTAATTATAATGTACATAATCTTCAAAACCACACCATTCCTTGTATATACCCCACTATTCATCCACATCACAACAAAATTATATGAACTCCCTCATCATTCCATTAATACACTTTCAACCTTATCATAGTCCACAAAAAATATATAAAATTTTGAACAGTGAGTGGGCAATGAGGGTAAGTTAACTATCCATGTCTATTATATCCAAGATGTTAGTGAAACACATAGAATCTTGAATCTAATAGTGGTGTTTGAAAGTATACTGAACATAGACAGTGGTTTGTATGAAATAATTTAGAAACTAAAATTAATATAACATACCACATTGTTTTAAAATTAGGTTTAAAAATTGATTTTATTTATCACTAGATATATTAAATTCCATTTATCTCTCCTACAACATACTAGTGATTGATGAACAATCTTACCACAACACAAATAATCAAACCACCAATAAAAACCCCCAAAATAACAATATTTTTATTTAATAACATCGTAAAAAATTATTAATTATCCATTTACAAACAACATTAAATTATTGTTATTTTGATATTTTTTTATCAATAGTTATTTCAAATAACAACCACATTTCATTTATTTTTTATACTGTTAGAAACATGAACAATTAATTTTGTAAATTATATACATCATTAATTACAGCACAATACTATCATATTATAAATTTCAATAATTTAATATATATTAAAATTTAACTAGGAATATATGACATGTTTTACTTAGTATCCTACCACATAACTATATCAATTATCATAACATAAAAATAGATATCCCCTAAAACATGTTTTCCATTTCCATAAAATCATCATATTACACATTAACTTACATTATCATTACCACAAATAAATTAAAGGCACCCCTAATACTAGGCAAATAGTTCAGTACTATAATGTCCCCTCAAACAATAGTATGGTTAATCCCAACATCAAAATGATAAACAAAAACACTCAAAATCATAAACCAAAAAATGAAAATATTTTATAATGTTTCTTACATATTAATTTAAATAATAGTGATTAAAATAAAAAATCGATGAATCTATATCTAAATTTTTACCCTTTTATTACAAGAAATTTTTGATTATATGATTATGAAATTTTATTAAACATTATAACCATAAATAAAATTATAGAATTAAAAAAACACAAAAATTTGGCTATAATGAATATAGAAAATATATATAATTTAAAATTAAAAACATTACAAAATAAAAGTATTATATAACATCCCTTATAATTTTACTTTTATGGATCATTATAATTATAATTTTTATTGTAAATATATACACATTGAATACATAAGTAAATAAATTCCAAATTCACATTTAAATAAAATAAAAGTTGGATCCTGATTCAATTATTGCAACCACATTGATGAATTAATAGGAACAATCATTTAATTCTCTCTAAACTCAATGAGATCCATATCAACACATTTTCACACAAATCACCAATTCAAAATTTAATCACACATAATGAAAAATAAATCATACTTTTTAACATGGACCATAGAGAAGGGTAAATAATAGTAATGAATATGTGTGATGATGAATAAGTGGCACCATGGATATAAAAATATTTATTTCCTGAATCCATGGTTTATACCCAACTAATGATGACAATTTTTTCCAAAAATTAACTAGTATGATTTTATAGTGTTCCGGGAAGGCTGAAAAATGTGAAAAGAATCCTAAAAGACACGTAAATTTATATTATAAATATTTAAACATAATAAAATGGAATAATGAATACATAAATGATGCATTATTTTTCGGATCTAAAAACCGCTATGTTATTTCCATATAATTTTGGGATTCATGTTTCATTAAATCAATAAATTGAAATAGTTCCACAATACAAGAAATTCCTCCTTGTCATAAAACACGAATAACCAATAGTTATATTTAAAAAAATGACAATATCCCATGAACCCCATTTACCAATATAATTACATATAGTTTTATATGAGGAATATTACTTCTGAATTCAAATCTGTGTCACATGTAGAAATATTTAGTAATATAATAAATATAATCTATTTCATAAGAAACCATTTTATTTCAAAAATTTAAATCATCATATACTACGAATAAATATACTCCAAAAAAAGGAATGTAAGTCAATTTTGAAATATATAAAAATGTTATATTATTAGAATATAATAAATTTATTCATTGTGGCCTCCCATAATTATCACACATGGGTCATGAACTATATTAATGAAACAAAACATTAGTAATATAAGTCCTATTTTTCAAATTATTCATATAGAAAATTTTGAAAAATTTATTTGAATCACTAATCTAAAAAATAAGAGATATTTATAGAAAAAATAATAATAATATGACTATTAGAACAGTAACATAGCCATTAGGAATATTATACTATTTATTTGGAATAGTATCCTTTCTATTAGAAATAACATCATGATTATTTATATAATTTCACAAGCATTATAATAGTAATAAAAGATAATTTTATTATTAACTGTAAAAAATAACATATTTATTAAAATATAAAATTACAATTATAAAAATAATACTAATTAATTCAATTTCATTTATTGAGTTATATTCTACAAATAATTTAGGGGTGATTTTTTGGTAATTTTATGAATAACAGGATGATTTACGAGAATATTAAATATACTATTTTTTCATAAAATTATATTTATTGATAACATAATAAATAAGTAATCCATTATTTAATGGGTTAATTGAAAAAAAATATTTAACTATATAAATATTCCATTCAAAAATTAAAATTAAAATAAAAAATATTAAAAATTACATTTTATGTCTCAAAATTTAACGTATATCATTAAAATGTTTTTTCTTCATTTCAATGGAATTAAAAATAAAATTATATTAAAATGTGTAACAATGCCATATAAAGTAATAACTTAATAAAATTATATTCATAGTTATAAATAATCCACTATTTAATTTTTACATTTTATATATTTATAAATTCAATATTTTATCCAAAAATATTGATCACTTTTAGTATAAATACATTCCCTCCCTCCCTTGGAAAATATAAGTTTCATCTATATAATATTTCCAAAAATATCACTAATTATTTCCAATTAATTTTTAAAATATTACAATATATTTTTTCATCAAACTCTATGTTATCGTGTTCTTAATTTCATAGAAATTTTATTAGAATCATGAAAGAGTTATCATTGTCACCCTCTCCCTTTCATTTTATTCTTTGTAATATGACAATCCATTTCCATATTCTAACCTTCCCAAAAGAAATTATTAAAATTTTATGAAAATTATTTATTTTATTATGATATATAATCATTATTTAAAACCATCTATAAAACATATAGTCCCCCTATTTTAAAGAATTCAAGTGAATTGTTGGTTTTATACACTAATGAGGGTATTGTAATTTATTTAATTATTACTACCATCATGCATAGTTTTTATAGATAATAAATAATATATTAACATGAATATATATATATATATATTTATATTTATATTCT
This sequence comes from Viscum album, assembly GCA_963277665.1. Classification (NCBI taxonomy): domain Eukaryota; kingdom Viridiplantae; phylum Streptophyta; class Magnoliopsida; order Santalales; family Viscaceae; genus Viscum; species Viscum album. The sequence goes on from OY728132.1 coordinate 883,702,080, forward strand.
AGTTGTTTTTTTTGTAAATTTTAAATAAGAACATCAATATACAAATGAAATATTTTAAATAAAAATTCCTTTGATCTGTTCACTCTTAATAAAAACTATTTTATAATTTCCTATTATTAAAATTATTCATGAATGAATAAAAATTAATATAATATACTTTAATATTAATGTTTACATAAAACAATTATTATACAGTAGGTCTAAATGTGAAAAAACAAAACATGACCTACTATAATAGGTCCCACAAACAAGATGCCACGCTTTGGGTTAATATTCTCTTACTATATAATATAATTATGAATATTTTATATTCCATTAGAATTTGAATCTATTTTTCATTAGCATTTTATTTCCATTGGATATACTTGTTCATAAATTATTGAGACAAATTATAAGCCAACTAGATAATTAATAGTAATGTTATTAATATTTATGCCCCACATTGATACTTCTAATTATTACTATTATATATTTATTGAACAATGATTATATATTTGTCTTTGAAAAGAGTTAATAACTAAAATTGTTTATTATCTTATATTTGGTAACCTATAGGTTTATTATTCAATATATTACATACAATTTCAATACAAAACCAAATAATTTTTCAAGGGTTTATTCCTTTTTTATGCCTGATATATACTCAATATATTTTTTTTGATTCGTGATTTTGATTGTATTATGAATTTTTAGGGTCCTAGAATTGAATAAATCTCAAATTATGTGTCAAATTTCATATATACAATGTGATTGAGTATGTTATATGAGAACATTATTCCATGATTTTCCATATTATATGCAATATTTTGTTCAGACATAAGATATTGATGAACATTAATTAAGTATTTTTCACATTATATGATTTAATATTATCCATAGTGTCTTTATGTTTCAGTATTATCAATTTTGGATATTTAATATCTATAATGGTCATAAATTTAATTATAAAAAAACTATAAAAATTATATACATTTCTTATGTAAAGTAATCATTAAAATCATATACGTGTTACACCAATATAAACAATTAAAAAATGGTAATTATATAATCTAAAATACTGAAATATGTACACTTGGTCATCAAAATAAGTAAATAATATTATTATCCCATCATATTAAATCGTGTAACATTCCATATTAATCATAGATAATTTGAAAATTATAGTTAAAGTGAAGCAATCTATTATAATCCCAAATTTCATTTAAAAAGTAATATAAATTAACATGATAGTAAAATACGTGAATGAAAAAAATGAAAATTATATTAGTTTATAGTAAATATAACCACCTTTGAAATGTTATATGACTATTGGTGTTAATAAATCATCATTTATACGTTAATTTAATGACTCATGATAAAATAAATTTGTATTTTAAATAATTATAAATATATAACTACAACTCTTTTTTTCAATAAAATGTATCCTCAAATAATAATACATATGATAAATTAATTATTAATTTTTTTGATTAATCAATTATAATATTTAATAAAAAATTCGATTTGGGGATAAAATATATTTATACAATTATGTAAATTCCTTTTACTAACAATATATAACAATTAATTTTTAATCATATAATAAGTAGGATGAAATAACAATTATCAATGTGGTTAAATATAACAAATAAAATAATAACTATTTAAAATACATTTTATATATCTCATATATATTCATTTAGATATTAAATTTATTTTATTTATGTTATCTATTTGATAAAATTGAATTTATTTTTGTAATTATAGAATTGATATTATCTTAGGGTAAATTTTTGGTTTTATATTATGAATGGTATGGTTTTAGTGAGTTGAAAATTATGTTTTTATGAATTCCATCACATTTATAAAACCATCATGATATAAATATAAAAATATAAAATTAAAAAAAAAATATAAAAATATATTTTCTCAAAGAGTAAAACAATAAATTAAATAAGGAATTAAATAATTTAAATAAAAATATTTGAAAATTTGAATATTATGTAACATTTGTTATATGTTACCATTTGGAAATGTAGTATTTGCTGGCGAAAAATGCAGAAACACAAGCGAATGGATAAGAGGAAAAACAAATTAAAAGATATGCAAGGAAAATAAATGGGAAGGGGTGATCAATTAGAACCCCAAGAAGACTTTCCCTTGAAACCTTAATTATAAAGCACCATAAAGGTTGATAAATTCTCTTTTGAGCCTTACGTGAATTCACATCTGAACACAAGAAACACAATCATAATAATGCTATAAAACTATCAAATTAGATATTAACCTTCATGGAGTACAATGAGGTGGCTATTTAAAACAAAATGAGAGGAATACAAGTCAAAATACCTATCCCACAATTGTCTGAAGCCTATGCCACAAATTTGACTTTGTTTACACATGTCTATGGATTTAAGGGACACAAGATCTCAAAATAAGACTTTTTGAATCCACTTGAAATACTTTTATGATTCCCACCATAACATTGGATACAAGTGGTCCAACACTTTCAACATTGAATATTTCCTTCATGTAATTGGATTATATTTCATTGAAGAATTTGGGTCAGCCTTTTAGGTTCAATTTTGGGCTTTAATAAGTGTATAAAAAGGCACATTTTCTCCTCCAATTCATGTATTTTGGGACTCCTCTTGTAATATAAAAATTAGGCCATGTATAACCTCTATCATCCTCTTCATTCATCCTCATGTCATTGGGCCACCAATCCCATGAAATGGTTCTTTTCCATTAATGCTTATTCCACCATCAATGACAAGAACGCCCTAAAATCCTTGCTTCAAGTGGGCACCAAGATTTGCATCATCCCCCCCCCCTTTAAAAGAATTTTTCCTCGAATATGATTATTCAAAAAGAGATATTAGAAATTTTTAAGGTAGCACTCACATTTCCATACATGTTGTACAAATAAATCTTGTAGGATTTATCATTGATTATTTCTAAAACATGAAAGGGACTATCTCCCTTTGGTTTATGATTTAATTTTATTTTCTTCAGGAACCTTTCCTTTCTCAAAAGCACCCGCAACCAATATATGGGTTCTAGTATAACCTCATTCCTACCATTTTTTTCTTTCTATTCATCTGGTACATTTCTTCATTCAATGTTGTCGTTCACCTTGGCATGTAAATCCTGAACAAATTTGGACTTCTCATCACCTGCATGATCCACATCCTTGTTAGTAGGCAATGAAATAATATCTAATGGAGTCATTGGGTTAAATCCATTGACACTCTAAAAAGGTGAGAAGTTATTTGTCGAATGCACTAATTTTTTATAAGAAAACTAAATGTGTGGCAAATAGTTTTCCCAATTTTTTAGATCTTTTTGAATTATTACACCCATTAGGGTGGAAAGATTCCAATTCACCACTACAGTTTTCCCATCAGTTTGAGTATGTGAAAAAGTTGGGAAGAATGAGTTATTTCCAAATTTATTCATAAATACCACCAAAAGTGGCTAAGGAATTCCACATCCCTATCACATTCATTGGTTTTGGGAAGTCCATGGAATTTCCAGATTTCATTGAAAACAAATCTCTTATATATATATATATTCATTAGTTTTTGAGAGTGTAATATAATGGTCCATTTTTCTGAATTGGTCCACAACAATAAAAATGGAAACTTTTCCCGATTATGATTGAGGAAATATCAACACAAAATCTATATAGAAGTCGGTCTAAAGATGGGATGGATTGAACAAGGGGGAATGCAATTCATTAAGTGGAACCTTGAACTTTTCATGTTTTCAAGTGACGCACATAACACAAACTTCAAAAATGTATATTCTCATGCTTGGCCAATAAAAATGTTAATGCAAAGTATCTAGTGATTTATAAAACCCAAAATTCCCCATCAAACCACCCCACGAGTTTCTTTTACAAGAAATTCTCATGTTGAATAGTTTGGAATGCAGAATTTATCCCTTTGGAAAAGTAACCCATCATTTTTTAAATGACTATAAATCCATGTTTTTTACTAGATGTCCTAATTTTAGAAAAATATTCATCATTTTCATACATTCCCTTTAGTAATTCATGTCCTAGTAATTTAGAACGAAGGAAGAAAGAAGTGCATACCTTTGTGAAAGAGCATCGACAACCACATTTTCATTACCTTTTTTATGCTTGATCACATAATAGAAAGTCTAAATAAATTCCCACCAAGATTCATGCCACTGATTCAACATTCCATGGGACATAAAATATTTATGTTTTTCATAGACAGAATGAATAATGAACTCTTTATACCACAAGTGATGTCTCCATGTTTCAAGGGTTATTTTCAAATAATAACGTTATTAATTGTAACTTGAATAATTTAATGATTCCTCGTTTAATTTCTCAATAATATAAGAAATTGTACATGAATCATGAGTCAAAATAGCACCAATACCAACTCTTGATGCATCACACTCAATTTCAATGAATTTGGTAGAATCTAGTAGCCTTAAAAGGGGAGTATTGACCAATTTGGTTGAGTTTATTAGAGTATTTTTATAATTTTTAATCCCATTTAAAGTCAACTTGTTTCTTTACATTTTCATTAAGTGATTCAATGGGGGATTAGAAATCCTTTTCAAATATCCTATTGAATCTTTCCAATCTATGAAAACCTTTATCCTCACTTATACTATTCGGTGTGGGATACTCCTGAATTTCTTTGATCTTTTCATTATCCACACTAATCCCTTCCTCTCCAACAACAATGCCAAGAAGCACAACAGAATACATACAAAAGTAACATTTTTAAAGATTGGAATAAAGATCTTTTTCTTTAATTGCCTCTCACATCAAACGCTAGTTTTCAATATGGTTGTAAAGAGATTTTCAATACACCATGATATCATAGAAATAGACACCCACGAATTATTCACTGAATGAATAAAGGATATAGTTCATTAAGTTCATGAATTTACTTGGTGAATTTGTTAAAAAAAATGGAATAACTAACCACCCATACAAACCCCACATAGTTATAAAATCATTTTTCCACTAATCTCCATTATTTAATCGAATTTGGTGGTATCCACATTTACGATCAACATTCAAAAACAAAGAGGACCAATGTAATTCATCAAAAATGTCATCATGTATTTGGATGGGATAATGGTACATAACTATTATTCTGTTTATGGTGCGACAATTCACTCACATTCACCATGTTATATCATTCCTGGGTACTAGGATCACTGAAACTGCGAATTGACTCATTATTTCCCTTACTAAAACATTCGTCATTAGTTTTATAACTTGAAATTGGATCACTATATTCTCTTTCATATTAGCTCTATATGCTAGACTATTGGGAATTGCAGCACTGGGTATGATGTCAATCCTATGATCAGTGCCTATTAGAGGGGGTAATCCATCGGGTGCTTCTTCTAGAAACAAATCCCCAAATTCCTAAATTAATTAAATGAAACAAAAAGGAAATGAATGGGGATGTTATTTAGTTTCAAGGTAAGCGTATGTACTAATGATTAAGAACACATTCCTGGTCAATAATGAACATTTCAACTATCTTTTCCCATGAAATAAACACAACTTTCGCTCAACACTCTTTTTTTATTCCTTTTATATCACTCATTTCTTTTTATGTCACTTGGATCTCCTTTTTCAATGTTAATTTTTCCAATTTTTTCTTCTTTTTCTCTCATTTCATTTTTTCTCAACTCACCACTATATTTTTTATCACTCAAAAAATTATTTTTTCAAATTTCAATTTCAGTCATTTCTTTTTTATTTTTTTATTTATCTATCCTCATTTGATCTTTATATGCTTTTATGGGACATAGAGGAGTCAAAACAATACTAAAACTTCCAATATGAAATGAGAAGCAGTTAGCATAGCCATCATACATCCTCATCCTATCAAATTTTGATGGTCTTCCTAGTAAAAAATGTCTATCTTACATCAGAGCAACATCATACAACACCTCATCAAGATATTTTCGTATGGAAAAAAGAAATTATGGCTTATTTTGTGACCCTCACTTCTCCATTATAATTCAACCACTACAATCTATAATATATTGTATTCCCTATAGTAGGAAAACTCAAATTCTCCACCAATATGGTTCTAGAAACATTAGAACAAATTCTACTATCAATTATCACACTAAATACCTTCTTCTTGATGTTACATTTTGTCTGAAAAATATGCTCACCTTTCTCCACATCATGATCATATTTTTGTTGAATGTTTAAATATATTCTTTCTCCCAATCAATCTCCATGTATGGGTTATCTAACATCTACATCGGAACTCACATCCAAAGATGGAATCCCATCATCTCTAGAGTACTCACAAAGTATTTTTCCATTATCCAAAATAATCATGGCCCTTTTTTGGGTATTGAGATACAATATGAAAATGTCATTAACACTTAAAACACGTTATATCACAATATTTAGAAGGGAATATTGGGTCCATTTTTTATTTTTAATTAGTGGGGAAAAACATAATTTTGTCTTCTTCTCTTTGTTTTGGAAAAAAATTGTATTCCTTTGGTTTTGATTCATTCCACATAGATGTTGATTTTAGTTTATTCCATTTATCCTTCCAAAATTTATTGGAACAAACATGACTCATTGGAGAATGTAAGTGTTTTTGGCCTTCACCAACTTATGTATCAACTCCTACATGTCAATATAGGTTTGTAGTTCCACCACATATCTAATTGATGGATTCATGCACTTGATGCACCTTTCCATGGTAGCATCTCTATCCTCCTCCAAATTGGAGTGTGTCATTGATTTATCCATTTATTTATAGTATTCCCCCCCACACATGGATCCTTGAACATGTTTTTTTATATTCAATGAAAATTTCGATACTAATGACTAGGAATGTACCTTTAACACATTAATATGTTCATTTATTCCGATGTTAGAATTAGACTTTCTCCATTTCATCATTGACATACTTATAATTGGTCGCACCAAATACTTTCATAGTCATTGAACTCAAGCAGCACTTATTTTTCCTTCTTCTCCTATATGTAGTTGTGAAGTCCAAAGACATGGTAAACTATCCGCTCCCAATCCAAAAAATGTTCAGGGTTACTCTTCCATTGAATGGATGGAAGTGTCACTATGATGATTCCATAGTCATTTTCTCTCTATGTAGTACATTTCCCACACTCAACAAATGTTTCTTCAAAATCAGAGTATGAATCATCACCTTTGTGAATTTATTTTCTTCTTGGATATTTGTAAGTTGAGGAACAATTCAAATCATCCAAACTAGAATTAAATCATGTAATCTAGTTAGCACCAGCTTTCATGAATAATTTGATGTCGATCTCACTTCTTTCTTCCTCGCATTCCATTTTTTTAAATCCTCACACACTCTTTCTATCTTTTTTTATCTCTCAAATAGTTCTTTTCACTATCTAGAGAAACAATATGGTTCCTAAAAGTTTTCATCAATATAATCAAAAATTCAACCAGTAGATGCAATCAATTCATGGCAATATTTAAAAATTAGAAATTTTAAATGGGTGTGAATCAATGGAGTCAATCAAATATGATAGTTAAATGGGAGAAATGGATATAGAAGAAAATTGGATATGGATGAAATAATGTATATGGTGGATAAAAAATTGCATTAAAATTTATAACTTCTCATCGAATAAAACGTTTCAAATGAGTTTTTTTTTAATTTTTTTTATTTTTTACACTATTTTGCTTCCCAATAAACAAGAATTGATATACAAAGAGTGTGATTTTGGGGCTCAAAGTCAAAAAAATGAAAAACGTACTAATATGATTACAATTATATAAGTGGTTGAGATAACATGAACATCAAACTTAAATGGAAATCCCCCTTGGAGATTGTTAGATTTCATAAGGGTGAAACTGTACCACAAATTGATTCGGATATATATCCAAATATAAGTGTCATATTTTACTGATTTTAAATCATACAGAAAGATGAGATTATGAACTATTAAAATTACATATTATATATCCATAAACTCAATGAAAAAATAGATAAATTTTTGGAAGATAGTTGCATCTAGAATTGGTGATGGCCGAAAATGGAAGAAGGGGAATGAAAAAAATTGGAGAAAAAGAAATTTGAAAGAACCTAGTTTCTATTTAATACATCTCTTACCAAATTATATGATACCCTATGGGAGTAAAGAATGAATTTGGAAAAAAATTCTGAAATACATGCAAAGGAATAAGAGGAATAAGAAATTAAAAAAATTCAAGGAAAATAAATTGGAAGGGTATGGTCAATTATGACCCCAAGGAGTCGTGACCCTTGAAAATATAATTATAAAGTGCAAAAAAGGTTTATCAATCCATTTATAATCCATATTAAAGTCACCTAAGAACACAAGAAACAAAAGTATAATAATTCTAAAAACACTAAAATTCCAAATTAACCTCCAAAGAGTACAATAAGGTGGCTATTTATAGCCAAAAGTGAGGATTACTTGTCAAAATACCAATCCATAAAAAGTCTAAAACATATCCAACAAATTTTGTTTTGTATGAACATTTAAATGGTTTTAGGGGACTAGATATCTCTAAAAAACACATTTTGAATCCTCCCCAATGATTATTATGATTCCCACAATGACTTTTGAGACAATGTGCCAAACAATTTTGACTTTAGAGATTTCCACCTTATAATTAGAGTAAATGTTGTGGAAGAATTTTGGTGTGCCTCTTAAGTTAAATTTTGGGATTTTATAAATGTGATTAAATTCCCATTTTCTCCTAACATGCATGCATGTTGGGCCTCCAATTTTAATTTCAAAATGAGTCCATGTAAAGCCTCTTCAATCACCCTCATTTGTACTCTTTTCACTGGGCCAACATAGCAATGAAATTTTCCTTGTCTATTAACGATTCTTCTACCATCAATGACATGACAACCCTCAAATCCTTGATTCATTTGTGTACTAAAATTCCCATAAATTTTATACTTATAGAAAGCAATTTTGGAGTTATAATATTTAAAAAAGTGTTTACTTGATGAAATCATTTTTTGGTTTTTTTAATGTAAAATATTCCTCCTTTTTAAAGTAATAATATTATTAATATCATTGGAATCATTACTATTCATATTCTCTTGAATAAATGATAAAATAATCATTATGTCATTTTAAAATACCCCTAACTACTAGTCTATATAAACAAATATCCTATATCCTTGTCCTCTAATTATAAAACACTTCATTCAAAGACCCTATTAAAAATCCATCTCTAAAAATCTCTTCGTACTACCTTGAGCTCATGTAGTGAATGAAATTCTAATCATTTGGGTTTTTAAGCATAATCTAATATAGGCAACTCAAAACACAAGGCACAGTTTCTAGACCTATGTCTCTTTTCCAATTTGGTGATTCTTTTTACCATAAAACACATGTTAAACTCTAATTATTTTATTTTTCACATTTAAATTTTATCTTTATTGGAATATATTTAATGTAATAATGATGTTATACCACAAATTACCTTTCTTCTAACCCATTTTCAAATGTTTTACTCTTTTTAGAACTGATTTTTATGATAACATATGTTCCCCCTTTTAATGCTATAGTTACCCTCAATTTGATAGGAAATATTATATGAATGTAATTTTAAATAATTCATAGTGTTTTTAAAATAACCAAAAAACCTGTATTTTACCATCAATTTTTTAATACCATCACAGAATAATTGTTTTACCAGTGGTGACTTTTCCCTCTCTAAGTGAATGCCTATTTGTTGTTTTACATATTAATATCATAAAATTTTCTTAAAATTGAATTCCACGATTTAATATAACATAATATTAAGATAATAATGTTTTATTGTCAAAGAATAGTAAAATAATAATGGAAATAATGACTGTAAAATGAAATTATCATAGACATTTTTAATTTTTATTAACAAACATATTGATGAAAATTATCTATATTCTGACTCTTTCTAAAACTATTTAAATTTAAAATTTTAGGAATGATATGAAACTACATTATATAAAATTTATGGATCATCTGTATCCATTTTATTGATAACATATACTATTGAATCTATATCAAAACAATTTTGGAAAAATTAAATAAATATCATCTAATTTGTTAACATTGTTAGTATTGATTTAGTAAGTGAATAAAAAAACATAGATACAGATTATAAGAGAAAATTAAATATGAAAAATTTCCTAACTATTTTAAAAATTAATAGGAAATTATTTTTTTGTATGATATTAAAGTGTTTAGATTATGTCAGTATATGAGGTAAGGGTTCCATTTCCTTTCAATCCCACACTATATCATTCATAAATAAATTCACTCTATAAATGTCTATATACTTATATATATATCCCATCCAATATGTATGCTTATATTTTATGATTATTCTTCATTTCCTTCCATTTTATATATTGATTTTGCATTTTTCTATTTTTTTGTTCCCTTATGTAATACTAATAGAACCTTACAAAAATAGATTATTTAGTATATCTCTATTATTACCTAAATTATAATATGTTATTCAAAATTTATAATGGTGTTTATAACTATATTATTTTGAACACAAGAAAATTTTTTTAGTTAATTATTATGGTCCATTTTTTAATATTCAAAATGCTTTCACTTATCACTTTTAAAAACTTTTTTTTTATTTTCCTTCAAAATATAAAAAAATTTCATTTGATGAAATAATATTCATCTATTAATATGCATTTTTTTCTCTAATATTAATATTTTATTAATTCAGTAAATCTTTAATAATGGAATTCTTAGAATTCCTTAAATATGAAATTTTTGGGCTGCTACATGATACCATGATGAAAAAAATTTATAACCTAATTATGTTTCAATTTTATTTACCTTTTTATTCCTATATGTTAATTATTTATGATTTTTACTATGTTCCACAAGTAGTCATTATGTTTTACAATATAGTGTAAACTTTTAATTAAATATTCCATAATCTATTTGATAATGCTTTATAACCAATCAAATTAATATCTATAGCCATGATGTTGATATCAATTCTGATAATGTATGCATGTGTATGTTGCAGTTTATCATTATCCAAAATATTAAATTTGGGAATGATGGAGTAATATTTTAATCACAATGATATGATATCTTATTAAATTTCTATAGCATTAAATGGAATTTCATATTTATGTTCTATATTTTAGTATTCTCATGTTATATATTCTTGTAGGATGTCTGCCTCTTATTCCATGATTTTATGATATGATTTAGGATAATTCATATAATTTATTTCGTACAAGATTATTGACTCTCATTAATTCACAACGATAGATTATCAATTTGATTCCCTTAAATGAATTTATGGATAACCCATTATTCTATGCATATCCTTCATTTACCATGATAAATATAAATTTTAATGTAATCTATAAGATACAGATTTGAAGATGGAAATATATAAATATGATTTTTTTATTTTAATTTATGTACCTAGATTCCCATATACGTTGGACCTCCATATATTTTGGTTTATTAAATGGGTATTTAGGCAGGATGTGATTTATCTACAAGTTTTCAAGATTTTTTTTAATGTTTATGTTTGAGTAGGGTATAACATTCTTGAGGAAAATATTTTAAAACATAATTGGAAATTAACTCTATATAAACATAATTATGACATAGTATGTCTAAATATTGGATGTTAATTTGACATAATATTTATCATTTATATGATCATTATTTTCATTATATATTTTCACTCAAAATCTATAATGATGAAGAAATATATTGAAACTAGAATCAAACAGATAATTTTTTATTATTTAGTATTAAATTTCACATTTTTTGTGTTACCTTATGCATATGTTCATATAATGAATGTTGTTTAGAACAATTTAGTCATCACATAAAAAAAATTTAAGCCGAGATAGTGGTAAAAACCCCAACTAGTGAAATGATTCATCTAAACTATATTAGCAATCACCAATTTTCTTTTATAGGATTAATCAGTCAGAAAACATAGTTATATATCTCTTGGTTGATTTCAATGTTATATTTTGATATAGTTTTATTTCTTATATAGATAAAATATTTATGGTTGAGATAGTGTAATAAAATTCCATATCCCAATCCATCCTATGATATCAAATAAAAATAATGTGAATTATAAAAAAAACTATATCAATATTTTTATTATGAATGGAAATTTAGTACATTTTAAGAAAATAAATTACCTAAAACGATAATGGAAAAATAATGTATTGTCCATAATGTAAAAACAATCATACAATATTATGATCCAAATTTCGTTAATAATTTTCATTATATTCATTTTGATTTGGTGCTTGATTACTCTATAGAACCCATTCAATAGCTATATTAATATAAATAAATATCTATATAATGACCCACAGTAGTTTAGAAAAGATGATGATATATCTAAAAGGGAATTTGGGGATATTTTGTACACACCCTAGTGATCCTCAATGGGTTTCATAGATCCTATATGTAAAGATGAATGACTGTTTAATGAAACTATTCATTGATTAATTTGACATCAATAATATCAAGATAAACAACAAGAATCCTCTACCATATATTGATAAATGTTTTTATTAAATAAATTGTTATTATTACTTCAAAAATATTAACCTCAAATAGGGATATCATAAAATGAAGTTAAAAATGAGGATATTATCAATAATGTTTTTGATAATATGTACAGAATGAATTTATAGTGGTCTCATATGAATAACTAATTCTCAAAAAATATTCTTGGATTTTATGAATTTTTTCCCTAGATATTTCCCTGAAAATTTTTGTACGGGTATTTATAGATAATATTCACATATATTCCCTAATAATGGAAAAGAATAAACAAAACTTGAGTATTATATTAATAATTTTTTTAAAGATATGTTTTATATAATGTATAATTAATGACTCGTTTGGATTGAATGGGTCACACACATGGGTAATGTTGTAACACCGTAACCCTAGTAACTACGAAATTCTAGTTATTTTATTATATTAGAAAACATTATAATGTATATCGTCACAATAGATAAAATAGGTCATTATCATTAAAAGACTTTTTATATAAATTATTCTCCCATTAAATTTAAAAACATAAAATACAATAGTAATATTATTTTCATAATATTATTTTTTTAGTATATACCTAAAATCATTCATATATCCAATCATAGTATCCTACAGAATATAAGAAATAATGTTGTTTTAAACCAGATTATTAATAAGGTAAATAATATAATAGAAGATATCACATAATTTTTAATACATTAATAAAATGGTATAGATAAACAATAATAAAATATTACTTATAAGAATTATCATAAAAAGGGAACATATCAATGGATAAAATTTGAAAATATATAATAATATGGATTATAATTACTGGATTTATAATGACGAAATTTATAATGTTAGACATCCTAATCATACCATCAATTCATTTTTTCCAAATATTATAAAAATATAATAATTTGATTATTCTATGACATTATAGATTATTAGGGATGAATATACTAAATATTTATGATATTTTTTATCATGAAACATATCATTGTACAAAGAGTCTATATTAGGCCATGAACCACTCATACCGATTCCAATTCATACATCATATGAAAAATGTGTTAACAATAAATACAGTTCTTAATCAAGAAAAATTATCATATTTGATAAACATAAATAAAGGATTTTAATATTTTTCCTAGTCAATTATATAAATGTATGACAATAATACATACATAGTAATACAGTAGATGGTATCATTTTGAGTATATCACCATGAAAGAGTATGAATGAATAAGCAATGATGTTAAAACTGAATATAGTTTTCAAAGATCACTAGAATGTGTCTTAAGGAAAATACCATTTTCATTTTGAAATCAACTTTTAGAATTTAATAATTTACTAAATGGTAGGATTTTATTTAATTGAAATGAAATGTGGAATATTTTAAATTAATCCTAATATTAAATACTATTCATGGAGGCGGGAAGAGGCGATCAAGACATAAAAATTAATTACATGAATTTTTCACATTGTAAAGAATGATAAAAAGATATCTATGGGTAACATTTAAATTATTCAAATTAAAATCATTGTTAATAAAGAATAATATAGTTAAAAATGGCATTAATAAATCATTTAAATGTATATTTGATCATTATTCAAACATTTTTACAACACATGTACATGAATAAAAAAAAATTTCATCCCAATTTGAAATAATGAATTCTATTGAATCAAAATTTGTAACAGTATTCTGTACCAAAGAGAGGAAGATGAAATAAATGAATTAAAAAACAATATATATATATATAGAGAGAGAGAATTATAAATAAATTATTTTAAAGAGAAATATCATATAAATTCTTTCCATGTATATTTTCACAAAAACAATACAGAATAATCATGAGCTTATAGAATAAACAGTTATCCCCTTGTATGTATTGAATACTTACCCCTTGAAAGAAATAAGATAATATGAAACATAATATACCATGAATATTAATATTGTAATGAAATGAAAATTCATAAGAGTATCACAAAAACCCCACAAATGAAATAGTTTTTGAATATTACATAGGAATAATATAATAAAATGATTAAATATAATCCTTAACAATGATAATAACATTGATTTGGAATTTAGTCATTGAAGTTGTTATGTGTAATAATTTATAACCACATAAAAACATAAAATAAATACAATCAAATCCTAGTTAATTATATATAATAATGAATAATATAAACAATGAGCATTTAAAATAACCAACTGAAAACAAATTTAGTTAAGAAACTACAATCATTAGCTATTAATTTCCATGTATGTACATTATCTCAAATATGATAAAATGATATTATATTTAAACACGATTTAGAAAAATACCCATTTTTATTATTTTATTAATTTCCTTTATTTCTATATCGAATTTTTGTAATATAGTTATTTGACATGTTCTGTTCATGTCCAAAATTTTGAAGGTGTTCCATTCATAATCAAAAAATATTATTGGTAGGTTTTCCATGGTTCATGGGTAACTGATAATTAATAAAATAAATATTAAACATAAAAAATTATAATTTTCATACATTTAATTCAATAATATAATCATCCATTTATATAAGTCATAATAATGAATCATATCACTTATTGGATGTTGTAGTCCACACATATAAATGAAAGATGTTATAAGTATTTAACTGGGGAAAGATTATTAAGATAAGTACTATATTATCACTATATAAAACTAATAATTTCCACAATATAACATATGTATTTTTTAGATAGATTACAATATTCCTTATTCTATAGTGGTGATGAATAATGAAACACATTTCTTCTTGGAGATTGTATTTCACATGTATGTAAAAATGATGTTTTTGTTCCCAATATGATGGAAATGGAGATAAAAAAGGTCACACAATTATCAAAATATAAAATATATTATTAGAGATACTGATGTCATCGTATTATCAATTTTTAAAATAATATAATTGATATATAAGACTATGAAAATTAAAAACTGTTAATTGATTTTTATACCTATTATTCAAAAATGTTAATTTTTATTACACAGTATGCCTTTTGTGATGATCACTTTCTTAGATTAAACACTATATGAAAATTGGAGTTATTTTGGGAAATGATTTAGTGAAATGAAATCCTCCCCAATGTTTTTACCTCTATTAGGTCATCAACTGGATAAGAGAGATAGTTACACTCGAGTCTTACCTCTAGTAGACCTCGGGTTAGTGACTATAATAGAGGGTATAGACGACACAAAAATGAGTGGAATTGTCATATAAAAGAACCAATGGAAACAATAGAAGTATGACATACAAAAAATAACTTCTTAATATATAACAATAAAATAAATCATATTTACATATGTAATGACATGTATGAACTAATAAAAATAAAAAAATGCATGTTATGTAAGAAAATGAAGGATAACAGCAACCATAGAGCCCAAACATCCATAGAAAAACCCCAAGATTGATGGTTTTACCCTGCTCTCTAAATTAACCTTTATGACGTGAAAAAAATCTATTTATTTAGGGTGAGTTTAATAGATTACTATATTGGATCCTTACCTTCGAATTTAATGAATCATTTAATGAAAGCATGGAAAAGAACAGTAAACCAGAACTGAATCTATCTCATCACATTAAAAAGTATACTATGTTCCCAACCTCGCCATGGATTCTCTAATTATGCACCAAATAATAGATAATACAATGTAATAATTATTATAAATGGTACTCATCTATTAATTCAACATTGGTTTTCTGTTATTCCCTAACATCGCAGGTCTATATCAACTCTAACAAAAAAAATCTCACCTGTAGAAATGTTGGCAAGGCACCACAACATGCACCTCGTGCATCAAACCACCACAACCATGTTACCAAATGTAATCAGGTATCTTTTGGGATCCCTAAAATCCCACATATAATGTATCATACATCATGTATTATAACTCATTCAATCACATGCCATACACTGACTAAGGGACCTCAAGTCATCACTACATACACACATTATACATGTAGCAGCCCATAGATAACTATATCCCGAATAAATGTATATGAAAATAAACCTAAAAAAGAACAATACTCATAAACACATATAAGGAGGAACCAAACCATCATTCCTACAAATACAAGTAACTAACAAGAGAATAGAGTAGGTTCAAAGGGCGTCTTCATCCATCCATCCTCTCATCTAGAAGTTGTGGAAAACACCTCATCATAGATAAAAATCATAGGGGTTACATTTTCCAAAACTGATAGGGTGGATTATTATATAAAAATATATATTATATATTATAGATTTCAACCACAATATGGGCACAACCATGTTTCATAATAAACTACATGTAACTTATCTTGATCCCTAACTCCCACCACAAAGACCAGATATCCAATAAGCACACAACAATTTAAAGAGAAACAATATATTGTATTGTTCTTTTTTATCAGTTTCACTTTAGGTTAATTAATTAATTCAAAATTAATTAACCATAACCCTTACCATTATATACATTACATTTCATTATAATCACAACAATAATACATTCCCTCTTGACATTAGTAAACTGAGTCCATGACTTCTCAGAATTATAACATCAACATTGCATCCACCCAATCACCAACCCCTTGGGCTTAACAGTTATTCATTTATCAACAACACTACATTGTTAATTAATAGATCATCATAGAAAATATCATAAGATACCATATAATATAAAAACCCAAAACATCCATATTCCTCCTGAATCATTTAAAGGAAATAAGTTAAACAATAAACCTAGCCATTGGCCAAATAAAATATTCAAACAGGCTTCCATCTTTCATATTAATAGGTAATCCAACCTTCAACCCATTTTATTATCCCTGGAGTCCTCCGTAACACCCACATGTATATAATAATACAATTCTCTATAATTAGAATCATCTTCTTCCACAATAACTGGGAATCCCCACCACACATACACAACATCCATCCATGCTCTTCCATCCCATGCTCACTTCACATCCAGGCCTCCACAACCAACATACCACAATATCCTTCCATGCTCACATATTATAACTAGAATAGGAATAAGAAATAGAAATCAGAATCTTGTCCCCAAAGAAATACATTTATCCTTCACACCCAACGAGCAATCTTGGATCTAATGAAAAATTCACTCAGACTTTACAAGAAGGTGTGAAACTCAGGACCATAATGGAATATCTTTTATCACATAACCGATTATTATTCAATCTTGGAATAACCGATTAATTATTTATTGGATATAACTATGGGAATTCTATGAATCATGTGGTCATAAGATATCCCAATTTCATTGATAAATGAATTTAACATTACTCCAATTAATTCATCCAAATGAATTTTTATTCTTCAGGATCATTGACTAATTAAATTAAAAATGCATACTTCTATTGATACGATTATCATCAAATGTCCATAAAATATAGATACAATAGAAATTCCTCTTCAAAAAAATATCCAATTAATTATCAATTAGTTATAGGTTTATGTTTTTTATTAATTTCATTTATGAATGATAGGATAACCCATGAAATGAATATATATCACACTATCATGAAAAACAAGATGCGAACCATTATCACAGTACAAAACAACATCACAACCAAGAGATTAATAGAAATTATTTAATTTGGTTAAATAATTATTTGTATAATTTAATTATGATCAAAGGGTATAAATCTTCCCATCTCTACGGTTTTATGTATATAAATAGAGAATTAAGAAGTACCATACCTAAAAAAGGATTCAACATTATTCAAACAATAATGGAACAACACAATGGATCATGATCACCTCACCATTAAAAATTTCATCAAATTGAGGACATCAAGACACAACCACACGAAAAAACTACATTAGAAATAGGGATATTAATAACCATCACATGAAAATTGGGAAAGGGAGAAACTTATTGATGAAACTACAAGAACAGAAGTAGAACATACAATGTATCAAGGATTTATTTCTACATATAGGAAGAGTGAACATATAGATCAATCCTCAATGATGGAATCCCAAAAAAATTGAAGAGGGGAATTGCATGTATCGTGTATGAGAAAATGGGGTGCTCTAGTTGTACGGTTTGACAAAACAAATGACTGAAAATGTTTTAAACATACATCATTGAAGATTAAAAATTTGTTTAATAACCTCTACAATATTTTAATCATGAGGTAGTGGTTTCCACTAAAAAAATAATTATCCTTAATATTTTATTATTTTTATAACCCTAATTATTTACATGCATTGGACGCTACATTCATGTCTTGTAAAATTATTACATGTCAGGAAATCTCCCAACTATCAAATTCTTGTAATCAATCCCCACAGGAATTCATCTGAGCCACCTATAAAAACCATGGAAATACAAAAATGATAAAAGGGTCAATCGACAATGATATAGGGCTATACGTTAGATACATATCAAAACATTCTCATCCCTATGAATCCAAAAAACGACATAGTGTGGAAATAAAAAAAGGTTTATCCGAATAGCCACCGCTTGTGAAATTTTTCAAGCCTCATAATACCACAGGCGATCAACTACATCCAAATGGGAAAAATGTGAAACCATTAAATATGAAAAACTAGATCCAAAAAATATCTCAGGGGATATACCTATATAAAAAGATTAATACTCAACATGAAATAAGAGAAATACCTATTATAAACGAAAAAATTTCTATATCCACATAAAAATAAATATAATTACTGGAGAATAAAATAACATCCTATATATTAGGGTACTAAGCATTTATCTACAACTCACATTCCCATGTACTCTCTGCCACACAACTGTTTTTCCACAAGACCTGAACTAAGGGGATACTGCTCCTAAGAAAATGTTGTAACATGAGGTCCTATATCTCAACAGGATGTTACGTAGAGGTCAAATAATTGTCAACACCGATCTTACCCAAGATGATGATGTCATAGTAGCAATGAAAATAAAAATAGATCAAAGAAGCATGGAAAAAATTTGTATTGAGATCATATATATGGGAAGAGCTATCATATATTCCATGTCTCTAAAACATGCCAACACCTCGAAAGAGCCAGAAATGTGAGGATAAAGATTAATCGCACAACCATTCCTTCAATTCTTATGATGAGGATTCATCTTAAAGAACACATCATCACTATCATTGAATTATAAAGGACTGAACATATGATTGGAATATGATTTAAGCTGATTCTTTAATGCCTATGTCCTCTCACAAATCACTTCAACCATATCTTTCATTGTCAATACCATTTCATACCTATGAATTTCTGACTCTCAAACCCCATTATAGAATAATGAATAATGGAAGGATGAAAATAAAAGGATATAAATTATTCCATACTAATTTTGGAGTAAAACTTTTTTTTGTAAGATAACACTATTTTGGGAAGGTGCATCATCTGTAAACCTGAAAGATAAAAAACATAATAATGCCACATGAATTCAAGAGTATCGATGTTATTCCCTCTCTTACTATTATTTAGTGAATCATCAATAGTGTCAATGAATAGTTGAGAACGAAAATCATGGTGGAGACCCCTCCACACCTTGGTGTCTAAAAGCATATATCAATCAGAAAGGATCTTCCCCATTACTATGTGAAGTATGGCCACCTCCTCTCAATATATCCTTGACAAAAACTCAACTGAGATCGAAATCTTGATCAATAAAAAGATTTGTGATTTAGTAAAATGGTCTATAGCCACCGTTATAGAATCATATACACTCTAATATTGTGGTAAACTAGTAACAAAATCCCAAGATATGTTCACCCACATCCAATGAGGAACTTCTATATACTGTAAAAAAACCCACTAGGAATACATTTCTCGTCCTTCACTTTATGGTATACCGAATATAGATCCACAAACCCTACATGTGCAAGATTCAACAATGGACACCAAAACTGACCCCTTCAATTCTAGGTACTTATTTTTCACTACGATATGTACCAAGAAGGAAAAAACATGGAACTCATTATAAAAAATCTCACACATTGCAAAAGGAATTAAAACACTTCATTGAATTAATACAAAACATTTCTCATCCTTAGACTAAGCATCAATGGCATAAAAACAAACAAATTTGTCTCTCCACTCCTAAACACCATGATCCCTACATCTAGGATTCGTCCACAAACTACACCAGATATGATTGAACCATCATCTTCCGCATAATTATACCAATTCATTATTTAATTTTAAATGATCATACATAAATCTTTATCAATAACCAAATTCCCACACTGCATCATGACACAACATCATACTCAGTGCACCAGCCTCAACAATTTATTTTTCACATGTATATGAAAACCTGAAGTTGTAATATGATAAGAACTTCATCCATAGACACTTACGCATGTTCAAGTCATGTTGGGTGGAAAAATATCATAGGGTATTATGATATATGAATACCAAAAAACACTCATTTATGAGGTAATTTCTCCACAGATTCCGGGTAAATACAAATACCACAAGCTCGTGATCATGGGTGTCATAGTTAAGATCATGAAGACTCAACTACTAAGACCCATAAGAATGACTGACCTCTACAGAATCAGTGAAAATCCAAACCCATGATTCAGATCTACATAGAAAACCTCAAACTAAACCTCTTCTTTTAGAAGATAAATAACAAGATCATTGACACACATCTTCCTTAAATTCTCAAATGATCAATGTGTCATGACCTGACACTACCCGGGCTCAAGCCGCAACTACTCCAAGCCTGCCTCCATAGGCCAGGGGATGGTGACATGGGATGAAGGCTAAACAACTCAGGGAGGCCTTTCCCTGAGTACCTGTACACACACACACAACCCACTCAAAGCATAATGGCGGAGAAAAAAGAATAGTAAAGTACTAAATGCTATAAACAACCACCAAAGTGCATCGATCTCTAAACATTAAAAAGTAAAAGCTAAAGGTAAACTGAAAAAATGGGAAAAACACATGCCAAACAAGAAAACTTCCACTACCTGGAAACAGTTAAACAAAAGTATATAGCTAGGTGATTCCCACACCCGGAACCCAAAAATGACAACAATACGTGGTCCAGGCTCCTAGACACCTATGCTTCGCTGAAGTCATGACCAACCTATCTGTCTTCTGAAAGGGAACACCAATTTTTTGCAAAGCCCAAGAATGGGTGAGTATAAAAGTTCTATGTAGTATGCCTCGATGTCTCAAAGGTGAAACAAAGGAGGTACAGAAGAGGTGAGCAGTAGATAGAAAAGGGAAATGTAAAGAAGTACAACCGAGAGTGCAGTAAAGAGTACAACTAAACCCAACAAGAGGAAGGAAGTAGACTCGTACAAACACAATGAGGTAGTAGCGGTGAGAATATGAACTACTCGCTGAGTCTTCGCTACCTATAGAAGGAGAGTAGACTCATCCAACCATGTGAAGCTATACATGGAAAGCAAGTGGCGTACCATGTGGTTATTCGCCTCTCCTGGAAGTAGAGTAAACAAAACCCAAGGAGAGGGAACTAGAACAAGGTATATACATATCTATATTCTCAATAAATAATCCCAGACAAGATCGTAAGGGGATCTCCATCTTGTAGCTTAGCCCAAGAAAGTGAGTAGCGAACTGTCCCAAAAAGAAACACCATCGACGCCCAACATCTTACCGATCTGCCCCGAACTACAAGTCAAGGGGATGAAATCACTACACCTTGACACTATCCACTTTGGGAGGCGCTGACTCACCTGCAAGGTTTCATGTCATGTCTCAAGGGCGTGTCTTAGAGGGGAGGACACCCCTCATACTTGATAATTCTGGGGTCATGTCAAACCACAACTCTTCACTGTCACAAAGTTGAGAGGTCTTCTCAAAATCAAAGTTGTGACATCACTGACCCATAAATCCAAGTCTCTCGCTCCGGTAGTTGTGAATCCAAGCAAAAGACTAGCCTAGTAGAAAGGACTGAACCTCAATGAATTAATCGGGTAACCCACTGCCCAGCCCCACTGGAGGGTAACCCTTAAGAGATCGTCGAGTAACCCACTGCCCAGTCTCACTGGAGGGTAAACCATAAGAGGTCGTTGGGTAACTCACTTCCCATTCTCTGCTGGAGGGTAAAACCTAAGGTTTAATAGGGCAACCCACTACCCAGTCTCTACTAGACAGTAAACCGTAAGAGGTCGTCGGGTAACCCACTGCCCATTGTCTATTGGAGGGTAAACGCTAAGAGGTCGCCGGTGAACCCACTGCCCAGTCTCTGCTGGAGGGTAAACCGTAAGAGTTCGTCGGGGAACCCACTACCCAGTCTCTGATGGACGGTAAACCCTAAGACTACAATGATCAACCCACTGCCCGTCTCTGCTAGAGGGTAAACCCAATGATTTCGATGAGCAACCCACTGCCCAGTCCCACTACAGGGTAAACCCGAAAAAGTCGATGAGCATCCCACTGCCCAGCCCTGCTGGAGGGTAAACCCAAAACTGCTCTACCTAGGGAAATACATCACGGAAGATCAAGTAATGTGTATATGATCTCGATACTCAGATATGGAACATGTACCCAGGCATACTAGGGCTCTGTACCCTATTTGAAACAACCTCCTGGGTAGAGGATCAGGCCAGATGTAATGTATTGGTCACATCAAATCCACAAAAACGGTTCCATAGAACACGAAGGGAGGTGATACTGAAATCCCAAACGGTTGAAGAGAAAAGGGAAACCCAAAAAAACTCTGCCAATCACACCGTAGAGAACAGAACCAGGGGAAATCACACAACCCTACTGGTCAAAACCATCATGAACAGAGGGACCCTCTATGTCACGAGAGATTAATTGTACATAAAGTGTAACGCGACATGCACAATGGGCCCACATGATGTGTTTCCCTAGATCATCTCTAACCCAAGCGCACAATCATTCTCAGGTACAAACTACAACATGTACTTCCATGAATTTCTATATACTCCCAAATTATACCACATTTCCAACCAAAGGCTATCATGCACACGACACCCAATGTCAATGCGGTGGGCGAAAACACAATTTTCCTTCATGCATCCTCCACAGCCCTAGCACGGCCAACCACATCTTTTAAAACATCAACATCACTCACATGGTAGTGAACACGAACACACGCCAACAGTTCGCTTCCAAGCAAATAATGAAGAAACACCACAGGAGCACCATCCATGCTTCAACATTTAATGAGATCTCGAATGAGACTCCGCTCATCCAAACAGATTGTACTATTGTAATCCTCGCGGAAAAACACGCGAATCAACTATTTACTAGCCTCCAATAGATATTTGACAAAGAAGTCGTCCAACACCACTTTACACCCGAACAGAATCCTTTGTTCCTAAGAATTGGTCCCGAAAGCAGTCGGTTGAATCACACTTTTGCAATCTCTTCGGAAAGACACGTCAAATTGATAACTTACTTGTGTGGAACAGATGTATGGAGAAAAATATGCATTTCGACGTATCACACATGAGCATTGCTTCGTGGGACCTGCATATCTGTCCCAAAAATCAACGAACGGATAACATCATTGCGATCCTCTCGTAAAAGTACCCGTGATTGATTATTCAGTAGTACAAAATGGACACCCAATGAAGAAGATGTAATTCACCGTCGACTCCCAAAACCACCCTCGTGGGGCCCACAAAAACATGTAGAATAAATGCGTGAGGATTGCACCATTGTACTACCCTCGTAAAAACACCATGAATCGACTACTCACACGCCCAGAACGGATGTCCAAACAAAAAATTGCTAAACACCGCTCACAGCATAAAAGACGGGTCATGGGGCCCACGCCTCAACTACATTTTCAATTCTTCAAACCAACTTGGAATGATCCACCTCGCCACTAGGGTCCCAAATCCAGTGATGGAACTCAAAACGGTCTCTGGATGTGCTTGCACCGTCCGAAACAAGAACCTCAGGAAAAGCGCTAATACAACTTTACGTATGTGTCACTCCACCGAGCCCTATTCTTGGAATTAAAAATTCATGAGACCCTCTAAAAATGACTTTCTCGATCTGTTTAATTCTTTTCCATAGACGGAACACCAATCCGATTTATGGTTTGCAATTTAGAAGTGTTTTAGTGTTGATGGACCGAAACGGGGTGGGCCGGGCCGATTCGGCCGACCCACCCAGTCCCTGAAGCGGCCCGCAGTTCACCACACGGGCCGGCCACTTCAACTCCCTGATCGGATCAGCCAGTCCTACTCCTCCAACATGGACCCACAGTTTTCAGGTTCACTCCTCGCTCCGGGGTCGTGCGACGACCCTCGTTCCTGCATACTACCGGTCGTCTCGGTCGACTGACCTCCCTACCATGACGCTGCCTGACGAGGCCTCCACACCAGCCGCCCCTGAGGAGATGCCCACACCGGCGCTGACAGCCGCCCCTCTGAACCGGCTGAAGGAGGCACCGCTGCCGGATCCGCCTGCCGCTAGCCGGACCGCCGCCAGAATCCCCAAATCTAGCCGAAAAAGCTCCAAAACCATCGGAAAACTTCAAGGACCACCCCAGACTCATCGGGACTCATATTTTTGATCCAAAAAAATGAATCAGAAAGATCAGAACATATACTACGCGAATATGGAATTCACTCAACGAAATAACAGAAATTTGATGCCTTAAATAAAGATCAAATAAGGTGCGAAAACTGAATACGAAATGAAATAACGACTACCTCGTTGGGTGTAGACTGATGCTTCGTTTTCGATCCTCCGTAGTCGAATCCGCAAACAACTTGGAGAGGAGGGATTGCGCAGGGGGGGTTCTTCATTGTTGAGAGGTTATTCCGCCAGATAAAAAAGGGGAAATGAGGGAGAGGGGTGGGTTTTCTTAAGTATAATACATAATTAAAATGATTAAGTAATCAAACACCCCCAAATTGACCCGCACCTGAGGCTATCGATGGGGTCGAGGTTAAGCCTCCCCTATGAAAAACAGCACCTCCCGAGCACAACGTCGGGCTCATAATTTTATTCTGAGCTTCCGTTTGGATGTTATAAAATATTACTCTGGAGGCCACTTAATTACAAAAATGCCCATGGTTTCTTTTTTCACATAAGGCCCGCACCCGCGAAAGTTACACCCCTCCAAGGGTAAACAGCACACTTTGGACTCAACAGTTCCATCGGTTTTGCAATCTGAGCTAGCATTTAAGAGATACTTGAGTTTAAACATTAAAAAAATAATTTAATTATTTTATTTATCTGTTTAATGTTCCGTCAACAGGCGAGGTGTCCCAAATATCCCGTACTGACATGTTTTATATCGTTCCTTGGGTAAACACCCCATTTTAGACCCATTTTTACTCTCAGTATTATGATTTGAATTACCATTTAGGATTTATTCCATTAATTTGCTGTAGCCAGTGTGAACACACTGAAATTTTAATTTCGGCCACACCATGCCTCGGAATTGCATGCCGTCTGAAGGCACTACTCCGGAATAACATCAATAATTTTACAATGTCTTTTGTAGCAATCCCTGGGTTCATACATCATTCCATCCTTCATGATTTTAGTCCACGAATATCAAAACCAGGGAACAACTCAGGCTACTATTCCCACACCTGGCACTCCCGTACCCATGAAAACTCTTTCACAGCTTTGTGCCCCCACACACAGACCAAAGGATTTGATCTATTCACGGGAGGTCTTCCCTCGTAGATTACGTGCATAGGAGAATGAAAAATTCTTCCTAGGTGAGTCACGTGGGAGACTTCATGCCCCCAATCTCGACATTGGGGTTAAGACAAGGTGATAGGAAACATCAACATCCCTTCGCTTAGTCTCAAATGGCCCCAAGGCCCTCAGGGGTAGATCACCTCCTAGGCTGATCCCCTACATCGCACTCCGCGACTGGATTGACTGTTTTGACCTGAGACAAATCTTGGTGATTCCCTACTTTAGAATATCAATATGGTGAAACACCTAAGGATATCCAATCACACAAGGTTTCACAGTCAATGTCCCATGACTCAGACTCTCTTACACGCTCAGAGAGTGAAAGAGTCGACACCATCAACTAATGTTGACGGTTCCACACCTTCTACTCTACTAATGCATCATTACATTGATTCCCCGCACAACTCTTGTTACAACTAAAGCAAGGTGTAGGGAGAAAATCATTTCAAACAAAGAGTCTAACAATTATACTGCAAAAAATTAGAAGAGCCGTAAAGCGTACCTCTTGTCACCACATGCTCTGCCGGATTGTAGACATCCAAAGCTCGCGGCCATCTATGGACCCAACTGTCAGCCTCCCGAGCCTGACGTGGACTGTCTAATAGTGATGGGAAGACCTCGTAATGTCGTCCACAGCTTCCATCTTCTTCTTCTCTTCTCCTAAAACCACCTCCCTGGGCACTACTCAAATCACGGTCATGCCTCTGCCGCAGTGGTGCACCTGCTGCTTGGCCAATCTTATCGGAAAGCCACTTGTGTCGAGGTTCTCTCTACTGACGCCCAATAGATGCAACAGATGTCTGGGCCCCATCATGCCTGCTGCCACCACCAACTATAGAGCGCGACAGGAAGCTCTCTATCACCACCACCTAATCTAGTACCTCAGCATCAGTGGAAATGCACAAGGGTACAACGATGGCACAAATATCTCTGCGGAGACCCTGCTTGAACTTCCATGCTCGGAAGCTTCCATCATGGACTAAGTCCATGTAAAAATGATCACGATCCACGAACCTAGTATCAGATTTAATCATTGTCATCCCTCCATGATGAAATTGTAGGAGCTCCTGTATTTGAACGGAGTGTAAGAAGGAGGGTAAAACTCCTCATTAAACAGCAGCTGAAAGTCATCCCACGATAGCAAAGACTCATTGAGTAACGAAGTCACTAGACTCTACCAACATCTCACTTCACCATGGAAAAGGTTGGATGCTAAATCCCCCATCTGATTTGCCCGAATTTGTATAAGCCTAAAAAGGAGAACCACTGTCCCAAGACAAACCAATACTACCTGAGGGTCTGGCTCACCACGGAACCTCAGCGGTCTCTACCATTTAAACTCAAGGAGCATGATCAACCTGCGCTAAAGCTCAGTTTTCTCTGCTAGAGCTTCTTGCTACTCACTAGGTGAGGGTGATACTACCGACCCACCTGAAGAAAGGAACTCTCATGATGGGTCCTGGACTAAGGCCTCATCGCTCACTGGGTTGTCTTCCTGAACCAATGCTGGTAACCTGTCTGGATGTCTTTGCGGATGCATCCTGAATATTATCAGGGAGTACCCGCGATCAGAAGAGAAAATATGTGTACAATTGTAACAAAAATGGGGAGCTGACTCAAGAAGGACAATCAAAGACTCAATCATATGTGATTCAAAAACCAATTTTCATACAACGAGTGTCTCAGCATGTCGAGTCGAAAAGCGGGTCATCAGGGTCCTCGTGATGGTATATGTCGGCAGCCGCACCATCACTAGACTCCTTGGCCTGAGATCCACTCTCGAGACACATTGACACTGTTTCCATATATCCAAACCAATTTATTTTTTATGTACATCTGAAAAACATCCCAGGAATGAACCACCTCTTATACAACTTTTTCATGACCCGACCCTACTCGGGCTCAAGCTGAAACAACCCCAAGCCTTCCTCCATAGGCCAGGGGCTACCGACAATTTCCGAAGGCTAAAAAACTCTGGGAGGCCTTTACCTGAGTAACTATACACACACACGCATCCCACTCAATGCAGAAGTGCTGAGTAAAAGGAAATGTACAGTACTAACTGCTATAAGCAACCAAAAAATTGCATCAACCACTTAGGGGTTTCCCTCCAGCCGAAATTGGGCAGTGGGTTACCCAATGACCTATTAGAGTTTACCCTCCAATAGAGAACGGGTAGTGGGTTACCCGAGGACCTATTAGGGTTTACCCTCTAGCACAGACTGGGAATTTGGTTACCTGAAAACCTCTAAGGTTTTACCCTCTAGCGAGACTGGGCAGTGGGTTACCTGTTGACCACATAGGTTTTACCCTCCAGCGAGGCTGGGTAGTGGGTTACCTGACTACTTCTTTCAAACTCAGTCCTTTCTACTAGGCTAGTCTGTTGCTTTTCTCCGTGACTACTGGAGCATGACCCTTGGATGTATGGGTTTGTGATGTGTCAGATTTTACATCGAAAAGACCTCTCAACTGTGTGTCAGTGAAGAGGTGTGGTTTTACGTGACCCTAGTACTCTCAAGTATGAGGGGAACTTTTCCCACCGAGATGCATCCTTGAGATGTGATCTAAACCTTTGTGGGTTAGTCAGTGCTTCCCAAAGTGGATAGTGTCATGGTGCGGTGATTATGGCCCCTTGACTTGCTGTTTGGGGTAGACCGGTAGGATGTCGGGCGTCGATGGTGTTTACTTCTAGTACTTTTGGCTACTCACATTCTTGGGATGATCTACAGGATGGAGATCCCCTTATGATCTAGTTCGAAATTCTTGATTGAGAATATGGATATATATATATATAACTTGTTGTTGTACCCTCCCTTTGGGTTTTTGTTACTGTCCTTCCAGGAGAGGCGAAGACACGCAGGGTATGCCACCTGAATTCGGTGTATAGCTTCTCGTGGTTGGGATGAGTCTACTCTCCTGCTATAGGTAGTGAAGACACGATGATAAGTTCATCATTTCACTACTTATTTCTCCTTGTGTTTGGACAAGTCTACTTCCTTCCTCTTGTTGGGTTGAGTTGTACTCTTTACTGCACTCTCAGTTGTACACCATTACTTTTCCCTGTTCGATCTACTGCTCACCTCTTTAGTACCTCCTTTGTTGCTCCCTCGAGCCTTCGGGGCATCCTACTGTGTACTTTTATACTCACCCTTGCTTGGGCTTTTCCATCACTTGGTGTGCCCTAGTAGAGGACGGACAAGTTGGTCGTGACTTCAGTGTAGCTTAAGAGTTCGGGAGCATGGACCGCGTACGGTGGTCGTAGTCGGGTTCCATGTGTGGGACTCTCCAAGATCATTACTTTTGATTACATGTTGTCGGGTTGTGGCAATTTTCTGGTTGGGCGCGTGTCTTTTCCTTTTTATTTTCAGTTTGACTTCATCAATTAATTTGTATTGTTTAGTGGTCAATGTACTTTTATTGTTGTTTATAGTAGTTAGTACATTACTATTCCTTTTACTCTTCACTTCGGCATTGAGTGGGATATGTGTGTGTGTGTGTATAGGTACTCAGGAAATGGCCTCCCTGAGTTGTTTTTCCTTCGGCGCTTAATGCCTGCCCCTGGCCTAGGACGGTGGGATTGGGGTGGTTGCGGCTCGTGCCGGGGTAGGGTCGGGTCATGACAGAATTACACAGAGCAGTCCAAAAGAATTCATGATCCTTTCAGGTGAATGCTATCAGAGTAGTAACAACCCTAGAGAAATTAACTATGAACCTCCTTTAATATCCATCAATACCAAGGAATCATCCAACTGATTCAACTTTTATAGTGGATGTCCATGGGAAAAATACTTCTATCATCGTTGGATCTGCATCAACTCCCTACTGTTATTCAACATTCTAAAAAAATGGATGTCTTGAGAACAGAAATCACATTTTTTAAACATCCCACACAACCTATCACAATGAAGAAAATAAAAATGGCATGCATATAATCTACATGATCCCTTGTAGATATATATTACTAACATATTTCATTAATGGAAACCACTATGAACGTATCTATGAACTGAAATAATACATAGTTCATTAACCCCAAGGACACAACTAGGGAATTCACTTCACCGAATGAAAAAACAATGAAATTGTAATGACAATGATAAAAATTGTAATAATTCTTCGGGATATCCTTATCCTTTACATGAATCATATGATATAATGACAAAAACTTGATATTCGAGAACCAAATTTCATCATTCAGTTGACCGAATAAATAATCAATATGTGGAAGAGGATAGAGGTTCTTTACGGTCACATGTTTCAAGAAATGATAATCGATACACAACCACAGACTTCCATCAGCCATAATTATGAAGAAAATTGGATCACCCCATAGTTTTAGCTTAATTCGAACAGAACCAAACTACAATAAACCATTTATATTCATACACAACTCTCTCAATGTATAATTCATCATCTTAAATGGAGACATCGAGATATCAAACATGCCTTGTTGTAGTTCCATCCAGAACTCAATCTCTTATCAGGGGGAAAATTCCACAACCCACTATTTAAATACATTAGTGTACTCTTCAATGGTCCTAGTAAACACATACAGATAAACATTTTGTATTCACTACATCAACATAACCATCATGGATGAAAATGATGAAATACGTCTCTAACTCGATTGTAGGTCTCGTTCACCAAAAAACACTACTAGCCCTCCACCATTATCAAAGAGCGTGTCTTTCCTCTCCAAGTAATTCATGATATGCTACATTGAATACAACAAATCCATATCAAGGATGTTGTTATATTGATATATTTTTAAACATATGAAACCATCCATTTAGTGATTCAACAGCAACGAAAGCTCATAATCTCTACACACATCAAACAAGTAAGCTCGTCCTCTAATGGGGGGAGTAAAAAACAGCAGAACTATATGATTGTATACCTAATTTCACAAAATAGGGACAAGGAAAAGTGATTTAAAGTACATCATCACTATACGATCAATAATGGCATGAAAACTTGTAGAAAATAAGATTAATGTCCCTTGAATGATGTATGGATCAACTTTCACTAGTAATACTTAAACCATGAAGCTAACAATGTCAATATCCCCACCCAATTTTAACACGATGGTGTCCAATTCAATGGAAGAAATATAATATCATGGAATGGTGACAATACTACTGAAATTCTCTTCCCGCCCCTTCGACACACTATTAAATCCAAACTGGAGAAAAATGATGCTACTGCCTCAACTACAACTGCCTTAATAGATGATCCTGATGTGAAATAACTACTACATGCTAACTGATCAGAGTGGTTGGGAACTCTCACCATAAATGTCCTCTACATCTATAGAAAGCATGTGTATGATCCATTATCATAGCCTAATGAATCTTATCCACTTGAGAAATGACACATTTAGGTATGGGACCAACCACCAGTGGATAACATACCTTCTTTCCATGGAAACTAGGAACACTAATCAAAATATATATATTATGACGAATCATGAAGACACCTCCCTCATTATGATATGGTTCTGTCTAATGTCCTCTCGATGAAATATAATCATTTTATTAACATGAGATACATATTAAAAACAAATTTTGTGACCTATAACTAGAACTATGGATGAAAATACTATTTTAAATACCTCTCCCTAGGATCCTAATCTAGAAATAGGTCCAATGAATATCATAGAGGTCCCTTAAATGGATACCAAAATATCGAACACTAGAGATCACTTATTAAATGGTATGAAATGACTTGAGACTGCCCTATTTTATGATCAAAGAAAGGTACTCATCTTTGAAATGGCCTTATAACTCATCATAGGAGACTTTCAATTCCTTCTGAACTCCAAGTAATAATATCCACCACTACATCATGACCCCAAGACACATTGTTACAACAAAGGATGTCCATATATCCTTCTGAGAATCGATAAAACTGATGGATATATCAACCCCATACAACCATTCTTCATTAAAAGCATCTGAAATAGTTCCCTCATACCTCTGTAGAATATAGCATTTATACCCTTAAAGAGTCATCCTACAATGGTCATCCTCATCTGCCTATACTCTATATTGATTTGTTGGATCAGCCTACATAACCTAGTGAGGACACCTACCTATAGTCATGCATTCAATAGAAAAACCAGCTATTGCTTCTAAAAATGGAATATGGAAGACTATAACATTAATTAATTTTTTCTATTATTCATTTGAGGGTAACCCATCCAAAGGTCGACACATTAAAACAAGGTTGATAAGAGGAATGACACATGATCCTTTCCTAGTTCTCTAAAAATTATATATAATAAAAATGTTTATTGTCCACTATATGTGTAATGGTCTATAAATTATATCATAGGGGGCCATAAATAATCAATTCATAGCTGATATCTCGAGTTTACAATTCTTGTTAAACATAGTTGAAACCATTTCCTTACTAACACAAACACATTCACATGTTCATAACTCAAATATCTTTCATATAATGCAACTAGATCTCTCATACCAAACCATCAAAACCCCTCCCCACAATGTGTACCCCTGTTAGGTCTGTAATTAGTGAAGAGAGATAGTGACACATGAGTCCTACCAAGAGTAGTCCATGGGTTTCCGACTGTCACCGAGGGTATAGTAAACACTCATACTTGATTTATTACCATCTAAGAGAAAACATGTGAAAGAGAGAGATAATATTTATGACAAAATATCATTCTAAAACTACATTAAAATAAGAAAATAAAAATACGTAAGGAAATGCAAAAAGTACTACAAATGAAGGGGAAAACTACAAGTACCAAAAGAAATGTATCATTTCCAGTGACCACAAAGCCTATATAGCTCCATCAAAACACAAACTATTTGTAACCAGCTTGATCTCCAACCTACTCCAACATACCTGAAAAATATAATATACTTATTTTTTCTAATTATAATAGTCTAGTCAATATGGTCCTCCTCATATTCTCTCTGAAAAAAGGTAATTAATTCAAGGTAAAGAACATTGAACAATAAATGAATCTAACTTTTCACCACAATATGTATACTATGTTCCCAGCCTAACCATGGATTCTATCACCATGTAATTTATAAAAGAGAAACTAATATTAAATAGTATATAAAGGTACCCTGATACTACTTCCCCACATGTTTTCTACTATACACCAATGTCGCACTCTATGAACATATCTCCCAAAAATGTATAGCTAAAACCCACACATGGAAAACAACACACCATAATCCTCATGTATCACACCACCACATCCTTGTTACTAAAAGTAACTATCTTGTTTTCAAGATCCCCCATAGCCCACATAACATGTAACATATATATTGTATTATTCCACATCCTATCACATCCTATACATCGAGTATGAAACATCAAGCAATCACGAACAACACACATTATACCAATAGTAATTAATAGGAAGCAAAATACTGAATACATGTGTGTTAAAATAACGACAATCAATTACAACCCCATACACACATATATGGGGAAAAACAACAGTCATGAAAACGAGAAAATGTAAGTACAAATTGGTGAGAGTGGGGTAATAGTGTGTATTCATCCATTATCCTCTAATTCAGATTTTTAGGAAGACACCCCCTAGGGATCAGAATCACTAGGGTGTCTGAAGCCATAACAAATTGGGATGAGTAGCTTATAGTAATAGAACATGTATAAGATATAATATATATCACAAATAAAATATGGTAATAACTTAGTATCATCATCATCTACTCCAAATATCACTCAAATTCCCGCTATCCACTGCTAAGACCAGATATCCTCTATGCAGACAACCATTTAATTAGAAACATTAAATTAATTTATTCTATTTTCATTTGAAATGTATATAAATTAATTCATTAATCATTAATTATCCATAATAGTTACCATTTTCAAATTACATAACATTACTATCATAATAATGTTCCATTCCCTCTCGATATAAAAAAAGAGAGTCCTTGACTTCATGGAATTATATCCACAACATTATATCCTGTCAGGGACCCGCCTCATGGGTTAAAAATTTATTCAAATATTAATATAATTAAAATTCAAATAACATGGTATTCTAGGGAAAACATACTAACATACCAAACAAAGTAAAAAATCAGGAACATCCATATACCTTATGAAATGTGGAATGGAAAGAAGATAAAACAAAAACTATCCATCGGCTAAACAACTGAGTAAAACCAATATCAAGCTTGGATAGTAATTGGTAATCCCTACATCAACCTGTTCATACATCACTAATGTCCTCCCTGAATCCCAAAAGCATAAATAATGGAATCCCATCATCAAAAGCATCAATTTCTTCCACAACAATTGGAAGTACCCACCCTAGATACCACAACATCCCTCTATGATCATTCTTTCCAATATTATGTCACATCCTGACCATCCTGTACCATATACCAAAATATCCTTCTAGGATTATATCATATCAAATGTAAAATTACACAAACATAGTAATCAGGATCATTACAATAAATCAAGGAATTTATTCTTCACACACATTGAGCTCTCAAAGATACAATGAACAGTGTAGTTACCCTTTTCCAGAATGGGGGAAAGTCATACACATCGAGGAATTATATTTTATCACATTTTCATTTCATATTTAGTCTTGAATAATAAAATTCATTAATTAAATGTTCCAAATGTGGGTAACCAATCAATTATGATTTCACGAGCTATTAAATTTGTTAAAAAATATTAATTTATCATATCGTTAATTATTTTGTCCTTAAAAATTATAATTCATTAAGTTCATTTACCACATAAATTAAACATGCATACATAAATAGGGTTGATTATCAAAAATTTAAAATAAAAAACATATAAATTAAACATTCCTCTTTTACCGTTTAACCAAATAATTATAAATTAATTTTGGATTTACGCTCACTACCAATTTTTATCAAGAAAAAATTCTAATTCAAGAATGTTATAGATATCAAACTATTTAGAATCACAAGTGGTGAATTGTTCTCATATTTAAAAACAATAACATTGATATCCTCTTAATAATAATTCTTTAATCTGGTCCACGTAATTATTATAATTATTTCACAATGATTAAAGGGGATAAATCATGATAGCTCAATGATTGCACAAAAATGAATAGTGTAGTAATGAATACCCTACCACAAAAAATTTCAACATTGTTAAAATGAAAACATTCCAATATTTCAGATCCTAATATCCTCTCTATCATTAATTACATACACCTGAGGACACCAGGACACACCCCTCGAAACACGCCACCAAAAACCCCCTATGAGAAACATGGATATCAAGTTCCATCATATGTAAAAGTGGGATGAGGGGAAACTAATCAATGAATCTCCAATAAATAAGGTAGAAAATTCCTTGGATTGAAGAGATATTGGTAAGGATTCATGTAGGGAAAAAAGATATCAATTTGTGATAATGGAATCCATAAATTTTGGATGAGGGGATTCCAGGTAATCTGGAATGATAGATAGAGGGGTGTTGCAGCTGTAGTGTTTGAAAATCAAATCATCTACAAACATTAAAAGTAAATGTTGTATGGATTTAAATGATGGGTAATTCTATTTACAATCATTTATTCATCAGGGTTTAGGTTCCACCAGATGATCCATCAGTTATCTATTTTATAATTTTTCAAACCCTGATTTATTGCACATCATGAAACCTACATTTATGTCATGTATAATTATTACACATAACTAAATCTTGTTGTTTCTATCGTAAAACAATAGAACTACTATGGAATTATTTGACGCTTCCTCCGATCATATCTTTCATTGGAAACATGAAATGAGTCGATCCACACATATTTAGGAACATATATTTTGGATTATCATTAGAAATTTACATAGCATATTATGTGTTATGTAGAAAGGAGGGGTGGTGACCCTATATAAGTGAGGGGAGGGAAACCCTAGGAATAATTGATATTATTAAAGTAATATAAATTAACTTTCAAATTTATTTGAAAAAATTTATATTTATAAATAAAGGGCGTCAATATGAATTACAATCATCCAATATCAGATAGAAAAACATTGGAATGTTTAATCTATTATCTCTTACGTTTAACCTCCAATTCACCATTCTAACGATTACCAAAAAACAATATTTTTGTAGTTTTAGGGGTTTAGAATGATACACAATAGGGAAAATGAATAAAAAATAAAAAATAGTTGATATATTCAACAAAATCCCAATAACATGGAAATATATTAGAATTTATATTAATTTTTAGTCATTGAATAATGAATTATTCAACTTAAAATACAATTATTTCAATATTTAATACTATTAACATAATTTATGATTAAAAAATATACTGATAGTAATTTTGTTCAAATATATATTTTTAAAATAAAATATATACTTTTCAATCTACAAAATTATAGGAACACTATAAATAACACAAAAAATATACTACATTGAATGATTTTACAATCATTTACATGATTTTACGATCATTTACATGATTTTTATACTACCTATGAAGGTTGTGTTATAGAATTGCATAAAAATTTAAAGTAATTATTTCATAAATAAAAATATATGGTAAATTAACAAAATAAAAATTTATTTGATTATTAATAAAACCATTTTTATTAAATCATGACTTATTTTAATCATTCTAAAAATATATTTGATATTTTAAAATAATGAAAGTGTCATTTTGGACTTCTTCTTTTTGTATATTAAAATAAATGAATTTATCATGGATAAATGAAAAAAAGATATTATGTTCTATAATTTAATGGGGATTTGGAGGATTCAAATATCCAATATATTAATTTCAAGTGTTATCTTGATTTTAAGTCATTATGACATTATATATAACATTAATTACCTGATATATTCTTTAATTTCGTGTTTTTTTTCAAATGATACTATTCAAAATGATTATAAATAAAAGGGTCATATTTTCAATATATGAAAATACTGATTGAAAATATTGAATCCATTTATGAATATTTTTTCTGTATTATTTAAAAACCAATATTAATATAAATTCTTAAAATTGAATAATTTATTTTTCAGAAAAACTCTTTCTTAAAACAAAAATATACAATTAAAAAATAAATTATAATTTGTATTATCATGATATGGAGTAGATTCATTAAATTTAATAAAGTTTAAATTTATTAAATATAAAAATAAATATGTAATATCACTGTTAAATTATATTATTTAATAAAGTTTAAATTTATAAAATACAAATGCAATGCACACTAAAATAATATTGAAAAAACAAATTAAGAATGATATTATTTTTACTAAATAAAACTACTCTATCATGATTTAAATAGGTTATAATTTCTTCTAAAAAATTCACTACAATGCAATTTTCATGAAAATTGGATTTTCAGTAAATAAATGACATTAATGGAACATGGGTTCTTATTTATTTTATAATAATAATAACATATTAATTCATTAAATTCTTTATAAATTATTTTTAAAATTTGATTATTTATATTCCGAATATCAATTTAAAGGTCAATTATAATAATCACATCAAAATAATAATATTTTATCATTATATAATAATTCACATAAAGCTAAAATATTTTTTTAAGAAATATATTGATATTATTCTAATTTTATGACATAATTTATACTAAAAAATTTATCATATGATAAGTGAAATATGTTGATCCATTAAATACTAATGTATTTGATGAATAGATCTCAAAAAATATAGTGATGAATATATATTGTTTCCTAAATGTAGTGATGAATTATTGATGGTTTGTGATTCTTTTCCAACAAAGTGAAAAACATATCAATGAAATGGATAATTTTTTAATAGATAAAACAATTATAATATATATTTCTGTATTTTAACAGTAGTGTAGTCACAAAAACATTACTCACATGTATTGAAATGGGAAATGATTTATAATATATATTTATTCCTTAAATGTGATTGAATTATATATCCATGAAGATATTAAATTGATATTCAATTCATTAATAATAATGAATTTATATAAGAAAATATACCCTACACATGTTCTAGACTTGTAAACAATAAGCTACCCATTGAAAACCTGGAAGCATTTTCACTATTAAGGAAAGTGTGACATATATACTGATCATTAACTTCTAAATACATTTTGACAATTAAAAATATCAAAAATCACGAAAATGATGGTTATATATAATCATTGAAAATTATTATATATTCTATATTAATCATAAAAAATTAAATAAATACAAACAATTTCATTGTCAAAATAATCATATAAACTATAAAGTGTGGTTAATAAAATGGATCCAATATTAATTGAATTACAATTTATAGACTGTAGAATCATAAATTTATGTAATACGTCCTTCTCTGCTAAAATGATTTTCAACCATCTATCTTATAGTTGATTAAAGAACTATTAGTGTATGATGTATAGATAGAAAAAAAGGAGGAAGCCTACATGAATGGGAAATTATTAGATCTTACAAATGATGATGATTAAAAATATTATGGTAGATAACTATCTATAGCATTTATACATGAGTTAAATAAGTAGTTATTTGATGATGATTATATCAAAAAATTCATTAAACACCGAGGAAGAACAATGATGTATAGTGAAATATAATGCAAAATCTAGTGGGATAACAATAAGGGGTATTTCTAATATACAACCAAATTAATTGTGTGATAATAAGTCATAAAAAACTCAAAAAATACCTTGGGTAAGATGAAAACATTACTCTTACATGAATGGAAATAACATAACATCACTGCTGTCATTTTCAATTACCTTCTAAAGATATAAAATTGATAGAATGGAATATGTTGTTTTATGCGTCATCCAAAAAATACTTAACATTTCCTCACCATTCGTCAATAATTCTCACTAAATCAACATTCCATGATATATATGAATGATGTATCAAAGCTACATGTAATGTCAATATTCATTATATATGATTGAGACCCATTGTTCAACTTAATGATCTGGAAGATACTTTAGACTGAATTCAACATAATGGTGAACTTTATTAATAAAATTGCACTTATATAAATGATCATTTTGAAAGGAAAATTAAAAATATTGAGGATATTATATGATCATTCCATAAATAAATAAATCGGGGTGGGAATCAACACCATCCACTAGTGTAATTCTCATACCACAATAAAATCATCCAAGACATTAAAATAAAACCATATGATTGAATATTTATGAGTAAATAGAGATCTAATATATAATTGAATGATTTTGGAGGAATGAATATATTTTCGATATAACTAATTGAGGAGATTATTGATAAGATCAACACATTTTTCAACATGTATGGATAAATTAGAATCGATATAAGAGGTATGATGAAAAACATTGATCAGAAATTGATATATATCTTGGGGATAAATTAATCCATATAATTATATATGGAAGAAATTGGCATGTTTCTGAATATTTGGAATTTTATTTTCATGATAAATATACCTAGGGAAAATCATGATTGTTTTTAGGTTTTTACATATCAACTACACCCCTTACACCAAATATGTATCTTGTTCATGATATATAATAGATATTTGTCATATAGAAGTACATAATAGATACGTCACTTTTATAGAACCCAATGGTGGCATAGTTTGAGACTGATATTATGTCTGAAGACAATATAGTGGAAACAATTGATAATAATTATAATGTGCTACAAACAAAAATCAATAATCTAATAATTTATACAAGAAATCGTAAATATGAAGTTGAAACACATGATCCTGAATTTATCAATGAAATAAATGCTTCCACATCAATTTATTTCATAGGGTTTGTGTAGAAATTTGGAAGATGAAATTCCAAATTGGTAATTAATTTAATGAGAAATAAATTTCATATTTGAAAAATTAACCTCTCTTTTAAATTCACTATATAAATAAACAAATAAAAAAATTGAAATTATGAACTCAATAAAAAATCATTTGATTTATGAATATATTCTATAAATAAGATGTATAATGAGATAATAATTAAAAGTAAATAACAAAATTTGACATGATATTATTGTCT
This sequence comes from Viscum album, assembly GCA_963277665.1. NCBI lineage: Eukaryota > Viridiplantae > Streptophyta > Magnoliopsida > Santalales > Viscaceae > Viscum > Viscum album. The sequence goes on from OY728132.1 coordinate 883,742,334, forward strand.
TTTGGTGTCCATAAAAATTATGAAGGATATGATTAAAAATATTAAAAGTAAATCAACTATTTCAAAAATATCTCCATTTAAAATGAAATATGAATACATAAAAAAATAGTAGTTAATTAATAATGTTTTACATGGGACATATTTATATTAAGAATAATAAAAGTTGTAATCGTATATTATTACTAGGATAATTTCATAGAGTTAAAAAGATAAAAGGATGAATATGAATAATAAAAACTATTATATATAAATAGAAGAAATAAAATAAAATTATTTTTATTCTATTTAATGAATCATAAACTAATAAAACGAAACATAAATATATGTATAAATTAAAACATAATAAATTTTATTGTGTATATTAAATTATGAATTTTTACAATAGATTCCAATTATTATATTAAAATATATATATATATATAAGTTAAATTATATTCAAGAATCAATTATCGATCATATAAGAATTTTTTTTCCTTAATAACTAAAAATTTATTGACATGTAATAAATGAAATAATATATATTCAATATCTTTTTTTCAAATATTATGTAGATGAATTTAAAAACATAAATAATTTATTTATATATTTTGTAAAATATATTTAATTTTTTTGAATTGTCATAATGAAATTAATATTTAATTATTTTAAGAATATTTTTTAAAATGTTTGTTTTTTATAAATTGTGAACAAGTATTTATTAAATAAAATTATAGTTATGAATTAATCGTGTCATTAACAATACAAATAAATTATAAAAACATTCTCAAAAGAGATAATTTATTTATTCTATAAAAACCAATTATACATAAATGGTTTTATTTGTAAACTAATAGTCTAAATCTAGAAGACAAAGTAATATTTTATACTAATAAATACCAATTTATGATCCATTATTTTTAATCTAGTGTCTCTAAAACTATATTTTATTTAAGATTAAATTTAATTTCCAATATGAATTATTTTTTAGCTATTGACCAATAAATTTCATGGGACTCAACACTAAAAATAGTCTTATGCATATATGCTAAAATAGTCAGAATTATATTAAAAAAAACCCCTCTCCCTTGAAAATATAAACACCCCACCTCAAGAACATTCTCCTCACATGAAATATTCATCGCATTGAGAAAAAATATCAATATAAATCTTTATAAATAAATTCAAATATAAATAGGATCTTTGGGTTATGAATGATATAAAATCAAAAGGCATCAAGATCGCTCTAATTGAGGAAACTCAAAATGTATGTAAATGATTAGAAACCTATTTCTTCGTAAATATATGTGATTATTTGGAAAAATAGTCATTTTAATAACAATTTTTTTAAATTCTCAAATTTAATTCTCATTATATTGGAATAACCATTATCTACAATTTTTTAGAGACCAATCAATACATCTCTAAAAATTCATTTTATTCTGTTGTTACTTTGTCAAAATATAGTTCGCAATAAACATATTTTTATTTTTTTCATTTACCCCATAATACATTCAAAATAATTAAGTAAAAAATAAAAATTATAATAATAATTATTTAATATAGTATAATGTGTTTATGGAACACTAATATCAAATACATTACATCTTATTTTAAAAACCCATATATATAAATTGGTTCACATATATAGACATTATTTTCTTAATGTGAATTCCGATATTTGGTTTTTCACCTTATATTGATATTGTTCAAAACTTATTTCATGAAAAAATATAATGTCATAGTATATTTAAATCATTTATGTATTATATTCATGGTAATAATGACATTAAATGTAACCAATAATGTTTCATTTTATCCTAAAAAATGTTTTATTTTTATTTGTTTAAGGAATTGAAACTATTTAATGACATATTGAACTCTACAGTTTCTAGACTGATATAAGACATATTACCTAAATTTTTTTGTGCCAATCGGATCATGTATTGTGACCTCTCACTTCATTCTAGTACATATTAATTTATTTTGTCAGTTTAGAAATGAAAAATAATAGTTTACCAATCACCAAAGGTTAACACCCAATTAATCCATTAATTATTGATTATAAGAGAGAAACATATCACAAAAATATATGTGATTGGTTAAACTGGGGGGATTTTTTTAAACACATAAATTGAAATAAATTTTTTCATAATTTTTTAATATATTGGATATTCATGTCCAACCAATTTAAGTGAACAATGATGATAAACTTTCACCACTCATAAATTCTGTGGAATATTTCCATGTTTAAATTAATGACAAAAAAATAATATAAAAACATTTGTGTATTATAAATAGTGTATGTACTATTATTAAATTTTAACAAATAAGTAATTCAATAAAGAAAATGTTTATTATTTTATCATTTTTTTAATATAAATTTCCAAATTGGCCTGAGATACATTTCATAAAATATATTTGTTCTCCTTTTTAGTGATTTTAAAAAAATAATTACCACAATAAAACATTCCCCATAATTATTTGTAGTCTATGTATCTAATCACATGATCAAATCCATAAGAACAATCACAATAATGAAATCTGAGAGAAGATAAAAATTGGATAAAATCACATCCAAATATGTTTTACATATGAATGATAGATGATATATTTTTGTATGATTATATTTTTGATAATTAAATTAATAAATAATGAAATAAAAAATAAAAAAAATAAAAAAAATCACATAATATTACACTGAGTACAATAACTGTGCTCAATATTACATAAAGAGACAATCACATGATCTTTGATAATATTGTTTATAAATATATTCTATGAAAAAGGGATACAACATAAAATATAAGTCATCAATATATTATCCTTCACTTTTGTGGGAATTTATAATATTTCTACCTCGATTATTGAATGTTTATGACCCCTTCAATAGATGTGATGGTTCATATTCATATATCAGGTTTATTCCTTATTTTATATGTATTTCAGTCCATTAAATCTTAATTCATGTATCACATATTATTTTATAAATATTGATCAATGATAAACCAGGTTGTTCATTAAAGCTATCTTAGTTTTTCACCAAGAAATTATTATATTTTTTGACTATTGTAGAAAAATATAGACATGAATAACCAGTGAAAATGTTTCTTATCTCGTGATAGTGTAATTATACCACCACTTTTATCATCTAAATAGAATTATTAACAATATATCATTGACATTATATATTATTGAATCTACTAGATTTTCTTCAAAATCGTAAATGCATCATTTATTTTTATATCAAATTAGTTAGGATCTATTCACTAATGTTTTTTTAATTTAATCTAAAAACAAATATTCCATGGTGAATAATGAATTTGGACCCTAAAATGTTAGATTCATTACTTCTTCTAGATTAATGAAATGAAAAATAATAACCTTGATATCATAATCACAATATTATGAATTTGGATCTGCTTAGAGGTTATTATGCGAAAAATATTGAATGTATAATTTCTAATGGATATATAAAAATATATATTTTTTCTTTTTTAATTTTATAATGATATAAGGAATGAAAAATTACACACAAAATAATATGTATTAAAATTTTATAGGTAAGACCTAAAATCCTTGAAATTAAAAAGTTTAGATGTTTAAATATTTCAGAATTAACAATGTCATTATACCCCAAAATTGTAAACTTAACACTTCTAGGAATAAAATAATATATTATAATGAATAAACCACACTAATAAAAGGTAAATAATTTCAAATATCATATTCAAAATAGAATATCTTCATTACTCTTCTATAAATAATAATTCATTGCAAATTTCATCTCTCATATAACAATTACCCAACATAAAAACACATTCCAGCTATCAATCAAAAATATCTGACAAAAAATTTCTTGTAATTATTCACTAAATAAATATCTAATAAATATCATTTCTCATACTTATAAAATTCATTCGTCACTAAGGTATAGTAAAAATTGTCTTCTATCAACCCCAAAATTTAAAAAAAATATTTCATTCATTATTTCATTGGAATGCGATTTGTTGGATATGGATTAGTGTGTAATATAATTTTAAATAATAAAATAATGTATAGACTTGTAAAGACACTTAAATAAAATATCATGAATGTTTATGAAGAATAACTGGACATATAAAAATTTAAATTCTACTGGGAAATATGGAAAAAATCCTCATCTGAATTACAATTATTCATGAATATATTAATGAATGAAATTAATTCATTAATACGAATTATCCCATTAAAATTTTAATATATAATTTTAATTTAATATGACATGTTCTGAAAATACAATTAATGAATAATATAAATCTGGTGTGAAAAGAATAATTCAATTTTATTAATTTTTTTTTCTTATTATATACTAGAAAATCTGGATACCCATTATGTATAATTAATAATTAGTAATTACCATTTATCGTTATATGATAGGATAAATAGTAACACACACCTAACACCACCATGACAAGAATTTATTAAATAATAACACACATGAAAGGATACTTACATATAATCAATGATGATATATTCATGATAAAATATTATAAATTGAGGTATTCAAGGAAAAAGATTCTTGTAGCATGGAATAAACCTAAAAAAATTAAAATTTGCAAATGAAAAAAATAAGTTTATATGTAAATAGAATGTACTATATGATTATGTGGGCGTGAAAATGATGTTCCACAACCATGTTAATTTTTTATTCATGAACCCCAAATACTAAAAAGATATTAATTATAGGCCTAATTTTTAAAGCAAAATATTATGAGGGTTTCAAGAATAATATATAATTAGATTTTATAACAAATAAAAAAATTATAAAAATAAATTTCATGACCATTTATTGTGAATTGGTTAAAAATTTTATCAAATACTATAAATATGATTGGAAATAATTTTTCAAGAAAATTTCATTATGAAAAATCATTTAAAATCAATTATTTTGAATATCATGCTTCCTCCGTTAAAATAAATAAAATTGTGAAAAAATGATAAGGACTGTTCATTAAGTCTCAAATATCCTAAAAGTAATAAAAATTAAAATTAATAAATTAAATAATAACAGTAAACGAAGATTTCAATCCATGAAAAAATACTTTACAAACCCCTTATTTCAGACCATGAAGAGTTAAAATCAGTAGGAATATGACCTATTGGGATGAAGAGACACAATGAAATTTTATTTAGTATGGACAACCTTGAGATATGCTCTATGTTTACTCTTATTTAACCCATCATTAAAAAAAACATATTTATAAAACTATAACCAATTTAAAAGAAAATATTTTCATGTAAATGATTTGGAAACGATAAATCATGTTTTTACAAATAATGTTGGTGCTAGGTTTTGACTGAACTCGATTGAGCAGTTCCAATATTTTATCCACATTAAAAAATATTATAGGGGTACATTATCAAGAACCATGTCATATAATTTATCTTGTAATCCAATAGTGATTTCCAAGAGTAAGGACACACAAATAAATGAAAAATAAAATATTCAAAATCCAATGATTCATGAATAGATAAATGGAAGTGTAAATGAAGTTGGATGAATCAGTAGGGGGTCTATCATTCCTTTTTTGGATGGAGGAGAAGTGTGAAAAGGTTATGTTGAATTTATCATTGGATTCATAATTTTTTATTGTAAAAGATTATTATGTAATCTTAAACTCATTTTATCTTTTTTTTCATTATGATTATATGAACCAGTTTAAAAATCAACATTCCACTGTATTCTATACTTGATAATGACCATCCATACATTATATTAGTCATTTTCCATGGCATACTATCTTGTAGATGAATGTGTAAAATAATTGTTTTTGAGGATAATTTTCTATTCATTTCTACGATCATTCAATAAAAATGAATTCATATAGAATACATGTCACTTAAATATTTCAGGCTTTAAATATTTCTACTTTATCTTAACATCTACGAATTAATTTGATGGAGTGAAATGTTTACACTATGTCATTTCTTAAAATTATGTTATATTAAAATATGTTTCCTCATTGATCATAAATTTTGTAAAATATTATGACAATTTATATTCAAAATCATGGACATCAAATGGAATCTCAGTTCCAACAAAGTAAACAATATACTCATGTAAATATTTTTTATCTCTAGTAGTCAAATTATTGGGTATATAGTAGAAAATACACTCTATAGAATATAAAATTAATCAAATCAATAAATATTATTCCATCAAATCATCCGTATAATGTTATTTAATACAAAATTTTAGTTTTAGGTTTATTTTTTAATCCTGTATTATTGGTTAATTTTGTGGGTAATAAATAATATCACCTCAAAAATTATATATTTTGATAAATAAAATTATTTTATCATGCAGAAAAATAATCACATAATTTAATTTTAAGAAACCATTTTTAAAATTATTTTAGGATTATTGAATTTAAATTTATCTATCATTTCATAATGATAAATATTATATTAATATATATAAATTATTTTTATTCCCTATAAATGAGAATAAAATTTATCATAACATCAAACCTGGAAAGTCATTTTTTTATCTAGAAAAATTATAAATATTGAAATTATATTATATCTCTAAATAAGTCCAAATATAATGGAATTAATGAAACAATATGGTTTTTCTGATAAAATAGATATTATAGCATATAGCAGGATTTATTTGATGATAACAATTATTCCTGAGTTTTTTTAATTGAAATATGTTATATAGGGAAATCATGTCCAACTCATATAACTATCCATATGAGCTCAATCATTTTTTCTTTCAAAGGTTGTTTTTAGTGAATATATTGTTTAAAAATACCTAGTACAAATTATCACTATATTAGAATTATTAATAAGAATAATGTTATGATTGAATTTGAATCCTGATGTAATTTATTAATAATCAACTAGAATTGTTCAACTTATGGTTAATATCATTATAAAATATTTCTCTAGAACCACACGATGAAATCAATATGTTTTTATGGATTTTAAAATAACATTACATATATTCATATATTTCTAGGCCATTTTTTGAGATCATTTATGTTGGGAATTATTCCAGTTTGTTTTAAGTGAAATGTATATAATTGTTTAGGTTTAATATTATATTCATAGATGGTGCATTGTTTTCTGAAATATTATACCACTTCAATGACAAACCAAGATCCCCTAGATAGTTGGGGGAATCCAATCATTCCCTGGGATTTTCCAAACAATTCAACCACCTAAGAGAAGGCATGAACCCTTGGGTTGTGATTCTATATAGGGCATACTATTTGAATGAATTTAGTATCTAAAAACATGTCTCCCTCTATAAAACCATGCATGGTGGATTTAATTATTGTAAAAACACTATTCAAAATTATTGTTCCATTACTTTAATTATCTAGTTACCCAACTAAAACCTAATACATTTACCAAGAATTTGAAGGCTGTAATAAAACTATTTGGACTCATCTAACCCATTTTCGTGGTGGATAAAAATTTAATCAATAATTTTCAATATACACTAGGTAATATGATATTATCTAATATAGTTTCTATATATATATATTTTTCTCCTTGATATATAATATTACATCATCATGTTGTTTAGGGATCAAAATCCTATTTTCATGGACCTATTTCTTGTATTTTTATGTATTCATTTAAATACAATTCATTGATTTTACTCATCTTCCACAATTAGTGGGGCTCCCTTTACAGGAATTGAATATTTTATTACATTATTTATATTTATGTGGTTACATTTTATATTTCTCATGTACTCGGAACATTGATATTCTTCATTTATATGAGATTCATTGAAATTTATTTATAAACCCACTCTTTGAAATAAATTTATTATGAAATTATTAATTGTACAAATTTAACAAAAACACCCAATTCTAATGTAAATGGAAATGTACGGTAAATTATGAAAATGATGAATTTGATGGATTGATTTGATAATAGGTTTTATAAAAATGACCTAAATTGAAATATTTAGAACATATTATTAATTTGTATTGAAAAATAATGATAAGTTGAAAACCCTTGTTCGGTTATTAAAATATTCTAGGCCGATTGAAATTAGTAATTTAGGGCATTTAATTTTAAATAATGATTTATTTTAAATGACATTATTTATAAAAAAATTTGAATGATTGGCCATATGTGATCATTGGTAGTTAGTTTATTATTCGGGATAATCACACCAGGGTCTTCCACCAATGTAATGGAGTGATGATGAAAACTCTACAAAACATAGTTTGACAACATTATCCCTAATGGAATGATTTTGAGAAAATTTTAGAATGATTTAGAGGGAATTTTGGACACATATTTACCTGTGATCATTGATAATTTATGTGTGATAATCTTATAGGTTGAAACTAAAACACTTAAGGGATGATTTCCACCATGCATATTATTTTGTTTTTCTATAATATATTCCATTGATAATAGAAATATTTTAATCATTCAAAATGACTTATATAAATTATTTTATATAAAATATTTATTTATGCCACGTTTGAAATGCTTTATTCCATGTTTAAATAAAATCATTCCCTTTTAAAAAGTTAAAAATATATTTTCATGCCTTGTTTTATTTAAATTTAATGATTGGTTAGTTATTAATTATGGAATATATAATGAACCCTTAGTGATATCCTAATATGATTTATATCTCATACAATATTTATTTCTTTAGTTATTTTTATATTTTCTTTTTTTAAGTATAAAAAATGTTAAGCCCCTACATGGAGGCAATGGATGATCCTGATTTTTTGTACTATGGAGTAGTAATGGTGATTGGGGAAGATGAATTCCACATGTTACTGAAGTTTTTCTAATAATTTTCTTTGTAGTTATGGTTGATGGTTTCTAGAGTTTGTTATTTATCTCTTTTGGTACTATTTGACGTATTTTACCTATGGTACATTATCCTTAATGAGTGCTGATATACTGACTCATATCTTGTTTTTTATTTGCTATTTTTTTCCAAACCAATTACCTCTTTAATCTTGAATGAATCCAGGTGATAATCTGAACCCTAGGGGATCGAAAATTATTTTTATGAAATTTTATTTCTGCATTGGCTATTAAGGCACGAGGGTATCAATGTAGTTTCATTAAAAAAATCTATTAGAGGTGATTAATTTCAATCTTCTTTGAATATAGTAGGTGGTATAGTTGTACTGGTAGAAAAGAGGTATTATTGATGAGATGTCAGGTACAATTTTGTGTAATTAAATAGAAATTAAATTTCATTATATATTTTCACGTATCGATGGGTGGTGGGAGAATAGTTCCTTGGATGAGTATATTGATCAATTTATGAAATTTCCCATATGTTATTAGAGTTTTCTAAATATCTTACATTTTTTACAGTAATTTGAGTTTTTGATCTCAGTAACATTGTTAATTATTTTTCATTTTCTGTTGATGTGGTGTATATTCATTCCACTGAAAAATAATTTGAACTGACCAGAGGATGGATTCATTAATAAAATATTGAATTAGAACCTTAATGTTTACAGAAATATCATTGAGTGAGTTTTGAATCCTTTAAATGATCATGGAAAACCACCTACTCTGATTCCCATTTTGTCTCCATCCAAGAAACCTTGAAAGGACTACTCTATAGACTATACAAAACTGCTTCTTCTCTCGAATAAAAAATCATTCAATGGCTCAAATGATCCTCAATAGGATGAGAATCAGATATATGTAATTTAGGGGATTATTTTTTTATTCGAAAAAAAAATCATTCAATTAATGTGAAGTGTTCCTTCTTCAATTGTTGGGGGCCTAGGTGATGGTTGTGGGCATTAGAGGTGATGAAGAATAATCATGGTGTATTTGATCAGAAATACAACAGGACCTATTTTACTTGTTATATATATATATTGACCATGTTTTCTATAATTTAAATTGAGTTTCATAACAGTTAACAATGTAAAAGGTCCATGACTCTATATATTGGTTAGTTTACATTGGAAGTAATTTTTCATCTATAGATCTTTATGAATGAGAGTATGAAAGAATTAATTATTTTATGTGTGATAATGATGATATTTAATACTTTTTTTCATGATAAATATGACTTCTTATGCTAATGTACTAGATATAGTTTTGATGGATTATCTTTTACAAGTTAGTAAGTAAGTCTAGAAAAGAGTTTTTTTCCATGGTTAATGTTTTATGAGTTCCTTTAAAGGAAAGTGTATTCATGATCAGTCTCAATGTGGATATCCATATAATGTCTCGTTTATACATCAATATTTTCTTTTAAAAGTCTATTTTTCTTTTTTGTAGTGTGGTAAGACTGTGAATTTCAAATGGGTTTGCACTATAGAACCTTATATCTAAAATTTTTGTAGACACTCACTTCACTTCTAGAATATATATTATATCTTTTCTAGACCATGTAGTGGAATGGTATCATCATTTTCTAGAATTAATATAATGAAATGAGATGTTTCATGAACAAATGGGATATAGGAACTGTTCTATTGAATGAATCATATTCATATAGTGGAAGAGTCTCTGGAGAATGTTGATATGGGTCTGTTGAGTGTGTGATGTACCATCTTTATAGATTTAACCTTATGGGATCAAATTATTTTATAATTTTCCATCCAACTAATTCATATCATCTCATGATATAGAACTACAATCACTTATTATAAATATATATTATTATATGATGGGAATAACTACAACCATCAAAATGAAGAGAGATTAGGGTCTATGATTTCCTACATGTGACTTTTCTTTATTAAAGATAATGTTTACCTATAATTTTCTTGTTCTCGATATAAAATCTCATGAAATCATTCACGGGATGGATTAGCTTATCACTCATCACAACCAGATTTATTTTTTTCATTGGAAGGTCTCCATTATAACACTGATTGGGGGGGATGTTATTATTGTATAGTGGGACCCATGCTTTAGTAGATTTAGACCTTGTTTTTTGATGATTAATTGGATAATATCAATGTTTTATTTATCTGTGGAGCAATAGGCTTTGGGTGATGATCTCGACCCAGTTTTTATCATTTTTTATTATGTTGTTTCATCTAATTTATCTGCTTCCCCACATGTTTGAGTGGATTAATTTTCAATTAATTTTTTAAATAGTACCAAATTAATATATATTCTTATTACCTTATGAATGAATCTAAAATTAATGATTTGAATACTCAGTTGAATTATTTTCTTGTGAGTGTTATTATATTGTAGAGTATTTCCCCTTGGGTTCCACCAGTTCATTTTTAAATAATACTAATGGTTATCTTCACCAATGTACTGATTATTAGATGCAAAACCATGATTCAGTAAAATTGAAGAATACTTTTCAATGGATTGATGATGTTTTGTAAAATTAAAAGGGGAGAACTATTTATCGATGTTTATTGTTCAATATGGTCATCCCCAGTTTATGATGGAAGAATCCAACATTCAAAAACCTACCATTGTGAGGATGTATTTTCATTATGACTACCTCTTCAATCCATTTTGAATAAAAATTGATCATACATTATTTATTGAATTGGTTAAAATAATATTCATTCCTTATAATTTTGTGTTATTAGTGGTCATTGTAGATGTCTTTTTGGTTACTAAATATCTGAGGAGGATCCCATTTCTCATCCAATATGTGATCTAAAAATGATCAAAAATCATTGAAATTATTCCAATATATCATAAGTTTACTCCTAATTATCAAAATTTATTTTTATTGGAAAAATTGAATCAAAACGTGGTATTTTAGGTTATTCCTAGAAGGATAGAGATATTTTGAAATTTGAGAAACCTCAAAATGTTTTATTGATTCATAACATCTTTACTTTCATAGGGTATTATCTTTAGTTTGATACTTATTTCTAGAGAATATATGATAATATAACCACATTGACTCAAAAGTAGTTATATTCTTATTTAATGATAAATTCCAACGGGCATTTGTTGAGATTAAATTTATCTTGACCTCTATAATGGTGTTGGCTCTTATAGTTGTTGGGTATGACTTTGTAATATTTTGTGATCCATCACATTTTGGATTGGGAAATATTCTTATACGGGGTGATCATTTCAACACAAAATATAACAAAATAGAATAGTAAACATGAGAAAAATTATCCATCCCATTATCTCAAACTCAATGTTTTGATTCATTCACTTAATGGATATTGAAATTTAATTTTTGGAGATTAATTTACTATTTATTATATATATATATTAATATATAATACTTCACTATAAATGATTAGAATCTTCACCATAGGATTTGGTAGGATCCCCAAATGCCTTTTGATTTTTAGGTTTTATATACCATGTGGAAGTAGAATGATTTTGTTGATGCATTAGAATGAAAAATAAAACCCATTTTGTGAAGTAATTATTAGAATGTGTTTATTTTTCTACTCTGTTTGAATAGTTTTATTAGGGAAACCAAGAGAATTATTCTGAGGATATTTTTACCTATGACTAGTAGACCACTTCCCTTCATGATATGATTATTATGGATCATAACGGTGAAGAAAAATTCATTATAATTTTAAAATATCTTTATTATGGGGAGACTATCGGTGAGTTTTTACTATCTATGGAGGGTATTCTATGTTTTTTGAAACAATATATTTTCCCTTTTGCTATGAGGGATGATGTTATGTGAAACAATCAATGTTCTTAGTTTACATTTCACAAGGGCACCATGAAGATGATCTATGATAAAAATCAACATTTCTAGGGCCCATGTATGAGGTTAGTCATCATAGACGTACTTTTAGATTGTTATAATTGCTAAAAAGTAATTGTAGAGAAACAAAAACATTCATATCCTCTACATCCCCTTATAGTGCCAACTAATATATCAATCAAGATTTATATGGACTTTATAGTGTGGTTTCCTTGAAAAATTTAGAAGGGGATATGATATAGGTTTTGAATTATTAGATGACCAAATTGGATCAATTTTTACCAATCTATGAAATAAATAAAATTTGAGTGATTGGTTTGACTGCAGGATCAGTGGGTTGTCTTGTTACAGGCCGTTCAATTTGGGATAACATCTCATAAGGGTTTTAACTCCTTTATTTTAGAGTGGCCTCCAGGAGGAAATTGGATCTCTAGTGATCTTGAGTGCTCCATATAATCTACAAATTGAGGTCCAAAAAGAACACACTATATAAATATTTGATATCATTCTATATGAATGTGTCCTCAATTTTGGTGCGTCTTGGAATAGCCACATGGGACTGGTGGTGCCTAACTAAAATTTCAGTTTTCATTATTTAATTATCATGGTTTTATATTTAGGTTTTGAATGGAGTCCCATATAAATATCATTTTTAGTGTTGGAAATTGGTGAATCATCCATGGATAGGGAAATTTTTATCCAAGAGATAGTGATAATGATTTAGTTAATTCTCAAAAAACTAGTCATATCTGAGAGACAATAAAAATCATATATTGATTATGATTGATTAATGTTTGAGTCTTTAATTTTAGATCATGTGTTTATGAGAGTTTCACCATAGTTGGGTCCCCAACATATTTGGAAATATGGAAATCATTCACCATGGTTTGTGAGACCTTTTGAGGTTGCTGGCCAGGTAAGGGAATTGGAAATCCATTTATCACCACTATTTCATTTGGTATTGATTTATAATTTATTTATTGAATCATGTATTTATATATATATATTTCATGCCCTTATAATGTATTTTTTATGGAGGATCATGATGATGAGCCTGAAGGATACATGAATAAGAACCATGTTAGTACTTATGATTCTAAGACAAAGGTACTTATTGGGAGGAAAATACCATTTGTCATATTTCTTTGGAATATATATTTTATTTTAAATGATAAATGAGATAATGGAAAACTTATGAGATATAAGTTTCCTCCTTTATTTGATATGGGAACCTCTTGACTTTCTTTCTTGGAAAACAATATTTTATAATTGGGAGGCTGTAACATAATGTTACTTGTTCTTGGTTATTTCATATCCCATGTTTTGATATTATTTTAGTCTTGATTTGATTTTAGATATTTCATTAGAGTTTTAAAACATTTTTTAGGATTTTGGGTTATGCACAACTAGAACAATATTTTCCCATTCTCTGTACCCCCAAGTGAAAATGAATCATGTTTGAACAACGGTGTGATGTACAGTTAGACTGTAGTTTCCCAAACAGTGTTCTCACAAATGAAAATCATTACAAAATCAAGTACATAGTATATATATAAGGCCCCTGCCTTAAAACATACTTAATCTTGAGTTATTACAAGATTACACATTTAGGATCTTTTCAGGTTTAGAGTTTTAGAGAATTAGATCATAAAACTTTCATTACATCCCACATATAAACAAAGTGGTTACATAAAGATAGTATTCTACATTCCCATCAATGGAAACATATTTAAAAAAACATGGATTCTTTCTTGACCCTTCCTTGACACTATCATCATATCATGTTCCTTTCCCTTGACCTGTGAAAAAAATTTCAAAAAAACATGGGATGAGCATAAAAATCTCAGTAAGGGATATTAAAATATGGAAAGGAAACATGGGTACATATATACATAAGGATGAGATCATACTTTACCCATAAAACATAGGCACTTTAACATACCTCATCAAACCATGAATAAATCAACGAAATCATAAGACATAAAGGTAACTTGAGGCATTCATAACGTTCTTACGTAGGTAGTAACCCTCTTGGGTACATTTTGGAATACCCATCACAGTATATTCCCTAAATCTCTTCTGACAAACCTTAACGTTTCACTCCTTCGCGTTACCCAATGCATTGGAGAGCTATATCGGGCTCACTCGCCCTTAGTTTATCACAGAACCACTCGTCTTCATAATAATTCCCAAGATCCTCAACATAATCATATCACATAAAACATGCATAAAGGAAACATAACATTTCCACCTTTCAATCAAAAGATATCAATACAACACAATGATAAAAACAATATGAAAGCCATTTTCAATACCAAAATAAAAGAAAAGTAAAACATGGTATTTATTATTCTTTTAAAAAGAAGGTATGGCTTGTAGAGGAAGCTGAAACTCAAATAATGTCACGACAGTGGAGAATTCGTTGTCGCCGCATAGGTACGAAAAAAACATTCCCTTTTGTTTTTTAGTAAACGCTTCGTATAAAAAAGATTCCTTTTGAATAAACGTAAAAGTCAAAGGGGTTTATACACCGTATGAAATAATGTTGTGTATAAAACAAAATATGCCTCAATGAAAGGAGATTGAGACGAAGTCCCATATAAAGACGGTATCCTTGGTTTAAGGATAAATCAATTACATAATTTTGTGTGAAAAAATGAATACACGAAATATAAGTGGATATTAAGTATAAAATAATCAATGGTAATTCACACATATTCAAAGGATGGAATATTCAATAACAACATGTTGAACACAAAGAAATCTAAATTGGGTTAAGAAGTTCCCTTGACAGCCTAACGGCGTCACATCAAAATGAGTTGATGAGAGATAAAAAGTGTATCTCATCACTTGGACATAAAATTTACATCAATAAGGATATATGAGAACATATCCCAACATAACAATATATAAATTAAAAGAACCAACAAAAGAAGTCTTTTAAAAAAAGGAGGGTGAAAGGTTCCATTACCGACATGGGTATCTTTCAAAACATACACCCCATGAAATAAGGACATTAAATCACTGATGTAAATACTCATAAACAAAATTATATTACACAAAGTGTAGATTAATGGTCAGTACATACACCACTCAAAGGAAATTGTGGAAAATGTAGCATAAGTCTCACGAGAATAAAAGTGAGATGAAAAATCCCTTACGAAAACTCGGCAGCCTAACGACGCGAAATAAAACAAAAAAATGGTTTGATGAGATCAAATAGGGTATCTCATCATATTAACATAATGTTAATAGAAAGTGGAATATAAAAGAACATCCCCCAACATAACAAAGATGAGCTTAAAAGAAGTGACATAAAGGAGAGTACTTAAAAAGAAAGAGAGAGGTTAGATCTCTTACGAAAATCCGGCAGCCTAACGGCACCACTCAAAAATTACAAAATTTATTGATGAGAGAGAATAGGGTCTCTCATCACATGAACATAAAAATTACAATAAGAGTAATATAAAAGAACATCCCAATAACAATAAATATGATCCTAGAAGGAATTGCATAAAAGAGTGTACTTAAAAAGAAAGAGAGGAGTATGATCCCTTACCTCGGGTCCGACTTGACTCGATCATTCTTTAACGTCCTCAATAATAAACTTGAGTTATTTTCCACTTTATTAAGAACCTTTTCCTAGTTCATTTTTCCTTTTAGATCACTTATTGTCATTTTATAAACATTATGTAATCATTTAAGTTAATAATGGTTATTTTGTCGATATTTGGTTCTTAAGTCGAAAGTGGACTTCTTACAATTACATGTTGTTCGTGTGGTCAAAGGTTCTTTATATCCAGAATGACATTCCTGATTTGGATAGCATATATATCATATATATCCAGAATATACATGTATTTATAATATTACATAATCATTTAGAGGTAAGAAATGAAATGCACCATTCATGGAGACGGTAAGCCGTACATACGCATGAACGCTACTTTCATTTCTTTGTCATATTAATGGAATTAAAACTAAATGAGAGGTATGTATATTTTAATTCCAGAATTATATTAATCATTTATATGTATCATTCATCATATATATCCATTATATACATGTACTTATAATAGTACATTACATTTGGGGATAAGAAATGAAATGCACCGTTCATGGAGACGGTAAGCCGTACGTACGCATGAATGCTACTTTCATTTCTATCTCATAATTTAAAGGAAAGAAATAATAATTACATATAGGTATATTATAATTCCAGTATAAAATCATATATAATAACATTAAATCCATCCTTTATACGTCCCACGTATGGCATTAACGAATCATATCACTTTGAGGGGGCGGTAGTCCGCACTTCCTAAAATGAAGATATCGTGTATACCCAAAATGGAAACAATAATGGTATGCCATAAATGAAAAATACAGAAGCTTAAGGAAATAATAAACATATTATATATCATATATAAAAATAGTGACATCATAATGGCCACCTTTGAAGGTGTTAAATGAGTATTGAACAATAATTGTTTCGGGAGGTAGAATTTCGCCATCCACGGAAACTGTATGTTCTTTAACCATTTGATGTAGTTGTGTGAAAGTGTAGCTAGAATAAATCTTATAAAAACATCCTAGTATATTTAAGATATTGTTTTTGTTACAAAAGAAGTAAATAAATAGAGTTTAGGGGGTTGGAGAAGCAAAATAAAACAAATGAACATGAGAGAATGAATTACCTTTAAAAGTTTAACTCCTTTTGATTTGAGCCTAAAGGCTTCCTTTGAAATGATTCTGCCCAAAGGGAATCCTCTAGGATTAGTAGAGGTATGTGGAGAGAGTAAATGGGCAGGGTATGTCCAAGCAAAAGGCATGAGGTGTGTGTGAAATGAGGTAGAGGTGGGGGCCTTTTATAAGAGGAGAGGAGGGGCACTTTTGGAAATCATGAAAATATTATTTTATTTTCAAAAGTGTTTCGAATTTCTAAGGTCCCACATTGACATATTTCGAAGATAAGATGATAAGGCTTCGAAATATTCCCATCCAATAGTTTTTGTACAAGTGTAGGTCTTTGAGTTTATATTATCGTTTCATTTTATTTAAATTGTTCATTAATGAGGTCATCGTTGCATCATCATGATGTCATAATTTAATTAATTTATTTAATGTCTAAAAATTATAACAAAAATATCCTGATGTAGGAAATATTTTTATCTTTCCAAAGAGTATTTATAGGCAAAAATACGATTATTATAACCTCTTTTAAAAATTGTTTTTGTAAAACAATTTATGTTAGTGTCATTTTCACCTTTATTTAAAAACAGCATTAAAGTCATTATCTCACCCACGAGGCTCCATAGGGTCCCCTAAATCGACCCATGGGTTGTCTTGGTCGGCCATGATTCATCCAATATGGGTAGGACATGTGTCATGGTGTTTTCATATTTTTATAATATCATTTTTACCTTAAATTACACTAATTACCTCTAATCGCGATTAATGAAAAAAAGTTACTATTAACCAAAACATTATTTTCATCCCATTGAACCACATTTTACTTCTCAATGACAACCATGTATGTCAGATTTTTTAAATTAAAAACACAAAGATGGAAAAATTTCATTTAAATGGAAAAATCAGTTTTTATAAGTACTACTTAGTGGTTTCACTATTCATCAAAAATTGAAGTTTTTTAGAAAAATCCCAAAAATGCACCCTAAGCTATATCTGATATTCCGAATTCAAAAATGAAGTATTTTTACAAAAATAAAAACATATAAGCCACATTAATTAATTTAATAATTAATTCCTGTTGTCAGAGCAAATAGCGTGTTTTTAGGAAACAATATGTATCAAAAGATTGACACTAGTTTAAGTCTGATTTCAAAGTGAAATTAATTCCAAAGACCACTATTGGATTTAATGGTAAAAATATATTATAATTTCACTTTAAAACCAATTCAAAAGATAATATAATCATATTAATAAATTAGATTAAAAGGAGGTTTTGAATTAAAATACAACATTTTACACTATTCATAAAAAATGAACTTTATCGGAAAGATACCAAAAATTTACACAAAGTAAATTTTGATGTCCCGATTCTTAAGAATAGTTTTATTTGGTCCAATAGAATTTATAAGTGTTAACAAAACTATATTTAATGAAGGTTCTCCATCAAAAGGATATAAGTGAACCATTAGTGAAAACTAGGTTATATACACCTAAAATTGAATTCATTCCGTAATTTAAGCCTTTATCTTTTTTTGGATAAATGTAAAAACATTTAAAAACATATATAATCATATTTTAGTTATTTCTATCCATTCCCGCCAATACAACGACAACATGTTAACTACCATTTAAAATTATATTATTTTATTATTAGAGTGCAATGTAAGATTCCCAAGATACTCGTTGTTGCGTGTTGGATACACCATCGAGCATAGCGTCCCCTTTAAAGTCATATTAATATTTTATTAACAAATATGGATAAATATGAAAATTTCATATTCTTTATTTACCCAGGGTGTTACATCCTTCCCCCCTTTTGGGAATTGCGTCCTCACAATTTTAAAATTGGGCTTGGAAACATCCTTGAAACTCCCACATCGGAAGAAGAGTCGGTAAAACAATCACTTTAAAATAAAGAAAGAAAAGTACAAAGGTCACCTGAGTTAACCCATTCTAGGATTCCAAGTATGAAAACATGGACATGGAGGAGAAAACATAGGGTCATGTTCTGATGAAAAGTGATATAAAACATTTTTTGGAAAAAGTTAACCATGAGAAAATCACAAACTTGTGATGGGTTAAATAGTATTCGATTCCCCAGTAGGAAAAGTTAAGAGACAACATTTTTGTTTTAAGATACTTTTTATTGGGGAATTTATTCATAAGAAACATAATCACTTATCATTTGACTTTCAACTTTTATTAGATTCCTTACAGAAACTCATATTTTCTCCAAAAGGCGAGTATTTAGGAAGACTTGTTCACATTAATAGAACTATAATAAACTTTTAGAGATTCACCTAATCCAAATAAGAGAACTATATACTTCCCATGTATTTAGACTTTAACCATAACCAAAGCCAAAAAGGCTAGTACAAGACCAGATAATCCTGAAAATGATAACCCTTTATAAAAAGAAAATCTATTCTTAACCTCCATAATTTGTCCAAAAAAACCCAAAGTTCAACGAGGACCATTAGATACACAATTTGTCCAAAAAAATTTTCAAAGTAAACCAATATAAGATTGAAACCCAAATATTTGAAAGATTTAGTCACATAGTCTTCCAAGTTAAATCGTAACATTTATCTCCAAACAACATCAGTTGCTCCTAAAGTCTCATATTGAAAAGTAATTAACCTAATCACATATCCTCCATGATAGGTTAATCATTTTCATAAATAACCCAAAATCAACTTAATCTTAATTAATAAAATCTTATAACTAGAAAGAATCAGTCAAACTAACCAGGGGCTTCACGTAGTCCAGTGGTAGGAGATAAATACCAGTCGCACTTTGGTTGTGGGTTCGATTCTCGCAGCATTGTCCGACGTGACAGGTTGTCACACGGTCTGCGTGTTGTCCTTTTTCCAAAACTATATAATTCTCAAAAAATTTCCCAACACGAGATAAAATCTTCAAAAATAAACATAACATATTTTAACCACAAGTTTATCTCATGCCTTTCATTTTCCATCATAACAAATAATAACCCATAATTACATCAAAATTAACGATCATATAAACCCTAATGGTTAACTTTTTAATTATTACCTGAACTTCCACATCGATTGGTCATCTCGTACATGATGAATTATAGAACATACCAAGGTTCACGTGGTTGATCATGACTCCTTGATAGTTGGTTTAGAACAACCACGAGTTTCCTCATTGAATACCCCATTTCATCGAGTCTCTTAATCAGAGAACCACCACAGTTTCCTTCAAACCAATTGTCACTTTGTTGCCTGCAAGACCCAGCCATTCACTAAAAACAGAAATGCCAGTGTGAGTATATCAACAAAACCATCATGTACTAATGAGGAAGGTAAACACTAAGATATACTTACTCATTCACTTTATCTAAAACTAGGACTCTTTCTGAAATCCTAACCATTATGGTAATGACAGTTATGCTTAGAGAATACCCTAACCTCTAAAGTTATCTAAACCGACCTCTGATACCAACTATAAGGCCCCAGCATTAAACCTTACTTAATCTTGAGTTATTACAGGATTACACGTTGAGGATCTTTTCGGGTTTAGAGTTTTAGATAATTAGATCATAAAACTTGCATTACATTCCACATATAACCAAAGTGGTTACATAAAGATAGTATTCTTAATTACCATCAATGAAAACATATTTAAAATAAACATGGATTCATTCTTGAAACTTCCTTGACACTATCATCATATCATGTACCTTTCCCCTGACCTGTGAAAAACATTTCAAAAAAAACTTGGGATGAGCATAAAAAGCTCAATAAGGGATATAAAAATATGGAAAGGAAAAATGGGTACATATATACATAAGGATGAGATCATAATTTACCCATAAAACATAGGCACTTTAACATACCTCATCAAACCATGAATAAATCAACGAAATCATAAGACATAAAGGTAACTTGAGGCATTCAAAACTTTCTTACATAGGGAGTAACCCTCTTGATACGTTTTGGAATACCCATCACAGTATATTCCCTAAATCTCTTCAGAGAAACCTTAACGTTTCACTCCTTCGTGTTACCCAATGCATTGGAGAGCTATATCGGGCTCACTCACCCTTAGTTTATCATTGAACCACCCGTCTTCATAATAATTCCCAAGAACCTCAACATAATCATATCACATAAAACATGCATAAAGGAAACATAACATTTCCACCTTTCAATCACAAGATATCAATACAACACATTGATAAAAACATTATGAAAACCATTTTCAATACCAAAACAAATGAAAAGTAAAACATGATATTTATGTTTCTTTTCAAACGAAGGTATGGCTTATAGAGGAAGCCGAAACTCAAATAACGGTCACGACGGCGGAGAAGTCGTTGTCGCCGCATACGTACGACAAAAACATTCCCTTTTGTCTTTTAGTAAACGCTTCGTATAAAAAATATTCTTTTTGAATAAACGTAAAAGTCAAAGGGGCTTATACACCGTATAAAAGAAGGTTCTGTATAAAACAAAATATTCCTCAATGAAAGGATATTGAGACGAAGTCCCATACAATGATGGTATCCTTGGTTTAAGGATAAATCAATTACATAATTATGTGTTACAAACGAATACATGAAATATAAGTGGATATTAGGTATAAAATAATCAAAGGTCATTCAAACATATTCAAAGGATGGCATATTCAATAACTACATGTTGAACCCAAAGAAATCGAAATTGGGTTAAGAAGTTCCCTTGACAGCCTAATGGCGTCACATCAAAATGAGTAGATGAGAGATAAAAAATGTATCTCATCACTTGGAAATTAAATTTACATCAATAAGGATATATGAGAACATATCCCAACATAACAATATGTAAATTAAAATACCCATCAAAAGAAGTCTTTTAAAAAAAGGAGGGTGAAAGGTTCCATTACCGACTTGGGTATCTTTCAAAACATACACCCCATGAAATAAGGACAATAAATCATTGATGTAAATACTCATAAACAAAATTATATTACACAAAGTGTAGATTAATGGTCAGTACATACACCACTCAAAGGAAATTGTGGCAAATGTAGCATAAGTCTCACGGGAATAAAAGTGAGATGAAA
The DNA here is from genome assembly GCA_963277665.1 of Viscum album. Classification (NCBI taxonomy): domain Eukaryota; kingdom Viridiplantae; phylum Streptophyta; class Magnoliopsida; order Santalales; family Viscaceae; genus Viscum; species Viscum album. The sequence goes on from OY728132.1 coordinate 883,764,745, forward strand.
AATCCCTTACGAAAACTCGGCAGCCTAACGGCGCCACATAAAACATACAAAAATGGATTGATGAGATCAAATAGGGTATCTCATCATATTAACATAAAGTTTATAGAAAGAGGAATATAAAATAACATCCCCCTACATAACAAATAGGATCTTAAAATAAGTGACATAAAGGAGAGTACTTAAAAAGAAAGAGAGAGGTTAGATCTCTTACGAAAATACGGCAGCCTAACGGCGCCACTCAAAAATTCCAAAATGGATTGATGAGAGAGAATAGGGTTTCTCATCACATGAACATAAAAATTACAATAAGAGTAATATAAAAGAAAATCCCAATAACAAGAAATATGATCCTAGAAGGAATGTCATAAAATAGTGTACTTATAAAGAAAGAGAGGAGTAGGATCCCTTACCTCGGGTCCGACTTGACTCGATCATTCTTTATCGTCCTGAATAATAAACTTGAGTTAATTTCCACTTTATTAAGAACCTTTTTATAGTTAATTATTCCTTTTATATCTCTTATTTTCATGTTATAATCATTATGTGATCATTTAATTTAATAATGTTTGTTTTGTTGATATTTGGTTCTTATGTCGAAAGTGGACTTCTTACAATTACATGTTGTTCGTGTGGTCAAAGGTTCTTTATATCCAGAATGACATTCCTGATTTGGATAGAATATATATCAAATATTTCCAGCATATACATGTATTTATAATATTACATAATCATTTAGAGTTAAGAAATATAAATGCACCGTTCATGGAGACGGTAAGCCGTACGTACGCATGAACGCTACTTTCATTTCTTTGTCATATTAATGGAATTAAAACTAAATGATAGGTATGCATATTTTAATTCCAGAATTATATTCATCATTTAGATGTATCATTCATCATATATATCCATTATATACATGTACTTATAATAGTACATTATATTTGGAGATAAGAAATGAAATGTACCGTTCGTGGAGACGGTAAGCCGTACGTACGCATGAACGCTACTTTCATTTATATCTCATACTTTAATGGAAAGAAATAATAATTATATATAGTTATATTATAATTCCAGTATAACATCATATATAATAACATTAAATACATCCTTTATACGTCCCACGTATGGCATTAACGAATCACATCACATTGAGGGGGCGGTAGTCCGCACTTCCTAAAATGAATATATCGTGTATACCCATAATGGAAACAATAATGGTATACCATAAATGAAAATTACAGAAGCTTAAGGAAAGAATAAACATATTATATATCATATATAAAAATAGTGACATCATAATGGCCACCTTTGAAGGTGTTAAATGAGTATTGATCAATCATCGTTTCGGGAGGCAGAATTTCGCCATCAACGGAAACCGTATGTTATTTAACCATTTGATGTTGTTGTGTGAATGTGTATCTCGAATAAATCTTATAAAAACATCCTAGTATATTGAATATACTAGTGTTGTTAAAAAAAATTAAATAAAAAGAGTTTAGGAGGTTGGAGAATCAAAATAAAACAAATGAACATGAGAGAATGAATTACCTTTAAAAGTGTAACTTCTTTTGATTTGAGCTTAAATGCATCCTTTTAAATGCTTCTGCCCAAAGTGAATCCTCTAGGATGAGGAGAGGGATGTGTAGAGAGTAAATGGGCAGGGGATGGCCAAGCCAAAGGCTTGAGGAGTGTGTGAAATGAGGTAGAGGTTGGGGCCTTTTATAAGAGGAGAGGAGGGGCACTTTTGGAAATCATGATACTATTATTTTATTTTCAAAAGTGTTTCGAATTTCTAAGGTCCCACATTGATATATTTCTAAGATAAGATGATAAGGCTTCTAAATATTCCCATCCAATAGTTTTTGGACAAGTTTAGGTCTTAGATTTTATATTATCGTTTCATTTTATTTAAAATGTTCATTAATGAGGTAATCGTTGCATCATCATGATGTCATAATTAAATTAATTTATTTAATGTCTAAAAATTATAACAAAAATATCCTGATGTAGGAAATCTTTTTATCTTTCCAAAGAGTATTTATTAATAGTGAAATATTGTAATTTAATGTATATTTATATTATATGTTAAATACTTTATTCATATAATAATGCCGTATGAAATTTAAATGATCAAGATATTTATAAAATAATAATTTTTTCTATTAATATTTATAAATAATATATTAATTCTAAGTTAATAGGGACACTATTTCTGATATCCAACTCGACACGCAACAACGATTTTCTTTGAAATCATACATTTCACACAACATTGAGTAATACCGAAATTTTATACAATAATAATATTAATATTTTAAATTTTTTTAATGAATATCCATTGGAATGGGGAGAATGAATAGTATCGACTGAATTTTGAAATATGGTTTACACGTGTTTAAATAATGATTCATTGGTAACTAAATATAGAAGATATTGAAATATATCCCAATGGAATAAAAGGATCCGTTTTATGAAAAGAAATTTAAAAGATTATAATTGGTATTAAACAATTTTATATGACATTTTGGATATTTATTTAATGAAAATTATATTTTGTTTTTTAAATTCTATTTTTGAAATACATCTTATATTTTTTTGATATGATATAAGAAAAAATAAAATTTTTCAGAAATAGAATGTAATTTTCTAAAAAAACAGTTTTACTTCCCTATGATGGTGATGCCATTTTAAATTTAATTTTTGACATAATTATATTTTCTATTTAAAAAAAACAAACATCTTCATTATAAGAGGGACATAAAAAATTTATTTGGATGAATGTTTTATTTTTTTAGATAACTATCATATTTTCATAAATAGTAAAAATATACTAAATTTTAATTTGAAACATATTATCCCTTAAAGATATTTTATAAGGTTGAATAATATTTTTTAATGTTATTAATGTATAAATGGAATATATTTTTATCATTTAATCCAATTTTGGTCTTTGGAAGTAATTTCACTTTGAATTTGGTCATAAGAAGATGTCAATAATTTTATAGTTATTACTTCTTAAGACAATATCTTTTTTTAAATGAAATTTTATTATAAATTATTTACTGAAACTTATTCGTTTTGAAATTGGAAAAATTTATTTCATATTTGGAATCATAATGTCAAAATTGGGTGAGTAGGTACATTTTATTTTGGGACATTATGAATAGTAAGTTTAGTAATTAGTATACTTGAAATTGATAAAGGGTAAATCTGGAAAATAAGGGTAAAATATATTTCTAAAATAACATTAAACTAAACTAAAACACTTTATAATCCTATTTCATGATATATTTATGACCATTTCCAGCCTTGGTTAGATTTGGGGAACCCATAGAGGCACCTAGATGTGAAAATTATATTATATAAGAACTAATTTAATGTAAAGAAAAATATGACATAAACATGTATCTTTTAATAATAAATTTATACTGACTTATATAACCGATCACACATAATATAAATTGTCATTATAAATATAATAATACATTATAAATATTTATATTTTATTTATTAATGTTATACATTAATGAAATAAATTTATTTATGACATATTGATGAAGTAGTGATTGCTTCATTAATAATGGATTCAAATGAATGATATTATAAATATTAAAAGAAATTGAATTTGATGATTTTGATAGCATAAAAGAGTTTTATATAATTTATTGACATCATATATTTTATTTAATGCCTTTTGTTTGAATGAATAAATTCTTTATGACATTAACAAAATCTATTAGTTTATAGTGTCTAAATAGACACAAATGATTTTTAAAATGAAATACTATTATATTAAATTAAATAAATGTCCCAAAAATTTATTATTAGTCCTAATAACATATATAATTCTATCAATGTATTTAATTATCTAGTTATGGTTTTATTGTAATTTTATTGTAACTATAGTAACCATAAATTAGGAAAATTACAGAAGACAAGGAAAGAGTTAATGTTTTTATATGAGGGTTATAACAACTATATATGGTTAAATTTGTGACCTTATCATCTCATAATCCTATTGTTTGAGAGTTTTTAGACCAGAAAGGTTTTTATATTTGAAATAAATGAGTTTGGTACCATTGTAAACCTCAAATAATTTTACTATAACTTAATAAATCATGACCTTCATAAAGTGCCTATCCTCCCTCCAATAAAAGTCCACCATCTCTAGCCAACTACTTACACCTCTCAAGACCCATGTATCTTTCAATTTATGATCAAATATTCTCCCAGGATACCTAATCTATTACTGGATGTATTAACATAGGAATAAGAAAATTCAAGAATTCATTTTAGCACCAATTAAAAGATGTTAACCAATTTAGATGTAACCTCTTTTCTCGTGTTCCTTTCAATTATTTTCCTTCCCCAAACCATATGATCTTCATATTATTTTATTATATAAAATAAATATATTTTCCAATATAATAATATTTTTTTGTTAAATGGAATCGAACTACACTTACACACACCTCCATCTAATGGAAAAAACATAATGTTTCTGTGTACGACGAAATACAACCTCACAAAATAATGAATATTCAATTTCAAACAACCACCTTAAATGGTGTCCATTTTGATAGAAATATATTTATATATTATATTTATTATATTTATTTTGTCTCTATTATTTTGTAATTTTTATTTACAACATATCTTTATGATTTCCATGATTGTAAATACGATAATTTCATTTGAGGAGGTGCAGACTACGGCTCCCACAACGTGACATGACTCATTTATGACATTCATGGAACAAATAAAGGATTTGGTTAATGAAATTATGTAACATATATAAAATATGATATTTTTATGGAATTATAATAATCCTATGTATCATATTGTATTCATTTCATTAGTATGAAATATAAATGAATGTAGCGTTCATGTGTATGAATGGTCTACCGTCTCCATGAATGGTGCATTTCATTTCATATCTCCAATTATATATATTACTATAATTACATATATATTGTATATATATTATATATATTATATTTCATCATAAATAATAATTTGTAGATAAAGGTCTATTGACCACATGGACAATTTAAAATTATAACCATTCCATGTTTGAATTTAGTACCGAACATCGACCAATGAACCGATATTAACATGAATAATTATATTATTGTTTTAAAAAGGTATTAAAAGAAATAAAAAGGATAATAAACAAGAAAAATGGTTCTAAATAAATTATAAAATACCTTAAATTTATTATTTAGGGTGATAAAGAATGAACAAGAGAAGTCTGACTCAAGGTAATGGAACCATATACCCTTCTCTTTTTGTCAATGACTTCTTTTATGTTATGTGTTTTAATTACACTTTTAATATATTGGGACATTTTACACTATAATTTTATTGATGAACATTTTATTTCAATGTTATTAGAGAACTTTTTGTCTCTTATAATCTAATTTTATGAATTATTATTTGACATCGTTATGCTGCCAGATTTTTGTAAGGAAATTTCGAAACTCAATTTCCACTCCCTAGGGTTTACACATACTTTGATGATTATATAATTCCAAGACTATTTGTAGAATAACTATTTATTTATTTATGTTATAATTTACTCTTCCATTTATTTTGATATACATTTGTTACGCATGATCACACAAATGATAATCTCTTATATCATTAATATGAAATTTGTAAGGGAAATTTTAGATCAATCTCCATTCATGGAGTTAAATATACATGTAATTTCTTTTGTTTTTCCAAGAATATGTATGAATGATCTCTGATTTTTTTACACATAATATCAACTTTTATTGGGTGTATTTATATTTTCCCACATAATTATGTCATTTATTTATCATTAATCTAATGATATAGTCTTTTTTAGGGATATAATCTAAATATCTTTTCATTGAAGCATATTCTGGTTTATACACAACCTCATTTTATAGGGTGTATAATTATACCCTTTTACTTTTAATTTTACTCAACTGTTCTCAAGAAATATATTTTGTTTTACGAAGCATTTTACTGAATGAAAAAGGGATTGTTTTTAATGTATGTGGTTACAATGGACGTTCCGTCGCGGTGAGTATTATTTTATATTTTCTTTCTTAACAAGCCAAAATGTTTTTAAAAGAAAAATAAATACCATAAAACCATTTTACATATTTTGGTATCTAAAATCATTTTGATAAATCATTGATTATGTCAATATCTTGAAAAGATATATTGAGATTAGAATGTGGAAATGTTATACTTCCTTTATGATTATTTTATGTGTTTCTAATATGTTATGGTTCATCGACATTGTTTACTTATACGGGTAGTTCTATGATAAACTAGGGTGGGTGAGCCCAAGATATCTCTCTAATGCATTAGGAAATGTGACTGAGGAAAATGTTAATGTTTTTACTAGGTGATTTATGGAATATACTATAATGGTTATTTCAAGTGTAACTCCTAATGTATTTTTAATGGCTAAAATGTGACAAAGTTAGTGATTCCAAAAGATACATTTATGATTATTGATTTCTATGAGCTATTCATAAATCATATAATTTCAGGTGGTATGTTATATAGATTATGTTCTATGATTAAAAAGTATGATTTCATTGATTTGTATGTATTCATAGACTAATGTTTTCTTTCCATATTTTATTACACTAACTTATCCCTTTATGCTCATCCCGTGTTTTTGAAATGGTTATCACATTTATTAATGAAGGGTAAGAAAAATTAATATTTCATGAAGATATTTATCAAGGAAGTAATTCTTGTTTCATTTTAGGATTTTTATTATTATGAAAAAATTGGATATAGTATATGTGCCTACATTGTAATATTTTAGAGGTAATGTAATTGTTATGTCATAATAATCAAAAATTATAAACATGAAAATATATTCAATGTTAATTATTTACTTGACTCGGGATTATCTATGTTTAAGGTTTGGGCTTTATAGTATGTATTTGATAAAAGGTTTAGACAACATTGGATATAAGGATGTTTTCTTAAGGATTAGGAATATGGTCATGAGATTATATTCTTAGGTTATATTATATATAAAATCACATAGAATACCCTTTTGAATCTTATGTTATTTCAACGAAATTAACAGTGTTTTTTGACACATTCACCTTTGGGGAAATTATGGGTTATTACTTTTCAGGATGAAAAATGAGATGCATGAAATAATCATTTAGGTTAAAATATATTATTGCTATTTTATAAGATTTTAAGTCATTTTTTTAAAGTTATTATAAATACACAGTTTTTGAAAGAGTTCAGCACACATAATGTATGCCAACTCGTCGTGTAGGTCAAAGATGTGGGCATCAAACTGAAAACAAATGTGAAATTGGAATTTATCACATACCATAGGACTACATGATGTCCCCGGTTACTATAAATTATTAATTTTAGTTAAATTATTTTATAGATCAATTAAATGTTGATTGGGAGAAAAAATGTTTTATCAAATGGATATCCTTAGTATAAGAAATTGATTTTTTGATTATGTGAAAAATTAAATATTGGAAGATGTTCACTCTTTGGGGAACACAACATACCTTTATAAAATAGAATAATATAGGATTTCATTTGTGGTATAATGGTTGATTTTCATTTAAAAAAATCATTATTTTTTTGTATAAATATGGAGATTTGTGTTATTTATGGAAATGATTAACCTATCATGGAGAATATTTGATTACATTTATTACATTTACGTATAATATTGTAAGTGTAGTCGATGTAATTTGGAGATAATTTTACGATTTATAATTGAAGACTATGTGATAAAATCCTACAGAATTATGTGTTTGAATCATACTTTGGATTATATGGAAACATTATTAGGACAATTTTGTATTGAACGGTATTTGGTGAACTTTTGGGTACTGTTTGTTGAATTTTACTGATTAAGAGTAGTATATTTATCATTAAAGGATTACTCATTTTGGAGGATTATGAAATTTTGTAATACCAATTTTGGATTTGGAAAATATTTAAAGAGAAGGAAAATATATGGTTTCTATTTTTTGGATTATGTGATTCAACATTTGTTAATTATAGTGCATTAGGTGTGACCAAGTCATCTTGAATACTCATCATTTAGAGAAAATATGACTTTTTCGTAGATATTTGTTAAAGGATGAACCTCTACTTGAAACGTATGTATATTTTCTTATGTTCCTATTTAATATTATAATTAAATATTTCATAGTTATCAAAATCACCTTAAAAAAACATTTTCCCTTTAATTTTCATACTGGTTAACCGAATACTATTTAATCCATTACAATTTCATGGTATTATTGTAGTAATCATTACCCTGATCAGGTTTTCTATCACTCTCTATCAAAACATGAAGGATTGTTTCTCTTCCACATCCATGTTTTCCTACATGTAATCCTAGTATTATTATATTTGGGTACCTTGTTACTTCTCTTTCATTCTCTCATTGTGAATGTATTCTTGACCCGTTCCAATGTGGGATTTTCAATGATGTTTCCGAGCCCATTTTTATAATTATGAGGTTGAAATTTCAAAAATGTTTCCATGATTTAATGAACCAAGTATTTATAGAATAATTCTGTTATTTCTATTATAATTTATGATTATTATATTAATTTTAATTTAAAGGCGATTATTTTTTCGATATCATACTAAACACGCAACAATGGGTTTCATCAAAATCATAGGTTTTACACAACATTGAATTATACCGAAATATAATACAATAATAATATTATTGTTTTAAATGGAAGTTATCGAATAGACAATGGAATGGTGGGAATGAATAGTATCAACTGAATTTGTAGATATAGATTACACCAGATTAAATAATGGTTCCTTTATTACAAAATTTTGTAGAAGTGGAAAAACACAATTGAATATAATTGATGTGTTTTCATAAAAACCTATTTTAAATAAAATAATTGTGTTTATAAAATTATATAACACTTTATGGATTTGTATTTAATGTAAAATTTATTTTATATATTTAATGTAATGTGTTATATTCATCTTATTTGTTTTCAAGATATTATATGAGAACAAATTCAATTTTATAGATAAACAAAATATTTTCCTAAAAATGCAGTTTTACCACCTTATGATAGAGAAAACATTTTAGATATATATTTTGAAACCTTTTTCTGTAATATTTGACAAAATAATATTTTTAGTCATACATAGGATATCAAAAATTACCTTGGATGTTTTTTTAATTTTTTTGATAACTATCATGTTTTGATGAATAATAACAATATGATAAATTTTAATTGAAAACATATTTTTCCATCTGGATAATTTTTATGGTATAATAATATTACTAATTGATATAAATTATTAATGGAATATATTTTTATCATTTAATTCCATGTTGGTCGATAGATTTAATTTCACTTTGAAATTGGACATATATACATGTCAATCATTTGATAGATATTACTTCCCAAAAACCCATTTTTGGTTTTGAAAATAGAAATTAATTTTAAATTATTTATTAAAATATATGTGGTTTAAATATGAAAATTTTGATTTGATATTTGAAATCAAAAGGTCCAAATTGTGTGAATAAATACCTTTTATTTTTGGACATTATGAATAGTAACTTTAGTATTTATTTTATTTACCACGGTTAAAAGGTAAATCTGGTAAATAAGGGTAGAAAACTAATATTATATTAATATTTAACTATCTTAAAATGTGTCCTAATCCTATTAGATGATTAATTTCCAACCATTGTCATCCTTGGGTCGATTTTGGAACCCCATGGTACCACTTGGGTGTGGAAATGACATATTATAAAAATTAATTTAATATAAATAAAAATAATACATAAAAATGTGTCATTTACTAAAAAATATATGGGGTTATATAATTAACTATAAATATTCATTATAAATCACAAATGGTTTCTTACATCATTATTTTATTTAGACATTAATTAAATAAATTTAAATTTGAGGCAATAATGATGAAGTGATTGATTCATTAATAAAGGATTCAAATAAATGATATTATAAATATTAAATTAAATTTATTTTGACTATATTGATTTTATAGAATACTTTTATGTATGATATTGACATAATTTCTTTGATTTATTTCTTTTGGTTTGAATGTATCATGTTGTTATAAAATTAACAAAAAATCCACTACTTTATGATGAAAAAGATGACAGAAATGAGGTTTGAAAACAAATACTATTTTATTAAATAGTATAATATTTCAAAAAATAATGTATTTAGAGAAAAACTCTTTTATGATTATAAAAATTTCTTTAATGATCCAATTATTGTTCAATTGGAATTTTATATTAACTATAGTAACCATAAATTTTGAAAATGAATGAAGACATGATAAGAGTTAATGTTTTTTACTAAGGGACAAAGCTAAATGATGAGTTTAAATTTGTGACCTAATATTTACTAAAACCTAGTGGTTGAGTGGTTTTTGAAAAAACATAATATTATCTCTAAAATTAATTCTTTTTGGTCCATTTGAATCCGATAATCATTTTATAGTATAATAATATTTCAAGACCATCTTAATGTGCCCCTCCTCCATCTTATAAAAGGCCACCACATATATACACAAAATAACACCACTATAACCCCTTAGATCATCAAAATTATGACCAATAAGATACCCATATCCCTATACTCCTCCTATAATACATACCTTGCGTAGAAGGAAATTCATGAATTCATTTTTGCTCAAATCCAAATAAGCTACCCGTTTTAGAGATATCATCATCTTTTAAGTTGCTTTCCTTTATTTTCCATCCCTACTCCCCATTCTCTTCTTATTCTTTGATTACATAAATTTTTTTTCCACAATATAATATATATTTTCAATTAATTGTATTTGACGTACACTTACACCAACCTCAACATAATGGATATGAATATATTATTACTGTGTTTGACATACTACTTCCTCACGAAACAATAATTTTTCAATTTTTCCCTATCATCCCTAATGGTAGCCATTATAGGGGAACTATATTTATATATGATATATATTATATCTATATTTTATTTATTATTTGTTAATTTTTATTTACAACATTTTTTAATATTTCCATGATGTCTAAATATGATAATTTAATTTGAGGAAGTGCGAACTATCGCCCCTAAATGTGATTTGACTCGTTCATGCAATAAATAGAACATATGAAGGATAGAGTTAATGAAATTATGTATCATATATAATAATTTCTATTATACTTTTATTATAATATACATATGTTTCATTTAGATCTCATTTTATTAATATGAAAAATATATAAATGATGTGTTCATGCGTGTGTACGTCTACCATCTCAATGAACTGTGCATTTAATTTATGATCCCAATATATTATGTAATATTATAACTATATATATTGGATATATAGGATATATATGATATTTAAATCATGAATAATATTCTAGGGATAATTTACTTTTTACCACATGGACAATTTGTAAGTATAACATGTTCATCTTTGACTAAAATACAGAACATTGACAAAATGACTGACATGAACTTGAATAATTATTTGATTGTTATAATAATGTAATAAGTTATATAAAAGAAAATATTAAATAAAAAAAGGTTCTAAATCAATTATAAATTATCTTATGAATACTAATCAATGAGATAAGGAATGAACAAGGGAAGACAGACATAAGTTAAGAGATCCATTTACCCACCTATTTTAATCAAAGAGTTCTGTTATGTTATGTATTTTAGTTTCTATTTTCATATGTTAGGATATGTTCTTCTATATATTTATTTTGGTAAATTTTATTCACATGTTATGTGATTCCATTTTCTGTCTCTTCAATTCATTTTTTGAAATTTTATGTGATGTCATTAGGCTAATGAATTTTTTTAAGGGAATTTCTGATATCAATTCACACTCATTGGATTTTACACATAAATCAATAATTATATTATGTCTGCATTATGTTTAGAATAATTTTTTTATTTATATTTTAATTTCCACTTCCCATTGTGTGTTTACACTTTTTCAACACATAATCACTCAATTGATTAATTCATATGTCATTTATACGAACTTTGAATGGGAAATATTTTCTCAATATCCATTCATTTTGATAAATATCCATGTCAATGCTTTTTTTTCAAATAATATGTTTGAATGACCTATGACTATTTTACAGGTAATATCCAATTATTTTTGGTATGTTTATATTTTTTATACATAATCATTTCATTGATTTATCTATATTATAATGATATGATAATCGTAATAGAATTTATCTCAATCATCATTCATTGAGGAAAATTTGGGATTACAGAGGACCTCTGTTTATACGGTGTATAATTATACCCATTTTCTTTAAATTTCATTCATCAGATTTAAAAATAAATAATATTTTTAACGATGTGTTTCACTAAAAGACAATAGAAATTTTTATTTTTTTGTATGCGGTGAAAATGACCTTTCCACCGCGCTGAATATTTTTTAATATTTCGATTCCTGAAAAAACCAAATAGTTTTTAAGAGGAAAATAAATACCGTACACAATTGTTTTAAAAAAATATTGTATTCAAAATGGTTTTTAGATAACATTGATTATGCCAATATCTAGAAATTATATATTTTGTTTTCAATTTGGATATGTTATCTTTTTATTATGATTATTTTTTGTGTTATGAATATGTTATGGTTTATGGACCTTGTCTATGAATACGAGTGGTATTGTGATAACCCAATGGAGGGCGAGCCCAAGATATGTCTCCAATGCATTGGGTAACATGTCAGATGATTACGATGATGTTTATGCTATGATAATTGTGGACTATAGTGTGATGTGTATTCCAAACATAACTCCCAATGATTCCTTGAAAGCTATAATGTTCTTATGTTTTGGATGCCACATGTTTCTTTAATGATTTATGATTTCTATGAGTTATTAAATTTTATTTATTTATTAAGGTATGTAAAATTGATGAGTTTTTATGAATAAAAATTACAATTTAATTATTATATATGTATTCATGGAGTAATGTTTTCTTTCCTTATTTAATATCCCTTAATGTGAGTTTTATGCTCATCCCAAGTTTTTGAAATGTTTTTCACTAGGTATAAGGAAGGGTAAGAGAAAGGAAGAATCCATGTATGTTAATTTCAATAAAAAATTTCTTTTTTTATTTAAGAATTTTAATTATTATGAAAACTATATAGATAGATTATAAGTGTCTATATTTTCCACAAGCCCAAATTGCTATAAGGCCTACATTTTTATTGATTTTTTATAACCCCTCATTCAAGAGATGACGGGGAACCCTTATAAGGGTCGTAGGCTCAATGATTACCTAGCCCTTAGGCTTAGAAGATTACATGACTCAAATGTGAAACAAAATACAACAAGACTATCTACAAAGAACTGCACGTCCCCGGTATCTTCATCATGATAGTCGCTCTGCACCTCCGCATGGTCATCTGGCTATGCTTCTTGTGCATTCACAGTATGTTCCTGATGGAAAATCCATACCCTCTCATTCTGAAAAATCCATTTCGCTCTGCTCTAACGAGTGAACCATATCTGAATCCTCTTTTGGGGTTGCGTCTTTTTTTTAGTGTGTCTGGGGAAAGTGCATATGGCCCGAAGTCCTTGAGGTAGCTCAAAGGCCTTAAAGGTGGCCCGAAATCCCTACTGACCTAAAGTCATGGGTGGCCCAAAAGCCTTATGGACTCCAAGCCCAAACGTGTGGCCTAATGTGAATAGTTCAAGGTGCAACAATACCGAACAATACTGTCTGTCGTAACTACAACAGTGTCTTCTACAGGTCCCACATAGTGTATAGTTCTGCTATAGTACATGTTCAATATAAAGTTCTACTACAGTACCACACATTTTACAATGATGCTACAGTACTGCTACTGTGGTGCTATATTACTGCTACAATACTGCTACAATACCTGGAAATATGCATCAACTTAGTTTTGAACCTGGGTCTTGTGGATGCACATATAGATACCTCCCCAATAGGGATGATACTCATGGGCTTTCTACATTGTAATATTTGAGATTTAATGTAATATTTAAGGCCTAATTTTCTAAAACTCAAAATCTAAAAAGATCATTAATGTGAATTGTTGACTTAACATAAGATTAATTAATATTTAAGTTATGGACTTATAATAATAACCCTTGGTTCAAAATCACATGATATATTTACTATTTTAGCTCATAGTATTGATGATTATTCATATTCTGGATCAAAAATATTAAACTAATCATTAATATAATATTAAAACCATCCTCACCTCCACTATAGATACCTCCATCACCCCTCATATACTTATACCACTAACTCCTTTAGAATTGTATAAATTCATCCCAATAACATTTCCAAGAATATCCCTCATGTCCAAGACCTAATACTCTCAGAAAAAGTTCAATACCAAATGTCGTAAGGAGGGTCTCAAAGGGAAGAGATCAAGTGGTAAAAATAATCTTTCATTTTCTTGAGTTTTCTATTTATTTCATTTATTTTTATATACTCTATTCACCTACCCTTATCAATGATCTATTAATTATCCAATATATTATATATAAAATATTTTTATCTTGTTTATGGAATAACTAATCCACATAATCCTTCTCATATCACTCTTATTTTTAAAATAAAAACATCATTCTTTAGGTGTCCATTTACTGACGTTGTGGATGATGTGTCTTCCATTCCATTTACATCCTTCAAATATTTGTTTGTAATCATTTTAATGATTGAAACATATTTTAAATTTTATGATATAAAATCAATTTTATTTTATAATAAAATCATATGCATAATATTAATGGTATATGATGGAATAAGTTCGTGATTATAGATGAACTACCAAATTGATCTAAACATCATTAATGTTCTATCTAATGATTCATCATCATATAAGATAAAAAATGATTTATTGCATCATTTAAAATTTCAATATATATTTATAAGAACTCATTCCTCTTCTAAATATTCTCTTCTATTCAATAGGAAAATCTGTTACAAAATGACCATGGAAACAATGTAAATCATAAACCCAAAACAATGTAAAAAACCAAATTATAATAGTAAATGTGTGGAATTATGTCATAAAATGATCATATTAGGTCTTATAAAATTTATTATTATTATTTAAATTATTAATAAAACTGTTTTCATCATTATACAGGTTCATTAAAAACATTTTATGTAAGAATAACTCATGGTAATGGAATTCTTAACTGAATATCCATTCATTGGGTTAACCTTATACTTCATTAATTATGTTCTACTCAGATGATTATAATAATGAATTTAATTTATATTATGATATATTATGGGGAGATATTATTAATAAAAAAATTATTTCATCTAATTAATTGTCACATCAATTATATGATATTTTTAAGGGGAATTACTTTAAAAATCATCATTTAATATTCTGTTGTGCAAAATATAGAAGAAACGTCTTAATGCAATTATTCATGTTTTAGGATTATGTTTTTGTTCTTGGGAATTTTTTATTATGAAGGGTGGAACTTATATATCCCTCCAATGAATTCGTTATGTTAACATTGGAGGTCGGAAATATGGTTACTCTATGGGTAACTACGATGGTTACACTCTAAGATTGTCATGAGAGTAATAATGTAAGGTAGCTGAGAGGGTTAAATATCATATGGTAATCATGAGGGTTAAAATCTTATTTAAATAAATCATGATATAACTAATAAGATTAACTACTTTTATGGAAACCTATTATTTTCATAATTAATGTAATTGAGTTTATGTTCAATGGAAAATGATTTATATGTATGTGTGGACTAATGGTTTCGTTATTCTTTTTATAATATTTACTATAAATTTTGTTTACTTAAAATGTTTTCAAAAATGTTTATCCATGTATTCCTTATATGTTCAATAGAATATTAATGTGATAATATAGATAAATATAATTAGTTAATTCGTATTTGTTTTTGTAATCTCTGATTTAATGTATGGTTTGTTAAATCATCCAAAAAAATAGAACGGAAAAGTCCTATAATGTATAATATACTTAGTATTTTTTTGTAATTTATTATTAAAAATATACACATCATATTTTAGTACTAAATCCTTAAGATCAGGTTTAGTGTCCTATAGTTGGTATCAGAGGAATGGTCAAGACAAAATTAATGATTAGATGTTGTATTTTTTTAAAAAAATTATTAATGAGATAATATACATCATAACCTCTATTATGTTAGGTAAACATGTGAAAAACATTCATAATTATGAAAATTTATAATTATAAGTGAAATGAATAAAATCTAATGGAAAAATACATTTAAGGGTGAGAGATTGTAACATCCTTATATATTTATAAAAGGAAACACAATTCCACATCCTTTTTAAATAAACTACTAAATACAATGTTACCATTATAACTTAACCATTAAATATAATTTTCCCAGTTTTTTGTTTTGAATTTCAAAAATCAGACAGACATGGTTATTATTAGTATGTTATTTTGAGTCTGATGGTGCCAAGTTAACATTGGAATAATTGTAACTTACCCTTATGAATTTTAATCTACCATTATAAATTATAAACTACAATTATGAATATTAATATAACCCTACTGAATAGTAAATTTTCCAAATGAATTTAAACCACACATTAATATATAAATAAAATCTAGGAATCTTATATGTTATAATATAACCACCGAATAATTATTTGTATTTTTGTAAGTCATAAATATTTGATTACAATTTTATGAAAAATTTAACAATTTAAATGCAAATTTATTTTTATAAAATTTAATAATTTATTTTTATTTTATTGTATTGTGGTTATAAGTTAATTTTATGATACCTACATAAAATTTTCAAGGTGTTATAAAATGAGTGTAGTTTTAATGATTTTATTTGTCGAATAAATTATAATTTTTGAATAAAATTTAAATTAAACATATTTAGACAATTATTTTGGTGAAATGGAGCTAATTTTTTAATTCTACATGTCAAAATATGGTTAGGGTGAATTTTTCTGAAAAACATAATCATTTTAAAAATAGTGAAATAATGTAATTTACTGTATATATGCATTATTTTTTAATTAAACTACTCCTTGAGTAATTGAAGATGAGTGCATCCTTGGTTTGAAATCCAATGATCTACTTACTACTTTTTTCAATGTAATTAAGACTTTTCATAGTCTTGAGAGAAAATATTATAAAAATTATTTAAATAATGGAAAACCCCTCTTCTCATGCACTATAAATATAACCCTCACACCCTCTTCCACTCGCACCTCTCAAGCTTTGAGAAATGCCAAAATTATTCCCAGTACGCTTCCCAAGAATATTACCCAGGTCCAAGAACTTGTTTTTCTCACCAAAAGGCCAATATCAATTTCCATAATGATGATCACAAGGAGAAGAGATTAGTAGGTAAAAAAACACTTTCATTTTCTTGGGATTTCTTTTCAATTATTTTCATTTCATATAATCTCTTCACTTACCCTTACAAAAGAGCCCTGAAAGGTCCAATATTTTATATATACTAGATTTTTATCATGTTACTGGAACGGTTCATAATTTTACTCCGCATCCTCTCACTCTGATTCTAAAAAAACACTCTATGTGATGTATCGATTTACCGACATTGTGGATGATGTGTCTATAATTTACTATACATCCTTTATAGTTGGTTCACAAAAATATTTTAATGGGTCTAAGAGATTGTAAAATGTACGATATGACCTTTGTTAAATTCTAGATGTAACATATATGCAGTATATAAAATATATATTATGAAACATGTTTGTGATTATCGAGGAACTAAAAAATTAGTATAAACATCATTAATGTTTTATCCAATGATTAATCATCATATTTGTTAAAAATGAATTATGGTATAATTTAATATTATAGAAACATATTAATAACAATCCATTCCACTTATGAATATTCTCATCAATTCTAAAAGAAAATATGTTAAGAACAAAATGTATAAGTAATGTAATGAACACACCCAAAACAATGTAAGTAACAAAATATTATAAATAAATGTGTAGAATGATGTAATAAAATGATCATATAAGGCGATACAAAAGTTAATTTTTTTTAATATTATTAATATAACTCTTATAACTATTATGAAAAACTTTTAAACATGTTTTATGTAAGGCGAACAAATGTTAATGGAATTCTTAACACAATTTCAATTATTTGGGTTAAACATCTAATCATTAATTATTTGCTACTATGGATATTTTAGTAATGATGTTTGATTATATTGTGATGTATTATGTGTATTTAAATTTTATTCACATAATAATTTCATTATATTCATGAAGACAAAAATTATATGATATATTTAAGATACATTCCTTATCATTCCTCTTTTAATATTTTATTTTACAAAATTCAAATGCAATGTAGTTATGACATTTTTCCTGTTTTAGGAATAATTTTTTAATTCTTCTTCATAATGTATGATGAATGATGGGACCTATATATCCTTCAAATTCATTGGATATGATTACATTGGAGAAAATTTGTATGGATACTCAATGTGTAACTATGATGGTTACACCATAAGGTTTTCATGTGGGTAACATTATAAGGGATAATGTAGAATAAAATGTATGGTAGCCATGAGTGTTACAAATAATATGGTAGCTGTGAGGGTTACAATATTTTGTAAGTAATTCCCCATGTTACTAGTATTTTTTACTAATTTTACAGGAACCACTTTTCATATATGTATTTTTTTAATGTTTATATTAAAAGGAAAATGATTTATAAGTATTTATGGACTAACAGTTTCCTTGTTTTTTTAATTTTACCTTACTAAGATTTTTGTGCAAATACCGTTTTTTCTGGTGAAAAATTTACTATATTCCTTATATGTTTAAATGACTGTTATGGTGCTAATGCTGATAAATCCAGTTAGTTAGATTTGAAATTATTTTTTTGATCTCAAATTTTTTGTATTGTTTTTTTAATCCTCCATAGTTTATACCGAAAAGGTCCCCGAATGTATAATGTACTGTGTATTTTTATGTTATCTCTTATATAAATTTAAAATGATATTTTAGTATAGATTTTGGAAGAGTGAGTATAGAGATATACATACATAGGTGATGATATTAACATAATAACATCTCGATATCTTTAGGATAATTGAGTTATTATATCATCATGGTTGAAGATGATTTGAAGGAAGTCAAAAAAGAAATAAAATAGAATTTCTTAAATAAAAACGATACATTTTCTTTGGATGGTAACCTTTTATTATCACCTCTATGGATACTATTATACGTAAACTAAAACTCTATTACATGGGGAGATATTAATGGGTGGATTTTGGGTAATTATTGTTCAAAACAAATGGGTTCTCACATGTAAGGAATATAGATGAATGGGTTTCTTTTATAAGATAGGGGAGAGGTACCCATGTAATTATCCAATGTAATAAATTTAGTTAAATTTACTTTCCATTTCAATGGATCCAAAATAAATTACTTAGAAAATATGATGTTTTGGGTTAAAATCCATTCATCTGATTAAAATTAAACATATTTTTATTATATTATAATCCTTAAATTTTTTATTTAATCTTTCCAAATTCTAATGGCGATGATATATAATTTACACATTGCGGGTAAATATATTTAATATAAAATTATAAACAACCAAAGATCACTCATTAATGACATATTTGGACTTACCCAATAATTATTAAGGGGATAGATTATTATAAATTTTACTCCATTTAATAAAATATTATTTATTTCAAAATATCAATAATGTCAATTTTGAATCAATTCAATTATTGAAATTACAAAATATAATAATTACACTATTCCTTCAAAAACATAGATTAAAAATTCCATAACATGTCAAATTCATACATAATATTATATGATAGAATTAAAAATTTCAATTTAGATTCAATTTAAAAATATTACTATCATTTATTGGATTCATTATTTAATAAATCAATAGTTTCACCATCATTGTGTCTCCATTAAATTTTGTAATATAATGTTTAAAAATAATAAAAAAATTCTCATAAAATAGACAATAATTTTACCTTTAAATCGAAAATCTACATTCTAATTTATCTTTTCTATAATCCTATAATAAAAATTATTTACTTATTAAATACATGAGTGTGACATTTTTTACTTTTCGTTAAATAATGTAAAATAAATATAATATTCTTACCCATGTGGTATAAAAATATTATATTTTTTCAAAAAGGATATATTTGGTTGAAACTAACTCATCCAACAAAATTAAGACTAGTGTTATGGTAATTTAAAAATATTACAATATTAATATTACCTTTAATTACCTAAATTACCATTAACCACGGTAAATAAAATATTTATATTACTATAGAACAAATATTATGTTGATCAAATTAGGTTAAAATATTCATAGTTATTATAACTATGTACTTCTATTTTTAAAACTTCAATTCACATAAGGGAAAAAATAAGTTAAAATTAATCCCATTGACAGATCGAAAAAATTGATGTTTGAAGTAAAAATGTTCATAACATAACAATGTATTTATATCATATTTATAGGAAAAACTGATTCAAATAAACTAAAATGGATTAATTGATATGAATATAAAGTAATTATACATTAAAAACTATTAAAATTAAATTCTAACTATAAAAAAAATTAGATGATAAATTATTTTGGAACTAAAATATAGAATTTTTTACTATTCATTAAAATATTAAATTTATCATACTAATACAAAAAAAATCCCAATTAAAATATCATATCCCATTCAAAATACGAATATTAATTTATAAAATAAAATTTATAATATTGATAAAAAGTGGATTTATAATGTGTTTTCCCTCCAAAGGCCATAAAATGCCTTGTTTGAAAAATACTCCTTTTATGCATAAAATTGTATTGGTTCATATATTAGGGATATAAAACATAAAATATGAATTTTAAATGTCATATAGAATTTAAATTTAATTAATATAATCCAAAATAAGTGATTAGATTGTTCTATAAACATAATTAGTCCAACATAAATAGTTTTCCATAAAAGCACATCCTTTATATTTAATTGGTTTTTTATTTCCATATATAATAAATTTGGTAATTAATGAATCATTATATTAACCCGTGTAAATACTATTTTAATAATGTATTTATTATTATTAATTCCTACCATTCTAACCTCTATGTCCTAATAGTAACATTTATATTAAAATATTTAATTTCCCACTTATGCTCAATGTGGCGTATTATATCTACTATTAAACAAGGAGTTTCCATCTAAAAATGGTGTTGTTAGATTCTAACCCTTTTTGGTAATTTAATCCATTTAATTTGAATTCGGGCTTCTTAGCTTAGGTATGGATTTTCAATATACCTTCATTATAATCCCACATTTGGAATTGTTAGTTAAACAACATCATTAAATAAAATAAAGGGATTTATGAAGATCACATGAGATAAAAAATAATTGGGTTACATATAGAAAAAATGTATATGTTAGAGAATATTATACATCATGTTCAACTGGGGAGTGATAGAAAACTTTTTTAGAAGAACATTAACAATCAAAAAACATGTCAAACGTACGCTTGAGTAATGATTCCATTTTTCATTGACCATTATAGAAATAAGATTGTTAATATTTAACATTAAATAATTATAATAAAATCATATTAATCATATTAATCATTTAAATTTACTTATATATTTATCAAACAAGGTAATTGGTGAATAAAAATGAATCACATCGCTTCGTTTTGGTGATAGTTCACACGCATGAACAAATAAAGTTATTATTTTTATGTGCATGGAAAGTATGATTGTAATTACAATATTATTATATTATAATAATAAATATCTCATTAAAATATTATATAAAAATTAATTCCATCATTAAAACTTGTCTTCATAGATGGTAATGAGAAAAGATCTATATCAGATTGTGAGGCAGTAGTCCTCCGTACACACGAATGAAATGTAAATTTCCAATTTGATGAAATTGGATATGGATTAAGGATATGTGATTAGCATAATAACATATTAGTATATTGATTATAATTTAGTTAATATTTCATCATGGTTTTATAGGATTTAAATGTAGTAGAAAATTTTAAAATAAAAACACTTAAATAAAAAAGATACATTTCCTTCAAACAATCACCCTTGACTAATATATTATCACCTCTATGGTGAGTGTTGTTCCTAGAAAGGATTTTGAGAATATATTGATTCTACCATATGTTTTTATGTGTAAATAATATATACTAATGGGTACCATTTTATAGGATATTGGAGGGTACACATGGAATTATTCGAAGTAATAAATTCATATAAATTAATATTTTATTTTAAATGATTCCAAACTAATGTATTTATAAGATAGGATGTTTTGGGTCATATTAACTTAATCCAATTAAATTTATAAAGTTTTTTTTTATTTTTTTATCCCTTATATTTTTTTAATCCTTATTTATTCTTACTGTGACATTATGTAATTTACACTTTTAAAGTAAATATAATTGCTATAAAATTCAAAAATAACAAAATATGAGTCATTAATGACATATTTAGAATGACCCTAATATTTTGGGAAATGGATTAATATTTATGTATTTTATTTCATTTAATATAAAATTATGTCTTTTAAAGTCCCATAATTGTCTATTTTAAAACAATTCAATAATTGACTTTTAAAAAATATCATAAAAATATGATTCATTCAGAAATCATAAAATTACTAATACCATACATGTCAAATTATCTCTATAATTAGTGGATGGAATCAATATTTTCAATTATATTTATTTTAATATTGTTAGTATTATTTATTTTATTCTTCCTTTAATATATCAATTACAACATCACCAATGTGTCACAATTCAATTTAATTATTTAATGTGTAGACATTATAAATACTTTATTATAACACAAATAAAAATTTTATCTTTAGAATTACTATTTTAGTCAAAATTATATTATATATAACCCGATACTAAAAATTATTTTTTATTAATAATATAAGTATGACATTTTTAATATATCATTAAATAAAATATAATTAATTTCATATTTATACCCATGTTTCATAAAATGTTTATAGTTTCTCCATACAGTTTATATTGGTCCAAACCCACTCATTAAATGAAATTAAAAAAGTTTTAGTTCAATATAATAATATTAAATTATTATTATATCATTAATTACATGATTAACCTAGAACTGTGGTAAATAAAATACTAAAGTCGTTATTCAATATAATTTAGGATGATCCCATTAAAGCACAATATTAATAATTATTACAAACATGTATATATTTATTTTATAACTCAATTCACAAAAGAGGAAAAAGTAAGTTAAAATTAATCCCATTCATGTATCCAGTAAACTGGTTTTTAAGTACATACATTCAAAAGCTCATAATGATTTTATATCCAACATAAATTAAAAATAAATTCCAATAACATTTATTTGATTAAATGATAATAATTTTATCTAATAATACCTTATATCCATTTATTATTATACTTTAACAATATATACATATATTAGATGAAAAAGTTGTTTTAAAATAAAAAGAAGTATTTTTCACTATTCATTAAAATATGAAAATTATCAACAATAATACATAAAATTTGTCAAACCTAAAATATTGATGTCCTGTATTCATATTAGAATTTTGTTTTTTCAAATATAATATATAAAATTAAAAAAATGATTTAAAATGAGGTCGCTGTAAAAAATGTACAAATTCCTTTTTTAAAAATACTCTTTTTGTGCATACAATTTTTTTCTTTTATCATTTATGAAAAAATATAAAGGAATTTTCATCATTATGTCGAATTTAAATTTCATTTATGTAATCCAAAATGTGTGAGTTTATTATTTTATAATTAAAATTATTCACAGATAAATAGTTTAGTATAAAAACACATCCATTATATTCAATTGGTTTTTATTTCAATTTCTAATTAATTTGATACCCAATGAATCATTATATAAACCATTATAATCACTATTTTAATATATTAGTTAATAGTGCTAATTCCCACCATTCAAATAGATACATTATAAATATAATATTTAAATAAAAATATTTATCCTTTCACTTAATCACAATGTGGCCTATCGTATGCGCTATTGATCATATTGATTCTATTTAAAAAAACGTTCAATGTTACATATAAAAAATGAAATACAAAATAAATCAACCATTATAATGTCAAAATAATTGATTATGATATTTAATATTAAATATGAATGTAAATGAATATATTACAATTCCACTAAATTTAGAACACTCAAAATAATTTATTTTTCATTTTAGTAATTCATATTTTGACAAACATGACACATCAAAAATTTTGATATTAATAGTTTAAATTACCTCTGTTATAAAATTATGTTCATAAAACGAATATAATTTCATGACATCGTCACATTAAAAGTTTCTAGGTGTTAATTTATAAAAATATTCTAGAAAATATATCATTTTAACTACATAGGAAAATGCAATTCATTATATAAAAATTGTTCAACTTTTTTATAAGAAACAAATAAATTTTAAAATTACATTATCAAAAAATTTATAAAATGATAATTTATCTAATATATATTAATAAACTCAATTTTTCGAACTAAATATATAACTTCTAAAATCTAAAAATATAATATTTTCATTAAAAATAAATTTTCATTTTCTCCAATTTTATGGTAAACTAAAAAATATCATTTTAAATGGGATATAAGGAAATACAAAATTTAATATAAATCATTTATAATTCCTAATATTAAAAATGCCATAAGTAAGACTTCAATTAGTTAATAATGAATTATCCAATATTTTAACCCAATTTACCCATTCAATTTGATAAAAAATTATGAATATCTCCCCTTGAAAAATCGCATCCCTTATACTTCTAAATGCCAAATATCATCCCAATATCTTATTCATAATTCATCATATATACCAAGGGATGTTTGGGTGCAACTAAATTATGTGCACTGAAGTCATTTGTTCCACTAAAAATGCGTCACCATCAATGAAGAAGAATCATTATCAGCCTATTTCATTCATTTTTTCATTCTACTATTGAAATACATTTTAATATTATATCATTTATAAAATATTTTAATGACATGAAAAATAATTTTTTTATAATATTTCGATGTTATTATTTTGAACTACTTATAAAATATATATTATCTCCCCATATTTTGTACATGTCTTGTTAATGGTGTGTTTTATTCTCCAATAAATCCATCATAAATTATATACCTATCACAACCTTAATAGGCTAATCAGTGCAACAAATATATAATTTGTAAAAAAATTTAAATATTTCATTTTATTGGAGTTAAATTTTAAATGATAAATTATATAAAATCAATACCAATAAAAAGAAAACAAAATTGTGGATGTTTTGAAAAAACTCTAATATGCATTAATTAATTAAATAAATTGTATTCAATGAAATATAATTATTTTAATTAAAAAATTAAGAAATAAATGAAGTTAATGTATATTTAGGTTTTGGTTTTAAAGATTAGATTTTTCATATAATTAATATTTAATTGAGAAAAAATAAGTCCATTGTTGATGGGACTCGCAAACCCAACACATTCCATTGGGTTTATATTCACATACTAAATATCATTATTATAATTCTTATAAAATATTTTAAAATGATTTATTTTTTACTTAACCCTTTATTTAATTATGATATTCCTTTTTTAACATTTTTATTATTAATTATAAACAATATTAATGATTTATGATAATGTTTTTGTTATTTAAGTTCATACATTATTAATCTTATGCTCATTCATCACTCTATAAAGAATCAAGATATTACCATCATTAATTATTTCTTTTATTTCCAAAAAATAAAAATCTACCTTAATATTTATTAATTGTTCACGTTAATCCTTTAATATACTCCTTACAATTTTATTATGAATCCCATTCGATTATAATGTTTTTATTTCATGTATTTGATTGATATGTGTTCCATTTAAATGTGGAATTCAATATTTTCATCATATGAGGATCATACACTAGGTCCCAGTATTATGTATACCTATAATTAATTGGTTAGAGTCATATATATAATCAGATTATGTTTTTTATGTGTAAACATGAAGTTATAATTGTTCGCATTCTATGCAGTTTTCTTGGAAATAATTTGTTATGCCCGTACAAGATGATATAATTTCCCTCATTTTAAGAATATAAAATCTATACAATATTTTTAAATTTTATTATTAAATGTGTACTAAATTCCTTGTGTCCTATAAATTATTTCAAAAATTTTATATTGATGTTACCATTATTATAATATGATGATGGTGACTTTTCTCAGACCTATACTCTATTTATTCATTTTGTATGAACCATTCATAATAGAGTTTCCATTACTAGATGTTTTTATAACCTTTTTATTGTTGTATGTCCTCTAAAATTTACATATACTGAGGAAATTATAAAATCACTTGTATGGAATATGAATAGGGGTCTAAATAATGAACACATTTGATATGTATTCATGTTGAATAAACATAATTAACCAATGATACTATGCCTTTTGATTATGGAATATAATTTTATTATGTGTTTCAATATAAATATTTATTTAATATTCATATATAATGAATATGGGTTTCTAACACACTAGATTCACATAACGTTGAAATAACCTTTATCATTGTGTGATGATCTAAAAAATAGATGAATCATGAAATCTATTTTTTGGAATGTTACAACCCTCCCTAGTAGGGAATTTTGTATTAGACATTCTGTATGATCAACTAATTACTAATTTTAAAAAATGATAACACGTATTATTTTAATAAATCTTTTTAACACACAACCTATACAGAAGAAGATGCAATGAACTAGATTGAAACAGATCCTCTCTGCCATCTTGTTAATCCTAAAACAGTTCATATGTTCATGATGTGATCCATTTTTAAAATAATAACTAATATAAAACATCATATCACATTTACAATTCACTTGTATACATTCTCTAAAAAATCCAAAAACATAAAATACACATTTTAGATTACATGAAAGGTTCATTCCATTATAGAAATATTTTATTTAAACTAAATTTTTATCAATGTATTCTAGATGTTTTTGAAACATAATATTATAAGTTTGTTGTACAGAACAAATCATCTAATATTGTTAAATATATGTTGAAATTAGAGGTAAAAATAACATCATGTAATATAGGCTCCTAATATATTTTCACCAAGAGATAATGTAACAGATTTGTGTTTGTGGATGCATTTTTATGTAATTATTTTTTATATAGAGATTAAAATAATTCTTGCTAAATCATACCCTATAACGAAAGAAACATTCTTCAGCATCCTATTTTGGGATGAAATGATATTAGTTAATTGAAAATTTTGTTAATGGATTTTTAATGGAAATTATCCAATATTATTTTCATGTTTATTTGTGTAAGGGTTCATTGAAGTATTTATTATGTTGCTGATTGGAAACTCGAAATACTATGTGTTTAGATTCTCCATGAATATTTTTTTACTGTAATAAAGATTCATTTCTAAAAAAACATTCAAATCAATCCTTATAAACAACCAAATTTTATGATCATATATATTGAAAGATGTATTGAGTAGTGTGATTTTTATTATCATTACATAAGAGGGAGGCCAACTTATAGTAGTGATGAAGACCTTGTATGATTCAATGGAAAATCACTATTTTTATGTAAGAAATAGATGAATTTGAAATTCAAGTATATCCTTCTAGAGGGACATTTACCATTATAATATATTCTATGGATACATTTCCATTAGATTATTTTCAATAATTCATTTAAATTATCTCAAACTGATTTGTTGATATATTTTGAAATCAAGTGGAGTTGATGGAATATATTATAATCTATTAGGTTAAAATTTTGGGGGTGGATAAAAATTTCAATCTTTCATTAATTTTATATACATTATATAAGTTTAAAATTACTTCTTAGTTCCCGATATTAATATGATGACTTGATTATTTAGATTAATATGTTAAGTATATTCAAGGATCATGTTATCATCATAGTCAAAGTATTATTTATAAATCATTGGATAGGTCTTTATGAATGTTCAAGAGGGATTATTATATTCATATGAGTAGGAATTGGAAAATGAATACTACTGTTGAATATAAATAATTTCAAATAGATGGGTTGTTACATAGATAAATTGAATAACGAAACAAACATTAGATTTTATGTGTGATAGAGTATTATCCACATGTTATTCATGGTGATTCATCAAGATTAACACTAAGTATGAATGATGATTTTTTTATTGACCTAGTTTCTTTGATTAACTATATATTACTTTTATAATTATCATATGGAACAAAATAAAAGTGATTTGAAGGTTTAAGTGTATGATACTATATATGAAGGTGTACTTTTGAATAAGGGAATGTCATTTTGTTGTTATATATTAATTTACAACTAAGGTTCATGATTTCATGAGGTCATATATTTCTTGTTGGAAACAGAAAAATGAAAAAGTGTAATTTTTTTCCTTATTCAGAATCGATTGTTTTTCTATTATCCATTGGAATATTATAAGACATAAAATGAATCATTCAATAAAATTATCACTACATAAGGATAAAGGGAGGGTGCATTCTGAAATTAACTTTTCTATTTCTATATTCATATACATGTTTCTATTAAGTAATTTTTGAGTAATCAATGCTCCTATTAATTCTAGGACATTATTATCCCAATGTAACTATGTTCACCAAGATATGATAATATAAATGTTTTTGAAAAAATTATATATATTAATGTAATTACAATTTCAAAAGAGGAATATATTATTTTATATAATTATTATTCATGATTATATCTTATATTCCCATTTATATTAATTTTACTACATAATTTTGGGAGAAACATTTTCCCAGACATGTTTTTTCTTACAATGGAATGTCATAAGCTATTGAAAATGTTATCAGGGTGATGTATTCATAATGATAAATAAAAAATTTTATGATGGTTATATTATTGATACTTGAAGGATATTATCAAGGAATAATTAATTTGTTTATAAAATTTCGTCCCATATAATAAAATTTCTATTAAATGGAAAAACAATTAAGTTGAAAGTGAAAATATTTTGATTCAATTAAGGATTTTAGTAAAAGAATTTTTTTTAAAACAATTTTATTTCTCTACGAATCATGGATTGGTTATTAATCACATTAAAATAGATATAGTCAGATATTGGTATACTTTTTGATACATGGATGATAGAGTATGATGTATAGGATTATGAATTTTATATACAAAGTATTATTATATATATGAATTTAAAATAGATTCAATTTTTCATGCATTGATATGTTAAATAAAAAATTTTATATGAGAAATTTAGAATGTATACAGAACATATGGTTTAGAATAATACTTTCTCATAAATTGATACTATCATGATAATTCATAGTTCTGTAAAATAAATTAAGAAATTTTATCCAGATATTATGTATGCACCAGAAAACGACACATGTTATACAATGAAATAAGTTAGAAAAATCCAATTTATGAAGTAAAAGAATATAAAGAATGTTAAAAATAAATGGGATTATTATTTGGTCTTCAAATGAATGTGTATGATAGAATTTATTTGTTTTCTATTTAAAATAATTTTTATTTCAATGCTGATGAATTGCGAAAGAGGTAGGTAGTTTTCTAATGCAGAATACGAGGGGATGTGTGAGGCCCTTAATGGTAAGGGGAGAATATGAAAACATGTTTCTTTATTTTAAAATACATAGGGTGGTATATATAGTATAATGGTGAGATATTTTAATTTAGTTTCAATATGAATATGAAAAATTTATCTTTCAGCTACCAAGATTTAACATTATATAATAATATGATTCATGTAATCCAGAATGAATAGGGTTATTTCAACTCATTTCACTTTATTTATTATGATTTAATAAATTTTGATCATCAGTGCCATGTAAATTTTTTATGATATTTTTAAATTAATGCATATAAATGATAAAATATCTATCAAGATATAATTGTTAAATTTTATATATCACCATGAAATCATTGAACTATTTTGGTAGATGTTTCACAAATTGCATTGTTAGTTCATTTCATATATATAGGACACACATTTTTAGTCGATGATCACAATAATGTTTATATGAATGATGTTTCTAGAATCCATGATGTTTCAAATGTTTTCATGTTTAATATATTTACCTTGTTGGCATCTTGATTCTATATGGGATCTCACAATTCCATAGGCATATTATTGTTAATTTGTATGAAATATAACCACTTGGTGAATTGAGGAATGAAATGTGTAATTCAGATTGTGGAGGACATGTTTTAGATACATTCTCTTGATTTCATGGGATATTGATATGGTAATTTTAAATTACTAGATTTTATTATAGTAAATGTTATTATTCATTATTATTTATCATGAAACCATTTCTAGTGACCATTGTGTTGGGCCATGGCTGGAGGGAAAACAGTTGATGAACCAAATTTTTTATTAGATATAATATATCATGTTAAATATATTCAAAATAAAATTATCACACACAATATACACAAAATTATTATTTTGGTCATCCATGAAGACCATTGAGATTTGGATTTTGAGAGTATGTTTTATTGACTCTTACCTTGTGTTTGGGTTATCTATACCTTGAAAGTCATTGAAACTATTTCCTTAATATAATGTCGCATTTTACATAATAAATAATCAGATTACCATAATTTAATAAATATATATTTTCTATCAATTTTCATTCATATAATTATAGGTAAATATGTAAATTCAACAGTAAAGACAAAATAGTTCAGTTTATTTTGTGATTAGATACCAAAACAATCATACATAACAAAAGAATCATACATTCCTTCCATAAAATTTATCACACATAATTCCTTTATATACACTACATATATGATGCTCTTATTTTATGTTCTAAAAAATGGGAGAGATAAGAAATGTGTGTTCATAAAACCTCAGTGAGGGAAAAACATATCACGATTAATAGGTATTTATTATCAGAAAAAGTACATATAGGAGTTCAGGATCATGGGAGAAAAACATGATTAATTTAATAATATCATGAAAACATTTGTTTTCACAATTCATGATAAAATAATCCTCGGTCATGGAATTCATAGGATGAACTATATAAGGATGATCCTGAAAAAGAAACCATTTCAATGTTATAATATTGTTGAATAATATATCCTAAACTATTATAACATTAATTATAAATGCATACCATCCATAAGTTTTAGGTCATTATTGAGAAAATTAAATGGGTCATGGGGAGTTAATTATCCATTTTAAAATAATTTTAACAACTTATCAAATTTAATTAAATGAATATGTAAAATTATGTTAAATAAACACATTAATTTTTAATGTAGTTCAACTATAAACTTTAATACTATACTCTTCATCCATATCATGGATAGACATCAATATAACCCACTATTATGGACTATAGGACTATTTATGTGAGATCAAAAACCATTAACAACATCCTTTTTAACCCATGATGTCATAATCAAATATGATAATATATTGCACACATGCTTTCATAACCCAATCTCCATGCCATTTTGTCACATAGAGGCTCAACCTAGATTGTGACTTTTAACATTACAGATGAATCCAATCCATACTTTTATGTAGTCCTTGGAATAACAATATCCTCAGATGTTTTGTGATATTGGAAAACCTGAATTACCCATCATTTTTCATACCTATTGGAACTACACAGAGTCTAAATTTTGTAAATTGTTTAGAACCCAAAACCCTCTGATTTAACTATACTTTATAATGGTGTTACTACGCACACATAACTGAATAGAATAAATTTGAATATACTAAATATATATAAAATTTGGGATCTTAGTGACATGGAAACCATTATCTCTCCTACAATAATAGACGAATCATTTGTACTTATATTGAGAGAATAAATTGACTTACAATGTATTTAGCACTAATATCATTATTGAACAACTATTGAATCATATATTTTAATTTGTGTTATTCAAATTACATATATATATTCACAATATAAATAAAATATTTGAATTATGAAATCTATTGCATTTCCTATTTTCTATAGAAGACATGATTTATTCAATCAATGTTCATCAAAACAATATGTACATGGGTCACTTCAAAGATTTGTAATAAAAATATTATATTGAATAGTGATATAAAAATAGATTAAACATTATTATACAAGAAAAAAACCAACATTAATATCCATTGGAAAACTATCACAATTTATCTGAGACAAACAATGCATATTTTGATTATAATAAATTTAAAACTCTCATTTTCCCAGTAAAACAACATTAGAAATTAATCCTCAGTATGAGCATTTATCCCTATATAAAAATCTTCCAAATTAAAATCCTATGATTTCAAATAATAAATATGTAATTATGGAATAATTAAATAATTACAAACTTGTGATATAAATAAGAAGTTATTCAAAATATATAATTTCATAAAAAAATGGGAATGAATTAAAATAATATATGACAATGTAATTAAGTGATGTTAACAATTTAGTGATCAATTCATTATTTTAATATATGAAACACAGTATTATTCATGCTAAAACATCATTTTTAAGTTTTTACATAATTTTGGTTCATACGATTACTTTTAAATGTAACATATGCTCACATATGGTAACATGGTTTCCATCATATAGTAACAACAATATTTTTCCGTACTCTCATTCATGGTAATATCAACACTCATATAATCACATTATTCATTTCATGTGATCCCTATATTAATTTTCAAAATTGTCACTCACCATTAGTCCTTTTCTCATATAGTCACTTTATTTCCATCATGTGGTCACAAGGGGACTTTTCCAAATTCACACTCACGACCAATTCAACATCCAGAATGTCAGTTGTTAATTTAACTCAATTATATAAAAACACAAAATGTAAAAATCATACAATATATGAGAATTTATAATATTTTAAATTATTGGAAATAATAATAATTTAATTGGATCGAGGATCAAATTAAATATACTACCAATTTTGATAATTATTAAATTGATATCCATTCCAAAAATATATAATATTTTTGTATATTGATCAATAAAATAAAACATAGATCTCCTTAAATTTACTATTAGTTAATGGACTAAACATTATATTCATTTTATAATTAGTCATTAAAGGGAAGAAACTAACATTAAAATATTCATCTAAAACATAACTATCCATCCCCTAAATTTATATATTTCAAATAGTATGTGCGGACATAAAAAGATAATTTTTTATGATCATATACATTATTGTTGCTACGTATGTCATATAATTTGAAAATATATAAACATTTTAATATTTTGAAAATATAAATTGATCATTTTTAAATGAATTAAAAAATATCAAACAAAATTATCACACGACAATGAACCAAAAAATAACACTAAAAAAATATGAACATTATGTATTTAGAATATATAGAATGTTTTTGTACAATGACATAGTCCAACTACCAATAATTATATTTTTTATGACCAAATTCACTTCATTAAAACTATGAATTTCATTATAAAAAAAATATTTACATGGATAGGTTTAGAAAAAACATTAAAATTTTGATCATCTATATTATTAAAATACCTAATAAAATCTCATCATTGAATAATATCTATATGAAATTGATACTTAACATCAATTTGATTAGTCTTATAAATCTCAAATCAATTTTTAATGACAGAAATTGAAAAATTATTATCATCATAAATCTTTCTATTTTTAAAACTAGAAACTAAATCATAAAGTGTTTCTTTAGTCCATGTAGAATGTGTATAATATAAAGCATCAAAAACGGATTTTCATTCATCTTTCAATAATGAAACTCCATATTTTTTCTTATAACTATATGAAAATAAACATTTAAACAAAAAACTACACTTAATTAATATTCATTTCCTATATATTTTTCAAACACTAAAGTCCAAATTTGAAAAATAATTAGCTTAAATTATTTAAGTATAGGAAAAATATATATTAATATTTGTAGGATAAAAAATCCTTTGAGTTATATAATTACATTTTTAACTAACATAAAAAATAATTTATCTTGGATTATATTGGAATCTTTCTAAAATTTATATATATAATTTTAATGAATGTGATGTTTTTTTCAAAAATTGTGAATTCTTATAATCATTACTATAATAACTATATTATCAACAGATTTTCCACCATCATCATATTATATAAAAAATAAATACTCATTTGAATAATTTAGATTTGAATATTATCTTGATCAAACATCATAACCAATTATTAAGCATCTTTTGACAAATTAAAATTGAAGCCTTATTTTTTAAAAAATATCTTCAAACCCAAATAGATAATATGTTCATTAATAAGAACCAAGATAAATTATTAATACATTATGTTTGATAAATAATTACAAATAATATAATATAAAAAACTAAATATAATAGCAAATTAATATATTTGAACTATAAAAATTTCATTTTAATGTCCTTTTTTGAATAAGGATATACAATGTATTCCAATTTAAAAACAAAATAATTAAATCTAACCACACATACTATGATCGATGAGAATTGTTTAGACCATATAAGGTTTTTGAGAGTTTCAAATAATACTTTTATTTAGATTTATCATTGTGAAGACCCAAAACCCCCTTGGTCCCTTCCTTTGCCAAAAATCCGGTTTCCTTGCGGGGTACCGATCGGTGAGACCGATCGGTGACACCGATCGGTGAGACCGGCCCTGCCAAGTTGTTCCAGTAATGTTCCTTTTTCGCAAATAGGGTTTTAAACCCTATTCTTCCTTGCTAAAAATATCTTGGAAATCCGAAACGCGCGCAAAGGTCTTAATTAAATGCTTCATTAATTCATGGGTCAGTTAAAACCACCCAGCGCCATTAATGATGAGTCAAGCCACGTGGTCAACCCACGACTCCCTCGTCTTCCGTGGTTTTGTGTTTTCATCTCAACCGTCCCCAGCCCTTATAATTAAGGGTTAGGCCGTGGTTTTCCCCCTTCTTCGATCGTGACTCTTCTGGTGCATCGGGACCGCCGCGTCGTTATCCGTAAAGTTCCGCGCCCCCGGCCTAAACGTCGATCATCCATCAACAAGTAGGGAATTTCTCTCGTCTCTCACTTTTGTGTATCATGCGGGGTGGGCGTTACTTTTGTTCCTATGGAATTGGTTGAACCAAACCCTAATGAAGATACTAAACGAAGTTCTAAAGAAAGAAGGGGAAGGGGTTGTGATCGTTGTTTATGCTTTATCTTGTGATCATCCCTTTTGTTGTACTGGTCTATGTTTTCTGAAAATTGAGGCCGTTGGTGGTCGTGTGTGTGCACTTGAATCCCCTCGTGATGTTTTAAATGGGTTTCTGAAATTGTGAACTCCTGCTGTGAAATTGGTTAATCACGTATACCCGGCTGAATAATTTGAAAGCACCAGGATCAACCCTTCTGTGATAACTAACGGATAGAACAAATGGAATTTTGAAATCATGGAGTGTGTTAAGTCGTTTAAATCTGAAAATCCCTGACTCGTGTTGGTAGTGGTTGTTGGTTGTTTTTCCCTTCGGGCCGTTTGCTGGAAATGTGGGAGGGGATGGGATCCCCCGATCTTTTTATACTCTCGGCGGCTGTGTGAATTCGGGGGATGGGATCTCCTGTTGGCATGGTTTCAGTGGTTGTGGGTTTTTATCACAAACTGGGGAGAGATCCTCTGTTGGCAGAACCGGGTGTGGGTGTTTTGGTTGATCTATGCTTGACGTTTTCCTTGGTAATGCTTATGGTAGTTGCCCAGTAGTGCTTAAAATTTATTGAACATTTGACTGAACGTGAAACAAGAATGGGACAAATGGTTTTGTGGGCAAGGGTCGTGAATCGTGACTCGGGCGTTGTGGTATTGTGTTCTGTAGGTTGGCTAGGAAAACCTAAGTTTTTGGGTGAGTGTTTGTTACCTATATCTATACTTGTAGCTTTGTGTTTCTTATTCGCGCCCCACCCCAGTTGAGCACTTAGTGCCGAACACCCCCATTTATGGGGGAAGGGTGTTTTTCCCAACACTATACTTAGTGGCTGGTTATTAGCTCCTTTTCTGCTCCCTTTCCCGGATAGCCCAAGTACCTTCGGGCAGGCTGTGATGGCCTGAAGTCCATTATTAGCCCAAGAACCATCGGGCAGGGTGTTGTGGTGGTTGGCCAGGTGTGTGCGGCAGGTGGTTTCCCAAGTGTCTTCGGGATGAGGCCCAGGTGTTTTCGGGCGTGGCAGTGGATTCTTTAGCCCAGGTGTCTTCGGGCGTAGCGGTGGTTGTTCTGGCCTAGGTGTTTGCAGGCATGGTTACTTGTGACAGTTGAGGCCCAGGTGTGTGCGGGCGGGATTTGGAAGTGGGACTGCGTGTGGTTGTGGCCCAGGTGTGTGCGGGCGGGTGTGGCAGTGGGACTGTGGTGAGAATGGCGGGATTGGTCCGATGCGTAGGATGTCTCAATAACCAGTGGGAAAGTGGCGCGGGGTACCCAAACATCGATGTGCTCTTATATACATATTACTTGACTTGCGTTATTTGGGGAGCGAACCTTGGTGAGGCTTGGGATGGATAGTTGCCTTGTTAGGTGTTTGGTTTACCCTTTCTCACGGGACTTTAGTACGTTCCCCCACTTGTGCACGAGAGTCTTGGTTTTCCCTACTGAGTGTACTTGTATGCTCACCCTACGTTTACTTTCAGGTTTCCAGGAGGACTACCAGGGCTGCGCGGGACCCTATTAGTCGGACAGTTGGAGTTGTCGCTGTTGTCGTACCTTTGTTTTCTTTTGGTATTGTACTTGAGAGCTTCTTTTTCTTTTGTACTTGTACTTTGTTGTAAACTGTTTAAACATACATGTGGGAATGGTTTACTTTTGGCTTTACTTTTCTTTCTATCTTGGTGTTGTTGGGTTTTCTCCTCCTTATCTTTCGATCCTATAAAATAAAAAGGGTAATGCCTTCCATTTGTGAGAACTTCCTATACCCTTGGTGCTAGTCGCCACTCTGGGACCTATTGAAGGCGGGTTTCGGGGGTCATTATCTCTCCTTCAACTCGAAGAAGGAAGGGTCTGGCAACCTGCTGACCCTTCCCTCCTTTTGGTGAAGGCGGGTCGTGACAGAATGGTATCAGAGGAAGGTTGAGAGATAGGACGGAGTCTGGAGTTAGGCACAGTGAGGATTTCATGGGATGGTAAGGCAACAGCGTTGGGTGACCTTGGTGCGTGAAATAGGCCAGGGAGGACCGGCTAGGACACGGGATTTTAGGGCCCCCCGTGATCCGATGCAAGGACTCTGGACCTACCGAACGACCAAGTGGAGCCACACTGATTGCAGGGTAGAGACCCTAGGAAAGGTACATGCATCATAAATGACTTGTGTTCTTGTGTTTCTGGGATGTCTTGGGAAATTAAGAATAAATTAAATCTTAATAAGTTTTGAGAACGGTTTTCTTTGCACTACTGGGCTTAGGTATTCCTTGGTTACCTTGCAGCTATGGCACCTGGAAGGCGACCACGTGTGGTACAGGCGATCGAGACTCCTGAGACTACCTTGGCCAATCAGCAGAGAGCTGATCGGGAGGAAGAGGACGACCGGTGGCAGAAGACTCTTCGAGCCTTTCAGCGACAGGCCCTCGAGAAATATGAGGGCAGCACCTCCGACATGAAGACGGAAGGCTGGCTGGAGGAGCTAGTCATAGCCTTCGGCCTGATTCGGGCCCCGACAGAGTACTGGGTTCCTCTGGCTGTTAGCCAGATGCGAGGAGCGTCACGTCAGTGGTGGATGCTTCACCTGGGAAGTAGGAAAGAGTCTGAGGTTGCTTGGGCGGAATTCGAGAAGGAGTTCCGGGCGGAGTTTCTCTCCTCGACAATGAAGGCGGAGAAGAGACAGGAGCTACTCTCCCTCCAGCAGGGGAGCATGTCCGTGAGGGAACTTGGAATCAAGTTCAAGGACCTCCTGCGTTTTGCTCCAGACCTCTTTCCCGATGAGGAGTCTCGGGCAA
Organism: Viscum album; assembly: GCA_963277665.1. Taxonomy (NCBI): domain Eukaryota; kingdom Viridiplantae; phylum Streptophyta; class Magnoliopsida; order Santalales; family Viscaceae; genus Viscum; species Viscum album. Next base: position 883,802,844 of record OY728132.1, read on the forward strand.
GACGTTTGGAGGAGGCGCTCCGACCCTCCCTCCAGTATGCTGTTACTCCCTTTACCCTTCCGACATACTTAGAGGTTCAGAAGAAGGCCGAAGTGGTGGAAAGGATGCACACTCTAGGCGGACTGTCACGAGAAGGGATCCAGCTGGGACCATCGAAGGGGAAGGCCGTCAGCACCAGGCCCCCAGCATCGGGACCCTCCAGGTTCCGACCCGCAGGGAGCAGGCCGCAGCAGTTTCAGTTTCGATCCCCTGGCCCACGTTCTTTCCCTTCGGGCTCGGGACCACGGTGCTTCATCTGCGGGAGCCCTGGACATCTTCGGAGTCAGTGCCCCGATCGGGTGCAGTACAGCAGTGGCAGTCATCCCCAGCATCCGCCACAGCAGCAGCAGTTCCCAGCCAGACCCTTCCAGCAGCAGCAGCAGGGACAGCGAGCTCCCGCTCCTCCGCAGACAGACATAGGAGGGGGAGGCCGACCTCAGGGCGCTCCCCAGGGACCTCGACCAGGGCGTGGTCAGGGAGGTGGCCGACAGCCGAGGGGTAGGGGAGCTGGGCGTGGACAGTTACACGCCGCAGAAGCAACAGTTCCAGCAGGGCCAGAGGTTGTTCGAGGTACGATCAGTGTGTTTATCACTCTTGCTTATGCTTTGTTCGATATCGGAGCTTCGCACTCCTTTGTTGCACCCAGTCTAGCCCGCGCCTTGGGTCTAGATGCCGAGAGACTTCCAGTGCCCCTGGTGTTGAGCACACCAGTTGGAGGTCAGATCGACTTGCTGTTCGTTTGTCGGGGATGTAGACTGATGTTGGGGCCACATCAGTCGGTTAAGGACCTCCTTCTGCTACAGATTCGGCCGTACGATGTCATCCTAGGCATCGACTGGCTATTTTCTGTGTGCGCCGTCATCGACTGTTTCCAAAGGAGGGTGGTGTTCTCCGGTTTGGACGACCAGCGTGTTACTTTCACCGGCGAGCGGAGCTGTCCGAAGGGAAACAGGAGGGAGGAACCTCTCCTCTCCTTGTTGACCGAACTGACGATAGAATCAACAGATGCGGAAATGGTGGAAGTACCAGAGATCGTTCGTGAATTTATGGACGTCTTTCCGGAGGAGGTGACGACTCTACCCCCTCGACGTGATATCGAGTTCGGGATAGACCTGCAGCCCGGCTCTCGACCAATCTCGATGGCTCCTTACCGGATGGCACCTTCGGAGCTACGGGAGTTGCGGATACAGATTGACGATCTGATGAAGAGGGGTTATGTTCGTCCAAGTGCATCACCGTGGGGTGCCCCAGTCTTGTTTGCGAAGAAGGCAGATGGTGGCCTCAGGTTATGCATTGATTACAGGAGGCTGAATCAGGTAACAATCAAGAACCGCTACCCTCTTCCGAGGATAGATGATCTTTTCGACCAGCTGAAGGGGGCAGGATGGTTCTCGAAGATCGACCTGCGATCCGGGTACCACCAGCTGAGGGTGAAGGATAGCGACGTCCCGAAGACGGCGTTCTGGTGCAGGTATGGGCACTTCGAGTTCGTGGTCATGCCCTTTGGTGTTACGAACGCCCCGGCCGTGTTCATGGGGCTTATGAACTCCATCTTTCGGGAGTACCTGGATCGGTTTGTGGTGGTGTTCATCGACGATATCCTGATCTATTCAAAGTCAGAAGAGGACCATGCAGAGCACCTGAGGACAGTTTTGGAGGTCCTACGACAGCACCAGCTCTATGGGAAGTTGTCAAAGTGCAAGTTCTGGGTGCGAGAAGTGCACTTCCTTGGACATGTAGTGTCTGAGCAGGGAGTAGCAGTCGACCCATCAAAGGTTGAGGCAATTGTTTCTTGGGCAGCACCCAAGAATGTGGCGGAAGTTCGGAGTTTCCTTGGACTGGCAGGCTACTACCGGAGATTCGTACCCAACTTCTCCCGGGTAGCATCCCCTTTGACGGCTTTGACCAAGAAGGACCAAGTTTTCATGTGGAGCGAGCAATGTGAGTCGTCCTTCAGCTACCTAAAAGAAAAACTGGTTAGTGCCCCAGTGTTGAGGTTGCCAGAAGAAGGGATGGCCTATGAGGTATTCTGTGATGCTTCAGGACAGGGCCTGGGGTGCGTATTGATGCAGCGACAAGGGGTGATCTCCTACGGGTCCAGGCAGCTACGCCCCCATGAGCGGAACTATGCCACCCATGACCTGGAGCTTGCAGCGGTGGTGTTCGCATTAAAGATGTGGCGACATTACCTCTTTGGGGAGCGCTTTGTGGTCTTCACCGACCACAAAAGCTTGCGCTATATCTTCTCCCAGCGTGACTTGAACTTGCGACAGCGGAGGTGGGTCGAGTTTCTCCAGGACTACGACTTTGAGATCTCATACACTGAAGGTAAGGGAAACGTTGTGGCTGATGCCCTGAGCAGGAAGCCGCATCAGGAGGTGGTTCGGGAATCTGCTGATGCTTGGAAGGCAATGGGGGAGTTGGCTGCCTTGCACTTGGATGCAAGGGTGGAAGGTACTAGAGGTTGTTTGTTTCAGATGACGGTACAGTCCTCCTTGTTGCAGCAAGTGGAAGAGTCTCAGTGGGGAGATCCTGAGGTAGAAGTGTTGCGGGATCGTGTCGATCAGGGGAACGCCCCGGAAGGATGGTCGGAGGACAGCCGACATCGGATGCTCTTTCGTCGGAGGTTGTTTGTTCCAGAGGTGATGCGTGATGAAGTCCTTCATGAGTTCCATAGCTCAGCCTTGGCGGTACATCCGGGTGTTTCGAAAATGTACCGAGGCCTGAGGGGACAGTTTTGGTGGCCCGGGGTGAAACGGGCAGTGGCAGAGTTCGTGGCTAAATGCCTGGTGTGTCAGCAGGTGAAGGCTGAACACCGTGTTCCTGGTGGTCTGTTGCATCCTCTAGATGTTCCCGAGTGGAAGTGGGACGACGTCTCAATGGACTTCGTCACGGGACTACCCAGAGCTCAGGGCGGGCATGACGCTATCTGGGTAGTGGTGGATTGATTGACAAAATCTGCTCACTTCTTGGCTATCAAGGAGTCGGGACCCGTGAGTACCTTAGCACAGAGGTACGTGGATGAGGTGGTGCGTTTGCATGGAGTTCCGAAAACGATCGTCTCGGATCGGGACACTCGATTCACCTCACGAGTCTGGAAGGGGTTACAGCATGCTTTTGGCACCCAACTACGCCTTAGCACTGCTTTTCACCCTCAGACTGATGGGCAGACAGAGCGGACTATCCAGACTTTGGAGGACATGCTGCGAGCATGTGTTCTGGATTTCGGGGGATCATGGGTACGACACTTGCCTTTAGTAGAGTTTGCCTACAACAACAGTTTTCACTCTACTATCGGCATGGCTCCTTTTGAGGCTTTGTATGGAAGACCATGTCGTTCACTCTTATGCTGGGCAGAGGTTGGTGAGACTGGTACTCTTGGACCAGAAGTAGTGCAGAGCACCACGGAGAAAGTCCAGCTAGTGCGGGAGAGGATGAAAGCAGCTCAGGATCGGCAGAAATCTTATGCTGATCGTCGGAGGAGGCCCCTGAAGTTCGAGGTGGGAGATCATGTGTTTTTGAAGGTTTCCCCTCGACGGGGGCAGCGGAGGTTCGGAAAGGGGAGTAAGCTCTCCCCTAGGTTCATCTGACCTTTCGAGGTGCTGAGGCGAGTTGGCGAGGTGACATATCAGCTGGCCCTACCACCTCAGTTGGAGAGGGTCCATGACGTCTTCCATGTCTCCCAGCTTCGTCAGTACTTACATGATGACTCTCATGTCATCAAATGGGGAGAGCTAGACGTGGGAGGAGACGCGACCTTCGAGGAACGGCCAGTCAGAATCGAGGATCGCAAGGAGAAAGTGCTCCGTGGACGAACCGTCGGCCTGGTTCGTGTGTTGTGGAGACATGGCGGCCTCGAAGAGAGTACGTGGGAGAGGGAAGCACAGATGCGTGCCCAGTACCCCGAGTTGTTCTGAGTTTTGAACCCTTGGTGCCTGTTGTGACAGAACGTTTGACCTTTTTGGCTATGAAATGTGCTAGGTTCCTTCCCTCTGTTTTGTGTGGGATGCCCCGGTTGAAGGGAAGGGGAAACCCGACCCCTAATCAGGACGCATTAAGGTGGATGCGATTAAACCCGTGCGGGCGAGTCAGTGCCGCCCAAAGCGGATAATATCTTGACATGGTGGAGGGGAACTCCCCAAACCCACATGACCGGGCGGTTTGGCGTGGTGTGATGCTTGGTTCTTGACAGGGAGTATTTCCAACTAGCGGGGGTCCACTCCTAAGAGGTATCTTCGAAGATGGTTGTTCGGATCCTCTCTTTCCTTCTAGTTTGTTTGATTCTCGAGGACGAGAATCGTTTAAGAGGTATCTGATGTGAAGACCCAGAACCCCCTTGGTCCCTTCCTTTGCCAAAAATCCGGTTTCCTTGCGGGGTACCGATCGGTGAGACCGATCGGCGAGACCGATCGGTGAGACCGATCGGCGAGACCGATCGGTGACACCGATCGGTGAGACCGATCGGTGACACCGATCGGTGAGACCGGCCCTGCCAAGTTGTTCCAGTAATGTTCCTTTTTCGCAAATAGGGTTTTAAACCCTATTCTTCCTTGCTAAAAATATCTTGGAAATCCGAAACGCGCGCAAAGGTCTTAATTAAATGCTTCATTAATTCATGGGTCAGTTAAAACCACCCAGCGCCATTAATGATGAGTCAAGCCACGTGGTCAACCCACGACTCCCTCGTCTTCCGTGGTTTTGTGTTTTCATCTCAACCGTCCCCAGCCCTTATAATTAAGGGTTAGGCCGTGGTTTTCCCCCTTCTTCGATCGTGACTCTTCTGGTGCATCGGGACCGCCGCGTCGTTATCCGTAAAGTTCCGCGCCCCCGGCCTAAACGTCGATCATCCATCAACAAGTAGGGAATTTCTCTCGTCTCTCACTTTTGTGTATCATGCGGGGTGGGCGTTACTTTTGTTCCTATGGAATTGGTTGAACCAAACCCTAATGAAGATACTAAACGAAGTTCTAAAGAAAGAAGGGGAAGGGGTTGTGATCGTTGTTTATGCTTTATCTTGTGATCATCCCTTTTGTTGTACTGGTCTATGTTTTCTGAAAATTGAGGCCGTTGGTGGTCGTGTGTGTGCACTTGAATCCCCTCGTGATGTTTTAAATGGGTTGCTGAAATTGTGAACTCCTGCTGTGAAATTGGTTAATCACGTATACCCGGCTGAATAATTTGAAAGCACCAGGATCAACCCTTCTGTGATAACTAACGGATAGAACACATGGAATTTTGAAATCATGGAGTGTGTTAAGTCGTTTAAATCTGAAAATCCCTGACTCGTGTTGGTAGTGGTTGTTGGTTGTTTTTCCCTTCGGGCCGTTTGCTGGAAATGTGGGAGGGGATGGGATCCCCCGATCTTTTTATACTCTCGGCGGCTGTGTGAATTTGGGGGATGGGATCTCCTGTTGGCATGGTTTCAGTGGTTGTGGGTTTTTATCACAAACTGGGGAGAGATCCTCTGTTGGCAGAACCGGGTGTGGGTGTTTTGGTTGATCTATGCTTGACGTTTTCCTTGGTTATGCTTATGGTAGTTGCCCAGTAGTGCTTAAAATTTATTGAACATTTGACTGAACGTGAAACAAGAATGGGACAAATGGTTTTGTGGGCAAGGGTCGCGAATCGTGACTCGGGCGTTGTGGTATTGTGTTCTGTAGGTTGGCTAGGAAAACCTAAGTTTTTGGGTGAGTGTTTGTTACCTATATCTATACTTGTAGCTTTGTGTTTCTTATTCGCGCCTCACCCCAGTTGAGCACTTAGTGCCGAACACCCCCATTTATGGGGGAAGGGTGTTTTTCCCAACACTATACTTAGTGGCTGGTTATTAGCTCCTTTTCTGCTCCCTTTCCCGGATAGCCCAAGTACCTTCGGGCAGGCTGTGATGGCCTGAAGTCCATTATTAGCCCAAGAACCATCGGGCAGGGTGTTGTGGTGGTTGGCCAGGTGTGTGCGGCAGGTGGTTTCCCAAGTGTCTTCGGGATGAGGCCCAGGTGTTTTCGGGCGTGGCAGTGGATTCTTTAGCCCAGGTGTCTTCGGGCGTAGCGGTGGTTGTTCTGGCCTAGGTGTTTGCAGGCATGGTTACTTGTGACAGTTGAGGCCCAGGTGTGTGCGGGCGGGATTTGGCAGTGGGACTGCGTGTGGTTGTGGCCCAGGTGTGTGCGGGCGGGATTTGGCAGTGGGACTGCGTGTGGTTGTGGCCCAGGTGTGTGCGGGCGGGTGTGGCAGTGGGACTGCGGTGAGAATGGAGGGATTGGTCCGATGCGTAGGATGTCTCAATAACCAGTGGGAAAGTGGCGCGGGGTACCCAAACATCGATGTGCTCTTATATACATATTACTTGACTTGCGTTATTTGGGGAGCGAACCTTGGTGAGGCTTGGGATGGATAGTTGCCTTGTTAGGTGTTTGGTTTACCCTTTCTCACGGGACTTTAGTACGTTCCCCCACTTGTGCACGAGAGTCTTGGTTTTCCCTACTGAGTGTACTTGTATGCTCACCCTACGTTTACTTTCAGGTTTCCAGGAGGACTACCAGGGCTGCGCGGGACCCTATTAGTCGGACAGTTGGAGTTGTCGCTGTTGTCGTACCTTTGTTTTCTTTTGGTATTGTACTTGAGAGCTTCTTTTTCTTTTTTACTTGTACTTTGTTGTAAACTGTTTAAACATACATGTGGGAATGGTTTACTTTTGGCTTTACTTTTCTTTCTATCTTGGTGTTGTTGGGTTTTCTCCTCCTTATCTTTCGATCCTATAAAATAAAAAGGGTAATGCCTTCCATTTGTGAGAACTTCCTATACCCTTGGTGCTAGTCGCCACTCCGGGACCTATTGAAGGCGGGTTTCGGGGGTCATTATCTCTCCTTCAACTCGAAGAAGGAAGGGCCTGACAACCTGCTGACCCTTCCCTCCTTTTGGTGAAGGCGGGTCGTGACAGAATGGTATCAGAGGAAGGTTGAGAGATAGGACGGAGTCTGGAGTTAGGCACAGTGAGGATTTCATGGGATGGTAAGGCAACAGCGTTGGGTGACCTTGGTGCGTGAAATAGGCCAGGGAGGACCGGCTAGGACACGGGATTTTAGGGCCCCCCGTGATCCGATGCAAGGACTCTGGACCTACCGAACGACCAAGTGGAGCCACACTGATTGCAGGGTAGAGACCCTAGGAAAGGTACATGCATCATAAATGACTTGTGTTCTTGTGTTTCTGGGATGTCTTGGGAAATTAAGAATAAATTAAATCTTAATAAGTTTTGAGAACGGTTTTCTTTGCACTACTGGGCTTAGGTATTCCTTGGTTACCTTGCAGCTATGGCACCTGGAAGGCGACCACGTGTGGTACAGGCGATCGAGACTCCTGAGACTACCTTGGCCAATCAGCAGAGAGCTGATCGGGAGGAAGAGGACGACCGGTGACAGAAGACTCTTCGAGCCTTTCAGCGACAGGCCCTCGAGAAATATGAGGGCAGCACCTCCGACATGAAGACGGAAGGCTGGCTGGAGGAGCTAGTCATAGCCTTCGGCCTGATTCGGGCCCCGACAGAGTACTGGGTTCCTCTGGCTGTTAGCCAGATGCGAGGAGCGTCACGTCAGTGGTGGATGCTTCACCTGGGAAGTAGGAAAGAGTCTGAGGTTGCTTGGGCGGAATTCGAGAAGGAGTTCCGGGCAGAGTTTCTCTCCTCGACAATGAAGGCGGAGAAGAGACAGGAGCTACTCTCCCTCCAGCAGGGGAGCATGTCCGTGAGGGAACTTGGAATCAAGTTCAAGGACCTCCTGCGTTTTGCTCCAGACCTCTTTCCCGATGAGGAGTCTCGGGCAAGACGTTTGGAGGAGGCGCTCCGACCCTCCCTCCAGTATGCTGTTACTCCCTTTACCCTTCCGACATACTTAGAGGTTCAGAAGAAGGCCGAAGTGGTGGAAAGGATGCACACTCTAGGCGGACTGTCACGAGAAGGGATCCAGCTGGGACCATCGAAGGGGAAGGCCGTCAGCACTAGGCCCCCAGCATCGGGACCCTCCAGGTTCCGACCCGCAGGGAGCAGGCCGCAGCAGTTTCAGTTTCGATCCCCTGGGCCACGTTCTTTCCCTTCGGGCTCGGGACCACGGTGCTTCATCTGCGGGAGCCCTGGACATCTTCGGAGTCAGTGCCCCGATCGGGTGCAGTACAGCAGTGGCAGTCATCCCCAGCATCCGCCACAGCAGCAGCAGTTCCCAGCCAGACCCTTCCAGCAGCAGCAGCAGGGACAGCGAGCTCCCGCTCCTCCGCAGACAGACATAGGAGGGGGAGGCCGACCTCAGGGCGCTCCCCAGGGACCTCGACCAGGGCGTGTTCGGGGAGGTGGCCGACAGCCGAGGGGTAGGGGAGCTGGGCGTGGACAGTTACACGCCGCAGAAGCAACAGTTCCAGCAGGGCCAGAGGTTGTTCGAGGTACGATCAGTGTGTTTAGCACTCTTGCTTATGCTTTGTTCGATACCGGAGCTTCGCACTCCTTTGTTGCACCCAGTCTAGCCCGCGCCTTGGGTCTAGATGCCGAGAGACTTCCAGTGCCCCTGGTGTTGAGCACACCAGTTGGAGGTCAGATCGACTTGCTGTTCGTTTGTCGGGGATGTAGACTGATGTTGGGGCCACATCAGTCGGTTAAGGACCTCCTTCTGCTACAGATTCGGCCGTACGATGTCATCCTAGGCATCGACTGGCTATTTTCTGTGTGCGCCGTCATCGACTGTTTCCAAAGGAGGGTGGTGTTCTCCGGTTTGGACGGCCAGCGTGTTACTTTCACCGGCGAGCGGAGCTGTCCGAAGGGAAACAGGAGGGAGGAACCTCTCCTCTCCTTGTTGACCGAACTGACGATTGAATCAATAGATGCGTAAATGGTGGAAGTACCAGAGATTGTTCGTGAATTTATGGACGTCTTTCCTGAGGAGGTGACGACTCTACCCCCTCGACGTGATATCGAGTTCGGGATAGACCTGCAGCCCGGCTCTCGACCAATCTCGATGGCTCCTTACCGGATGGCACCTTCGGAGCTACGGGAGTTGCGGATACAGATTGACGATCTGATGAAGAGGGGTTATGTTCGTCCAAGTGCATCACCGTGGGGTGCCCCAGTCTTGTTTGCGAAGAAGGCAGATGGTGGCCTCAGGTTATGCATTGATTACAGGAGGCTGAATCAGGTAACAATCAAGAACCGCTACCCTCTTCCGAGGATAGATGATCTTTTCGACCAGCTGAAGGGGGCAGGATGGTTCTCGAAGATCGACCTGCGATCCGGGTACCACCAGCTGAGGGTGAAGGATAGCGACGTCCCGAAGACGGCGTTCAGGTGCAGGTATGGGCACTTCGAGTTCGTGGTCATGCCCTTTGGTGTTACGAACGCCCCGGCCGTGTTCATGGGGCTTATGAACTCCATCTTTCGGGAGTACCTGGATCGGTTTGTGGTGGTGTTCATCGACGATATCCTGATCTATTCAAAGTCAGAAGAGGACCATGCAGAGCACCTGAGGACAGTTTTGGAGGTCCTACGACAGCACCAGCTCTATGGGAAGTTGTCAAAGTGCAAGTTCTGGGCGCGAGAAGTGCACTTCCTTGGACATGTAGTGTCTGAGCAGGGAGTAGCAGTCGACCCATCAAAGGTTGAGGCAATTGTTTCTTGGGCAACACCCAAGAATGTGGCGGAAGTTCGGAGTTTCCTTGGACTGGCAGGCTACTACCGGAGATTCGTACCCAACTTCTCCCGGGTAGCAGCCCCTTTGACGGCTTTGACCAAGAAGGACCAAGTTTTCATGTGGAGCGAGCAATGTGAGTCGTCCTTCAGCTACCTAAAAGAAAAACTGGTTAGTGCCCCAGTGTTGAGGTTGCCAGAAGAAGGGATGGCCTATGAGGTATTCTGTGATGCTTCAGGACAGGGCCTGGGGTGCGTATTGATGCTGTGATGGCCTGAAGTCCATTATTAGCCCAAGAACCATCGGGCAGGGTGTTGTGGTGGTTGGCCAGGTGTGTGCGGCAGGTGGTTTCCCAAGTGTCTTCGGGATGAGGCCCAGGTGTTTTCGGGCGTGGCAGTGGATTCTTTAGCCCAGGTGTCTTCGGGCGTAGCGGTGGTTGTTCTGGCCTAGGTGTTTGCAGGCATGGTTACTTGTGACAGTTGAGGCCCAGGTGTGTGCGGGCGGGATTTGGCAGTGGGACTGCGTGTGGTTGTGGCCCAGGTGTGTGCGGGCGGGATTTGGCAGTGGGACTGCGTGTGGTTGTGGTCCAGGTGTGTGCGGGCGGGTGTGGCAGTGGGACTGCGGTGAGAATGGCGGGATTGGTCCGATGCGTAGTATGTCTCAATAACCAGTGGGAAAGTGGCGCGGGGTACCCAAACATCGATGTGCTCTTATATACATATTACTTGACTTGCGTTATTTGGGGAGCGAACCTTGGTGAGGCTTGGGATGGATAGTTGCCTTGTTAGGTGTTTGGTTTACCCTTTCTCACGGGACTTTAGTACGTTCCCCCACTTGTGCACGAGAGTCTTGGTTTTCCCTACTGAGTGTACATGTATGCTCACCCTACGTTTACTTTCAGGTTTCCAGGAGGACTACCAGGGCTGCGCGGGACCCTATTAGTCGGACAGTTGGAGTTGTCGCTGTTGTCGTACCTTTGTTTTCTTTTGGTATTGTACTTGAGAGCTTCTTTTTCTTTTGTACTTGTACTTTGTTGTAAACTGTTTAAACATACATGTGGGAATGGTTTACTTTTGGCTTTACTTTTCTTTCTATCTTGGTGTTGTTGGGTTTTCTCCTCCTTATCTTTCGATCCTATAAAATAAAAAGGGTAATGCCTTCCCTTTGTGAGAACTTCCTATACCCTTGGTGCTAGTCGCCACTCCGGGACCTATTGAAGGCGGGTTTCGGGGGTCATTATCTCTCCTTCAACTCGAAGAAGGAAGGGCCTGGCAACCTGCTGACCCTTCCCTCCTTTTGGTGAAGGCGGGTCGTGACAATCATAAAAAGTAGGAGTCATCCAAACCTATTCATTTTTATAAATATGCATATTTAAAAATGAAATTTTTACATACAATTCAAAATAATTAATTACACAATGAGATATATAAAATAATCCTTGTAGTTTCTAATTGTGTAATTAGGGGAAAAATGTTTTTCAATATTATTTGCATATTTCTTATTGTATTAATAAGACACTATTTATTTTATTATAATAATTTGAAAAGAATCGTATGATTTTTTTGTAAACATCAATTTGGTTTGGATAATATTTAGATTCATAGAGTGACCATATAATGTCTCTTCTTTTTTCTAATAATTTTTTATTATTTCCATAGTATTATTTCAATCAAAAAATGTTTCATCAATTTTTTGAGGCATAAAATCTGAAATAAACAATAATTAATTTAAAACTATTCATAATGATTTTTGGGTCCTAAAAAAGTAGGTTATATCACCAATTACCATATTAACTGGATTCAATTTATTTATATTAAATTTGTAATCATGATAATTATTCCCCACCTTATTAGAATCTTCAAACAATGAAAATCTATTCTCAAAAAAGTTGAAATCACAAAACCCTTCCTCGATGTATTGAATCATATTTACATTCCATAAAATTATTTTCATCAAATTTATCATTTGAAAATTTCATCAAATATTTATGTGCCTTGTTAATAAATAATATATTCCTTACAATAATTATAAAATCATATAAAAATATCTTTAATGAATTTTTATTCAAAATTTTCAAATGTAAAATTTATGTTGAAAATATTTTAATTTCCAATAAATATTTTAAATAAAAAATTTATACATTTCCACCATTCTATACTTCATTAGATGACTTATTAAATAATGTACTAAATATAATTTTAATTAAAATATTAAAATTTGACTAACTATCTTTTTATTAGAATTATATTTGTAATCACCACACAATTAAAAACATTATAGTCAATTAATATAGTGTCCTATTATTTTTATACAACAACATTTCTATGGATTTTCAAGAGAATAAAATTTATGAAGACACCAAATATGTTGATAGAATATATCACATTATAGTACTCAAAAATCACCCTCATTTTCTCGTTTAATTAATAAAATTTGATAACCATTTTCATTTTAGAAAAACATTGAAATATGAGATAAATTTTGACAAGGACTATGATTTATGGTCCAAAAATAGTCTATATAAATCTAATGTAGTCATCCTCAAAAAAACACTCAACAATCCACTTCAATAAAATATATTTCAATTTTTTTAAAAAGTAAACAATTAAAAAATTGATGTAATCTCGATGTCTATACCTATGGGATAGAATTGTATTGCTGATTATATTTCTTACTTTTTGTCCAATGATTACATACATAGGTGTTTTAAAATATCAAATCAAGTTGACTGAACTGCTTTTGACTTTGGAAAACATTTTCTAAAAAACTAAAATTTTTAGGGCCCAATACTATAGTCCACAATACAATTTCAAATTAAAAATTTATTGTTCCTATAATTACATATAAATTTCTGCATTACTAAGTGGAATTATTTCGAGACTGAAAAATCTGGCAGTGTTTGATTCTGAGGCCTAGAGTGCCCAGAATAATCCGTCAATTTTTTGTTATGCTTTAGTTAGCGTGCGAAGCAGTTTTCCTAAAAAATGTAATAACTTTTAACTGGTTGCCCGTAATGGAAATTTGAGGGCATCTTGGCACTCAATATAACAGGTTTACCCTCGGTGCAACGTACATTTAGTCGGTGCAAGCATACTGTAAGAAAACTAGAAAATGGCATAAATGTATATAAAATAATTAAATAAGGTTATTTTATTTTTCAAATGCTTATTATTCAAAAACGGTACCTCAGATTAAAAATCTATGACAACCACTATACTCTTGAGGGTAAGGTTTCTTTATATAGATACTAACACTGGATGGTGCGGGCCACCAGTAAATGTTAGTTTTTGGTGGTAAATAATATAATAAAGAGGCAATTATTTTATTGTAAATTACATAAATTTTAAATGGTTTCATGGATTGGTAATGTGAGAGTATCGTTGTGTTCTTTGGGTAATGTTACACTTAGGTGGAGCCTATCCACGACTAACACATATTGAGGGTGACTGTTAATAATAATTTTCCAAACTTTTTTTCAGGTACGTTCAGTAAATGCATGAGAAATATTTTGTAACTTTTGAACTGATGCTCATAATTGAAATACAAGGGCACAGTTGAATCCACAATGTTAGGATTCTATTATGGGAGACTTCACATTTTCTACATTAGGTACAAAGAAGAAGTTATTTTTTTGTGTATTTTAAATGAAAAAAAAATAATCTCACTATTTTATTTCTCTTCCACCAATGGAAAAGTGGTAGTGCGGGACCCGTGGCAAGTCATTCCACTAAATGGATTGAACCTTCAATTCCTAAATTATAGAATCCTTTGATTTTGGAAGGTTCCTATTGAATGTACCTTCATAAATTTCACGATCATTAATTACCCACCCCGCTCTTATTTATATAAAGCTTGGTGGAGGAATTGGCACGACTTCACCAAGCGATGAAGCTATGGTGAAATGTCACGACACCAAACACATAGAAGATGGAGCCCATTCTAGCAGGTGGTGTCGAGCGACCCTGAACCATGAACCAATGGATGATGATCGAGCGGCATCGTTGGAGACTTGTTGGGGGGGCAACAAACAATGACACATCCTCAAAGATGGATGTTCTCAAACGATCTTGAGGTAGGTGTTTTATTTATGTTTGAATTTAAATTATTTATTATTCATATCAAAAATTCACGAAGACGATGGACAATTGATCATGGACATTGTCCCGCACAAAAACCTTGCTCCTCTTTCTTTTTATTCTATGTGCTTTCTTCGTGCGTTCTTCAACGCCTATTTTTTATTGGCACTGAAAATATCATGTTTTGCTGAGTGCGATATTTGGACATGTAGACCACGACACAAAAATTTTGATTATGAGATCATAGAATTTTTTGAGCTTGGAATGAAGCAGCAGTGGATCATGGAAGAAAGCGACGATTGACACGTAGGTGATAGCCAGGAAGGTAGGGTAGCATGCGTCTGTGCCACCGGTTAAAGAGGAGGCCATGTCCTTTCAGCCACGAAGTGGAAGGCTGGCGGCCAACTTCCAGCCTGCCGCATGGCATAGCAGAGGCTTGCATTCGCACCGCTGATGGAGCTGAATACCATGGCGAAGGAAAATGGAGGTCAACACCCATCTGACCGCAAGTTTACAATGACGTCGTCACAGAGCTGGAAGGAAGACCAGTCATCCGAAACGGGAGGCCAAGGCACACCATGTGGGATTTCCGAGAAGTCTTGAATGCCAGTTAGACCCCACCGTGGGCCGCACCATGGGTCACTCTGTGAGGCCGCACCGTGCGCCGCACCACGGGTCACACTAGGAGTTGTCTAGCAGGCCAGGCTAACGATTCACTCCATTCGCGGGTTGGGTTGGGCCTTCCCCTAAGCGTGTTGGGCCGGACCTCGGCCCAGTGGGCCAAGCTCTCTGAGGTCCATGTTGTCCAGGCCAGACCCTGACTGGGTGGTGTCGACCGGAGCCTTCTAGAGCTGGAGGCCGTGGTGGAGGCGGATGACGACAAACACCTGGCCGGCCGTAGCTGGACAGCGGTGCCGTCATTGCGCTGGATGAAAGACCAGCCAGCCATTCCGACCGGCCGAGGTGCAATGTGAGGGACCATCGAGTGGTACTACATGACAGCCAAGATTCACCATGGGCCACACCACGGGGCCCTACCCCAAGGCCGCATCGCGGGCCACACCACGGGCTGAACCGCGTGACACATATCGGGCCTCGCTAACGGGTCGCGCCCTTCACGGGCCGGGCCGGGATTCCACCTATTCGATTCAGGATGGATCACGACCTAGCTGGGTGGGCTTGTATAGGCCTAGTCCATTCGAGTCAGACTCTAACCGGGTCGGGCCGGCCCATGACGGGCCAGACCGAACCCAGGCCCTTATGGGCCATTTTTTACCATTTTTTATATAACATGAGAACCATGTGTTCATTTGAAAAACTCTCTTCTGCACAAGAATACTTGAATAAAGACCATCCTATTGATTTGCTACACTTGTGTTTTGGATAAGGTTGGAGTATGGCTAGGTTGGTTCAGACCCCAAATCCAACCGGGCCCTCTGAGTGGAAACACTATTAACATACAGACAGAGCATTCAATTGACGCACAATCTATTGCGATGGGACCCTGTTGACATAACAGACATATGGGTTTCTTTTTTATTGTAACATTGGGGTAGTTGAGGTATGATATATTTCTAGGGGAGCAGTTCTCCCAAGCACGATATGTTCGGAACACTATGACTAGCTGAGACTTGAGGACTGTTGACTGTTTCGACTCGGAGTGACTCGACTGACCTAGTGGGGAGTGCCTTTGTGTGATGCGGAAGACCCATTTTGGGGATAACCTTTTTGGGAAATGGAAGACCCAAAAAATCGATATGTGGAGTACCTCAGGAGGGGACGAGGGGGAGAACCTCTCTGTGACGCGACAGACCCACGATGGGAAGCGCCTCTATGTGGCGCAGCTAACCCATGTTACTCAACATGAGGAGTACCTCAGCAGTACATGGTTAGTGGGAAGTTACATTGTGTGACGCGGCAAGCCCACTATACTCGATAGTGGAGATGTTCTCCAATAGCCAAGGTGTTTGGAATGTTACTTGATATTACACCTAGAATAAATCCCGGTGTGAGATATCATTACGTTCTTCTTGTGATTGGGGTCATTATCTATGGTACATTTACCTTCGTGGTAGTATCTTCATGGGGATAAATATGGGATAATTTTACCTTCATGGTACTATCATCGTGGTGATACCTGTGCAGAACTTTTACATTTGTGGTACTATCTTCGTGGTGATATCTTTGTGGTACATTTACCTCTGTGGTCCTATCTGCGTGGTGATACCTGTGTGTTCCTTTTACCATCTTGGTTTTACTTTTGTGGTGTTTCCATTGTGGTATTCTTACTTCATGTATGAGATGTGTTGTTATTGATTACTTAGCTGTATTTATGTGCATATACCTATGTAGAGTTGATGTCTTGATTTGTGGTTCTTATTTGGGGAAATTTAGGATACCTATGAGGCTCGGGTTCCCTAATGAGTATTGTTATACTCACCCCTGCATAGGCTTCGCCCGCACCATGTTGTATCTGGTGTAGACGATGTACAATGTTGGTCAAGGTAGAGGGAGCTAGGACTGGATGGTGTGCGGTGGTGGAACATTCAGTGAAAAGTGACACGATGAAGACAGATAAGTGTGGAGTGCTGAGGAGGCGATCTGTACCTACCATTCAGGTAGGATATGTGGTGAATAATCCATGAAATATTTTCATTTTTACTTGTATTTTCTAGTTTTCTTGTACGGTAAAGTGGGGCTTGTATTCTGACACCTTTTAACTTTATGTACACACCCAGTTAACTATATATATTTTTACATTGTGTTTTTATGCTTATTTGTGCTTAGTTGTGTGAGTTTATAGTTTATAAAGGCAATGCCTTCCCATTTTTAGGGAACATGCCTTTTGGGGCTAGTCTCCCACCCCTAGCCTCTGTATGGTGGGCTTGGGTTAGTCACGACACGGTCCCCGAGAGACAGGTCATGAAAAAGTGTTATCAGAAGAGTTTTGTTATACTGAAGAACTAGAAATCTAATCATTATTTGTGAAGTAATGATGTTAAGTATTATGAGTGTGATTTTCAATTTGGCATCTCTAGTTTTGGTGCGGAGGCTAACGTATCCATACAACAGGACCCTGAGTTCTAATTTCCAACTCATCGTGCAAAAACACTGATTGCATGTGTTTCTTAACGTTTTTTATTTTTACATTTTCAGAGTCATCTCACCAGGTATAACTTAATGAACATGGCACACCTGTTCCTTATTATGATTCCTCCACAAAGACAACCACCCAGGTTTCCTGAGAGAGTATGCAAAGATGGAACCCTGAGCGATGAGGCCTCGATTCAGAGCCCACATATGGTGTTAGGACCATCAGGAGGTGTTCCAGCAGCACCATTACTAGTTGGATGAGCGTTTCCACCATCCCCTCAAGTAGAGGATGCAAACTGACTGAGTGCATTGCACGAGTTCTAGAAACCGAGGCCCTTGAGGTTTCGAGGTGTAACTGATTCTTAGGAAGCCGAGGACTGGCTGGACGTTGTGGTTATAATTTTCTTCCTTGATGAGACACTGGTAGAGGAGATGGTGATCTTAGATTCTAGTCTATTCCAGTGAGTGTCCATGTGGATGGTCTACATAGTAAGGTGGCATTAGTACAAGGATAGTTTCCCGAGATATGACCTTTAGGTGATGTGTTAACTATATCACTGCCCTTTGGGAAGCAGTTAAAACTGGCGATACCAGTAGAGGACACATTTAGGCATTGTGCCTTACATGAGTTCCATCATTGTATACCCCTCAGGTTTTGAGGTATCCAAACTCACATGCTACTTTGGACTGGCTTGAGGGGGTGGTTGAGGGTTCTCTAGAGACACTATGGCTTCAAGAGGACAACATGTTAGAAGTTGAGTATTCAACATGGCATATTGACCAATCCTAGTACTTGATAAATCCGATATGATATGTTCTTTGGGGCTCAAACATCTAAGCGCAGTGTGTTTAAGTACGTTCAAGCCCGAAATATTCCTCTATGCATTTTTACCTGTGTGAGGGTCCTAGAAAGAAACTTTTCTGTTTAATGATATTTGTATGAGCAGAAACAACCTGTGAATCATAGTAATGGGAAAGCTAGAAACTGGCGCTAGTCTCCGAGACTTGGGCATGTAAAAATGATTTTGGAAGAAGAAGTGGAAGTTACAGATGAAACTGCATGGCTGTAGACATGGAAGCATAGCTAGTGGATCTGCATGAGGTGGTGTACATTTCGATATGTTACAAATTCCCCCCTTTTTGGTCCCCACGAGAATCAGGGAGATGGGGGATAGGGGAAGTAAGTAGGTTCATATTGTCAAGGAGTATGAGCCAAGGGCTCTAGGAATGATTCAATGAATAATCTATTTCTATATGTGGCTTCCATATCAATAGACATAGGTACAAATCATTCCTTCCTTCCACAAATCTTGTCCAAGACCTAGAGTTTCTGGTTAAATCGTTGACTTGACTATCACAACTTGATATACCATTGGGAGGAGACTCGATAATCACACTTATGTCGATGGTGTGATTTGAACCTTAGGGTGAGAGTTTCAGTTGAATCCTCTTAGTGGAAACGTCAAGGCCTTATAACATTAGTTTGGGTATTTAATAGACATCCAACGTACATACTCAATTTGAATCTATTAGGAAAAAGTGGTGTGGTTTACCTAAAAGGTTGTAATGGGAGGTTCCTTGTTCGGAAAAAAAGGAAAACTAGGTAGAACATGATAAACTCAAGCATAGGAAGGTGAATCTGATCCCTCTTTAGTTGGCCAGACCTACCCTCGTGGCAGCATTTGTTTTGAGTTTTCAGTTCCAAATAGGAGTCGCAGATCATGGGGACATCTTTTCAAATGTTGTTTTGAGGATTACATCCTCGAAGGGAGAGGTACATCTGCTTTGGCAAGGTACTACCAATGATTTGTACCTGACATCTCCAGGGTAGAGGCACCCTTATTATCTTTGACGAATAAGGGCGAGCCATCCCTATGAATGGAGAAGTGTCATTAGAGCTTTCGGGATCTAAGACAGAGACTGACACACAGAACTATGCTACCCATGACATAGAGTTTGCAGCAGTGGTCATTACGCTAATGGTGTGGTGTCACTACTTGATGGGTGAATGTTTTACAGTCTAATCTGATCACAAGATTCTAAGGTATATATTCTCTTAGATGGACATGAACATGAGACAGAAGCGTTGTATTCAGTTCCTACTAGATTATGACTTCAATATAGTTTATATTCCTATGATGGGGAACATGGTAGCAGATGCACTCAACATGAGGTCTGGGCTACAGTTACTGATAGATGTGAAATAGTAGCTAGCCGCATTGAAGATATCCTTTATGGATAGAGATAGAGCAACATACCTCCACTTTACGATAGTCAGTCCCCCACTCATTGAGCGAGTCAGGGAGGCACAACTTGGGGACATTGACTACAAGGATTGATGTGCTCAGATATCCCCAAGACAGTAAAGTGATGGATTTTATGAAGGTGGGGAGCACGTCATCCTATTGAGAGTACATAATATGGTACTAGTGGTGATACATGAGGAAGTGTTGAGGGAGTTCCATACATCCCCTCTGGCGGTAAGACCTGGAGTGTTCAAGATGTACTAGGATCTCACTTGCCAGCACGTGATAACTGCATAGAGCTGGAAGAAGCCTTTGGCCGATAGTATATGGTGACCCATGTTATTTCATGTGGGTGACCATGTATTCTTGCAATTATATCCTCAATGAGGACTAAAATGATTTGGCCGAGGTGGAAAGTTATCACCGAGGTTTACAAGTCCTTTTCTGATACTTAGGAGGATAGGCGAGGTACAATAATATTTGGTTCTTCCACTACAATTGGACAGTGTGCTAGACGTCTTCCATGTATCTTGTCTGAGGAGATACGTGCACAACATATCTGATATCATCGACCACAATGAGTTGTACTTCGATGATGGGGTGATGTTTAGAGAGGATCACATGAAGATCGATAATTGATAGGAGTGGGTCATTTATTGGTGGTCGATACATCAGGTGCTCATACGCTCACAGCAAGAGAACCTCCAGGAGTGTACATGGGAGAATGAGGCTTAGATTCAATCTCAGTACCCTTTTTGGTTGTTTTTTCATTCTTTTGGCTTTTGAGGATGTAAAGCCCTAAGGTGGGGAGATTGTAATGTATTTGAAATTTTGTATAATTGTTTATAGTATTAAATGGAATTATTTCGAGACCGAAAAATATTATGGAATGCGATTCTGAGACCCAGTGTGCTCGAAATGATCAGTCAAAAAAAATTTAAGCTTTATTTAGTGTGCATAAGATGTTTTCCGGAAAATGATTAATAAAATGTAAATGGTTTCGTGGATCAGAAATCTGAGGGAACTGTTGCGCTAAGGATGGCAGGTTTACCCTAGGCGTGACATAATTTTTGTAGGTGCAACCCTACTATGAAAAAACCCAAAACTTCCATAACTGTAAATAAAATAATAAAATAATGTTATTTTATTTTTTTCAATTGCATATAATGCACAAATGTAACTCATATTAAAATTATGAGACCAACACTAAACTCTCGAGGGTATTATTTCTTTAAGAAGATACTAATATTGTCTAGTAAAGGACACCATAGAAAGATAGTTTTTGAATGTAAATAAAAAAATTAAATAACAACTATTTTATTTTAAAATTCATAACTTTTAAATGGTATTGCTAATTAAAAATATGAGAATACCGTTTGGTTCATTGGGTCTTTATTCACATAGGTAGAGCCTAACATCAACTAGTGTGGGTTGAGGGTGACTGTTAATAATTTTTCGAACATATTTTCGGGTAAGTTCAGTAAACGTGTGAGCAACATTTTGAAAATTTTCAAATAGTGATCAGAATTAAAATATGATGGGACCATTGAATCTGCAGCGCTGAGATTCTCTTATGGGAGACTTCACTTTGACCGCATTAGGATCGAAGAAGATGTTATTTTTGTGACTTTTAAAATCAAATGAAAAAAAAATTCTAACTATTTTATTTCTTTTACAGAAGTGGAAAAGCGGTAGTCTGGGACCCACGATGATTCAAGCTATAAAATGTATTAACCCGTCAAATACTATGTAATAGAATCGTTGGAATTTAAGTAGGTTACTATTGAATGATCCTTCGTAAATTCCATGATAATTACATACTCTCCCCATATCCTATTTATATAGTGCTTAGGGGGATGAATTGGAATGGCTTCACCAAGAGAAGAAGCACTGGTAATGTGCAGTGACACCAAATACTTGGAGGATGGAGCAGATTCTAGTCGGTGGTGATGAGTGACCCCAAACCACAAACTGAAGAATGACAATCGAGTGGCATCATTGGAGGCTTGATGTTGGGACAATGAACACCGACACATCCTCAAATGCGAACACTCTCTAATGATCTTATGTTGGGGGTTTTATTGAATTTTTAATTTAATTTATTGATTATTCATATCCTAAATTAACGATGACGTTGGGCAAATGAACATGGCCATCGTTCCGGGCATAAACCTTGCTCCACTTTCTTTATAATCTTCTCACTTTCTCTGTACGTTCTTTAACTCTTAATTTTTTATTGGCGCTGGAAATATGGAGTTTTGTTGTGCACGATATATGGAAATGAATCCCTCGAGTGAAGAATCACAAATATGTGGTTGTATAATTTTTTGGGATTAGAATGAAGCCGTAGTGGCTATTGGAAGAAATCGATGGCCTCCACCCTGCCTGCTGTGAGGAGTGAAGGGGTACGTGCATCCGCATCACCTTTTTAAGAGGAGGATGCAGCCCATCAGCCACAGCTGGGCAGGAATGTGGCTGGAAATCCGCCTGTCTTATGGCGGAGTGACGGCGCACATCTGTGCCACCGTTAGAGTAGGAGGTCGTGGCGGAGGTAGAATGTGGATGGCATCCGGCTGGCCGTAGGTGGGAGACGGTACCGTCACCCCATTGAAAGGAAGACCAGTCGGCTATTCCATCCAGTCGAGGCGCACAGTGCCGGACCGCTATGCGGTCCGGCGTGCCTTCCAAGCTGCACCACGATCCACACCGTCAGCCACACCACGAGCAGCACCGCGAGGCCCCACTGTGAAGCCCCACCATGGGATGCAACGCGTGCCCCACTGAGAGATCGCATTGTGGGCCGCACCCTTCGCGGGACGGGCCGATTTCGCCTACACAGGTCAGGACGGACCATTTCCCATAAGGCCAGGCCCACCGATGTCCAAGACATTCGGGTCAGTCCAAGACCGGGTTGGGCCAGCCAATTCAGGGTCGTTCCGACTGGGTTCGACCAGACCTGGGCACATCTTGGACCAATATTACCTTTTGGGCCATAACAGGAGAATCAAGAGTCCATTTGAGAACCGTTTCAATGCCAGAATGCTTGGATGGAGACAGTCCATTTGATATACTCTACTTGAGTATTGTTTATGTTTGGTTTATGTCCCGGTTGGATTTGACCCCGAATCTTACTGGGACCTCAGAGCATAAACAGAAATTATATAAATATCAGGCATCCGATTGATGCGCAATTTATTATGTTGGGACCAATTGGATGTAATGAATCTTTGGGTTAATTTTTTGTGGAACTTCAAGGTGTTGGATGTATGAAATATATCTTGGGGAGTGGTTATCCCATGCTCGATACAAACAGAACCCTACGACTAGCTAAGACTTGTTGACTATTGACCGGTTCGACTTCGAAAGACTCAATTGGCCCAATGGGGAGTGCCTTCCTATGACACGGTAGACCCATGGTGGGGTGCACCTTTGTGTGATGTGGAAAACCCACAGTACTCAATAGAATGAGTTACGCAGTAGGGCACGAGGTGGAGTGCCTCTGCGTGACACTCCAAATCCACAGTGGGGGGCACCTATGTGTGACGTGGAAGACCCATGGTACTGGACATGAATAGTACCTCAGTAGTCCTAGGGTAGTGGGAAGCACCTCTGTGTGACGCGGCAAACCCGTTGTACTCAATAGAGGTGGAGTTCTCTAGCAGCCAAGATGTTCGGAATGTTATTTGTTACAACCCCAAGAATAAATCCTGGGTTGAGCTGTCTTTACATTGTATTTGTGATTTAGGTCATGTTGTGTGGTACAATTATCTTTATCATACTATCATTGTGATGATACCTCTATGGCACATTTACCTTCCTGGTACTATCTTCTTGGTGATACATGTATTATACATTTACCTTTGTGGCACAATCTTCATTGTGGTACCAATGTGGTTCTTTTACCGTCATGGTACTATCTTTGTGGTGATACCTGTGTGGTAATTTTACCTCTATGGTGTTACCTTTGTGATGTTCTTCCATCATGAATGAGATGTGTGTATCTTGATATATTAGATTTTTTGTGGGATTATACCAAAGTAGAGTGTATGTCATACTTTGTGGTATTCTTTTTTGGAAATATATAAGCCCTATGAGGTCTTGGGGACCCAATTGAGTGTTGTTATTCTCACCTCTGCATGGGCTTCGCCCGAACCTTGTTGAGTCTAGTGCAGATGATGTACATTGTTGATCGATACTTAGGGATCTAGGACTGGATGGTGCACATAGGTGTACTATTCATAGAAACGTGAAGCACAAGAGATGGATGGACGTGGAGTGTTGAGGAGGCGATCTTTACCAACCCTTATGGTAGGATCTGTGGGGGACGATCCAGGAGCTGTTTTCAGTTTTAAATGAACTTTTTAGTTTCTTGTACTTTATAGATGGGATTGTATTCTAGACCCTTTTTACTTTCTATACACTCCCTACATACTCTATATAGTTTTACATTGTGCGTGTATCCTACTTTGTGCTTAGTTTTGTGAGTTTACATGTTATAAAGGAAATGCCTTTGTATTTTTGGGGAATACGCCTTTTGGTGCTAGTCGCTAGCCCATAGCCTATGGAAGGTGGGTTTGGGGTAGTCACGGCATGGGCCCCAAGGGACGGGTGGTGACAAAAAAAATATTTAAAATAGTTGAATTTTCCAATCGACTATTCAAAAATTATTAATTAAATAATATCTATTATATCTTTATAATACCTATCATATTATTCTTTATAAATAATAAATTATTCTATTTCAAATTTCACATTTGTAGTATCATACCAATGTTGTTAGATACATATTATATTTTTTAACTACTATATGAATGCCACTAAAATTAAATTTTAATTTGAAATTCCACCATAAAAAAATTAATTTTACCTTAGAATTATTGCCAAAATTAATACTTTATCCATAACATTTGAAAGTATTTAAGTTTATATATTTATTTAATCATATTTTATGAATGTTAACTATATATATATTCATTCAAAAATAAATTTAATAATTTTTTGGAAGTATATAAAATTTGGCTCTAACTAGGTATAAAAAAAATTTTACTCTGTAATCAGATTTATTTCTATCATGAGTTGATTAAAAACCATAAAGAAAATTATTTTGAGATAAATTCATTAATGTGGAGAAGATACTATTCAAATATCAAGGAATATTCAATATCATAAATACCTTTCATGTGATATGTAAAAAATATAAAATTTGATATATTTACACTTGATGTATTAACATAGAAGGTTTGATACATTTTGGCTAATTGAATATCATAACAAAAAAAATATTTTACCAATTCTATTATATCTTTATTAAAATATAGTTTATACATTTCATTCCATGTGAAAATCATTATTTATATATTTTTATTCTTTCTTATTTATTTTGATCCCCATAATTTAATTTTAAAACAAAATAAATGTGTATTCATTAATCTTATTCACATGTTGACTGAAAATATTTATGTTTGATATTATAAAGTTTAACAATTTCATATCATAAAATATTTTTTTAGTTTACCTCGAAAGTATAATTTTAAAGCATCATTTTTAGAAATTATATCCTTAAATTTTCTCTAATTATTTTAGAACAATATCATAAAATGTTTAACTATATGATTGAACTGGTCAATATATTCACAAAACATATATTTAAAAACAATGTACTATTAATATGGAGAAATTTATGACTCAATTACCTTCATTATTGAATCCATAAAATAGTGGGTTTTTACAATTCTAATTAATTCATTCCTTAATGGAAATTGGGTTATATGTGTAACCCTATCTACCATCCATTTAATTTATTTTATTTTGTAATTTTTTCCTTTTACTATTGTCATTATTGAGTCTTTTCAATATAGGATTGATGATTATAATACTTAATTTACATATAATATATAATTTCATCATCATTTTTACTCATTTTTTATCCATTTTTATAAGGGTGATTCTTTTTGATCATTTTTTTCTGGCCATTATTATTATTTATTGGGAATCTCATTTGAAATGGTGTATTTAACATCTATGTAATTAAAAATAATAGGTGTGGTTATTAAAATTCATTTTTAGTTTATAAAACATTTTTATTTGGAAATTTTTCTTCATCAATTAGATTTTTCATTCATAATTCATATTGTTTTAAAAAAAATTCGTCTACCACATTTTAAATTATTTCATTTATCATCATCTTTAACATTATCATTACATTTATTCAGTTAAAATATTAAAACAAATTCAAACAGAAATTAATTATCAATTCATTATTTTAAATATCCCTTTATATTTTTAATTCTTTTGAATTTATAAAAAAATTAATTCACAATTTATTCCGAGAAAAGTTTTTATTCCAAATACTCCACTCTTAAAATGCCCAGTTTAGCAATATCATTATTATCTGAACTTGTATTATTATCTTACAATATTTTCCCAATTCCTGTTGAAGTAGTTAATGAATTAATATTACAATACAAAATTCTATTAATTGTTCAATTTATAATATTCATCACATTGTAATTAAGAAAATTATTTATCTCATCATTATCAACTGTTGTTTCCTGAAGATATTTGTGTGTCCTATATTTTTTTACACATATTTTCCCACATTAAACATTCTAGTGATTAATAAGACACACTATGAGATAATTTTATTATCCATAATATATTCCAACATATATGTGAGGTAATTTTTTTTATATCCATCATTCATATCCATTCGTTCAATTTCAAAATAGTTCTTTTCCCATTTATAATTAAGGATAGGGTTTGATTAGAATAAATAATAGAATTCTTTTATAAATATATGGATTCATTTAAAATTAATATTTTTATATCTTCATGTAGATTACAAAATTGGTCATTAGGGTGGTGAAATAACCTTTAAAAAAATTAAAACTCACATAAACATTATGAAAATGAAGTGGAAACCGAATGTGAAATGAACACAATTATATTTATTGTAGTTTAGATATAAACGATCATACTATACTATTAAACAAAATGAAATACCTGGAGAGATTAAAAAAAATTATAATATACACGACGACATAGAATTGGTCATCATAATCCTTTTAAAACATCATTTTAAAAGCCATAAATAAATTCTGATACTACAAACTTTTTCAAACTATTGGATTTACTAGACAAGAATTCCATTTGGAAAAATGGAGGGAAAACCAAGATTCTGCCTTTTGATGTGGCAGATGAAATTAAAAATAAATTTTAACTAATCTAAGGAAATGATGAATAAGCTATCTTTCTTTTGGAAGGACTATAATTTCTCAACTGCTTTCTCACTAGGAGTAATAATCCAAATCATTAGCTCAACAAGAGTCTCACAATCATCATTAATTATTTTTTAATGTATAGTATAATATCGTATAATTAAATATATATATAGAATAATAGAATTTTTCAAAACCATAGATCTTGTTATAGTTTTTAGGATCTAGGTGTTGACTAAGCAATGATCTT
Source organism: Viscum album (assembly GCA_963277665.1). Lineage (NCBI taxonomy): Eukaryota > Viridiplantae > Streptophyta > Magnoliopsida > Santalales > Viscaceae > Viscum > Viscum album. The sequence continues at coordinate 883,829,424 of OY728132.1, forward strand.
CCTATTAATAATTGATTATAAAATTTTATTGTAGTTGATATTATTTGTTTATCACCAATGTATAGTGAATTTGGGTTATTAAAGAATATCATAACAATCAATACACTATTTTTTATATGTAAAAATCATTATACAGTGTTCTTCTTTAGATAGAATATTTAATATAAGAATCCAATTATATTTTATCCATCCCAAATATACATATTATTTATTACATGAATGTGTATGAAAAACATATACATGTGGGTCACATCGATAATATATAATATTTAAAACCAATAACATGATAAAAGTTTAGAATAATTAATAATGTACTAAAAAACAGTAATAATCAATATTAATGTCCTTTATAAAAAACCTATAAATAATGCATGCTATATTGTCAAAATTCTTTCCCTAATAAATTAAAAAATATTATTTCCCCTTGAATCCAACATGAAATTTCAACCCAAATGATGAGAATTTTATCACTCATATAATTATTTCAATTAAAATTGTATAGTAATGAAATAATTAATAATTATTTTCAGATTAAATATATCATGATATAAATTCAAAAATAAATTTTTTAAATAAAAATATAATTAAATAAATAAAAATATCTTATTTTGATAATAAAAATATAAAAAAATTGATTATGTTTCCATTTAACTTTTTTAGATAGTTTATTTTTAATATAGACATATTTTTTATGCATGTTGTCACTAAACATTTGTTCACGTAGTCACTTCATGAGGCCACATAAACTCATATCACATTACTTGATTTTCATCATACAGTCACAATACGACATTACCAAATTATCACTCATGGTTAATTAAACACATAGAGGGTCATTTGGTTTCTTTTATATGTACTCTTTATGGGTTTTACAAATTCTAAATCACGGCCAATTTAACAGTCACATAGTCAATTGACTTCATTCATCTGTTCGCAAGATTGCTATGTAAACTAATAACCCATATCTAATTCACCACTAATATGGCCACATAATTATTTAGCAAGAATATTTAAAAAATCTTAATTGAAGAACATTACAGTGTATGAGAAATTTTACATATATGAATTATCAATAGTACTAAAAAAGTAATTTTTTATGAAACAAATTCAACAATAAGATTATTAAATCATTATATATTCCTTAAAACTCATCCATTACAACTATATCATATTTTAAATAGTTATCCCCATTATTTTCATACATAATATAGTGTATTTGAACATCTATGATGAGTCATACAAGTCATATAGTAAAATATAATATTTACCTAATGCATTAGAGGTATATAAAAATAAATTTTTATCTGTCACATAATAAAATATCTATAAATCGGTATAACGTATTATATTAAAAAAATTCAATAGATAAAAAATAATATAATTAACAACCCTCACAATTAAAATTGGTTATCAAACTTTTGGATTATAAATCACATAAAAATTTATCAAAAAAATGGAATGTTTTTTCCAAAATATAATAACCTAGAGTAAATAAATCCCAAGAAATAATATAGGGAGCTACATAAATGAATAATTTCCTTGAATATACTATGATAATTAATAATATAAAATCATTTTTAAATCAGGAAATCAATTTTATTATTATTTTCATAATATTTTAAGAAAATTACTTATATAAATTTATTTGAAAATGATTTTCAAAATTGTATATAATGATTTCAGATTTTTATACTAATAAAATGTCTCAATAATGTAACTTTTATATTAAATAAAAAAAATATCAAGGAATTATGGAGATAGTAATAATAAATTGTATGATAGTTGAATGAAATACTATATAGAAATAAAAACTAATTAGAAAAACTCCCATTGTTGAAAGTGAAGTGATATTTTATTTTGTGTAGAAATAAATATAAATAAAGGATTTATAAATGAAATTACTTATTTAAAATTATTAATTTTTTTGGCAGCCTATCATTTTTGGGAAATAATATAGATATTTATTATAATATTCACAACAATAAATTGAATTTTTTCCATTATAATTTAATATTTTATGCGGTATGAAATAATTAATAACGGTTGTTATTAATAAGTTATTCTCCCAATATATGAAGTGGAAATAAAATAATGTTAATTTAATTTCATATAATTTATGTCGTATAAATGAATAATGCTAATGATGAAATAATGTAACTGTGTTAATAGAGATAAGGTCAATAAATACCCTTTTGTGAGATTCCCAATTATAAGAAAACACATTGATAACATATACTGTATGTTTATAATTTTAATTAATATTTATTTATAATATATTTTTATGATTATTTATTTTCATATTACCTAGTTTTATTAATTTATTTCCTTATATTTTATATTTTAAATTTTATGTTATTCATTAATTTTTAGTTTTTTGAAATTGTCGATTGTTTATATTGTTATCATGGTCAAAATACTTTATAAATTTTCAAGTGTTCATAAAATCCCAAAATATCATGGAAATCATATAAATAATTTTTTTGTCTTAAGGGTTTATATTCATATATCATGGGCGCTAAAAATAATAGTGGAAAATAATGTTCTCTGATTTGTTAATTGGTTATAATTTAAATAAATAGTTGGAGTTAAATAAATTGTGAATACATTTTTATACATTAATTTCAATATCATAGAGTTATTATGGTATGATATAGTTTATTTTTATAATAAACATTATATTTTTTATGAATTAGCCATTTTATTTGGGTATATGGGTAATGGGAGTGGTCTCATTGGCATTTAATACTGTACATGAGAATTAAAACTATAAAATATTATTTTCTTTGGAGTATGTTATTATGGATCATAGTATGTTGGACCTTAGATAAATCTCTATAATTTTTATAATTTATTTTTCATTAGAGTTGTAAATTTTTTATTTTTGAATTTTCTAATTTTTTCTATCATTGTACTTGTTCCTACCTAATAATATATATCTATAAAATTGATATATCATTAGTTATATTCTTATATTTACATATACTGTGATAAATTATTAATGATTTATTTAGAAATAATTTTTTATATTGTATTTTAGATTATTGTACTCTAATATAATGGTATTTTCTCCCCACAACACCACATTATACCCTCACTAATAGTATGAAAACTCTAGTATATAGAAAGGAATGCTCATGGTGATGTTAAATACGTGAATGAGATATCAACCATTTTTCACTTGAAAAAAAACATCACAGACTAGTATCAATTATCATTATTTTTCCACTCTATTTGGGTATTGTATACCTGAGATATGGTATTTATTGAAAATTGTATGGAAATTGTTCTTGTCGGTATCTATCCCACACAATAATAATGTCTATCTTTTTTAATATGTGATTTTTTTGTTCACCTATATCACATTTAATAACACACACGATTTTATTAGATGTGATTAATTATAATTTTTTCTCATAATCAAGATAGAAAGAGGGTGAGTGTTGAGGAAACATAACATGTATATGGGATTCCATTTTCATTTTTTTGATTAAATATAATTATATAACCCTCATATGATATTTGGTCAGTTATTTAATTTTTTAAAATAATTAAATTCAATTTTCCCATAAACATTTATAGTGGAATAAAACATTAATAATACATTCATAGGTCATATTCTCGATGGATGATTATTAATTATGATAATTATTTGTATTTTTTGTTAAATTAAATTTCCATAGTCACATATAATGTGGTTTCCTCTATAAAATTAAATCAACTTTTTTTACTGAGCCTCAAGTATAAAAATATTGGATAAAATAATATTGGAAATAATAATTATATCAGTCCATTATTTATGCTTTTGATCATATAATTATATAGTCATGACCCAATTTATGGGTAGATTAGGGTAGTGATATCCCCAAGTTATAATATTTTTTTGGTGAAAGATTTTTATATTAGAAATGCACTATGTTTGTAGTCTATTATTATAAACAATGATATCAATAACAATTTTTGTAACATGCTTTGAAGAATTATTTTTATATTGTAGTCAAATTCCACCACTAGAGTCGCTAGTTGAGAAAAATGTGGGTGGTGATGACAATTACCGAGTAATTTTCAGGATTGATCCTCATGAATCACGAATGTTAGTGGTGTATTTTCAGATATAGGATATCTTATTATGGGTTTTATATTGAATGAAGTGAGAGAATTAATGAGATTGAGTTATGATTTTATTCTAAAGGGTGAATTTCAACTCTATCACCCATTATTATTTTGACGGGATATAATTCCACTTGAAAAAGAGTAATATATTAAGACTATTTTGATGATTTCTAATCAGATAGAGATACCCACATAGATTTGGTTTATTCAAATATTGTACATGATTTATAAAATAGTAAATAGATTGTGAAATTTTTTTATCCTTCATTACAGATTTTATGGGATATCCTAGAATAATTTTTATAATATATTCTATAATAACCTTTTCCTTGTGACTCTAAGAAACAAATCGCAATAGAGTTTATGAATTTCTTATATAGTGGGATGTTAATGGTGGATATAGTTTTATATTTTAATAATCTGAATTTTTTTCGAGACATTTTATTTGAGGATAAGATATTGAGGACTATGTGGCTATCACCACTAGTTCGTATAAAAATTAATTTTCAAAAAAATCAATTTATTCAACAGTTTGTGAAATATGCATCATCGATTTCAAATGAAATATTGAATACTATTTTTATATTATTATTTTAGAAGGTATTAATAAGGTATAATTAATTATAAATAATATGGGGATTAAAAATGAATAAAATTAATTCATTGGTTATGAACTAATTAGAAATAAATAATCTAAATTAAATGGGTGGTTTTAATGAAAGACTGTTTATATACCAAAACAACTTTTTATTCTAATAAATTAAAAAAATCCATTTTTGGGAATGATTTTATAGAAACAAATATATTAGATATTGAATGACTATTTTAATATTCATTAATTATTTTTCATAATCCTCATATAAGATTAAACAAACTGTTATATTTAAAAATATGTTTTTAATAAATCGATTTTCATCGCAATTTTAATGCTTATTTATTAAATTAATTTATGTTACTTGTAGAAATTTAATTTTATAAAATTGATTCCATATTTGGAATCTATATGTTAAATTTTTGTATTCATTTACCACTAATTTTTGTTAAAATGTACAATAAAATTAGTAATTTTTGATACCACTGTGAAGGATATATTGTGTAACTATTCATTATGATTTATAAGTTACGTGTTATAAAATAACACTAAAACAATTCATATATATTTTTGGTGATTCCCTTTTATTCATACTCATTATGCGTTCAGTTATATTGTCCTTTATCCATTTGGATGTGATTGTTATCTTTATAAATATTTCTATAAGTAAAATTAAGAATGTCACTCTCTTGTTTTTATTAATTATATTATTCTAAATATGGTGGAAAACAGAGGATATTGTAATAAACCATCCATCATAAACTAGAAATGAAACTTGAATCATCATTTCTTGTAATATGGGTAAAATAAGAAATTAGAAATTGGTCCTGAATATAATAGAAACAAGATATATTACTTGAGTATGAAGAAGAATCACATGAGATACTATAAAAAAATACAATCCAAGGAAAAAAAGTCCATGCTTGAATGTTGTCCATGTCCCCAAATGACCAATAATCCCATCCATCCTAACCTAAACTGAAATCTAAAACAACAACTTAATCCATAATCATACAAGTTTATTATCATTATATGTACATAATATAATATAAAATCTAAAAATGTGATTTTGAAAAAATAGGGAATAAGAAAAATCCTAGTAGGATACCATATATATTATTATAAAATGTATAATATAAATAAAAAAATACTATCTTCCAAAAAATATTTTCTGAAATAGTTTTCATAAATAAAAACCAGTTATAAATCACATTCCTATTTTCCAATTTGATTTTCCAAAAATCCTTTCATATTCTCAAACAAAAAAATTAATAAGTAGATGGTATGAATATTTATTTATATCCATACATCAAAAAGTATATAGGTAAAAACAAATCTATTAAATAACCTATAATATGAAGCTATGTGATATAACTTAATATAAAACCCTATGAGGAAAAACCTCAATAAAAACAATCATTTGATATATAACTATTAAAGAAAAATCACCTCACATGTGGGCTCATGATTTTGGGACACTGTGTACTAGCCAAGAAAAATAAAATCATATATATCCAAAAAAATCTATACTACTGATATAAAGTCCTACAATTCGTTACCAAAACCGATATCGAGTTCTTCCTAATGATATCAGAAAATTATACCACTAATTTATGTTATACACACACAAGGGGAACCCTTGTCTCCTTATTACTGCACCTATTGTTACCAATATGATGTTTTCCAAATTAATTTCAAAACAAATTTAACAATTTTATAAAACTATTACAAGTCTATTCCAATCCTTTTTAGAGTATTAAAACTTATTTCAACATTATGTCAATTCATCATTAATGTATATCAACATTTTTTAAAAAACGTTTTTCTTTTCTCTAAATTTATTTATAACAAAATAGAACATTTAATAATATAACAACACAATGGAATTTTTAATGGATGAAATAAAATCAATAAAATAAACCCATTGTACAGAAACACCACCTTCAACATGGTACAAACCAAGATGCCTTTAAAAAAGGTGAGTAAAACCAATAAAACAAGAATCAAAAGTCAAAGAACAATAAGAAAAATAAAAGGATTGATATCAAACACTATCTGATAAAAATAATAAAATTAACCATAGAATACCCCATAAAAATAAAAAATCGATGAATAATTAGTATTTTTTCATACTGTTAGAGAAAAAATCCAACCCCAACTTCAATCAGCCATTGAACGATGTGATTTGGAAGGAATAGACTAACGTAAATCATGCAGGTTTAGTTTATGTTTTAGAGCTATTTGGGTGAGGCATGTTAAAATGGAAATCAATCTTTCACCATCCTAAAAAACAAAACCCATGAAATGTACATATTTTTTCTTACCATTTCATATCATGTAATCAATGGAGGAATGAATCCCCAAAAAAATCTCATATTTATTAAAAACCCAATATTTTCATTTAGTAGGCATGTACATTATATGTGGAATGTAAATATTCAACCAATGTATATAATTACAGCATTATTCTCTAAAATCTATTATAAGACTCGTACTCAAATTCCTTGACAAGTACATTCCCATAGGGTGGGAAAAGTATATGCTGAAAAACAAACACTCACAAAAATTACTGACCTGACTATTAAAGTTATCCATCATGTTCCATTTCAAAATTAAACACCCATGTAAAAAGGAAATCCAAAACAATGATAAATACATACCTCATTGAGAGGTAACTAGGGATTACATTCTCAACACCATAAACAAATTTCCCCCAGAAATCCCACAAGAACCAAGATCCACAAAAAGAGAAGGTAACTGCAACCTCAATATCGAATCCACCTCCAATGTATCATGGATGTCCTATCCTTATTTCCATAGTACATTTTCTATGGGTATAATTTTAATATACACTACCTTATCATGGGGACCCTTCATCTGAACTAGGTACTCAACCAATGTGGTATTGGGTCATTATCCACATCTTTACATCTAATCACTTGGGAAGGATCTTGTATATACCACCACGACTGGGAAATGTAAAACATGTTTCTGATAAATATCCAAACATATATAATGGAATATATTTTGGCTACCATTCCAATTTACCCCATGATCTCAAAGTGTCCAACAATACTCACTTCACATATAAATTATTACCCAAAAGATGATTTATCAAGTGAGGTGGACCAATTTGAAGGAATATACCAGCATACTCAAACTCCTATGGCCAACATCAAAGGAACACATTAAATTTATATACAATTTTTTCAATGAACACACTCCTCCTAGTCAACTAAATTATCTACATCATCTCTAAAAAAATGACATTTCACAAATAAGGATAGACCTCCAAATATTTACTAGACAAAGGGAGATCTACATGGCCGCCCTCAAAAATCCTCTAAGAGTGACATATTTTTAAAATCCTCTAAAATATTATTTCTAAAATCATCTATTGGAATATATTTTCCAAAAACAGTCCAAAATCAAGAACAGTAACCCGAAACAAAAATTCTAGAACCTGGATAGACCCCTCTCTCTGCCCATCCATTTGTGAATGCTATGCATTGGTAAATTTAATATGGGAACCAATCTCCTCCAGTAAAAAATTCAAAAACCTAGATGTGAACCTTGGATACGTGTTACAAAAAACTATAGAGGTATCCCCATGAAGTCTGATTATCACATGGATATAAAATTCCCCACGATGCACCACTATTCATCTCTATGATGTGTAAAAAATATGGTGATACCATGAGTCATGAAATTTTCGCTAAAATTGGTTCCTTCCCACTACTATTTATTTCAATACCAATGAAACAAATATCCAAAAACACATTATCCCACTTCCATACGTAAATTTTTAAGGGATACAATAGCCCTTTGGTATTTGTTTCTTCACCATAATTCTCTAACATGAAAAATGATGAAAAACAAATATATTATCAACCATCTAATCTCTAGACAAAAATACCATCACTTCATGTCATGATACATCCTATAATCCCTGGGTCACAATAATAAAAGGAAGGGTTTCCACTTTTAAAAAAACTAAATTCATAGTTTCAACAGAGCATCCAACATATAATGGAAGAAAAAATCTCCATTGGGTGACTGAGAGAACTCACCCGAGGACTCCCCATAATAAATATATTCACTTAAGTGTTAGAATATAGTTCCTAAAACATACATAATAAAAATTCACTAATAAAAATACACATCAATGTTAATTAAAGTTAAGGACATCAACCCACCAATCTCTTCCACTTCCATGATCATCTTAGCCATCATTGTCTTTAGAGACTGCACCTCACCTAATTCAATAATATCTTGTGTCTTTAATTTTATGCTCAATATATCTGCAACCACATTAATTTTTCTATAATCATATGAAATATCATAGTAGAATGTTTAAATATACTCAACTAATAAAATCTTCTAGAAATTCTGATCCATTTGATTTAAAACACATTTCCAGATCTTTTGTTGATAATATTCTACAACTTCATCCACAATTATATAGTGAATAAATGTTATGAGTGTATGCATAAGCACTGACAAATAAAAATCATGTGTATTGAGGGTGTAACAAGAGTGAACTATATACCAAAACTTATTCATCCTACATCATGACACTTCCCAAACCCATACTAAAATCATTGAAGGAAACATTTTAAACTGATTTTGGTAATAGAAGAATCTAAACTAGTTTGATCGTAATCCTCACCTCTAGCTCCTAAAAAATGATATTTACGTTTTCTATTCCATTCAAATTATACAACCTAATAAATTTGAATATTAATTGATGATTAGAACTTTTAAAAGAGCTAGATGAACAGTAATTTTAACTATACTTATTCAATAATATATAGATCTAAAAAAAATCATGGATGCACGTAAGAATTAACTAAGATCCCCATATGAGATATAAAATTCAACAAAAACATCACTTCTGGGATCTATAACTCACACCTAGAAAATTTATCATAAATATCTTATTTAATAAAGGTTTAATTAATGAATTAATATTTGTCCTTGTGATCTTCCTACATCTTGGAGTACACAAAATTATCATCAACTTATATAACTATAAAAGAATCCATGAATTGATGAAATTACTAGTTCATAAAATCGAGAAACACTACCGTTGTATTTTCAATACCTAATGTCATTACCTAAAACATAAAATATTACATGGACTCCTAATCATTGTCTTTGGTGTGTCTTATTCTTGATAAATTTACTAGTGATACCATAACCACAGTTCAATCATTAAAACCCATTTAGCACCTATAATCTGATAAAATATGTCATCAATCCTTAGAAAATGATTTTTATTCTCAACAGTCATATTATTCATCATTCATAAATCAATATATAGTTTTATATCCCATATGACTTCTTATAAAATAGAAAATATGAATCCATTGTTTACACACTAGGATGTATAAATCATGTATACTCAAGGTCCTTAAGATGGACCTTATGTTCGAAAAACTGAATATGTTCTATTTGGTAAAATGAAATATAAATTGACATCATACTATGGAGGAGTTAAATAGAAGTCTCATGATCTATCATTAGAGGAATACCATAAAAGTCATCATGAAAATCAATCAGGTATATACAAACAACTGTAGTTAGTTGAAAAAAATAATGAGTCATCTACATCATGAAACATATTTAAAAATTTATTGGATATTACACTATTATAAGAAACATCATTCACTTCTCTTTTCGGTCAGGGGTCCCACTGACAAATGAAATCATCAGTGACCCCATCAACAGATATGAACTAAAACTGATAGTTATAATAGTCAATCTTGGACATAACATTGATCATAAAGTCTATACCGACAATCATGCATATTATTTCAAGATAAAGCACTAAAAATTTCCACTCTTACAAAATTTACACTATCATCACCCAACATAAGAGACATAAAAATCCAATTTTGAACCTCCTTAAAAAATCCTTGGAAAGATCCATCTACAATGACATGTATTCCTAAAAACCCAAAAAATAAACTAAATATGATGATTTAAAAATGTGAGTAGAACCTCTATAAAACAATTATTGCACAATAGAATATGATATAAACACCATATATATACATTTATATTTACCAACATTAGGTTCCTCAATAACATACTCCACAACATAAATTCACTCATTCAAAGCCATATTAACTTCTCCCATGATCAGATGATTAGACCCACCAAATTTGGAAGCATGTCAAAAATCCTTTGAAACCCTCGAGGGAGTTGATGATGCCCTAATTCCTTATGATATCATTTAAAAAAATTTATAGACATATCATTAAAAAATATGACATGTTTTAGGATCCTTCTTGCAATTATTCTTGTTATGACTGCACCTTCCACACTAGAAGCAGAAAACATTCTTATTCCTGGGTGAGCCCCTAAAATAGGTGATTACGAATAATGACCAATCTTAAGATATATTTTTTTACCATAAGATAAATAATTCCTATCCAATAAAAAAATTTAAACTACACCCAAATAGGTCAACTCCAACTATGTCTACCTCATCTGAAGATGCATTTCCAATGACCTCCACAAATTTTGAAGGAATAAGAGTTTCAACACTGACAAAATATCATACCTCAATCATTAGTAAATCATATGAGACATCATGTAATCATTAGTGACTTGATATAATTCAAGATGCTCCAAATCAACTAAATTATAATATTACAATATAATGGTATGTTCCCACTTCTATAAGGATAGAAACTATTTGTTCATCACTACACAAAATTTATCAATGTAAAAAAAAGATGTTTGAATTCATTCTTGATAGATGAAAATTTAATATCCTATAGTAACCTATCATGCAAAATTCATTTCCACCATCTCTTTCAGGGTACCTTAAGTATATACATGGATAAACTAACATTAGAGTATTCATCGTTCTTTAAGATGTTGATGATCCATTCTATCCTCTCAATCCACACATTGGATTCTCAGGGTACATTGTCACAATGAGTGATATGTGGATGATTTTAATTATATTCCATGCCATAATCCACTACACATCATGAGTTCCAAAAACCCACTTGACCTAAATATTAAACAATGTGGATAACATCTTCTACCAAATTGTGGTCTAGTGGAGAAATCTATTACAGAACCTATCTCACAGCTTTCTCTCGTAGATTTTGAATATCACATATCAGATTCATTTTCGTAAAAATGTTAAAAAACAATCAATCACCATTAAATTCAAAATAATAACAGAACTAATGACATATATTTATAATAATGATTTAAATCATTACGAACTAAATGAAACTACGAATCCTCATAATTAAAAATGAATATTTCAATTTAAATAAAAATTCCATAGATATAATTTAAATTATATCATAATATATTATTAAATATTAAAATATTCTTGGGTCACCATTGTATCTTATTTTTAGATAGGAAAGTGATCTAGTCATGCCCCTTTTCTAATACTACTATCTGAATTATTATGGTCCAATCACTGGTCTACCCAAGGAAAATGACTAACCCAAGGGAGTTCTAACACACTTCAGACTAAGCATACCTCTAATAAAAAATTATAGCCAACCATCCCAGGTCAACTAGAAAAGATACCAAATCAATCCTCTAATTTAATATAGGTAAAACAAAAATAACATGATATGAATATAGGGTAAAAATTGAAATCCTAATAGAGTACGAGGCAGAAAAAGATGAGATACACAAAAATAAATTGTATACAAGCCAAAAAGAGATAATGAAAATTGTACATCATTTCCCCATGTGAAAAATCATCACATTAAGACCCAAATCAATTAAATATAATTGAAAAAATGAAGAAAACATGCTACATGATACACTCCTATTATCAAAATTATACAATATAATTTCTAAAAACTCCCAAAGGAACATGTCAGGTGTAATCCAAAGCCTAATGGGACACAACCCTGGGTTATATAAAACAACTAATATCAATAACTAAAACATAAATCTAAAAAATAGTTTAACAAATAAATTTCAAAAATCCAATCCATTTATAAATATATTTTATTAATTTTTTCCTTTTCATTTCATAAAAGACTTTCTTATTTCCAAGAAACAGATTTATAACAAGTAAATGTGGTTAAATAAGAAATCATATCCATGTATCCAGAGGTAAATGGTTAGAAACATGTCCTCAAAATAACCTATCATAATATTTTACGTGATACAACCTAATACAAAAAACATGTGAGATAAAATCCTAGAAAAAACGATCTGGTGTAAATTAAACATAATTAATAGATAACCTCACATAATGGACAGTTTATAATGGCGGTTATATACATGAAAATAAAAATAAATTCTAAAACATGAAAAATGTTTGATCCAACTGAATTGATTCCTATAATTCAACATCACAATCAATATCCAGTCCTTATAGTTGATGTTACAAAAAGTTACCATATAGTTTTGTTGTACACACACAATGTATACCCTTGACTCTTTCCTGATTCACCCAAGGAGAAATTTTTTTAATTGTATAATTTAATTTAGAAACCATTATAACAATTTTATAAACATTTTGAAATCAAGTAAAATCTATATAAGGGTAAGAAATCTAATTTTAAAATAAAGAAAATTCATATTCAATGAAAAACCCTTTTATGAAAAAACATTTTCATTTAAATGAAATAATTTGTGACAACATGTCACAACTAATCAATGAAAAAAAATTAAATTAACATTTGCTATATGGAACTCATAAAATTGACCCTTTTTGTAGAAACACCTACCACATGACAATAGAAATGTAGTCGAATTCAATAATGTTAACTAGAAACAAGGAGGATGTACTTTGAAATAAAATAAATACAAACAAACATAGAATGATAAATAGAATACAATATACAATCACAAGTCAAAAAATAACCATTGAAACCCCCACAACTTTATCAAAATCAAATGAAACCCCTAAGTGATTAAATTCTTAGAGAAAAGAAATCCAATCATAATAGTGACCAATAAATGAATTAAGGGTTCTTGAAAGAAAAGAGTCCCTCTAAATTTCCTAGGGTGAGCTATTGAATGATAGAGTTAAGACTCTAGGTATATTGAAATGAACATAATCCTTTAAAAAACATAAATACAAATTCTAATGACATTTATATTGATTTTCATCCGATTAAACATATTATAATCAATATAATGTTGTAATCTCCCAAAAATGCATCACTTTTTTATTAAAAACTTGGAATTATGCATTAATTTTTTTGAACCCACTATATGATGTGTAACCAATTTACGATTCGTTTTATGTTCATGAATTATACCCAGAAGACATTACATATTGTGTACTCCAATTACCCCATTTGTATGTTCCAATAAATCAGGAAAAACTGTAGGTCTAAGTATATAATTAATGAAACCCCTAACATTACCATTACATTTGTTATCCCAATTCCATATTATCTTTAAACTCCAAATAAAAAAGGAAATCTAGAAAAGTTTTAAGTCAAACATAACATAATCATAACAAGGCATTATATATATTCATTTTTAAGTAATCATTTCAAATATAAATAATTTATCCCAATCATTTTATTTTACGAATAATTTTTTCTAATGAAAAATTAACATAAAATTATAACACATAGTATACTCAACAAATATTTAATTATTATATTAATAAAATAAATTATATCGAATATTATAAAAGTAACATAATTTTCTTGTATTGATTTGATACATTAATTTCATAGATTAATATTTCTTATTAGGTATGTTATAAAATATTTGATCAAATTTTATTTAACTTCATGATGTTATTAATGACAATATAATGAATAATTTTAAATTTTATTGTGTTTATTTGTAACACTCCAAGCTTCAACGGTATGCTTCACTATAAATAATATAATAGCGTGTGTTGTAAGCAACTTCAAGTTCTAACACACCACAACTAATAAAACTAGCGGTTATGAATAGTAATACCTACTTTTTGAAATATTATAAATTTTATATTTCAAAATGGAATTAATTTTTGGATTTGGAATATCGAAATTATCTTAGGCTGAATTTTTGGTATTTTTCTGAAAACAGTAATTTTTTGATGAAAAGTTAAAAACACTAAGTTATAGTTCAAAAACGATTTTTTTAAATAATTATTTATGTAATTTAAATTTATTTTAGGTCAAAATACATACATAATACCTATATATGTTCAATTAAATTCATTAGATTTAGTTTATAATAATTTTAGATATATAAATATTTTATTGATCTTTTTACTGTCTTTTACCCACCTCCTAGGAGCATTTGCAAATTTACATAAAACATAATTTTCCATCTTCTATGTGTTGAATTTCAAAAATTTGAGAGACATGGTTGATATTATTAAGTAATATGTGGTTCAATAATATGAAAATAATTTTCGGTGAATAGTACTTTTGTACTCTTATTTACCACGGTTAAAAGTAATTAGTGTAATTAAGGGTAAAAATGATATTATTGTTACCCTAACACAAGTCATAATTCAATGGGATAAGTATAATTTGACCCAAAAAAACCTTAGGTATAAAATATGAACCTATTTGTTCCACTTGGATAAGATTAGGTCATTTATTATAATTTAATTAAAAGAAAAGTTAAAAGAGTTAAAATCAATGTTTAATAACTAAGTAATTATTAATATAGAGTTACACATAACAAAAATTAGACTATAAATATTCATTAGGAATATTAAATACATTCATAAATAATTGTATATTATTTATATTTTTTAGGCATTATATAATTTAATTTATTTATGGCACAATGATGTTGTAGTAAATTCTTAATTAATGTAATATTTAAAAAAATTGATATTATAAATTTCCAAATAAATGTAATTTGAGACTTTTTCTGAATTACACTATTTTTCTATGTTAATATGAAATATTAGGGTTTTTTATATAAGTTTTTTTCTATTTAATAATGCTCTGATGAATTTACAATAAACAAAATATCAAATAGTGTCAGAATTGACATAAAAGTGTTTTTAAAACAAATATTATATTATTAACTGCTATTCTATTCCTAAAATTCTAAGTCTCAGCAAAAAGAATTATATAATTATAGGTGTATAATTAATGAACCACTTGGGGTTCTCTTGGATGTGTATAGTAAGTTTATTAACAATATAATTTAAAAATACCAAGAGACATGGTAAATGTCAAACTATTTACCTAATAGATAAATCTAAAAGATAAGGTTAATATAGTGACCCAAAGCTATCTAAAACCTATTAGTTGAGTGTTTTTGGTTCCATACCCACCATATACATTAAATAATAATTTTGGAGCCATTATAAACCGAAAATAATTTTATTATAAAACAATGTGTCTAACTTTCCCTAAGGTGCCCCTCACCCCTCTTATAAATGGGCACTCCCCCTTCTCTCTAATCCACTCCTTCAATGACATTTGGCTCATCCATGACCTATCCAAATACCCTATCCATTGTACTACATTCATCTTATAGTCATTCATTTTGTCATAAATCCATCTTTAGAAGCCCTTGGGATAAAATCAAAAGGAAGAACCTGAAGAAGAGGTAAATATTTCATCACCTCGTTCAAGTTCCTTTCTTCTTCCACATATTTTTTCTTTGTTGTTTCCATTATAAAATAATAACTCCAGTAACTTATATATATTGTGATTTTATAATAAATATGGTACAACCATGTTCATTATTCTATCAATCCTTTGAATTACATGTCACCATACGTGTGTGCGTACAGCTTACCGTCTCCACGTCATCGTGTAATTGTTATTAAATATATTATTATTTTTATGGGTATAATAATGATGATTATTTAATGTAAATAATAAATATAACATGATAATTATTCTGTATATATGATATATCATCCAATAATATAATATTTTAATATCAAAAGAAGGATATTGTCGCTCGTGCGTACGTACGAAATACCGTCTCCATGAACGCGATAAGATTCATTCTCCATCGTATCCATTCAAGACTATTTTTCTTTTGATGATTAAAAATAATGATTAAATACAAGATATAATTATGGATATGAATAAGATACGTCTATTCCATAACAAATATGACTCACATAAATAAGGATATAAAGGAAAATGAATCCGTTAATATCCGAAATGACGATTATACTAAGATATTATTAACAAAGCAATGTTAAAAGATCATATATGATATCATGTTAATGTATATGATTCATTTACAATTTAATAACAGTTATTTCACCATTATACATGACTTTATCCTAACCTCGACCAAGTAAAAGTACATGTTAAGGGTTAATTCCTCAATCTCATTATTATTCGAGATTGATTATGGGTAAGTTTTTACTCGAATATATTTATTATCAAATTCCATGTTCCATAAAAGTGTTTCAAATGAGATTCTGTTGAAGTACTCTTTTATTAAAACATCGTTTTATATGATTTAAATATTTATTCTCATAAATCATTTTCATTATTGTCCATGTTTTCAAATTTTTTTATAAGGATTTATTTATATGGACATTAGTGTTTTTAAAACGTTAATTCCATTCAAATGATTCAAAGTGGTTTCTGATACTTTGATTCAAAAATGTCTTTAAATTTATTCCTTTCTAAATTGGGTGACTTTTAATGTTTTAATGAAAGTGGATATTTCATTCAAAGAGTATTACAAATCATTTTCATATATGTCAACATTATTTGATGGATTTTTATCTTTTTTGAAGTTGATTTATTATGATATAAATCATCCATATTGTATGGAAGGTTTTGTGATATGATTGACTGTGAATGTGTTATTTCAATAGCATTTAATGTTTATTGATAATGTACTGATGTTTCATATGCTAGTTCTTATACAAATATTTATGTTATGTTTCAACCTTTTCATATGAGGAATGTATTGGACATAGTATGTGACGGGTGGAGCCTGCTATTTCTCCTCGATGGATCGGTAGGTCTCATGAGACAATTATATATGGAATTGGATGAGGCCATTCCAATTTTGATATATGGTTTTGGCCGATGCCTTAATAATTTTTAGACGTCTTGGACGAGGACTTGAAAAAATGTTTCAGAATCTCCAGCATTATACATTCCCTCATAATGAAAATAATATTTATGGTTCATGTGATAATTCAACTAGTAGAATAGCCATGATTATGTTTTATTATGTGATTATTTACTCATCTCATATTCCAGCCACAAAATTATTCATGTTTATTATTTCTAAAGGCATGTGGTTTCAATTATTCACCACGTTTAATATTTCTGTTATCTTTCGTTGTATTGCTTACCCTTACTTAGCATTTGAGCTCACACATTTCTTATGTTTCATTTTTCCAGGATATAAATAACTTATTTATGGGTGACTTGAAAACATAATCTAGGAGGCTTGGATGTTTTCAACGGAATAAATTCGTGTTTGTTTCTTTTCATGTGGTAATTTTGAACTTATGTATGAAATTTGTATCCAAAAATACTAAACTAATCGTTCTTTCAAGACATGATTTCCTTGTGATCATGCCAATGTTATGAAATAAAGCACTGACTCTGGATAACTAGGTTTGGGGTGTTACATATCTTATCAAAGGGAGTACATTAAGTTGAAACTAGATTTAGATAAACTCTGATTTGAGAACATATCCCTAAGATATATTTTTAGGATTTGTATAAAATAACTTACTAGAATTTTGGTATTGTAGAGATGTTGTGAGTTTCTCAAAAAATACATCCCTGTCTGGATATGAGAAGGTAGAGGCTGCTCTGGTGTAGATGTACTTAGGGGTAAAACCCAAAAACACTACTTTGAGCTAGACTCTAATGGGAACTAATACATGACAACAAGCATTGCTTCACTCTTGGGTACGACACTCCTGGGGGATATGATTAGGATAATTATCATTTTCTTTACAAAAAATATTGAATGGGTTATGTGTATATATCTTCTCATGGAAATTTTTTTTATGATTATGGATTATATATATAAATAGTATAATTTATGTAAAGTGTTTTACAAGTTTGGATTTATGTATTATGATTAATAAACAAATCAAGTGTATGACATTGTTTACAAATGTCGAATAGTTGAATGAATGGAAACCATTTCAATGCACACAGTCTATATAAGGATTTCTCTCCTGCTCCAGATAATTATAGTGGAGCTGGTGATATAGCCGGTTTTGATCAGCTTATCACCATTCTGAGGCAACTCACACTGGTTATGAATAATAACATTACTTGTATGTGGCACCCAGATCCACATTGTGTAGGATCAATGTTAGACCGCTTCATGAGGAAACAAACACAAATATTCAATGGGGGTACAAATCCATTAGTAGCTGAGAAATTGATAAATTTCTTAGAAAAATATTCCACGCCTTGAGAAGTATAGAAAGGGTCAATTTTGTCAAGACAGTTTACAACCTCACTAGAGATGCTGATCAATGCTTGACATTGATTTAAAATAAAATGGAAGATGATAATGTAATAAATATGTAATATAAGTAGTTTAAAGAAATTTTCTTAGTAAAATACTATCCTCATGACCATTGAGTGGATATGGAAATACAATTTCCTAGTCTAAGGAAAAAGGAGGATGAGAATGTCACAAAGTATGAAGCTATCATTACATGGTCAGCGAGGCGTGCTATAGATTATAAACATAACCCAATAAGTAATATTGACCATCTCATTGATGGGATAAAACCATTTCTATATCGAGCATTAGTATCACAATCCTTCTCATCATACAAAGATATTGTCTCGTGTGCTATCAAGAAAAAAAATGAATTCTCTAAGTCATTTTACCTTAAAAAATGCAAGAGAAGAAGAGATCTGCTGAACACTCTGGTAAATAAAATATGGAAAAAGGGAAGAAGGGAAGAAACAAATTTCCACCCTATGATAATTGTAGCAGGAAGAACCCTGGTGCCTGTCTAAAAGGAAAAATAGTTTGCAACAAATTTTTACAGAAAGGACATCTGGCTTGTGATTTTATGGTAACAAAAGATGCTACCAATGTTCAATGCTACAATTGCAGGGAGATGGGACATTATGAAAATGAATATCCTAATCATCAGGTACAATTACCTCAGAAAAGGCCAAATGATCAAGGAAATTATAATGTGATCACTACTGCTGAGGTTGAAGCCACATAAGACGTGGTGGCATGTAATTTAATGGTTTCGTCAAGTTTAGACAATGCTATATTTGATTCTGGACCATCGCATTGTTTCATATCATCTCAGTTTTCTAAGAAAATTAGATATTTCCAATTTGATTTAACAAGGGTTTTGTTAGTAATAACTCTCAAAGGATGTAACTTTGGTATAATGTTTTGTGAATTAGTTCCCATTTGGGAATATAAATGTTCTTTATCTGCTGATCTCATCGCCATAACCATTATTGAATTTGATATAATCCTTAGTATGAATTTTCTTTTATACCACGATGATAGAATTTATTATAAGAAGAATGTGGTTAATATTTTTGATGATGATGATATAGAACACCTAATCATTAGAGTATAATCATTGCCACTTAATTCTTATCTAGATCCACCCCCAGTAGCTCAACTAAATTCAATTATTGTGGAGGATGTGAATGAAATAACTCTGACAGGGGAAGAGAATGTTCAAATAGAATATGTACCTATTGTGAAAGAGTATGTTGATTTATTTCTAGAGGATTTACCTTGAAATCCTCTAGAATGATAAATTGAGTTATATGTTGATTTAGTTCCTAGTTCAAGGACAATATCAAAGACACCTTATAGGATGGCCACTGTGGGTGTAGTGGAAATAAAGAAACAGCTAGAGGAATTGAGTAATAAGGTATTTATTCACCCTAGTGTTTCTCAATGGGTAGCCTTATCCTTTTTGTTAAGATGAATGATTGGTCTGTGATGTTGTCCATTGAATAACGGTTCATCAATGCTATAACAAAAAAGAACAAGTATACCCTACAACGAATTAATGATTTATTCGACCAACTTCATGGAGCTAAAAAATTTCAATGATTGACCTTCTATCTAAATATCATCAGCTGTGTGTGAAGTAGGAAGACATTTGAAAACAACATTTTGAACTAGGTATGGTAATTACGCATTTACAGTAATTCCTTTAGGATTTACTAATCCACCCTCGGTCTTCTTCGATCTAATGAATATAGTTTTCAAGGAAAATCCTGATGACTGTGTGGTGGTATTAATTGATGATATATTGGTATACTCCAAAAGCTATGAAGATCATGGAAATTAGTTGTGCATTATTATAAAGACTCTTAGAAGACATGAATTATATAGGAAGTATAGAAAGTATGAATTCTTACATCACGAGATTTTTTTCTTGGCCATATTGTCTCAAAAGAAGGAATCTGTGTCGATCCTTCAAAGACCATGGAAATCCACGAATTTCCAACACATATAAGTATAACTGAGGTACATAGTTTTATTTGTTTATCATGTTATTATCGATGTTTCGTCCAGAATTTTTCCCAGTTTTCTAACCCTTTAACAAATCCAACACAAAAGGGGTTAAATTTGTTTGAAAAAAAGTGTGTGAGGATTTTTTTTGAGGAATTGAAGTGAATATTAGTCAATTATACTATCTTGACTCTACCATCAGAGAATGATGGGTTTGTTATTTCTAGTGATGCTTCAAGGAAAGGAATTGGTTGTGTCCTTGATCAAAAATGTCCTCCTCATGATAATGACTTAGAAGCTATAATCATTGCATTGAATATTTTGAGACACTATCTCTATGGTGAAAAATGTGAGATATATACTGATCACAAGAGTTTGAATTATATTTTTTCACAGAAGGAACTCAACATGAGGAAAAAGAGATGGCTTGAACTACACAATGATTATGATTTCACTATACACTTCCACTTGGGGAAGGAAAATAAGGTGGCAGATGCTTTGAGAAGAAAGGATCCTAGAGTTATAACAATATTAGAGTTGGAAGGGATCATATTCTGATGGATCTAGTAATGATGGATATGGGAATAACCATGGAAGGTGGATCGTCATTAGTTTTTCAAATGGTGGCCAAATAATTATTATTAGAAAGGATAAAAAGTTCTCAAGCTGATGATTATGAGTTTTAAAAGAAGATTAATGCTATAAATAATGGGAGATTGATTGACATTGTGTGTGAAGATGGAAATTTTAAATTTGTGAAGAGACTTTGTGTTCCTGATATACCAGATATAAAAATGGAATATTTGGATGATGCTCACAGGTGCAATTTTTATATACACCCTGGTAGCACCAAGATGTATAGGGACTGGAAGGAACATATTTGGTGGGACAACAAGAAGAGGGAGATTGTTGATTTTGTGTCAAGATGTATGGTTTTTCAAACAATGAAGGATGGAATGCAACAACCTGGAGGAGTTATGAAACCTCTTCCCATACTTGAGTGGAAATGGGATAATATTACGATGGACTTTGTCATGGGACTACCAAAGACTACTTGAAGGTATGATGCAATATGGTTCATTATTTATTATCTCACTAAGTCATCACATTTTCTTTTTATTATAGAAGGTTTCCCCTTGAACGTTTAGTGAGATTGTATATTAATGAAGTTGAAAGACTTCATGGATTACCCCTATCGATTGTGTCTGATTGTGATCCCCATTTTACATCATGATTCTGGAAATATTTTCAGAAAGCACGGGGTACTGAACATCATTTTAGCAATACCTACCACCCACAAACTGATTCACAATCAAGATGGACTATTCAAACCTTAAAAGACATGTTGATATTTTTCTCACTAGACATTCAAGGTATTTGAGATAAATATTTACCTCTGTTAGAATTTTCATATAACAATAGCTTCCATTGAAGTATTCATATGGAACCATATGAAGCATTATATGGAAAGATATGTCGCACACCAATATGTTGGGATGGTATTGGTGAAAGAAAACTCGTAGTCCCAGAACTTGTGGAGGAAATGATGGAAAAGGTGAAGGTAATCCAAAACCACATCAAAGAACCTCAATGTAGGCAGAAGATCGATGCTGATAACCACAGTAAGGATTTGGAATTTCACGTATGAGATCATGTTTTATTTAATGTATCTCCATGGAAGGGTGTTATATATTTCAATTAGAAGGGTAAATTGAGCCCCAGGTACATAAGAACATTCAAAAGTCTACAACAATTAGGGTTTGTATCATACCGTTTGGGAATAACGCCATGTCTCTCCAATGTTAATGATGTATTCAATGTATCACTGTTGAAAAAATACATGAATGGCCCCACACATGTACTCACTTATGTGGAATTTGAACAGGAACCTGATATGTTTTATTTTGAAGAGTCGGTCAAGGTTCTTGATACAAGAGCAAATGTTTTGAGAAACAAGACTTCTCATCTAGTAAAAGATCTATGGAGAAACCATAAGATGGAAGAGGCAATGTGGGAACTCAAGGAACATATGATGAAGAACCACCAGAATATTTTTATGCAGTAATACTCTATAAATTTTGAGGATGAAATTATTTTAAGGAGGGGATAATGTAACACCCCAAGCTTCCACGGTATACTTCTCTTTGAATAATACAATAGCATGTGTTTTACACAACATCGAGTTCTAACACACCACAACCAATCAAACTATTCGTTATGAATAATAATACCAACATTTTGAAATTTTAAAAATTTTAACATTCAAAATGAACTTCATTTTTGGATTCATAAAATTGAAATTAGCTTATGGTGAATTTTTGGTATTTTTATGAAAATATTCAATTTTTGTTGAATAGTGGAAAACAATGAGTTATAGTTTAAAACACATTTTTTATTTAAAGAATTATTTATTTTATAAAAATTTATTTTATGTCAAAAGAGATACATAATACCTAAATAAGTCCAATAAAATTAATTGGAGTCAGTTTATAATAATTTTAGATATATAAAACGTTTATTGAACTTTTTACCGTTTTTTACCCATCTCAAAGGAGCATTTGCAAATTTATATAAAGTATAATTTTACTGCTTTAGGGTGTTGAATTTCAAAAATCTGAGAGACATGGTTGATATCAGTAAGTAAAATGTTGTACAATGAGATGAAAATAATTTTTGGTGAATACTAAATTTTTACTTTTTCTTCCACAGTTAAATGTAAATATGGTAATTAATGGTACAAATGATATTTTTACTAACCTAACAGAAGTCCAAATTCTATTAGATAAGTATAATTAGACCAAAAAAACCTTAGGAATAAAATATGAACCTATTTGGTCAACATGGATTAGATTAGGATATTTATTATTTTTTAATTAAAAGAAGAGTTAAAAGAGTTGAAATCAAAGTTCAATATCTAAAACATTTTTAATATATGGTTACCCATAAGATAAATCCAACTATAAATATAAATTATATAACTAAAAATATTTCTTACATAATGGTATTTTATTTATATTTTTTTGACATTAAATATTTCAATTTTTTTAATGACACAATGATGATGCAGTAATTACCTAATTAATAAAATATTAAAAAAATTGATTTTATAAATATCTAAATCAATGTAATTTGAGACATTTTTTGAATTCAACAAATTTTATAGGTTAATATTTCATATTTTAGATTTTTAGATGAATTTTTTTTGACGTAATAATGGTATTATGAATTTAGTAAAAACAATTTACCAAATAGTGTCAAAATTTACATAAAAGTTTTTAAGATAAGTATTATATTATTAATTGATATTATATTCCTAAAAATATATTGTTCAGCAAAAAAACATATATAATGATAGGTATGTCATTAATGAACCACTTGGGGTTCACTTGATGGTATAGAGTATGTTTATTAACCATATAATATAAAAATACAAAAAGTCATCGTAAATGTCAAACTATTTAACTAAGAGTGAAATCTAAAAGATAAGGTTAATATAGTGACCCAAACCTATCTCAAACCTATTTTTTGGGTGTTTTCGTCCCATTACCACCTTATCCTTGAAATAATCTTTTTTTATCCATTAGAAACTAAAAATATTTTTTTTATAAAATAATATTTCTAGCTTTTCCTAAGGTGCCCATCACCCCTCTTATAAAAGGGTACTCCCCCTTACCTCTAAGATATTGATAACAAACAAATGTTTACAGATCTGATATGATATCATATTAATGTATATGATTCTTGTGTAATTTAATAACAATTATTTCACCATTATACAGGAGTTTAACCTACCCTCGACCAAGGAAAAGTACAAGGTAAGGGTTAATTCCTCAATCTCATTATTATTAAAGAGTTTTTATCGGTAGGTTTTTATTGGGACATATTTATTATCCAAGTCAATGATTCACAAAAGAGTCTTATATGGGATTATTTTAATGGAATATTATATAGAAACATTACTATAAATGTTTTAAATATTTATTTTTCTAAATCATTTTCATTAGAGTCAATGATTTCAAAATGGGGTTTAAGGATTTATTTTATGGACATGAATATTTTAAAAATGACAATTCCATTAAAATGTTTCAAAGTGGTATGGGACACATTGATTCACAAATATCATTAAATTTCTTCCTTTTTAAATTGTGTGACTTTTAAATGTTTTCTAGAAAATGGATATTTTGTTCAAAAAAAATTTTCAAATCATTTTCATCTATGTCAACATCCTTTGATGGATTTTTATCTTGTTTGAAGTTTACTTATTATGATACTAATGGTCCATATTGTATTAAAGGTTTTGTGATATTTTTGACTTTGGATGTGTTATTTTTATACCATTAATGGTCTATGGTAAAATAACTGACATTTCATATGATAGTTTTTGTATGAATGTGTATGTTATGTTTCATCCTTTTTATATGAGGAATGTATTGGACATAATATGTAATGGGTGGAGCCCGCTATAGATTCTCGATGCATCAGTAGGTCATAGGAGACAATTATATGTGTAATTGGCTGAGTCCCTTCACATTTTGATATAGGGTTTTGGCCGAGGCATTATTCATTTTTAGACATCTTGGCTGAGGCCTTGGAAATTTTTTTTTGAATGTCTTAAATTATACACTCCCTCATTATGAAAACATTATTTATGGTACATTTGGTCATTCGACTAGCAGAATAACCATGATTATGTTTTATTATGGAATTATTTAGTCATATGATATTCCTGACATAAAATTATTAATATTTATTATTAATAAAGGCATGTGGTTTCAATTATTCACCATGATTAATATTTATGTTATATTCCACTATATTTCTTACCGTTACTGTGAGTTTGAGCTCACCCCTTTCTTATGTTACATTTTCCAATGATATTAAGAAGTTAGTTATGAGTGACTTTCAGGAATAATCTAGGATCTTGTGATTATTATAATGGAATAAATTTGTGTTGTATTTCTTTTCAAGTTGTAATGTTTAACTTATTTATTAATCTTATTTCCAATAATACTAAACTGATCAGTCATTTGAGACATGATTTCCTTATGATCATGCCAATGTTATGTAATAATGCACCAACACTTGGTAACTAGGGTCGGGGTGTTACATTATTTTATATAATAATTATGGAATTTTTTAAATGATATAGTATTAATAAAAATATTATTTTCAAAAAAAATGATATGAATTTGTTTTTAAAAATTAAAAAAAACCATTTAATGGTTTCTTAACATATTATCATATCATAATAAACCATTAATTTTTCTAAAACATTCATATTTATGTAATTGTCAAAAGGATTCATGAATGGATAGAATAAAAATATAAGGGTACAAGTGTGATCCAAAATTTCAACATTTTATTGGTTGACAATATAATGAATCAACCTCTATTTATTTTAAATTGTATCAATTTGGAGAAATATTTAAATCAAACTAAATTTATTTTAATTATTTTTTTTCTGAAATTTAATGAGTTCCCATCTCCCAACTATAATAGAGAACCCCTTCCTTCTTTTCATCACATTACTTTTAGCATTATATATAGACAAAACTCGACCAATTTCTATTCAAAACATCCCTTACCAAATTTAATAGGCCTAATCTCTAAAAATACTAAAACTAAATCCATTTATATTAGATCTAAAGAGAAATATAAAATTACACGTAACCACCATAATCGATTACATTATTTTAAATTCATTCTATACATCCACTATATATGTAATATTTTTACAAAAAATAAATATTTAAATATCCTAAATATAATAACTTTATTATAATAATAATTATTATTATTATTATTATTATAAAACCTCCATTACCCAACCTCTTAACATCAAATGAGTAGTGAAAGTATCGCTCGTGCGTACATACTACCTACCACCAGCAGGTAATGATACTATTCATTTTTCATCACCAAATATCATGGATCAATATTATTATCATATTAATATTTAATAAAAATTATTTATAAAATATTATACATACATAATTATAATGAATTTTATACCTTCATACCACCAAATCCTATGTGAAGTAGAAACGTTTTCCCTGCATATGTGTGGACTACAACTTCAACAAAGTGATGTTTTTTTTTCATTTATATTTTTCATTGTTAGATATACTGTATAATTTTATGAGTTTATATATGATATATATAATATAATAATATTATTTTTCTGTTTTATTTATATTTACATTTCTTTAATTCCATACATCAAAAGGAGAAAATAATTTACCTACCTTCGTACAATGTACATTCTCCTTGAAGAATGTGATTCACGCTTCATTACATAACTTTTATAGTTTAATTTAAGTAGATATATAACAAATATGTATCATATTTATGAAATTATAATAATTTTTTATGTCACATAAAAATGTTCAATGAAAAATTATTTATATTGTAGAACCAAAAACATACATGCTAAATGAAGCAATTCTCAAATAAAATAGAAATTTTAATATTGAAATATAATTAAATTAGTGACAAAAGTTTAGAAATAAATTATATATGTAATGATATATTTTCTTATGGTGATTTAATAAATTTATTCTATATATATTTTCAATATAGGATTTGTAAACACATTAATTGAATGTATATCTTAAGGTACATGATTTTAAACACTCATTCAATTGTATAGGACACATTCATTATATAGAACTTGTTTATTTAGGGTGGTGTATATAATTACAATGACTAGATTTTAACATTATTATAATTAAATAATGGTTTATTTATTTAATTTAGAGTTCTATATTTTATGGGGATTATGAATGAAATTTATCTAAAGTGGTATGGGTTTTTATGTTACAATATCAATGATTGAACAGATTGATTATAATTATCATATAGTTATGTAATATCATGATATATCTCTTAAGAAGATAAATTATTTTATTAGACTCCATTTATTTCATGAAAATAATATTTCCCTATATTTTTGCAAACCTTATTTATTTAAGTGACAAAAAATCCATTATTTAAGGAATACTGACTTTATTTCACTTTTCGAATTAAATAAATATTCTTTTAAATTCATGTTTTCTAAAAATATATTAAAAATGTTTATACTATTTTAAACTGATTTATAAATTTTATTTTTACCCATGTTTTACTTTTCACAATTTGGTCTAAAATTAATCTTTTTAACATTTTCTAAACTAGGTATTTCTTATTATTTCACAGAAATATTAGTGGATTGTTATCTTTTATATTAAATGGAATGAAAAAACAATCCTTCCACCATTACCACACAATGATTTCAATATTTAATGTTTTTGATTCTCTGGTTTTTTTAAATATAATGGTTTCATTCATATTTGTGATGTTTTAATATTTTCAAATGAAATTTCAAAAGTATATAATCTATTATCATTGTGAAATGGTCCCTGTTTTCTATAAAAATAATTTTCCAACTAAAATGAAATAAATTATGTTCTTTATTATTTATAAGGGATATAATTGATTGATACCATTCATACTATTTCTCATATTGGATTATTTTAATGATTTTAATACTCTTATTAAATTCAATATTCCATGGGATATGCTATTATGAAATGATGAGATGATTACGAAACCAGTGTTTTTTTCACAAATGTTTTTCTACAAATTAGAAATTTATGAAATCTATTTATTTTATTGATTTTAGATATGATAATATGATCTTGTGTCACACATAAGTTTTATTTTTATTAATTTAAGGGTCTGACCCAAATCTCACTCTAAGGATATGGGTAATTATCAGTATGTATCCAGAAAAATAGGGATTTAACGTAGTGTTAACTCAGATTAATAAGGGACTTTGTCCACTGTGAAAATAATATAACTAATAATTGAATACTATAATTGATTGTGGTGTCAATTCATTCCACTATGATAGTATTTGTAATTTTTATTTACTGAAGTGTAAATGATAGTATTGGTTTATTTTTTTTATCCTAAAGAATTATGTCTTATGATTATTGTATGGTATCATTGA
This sequence comes from Viscum album, assembly GCA_963277665.1. Lineage (NCBI taxonomy): Eukaryota > Viridiplantae > Streptophyta > Magnoliopsida > Santalales > Viscaceae > Viscum > Viscum album. The sequence goes on from OY728132.1 coordinate 883,858,496, forward strand.
TCACTATCCTTGATTAATTTATGATTTATTCTTACAAATTGCAATTTTTTATTCCATTTCTCAGGATTTATGATCTATGATATGAGGGTTATGGCTTTCAACAATTAACATCATTTTCTAATACTATTTTTCCATTGATATACTTATATGATCATTGATATCTCCTTTTTTTACACATACTATAAAACATTGATATCCCAATTTTATTCACACATCCCCTATGTTATTTAGAAACATATTATGTATGATATTTCTAGCAAGGGTATTTGGAATAAAGATCTATGTGGGAGGTTATCTAGGAATTTTATGAACATGTTGTTTAATTTTAAAAGCTTCCAAATATAATATACCTATAAATTTTTTTGGAGGATTGTTATTTTATTTAATGAAATTTTGTTAATATTGTAGTTGTTTATATTTGTGAGTTGTATTAGTTGTTACCATAGAGTGTTCAAGTTACCAATTGGAATCTATGATGAAATAAATTACTAAGACCCCTATAGAAAATTCATAATGTCAGAAACAATCGAAATGTTTCAATAATGATAATGAATGACCTTAATTAATATAAAAGAATAATTGAAGATGGTGTCATGATTTTTACATCCAATAAATTAATTTTCATTATTGTTTGGATTTATATTTATTTTTAAATAACGCAATACTATTGGTTTTTGTAAGTGTATGGAACATGAATGTATCATGTTAATGATGATTATGATGGAAAATTCATTGTTTTCCCTCTTGAGTAACCAAATGTTTTTTGAAGAGGAAAAAAAATATCATCTCTATTCCCATGAAAATGTTTGAAGATATTAAGAATATTGATAATCCAAATGTTCAATGGATGAAATAATGACCTATTAATCACTTCGGGTGAATATTTATAACATTCTTTAGTGGGTCCAATAATAAAGTAGTTTATGATAAATGGATATTTACCAATGAAGAGATATTATTAATTAAACACTATTTGAAACTTGATAATTTTATTCTATCAATTAATTAATTATAATTTGAATAATATAAAATTTTCACTCTTATCAAGAACATTGTGAAACATTATGAAATTTACACTATGGTGTGATATTAGTTAAAGATATTGTTTATCAATATGGATTCTCCTCGTATGACAATAAATTGTTGACTAGTGAACATTACAAAAACTAAATAACAACTAACTTCTTATTTTTACTTGGATCTATAAACTCATTTATATGTAAATACATTAATAAGGATATCAAAGTAAATTCCAAAAAATTAGATGTCAAATTAGTACTAAAAATCCTAATAGCATGATAATATCAACCCATTTCTATAATTATTTGTGAGTTTAAATTTTTTGGAATTTGTTTCCAAAAAATAGTTTCATTGTTCTCCTTATAGAATAGTATGGTAATTTGGCTATTGATAAGATTTATTTAAATAAATTCGACATTAATTTCAGAGGAAATCAATTCATGCTTCCTATTAAAAACAAAATATGCTTATATTTTAGTCTAATAGAATATATAAAATCTGATGGAAATTACATCCATAATATGGGTGAATATTAGTATTTAAATGTCTCATATATCTCATATGGTTTAGTATAAACTCAACATCAAATATATAGATAATATGAGGATTTCTTATAAAATTATTGAATTGTTTTCTTACCATCCCGAGTAATTTGATTATAATTTTTAAATAGATTGCATACATAATGCCATATGTATTTCCTAGACATCATATTGAATGTCCATGATAGATATCCATGAATTAGAGAAGAAACTCTTTGATTTTCATGATGGGGATTCATTCATCCGCATGTGTCTCTTAGTGTTGAAACTATTTTTTTTTGATAATAAAAAATATGGATTAATTGAAATATACATTTATTATTGGGAACAAAATGAAATAAATAATATAGAAATTCATCCTCTAAAATTTATTTATTACTTGGTTGAAAAACTACATGGTGTACAATTCATTTCTATGATTTATCTCTTTTTTTATCACTAATTCATTTACATGATTGAGGATATACCATATATAACATTCTGTATAAGATATGGAAATTTTAAATGTATATTTATTTTATTTTTTCTTAATAATTCCCCCATTATCATCAGTGATTTAATTAATTGAGGATTTTAATGTTACATTGTAAATTTTGTGGTAGTATTTATAGATTATATCCTGATATATTAAATGAATAATAAATATCTTGAAGATAAATTTATAATTATATTTACGTCCCTCGTGAAGGAGAATTTAAATGAATTTTTTTCAAGTATTAATTTTGTCCTTGAAAAAATTCATTACAATGTAATATAATCTCTTGCATGGGTATATCAACATATTCATCAGAGATAGATTACAATTAACATTAGAATAGAGCATCCACTATAAATTATATTTTATCTTTTCTTTGTACGGTTAAATAATATCTTTTCTATTTGGATAATTTTTCACTATTTTCAAATCCACTCCCTCTGTTTACATGCAAGGTAATCATGTTACTTTGGAAGAAAGATTCATAAAGAGATTTTAAGGAATCAAAGGGATGATTGTGCAGTGAACCATTGATTACTTATTCCTATAGTGGATAAGGGTTTGTATTCTATATTGATGTATATAATATGGTGGTGTTATCCATTCTCGTTAAAAAAATTATTTTTATATTTTATACAACATCACTATTGAATATCATTGAGAAAAATATTCCAACTCATGATTTCAGGATAGAAATAATTATATTTTCATTTATTATATCATGGAATTGTCTTTTTTTTAATGGGGTTATTCATATTCTAATAAACAAATTTTAATGTATATTTTAATTCAAAAATATTTGAATATGCTATATAAATTATGGTTAGATTTGATTAGTGATTATGAATTCTCACTACATTTCAACCACGGGATGGAAAAAAATTTAAAATCTTATATTATTATAAGGGATAATGGTATATTTTCTATTATTTGAATAAAAAAACATCCCCAATTTCTATATATTTAAATCATAATTAAAAAAATCATAAATAAAGTAGATATATATTATATTTGTCAACAAATTTCAACCATATATCTATTTGAAGATTAAAGAGGAGCACAAATAAGATGTTCGGAAGAAAAATTAATTCTGATATCTTCCATTGTTCGACATTTATTTTGAAAAAAATAATAATGTTAAGGAATTGTGTATGTTTTATTCAATACAATATTTGAACAATGAAATTATGGATAAATCACACAGTTCCTCATTCTCTATTGATTCACGAAATAAAAAGTCATATTGAGATTTGAGAGTATTTGTGGTTTGATTACAAGAAGATAAATATTTCAGAGTATCATTTTTGATTCCTACAATTTCAATTAATTATGGATGATTTAAAAATATTTAATGGTATTTTAAAACAATTACCCATGATATAATGTAAATAAGGAGAAAACAACATTCATATCATCACAAGACTCCCTAAAACAACTATAGGGAATAATATTATATGCATTGGAGATGAACTCCTTATAAAGACATCACATTTCATTAAAATTAAAGAAGATTTATATCTAGATAATCGTTTTAGGATATATATTTTGGATGTGGAAATGTTTCATGGTGTTTCACATTATATTACATTGGATCTGCATCAGTTGTACACATCGATGTTCTAGTAATGTCTTTAACTGGATTTTGATACATAATTATGATACAACACTAATTATCATTCTCAAATATATTTTCATTATTAAAAAAAATAATATATTTAGAGGATATTTGAAGATCCTGTTTTATGTATTTAAATGGTTTTTAGGATCAACAACATCCTCTAGATGTTTTTTCTTATTACAATATTATTCTCTCAATTAATTATATAATTCTTTATGAATATATATGTGATTGGAAGATTATATCTCAAATATGATAGGGTGATGTTATATAATGAACGATTTTAGGACAAGATAAACATACAGAAATTGGAGAGAATTTTAGACTCTTTTAATAGTACATCAAGGCATCTCAGAGTCCGTAAAAAAGTTATTCTTATAATCATTAGAATCGTCTTCTGTTTCAGGTTTGGATGAAATTATTTTTGTGAGTATCACCATGGAATATGGTTAATAATTTCTATAATAAAGGATATTTAGTAACTAGGTATATTTCCCCTTTTAATATTATTGATTCAATGGGGTTGGTTTCTTATTGATTTACAATTCGAACGAACCACATTAATGCTAGTGATGTGTTCCATGAATCACTGTTGAGGTAGAAAATACATAACCGATCGTAGACACTAAATTCAGATATCATTCAAATGGAACATTATCATTAATATAATGAATATCATTTATATATCTATTATTTTTTATATAATTTTCATTGGAACAAGACTACTCACATGGTGAATGTTCTCTGGAGAAATGAATACTCAAAAATAAAACATTGGAAACTAAAGATGTTATGAATCATATATATTCTCATTTTTTATATAGGAATGAATAATTTTAGAGGATAAATTCATTTTTATTTTGTTATAATGTGACACCATATTATATTACAAAATATATTTCTTGTAAAAATATTATTATTTTTTGATGTCTTGAGATACAAACAACATTGAGTTTAAATGAACCTTACGGTAAAATTAAAATATTATTATGTGACAGTCATTGCATATCCATTTGATTTGATGGTTTCAATAAAAATTAAATATTTATGAAAAATATTAATTTTTAAACATTAATAAATTTTTTCACTTGTTATCAATTAATCAGAAATATTAATAATAATTATCACAAATTCTAAGATTTGTATTCTAGAAAAACTATTTTTCTATGCACAAATGTGTCTTATCATAAAGAATTATATAAATATCCATTGATGAAATATTTTAAAAAAAAATTATATATTATATATTATAAAAAATTATATAACATTAACATAATATTTATTTATGAATTCAATATAAATAAACATAGTGTTAAACCTAAAAATCTATTTCTCCCAAAATAGGTATTCATCAAATTTTTTTGTTTTATATTTAAAATTATTTTATGAAATTTAATTAATTTAATTTTATAACAAATATTATATCTTTGGAAGAATTGGATTAAATTTTTAAAAGATGACCCTTTTATATTGGTGAATTGGAATAGAAACAATGGTAATTTGTGTTACCGCGTTAATTGTTAAATCGAGTAACTAATTATGAAAATAATATGGTAAGTACATTTAAATGAACCTAACGCTTGAATAAATTTAATTTCAGGTGTTTATTCCATATATAATAATACCATGTTTCTTTATATGGATTTTCTTACAATTGGGTTATATTATTACCATTTTAAGATACTATTTAATTTAAATTCCAAAATATCACAATTTAGTTAAGAATAACTATAATATTTTATTCATTGGTAAACCATAATAATATATTGGGATATAATGATAAATTATAATTATAAAATATCATTCCAAATCATGTTATTTCTATAACACCCCAAGCTTCCACGGTACGTTTCCCTTTGAATGATGTAATAGCTTTCATTGTATGGAACATCGAGATTCTAACACACCGCGACCAATCAAACTATCCAATATGAATAGTAATACCAACTTTTTTAAATTTTATAAATTTTATATTTCAAAATGGATTTCATTTTTGGATTTTGAATATTGAAATAAGCTTAGGGGGTATTTTTGGTATTTTCATGAAGACATTCAATTTTTTATAAATAGTGAAAAACATTGAGTTATAGTTTTAAACCAAATTTTTTTTAAATAAATATTTATATTATATAAATTTATTTTAGGTCTAAATAGATACGTAATACCTATATAAGTTAAATGTAATTCATTAGAGATAGTTTTTAAAAAATAATGATATATACAAATTTTATTGAACTTTCTAACCGTGTTTTACCCACCTTTTAAGAACATTTGTAAATTTAAATAAAACATAATTTTACAGCTCCTATGAATTGAATTTAAAAATTCCAAGAGAAACGATTGATATCAGTAAGTAAAATAAGGTTCAATAAGATAAAAATAATTATTGGGGAATAATAACTTTTGACTTTTATTTACCATAGTTAAAAGTAAATAGGGTAATTAAGGATAAAAATGATAATATTATTATGACAACAGATTTCCTAATTCTATTGGATAAGTGTAATTCTACCAAAAAAAACCTTAAGAATAAAATATGATCTTTTAGGTTTACTTGGATTAGATTAGGACATTTATTATTATTTAATTCAAAGAAGAGTTAAAAGTGTTGAATTCAAAGCTTAATAATTGAACAATTTTTTATATAGCGTTATAAATAAGATAAATTCTGTTATAAATATTAATTATAATGCTAAAAAGGTTTCCAATATAATTGTATTTTATTTAAAATTTTTAAACACTGAATAATTTAATTTATTTATGACACAATGATGATGCAATAATTAACAAAATAATGAAATATTAAAATATTTGATATTATATTTATCCAAATAAATGTAATATTAGACTTTTTATGAATTAAAGTAATTTTATTGGTTAATATGACATGTTAGGGTTGGTTATATTAAATTTTTTTAAGTAATAATTATTTTATGATTTTGGCAAAAACGAAATACCAAATAGTGTCAAAATTGACATAAAATAGTTTTTCAAACAAATATAATATTATTAATTGATATTCTATACCTAAAAATTTAATGTTCATCCAAAATACTTATATAATGATAGAATTATCATGAATGAACCACATGGGGTTCTCCTGGAAGTATATAGTATGTTTATTAACCATATAATATAAAAAACAAAGAGACATGGTTAATGTTGAACAATATAACTAAAAGTTAAATCTAAAAGACAAGGTTAATGTAGTAACCCAAACCTGTATAAAACTTATTTGATGAGTGGTTGTCGACCCATCCCAAACTTATCTATTAAATAATTAATTTTTTATCCATTAGAAACCGAAAATTATTTTATTATAAAATAATATTTCTACCTTTTCCTAAGGTTCCCCTCACCACTCTAATAAAAGAGAATTCACCCTTCCCTCAAATTTACACCTTCAATGCCTTTTGGATCGGCCATACTCTTCCCAAATACCCTCTAACCTGCCATACCTTCATCATAGAGTACTTTATTTAGTCATAAAGTCATCCTATGGAGCCCATTTGATAAAATCAAAAGGGAGTACCTGAAGAAGAGGTAAATATTTCATCACCTCTTTCAAGATCTTTTTATCTTCCACATCCTCCTTATTTTTTGTTTCCATTATAAAATAATAAATACTTTATCTTATATTTATTTTGATGTTATTATAAATATGGTACAACCATATTAATCATTAAATCCATCCAATGAATGACATGTCACCATGCGTGTGTACGTTTGACTTACCGTCTCCAGGTCGTGGGGTAATTTTTATTCAATACATTATTATTACGATGGATATAATAATGATGATTAATTGATGTAAATAATTTATATAACATGAAAATTATTCTTAATATATTATATAACATCCAATTATATTTTATTTTAATATCAAATGAATGATATTGTCGCGCATGCGTAAGTACGGATTACTGTCTTCGTGAATGCGATAAGATTCCTTCCCAATTGTAATCCATTCAAGAATAATTGTAATTATACGATTAAAAATAATGTTTAATGATATAATATCATTCATAATATGAATAAGATAAATAATATTCATTACAAACACTACTTATGAAACAAATCAAATAAAGGAAAATGAATTAGTTAACACCCGAAATGACGATAATACCAAAATATTCTTAACAAAGCAATATTAAAAGATCAAAATATGATATAATATTAATGTATATGTCTCTTGTATAATTTCATAACAATTAATCACCATTATAAAAGAGGTTAACCTAACCTCGACCTAGGAAAAGTACAATGTAAGGTGTTTCTTATCACACTTTTAATTCAGTGAGATTTCCATTGTTCAACAGTTATTAATTAAATGTGGTGTATTGTGTACTATAATTTGATATATATATATATTATCATGATTCCCTTTATATTCATTTTATTTTGTGATTAATTTCGTTTTTATTAAATTTTGGTCATACGACTCGATTGATTACAACAAAGTAAGGGTTTTCATCTCAATTAGTATTTCTATGAGATTCATGCCATATTGATATTATTTTGTTTGGTGTGTTGTATGTACTACCCAATGATTGTATTATATGTCTAATAAACATTAATGTATGAGTAATTACATATTCATTTTATGATCCATCTTTCATGGGATGTATGTTTCGTATGTTACCAAATTGGTAAGAGAATTTCAAATTTCAATTTCCACTCATTTGGCTTAAGGCATACTTCATAGATTATTTTACTCCATGATATTGTGTCGAATCACTATTTATTATATGTGAATTAATTTAACCTCCCCCTTATGTGGATATATTTTTGATACACATAATCACTCCATTGATAAATTCTGATGTCATCGATATGAACATGATAAGAGTAATTTTAACTCAATCTCTATTTATTGAGTTAAACATCCTATTCATTGGTGTTGTTTTTACAAGAATATGTGTGAATGTACTATTATTTATTGACACTAAATATCCAATAATATTTTGTGTATTTATATTTTTCACACATAATTATGTCATTGATATATCCTTAACCTAAGGATATGATCTTTATAAGATATTTCAACTCAATTTACATTCCATTGAGACTTCATTGTTGTTGTACGCAAATTCACTTTTATATGGTGTATATAATGTAAATTGACATATTATATCATGAGTCCATTTATTCCCATGATATTAAATGTTTTTATTACCTCAATTATTTTTATTCATGTTTCTCTCTTTTGGATAATAACTCAAACTAAAATATCATTCAAAATGTTTTAAAGATTTATTATTATAAATCATTCTCATTAATGTAAGTGTTTTAAAAATGGTTTTATTTATTTATTTATCTAGAAATTTTTGTTTTAAAATTAAAATTCCTTTTAAAAGTTTCAATTTGGAATGGGACACTCTGATTTGAAAATCTATTTTAAACAACTTCTTGATAAATAGTGAGAATTTTAAATGTTTTCAAAAAAGGGGATATTTCTCTCAAATTTTTTTGATGATTCTTTTTCATATATGTAAATATCATTAGTTATTATCTATTGAGGCTGATCTATTATAATGAAAAAAAATTTATTGTATTGAATGAGTTATTTTTGACTGCGGATGTGATATTTTTTTATCATTCGTTGTTTTTGGTTAAAATATTGCCATTTCATATGCTTGTTTTAATACAAATGTTTAGATTATGATTCAACCTTTTTCATATGAGGAATGCATTGGACATAGTATGTTATGGATGGAGCCCGCTATAGCTCCTTGATTCCTTGGTATTAATCCTGAGACAAACTACTGTCATGGCACAAGGCCTTGACAGTGTCTTATTTGTAGTCTTGGCAGAAGGCCTTGACTATGTTGTTATGAATGTCTGGCATTATGCATTCCATCATTATGAAAGTATATATTTTTATATCTTGTGATTATTCAGGTATAGGAATATCCATGTGAATAAGTAAATAGCATTACTTGATTTTATCTATTCCAAAATATGCTGATGTTCAAGTTTAAAAGGAATTTTCCTCTGTCTTATACATAGCCATAAATGTTTGCACTAATTTATGAATGTACCCACTGTATTTTTATCCTTACTGAGCATCTGGGCTCACCCCTTTCTATGTTTTTCCCCAGGATACGATAAAGTATAGTATGACTGACCTACAATTATAGTCTATTAGATCTCAGTGTTGTCTATTCAAACAATGTTGTTGTAGTTTTCCATTTTATGATGTAATCTAAACCTTATGAATGTATACTAAACTAATCGGTTTTTAGAGATTTTATCTTCTATTATCATGAGAATGATATGTAATAATGCACCAACTATGGGCTTCTAGGGTCAGGGAGTTACTGTTGGTATCATAGAAGTATATTAAAAACCATTGCATCTAGATTTAGAAATAATTTGAATAGTGAACATAGCCCTAAGATAGACTTTGATGATTAGTATAGATGATCATCCTAAAATTTTGGTACTGTATAGATTTTGTGAGTTTTCCAAGCATTAAATATAGGTCTTGATACAAGCTAGTTGCGGCGGCTCTGGCACAGATGTACCTCGGGATAAAACCCCAAAACATCGCTTTGAGCTAGACTTGAACCAGAACTGGTGCACGACAACAGGTCTTGCTGAACTATTGGTTACGACACTGATGAGGGATATTCATTGGATAATTAACATTTTATTTACAATATAATATTAAAGATTTTTACATAAGATTAGAATAAATGACCTTTGTTAATATTAAGTAGTTTAAAATTGAAAATATTGTGTCATGATATTCTCTAAATGATTTTATGCCTACAATTACCCACACAATGATTTCTGGTTTTCATCAATGGCTGGATTCCAAGGAATTCATTATATCTATGAACATGATGTACAAGGTGGGAACAGTGGTGGAAATGAGCAACAATATTGATTGTTGATAGGTGTAAAAGATATCATGTTCAAGCCAAATCAGTTTTCCAAATATATAATCAACAACATATATATTAACCAACTCTCGGACTTAACGACGAAGGGATAGGTGAGGAATGATAAGAGCTTCAGTAGTGGAGACCAGGGAGAAAAAATCCTCAATTTCTTTCATGTAGGAAATGTGGATGTAGACACTAAGGAAAGGGTTGTAATTCATCAAATAAATTCTTTATGTGTGGGAACAGAGAAAATAAATTAAACAATTAACGAGGAAAAATGAAGAGTATTGTGGAAGAAAATAAAAATGGTCCCAATAATCCATTTATAGTCCTCTTTCGCAAATGTAGGAGACCTGGCCATTACCCAAGTGAATGCCCTATTCTATAGGTTATTTTCTAGGTCAAAGAATAAGCTATGTGGAAATAAATGGTTCGATTAATGATTAAAATTATTAGTTCCCCATGTTTATTGGAATAAATTAGAATAATTTTCTCTTGTATTTTCAACCCTTCAGTTTATCATGTGAAAATGAAATTTGAGGAAAAATTATCTTTTCCCTTTTAGATATAGTTATAAATAACCATTTGGTTTTATATGATAATTGGGTTTGAGGAAATTACATGTTATTATATTTTGGGATGCAAATGCAGGGTATGAGAAAACATTAGTGGATAAATAATGTTATAGTTATTTTGAGGAATTTATCTCATTTTGGTAATGTTATAAAATATTGTTTTTGAAAAACAAAAACACGTAGACTGTGTGACAGCCTGTCACGTTAGTAAATGTTGTGGGAATCGAACCCAACATGAGAGTTTGAATGGGATTTGCCTCCTACCACTAGACTATGTGAAGTCTCTGGTTAGTGTGACTAATTATTTTTAGTAAAATGATTTTATGGATTTGTAATAAGTTGATTTGTGATATTATGTCTTATAAAATAAACACACTTAGTATTGGAAAATGATTTAGTGATTGAGTGGAAATTTTATATTGGGAGACGATCGCTCTGTTGGAAACACTATATGCCTAAGGAAAATAGAATACTATGGAATTTCATTTGAGGAATAATGGTAAATTTTTATCTATGTTTTTATTGTGTATTTATAGTGATTTGGGTTATTTATGGAAATTATTAACCTATAATATAGAATATGTGATTTGGTTTATTACATTTAAGTATATTCCCTTAAGAGTAGACAATGTCATTTGGAGATACAATTTAACTTGGAAGACTAAGTAACCATATTCTTCTAAGTTATGGGTTTCAATTTTAGAATGGATTATATTGAAGGATTTTAAGGACAATTGTTTATTAAATGGTATTTATATATCATTGGGGTATTGTTGGTTTAATTTTGGAAATTAAGAATAATTTTTATTTCTATAAAGGAATATCCTTGTGGGTATCATCTCATAATATACTATCCGTTTTGGTTTTGATTCATCTCTAATTACAAGGTAAATATATAGTTTATCCTTTTTGGATCATGTGATTCTATAAAAGATGGTTCTATCTCTTCTGGTGTGACCAAGTCATCTTGAATACTCATCATTTAAACAAACACGTTAGTGGTAGAAATTTATTAATGAATGAAACTCTATATAAAATTTAAGTATATCTCTTTATGTTCTTAGTCAATTTCATAATAAAATTTCTCATCTTTATTAAATGAAACTTAAAACAAAACAAAAACGTTGTCCATTTTATTTTCCAACATAGAAACTAAGAATAGTTTGTCCGATCAAAAGATTATTGTTTTCTTATTGTTAACTTCCTCTTGATCAAGTTTTATATCCCACTCTATCAGAACTTTACACTTAGTTTATCATCTATATCCATGTTTTTCAACATGGAATCCTAGTATGGGTTATATTGGGTGACCTTTGTACTTCACTTTCAATCTTTTAATGTGTTATTTTTATTTACTCTATTTATAATTTGAGACATTGAATTATGTTCCCAATCCCAATTTTAATAATTGAGCAGACGAAATTTCCAAAAGGGGGAAGGAATGTAACACCTCAAGCTTCCACGGTCTGTTTCCCTTTGAAATAATGTAAAAGCTTGCACATTACGAAACATTGAGATTCTAACACACTACGACCAATCAAACAAGCCATTACGAATAGTAATACCCACTTTTTGAAATTTAATATATTTTATCATTCAAAATTGATGTCATTTTTTGATTTGAAATATTGAAATTATATTATGGTGAATTTTTGGTATTTTTCTGAAAACATTCAATTTTTGATGAATAGTTAAAATCAATGAGTTATAGTTTAAAACCAAATTTTTATTTAAATAATTTTTTCTTTTATTTAAATTTACATTATATAAAAATAGATACATAATAACTATATATGTTCAAGGTGATTCATTGGAGTCAGTTTTTAATAATTTTAAATATATAAAAATATTATTAAACATTTTAACCGTGATTTACCCACCTCTTAGGAGCATTTGCAAATTTGAATGAAACATAATTTTACCACTTCTGTGAATTGAATTTCAAAAATCCAAGAGACATGGTTGATATTATTATGTAAAATGTGGTTCAATAAGATAATTTTTTTTGGATAATAGTAACTTTTTACATTTATTTACCACGATTAAATGTAAATATGGTAATTACGGGTTAAATGATATAATTATTACCCCAAAACATGTCCTAATTCTATTGGATAAGATTAATTCGACCAAAAAAGAACTTAATAATAAAATATAATCCTTTAGGTCTACCTGGATTAGATTAGGTTATTTATTATTATTTAATTCAAAGAAGTGTTAAAAGTGTTAAATTCAAATCCTAACAACTAAACCATTTTTAATATAGCGTTATACATAAGATAAATTCAATTATAAATATTCATTATAAATCTAAACATATTTCAAACATAATGGTATTTTATTTATATTTTTTAGACATTAAATAATTTAACTTATTTATAACACAATGATGATGCAGTAATAATTAATTATTGAAATATTATAATATTTGACATTATAAATATCCAATATAAATGAAATTTTAAAAGTTTTATGAATTACACTAATTTTATAGGTTAATATGAAATGTTAGTGCCAGTTATAAGAAATTTTTTCGATGTAATAATTCTGTAATGAACTTAGCAAAAACAAAATACAAAATAGTGTCAAAATTGACATAGATTAGTTATTAAAACAAATATTATATTATTAATTGATATTCTATTCATCAAAAACATTGGATCCACCAAAAGACTTATATAATGATAGGAGTATCATTAGTTAACCCCTTGGAGTTATCTTAGATGTATATAGTATGTTTATTGACCATATAATATAAAAATACAGAGACATGGTAAATGTCAAACTATTTAACTAATAGTTAAATCTAAAAGATACAGTTAATATAGTGACCCAAACCTATCTAAACCGTATTGGATAAGTGTTTTTAGACCCTTCACCACCTTATCCAATAAAAAAAAATTTTGTATCCATTAGAAACTGAAAATGATTTTGGTATAAAATAATATTTCAGGCTTTTCCTAAGGTGCCCCTCACACCTCTTATAAAAGGGAACTCCCCCTTCCCTCACATTCACACATTCAAAGCCTTTTGTCTTGGAAAAATCTTCCAAAATACCCTCTCAAAATTCCTCCGATCATCCTAGAGGCCTTCATTTAGTCATAAATCCATCATATGGAGCTCTTTTGATCAAATAAAAATGAAGAACCCAAAGAAGAGGTATATATATTCATCAACTCATTCAAGTTCCTTTCGTCTTCCACATCCTCTTTCTTGGTTGTTTCCATTCAAAAATAACAAATATAGTATCTTCTTTATATTTTGATATTATTATCAATCTGTTACAACCATATTCCTTATTCAATACTTCCATTGAATGACATGTGACCATACGTGCGTACGTACAGATTACCGTCTCCACGTCGTGGTGTAATTGTAATTAAATAAATTATTATTTAGATGGTTATATTAATGGTGTGTAATTGAAATAAATAATAAATATAACATGATAGTGATTATTTATATATGATATAACATCCAATTATTTATTATTTTAATATCAAAAGAATGATATTGTCTCTTCTGTGTACGTACGGATTACCGTTTCCACGAACGCGATAAGATTCATTCGCCATCGAAGTCCATTCAAGAATAATTTTCATTATATGATTAAAAATAATTTTTATAGACTTAATATCTTTCTGAATATGAATATAAAACATCCTAATCATAAAAAACACTACTTACAAAACAATCCATATGAATGAAAATGAGTCAGTTAACACCTGAAACGATGATAATACTAAAATATTATAAACAAAGCAATATTAAATGATCATATATGATATAATATTATTGTATATGATTCTTGTAAAATTTAATAAAAATTATTTCACCATTATACACAAGGCTAGCCTACCATTGTCCAAGTAAAAGTACAATGTAATGGGTTTTTTATCTCACTTTTAATTCCGTGAGATTTCCATTGTTCACCACTTATTTATTAAATGTTGTATAATGTGTATTGACATTTTATATATATATATATATTTACATTATTCTCTTTATATTAATGGAATTAGTTGATTAATTTTGTTGTTATTATCTTTTTTCTATACAATTTAATTTATTACAATGAACTAAGGGTTTTTATCTCATTTCTGATTTCTGTGAGATTCATGCCATATTGCCATAATTTATTTTTTGTGTGGTGTATGTACTGCCCAATGATTGTATTCATTGTCTAATATAATTTAATTTATGAGTTATTACATATTCATTTTTTGATCAATCTTTCATGGGAATTATGTTTCGTATGTTACCAAATTGGTAAGGGAATTTAAAATTTCAATATCAACCCATTCGGCTTTACGCATACATCATATATTATTTTACTGAATGATTATGTGTGGAATCACTATTTAATATTTGTGTAGTAATTTCCAGTCCCCTTTCTATGGATATACTTTTTATACACATAATCACTCCATTGATAAATTCTCAGTCATCGATATGAACTTGATAAGAGTAATTTTAACTTTATCTCCATTTATTGAGTTAAACATCCAATTCGTTGGTGTTCTTTTTACAAGAAGATGTGTGAATGTCCTCTGATTTTTTTACACTTTATATCAAATAATATAGAGGTTATTTATATTTTTCACACATAATTATGTCGTTTATTTGTCCTTAACCTAAAGATATAGTATTTATAAGAGATTTCATATCAATTTACATTCCATTGAGACTTCTTTAATATTATACGCCAATTAAATTTTACATGGAGTATATAATGTACTTTGACAAAGTATATCATGAATCCATTTATTCCAATGATATTTTAATGTTTTTATTACCACAATTATTTGTATTCAAGTGTCTCTCTTTTGGTTAGGAACTATAACTAAAATACCATTTTAAAATGTTTTAATGGTATATTATTCTAAATCATTCTCATTAATTTCCATGTTTTAAAAATGGATAATGATTTATTTATAATGGAATTAAGGTTTAAAAATTAAAATTCCTTCAAAAAATTTGAATGTGGTATGGGACACTTTGGTTCCAAAATCTATTTTAAATGTCTTCTTGATAAATAATGAGAATTTTAAATGTTTTCAAGAAAAAAGGGTATATTTCTCTCAAATTTTTTTGATGATTATTTTCATCTATGTCAATATCATTCATTATTATCTATTGAGGTTGAACAATTATAATACAATTTTCCATAATGTATTGAATGAGTTATGTTTGACATTAGATGTGCTATTTTTATTCCATTCATGGTTTTGTGGTTAAAATATTGACATTTTGTATTCTAGTTTTAAAACCAATGATCAGATTATGTTTAAACATTTTCATATGAGGAATGAATTGGACATTGTATGTGATGGGTGGAGCCCGCTAAAGCCCCTTGATGCCTCTGTAGGTCTCCTGAGACAACCTACTGTCATGACACAAGGGCTTGATAAATTCTTATTTGTAGTATTGGCACAAGGCCTTGACTATGTTGTTAGGAAAGTCTGGCATTATGCATTCCATCATTATGAATGTGGATATTTATATTTTTTGTGATTTTTTTGTTAGAGTAATATCCATGTGAATTAGTAAATAGCATTATTTGATTTTATCTTTTCCAAAATATGTTGATGTTCAGGTTTAAACTGCTTTTGTTTTAGTCTTATAAATAACCATAAATGATTATGCCTATTTATGAAAGTATCTGCTATATTTTTATCCTAACTGACCATATGAGCTCACCCCTTTCTATGTTTTATTTTTTCTAAGATGTGAAAAATTATATTATAACTGACCTGCAGGGATAATATATGGGATCTTAGTGTTGTCTGTGGAAAAAATGTTGTTGTACTTTTCCATTTTATGATGTAATGTAAAACTTATGAATGTATCTAGAACTTCCAAGAATGCTAAACTAATCAGAATTTTGAGACTTCATCTTCTGTGATCATGCCAATGATACGTATTCATGCACCCACTCTAGGATTCTGGGGTCGGGCCATTACAATTTCAATTTTAATTTTTAGTCAAAAGAAATTACCTAAAATTCTCACACAACTTTGAACAATAAATTATTCAATTAATATAATAATAAACTAAAAGATAATAAAAGTATTAAAATTAATTTAATTTTAATTTATTAATGAAGTAAATTAATTTTATAAATGAATATATCATTTTAAGGATCTATGAAAATAATTTTTTCAATTTCCAATTTTTTCATGATGTTATCCTGTCAATATAATGTATAGTTTATACGATGACAGTAATGATATTTTATAATGAATATTATAATATTAAATAATATAAAATTTCTGAATATTTTTATATTCAATAATTAAAATATCATATTGTTTGAATCATTATCATTATTCTATTTATGTTTTTTTTTGTAATTTTATTCTAACATTATTAATGATTAATTTGTATAAAATAATAAATTTATTGTAATTCTCAAAAGGGTTAACACTGAATTAAAACAAAACGATAAGGGGAACAATGTACTCTAAACAAGTCCAATTTTGGTTTGATAATTTTTTTAGTCTTCCTCGAATTATAATTTAATATTATCAATTAGGATCCATTTTTTCATAACCATTAATTTATATTAATTTTATTTTTATGATTTTTCTAGAATTACACAACCGTTAATAATATTGGGAACTCCTAACTCCTTTTATTCTAATAACATTGAACTGTATAGCTCAACCAAACACTAAAAATTTATCATTTAAAAGTAACTATCCTCATTATATATGTTCATATCTTCCTATAAATTTGTGGTTGGGTAAACGTCTGTTGATAAATGAAAGCATATAACCTTATATCTTGAAGATTATTTTTATAGAGTTGAAAAAATTTATTATTACCTAGACTAAGATCATAAGGAAACTTACTTAATTTTAATGTAAAGTGTTTTCCTTTAATAAAAGCCTACCCCAAACTCATCTTTTCTCAAAACGATGTGTAGTCAAGATTACATGGTGACACATAAAGTGTTAAAATCAACTTCTAGAGAATCACATAATCCACAAAATATGAACTATACATTTTTCTTGTAATTAGAAATTAACCAAAACCAAAATTTTTAGTAAAAGATTAGATAATCCCAAGTAGAACAATCCTTTATAAAAATAAATACTACTCATATTCTCCAAAATTCAAGAAACAGTGCCCAATGTTCAACAAAGTTCGTTCTATACACATTTATCCTTAAAATCCTTCAATATAATCAAAACAAATATTGAATCCCAAAACTCAGAAAATTTTAATCACATTGTCTTTCATAGTAAATCTTAACATAATTCACCAAATAAAATTGACTACTCTCAAAGTCTTTTACTTAAGTGTAATTAAACTAATCATGTATTCCCTATGACAGGTTAATAATTTCAATAAATAACCCAAATCACCATATGTCTATAATAAAAAAATATATTCTTCAAAAAATCATCCATTACTCAAAAAATGATGTCCCCTAGGGTTCTATTTTCCTTAAACATATAGTGTTCCCAAAATGGAGAAAATATTCCAAAATAACCTTTATCACTTAATCACCAAATCATATTTCTATTCTAAGGATATCGTTTTGGTAAAACATAAGTTCCCAAATTTATCTTAATCTTGACCCAGAAAATTATTTAACTAAAAAGAAAAAGACATACTAACGAAGGACTTCACATACACTAGTGATAGGTGATGCCCCCTTGTCCCCCTTCGGTTGTGGGTTCGATTCCCATGACCTTGTTGGACGTGACGAGTTGTCACCCTTCATGTAGATTTTACTTTTTCTAAAACAATATAATTTTATAACAATCCAAAGAATGAGATAAAATCCTCATATATAATCATAAAATATTTTAACCACAATAGTTCTCATTTCTGCTCCCATTTAATTTGATTGTTGATTATGAAAACCACCATAGTTTCCTTCATATCTATTTTTACGATTGTGCCTACATGATCCAGCCATTTACTAAAACCAAAATGGTATGTGTGAGTATATTTATGTAAAATAAACATATAATATCTTATGAGGAGGGTAAACACTAATGTATACTTAATCATGATATCTTAAACCCATTAAATTTATCTAAAATAGACATGACTCTTTCTAATAATCTAACCATTATGGTTATGTCACTTATGCTTAAATAACACCCTATCCTCCAAAGTTATCTAAACCGATCCTTGAAACCGACTATAAGGAAAGAGCCATTAACATTAGATAATCTTTCGTTGAGTCAAAAATTGACATTAAGGATCTTTTCCAATTTAGAGATTTATAGAATTATGCCATAACATATACATAACAACAAGAATATTACATGTAGAAATTTCTACTAAGTAACCATTTTTTTAATAAAAAAATTCTTAAAAAAAGAAACATTTCTAGTTTCATGTTTTAGACTACACGTGTTTTCCATGATCCCACCCGTCACTCTATTCATTGTAACGTTAGGTGGAAAACATTTCAGAAACCTAGGATGAACATAAAAAGCATTGTAAGGGTTATAAAATAAAGAAAGAAAATGTTTGTCCACAAATACATACAAATCAATGAAATCATAATTTTCAATCATAAAACATAAAATGATAAACATACCTCAAAAAATAATATGATTTATTAATAACACATAGAAATAATAAATAATAAAGGTAACATGTGGAATACATATTAGACAAAAATAATAGTTATCACAACTATAGATGGAGTTTAATTTGTAATACTCATCACCAAATATTCCCTAAATATCTTTTGGAAACATTAACATTTACATCCAACATGTTACACAATGTATTGGAGATCTATCTCGATCTAACCCTTCCTAGGGTTACCAAAGAACAACCTGTATACGTGAACAATGCCTTATAAACATAACACATTAATAACGTACACAACAAGGCTAAAGGAATGATAATATATTCATATTATAATAAAAAAATATCATTTCAAGGTATGGGCATAATCAATTCCTAATCAATCCATTTTCATAACAATTTAATACATTTAATAAATATATTTAAGAACGAAAGTGTCCCATACTACTATGAGTCTTTTAAAATATATTTTACTTTCATAACATTCATGTCCATATAAATAAATCCCTAAAACCATTTTTAAAACATGGATATTAGTGTGAATGAATTAGAAGAAAGAATCATTAAGACATTGAAAAGGATATTTCAATTAAAGAGTTCTTAACCAAATGAGAGATGTTGTAATACAAATAATTGAGGAATAAAATTAATCAATGATTATAATATCTCGAGGATAAGTATATTCATGAAATAAAATTTTAAATGGAAGTATATACACAATATAAAATTGAATTGGTGTATAACAACAAATAAGTCTCAATGGAATGTAAGTTGAGACAAAGTCGCATCCAAAGATCATATATTTATATTAAAGACAAATGTATGACATGATTATGTGTGGGAAATAATAATAAACCCAATAAAAGTGGATATTTAGTGTAATAAAATAATAATACATTCACACATATTCATATCCTGACATAACCATGAATTATATGTTTAACCGAGGAATTAAAATTGGGTTAAGAAGTTTTCTTACATAAATTCGACAGCCTAACGGTGATGCATTAAAATTAATAAAATGAGTTAACGTGAGATAAAAGGGTCTCTCATCACATGGACATAAAATATAGTGTTATAAAGATATATAAGAACATATCCCAATATATGAAAATTGAAATTTAAAAGTCATAACATAAAAGATGTTTTTATCTAAAAGAGAATGGTGAAAAGATTCCTCACAATGATCGTATGAATGATGTTTTAATTTATCAATTTGGAGATTATGTGTCTAAATATAATATCCACACAAATGGGAGTGTAAATTACTACATAAATTAATAAAAATATATTCCACACATAATCATATCATGACATAATTAAGAATTCATAGAATAACCCAAATAATAAAAATTGTGTTAAAAAGTTCCCTTAATGATGTGGTATCTTACGTAACATACACCCCCTAAAAAAGGTTCATACAATGAAGATGTAAATACCCATAAATTTAAGTATATTACAAAAAATAATTCAATTTTTGGCAGTACATACACCAAACAAATGAAAATTGTGGCAAATATATCTTGAATCCCACAGGAATGAAGTGTGAGATGAAATCCACTTACCTACTGTCCGACATGTCATGTTTGTTCTTTATCTCCCTGAATAATAAATATAAGTTAATTATAAATAATTAAGATCCTTTTACAAGTTTATTATTACTTTTATACCACTTATTACCTTTCCTTTATAATCATATAATTATTCATGTTCATATCGGTCTTTTTTACAATGTTCGGTTTTTGAGAAAAAAATGTACATTTTACAATTACAAATTATCCACGTGGTCAAAAGTCAATTATATATAGAATTGTTTTCATGAAATATATATCATATATAGAATATATATCTAGTATATATTTTTTCACAATAGTACATATCATTTGGATATAACAAATGCAATGAACCATTCTTGGAGATTGAAAGTCGTACGTACGCATGAACGCTACAGTCATTTAATTTTTTTCATTTTGAAAGGAATGAAATACAATTATACATAGGTATATTATTATTCAAGTATAATATATTATATTATATATGTTATATATTTTCATTAACACCATCCTTTATACTTTCCATGTATGGTATTAATGACTCAAATCACATTGAGAGGGAGGTTGTAACACCCCAGGTAAATAAAGAATATGTCATCTTTATATTTATCCATATTTTTGAATCAAATATTAATATTACTTTAATGGGGATGCTATACTCGATGGTGTACCCAACACGCAACAACGAGTTTCTTGGGAATCTTACGTTGCACTCTAATAATAAAATAATATTATTTTAAATGGTAGTTAACATGTAGCTGTTGTATTGGCGGGAATGGATATAAATAACTAAAATATGATTATATATGTTTTTAAATGTTTTTACATTTATCCAATAAAAGATAAAGGCTTAAAATACAGAAAGAATTCAATTTTAGGAGTATATGCCCTAGTTTTCACTAAAGGTTCACTTATAACCTTTTGATGGCGTACTGTCATTAAATATAGTTTTGATCACTCTTATACATTCTTTTGGACCAAATAAAACTCTTATTTAGAATCGGGACATTAAATTTTACTTTGTGTAAATTTTTGGTATTTTTCTGATAAAGTTCTTTTTTTAATGAATAGTGTAAAATGTTGTATTTTAATTCAAAACCTCTTTTTACTATAATTTATTTATATGATTAGATTATCTTTTTAGTTGGTTTTAATGTGAAATTAGAATATATTTTTACCATTAAATCCAATAGTGGTCGTTGGAATTAATTTCACTTTGAAATCAGACTTAAACTAGTATCAATCTTTTGATACTTATTGTTCCATAAAAACACGCTATTTTCTCTGACAGCGGGAATTAATTATTAAATTAATTAATGTGACTTATATGTTTTGAATTTTTTAAAATTGACTTCATTTTTGAATTCGTAATATCAAATATAGCTTAGGGTGAATTTTTGGTAATTTTCTGAAAAACTTCAATTTTTGATGAATAGTGAAACCACTAAGTGGTACTTATAAAGACTGATTTTCCGTTTAAATGAAATTTTTCCATCATTGTGTTTTGAATTTCAAAAATCCGACATACATGGTTGTCATTAGGAAGTAAAATGTGGTTCAATGGGATAAAAACAATTTTTTGGTGAATAGTAACTTATTAAGTTCTTAATCGCGATTAGTGGTAATTAGGGTAGTTTACGGTATAAATAATTCTTTAATAATATAAAATGACCAAGATACATGTCCCAACCTTATTGGTTGTGTCATGGCCGACTAAGACAAGCCATGGGTCAACTTGGGGACCCCATGAAGACACTTTGGTTGGAAAATGACATAAATAACGTTTTATTTAATGTTAAAATTAAATTGACACAAACATGAGTTGTTTTACTAAAATGATTTTTAATTAGGGTTAAACAGGTCCAAATTTTGATTATAAATAGTCATTGGAAGGATAAAACGATTTAATATATCATAGTATTTGTTTTATAATTTTTAGACATTAAATAAATTACATTATTTATGACATAATAATGATGCAGTGATGACATCATCATTTGACGATTTGAATAAAATGGAAAGATAATGTAAAATCTATGAACTACACATGTCCAAAACCAATTGGATGAGTGTATTTCGAACCCTTATCACCTTATCCACGAATTATATCAATATGGGACCTTTTAAAACCGAAACACATTTTCAAATAATGTAATATTTCTTTACTTTCCAAAAGTGCCCCTCCTCTCCTCTTATAAAAGGCCCCCACCTCTATCTCATTTAACACACGCCTCAAGCCATTGGCTCGGCCAACCCCTGCCCATTTACTCTATCCAAATCCCTCTCCTCATCCTAGAGGACTCCCTTTGGGCATAATCCTTTCAAAGGAAGCCTTTAGGCTAAAATCAAAAGGAGTTACACTTTTAAAGGTAATTCATTCTCTCTTGTTCATTTGTTTTATTTTGTTTCTCCAACCCCCTAAACTCTTTTTATTTACATCTTTTGTAACACCACAAGTATCTTCAATATACTAGGATGTTTTTATAAGATTTATTCGAGCTACACTCTCACACAACTACATCAAATGGATAAAGAACATACAGTTTCCGTGGATGGCGAAATTCTGCCTCCCGAAACGATGATTGTTCAATACTCATTTAACACCATCAAAGGTGTCCATTATGATGTCACTATTTTTATATATGATATATAATATGTTTATTTGTTTTCTTTAAGCTTCTTTATTTTTCATTTTGGGCATACCTTTATGGTTTCCATTGTGGGTAAACACGATATCTTCTTTTAAGGAAGTGCGGACTACCGCCCCCTCAAAGTGATGTGATTCGTTAATGCCATATGTGGGATGTGTAAAGGAAGGATTTAAAGTTATTATATATGATGTTATACTGGAATTATTATATACCCCTATATCATTATTATTTCTTTCCATTAAAGTATGAGATAGAAATGAAAGTAGCGTTCATGCGTACGTACGGCTTACCGTCTCCATGAACGGTGCATTTCATTTCTTATCCCCAAATGTAATGTACTATTAAAAGTATATTTATATAATGGATATATATAATGAATGAAATATCTAAATGATGAAAATAATTCTGGAATTAAAATATACATACCTCTAATTTAATTTTAATTCCATTAATATGAGAAAGAAATGAAAGTAGCGTTCATGCGTATGTACGGCTTACCGTCTCCATGAACGGTGCATTTCATTTCTTACCTCTAAATGATTATGTAATATTATAAATACATGTATATGCTGGATATATATGATATATATGATATCCAAATCAGGAATGTCATTCTGGATAAAAACAACCTTTGACCACACGAACAACATGTAATTGTAAGAAGTCCACTTTCGACTTAAGAACCAAATATTGACAAAACAAACATTATTAACATAACTGGTTACATAATGTTTATAACATGGAAATAAGTGATATAAAAAGAATAATGAACTCTAAAAAGGTTCTTAATAAAGTAGAAATTAACTCAAGTTTGTTATTCAGGACGTTAAAGAACGATCGAGTCAAGTCGGACCCGAGGTAAGGGATCCTACTCCTCTCTTTCTTTTCAAGTACACGCTTTTATGTCATTCCTTTTAAAGCTCATATTTCATATGATTGGGATGTTCTTTTATATTACTCCTACTGTACTTATTATTTTAATATGATGAGAGACCATATTTCCTCTCATTAATCCATTTTGGAAGTTTTGAGTGGCGTCGTTAGGCTGCCGAATTTTTCGTAAGGGATTTTTCATCTCACTTTTATTCCCGTGAGATTTATGCTACATTTGCCACAATTTACTTTGAGTGGTGTATGTACTTCCCATTATTATACTCTTTAAATAATATACTTTCGTTTATGAGTATTTACATCAATGATCTATTGTCCTTCTTTCATGGGGTGTATGTTTTGAAAGATACCCAAGTCGGTAAGGGAACCTTTCACCCTCCTCTTTTTTAAATGACTTCTTTTGTTGGGTCTTTTAATTTATATATTGTTATGTTGGTATATGTTCTCATATATCCTTATTGATGTAAATTTTATGTCCAAGTGATGAGATACACTTTTTATCTATCATCAACTCATTTTGATGTGATGCCGTTAGGCTGTCAAGGGAACTTTTTAACCCAATTTCGATTTCTTTGGGTTCAACATGTAGTCATTGAATATTTCATCCATTGAATATGTGTGAATGACCTTTTATTGTTTTACACTTAATATACACTTATATTGGGTGTATTTATATTTGTCAAACTTATTTTTGAGATTGATTTGTCCTTAAATCAAGGATACCTTCTTTATAAGGGATTTCATCGCATTTGACATTTCTATTGAAAGTTCATTGTTGTTATGCACCAATTCACTCTTATATGGTGTGTATACTGTCCTTTGACATATTATATCATGAATCATTTTATTCTCATGATATTATAAAGTTCGTATTAAATGTTATTTCGCTATTATTTGTATTCAAGAGTCTCTCATTTTGTTAAAATCTCTTTAACAAAAATATCATTTTAAATGTTTTAAAGATTTATTATTATAAATCTTTATCTTTAATGTCCATGTTTTCAAAATGGTTTTCAGTATTTATTTATAAGGACATTAATGTTTTAAAATTATAATTCCATTAAAAGCATCAAAGTGGTATGGGACACATTGATTCAAAAATCCCTTTTAAATGGTTTTTGAAAATGGATTGATTAATTCAATATCTGGGAAGAATTTATTGTGATTGAAAATGAAATATTGTTATTGAAATGTTTATATTTTCTATATTTTATGTGTAATAATGGTACTTGGACATTATGACGGGTGGTGCCGTGAATACCAGGATGGGTGGTTACGTTATAACCTCCAATGCATTGGGTATGGAAGTCGGCCGTATGGCTATTACATTAAGTATGTATGGAAATTGGCCGTATGGCTATTCCATTAAGTGATATGTGTGGGATTCGACCGTATGGTTATTCCACCTAAGTATGTTTATGTCCCAAGTTACCTTTATATATGTTATGTGGGTTTTATGGTAATAGTTTGGTTACAAAAAGGTAAGTAATGATATATAATTCATGAATAGTTTTTACTACTTCAAAAAGGTGAAAAGTAATACCTTGATAAAGTATACATGGTTTACTTTTTTTTGATAAACTAACAGTTTTCATTCTTTGTGTATCCCTTACTGAGTTTTTATGCTCATCCCAAGTTTTTGAAATGTTTTTCACAGGACGTAGCATGGAATAGGGTCAAGGATGGGATCAAGGGAATGTCATGCTACCTAAAACATGAAACTAGACATGTATCTTTTTAAGAATTTTTATTTTATGGAAATTTAGTAGAAGAGACTGTTGTACATCTCGTTCCCCTCATTGTTTGATTTTCATGATCACAATCACCTTTCTTATTTATCTAATCTTGTTTTAAGTGTTTGTGTTGATAGGCAAAAAGTTGCCAAGGACTTAGGCCAAGAAGAAGTCAGAAGTGGACTGAAATTCAGTCCACCGGCCAACCGGTGTGATAGCACCAGCCGGCCGGTGGACCTGGCAGAGGCATTGCCCACTGCCAGGCTCCACCGGTCAGCCGGTGGATCTGTCACCGGTCGACCTGTGGCATCCAGCCCAAATAGTGTTTGCTACTGTCTTGCCACCGGCCAGCCGGTGGCTCCTCCACCGGTCGACCGGTGGGGCCTGGATCAGAATTCTCCTCCTCTGCCAAGGCACCGGAGGAAAACCCCGAGGAGGGATGGCTTCTACCACTTCTTCCTCTCAATCCCCCGAAGGACATTCTTTGGATCGTGCTCCATTCTTTGATGGAGCCGATTATACTTTTTGGAAAACCCGCATGACCACTTTTTTAAAAATCATTAGCTATCCAATTTATAGAATTGTTATGCATGGTTTTACGCTCTCCTCTCCCGATGAGTCAAAATGGACCCCCAATGACATTGCAAATTTTGAGCTTGATGGCAAATCCATGAACGCTCTTCATTGTGGTCTTGACCGTAATGTTTTCGATTGCATTTCTTCTTTCTCTACTTCACATGATATTTGGAAATGTTTAGAGCTAACCCATGAAGGTACTAGCATGGCTCAAAAGCAAGAACCCATTCAAAAGCTAGAACCTGATGCAGAATCCGTACCCGCTTGCCCACTTCACAAGAAAAGGGCCAAGAAGAAGAAAAAGAAGAAGGCTTCAAAGGCAACATGGAGTGATAGCTCCTCCTTCTCCTCCTTCTCCTCAAGCGACCAAGGTAACAAATGCCTAATGGCAAAACATGAGGTATCATCTTCCGACTCTTCTTCCTCGTCTTCTAGTTCTTCTAATTCTTTCAATCATTTGTCATATGAAGAACTCCAACATTCTAGAGATCAATTAGAAAAAGGTTTTCATGTGCTTTCTTCAAAATTTGTTGCTTTAAAAAAGAATTTCAAAAAGCTTTCCTCCGAAAAAGACCAACTTCTCAAAGAGAAGGAGGAACTCTCCCTAAAAATCCAAAATTTTCCCATTGTTGATTCTTTGGAATCAACCATCAAGGACCTTAAAGAGACCCTAGCTAAGTTCACCCAAGGGGAACAAAATTTGAACAATATCCTAGGTTCCCAACGAATTTCTAGAACCACCCAAGGGCTAGGATATACCAACCAAGCCTCCTCCTCCCATGCACCCACTATTTTTGTAAGGGGGAGCTCTAGTTTTAAATTTTGTAACTATTGCAAAAAATCCGGGCACATGATATATGAATGTAATTGCAAAAACTCCCGGTATGGTAGGCCCAAATCGATTTTTTATTCGGATGAATTCTATAGGAGAAGACCCGCTACAAGGCAAGTGTGGATTGAAAAATCCCTCTTAGCGAGTCTCTCCGGGCCCAAAATCATCTCTTTTCAAAATCCCTCTCCCCGGTGATTTATTGTTTTTATTTAGGGGGAGTTAGGTTCTTTTAAGCCTTTTTGTGTATTCAAAGTTTTCATTTCAAACTCAACACTTGGTTTCAACTTTTTCAATTCAAAATTTTCTTTTAAATTTTCATTTCTAAATTTCCAACAGTTGGTTTCGAATTTTCATTTTTGATTCAAAACTCTCAATTTCAAAAATTTCATTTGGTTTCAAATTTCGAATTTCAATTGGTTTTTAATTCAAAACTTTCAATTCAAACTGTTATTCAAATTTTTCAATTCAATTTTTCATTTCAATTTTCATTTCAAATTTTTCAACAATTGGTATTATTTTCAATTAGTTTAAAATCTTGATTTTCAATTTATCCCTCAATCAAGCTTTATGCCCCATTATATTTTGATAATCACAAAGGGGGAGAAATTTCTTGATTGATTGGGGGAGAATCTTTTTTCATCATGCATTGATTTATTTTCAAATTATTCTTTAAGAATGCCTTCAATTTATGTTTTTACTTTAATTGTTTTGGTGATTGTGATCATCAAAATAGGGGGAGATTGTTGTACATCTCGTTCCCCTCGTTGTTTGATTTTCATGATCACAATCACCTTTCTTATTTATCTAATCTTGTTTTAAGTGTTTGTGTTGATAGGCAAAAAGTTGCCAAGGACTTAGGCCAAGAAGAAGTTAGAAGTGGACTGAAATTCAGTCCACCGGCCAACCGGTGTGATAGCACCGGCCCGCCGGTGGACCTGGCAGAGGCATTGCCCACTGCCAGGCTCCACCGGTCCGCCGGTGGCTCTGTCACCGGTCGACCTGTGGCATCCAGCCCAAATAGTGTTTGCTACTGTTTTGCCACCGGCCAGCCGGTGGCTCCTCCACCGGTCGACCAGTGGGGCCTGGATCAGAATTCTCCTCCTCTGCCAAGGCACCGGCCAGCCGGTGGCCCTGCACCGGCCAGCCGGTAGACCAGTCAAACTAGCCGTTGGCTTTGACCAGTCAACTCTGTTTTGGCCTCCAACGGCTCCGAGGCCTTTTCCAATGGCTCCAAAGCCCCCCAACGGATACTTGGAGGTTCCTAGCCTATAAATAAAGGCCTAGGAAGCCCCGGAACTTCACCCAAGCCACCGGACACATTGTTGATCATTTTGGCGAACCTCCGGCGGATTTCCTCAAGGAACCCAACGTGCTCCAATCCAATTCCACATCCAAGAGCATCTTCAAAGAATCTTGGAAGCGTCCTTCAACATCATCAATCAATCAAAGGCGCCCAAGACTTCCTCCATTACGGTTTTTCATTCTTTATTTATTTTGAGCTTAAAATTGGGTTTGTGCCTACAAACCACAACCCTTTTCTCATCCCCTTTTCTTTTGGGTTTCACACCACCACTAAGGTGTGAAGAGGTTTCTTCAAGCCTTTCCTTTAAAAAGGCTTGTGTCATAGGTGAGCTATCCTACACCTGTAAGAAGGATAGTGGGTTCTTGCTAAACCATTGAAAGCAAGTGGGTTCTTTCTAAACCAATAAAAGCAAGCTGTAATAGGTTCTAGTGCTACCTCAAAGCCTAGTGGGTTTCTTGCTAAAACCATTGAAAAGCAAGCGGTAGGAATCTCTCAACGGTTGAGTTGGGAGCAGAGACGTAGGCCGGGTTTTGGCCGAACTCCGTTATCAATTTTGTGTGTCTTGCCTCTTTACTTTCCGCTGCATTTATACTTTGATTTTTAATTTGTTAATCAATTTTTTAAAATGCAATTCACCCCCCTCATGCCATCGTCCCTTGTTTTTTCCGACCCATCAGAGACTACTTTGTAATCTGTTGAGATGTAATAGTTATGTCATAATTCTCTAAAACTCTAAACCTGAAAAGATCCTCAATGTGAATTATTCATTTAATTCAATTTTAAGTAAGGTTTAAGGCTGGGGCCTTATAGTTGGTATAAAAGGTCGATTTAGATAACTTTAGAGGTTAGGGTATTCTTTAAGCATAAATGACATTACCATAATGGGTAGGATTTCAGACGGAGTACTAGTTTTAGATAAAGTGAATGAGTAAGAATATCTTAGTGTTTATCATCCTCATTAGTACATGATGGTTTTGTTGTTATACTCACTCTGACCCTTTTTGGTTTTAGTAAATGGCTGGATCTAGCAGGCACCAAGGTAACGGTGGATGTGAAGGAAACTGCGAAAGTTTTCTGAGCGTGCAACTGAATGATATGGGAGCTGTAATGAGAACTCTTGTGCTTATCCTCAACCAACTATCTGGAGTTATGATTGACCACCTAAAACTTGGTGATTTCTATAAGGCATCATGTATGCGAGAAACAAATCCCTACGGAACTACAGGTAATAATCATAAAGGTAAGTGTGTTCAAAAACCTATGTGTCAAAGATGTGGAAAGAAACACCTAGGAAAATGTTTCAAAGGGACAGAAATATCCTATAGATGTGGAAATGAAGGTCATAAAGAAAGAACCTTCCATGGAAAAAGGAAGCATCCAGTTGACTCAAGGAAAGGGAAAGAAGTTCTTTATGAAGGATCAAATGAATGTTTTAAATGTGGTGTGCATGGTCATTATTCAAACACATGTCCTATGAAGAAGTTTCGTGAATGGGGTCACCAAGAGCGTACAAATGTTTGTTTACCACTACCTAATGCCATTCCGATTGAGGATGAAGAAACTGACAATGACCAATCAATGGTATGTATTATTTCATGACTATTATTTTCCTATTTTGGAATCTTAGGATATGATTCATGATTTTTTTTGTAGGAAAGAGGTATTTTGGAATAATTTGGAAAGGAATGGTTAATGGATCATGAAGAATGTTGAATGAGTAAGATGTCAACATATAATGGCTTCAAGAGTTATGGTGAAATTCTTAAGAGTATTAAGTCTCTTTTGATGATGGGGTTACATTAGAAGATTTTTTATATTATGTGTAACCCTGATTTTTAATATGTGAAATTTTATTCAAGGAATAGTATCTCTTCTTTTGTGGACATAGTTATAAAGAACCGTTTGGGTTTATATGATCCTAACTTTTGAGGTAATTATTTGTTAATATATGTTATGATTGAAGTGAAAGGCATTAGATAAAATTGAGGATAAATTATGTTATGGTTATTTTTGATGATTTTATCCCATTTTGGGGAATGATTTATGAATTATGTAGATTTGAAAAAAGGACAACACGCAGACCGTGTGACAACCCGTCGCGTCGGACAAAGCTGCGGGAATCGAACCCACAACCAAAGTGCGACTGGTATTTATCGCCTACCACTGGACTACGTGAAGTCCCTGGTTAGTTTGACTGATTCTTTCTGGTTATATGATTTTATGAATTAAGAGTAAGATGATTTTGGGTTATTTATGAAAATGATTAACCTATCGTGGAGGATATGTGAATAGGCTAATTACTTTTCAATGCGGGACTTTAGGAGCAACTGATGTTGTTTGGAGATAAATGTTACGATTTAACTTGGAAGACTATGTGACTAAATCCTTAAAATGTTTAGGTTTAAATATTAGATTGGTTTACTTTGAGGAATTTTTATGGACAAATTTGTTTATCGGATGGTCCTCGTTGAACTTTGGAATTTGTTGGACAAATTTTGGAGATTAAGAATAGATTTTCTTTTTTATAATGGGTTATCCTTTTCTGGATTATCTGACCTTGTACTAACCTTTTTGGTTTTGGTTATGGTTAAGGTCTAAAGATATGGGAAGTATATAGTTCTCTTTTGTGGATTAGGTGATTCTCTAGAAGTTGATTAGAGTACTCTTAATTTGAACAAGTCTTCCTAAATACTCACCTTTTGGAGAAAATATGAGTTTGTGTAAGGAATCTAATAAAATTTGAGAGTCAACATGATAAGTGATTATGTTTCCTTATGAATAAATTCCTCAATAAAAAGTAACTTAAAACAAAAATGTTGTCTATTAACTTTTCCTACTGGCGAATCGAATACGGTTTAACCCATCACAAGTTTGTGATTCTCTCATGGTTAAATTTCTCCTAAACATGTTTTCTATCACTCTCCATCAGAACATGACCCTATGTTTTCTCCACCATGTCCATGTTTTCATACTTGGAATCCTAGTATGGGTTAACTTCGTGGATGTTTCCAAGCCCAATTTTAAAATTGCGAGGACGCAATTCCCAAAAGGGGGGAAGGAAGTAACACCCCAGGTGAATAAAGAATATGTCATCTTTATATTTATCCATATTTTTGAATCAAATATTAATATTACTTTAATGGGGATGCTATGCTCGATGGCGTACCCAACACGCAACAACGAGTTTCTTGGGAATCTTACGTTGCACTCTAATAATAAAATAATATTATTTTAAATGGTAGTTAACATGTAGTCGTTGTATTGGCGGGAATGGATATAAATAACAAAAATATGATTATATATGTTTTTAAATGTTTTTACATTTATCCAATAAAAGATAAAGGCTTAAAATACAGAAAGAATTCAATTTTAGGCGTATATGCCCTAGTTTTCACTAAAGGTTCACTTATCGCCTTTTGATGGCGTACTGTCATTAAATATAGTTTTGATCACTGTTATAACTTCTATTGGACCAAATAAAACTCTTCTTTAGAATCGGGACATTAAATTTTACTTTGTGTAAATTTTTGGTATTTTTCTGATAAAGTTCTTTTTTTTAATGAATTGTGTATAATGTTGTATTTTAATTCAAAACCTCTTTTTAATATAACTTATTTATATGATTAGATTATCTTTTGAATTGGTTTTAATGTGAAATTAGAATATATTTTTACCATTAAATCCAATAGTGGTCATTGGAATTAATTTCACTTTGAAATCAGACTTAAACTAGTATCAATCTTTTGATACTTATTGTTTCATAAAAACACGCTATTTGCTCTGACAGCGGGAATTAATTATTAAATTAATTAATATGACTTATATGTTTTGAATTTTGTAAAATAGACTTCATTTTTGAATTCGTAATATCAAATATATCATAGGGTGAATTTTGGTAATTTTCTGAAAAACTTCAATTTTTGATGAATAGTGAAACCACAAAGTGGTACTTATAAAGACTGATTTTCCGTTTAAATGAAATTTTGCCATCATTGTGTTTTTAATTTCAAAAATCCGACATACATGGTTGTCATTAAGAAGTAAAATGTGGATCAATGGGATAAAAATAATTTTTTGGTGAATAGTAACTTATTAAGTTCTTAATCGCGATTAGTGGTAATTAGGGTAGTTTATGGTATAAATAATGCTTTAATAATATACAATGACCTAGATACATGTCCCAACCTTATTGGTTGTGTCATTGCAGACTAAGACAATCCATGGGTCAACTTGGGGACCCCATGGAGACACTTTGGTTGGAAAATGACATAAATAACTTTTTATTTAATGTTAAAATTAAATTGACACAAACATGAGTTGTTTTACGAAAATGATTTTTAATTAGGGTTAAACAGGTCCAAATTTTGATTATAAATAGTAATTGGAAAGATAAAAAGATTTCCTACATCATTGTATTTTTTTTATAATTTTTAGACATTAAATAAATTAAATTATTTATGAAATAATAATGATGCAGTGATGACATCATTATTTGACGATTTAAATACAATGGAACGATAATGTAAAATCTATGAACTACACATGTCCAAAACCAATTGGATGAGTGTATTTCGAACCCTTATCACCTTATCCACGAATTATATCAATATGGGACCTTTTAAAACCGAAACACATTTTCAAATAAAGTAATATGTCTTTACTTTCCAAAAGTGCCCCTCCTCTCCTCTTATAAAAGGCCCCCACCTCTATCTCATTTCACACACTCCTCAATCCTTTGGCTCGGCCAACCCCTGCCCATTTCCTCTCTCCACATCCCTATCCTCATCCTAGAGCATTCCCTTTGGGCATAATCCTTTCAAAGGAATCCTTTAGGCTCAAATAAAAAGGAGTTACACTTTTAAAGGTAATTCATTCTCTCTTGTTCATTTGTTTTATTTTGTTTATCCAACCCCCTAAACTCTTTTTATTTACATCTTTTGTAACACCACCAGTATATTCAATTTACTAGGATGTTGTTATAAGATTTATTCTAGCTACACTCTCACACAACTACATAAAACGGTTAAAGAACATACGGTTTCCGTGGATGGCGAAATTCTGCCTCCCGAAACGATGATTGTTCAATACTCATTTAACACCTTCAAAGGTGGCCATTATGATGTCACTATTTTTATATATGATATATAATATGTTTATTTGTTTTCTTTAAACTTCTGTATTTTTCATTTTGGGCATAACTTTATGGTTTCCATTGTGGGTAAACACGATATCTTCATTTAAGGAAGTGCGGACTACCGCCCCCTCAAAGTGATGTGATTCGTTAATGCCATATGTGGGACGTGTAAAGGATGGATTTAAAGTTATTATATATTATGTTATACTGGAATTATAATATACCCCTATATCATTATTATTTCTTTCCATTAAAGTATGATATAGAAATGAAAGTAGCGTTCATGTGTACGTACGGCTTACCGTCTCCATGAACGGTGCATTTCATTTCTTATCCCCAAATGTAATGTACTATTAAAAGTATATGTATATAATGGATATATATAATGAATGATACATCTAAATGATGAATATAATTCTGGAATTAAAATATACATACCTATCATTTAATTTTAATTCCATTAATATGAGAAAGAAATGAAAGTAGCGTTCATGCGTACGTACGACTTACCGTCTCCATGAACGGTGCATTTCATTTCTTACCTCTAAATGATTATGTAATATTATAAATACATGTATATGCTGGATATATATGATATATATGATATCAAAATCAGGAATGTCATTCTGGATATAAGGAACCTTTGACCACACGAACAACATGTAATTGTAAGAAGTCCACTTTCGACTTAAGAACCAAATATCGACAAAACAAACATTATTAACTTAACTGGTTACATAATGTTTATAACATGGAAATAAGTGAAATAAAAGGAATAATGAACTCTAAAAAGGTTCTTATTCAAGTAGAAATTAACTCAAGTTTATTATTCAGGACGTTAAAGAACGATCGAGTCAAGTCGGACCCGAGGTAAGGGATCCTACTCCTCTCTTTCTTTTCAAGTACACGCTTTTATGTCATTCCTTTTAAAGCTCATATTTCTTATGATTAGTATGTTATTTTATATTACTCCTACTGTAATTATTATGTTCATATGATGAGAGACCATATTTCCTCTCATTAATCCATTTTGGAAGTTTTGAGTGGCGCCGTTAGGCTGCGGAATTTTTCCTAAGGGATTTTTCATCTCACTTTTATTCCCGTGAGATTTTTTCTACATTTGCCACAATTTCCTTTGAGTGGTGTATGTACATCCCATTATTATACTCTTTGTATAATATACTTTCGTTTATGAGTATTTACATCAATGATCTATTGTCCTTCTTTCATGGGGTGTATGTTTTGAAAGATACCCAAGTCGGTAAGGGAACCTTTCACCCTCCTCTTTTTTAAAAGACTTCTTTTGTTGGGTATTTTAATTTACATATTGTTATGTTGGTATATGTTCTCATATATCCTTATTGATGTAAATTTTATGTCCAAGTGATTAGATACACTTTTTATCTCTCATCAACTCATTTTGATGTGATGCCGTTAGGCTATCAAGGGAACTTTTTAACCCAATTTCGATTTCTTTGGGTTCAACATGTAGTCATTGAATATGTCATCCATTGAATATGTGTGAATGACCTTTTATTGTTTTACACTTAATATACACTTATATTGGGTGTATTTATATTTGTCACACATATTTTTGAGATTTATTTGTCCTTAATTCAAGGATACCTACTTTATAAGGGATTTCATCACATTTGACATTTCTATTGAAAGTTCATTAGTGTTATGCACCAATTCACTCTTATATGGTGTGTATAATGTCCTTTTACATATTATATCATGAATACTTTTATTCTCATGATATTATAAAGTTCGTATTAAATGTTATTCCGCTATTATTTGTATTCAAGAGTCTCTCATTTTGTTAAAATCTCTTTAACAAAAATATCATTTTAAATGTTTTAAAGATTTATTATTCTAAATCTTTAACTTTAATGTCCATGTTTTCAAAATGTTTTTCAGTATTTATTTATATGGACATTAATGTTTTAAAATTATAATTCCATTAAAAGCTTCAAAGTGGTATGGGACACTTTGATTCAAAAATCTCTTTTAAATGGTTTTTGAAAATGGATTGATTAATTCAATATCTGGGAAGTATTTATTGTGATTACAAATGAAATATTGTTATTCAAATGTTTATTTTTTCTATATTTTATGTGTAATAATGGTACTTGGACATTATGATGGGTGGTTCCGTGAATACCAGGATGGGTGGTTACATTATAACCTCTAATGCATTGGGTATGGAAGTCGGCCGTATGGCTATTCCATTAAGTATGTATGGAAATTGGCCGTATGGCTATTCCATTAAGTGATATGTGTGGGATTCGACCATATGGTTATTCTACTTAAGTATTTTTATGTCCCAAGTTACCTTTATATATGTTATGTGGGTTTTATGGTAATACTTTGGTTACAAAAAGGTTAGTAATGATATATATTTCATGAATAGTTTTTACTACTTCATAAAGGTGAAAAGTAATACCTTGATAAAGTATACATGGTTTACTTTTTGTTTTGATAAACTAACAGTTTTCATTCTTTATGTATCCCTTACTGAGTTTTTATGCTCATCCCAAGTTTTTGAAATGTTTTTCACAGGACTTAGCATGGAATAGGGTCAAGGATGGGATCAAGGGAAAGTCATGCTACCTAAAACATGAAACTAGACATGTTTCTTTTTAAGAATTTTTATTTTATGGAAATTTAGTAGAAGAGACTACTTTGTAATCTGTTGAGATGTAATAGATATGTCCTAATTCTCTAAAACTCTAAACCTGAAAAGCTCCTCAATGTGAGTTATTCATTTAATTCAATTTTATGTAAGGTTTAAGGTTGGGGCCTTATAGTGGTAGTCCGCACTTCCTCAAATTAAATTATCTTAACTACCCATTATGGAAACCATAATGGTATTATATAAACAAAAAATAAAAAATAATAGAGACAATATGAATATAATATATTTCACATATAAATACAGTGACATCCTAATGTCCACCATGGGAGGTGGTAGGAGAAGATGGAATAATCGGCGTTTCCTCAGGTAGTAGTTCACTGTCCAAAGAAACAGTATCTTCTAAATCTATTTGATGGTGGTGTGTGTAATTGTAGTTCGAATAATATTCCTATAAAAAATAATATATTGAGGATATTGGTTTCATTATGTAAAAATATAAAAAAGAAGATAATAGGAAGTGGATAAAGAATATAAAATAAATGAACTTGAGATGAGACGTTACCTTTAAATCGGGTAACTCAATTTGGATTAAACCAAATGGTTTTCATGAATTTCTTTCTTCCTAAGGGAAGGAATATATGAGGAATATGTGGATATTTCTAGAATAATTGGTTTGATTTTGGGAAATACACGGGGCTTGAGGGGTGAGAGCAATGGGTTAGAGGTGGTGTCCTTTTATAAGAGGGAGTAGGGGCACTTTAAGAAAATTTGAAAGTGTTATTTTGTTATAAAAGGATTTTCGGTTTCAAATGGTACATAAAATGTCAAATTCGACTATAAGATGAAAATTATTCAAAATAATCTCAACCAATAGGTTTTATAAAAAAATTTGTATCATTTTAATCCTTATCATTTAGCTTTAACCCTTAGTTACGTAATTTAACTCTTACCTTGTCTTCTTGAATATTCATACTATATGGTTAATATAGTTACAATAAAATTCCAAATGAACCACAACTAGTTCATTAATGACATTATCAACCTTATCTAAGTAATTTGGTCAAATTTTATATTTTTAGGATTTTTATAACATTTGATAAAATAATAATTGTTTTAAAAACTCATTTATGTCAATTTATATACTATTTATATCGTGACTTTTTAGAAATCCATACCATCATTATCAATTCAAAAAAACTTAATTAATTCAGATATAAAAAGGTTTAATCATCAATAAAGTTTTTTTATGGCAGTAAAATAATAAAAATATATTTATTTTATCATTTGTAATATCATTTATTTTAAACATTCATTAATGAGGTAATCATTTTATCATCATTGTGTCATAAATAAATTTATTTATTTGGTGTCTAAAATTTACAAAGAAAATACCATGATGTTGGAAATAATTATACATTTCTAATGACTATTTATTGTTAACAATATCAATTATATAACCCCAAATTAAATTTTTTTAGCCAATCCAAAAATGTATCTGATTTTTTTATTTTTACATTAAATAAAATGTTATTAATGTAATTATCTTACCCAAGTGGCTTCCAAAGGCCAAAAGTTATACCGATGTATTGTATAGGTAATTGATGCCTCATCCAATTAATGTAAGAAATTTTTTGAGATAATTTTTTATTATTATAATATCACTTTTACCTTTAATTATTCAATTAACCTTTAATAGCAGTAAATAAAAATCAAAAGTTACTATTCACGAAAATTTATTTTCATCTTATTGAACAAAATTTTTTTACTGATGACAAGCATGTATTTCAGATTTTTGAAATTCAATTCACAGAAGTTGTAAAATTTCATTTAAATGAAAATGTCGTTTTTTTACTACTATTTAGTGGTTTTCACTATTCCTCAAAAATTAAACGTTTTCAGAAATATAACAAAAATTCACCCAAAAAAATTTGATATTACACCAAGATATCAGTAAGGGAAAAAATATACACCAAGATATAAAAAATTGGAATAATCTTTCAAAGCAGTGAATACAACTGAAACACAAGCATTTAAAACAAATATTCATCATAATATGTAAATAATTAATTAAATAATTCCATTTAAAAATTCAAATTTATATTTTACTAGTTGAATAATAGCATGTAATATCAATAACTACTCATATAATGGGGGAATTCATAATGCAGGACATTAGGACCACACTGTCAGTGCCCCATACCAAGACCATACTCAAATGGATAAAAACACGAACTGGTTTTTCTAATAAGACCTAATGATGCATAAAGAGTCCATTGTGGGACCCATCCCTCACATACTAAGTACTATTCAATATTTATATGACAAGGTTAAAACATATCATAAACATTTATATTTAAACTAGCTTAGGAAATGTTAACAGTTTAACCATAGTTCATGAATGGTATCAAAATAACACATTTATAATCAATCATATAACAACACCATCTATAAAACATTGAAGACTATTTCATAATAAATATTCCCCTCTAAAGCATAAATTCCAACAATGGATGTTGAAATAAATGAATATAATCAAAAAATCATAAAAACATCTAGGGATATATATCCATTTTTTTACTTTGAAATTATTTTAAATCCAATCAATTATAAAAGAAAGTATTTATTTAGAAATAAACGATATTATATTAACATTTTATCATCAAAATGTAAAGGTTTCATAATAGTAGATAACAACCTCTCACATTTTATATGATAAAAAAAATTCTTTCCATAATATTTCAAAAATGTCAAATGTACCTTGTTTGGAAAAGGGTAAAAAGAGTCCATTCAAAACATGTTATAAAAAGACATACATGGGTAAAAATTTCATTAATAAATTTTAAATAATATTTTAATATACATTTTAAGAAACATTTACCTGAATGATAAATATTTCCTAGTATAATATTATGTATAAACAACATCAAATAATAATGATGTTGTGAAATTGACCATTACCTGGATGTTTTTTAGTAGCGGGTGTGTTAAAATACTTTATAATGGTTAAATAATGTTTTTAATTTATAATATCACCACATCCATATTAATTATTTCATATATGGCACTGTTATAACGTTTTGTTAATAATATTTCAGTATTACCATTGTTTTTGTTGTTAGTTGCTTCGTTTTCCTATGCATGTTTTGTCATGTAAGTCTTGTTTCGTATTACTAGGATATGTTTTTTTTTCATAACCCGGATTATATGAAGTTCATGAAAATGTTATTTACCTATCAAATGAATGTATTTAATAATTATTTATTGATTAACATGTCGAATGAATCTCACCACATCATGTAGATGGTATGTCGTACGAACGCACGACCAAGAATATCATTCCATTGTTAGTTAAATGGTGTGAAAATTTATGGTATATTAATTGTTCCAAATAATTTTCATTTTAGATGGATTATTTATATTCATAATTATAATCATATTACCCATCCCAATAATGTTTTGTTCAATAGAAAATTGCACAAGAATTTGTAGACGGTAATCTATATGTACGCACGCATGGAGATATTTTTATCCATATGATAGATAAAATGAAGAATATAGTTGTACAAAAATAATTATAATAACATCATATCAATTATATTATACTTGATTTATTAATTTATTATTGAAAAACAATGTATGTGTAAGTATAATACGAAAAGAACTTTCAAAGTGTTGATGAAAGAATTACCTCTTTTCTGAGTATCTCCTTTTTATTTTCACAAGTAGACTACGTGCGTTGTCATTATGCCCAATGTATATCCTCTATGAAGTATTTATGGAAGGTTTTATGATATTTAGGTAGTTTTTTCTAATCCAAAATGATATTCAGGTTTCAATAAATTTTAATAAGAGGTGCCCATTTATAATACAGGGGAGGGCACATTTGGAAATTCAAAAACATTTAATTTATTATAAAATTATTTTATGTATAAAATATCACAAAAGTGAATTATTTAGAGGATAATATGAGACAGTTCAATATAATACCAATTATTCTTGAAATGTTTAGGTTGCAAAATTAACCTTATCTTTGGGATTTAACCTGTAGTTAATCAATTTAAATACTACCATGTTTACTTGTCTTTTTTTAATATATGGGTAATATATTTACTATATAATTCCAAAAGTACCCGAATTGGATATGTTATGGAATATTTTACATTATAAAAGTTAGTTGTATGAACATTAGGTTTTTATTAATTTTTATATCATTTAATAAAATATTTGTTATTTTAAATTATCATTTTAATCAGTCTTGATTCTATTCAATATATTCATATTTTAAAATATAAAAGCAACATGATATCTTCAATCCAATTCATAGAATATTTAAATAACATGTCTTTGTTATCTATTAAATTATTTTATATAATTTATAATGTCAAATTAATTTTATTTTAATATTTTTAAAATCATTTAGTTTATATTTTTAATAATAAAATTTGTTTTTCAACACTATTGTGTCTTCATTAATGGTTATTTTTTAGTCTATAAAATTTATAATTAAATTATAATAATTTAGATTATTGTTTTTTATATCTATATAAAATTCATGAAAGAATATATCTTATGGAATGACATATATTAAAATAGTATAGTAATTAAAAATCTATAGTGTGAACAACATGACTAATTTTGAAATAAAATATTTTAAAGGTCTTATACATATCAATGTGACTCCAAATAGACATTAATTAGACCCTAGAAAAAATATTTCATATATTGTAACATCAATAATGATTTATATATGATTTTGTTTCATTTAAAAGTTCTTTAAATTTTAACTATATTCATTTTAGTTTTTTTTCTTCTACTTTCACAAGCATTGCATTAGCATTGTATAAGCGTTTAATGTAAATATTTATTTCATAAAAATAAAAAATAAATTACCATCAAATAAGTGATCATATTATATTTCTATTGAATATTTACACTTAAATGTATCCCCTATAAAACAAAATATTAAAAATACCTTTTTTTTAATACCAATGATTAACAAAAATGGATATTAATTGAATATAATTTTATAAATGCCTTAAATTCAGTTAATTCACTCATTGTAGTCCTAAAATGGAACCAAGGATTTTATTTTTCTAAATAGACTAATAAAATTAATGTATAATAAGTGTTAGGGTATATTTTATATTTTAATAATATAATACTTACCTTTAATTATCTGATTTACCAATAACCATGGTAATAAAATTTATTACTAGAATTACTACTCATAATATCCAAAAAATAAAAGGGACCTATTTACAATATTTTAGCATCCTGAATAAAAATATCTAATCCATTTTTACAAATTTAATATACTTAATTAATATAAATTAATTACAAATTAATTTATTTGACTAAATAAAAACGATTATTAAATAAAACGTTCAAAAATCTTATAGTTTGTATATGAAATTTTTATTTTTAAATTGTTCCAATAACATAAATTAGGTTAAATAATAAAATATAATCTTATAATACTATAAAAAAATCAAATATATTTTTAGTACAATAAATAAATTTGATGAAAAATTATTTTTCAATTAAAAAGAATTATTTGAATCATTATTCATCATACTGAAAAATTTATGAGAACAAAATACAAAAAATTTATCCAAATTAAAATTTAATACAAATTATTAATATAACATAATAATATATAAAAATATAATATAAAAATGTTCAAAAATAGATTTATAATGGGTCTTCCATCAAAAGGAAGCAAAACTGTATTTTTTTAAAATTACTTATTTTATCCAAAAAATTGATTTTTTTCTTATATCATCTCTAGGTGAAACATATGATTATTGTTAAAATTATATGGAATAAATAAAATTCAAAAGTTGGTTAATACTATTACCAACATCTAATTTAATAGATAGATTATATATTTTAGTAAATAATATTACTTTTTTAATATAAAATTATTTGGTAAAACTCAGCAATATGTGTAATGAAATACATCTCATTATTGTGTGTACTTTAAGCATAACATGGTATTTTATTAATATAATGAATTTAGTAAAATTAAATTTATTTATAAATAAATATATTTTAATAACTCAAGGAGGTAGATTTATATCTTGATAAATAGGGGCAAAGATTTGTTATTGTATTTCAGAAATGTTATAGATATAATTTTTCTCTAAATTCAACTCATTTTCTCTCCTTGATAATTAATTGGTTTGTCATAAATATATAATGGTTGAAAGCCAACAGGGCACATGAGAGTTGGTTATAGGCAGTGTCGTCTTGACCTCAAGGTTCCATGTTCGAGTCCTCATAAGGCAACACACACTATATGATAGAAAATAACTCTTGGGCCCATCTTCCATGTTGGGAACTCGCCTAAGCCCATGGTTTGACCACCGTGGGCCTCGTTGGGGATGTGCAGTGTGCATGTGGGCAAGACAGATGAATAAATCATTACTCGTCAACATATTTCACCTATGGGGCACATGTGAGTTTGTTAAAGACCCTGGAATCATGACCCCAAGGTTCCGGGTTCGAGTCCTCGCTAGGCAACATGAACTATATGTTAACAAATCAATCATGGGCCCCTCTACCCCATTGGGAACTGGACTAAGCCAGCGGTTTATCCACCGTGGACCTCGCTAGGGACATGCAACACACAGGTGGGTAGGCAAGCCCAATACCTCATTACCCATCAAAATGTTTACCCCATTAAGAACTAGCATAAGCCAAGGGTTGTCCACCTTAGGCCTCGCTGGGGACATGGGGCGCACAGGTGGACATGCCAGCTCAATACCTCATTACCAATCAACATGTTCACTGCATTCATTGTCAAAAAGGGTGTTTCTGAAGAGTATGTCCAAGCATTCTCACCCCCATTTTGTGAATTTGAATGATGATTCAATGATACGGGATGAAAATGTAAAGGATCTATGTGGCCAAGTGGGTTGTCTTACATCCGCGCCTTCGTTTTATTCATTCATTGATTCCACTGATGTAATATTTTTCGAAAGGGGTCATTATCCCATGTTGATGTTAGTCCTGATTTATTTGAAGAGAGGATTACAATCAGAAACAATTATTTAATTTCATGTCTTGTTTTAGAAAAGGGTTAGACATCTAAGAAGTTTGATGATCTCGTTAGATGAGCCTCGTTTTTGTGGGGTTCCTCTGATTGGCGGTGTGTGTCTCTTGGTTTTGGAATATTCCATTGAATTTTCCAATAATTTTAATTCAATGTACATGCTTAGATCATGTGTCCCTTTCATTGAAACCCGGATAGATTCATCTACATGAATGGCCCATTGATTTCAATGACCCTCATGCCATGAATTCATTTTCTCGGGTCTAGGTCTATTTGAATGGGGTTAATTGTGTCCTTTTGCATCCCAATATTCTTCAAGACATTTGCATGGAAATTGGGTCACCTATTCCAATTTCCAAGGAAACTGAAGTAGTTCGGTTTGGAAATTTTTCCAGAATGCTAGTGGAGGGTCATTTGAACTCCACATTTATTGATAAGGTAAATCTTTCCACTCCCAATGAAAACATTAATATTTTTGTTGAATTTGAAAGGAATCCTCTTTTTTTGTACTAAATTCATGCCTGTTGGACACTCATTGGAGTTATGTCAGACAAAGATCCCTTGTGGGAAATGTGGTTTGAAGGGTCATCCGAATACTCTTTGTAGAAGGAAACATTAGAGGAATCATGCATGTTTTTCAAATCATGATAGAGATTCTCTCAAAAAATCATATCCCACTTAGACTCAGATGTTGGATTTAGGTAATTCTGTTTCTCATGTGCATAATTTGAATTGAAAAAGACTGATAGTGGATAAGTCTCAGATGAGTGGCCCCTATAAGTCTCATATGAGTGGCCCCTATAATGCTCCAAATATAAGTATGAATGATAGTAATGATTAAGGTTTGATGGGTGATTATAATATTGAGTTTGCTC
Source organism: Viscum album (assembly GCA_963277665.1). Classification (NCBI taxonomy): domain Eukaryota; kingdom Viridiplantae; phylum Streptophyta; class Magnoliopsida; order Santalales; family Viscaceae; genus Viscum; species Viscum album. The sequence continues at coordinate 883,903,415 of OY728132.1, forward strand.
ATAAATCCAGGCCTCATCAAAATGTTGATTGTCATTAGGAAATTCAGAATCTTTGGTTATTCACTATGATTTCTGGAAGTTGGGGTGACATCTTTGAAGCAGAGGAGACAACTACTGGTTTTGACGGACCTATCACATTCATAGATTCACTAATTTTTGGGAAAGAGAAGGTTGATGATTTCTTAGCCTTTACTTCTACTCCCTCGAAGAGAAGGCCCATGAAGGATTATTCTAACACACCTCATACTGTGTCTACACGATCTTCTAAGCATTCAGGGATGTTCAATTATGATACTCTTAAGATCCTCAATCAAGGTATGTCTGACTCTGAATGGGAAACTGATGATAAATCTGATTATGGGAATGAAATGTCTTATTACAATATGTAATGTTGTGCTTGACGGAAGAGGGAAAGTTCCTTTGTTTGACCCCACTTGTCTACTCTATACCTTTTTCTTTTATTTAATAAATATTCAGAATCTTAGCTTCTAACCGATCTTGCTGGGAATAATGGTTGAAATTTATATTTCATATCAACTATGATATGGATTTAATGATTAAACTGTATTATTCTTTCGCATGCATTGCACAAACTTTTCATCAGCATTGGATAAGAATTTAACTCGTTGTTAGCCAAATAGATTAGAACTTTAAATGTATTATGTAATAATTTATAAGTAAATAAATAATTTTAATTAATAAATACGGATCATGGTTATTTATAAATGATTTAAGATCCATATTTACTATTTGAATATATATATATATATATAACTGATGTAATTTACGACAAATAACACAACTATCATGAACACCAATTCAAAAAATGTTATCATTAGGAAACACCATACATTAAAAATTTCCATAAAAATATGCATTTAATATCTCTAACAAATTAGTATGGAATCCCCTCTATTATTATTATATTTCAAAAAATTGTATAATGGCACGAACATGTCCATGTATTAACAATTTTTATTATATTTTCATTATTTTCATAAAAAAATAGAATTAGTTTTACAGATCTACTGATCATAATCCAAATCTATTTATCTTTTATTCAACTATAAGGTATTTTTTCAAATATTTATCATCAATGGTTATTTGAATATTATTTTTATTTACTATATTATGAATTTTTTAAAAAAATTTATATTACTTTTCAGCTGATTATTATATTAATTATTTTTAAATTTTTCAGTTGATTATTTATTTATTTAATTTATTAATTATATTTTTAAATTATAATAATACATGTTATTATTAAAATAAAAATAAAAATATAAAAGTTATAAAAAAACAAATCTATTTAAATAAATTAATAAAAATATTTTGAATTTTTATTATAATTATATTAGTACCATGTATTTAAAAATATATAATATTAACATTAAAAAAATAAAGAAATTATTATTATAATATACAAATAGTTAATGAATGAAAAATTTTATATAAATTATAAAAAAACAAAAACATGTTGAGATAAAAATATAATTAAAAATTAATGTTTAAATATCATAATTATTTAAAAAATAAAATAATTAAAAGTAATAATTAATAAAATATTGATAATAAATATTATAAAAAGAATTCACTTATAAAAAATCATGTACTAATATTTTTTATAAACTATTCATTTATTTAAAAATATGTTGTGTTTGGAATTTTTAAATAATTTTTTAAAATAGAAAAAAAATAGAATATTTTTTATATTTTTGAAAATAGAATTATGATTCTGATCTAATATGTTAGAAATGAAAAATATTAATAAATCATATTTATAAATGATAGTTGAAAAATAAAAAAATTAATATAAATACATTACATTATATTTATTAAACAAACATTGTTAATAATGAAAAAAAATATTTAAAATTTTAGGTTATAGAAAAAAAAATTAAATTAATATATATATATATTACTGTTAAAAACAATCAAATCATTCAAGAATGTTCAAATGTGTTCATATTATACCAAGAGTGGATTGATGTTGGAATTAGAAACTCAACTCCCACATCCCAAAATTTATTAGAATTAAAGAAAATAATGTTTTGACAGGAGGTGGAATAAGCATAGACCAGTATAAAATTAATTGAAAATGACAAAACTATAAAGGAACCATAACTAAAGAAGATCCCATTTGTATCATGTGATGTTCCATCAACTTGGAGTAAATTAGTCCACATAAACACTCCATGTCCCATTATCAAGGAACTCATAATCATTCATTAGAGGTATTTAGACTCAACAGCACTATAAGTCATCATGTCCAATCAAACATAACAAAAAGAATAACCAATATAATCTTTCTTGGGAATGCATATGGGAAATTTCAAATAATGAAAGCCTCAATCAGTCATGTTCATGCCAAAATTTATCTTGAAATCCACCTAAATAATAATGTATCACAATTTGTTCCCAAAATTCTGTCATCTAATTATAATGATGGTGATCACATCACATAATGATCTATAAAAAGATCACAGCATTTCTATTCATGGTTAATTTAATTATGTTGTATAGAAAATCCATCATCGCATAAAGACTCATAATGTGTGACCACAACCCTTATTAAAAGTCAATTGATAATCATAAGTGGGGTTTAAAGATGTACTATAAAAAAGAGAATGATTTTTCCTCCTAATTATCCACAATTTGTTTAATAACATAAATGAATTAGAGATGATGATTTTTAAAAACATGTAAATTTTTTTGCATCTATGTTTTTCTTCATAACATCAAAATTAATGAAAATATCTTTCTATGTATGAGTTTTTACATTCTTAACATGTAGAGAAAATATAATGACCAACCATTAAACATTAAATAATATTGACATAAGTCAATAATCTTAAATTTATTTCACATTGATAATATTTTCAGTTTTAAGATATAGATAAAACGTCCATAACTCATAGATAAAAAACAATAACAATACATTGTGAAAACATCTATACAATATCCATTTTTCTCCTAATTCAAAAAATTTAAAATATATAACGATCATTTAAAGGTAATATTTTCTTGAAATTCAACATGAAATATTCCAAACCCCAGTCATCCTAAAGTCTTATAAAGACATTACTGAACATGGGATTAGAATAAAGCTAATAATGAGATATATAACCGAAGAACTTGTTAGGTCTTCTATTAACATTAAAATGAGAGAGATCTTTATCCAAAACTAATTATTTTCACTTTTATAAATTAGTAATATCCTTCCTTTAAGAAAATTAATTTCTTACATTTTTATAACCGCATTATCACCATCAAACACAAATAGAGCATATAAAATAAATAATGTTATCTGGGGAAATTATTATACTTTTCACTGTCTCAAACTGTCCCTCGAGGCATGTTCAATGACTACCCCAAGCCCTCCTTCCATAGGCCAGGGGCTGCTGACTAGCACCGGAAATGCATATCCCTAAAACCAGTAAGGCATTACCTTTTATCCTATAATCGTACCGAATCCAAGCACACAAAATCATACAAGAAAAAGGTAAACTATATAGTAAAAAGGGTGATTACAATATTTAAAGGGGATGGAATACAAGCCCAACTGGAATGTACATGTAAAACTGAAAACATCTCTTGTGAACAACAGCTATAAATCCTACCTAAAGGGTAGGTACAGCTCTCGAACAGTCGTATCTATAGTATGTCTTGTCTAATGGTCCACCTCCGAGCAGACTCTAGTCCTAGAACCCTCATCCTCAATCAATTTTGTTTGTCGTCTGCATAAGACACAATAAGGTGCAGGATTATCCCATGCAGGGGTGTGTATAACAATACTCAGTAGAGACCCAAAGACCCCCAATGGTCTCTCTGAATCCACAAAGGATAAACCAAAAACCAAGACCTCAATATTAATGAATGAAGAAATAGTCATTATCACTACATACTTATATTCCCATACATATACCTATGTTATTAATATATATACTTATCGCGCACGTGAGTGATGAATTCCAAAATGGTAACACCACGAAGGTAAATGTACCATACATGTGACCCCAAAATGATAAAAGTACCACATAGGTAAAAAAATGAAAATAAGTACAACAAAGGCACAACCACACAGAATAATATTTCAGAGGTATCACCGCACATAAGGGTATCAAAAGGATAAAGACTCACCTCGCACCAGGTATAACTTATTTACAGATGTATAGATGATTAGTTGTATCACTAGATCATCTTTCTTCATTGAGAAGCTATGCTATTGACCCACACCGGATTGTATAAAACCCACATAGGATTTGAACATGCTGACCCACATAGTATTTGAATATTATCCACGTAGGATCTAAAGATGACACACATAGGAACTGAAGATGGGCCACAAAGGGTCTGTAGATATATCAAATACTTCCAGCCACAGGGTTCTTACTCTAAGTGCACATTATTCTGGGAGGATTTGCACCTCATTCCATCATTCGATACTTCAACTAAAACAATGTCCCATAACGAAGTATCTTAAATGACAACCACATCATTAGTGTCCCAACGCAACAGATGGCGTGGCAATCAGACAACTGGTCTGCAAGTTATTATCATTTTTGTTCTGTGAGCCCGGTAGCTTTCAGGTTCGATCCAACCTGGACAGACACCAAATTTATCGAAAACTCAATTGTACTATATCAAAATTACCGTCTTGATCCATGGAATCTATTGTCATAGACGGTTCTTCAAACGGACACGTAGTTCTCCAGATATGGAAAAAAGGATTACCTGGGACTAGATGGGCCCTGGTTCGGTCCGACCCGGTCTGACCCAACCTGGGGTGACCCGACCATTCCCAAGTACAATCCAGATGATCTGGGCCATGGCGGGCCCAGCCCGCTAATCTGTAGTCTGGTTTTTCCTGGAAAGGGGTAGCCCGACATGCGCCAGGTGCAACCCTCTCTATGTTGTCCACTGGGCGTGGCCCTCTCAGCACGGCCTGCTTGGTGCGGCCCGGTGGGCACAACCCGTGGGGATTGGATTGCAGTTGGGTACGATCTGATGTGGTGTGGCCTTCCCTAAATGCTACCTGAGGGGGAGTCTCCCCCTGGAATTATGAACGGTCCAATGGACCATTCGGTTTAGGGAAACCCGGCGGTGCCATGTAGAATAGCCTCTAGGCACTTGGGACTCACTGGAGCATGTCCATCATGGCATGACATTGCCGACTAGAAATCCCACCGGCTATACTTCCAGAAGCATGATGGGACCAGTGTCCTCTTTCGACCCGTGAGTAGCTGGCCCCCCTAGTGCGACGTTGTGGCTCGGCAACCGCTGCCTCCTATGGTACCGGTGGCACGGACGCACTCCATACTACCTCCATGTGGCCGACTGGTGTGCCAACTACTCCCCCTTCTCCGATGCGGCCGAGGGGATGCGGCCTCCTCCACTTCCGGTGGAATGTAAACACCGCCCTAACCATCATGTCTAGCCGGTGTGTCATCTGCCACCTGTACCCCGCCAGTTTTGTGGTCAGGTTCCGCTCAACCCATCAATCTGACCACGAATAACACATCAAAAATGAAGAAGTAGATGGTTAATAAATTGATAAGAACAATTTATCACGATGAACGATATGAAATATCTCCTTAATTTGTATGATCTTCAAAGATGGTGTGAGGAAGAGGAAGAACTCGTTGGAGGAGACACCGACGTTCATCGCTCCCACAACACACTTCTGATGTGGGCTTGAGCGACAGTTCCTTGTCCTTGCTTCGAGGGTTCATTCTTCATTGGAGAATGTTCTTCCACCAACTGTTCTCCAATGGATATACCAAATCCCTCCTTTGCCAACGATCCCAACTAGAAGAGGTGAGGAGCCAACATAATTAATGTTGGCTCATTAATTAGAGATGTTCCAAGAGTTACAACATATTAAAAATGGTGTTCAAGGTTGAGTGTTACCCACCACCGAGATTCAAATGAGGGGTTTCAAATAAATAAAACTAAAGTTTATTATTTTATTTTTATTTTTTTTTTCTTTAACTCTTCCATGAAAATCAAAAAATAAAACATCCACCCTCGACCTAGTGTGGTTGAGGTGAAGTCTCTCTTATGCGAGTATCGCCACTATGAGCTCAACGGTGTCCTCAGTTTTCAATTCTGAGCACCGGTTCAAAAGATACAAAACACATATCATGCATTTACGAAAAGCACTCGAAAAATTGATCAGAATTTATTTTCGGGCACACTGGGCCTCGGAATCAAGAGCCGTTAATTTTCGAAAACTTAATATAATTACATATATTTTAAAAAAATTATATGGAAAAATCTGGGTCATTACATTCTCCCCACCTTAGGGATTTACTTCCCTAGAAGCCAAAATAGAAACTACGAAAACAATTAGGGGTGTTGAGCACAAATATGAGCCTCATGCTCCCATGTTCTTTCATGGAGGTTCCCGTGCTACCAACATATGCACATCAAAGATATAGATCTCTCATTAAGGACTCTTTTTAAACGATTCTCAATATACACTGGAACATCAAAAAATGTCGCCCCATCATCAATGTCTAGCTTTTCCCAGTAAATGATGTGAGAAGTTCCATGTATGTATCTCCTTATCTAGGATACATAGAAAACATCTTGCACCCGTTGCAACTGAGGGGGAAGAACTAGTTTGTATGCCAGCTCTTCAACTCTACTAAGAGCCTGGAAAGGTATGATGAACCTCATATATATCTTGCTGCCACAGTGAAATCTCCGCAAACTTCATTAAGGTGAGACCCGTATGAAGACATGGTTACCATCCTCGAACTCAAGAGTTATCCATCTTCTATTAGCATAAGCCTTCTTCTTGCACTATGTAGTTTTCATCCACTCCTGGATGATCTGCACCTTGTTCATGGTAGCTCGTACCATCTCCGGTCCCATTAGTGCTGACTCCACTGGGTCTTTCCAATATAGAGGGGATCTGTAAGGTCAATTGTAAAATGAATTAAATGTTTCCATACCGATGGTGGAGTGATAGTTGTTGTTCTATGCGAACTCCACAAAGGGAAACTGGCCCTCCCAGCTACAGCTGAAATCAAGGAAGCAATAACGCAACATGTACTCCAGGTTTTGAATGGTTTGCTCTGTCTGACCATTTGTCTGAGGATGAAATGTGGTGCTCAATTAAAGATGAGTCTGGAACTCCTCCTGCATCCACTTCCATAGTTGGGATGTAATACATGTATCACGATCAGTGACAATCATCGAACACACTCCATGAAGATGTAAAATATCCTATACGTAGAGGAATCCCAATCACTCTACTTAACCCTTCTCTGTGATAGGTATGAAGTGGGCCGACATTATGAGTCGGTTAACAATCACCAAGATTAAATCATTACCCCTAGATGTGCATAGATTTCCTATCACAAAGTCCATGGAAATTCCATCCCACTTCCACTTTGGCACCCCTAGTAGCTAAACTAAGCCTGCTGGAACCATATGCAATGCCTTCACATGATGACTAGTGAGGCATTATAAGTCAAACTCCACCACTAATTTTTTCATTCCCAGCCACCAGTGCTGATGTCGAAGGCCCTGGTAGATCGTTGCCACTGCTGGATATACCTCTAGAGGGGACATATGGAACTCCCTCACCACATCCTCCTCTATCACCATCAATACCACAATACATCAAATGAAGGCGATGACATGCTCCCACCTTAATAAAATCAATCAGGTGCCTATCCTGTGGAAATCTCAGCACGTCAAACCTTGCAGTCAGTTTCCACGAGCTGCACCTCCCGGACTCGCTAAAACAGTGGGGGAGTGACTGTTAGGGACTGAAGTTAAACTGATTCATCTCAATCGACATAGGATATCCACAATGTGGCCAGATGCTCCGCCGCCTCACTTTGCAACTGTATACCAAATCTCATGTTAAGTGCAACTGCTACAACGTTCCCCTTCCTAGGAGTATAAAATATCTCGAATACAAAGTCTAGGAGTAAGTCAAGCCAACACTGTTGTCTCTTGTTTAGGTCCTTCTGAGTGAATACATAACAGAATCTCTTATGACCAAAGTAGAATGTAAAACATTCTTCCATCATGTAATGTCTCCACTTCTTCAAGGCGATGACCATTACTGCTAAATCTAGGTCATCAGTAGCATTGTTCTACTCATGTTGTCTTAATTATAAAGTACCATACACCATCACTTATTGATCTTGCATCGGGACACATCCTAATTTGTTCCCTAACGTGTCTCAGTAGGCTACGTACCGAAAAACATCTTATGGTAGCCTCAAGATAGGGGCACTCATCAGTCTCTACCTCAGCTCCTAGAAACTCTGATTGCATACCTTTAACCACATGAAGGGTTTCCCTTTCTTTTTCAATGATAATATGGGTTCCACAACCCTGGAAAGGTTAGGCACGAACCTTCGGAAGTAACCGGAAAGACCAATGAAACTACGTTCCGCCATCATAGTCTAGGGTGGAACCCAAGAAATCATACACTCAATCATTGTGGGATCCTCCATAACTCCAACCTCCGAGATGAAATTTCCTAGAATGTGAATAGCTCGGATAAAAAACAATCACTTCAAGAGCTTACCAGACAGCTGGTGCTCTCTAGATGTGACCAAAACTATCTGAAGATGATAGGCATGCTCATCCTCTGTAGTTGAGTATATGAATATTTCATTGATGAATACAACCACAATGTTATCAAGGTAAGGCTAGAAGAACCTATTCATCAGTCCAATGAACATTGTTGGGGTGTTGGTCACACCGAATGGCATAACCAAGAACTCATAGTGTCTATACCAATATCTAAAGGTCATATTCTGCACATCTTCATCTTGTACCCAGAGCTAGTGATATCCTGATCTAGGGTCTATCTTCGAAAACCATTGTCCTCCGTTCAACTAGTAAAAAAGATCTTCAATTCTCAGTAGTGGGTACTTGTTCTTCATGGTACCATAGTTCTAGAACTAATAGTCCACACAATGTCTCAACCTCCCATCCGCCTTCTTGGAGTACAAAATCGGGGCTACCCAAGGAGAAACACTGGACCTAATTAACCCCTTGCTATGCTTGTCGTCCAGTTTTACTCACAGATCTTGAATATCTGCGGGATCCATCCGATATACTGGTGTAGATATCGGTGCCATATCGGTGTACAAGTCGATGTAAATGTCATGATCTCTGCGAGGAGGTAGACACAGAATATCATAAGGTAAAACATCATCATACTGGTCCTCCACTATAATATTTCTTGGAATCACAACAACAACTACTCTGAGGGTAAGGATAACCAACTAATGTGTTATCTGTTGCACCCTCTTCCAGGTATGTTCATCCTATTTTCTAAAGGCTCCATTATCACCGATGATAGAAAACCTGGTCCCATATTCATAGACACACCACACTTTGCGCCTAATATAGTCTATCTGGACATCAATTTTAGATAACCAATACATACTAACGATTATGTCATATGGCCATGATGCCGCTACTAGAATATCTCAGCTGATGCTCTCGCCTCCTAGAGTAAGATCACACTGCTAAAACCAGTGTGTAATTATCGAATCCCCTCCCACATGAGTCTCTAGTTGTAAGGATCGATCCAACATCTCCACCAGAACATCCATACATCGAACGAGGGTAATGGAAATAACAGAGTGACCATGACATGTGTCTATAAGTACTACAGCTAAGTTGTAGTAGAAACAGATCATACCTCGTATCATCTCCTGAGTGTTATGGTCGTAGGCCTCAACTGCCTGGAGCAGAGATCTTCCATGTCCACCTTCTCTCTATAGTTGGGGTGGACCACCTGGTGGTGGCAGTAGATACTCAAATCACCACCCATCGAATGATTCCCAGCCAAATCCTCTGCCACTCCTACCTGCTACATATGTACCTCCTCGATCGAATCATCACCTTTAGACACATGGACCTTTGACCGTCTGTTGGTCATCTATAGTGTGGGTCGGGCAGTCGCGAGCCATGTGACACTGCGTGCCGCAGGAGTAACATTTCTTTTTCCTCTCCTATCCCACTCTTTATCGAGTTCACCACACAACAGACCTTGTATCATGTGATCATCCACCAGTTGGTCTGGTCCTCTGAGACATCTTCATCATCTATCTACTGCCAGCTACAGATGTCTATGCTTTGTGACATCCGTTAGTGGGTCTCACTACTAGTGAATGCTCATCAAGGAAGCTCTACACTAAGAGTGCTTGGTAAAATACTCCCTCCTACTTTGGGATTCTAAGAGAAATCATCGATGATCAAATCTTTCATCTGAGTCCCTACTCGAAGGCATGTGCCCTGAAGAAAGGGCCATGCCCAATGTTAGTGGAGTAGAAAGAGAGGTTAGTGAACCTTAATGAATAGTAATCCCCAATCATTCATCCCTACTACAAGTGGAGGAGCTCCTTTATACACACATATCATAAGGACACTAGGACGAACTCTGTCCTAAATGTTCTAGAAATCCTCCCAGATGAGATTCACCTCATCATGAACCTAGAGCATCATGCTCTACTATCTACCCACTGCTTCTTAAAGAAGACTAGCAGAAAGAATCACCATGAGATCAAATGGTGTACCTACCAGTCAAAAAAACTCTATCCACAACCTCCAGACAGTGCTCAATTGCATATGGATCTGTCTCTCCCCACAACCTCAGTGGCCTCTAAAACTGAAACTCGTGCAATACACTCATGCGGCATGCACCCTTTGCTACTAGGGCTGGTGACATCGGCAGCCCAATGGGTTGCAGTGCTGGTAGTACAACACCATATGGTACAACCAATAAATGGGGACCCTGCACCGAAGCCTCATCACTCGGTGGGATGTCATCGCATACTCTACCTCGAACCCTTGAGGGATGTCATTATGGAGGCATCCATGATAGATTCAGGTGTTCCATGGTCATTATGTTATACATAGTGATTCGACTCAATGAGATCACAAAAAAAAATTTCAAATGAACACACGAAATCAGTGTTTTCATGCACTGAGTTAGAAATCATAAGTCAGGGTCCTAGTGTGTGGATACGTCGGCCGCCACACTAGCACTAGATTATTCAAACAGAAAACTACACTCATCAAACTGAACACTTTTTCCACACAGAAATGATCAGAGTCATAGTTCTTCAAGAGAACCGACTACTCTGATACCAATTTGTCATGATCTATCCCCCGAGACCCATGCCGTGACTACCCCTATCCAAACATCCATAGGCCAAGTGCTAAAGACTAGCATCGTAAAGGGGTATCCCTTAAAATGAGAAGGCATTTCCTTTTATCCTGTAATCTCACTCAATCCATCCCATATAAAGACACAAGAACAGGGTAAAGTATATTGTAAGAATGGTGAGTACAATATGAAAAGGGTCTGGAATACAAGCCCAACATGAAAGTACAAGTGAAACTGAAAACAACTCCTATGAACACCCTCCAATTATCCAATATGAATGGTAGGTACAGACCTCTAATGGTCTTCTCTATGGTACATCTCTTTTAATAGTCCACCTCTGAGCAGCCTCCATCCCTGAAACCCTCAGCCTCGATCAATGATGTACGTCATACACAAAAGAGACATCAAGGTGTGAGCATAGCTCGTTCAGGCGTGAGTATAACAATACTCAATAGGGACCCCAAGACCCGTGAACCTCTCTCAGAATCCACAAAGGATAAACCACAAAGAAAGACATCAATCTCAAAGCACGAAGAAATATTTATCAAAACTAATTAGGTATATGCCCATAAATATAGGTAATTTATTAGTATATATATATATTTATCTCAAACGTGAGTGAAAAATAATACAATGGTATCACCACGAAGGTAAAATTACAATATAGGTAACACCAAAAAGATAGATGTAATACACGTGTAACAACATGATGGAATGTACCATAAAGTTATCACCACACAGAAGAATACCTCGAATGTATAACCACATAGATGTATACCAGAAAGGTAAATACCAAGAACGCAGCAGGTATAACATATGTACAAAATTATAGATGATTAAATGTATTTCTAGATCTTCTTAATTTGTCGAGAAGCTCCACTATTGACCTACTCAGTATCGTAGATGACCCACATAGGATCTGACGATGAAGGACACATGATCTGAATATGCTGACCCACACAAGATCAAAAGATGACCCACATAAGATCTGAATATGACCAACATAGGATCTGATATTGAACCACCCAGGATCTAATGATGACCCACACAAATTCTGTAGATTCTTCAAGTACAACCAGCCATATGGTTCATGCCTTAAGAACACATGATTCATGGAGGATCATCTACTCAATCCATCAGTCTATAAAAAAATTTACAAGAAGTTCCACAAAGATGTATCTCATAGGACTACCAAGTCATAAGGGTCCCAATAGAAAAGTCGATGAGTCAATTGAACACTCGATCTGTAGGTTATTTGTTTTTTCGTTCTGAGGGCCCGAATGGATTTGGGTTCGATCCAACCTAGCCATACTCGAACACTATCCAAAATCAATTGGAGTACACAAAATGTAACATCTCGATCCAAGGAATATAGTGTCATAGATGGATTGTCAATGGGATGCCCAGTTATCAAGATACGACCAAAAAGGCGTATTTGGGTCCAGATGGGCCTGGCTCCGGCCTAACTCGGCCTAGGCCAACCCACCTAGTTTGGGTTGACCCAACCTATCCGAGGTCCCACGCGGAAGGGTAGGGCCATAGTGGGACTGGCCTGCTATGTGTGGTCTGCTGTGGTGGGGCCCAACCTAGATGGTGCTCGGGGGGCGAGGTGCCCCCCGTAATTCCTAAAGGTACAATGGACCGTTCAGCTTGGGCCAACCATGGGGTGCCATGTGGCACCACATGCTGGGACACTGGACTCACTGGAGCGGGTCCTACATTGAATTATGTGGCTATCTAAAAATCTAGTTGGCTCCACTTCTAGTGGCGCAATGGCACCCCTATCCTCCTGCGGTCGACTGAATGTCATCCGCCATGGTGCGCCGCTACGGCTCGACAGCCGCGACCTCCTCTATTACCAGCGTCGCGGACGCACCACTGCCACCATCACAGCCTGCCTGTGTGTCGGCCGATACTTGAACCCCACTGGTATCGGTAACCGGTGTCATGGATGGGTTCCAATCAACCCATCGATCCACATGCGAAGAATGCGTCAATAATGACATAGTGATGGGTTCATAAATTGAAAACAACAATTTATCATGAATAACGATATAAACAATCTTTCTACTACATTTGATAATTAGAGATGGCTTGAGGAAGAGGATGAAGCCGTTGTAGGAGACCATGCCGTTCGTATGTCCCACAACATGCTTCCGATCCGGGAACAAGCATTAGTTCCTCTTTTTTTCTCTGGGGGTTCATTCTTCGTTGCAGAAGGTTCTTCCACCCAACATTCTCCAAGGGCTCTCCCAAATCCCTGATTGTCCAATGATCCCAGCCACAAGAGGTAAGAAGTAACCATAATTAATGTTAAATCATTAATTGGGGATGTTCCAAGAGTTACATCATATCAAAATAAGGTTACCAGGTCGGGTGGTCCCCACCACCAAGATTCAATTAGAGGTAAAAAAAAACAAAATAAAATTTGATTGTTTTATTTTTTTGTTTTTCATTAACACTCCCACGAAAAACTGAAAATACAACTTCCACCCTCAACCTACTGCGGTTGAGTTGAATACCCTATTAAGTGAATATTGGTGTTGTGAGTTCAACAATGTCCTTGTTTTTTTATTCTGTGCACCGGTTCAATAGTTACAAAATGCTGCCCATGCATTTATTGAATGTACCTGAAAAAAGTTCATAATTTAATTCCAGTCTAACCGGGCCTCAGAATCACACACCATTAATTTTCGCAGACTCATAATAATTCCATATATTTAAAAGATAATTACATGGATGAATCCTAGTATTTACATTAACCATTATAAATTGAATAACCATCTAGTCTACTTCCTTACATATGACTATAAAAATTATAATATCCATATGGTTTACTTCTATATCCAATGCATTAAAGGTTATAATGCAACCTCATTTATTTGGTTTATCACGTAACCACCCATCCTTGGTTTGTCACATAACCACACATCAAATTTCTAGGTACCATTATATAATCATTACACATAATAGATTACAATTTAATACATATCACACATAAAATTTCCATTAAAATCCCGAGAAATTATTTCATGATATTTAAATAGTCAATAAATTTTCAAAACCATTTTAAATACCAAAATATCAAGGAATAGAAAATTGGTTTTTATTTTAAAAACATTATGGGTTATAGAGGGATCCATAATGAATAATGGTCATGGAATCGGAGTAGTAGTTGTTGTGTTATATGATAAAAAACTTTCAATTTTTCATTTTTACTGATTTTAAAATACTAAATATATTGAACTTAAAATTATTCTTTACTGAAAATAATTGATTTGAATTAACTTTAATAGGTTTTGTATATACATATATTAAAAAAGGAGGTGGTATAACATTGAAACATTCATCAAGGAAAGGGGATTGAGATGACTTCCATTATCTTGAGTCCAATTTGTCACGTAGGATGCCAATCTACATGAGAAAAAAAGTTATGTCAATTATCTAACATCCTGATAATACATTAATGTTTATTATACCATTTATATAAATTATTAAAATTACATAATAATTATTTATTTAATTAAGTTCACATTTATCATTTTCACAATTTTCATTACTTCAGTCCAGGATGAATTTATTGAAATGTAAATAGGGAAAGTTAGTCGTTAGTCAATCATCACAAGAAAAATATTCGTGAAACAATAATCACTTTTATAAATTTATTATAATTTTAAATACATATATAAAATATGGGTATAAAATATTATCTACATTATAATAATGTAGAAACAATATGTATGTACTAATGATTATCATTTTCATATTTGAATAATTATTATGAAAAAAGGTATGTATTATTTTGGAATTCAAAAATGATAATAATATCATTAATATAATATTATTAAATTATATATATATATATTATTTATTTTATCTGGTTATTAAAAATCCATCACATCATATTGTGGATGGGATAGATTAATCTTACGTAGTATTGGAATTATCATTTTCATGCACAATGAATGTAAGAATTTAAGTAATATATAATTCTATTATAATGATAATTATGTAATGAATGTCATATATAAACATTAATTCCATCATTATAATAATTATATAGGGGTGTTAATGTAAAAAAAATTATTCGATTAGTTTGTGGAGGTTATAGATTACACGTGCACAAAAATGATTAATTATTTTCCATTTTAATGGATGTTTAGATAGATTTATAGGATTATATTTCCTAAATAACATCTCAGAATATTGATTCTGTTGTAGCTATTGTATCATCATATATATGGGGGATTTTAACGAATTTTAAGATGAAATAATATATAAATACATAATTACAAATGATACTTCTTCTTCTGGTGACTTCCTTTGATTCTTATCCCAACACCTATATAGAGGGTTTTATTCATGAACTAGAACATCTATAAATTGTAGAGGTATTATGAGAAGGTATTTAGATTGATATTTTCTGATCCAAATTGGTTTTTAAGTGTGATTAATTGAGGATAATATGATCCTTTTTATTAGAGATGAGAGGGTGAATCATGGAATTAATTAGAATATTATATTAATATCAGTTAATATTATTTTTAAAATGCATACATGGTGATTTATAGGATTATTATGGGTATAAATCGATTCATTCAATGAAAACTGGAGATGTTTTTTTTATTTTTAATCCTTTAATGTTTATTTTAATAAAAAAAATACCCTATTAACTCTTAATGTGATATCATATAATTTACACATTATGAATTAATATAATTTCTATAAAATGAATTAAAACAATTATGGAGTCATTGGATATATTTTAATTATTAGAAATATCATTTTGATTACATTTTTTATTTTTAGAAATTTTATACCGTTTAATAAAATGTTATTTATCAATAATTATTAAAAGTCAATTTTGACTCTGTTTATTAGGTGGCATTATAAAAATATCAAAAAAAAAAGAAAAAATTCAATAATATACTTATCAAACATAATAATAAGGATAATGGAATCTAAAATGTTCATGTATTACACTAATAATCTCAAATTATATTTATTTTTGAATTTTTATTATCCTATATTTGATATTTCATTTACTTTAACAACTTTTTCATCTTCATTATGTATGCCTTTAATAAAATAAGTTATTCCTAATATTATAAAATATATTTAAATAATGAAATTAAAAATATTACATTTAAAAAAATATTTATAATCAAATAGATACCATATATAACACATTAATAAAAATATATCTCTTGTTAAAAATAATTGGGATAAAATTATCTTTTCAATAAAAAAATAAAACATATTAATTCATGTCATCCATGTAGCTCTAAGACCAAAAAAAGCGTACCGTTAATTATTTTTTTGACCATAACTCTAAAAATTGAATTTGGACAATTTTAGTAATATTTTTTAAAATTAATAATATTTGTTTTACCATTAGTTACATGTTTTACATTTAACCATGGTAATAAATATTATCAAAGTTACTGTTCATATTATTTCCAAATTTAAAAGGACACTTTTTTATAATTTATAAAATTAGGATTCCAATTATAAAATGCATTTTTCATAAATTAAACTAGCAAATTTAAGGAAATTTATTTAAAAATAATCACATTGACAGGGCGAGAAAATATGTTATTAATGTGAAAACATTGAAAAGATTGAAATGATTTCATATCCAAATTCAATGTGAAATTGATACAACAAAACTGAAATGGTTGAAAAGATAAAAACTTCAACTAATTGAGAATTAAATAAAATTAAAAATTTATTCTAACACTACAAATTATTTAGAAGAAAAAAATATTTCCAATTAAAATACAATATTTTTCCCTATTCATGAAAACATGAAACTTTTCAGAAATAAATAAAATTGAAAAGAAGTAAATTTTGATACTCTACTTAAAAATAAGAATTTTATCATTTCATATATAATGTATAAAGGATTCAAAAGGAGATTTAAAATAAGTCCAATATTAGATGGTGTAAAAACCACTTTATTGATAAATACATAATTTTTGTGGAAAACTAGATTTTTTCTTTATATCATTACTATAACTTAGATAATTTGAATTTTAAACATTTTATTTAATACCAATTATATATATTTCATTAATAATATCTAAAAATGGTTATTTTTTTAATTAATTTGTATAAAACAACTTTTTCACATTTAAAAAGTTTTTCATAAATCAATTTTATTCTATTATACAGAGTATTGCATTCAATTATCATAAATTAGTACATTAATTCATATTATATAAACATTAAAACCTTATATTAAGATTTAAATTAAAAATACTAATTCATGTAATTATTGGAACTATAATATAATGATTATATTTAAAAAATAATTTTTTATAGTTCATTTAATCTTGATGTGGCATATCATGTATGATATCAAATTTTGTATTTAAATTATAAAAAATGTTGGTTGTTTCTTTATTTCCCCACTTTAATAAATTTCATCCTTTAAATTTGAACATGGGATCATATAATATGGCTTTTACTTTTGAAGATAATGTTTTTAAATCCCACATCAGAAAATAGATTACTGTAATATAAAACAAAAAAAAATTATGAAAGGAATTTAAGATGGTCGAATGAGATATCATATAGTAGGGTTATATGTAAAAAACTTCAAAATGAAAGAAAAATAATAAAATATCATGTTTGGATGGAGAGTGATAGAGAACATGATCTATATATATATATCATTCAAAAAACCATGAATAAGTTATGATTTAAATAGTGATTGATTTTATTACTATGAAAAGTAAATAGATAATGTTTTTAATTTAAAATAGATTTCCTTGAATTGGGGAATTCCTTTACAATATAGGAATGTAATAAAATATAATCATATTTTATATTTCTATTTAATAAGTACAATTTCATCCTAATGTGATGAAAATCCATAAAAATAAAATTAATTTCCATTGATTATATAATACCTAATGTTTATTAATACATTATAACTCCTATAAGAATGTAATGGAATAATTCACATTAAAATATACCTTTATATAAGCATAATCCCATAAATACAACTCCTCAATGGGTCCTTAATTACTTAAATAACATCACTAAAAACCTCAACAAGAGTGTCTAAAACATTTAACATATGACTATTATTTGAAAAATATAGATCTCCATGGAGCATCCATTAAATTTCAATATTTCTGAAAATAAACTACTATAGTAGAAAAATATTTTCCAAAACATTTTTATTTTTAGTCATCATGATTTCGACCATGATCATGTTTCATTAGAAAAATATTATCAAAATGTCTAATATCATTGAATCTAAAACATGTTATCGTTTTCTTTTATATTCTTTCCTAATCATATTACATGTAGTCACAAACCATATAGACAATCATAAAAACTAAAAATAACTTCCCCAAATATTAAATTCATTTTTTGGGATTCATTTTTCAATACTTCTCATATGATGGGAATTTTGTTTTCTTATCTTCAGTCTTATTTTAGGAATTATTTCCCATTGTCTACCAAATTGAGCTCCTGGTTTGCTTATTTTAATGGGATATATATTCATAAAAACCTCTATTTCTACTACTGAATCACATTAATAAAGTTTCTCATAGCTTTAGTTCTCACAAGAAATCAACACCCCTCGATACATTGGCTTCAATCTAGAGTAAAACCAACTTACCAGAGTATCATGATCTTGAATAAAATATTCGACATACCTTACATAATATGTTAATTTTTCATGATACAAACACACCGAATCTAACTCTTTTTTTCTCAACTCATTTAATTGTTTTCCCTCCCAAATCTAATATATTTTGGCAAATATTTACCAATAAATATTATTAAATTAATCCCACTCCATGGAATCAATATATCAACATTCCATGATATTCTTAATTGTTGAAAAAAAATGATCAGATTCACCTTCAAACAGATAAATTGAAATAGTTACCTTTTTGTTATCCAAATATCTCATGATGAGAAATACAATTTGGAGGTCATTAATTAATCTATATGCTTTCTGGGAGTTAGATGATCCACTAAACGAGGGGAGATATTGTCTCATAAAATGATCCACTATCATCATTTTCTACATTGGTAGTTATTGATATAATAATTTATGAAATATATGACCATATATATCATGTTTCAACTACGAAATAAATGAAAAAACTACTCAGTTCTAACTTCAACCATATCAAGATGTTGCTTAGAAAAGATATTTTCTCCTCGGTGAATTCCCACTATGGATTTCGTTTTTAAATTATGTAAAACCATATTGAACCAATATTTTTTTGTTGAAGAAATGTAATCTTAAGCTAATAGATCATTTTAAATTAACCACAAAATACATTCATGAATGGAAATTATATTAAACCTATCTTATCCTCTAATGTTGTCTAATCCATCCTTTGATACCAGCTGTAAGGACCTTCCCTTTAAACATTACATAATCCTATATTATTTCAAGGATTGTACTTTTTATTCACATTTTGGATCATATAAGGTTAATATAATTAGTGTATTAGGTCATAAGTTCTATAAAAAAATTGTAATAATATAATGATAATGGTTTGGATCAGTATCCATATTTCTTATAATCTATAACATTTAAAATAAATCATGTTCAACTTTATAAGAACTCTTCTTGATATTCAACATGATATATCCCAATCCTTACTTATTAATATGTATTATAAAAAAATTAAAAAACAAGGTATGTGAATAAAAATCTCAGTAGGGTATTTAATATTAATGAAACCATTGGATCATTGATTAGATTTAAAACCCATGAAAACTGTACAATAATGTAATTATTGTCACCCTTAATATTTAGTAAATACTATCATTTGTTAATAAAATAATTTCATATAGTTTTTATAATGTATATATTAGAATCAAATCCTTTGAAATAATATAAAATAAATAATGAAACCTTGATACATAATTATGCTTTTAATTCTTATAAATGCAATTACAATGCGATCAATGTTCGTATATGTCACTATTACAAATAGAATATCCACACGTCTGACTGGAAAGACCAATGCATTAAGTGTTATAACATAACCAACCATCCATGGATTATCAAAAAACTGACCATCCATGTAATATCGTATAACTATCAATATAATTTCCATGTAAAATTATATAATCATTACACATAATAGATTTCAATTTTCTATATTTCACTAATACAATTTAATTTTCAATAACATGAAATAATTTTGAGTTATATTAATAATAATTAAATTTTCAATACTATCATCAATTAATAAATAACAAAAATTTTGAATTAGTGATTTATTTTTTCTATTATAAAAATAATTCATTTTAATTAACACCAAATATCAAATAATCTTCACCACATGGAGATGTTTTCGTCACCGTATACGTTAAATGTTACATTACATTTTTTGTCTGTAAAGAAAGTAAAAATATATTTATATAAATAGTTAAAATAATATTTTTTGATTATATTTTTATGGAATTAAAATTAAATGGGGTTTATTATTCCCCTCTTAATAAAATTGGGTGTATAACATCAAAATACGCCTCAATAAAAGGGGATTGAGACATAGTCCCTTACCTTGAGTCTGATTCATTTTGTATGTTCATTATAATACTAAATAATGAACTTATGTTAAAAATTTAATTACCTAATATTATTTTACGTTTTATTGTTCCTTTTATGTCACCTATTATTAATTTATAGTAATAAATTATTTTTTATGTTTTTATGAGTGTTTTTATGAAATATAGTACTTGAGTCGAAAATAAATTTTGAATGATGTTAATAGTACATGTTTTTCATTTTTTCATCATATTTGTAATAATATTGATGAAATTATATTATATTTTATACATTAATTAAACTTATAAATATATCCATTATTCTTGGATATGAAAAATAAACTATGTCACAATCATGGAGATAGTAAGTCGTATATATTCATAAGGAACTTTTCCAATTTTAAATAATAAAAATGGAAAGAAGTTTTGTTATTATTTTAATTTGTTAAAATTAATGTAATTTAATTTATGACTTATTAATTATTTACATATACTTATATATATTATTAATTTGATGCAGTTATTAAAAATTAATCACATCGCTTCTTGGAGGTTATAGTTCACCAGTATGGACGAACAACACTATCATTTTTATGGTTGTTGAAATTAACAACGTAATTGATATAATATTATCTAATAATGATAAATATGTCATTAATATAATTTATAAATGTTAATTCTATCATTATAATAAAACATGAGAGATGGAAATGGAACAAAAATTATATCAGTTTATGGTGGTGATAGTTCAGACATATGGAAAAAATGATTAATTATTTTCCCATTTTTAGAATTAGAGATGGGTTAAGGTGATAATATTAACATAATAATTTATCACCATATTTAGGATAATATATTTATTAAATCACCATTGGTAATGATGATTTTATGGAAATTTATGAAGAAATATAATAGGCATACTTCATTAAAAATGATACCTCTTCTTTGCAAGATTTTATTTGATTATCACCTCAAAACCTAGAAGGATGGATTTAATACTAATATGAGGAATCTAGAAGGTGTGAGGAGATAATAGTATATGATTTATGTATATATTTTATAATCCAATTAGTTTTATATGTTTTTGGAATATAGAATAAGAGGTTACTTTTTATAAGAGGGGATATGGGCACTCTTGGGATTCATCAAAATATTTAATTAATATAATTTTATTTTCCATTAAAAATTTGCCCAGTGTTTATTATTAAAAAATAAGACAATTATGCGTTCAAATTAGTTAATACATTGATTTTTAAAAACATTTTTATATTATTTTTTAATGCAAATCTTTTTGTTGTGACACTTATTTTACCCATTTATCTCATTCCAAGATATCATGTAATTTATTTTTTCTGGGTTAATATAAATAATATAAAATATAAGTGGCCAATTAATGTGTAATTGACGAAATTGTACTATATAAAACAATCATTTGGAAGAATAAAATATTTTTGGCAATTTTAAATCAATATAGAAATTATTATTTGTTTTCAAATTTGAATAATGAATGTTTTGATAGTATTCATTACATGACATTTGAAAAATATCATTAAAAATATAAATTTGAAACATTTTTTCAAAATGATCCCCAACATTTTAAATTAATATATAATATTCATGGGTTACATTAATCATCACATATTTTATTTATTTTATTATATTTATTATCATCTATTTGATATCACCAATAAATAAATAATTACTACATCAACATTGTGTAAGCCATTAATTTATTTATTTCCTAAAAAAACTAAAAAATATATTTCCATGATGAATATAAACATGTTATATTTATTAAGACCTTTAATATTAAAATAAATCCCATATATAAACATGTATTAAAAATACATCACTAGTTTCAAAAGACGTGTGAGAAAATTGAATCTTTTTTTAATAAATTACATGTACTAGACTAAAATAATCAATATCTCATAGATCTCCACAAATAGTCCCAAAAATTATATTGGTTAAATATGACTAATAAAATATAATTTTGACATGTGTTTGAGTGATTTTGTAATATTAAAATTAGTATTTTTCTCCTTAAATTGCATACTAATCTATAACTGTGGTAATAAAAATTACCAACGATAGTATTCATAATATCTCTAAAAAAATGAACCTATTTAAAAATATCGAATCTTATGATTCATAATTTGGAATCATATTTTATAATTTTTAAACTCATAATTTCATAATATTAATTTAAAACTGAACTCATTGATAGGGTGATAAAAAATGTTAGTAATGGGAAAACATTAAAAATATTGAAATCATTTTATATCCAATTTCAATTTGAAATTGAAAAAAATGAGATAAATTGTATCAAATGATTAAATTATTTCTAATTAAATATTAAAATAAACAAAAAATATAGTCTGTTAGTTTAAGTTATTTGGATGAAAAAACTGTTTCCAATTAAAATATTGTACTTTTCTATATTCATAAAAACATGAAACATTTCATAAAAATTCCCATGATTCAAAAAAATTATATTTTTATAACACTATTCTAAAGTAGAAGTTTTTTTCGAAATATTACTTTTTAAATTGTAAAAAATATGATTTAAAACAACTGTCCCATCAAAATTATGCAAGACATCATTTTCTTGAAAAATTAATATTTTTATTAAGAAACATGGTTTTACTCTTATAAAATCTGATGAAAAAATAAAAATTACTTTTAAAAGTTATTTTGACAGTTATATATATATATATATCTAATTAATATAATCCAACAAGATTTATTGCTTAATTTATTGATATTTAAAAAACTTTTTATGATTTAAATTTTTTTTCTAGAAATACATTTTCATTGATTTTACTATGAGTTTTAAATTAATTTATAATTAATTTGTCAAAGAATTAACTATTTAAAAATTAGTAAACCCTGTTTTAAAAATAATATTAATGTTATTCGTTCTCACCATTCTAACGACTATGTTATAATGGCAACATTAAAATAATAATATATAATAATTAATTTAAACATGTTGTGGAATATCATGTAGGCTATTTAATATAGTCATTACTTTTATGAAACATGTGATGTCATAGAAGCAATAAAAAATTTAAATCCTATATTAAATTTACGATATATTTTTGTAAAATATTTTATCAATATTTCTATTACAACAAGATTTTTTTGGATTTTTTTCATACAACAAAAATGCATTCTTAAAATGGAATATATCCAACTTTTATATAAATGGAATAAAAAATCACTCTTCTAATGGAAATATATTGAATGAAATTTATCTTCTTTATCGATCATTGTATTTATAATAACATTATTCCTTATTAATCATTTATATATATGGGGTTCCCCTTTTGGTTCTCATGCTAATAAATATTATTATTGAACTATTTTCATAACTCTATATAACTTCCATTCTTGATGTTGATGAAGGAAACATGTATCTCCCATTGGTCTGTTAAATTCCTTGACATCGAATGTAGATTCTCAATTTGTATTTGAAACATTTTTTGAATAAAAAAAATTTATAATGGATTTATAATATGATTGTGGATGATAATTTTTGTTAGAAAAATATTACAATAAGAGTATAAATATTGATATAATTAGTGATTTTATATAATTTAATTTGTTATCTGGATATATTAATCATAAAAAATTTCAAATACATTCTACATCAGTAGAAGTAATTTGTTAATTTATATGAATGAAAAAAATGATATTTTAGTGTAATAATAGATTTATTCTTTCTTATCATAATTTTTAATGAATATATATAATTTATCAACCAGTTGAGATAAAAGAGAATTCCCTGTGGAAATTTTTTCTAGTATTGTGGTGAAAATTATTATGTGTCCATTTCAATATATAATTGTTATAATAACTCTAATAATTTTAAAAATTTTGTTTTTAGAGAGATCAAAACTAATTCATCTTTTGAATGATGTAATAAATGATGTGAATACAAATACCCTAAATTTTTAAAGGTCATTTCTATTAATGTTATCAATATTTATAGATATTTACATATGTTTTTTTCGTGGATCATAGAGTAAATCAATGGTCGTTTTTGGGAGACCATGTCAGTTCAACAATAGAGTTGTAATTGGAGGGAGGAATTCATGAGATATCTAAGATTATTCATGGAATGAATGAATATTGGAATAACAGTGTTCTTGTTAACATCAATTGATCATGGAATAAATCCCCCATCATTCCATGTAATGCTCAAGTCTGATATTTAACCCCTATGTCTAGAGAGTGTTTTTTCATGTCACAGTTTCATGACAATGTGTTCAACGTAATCTTTCATTTTTCTACAGAATGGTTTGAATTTCATATGAAACCCAAATTTAATCTTTTCCCTTCATATTCACAACCCCCATATGCAATATTTCTATATTGGTAATTCTTATTGGTAAATAAAACTCTACCCTCCTCATATCTTGGACTATTGATGTGTCATTTGTTGCAGTAGCTATCTCTTAGTATGTCTGTCTATATCTAATCCATAGAGTCCAATTTCTACATTTTTTAATTGTTTTTAAATTAAAGAACCATAAAATGTAAATATAGGGGATTATTTAGGTAGATTTTTAATTAAAATATATTAGGGTTCCAAATAATTATAATTGATCTTCGTTATATTGATAGAGGATATATTTTCAATTCAATGACGCATGTTTGTAATTGAATATCGTTAATTTGATATCGATAAAACTGTATCATGATTATTAATATTATTCATTATCACATATATATTTAGTTTATCACTTAATGTGTGAGTATTAGAGTAATACAATTATATTTATCAAAGAATGGATTATACCACATATAAAGGTATGAATGTCATGATTTGTAACTTGGATCATAGAGTTACATTCAGAATCTATAAAGGATAATATGATGTTATATAATTATATGAGCTACTTATGAATGAATTGGATGATTTTTTTCATTTCAATAGGTGACTTCCATCAGTGGTATAGTCAATTCTAGGTTGATACAAGGTATTTTCATGAGTGTTATAGCCATATATAATGTTTGATGTGAGGAAAACATTGATTGAGATGGTTGGGTCCAGTAGTGATGAAAATATCCACCCTATGTGAGATTTTTTGGATGGGATGTGGTTATTTGTATTCTCAAAAGTTATTATAGAGAGTGTTTTTTTGTCATAGGGAATGATTATTTTTACAACATGGAGCTAAAGAATATATTTTTGGTGTTCATTGTAACCATGATATGGCATGACTACCTAGTGGGATGTGTGTCAACTTTTGTATTTATTTTCTTTTACTGTATAAACAATCACATGATTAATGAATAGTAATAAAATATTTATTGGTGATTCTGTTCTAGGATTATAAATACACCTTTCGTGTGTACATTGGTGCGAAAACTGAATTTGTGGACTTGAATATAACTATGGGAAATGGTCTGACATCAATTTCCTGAGTAGGAGTTGTAGTATTGGTTGACATAGTGTCAATATATACTCTGATAAATTTTTATTGATGCATAATTCTTATTTCATTCTTTGATTAAATTTTCCATTAATTTAACACATGTTGTGATCCCATTTTAATTTCTTGTTATACATTTTTATGACATATATTTAAAAATTGGGTTTGTTATCGATAGTTATATATTATTATTGTTTGTTCTTATTTTTTAGGATCCACACACACTTTCTGTGATAGCTTCTACATTATACATCCCAGACTATTACTTCTAGTCAACATCCTCCTATAATTGGTCAGGTGATAATGATGTCATGTGACCCTCTAGCCCAGGTCAGGTTATATGGGATATGGTGTTGCAAACTTGTATTAGAGAACCTCTTCATTTTCATTGGTATGGATTGATGCTTGGTACAGTGGAGATTGGATGAACAAAACTGTAGTAAGGAATGAAATATGATTTATGGATAGCTCTTGTATATTATAAGTGGTGTGATTGTATCTTGTTTCATTTTGTATTATTGTGTAGTTATTATTTATGAAAATTTATCTTCGAAAAAGTAGATATTATTGGTTATATTATTTACGATGGATTGGAATATATGATAAATTTTCATATGGTAATTTTATTGTAATTTAAAGAAGTTGAAATTAATTAAAAGGAAATTATAAAACTTTTAGTGTCATCCCAAAAACAATATTTCTGAAAATTAATTATTCAACCTATTAATGTTATGATATTTTTCATTGTATGTGTCGTTGACAGCGATATAGTTACCATGATGTGGACATAAATTTGGAATAAATGGTTAAATTTAGGGTTAGTGACATTTAGAAGCCCTTCGATTGTTCCTCTTCAGATGGTTTTTATGAACCAATAAATTTAATTTGGTGTTAGATTAATTTTATATATTAATGAAATTTATGATTTCATATTTGACATTTTAATGATTTCAGTAATAAAAAAACACAGTATTCAACTTAGAGACCCACATCATGAGGTTTATGAGCTATGAATGAATTTTTGTGTGACTCTAGATGCAAAGGATGGTTTGGCTATGCATCCTTTATCGATTACCCTAATTGTTTAGGGAATGTATTTCACTCAGCTTGAATTTTATAGTTGGCTCGAATTCTAGGTGGTGGAGATAATTGGTGAATATCGACTAAACTGGACTTCTATTGGGACATTTATTTACAATATCCTCCATTTTTCTAGGTTATGAAATTCTCATATGAATATAATTATTCAGTTTAGATTATTGAAAGAATTGATTATCTCATTGAGACCCCTAATGAGAAGATTATATAGATGGAAACTTATATTCATTATGGATCCACAAGGAGGTTTTGGTATATGATAATCCAATTATCTATTTCTAATGTATTAATATGGGAGGAATTTAATGTCTTAATTTTTTATGCATTCATCCCTAGTGTGTTGAATTTGAATCAAGATTAGGAGTTAATGGAGATGCATCATGGTGCAGTTTTGAAGATACTTGAACTAATCTTTTTGTCTATTTGGGATTTAATTCACCTATATTGTCTTGGAGTGAGTCAAAAATGTCCCACCATATAAAAAATGTTTTATGAATATAGGTAATGGACCATTAATGGATCTCTAACCTCACAATTACAATTAATATAATTTCTATGGACTTCATGACATAGATTGTTATTTTGGAGGGAAAATAAGATGTTATTTATACTACATTATGTAGTATAGTGAAAATATTATCTAGTTCATTTATTGTAAAATCAAAATGTAGTATGAAGAGGGGTTGGAGAATATGAACACTGGTGGTGAGAAGTAGTAGTAGAATGAAATAGATTTTTTCGTCCCTATGGTAGGGGATGTTCCCTTTAGAGATACAATTTTGGAAAGTGTGGTAATTTCCATAGGTGTTATAATATTAGATAATGTTAGTTTCATA
The DNA here is from genome assembly GCA_963277665.1 of Viscum album. Classification (NCBI taxonomy): domain Eukaryota; kingdom Viridiplantae; phylum Streptophyta; class Magnoliopsida; order Santalales; family Viscaceae; genus Viscum; species Viscum album. The sequence continues at coordinate 883,931,473 of OY728132.1, forward strand.
AAGGTGTAGGAATGAGGATAATTCAAAACCATTCTCTATGGTATCAAAGATTATCTTTGATATGGAATGATGATGTAATGTCGCAGTTCTGGAATCCTCCTAGAGGCGCCCCATAACTAGTTAGTCTCATGGCCTCAAGATCATTTCCCCAAATTTCAAAGGTTTCCGACTAGAAGCGAGGGCCTTAGTAGTGATAGTGGGGAAACTATTCCCTCATTGGCAGAGTAACATAGTGGAAGAAAACAATTGTAATATAAAAAATAGTGAAAAACCATAAAAAAGTAAACAGTCAAATTGTGGAAATAATATACTGGAGCACAAATATATATTTGAATGATGCATGATACATTTGTCTAGGAAAACATTCAAACAAATAACAATGCTATAATACAATAGTACTAAACCAATGTACAAAAGAAAGTAAGTAAACAACTCCTCAACCTCTCAAGCCATAGCATGGATCCATGCTCTCCATCTCTATAAAAATCTAGTACCTAAAGTAGAAGCGAGCTTTCTATTATGTATACCATAAAAATATAATCTGTTTGGGCTCAAAACCATGGCCCAAACTGGGTGTGACACTAAATCCCAGTAGGAAACCACTATGAGATCTAAGACTAATGGTCAATGAATATATGGCAGGTAACATACAGAAGGCAGTAAACAAATAAATTCTCTACAGTAACCAATCCATAGTTTACAAGATTTTAAATCACCACATAACATGCAACAACTAACCAAAATATATAAACACAATAGGTAACCCTCTGGGAAGTACTCACATCCTATCGCCTCTGGTCCTTTATTTCAACACAAGTAAGTAGCTATACACAATGTAACCCTGTGGAATGTGCTCCTATGCTATCCCCTTTGGTCCTACCTAACTAGTACAAAAAACACTCTTGGTAGTACACTCAGTCAAACCCCTTTGGTTCAGCTTATGCATAGAATCTTAAAGGAAGTACATGACATCAATTCCTCCTATAGTCTCATATCGGTATCTAATGGCGCACAGTGGAATCACTTACGTCACCTACCCTCTGTGACCCGTGTCGAGGAACTATCGACACTCTAAGAAAGCACTCAATGTCAATTTCCCATGTGGTCTCACATCATAAGTAAAACAGACACTCTGGAGAATCCCTTAATGTCCATTCTCCCTATAATCTATACACTATTTTCTCATAGCCCAGTTTAAGTCATGAACGTGTAGTAGCACATATCTTCCAAGGTAATCCTTAAGAACTACTTTGATTGAATTCTACAGCAAAATAGCATGACATAACAACATTCACACCATCCTAAAATACATCGAATGGGAAAGTATCCAGTAGAATAATAGGAAAACTAGAACCAGTGGTCATAACAGGAAAAACATGTTTTTGAAACATATCCAAAGCACAACAATTCATCCTATTCATAGTTAGATATCATCTTCTCAAGCATAAAAGCATACAAGGAAAACAATAGTTCTAAAAATGTAAATGCATAATACCCCATTCAAGGTTATTGTGCAAAATTGCACATATAACTCAAAGAAATCCAACATGAAGGCACAAACCAGCTACCTCGACATCAGGATCTCTATATATTAGAACATTGAGGATTTAATCTCCATAGAACGTCGAAGATATATAAAAACATATAAAATGCTTAACAAAGGATAACGTAAGAAGGAGGATGAATCATGAATTGAGGCTCAAGAAGAAGAGAGAGCATACTGAGGTTATCCCAACGCAATTGATGGCAGTCGAATCAAAGATCAAACAGAGGATTGGGGGCTTGGAAATGGATCATGGCCATACAGGTTCTCTCAGATGAATGAGACTTAGAAGAAGGTTGTTCTGTTCTTCACATGTGGCCCTAGTTCATGTAATGAAAAAAAGAGAGTACACGGCGTGTACTTTTGAAGTACATTGAATGTACATTTTTATCGTACCCCTCATTAGGTGGAATCTAGGCCACCCAAACATAGCCATGTGCATGGCTACTACATGGATAGCACACAACTGCCCGCAATAACCGAGTACACGCGGTGTACTCAGAAAGTACTAGGTGTGTACTTCAAAAATTCCACGAAATACCCCATTCTCTCAAAAACGAACAGATGAAGGTAAAATATCTGAAAATAAGGTCCCAGTCCTTAAAAACTCTAAACCTTAATGAAATTTTCCACTAATTTCCCTAGAATGGTGGCGTAGAAGAAGAAACCCCAAACATCTTCGGCCAATGTGATCATAAGTCTGCCTCACTCTCCCATGTCTCATCCTGCACACGGTCGTGCTGCCAAATCTCCCGTACTAGAGGAATAGACATGCCATGGAAAACCTTTTTTACTTCGATCCACAATCCATATAGTATTCTCTTCAAATGATTCATTCACTTCAAACTCATCCTCCTTGAGTAGGAAGATGTGAGACCGGTCTGAAAAGTTACGTCGAAGTTGAGAAACATGGAAGGCGTCGTGCATATCCCGATACCTATGAGGTAACTACAATAGATAGGAAACTGGCCCCACTCTCTACAACACCTCAAATGACCCAACATACCTTGATGAAAGCTTACCATGTATCCTAATCCTCTTGTGTCCCAAACTCGTTGTGACAGGTAGGAAAACCTGATCCCCAGCCTCAAACTCTATAGGTCATCTCCGATGATCAGCAAAAGACTTCTATTGAGACTGCACAATATCCATACTCTTCTAAATCAACTCTATCTTCTCTGTGTTCTCCTAAACATGACGATGTCCCAGTAAAGCTTCCTCTCCTGCCTCCATCCAAAATAAGGGTGATCAACTTGGCCTATCATACAAAGCCACAAAAAGTTCCATTAGAATAGATTCCTGAAAAATATTATTGTAGGAATACTCTTCTAAAGGTATATGATTCTCCCATGAACCTCAAAAATCCAGAACTCATGCTTGGAGCATGACCACATGCACCTAAATCGTATGCTTGGACTGGCCATATGTCTGGGGATGTTAAGCTATACTCAAAAGTACCTATGTACCCAAAGCCTTCTGATGCCCCTGTCATACCCATGATGTTCAATGATCATATCTCTTTGAAACAATGGAGTGCGGAACTCCATTTAAGCGCACAAAGCATGTGGTTCACCCAACGATGAAAATAAAATCAACCGTAATCATACAAAACATGAATAATTGCATTAAACGAGTTGATTGGCTATTCTCTGTACCATGGTATCTAATCATAGAAATAGCTTTTTACCAAGTACCTAATCCTTCTTATCCCCAGTTAAATGCTCCCAAATGTAATTCAAGCGGGAAAAAACCTCCTCTAATACATCTTTGTAACATCCATGTTCCATATTCCACCGAGAGGCTCCCCGTAACCGGTTGGTCACATGGAATCAAACACATTTCCCCGAATGCCAGAGGATGCCGATTAGTATCATGGTCCTTGGGTGTGATAGTGGGGAAATTATGTCTCCGTTTTCAGAGTAACATAGTGGAAGAAAACAATAGTAGTAGAGGAAACACTGACAATCCATAAAAAAGGTTAATAGTAGAAGATTTGAAATAATAAACTGGAGAAAAGTTAAATATACGAATGAGGCATGATATATACATCTTGGAAAACAGAAAAAAATCACAATGATGGAAAAAATTACAAAATAAAGCAAGTAAACAACTCCTCAACAACACATTCCATAGATTGGTCACATGCTCTGTAGCACCACAACAATCATGTACCTGAAGTAGAAGGGAGCTTTCCCATACCTAAACCTACATCAATATATCCTGTTTGAGCACAAAAGCATGGCCCAAACAGGGAGTGAGACTAAATAACAATAGGCATCCACCAAAATATATGTTCCCAACAGTTAGGGAATATATGGAAGGTAAAGTACAGAAGGCAATAAAAAAGGATGTACTCAATAGTAACCAATCCATAGTTTCAAATCATTCAAATCCTCACATAACATGGAAAAGATAATTAAAAACGGATAAACACAATAGGTAACCCTATAGGAAGTACCCACAACCTATACCCTCTGGTCCTTTATAGAAACACAATAACGAAACATAATAAAAGGCAACCCTCTGGGAAGTGATAAATCCCTATCCCCTCTAGTCCTACCTAACAAGTAAAACAAACCCTCTGCATAGTACAATCAGTCTAACCCCTCTTGTTCAGCTTCAGTATAGTCTCTATAAGGAAGCACTCAACATAAATTCCCCTTATAGTCTCGTATCAGTATCTAAAGGCTCTCTAGGGAAGTACATATGTCACATTCCCTCTATATCCCTAGTCCAAGAACTAGAGACACTTTGAGGAAGCACTAAACATCAATTCCCCATGTGGTCTCACATCATAAGTAAAACAGACAATCTAGAGAAGCCCCCAACATCCATTCTCTTTTTGGTCTATACAAGATATTCTCACAGCCCTGTGTAAGTCAATAATGGGTAGAAGCATGTTTCATCCAAGGTAAACCTCATAACTACTTGGATAGAATTCTATATCATAACAGCATAATAGAAATGTAGTCACACCATCCTACAATATTTGGCATGGTGAAGTAACCAACATCCTTATAGGAAAACTAGACCCAATGGTCAAAAAAGGGAAAACATCCATGGGCAACATATCCAAAGCACAACAATTCACCCTATTTGCAGTCACTTATCATTTACTCAATTATACAAGTATATCTAGCCAAAAATTTGTATCAAACGATAAACGTGCAATACCCTTATCATGGGTATTGGAAAAATGGCACATATAACTCAATGAATTCCTAGAGAAAGGCACAAACCACCTACCTCGATGTTAGGAGATCACTATATGTGAACCTCGATGCTTGAATCACCTTAGAATGCTGAATATATATAAAAATGTATAAAATGATCAATAGGGGATAACATGAGATAGATGAGGAATCATGAAATGTATATCAAGAAAAAGAGAGAGCATACTGAGGCGATACGAATGTAATTGATGGTGGTTGAATCGGAGATCAAACAAAGGCTTGAGGGCTTGGAGAAGGATCATGGTCGTACGAGTTCACTCAAATGAACGAGACCTAGAAAAAGGGTGTTCTTTCTGTCTGATGCTACCCTAGTGCATTTAAGGAAAAAACATAAATTACACGATGTGTAATTTTGAAGTACACTGTGTGTACATACCATTTCTGTACCGGCGTTAGGCAGTCTCGTGGTCACCCCCACTTGGCTGTGCACATGGACGCTATATGTCCAGTACACAGATACCCGCTGTAACCGAGTACATGGCATGTACTCAGAAAATTTTAAGAAATTTCCCTTTCTCTAAAAAACTACTAGATGAAAGAAATATACATGAATAGAATGTCCGAGTTCTTGCAAATGAGAACCATGTCAAATGAATTTTGTTTATTTCCTAGGTGGAGGTGTTGGATTTGCAAATCATGATGATCTGAGGGATATTAAATAGATAGAATGCTATAATGGAAACCCATATGGACTAATTAGAGTCCAAATGGGTAATTCCATTCATATATGGATAAAATATACCTATTATCACAATTATTCATTCCAATTTATGATGTTTATATCTTCTCCCATATGGTTGCATGTATTTCAGAATCATGTCCCCCAACTAGAATTCTATAATGGAATCTTTGGACACTATAGTCAAATCTATTGGGCTGGGAACTCAAAGTAAAATCCAGTGGTCTTCATATGGAATTTTTTGTGATATTTTTTCAGAAATACATTTTGTGAAATTAACTTCTTCACATTAATTGTAAAAGGTAGGAATATTCATTATAACATTACAGTGTTATACCCTTAACCTTTTATGTCACCCATTGGATATTAATAGTCTTCCCATGGAATTTTAATATCATTCAACATTTAATTAGTGAAACATTGTGAGTTTATTCTCACCCTTCATAGTATCGTTACCTTCTTCATTTTCACTTTTAAAATCATTCCATGTAAATATAGATGTTATATTGGTGATCCAAAATCCCAAATCCCAAAATTATATTCCTCAACCAATGTTCATTGTTTTGTGGATTGTCCATCACACCCCTCCCATTATTGCATTTCTTATGTAGTAGTTCACACACCATCTAGCAGTTCATGACGACATACTTCCACTATGAAAACCCAAAATCCACTACTTATGGACAACCCATAACTGTTATCTATCTCCTTGAAATGTGATGATCATTCCTCCCCATGTGTTTCACATTATTTTATATTTGTTCGCTGGATGACACATAAGGAACGTATCCATTATTTACTTTACTTTTATCCATTACCATTCTCATATTTTCTTATTATCCACCATTAAGAATCCTATATTTCTTCAAAGAGCTCTATAAATACCCTTATTTGAGAATTATTGGAATATTTTTACATTGAGTCAATTATGGATCTATATTTTTTTGGCATTTAATTTTTTATATGTGATTTGTATAGGAAAAAATCAAAATCTCTTAATGAATCCTTTTTTATTTTCAAAATTATGTACATCCAATTATGGAGAGATTTAAAAAATATATTCTTACACTCCATTCCTCATATTTTTCTTTAAAACTCCAATGAAAACACTTTTTGGAGAGATTTGACAAGAAAAATAATAAGGAAAAAAGTGGATATAATTAGTTCTTCAATATGCTATATATTTCTAGAACCTTTCAATTAAATACTCAACTTTTTCCACAATTTTTACCTCTTTATGATAACATTTTTGGTTTATATTGGGATTAATTTTTATTGTCTTTCATTATAAGTAAAAACCCATCCACAACATTTATACACATTTTATACACTCTTTTTCATTGATTATACTTTTCATACCACTTTAGACTCAATCATGTTGTGTTAACTAATCCTCAAACAAAATATTTATTTGTGAAGGATTTGTGGCATGTGATCACCCCAAACAAGGAACTATATTTCAAAAGTTCTTGGGATTTGATCTGGGTGCTACGAGTGGAGATAAATATGAAACAAAATCATCTGTATGAGGCTGTGTACATCTTTTTGTGAGTGGGTGTGTGTAAATCATCTGTGTGTGTGGGTATCCTAATGAGAGAGAGAGATAGTGTGTGTGTGTGTGTGTGTGTGTGTGCACGCGCTTGTTTGAATGTGCATGTATATCTTGCATGTTTGTACCTCTTACGCATGTGAGTGAGTGTGTCTAATTGTGTATGTTTCTTCCCATGTCTGTTTGTGTTTGTGTAACTGATAATGGAAAATGATCAATGGTATAAAATTTCAAATGATATCACTAATGGATTTAAATTTATATAACCATCACCTGAAGCTATGAAAATCCAAATTAATTCTTATCTTAGACACTTTTAGAATCTTTGTGATAGGAATATGTAAGTACTATACGAGTGGATAGGAAAATTGGGTAATAAAATAATCATGAGGACATTCCATGATAACTCATAGTGCCCTCTATCACCATGTTGACCCAACATCATGGATTAGGGGAAATTTGTCTTTGATGATGATTTTAATGATGTACAACATAGGATCATTTTGTACCAAATATCTAGAGGACGCCATAGAAGACAACATGATGGTGAATTACTTGGAGAGATCAAGTTTAATGTGCCATATTTTCAATTAAAACATGACCTGAAAGAAAAAATTGTGTGGGATATATGGATTGAGTATGTGTTTTCATGCCATGCATATTTTGAGGAGAAAAGGACCATATTTATTTTAATTAATTTTTTAGTATGCTTTAATTGTGTCAGATGAAATAAAATATATGAGGGATATTTATGTTTTATATCCCATTCACGCATGGGACGACAGGAATTTTCCCATGTGTAAAAGGTATAACCCTACAAACTACCATTGATATATCCGAAAATAATTGGTGAAGATCACCCATGGGATTAAGAGTGTAGAATATTACTACAAGAAGAGGATATTTTCAATGATTTCAGAAATCATTGATGTGGATCTGGAGAAACCACATAATGGTTTTTACATGGGATAAATTTGGATATTTCTCACCATGTGGATATGTACTCCTATTTGGATATACAAGATATGAACCACTGAGCTCCGAGTATTATGAAACAAAATCAAAAGGAGGAGAGAAATAAGGAAACCCACTTCCCATTCATGCAATTGAGAACATCATGTAACTAGATTGGAGAATTATAAAATCATAAATTGGTGGTTGATCACAAATATGAGAGGGTAATTATTCCACCCATGAAACCTAAGAAATTACCCAATAAAAACACCATGACAATAATTATACATGTACAATGAGAGACTAATGAAGAGTTCTAAGAGGAGGAAGATGAGGAATCCCTTAAAAGGGTAATGGGTAATTTTAATATGCTGGTTATATTATTGTAAATTTGAGAGTTTTAAGCACACAACGTACCTTAGGAGAGAAGGAGTAGTGGCATAACCCAATACATAAATGGTTCAAGATCCAAGGGAAGGTATGTAGTGTTATTATTTTTTAATGAAACATTTGAAATGTGGTGAGCACCGAGTTATTGGAGAAGATGGGACTATAGACATTGAAGCACCAAAATCCATATCATCTTTAATGGTTGAATGATTGTGGGGTTCTCAATGTTTCCATGAAAGTGAATGTATTCTTCATAAATGATAATTAAATAAAATTATGTTTTATGATATATAGCTCATATGATGGCTTTCCATTTTTTGTTGGTTCGGCCATGAAAGTATTATTTTCTTATTACTCATGATGTGCTCTTAAACCATCCCACATTTATACTCCATGGGGAACCTATAACCCTCATCCTAATTTCACCAAAAAAAACTCTTTAATATAACAAAATTTGAGTGAAGGAAAAAAAGTGATGCAGCAAAAAAGTGAAAAAATGAAGAAGAAGATACTGAGGGAAAGGGAGAAAAATAGATAAGAAAACAAATATAGAGAAAAAATAATAATAAGGAAAATTAATTTGAGAGAAGAGAAATATGTGATTTTTGATAAAAAGATGTTAGGTTATGGAATCTTTTATTTCACATGAAATTTTCATAGTAGTCATAAACAAAGATTTGTTTCTAAATACTATGAACTAACCCCTTTCCGAATGTTTATTGAGTCCTTATTGAATGATTATGATGATGTATTTCAAGAAGATGTTCTAATAGGTTTTCCACCCATTATAGATATTAATTATCAAATTGACCACTTACTTAGAGCATCACTACAAAACCACCCTTTATATCGCAAAAATTCAGATGAGACAAAACAAATTCAATGGAACGTTCATGATTTGTTGATTATGGGATACATCCGAGAAAGCCTTATTACATGGGTCGTATTAGTGTTTCTTTTGTCTAAGGATATGACATGGAGAATGTGAATTGACTATAGATCCAGTAATAACATCATAGTCGAGTATTATAATACCTTCTATAGGTTAGGTTACATTTTATATGAGTCAAATGGAATAACTATTTTATAAAAAAAATTATATAAGAAGTGGATACCATAAAATTAAGGTGAATTTTGTATATTATTGTAAAATAAAATTTACAAAAAAACATGGGCTTTATTAATTGTTATTCACGCCCTTTGGTCTCAACAGTTCACCTAGAACATTTATGTGTGTAATGATTCATTTCATACGTGCATATATTAGATAATTTTTGGTAGTTAATAATGATGATACTATGATGTATAATATGACTTTTCATCAACATGTTGATCACTTATGAAATTTACAAGAGGTGTAAATGAGAGAAATAATAGTTTGAATCGTCAATATATGTGAATTTGTGTGCGATAAGATTATTTTCCTGGGATTTTTTTGAAGAAATGGAGTTGAGGTTGATACTAATAAGATCAATGCAATATAAGAATGGAAAAGTACAACCACCATTGTATACGAAAGAATTCATCATGTGATTTCTTGTTATAGTAGGATAATTGTGATGGACTTTGGCACACTAACAGTGTCATTGAATTATTTGATAAAGAAGAATGTTCCCTTCAAGTGTGGGATAACTCTAGAGAAGGATTTCCACGATCTTAAAGAGGGACTCACCCATTCTTCTCTACATTCAATACCAACCATCGATTATACCTTGTAAATAAATTATTATTCTTGAGGAATTGGTATTATTGAAGTACTCATGCAATAATGTAATCTTATTGCTTATTTGTCTGAGAATCTAAATCACCCAAGTATAAACAATGATACATTGGATAATGAGTTGGGTGAAATTTTTATAGTACTAAATAGATGAAAACAATATCATTGGACAAAATAATTTATCATCCATTCTAATTACGAGGTTTTTTAACACCCTAAAATCGAACATTAACTAAATAGGAGGCATTATAGGCAGTTAAAATTCCATCAATCATTTCAATATGTTTTCAATCATATAAAGGGTAATGAAAAAATTGTGGCTAATAAAAAATAATGGTTAAATTCTCTTTTATACTCTTTGGATTAAATAATCCATATTTTTTTTTGCATTAATAAATTATAATCCATATATAATGATTTTAGTGAACCTTATAAACATTTTAAACTAGAGTTAGTTATATTGAGTTCTATTTACATGAATGATTTTTTATTCTAGATTGATAAGCTTTTCATTATAAATTTCTCTATTCCATTAATTTTACAAAAAGTGTATCATTCTAATGGGATACTGAGATATTTTGTTCTTTTAGAAACATTAATCATTATTAATGAAAATTAATAATGGCTTTGGGTATCTAAAGTAGTTGAGAAATATGTTGTAATGTGCATTATCTTCCATAATGAATATTAAAACTGAATCTACCTGGACATTTCATCCTCTCCAATCCCCAAAAACCACTTTTAAGGACATATTAAGGGACATTATTATGTTGTTACCATGGAAAAAGCAGGTGAGATATTCTATTTTTTCTTGTTGTGGATATGTTTTCTAAAATGGAACGTTTTATTATTTGTCACAAAATAGATCATGCCACTGACATTGCAAAACATTTCTTTTCAAAAGTAGTCAAACTCCAAATAATGACATGGTTTATAGTGTTAGATTGTAAAAAAGGCCATAGTTACTTTTGGAATACATTTTTATGTTAACTAGTACAAATTTTTTATTTTCTCTAAAAAATCATCCAAATATAGATGGGAAAATGAGGTTGGTGAATCAGACAATATCATCCCTTCTATGAACCATTTTCAAGAAGAATATCACAAATTTGGAAGAATTTATACCACATGCAGAGTTCATATGTAATAGGACCAAACATTCCACTACTCCATATTCCCCCATTTTAAATTGTTTATGGATTTAACCCCCTTGTGCATATTGATCTAGTTCTGTTTCCATTAAAATAACTAATAATATGGATGGAAAATGCCTTGCAGAATTCATTATGAATTACCATTAAAAGGAATTGAAAAATATACAGTCAATGACTTATAATGATATTGATAATGCATAAAAGGTACACCAAAATAGTGTTTTTGAAACCAGTGACATAGACTGAGATATATATGAAAAATAAGAGATTTATAAAAAAATATAAATCAAAACTCATGCCTTGAAGAGATGTAATATTCTGGGTTCACAAAATGATTATAATCAATGCTAACAAGATAACTATTCATGGTGAGTATGGTGTATGTGCCTCATTAACTGGTTCTCATCATTAACCGTTTTTTGGTGTAGAGGATGAAGAGTCATGGATGACTCCATTTTAAGTAGTCAAATGCCAAAATGGTTGCCCATATTGCTTCATTAAAGGACCAATGGTTACTTCCATATATAGATAGATTAAATGGAAATTTTAGCTCAATTAGTCTAGTAAAATAGTATTTTTCAATCTAGGACCATATGATTGCCCAAATATTCGAATCCTTTCCCACATAGAGATTTATAGAAAAGAATCAATGGACACCTGAGTCAAATCTATGGAGATGTGCACTCAATATCAAATATAGTGGGGTATAGTTGGAATTTTATATATTAATTTTTAAAAAGTGATTGTGAACCTTTAAAATATTGATTTTAAAGTGACAATTTAGGTATTGTATTTATAAATTTATGGTATTAGGCCCATGACCTTTTATGTCACCCCCTTTACAATAATAGCCACCAGATAAAATTGTAATGTAATTAATGTTTGAATTAGTGAAATTATATGAGCTTATTCTGTTCATTGTGACGATCTTACCATTATTTCATTTCTATTTTCTCTTCGTTCATTGTAAATCATCAATTTATGTAGGAGATCAACGATAAAAAACAACCCCAATTTTACCCCTCGACCCTAGTACATTGTTTTTTGTTATGGCTACCACAACCCTTCCTTGAGTGATATTTCAATGTAGTAGATCACATAATATATATATTTATTGACTACATTCATCAAAAATCATTCCCCATCCTTCACCAAATATACTATAATTGTAACTATCTGCCACCACCCTATGCCATGAATATATGGATGCTCTATGCGTCGAGCCTCTAGTTTCTAGAATATACATTCCAAAAGTGATTGATTGTGATGAGACTAGAGAGATATTTGATCATATTAAGAGGATATGGACATGTAGTAGCCTTAGTGATTTGGTCATAATAGTTTTAATCTCTACAAGGATATGTTCCCACAGTGGGAAACATATCATGAGGGCTATAGTTTTGGATTAGAGGTAGGTTGGTTTTCTAATGTTGACCAGGTAATATTATATGGAAGAGAAGGGAATTTGATAAATATAGGTATTATTTTCAATCCATCGATTCTATATACTACTTTATTTAACACATTATCTTTTGACACCCTAAATTTATTCAAATTTTGTTTTCATATTTGGAATTCATATGAAGTTATCCAATTTTATTGTATCCCCATATTAACATCTCTAGAATAGGGTGGATCAAATTATTAAATACTGAGAGTGTTTTTACTACTTCCTGCATACATATAACTTTTTGATATTAAGATTTTGGAGATAAAATTAATTGATTCAATAATTGGTATGGATTGGATTATGTGTTTCATGGTTTTCATCGACCATTATATATTTTTGGTGGCTTTGGAACATCTAAGATAATGTATTAATTTTTATATAATAATGGGATCAATATGAAAATATAGAATAACTAAACCATATCTATTTTTTTTAATTTATTTTTATATGTGGTAGGTATATATCTCACAATACGACAAGATAATGACATGAAATTTTATAAATCATATCCCCATTTAAATGAATAAATGTATTATCATTTAATTTAGTTATTGAATGAACGTGCAATATTTTTTTTGAACATTGAATCCGTTTAAATTTGTAAGGTCATTATGTATAATATGATTCGATAATATTAATATATGAAAAAGATATTTATGATTAGTATATTAAGGATTATGAAAACTTCCAATTAAAATAGATGGATGAAGTGATAAACTCAGCTAAAAGGAATGTACCCTATATTAATTATTTTAGAGATTTAAAGAAATATAGATTCATACTAATTTTCCTATGTCTAATCCCAAAAAAATATTAAACAATAATATCATGGTAAATCTTTTTTTGAGAGAAGTTAATGTTTATCGAGATCACAACCAAAACCATGCTAATTAAACCACCCCAAGAAACTGTATCCATCGTGAACCATTCCCAAACGTGTAGACTAGTGTAATAAGAGGTTATGTATCAATAATATATTGATATGAATATGAATATTTTATTTCTAATGAAATAATATATATATATATAGTATTTTTTATTAATAATTTATAAATTAATATAAAATGTGTTTTAAAAAAATTAATTTTTTTTGAAGTAGCTGAAATTATATTTTTGTGATTTATATAGGTTCAATCAAGCCAATCCTTTTGATAATTTTTTTTTAATTTTAAAAAAAATGCTATTTTATATATATATTAAAATGAAAAATGTTTATTTTAATATAATTATAAAATAAATTAAATAAAAATATTAAAATTTTAGTATGTATCACAATGCTATTATCATAGTAAAACAAGTAGTGTCACAAAAAAATCTATTTTCCTTAAGAATATTTCATCAAAATATAGAGCTAATTTTTAAAATTAATACTATTTTTTAAATTGATATGTCATAATAATGAAATTGCATAATTTTTTATAATATTCTAAGACCATCGAATTTCTGAGTAAAAATTTAATAAATTGTTAATATACGGTCTAAATTGTGAAATCAGAAAAGAAAAAAAAAGAGATATAATAAGTACATTAATGATAAAAAAGACCTAATATATGTATCTTCAATGAAAATTTGTTTGTGAAGATATTGGTTAATTTTATTAACACATAATGAATAAATCAAAACCTATAATATATTTTATGTTCTTAAAATTATTTCTTTATGAAAACGATTCACTTATACATCACTATGAGTAATATTTTCGTGATTTTTATTATTGTTGTTATAAACTAATTAATCTATTTCCTCATTCAAATAATCAATAATAAAAATAATTGGATGTATATGGGTTTTATTGAATTATCATGTTGAGTCCAAAAACCAATGTTTATAAATTAATAAATATCCCACCTCTCTTTTTCTAAAAATAACCACCCATCCACCCATTACCCTTCACTATAAAAAAGCATGGAATCAATTTAACCAACCTTTACCATTATAGAGTCCTCCCCATGTAACACCCCAGGTAAATAAAGAATATGAAATTTTTATATTTATCCCTATTTGTGAATAAAATGTTGATATTAATTTAAAGGTAACTCTATGCTTGATGGATTACCCAATATGAAACAACGAGTTCCTTTGAAATCTTACGTTGCACTATAATAATAAAATAATATTATCTTATATGGTAGTTAACGCCTAGCCGTTGTAATGGTGGGAATGAACAGAACTAACTACAAGATGATTATATATGTTTGTCAAATATTTTTACTTTTTATAATAAATTTTAGAGGATTAAAAATGTGAATGAATTCAATTTTAAGCGTAAACATTCTAATATTCTTTAGAAGGTGGATTAACCGCCTTTTGATGGAGAACCTCTTTAAAATCCACTTTTTGACAATTTTATGTGTTATATTTGACAAAATAAAATTCTTCTTTAGAATCGAGACAACAAAATTTACTTTGTGTAAATTTTTGGTATCTTTCCGATAAAGTTCATTTTTTATGAATTGTGAAAAAATGTTGTATTTTAATTCAAAAAAATTATTATAATTTATTTATATGATTATATTATCTTTTGAATTGTTTTTTAAGTAATATTAGAATATATTTTTACCATTTAATCGAATAGTGGTCATTGGAATTAATTTCACTTTGAAATTGGACTCAAACTAGTGTCAATATTTTAATAGATATTGTTTCTTAAAAACACGCTATTTGTTTTTACAGAAAGAATTAATTATTAAATTAATTAATGCAACTTATATTTTTTGAATTTTTTAAAATAGACATCATTTTTGAGTTCAGAATATCAAATATAGCTTAGGGTGAATTTTTGGTATTTTTCTGAAAAACTTCAATTTTTTATGAATATTGAAACCACTAAGTCGTAGTTAAAGAAACAGATATTTCATTTAAATGAAACTTTTCCACCTCTGTGTATTGAATTTCAAAAATCCAACATACATGGTTGTCATTAATAATTAAAATGTGGTTCAATGGGATTAAAATAATTTTTTGGTGAATAGTAACTTTTAAGTTTTTAATCACGATTTGAGGTAATTAGTGTAGTTTAATGTAAAAATAATGTTTTAATAACATGAGATGATATTGACACATGTCTTACCCTAATTGAATGTGTCATGGACGACCAAGAAAATCTATGGGTCAACATGGGGACCCCATGGAGCAACTTTGGTAGGAAAATGACATTAATACCTTTTTATTTAATGTTAATATTAAAATGTCACAAACATGTGTTGTTTTACTAAAACAATTTTTATATGGGGTTATACAAGTACGATTTTTAACTATAAAAATTTATTGGAAAGATGAAACTATTTCCTACATCATCGTATTTTTCATATAATTTTTAGACATTAACTAAATTAAATTATTTATGACAACATGATGATGCAATGATTACCTCATTATTTAACGATTTAAATATAATGAAAAGATAATGTAAAATATAAGACCTAAACTTGTCAAAAACTTATTGGATGGGTATATTTCTGACCCTTATCAACTTATCGTTTAATTATATCAATGTGGGACCTTTTAAATCCGAAAATCATCTTCAAATAAGGTAACATTTCTTTACATTCCAAGAGTGCCCCTCCTCTCCTCTTATAAAAGGCCCCCACCACTATCACCATAACCACACCTCTCAAGCCTTTGGATAGTCCAAGATCTACCCATATTGTCTCTCCACATCCCTCTATTACTCCTAGAAGCCTCACATTGAGCAGAAGTAGTCCCAAGGAAGCCTTTGAGATGAAATCAAAAAGAGTTGCCCGATTTAAAGGTAGTGTCTTCTCTTGTGTTCTTTTCTTTTATTTTGATTATCCAACCCCCTAAACTCTTTTTATTCATTTATTTTGTAAAAACTCCATTATCTTCAATATACAAGGATTTTTTTATAAGAATCATTCGAGCTACACTTACACAAACCTACATCTAGTGGTTAAATAACATATTGTTTCTTTGGATGGCGGATTTCTGCCTCACGAAACGATGATTGTTCAACACTCATATAACACCTTCAAAGGTGGCCATTAAGATTTCACTATATTTATATATGATATATAATATGTTAATGTTTTACTTAATCTTCTTTATTTTTCTTTTTTGGCATACCATTATGGTTTCCATTATGGGTAAACACGATAATTTCATTTTAGGAAGTGCGGACTACTGCCCCCTCAAAGTGATTTGATTCGTTAATGCCATATGTGAGATGTATAAAGGTTGGATTTAAAGTTATTATATATGATTTATGTTTAATATAAATTATGAATATAATTATGGAATTAAAATATACATACCTCTCATTTGGTTTTAATTCCATTAATATTACATAGAAATGAAAGTAGTGTTCATGCGTACGTACGACTTACCGTCTCTATGAATGGTGCATTTCATTTTATTACCTCTAAATGATTATGTAATATTATAAATACTTGTATATTCCAGATATATAAGATATATATGATATTAAAATAATGAATATCATTCTGGATATAATGAACCTTTGACCACACGAAGACAATGTAATTGTAAGAAGTCCACTTTTGACTAAAGAACCAAATATCGACAAAACACAAATTATTAACATAAATGATTTCATAATGCTTATAACATGGCATTAAGTGATATATAAGTAATTATTAACTTGAAAAAGGATCTTAAGCAAGTATAAATTAACTCAAGTTTATTATTCAGGACTTTAAGGAACGATCGAGTCAAGTCGGGCCCGAGGTAAGGGATCCAACCTCTCTCTTTCTTTTTAAGTACTCTCTTTTATGTTATTTCTTTTAAGCCCATCATTATTATGTTTGGGGATGTTATTTTTAAATTCCTCATACTTTAAATTTTATGTTAATATTATGCGAGACCTTATTTTGTATCATAAATCAATTTTTGGAAGTTTTAAGTGGCGCCGTTAGGCTACCGAGTTTTCGTAAGGGATTTTTAATATCACTTTTATTCTCGTGACATTTATGCTACGTTTGCCACAATTTTTTTTGAGTGGTGTATGTACTTCCTATTATTATACACATTGTGTAGTATAATTTCATTTATGGGTATTTACATCTTCATTGTATGACCCTTCTTCCATGGGGTGTACTTTTCGAAAGTTACCCAACTCGGTAAGGGCACCTTTCACCCTCCTTTTTTTAAAAGGCTTCTTTTGTTGTTTCTTTTAATTCACATACTATTATGTTGAGATATGTTCTTCTATATCCTTATTTATGTAAATTATATGTCCAAGTGATGAGATCCCCTTTATCTCTCTCATCAACCCTTTTTGTAATATTTTATGTGACGCCGTTAGGCTGTCAAATTTTACCAAGGGAACTTCATAACCGAAATTCAATTTCTTTGGTTTCAACATGTAGTTATTGAATATGTCATCATTTGAATATGTATGAATTATATTTGATTGTTTTTTACTTAATATCCACTTATATTGGGTGTATTTAAATTTTTCACACATATTTATGAGATTGAATTATCCTTAATTTAAGGATACATTATTTATAATGGATTTCATCTCATTTTACATTTCTTTTGAGACTTCATTGTTGTTGTGCACCAATTCACTCTTATATGGGGTGTATAATGTACATTGACATATTATATCATGAATCCCTTTATTCTCATGATATTATAATGTTCAGATTAAATGTTATTCCACAATTATTTGTATTCAAGAGTCTCTCATTTTATTAAAAACTATTTAACAAAAATATCATTTTAAATGTTTTAAATATTTATTATTCTAAATCGTTATCTTTAATTACCATGTTTTCAAAATGGTTTTCAGTATTTATTTATATGGACATTAATGTTTTAAAATTATAATTCCAATAAATGCGTCAAAGTGTTATGGGACACTTTGATTCAAAAATCTCTTTTAAATGATTTTTGAAAATGGATTGATTAATTCAATAACATGGAATTACATATTTTTATTGAAAATGAAATGTTGTTATTGAAACGTTTATATTTGAAATATTTTATGTGGAATGATGGTACTTGGACATTTTAGGGGTGGTTACGTGATAAACCATATGATGGGTGGTTCCGTGAATACCAGGACGGGTTGTTATGTAATAACCTCCAATGCATTGGGTATGGAAGTCGGCCGTATATCTATTCCATTAAGTATGTGTGGATGCGACCGTATGGTTATTCCATTTAAGTATTTTTATGTACTAAGTTACCTTTATATGTTATTTGTTCTTTATATGGGTATTATGGTAATATTTTGGTTACAAAAGGGTAAGTAATGATATTTTATTCAATGATGACTTTTTACTACTTCCTAAAGGTGAAAGGTATTAATTTGATAAAGTGTACATGGTTTACTTGTTCCTTTGAAAAACTATCAGTTATCCTTCTTTGTGAATCCTTTACTGAGCTGTTTATGCTCACCCCATGTTTTTGAAATGTTTTTCACAGGACTTAAATTGGAATAGGGTCAAGGATGGGATCCGGGAAAATTTATGCTATCTAAAACATGGAACTAGACATCTTTCTTTTTATGAGTTTTTATTTTATGGGAACTTAGTAGAAGTTTCTACTTTGTAATCATTTGAGATGTAATAGTTATGTCCTAATTCTATAAAACTCTAGACCTAAAAAGAACCTTGAAGTGAATTATTCATTTAATTAAATATTAAGTAAGGTTTAAGGTCGGGGCCTTATAGTTGGTATCAGAGGTCGGTTTAGATAATTTTAGAGGTTAGGGTATTCTCTATGCATAAGTGACATTACCATAATGGTTATGATTTCAGAAAGAGTCCTAGTTTTAGATAAAGTGAATGAGTAAGTATATCTTATTGTTTAACTTCCTCATTATTACATGATGATTTTGTTGATATACGCACACTGACATTTCTGTTTTTAGTAAATGGATGGATCAAGAAGGCACAAAAGTGACAATGGGTTTGATGGAAACTATGGTGGTTCTCTGATTAAGAGAATGGATGAAATGGGGGATTCAATGAGGAATCGCGTGGTTGTGCTAAACCAACTATCATGGATTCATTATCAACCACTTGAACCATGGTATGATCTGTAATGCATCATGTAAGAGATGACCAATCGATGTGGAAGTTCAGGTAATAATTATAAAGGTAACCATTAGAGTTTATATGATCCTTACTTTTGAGGTAATTATGGGTTATTATATGTTATGATGGAAAATGAAAGGCATGAGATAAAATTGAGGTTAAAATATGTTATGATCATTTTTTAATATTTTATCTCGTTTTGGGGAATGTTTTAAGAATTATGTAGTTTTGGAAAAAGGAAAACACGTAGACCGTGAGACAACCCGTCGTGTCGGAAAAAGATGAGGGAATCGAACCCAGAACCAAAGTGAAACTGGTATTTATCGCCTACCACTGGACTATGTGAAGTTCCTGGTTAGTTTGACTGATTATTTTTAGTTATATGATTTTATGAATTAAGAGTAAGTTGATTTTGGGTTATCTATGGAAATTTATTAACCAATCATGGAGGATATGTGATTAGGTTAATTACTTTTCAATACGAGACTTGAAGAGAAACTGATATTATTTGGAGATAAATGTTACATTTTAACATGGAAGAATATGTGACTAAATCCTTCTAATATTTGAGTATCAATCATAGATTAGTTTACTTTGAATAATTTTATGGACAAATTGTTTATCGATTGGCCCTCTTTGAACTTTGGGTTTTGTTGGTCAAATTTTGGAGATTATGAATAGATTTTCTTTTTATAAAGGGTTATCCTTTTCTGGATTATCTGATCTTGTACTAACCTTTTTGGTTTTGGTTTTGGTTAAAGTCTAAAGACATGGTAATTATATAGTTCTCTTTTGTGGATTAGGTGATTCTCTAGAAGTTGATTATAATACACTTAATGCGAACAAGTCTTCCTAAATACTCGTTTTTGGAGAAAATATGAGTTTGATTAAGGAATATAGTAAAAGTTAAAAGTCTACGTGACAAGTAAGTAAGTTTCATTATTATTTTGTTAAGATCAAAAATAAATTCCTCAATGAAGAATAACTTAAAACAAAAATGTTGTCTGTTAACTTTTTCTACTGGGGAATCGAATACCATTTAACCCATCACAAGTTTGTGATTTTCTTATGGTTAACTTTCTCCTAGACATGTTTAATATCACTCTCCCTCAGAACATGACCCTTTGTTTTTTCCTCCATGTCCATATTTTCTTACATGGAATCCTAGTATGGGTTATCTCGGGTGACCTTTGTTCTCCAATTTCTTTCATTTAAAGTGATTGTTTTACCGACTCTTGTTCCGATGTGGAACTTTCAATGAAGTTTCCGAGCCCAATTTTAAAAGTGTGAGGACGCAATTCCCAAAAGGGGGGAAGGATGTAACACCCCAGGTAAATAAAGAATATGAAATTTTTATATTTATCCCTATTTGTGAATAAAATGTTAATATTAATTTAAAGGGAACACTATGCTTGATGGCTTACCAAATATGCAACAACAAGTTCCTTTGAAATCTTACGTTGCACTATAATAATAAAATAATATTATCTTAAATGGTAGTTAACGCATAGTCGTTGTAATGGAGGGAATGAACAGAAGTAACTAAAAGATGATTATATATGTTTGTCATATATTCTAACTTTTTACAATAAATGGTATAGGATTAAAAATGTGAATGAATTCAATTTTAAGCTTTAACATTCTAATATTCTTTAGAAGGTCGATTCACCGCCTTTTGATGGAGAACCTCTTTTAAATCCACTTTTTGACAATTTTATGTGTTATGTTTGACAAAATAAAATTCTTCTTTAGAATAGAGACATCAAAATTTACTTTGTGTAAATTTTTGGTATCTTTCCGATAAAGTTCATTTTTTATGAATAGTGAAAAAATGTTGTATTTTAATTCAAAAACTTTTTTTAATCAAATTTATTTATATGATTAGATTATTTTTTGAATTGTTTTTAAAGTAAAATTAGAATATATATTTACCATTTAATCCAATAGTGGTCATTGGAATTAATTTCACTTTGAAATTGGACTTAAACTAGTGTCAATCTTTTAATAGACATTGTTTCTTAAAAACATGCTATTTGTTTTGATAGAAGGAATTAATTATTAAATTAATTAATGCAACTTATATGTTGGGAATTTTTTTGAAATAGACATCATTTTTTAGTTTAGAATATCAAATATATCTTCGGGTGAATTTTTGGTATTTTTCTGAAAAACATCAATTTTTGATGAATAGTGAATCCACTAAGTGGTAGTTGAAGAAACTGATTTTTAATTTAAATGAAACTTTGCCACCTCTGTGTTTTTAATTTCAAATATATGGCATAAATGGTTGTCATTAAGAAGTAATATGTGGTTCAATTGGATTAAAATAATTTTTTGGTAAATAATAACTTTTAGGTTTTCAATCGCGATTAGAGGTAATTAGTGTAGTTTAAGGTAAAAATAATGTTTTAATAATATGAGATGAGATTGAAGCATTTATTACCCACATTGGATGTGTCATAGCCGATAAAGACAATCCATGGCTCAACTGGGGGACCCCATGGAGCCACCTTGGTAGGAAAATGTCATTAATACCTTTTTATTTACTGTTAAAATTAAAATGACACAAACATGTGTTGTTTTACTAAAACAATTTTTATATGGGGATATACAAGTACACTTTTTGACTATTAATATTCATTGGAAAGATAAAATGATTTCGTACATCATAGTATTTTTTTATAATATTTAGACATTAACTAAATTAAATTATTTATGACATCATGATGATGCAGCGATTACTTCATTATTTAACGATTTAAATAAAATGAAAAGATAATGTAAAATAAAAGACCTAAACTTGTCAAAAACCTATTGGATGGGTATAGTTCGAACCCTAATCACCTCATCCTTGAATTATATCAATATGGGACCTTTGAAATCCGATACTCATTTTCAAATAAAGTAACATTTCTTTACATTCCAAGAGTGCCCCTCCTATCCTCCTATAAAAGGCCCCCACCACTATCACCTTACCCGCACCTCTCAAGAATTTGGTTCGGCCAATATCTTCCATTTTGTCTCTACATATCCCTCTCTTACTCCTAGAAGCCTCACAGTGAGCAGAAGTCATCCCAAGGAAGCCTTTGAGATCAAATCAAACAGAGTTACCCGATTTAAAGGTAGTGTCTTCTCTTGTGTTCTTTTGTTTTGTTTTGCTTCTCCAACCCCCGAAACTCTTTTTATTATTTTCTTTTGTAAAAACTCCAGTATCTTAAATATACTATGATGTTTTTATAAGAATCATTCTAGCTACACTTACATACACCTACATCTAATGGTTAATGAACATATTGTTTCTATGGATGGTGAATTTCTGCCTCACAAAACGATGATTGTTCAACACTCATATAACTCCATCAAAGGTGGACATTAAGATGCCACTATATTTATATATGATATATAATATGTTTATGTTTTACTTAAGCTTCTGTATTTTTCTTTTGTTGCATACCATTATGGTTTCCATTGTGGGTAAACACGATAATTTCATTTTAGGAAGTGCGGACTATCGCCCCCTCAAAGTGATTTGATTCGTTAATGCCATATGTGGGATGTATAAAGACTGGATTTAAAGTTATTATATATGATTTATGTTACATATAAATGATTAATATAATTATGTAATTAAAATATGCATACCTCTCATTTGGTTTTAATTCCATTAATATGACATAGAAATGAAAGTAGCGTTAATGCGTATGTACGGCTTACCGTCTCATTGAACGGTGCATTTCCTTTCTTACCTCTAAATGATTATGTAATATTATAAAAAAAAAATTTCATTCAATGATAAATTTTATTTTTTGTTAACATTTTCATGAAAATATAGAATAAGTAATTTTATTGGTATTTCCTAATTATTCATTTTATAGTGTTTATGTAGTAGGATTAGTTCTGGAAAACTCAAAATTTTATTTGGTCTAGATTAATGAATTATTATTTTTTATTCATTTCCATCCAATTCTAAAATATTTTAAATGATGTTTTTTTGTTGTTGATGGATTGTGAGATAAAAATTAACTATGTAATTCTTATAAGTTAGATTGATCCTTGTATCATTAGTAATCATATCTAGATAATCTATTTTTGTACAGGTATTGATAAAGGAACTCAAATATATTTTTTGAATAAAAAAGTGAATTGGACTTTGATGAAGACTCATATATTTTTCAATATTCCTATTAGAAATATTTCCTAAATAATTACATGAAAGAACTAATATATTGAGTACATTTGGGTTATATGTCTTGTAATTAATATTTTCCCTTTTTAAATATTATGTGGGATGTTGATCCTTTCATTATATAGGGGGAGTTTTTAGATTCATAATTCAAAAAATTATATCCAATATGATCTAAGTCATTTAACTTTTTTATTTAAAAAAGGAATTTCAATATTATAATATTTTTATTATCATAAGGGATGAATTTTACATTGTGATCATATAAAAAACTTGATTTTTTTAATAAATAACGGTACAATATTTATTCATGACTATTTATTTTAAATTTTTGGATAGTCGAGACCATATAATTAGAGATAGATCATATTCAGAATGTTCCAGTAAAATCCTATTTTTCTATTCTATAATTTTAGTCTTAAAAAGTGTAATTCTTAATTTATAATCATAATAGAAAATTTTATGAAATTATTTGTTTGTATTTTAGGAAATAAGAATGATCCATGATATGGAATCATATATCTAAACTTATCCAAGTACATAAATATTATTTTTGAAAATTTATAAAACAAATATGTTTGTGATAAGTAATAATTCAAAAAAAAAATATGTTTACTTTTCTTGCAAATGATAATAGAAATTTAATATTTTAGAGTTAATATCATCAAATGAATTTTTCTTGTTTTTTTGTCTATTTTGTCTTTTTTTTCACTATATATATTTTTTTCAATAGAAAAAATAGTTGTGTGTTAAGGGAGTTAATATATTGATTTATAATTAAACATTAAAAAATATCTTTGAAACTATTGTTAATATTATTTTTGAATCAAATGATATAATTGATTTATTAATCAATTCTTTTTTTAATATGTTAAAAATATTTCTGGATAATTCAAGTATGATTTTAATCGTACTTTTTCTTTTAGAATTTTATTTTATTTTCTGTATATGAATTCATAGGTAGTGGCTTGACTAAGGGTGAAATGAACCCCCATCAATTCGATTAGCCAGTACGGACGTATTTCTCTAATTGACACGTCTGAAGGAATCCATGTTGGACTGATTGGATCATTAGCAATTTATGTGAGGATGGGTCATTGGGGGTCTCTAGAAAACCCATTTAATTATTTTTATGAGAGATCAAAAATACATATGTTTTACTTGTCACCAAGTATATATGAATACTATATTGTAGCATCAGGCCATTATTTATTATTTAATTAGAGTATTCAGGAAGAAAATGTTGTTCCAGCTCGATACCATTATGAATTCATTATTATTCCATGGGAAAAGGTTCACCTTAGAAGAATTCTTTCCACCCAAACATTTTCTATTGGAGGTTAATTCATTCATTTTATCAAGCATAATGATGAAAATCTGTCTTTAATAAGTCTGAATATGAAACTTCAAGCAGTTCCACTTTCTCGGTCCGAGAAGTGCATTTTTGGAACTGGATTGGAACACCATGCAGCTCTCGATTCAGGGGATACTAATATCGATAATCACAGTGGAAAGATCATTGAACCAATAAAATCCATTTTTTGGGCAACAATGAGTCCTTCTATATTTCATTAGTTATATATCAACGTTCCATCAAAAATAATTGTATACATTAAATGTCTCATGTTAGGATGGAATAATGCATTAAAAAGGGACACATTTTAGCAGATGGTGCATCTATAGTTGGTGGCGATCTCGCTTTGGGTAAAAACATATTAGGCACTTATATGCCATGGAAGGGTTATAATTTTGGAGATGCAGTACTCAATAGAGAATTCTTGGTATATGAGTATATTTAGACATCTTTTCGCATACATATATATGAAATTCAGACTCGTGTGGCACAACGAGGTCCTAAATGTATCACTAAATAAATACTAAATTTTTAGGCCTATTTAGTTCTCAATTTAGATAAAAATGGAATTGTAATGATGGGATCATGGGTAGAGGATGGTGATATTATAGCAGGTAAATTAACACCGCAAATAACTAAAAATTCATCTTATGCCCCAGATGATAGATTATTATGAGCGATACTAGGTATTCAAGAATCCACTTCAAAAGAAACTTTTACAATATTACCTATTGGTAGTAGTGGACAAGTTATTAATGTGATATGTATCCAGAAAATGACGTCTTACAGTGACAATCCAAAAAAAAATTGTCTATATATTTCAAAAAATAAAAAATAAAATTCGGTGATAAAGTAACTAAAAGACATGAAAATGAAGTTATCATATCAAAAAAAATTTCTAGACATAATATGCCTTATTTTAAAGCTGTAAGACTGGTTCATATGGTTTTCAATCCATTAGGATTACCTTCAAGAACAAATTTAGGACTAATTTTCGAACGATCACTTGGGTTAGCAGGGTGTCTACTAGAAACACATTATCGAATTGGGGCTTTTCTTGAGAAATATAAATTGGAGTATTTGAGAAGACTAATATTTTCCAAATCATATTCTGAAAATAATACAACTTCAAATCCATGTGTATTGAAACCCGAGTATTCGGGAAAATGTTGAATCTTTGATGGAAGAACGAGATATACATTTGAAAAACATTTTCTAATAGGAAATCCTTATATTTTTAAATTAATTCATCAAGGGGATGATAAAATACATGGTCGTTCGAGTGGAAATTACACATTTGTTAAAAAATAACCACTTAGAGGAAGTGCTAAGCAGGGGGAAACAGGAAGGTGAAATGGAGGTTCAGTCTCTAGAATGATTTGGGGTTGCTCATATTTTAAAAGAAATTATTAATTATAAATCAGACCATATTAGTTCTCTTTAGGAGGTACATGGTTCCACGATCATTGTATGAAAAATCTCATCCCCTGAGGATACTTCCGAATCTTTTCGATTTCTCGTTCGAGAACTGCAATATTTGGTTCTGGAACTGAATCATTTCCTTTTATCTAAAATAAACATCCAGATTCATTGGAAGGGAGTTTAATCAGAATAAAATATAATTTGGATTCTATTATTTATTGGTATAAATATCAAAAACATCAACTTGGATCATTTTCCCCTCAAAAAATCATTTTTTGGTCCAACTAAATCCTACCTAATGGAGAGATAGTTGGAGAGGTGACAAAATCCTGTACTTATCATTAAAAAACTAATAAACTGGTAAAATATGTATTATTTTGTGAAATATTTTCTGGGCTTATAAAAATTGGAATTTTTTATTGTGGAAATTATGTAAAATTCAAAGATAAAAAATAAGATAGATAATTTTTTGAAAAATGCGGTGTTTGTTTTGTCGATTCTTGAATACGAAGATATAAAATGAGATACATCAAACTGGCATGGCTAGTCACTCATGTGTGGTATTTGAAACATCATCATAATTATGTTGGTAATCATTTTTATCAACCATTTAATGAATTATAAGGTCTAGTATACTGCGATGTGTGATTTGATCGAAATAAAAATTTTATAGATTCAAAATATGAAACTATCATCCTATTCCATCGAATCAAAATGGGATACCCCAAATCTGGCATGTGTTTTGTAGAGGAATAACATGAAGCTCAGAATTGGGGGTATTCCACAAGGTACTCCCAAGTAAATGGGTGAGGATCTCTAGTCGACTCGATACCAAAAAAATTCTAGATGAATATCATCCGTCCCTCGTGAATTTTTTTTTATTTTGTGGAATGAAAAACATAATCTTTCAAAAAAAATATGATTATTCGAAGTAAATAAATGTCGCCATATTTTTTGAAACAATGTATATACATCACATATAGTCTTTTCTTTTATATATGGTATTAGGATCTAGCATTTTGAGGTGAAGTATTGGGATCTAAAAGATAAAAAAATGTAACAATACATAAACATGGAAATCCCTAAATTCAATGAAGGGACCCTTTTTTTAAAGGGAAATATCATTCTATTTGAAGGGTAGTATACTACTCAAGAATTTGACATTCTACTATTATTGAATAAAAAATTCTTGATTATAAGAGAATTTTCTTTGGTCTTATAATTACTGGGGTAACTTGAGTAAGGAATAGACCATTTCTTTTTGTGTTTTGATATAAATTGAAATAAATATAATTTTTTTGTTGTTGTCGGTTACAGTACTTCAGTAAGATTTGAGGAAACATCCTCATCTGATTTTTAAATGGGGATCTATTATAGATCATATATATAAAATCTTATCCTCGTTTTTAATTTTCTAGACCTATTGTTAAGAAACCAACATTCATATGATTACAAGGTTCCTTTGAATATGAAATCCAATCCAGGATATACAACATAACGATTTTTTACTACCCAAGGGTTCGATATATTTCGAAATCGGGAAATCTTTACTGGAGCAGGTGTTAGTAGAGAACAATTAGCCGATCTAGATTTTTGAATCATTATAGATAATTTATTGGTTTAATTAAATGATTTAGGAAAATAGGGGTTCCCCAGTGGTCATAAATATTAGGGAATAATGAATGATTGGAAGAAGAAATTATTTTCTTGTTAGACAAATTGAATTAGCTAAATCATTGATTCAAGACAATGTTGAACCAGAATAGATGATTTTTTGTCTATTTCTAATTCATCCCCCCGAGCTGAGACCCATCATTCAGATAGAAGGGGGTAAACTAATGATCTCGGATATTAATGAACAATATATAAGTGTTTTCTATCGTAACAATACTATTACGGATCTATTAACATCAAGTAGATTTACACTAGGTGAATTAGTCATGTGTCTGGAGAAGTTTGTATAAGAAGTTATTGATACACTACTTGATAATGGAATTTGTGGATAGTGGGATGGTCATACTGATGTTTATAAGTCATTTTAATATGTAATTGTAGGCAAAGAGGGAAGATTTTGTGACACATTGTTTGGTAAATAGGTGGATTATTCGGGACATTCGATCATTATCGTGGGACCCTCACTTTCATTACATCGATGTGGATTACCTCGAGAAATTGCAATTGATCTTTTCTAGATATCTGTCATTCGTGTTCTAGTTAGACAACATCATGTTTTGAACATAGGAGTGGATAAGAGTAAAATTCGGGAAAAACAACCCATTGAATGGGATATACTTCAGGATGTTATGCACATGAATCCTTTATTATTGAATAGAGCCCCTACTCTACATAGATTTGGCATCCAGGTTTCCCAACCAATTTTAATGGAAGGACTTGCTATCTGTTTATTCCTTTATTTTGTAATGGATTCAATTCCAATTTTGATGGGGATCATATGGTTTTTCATGTACCTTCATCTTTAGAAGCTTAAGCATAGGCTCGTTTAATTTTATTTTCTCATATAAATCTATTGTACATAGAAATAGGTGATCCCATTTCAGTACCAACTGAAGATATGCTTATTGGACTCTATATATTGACGATTGCAAGCCGATGTATATTTGTAAATTGATATAGAAGTCCTTTTAAATGTAGAAACTTTAAAAATAAAATAATTGATGATCATCATTATGAGACATGTACAAAAACCCTTTTTCTAATTCTAATGATGTCATTGGTGCTTTTAGGCAAAAAAATCCATTTTGATAGTATTTGGTGGCTTCGGTGGTGACTAGATCAACGCGTTATTACATCAATAGAATTTCCCATCAAATATCATTATGAATCTTTGGTTATCTATAATGAAATTCATTAGTACTATCTAAAAAACTGAAATGTTCAAGAAACTCTTTGTTTATACATTAGAACCATATTTGGTCATATTTATCTTTAACGAGAAATAAAAGATTCCATGCAAGGATTTTCATGGGATTTTTAGTATGGTACCTAATCTAGATATTTATATAACTTTTAAAATAATGCTACCGGTGATAATTCATGTATATCCGGTTCAAAATCATGGATCATAATTTCATTCTTTTTTGTTTATTTACTACACGAATCAATATTGAGAAAGTATGTTTTTCAATCACTAACTAAAATCATTGTGAAATACTAATAATCTGCAGAAGGGAGTGATTATATTAGAATGTGGTGACCCTTTGGTCTTTCATAGTAAAAAAATAGATTTTACTGCCATAAATGGAAAATTAGCATATTCATAGAGCATTTTGGAATGGAATATACATCACACATACTAGATCATGTGATGAATCTGGGTTTCCAGCAAGCTTCTGCAATATCGATTTCATTAGTAATAGAAGATATTTTAACAATACCATAAAAGGGATGGGTAGTCCAAGATGCCAAAAAACAAAGTTTCATTTTAGAAAAGCACCATCATTATGGGAATAAACACACACTGCAAAAATTACATCAATCTATTGTGATATGGTATGTAAAAAGTGAATTTTTGCAACAATAAATGAATACTAATTTTAGGATGAGTGAACGTTTTAATCCCATCCATATAATGTGCTTTTTGGTAGCTAGAGGGAATTTATCTCAGGTACACCAATTAGTAGGTAAGAGAGGATTTATGCCGGGTCAACAAGGACAAATGGTTTATTTACCCATTCAAAGAAATTTACAGGATGGACTTTCTATAAAAAAAATATCTAATTTCTTTCAATGGAGCCCAAAAAGGAGTTGTGGATACAACTGTATGAACATCAGATGATGGAAATCTCATGTACAGACATGTGGATGTAGTTCAACACATGGTAGTACGTAGAACAGATTCTGGTACCATTCAAGTAATTTCTTTGAGTCCCCGAAAAGGGATTCCAGAAATCAATTTTATCCAAACATCTATTCGTCATATATTAGCAGATGATATCTATATATATCAACGATGTGTTTCCACTCAAAATCAAGATATTGGGATGAAAAATTAATGTCGATTAATAACCTTTAGAGTAAAATACTTATCTCGTAGAACCCCCTTTACATGTTGGAGTATGTCATGGATCTATATAATATCTTATAGCCGAATTACTACTCATGGAGACCTGGTCGACCTAGGAGAAGCTGTAGGTATTATTGCAGGTCAATCTATTGGAGAGCAGGGGACTCAACTAACATTAAGAACGTTTCTTACTAGTGGTTTATTCATGGTGGATACTTCATAACATGTAATATGACCCTCTCCTAATGGAAAAATAACATTCAATGGGGATTGGATTCATCCCACACATACACGTCAGGGATATCCTGCTTTTGTATGTTACATAATCTTTATGTTCATATTGAGATTCAAGAAGATATGATGACACATAACATGAATATTCCAAATAAAAGATTTCATTAAGTTCAAAATGATCAATATGCCAAATCAGAACAGGAAATTGTTGGAATTCTCGCGGGAACATTGACATTAAATTTGAAAGAGATGATAAAAAAATATCTATTCTGACTCCAAGGGAAAAATGCACTGGAGTACCAATGTGTACCATGGACATGAATTTACATATTTGGATGTTCATCTATTACCAAAAACAAGTCATTTATGGATATTATGAAGAAGTTTGTCATACATTTACTTGGATCTCTATAAGGATCATGAAAAAAAGAAGGTTTCTTATCCTTCTATCGAACAATGATCTCTTTTGAACTATCCATTTACTAAAGATAATGATAAAGTTAGAAACAAACTATTTCGTTAGGATTTTTTTGGTAAAAATGAACACATGAATTATTATTCATAATTCAAAAGAATCATATGCATGGATCAATGTAATCTTCCTATCATTCTACATAATGATTCTGATTTATTGGCAAAGAGGCAGTGAAAGAGATCCATCAATTAATTTCAATTGATTATAGAAGGTGATAAAATACTAACCCCCCTATTGATTAACTTGATTGATATATCTATCGATGGTATTTATCTGTAGAAAATGTAGTATTTCTTATTTTGATAATCCTAAATATAAAATAAAGGTTTTTTCATTACTAAATATGGGATAGAGGTGCATTCAATTGTTAAATAAAATAAAATTTTGAGATTGAGTATCTAAGAGTTCAAAAATTTAGTCCAAAGTCCCAAAAGAAAGTAGATCAATTTTTTCATTGTTGGGGAAGTATATCTATTACTAGATATTCTTCCATAATGGTATGGAACCATAGTCTCATTGGTGTCGATACAAGAATAACCTTGAATACAAGAATCCATTTACGATGATGGGTTCGAGTGGATAGAAAAAAAAGGATTGAACGTCAAATATGTTCTAGAGAGATCCATTTTTATGTAGAGAAAGATTAGAAATGCTACCACATTGGCATTTTGATACCACCAGGTTGAGTAATTGGAAAAAATCCAAGGAATTCAATAAACTGAAAATTTTGATCTATGTCCAACAGATTACACCTACACTTTTTTTTTGTTTGGCCTGTAGTCACATATAAAATATCAAACGATATCATTTTATCAACACATTTTCCATAGGATATTTTATGACAAACAACATGGGTGAAACTTTAGGGATTCAATTATATCGTTAGTAATGAACAACCCATAAAAGGGAAAATATATTGCACAAGTCTTCCATTCGTTTGGATGTGTTTCATGCTAAACGAAGAAAAAAAATCTCTTTGAATGAGGATTATGCTTCTTCTACTGAATTATGGACTAATGGTTTGATTGGTTATTTACTATGAATTGACTTGGCAAAAGAACTACTTTTTTTTACCAAAAAAATGAATCACCCGTGAGGATGGATATCTGAGAATGTATCATATGGCATCAATATGAATCCATTTGATTCTAAGCCAAAAATGAGGATTCAAGAATCCCTTAGAAAAAAAATAAAGGAATCATTTGTATGTTATTTAATAGAATGAAATAGTATCAATCTTTGATCATTTTTTCATTAGGTGATTTTTTTCGGATGGGTCCATTGGTTGGTGTCAAAAAATATGACAATGAAATAAAAGAATCATCATTAAAAATATATTTCATTATACCAATTAGGGATTTATTAGGTACTTTTTTAATTGTACTTCTCATTTTTCATTGTTATTCATTTTAATATAATTTAATAACTCATAATCAGAACATGGTAACAAACTATTTGCAAAATGAAAATTTCAAACAGAGTTTTCAAGGACTAAAAAAATATTTTTTTTATGGATGAAAATGGGATAATTTATAATCATGATACATGTATTCACATCATTTTGAATCCATTCCATTTGAATTGGTATTTTCCCTATCCAAATTATTTTCTAGAGATATCCATATATTGGCTTGGTAAATTTTTTTGTGAAAATGTATGGATAGATAAAAATTTAACACTCAAATCAGGTCAAGTTCAAATTGATCAAGTTTACTCTTTAGTAATTATACCATCTAAGTATAATTTAGCCCCTCCCAAATCAACTATTCTTGGCCATTATGGGTCTATCATGTACGAAGGAAACTCATTAGTCACATTTATATATTAAAAATCATAATTTGGTGATATCATGTAGGGTCTCCCAAAAGAGTAAAATGTACTATAAGTTCGCTCGATTAATTACATATCAAGGAACCTAGAATCAAGGGTAAAGAGTTGGAATGAATGTAAAATAATAATTCTTGTAAATCCTCAGGTCTTCTTGATTGGTGATGAGCGAACTATTTTTAATATTCTTATGTATTTGGTGAATTAAATACAAAGTCTTTATGAATACCAGGGAGTGAAAAAATAAAATGAACATATAGAAATGTTTGTACATAAAATAACAATAAATGTTTTGGTTTTATAAGATGGAATGTCTCAAGTATTTTACCCAGGGAACTTATCAAATTTTTATGAGTACAATTAATGGGCCGTGCTTCGGATGAAGTGATTTTTAATCGAGCAATCTAATTGGGAATAATGAGAACATCTTTGAATACTCAGGGTTTTATATCTGATCCCATTTTTCAAGAAACTACTCGAGTTTTGGAAAAATCATCTATCTAGGGTCGGGTTGATTAGTTCAAAGGGGTAAAAGAGAATGTTATTCTAGGAAGGATTATACCTAGTGGTACCGGATTCAAAAAATTATTAGTGCACCGTTCAAGAAGGAAATGATACAACATTCCTTTAAAAACTAAAAAATGTATCTATTCTTGGGTGAAATGAGATTAGTTTTTGTATCGTAGAGGGAAATTTAATTCTTAATGATATTGAAACAATTCTCCTAAAAATATCTTATCAAAATGATCATTATTTTAAGATTTAATGATTTTTAAGTTGGATAGTCAAAACAATAATTAATTGAAATAAATGAAACCCTTCAGGTTCCGTTGGAACAATTTTTATTTCCATAGTTCATCTCTTCATTTGATGAAATGTTAGAAAAAAAATAGAAAAATCGTGAGGAAAAATGACACGAAACTATTGGAACATCCATCTGAATGATATGATGGAAGCAGTATTTCATTTGAGTCATTGTATTAGGAAATGGAATCCTATAATGAGAACACATATCTTTGGAAAGCGCAATGTTACTCATCTTACAAATCTTACTAGAACTACTTGTTTTTTATCAGAAGAATGTGATTTGGTTTTTGATGCATCAATGAAAGGAATAAAATTATTACTTGTTGGTAACAAAAAGAAAGTATCCAATTCAGTTGCATGGGTTTCAATAAGGGATCAGTGTCATTATGTTAATAAAAAATGGCTTGGTGGTATGTTAATGAATTGGTCCACTAAAGAAATGATACTTCCTATGTATAGCTACTTGAGAATAGAACTAAAGACATGGAAATTCAACTGTATTTTGAAAAGAGATGTCGCTATGTTGAATAGAAAATTCAATCAGTAGAAAACATATCTGGGTGGGATTCAATATATGAGGTTGTTTTCCGATATTGTAATTATCATTGATCAACAAGAAGAATATACAGACCTTAGAGAATTTATGGCATTGGGAATTCCAATAATTTATTTTATGGATACAAATGGTAACCCTAACCTTGCGGATATTTATATTCTGACGAATGATGAAACTATAGCTTCAATATGATTTGTTCTTAACAAATGTTTATTTTCAATTCTTAAGGATCATTTTAGATTAAGAATTATTTTAGGTTGATCTTGTTTCATTTTTTTAGAATCCCCATTCATAGTGTTATTTATATCACAATGATTCATAAAATATGTAGCAAAGAAAATTGAGGATGAGATGTTGTAATCAATATAATTAACTTTTCGATTTATATTTTTTATCGAGGACATACAAAATGGACGTTATATCATTATTCATCACCCTAAAAGGGATCTATGATATATTGGGTGTTGAAGTAGGCAATCATTTCTATTGAAAAATAGGGGGCTTCCAAGTATACTCCCAAGTGATCGTTACTTCATGGGTTGTAATTTCTATCTTATTAGGATCAGCTACACCAGCTATTAGAAATCCAAAAAATATTCCATCTGAAGGCCAATTTTTTTTGAATATATCATTGAATTCATTCGAGACTATTGTTTTACTCAGGTTGGAGAAAAATATGAAACATGGTTTCCCTTTATTGTAAGTCTGTTTATTTTTATTTTTGTTTCTAATTGGTTCAAGTCTCTTTTTCCTTGGAAAAACATAAAGTTACCTCATGGGGAGTTAGCCAAACCCACGACTGATATATATAGAATTGTTTCTTTTTCATTACTCACATTAGTAGAATATTTCAATGTGGACTTAACAAAAAAGGATTCAGTTATTTCAGTAAATACATTCTACCAACTCCAATTCATTTACACATTAACATTTTAGAAGATTTTACAAAACCCTTATTGCATTGTTTTTAACATTTAGTAATATATTAGAAGATGAGTTAGTAGTTTTTTTTCGTGAATCTATAGTACCTATATTGATTCCAATACTTGTCATGTTCCTTGGATTATTTGCATGTGGCATTCAAGCTCTTATTTTCGCAAATTTAGTCATGGCTTATATAGGTGAATATCTAGAGTTTCATTATTGAATTGTTTTTTCTACTAAATCTACTGAAACTAAATCTACTAATCTAAAAAAGTCTATATTATTGTGATGACAATAAACGGTAATGAGAAATGAACTACCTAGGTCAAACAAGATCGAGTATATTCATATATTAAATCAGGTAATATCCAAAAAAGATGGCGAAAAATAAATTTTATTTGGTTCTATTAATATCTAATATCGAATCACTACATCGTACTGTTATATTATAATTCTATAAGTCAAAACGAAATATCAAAATATAAAAAATCCAATTTTTTGCAATATTTCAACAAGAATGATTCTAGAATCCCCTTTAATTTGATGAATTTTAGTACATTAAACATTCAGGTTATGGAAGATAAATATGGGTTATCTTTTTTTAGATATGAACTTTATTATTGATTATTATTAATATAATTAATTATTATCAATATAAATAATTATCATTAGTATAGAAAATAAAAATATCGATCAAATTGTTCTGATGATTCTATCATTAATCATATATTTCAATTTGTAGTTCTACTTTATACAAAACAACTGGATAATTTAGAGATGGAATAAGTACATTGATTGATGAGTATTAATAACTAAAATTCTATATTGTGATAAATTTATTCGAGGAATTGATCATGAATCCACTGATTACTATTGCTTCTATTATTGATGCTTGATTGACCATTGGGATTTCTTCAATTAGACCTGGAGTGGGACAAGGGACTACTTCAAGACAGGATATAGAAGGTATTTAATGACTTCCTGAAATGGAGGGAATGATACGAGGTACTTTATTACTGAGTCTGGCGTTTTTGGAAGCTTTAACCATTTATGGATCAGTTGTTTCATTAGCACAATTATTTACGAATCCCTTTGTTTCATCATAAAATATATGAAAGCAACAGGTCTCTTTAAATATTCTTCTAATTCATGGATAATATAACCTATAGTAAGTAAATTATATTGTATGATGTCTAATTCATATTTCCCAACAACACACTTTATTCTTTATTCCTTCCAGTTCTTACTCAAAGAGAAATATTTTTTTACCTATTACATAGAATTTTTTTATTTCAATTACAAATCCATATAAACTATATAATATTTAGAATATATTTTTTCACATGATGGTCGTTTTGAAATCAAAGACACTCTGCGTATTCTATCTATTCTATTTTATTTTGTTCTATTTTTTTAGTTTCTCTATCTAATAAATAAAGAGGAAATAAATTGAAAAATATAATCGATCATTTTTTTCAGTTTCATCTACCAGTTTTGGGTTTAGTACCGATATTTTAGCCAAAAATATTATAAATCTATGTGAAGTTCATTTTATATTGATTTTTATTAGAAAGGGAGTGTGTTTGAGTTATTTGTTTCAAGAATTGGCTAGATTTAACCAAATGTACTTTTATTTTCATTAAACAATGATAAATTGGTGCAGGATGTCACGAATGAATTAAAAATAAATTATCTAAATCAAAAAATATATTGTATTGATGAATAATAGAATTTTGTTATTGATTTTGATAAATATACTTTGATTCTCTATCAACCAATCATGTAGACCATTAGTAACATGGCTAAAACTAAGTGTTTTGAAGTCCAGATGAACCATGGTTCACTTTCAACCACTAATAGTATTTTTTTCAACCACTATCTATACATTCTATACGTTTTATGGTGTTCAGTGACTATAATTTTTTCAAAATAGAAAATAAATAGCTGGTAATTTTTTCGATGTAAAACACTCATTTCGTAAAAATAAAAAAACTCATTTAATTCCTTTTATAATAAAGGGGTTTCACATTGATTATATTTTTATTATATTATGTTATATAATGTATGTTATACTATGTTGTATCGATGACATATATTATCTATTTAATTCATCATCATTTAATTTAGGGATTAGGGAAAAAGAAACAACATTGATGAAAATTTTACATATTTTAAAGAAGATTCCATCAAATAGGAATGGATTATTAGTGATTCATTTCAATTTTTTTTAATATTCAATGAGAAGGGAGGATATGGTCATTCAGAAAAAATATTATGGAAAATGAAATAAATAAAAGATAATAGAGAGTGAGAGACAAATGAATTCAAAGACTCATTTTTTGGTTCAGGATGGGATCATCTTAGTTTGAAATGGAAAAATCATCCACTTTAATTAAGTGATTTATTAAATAATCTAAAATAGAGGATTTTGAATCCTATTCAAAATTCAGAAGAGCTGCGTGGGAAAACCATAAAACAGTTGGAAACAGCCCAAGCTAACTAACAGAATGCAAAAAACGTAAAAGATAAGTTTCAAGTTAATGTATACTCTGAGATAGAATGTGAAAATTCGAATTTGATGGTGGGACCACTTTTTGTTTGAAAATTTTATTTCGTGTCAATAGTTATCAATACTGGTCAAAATGAAGATGGAGATGAAGAAGGAATAAAAAGTTAGTGGATATTGGTTGATGTGAGGTTTCCTGGAGAATTGTTATGGAATCATATCATTAGAAGTCATACTTGAGCAATTCCATAATAATAATAATTCAGACGATTGTTGATCTGGTACTAAGATCAAAGAACATGAGTCAAAGGTGAAACATTGTTTGAAAAAATGAATAATGGTGAAGTATCATCCATCTGAGGATGATTGATGAAGAATGAGGATTTAAAGAAGACCATAAAATGCATCATCATTGCATGAGAACCATGCAAGATATTACTTGAAGAAAATAATCAAATTATTTGAATAATGTAGAGAATGAAAACTGAAGTGGAAGACTGAGTGTTTAAGGGCTTTTTCATTCTAATAAGGTCATGAATTACACATTACCGTGAAATGAGATGATTGTTGCACTGTTCATAATGTTCCAAATACATGCATCAAAGGTGATACATTATCTACAACAATGAATGTATTTAATGAAGCTTCAAGCCTCCACTTTTGGATGAAGAGAAATGATTGGAGTTCTTTGGAAATAACACTCCAAAATGAATTGAGTATTTTAAGTGAGGATGAAAGAAGTACTTTGGAAATCATATTCCAAAGAAAATGGTCAAAAAATATGATGATGCTTTGCTGATTTATTTTTCAAAAATATTATAAGTTTGGAGAACTTGTGGTAAAAGCCTTATGAATAGTAGAGAGAGTGAAGAAGTGATTTTGGAAAAGGAAAGAAAGTGGTGTGCAATTCATGAGTGGTGCGCAAGTATTGGAGCGCAAGTGTATGTGGTGCTCAAGTCATATTCCAACATCATCATATAAAAATATGAAAAAGAAAAGAAGGTGTCACGCTAATGATGGAAGGGCACGTAAGTGATGGATTGGCACACAAGTGATGAATCGGTGCACAAGTAGGAACGATGCACAAGTGTATGTGGTGCGCAAGTCACACAAATGCCTATAAATATATGACTAGACTCCTCATTTTTTAGTGCGAAAAAATTAAGAGAAAACTTGAGTTCTAATCGCGTAAGTAGTAGAATTCAGTGCGCAAGCTGAAGTGGCACGCAAGATGGGGGTTATTGATCAGGTGTGCAATAGGGTGCCTCGCATGTTTTGTCGCGCATGATTATAGAGGCGCTCAAGTATGGAGGTACCTTATTGAATTGGGATGTGTATAAGCCAAAGGAGGCCCGCAAGTTGTTGGGTGTTCTCAATGGTGGTGTGAAAGTAGTGAATAGGCGCGCAAGCAAGTGGTG
The DNA here is from genome assembly GCA_963277665.1 of Viscum album. NCBI lineage: Eukaryota > Viridiplantae > Streptophyta > Magnoliopsida > Santalales > Viscaceae > Viscum > Viscum album. Next base: position 883,970,900 of record OY728132.1, read on the forward strand.
CGCAAGAAGGGAAGCACGCAAGCAAGGTGGTGTGAAAGTAAGTATCGTCGCGCAAGATAGAACTTATGATTCTAGAAATAATATGAAGAAGAAGTGCTCGGTGAAGATGGTTTGGCACTTAAAGAGAACGTTTGAAGAAGAGTATGTCTTAGTGTAGCTGGTTTTTCATTGAAGAAGCAGAATAAGGAGATGAAGAGTGTGCACATTAAAGGTTTGTTACATAGATAGAAGAGACAATGAAGAATAAGAATAGATTATGCCCAATTGAAGCCTACAATTCTTCATAGTAGTTTAATTCAGATGATGCTATGTGAGATAATCCTCAATTTCTGAATAATCGCATTGGTATATGTGATTCTGGCCAAGAATATAGAAGAATATTTTGTGCAGTTTTTTATTGAACATAGAAGAAGAAATAATAAGTTTAGTGCAGTTGGTTATTGCGCAAAGAAGAAGAAAGAAGAGGTCTAGTGAAGTTGGTGTTGCACTATAGAAGAAGAGAAAGAAATAATGAAGAAATTCTAGCCTAATGATTTGTAAGTAATAATGTGGAGTGCACTAAAGAAGACCAAGATCAGAATCTACCTTATCAAGAAGGAAGGAGGCATTCTCTATAGGTAGTATAAAGAACCAGCTAGAGGCTGCAAGTTGGACTAGACTGTCCCCAGTCCATGGAAGAGGATTGTTTCCCACCCCCTCCAAAGTGTAGGGACTTAAACAGGCTAGAAGAATATTTTCCTAGCCACTCCACTCTAACAAAATATTAAATTATAGTGGAGAATCCATGCACTGGTCATTACCATGCATTGAAAAGACGTAGCTACTTTTATTGAGTGGTGAACCGTGTAAAAATATCATGTGGATATTTTTACTGATTTATATTATTGCATGCATCAGGGAAAAAGAATAAGAGAATCAAGATCCTAACAGGTCAAGAGGTACATGAATAAAATTTGTAATTGGTTTAAAATGTCCCCAACACTGATTCACCACCCTCCCAATGTTTGGTATATCCCAAATTGGTCCTCTCAATTGGTATCAGAGGGACATGTTCACTTCTGTTGTATTATCTACAGTGAATTTATTCTCATTTTAAGATTTGTGTTTCTTTCCTAAATTATCATTGAAGTTCACTTTCTTTGAAGATTCAGTTATCTCTAAAAAAATGCAATATCTACCAAGACAATGATAAACAGGAAAAGGAAAGAGAATATAATGTTGAAGAAGATTTCCCTCTTATCTAAATAAGAGAAAGCATATGGTTCTCCATGTCTATATGTAATTTAGGACACACCCAACTTGGAATGTTATGAGAAGGTGGCTCAAGTACCCTCCTAGAATATGTATAACATTCATACCTCAAATGATAAAGAGGAATGTGTTAGAAAATTTGGAAATTATTCTCATGATGAAAATGTTGGCACATGTGGTGATGATCAATCTACCACATCATAGGAAATGTCAGTTGAAAGATTAAGAATGATTCAGCATGGTATTCTTGACGAGAGTGCATCTCTTGTTTGTGGAGTATTAAAATGCATGCAAGAAAATATCACTCAACTGGAATAAGAAATTGATGCTTTGGAGAAAGGCATACAAGAAAAAATTGTCGAATGTTTAAAGCTCTCGAGACAGGTTGAAGCCTTTGAAGAAACAAAGAAGGGATTTGAAGAAAGTTCTTCAAAGCTGCTCAACGATGTTGAAGAAAATAAGGGACTCAACATGTCTCAAGAAGAGAAGATCCATGCACTTGAACATGAGCTGAATAGGGGAAATGAAGTCAAGAAGATATATTTGGAAGATAACTCCAATAAGATAAATGAACTCATTACTCTTTGTTACAAAACAATGTAATGATCCATAAAGATGAAGTTGATAGATTGAAGAAGGCTTGTGTAGATAAGATGACTATGACTAATGACTAAAAGGTCATCCTCAATATGAGATGTATATAGTTGGATGATCAGTTGACCCATATTTAGAAGGCACATATATAGTCTTCACAAAAGAAAGAAACAGTTGCTTCTAGTACCCAAGGTTCATTGGAGGATTCTACTGTCAAAAGACCTCAAAAATGGTATACGAAGATCATGATTTCACTTAATGATCTATCAAAATATGCTAAAAAGGTAAAGGTATCATTCATACCAACTTGTATTAATGTTTCTAAAATTTCTTCTACAAAAATCCAGGTTGGAAGAAAAATTCTAAACATGTTTAGATGAAGAAATGCTTGCCAAATCCACTGCATGTAATCAAGTGACGAGCACTAAAGAAGACCAAGAGCATAACCTACCTTATCGAGAAAGAAGAAGTCTGTATCTATATGGGATTCCATGTTGATTTTGATGGGGATCAAATGGTTGTTCATGTACCTTTTTCTTTAGAAGCTCAAGCATAGGCTCGTTTAATTATTTTTTCTCATATAAATCTAGTTTCCCCAAAAATAGGTGATCCCATTTTTGTACCAACTCAAGATATGCTTGTTGGACTCTATGTAATGATGATTGGAAGCCGAGGTATTTTTGTAAATTTATATAGAAGTCCATGTGATTGTAGAAACATTAAAAATTAAATAATTGATGATCATCATTATGAGACATGTACAAAAACCCTTTTCTCTAATTCTTATGATTTCATTGGAGCTTTTTGGGAGAAAAAAACCATTTTGATAGTATTTTGTGGCTACGATGGTGACTAGATCAATGGGTTATTACTTCATGAGAAGTTCCCCTCCAAGTTCATTATGAATATTTGGGTATCTATCATGAAATTCTTGAGTACAATCTAAAAAAATGAAATGGTCAAGAAACACTTTGTATATACATTTGAACCACAGTTGGCCTTATTTATCATTATTGAGAAATATAAGATTCCATACAAGAATTTTCATGGGCTTTTTCATATGGTACCTAATATAGATATTTATCTAAATTTATCTACGATGCTACCCGTGATTATACATGTCTTTCTGGTTCAAATTATAATATAATAATTTATTAATTTTTTCTTTATTTACTACATGAATCAAGATCAAGAAAGTATGTTTTCCAATCACTAACATAAATCATTGTGAAATCGTACTCATCTGTAGATGACAGTTCTTATATCAGAATGGGGTGTCCCTTTTGTCGTTCATGGTAAAAACATTGATGTAACTTCCATGAAATGGCTAATTAGCAGAATCATATAGAATTTTGGAATAGAATATACATCACACATCCAAGATCAAGTGAAGTCTCTGGGTTTCTAGAAAGCTTCTGAAATATATATTTCCTTAAGAATAGAGGATATTTTAACAATACCATCGAAGGGATGGGAATTCAAAGATGCTGAAATACAATGTTGCAATTTAGAAAAACAGTATCATTATTTGAATAAACACGCACTCAAAAATTTATGTCAAAATATTGTGAAATGGTATTCAACAAGTGATTTTTTGCGACAAGAAATGAATCCAAATTTTAGGATGTGTGATAGTTTTAATCCCATCCATATAATTTATATTTCTGGAGCTAGATTAAATGTATCTCAGGTACACCAATTAGTAGGAATGAGAGGATTAATGTCATGTCCACAAGGAAAAATGATTGATTTACCCATTAAACGCAATTTATTTGATGGACTATCTATAAAAAATATCTCATTTCATTCAATGGATCATGAAAAGGTGTTGTGGATACTGGTGTATGAACATCAGATGTTAGAAATCTCATGCACAAACTTGTGAAAGTAGTTCAAAAAATGGTAGTACGTAGAACCGATTGTGGTACCATACAAAGAATTTCATTGAGTCCCCGAAGTGGGATGTCAGGTATTAATTTTAACCAAACATATATGGTTGTATATTAGAAGATGATATCTATATGGATAAAAAATGTATTGCCCCTCAAAATCAAGATATTGGGATGAAACTTTTATGTCGATTTATAACTATTAGTGTAAAATCCATATCTATTCGAACCCCATTTACATGTATGGGTATGTCATGGATATTTAGATTATCTTATGGTAGGAGTACTACTCATGGTGACCGGGTAGACCTAGGAGAAGCTGTAGGTATTCTTGCAGGTCAATATTTTGTAAATTCGAGGACTCAACTAACATTAAGAACGTTTCATATCAGTGGTGTATTCAGGGGGGGATACTTAAGAATAAGTAATTCAAGAATCCTCTAATGGAAAAATAACATTAAATGTGGATTGAATTCATCCCACATGTACACTTCATGGATATCCAACTTTTGTATGTTACATCAACTTGTATGTTCATATTGAGAGTCAAGAAGATATGACGACACATAACATGAAGATTCCACCTAAAAGATTTATTTTAGTGCAAAATGATCAATATGTCAAATCAGAATTGGTGATTGCTGGAATTCACATGGGAACATTGACTTTGAATTTGAAATAGAGGATACAAAAACTTATCTATTCAGACTCTAAGGGAGAAATGTACTAGAGCACTGATTTGTACCATGAACCTGAATTTACATGTAGTGATGTTCATCTATTACCAAAAACAACTCATTTATGGATATTATCAAGAATTCCGTTGAACATAGACTTGGATCTCTATAAGGATCATGATAAAATGAAGGTTTCTTCTCCTTCTATCGAACACAGATCTCTTCTGAACCTTACTTTTACTAAAGATAATGATCTAGTTAGGAAAAAGTATTTCATTCGGATTTTTCTGGTAAAAACGAACACATGAATGATTATTCAGAACTCAAAAGAATCATATGCATAGACGGTAATAATATGCATGTCATTATACATAGAAATTGTGATTTAATGGCAAAGAGGCGATGAAAGAGATTCCTCATTCCATTCCAATGGATTATAGAAGGTGATAAAGCACTAATCCCACTCTTATGTATCTTCATTGATATATCTATCAATGGTATTTGGTGTAGAAAAATTATTATTTATTATTTTGATGATCCTCAGTACAAAATAATTTTTTTTTCATTATTAAATATGGGATAGAGGTGCATTCAATTGTTAAATAACGGAAAATTTTGAGATTGAGTATCGAAGAGTCCAAATATCTAGTCCGCAGTACCAAAAAAATGTAGATCAATTTTTTTCATTCCTGAGGATGTTTATCTATTTCCTGGATATTCGTCCATAATGGTACAAAACAATAGTCTCATTTGTGTCGATACAGGAATCAACATGAATACAAGAAGCCGACCAGGTTGATGGGTCCGAGTGGATAAAAAAAAGTATTGAACGTCAAATATTCTCTAGAGAGATTCATTTGTTGGAGATAAAGAAAGGATATGCTTATAGAGTGGAATATTGATACCACCTGGTGGAGTAATGGGAAAAAGTTACAAGGAATTCAAAAAATAGAAAAACTGGATCTATTCCCAACAGATTACAACTATAATTTTTTTTGTTCGGCCTGTTGGCACATATAATGTAGCGGACAATATCAATTTATCAACACATTTACCACAAGTTATTTTATGAGAAAAGGCTCATGTGAAACATCAAGGCTTCAATTATATCTTTAGTAAAGTACAATCCATAACTGGGGAAATTTATTGCACAAGTCTTCCATTCGTTCGGATGTTTTTCATGCTAAGAAAAGACAAATAATGCTCTTCGAAAGAGGGTTATGCTTCTTCTACTGAAGTAAGGACTAAGGGTTTGATTCTTTATTTACAATGAATTGACTTATCAAAAGACCCATTTTTCATATACTGGAAAATGGAATCATCCATCAGTATGGATCTCTGAGAATGTATCAGATGACATCAATATCAATCCATTTGATTCTAAGCCAACAATGAGGATTCCAGAAACCCTTAGACATAAAAAATAATGGAATGATTTGTACGTTATTTAATAGAAATAAAGATTTTCAATATTTTATCATTTTGTCATTAGCCTATTTTTTTTAATGAGTCCATTTTTCGGTGTCAAAAAATATCACAATTCAATAAAAGAATCACCATTAAACAAATATTTTGTTATTCCAATAAGGGATTCGTTAGTTCCTTTTGGAATTGAACTACTCATTGTTAATTTGTATTCATTTGACTTTTCTTTAGTAACTCATTATCAGACCTTGGTAACAGACTATTTACACCATGAAAATTTCAAACAATGTTTTCAAGGACTAAAAAAATATTTTATTTTTGATGAAAATGGGATAATTTATAATCTCGTTCCATGTAGTCACATTGTTTTGAATCCATTCCATTTGAATTGGTATTTTCCCTATGAAAATTCTTTTGAAGAGATATCTATCTATTGGATTGGTCAGTTTATTTGTGAAAATGTATGGATAGCTAAAAATATAACACTCAAATTAGGTCAAGTTCTAATTGTTCACGTTTACTCTTTAGTAATAAGTTCAGCTAAGTCTTATTTAACCACTCCCGGATCAACTATTAATGGCCATTATGGGTCTATCCTATATGAGGGAAAAAATTAGTCACATTTATATATATAATCAAAATTTGGTGATATCACACAGGGTCTCCCAAAAGTGGAACACATACTAGAAGTTCGCTCGATTAATTCAATATCAAGGAAACTAGAATCAAGGGTGAAGTGTTGGAATGGATGTACGATAATTAATCTTGGAAATCCTTGGGTTTTCTTGATTGGTGTTGATCTAACTATTGTAAAAATTAGAATTTATTTGATGATTAATATCTGAACTCTATATCAATCCCATGGAGAGAAAATACATACTAAACATATAGAAATGATTATACGTCAAATAACAACAAATGTTTTGGTATCAGAAGATGGAATATCTCATGTTTTTTTCCCTGGGAACTTATCAAATTTTTATGAAAATAATGAACTTGTTGTGATTTGGAAGATGTGATCTGTTAATGAATTATCTTATTGGGAATAATGAGAATATCTTTGAATACTCAAGGTTTCATATCTGATGCCAGTTTTCATGAAACTGCTCAAGTTTTGGAAAAAGCATCTATCTAAGGTCATATAGATTAGATGAAAGGGATAAAAGAAAATGTTAATCTAGGAAGGATTAAAACCACAGGTACCGGATTCAAAAAATAATTAGTGCACAGTTCAAGAATGAAAGAACACAACATTCTTTAAAAACTAAAAAAAATAATCTATTTTTGGGGGAAATGAGATAAGTTTTTATATGACAGAGGGGAATTTAATTCTTCTTGAATTTGAAACAATTCTCCTAAAAAATAAATTATCATAATAATAATTATATTAGGATTTAATGATTTTTAATATGGATAGTCACAAAAATCATGAATATAAATAAATGAACCCCTTCGCGTTCCATTGGAACATTTTTATTTCCATTGTGAATCTCTTCATTTTTTGAAATGTTGAAATAAATATTATAAAAAATGTGAGGAAAACTGATAAGAAAATGTTGGAACATCCATTTAGAAGATATGATTAAATCAGGAGTTCATTTGGTTCATTTTATTAGGAAATGGAATCCTGGAATGAAAACATATATCTCTAGAAAGTGAAATGGTACTCATCATACTAATCGTACTAGAATGGATTGTTATTTAATCAGAAGCTTGTGATTTGGTTTTTGATACAACAAGGCAAGGAAAAAAATTATTACTTGTTGGTACCAAAAAGAAAGTATCCAATTCAGTCACATGGGTTACTATATGGGCTCATTTTCATTATGTTAATAAAAAATGGCATGGTGGTATGTTAACGAATTGGTTAACTACAGAAACGAGACTTCATTTGTTTAACTACTTGAGAAAAGAACTAAGGACAGGGAAATTCAACTATATTCTGAAACGAGATGCTACTATATTGAATATACAATTCAATCAGTTGCAAACATATCTAGTTGGGATTTAATATATGAGTCAGTTTCCCAATATTGTTACTATTGTTTATCATCAAGAAGAATATATGGACCTTATAGAATGTATGGCATTGGGAATTCCAACAATTTGTTTTATCGATACAAATGGTGACCCTAACCATGAAGATATTTCTATTACAACGAATGATGAAATGATAGCTTCAATCTGATTTTTTCATAACAAATTTTTTTTCAATTCTTAAGGATAATATTATCATAAAAAAGCCTTTAGGATGGTCTTATTTCTTTTTTTTTGGAAACCTCATTCATATTGTTATTTAAATCACAATGATTCATAAAATAAGCATCAATGAAAATTGAGGATGAGATGTTTGAATCAAAATAATTAAATTCTCGATTTATATTTTTTATTGAGGACCTACAAAATGGACGTTATATCATGTTTTATCACCCTAAAAGGGATTTACGTTATATTAGATGTTGAAGTAGGCCAACATTTATATTGGAAAATAGGGGGCTTCTAAGTACATGCCCATGTACTTATTACTTTTGGTGTTGTAATTTATATCTTATTAGGTTTAGCTACAATAGTTATTAGAAATCCAAAAAATATTCCATCTGACAGCCAATTTGTTTAATATATCCATGAATTCATTCGAGACCTTTGTTTTACTCAGGTTGGAGAACAATATGAAACATGGGTTCCCTTTATTTGGACTCTGTTTCTTTTTATTTTTGTTTTTAATTGGTTCAGGCCTCTTTTCCCTTGGAAAATCATACAGTTACCCCATGGGGAGTTAGCCACACCCACAAATTATATATATAAAAATGTTGCTTTAGATTTAATAACATCAGTAACATATTTCAGTCTGGGACATAGAAAAAAAGGATTTAGTTATTTCAGTGAATACATTCAACCAACTCAAATTCTTTCACCCATTAACATTTTAGAAAATTTTACAAAACCCTTATTGCATAGTTATTTAATTTTAGGAATATATTAGAAGATGAATTAGTAGTTATTGTTCATGATTCTATAGTACCATTAGTTATTCTAATACATTTCATGTTCCTTGTATTATTTACAAGTGGCATTCAAGAACTTATTTTTGCATCCTTAGTCGCGGCATATATAGGTGAATCTCAAAGTTTCATCATTGACTATTTTTTACTACTAAATCTACGAAAACTAAATCTACCAAACTAAAAAAATTCTAGATAATTGTGAATTCAATGAATGGTAATGAATATTGACCTGGCTGGGTCTAACAAGATCAAGTATATTCGTATATTGAATCAAGTAATATCCAAAAAAGATTGCGAAAAATAAATTTTATTTGTTTCTATTAATATCTAATATCGAATAACTACATCATACTATTATATCATATTTCTAAAAGTAAAAAAGAAATATCAAAATATAATAAATCCTATTTTTTGAGATATTTCAACAAGAATTATTCTAGAATCCCCTTGAATTTGATGAATTTTAGTACATTAACCATTTAGGTTATGGAATAATAATATGGGATATATTTTTTTAGATATGAACATTATTATTGATTATTATTAGTATAATTAATTATTATTAGTATAATTAATTATTATTAGTAGAATTAATTATCATTAGTATAGAAAATAAAAATATCGATCAAATCGTTCTGATTATTTTATTATCAATCATATTTTTCAATTGGTAATTCTACATTATACAAAACAACTAAATAATTTAGAGATGGAATAAGTACATTGATTGATGGATATTATTACATAAAATTCAATAATCTAAGCAATTTATTAGATGAATTGATCATGAATCCACTTATTACTGCTGCTTCCATTATTACTGGTAGATTTACCATTTGGCTTGCTTCAATTAGACCTCGATTGAGACAAGTGACTAATGTAGGCCAAGATGTAGATGGTATTTAAAGACAGGCTGATGTAGAGGGAACGATACATGGAACTTTATTTTTGATTCTATCTTTTATGGAATCTTTAACAATTTATTGATCAGTTGTTGCATTAGCACAATTATTTGCGAATCCTATTGTTTCATCATACAATATATGAAAGCAACTGGTCTCTTACCATCCTCTTCTCATTAGTGGATACAATAACCTATTGAAGGGAAATTCTATTTTATGATTTATAAATCACATTGCCCACCAACTTACTTTATTCCATATTCCTTCCAGTTATTACTCAAAGAGAATTTTTTTCACCTAATTCCTATAATTTTTTTTATTTCAATTGAAAATCCATATAGACTATAGAATTTTAAGAATTCTTTTTCAAATTATGGTTTTTTAGAAATCGAAGCCACTCTTCCAATTCTATCTATTCTATTTTATTATATTCTAATTTTTTTAGTTTCCATATCTAATAAAGAAAGAACAAATAATATTAAAAATATAATCGATTATTACGTTTAATTTTCATCTACCTGTTTTGGGTTCAATACCGATATTATAGAAAAAAATATTATAAATCTAAGTTTAGTTCTTGGTATATTGATTTTTATTAGAAAAGAAGTGTGTGCGAGTTATTTATTTCAAGAATATGCTAGATTTAACCAACTGTACTTTTATTTTCATTAAAGTAGGATAAATTGGTGCATGATGTAACGAATGACTTCTAAATAAATTATCTAAATCAATGAATATATTGTATGGAAGAATCACATAATTTCATTATTTATTTTGATAAACATTAATTTATTATCTATCAACCAATCATGTAAACTGTTATTAACATGGCTAAAACAAAGTGTTTTGAACTCCAGATGATGCATGGTACTCATTCAACCACTAATAGTAATTTTTTTTCTACAATAATCTATACGTTCTATATGTTTTATGGTGTTGAATGTCTATTATTTTTTCAAAATAGAAAATAAATAGTTAGAAATTTTTTCGATGTAAAACAGTCATTCGGATAAAATGATTAAACTCAATTTTTTTTATTTTGAAATAAAGGGGTTTCACTTTGATTATATTTATATTATATTTTGTTATATTATGTATGTTATATTATTTTGTATCAATGACCTATATTAACTGTTTAATTCATCAGCTTTTAATTTTTGGATTAGGAAAAAAGAAACAACTTTGCTGACAATTTTACATATTTTTTAAAAGATTCCTTCAAATAGGATTGGATTATTAGTGATTATTTTCAAAAAAAATTAATATTCAAAGATGAGGGAGGATAGGATCATTGGAAAAAAATATTTTGGAAAATGACATAAATAGAAGATAAAAGAGAGTGAGATAAAAATGAATTCAAAGACTCGTGTTTGGTTCGAGAAGGGATCATCTATGTTTTGAAATGGAAAAATCATCGAATTTAATTAAGTGATTTGTTAGATAATCAAAAATATATGATTTTGAATCCAATTCTAAATTCAGAATAGTTACGAGGGAAATCCATCAAATAGTTGGAAACTCCCCAAGATAACTAACAGAAAGTAAAAAAAGGAAAAAGATAAGATTCAAGTTAATGGATACTCTGAGATAGAACGAGAAAAATCGAATTTGATATTGGGACCAATTTGTGTATGAAGATTTTATTTGTTGTCAATAGTTGTCAATATAGGTCAAAATGAATTTGGATATGAATAAAGACTAAAATGTTAGTGATCTTTGGTAGAAGTGAGGTTTCCTAGATAATTTTTATGGAATCATAAAATTGTAAGTCATACTTGAGAAATTATCTAAGAAGATTAATTCATACGATTTTTGAACTAGTACTATGTTCAATGAACTTGTGTGAAGTTGAAAAATTGTTTACAATAATGAGGAATGGTGATTTATCATCCATCGAAGGATGATTGAATAAGAATGAGGATTTAAAGAAGACCATGCAATTCTTCATGATTGCATCAGAAACATGCAAGAGATTACTTTAAGAATAGAATCATATGATTTGAATAAAGTAGATAATGACTACTGAAGAAGAAGAGAGAGTCCGAAAGTGCTTGGCAATCTAAGAAGGTCATGAATTACACATTACCCTGAAATGAGATGAATTTTGAAATGTTCATAATGTTCCAAATACATGCATAAAAGGTGATCCATTATCTGCAACATTGAAGGTATTTGATGAAGATTCAAGCCTCAACTCTTGCAAGAAGAGAGTTGATTCACGTTCTTTAGAAACGACACTCCAAAATAAATTGAGTATTTGAAGTGAGGATGAATGAAGTACTTTGGAATTCATATTCCAAAAATAATGGACAAAAATATGACAATGCATTGCTGACTTTTATTTCAAAAATATCATAAGTTTGGATAACAGGTGATTAAAGCCTTATAAGAGTAGAGAGAGTAGTGAAGTGATTTTTTAAAAGGAATGAAAGTGGCATGCATGTCATGAGTGGTGAAAAATTATTGGCGCACAATTGTATGTGGCATGCAAATCATATTCCAAAATCAACATATCAAAATGTGACTATGGAATGAAAGTGCCACGCTAGTGATGGAAGGGTGCACATGTGATGGAGCGGCACACAAGTGATGAAGCAGCATGCATGAAGGAATGGTTCAGAAGTGTATGTGGTGAACAAGTCACAAAAATCCTTATAAATAGACGACTAGCCTGCTCATTTTTTATTTCTAAACAACTAAGATAAAATTGGAGCTCTGACCACGTAAGTTGTAGAAGGTGGAACACAAGCTGAAGTGGCATGCAAGATGAGGGTTATTGATCAGGCAGGCATGTACGGTGCCGCACAAGTTTTTCTGTGCTAGTTTCTAGAGGCATGCAAGCAGGGAGGTTATTTCAAGAAGTGGGAAGTGTATAAGCCAAAAGTGGCACACAAGTTGTGGGGTGTGCTAAATGGGGGCACACAAGTAGTGATTAGGCACGCAACATGGTGGTGCACAAGCAGGGAGGCGCGCAAGCAAGGTGGAGCGCAAGTAAGTATTGGCATGCAAGCTAGAACTTGTGATTCTAGAAAGAAGAAGAATAAGAAGTGCTCGGTGATGATGGTTTGGCACTGAAAGATAACGTGTGAAGAAGAGTATGTCTTAGTATAAGGACCCGACCTTAAACCTTACATAATATTGAATTAAATGAATAACTCACATTGAGGATCTTTTAATGGTTTAGAGTTTTAGAGAATTAGGAAATAACTATTACATCTCAAAATAATACAAAGTAGACACTTCTACTAAGTTTCCATAAAATAAAAACTCTTAAAAATAAACATGTCTACTTCCATGTTTTAGATAGCATGACTTTCCCTTGATCCCATCCTTGACCCTATTCCACATTAAGTCCTGTGAAAAACATTTCAAAAAATCATGGGGTGAGCATAAAAATCTCGGTATGGGATACACAAAGAATGAAAACTGTTAGTTTTTCAAAACAACAAGTAAACCATGTATACTTTATCAAAGTAATACTTTTCACCTTTATGAAGTAGTAAAAAAAATCTTCACTAAATAAAAGATCATTACTGTCCCTTTTGTAACCAAAAGATTACCATAAAACCCATATAATGAACACATAACATATAAAGGTAACTTGGGACAGAAACATAATTAAATGGAATAACCATATGGTTTACTCCCACACATAATTAATGGAATAGCCATACGGACGAATTCCATACCCAATTCATTGGGGGTTATAACGTAACCACCCGTCCTAATATTCACAGAACCACTCATCATATGGTTAATAATGTAACCACCCGTAAAATGTCCAAGTACCATCATTACACATAAAATATTGAAAATATAAACATTTCAATAACAACATTTCCTTTTCATTCACAATATGTAATTCCAAGATATTGAATTAATCAATCCATGTACAAAAATCATTTAAAAGAGATTTTTGAATCAAAGTGTCCCATACCACTTTGAAGCATTTAATGGAATTATAATTTTAAAACATTAATGTCCATATAAATAAATACTTAAAACCATTTTGAAAATGTGTACATTAAAGATAAATATTTAGAATAATGAATCATTAAAACATTTAAAACGATATTGTTGTTAAAGAGTTTTTAACAAAATGAGAGACTCTTGAATAAAAATAATTGTGGAATATCATTTAATCCGAACATTATAATCTCATGATAATAAAGTAAGTCATGATATAATATGTCAAATGATTGTATACACACCATATTAGTGTGAATTGGTGCATAACAACAATGAAGTCTCAATGGAAATGTAAATTGAGATGAAATCCATTACAAATATGGTATCCTTAAATTAAGGATAAATCTATCACATAATTATTTGTGAGAAATATAAATACACCAAATATAATTGGATATTAAGTGTGAAACAATCATAGTTCATTCACACATATTCATAGGATGACATGTTCAAGATGTACAAGATGAACCCAATGAAATCAAAATTGGGTTAAGATGTTCCCTTGTAACAATTCGACAGCCTAACAGCGTCACTTTAAAATTCAAGAAAATTAATCGATGAGAGAGTGAATGGTAGCTAAATACTTTGACATAAACTTTAAATCTATAAGGATATAGAATAACATATCCCAACATAATAATATGTAAATTAAAATATATAACCAAATAAGTCTTTTAAAAATACGAGGGTGAAAGGTCCCCTTACCGATTTGGGTAACATTCGAAACGTACACCCCATTGAAGAAGGGTCATACAATGAATATGTAAATACTCATAAATGAAATTATATTACAAAAATAGTATCATAATCGGCAGTACATACACCACCCAAATGAAAATGTGTCATATGTAGCATAAATCTCACGGGAATAAAAGTGAGAAGAAAAATCCCTTATGAAAACTCGGCAGCCTAATGGCCCCACTTAAAACTTAAAAAAATTTAATTATGAGATCAAATAGGGTATCTAATAATATGAAAAAAAAAATTACAGTATGATTAATATAAAATAACTTCCCCAAACATAATAACGATGATCTTCAAATAAATGATATAAAAGAGAGTACTTAAAAAGAACGAGAGAGGTTGGATCCCTTACCTCAAGTCTGACTTGTCTTGTTCGTTTCACTATACTCCTAAATAATAAAATTTGGTCAATTTTTAATTTTAGAAGGACCTCTTTTAAATATTAGTATTCAGTTCATATCACATATTATAATGTTATAATAATTGGTTAATAATGTGAGTTTATATCAGACGTTTTTGTCGGTGTTTGGTACGTGAGTCAAAAATGAACTTGTTTGAAAATGATTGTCCATGTAGTTATAATTAAATTATCTCCAGAATAGTATTAATGATTTAAATATCATATATATCTCGTATATATTTCATTTATACTACTCCATAACATTTGGAGATAAAAATAAATGAAATGCACCGTTCATGGAGACGGTAGGCCGTACGTACGCATGAACGCTACTTTCATTTCTTTGTCATATTAATTTAATTAAAAATAATTGAGATATATATATATATATATATTATAATTACAGTATAATATATATGTTATATAGGTCACATATGTTCATTAATTTCATTTTTTATACATTCCAGGTATTGCATGAACGAGTCAGATCACTTGAGGGGGCGGTAGTCCACACTTCCTCGTATGAAATTTTTGCATTTGCACAACATGAAAAGCATAAAGGTATTTTTTAAATATAATATTACGAAGCATATAGAAAAAATAAATACCATATATATCATATATAAAACATAGTTACATCATAATGGAAACCATAAAATGTGGTAAAAGAAGATTGAATAATCATCGTTTCGTGAGCCAGAAATTCACCAACCACAGAAACAGTATGTTCTTTAACCATTAGATGAAGGTGTATGTAAGTTTTGCTCTAAAAATTCACATACAAACATACTAGTATTTTGAATATACTGTTTTTGTTACAAAATATTTTCATATAATGATTTTAGAGGGTTGGAGAAGCAAAATAATACCAAAGAACACAAGTGAATACATTACCTTATAATCGGGTAACTCTTCTTGATTTGAGATCAAAGGATTCCTTGGAAAGTATTGTTCCCAAAGGTGAGGCTTTAATGATGAAGAAAGGGATTTGGAGAGATGATATGTGTAGGGTTTGGCAGATCCAAAGGCTAGAGAGGTGTGGGTAAGGTGGTAGAGGTGAGGGCCTTTTATAAGAGGAGAGGAGGGGCACTCTTGGAAAGTTATAAAAGTTTACTTTATTATAAAATGATTTTGGGATTTTAAAGGTCCCAAAATGATATATTGTGAGGATAAGGTGATAAGTTTTCGAAATACACCCATAAAATATGTTTTTTACAAGTGTAGGTCTTAGATTTTACATTATATTTTCATTTTATTTAAATCGTTAAATAATGAGGTAATCGCAGCATCATCATGGTGTCATAAATAATTTAATTTATATAATTTCTAAAAATTATAGAAAAAACATCATGATGTAGGAAATATTTTTATATTTATATTTAATTTTTATAGTTAAAAATATTACTTGTATAACACTATTTAAAAATTGTTTTAATAAAACAACTCATGTTTGTGACATTTTTACTTTAACATTAAATAAAAAGTTATTAATGTCATTTTCTTACAAAAGTGGCTCCTTGGGGCCCCCAAATTGACCCAAGGATTGTCGTGGTCGGCCATGACACATCCAATAAGGTTAGGACATGTTTCAAGTTCATTTCATATTATTAAAACATTATTTTTACCTTAAATTACACTAATTACCTCTAATCGCGATTAAGACTTAAAAGTTACTATTCACCAAAAAAATATTTTAATCCCATTGAACCAAATTTTACATCCTAATGAAAACCATGTATGTCAGATTTTTTAAATTCATAACACAGGGGTGGTAAAATTTCATTTAAACGAAAAATCAGTTTTTTAAGTACCACTTAGTGTTTTCACTATTCATCAAAAATTGAAATTTTTCAAACAAATACCAAAACTACACCATAAGATATATTTGATATTCCAAATTCAAAAATTATGTCTATTTTACAAAATTCAAAATATATAAGTTGCATTAATTAATTTAATAATTAATTCCCGCTGTAAAAACAAATAGCGTGTTTTTATGAAACAAAAAGTATAAAAGATCGACACTAGTTTAAGTCCGAATTCAAAGTGAAATTAATTCCAACGACCAATATTTGATTAAATGGTAAAAATATATTCTAATTTCAATTTAAAACCAATTCACATGATAATCTAATCATATTATTAAATTATATTAAAAAGACGTTTTGAATTAAAATACAACATTTTTCACTATTCATTTAAAATGATCTTTATCGTGAAAATACCAAAAATTTACACAAAGTAAATTTTGATGACCTGATTCTAAAGAATAATTTTATTTGTTCCAAAAGAATGTATAAGAGTGACCAAAACTATATTTAATGATGGTCTTCCATCAAAAGGTGATAAGTGGACCTTTAGTGAAAAATAGAGTATATATGCCTAAAATTGAATTCTTTTCGTATTTTAAGCCTTTATGCTTAATTGGATAAATGTAAAAACATTTAATAAACATATATAATCATATATTAGTTATTTCTATTCATTCCCGCCAATACAATGGCTACGTGTTAACTACCATTTAAAATAATATTATTTTATTACTAGAGTGCAATGTAAGATTTCAAAGGAACTCGTTGTCGCGTATTGGGTACGCCATCGAGCATAGTGTTCCCTTTAAAGTAATATTAATATTTTATTCACATATATGGTTAAATATAAAAATTTCGTATTCTTTATTTACCTGGGGTGTTACATCCTTCCCCCCTTTTGGGAATTTAGTCCTCGCAATTTTAAAATTAGGCTCGGAAACTCCATTGAAAGCCCCACATCGGAAAAAGAGTAAATTAAAATATCATTTTAAAAGAATGAAAGGGAAGTACAAAGGTCACCCAAGTTAACCCATTCTAGGATTCCGTGTATGAAAACATGGATATGGAAGAAAAAACAAAGGGTCATGATCTGAGGGAGTGGGATAGAAAACATTTTTGGAAAAAGTTAACCACCAAAAAATCACAAAGTTGTGATGGGTTAAACGGTATTGGATTCCCTAGTAGGAAAAGTTAACAGACAATATTTTATTATTTACTTTTCATTTGAGGAATTTATTTTTGATCTTAACTAAAACATAAGGAAACATACATACTTGTCATGTTGACTTTCATCTTTTACTAGATTTCTAACAAGAACTCATATTTTCTCCATAAGATGAGTATTTAGGATGACTTGTTTACATTAAGAGAGCTACAATCAACTTCTAGAGAATCACCTAATCCAAAAAAGAGAATTGTATACTTCCCATGACTTTAGAACATAACCAAAACCAAAATGGTTAGTTTGAGATCATATAATTCCCAAAAAGGATAATTCTTTATAAAAAGGAAATCTATTCTTAATCTCCAAAATTTTTCCAACAAGACCAAAAGTTCAACGAAGACCAAAAGTAAACCAAACTAAGATTGAATCCCAAATATTTGAAGGATTTAATCACATAGTCTTCCAAGTTAAATCGTAACATTTATCTCCAAACTACATCACTTTTTCTTAAAGTCTCGTATTGAAAAGTAATTAACCTAATCCCATATCCTCCATGATAGGTTAATAAATTTCCAAAGATAACCCAAAATCAACTTACTATCAATTCATAAAATCATATAACTAAAAATAATTAGTCAATTTAACCAGGGACTTCATGTTGTCCAGTGGTAGGCGATAAATACCCGTTGCACTTTGGTTGTGGGTTCGATTCCCGCAGCATTGTCTGACGCGATGGGTTGTCACACAGTCTGTGTGTTGTCCTTTTTCCAAAACTATACAATTCTTAAAAAATTCCCCATCAATGAGATAAAATCTTCAAAAATAACCATAAAATAATTTAACCTCGATATCATGCCTTTCACTTTCCATCATAACATATAGTAACCCATAATTACCTCAAAAGTAAGGATCATAGAAACCCAAATGGTTATTTATAACTATGTCCACAAAATAACATATAACTATTCTTTGAATAAAATTTTCATATATCAAACATTAGGGTTACACATACTATTAAAAGTCTTCTAATGTAACCCCATCATCAAAAGAGACTTAATAACCTTAAGAATTTCAACATAACTCTTGATGACCTTATATGTTGACTTCTTACTCATTCAACATTCTACATGATCCATTGACCATTCCTTTCCAACTAATTCTGGAATACATATTTCCTATAAACAAAATCATGAATCATATCTTAAGATTTCAAAATAGGAAAACAAATGTTAAGAAATAATCCATACCTTTGATTGGTCATTGTCAGTTTCTTTTTCCTATATCAGAATGGCATTAGGTATTTGTAAATGAATATTTGTATGATCTTGGTAATCCCATTCCCGAAACTTCTTCATAGGACATGTGTTTTCATAATGACCATGCACACCACATTTAAAACATTCAATTGATCCCTTAGAATGAACTTCATTCCCTTTCCACGAGTCACCGGGATGCTTCATTTTTCCATGGAACGTTCTTTCTTTATGACCTTCATTTCCACATCTATAGCATATTTTTGTCCCTTTGAAACATTTTCCTAGGGGCTTCATTCCACATCATTGACACAAAGGTTTTTGAACACACTTACCTTTATGATTATTACCTGTAGTTCCGTAGGGATTTTTTTCTCGCAGATATGATTCCTTATAGAAATCACCAAGGTTTAGGTGGTCAATAATGACTCCAGATATTTGGTTGAGGATAAACACAATATTTCTCATTGTTTCTCCCATATCATTCAGTTTCTCGCTCAACAAACTGTCACCATTTCCTCCACATCCACTATTACTTTGTTGCATGTTAGATCCATCCATTTACTAAAACAAAAAAGATCAGTGTGATGATATCAATAAAACCATCATGTACTAATGAAGAAGATAAACACTAATATATACTTACTCATTCACTTTATCTAAAACTAGGACTATTTATGAAATCTTGACAATTATGGTAATGTCACTTATGCTTAGAGAATACCCTAACCTCTAAAGTTATCTAAACCGACCTCTGATACCAACTATAAGGACCCGGCCTTAAACCTTACTTAATATTGAATTAAATGAATAATTATCATTGAGGATATTTTCACGGTTTAGTGTTTTAGAGAATTAGGACATAACTATTACATATCAAAATATTAAAAAGTAGACACTTCTACTAAGTTTCCATAAAATAAAAACTCTTAAAAAGAAAAATATCTACTTCCATGTTTTAGATTGCATGAATTTCCCTTGATCCAATCCTTGACCCTATTCCACATTAAGTCCAGTGAAATACATTTCAAAAAAACATGGGTTGAGCATAAAAAGATCAGTAAGGGATACACAAAGAATGAAAACTGTTAGTTTTTCAAAACAACAAGTAAACCATGTATACTTTATCAATGTAATACTTTTCACCTTTATGAAGTAGTAAAAAAACTCTTCACTGAATAAAAGATCATTACTTGCCCTTTTGTAACCAAAAGATTACCATAATGCCCATATAAAGAACACATAACATATAAAGGTAACTTGGGACATAAACATACTTAAATGGAATATCCATAAGGTCTACTTCCACACATACTTAATGGAATAACCATACGGCCGACTTCCATACCCAATGCATTGGAGGTTATAACGTAACCACCCGTCCTGGTATTCACGGCACCACCCGTCATATGGTTTATCACGTTACAACCCGTAAAATGTCCAAGTACAATCATTACACATAAAATATTGAAAATATAATAATTTCAATAACAACATTTCATTTTCAATCACAATAAGTAATTCCATGATATTGAATTAATCAATGCATTTTCAAAAATCATTTAAAAGAGATTTTTGAATCAAAGTTTCCCATACCACTTTGATGCTTTTAATGGAATTATAATTTTAAAACATTAATGTCCATATAAATAAATACTGAAAACCATTTTGAAAACGTGGACATTAAAGATAATGATTTAGAATAATGAATCTTTAAAACATATAAAATGATATTGTTGTTAAAGAGTTTTTAACCAAATGAGAGACACTTGAATAAAAATAATTAAATAATAACATTTAATCCAAACATTATAATATCATTAGAATAAAGTTATTCATGATTTAATATGTCAAATGACATTATTCACACCATATAAGAGTGAATTGGTGCATAACAACAATGAAGTGTCAATGGAAATGTAATTTGAGATGAAATCCATTATAAAGATGGTATCCTTAAATTAAGGATAAATCTATCACATAATTATGTGTGAGAAATATAAATACACCCAATATAAGTGGATATTATGTGTGAAAAAATCATATGTCATTAACACATATTCATAGGATGACATGTTCAAGAAGTACAAGTTGAACCCAATGAAATCGAAATTGGGTTTAGACGTTCCCTTGTAAAAATTCGACAGCCTAATGATGTCCCTTCAAAATTCAGAAAATTAATAGATGAGAGAGTGAATGGTATCTCATAACTTGTACATAAACTTTAAATCAATAAGGATATATAATAACATATCCCAACATAATAATATGTAAATTAAAATACATAACAAAATAAGTCTTTTAAAAAGAGGAGGGTGAAAGGTCCACTTACCAATTTGGGTAACTTTTGAAACGTACACACCATTGAAGAAGGGTAATACAATGAATATATAACAATACATAAATGAAATTATATTACACAGATATTATCATAATGGGAAGAACATACACGACTCAATGGAAAAGGTGGAAAATGTAGCATTAATCTCACGGGAACAAAATTGAGAAGAAAAATCCCTTACAAAACATCGGTAGCCTAATGGCGCCACTTAAAACTTTCAAAAATGTATTAATGAGATAAAATAGGGTATCTCATAATATGAACATTAAAATTAAATTATGAGGAATATAATATAACATCCCCAATCATAAGAAATATGAGCTTAAAAGAAATGACATAAAAGATAGTACTTAAAAAAACGAGAGAGGTTGGATACCTTACCTCAAGTATGACTTTTCTTGTTCGTTTCTTTATATTCCTGAATAATAAACTTTGGTAAATTAAAAATTTATTAATTAAATCTTTAAAAGATTATTTTTCAGTTCATATCACATATTATAATGTTATAATAATTGGTTAATAATGTGAGTTCATAATAGACGTTTTTGTCGATGTCTGCTACATGAGTAAAAAATGAACTTGTTTAAAAATGATTGTCCATGTAGTTATAAGTAAACAATATCCAGAATAGTAATAATGATTTAAATATCATATATATCCAGTACATATTCATTTTATACTACTCCATAACATTTGGAGAAAAAAAGAAATGAAATGCACCGTTCATGGAGACGGTAGGCCGTACGTACGCATGAACGCTACTTTCATTTCTTTTTCATATTAATGTAATTAAAAATAATATATATATATATATATATATATTATATTTCCAGTATAATATATATTTTATATAGGACACATATTTTCATTAATTTCATTCTTTGTACATTCCATGCATTTCATGAACGAGTCACATCACTTGAGGGGGTGGTAGTCCACACTTCCTCGTATGAAATTATCGCATTTGCACTACACGAAAAGCATAAAGGAATGTTTTGAATATAAAATTTAGAAGAATATAGAAAACATAAATACCATATATATCATATATAAAATATATTGAAATCATAATGGCCACCATTAAAGGTGTTAAAAGAATATTGAACAATCATCATTTCGTGAGGCAGAAATTCGCCAACCAGAGAAACAATATGTTCTTTAACCATTAGATGAAGGAGTGTGTAAGTGTAGCTACAATAATTCACATAAAAACATTCTAGAAAATTTATGACACTGGTTTTGTTAAAAAATAAATCAATAAAAAGAGTTAATGGTTTGGAGAAGCAAAATAAATCAAAATTACACAAGTGAAGACATTACCTTAAAATTGGGTAACTCTTCTTGATTTGAGCTCAAAGGCTTCCTTGAAAAGGGTTCTTCCCAAAGGTGAGGCTTCAATGATGAATCAATGGATGTGGAGAGATGATATGGTCAGGTTTTGGACGAGGCAAAGGCTTGAGAGGTGTGGGTAATGTTGTAGTGGTGGGGGCCTTTTATAAGAATAGCGGAGAGGCACTCTTGGAAAGTTATAAAAGCTTACATTATTATAAAATGATTTTCGGATTTTAAAGGTCCCAAAAGGATATATTTCTAGGATAAGGTGATAAAGTTTCTATATCCACCCATACAATAAGTTTTTTACATTTGTAGGTCTTAGAGTTTACATTATATTTTCATTTTATTTAAATCGTTAAATAATGGGGTAATCACTACATCATCATGGTGTCATAAATAATATAATTTATTTAATTTCTAAAAATTATAAAAAAATATCATGAATTAGGAAATAATTTTATCTTTCTAATGAATATTTATAGTAAAAAAATTTCTTGTATAACCTCATTTAAAAATTGTTTTAGTAAAACAACTCATGTTTGTTACATTTTTACATTGACATTAAATAAAAAGTTATTAATGTCATTTTACTACCAAAGTGGCTCCATAGGGTCCCCAAGTTTACCCATGGATTTTCATGGTCGTCCATGACACATAAAATAAGGGTAGTACATGTGTCAAGTTCATTTCATATTACTAAAACATTATTTTTACCTTAAATTACACTAATTACCTCTAATCGCGATTAAAACATAAAAGTTAGTATTCACCAAAAAATTATTATAATCCCATTGAACCACATTTTACTTCCTAATGACAACCATGTATGTCGGATTTTTTAAATTCAAAACACATAGGTGGTAAATTTTCATTTAAAAGAAATATCAGTTTTTTAAGTACCACTTACTGTTTTCATTATTCATCAAAAATTGAAATTTTTCAGAAAAATACCAAAACTTAACCATAAGCTATATTTAATATTCCAAATTCAAAAATGATGTCTATTTAAAAAAATTCACAACATATAAGTTTCATTAATTAGTTTAATAATTAATTCCCGCAGTCAAAACAAATAGCGTGTTTTTATGAAACACAAAGTATCAAAAGATCGACACTAGTTTAAGTCCGATTTAAAAGTGAAATTAATTACAATGACTTAAATTGGATTAAATGGTAAAAATATATTCGAATTTCACTTTAAAACCAATTCAAAAGGTAATATAATCATATTATTAAAATAGATTAAAAAGATTTTTTAAATTAAAATAAAACATTTTTCGCTATTCATTAAAAATGATCTTTATCGGAAAAATACCAAAAATTACACAATGTAAATTTTGATGTCCCGATTCTAAAGAAGAATTTTATTTGGTACAAAATAATGTATAAGAGTGACCAAAACTATATTTAATGATGGTTCACCATCAAAAGGCGATAAGTGGACGTTTAGTGAAAATTAGAGTATATATGCCTAAAATTGAATTCTTTTCGTATTTTAAGCCTTTATCCTTTGTTGGATAAATGTAAAAACATTTAATAAACATATATAATCACCTAATAGATATTTATATTCATTCCCGCCAATACAATGACTACGTGTTAACTACCATTTAAAATAATATTATTTTATTACTAGAGTGCAACGTAAGATTTCAAAGGAACTCGTTGTCACGTATTGGGTACGCCATGGAGAATAGAATTCCCATTAAAGTAATATTAATATTTTATTCAAAAATATGGATAAATATAAAAATATCATATTCTTTATTTACCTGGGGTTTTACACTTAGTTCCGCTAGATTTGCATTGAGGAAGCAGAAGAAGAAGAAGTGTGTGCACCTTACAGGTTTGTTACACAGAAAGAAGTGAAGAAGAATAAGAAATGATCATGCCAAATTAAAGCCGACAATTCATTAGGTTAGATTAATTTAGATGATGCTATGTGATATGATCCTCAATTTTTTAATAATCACATTGGTATATGTGATTATGGCCATGAATAGAGAACAAGATTTAGTGAAGTTTGTAATTGCACTAAGAAGAAGAATTAATTAGTTCTGTGTCATTGGTTATTGGAATAAGAAGAGGAATGAAGAAGTCTAGTGCAGTTGGTGTTTCACTAGTGATGAAGAGAAATAATGAATGAAGAAATTCTTTCCAACTTCTTTGAAAGTAATCAAGTGAAGAGCATTAAAGAAGACCAAGAGTAGAACCTACCTTATCAAGACGGAAGAAGACTGTCTCTATAGGTAGTATAAAGAACAAGCTAGAGGCTGCATGATATACTAGACTCTCACTAGTCCAGGGAAGAGGATTGTTTCCCACCCCCTCCAATGTGTAGGGACTTACACTGGCTAGAGGACTATTTTACTAGCCACTCCATTCTAACATCATATTAATTTATAGTAGAGAATCCATGCACCGGTCATTACCATGCATGGCTAGGATGTAGCTACCCTTATTGAGTGGTGAACCTTGTAAAAATATCTGGTGGATATTTTCACTACTTTCTATTATTTCATGTGACATGGAAAGAAGAATAAGAGAATCAAGATCCTAACAGGTTAAGAGGTACATGGATAAAATTTTGAATTGGTTTAAAATGTCCCCAACACTGATTCACCCCCTCCCTATGTTAGGTATATCCCAAATAGGTCCTCTAAATTTGTATTAGAGGGACATGATCACCTCTATTGGATTATCTACAGAGAAATTATTCTCATTTAAAGATTTGAGTATCTTTCCTAAATTATCAATGATTTCCACATTTAGTGGAGATTCATTTATCTCTGAACAGAAGTCTATATCTACCAAGACCATGATGAACATGAAAAACAAAGAGAAGAGAATGTTGAAAAAGAATTCATTCTTATATAAAGAAGAGTTAGCATCCGGTTCTCCATATCTAGATGAAATTGAAGGCACACCCAACATGGAATGTTATGAGAAGGTGGCTCAAGTACCCACAAAGAATATGGATAACATTCCTAACTCAAATGATAAGGTGGCATGTGTTAGTTCATTTGGAAATTATTCTCTTGATGAAAATTTTGTCACAAGTGGTGATGATCAATCTACAACATCTCAATAAATATTAGTTGATAGATTAAGAATGATTCTTCATCGTATTACAAAAGAGAGTGCATCTCTTGTTTGTGGAGTATTTCAATGCATGTAGGAAAATATCACTCAACTGGAAGAAGAAACTGATGCATTGGAGAAAGGCTTACAAGAAAAAATTATCAAATGCTTAAAGCTCCCCAGACATGTTGGAGCCATTGAAGCAACAAAGAGGGGATATGAAGAAAGATCATCAATGTGGCTCAAAGATGTTGATGAAAAGGAGGGATTGAACATGTCTCTGGAAGAGAAGATCCATGCACTTGAAGATGAGCTGAAAGGGGGAAATGAAGTCAAGAAGTAATATTTAAAAGATAACTCCAAGAAGATAAATTAACATATCTCTTTGTTACAAAACTAAGTAAAGATCTATGATGATGAAGTTGAAATATTGAAGAAGGATTGTGAAGAAACGATTACTATGATTGATGACCAAAATGTCATCATCAATATGAGATGTCTAGAGTTGGAAGATCAGTTGACCAATCGTGAGAAGACACATATTTAGGCTTCACAAAATAAGGAAACAGTTGTTGCTAGTACCCAATGTTCACTGGAGGATTATAGTATCAAAAGACCTCATAAATGAGATAGGAATATCATGACTTCACTCATTGATCTATCACAAGAAGCTAATAATGTAAAGGAATCATTCATACCAACCTGTATTAATGTTTCTAAAATTGATTCTACAAAAAGTGAAGGTTGGAAGGAAAATTATAAACAATTTTGGATGATGAAAAGTGAGATGAAACCTATCACCATGGATAGGGTGGATATATGAAAGAGTGTGGATGATATATCCCCACATACAGAAAAACATACCAAGAAGAAGACTCAACAAACTTATCAAGAAGATGACAAGAAGTCAAGGTTTGTTGGTCAATGATGGTGCTGCAATAGGTTTGGGCATTCTGTACTTGATTGTTGGTATAATACCTTAAATGTAAAATGCATAGAGAAATCCCATTTCAAGGGAGATAAATCCAGAGAAGAAGAAGTAACATCCACAGATCCAGATACATCTTTATACTGCAAATAGATTTGGAATGTTAGATAACATCTGTGATGAATGAAATAGGCGTGTTCATAAGAATGGTGCATGTTCATATAATTAAAGAAGACCCCCGAAGCTGGTAATAAATGAAAAAGCATCTTTGGGAAGAAATCAGATGAATAATGTGAAAAAAAAATCTCCCAATAAGATTTCAAGAACGAAATATGAGGAGTTTTTGGATTCTAAATCCAAAAGGGTGAAGGGTGGTGCATCCAAAAGAACTACTAAGAAAGAAGCCCCTTAGAAGAATCCTTGTATAATATCCAATCATAATTCCTCAATCCATAATGATATATTGGTCGCTTGGACAGAATATCTATACAGAATGAGGAAATTGGAAGATTCATAAGCTAAGGCTTGTGCTAAATACCAAAAAAAGATTCTACATGAATACAATGATGTTTTGTGTATGGGGTGCAACAAGGGTAATCACACTATTAGAAGATTCTTTGAATTTACTCCAGCCCAATAAGAATTCCTAAAGAAGTTGAATGTTGCACCAGGAGATTCTAGTGATTTAAAATCTCTTGAAGAAAGAAGACGCACACACCCAGAGACGGTAGAAATAGTGACGTCCACACAATCACAGTCATCATTGAAGATTGGTTGTGAAAGTGTGAATAATGGAGCATATGTGTTGAGAAAATCATCTCAGCCTTGTTGTTCACATTGATGGATAAAATAGGATCCACCTTATTCCATTAAATCTATGAGTATTGTATTTGTTATTATCATAAATGGAATTTATGGTGAAGTAAGTTCTTAGGGGGAAACCTAGGATTCTGTGAGGAGAAGTGTTCCCTTGAGGGGGAGACACATGAAGAAGCTGTCAGAGTCATTATCTCAATCATTATCAACATCACTTGGTATAAAATTCAATTACTCTGAAGATTGAATTAATATCATGTCATTGAAATGGTATGTCGTTTCTTAATCTATCATCCTTGGTTACTCAAAATAAATATATTTATACAAATGGGGAGTAACTAGGTCAATCAGTGACATAAGAAGAATAAAAGTTCCCCAAGGCCACTTCTCCTGCTAATTGCAGTTGAATTTTTTTGATCCTTTTGTTAAAGTGAGTGCATGAATTTCAGGATTGATTTTTTCCTATCACATTCAATAACTTTGTCCTGGAATGAAAGTGGAAAACCCTTGAAGACATGTTTAGGATATCTCATCTAATAAGGTATCACGATCTGTGGATAATATACAACATTGTTGTCTGAATCAAATCCTCTTGTTTTCTACATCGAACTTTGCTCAAGTAGACTTAGAGTGAAATGATTTATGGCACAATGCTTAAGTAAGGACTGATACCCTATCTACGAGGAACATTATATTTCTTCTCAATAAGGGGGAGAGAAAGTGAAATGAATGTAAAAAAGAAAGGTGGAGACAAACATTTAAACGGGAGAGAGAAGATTCTAATTTTTACATTGACACATTCATTTGAGGAGACTTTGTGGTATTGACCAAAAAATACAAAGGGAGAGATTGTTGGGACCACTTTGTGTGTGAATATTTTATTTGTTGTCAATAGTTGTCAATAATGGTCAAAATGATGAAGGATGTCAAGAAGGACTAAACATTTAGTGGAGATTGGTTCAAGTGAGGTTGCCCAGATAATTGTTATGGAATCATTGCATTGGATATCATACTTGATAAATTCTCTAATATAATTAATTCAGAAGACTGTTGAACTAGTACTATGTTCAATGAACTTGTGTCAAAGGTTACACATTGTTTACAATAATGTTGAATGGTGAAGTATCATTCATCTATGGATGATTTAAGAAGAATGTGGTTTTAAAGAGGACCATGCAATGCTTCACGATTGAATGAGAACAATGCAGGAGAATACATGAAGAAAATAATCACATGATTTGAATGAAGTAGACATTTACGGTTGAAGAAGAAGAGAGATTTTTGAAGGGCTTGACATTCTAAGAAGGTTGTGATTTAAACATTAACTTAAAATGAGATTAGTATTGCAATGTTCTTAAAGATCATAATACATGCATCAAAGGTGATTCATTATTTGAAACATTGATGGTATTTGAAGAATCTTCAAACCTCAACTTTTGGATGAAGAGAGATGATTGGAGTTCTTTGGAATTAACACTCTAAAAGGAATTGAGTATTTGAAGTATGGATGAAAGAAGTACTTTATAATTCATAATCCAAAAAGAATGGTCAAAAATATGACGATGCTTTGATGATTTGTATTTCACAAATATCATAAGTTTAGAGAACTTTTGATTCAATCCTTATGAAGAGTAGAGTGAGTAAATAAGTCATTTTGTTAAAGGAAATAACGTGGAGTGCAAGTCCTGAGTAGCTACATGTATTGGTGTGCATGTATTGGCGCGCAAGTGTAAGTGGAACGAAAGTCATATTCCAAAATCATCATATCAAAATATGACAACAGAATGAATGTGTCACGCTAGTGATGGAGGGTAGAGAAAGTGATAGAGCGGCATGGAAGTGATTATGTGGCATGCAAGTAGGAATGCCATACAAGTTTATGTGGTGCGCAAGTCACCATAACTCCTATAAATAGATGACTAGCCTCCACATTTTTGAGTGCTCAACACTTAAGAGAAAATATGAGCTATGATCGCGGATGAAGTAGAAGGTGGCGCGCAAGCTGAAGTGTCGTGCAAGCTAAGGGTTATTGATCAGGCTTGCAAGTAGGGTGTTGCGCATGTTTTTACGTGCAAGTTTTTCCGCACAAGATTTGTTGTGCATGTTTTTCCGCGCAAGTTTCTAGAGGCATGCAATCAGGGAGGTGCTTTCAAGAAGTGTGATGTGTATAAGAAAAAGGACCTGCACAAGTTGTGGGTGTGCTCAATGGTGGCGCACAATTAGTGAGTAAGCACACAAGCAGGTGGCGCGCAAGCAGGGGGGCACGCAAGTATGGTAGAGAACCAGTAAGGAGTGGCGCACAAGCTAGAACATGTGATTAATGAAAGTAGAAGAAGAAGAAGAGCTCGATGCATATGGATTTTCACTGGAATATATTGTGTGAAGAAGAGTGGGTATTAGGGAAGATGGTTTTTCATCGAAGGAGTAGAAGAATAAGAAGAGTTTTCACCTTACAGGTTTGCTACATAAAAAGAAGAGAATAAGAAGAAGAACAAGAACAGAGTTTTCCCAATTGAAGCCTACAATTCATTAGGGAAGTTTAATTCAGATTATGCTATGTGAGATGATCCTCAGTTTCTGAATAATCACATTGGCATATGTGATTCTATCCAAGAAGAGAGAAGAAGATTTAGTGAAGTTGGTTATTGCACTAAGACGAAGATATAAAATGATTACTGTAGTTGGTTATTGCAATAAGAAGAATAAAGAAGAAGTCTAGTGCAGTTGGTGTTGCACATGAGAAGAATAGAAAGAAAGAATGAAGAAATGCTTGCCTACTGATTTGCATGTAATCAAGTGAAGAGCAGTAAAAAGACCAAGAGAAGAACCTACCTTATCAAGAAGGAAGAAGAGTGTCTCTATATGCGGTATAAAGAACCAGATGAGGCTGCAAGTTGAACTAGACAATCAACAGTATAAGGGAGATGATTGTTTCCCACCACCTCCAAAGTGTAGGGACTTACACTGGCTAGATAATTGTTTTCCAAGAAACTCCATTATAACAACATATTACATTATAGTGGTGAATCCATGCACTGGTCATTCCCATGCATGGAAAGGATGTTTCTACTCTTATTGAGTGGGGAACCTTGTAAAAATATTGTGTCCATATTTTTACTACTTTATATTATTGCTTGCGAAAGGGAAAAGAGAATAAAAGAACAAATATCCTAATAGGTCATGTGATACACGAAAAAAAAATTGAATTTGTTTTAAAAGTCCCCAACACTGATTCACCCCCCTCTCAGTGTTAGGTGTATCCCAAACTGGTCCTCTCGTTTGATTCATTCTACTTATATCACTTTAGAAAAATTATAAAATAATTAAAACCAAACTATTCATTTTGAACAACAATGATCAGTTCATCAAGTACAAAAACGACTTTTCCATCAAGCCTTACAAGGATATGTAGGAAATTTTAATTGTTTTTTGAACAACGAGTTACATTTACATACCATCAGTATCAAGATTAACATATTTGGGTTGATGAAAGAAATAAAAAATTATTTTTTATATTATTGTTATCTAGTTTATTTTTATTGATTTTGTCCTTTAAAATAAATTTTTGAACTAATATACTATGGTAGAAAGTATTCGATCCAACGAATTTAGTAATATTCTTCAGGAACATATTGAGCGATATTATAGAGATATCAATATTATTCATACAAGTGTATTACTATGTGTAGGTGATGGCATTGCTCGTAATCATTGTCTTGGTGAAGTAATGGTGGGTGAATTAGAAGAATTTGAAGAGGGTTACATTGGTATTTCTCTGCATTTAGAATCAAATAATGTTGGTGTTGTGTTAATGGGTGATGGTTTGATGATACAAGAAGGACGTTCTATAAAAGAAACGGGTAAACTTTCTCTAATACCGGTGAGAAAGGTGTTTTTAGGTCGTGTTATCAATTCAATAGCAAAACCTATTGATGGAAGATGTGAAATTTCCACTTCTGTATCTCAATTAATGGAATTTCTAGCACCATGTATTATTTCTTGACGTTCTATATATAAACCTCTTCAAAAAGGTCTTAATTTTATTAATTCGATGATAACTAAAGGTCGTGGTAAATGAGAATTAATTTTTGGAGATAGAAAAACTGGTAAAACTACCGTAGTCACAGATACTATTCATATTCAAAATGGCCAAAATGTTATATGAGTTTATGTAGCTATTGGTCAAAAAGCATATTCTGTGGCTCAGGTAGTTACTACATTCTAGGAATGTGGAGTGTTGGAATACACAATTGTGGTAACCGAACCAGCATATTCCTCTACGACATTACAATATCTTGCTCTGTATACATGATCCTCTTTGGATGAATATTTTATGTACCACAAACAACACACTTTAATTATATATGATGATCACTCGAAACAATCTCAAGCATATCGTCAAATGTCTCTTCTATTACAAAGACCACCATGTCATTAAGCTTATCAAGGAGATGTCTTTTATTTGAACTCACATATTTTGGAAAGAGCTTCTAAATTATGTTCTCATTTAGGCGAAGGAAGTATGACTCATTTACCCATTGTGGAGACTCAATCGGGAGATGTTTCAACTTATATTCATACTAATTTCATTTCCATAATGGATGGTCAAACACGTTTGTCTACTGATCTATTTAATGATTGAATAAGACCTACTATTGACGTGCATATTTCCATTTCCAGAGTTGTATCTGAAGCTCACATTAAATCCATGAAACAAGTAGCCGGACAATCAAAATTTAAATTATCTTAATTCGCAGAATTAGAATCATTTGTACAATTTGCATCAGATCTCGATAAAGGTACTCAGAATCAATTAACAAGAGGTCAACAATTATGTGAATTGCTCAAAAAATCCAAATCAACCCCAATTGTGGTGGAAGAGCAGATCATAACAATTTATACCGAAAACAATGGGTTTCTTGACGAATTAGAAATTGGTCGAGTCAATCAATTTCTGGTTGAATTACATACGTACTTCAATACAAATCAATGGTTCCAAGAAATCATATTGTATAATAAGACAACAACTCAAGAAGATGAATTATGTTTTTAAGAATATATTAAGGAAAAAATTGAATGTTATCTATTTTAGAAAAAAATTCAATAAAATATTAAAAATGATTCATAGTTCTCTTTGAATATGATTGGTTGACTATAATTTTAATTCATTAATGAAATTAAATTTAAAATATGAAATACAAAGTAAAGAAAAAAAAATACAAAAAAATTGGTAAATTGATTTTAGAAATACGTTGGAAGCTATTAATTTCATCAATTGAAAAAAAAATTACTTTTGGAAATAAATTGAGTCAAATAGGATTTAATCCTATGCCAAAGGATTAGAAGACATATGTCCTATCAATTTGAAATTGGACTCTTTTTCTCTTTCTTCCAAACTCTCTCTTTTTTATTATTTAATATATATATTTTTATAATATATATATATATATATATTATTTTTATATTGTTATTATTAATTTTTTTTATTTTTTTTATAATTTATAATATTAAATGTATATTTATTTATATTATTATTATTTAAATATTTATTCAATATTTAAAAAATATAAAATATAGTTTTTAAAATATAGTTTTAATTTAATTGATTTTATTTATCATCTGAGATAAAATAAGATTAGAGATAAAATAAGATTATAGATAAGATAAGCCCGACTGCACTTCCATAACTAGCTGGAATTCTTTATTTTTATTATATACATAGACAATATTCTGTGTATATACAAAGTATTTTACCTTTTCAATGTGGAGAGATGGCTGAGTAAACGAAAGTGGTGGATTGCTAATCCGCTGTAGAAATTATTTATACTAAGGGTTCGAATCCCTCTCTTTACCAATGTGTATGACTTTACATTTATTTCGTTTCGCTTTTCATATGATGAATTCAAAAAATGTCAAAGGTCTAATCCAGATAGATCGTGTGATTTCCAATAAAAATAAAATGTTTGAATCCATAAGAAACTGTAATTTATTTATTTTTATAATTTTTTTAGGACAATGATATAGAATATACTTCATCAAAAACACAATACCTATAATATAATTTAATTATATAAATACAATTATGTATATAATTATTCCAGACATAATTGGACCATAAGTTACAAGAAAACTGATCAATTTTTCTTTTTTTAATCCATCCAAGAATGGGTGATAATGGGGCGTGGCCATGTGGTAAGGAAACAGGTTTTGATCCTGTTATTTAGAGGTTCAAATCCTTCCATCCAAGAGCCACTCTTCTTTCTATAATTTATTTTTCTATTATCCTTTTCACACTCGACCATTTTAATTGGTGCATAATTTTTTTCCTGTGCGGATCCAAGAATTATAAACAATATAAGATTATAGGTATTATTATGAATTGAATCAAGGATTTAGTCAACTAAAAAATAGGTCATAAAACAAACAAAAAATTGGTATAGAGAAAGAACTTTCTCTACAACTATTTTTCCCTAACCTATCAATTGTTATATTATATTCTAATTTATTACTCATACAAATAGTTTTATTTATGGATCCGATTGAATGTAATCAATCTGTTATACATAGATAATGTTTTTATTTTAATCCATGTTTTCTTATATAATTTATTTGAAATATATTATATATGAAATAATAAATAAATTAATATGTTCTCAGATATTTTGTTACGTGCTAATATAATCATTTTGGGTCCAATGTCAATTGTTAGAAACCATTAATATAGGGTTTTATTCTACATTTTGTTTACTTAAATACAACTTTAAATAATACTTTATTTTTCTCATTATTACATAACAATAATATTGTTATAAATTATTAATATATATATATTTATTTGTTTTAAACTTACTAAAATATATTCTTTCAATTCATTTCATTCAAAGTAACTCATAATGAGGCTATTTAAGAATAAAAAATTGACTATTCATGATTCCCGAATCGAACCAATTTTATAGATCCTTATCATATTATTATATTATGTTATGGTGAAACATTATTTGAAACAATGTGGTAGAATGAAACATGCAACTTGATTGAAGGACATGTGAACTGTGAATTTTTTATACACCCACCACTTCTATTAGAATGGATGTCCTCTTACCTCAACATCTTTTTTTATTCAGTTCACTACTATTATTATGTTATATTAGTCTTTTTTTTGGATTTTATAAGTTAGTCAATTTTATAGAATTAGAATATACTAGTAAATGATGGAGCTCGATTAGAAAGTATTCATTTTAGTGGGGTTCAATATCTAGGGTTAGTTTGAATCTATAATGTTCCAACTACATCAATATTTTATTTAATATTTGTTTAATATTTGATTATATTATTATATTAATATTAATATTAATTATTTTTTATAATTTAATTATTTTTTATTTTTTATTATATATTATTTATATATTATTTTAATATATTATTTAATATTATATATATATGAATAAATAGACGATAATAATAAAAGTAAAAATATAGAAGTCAAAAAATGAAATATAAAAAACTAAGGTATTTCTTCCCTTTTTATAAAAGTATTTCTAGGAGCAATAAAATAAAAAAACCAAAGGATTCAAAGTAAAAATAGATCCTGAAAGAGGGAAATTAATTTTCGATTGTCGTATGACTGGATTCGAGTTCAAAATCCTTAAATATTTGATCTCTTAAAGATGATTACTTTCTAAAGACAATTGAAAAGTAGTGATGTAGAGACCACTTATAAAATAAAAAAACATAAAGAATATAAATAAAACTAATAACCCCCCATTTCCCCATTAGATTAAAAACATATCAACTTGAGTGATGAGTATTAATTCTTGTTTCTCATTATATAAAAAAAGATGATTGAATGGTTTTATGAACATATTAGGAATTCTAATGATCAATAATACAAGACATAGAAAACAAATCGTTTTTACATGAGCCGTATGAGGAAAAAATCCTATACATTTCTAGGGGATATAGTTCATAAAAAGCTATCCAAATGAACAGTCTATCAAATATTTGCAATTGATATTCTATCTTGAAGAGAAGGACAATAAATTCAAAAATTTGGATTTTATGATTCGATCAAAAATATAACTTACTTCAAAATTCATGATATTCTATATATACATAAAATAGGTGATCATCCTACTAGAAATATTCATGATTTTGTATATAAATCAGGTTTTTATCATCGTAATGAAATTCGATTAACAAATGATGATAAACTAAAGATATGTGCACCCTAAATTATACTAATTTTTTATACTTAATACTATATTATATCCCTAAATGATATTGTTGTTTAATTCTATCTACAATTTTTTTGTATCTAATTTGTAGAATATGTTTGTAGAATATGTATTTTATATTGTATCTACTATGTATAAGTCTAAATTGTAGAAGTAGAAATTTTAAAAGTAGAAATTTATTTACCAATCCAACACGAGTCCTTATTTATTTATTTTTTTCTCAATTGTTTTTCATAACATAACATATATGATTAACTACTGTATATCAAATATGTTGATCGGAATATATATAAATATAGAAATCTATATATAATTATAAATATATATATATAAATATTAAAATAAATAAATAAATAAATAAAAATAAAAATATAAAATATAACATATTCATGAATAGGTTCTTGACGTTCGATTTCCATATAGATATATGATACTAGATTTGATCATGGATATGGATTTGATTTGTTTTCATAATCAAATAAATTTTTTATTGTGATTAGTTAGTGTTTTTTCTCTCGTATCTTATTCATCATGTTATTATTATTTTGTATGCACTTCATTAATCTTTTTCGGGTTTCCAACTCAAAAATGGTAGAGTAATCGGCCTTTAAGTGTGGATAAAATATTTTACATATATTGATGAATCAAGAGATTCATCCATACCATCGATATATTTGTAAGACCAAGACTGACCCTAAAAAGGAATGAATGGAATAAACAACATGTCATATCAATTGCTCATTCTGGTCATTTCATATCTTTATCGTATTGGTACAATACATTGTTTTAGTTTTTGTATGGAACAAAAAAAATTTCAAATTGATTGAGTTGATTGAAATAAATGGTTAGAATTTTATGGATCCAAATAATTCAGCTAGTAATGATAATGAAAAAGTAATGAGCTTTTGTTCTCCATTATTGGAATAATGATCTAATAAAATTGTATTTTATGTTAAAAATATACAATATTGCCTAATGCAAGAATGACTCCCTCTCAAATGAGTGTTTATTGTCTATTTTAAATGTACCCTAACTATTTTCCCTACATTATAGGGGAGATTCAAATGTACATGAAGGGGTATATTGATATAGATATTTTATTTTCTAAAATCATAATATCGATTGAGGTTAAAAAAATAAATGATTATGACCAGTGTGATCATTCTAAAGGAATAATTCTTATTAACATAACTAGCCTCTAGTAAATATTATTTTCTTTTGTTTTTACTAGAATAATACCTTTTTTTGACATTATCACACAATGTATAATAACCAAAGATTAAATTATTAACTTTAGGTTGAAAAAAAGGTTCAAATAAAAATATTATTCATCATGGGTTAAATAAATGTTTTCAAATGGAATAATTACAAATATATTGAGAATGATATAGATTTTTACACGATGAATTTTACTTTTTATATCCGCATATCTTCTATGATTATATTTATTCACATACTCATGATCATGTTTTAACTAGATCAATTATGTTCAAAAAATGTGGGTTCTGAGAATCCGTTAAGTTTCATAATTTTGAAACGTTTCATTACTCGAATCTACCTGTCGAACAATTTTCTAATTATTCCCCCTAATGATTCTAAGAAAAATCTATTTTTTAGACATAATTTTTTTTTCAAATTATATTGGAGGAGGTATTTTTAGTCATTTTGGAAATTCCTTTGATCTTATGCTTCATAGATTCTTGAAAAGAAGCTAATCAAAGAATAGAAGATTCTAAAAATGTAACATCCATTCATTCAATATTTACTTTTCTATAGGAAAATTTATTCCATTTAAATGGTGTGTCAAATATACTAATACCTTATCCTATCCATCTAGAAATATTTGTTCAAATTATTCGCTACTTGGTGAAATATTCTTATTGTTTTCATTTTTTATGATTCTTCTTTTGCTATGAAATTTTGAATTTGAATCTTTTTATTTTTTCAAAAACTAATTTTCTTTCAATCCACTCATAAATGAATAAAAAATTGCCCTTGTTCTTATATAATTCTCATATATGTTAATATGAATCATTTTTTGTTTTTCTCCGTAACCGATCTTTCCATTTACGATTAACACTTTTTAGAATATTTCTTGAGAGAAAAAACTGTATGGAAAAATAGAACATGATTCCAATAATTCATATTTTTATAACATTCTACGGTTTTAATGGATTATTCCATGTATTATGTAATATATAAAGGAAAATACATTCTGGCTTCAAAAGGAAAGCCTATTCTGATGTAAAAATTTTAATATTACCTTGCTAATTTCTATCAAGATCGTTTTTATGTGTGGTGTCATCCAATGTTCCATTGAAATATATCGAAAAATTCAGTTGAATCTTTAGGTTATCATTGAAGTGTGTGACTAAATCCTTCAGCGGTATAGAGTCAAATGCTTGAAGATTCATATATCATTGATAAT
Source organism: Viscum album (assembly GCA_963277665.1). Lineage (NCBI taxonomy): Eukaryota > Viridiplantae > Streptophyta > Magnoliopsida > Santalales > Viscaceae > Viscum > Viscum album. Next base: position 884,009,148 of record OY728132.1, read on the forward strand.
GGAATAAATTTTTTATACCATAGTTTCTTTTCTCCCTTTGATGGGATCATTGGATAAAGAAAAATTTTGTAATGTCTTAGGGAATCCCATAAGTATATTGGTATGGTTTGATTTAGTGGATTTGGAGATTTTTGTACCTATTTTGGTGTATCCAAACAAATGTTTCTTATTATCGCAGCGGATCCTAAAAAATAGTATTTAAAAAAAGGTTATTCTTCAACATTCTTGTGATAGAACTATTGATCATAAACACAAATTGATTGTACGTTCTTTTTTGAATAAAATATTTGTTTTTTTATTCTTGTATGATTTTTTTACTAACGTGGATGTTTTTTCCTTTATTATTTAAAAATGTAATACTTATAGAATGTTTTCATATAGAAGACATAATTTGTATTTGGATATTATTTGTATTAAAGATCTGATTTATCATTAATCCATAGATTTATTCTCAAATCATGTATCTAATAAGGACCTATAAATCAATCAAAAGGGGATAATAAATTTCTATTCGTTTTTTGATGTGGTATGAATAGATCATGCAAAAGACTAAGAAGAGTGATTCAACTCATTTACATTATTAGATTAATGTTCTTCTAGAAGGTCATGAGGAGAAAATGTATACATAAGAAAAGCCATGTGCAATGAAATGAGAAAGCACAGTTTAGGGATATATTTTTTCATTTGTATTTTAAGTTTTTATTTCCTTTTTAAAATAGTTTTATAAATAAATTATACTACATCAAAATCGTTTCGGGATCAAGTCCTGGGGAATCCATTATGATCTTTTTTTTGAATTTGTTTTTATATATTATTATTCACAATCCTTATTTGGTTGACATGGCGATATCAGTTCTGTTATATTGTTTCATAACAAGAACACAATGAATTTTTTTATTTTATATTCTTCCATTCGTGTTCTTGGGAGTCCCTAATGATAAATCAAAAAAAAAATTGTCAGTTACTGCAATTTTAGAGAGGCGTGAAACCGAATGCATGTTGGGTCGCTTCAGTAACTAGATAACTAGCACTGAAAACCACATTTACATTGGATGTTTTTCCATTTTTATGATCCCTAAACTATTAACACTAACTTCTGTATTTATAATTTCCGTAATTGCTGCTCCATCAGTCGATAATGATAGTATTCATGAACCAGTTTCTGGATATCAACTTTATGGAAACAATATTATTTATGGAGCCATTATTTCTACTTCTGGAGCTATTGGTTTTAATTTTTTTATCTAATATGGGAAGCATCATCCGTCGATGAATGGCTATAAAATGGTGGTCCTTATTAGTTAATTGTTCTAGACTTTTACATGGTGCATTATTTTACATGGGTTGTGAGTGGGAACTTATCATCTGTCTAGGGATGCGTCCTTGGATTAATGTTTCATATTCAACTCCAGTAGCAGCTGCTACTGCCATTTTTTGAAATATCCAATTTGTCAAGGATGTATTTATGATGGTATGACTTTAGGCATCTATGTTAGTTTCAACTTCATGATAGTATTTCAGGGTGATCACATCATATTTATGCACCCTTTTAATATGTTAGGTGTTGCTGGTGTTTTCGGCGATTTTCTTTTCAGTTATATGCATTGTTCTTTGGTGACATCTAGTTTGATCAGGGAAACTAAAGAAAATGAATCTACAATTGTAGGTTACTGATTCATTCATGTGGAAGAAACTTATAATATCATAGCTGCTCATGGTTATTTTTACCTATTAATCATCCAATATGCTAGTTTTAACTATTCGTGTTGATTATATTTCTTTATTGATGCTTGGATTATTGTATGTATCTGGTTCAATGATTTAGGTATTGGTAACATGGATTGTAACTTAAATGGTTTAAATTTCAACCAATATATTATTGATAGTAATGGTCATGTAATTAATACCTGGGCAGATATTATTAACTGTGCTAACCTAGGTATGGATGTTATCCATGAACGTAATGTGCATAACGTTCATCGAGACTTCTCTATTATTGAAATTTCATCCACAAATTGATAATACATCATCTGTATTATAGAATTTTTATTTCACTTCATTATTGTTTTAATTATTTTTATTTAAAGTAAAGGAGTAAAAATTAATAATATTATCTCTATTTTGATTATTTTTTCAACTTTATATTTTTATTTATGATTAATAAAATGATGATTCATTCCTAATATAAAATTGAATATTATTATTCTATTTCAAATTAAGAGGGGACAGATATACCCAAGTGGATCGAGGAAGTGGATTGTGAATCCACTATGTGCGGGTTCAATTCCCGTTGTTCACCCATTTTTTTATATTAACCATGTATATTTTATCCATATGATATATTCTTTATTTAAGGATTCCACTTTAAATACTATTGTTATATAGAAAAGGGTTATCTTGATCAGATAACTACGTCATCGAGCACGATTTTTTAATTTTTTCATGGTAGTGCCTTCGTTGACTACTACTTTACTAATAACTAAGATTCTTTGTTGAAACCCATATTTTGACTAGCATTTTCTATATAATAATACAATTTTAAAATGGGATCACAAGCTCGATAAGGCATGACATCCAGTATTTGAAGTTTTTCTTTGTATGAATGTCCAAGAATCTGATCCACGACATTTTGTGCTTTATGAGAAGAGATGTATATATGCTGACTTAAAGCATATGTTTCGGTATTTGGGTTCCCTCTTTTCATTGTTATCATAGAAGAACCTATAAATAATTATAAAAATTTCAAATAATATTATTAACGTTGAAATCTATTATTATTTTCGCTTGGAACTGGAATTTTCGGGTCGGTGCAAATTTTCCCAATTTGTGGCCAACCATACAATCAGTTATAAATATATGTAAATTTTCCTTTCCCTTATGGATATCAACAGTTTGGAGGATCATTGAATGTATTATTGTAGATTCTCGGGACCAAGATATGATTATTTTTTCATTTTATGCCTTTGTGCTATTCTTTTTTATTTTTATTAATAAATGATTCACTATAAAAGGAGTTTTTTTAGTGAAATGTCACACATGACTCCTCTGTTTTTGAATAATTATGAAGAAAAAAATTCAATTTTCTATCCTTACTTACTATGGTGATGAAGAATCAAATGATCACTATATTGATTCCTTTTTCCACTTCTTCTTCCAAGTGCAGGATAACCCTTGAGGGATGTTGGTTTTTTTCTACAAATGGGGGAATTTCCTTCACCTCCCCCACGGGGATGGTCTACAGGGTTCATAAGCTCCCCTCTTACTACATGGTGCTTCCCTAGCAAACACTTTGATCCGTCTCTACCCAAACTTTTCTGATTCACCCCAAAATTCCATACTTGTCCTACTATTTCTGAGCAGTATTTTGATATCAACCAAACCTCTATAGATAATAAAATTAATGTGGCTGATTTCCCCTCTTTTGTAATCTGTTTCACTACAGCGACCACTGCTGTAGCTAATTGTCCACCCTTTCATAGTGTTATTTCTATTTTATGTTTGGTCAAGCCTAATGGAATATCAGTTGATGTGGATTTTTTTGGGTATCCAATCCCCTTCCCAAACTTTACAAGATTCTTCCAAATCATATTACTTTATGGATGTAGATGGATTCTATACAGATGGATCTGATCTATTGTAAAATGATGTACCACATGAAGATATATCAGAATCCTAATCTGATGACACTCATGTAATTATATCTTCATTATAGGTCTTCCCATTCTGTCATCTGGCTTATGTTCTTCATATAGCATTCTGACCGAATGGCTATATAAAATTATGTCGATACATTTATATTATGTATGAGTAACGTAGAATACACATATCTATTTTTTCCTGGGGGAATGTTTTTTAGAATTTCTACTGCATTCCATTCACCTCCCACCATCAAATGAAATGTGAATAAGTCTTCCTCCTCTATTTGAAACAAGGTCCTGTTTCCTATTTTTTTGGTGCCGGAAACATCTTTCCTCTCCCTATTACTATCATCTCTATATTCAGTAATTTGATATTATGAAGAACTACTGAATTCAATCACTTTCTTTCGTGACTCTTTAGTTTTCTATTGAGGTCTATCTTGTATAGGTACTCCAAAATTGGATAAGTGATCCATTTCTAGGTTTCTTCATCTTAATCCTAATTGGTTACATCCAATTATGTAAATAAATAATTCAAATAGAACTCATATGTAGGGTATTTCCCATATTTATTGGAACTTATGTACCAAAACTATGGTATATCCAATTATGGCCCCTCTGGGATGTAAAATATATCACTTATCACTATCAGCATAGTTTATGAGAAAAATGTATGATTTAGATTATGGTCATATTCTATGGTTACTATTAGACCTAAGATGTCTTTTTAATTCCGTTGAAAATCTATTCTATAGTAGAGACAGTTATGACCCCCCCCCCCTATGCCATGCGGTAATCATTCCGATGGCATTACAACCTTTACCACAATAGTACATTCCATATATCAAATTCGTTCATGTATGGGATTTCACTTGACTATCTAAAACTCCATTACATGTTTTTGGGGTAGAATATTTTTATAAATGTATCTCCATGATTATTCTTTTTCAATTCTATTCGTTTTCTCTAAGAGGTGGAATAGAATGACCTAGTTGAAGCATAATGATCATACGTCTGTAATGCATTGTATGCCCTATATTAGTCATAGGTCCCACTCTTCTACCCTTCTCGGGAGTCAATTACTATTCATTGCTATCACCTTGCCAACAAAGAATAGTTCGAACCATTTCATGATTTTTTTCCTAGTGGATTCAGATTTGACATTATAAGTATATTGATTCATTTTCCCAAATAACCGAATAATGTTTTCTATAAATACTACATCGATTCCATCCATAAATCGATTTTAAAATCCATATGATTTCTAGTCTCAATAATAATGCTAGTTATTATAAATCATATATATTATTTATATAAATAAATATATACCCATTCATTATTTATGATTATTCCATTGATACAGATCCAATTCTAATATAGAAATGGGAGGGTCTGATTGGCGTGCATCTAGTAGGAATTGAACCTACGAATTTTCCAATTATGAGTTTGGTGCATTAACCATTCAGCCGTGGTTGCTTAGCAGGAGTCATCATACATGGATGATAACCAAATTCAAGTGGAAAATAAATATTTATCATCAATCAATGCAATTTCGGATGAATCCATAAAAGGACATCCATTCAAATCCTGGTTTTTCGAATTGAGAGAGATATTGAGAGAGATTAATCAGTATCAATATTCATTATACTCAAATTCCCAATTCCATTCAGTGGGATATTTCATTTACATTTTTTTCCACCATGAACTCTTTATAAAACAACACTTTGACCCCCGAATTTAGAGTATCATACTTTTTTATCGCAATTCACAGGGCTCGACAACCAATTGCATGATCTAGGGTGTTGTACTCATTGTAGTAGCAGTCTTTATATATCTTATTAAAAATAGAAATATTGTTGAAAGAAAAAATCTCTATTTGAGAGGTCTTACTCTTACTATACCTATGAATTCCATTGGACCCAGAAATGATACATTCAAATAATCATTTGGGATTTCTTCTAATATCTATAGGTTTATTGTTTCTATCCTGTTGTATCTACCAAAAGGAAAAAATATCTATGAGACTCATTTCCTGGATCTGAATGAGAGACCTTGGATTCTCCCAAAAACTAAAAAGTGTATCATCCCTGAATCTAACTGGTGTTCAGGGTGGAGGAACGGGATCAGAAAAAATAGGGAGAATACTAGTAGTATGATTTTAAAATCATGAAATTTTCATTGGAAATGAGATCTCATTCAAAGAGACAAAATATATATATCTGGACTTTATTTTTTTAAATTATAATATGGATTATATGATCTGAAAGTACCATGATTGGGAATTTGTGGATCGTCTTTCTCTAAGGAAGAGGTGAAAAATTATTCACATGAATTTGGGGCAGTGATTGGAAACTTTAGTGATAAACATGATTTGTTATCTAATATCTGATTCTATTGAACAATTACCCATTGAGAATGGTTTATTCAAACAACAAGGAGCTAAGTCAATTATTCCATCAAATGATATTGATCATGTATTATCCCATCACTTCTCAAGAAAAAAGTGGGTGATTTATTTGCAAAATTGTGTTCAATTTTATATTAGGCAATTCTGTCAAGATCTCTGTCTGAGATGGGGGAAGAATCCACAAGAATCAGACTTTTTGAGGAACGTATGAAGAAAGAATATATATATAGACAATGGGTTGGTAAATAAGGATCAGTTTTATAGAAAGGAACGAAATGTATTTTCTAATATTCCATGTGATTCCATAATATCTAGCCAATGGAAAGGATCCTCTGAATCCATAGATCCTTTTATGTATTCAATAATTAGTCTTGAGGATTCTTCAGAATATCACACATTGATCAATCAAAGAGATATTAATCAACTAGAAGAATGATCGATTCTCTGGGATCCTTCCTTTCTAAAAATGGAACAAACATATATAGAATCAGACTGATTTCTAAAATGACTTTCTGGATTTTCCTCCATGTCCCGGCTATTCACCATGGAACATGAAAAGCAATAGATGAATTTTCATCTACTTCCTGAAGAAATTGAATAATGTATTGGAATCCTACATGATCCATTCATTATTATTTCTCTGACAGCTGGTCAGAACTTCATTTGGGTTCGACTCCTACTGACATGTCTATTAGAGGATTATTAAAGAAATAACAAGATGTTTCTTTTCTACCTTCAAGGCGATCAGAAAAGAAAGAAATGTGTATCATGATCATTATGTACAACCAAAATATCATCTCAATGCATCCTATTTAATCAGATATGGGATTTGATATGGTTATTATGGATGAACGAGATATGGAAAGTGATTTGATTTCATTCTGGAACAAAAATCCATTTTTTGGATTTATTTCATCTATTTCATGACATGAAAAGGGGGGATACACATACCGCCATGATTTTGAATCATAATAGATATTTCAAATGGCAGATCTATTCAATCTATCAATAACTGAGCCAGATGTAGTATATCATACATGATTTTCCTTTTCGATTGATTCCAATATATTGGATCAAACATTATTGAATGGGGTATTCTAAAGGGATGAATAAAAAATAAATCATTATGGGTGATACTTCCTATTATTTTTTATGAATAGAATGAATCTTTTTATTGAAAGATCAAAAAAATGATTAAGGATCTCCAGTGAGAATATGGAGGATCCAAAATCGAAAAGAGTGGTATTTTCTAGCAACATCATAATGGAGATAGTCAATCATTATATCTAGATCCGAAATCTGATTATTCAAATCTATAATAGCACTGAAGGGTACATAATAAATTTATTCAATGGATTATTTTTAATATCTGAACGCTACTTTGAATATGGAATTCAATGTGATCCAATAAGAAATGAGACTCTGAATCATATATCTATAATGAAATATATGCACAACCAACATTTATTGAATATGAAAAAGTGTAAAAAGAAATGGTCTGATCCCCTTTTTTTATGTATCGAATCAATAGATCCATGAATCATGATCCTAATTCATATATAAACAAATGGTCCAATGGGAGATATCAATTCAAGGAACATGTCCCTTCTGAGAAGAAGAGCCATTGGATAGTAATGTTCGATCGCTTATGTATACGATATTCTATGGTTGGTGGTGGGGTTATTGAGAAAAATGATTTGTCTAAGTCACATCTTTTGTCCATGTGGATTCTCTTGTCTAACTCAGTTCCTTTTTTATTTGTGTGTTTTGGAAATATCCCCATTCATAGATCTGAGATCCCCATCTATGAAAAATGTTTGAATGAACTCTGAAATCCATTGTTAGAATCAATATGTCTTCAAATCGTTAATCTAATACAATTGAAACCCTTCAGGGATGATCATGATACTTCCCAAAAATCTATATAATTGATCCATAGAGGAAGAAGATCACCTTTTTTGTTCAATAAGATACCAAAGTTGATGATTGACTCATCATTATTCCATAATAAAAATAATCATAGTCAATCCTTTAAAAAACACATAATCCTATTTCATATCAATGATATACCACGATCCATGCTGTTGGATGAATCCCCAGAAACCATTTCATAGAAGATCGTTGATATCTTTTTTTTATAATGAAAATCCAATCTGATTCTTGATGAATCAATATATATTCTGCTTCTATTGTTGTAAGAAATGATTATCTTTTTATATGGAAAGAAGGGCCCATATCAATAATGATTATTTGACGTATGGAAAATTCCACTACATCATGTTCATTCACAATAAAAAATTTTCGTTGTTCATCGGTTAAAAAATGCTTTTTTGGAGAGAGACTATTTCACAAATTCAGCCACATGTATCATGCATATTCATACCTAACGATAATCTAAAATAGGGTGATGAAACGAAGAGATTGTACAAATATTTTCATTTTCCTCATATAGATCCATTCGCTCGTAGATCTATTGACTCGATTGCAGACATTTCTGGAACACCACTAAAAGTTGGACCAAGAGTCTTCCATTTTTAAAGAACTTCTTTTCAACCTCCTTCAGATATGAATCTATATGATTATTATTCGGAAGGGATTCACTTGCATTCATATATCCATTTCAATTCAAACATGAGTTTGATTCCTAGTCAACATTCTGAGAAAGATGTACCATCTAAAAAGAGGAAAAAAACAGAGTCATTGTTTAAATAAATGCATTGAGAAAGGGAGGAAAGATAGAACGGTTCCACAGGGAAGTTATTTTTCATATATCTCAAAATAAAATCTATTCCAAACATATATTCCATGGTTTCATACATAAAAAGGGTTTAAATATTTGTATTTGATATTTTTAGATCCTTTTTTATACCTATTACCAATACGAAGTAGTAGCCAACAATTTGTTTCCTATTTTCTTGGTATGATTCATGGATCTGATATATCATGGTGAATGATTCTTCTGAAAAAATTGTTTCTTCCAAAATCGATTCTGATAAGTTAGATTTCGAGTAAGTACTTACATAATCATATATCCATGGAAAAGATTCATCGAAAGAATGAGTCATAGATATCGACACATCTGAGATCGCAAAAATATTTTGGAGTTCCTCTATTCCATCTTTATCCTTTTGTTATTGTTGGATATCACATTCATACACATCTTCTCGTTGTTTCCTGATCCTCTGGTTTATAGAAAGAGTTCTAAAAGTTCAAATCATTGATGATTCCATCATTGATGATGGAGTTTCAAATACATGTGAATAGGTATCCTACATCCGAACTGAATTATTTCATGTTCAAAAATTTGTTCTATTTGTTCCAGAAAAATTAAGAGATTCATTAAAAGAAATAATATGGGGTTCTTCTATCGGAAACATATTTTTGGGGGGTCCTTATTATGGTGTCAAATGCTCTAAGAAAAATTGAAATATCCATCTCATCAGTATCATCGATCTCATCATAAGTATCATCATTCAAAATCCTATCCATATGATCACCTTTTCACGAAATACGAGGGAAATAAGTCACACATGTAAATATCTCTATTAATTTATAGGAAAAATAACATGAATGGTGACTGGACGGATGATAAAATAGAATCCTGGCCCACGAATAGTGATTCGATGGATGATGAAAAAAAAGAATTATTGGATCAAATCTCTAACTTAATGATAGAAAAATAGAATGATCAAATTATATGGATTATGACTCATCATGATCATTTATCAATGAATGACTATGGTTAACAATCATTGAACAACTAGGAGAAATTTATTTACGATACGTAGTTGACGTTCATAATAAGTATCTCATGAACTATAAGATTCCAACATCATGTTTAGTATAACGATGGACATTCCTTTATCATTATCATACAATCACTTATTCACCAAAAACCTCATGTGGGGTTAATCGTTTTCATTTCCTATATCCTTGAAACCCATTTTCTCTAATCTTAGCAGCCCTATCAACCCCCTATAAGGGTATATCAGTGATAGGTTCTATAAGAATTGGATGATACTATTGGGTCAAATACCTAGAAAAAAACACTTATGGTCCTTTTCATACTATATTTATGAACATGATCCTGGATAAAAAAAATGGTTTTCTTATGGATGAGAGTGATGAATATATAGAGAGTGATGCTGATATAGAGAGTGATGACTGTATGGATCTTCAGACGGAGTTTGATCTGCTTATATTGATGAATGCACTAACTATGGATATGATGCTGGAAATTGACTAATTTTATATCACCCTTCAATTCGAATTACCAAAAGCAGTGTATCCTTGCATATTCTGGATTCCTAACATTTGTGATCTCTATGTGAATGAGTCCAATTCTTTATCCCTCAGTCTATTAGTGAACATTCTCTCTATGGACTTTGAAAGAAGTTTTACTAAAAAATGACGTTATTGCTTCGAATCATAAACTCCAAAAATTTGATCCCGCTCTAAGAGCCATAAATCAATTAAATACATTCATTAAGATATGAAGGATTCTTTTTCCACATTAATGAAAGCACTTTTTCAATCTAACATATACTAGAGGATTTTACATTGAAAATCAAATGTTCCAAAAAAAATGGATTTGGGTCCATCAACATGGGTTTTGATGCACTATATCTTGTATCACTTACCAATGAGGCCCAATGGATTCACATTACACAGAATAAATCAATTATATATTGTAATACAATGAGATCCGCATTTCATAGAAAAACTAGGTATTTTCGATCCCAGTTCAGATCAGTTCAGTATCATGGAATCCTTTTTTATCAGATAGGAAGGGCCATTGCACAAAATGTACTTCTAAGACATTTCCCTATTCAAATATCTTCCATATATAGGTATACGAAGGAATCATGTAATGAAGGGGGTTCTTATTTGTAAAAATTTTACTTTGAACGTGGAACGAGCTTGAAAACATTTACAATACTTATTTAACATTTGAGTTTTTCTGTCAGATGGGTCGATCCAGATCATTGGTCTCTACCAGGACCAAATGAAATAAATGGGATCACATTATATGGACTAGTAGAGAATGATTATGATCTAGTTCATGGTCTACTATTAGAAATATAAGGCACTCTTATGGGATCCTCACAGACAAAAAAAGATTACCGTCCATTTGATATGATCAAGGAGTGACATTGCTTCTTCCCGAACTGAGGAACCTCTTCGATATTCAAAACTAATCATTTTCATTCATTGATCATAGATTCTTCAATGAAAAATAAGAATCTGTGTTTGGAGAAGGGGGAGGAGCCCTCGACCCAGAACATATAATATAGGTGGATTCATGCAATCAAAATTTTTGGGGTCCTAGTATATGGAACCCTAGGGGATTTCTTTTAGATTTTATCAAACCCAATTCATTGGGATCTCACAATGAGGGGGCCAAATTTCAGTGCAAGAAGATCATTTATGAAGAATAGTAAGAGATTCTAGAGAATGATTTAGAGTTCTTACAGAGTGGAACCATTCAGTACAAGACACGGGATAGAACATCCAAAGAAGAAGGGTTTTTTCGAATAAGCCCCTTTTGGGACCCCACAGATCCACTGTTTTTCCTATTAGAAGATCCTCCCATTGCCTCTATGTTTTCACATCGAGAATTCTTTGTAGATGAAGAGATGTTAAAGGTACTTCTTACATCCCAAACAGATCCTCCTATATCTATATATAAACACGTGATTAACAAGAATACATGAGAAAATATATTCTAATTGCTGATCAATCACCAAAGATTTCATATAACCAATCGTTCATTATCAAATCGACCTTTTCATTTGAATACGACTTCGTTCGAGAGTTTTCTATATTTTTCAAATATGTTCGTATCTAACAGAATGTTATTGGATCAAATGACAAACAAATTGTTCAGAAAAATATGGCTTTTCCCAGATTAAATGAAAATTGGATTCATCATGTAATAGTAGAAATATTTTCATTCCATGGGCGAAAATAAATGTGTCCATGAAAGAGGGATTCAGTGGAATATATTTTGGGGGTTAGAGTCGTGAAAAAACATCTTTATTCAATATTTTGGACCTATGTTCCACTGAACAATATGCTATTATTGATGAAACATGGAAGAATTGAAATTTGATCAAAACACTCTGTATGGATTCACTGCCTAAATAATAATTCTTGAACAGTGAGCAACTAGAGCCATTGATATTTTTATTGATCACGACATCCAAAAATTTCCATGAAAGGTGTAACATATGAAAATCCAAAATATTCAGGTATAAAATGGTTTCGTTATGCTCTGAGAACTAATCATTGGTTTCACTGAATAAAATCTTAAAATAAGAGAAGATTCTCACCACTGCTTTCTCATTGAATGAGCATCTCCATGAATTTTCCTGGAAGAGGACTCGGACCTCCATGCTCTGTAGCACTAGATATTGAGTATCGTGTGTCCACCATTTCAACACAAATGCATCTTGAAAGTAAATCGTATTGGATGTATGGTGGAATATATGACAAAGGTTTTGATCTGTTGGAGTATTTTGATTGATTGGTCATGTCAATTATATAGACAAGTAAGACATTAAATTGCTATGATTTGAATCAAAAGATGGACTCCACCCGATTTCTCGTAAAATAAATGATTTCAAAAGAAGCGTGGGGAATACAGTGGTGAATAAGAGATGTCAAAAGCATGATTTTAGTGTTGCGCCTATCTCATTCCATTTTATGGAATTGTTTCCTATTAGGTAGATCAATTACGTGAGGGGCTCTCTTTGATTGTTTTTTTCTAGTCATTACTTGTGAATTCTTTTTTTATTGATTCCCTTTCTCTTGTATGAATAAGATTTAATGGAAGTTTATGCTCCCTTATTTCTATACATAGATTGAAGAGATGAAATAGAACTAGGGTTATACTCTTTTTATCATTTTATCAGAGGTTGAATCGAGAAGTATGAGGCCAAAAATGAGGAGACATTCTGGAAAGATAAAACCATCAAGGAGAAGAAGAAAACTCCTTCATCAACAAAACGATCATAGAATCGAGATTAAAGTTTTATTTCTGTACATGCCAGATCGTGAATTAGTAACTGCATCTGAACTCCCAAAAAATCCCAATCTTTCGATTTCTATTGGAATAGAGTATTTACAGAATCCCCATATCATGGGATCAAACCATATTCCATGGTATTGACATGAGATGATGATACGTCATAATTGTAATCATGTCCCCTCCTTTTTTTCATTGATCCATTTCTTTTTTGTGATGATTCTATGGTTTACTTTTAATTTTATTGGATTAATAATTACGATTATGATTTAGATATATTCTCTTTTCCAATCAAGATGTATAATAGATCTAGTATTAATGAAAATGTGAAAAATATCGATTTTCCACTACCCATTTAGTCATGTATTCATGTTCCAATGGAACACATTTGATTTTGATTCTCAAAGGAAAAGATTCCTATTTTTACCAAATATATACGTATCCAATCACGATCATATAAATAATAAGAAAATGTGATCTTTCTTGATCACATTCCACGATTCTTTGAGAATTATACTTTGAATGTTTTATAATTTTCATTTTGAATCTAGGTTATTATACTTCTATTTTATTTCCCTATCATTCTATATTTTCCCTTCCATCATTCCTGAAGTCCTATAGTGATTTTCTTGACCCATTTTCATATCATTGAGTGAAGGGTATAAATCAATCAGATTTTTTTTCGATCAAAATACTATATATTTTATGTTAAATCCTCGTTTTTTCTCTTCATCTTCTCTATCCCTATCCCATAGGTACAGTGTTTGAAAATCAATAGAGCACCTTCTTCTATAGGAATCTATATGTTTAAATTCCAATTCCTTCCTTGTGTACCACCCATGGAAAAACCGAATAGGATCCCATGAATGGGTCAGTTTGAGCATATCCATGCGGTTATGAATCATTCTTCAAATAGGAATCAATATTATGAATGATTCTGGCTTTTGTGATTTAGTTGGTCTCAAATATCATTTTGAGGACCTATGTTGTGTTGAAGAAAACTCTATAGAATCCCATCAATTGTTAATGCTTGTGGTAGCAAGATAGGATCATTATAGAGAAAAGAAAATTTTATCTATGATTTTTTTATGCTATAGTATTTTATAGTATTTTATATTAGTATTAGTGAGTGTTTCTAGCTTAGTGAGTCCTTTAATCTTTGATGATGTTGGGGTCTTATATTTTTTGTCTCTGTGGACCGGAATGAGGAGATTAGGGGTTCCAAGGTACCATGATAAATGAAAAAAGGTTTACCACTTTCATTAAAAAACAATTAAGTTGGACATTAATGTCGATCTAAATAATGAATCATACATTGTATTACTTCTACGGAGGTCCATATTTTTTTACTAGTCAAGAGGATAACTAATTACAAATTCGTTCTTGTTAGTACATTCATTTCGATTAAGATAAAATTGAGAAAAATAATTAGTGAAGGGGGTGGGTAATTGATATCCTTATTTTAGTCACTCTTATTTTATGTGTTCCTAACATAAAAATGAATTTTTCTATTTTCTGGGGTCTTAACGAAGGTTCATGAAAACATAATCAGAACTCTTGTATGGAAATGGGGAAATGGGGATCTCCAGTTCCATCGAAATGGTATGATATATTTGGCACACGAAGGGATGATGATTTTTATGACGTGGTTCTACATCCTCCATGGATTTTAGAAGAACACCATGTCGGGTGATTCATCGACCCGTAGAATGCTAACCCAAATAATCATCATGAAGAATCATGACTTGAATAAAAAAAATTGATTGTTAAACCATACATATTCTATGGTTTGAATCCACATTCAATCCAATTTTATTTGGATAAGACAGTAAACCTTGAAAATTGAATCCAATATTGTATTATTTTCACATTCTTTTCATTCTTTCACTTTTACCAAAACAAAAAGAATTCCCATTTGAGTGACACTTGATCTACCCTTTCATCATTAGGATGAGTCAGTTCTATTTATCGATGGGGTAGGGAAGTGACATAACTCAGTGGTAGAGTGTCACCTTGATGTGGTGGAAGTCACCTTTTCGAGCCTGATTATCCCTAAACCAATGTGACTTTTCTATTTTTATTGGGTCCCCCCTTGGTCGAATGAGAATGAGAACATGCTCTTGTATTGGCTAAGGGGGTAGGGGGATGATGGTAATATATTTGGGAGCGAACTCCAGTCGAATATGAAGTGGGAATGTTATGCCTTGAAATGAATGAAAATTATTAATCTTCAACTTTGTCTACAAATAAGGAAGCTATAAGTCATGAAACTATTAATCTCAGGAAGATTCGATCCTAGACCAGGATGAATGATGGAGACATGCTTAACACATTCAAGTCGGACCGGAAGTGGTGTTTTCAGTGGAAGATGGGTGAGTGACATGTATGAACCTGCCCTTGGGAGGGGAACAACTACTGGAAACGGATGTTAATACCCTACTGAACAAGGATGATGATCAAAAGGAGGTATCCCCCCGAGGAGGGTTCATGTCTGATTACCTAGTTGGTGAGGCAATGGATTACGAACACGACTATATTTAGCTGGTCTGAGAGGATGATCAAACACACTGGTACTTAGACATGTCCCAGACTCCTATGAGAGGTTTTAATGGGGAATTATCTGTAATGGTTGAATTTCTGATAGAGCAATGCTGTTAGGAGGATGCAGAAGGCCCACGGGTCGTGAACTACATTTCCTAGAGAAGAAGTAATGGCAGTATTTGGGGAATAAGCATCAACAATCTCTATGCCAGTAGCTGCGATAATATATAGGATGCAAGCATTATCCAGAAGTATTGGGCGTAAAGCGTCTGTAAGTGGTATTTTATGTCCACCATCAAATCACAGGGCTCATCCCTGGATAGGCGGTGGAAATTACCATGCTGGATTATAGTAGGGGAAGAGGGAATTTTCGGTAATTCAGTGAAATGATTAGATATTGGAAGGAAGACCAACGGCGGAATCACTCTACAGGGCTGACACTGACAACGAGACATGAAAGCTAGTAGAGAGAATGGGATTAGATACCCCAGTATTCCAAGCCTTAAATGATGGATACTAGGCACTACGCATATCTAACCATTTAGTTCTATAGCTAACATCTTATGTATCCCACCTGGGAAGTACGTTCGCAAGAATAAAACTCAATGGAATTGACGGGGGCCCGCACAATAGGTGGAGCATGTGGTTTAATTTGATCCCTTGTGAAGAACCTTACTAGGGCTTGACATTCCAAAAATACACTTGAATGAGATTGGTGAAATTGGGAACATGGATATAGGTGGTGCATGAATGTCATCAGCTCGGGCCGAATGGTGTTTGGTTAATCCCCGCAACGAGCACAACCCTCGTGTTTAGTTTCCATCGTTGAGGTTGGAACCCTGATCAGGCTGCCATTGATAAGCCGGAGGAAGGTGAGGATGATGTCAAGTCATCATGCCCATTATGCCTAGGGCGTCACAGATGGTACAACGGCCGGGACAATTGGTCGTGATCATGTGAGGGTGAGCTAACTCCAACAATATCCTCAGTTAAGATTGTAGGCTAAAACTCTCCTGTATGAAGCCAGAATTCCTAGTAATCTCCGGTAAAACATACAATGGTGAATTCATTCCGAGGTGTTGTACACACTACCCATCACACTATGGGAGCTGACCATGCCCAAAGTCTTTCCATTAACCACAAGGAGGGGGACTCCAAAGGTAGGGCTAGTGACTGTAGTGAAGTTGTATCAAGGGTGTCGTACTGGAAGGTGAGGCTGGATGACCATCTTTTTTGGGAGATCTAAGGCTTGTTGGGTATTTTTTTTTGACACTACATCACACCCAAAAAGTGGGAGATGTCTGAGTTCATCATGGTGGAGATGGAAGTATTCCTTCATTTCATGATAGTGAAGTAAGACCCAATCTCATTAGCATCTTTTGATCCTTGGTCGTAACATCAAACAACAAGTGTATAGAATCCCCATAATATCCTCGTGTAGCGAAATTGTGTAGAAGAACGGAAAGAGATAGGGATGGGGTTTTTTTATCTCACTTATTTGGCATAGTGGGCCTCCACCTCCAGAGGAGGCAGCCTTCATGATGGGTTATTAGCTCAGTGGTAGAGCACGCCCCTGATAATTGTGTTGTTCTCCCTAGGCTGTGATGGCTCTCAGCCATGATAGTTCCATGTTCTCATCATCAATTGACCCTATGATGTGGATCATCCAAGTTACATTGGCATGGAGTAATCCTCATGAGGTTTGAAATCAAACATTTCATCAGGAGGATAGATGATGTGATTCTGGTGAGATCCAATAATTTAGATCCAACATTCTATTCACTCGTGTGATCCGGGCGGTCTGGGAGGACCACAATTCTTCTCTTCTTGAGAATCCACACATTCCTTATCTATGTATGGGATTATATCTCTCAAAGAGTTGTTGTTCAAAATCAATTTAAAAATCAAATGGATCACCTTTAAATGCTTCTTCACAGACTAATAACTATGAGATCACCACTTTTATCATTCTGGGGTGATGGATGGATCGTACCATTCGAGCCTTTTTTCACGCTTTTACGGGGGGTGTGGTTCAGGATATGTAATCAAAGATAATCAGATAAAATTATTTTTTTCCCTTTATCAGGAGATTTGATCTAGTCATAAGAAGAATGATTGGTATATGAAACTAACTTCTTGGGGTCATCCACCCTCTTTTCAGTCACTATGAGCACCCCCGATAAGTGAATATGATCAGTCTATTTATCCATCCCTTGACATGATGGGTGTAGGTTTGAAAAAGGATCTTCGATTGTCTAGGGTTGGGCTAGGAGTGTCTCTTTGGGTTATGCCTCATTTTTCTTCTCATCATCGGAATTATTTCATAAATACTTGAGTAAGATAATGGGGAGCACACTTAGAGAGCGCAATACGTGGATAGAGTTGTATACTGCATTCAAGAAGGATGAATCTCTTTTGAAAAGGAATCCATTGATTCTTGACCATAGGTTTGATTATTTATTTCATTTGGGAGGTATCTGGTTCAATTCTAGGATGGCCCAGCTGCGCTAGGTAAAGAAGAAGCATCTTCTGATGAATCCTTCATGCATGCTCCACTTATCGGGGGGATATAGCTTAGTTGGTAGATCTACGCACTTGAAATTGGTTCATTGTGATTATGGGTTGGATGTATATGTCCGGGAGGGAATGAAAGATAGTATCTTGTAACTAAACCGGTGGATCACGTTTTATGATTCATGGGGAAAAGGACCGAAAAATGCCACTTAAATACTGCACTGGGATAAAAAGAGGGTCTGTCAAAAACAACTTAGATGTAGG
The DNA here is from genome assembly GCA_963277665.1 of Viscum album. Lineage (NCBI taxonomy): Eukaryota > Viridiplantae > Streptophyta > Magnoliopsida > Santalales > Viscaceae > Viscum > Viscum album. The sequence goes on from OY728132.1 coordinate 884,027,539, forward strand.
ATGGGCAGTTGGTTAGATATATTATTATGGATCGTACATGGATGGTATAGAGTCGGCGACTCTCTAAGGTCCCATGGGATCCTTGGGGAAGAGGATCTAGTTGGACCTTGTGAATATCTTGATGCACTATCCCCCTTCAACCCTTTGAGCGAAATGTGGAAAAAGGAAAGAAACCATGTGCGGACCGCTTTGTCTCCACCACACAGTAACTACAATATCACCACAAGGACGCCTTCAATATCTTTGTGGGGTCGTAGAATGACCATAGAACCATGTTCAATTAGAACACATTTGTCTTCTCTCAGGTTGGGAAACAAGGGTTTGTGGAGGAAAATCACTCTTTCTTAAAATCATCATTCTTAAGACCAAATTGTTAGGAAAAAAATGGGTGGGGGCGGGGGAATCTATTCCTTCCTAATTATCATTTATCTTGCCATCCAAACCACAAGAATCCTTATAATGTGATTCCAAATCCGTCGCACCTTATTTTTTAGATGGTTAGAAGAGTTTATTTTTTTAGAGCACAATACAATGAAAGTTGTAAGCTGTGTTCGGTGGGGGGGGGGAGTTTCTCTATCATGGGAAACTATATAAAAGCCTTATGGGACCAGAGAGGCGGTTTTTAACCAGTGGTTGATGTCAGCGGATTAGGTCTGCTTATATCTAGCTCTTGAACATAGCTAATACAAAGTGATACAATTTTTGATTCGGTGGTTTGATCTATGATCACTCATTCATGGAAATTGATAAGATCATTCCATTTAGAAGAACCTTAGAATGGTATAAATCATAATTATAGAGTGTAGGGTGAGGTTCAAACAAAAGGAGGGTTACGGTGGATACCTAGGCACCCAAAGACGAGGAAGGGTGTAGTAACTGATGAAATGATTTGGGGAGTTGAAAAGAATCATAGATCTGGTGATTCCTAAATAGCAAATCCTTTGGAACTACTGAATCCATGAGAATGCAAGAGACATCCTAGTGAAACGAAACAACTTAGTACCTAGAAGAAAATAAAGAAAAATTTATTCCCCTAGTAGCAGCGAGCGAAATGGGAGCATCCTAAACCGTAAAAATGGGATTCTGTGAGATCCATACAAGCGTTGTCCTTCTAGATGAAGCGGTGGAGTGCTACACCCTAGATGGTGAGAGTCTAGTATCTGAAAGCATCAATAGATTACAATATGAACTAAGTCGCATGGGCCACGTGAAATCCTATGTGAATCAGAAAGGACCACCTTGCAAGGCTAAATACTCCGGGGTGACCGATAGCGATGTAGTAAAGTGAAGGAAGTGTGAATAGAACCCCGATGGGGAGTGAAATAGAACATGAAATAGTAAGCTCCCAAGAATTTGGAGGAGCCCTTGGCTCTAACCGCATTCCTGTTGAGAATGTGTCGGTGACTCATAGTTGTGGCTTCGTTAAGGAAACTCACCAGAGCTTTAGAGAAAGCGAGTCTTCATAGGGAAATTGTAACTGCTTATGGACCCAAACTGGGATGAGCTATCCATGACCAGGATGAAGCATGGGTGAATCTATGTAGAGGTCTGAACTAACAGATGTGGAAGAATCCACATATGAGTTGTGGTTAGGGGTCAAATGCCACTCGAACCCAGAGCTAGCTAGTTCTCCCGGAAATGCATTGAGGCGAAGCAATTGACTATAAATATAGGGGAAAGGCACTATTTTGGTGCGGACGGCGAGATCTGTACAAAATCGAGGAAAACTCCGAATACTAGATATAACAACAATATCAAAGGGGTCTTGGGTTTCTAGTGGGATGATGGGGGATAAGCTTCATTATCGAGAGGGAAAAAACCCAGATCACAAACTAAGGCCCCTAAATGAATGCTCAGTGATAAAGGAGTTAGGGGTGTAAATACAGCCATGAGGTTTTCCAAGAAGAATTCACCTTTGAAAGAGTGTGTAATAGCTCACTGATCGAGCACCCTTACACCAAAAGATGAATAGGGCTATGTGATCTACCAAATCAGTGGGATGTAAAAATGCATCAGTAGGTGAGCGTTCAACCTTAGACTTAGAGGGAAGCACCTGTGCGAGCAGTGGTGGATGAAGTAGAAGCGAGAATGTCACGTTGAGTAATGAAAACATTGGTGATAATCCAATGACCGGAAAACCTAAGGGTTCCTCAACATGGTTTTTCTATGGATGGTGAGTCAGGGCTTATGATCAGGCCAAAATGCATAGTTGATAGAAAACATGTGAATATTCCATTACTACCCCTTGTTTCTCGCGTGGGATGGAGGATGATAGGTTAGTCGAAATAAGGTTATTTGTTCATGGATTCATGGGGACCCATATTTTTTAGGCAAATGAAGGGGTAGAGAAAATGCCTCGAGCCAATGTTTGAGTACCAGGCACAACGGCGCTGCAGTAACCCATGCCATACACCCATAAAAAGCTCGAATGTCCATCATCCAAAGGGTACCTATAGTTGAAACCAACACAGGTGGGTAGGTGGACAATACCTAGGTGTGAAAGAAAACAATCTCTAAGAAACTCGGAAAAATAGCCCCATAACATTAGGATAAGGGGTGCCTCCTCACAAAGGAAGTCGTAGTGACCACGCCCTGGTGACTGTTGACCCAAAACATAGGTCTCCACACTGTTTTAAGACCATGTATGGGAGAGGATGCTTACCCAGTGCCAGATGGTCAAGGAATTAGGTGACCTGATGATAGGAGAGTAGGCGATGGAATCCCCAGTGAACGGTGGTCATAACTATAACGGTCCTAATGTAGCGAAATTCCTTGTTGGGTAAGTTCTAACCCACACGAAAGGCGTAACAATCTGGACAATGTCTCACAGAGAGGATCAATGAAAACGAAATTTTTATAAAGATGCGGACTCCCTACACCTGGACAAAAAGACCCTATAAAGCTTCATTGTTCCCTAGGATTAGTTCTGGGAATTTCCTAGGTTGTTTAGGTGGAGGGTGAAGAAGGCCTCCTTCTAGGGGGGTGCGAAAAGTGAGATACCACTCTGGAAGAGAAAGAATTATAACCATATTTCGGGACCTACAAGCCATGGGATAGTCTCAAGTAGACAGTTTCTATGTGGAGTAGGCCTCCCAAAAGGCAACGGAAGCGGCCAAAGGTTTCCTCGGGATGGACGAATTGGCCCTCGTGTACAAAAGTAGAAGGTAGATTGACTGCAACACCCACCCATCGAGCAGGGACGAAAGTCAGCCTTAGTGATCTGAGGGTGCTGAGTGGAAGGGGCATCGCTCAATGTATAAAAGTTACTATAGGGATAAAAGGTGGATCTTCCCCATGATCTCCCATCGACGAGAAGGCTTGGCACCACGATGTCGGCTCTTCGCCACCTGAGGTTGTAGACTGTTCCTAGGGTTGGGATTTTTTCCAATTAAAGTGATACATGAGCTAGGTTTATAACGTCATGGGACAGTTCGGTCCATATCCGGTGTGGGATTAGAGCATTGAGAGGATCATTCCCTAGTATGACAGGAACGGGAAGGATGCACCACTGGTGTACCAATTATCGTTCCCACAGTAAACGCTGGGTGGCCATCTGCGGAGCAAATAACATCTGAAAGCATCTAAGTAGTAAGCTCACTCCATGATGAGTGATTTTCGATTCCTACTTCCCTAGACCATATAATTTCATAGCTAATACATCAACGGGTTCTCGGCCCCTACGGGGATAGAGTGATAGAAATTTTGAGAATTAATGATATAGACACGGCGAGATGAGTCGTTATTCATTATGGTAGGTTTCATGTGGAAGTGCAGTGATGCATGAAGTTGAGGAATCCTAACAGAATGGTCGACTTGAACCTTATTCATGACCCGGTCAATTTGATCAGGCCCTTTCCATATTCTATTTTTTCATTGTTCAATCCTTTTACGACATGAAAAATCTATAATCCCTTCTTAGCCTAACTTGGATAGAGATGGAGGGGTAGGGAAGAAGTGTCCCTTCCCCCATTAATAATATGATAAGTGGATTCACAAATGACCCAATATTTTATTTTATTTGTTCATGTTTCAATATAATGGAATTCTAGGCATAAAGGAACCCCACCAATCCATCCTGAACTTGTTGGTTAAATTCTACTACTGTGATTATACTTTAGGGGAGGTCCTTCAGAAAAATAGCTCGATGTCAGGATGTTAAAAATATTAACACCTCTCATTATTATTATATATAATAAATAAAATTTAATGAAGGTCGTCTTTTTCAATAACCCATTTCAAAACCTATATACCACTTCATCAACACAATGTTTTGTTATATGTAGTCTATAGAGAACTTTCAAATCTTCATAACCTGAAATGTAAATGGCTGGGGAGAGAAAAGGGGATGGGTTGAGGTAGGGTACTACCAGAAACAGACCCAATAGAGACATGGCCTATAGCTCAGAGGATTAGAGCACATGGCTATAAACCACGATGTCGGGGGTTTGAATCCCCCCTCACCCATAACCGGGCCAAATATTATTATCAGGTCAGGGGTAGGAAAATCATGATCGGGATAGCAGGCCTAAAAGAAAGCTATGGGACCAGGAGCTTTTGTTGAAATGGAATGACTTACTGATTCTTTTAAGTGAAGCCAAAATCAAGAATCATTCATTTCATATAGAATTTGAATAACTATCGAATGAACACATTGTTTTTGTTTGATGCCTCGTATAATTCGTCACCCATGCTTTTTGTGTAGAATAGAAAAAAAAAATCAAAATATAAAATTGTTCTCATCATTTATATGTTATGTTTTCTCGCAGTCATTGTGGCCTCTCGGGACAATCGATAACCGCATGACTAGTATACGTATGATCATTCATCTAATTAGAGACTATTTGTAAATACCCTCCCCACCTAGGACTAAAGAATAGAGGATTATCCGGGACCGTCATGAGGTATGGAGATTCTCAAATCGTGCAATAAATCATTTGAGTCTATGAAAAATAGAAATCACAATTGGAAAAGACAGGGAACTCCAGAGACATAATCATAACGGTCAGAGCAAACATTTTATTTTCATTCTTATTTCATGACGAATGAATCAATGAATATCCCCATTTAGGATTCAAACCTAAACCCAGTCAGTTAACATCCGACCACTATACCACTGAGCTACTGTGGAAATATGAGAGATTAGATCTAATAGAGTGAATTCCTCAACCCATCCAAAATGAATCTTCCTTCTTAAATCCCATAATTTATTTGTTAGTCTCCTCATTATTGAATGAGGTAACACAAATAAGAAAGTGGTCCCTATTTCATTATTAACATACCATATAGTATATATATTCATTAATAGAAGATGAAAATCATCATATATAATAATCAGATATAATAATCCATAAATTGTACATAGAAAAGGGGTTTTTTTATAATTTATCAATATTTTCAACTGGAGAATAAAATATTCTCTTCTTTATTTATGAATATAAAAATATGAAATTCAATAGATTTCTTTCACATTCCTCTATCTAATATTAATCATTAAATATAATAGAAATAGAATGTCATTTCCAAAAAATTGAACTTCAATTTTAAAAAAGAGTCAAAATACAATTTTAAACAAAAAGACTTACAGAATGTCAATAATATATTTTTCATTAGCTAAATCGATAGCAACTAGGAATTCAAAATGTTTTATGTACTCCAAGGAAGTAATCATATGATTATAATCCTATTTATGAATTGATCAAAAAATTTATAATTGAATCATTGTTTTTATAATTTTAATGGGGATTATCATTATTTCCCCAATTTAATTCTCATCACTATATAGAATACATAAACTATAATATCTAAATAAAAATAACTATATATAAATAATATAGGAATAAATTAAATATATTATACATAAATATATGAAATATATTTTATATTATATATTTATTTGTATTTCAAATTTATATGAGATGTATTATAAATATATTTCATGTATAATTAATACATAACATTTATAATAAAAAAAATATATATATATAAATAATTATAAATTATTGCTCTAACTATGTTAAGATTAAAAAAAATTCATTATACGCTAACAATTTTATTACTTAATTTAATTTTCTAAAAAGCCACTATGGTGAAATAGGTATACACGCTGCTCTTATGAAGTAGTGTTACAGCATCTCAGTTCAAGTCCGAGTGGCGGAATAACCAAATTTTTTTTAAAAGGTAAAATAGAAATAGAATGAATACCAAAACATATTTCATTATATTTTTATTTTATATGATTCTTTTTTCTAATTTTGAACAATTAATAAATAATATCTCCTTTTCGATTATTTCAATTCTAATTACTATTTATTTGATTAATTATTTGGTCAATCAAATAGAACTATATATTTCATCAGAAAAAGGTTGTCTAGCGACTTTTTTCTGTAAAACGGGATTGTTGATTACTCATTGGATTGGATTGAGTATGTTCCCATTAAATGATTTTTTAAAATCATTAATATTTTTTTCCTGGTGCTTAATAGTTGTTTATCTTCATATTTCTCTTTTTTAGAAAAATACTTATTATAGAGAAATTACCAAGCTAGGTATTATTCTAATCCAAGGTTTCACTAGTTAAATCTTTTAACTGAAATAAATTATAAATCTATAAAATTAGTATCCACTCTCCAGTCCCATTTGTTAATGATGCACATAAGTATGATACTTTTTGGTTATGAATCTCTTTTAATTGGATCATTATTTTCAGTATAACTTATATTTATAACATTTCAACAAAAGAGTAAGAATTGTTTTTATTTTAAGGTGAAATAAAAATGAACCAATTTTCTATTAGAAACTATTACAGGTATCAAATTATTAAAAAATTGTATTATTGGAGTTATCATCTTATTCTTATAGGTTACATTTTTTATCTATTGGTATTATATCCAGATCAGTATTGGACAATGAGGCATGGGAATACTATTGGATTTGAGACCCAAAAGAAACTTGGTCCTAAATTACTTGGATTATCTATACAATTTTTTTTACATACATAATAAAAAAATGTAGTTAAAAAATTAGCAAATTCAGAAATTATGGCTCCATGGATTTTCTTATGATTTCGATATTCTTTTTTTGAGACAATTTATGAGAAATAGGAATGCAGAATTATGGTTTATTTTGATAAATAGAAAAAATACGTAAGATCAAAAAAGAAATATAATTTCATTTTTTATGATAAATACTTAAAAGAAAGTAAACATATTTTAAATAAAGTCAAAATTATTCTCAAAAATAGACTTTTTATTTTATTAAAAAATAAAAATGGAAAGTAAAACAAACATATACCAGACGGAATAACCTAAATATATTTATATTTTAATAATTTGGAAAAAAATATATTTAGTTTATTTTTTATCTATATATATAATAATATATATATATATAGTAAGTTGGTAAAAAATAAGGAATTAAATTATTTCTGGAGTTACTATTATCAATAATCTATCCCCATATTTCATGTTGTTTAATTTGAAAAATAATCTTGAAAACTCAAAAAATCTGTTGGATAGGAAGATTCACATCTCTTAAAACCAATACAGTCCTTTGTTCATAAAGAAGAATCTATTTTCTTCGCTTTAGATCCTTTCCAAGAAGCATTTCGAATACATCTGTAGGGAATGCTTGTATATATTAATTACATCCAATACATGTGTCATAAATCTTCACTAAATGTTACATTGGGTTTATCAAAAATGAAAATTGTTTAAACATTCAATCTATTAAATGATTGAAACTAAAAATATTGATATATCAGATGAATCAATGATTTTTCATTTTGAATCAATCCAGTTATAAATTGACTCATGATAATGATAACAAAAAATATACCAAAGAACATTTTTATAAGTTCAAAAGCAAGATCATAAGTTCAATCGGATTTTATTATTTTAAAATAAATTTAATTTAAATAATCTTAATAAATACGAATGAAAAATTTTAGTGATTGAATATTTATAACTAAATATACTAAATAAAAAAATAATAATAAAAATTTATAACAAAACTTGCTAAATATAGATAATTATAATAATAAATAAATAAATAAATAAATAAATCATTAATGATCAATATTTATAATTATAGACAATGTCTTATCTAGTTTTATAAAATTATATCATCTTTGAATTTTTTTTTATTAAATTAATGTTCAATAAGGGGACGAAAAAATGACCATATTTATTACTATATTAAAACTACAATATAAAATTAATGATGAATAAAAAAATCATGTGCATTTCTCTGAGTAGATTATTATGGATTTCCTCTTGTTGTAGCTTATCTAGTTTTACAAGATACATTATTCTATGTAATTCTTAAAATAATGAAAACACACACAAAGATGATATCAAATAAAATTTATAACATTGTAAATTCCAAATATTTAATTAAATCTAATTTGATCTACTTTATTTTAGACTTTTTTTTTGAAAAATAATCCATTATTCGTTTACGTTTTCCCAAAAAAATTAGCAGACTTTCATGAGACAAATAGTCTTATCTGTGTAATTTTAAATGTGAAGTATGTTTTTGTATCTTATTGGTCAAATTGAATACTTGAAATTCAAATAACTATTTAGAAAACATTATGGTTCAGAATATTTTTATTACAACACCCATAAATTATATTTATATTATTGTTATCTTGAAATGAAATATTATTTAATTATTCCCATTTATATCCACCTATGATATGTCTATTTAGAATAGTTTTCCTTTGAGTAAATAGGGTAGTTTTGGTGGGATGACATTGAGAGGAAAAAATCCTTCCAAATCAGCATCTGGAAATTGTTGGAATAAGAAAATTAAATCTTTTCACTGGGATAGTTTAGTTAAAACAAGCTATAAATATTGGTGTTATACATGAAATGGGGAATCATATTCAGCCATATGAGAATATTTTAGTGTTATAGAATTTTATTAGGGTACATGCTCATTATTTCAATAGATCCCCAAATTTAGTGTCATACCAGGGTTGGATGAACACTCTAGAAATGATATTAAATTTCCTGGGAAGTTCAAAAACCCAAATCATAACCCTATATTTTATCATTTTAAAGGTGAAACTAGTTTATTGTGATGTCTAGTTTAAATTACCAGAGAGACGTATAATGTAGATGTTATGGAATATAATGATTTTAAGAGTCTTTTAATGAAAAATATTATTTGATATATTTTTGACTCATAATGGAGAATCAATTCGTGGATCTCTAGTAGAATGATGAAGATGTTGGATCCTATTGAATGTAAAAAATGAAAAATACATGAGGTGGATAATTGACGATTTAAAATTTTCATTTTTAAACTTATGATAATCATTTTTTAACATGTTTAAACAAATCATATTCACAAATCCACTTATGTTTTTAAATATTATTCATATATTACCAGGGTTAATATAATAAGAATATTGTAATCTAGTTGATTTAGATATGTAAGTCCATAAGTTATAATACGAAATATATTCTATATTAATTTTATATATAATCACAATCAATAATAAATTGTAATGAAATCATAGTGTAATAAAATTCCTAGGGGAAAAGGATTTAATAAGATCAAACAAAAATGTGTCTTAATCATGCCTATTCTGATATAATAGTGTAATATAAAAAGTAGGTATTCTATCATAAGTATTATTGTATCATAATCATAGTTATACTATATTTACAGAGTAATGTACGTTAAAACAGTAGTATCATAATCGAAGATAATATGATAAAAAATATATAAATAGAAGGGTGAATATAAAATTATCACATTCTTTTAAATTTTGAATAAATAAATGACTTGTACTAACACATGTAATACTAAATAATACATTGATAGTAATGGGCAGATTTTGTTAACCAATAACCTATGATATGGTTCCAGTATTTTATACTTACAATAATATTAATCATTACCTAACCATTGAAAATTCATTGATATAAAGATAAGTATATCATTCTTTTACAGTGAGCCCTCAATTTGATGATTAGATTCTTTTTCTGCCTATCCTCAATAGCCCTCAATTGGAATGGTGATATTCTACCTTTCTATTTTTATAATCCATTGATCAATAAGATAATATCTTTTTCTTCTTAGACATGGAATACTGATATCATAATCACACAATTAGACACAATTATTATAAAATAGTGACCCTAAATGATTACATCAAATGAGAACAAGATGATCACACTTGCAATAATTAGATCTCCAATAAAAGATTAATTTGAAAATGAAATCAGTTTAAAGAACATGACACTATACACATTAGATGACCAACTATTCATAAGTAAATCACCAAAAATCATATTTTATGCTCAATGATCATATGAATCTATTTTTTTGGAATGAAAAGGTCATCTAGCACTCTAACATCTATCACAACAGAAAGATTGAGGTCATTTTGATATAAAAATTTTCTAAGCAAAAGGTATTATAACTTGATATAAAATAGTTTTCAATATTTATAATTTAATGTTTACTCAATCTGATGGATTTTATTATAATATTTCTTTAAGATAAATTTTATTTGTGTGAATCTAATTTTTATCATTTTTTATATCATGCTGATTATGAAGACTATTTTCAGTATGATGTTAGGAATGAATTTATTATTTATGATTTAATAAAGTTGGATCCAAATATTTTTGGTTTCATACTCAATATAATTATTTTGTTGATAAATGTAAATTTTATATTCATGAATATTTAATTACGATTTATAGGTATGGTAAAAGTGACTGTTTTTTAGAAAAACAATCTAAAAACCTTTTTTACATAAATATGTTAGTAAGAAAATATTTAAAAAGTTTTTTATTTCCAAAATAGAAGGAATGGAAAAGTAATAAATAAAATTTTTTCTTAACAATCTCCACCAATTTAGAAATCACAATCCACACTGATTAAATAGAAAATAACATTAAAAAACTAAATCACTATATTCTTTTATGAACATCATATTCATAATTAAACAATAATACATATATCCCCTAGAGATTATAACTCTTATGAATATAATTTTGAATTCGAATAACTCTCCCATAGGATAATAAATCCTCATAAGGATTGTATTGTATTTTTGTTTAGATATTCCTTATGAATTTTTTTCTTCACCTTATTAAAAAAAATCTCCCCTATTGTAAAATTCTAACAAATTTAAATTTTCAAAAAGGAAGGAATTTAAAATTCAAAAAGAACTTTTAATAGAACATAAGATTTTACGGATTAATAAGTATGCAATTTTATAAAATAGCCCAGGAATATACTATAATTTTTTGGGACACTAATAGTTAAGTTATTAGATTTTATTCTGGTTTAAAACCAATTTTACGAAGTTCATAAAAATCACTGGAGATTAAAATCTATGATAAAAATATTCATTATAATGAAATAGTTTTGATTTGTTCTTTATAATAATATGTTTCTCATGAAGATATGAATAAGATGCAGTCATGATTCCAGGAATTGTGGACACATTCATTAATAAAATTTGGATATAGGAAATTCCATTTATTATCTTCCAAAAAGTGTGAAAAGGGCCACCCATCAGAATTTCTCCAAAAATCAAGGAAATTCATTTGATAAGGAAAATTTGGTAGCATGGATAATTACTAGAAGGAAGATGAGTAGACAAATAAAGAGATGTTAATGGAATGATGCATTAATTACAAATGAGCTAAGGCATAATGCTATTTTGTGTCCACTTATTGTCACAATTGGGGAAATCAACATGATCTGAAACTTGAAGGTGCAAAATTTTAAATTTCAATAACTATAATTGATGTGGGTCCATAAAATTTATTGTTTATTGATATGTTACTTGTGTATTCATATTATTAAAATGCCTTATATTATTGTATATATATTAATTCAGTCATTTCATAGAAATTTGGAAGTGTGCAAGGAATATCACTCCCTAAGAGTATAATATTACTTTTGTTAAATTCACTATGTATAAGTGTTAAAGAAAATAAGATTTATAGGAATATCCCAACTAATATCTGTAAAAATGCATTTCATAAAAATCCGTATAAAATAACTATAGTTCAATTTGATATTATTTTTTGTAGGGATTAGATTAAAATTTATCATAAATATATATTTTAAATATTTTAGAATTTATTAATAAATGATTTTATAAATTTGATAATATACCATGAATTTTATAAATTGATTTGAAAAGGATGTGACTGTTATTTAGCACATGTCAATTAAAAAAATGGAACTGCTCATATTAGTCATTTTATTTTAGTGAATAAATAAATGGATGTTTTTTATAAGTAAATTTCTAGTTTTATTCATAATTGAGATGTTCTGTATAACATTAAATTAGGCCTTGATTCTAAGCCTTTTTCAAAACCCCCTTATATAATTCTAGAGGTAGAACATTTGGAACTGATAAAGTGATTTCAAGAGTCTCTAGATTAATGATTTATTAGACTTATAACTTCTCCAAGGTGTGATCCTATTTTTTTATTAAAGAATTATTATACTATGGGAATTTTTATTGATTATAGGGCATTCAATAACTTTTCATTAATAATGAGTATCCTATTATCCAAAAAAATATTTTTATTTGTAATCTCTAGGGAACGTAGTAATTTTCCAATGTTGATCTCTAGTCGATGTACCATCAATTTAATGGGAGGGTGGAATATATTATGACTAATTCTTTTCAAATGAGATATATGGAGTTTGATTTATTATTTATGCCCTTTTTGTTATTGGTTAAAGAACCTCAATTCGATAAAAAGAAGAAATCTCAAGTTTAATACCATGAGTAAAATAAAAAAATAGAATTGGATAAAAGGGTATGTTTCATGACATAATGTTGATAAAAAATTTGTTTTATGATTTTTGAAGACATTATGTGTTAAAGTTTATTCTCAGTTGAAGAGGGAGTTATTAAATGAAGCTCATAGTTTTCCATTTTCTATCCATCATTTGAATACTATGATGTATAGAGACCTATAGGAGTTAAACAAGGTGGGTGGAATAAAAAGGGTTATTGTTGACATTACCATTATATTTTTTTCATGGTAATAAGAAAATTAATAACCAAAATTACCAAATATAATTTTTCATAATTTTCATGTAACAAATTAGAAGTTATAAAATATATCAATTGATTTTTTAGTGGGTCTACTGAAGACTACTATATGTAATGATGTAATATGGGTTACTATTGATCGAATGACTAGTTTTGAACATTTTTTCTCATTAAAGAGACTATTTATTTAGGTTAAATTTATAATATGTAAATTAAGTATATATTCAAGTTGCATGGAGTTACTCTTTCCATTATGTCTTACCGTGATCACAGGTTCACTTTTAATTTATTGTATGTCCTAGAAGAGTGATTAGGAACAGAATTAAATACCATAATATACTTTTATCATAATTATGATGTAATTTCATAATATAAAACATAGACCATAGAACACATCAATTTTTCTTGTTCAATGGATTACTGGTTATGAAGAGATCAACATCATTATTCAATCGTTTTTTCTTATAATAATATTTTTTATTCCAGTATATTGATCGGTCCTTTAAAGAATTTTATGGAATGTGGATTCAAAATATGAAATTTTGGGATGTTGTAGGTGTAATAATGTTAATGGTACTATAATTGTTAGAGAAAATGGCTAAGGGGGTAAAATTATTCAGTAGTATATGAGGATATTTCAGAGAAACCAGAAACATTATGAAGATAATAGGAGGAATGAACAGTCATTCAAGGTATGTGATCATGTTTTTCTCAAAATATCACCAAAAAAGTGATAATCATTTTGGTAATAAGGGAATTTTATGTCAATGTTTTATTGGATCCTATGAATCCTTGATGAATTTGGATCACTTTCTTACAGAGTGGCATCGACAACATGTTTATTGAAGGTATATAATGATTTTCATTTTTCAATATTAATAAACTATGTTCTATATTCATCTCATTTTCTCGATCCATGATGTTTTTTAGTTGAAAAATAACCTTTCTTAATAGGATTATTCTATTCATATTCTTGACTATATATCCAATGCATTATGAAATAAGTTAATTCAACTAGTTATGGTTTAGTGGAGAAACCATATTGTTGAAGAGGATGAAAGGGAATCTAAAGGTTTTATGAGGAAAAAGTATCCCCCCTTTTCATAATAATTTTAAAATTTAGATGATTAAATTTAACGAAAGGGTGGATAATATCAAAACGTGGATATAAAAGAAATAATTTTATTCCCATTTGTTAGTATTAAAGAATTAAATGGATAAACTAAATATAAATATATTATGTATGAAATAGTTTTATTAATCTCATTTTATATAAATTTATGTTTAAAATATTAATTTTAATATAATAATGTTTTTAATTAAAAAATTAATTTCATTTTTTGACTCTTCATGTCAAATTTATACTATGATGAATTTATGAGATTTTTTTAAAAACAGTAAATTTTCTATGAATAGTGAAATATATTTGTTTTTGTAAAAATATTATTTATATTAATAAATTAAGAAATTTAGAAGTCCTATAATGTTTTTATATGGTTTTATAAAATTTAATTATTAATTAATTGTATTTCAACATCTTATATAATATTTTAAAAAAAATATTCTGTATTTATGAATAATTTTATATAATGTTCTAAAACATGTTTTAAAGGAAAACTATTTCGAATACCCAATGTTTATAATTATTAATTAATTAATTTAATCACTAATAGAGAAATTTTTATTATAAATTAATAGATATATCAGTAAAAACTGATTATGATTCATAAAATGATTGTTATTAGTAATATAGTTAATATAAAATCATTTATTTCTTAAATAATTCACTTATGGAAAATCATTTTTCTTGCTATGTTTGTGGGTTTAATAATAAATTTAAATTTTAAAATTTCTTCAGCATAATTTAGTACATTGGAATCTATAATTTGAATCATATGTTCTTAATTAGGGAGTATATCCATTTTCATTTTAATTAATGAAAAAAAGTTAAGTGGTAAAAAATGATTTACCAAAATATAGTTAAAATTATGAAATTGGTTAATGTTATATGGAAAATAATTAAAATTAATGAAATATTAAATATTAAATGGGGTTTCTATGTGTTTATAAAAAAAATAATATATGACATTATTTGTAAACCTAATTCATTGGAATTACATCCACACAAATCATTTTGTCTTTAAATATAAAGTAATCATTTTTTGTTCACTTAAAACCACCCTTCCTCAACTATAAATACCACTCTTCACCAATCCTTTATCAAAAAAATATTTGATGCTATTAATATATCCACAATACCCTCTACACCCCACTACACCACATTCATGTGCTTTTGGCTTCACCCCAATCCCAATTCCATGTTCTTTAAGGGATCATTCAAGGAAGTGATATTCAAGAGGTAACTTTATAAATCCACCCCTCTTAATTTCTCTTCTTATTCTAACTTCTCCTCACACAATTCATCAATATAAAAATATTATATATTGTATCATTTATATACTATAATTTTATTTCCAAATCTAATTATAAGGACCCGCCTTAAGACATTACCTAATCTATAATTTAATGTATAATTCTCATTGAGGATCTTTTCAGGTTTAGAGTTTTATAGAATTAGGACATAACTATTACATCTCAAAAGTTACAATGTAGACAATTCTACTCAGTTTCCATTTTTTTCAAAAAAATAAAAACTCTTTGAAATAGTCATGTCTTGTTCTTTGTTTTAGACAGCCAGACTTTTCCTTTATCCCATCATTCACCCTATTCCACATTATATCTAGTGAAAAACTTTTCAAAAACGTGGGATGAGCATAAAAAGCTCCGAAAGGGATACATAAAGAAGAAAAACTGTTAGTTTTTCAAAACATCACGTAAACCATGAATACATTATCAAAAGTAATACTTTTCACCTTTATAATGTAGTAAATACTCTTCACTGAATAAAAGATAATTCATTAATGTTTTGAAACCAAAATATTAACATAAAACCCATATAAAGAAGAGATAACATATAAAGATAACTTATCACATAAACATACATAAATGGAATAACCATACGGTTGACATCCACACATATCACTAAATGGAATAGCCACACATCTAACTTCCATACCCAATGCATGGGAGGTTATAACGTAACCACCCATCCTGGTTTTCACAGAACCACTCGTCATTTGGTTTATCACGTAACCACCCGTCAAATGTCCAAGTACCATTATAAAATCATAACACATACGAAAAAAATAAAGGAAAGAATACATTTTCCCATGTAAATAACAATATATTGACATATCAAGTCCATTATCAAAACCATTTTCCATATCAAAATACATCAAATAGTATATGGTATTTATTTTCCTTTTAATAATATTACGGCCTGTTAAGGGAGACAATGATCAAATAAAACTCGTGGTGGTAGAAAGGACGTTGTCACCACATATGTTAAAAAGAAACACACTTTTAGTCATTTAGTAACACGATTCGTAGAGAAAATATTCCTTTTCAATAAATGTAAAAGTCAAAAGGGTTTATACACCATATAAAACAAGGTTGTGTATAAAACAAAATTTTCCTCGATGAAAGGAGATTGAGACGAAGTCCCTTACCTCGTGTCCAACTTGAATCGATCGTTCTTTAATATCCTGGATAATAAACTAGAGTTAATTTATACTTTCTTGAGAAACTATTTCGTGTTAATTATTCATTTTATATCACTTATTACCCTGTTATGAATACTATGTAATCATTTATGTAAATAAATTTTGTTTTGTCGATCTTTGGTACTTGAGTTAAAAATAAACATCGAATAATTACAAGTTGTTCATGTGGTAAAATATACATTATCTCCAGAATTATATTAATTATTTAGATATCATATATATCATATATATCCAGTATATACATGTATTTATAATAATACATAACATTTAGAGGAAACACATTAAATGCTTCATCTATCGAGACGGTAAGCTGTACGTACGCATGAACACTACTTTCATTTCTATTTCATATTTAATGGAATGAAATCACAATGACATAATGGTATATTATAATTTTAGTATAATATCATATATAATATCATTAACTATATCCTTTATACATCCCAAAATTGCCATTAACGATTCAAATCACATTGAGGTGGCGGTGGTCCGCACTTCCTAAAATGAAATTAACACGTTTATCCATTATAGAAACCACAATGGTATGCAATAAAAGAAAAATATATAAGCATAAGGATAAAATATACATAATATATACCATATATAAATATAGTGACATCTTAATGGCCACCATGAGATGCAGTAGGAGATAATTGAATGATCATCGTTTCGTGAGGTAGTAGTTCACCGTCCATAGAAACAGTATGTTCTTCTTCCATTGGATGGAATTGTGTGTAAGTGTAGCTCAAATAAATCTCATATAAACATCCTAGTATATATAATATACTGATTTGTTTACTAAATTAAGGAATAAAAAGGGTTTAGGGGGTTATAGAAGCAAAGTAAAACAAAAGGACATAAGAGAAGACATTACCTTTCAATCAGGTAACTCCCCTTTGTTTGAACCACAAGGGTTTCATGAAGAGATTTCTACCAAGGGTAAGGCTTATAGGATTAAGATAGGGTTCTGGAGAGATAATATGAGTAGGTATTGGACGAGTCAATGGCTTGAGAGATGTGGTTATGGGGATAGATGTGTGGGCCTTTTATAAGAGGGAGGAGGGTTACTTTTTTTTAAAGGTTGGGGCTGAAGCCTCATTTTTTATTATTAAATAAAAGAAAATTCATCTTTTAACTGGGTAGAGGGAAACCCATTACATATCCTGAAGGCCCAGTGGGCTTGTAGCCAATTACATAGCCTGTAGGCCCAAAATCTAAGGCCAATTCACATTCTGTTAATAGTAACCTGCTGCTACAGTACCTCACAATATCGCCGCCGCTACAGTGCCATGACGCTGCTACAGTGCCCTGCCGCCGCTACAGGCCCTGCCACTGCTACAGTACCCGATGATGAATAGTGCCTCTGCTTCTATAGTACCACTATAGTAATACTACTGTAACATGTTCCCCATGGGTTTTGAACCCCCATTTTCCATTTTCCGCTACAGGCCCTGCCGTTGTTACTTTTGGAATGTCTTAAAATGATAAATTATTTAAAATGGTTTTCAGAATTTTAAAGGACCCACAATGATATATATATAGAATAAAGTGATAAGGGTTCTAAATCCACACATCCAATTGGTTTTCAACATGTTTTAGTCTTATATTTTAACTTATCGTATAATTTTATTTAAATCGGTCATTAATGAGTTAATCACTGCAACATCATGGTGTCATAAATAAATATATTTTTATAATGTCTAAAAATTATAACAAAAATACCATGATGTAGGAAATATTTTTAGCTTTCCAATGACTATTTATAGTCTAAGACATCATTTATATAAACATTCTAAAAATTGTTCTACAGAGGTGATTCATACTTGGATATATATTATTTTCTTTACAAATAATATAATAAAAGGTCACTATCACACTAAAGTGAATCCATGGGGTCCCAAAGTTGGCACAAGGCATCCCATAGTCATCCATTACTCAAAAAAAAGTATTTTAACACAAGTTGGGGTCATTTTATATTATTATTTTATTATTTTATTACCCTTAACTACTCGATTACTAATTAATCATGATAATTGAAGATAATTGTCGTCGTTACTATTCATAATTTCCAAGAACAGAAGATTATTAATTACATAATTTGGACCCTTTGATTCCAAATATGGAATCCATTTTACCAAATTATAAACACATAAATTGCAGTTATTAATTTATAAATACTTCCAGTTTTCAAAACAAATAGTTTTTTTAAGAAACAACATCTATCAAAATATTGACAATTGTTTATGTCAAATTTAAAAGTGAAATTAATTCTAATGAACACCATTGGATTA
Organism: Viscum album; assembly: GCA_963277665.1. Classification (NCBI taxonomy): domain Eukaryota; kingdom Viridiplantae; phylum Streptophyta; class Magnoliopsida; order Santalales; family Viscaceae; genus Viscum; species Viscum album. The sequence goes on from OY728132.1 coordinate 884,046,495, forward strand.
AATTGTAAAAATATATTCTTATTACACCTTACAACCAATTAAAAATATAATCTAGCCATATAATTAAATTATATGAAAATGTAGTTTTGAAATAAAATGCAGTATTTTTCATTATTCATTAAAAATGAACATTGTCATAAAAACACTAAAAATTTATCCAAAGTAAATTTCAATGTCCCATTATAAAGAATAAGTTTAGTTTTACAGATAGAGCTTATTAAATTGTCAAAAGACAGAATTAAAATTGTTTTCCATCAAAAGGTAGTGAACAATCTTTTAAAAATAATATTGTATTCTATGATTAAGATTAGATTTATTCTAATTTTAATCCTCTAAAACACTTTCTAATTCATAAATAGACATAGATATGAAAATATATTACTCTTTACATATATAGGAAGTTACATCCTTCCCACCTTTAAGAAATTGTGTCCCCACAATTTATTTACTTATCAAATAAGTGGGGGTATTTATGCATCATTTATTTTTCAGATTCCCATGTTTCCTCTTCAATATATGGTTTTTCCATAGAATCCTTACATTAGGAATCACCTTATTCCACCACACTTTCTCCTTGTGGTCATGAATTGGTACTAGTTGTTCCTCATAAGATAGATTCTCTTCCAGCTCAACAACCGATGGACTCAAAACATGCGCTGGATCTGGAATGTTCTTCCTTATAATTAAAACATGAAAATCATTGTGTACCTGCGATAAACTCGTAGGTAAAGCCACTCGGTATTCAACACATACAACTATATCTAGAATTTCATATGGTACAAATCACATTGGTCTCATATTACCTTTCTTTCCAAATCACATCACACTTTTCAATGGTGAAACTTTTAGGGAGACATTATCACCTACCTCAAAAGAGAGATCCTTCCTCTTGTTGTCCGCATAACATTTCTTCCTGATCTAAGCTATTATCATTTGTTTCTTTATCACCTAAACTTTTTCTAACTTCTATTCTTCCAATTCTGGTCCCATCAACATCCTATCACACACTTCATCCCAAAAAGCTAGTGTTTTCCACTACTTCCCATATAATGCCTCAAATGGTTACATCTGTATAGTGTAAGAAAAACTGTTATTATAAGAAAACACAACCATTTAAAGATGATTGTCCCAAATTCCCTGATAATCCATCGAACAAACACATTTCATATCCGCTACGTTTTGAATTGTTCGTTCTAACTGCCCATCTGATTATGGATGAAAAGTTGTACTAAAATTTAATTCAGTTCCTAACGACTTCTGAAGGCATTTTCAAAAGATAGAAGTAAACCTGGGATCACGATCAGATACAATGAAGAGTGGAACTCCATGTAACCAAACTATCTCATTATGATACAATAATGATAGTTTATCTACGGAAAAATTATCTAATTTACCAAGGAAATGAGCAGATTTAGTCAAACGATCAACAATAACCAGATTGCATTTTTACCTCAAGATGTATTTCGTAATACCACAACGAAGTACATGGATATATTTTCCCATTTCCACTCTGGCACTGGTAAATAATGAATCATCTCTTTTGGTAACGTCCGCTCATCTTTACCCTACTGACTAGTCAAACACATCACAATAAAATGAGATATATCTCTTTCCATTCCATCCCACTCGTAATACTCCTGCAAATCATTGTACATTTTATTACATACAGGATGAACTAAAAACGGTGAACTATGAGCCTCACATAACAACACATTCTTCAAATGTGAATCAGAAGGAACACATAATCTCTTCCCAATCCTAAAAACACAATCATTGTCAATGTTAACTTCAGGAAACATACCCTTCTGAACCAGCTCGTCCTTTTTCTGCAACTCACTATCTTTTTTCTGCACTTTCTTTAATTCTCTCTGATAGAGATGATCTCACTAACACATTAAACAAAATAAAATAACTACCTGAACTAACAAATTTTATACACATGATCATCAAATCAAACACCGAAGGATCTCATTCCAAATGTTTCATGGTTAATGAAGCATTACTTTTTCGACTCAAAGAATAATCCACTTTAATTGATTTTCCCCAATGGTAATGATTTGTACAATTTTAATCCTTGATTAATTCCAACCATCTCCTATGTATCATGTTTAATTCTTTCTGATTGAATATATACTTTAAACTTTTATGATCCATATAAATTTCAAAATTTACTCCATACAAATGATTCCTCCATATTTTTTATGCAAAAACAAGAATAGCTAATTCCAAATCAAGTGTAGTGTAATTTAACTCACGAGTTCTCAACTGACGTGAAGAATTAGCAATTACCTAATTATTATACATAAGGACACAACCAATTCCTTTCAACGAAGCATCACTGTAGTTAAAAGACTCACCATTCCTCAAGGCAGTGCCATAACTGGAGCATTCAACAATCTTCTTTTCAATTCCTGATAGCAATCATAAAATTCTTTTATCCAGATGAACATAACACATTTTCGAGTTAACTTATTCCTTGGACTAGATAAAGGTGGAAAATTCTCAACATAACTCTTGTAATAACCTACCAAACCAAGAAAAATACGGATCTCGATTATATTTTTAGGTCTTGGCCATTCTTCATCTACTTTTGTTTTAGCAGGATCAAGAGTTATGAAATTTCTTCAAACAATGGGACCATGGAAAGAAATTTTTTATAACCAAGACTCACCCTTGAAGAATTTTCCATACAATTTTTTTTATGGTTTATAGGATAAGGCTTAAATGACTTTCATGTTCATCTATACTTTTAGAAAACACAAAAATATCATCAACGAAAAAAACCACCAACATATCCAAGAACTCATTGAAAATTATACTGATAAGGTCCATGAATACCGCAGGTGCATTGGTTAACCCAAAAGGCATAACTAAAATTTCATAATGGCTATATCTAGTACAAAACACGGTCTTCGTAATGTCTGCTTATTTTACTTTCAGTTGATGGTACCCTTACCTCAAGTCAATATTTGAAAAATATTGAGCTCCCTAGAGCTGATCAATCAAATAATCGATAAGTGGAAAATGATACTTGTTCATAATAGTTATGTTATTCAATCATTTCTAATCAATTCAAAGTGTCGTTGAACTGTCTTTCTTTTTAAAAAACTTGACTGGAGCACCCCATGGTGATGTGCTAGGTTGAATGAAACCTTTATATAATAACCCCTGTAATTTCATATTTTACTCTAAAAGTTCAAGTTGATCCATTTGATAGGGGGTTTTGAAATTGGCTTAGAATCACGAACTAATTCAAAAATAAATTAAACATCACAATCAGGTATTATGCCAAGAAAATAATCAGTAAAAACATCATGATAATAATTTAATAGTGGAACATCATTAATATGAACAGTCCCTTTGTTTTCAACAATATGTGCAAGGTAACATTCATTTCCATCGTTTACGAGTTTCTCAGCTTCCTGATATGTTATAAAAAGCATGGTTCTATTCTTGTACACAAATTGAAAATATTTCTAAAAAGAAACCACTTTCACTCAGCAGTCAATCATAGAATGGTTAAAAGAAAGCCAATCCATTCCCAAAATAGCATCAGCCTCTACTAGAGGCAAAAACAATAAGGTTTTTAGGGAGATTCGTTCCGTACACAAGGACATGAAGGTTCTTCTGATTTCTTTTTGCCTCAACATTTCCTCAGGGTGTTTTTACCGTATGTTTATGATTCCTATCTTGATATGGAATTCCCAATTTATGAAAAAACATATCAGAAATGAATGTGTAGACCCTGAATCAATCAACACATAGGTATAATCTAAACAAACAAACAGTGTACTTGATACTACTTTGTTCGATGGCCCAACATCTGCTGATGTAGTTGCAATGGATTTCACCACCCCTTTCTGCTTGTATTTTGGCTGCATTCCCTTAGTTGAGTTCTTCATTAGACAATCATTTGCATTATTACCCATTTCATTAAACATAAAACATCTTATCGCTGGCTTTTCATTGCCTGCATGACCATATTTTTTAGAGTTATGAGAAATATGAAGAGACTTGCCAAAACGGAAGCACTTTCCAGACTTGTATAAACATTCTCTAAGATGTATTTTACCACACTTCTGACAGGTTGGATATTTTATTTTCTTACCTAGAGGCTTCTTTGATGAATTATTTCCCTTTTCCTGCAAAATGGACCTCTAATTCTATTGTTTGCAAATGATCACTTGATCATCAGTAAACTCCATTTCCGCCTTCTCCGCACATCGAAAAAGTTTTTCATAACAATTTAACTCATGAGAAGATAACGACCTTGGATAATTTGGATTTAACCCTAAGTAAAAATGGTTGATTTTACTATCAAGATATCATATGAAATTTGGAGCATGCCTTATTAGTAGAGTGAACATTGATTCATAATAAGCCACTGAGTCATCATCCTTCCTGAATTCTAGGAATTGTTTTTCCATCCTAAGATGAACCACCTTAGGAAAATAAATCTCCTGAAACATAATTTTGAATTCATCACAGTCAAGATTATAAATCTCCTCATGAACCCTAATATTTTTTACGATCATCCACCACTGATCAGCTTCACCGTCAAAACAAGAAAAAAGTGAGAGTATCTTTTTGATGTTTAGACCACCCCATGACATCAAAAATCATCTCAAATGCTTTAATCCACCTTTCTGCGAGCATATGGTATGATGATCCTCTGAATGATTGGGGATGTTTCCTTATGAAACACTCCACTACTGACATGTTCCTCTACGGTTGATCAGACTGTTCACATTTGTGGATACCACCACCATTTATAGCCAGAGTTAACAATGCCATCCCTGCAAAAAATTGTTCAGTTCAGATCCTGACCATCTTAGGTTGCTGATATGGAAGGTTGTATTCCTCCTGATGTCTTCCCAAAATAACTTCCATGGTTCCACTATGGAAACCCATTATGAATAAAGAAATATCTAATGTGAAGAAACATGTTAATCTTTCAATGCTATATCATTTCAATCATACCAGAAATTAATTTATTTAAATGAATTTAACAATATCCAAACTGTTAAAGTTTTCTAAATCAACCACTACTACCAAGTATAAGGACCCGACCTTAAAACATTACATAATATTGAATGAAATGAATAAGTCACATTTAGGATCTTTTCAGGTTTATAGTTTTATATAATTAGTCCATAATTATTACATCTCCAAAGTAACAAAGTAGAAACATCTATTTAGTTTCCATTTTTTTCAAAAAATAATAATAAATCATTGAAAAAGTAATGTCTATTTCAATGATTTAGACAAAAATACTCTCCCTTGATCCCATCTTTGACCCTATTCCAATTTATGTCCTGTGAAAAACATTTCAAAAAAATGGTATGAGTATAAAAATCTCCTTAAGGGATACACAAAGAAGGAAAATTGGTTGTTTTTCAAAACAACAAGTAAACCATGAATATTTTTTCATAAGTAATTCATTACACCTTTAAGTATTAGTAAATACTCTTCACTGAAAAAAAAGATAATTTATTACCCTTTTGTAATGAAAATATTACCATAAAACCCATATAAATAACACATAACTTATAAAGGAAACTTGGGATATAAACATATTTAAATGGTATAACCATACAGTTGAATTCCACACATATCACTAAATGGAATAGCCATATGACTGACTTCCATACCCAATGCATTTGATGTTATAACATAAACACCATTACATGTTTTCACAGCACCACCCGTCATTTGTATTATCACGTAACCACATGTAAAATGTTCATGTACCATTATAAAATCATAACACATACAAAAAATTTAAAGAATGAAAACATTTCCGCATTTCAGTCACAATATATTGACATATATAATCCTTTATCAAAACCATTTTCAATAGAAAAATACATCAACGAGTATATGGTATATATTTTCCTTTTAATAATATTAGGTCTTGTTAAGGAATCCAAACATCAAATTATACTCGCAGCGGCAAAAATGTCATTGTCACCGCGTATGTTTAAAAGAAACATACATTTTATCAATTTGTAAAATGCTTCGTATAGAATAGATTCATTTTGAAAATAAAGTAAAAGACAAATGGGTTTAAAAACCCTATTAATGAAATTTGTGTATAAAACAAAATATGCTTCAATGAATGGAGATTGAGATGAAGTCCCTTACCTCGTGTCTGACTTGACTCGATCATTCATTAATCTCTTAAATAATAATCTGGATTTATTTTCTACCTTCTTAATAACCTTTTTCAAGTTCAGTATTCCTTTTATATCACTTATTACCATGTTATGAACATTATGTAATCATTTAAGTTAATAACGGTTGTTTTTTCGATCTTTGGTACTTGAGTCAAAAATAAACTTCTTATAATTAAAAGTTGTTCATGTGGTAAAATATAAATTACATCTGGAATTATATTCATGATCTAGATATCATATATATCATATATATCCAGTATATACATGAATATATAATATTACAAAACATTTAGAGGTAAGAAATGAAATGCACCGTTCATGGAGAAAGTAAGCTGTACTTACGCATGAACGCTAATTTAATTTCTATTTTGTATTTAATAGAATGAAATAAAAATTATATAAAGTTATATTATAATTCCAGTATAATATTATATATAATATCATTAACTCCATCCATTATACATCCCACATATTCCATTAACGATTCAAATAACTTTTAGGGGCGGTAGTCTGCACTTCCTAAAATGAAATTATCGTGTTTATCCATTTTGGAAACCATAATGGTATTTCATAAATGAAAAATACAGAATAATAAGTAAAAAATAAACATTACATATTCCATATATAAATAGAGTGACATATTAATGACCACCATGAATGGTGGTAGGAGATAATTGAACAATCATCGTTTCGTGAGGTAATAGTTCACCATCTACAGAAACAGTATGTTCTTCAGCAATTATTTGGCGGTGTGTGTAAGTGTAGCTCGAAAACTACTCATAACAAAATTTTATTATATGGATTTTATTGTTTTGGTTACAATAGAAAGGGATAAAAAGGTTTTAGGGGTTGGAGAAGTAAAATAAAATAAAAGGGCATAAGAGAAGACATTACCTTTAAATCGGGTAACTCCCTGTGGTTTGAACCAAAAGGGTTTCTTGAAGAGATTTGTGCCTAAGGTAAGGTTTCTACAATGAATAGAAGGATGTAAAGAGATAATATGATCAGGGTTTGGATGATCTAATATCTTTATTGGTGTGGGTAAGGGGGTAGAGGTGGGTGCCTTTTATAAGTGGGAGGAGGGTTACTTTTGGAATGTCTTGAAATGTTACTTTATTATAAAATGATTTTATGAATTTGAAAGGTCGTCAAATGATATATTTCGAGTATAAGGTGACAAGGGTTCTATATCCACACATCCAATAGTTTTTCAACAAGTTTAAGTGTTAGATTTTACCTTATATTTTCATTTTATTTAAATCGTTCATTAAGGAGGTAATCACAGCATCATCATGGTGTCATAAATGAATTTATTTATTTAATGTCTAAAAATAATAAAAAATATACCTTGATGTATTAAATATATTTATATTTCATATGACTATTTATTGTCTATGATATCATTTATATAAACAAAACTAAAATTGTTTTACATAGGTGATACATGCTTTGGTTATATTTTCCTTTCCTTAAAAATAATATAATAAATGGTCACTATCACACTAAAGTTATCCCACAGGGTCCCAAAGTTGGAAGAAGGAAACCCACGGTCATCCATGACTCAAAAATATGATTTTGACAGAATTTGGGGTCATCTATTATTGTTATGATATTATTTTATTACTCTTTACTACCCGATTACTAATTAATCACGATAATTAAAGATAATGGTCGTCATTACTATTCCTAATGTCAAAAAACAAAAGTGCATTTATTACATAATTTGGACCTTATGAATAGAATTATTGAATCCATTTTACCAAATTCCAAACACATAAATTTCCGTAATTAATTTAAAAAAAAATCCTGTTGTCAAAACAAATAGCTGGTTTTTAAGAAACAATATATATCAAAAGATCGACAATTGTTTATGTCCAATTTCGAAGTAAAATTAATTCTAATGACCACCGTTGAATTAAATGGTAAAAATATATAAGAATTAATCTTTAAAATATATTAAAAATATAATCTTACAATATAATTAATTTAGATGAAAAATCATTTTGGAAGTAAAATGCATTATTTTTCATTATTCCTTAAAAAATTATCATTGTTAGAAAAATAACAAAAATTTATCCAATCAAAATTTCATTGTACCAATTATAAAGAATAAGTATATATTGGAAAATAGAGCTTATAAAATTGTCAACAGTTAGATTTAACAACGGCTTTCTATCAAAAGGCGGTAAGATAGTCTTTTAAAAATATTAGAGTATTCTTTGCTTAAGATTGGATTTATTCTCATTTTAAGAATCTAAAACACTATGGAATTCATAAATAGGCATAGATATGAATATATATTATTATTTAATTACTATAGATGTTACAGTAATATATTATACCCATTCCATTACTCATATCATGTTAGGTAATGAAATGAAACAATTGTTCAATTTATGGTGGTTAACCATCTATGTTGACAATTAATATTAGTTTTACATTACCACTTTCATGGATGGACATAAATCTATTATTATATTTAAATGATATTTTAATTATAGTATTATAACTTATTTCATGTTCTAGGAATAATATATATATCTATATATATAATATTAAATAGAAAGAAACTAGTTCATAATGGTAATAAAACATTCCAAAAAACAAATACTTATCATCAACAATTTTTCAAATGATTCATAATAATGATATAAAAAACATATATGGGACCATTTATATATATGTATGTGTGTTAATATCGTTTTATTCCATTCTAGTTTATAGTATCAATTCAATTAGAAAACCCATAATTAAACATGAATGGACCAACTGTTAAACGATGAATCCAATGCGCCAAAAATTGTAAATATTGATATATTATTAATGAACAGGTGTAGTGTTGTAATAAAATGAATATATAAGGAATGAAAAAAAATTAATATAGTTAAATAATATATAAATAAAATTTTGTACACTACTATTTAGTAGTTTTCAACATCGTTGATTGAATTCATGGATAAGGAAAGCGAATTGTTAACCCAGTTTCCATTCATTGGGTTAACCTTCTATATAATTGATTATGTTATGATAGGATTATAAGAGAAAAGTATTTTGAATCAATTAATTTTTATTTCCAATTTTTATATGTATTTACAGTGGAGATATATAATTGATTAATTGATTCATTCTCACTCTAATGATATGATATTAATAAGGTGTGTTCTTTTAAAAACATATTTTAAAGATTCATTTTATAAATGTAAAAAATCAATGTTTTTTATATATATTAAATTGGATTAATTTAAAACCATTATGTATACATAATTGTTTTGATCCTACTATAATACTGAATATGGTTACATTAAAAAATATTATTTCCTTTTTATATGTATTGTTTTTCAAAATGGGTGATTTGAAAATAGAAGGTTTATTTTCACCATAGAGTGCTATATGATGCAAGACATTATGAATTATGTTCTTATATGGTTTTTGGTAATTGTTATTATGTTTGATTGTTTCATTAAAAACCAATTATGGGTTGTTCCCCGATAATACAAGTATGGGTGGTCTTTTTAATATCAAATGATGGTTTGTTATGTGATAAACCAAAGACGAGTGGTTACATTATAACCACCAATACATTAGGTACTCCAGAGTAAAGGGTTGACAATATTGGCTATATAGAAATATTGAATAAAATTTCCAATGATAACATCTTTAAATGACGTTAATTATTGAAATTTTAAATGAAATATTTTGGAATTTCAAAGGTAAAAATATGTTTTATTTTTTATAAAGAAAAGAAATGTTTTTACAAAAATGATTGTAGGGTTTTTCATTTGACTAGTGGTTTCATTAATTTTATGTCTTATAAAAATATTTTTGTGCTTAAAATATGTATCAAAATGTTATATAGAGGTTTGAAAATAGAGTAGGGACAATGATTATATCAAGGTCAAAAGTGTGAATATTTTTCATTCAGTGATACAATTTTTTATTTTAATTTTTTTCTAGTGAAAAAATGGATACTGAGATTAATTTTAGATGTGTAATTTATTGGTTTATTATTTATGTGTTATTAATAGTACTATAAAACACCAAACTGGAATGATTATGAGGAAGGTAATAATGTGAATTCTAGCATATAATCATTACTACATGTAATCTTTAAGGTTGCGACATTACATGAAACACAATTGGAAAAATTATATATCAATTAGAATCGCCAAAATTGTCATGAAAATCCAATATTTCCAGAATGGTGGGAAAATATATCACCTATGAAATACATCCAATCACAAAAAGTGATCAAACTGATCATGGTGAAGTTATTTTATTAATCTGGAAAGCCTGGACAGTCAAATGACATAGATTTGTGAGTTGTTGTTGTGAAGTTTTCGAAAGTAACTTGTGGATGTCTAAAATGAATGTGAATAATATGTGATTTTCATTGAATACTATGAAGTGAAAAATGTCTTGAAAGATATGAACATGCCATAGAGCATGTCATGATGACTGATAAACAGACAAGGATTTTTCCCTACATCATAGCATTAGCAATGTTGTGTTGAGGATCCATCTGATAAAAACTTGAAATCTGAGAGGATCAAACCATGGTGATAGGAAATTGGAGTCGAAAATATCTATTTTTTTCCCACAATATAGTTAAGTTATTTTTGAAGGGTGAAACTTAGTTTTAGTTTGGATCAACTCATATGATGTATTAACAATTATTCAAAGTATAAATATACATGTTATTTGATTGTAGTCGATAATTTCATAAGTATTATTAAGTTATGATAAATTGTTATTTAAGTAAATTAAATATAAATAATTCATTTTTAAATAAAGATTTTTTTATCCATGAATTAGTTATGGATTAACAAAATTTATGAAAATCATTGAGAAAAATAATGGAGGTTATTAAGGTATTTATGAGTTCTTATTCTACCACATTATGATGCAGACATGTTGAATTTTAATTTACCTCCTAATTTATTTTTGATGATAGAACAATTGAATAAGTAGTTGTGAGGGGAATAAATGATGTATCGAGAGATGGATAAGATGCATAAAGTATTAGCCACATTAGTCATATGATCAATATGATGAATAAGTGAGGCATGATACTCTCCATATTGAGGTAACATTGTGAGAAGACCTAGATCATCAAGAATATAGTTTATGGTTTAAGAACTGAAGGTATTCATAAATGAATTTTGAAGATCATGAATGATTAAATTTTTAGATACCTTCTTCCAAATATTCATATATGATATCTATCATTAATAGAGACATATATCACAAGTTGTTTTATAGACCGATTTTTCTATTGGATTGAATTTGAAAAGAGTTGTATGTTCTAGCGGACTCTAGAACTGTATAAAACATAGTGGACCCTGTGTTAGAGGACGTTTTTGTAATAGTAGAGAATACATTTTTGGGTGACTAACCAAAAATGAAATGAGTATGCATGGGTAGTCAGGACATATAAAAATTGGCTTTCATTTTCTCAATTATATTTCAAAATATGAGGAAATAATGAGATATTATTTGGTGTTGATTGAGATCCATCACTGATTTAAGTGATTGAGTATAAAATTGAGTTACTCATAAAATTAAAATAAGTTCAAAAATACACCCCATACACCTCTTAGTTATCCAAGTATGTCCTAATTAGTGGCATCACATGGAGGTAACATTAATATAACCATGGATCATAGAGAACCAATATTATGATTAAAATCTAGAAGATACTACATTTGATCAAACATTATACCATTTTTGTAGGAATATTATTCTTCCATATACATTTCACATTTCCTTGAGGTGAATGAAATTTTTATAGTGGGATTTTAATTGATCCTTGAAATTTCACATATTAAACATGTTGATAAATGAAATTTGGATATAGATGGAAAAGTAATAAATTACTATTATGATGTATTTTTTAAAGATATTTTATAACAAGGAAAGGATTTAGAAATTTTAAAATATGTTTTATATTACATGATATGTTGATATGAATGAAATACCAATGAAATGTAATCCAATATATATATTTGGAGGAGAATATTTGAGGATACTAATATGGTTGATAATGGAAATATTGAATGATACATCCCATGATCAAATGGCGTAATTGGATATATTCATCGATTTGGTGAGAATCATATTGTATCTATAATTTTGAAGATGGTTATGATGAGAATTGTATATTTGATTGACCCTAAGGTTCAAATTTAAAAGATCAAAAAATAATTCATTAGAAAAACATCACAATATTCTTATATCAGATGGAATAATGAAGGAACTGGAATTCCTAAATATGAAAAACATGACCATGAAATTGAAACCATGAGAAAACCAAAGATAATGTGCACAAAGAAACTAGTCATTCAATTTTTTATGATGATGGAGATCTCAATCATATTATTACTCTCTTGTAAATGAGATTCTTTATAGGAAAATATAAAGGGAAAATATAAAAAATTTAGATGATTTAACGGGAATGTTATTGGTCATATTGAAATTATTTTATTAAGAAGTAGGTTGTGGTTATGAATTTTATGAGGAAGAACAATGTCCACAAATAATGAATAAGATAAGAAGAATAAGAAATATATCATCAAAAAAAATATTTTTTAGAGAAATGATGACTCGTCTCGATATTGGGATTATGAAACCACACCCATTTCTCATGAATATAAATATTTTCAATTGTCGGGCTATAAAAATGATTCAGAAGTGTGAAAAAAAATTTATTGTGAACAAAATGGAATGTCAGAATATTTTATTTTAATGATTTAAAAACTAAATAAATATATGAAAAATATTGGGGAAGAAAACAAAAATGGTTACTATAAAGAATGATGGGTAAGTGAAACATTATATGACACACATTGATGAAATCTTTAAATATCATAAAGAATCAATGATTTAAATAATTATGACAGAACAATAAGTAAATATATATGAAAAGAAGAATATTTATTTAAAACATAATCCATAAGTGTTATAGATCAAACTAAATTAAACATTTCTGATGAAAAATTCAGAATCTCTGTTAATATTATGGGAGAATATTATCTATATTTTCATAATAATGGTTCAATGATAAATTTTGAAGTCCTCATATAATGAACTAAAAAAATAAATCTAGCTTATTTTATAGTACATGTGTTAAAATTAAAACTATATAGGTTTGAAGAAATATTGATGAGAGATATTACACTAAATCAAAGGAGGGGGAGATTGTTCCTGGAAAATCCTAAAACCAAAGGAAAAATAAATCTCAAAATGTACTAATTTTTTTTATATCAGTCCTTACTAAATCAAGGTGATGAAAAATTGAATTTAATGCTTGGTATTGAGAAATGTATAGACAAATATCCAATTCATGTTGTATTAACATGTCTTTACAACGGCCGATTCATGAATAGAGGAAAAGTTTTCTTAAGAAAATTAAGTGGAGAATAAGAGAAAAAAATAGTTCGTATATTGTCATGTTTTGATTTTTATGGCTTTCACAACAAATAAATTTGGTTCACTAATGGAACTATTATATTTTATTTAATGCATTTTAAAAAAGAGTTGATTTTTTCTATATTTGTACAGTGGGATAAATGAATAATGAAATAAAAAATATTCATGAGTATGGAAGGAGTTGGATATGAAATAACACTAGGTGTTTTGATGTGGGAATGGACAAAATAGTCATCATCACACCCCGGTGGCCCCCATTGTGAGCATGCTAATAATCTATGAAACACATCCAATCCCATAATGGGCACACCAAGTTCATGGAGATAGTTATGTTTAAAATATAGTCAACCTGGCCAATCCCATTCCACAGTGGTAGGGGTGGTTGATGAGTTTATTTTATAAAACATGGAACTCCCAAGTAGCTATGGAGAAGAAATGGTATCCCATGATGATTGGGAAGTGAAAATTGGTAGGAAAGATATAACCAATCCTTATTTCATGTCATGGTGACTGTAAAATAACCAACCTTTTCACAACAACATAACATTAGGAAGTTATTATAGATGTTACTTCCTAGAAAAAATTGAAATAATGTTGGACCATGATGTATTGTTCAGTATTTTGAGGCCAAAATTCACAATGGTTTTACACCACGGTTTGGTGAAGGGTGTGTCAATGGATAACAAGAATATTTTTTGAGAATCAACTATCAAAATAATTTAATGGATATTAATTGATTATGTGATTCTGTTTTAGTGTAAAAAACCCTACCTTACTAGCCGAGACTCAATGGTTACGTTACTAATTTGGCATAAGATATATCTAATTTCATACTAAGAGGCCAAATAGTTTATTTTTATATGTAAATTATAAACAAAAATGATTTCCAAAATATATTTGAAAACAAAAATTACCACATATATTTTGGGGAATATCATTATTTCACAAATCATTTTCTTCAAAACCATTCATTGTATACTTCCTGTATTCCCGTGAAATGGAAAAAAAGTGTGTGTGACATAAAATTCATAGTAAGGGTTATTTATAATGAAATTAGTCATGAATAATTATAGAACTATCAATATGTATGTTTAAATAATTTAACACATAATCCATTGAACTAATGACTTCACATTCATAATTATACTGTGAATAATAAATATAGAAATCTAAATAAAAGAAGACACATTCCATTTAATAAATAAAAATACAGATAAATGCAACCTAAGTTAATATTATTGAAAAATTTCAGGGATAATAATAAATAAATTCATTATAAAGGAAATTCATAGTATTTAGATATAATTTTCTAATTCATTTGATACATATATCATCATGACCTCTGGAAAGACATTTTAAAATATTATGTTTAATCCTATTTAATTATATATTGCTTATTTCCCCATGAAATAAGTATTGGATATATCTTTCCAACCATTTTCACTTCCTAATCATCTAGGGATACCACTTCATAGAGAATAAACTATCCTAATAATTTAATGGATATTCATTGATTATGTGATTTTGGTTTACTGTAATGAACCCTACCCTGGTAGTTTATAATCAATGGTTGCATTACTAATTCGGTATAAGATATATCTAATTTCATACCAAGAGACAAAATAGTTTAGTATTATTGGTAAATTAAATACAAAAATGGTTTCAATAATATATTTGAAAAAATAATTACGACAGATTTGTTTGCAGAATATCATTATTTCATCAATCATTTCCTTGAAAGCCATTCATTTTATATTTCTTGGATTCCATGGAAATGGAAAATACATACATGTGACATTAAATTCACTGTAAGGGTTATTTATAGTGAAATTAATCATAAATAAATATATAACTATAAATATGTATGTTTAAATAATTGAACACATAATCCATTTAAGTAATATCTTCACTTTAATAATTAGACAAAGAATAATCAATATAGAAATCTAAATAACTGAATACCCATTCCATTTAATCAATGAAAATATTGTTAAATGAAACCTATGATAATTCTATTGAAAACATTCATGTATAATAATAACTAAATTCATAATAAAATAAATTCTTAGTATTTGGAGGTCATTTTCTCATTCATGGGCTACTTATATCATCATGACCTTTAGCAAGACATTTAAAAATATTAAATTTAATCCTAAATAATTATATATTTCTAACTTCCCCATGATAGTATCAATGCATCATGGGGATATATAATTTTTCGCCCCAACATTATTGCAAGTCAAAAGCATTCCTTGTATATTGAATGATTAATTTAACACATGAATAAGAATTCCTTATTTAAAAAATCCATATGGAGTAGAGAATAATGATTTATAAAGTTTTACCCATTGATTAAATGACATTAATATAAACTCCTAATATATAATTATTATATGATTTAATAAATAATCATATCCATTATAAAAAAATACAAATATTGAAGATAAATGAATGGAATAATGATCACAAAAAAATTGAATATTTCTAGGGAAATAAATGCCATAAAAAATGAATCATGAATGTGAATATAAATACATTCCCTATTAAAAATGATCAAAAATACCCCATAAAATGAACTAGGATGGTATCGATAAAACACTTCCCTAGTTCATTGTATGAAATATAAAGGGTTGGTTTTGTTGACATATATAAATACTACAAAATGTTTTTTAAAAACATTCTTTAAGATAATAGCCTTTTCACTATGAATATAATCTCAATAATATATCAAAAATATTAAACGCAATTCATTTAAAATAACCACTGAAATATAGAAATAATAATTCAAAAGATTTAGTGGTCATGACTTTAGGAAATTCTAGTTAAGCCAAATAAGTTGAAAATGATTCCATTCAAATTTTCTGTTAATGGTGAATGAGCCATGATTTCAAAATGACTTGAATACTACTTTCAAAAAAATATATGAAAAAAATTAAAATGAAAAAAACTCCAAAATTTACTGAAAATCATTAAAAATTTAAAATATTTTTAAAAAACATGGTTTAGTAGAAAATTATTTCCATCTAAAGATTGAAATTAATAAGGATTTCCATTAAAAGATTTTAACAATTATTTTTTTACCAATGAGTGAAAATATTTTAATATTAGTTAAAAATTACAAAAATAACTAGAATATAAAAAATTAAATGTTTTTATTAAAAATTATCCAATAATTCGCGACTAAAATTTATTTAGAATAAACAATATCAATTAGAATGGGATTCTAAAATAAACCATTGTAGCGATCATAACATTGAAGTGAGAATTTTACAATTAATTGATCCCATATATCAAATGGAATTATAGAAAAAAAAAGTATAACATAAAAATATTATAATTTCATTTAATTACAGAGATAATCTTAGAATATCAAAATCAATATATATGTAATATAAATAATGAACGAAATTGTGTAATAAATATAGTTACGAGTTAGAAACATTTATGTAAAATACCCTTGTATAATAAAATCAGATTGAAACATAAAATACGATGTGTAATGAATTAATTATGATATTTCATGTCATATGGAATGAATACAAATCACATCAGATAAACTAGGTGAATTATATTTAAATACACAACAATTTATGAAAATTGAGATGAAGCCCCTTACCCCATGTATATTGTTTTTAATCATTATTTTACCTCCTATATGTTGATCAAAATCTTGATAAAAAAATATTATAAAAAAATTAATATTTATAATGTCATATATGATCCTCGTATAACATCTTATAACACATTAATTAACAATCATTCATCATCTCTAGTGTTTTGCGTGGTAGATGTCTCATATTTATATCCTTGTTTCATCATAAACGTTTCGGATCAGTAAAATGTGATATATTTAAAAGATATCCAGAATAATATAAATTCAAAAAATATAATTATTTCCATTACATACATTTTAATAATAAATCTCTAAGGATGGAAATATAAAATGATTCTCATCACTTTATAGGGAATGTAGGTTGTACATACACATGAGTGAGGATATCATTTCATTAATTAGTGAAGTGATAAATTTATGTTATAATAACTTTATAAAATATATATAATTTGATATATATTACCTACTTATAATAAATTTATCCTCATTTCATTCCATGTAATTCATAAGTGATTAACAAATCACATCACTTCCTAAGGAGGTAATTTATACTACACCCAAGGTATGTTATCATAATTAAAACATCATGTAACATAAGAATGTATATATGATAATAAAATTATGCAATTAATATAATATTATAATTATAATATATATATATATATGTGTGTGTGTGTCTGTGTGTGTCTATAAAATCCATCTGTATATCCATCTGTGAAAGGATGGGATGAAAAGCGAATCCCATCAGTTCACAAGGTGGTAGTCATTCGTATATATGATCGATAGTTTCATTTCCAATTTAATGGATTGAGAGATTTATTTAGGTAATGGATGTGATATAATAATATCATGTTTTATATTATATTATTTTTTTATTATAGTATCAAATATTATGAATATTACAGGCATGTGGAGGAAAAAAAGTACAACTCACTTAAAAGAACATTTCCTCTTCTCTATGGAATAGCTTTTGTATCCACAAAAATCCATACTAGGAATATATGTGATCATTAAAAGGGATTTATAATTTTATTATTGGGTTTAATTAAGTGTTTTGGATAGTTATAAGCTTAAAATGGATTTTTAAATCAGAACAGGGAAGAAGAGGGGTGGCCTTTTCTAAGTTGGTGAATGGGACACACGTGGAATTTTTGAAAAGATTCAATTACATCCACATTTTTATCATTAAAAAAACATCAAAAAGAGACATTATTTAACATTAGTGATTATGAGGAAAATTTTTGTGCTTATTTTTTTTAATGTATTTAGGTCATTTTAACCATTATCTTCTTAGATTAACCCTCCCTTAAGAAATCAGTTTTTTAACATAGCCATGGTAAATTATAATGTTTTTTTATTATTCATTGTGGTCAAAATTAAGTAAACTTATTTGATAATATATATTATTATAAATCCCAAAATGGAATAAATTTTTTCAAATTCCATTCAGAGAAATGGAAAATATTAATTTAAAATAATCCTATGGAGGTTGCGAGAAAGTGGGTTTTTGAAGAGAAAATGTTCAAAATAATACAATGATTCTATATGAATATTCAATATTAAAATGATTATGATGAGATAAATTAGATTAATATATATATATATATATTTAATAATTTTACTTTATATAAAATTTAAAATAATATTTGTCTTTGTACACAATTTAACCAAAAAGGAAGTTTTCAATTAGAATTCATTATTTTTTATTATTCATCATAAAATATAAATTCTCGATATTATGAATTAAAAATTTAATCATATTTTATAAAATCATTTTTGTAAATGTGTTAAATTGGTTTTTTTTCAAAAAATCACTTCTAAATCATTTTTAACAAAATATTATATTTCTGAAAAATTATATTTTTCTATTTAATGGATTTATATTTCATTTATAATCAATGGATTACAATGAGTTTAATATTTTATTTCTTACTATTAATCACAAAAAAATTTAATATTTATGTTTTAATTTTATATTATTTAATGGTTCGTTTAGACTCATGTTTGTGTGATATAGAATATATCAACTAGATTTTATTTAAAATAATATATTTGGTGAGTTATTTAATCGTGATTTTTCATGTCATGTAAATTAATAAATTCAATATTCATATTTCTGAATTTTGGGCAATTACATTCATAACAACTGAAATAAATTTCTTTCAGGAAATGATATCTTGCACTTGGAAATAATCTGTTGGATATTTAAAAATTCTTTTATTTGAAACCTATATTGTAAAAAAGGATAATAAAACATCATATTAATAAGAGAGAATGTTAATTATAGAGTTCATTGATACTAACAGATATATTGGTTTCTAATTTGGAGAAAATTTGTATAAATTAAATAAATTGATATGGAATATGAGCATAAATAAATATTAAGAATAAGAGAGGTTATTGATCACAAAAAATGAATGAATATTAAATAGTTAAGTAACTATAACAATAAGTTTGTAATTAATTAAAATATCATTTGTTTAATATATAACATTTAATTAAGAATTTTCATTCTATTTCATTTTCCTATAGTTGAGTATTACTTTTACTACCATCATAAAGAAAACCAAAAAAATTATCATACTTGGTATCCTTTTGTATCTCATAAGAACTGTTTTATCCTATCATTTTGCAATGATTTTATACTCAATGAAGTAAATATCTAGGTAAAAATTTTATTACCTTAAGTATTAACACATAATATACCATGCAATCCTTGAGAAAATAACATGATATTTATACTATAATTTCTAAAACAAATTTTTTTATCAAAATATATGGTAATAAAGAAAATCAATAAACCACTATATTAATCTCTAAAGGAAACGGTTCAAATAATAACTTTCCATGAAAAAAACATCATCCAATATAATATCAACAATTAAAAAAATATCTTTTTTCTTCATATTAAATAATAGGTTAGATCGAAGGGTTCCATATATCGTAACATAATGATTCATTTCCTGATCAACATTTATCCATGAAATTAATTTATTAAAAAAAGTTAATGTAGACATAACATAGGGCAATGAAATGAGCACACCATTTTCAACCTTTATTTTTGGGTTCATTCCCCACACCCATGTTGAATGTCAATTTTTATCACTCGACGCTTTGGTTTTACTTTTTCCAAAAACTATATTAATATAATTTCAATAATGGTATTAATGTGTATTATCCCATAATTAACCCTACATCAAAGACATGATAAACCATAATGGTAACTGATACCATTAATTATTTTTCAATATCATTTAATGTTATTATACCTCAAGTAAGATTTTCACTAAAACAATTTGTTATATTTCTAAAATTTAATCCCTAAATATCCCAAATCATGGTAGAATCCCCACATATATACCCTAAAAGGTTTTTTTAGGAAAATAAATGTATAAATAACCATAAACTCATATTCTAATGATGATATCTATGACTCTTAATCTAATGAATACATATATTATTATAAGAGTAAACACATTTTTAGATGATTCATGATACCAAAAATACATCTACAATTTAATATCTAGATTTCAATAAATAGATACTATAGTTGTATTATTTCATAATAGGTCCTTCCATTGTACAATTACTAAAATTTAGAATAGTTCCTTGTCTAAAACCTAAAAACATAGCATGAGAAACAAACAACCGAGTTGGAAACCATGTAATCATAAAGAATATCATTTCGAATTTCTATATAATGACTAAATCTCTTAAATATATCACACATTCGGTATACCCAAGTTCATTCGTTCTTCATCCTCTATTCAAATCCTTCATTTTTTATAATCAAAATTTAATTTATCTAAATAAAATCAATGGGGATTTCAAAATAGGTGTGTAGTAAATCAAAATTTTGTGATCGTGATAATAGTCAATTCAATTTTGGAATGTGTTTTCCAGTGTAATTACACATAGTAACAACTTTCCTATATCAACATCCAATTTTAGTATAAATACGATGATCTATTTCCTGAAAACCCCATTTTATATCAACCTTAACAACACTATATGATGTTATTATATATTTATTTTCAATTTCTATCATAGTTTTAGGTTACCTAAGTTATTTCTTTTGCAATTCCTATTCCTAGATTATCTGATAAACTTCCAATAATACCAACTGTAAAGACCCTAACCCAAATAGACCATAGTCCATGGACAGTTTACTACATTATCATCAGATATAGGTGATCAAATCCTAAATGATTTAATAGTTTAGTTTAATTGCTATATTAAAAAACATACATGATTCTCAGAATGCACTAGTAAAAAAATCACAACATAATTTTTAGTGATAATATCATTATTTAATCTAATATATCCTTATATATCAATCATAATATACTTCCTACATTTCAAGTGAAATATAATAAAATAAGGGTTATCTAACATTTATTATAAGGGTTGTTTATAAAAGAATATATATTAAATCAATAATTAATTATAAATATATATTAGTAAATAAGTAAAAGCACATATAATTTAATCAATTACTTAACTACAATAATTTTATAAGGATTAATCAATATGGTATTGTTTTTATCTTAAAACACATAAAATTTAATCAATAAACTAGGAATGAAATTGAACCATATATAATATAAGTTTGATAATATCATAGATAATAGAAAATTAAATATTAACAATGTGTATACATAGTCACTGGATATCATGTTCATAGGTACATGACACCTTTACCATCAAGAACTGTAACAAAAATGGTTGAAACTATAGGTAGAATCAATGATTAATTCGTCCTTAATGATTAATCTCAAGAGACTACTGACGCATCAAGGGGTATATAATTATGGGTCCCACCTATCATTGCATGACTGATGAGTTCCTTATATATTGAAGGATCAAATAAATTCATGATTCCATATTCTTGATAAACAAAAATTTATATTAAATAAGGAATACTGATTTCTCAATGATTCCCAATCAATCTAATTACATTCAACATAAACAGTATAAGTTCAAATGGTATTCATTTTATGAAATAATCATATACATGATAAAATTAATAATTTTTAAGATAAATGAATTTTGAAATGATCATAAATGAGTGAATGTATCATTAGAAAGTAAAATACTATAAAAATGTGTCAACAATGTGGATATAAATACATTCCATGGTCAAAATGATCATGAAACATAAAAATAATGAATAATAATGGTATCCACAATACATATCAGATGTGGATTATATTTAAAATAAAAGGGTTGTTTTTATTGAGGAATAGAAATACCATAAGTATATTTTTTAAACATTTTTTATGAAAATATATTTTTTCACGTTGAAAATAATTTTAAATATAAATAATTCTAAAATATTTGTTAAATAATTATATTTCAAAACATCATTCTAAAAATAAAGAATATTTTAATAAAATTATTTTTTTAATAATGGAAGTAGATTTGATACATTTCATATCAATAAAAAAGACTCCATCCACATTTTTGGTAAAATAATAACAAGGCTTATTTTTTAAAAAAACATGAATATTTCACTAAAAACATTAAATTAAAAATGAGAAAATATTTCATTATAATTTTTTTAAAAAAAAATTTTTTAAAAATTATTCATTATCATAAACATTATTTTGGATGAAATGAGTTTCCGACTAAAGAGATAAATGATGTCGGGTTTTATTAATAAACTTTTATCAATTATTTTATGTGTACAAGACTGAATATGGTATTAATTCTTATAAAATTCATAAATAAAAATATTATAATGAAATTCAATTGTATTATTTTAAAATTATCAAACTACATCCGTCAATGGAAATTCATGATTAAATAATCTCATTTAGAATAAAATTGTAAAATAATTTTATTCCAAGATCATAGCATTTAAGTATGTATTGGTAAATAAATTGATTATATGCATAAAAAATAAACACACCTAAAACAAGTGTAAATACAACATATTATAATCAAAATTTATTATTAACGTCATCTTATATTATCATAGACAATGATGAATTAATAAAACCCAATGAAAATAAATTGAGTTATAAAATTATTTAATATTTGATAACTATTAATAAAATATATATATGGATTAAATAAATTTATATTGATACTTTACAGACCATGAGATATGAATCTATAATGATATTTCATGATAAAGGGGATTTATATACACCACATAAAAGTAATTAGGTTGACAACACTGAATAAGCCTTAATAAATAGAAATTGAAGAAATTTCACTAACCTCAAGCTCCCTACAAGTTGGAGATGATTTAAATTAATATATTATAGTTTTGATAATATTAATAAATAAATAATTTTTCATATTAATTTTCACAAAATCAAATATCACCTAATTATAATATCTTATATTCCATTCTTTCACAATCGTTCATCATCACTACTGTTTTAGGTGTTAATTTCCTTATATTCTTATGCATGTTTTGCAATGAATTTTCTAGATCATGACAATGGGATAAAGGTGCATCATATAAATAATTTTGTTACTATTATAAAAACCAATTTTTCACTTATACACATTTTATAATCATTCATTATTTTTGTACACGGAAAATTAATTATGTCTCTTTATGATGATGGTAGGTCATATGTATATATGAGGGACAATATTATTCCATTAATGAGTGAAAGGAAACTAATTTTGATGATATTTTAATCATAATATATTTATATATATTCATATATATAATATTTTTTTATACGTTTTCATATTTAATTACATGTAGACCTTATGTGGAAGAATAACCACTTTGCTTCGTTATGCAGTATTCCTCCATGCACATGAATGTAATTATCATATTTAAATGAAATAAAATGTATAAATTATATGTTATATTAAAATTAAATAATTATAATGATATTATAATTATAATATATCTGTGATTAGTCCCTAACTATATCTATAATTTGATAGAGTTGATGGAAAACAAATAAGATTAGTTTGCTAGACAGTAGTCAGTTGTACACATGATCGACAGTTTTGCATCAAATTTGATAAAATTGGAGACCGATTTAGGAAATTACATGACATGACAACATATGATAATTTTTAATATAATATATTTATTATATTTTCATATTTTTTGAATATTATATGGATGTGAAAGACAAAATAAAATAAAAATAGTCATTTATTAATGTTTTCTCTTCTTCAAGAAACATCATCTGGTATGAAAACAAATCCTTCATATAATGGATTTATGATTAAAAAGGGAAATATGATGTTTTTAATGGATTATGTATGTTATATTTTAGGAATTTATAGAAATAAATGGATTTGGAAGTGTTAAAAGTGGTGGAGAGGGGTGGCCTTTTCTAGTGGATGAGATGGGCATCCTTTGAATTTTTGAAAACATTCAATCACACTCTAATTGTTTTTATAAAATGCCTAAAAATAGTCCATTATAAAAAATTAAGAGATGATAAGATCTAAAAAAACCTATAAAATGGGTTTTGGACCAGTTTGTCGATCATTTTTACCATTATATTCTTCATTTAACCCCTGGTAAATTAATTTTTACCTTAATCATTATTAATTATTTTTACTATTTTCTATATTATTTATGATGAAAAAAATGATCACCATATAATATAATATAAATTATTCTTATTACAAATATTTTTTCCATATTTCCAATTTTCTTTCATATAATTGGAAAATTGTAATTTAAAGTTTATCTCACTGATGCTAATAGAAAGAGTGTATTCAAATAAAAAAAATCAAAATGATACTATGTTTTTGTCTCAAACATCATTATAAAAATGAATAATTTGTTTTATTAATTATTACACTATATATAATTGAATTAATTTTACTTTTAAATGAGTTTTAAATATAATATAATTGAAATAAAAATCAATCAAAAAATAATTTTCCCATTACAATATAGTATTTTTTTAGCTATTCATCAAAAAAAATTAGAAAAATCTCAAAATTTTACCCAATGATAATTTTGAAATGCATAATTCAATATTATTATATTATTTCTTAACATAAATTATCTAAAATTGTTAAATTTTTATTAGAAATTATGTGTTGAAAGGTAGAGTATGTCATTTAAAAAAAACATTTTTTAGATATTATTTCTTTTCCAATTGATTGACTTTTAATTTTTTTGTAATAAATGGATAACCATTATTTCTGAAATATAGTTATTCATATGATAACACTCCAAATTAATGGGTTGTATTAATAGTATATAGAATTTTTGGGTCATTTTGAATTGTGCATGCATGTTTCCTAAGCTATAAAAGAGATGAAATATAAATGAATATAATTCATTGGTTGTTTTATCATGATGTTGTGTGTTTCATAATCTATTTAGTTCAATGTTCTTGTTTTATAATTTCATGGTGTCTCTTTTAGGACATTATTATAGCATGAATCGAGCATTGTAAGAATCAGTTATTTATGTGAATTAATTAGAATTACTCTACACTCCCATAAAGTCTATATTTATCCCTGCTGAATAGGTGGATAAACTAAAAATATTGAAAAAATGGAGGAAAATCATTTGATCTGATGATGATGTTTTGGTTGGTTTTTCTAGAATATAAAGATTCTGATAGGTCGATATTCAATCTCTATGTATCTCTTAGTCTATTCATGGGTATAGGATAATGGGAGAAAGAGGATTGAATGGAACACCTATATTGTTAATAAGGTAGATAACAGAGGTGAATAGTTCTATTCTCATGAGAAAGATATTTTTTATGACGATGAAGTGAGGCATTATACTATATATTTCATTTTGATAACGTGATAAGACCAATATCATCATGATTATGGTGTTTTTTTTAGACCATTTTGTGGAATCATCCGTGGATGACGATAATGATGGAGTACATCCATAGATACTTTGATCTATAAATTCATAAAGGTGGACCATCATAAAAAGTATCATATGGAACCTTGTTTTTATAAGTGGTATTTCGTTGTTAGACCATATAGTTAATGATTTGTATCTTCTAGGGAAATTTTGATTTTTACATAATATAGTAAACATTATATTGTTAGATATAATTAGAATAGTGGAAGATCCATGTTGGAGGGAAGAACAAACCTAGTTGGGAGTTGTTTTGAGTATCCAAACCCTATTAATAACATGCTTTATTCTCACTCTATTTTATCTCTCCATATGGGAAGAATTGGATACATTATTTTATGTTGTAAGAGAACCTTCACTAGTTCAAGATGGACTTTTTATGATATATTATGTCATAAAATATTAATGGAATAATCAATTCACACATCCCCCTATCAGTGATCCAGTCAGATCTGAAATTTAATATTCCTTTGGCATGTAATAGTTTTTTATGTTAATTCATTGTAAGACCTAACAAAATTTCCATTGTAAAGTAATATTTCATTCACTAATAATTGATGTATGTTGAGGTTTGTTAAAAAAATTATCCTGATTAATTTCAATTATATATATTCATGAAGAAGGAGAATATTTTAAATTATCGAATGATTATGGTGAGTTTTAAAAGTAGAAATAGAATAATAGTTGTGATAATATAAATTATCATATTTTTATTGGAATGTATTAAAACCATATAATTATGTTATTTTTGTGAATATAATTGGTGACCAGAATCACATTGTAGAAACAAAGATAAAAACCATAATATCAATTTATACTAGTATTATAATAAAAGTATACCCAAAATATTTGGAAGAGACTTTTAATCATAAAGATTAGGTTCCAACCATGAATGCATAATTGGACTATATTAAATAAATGAAACTTTGGAATTTGTTCCCATACGTATTGAAATGAATATGATTAGAGAAATAAATTTTATGGGAATGGTGAGGTGGTTATAAAGAAATCCATGATAGTATGAAGTGTAAACTAAATAATTAAAGTGGTTTAAATTGATGAAACCTTTTCCCCAATAGAAAAAATTACTTCAATCATAAATTTCCTTTCATTATAATATAATTAATGCTCATATATATTTTAGATAGATGTTTGGTTATATTTCCTATATAAAGATTTTGATGAGGATGTGTACCTAGTATAGCCTATTGGAATTATTATTGAATCTGGTGGATGTAATATATGTATGTTTAAGAAGTATCATTATTGGATAAAATAGAAAATAATATCATGGCAATTCAAATGTAATAAATATATAAAAAACATGATGTTTATGGAAGGAAATGTCGACAGAATGTTGTATGTGAAGAGGACCAAAAACCTAACTCTCTTTTTGATTTGGTATATCAATAACCTAATTTCTTACAAAAATGATTAAAATATGTATGAATATTTATCAAGACACAAGAAATTAGTTTTTGAGATGTAAATTCATGGAAAAATGAAACATTAAATTGTTTATATGGTATCCCAGGTAGTTGAATGCTTCATTATTTCATGAGAAAAATATAATAATTAATTCATAAGGAATTCTGACATGTATGAATCCATAGGCGGTTCAACACTTATTTAGGTGGGAATATATATAATCAAGGATAACAAAGTAAAAACATTAAATGAGTATCAGTTCAGAATCATGATTGGATATCTCATGTATTTGGTAACCACTACACAAGCTATTGTATATAATGTTAATTTTTGTCTTTAGTGGGAATTCTAAACACCTAATCTACTAATATTAGAATGAATGTGTAGGTTGATATATGTCTCAAATAATTTCCCATACGATATAATATATTGGAGAGAAATATATGTTCAACTAAGAGGATTTACTTATGTTAACTACGATCATGTTATTGATGGTAGTTACTCCATATATGGTGGATTATTTTTTTTAAATATATAGACTACGTGGATGAAGACCCAATTCGATGATTTGGGTTTTTAGGATTATTATCCTTTACTTTTAGTTTATAAAAATTATTTTCCTGTTATTTTATCTAATAAACAAGTGAAATAGTCTAGGTATAAACACATCAAAATTAATTATGTTTTTATTAACGTGACTTCGGATGAAGGTATCATAAAATACAGTTTGTTATTTATAAGGAATTGTATGATAATAGTCATACATATCCCCTTATATGTGAACTATTGGAGAATATGAGGCTATAGTTGGGAGTATATCAGACTCCCACACCAAATTGTTTGATAATAATTAATGTTTTTCCTCGGTCTTTTCATCATTATATTTGAGGAGATGTTATGTAAAGGGGATTTATAGTAACTCAGGCCTAACATACATAGATATTATTATTTTTTGGAATATTCCTTAAATTAGAAAATACACAATGGAGAATCAAAATAATATTTTTCTTTAGGAAATTTAGAAACATAAATAGTAGTCCATAAGTGAGTTACATCACCCCCCACTACATTCATCAAAAGGAGAACCTTTATTATACATATCATATAGGATTAATATATTCATATCTAGCAAAAGGAAATATAAGAAAAGGGAGACCACAGATTCCCATTAAAGTTAAACAAGGAAGATGCATAACAATATTACTGACACAAGGGTATTAGAATAGAAGAATAACATTTGAAAATTGTACCCCACATATCACAAATCATAATATTGATTAATTGAATAAGAATATCAATTACATATGAAATTAATCATAATGGATTCGTAGAATATGGTCCTTGACAACGTAACATTGGCATAATAATTGGAATTTTTGGTATTCACATAAGCATATAAAACCATTTCTTTATTAATCACAGACCACAAACAAGACCATCATACCAGACAATGTCCTTTATTGATCTGGGTTCACTCTTCATTTTATCCATTTCATACTAATCCAGATTCACTCTCTAATCTATCCTAGTCTTAGAAATCAAATTTCACTCCCTATCTATTCCATTTCATAATGATCTGGGTTCAGAACACATACTTATCCTATATATCTCAGGAGAAAGAAATCATTACACAATGCATTGGAGAGAGATAACGGATTCACCAATCACATAATGAAAACCATATTTATTTTTTACACACAATAATAACAATTAATCATATCATAACCCAATGTATGAAATTAATATCATAAAAATATCATCAACCCATATTTTTTGGAAAAGACACATGTCTCATAATCATTTCCTTTGAGGATAACCTCTAAAAAGAGGCATGTTTCTTAAAAAAATTCTCATTCTATAACCCATGGAAAATTATAGGGATTCATAAAAATAATTTAATAATAATATAAAACATTCATAAGAAGAACACTAACAATAAACATTGATCATATCCCTATTAAGTAACATGTAACACCAATATATTTAATTATATATAGAAAATGATTTTGATCGATCAATAAAAAAATATCATGACTTAAATATCAGTTTCCCTATTAAAATTCATTTTTAAAATTT
The DNA here is from genome assembly GCA_963277665.1 of Viscum album. Classification (NCBI taxonomy): domain Eukaryota; kingdom Viridiplantae; phylum Streptophyta; class Magnoliopsida; order Santalales; family Viscaceae; genus Viscum; species Viscum album. The sequence continues at coordinate 884,076,040 of OY728132.1, forward strand.
AAAACATTTATAATTGAAAATAACCTTGTAAATCTATGAATAATGATTCAATGAAATTTTCTGTCATGGATGTATTAAATTCCACCGAAGTCATTCATGTGATAACATTAATTTCTTTTACATGTTTTGTAGAAGAAAGACAATTTTTTGGAAAATTTCAAAAAGATTCATTCATATTTTTTTTGTAAAAAGTAAAAAAATGGTAAAACAAATAATAAATAATGGATTATATATAAAAATTATAAACACATTTTTAGAAACCATGGATTCTTATTAGGACATATTTCGAACCAAAGAGAAAAATAAATTCGGATATTCTAAAAATAAATTTAATAATTATATTTTGTAAAATGGTTTTGTATAATGGAACCATTACATTAATATATCATTAATAAATATATTATAATAATATAATTTCATAAATTCTTGGAAATTTCTTATAAATGTTTTAAATTAGTTAGAATTATTTTGAAACTATGAAATCTGACGGCACACGATTCTGAGGCCCAGAGTGCCTAGAATGATTCGTCGAAGTTTTTTTATGAATTAATTAGCATGAGTAAGATGTTTTCCTAAAAAAGTTTAATAACTATTAAATGGTTAATTAGATCTGAAATTTGAGGGCACTATTTCACCTAGATTAGTGAGCTTACCCTTGGCGCGGTTTATGTTTAGTCAGTGCGGGCCTCCTATACAAAAACCTAGAAATGGAATAACCGTAAATAAAATAATTAAATAAAGTTATTTTCTTTTTCAAATGCTTATAACTCACAAATGGTAACTCTGAATAAATATCTGAGACCACCGCTGAACTCATGATGGTATGCTTTCTTTATGTAGATACTAACATTGGCCGGTGTGGGCCACCTGTGAAAGTTAGTTTTTGTCCATAAATAAAATAATTTAGTGACTATTATTTTATTGTAAAATCCATAACGTTTAAATGGTAAATCAGATTGGAAATCATAGAGTACTTTTTGGTTTTTGGGGGTGTGTTTCACTTTGGCAGGGCCTAACTTCGACCGGAACGGGTCAAGGGTGACTATTATTAATTTTTCGAACTATTTTTTAGGTATGTTCAGTTAATGCGAAAGCAGTGTTTTGTAACTTTGGAACCGGTGCTCTGAATTGAAATCCAAAGACACTATTGATCTCACAATGCTGATATTCCCATAAGGAGGACATCACCTTGACAATAGTAGGTCATGGTTGGAAGTTAGTTTTCAGACTTTTCATGTCTGTGTTAAATGAAAAAAAATTAAACAACTTTTCTTTTATTTTTCCTTGTGAATCCTCCAATTTGAATTAGATGGTGGGGACCACCTATGCTTGAAACCTCCAATTATAAAATTAATGGTGGGTACCACCCGACCCTTGAACTCCCACTTACATATGGGAGGTGACTCTTGGTTTATCCCCCGAATTAATTCTTCCAATTTAAACTTAATTGTTGTGTGAACTCATTTAGATTAATTTATATGTTTGATTCTCACCATTCTCATTGTTGGGGGAATTGCTGGAATGGAGAGAACATGGGGTGATAGCTTTAGAGAACACATTCTCCAACAAAGAATATTCTCTAATGAAGAACAAGGATGACACTCGAGCTGGATCAGAGAGGTTTTGCGGGAGTGACGAACGCTGACGTCAACATTATCTTCGACTTTGTCTTCTTCCTAGAGACGTCTCCAATGAGCAAAAAGGTTGGGGTTTCTAATATGAATTAATTTATTTATTTAACCATCATATTCTGAATTCATGAATACAATGGACAATCGAACATGGCCATCGTCCCTCACTTAAACCTTGCCCCTTCAATTTTGATTCACCGTGTGTTCTTCGTGCATTCTTGAAACCCAAATATTTATTGTCACTAGAAACACAATATTTTTGTTGAGTGCGACATATGGATATAGAGCCCTAGACCTTAGGATCATGAATATGAGATCATCTAAATTTTTGGGATTGGAACGAAACCACAATTTCTCACTGATAAAGGGGGCGGCCAATAACTGGCCAACCGCATGAAGGAAGGGCGGCGTGCGCCTACGCCACCAGATGAGCAGGAGGCCGCAGCCTATTAACCTTGGGGAAGCAAGGGGTGGGGGCCTGAATGTGGGCCAGCTGCATAGCATAGGAACCGTGTGCGTCTGTTCCACCGGTTGAGCAGGACGCCATGGCCGCATGATTGTAGTAGATACCGGAGCAGAGGCCGGCCGTGGTGGAGCATTAGCGCGTGATAACGTTGCTGGGATAAAGTTCGGCTAGTTTCACCACACCAGGTGAGACCCCTCCAGTGGGTGCCGATTTCTATCATTCAAACGGTCCATGGAGCATTCAGAAAGACCATGGGGCACCTCCCCACATGTTTCATCCACGGCGGACCACTAGCTTAGCGGGCCGCGCCTAGCTGGTCGCCCCGCCCCAAAGTGGGTCAGGCCCACCAAAGCCCAAGCCAGCTAGGATGATCCTAGATCAGGCCAGGTCGACCCGAACTGGGTCGGATCAACCCAGGCTGTGTTGGGATGGGTTGGGCCGGACCCCGAGCCCATCTGAACCATATTTCACCTTTTTGTGTGTAACTTGATAACCGGGCGTCCATTTGACGAACTGTCTGTGGCCCCAGAATCCTTGGATAAAGAAGTAAATTTTGGTATTATTTACTTGATTTTTGGATTAAGATATAAAATGGCCGGGTTGGTTCAATCCATGAATCCATGTGTGCCCTAGGAGTAGAAACTCTAGTAACTTACAGACCAGGCATATGAATAATGTGTCATATGTTACATTGGGTCCCTTATTGCATGACAGACCTTTAGGAAACATATTTGTTGGACATCGGGGAATTTGAGGTATGACGGATGAATTGGGGAGCAGTTCTCCCTAGCTGGATATGTACAGAATCATACGACTATCTTATACTTGACGATTGCGGACCATTAAGACTCTGAGTAACTCGACATGCCCAGTGGGGACCACCTCTGTATGACATAGTTCACCTACAATGAGGAGTTTCACTATGTGAAAAAGCAGACCCACAATACTCCATATGAGGAGGACCTCATCATGGCACGAGGAGGAGCACCTCTGTGTGATGCGGTATACCCATGTCGGGAAGCTCCTCTATGTGACGCAGCAGACCCACGGTACTCGACAGGAGGAGTACCTCAGCAGTCCATGGTTAATGGCATGTGCCTTTATGTGACATGGCGGGCCCACTATACATGACAGTGTAGTAGTGCTCTAGCAGCTGAGGCGTTCAACGTTATGACTGGGGATGTTTCTTTTAACTACCCCTAGAATAAATCATGGTGTGAGCTGTCTTTGATTTGTGCTTGTGATTAAGGTCATGATATGTGGTGTTGTACATGTGTGGTACGTTATTATCGTGGTGTTACCATATGGGTTTTCTTTATGGAATTCTAGGATATCTTCTGGGTCATGGGGTCCCTACAAAGTATCGTTATACTCACCTTTTCATATTCTACACCCACACATTGTTGTGTCTTGTGCAGATGATGGGCAGCTAGGCTGAGGTTTGAGGAAGCCAAGACCAGGCAGTGCGCAGAAGAGACGGGCGTATGTGGAGTGCAGAGGAGGAAATATATACCTAAACATCAAGTATGAACCTCGGAGGATGACTTAATATATTTTTTCCATTTTTTTAGTTGTGATGTTCTTTTCAGTAGTATTTTTACTTTTCTGTTGAACTCGTAATTCTTGTAGGGACTGTATTCCGGCCCCTATTACATAAATCACCATTTTACTAATGATGTTTACTTCCCATGTTCTTCTTGTTGTGTTCTCAGACCGTGTGTTTGTACATGTTTAAAGGCAATGCCTTCCTGTTTTTGGGAATATTCCTTTTCGTGCTGGTTTCTAGCCCCTGGCCTATAGTTGGAAGGCTTGGGGTAATCACGGCATGGACCCTGAGGGACGGGTTGTGACAAATTGTAATCATAGTAGTTCAGTTCAATTGAAGAAATATGCCACATATGTTTTCTGTGAAGCAATAGTGTTAATTGTTTTGAGTGTGGTTTTCAGTTCTGGAAGTCCAGTGATGGTGTGAAAGCTGAAGTATCCATACACTAGGACCCTGAATTCTGATTTCTGACTCAGAGCATGAAAGCACTGATTGCGCATAATTTTTAAAAGATGTTCTTTTGATTTTTTTGAGGTAATATCCCCAGATATAGATTAATGACCATGGGGGCACCTGTTCCTTATAGGACGCCGCCAGAAAGACATCCATCGAGGTTTCTCGAGTGAGTATACGATTATGGCCCACCAAGTGATGAGGATTCGGTGCATGAACTTCTTATGGTGTTAGCATCATCGGCTGGTAAACCTGCAACACCAGTACCTATTGTGCATCCATTACCAATAGCTCTACCAGTAGAGGATATACACTAACAGAATGTGTTGTATGAGTTCTTGTAGAAGTGGCCTCCGAGGTTAAGTGTCGAGACAGATTCCTAGGCAGTTGAGGACTGGTTGGAGGTATTGGTTATAGTATTCTGCCTAGATGAGACACCGGTAGATCAAATGGTGATCATAGCTTCTAGTATTTTCCAGAGAGTGACCATGAAGATGGTCTGCAGAGTGATGAGGCTTCGGTACATGGACCATTTCCCATGATAGTACCATTAGGTAGTGTATGAGCTATATTACTACCTGTTGGGTAGATGTTACAACTGGAAGTACCTGTAGAGGGCACATTTATGCTTCGTACCTTAAAAAAGATTTAACATCAGATACCCCTCAGGTTCCGAGGTGATCCTGAATCCCTGGAGGCTGAGGACATGCTTGAGGTGGTGGTTGAGAGTTCTCTAGAGCATCTACAACATCGGAAGGACGACATATCAGTAGCTGAGTATTCATCGAGGTGTACTGAACATTCATGGTACATGATGAAAACGATACGATCAGTGCTTCGGGGCTTGGTCTTCAGAGTGTTCTCTGTTTATGGGAATCTATGAAAGAACTATTCCTCTATGCATTCCCACCTAGGTTAGGTTTATAGAGAGAAAATTTGTGGTTGAATGTTATTTGTCTTAGTGGATATAGCTAGTGAACGTTAGTAGTGGGAAAGTAGGAAACTGGCACCAGTATCAAAGACATTGGGATGTAAAAATGTTTCAGGAAGAATATTTATTAGGGATAAATGAATCTGTAAGGCTGAAGATGTGGAAGCAGAGCTTGGAGAGCCTCATGAGGTGGTGTACATTGTGATCCCCCCTAGGCACAGGGAGAAGGATAATATTAGAAGGGAGTAGCTTTATATGGTCAAGGAGTGTGACCTAAGGGCTATAGGAATGATTCGCTGAACACACTTTTTCTACTACTGTCTTCCATATTAATAGATATAGGTACCAATAAATCCTTCTTTCCCCAAATCATGTCTAAGATATAGAGTTTCTGGTTAAGCTGTTGAATTGTCCCTTATGTCTAGAGATACCTTTTGGAGGAGACTCGATAGTCACACTTACACCGAAGGTGTGATCCAACCCTTTAGTGAAAAGTTTTGGTTGGAGCCTCTTAGTGGAAGCGTTGAGACCGTACGACGTTAGTTTGGGTATGGATTGGATGTCCACTCTTCATACTTAGAATGAATTTATATGGAAAAAAGGTTGTGTTTTACCTACAATGTTTTAATGGGAATTTTTTTTGTCGGTGAAAAAGAAATCCCAGGAAGCATAGGATAAACACAACCATATGAGGGTGCATCCGATCACTCTTGAGTCGGCCAGACATAGCGTCATGGAAATATAAGTTTTTAGATTTCAGTTTCAAACAGGAGTGGCAGAGTATGGGTAATATTTTCCAAAGATTTACCTCCTCTAATATAGAGGGACATATCCTTTGGCTTGATACTACTGGATATTTGGACCAGACGGTCCAGGGTAGCGACACCCTTGTCATCTTTGATGAAAAATGGGTAGCCTTTCCAATGGACAAAGAAGTGTCACCAGAGCCTTGAAGAGATGATATGAAGACTGACAAGTAGAACTATGCTACCCATGAAATTGAGATAGTAGTAGTGGTCTTTACGCTAAAGTTGTTGTAGAACTACTTCATGTGTGAACATTTTACGGGATAATCTGGTCACAAGAGTCTCAGGTATATCTTCTGTCAGAAGGACCGTAACATGACACTATGGCATTGGCGTGAGTTCCTCCAGGAGTATGACTTTGAAATAGTTTATACTATTGGGAAGGGGAACGTCGTAGAAAATTCACTCAGCAGAAGATATGGTATATAGTTGCAGAGTGAGTTGATGGAGTATCTAGATTCTTTGCGGATATCCTATATGTATCGAGATGGACCGGTGTATCTTTAGTATCTGACAGTCACAGCCCTACCCCTTCTGCGAGCCTAGGAGGCGCATCATGGGAACACTAACAATGGGGATAGATATGCTCAGATATCCTGAAGGACGGCACCTGGTGGATTTTCTAAAGGTGGGGAGCACATCATCCTCTTCAGTGGAAGTACTATGGAACCAGTGGCTCTATGGGGGAAAATGTTGAGAGAGTTCCATACACCTTCTCTAGAGGTCAAACCAGGAGTGGCGAAGATATACCAATTCCTTTGGCATCAGCACTGGTGTCCAGGGATGATAAAAGAAGTGGCAGGGTTTGTATCACAATGTCTCACTTGTCAGCATGTGAAGGTAGAGCATTATGTTCTTGCGGTCTTAGTTCATCCACTAGAGGTGGTAGAGTGGAAGTGGGATAGAATTTTCATGTACTTCATGATTGGACTTCCACAAACGTCCAGAGGTCATGATTTAATCTAGGTGATTGTTGACTAACTCACCAAGTCAACCAACTTCCTACCAATTATAGAGTAAGGTTTATTAGAGGGATTGCGACGCCTCTACATGAATGAGATTGTACGGATTCATGGAGTTCCATATACGATTTCCTAGGATCGGGATGTACTTTTTAATTCCTTTCTTTGGAAGGGGTTGTAGGAAGCATTCAAGACACATCATTGGTTGAGAAGAACATTCCATCCTCAGATGGATAATCGGATAGAGTAGGCCATTCAGACCGTTGAAGACAAGCCATGTGTTTGCCTCCTTGATTTTGGCATCAGCTGGAAGGATCACCTGCCTTTGGTGGAGTTCACGTACAATAATAGTTGTCACTCTGATATATGTATGGAACCAATCAAATTGTTGTATAGACGATCTTGCAGATCACCTCTGTGTTGGACTGACCTAGGGGAGATATCACTTGTTGGGCCATAGATGCTACGTGCTACCATGGAGATGTTTCAGATCATCTAGGAGTGGATAAAGACTACACAGAGAATGCAGAAGTCCTATGATGATAGGAGACGGAGACCTTTGGAGTTCGAGTATGGTGACCATGTCATTCATCAGGAATCACATCGATGAGGTTTGCTGATATTTGGTCAGGGCGACAAGTTATCTCTAAGGATCGTCGGACCCTTTTAGGTTCTCAGCAGAGTTGGAGAGGTGGCTTAATGGTTAGCTCTTCCACCTCAGTTGTACCGGGTGCAAGAAATTTCCCATGAATCCTATATGAGGACATAAAATCATTATTCTTCTCACATCATTGGATGGGGAGAGCTGGACATTGACTATGGGGTGACATTTTCGGAGGTTCCAATAAAGAATAAGGTTCGATAGAAGTGGTTCCTTCATGGGTGGTCGATATTTCTAGTGTACGTTTTTTTGTAACACAGGAACCTCCTTGAAAGCATATGGTTGTGGGAGACCTGGATTCATTCTTAGTACCCCCATTGGTTTCCTTAGTCTATATTGTGGATTTTAGGGATGTAAATCTCTATTGTGGAGAGAATTTAATCGCTCAGAAATTCTGTATAATTTTTTTAATTATATGGAATTATTTCATTACTCTAAAATCTGACGGCCCGTGATTTTGAGGCCCAGAGTGCCCTTAATGATCCTTCGAAGTTTTGTTAAGCTTTAATTATCACCTGTAAGCAGTTTTACTGAATATTTGGATAAACACATAATCAATTACTCAGATCAGAAATCTGAGGGCTCCATTGCGCCCAAGATTGTGGGTTTACCCAAGGCGCAACGTATGTTTAGTCGGCACAGTTCTCCTGTGAGAAAGGACAAAAATTTTATAACCGTTAATAAAATAATTAAATAATGTTATTTTATATTTCAAATTCTTATTACTCAAAAATGGAAAATCAGATAAAAAAACTGAGACCACCACTGAACTCATGATGGGATTTTTTCATTATGAATAAACTAACATTTTCCAGCGCGGGTCAACCGTGAATGTTAGATTTTGGTCCTAAATAAAATAATAATATTACAATTATTTAATTGTAAAATCTATAACATTTAAATGGTAACATAGGTGGAAACTCTTAGAGTATATTTGGGTTCTTTGGGTCATGTTTCACTTAGAAGATCCTAATTTTAACCTGCACGGGTCATGGGTGACTATTAATAATTTTCTGAACCTTATTTCAGGTATGTTCAGTAAACGTGAAAGAAGAGTTTTGTATCTTTTGAACCGGTGGTCAGAATTGAAATCAAAGGACACCGTTGAACTCACAGTTCCAATATTCTCTTAAGAGACCTTAACCACGACCACAGTAGGTCATGGGTGGAAATAATTTTTCATTCATTTTTTGGATGTGTTAAAAGAATAAAAATAATATAATACTGATTTTATTTTATTTTTCCTTGTGAAACCTCCCATTTGAATTTGGTGGTGGGGAAAACCCGAACTTGAAACCTCCCATAGAGAAATTAATGGTGGGGACCTCCCGACCCTTGAACACATTCTTTAATGTGGGAGGTGACTCATGCTTTCTCCCATGAATAAATTGTACAATCGTAAACATAATTTTTTGGCCAAGTCAATTAGTTTAATTTATATGTCGGCTCCTCACATTTCTCTAGGATGGGGGAATTTTTTGAAAGGAGAGAACATGGATAGAGACCATTAGAGAACACATTTTCCAACAAAGGATATTTTCTAACAAAAAATGAGGAAGAAGCTCAAGTCGGATAGGAGACGTGTTGCAGGAGTGATGAATGCCAATGTCACCATCCTCATTGACTTCGTCTTCTTCCTCACGCCCTCTCCAACAATAAAAAGGTAGCAGTGTTTAATATGATTGAATTTATTATTTAATCTGACATATTCTAAATTCACGACGATGATGGCCAAATGTACAAGACCATTGTCCTGCACTGAAACCTTTTTTATTCCCTTTGATTCTCCATGGGTTCATCATGAGTTCTTAAAGTAAAAATATTTTTTGATGCTAGAATAATCATATATTTTTAAATTTTATATATGGATACGGAGCCCTCGACCCAAGGATCACGAAGATGCGATCGTTATATCTTTTGGGTTTGGAAGAAAACTGTAATGGGTTGTGGAAGAAATCAGTGGCCGACACCTGGCTTACCGCATGAAGGATGGGTAGCACTTTTCACCTAAGTCAGATGAGTAAGAGGCCATAGCCCATCGGCCAGGGAGATGTAAGGGGTCGCAGCTGGCACACTGGCTGACCACGTAGCAGAGCGACATCATCGTCTGCGCTACTTGTGGAGCAGGAGGTCGTGACCGTTGGGCGGTGGCGAAGGCCGGAGTAGTGGACGACAACTGGGAATTCGCGATGCAGAAGTGGCACGTGGACGCACCATTTGGGAGAAGTTCGACAGGACTTCCGGTGGGCCGCACCACTCCGGGTCGGACCCCTCCGATGGGTCCCACATTCTAGCAGTCGAACGGTCCACGGACCATTCAAGAAGATCAGGGGGCACCTTCTCCCTGGTGTCGGTCACAACGAACCCCGCCCCGACAGACCACTAGCTTAGTGGGCCCCACCGTATTGGGTCACGCCCGGAGATCTGAAACATAGTAGGTTTCCCCCTACGGGCCACGCCCCTTTGGGTCATACAATGAAGTCTGCGCTGTAGTAGGATGCACCCAACAGACCGGGCCGAGCCCGCCAAAGCCCATGCCATCCGGGCCAGACCTGGGATGGACTGAATCAACAAGAACCAGGTCGGGTCGGCCCTTGCTGGGTCAGGCCAGGTTTTTCCAACTAGGTCGGATAGGACCTAGGCCCATCACAACCCATTTTCGCAATTTTTATCGTAACTTGAGAACCAAGCGTCCATTTGAAGAACCATCTATGACACCAGATTGCTTGGATCGAGATTTTCCTTTTTGTATAATCCAATTGAGTTTTTGATAATGTTGGAGAATGGCTAGGTTGGTTCAAACTTCGAATCCAACTGGGCCCTCGGAGCAGAAACAATAATAACTTACAGACCAGGTGTCTGATTGCCATGAAGTCTATTACGTTGGTTCCCTTATGACATGACAGTCCTTTCAGATTCTTCTTCATGTGAAATCAGGAAGACGGGGTATGACTGATGTCTTGGGGATTGGTTGTCCCATGCGGGCAACATATGGAACCCTATGACTAGATGGGACTTGAATACTGCTGACCATTATGACTCAGAGTGACTCGACATGCCTAGTGGGGAGCGCCTATGTGTGTCTCGGCAGACCCACGATGGGGAGCGCCTGTGTGTGACGCTATAGACACATGATACTCCATATGAAGAGTATATCAGCAGGCGATGAGGGGGAGCGCATCCGTGTGATGTGGCAGACCCATTGTGGGGATCACCTTTGTGTGATGCAGCAGACCCACGGTACTTGATAGGAGGAGTACCTCAGTACTACAAGGTTAGTGGGAATTGACTTTTTGTGACGAGTTAAGTCCACTGTACTCTATAGAGTAAGAGTTATCCATCATCCCTTGGTTTTTGATGTTATGAATTAGGATGTTTCTTGTAACTACCCCTATAATAAATCTTGGTGTGAGCTGTGTTTACATTGTCCTTGTTATTGATGTCATGCTATGAGGAATTCAACCTGTGTTGTACATTAACTTCATGGTGTTACCTTGTGGTTTTTCATTGTGGAATTCTAGGAGACCTTTGGGGTCTCGGGGTCCCTAGTGAGTATGGTTATACTCACCCCCGCACGGGCTATGCCCACACCTTGTTGTGTCTTGTGAAAATGATGAGTAGCTGAGATGAGGTTTGGGGGAGGAAGGACCAGGTAGTGCGCGAAGAAGATGGGTGGACGTGGAGTGCTGAGGAGGACATTTGTACCTTCCATTAAACTTGGAAACTCAGAATATGACTTAACAGTTGTTTTACCTTTTTAGTTGTGTTTTTCTTTTCAGTTGTACTAATACAATCAGTTCGACTTCTATTCCATCCCCTTTTACTTTCATCACACTTTTACTTTAGCTGTTTACTTCACAGTTCCTTTTTGGGTTCCCGGATCATGTGTTTGTACAGGTTGAAAGGCAATTCCTTCTTATTTTAGGGAATACACCTTTTGGTGATAGTCGCCACCCCTGGCATATGGAAGGCGAGTTTGGGGTGGTCACGGGATGGGCCTCGGGGATGTGTCATGACAAAATTATAACTATTTATAGGATTACCATAAGATTTTATCATCTAAAACACAATAATAAACAATCTTGATAAATGATGAGATTGTACCATGGAATCATTACCACTATTATAACATGAATCATTATCCCCATGATGGAATAACATAAAATAAAACATAAAATATCATTAGGATGAATAAAATCATCAAATTAATTGTCAAATGGATTGTATACATAACTAATGAACGAATATAAGTTCCTAACAAAACATACATATTAATGACGAAAAATAGAGACGAAAACCCATTTTCTTATGTCTTGAATTCTTGAGACACTTTTTGACCTCCATTATAATAAATATAAATTTTTATAAATCTTTTAGAGTACCATATTCAAATATATAAAAGCATATATTATTTTATTATGGCCTTTTCTAACCCATTTATTAAATATTCCATGTTAAAGATACGTTCCGATTAACAACCCCCTTATTATTCATAGATATAATGATTAATTATTTATTTGTTCTTATATGATTTATCATTGTTTAATAAAATCTAGAAGTGTATCAATGATATAAATATAATAAATATTCATTATATATGTTATTATAAAAATTTATAAAATGTATCGTGACGATGTGAAATACACCATTCATGGAGACAGTTAGCCATATGAACGCATGAACGATGGTTTTGCATTTTAATATTAGTTTGAGATTAGAAAGGTTAAATGATATGTGTTATCTTTATAAAATCATGGTTATATAATATATATATATATATACAATTTTTATTAAACCTTTCATTTAAATTTCATGTAATGTGTGAGGGAATTATATCATTTTGTGAGGTCATAGTCCATCGTACACAAAAAAGACTTCATCATATTCCTAATAATTAGATTTTATGAAGTTATTTATGATATAATAATCAATTAATCATAATAAAATCATAAATATAATTAATATAATATATAATATATAAATATATCATTTCTTTTAACCATGATAGGTTGTAATGTAAAAACAATTACATCGGTTTGCGAGGCTGTAGACCACCACACACACAAACAAGATTTAGTAAACCATTTAATGGAATTAGAGATGGTCTTATGTAATTACCATCACATAAAAAATATCATTCTATGTTATATATTGATGGAATTATAAAATGTTCATATAATAATAATTAATGTTGGTAGAGGAAGAAAATATACCAAATTTATTGTTGATGAATTTTACCTCTTCTTCTGGTATCCTCCTTTGGAATTCACTAGAAGCCATCCTATGGTATACTTATTCCCCTAAAATGAATTCTAGGATGATGGAATGGAATTATAAAAGTAGTTTTTCTATTCAAATTACAAATAAAATATGATTTATGGTGTGGAAAACGGAGGGGAGTGGTGGCCTTTTATAAGTTGTGGATATGACAAACTAGGTATTTCAAAAAAGAATGTAGTACTCCCAAATTTTTCATAGGACACAAGGGACAAAATTATTCCATAATAGGACCACAGTGATTTCATGGATAATATATAGGTATTTAATAGTATTTGTAAAATTTTATTGTTTATTTTTACCCTTATCTATTTAGTATAACCCTTAATAATCCCAGGATTACCACAACAACAATAATTAATTTTTACTAGATTTAGTATTCATTTTATAAAAAATAGAACATGAAATTATAAGATAATTTAAATTAATATGATTCTAAATGTGTACACTATTTGTATAAACTTCAATTCACAAATGTTGAAAAACTAATTACATATTATTCCAACAGACGGGATGAGAATACAGGTTTTTATAGAAAAAATGTTCAATAGTTTTCAATGTTTTTATAAAAAGAAAGTCAATTTGAAATAGAATAAAATTACCTAACATGGATTAATGGATATATAATTAATAAATTAAATTAAAAATAAATTTTAGATATAATTTTCTTTATATTTAAATTAATGTACATGGATCTTTTCAATTAAAATTTAGAATTTTTCACTATTCATCAAAAGATGAATATTTTTAAAAAATATTGATAATTCTCCAAAATTTAATATTCAAATTATGAATAAAAAATGTACATTATTTTTAAAAAATAAATTAAGAAATTTTTGAAAAATAATTAATTTCTTATTATTCACAAAAATAAACAAATGTATTTATTTGAGAAAATAATATTTTTGAATCATATAATGATAGTACTCAAAATTGGGTATTTATTGGCAATATGATTTAATGGTATAAAATTGATATCATTATTACATAGAAATTATTTATTTATATTAATACCATTATGTTTAATTCAATGTTCATTATTTTTACATTTAAATAACTATATAAATAATATATCATAGTTTTGTTAAAAGTTGGTGTTGCATGTAATGAAATCTATGAAATTTTTGCATATATCACATGCTCACATTGGTATTTCATATTACTCAATATTGTATAGGTTTCTCTAACAATAAAATAGTCTAATAAATTTTATTATATTCGAAAATAATATTTCATAAAAAATAATGGTGTTATATTTTGCCCCCCTTAAATGATTTTTTTTCTGAAAGTTATCATTATGAATCTAGAAAATGGGGATAATTATTGATCATTATATCATTATTCTCCACTAAAGATGTGAATCCCAATAGCTGAGATCTATTGTCATAGTAAATTACATTGATATTAAGGAAATATTCAAATCCCAAAGGATCTCTAAATTCGTTATTTTTAGAAAACCAGATTTATACAAGATAACAATTTTACAATGGGAATAGAATATAAATAATAAAAAAAGTAAAATCTCGGTAACATTGAATATCATTTTCTAAATTCGTCATGATATCATTGGAAAAAATAACAGAGATTCAATATTCTAGGTAAGGAATAATTAAATTAGAAAAAATCCTGAATCAATAAACATGAAAATGGAATAGTAAAATAATAGTCACACATTCAATTTAAATAACTTAAATTCTTCAATAGATAAGAATGAATCAATAAGAAAATGATTTTAACTAAAAACATTTGATATTTAGTTAATTAACCGAGAATGAAATTCATCCTTGGATAAAATCATAGTTAAAATCTCATGTATAATAATGATTGATTTCTCAACAAAGGAAATTCCTAATTACTTGAAATAATGTCTCATGAATATTAAAACCACTAGATTTTTTATCCATTCTCTATTATATTTAAAGCTATATGTATAAACCCTCTAATTTGTCCAACTAATTTATATATTGATACATGTTGAAGCATCAAGGGGATATATCATACTAGGACCCACATATCACTGTAGGTGAAAATAATTCTTCATATAATTACTAATAATATTAATTTATCAATATTCCTTATCTATAAATTTTGTACTGTGTAAAGAATATAGATATAACAATATTTCCCCTGTTAAACATTCAAATTAAAACATATTGTCAAAAATGAAACATGGTATAATAAATAATCACATCCATGATATAAGAATATAGATATTTAAGATAAATGTAATGACCAATGAATAATGATAATATTAAAGTTATTGTTTCAATAGAGATTAAACAATCATAGAGGAAGGAAAATTACCAAATGATTTTTACCAATTGGAAATTTTCATGTCAAATCCCCCATGGATGAAATTTCTTTAAAATGAATCATAAAATAACATTGAGTGTGAATTAATTTTAATATTACATGTCAATTTGGAAATATATACACAACATAGAATTTCATTTTCGCATAATAACAAATAAGACTCGGTTGGATTTAAATTTGGATGAAATACCATACCACTTTTTTCATTTAAGGGGAACAAAAATTGACCTCTGGTATATGGAATTTAAACATATTATTAACTAATAAATTATCTACAATCATATTTATAATAACAAATATTATCTTTCAATAATATTTTACCACATGATTGTTAATAATATTTCATTATTTTTTTGTGTGTTAGTTGTCTTGTTTTCATCTACTTATTTTCATTAAATATAAGGTTCTTCCACATGTTACAGAGATCCATCATCTCTAGAATAATAATTATAAATTAATTATCATATTTATATATCTTTTAAACATTTAAATATATTGAAATACAGTTATTAAAAATGAGGAATGTTATGATCATTGAGACAGTAGTTCGTACGTATGCATGAGTAACACATCCATCATTCATTGATTTTTATTGAAAATGGATATTAATATATTAAATTTACAGAATGATAATTATATAATAAATACCATTTTATATAAATTGTTTCTTTATACATGTGTCTTGGTGATGAAATGTGATTCACATCACTTCATGGCGGTGGAAGTCCACACATAAATGAACGATATTACCATCTTCACATGAGGGAAAAGGAATGAAATTAAAAAATATATATTTATATATTATCAATAAATAAAGATAAATATGTCTTTAATACAATAATTATTTCATGTATATCATATTTTTAAACTAACTTTATCTTTATAACCTTCCATGTAATGCGTTAAGAATGATGAAACCCATCGCTTTGCGAGACATTACTCGGTCATACACAGGAAGGATGTTATCTAATATCCTTATAAATAGAATATACATATATATTTTACATTTAAATAAATATATCAATATTTTAAAAATATAATATATATATATTATATATTAGTCATCATACCCAACATTGAGATGTGGAAATGGAAAAATGAATAACATCAGTTGGCGAGGAGGTAATCCACCGCACACATGAACAATGATTTCATAACCCATTTGATAGTGGTGGGGATTTTTTTATATATTGACCATATTATAAAAGATTCTCAGTATATGAAATTAATTTATGTTATTATATATTCATGGATTAATGAAAATTGATTTCGGTGTAGAATGTTGTAAAATAAATTCCCTCATTGGAGAACATTGCATCTTCTTTAGATATCCTACATTAGTTCTTTCTATACTCTAAATTGGTTTCCATAATGACCAAACTCTGCCTTAATGTATGATTTAATGGAATTATGGTAGGGATTTTGGATATTATTATCTGATCCATAGTGGTTTTAACGTGTGATTAAAAGATAAGAGTGTGTGGCTTTTTTTATATAGAGTGTCTGGCACACTTTTAATTTTTTTAAAGAATGAATTCCACTGATATTTTAATCTTGTAATGAAGACCCAGAAAACATAAATTTAATATAATATAATGTATATGGTATAAAAATGTAAATAAAATGGTGTTTGAACATGTTTTTAGTAATTATTACATCATATATTCTATGTTTAACCTCCTTGTAAACTCATATTTAACATTTTTAGTGTATCTAACATTAACTATTTTAAATAATAATTATGGTAAAAAATTATGTTGATTTTATTAGACATTAAAAATAATCTTTCTTCAATATATGGTGTCTATTTTTCCCAATTCCTGGAATATTATTGGAAATAAATAAACATTAATTAATCATGTAGTCGTGATGAGAAAACTTGTTTTTAAAGTAAAAGTGTTCAACAGTTTATGATGTTTTTATATATAAAGTAAATACGAAAGTGATTCTAATGACCAAATTTAGAATAATAGTTCTAAAATTGAAAAAAATTTAAATTAAAAATAATTAAAAATGTTATTTTAAATTATAAATTATATAAACAAATATGAAGTTTAAAATTAAAATCCTATATTTTAACTTTTCATCACAATAATGATACATCTCAAAAAAATCCCAAAAATTCCCCCGATGGTGCTATTATTATTATTATTTTTTAAAATAATTTTATATTGTCAAATAATTGTTCTAAAATTGATAAAATTTAATTTTAAATAATCTGCAAATGGTGTGAATAAACATAGTGTTGTTTAAACATAGTGATGCGTGCATTGCAAGCTGTCAATAATATTAAATTCAAATTGAAAATTTTGTAATGTATCATGGTGCTAGATTCATGCCTTCTATAAATATACCATCATCTAAATCTCATTCATATTACCTTCTAAACATATACATGTAGATTTTCTTCATAACATTAAATGTTCCCCAATCTTTTCCTACATTTTTCGATTCCACCATAGTAACCATAACAGAAAAGTCATCTGATTCATAAATACATGATCTATGGTATCAAGAATATTTAAGGGTTATTCATAACAAGATAAATTTGGTTCAAATTTTATTTTTATTGATGGAACCCCATGTGTCAGGATTGTATTGTAATTTTTTTTGAATTATATATGGAACCCATTGTGCACTTTTGACAGATTAGGTGTAATTAAAAATAATAAGAAACAATTAAAATGATTTCAATAATTTAAAGGGATGTGATGTACTAGAGTCTATTTACAATTTCTAATTTAACCTTATAACACCCTCCATGGAGATAACATCACGAATAAATATTCTTCCACATAAAATTATAAAACCTTCATTTAATTATCAACAAAATTCTTTTTCATACTATTAGTTAATTTAAAATGAGCATGAAGAGCCTTTACCATCATTATTATCTCTTCATGAAGATCTAGGCCATCAACATTCCATTCATTGGCTTCATCCCAACAAATTGGAGTAAAAATATCTTACTATATATTACATTAAGCCACACCATTTGCAAACATGAATAGAATATGTTGTTATAGAAAAACCCTACCCTAGGTAAATAATGATGCCACATACCATAAATGTCAACTGAGCATTACCTTATCATTTCTACCAGTGTATGAATCATTCTTTTGGACTATCCATCAATTTAATACTTGTAGGCTGTGCTCAAATGATGATTATTATTTACATCTTTCAGAATAATATTCCATAATTTTTGATATAAAATTGGGAGATCGATGATGAAACATTGAAATATGTGTTCCATTATGTCTCACAACATCAATAATATAGATTCATGTGAGGCACTCATGAATTACATAATCTCTTATTGTGATAATACATGTATATTTTGTTAGGATATTAGTGATATCCCATATTTTATCATTTTTTAATGATTGATTTGTAGTCCTAAGACAATTTCCATAGTAATTTCATCTCAGTTTTTATTAATAGGTAGAGGATTATTAATTCATCTTTAATGATTCCCTAAATTGGTCACATGTTTACAATCCAATCATCTTGTTTCCTAATCAATGATTTCCCACATCATGTTATTCAACCAAAAATGTCCCATATAATAACACTAAATTTTTGTTCTTCAAGCGTCTATATATATAGTTTAGCTATGAACACCATAAAAAAATTCAATTTCAATCTCAGGTATATATTTAACACACAATATGATTCCAAATATTAGAACTCCATCTTCACAAATGATGTCTAACAATTTCCGATTGCTCATAATTTAAATTTTCTTTTAAAATTTTCTCATCATAAGATTGAGGTTTTTTATCTTCACAAATAAATATAGTTTTCAAATATTTGGTAAATGAAATATTTTTCCCATCATTGGTAATTATGATTTCTCATTTACTAGAACCCTAAATATTAGATCCTTCTCAATCATCAATTGGGTCATAATTTCCTGATACTTCCTTCTCAATGCATCTAGAACATTATATTCATTCCATGGGTGGTAGTGTATTGAAAAATCCTAATACTATAGTAGCTCGAGCCATCTCTATTGTCTCATATTTATATCTTTATATGGAATTATTTATTTCATGATTTTTTTATTCAATTATACCTCAAAACATTCAACATAGAGATATTTTATCCATAACATCAAATATAATATTATAGATGCTAACTCAATTTCATGGATTGCGTAGTTCTATTCATTAATATTCAATTCAGATGATTTATATGCAATAAATTAATCATTTTCCATTAAGACACAACTAAGTAACTTCTTAGACACATCACTATATATCATAAACCCTCCTCTTCTATGTGGTTGAGTCAAAATCTGATCATTGACCTAAATTTTCATTATTTCATTAAAAAATAATTAATATTATTTTGTCCAAGTAAACATAACCGATTTACATGTTTTCTTGGTTATTGGGTTAGAAAATCTGGAAATTTAATGAATAAATCAACAATGGTAACCTGTGAAAATCATGAAACTAAAAACCTCAGTAATGTTTATTGTTATAGGTCGCTATCATACTACAATTTTCATTGTATGACCCCTTAAAAACAAATAATTTCACACTATATAGAGAAGAAAATATTTTTTCATAATCCATAAATCCCACCTACAAATTTTTTTATAAAATTATTTCCTTCTAAGAGTCTCAAGTATAATCATTAATAGATTCAATTGGTCCTCATAGATTTTTAATACACTCTAATATCCTAATTGACTACTACAAAAAACATTATTAATATTTTTTGAACACTTTTAATTAGATTCCACAAAATAAATGGGGAATTAGTCAAAAAAATGGAATTATTATAATATTGTGTGTTTATACCTTAACACAAAAGATTCTTTCTAAATGTATTCCTTCATTACTCTAAATTTTGGATGTCTATAAATAAGATAATTTTTTGAAAAATATTGTAATAAATGGATTTGATTGAAAAAGTAATTAATGAAGGGAAGGGGAAAACTTTTCTTTATCATAGTAGCATTTATTTCCCAATAATCAATTAACATCCACCAATATCCATCATTATTTTTAACAAATAGAATAAGGGATCCTGTAGAGAATTCTTAGGGTGAATAGTTCCCTTTTCACCCAAATCTTATATGTGTTTCTTAAAATCAATTAATTTCCATTTGACCATTATATAGGGATGAAATGATATTGTTAATTCATCATGGATTGAATCAATGGAAAACTAAACTTCACACTATGGGGAATGTCCTGGTAATTCCTCATGAAAGGCAACAATTTATTCCTATAAAATATATGCATCATCAATATGATAATTTACTTATTCATCCATAATTTTTTATCTTCATTACCAATAATATCATTAAGTATTTCTATTAGTGGTGGATCTAGATATGAATCTGACTATGAGGTCTCTTCTCTCCATATAAAAAATATTGTATCTTCTTCATGAAAAATAATTTCCTTCTTCTGATAGTAGATTTTTGCATCATATTTTGAATATTAATCCATACCAATGATTATATAAAATTCTATCATATCTATAAAAAATCACAAAAATAATATTTATATGTCACAATGGTGATTAACCAACACATTTTTAATACATTGAGACTTTTTTTTTTGAGTTTTTACTCACAACTCCATTATTAAATTAGAACGTATATTTCTAATTTTCATGTAAAAATTGATTGATATAAAATATTGGAAGGATATAAAATAAAATAAATAATTTTATAAACATGAAGATATAATTTATTTATCAATTACCTCATCATTGGGTACATTTACAATAGCTATAGTGATTGAAAAATTAGGGACTACTCTGCTTGGCCTCTTCTATATTATATTCCCATGCCACTTGGGGAATTTATTTGTGTATATCCCCGTATAGCTATAGTTAAAACACTATATATATTTTTTTTACATCTTCCTTTTTCATTTGTTAGCGAAGTGGACTTTATCTCAGTACATATAACATACTCTCAATCCCATTAATAATTTCTCATGGTGAATATTTGCACATTTTTCACAAAGGTGAAAATCATTGCGCATTATTATTATTCATTGATTAATACCATTTTTCATGGTTCTCAGTTGGAATCTTATTCTCATATAATCCCATGTATATTTAATATTCTATAATTGATTCTCTATTATGATTGTGTATTAATTATTTCATCATTTGATGAAAAATATAGAGAGAATAATTCCCTATAGTGACATGGTTTAATCCTTTAAAATAAATGGAAAATAATTCAATTTTTTTGTGTATGTAACCATTATCATACTAGTAAAACATTTAATGGTAACTCAATAATCTTAGAAACTTTTTTAATCCTATTTCTTTAATCTAGTAAAATTTCACCACACCACAATTTTTTTATAATATTGGATATAATAATTTGTAATGGTCTTCTTAAAATAATTTAATTCCATTATTTTTTTCTCCTCTTCCTCTCTTGTATTTTGAATCAATGACCACTATTGATTTTCATCACCATTATAAACGTACAAAAAAGTAAAACCATTGAATTTTCATCACATCTTATTTCCATAAATATTTTCTCTAGAGACATAATCCATTCCTCGACTATAATAAAATTAATAGTCCCAATAAATTAAGGAAGCTTATATCATAAACATTTATCTATCATACTAAAATCTCATTGTGGAATAGGTTTTTCCATCTCGGAAAAGTAATTTTTTAATGACCAGATTATGGTTTCATAATATTTCCACTATTATCTCTATTTCATTTCTAGAAATATTGGATTTCTTTATTTTAAATAATTATATTTACTAGTAGTATTGATACCCTTCTTCCTTAGATGTTCCAATTCTAAATAATGGAATATACTTTGTTAACTAATAAAATTAAGAATTTTAAATCAAATTTTTTAATTTCTAATATGTTTAATCAATTAACATAAATTAGATATTTTTTTAATATTCTTATCAGAATAAAAATCTATGGTTTCATTGGGAATATCATTTTATTAATTTAACATGTAATGGTTTTTAGAAAAATTGGAATTATTATAAGCTTATCCCATAGGGGTTTCAAACCACGTGAACCGTAAATACATTTTTGTGTACCAGGTAATTCTTGGATCAAGCCTAGTGTGCCTTTTTGAGTAATTAGCCCTAGGTGCCTCTATGATCGGACCACATCTAACAATAGAGTCCATAAAGGGTTGAACTTATAGGAAGACCTGTCATGACCCGACCTCGGGGCCCATGCCGTGACTACCCCAAGCCTGCCTTCCATAGGCCAGGGGCTGGCGATTAGCACCAAGGTGTAAATCCCGGTAAAAGGGAAGGCATTGCCTTTGTAAAGTAAACAAGCACCACAGAGTAATCAAGAGGAAAAGGTAAACACTATGTAAAAACTAGTACAACAGTAAGTGCGGAAAGTTAAGTGGGCCAGAATACAAACCCAAACTGAAAGTAAAGTACAACTCGAAATGGGAAAACATCAATTGAAAAGTAAAGCCGCAACGTTGAGCCGTCCACTGGAAGTCCCACCTGAAGGGTGGGTACAGAAAGCCTCCACTGCTCCTCGGGTCTAGCCGAATGCTCCGAGAACTTCCCACCCAGTGGTCCACCTCCAGGTATTGTCCTGCTCCGCAAGCCTCCACCACGATCAGTGTTGTCTGTCGTCTGCATCCAACACAACGTAGTGCGGGCATATCCCGTGCAGGGGTGAGTATAATCTACTCAGTAGGTACCCCGAGACCCCCGAAGGTCTCCCATAATCCACAAAGGATAAACCACAAAGGAAAGATACAATCACGAAGTAACATCAGACACGACTTAGGTATATTCCCATACATATAACTAAGTCTTCAATTCTCGCTTGGCTCCAACATCCGAGCTCAAGTACAACCCAGTCCACACAAGAAAGCAAAAATTAAATCCACACAGGATAGCATGACACAATCCACAAAGGAAAAAAATGTAAATCCACATAGGATAACAAATAGGATTCATCTCACACAGGATATACTTCTTCGTAAGACAATAGAGATGATCAGATGTAGCCACTAATTCATCTAGCCGTCGGAACCACAAAGGATCTGTAGGTACTAACCCCCGCAATGACCCACATAGGATCTATCATGAAGTTGAAACCATATCTACAGGGAAACTCATTCTCCATCAAGTATAGTGGTTATGCCGCTACAACCAAGCGCTTCCTTCTAACCTTGGACTGTTGTAATACTCCACCTATCGAGTACTGTGGGCCTGCTCCTACAACCAAGTGCTTCCCACCATGGGTCTACTGCTACAACCAAGCACTCCCCCTCATAGCCTCTAGAGGTACTCCTTCTATTGAGTACCACGGGTTAGCCTCTACAACCAAGCGCTCCTCCGCCATGGGTCTACCGCTACAACCAAGCGCTCCCCCATGCTGCTACAACCAAGCGCTCCTCTTTCGTGGGTATGCCGCTACAACAAAGCCCCCCCCCCATGCTGCTACAACCAAGCGCTCCTCCGTCATAGGTCTGCCGCTACAACCAAGCGCTCCCCCTCATAGCCTCCAGATGTACTGCTTCTGTTGAGTACTTCAGGTCTGCCACTACAACCAAGCGCTCCTCCGCCGTGGGTCTGCTGCTACAACCAAGCGCTTCACACTAGGTTATCCGTAACACAACGAGTCGTTCGATAAGCAGTCGTCAAGTCCCAACCGGCTCTAGGGTTTCTACACACAACATGCTCATTCCAGGAGGGTCCACTCCATGAGCCGAGAGGTCGATGCATCAACTGACATGTAGTCAGGAGTTGATGAATCCCATGATGTACAGTACTAGTCACTACCTAAAACACGATGGATTTCCGTACTGTTTCCATCATCATCACAGTCGCAGCCAGCTCTAGGGTTCCCGCACACAGAAAGCTCGTTCGGGAGGGTCCACTCCACAAGCTAAGAGGCTGATACATCAACTGAAACAAGTCCGTAGTTAATGTATCCAAAAGTTCCATATAATCAATAGGAACTCAACTCAACAGACGACATGTCAATCGGATGCTCGGTCTGAGAGTTATTGGTTTTTTCGTCCCAAGGGCCAAGTTGGTTTTTAAGGAAAAACCAACCCGACCGTACTCCACCTGCATCCAAACCATGGGCATAGTAAGCCAAAAGATCCGTCTCACATAGAGGAATTCAACAAAGTTGAAGGCACGTCAATCGGACGTCCGGAGCTCAAACTATGAGTGTTTCCTCTCCGAGGGCCCGGTTGGTTTTGTGGATGAACCAACCCGGCCGAACCCAAAGTATTCTGAAACCTTGATTGCGATATACTGAAATGAACATCTCGATCCAACGATCGTATCTCCAGTGACGGCGCGTCGTTCGGAGGTCTGTAGCTCATGTTATGAGAAAAAAATACCGAAAAGGTCCGGAAACGGGGGGGCTGGGCTTGGACCAACCCGGCCCAACCCCCCTGGGTCGGCCCGAACTGGGTCGACCTGACCCATGTCCAGGTCCGACCTGGTTTGGCATGAACTGGCTCGGCCAGGGCGCGACCTGGCCTGACTGGTCGGCATGGCTCGGCTCAGCCGAGCCGGCCGAGCGGAGGAACCGCGGGGCGCTGCCCCCGCGGAAAGAAGTGTCGCGGCCCCGCATGGGGCTGCGCTGGGTCAGCGGACGTGGCTTTGCCGTGTCCCGTGTGTTACCGGACCCGCGCTGTCACGGGTCTGGTCGTCCGCGGCCGCTGCGCCGGTGACCCGCGCCGCCGGTGGATTTCGCGGGCCACCAGAGTTGCTCTAGTGGTCCGATTCCACTTCCGTCTGCGCCGTAGCTCCTCCCAGGTCCCAGGCTTCACTGACCGGCCCTCAAATCGCCATTGCACCTCCGTTTGTCATTTTCCACCAATCCGCGCATCAACGGAAAACTGCGAAGGGTTGTCGGGCTATGTTTTCTTGGCCCGCACCCTCCGCGTTAGGTGATAACAATCGGGAAAATATTCAATTCATGAATAACAAGCAAGAAAAAATATTAATAAAATTAAAATTGAACATTAATCCAGGTTCTTTGTTTTAAAAGAATCAATCATGGGAATAATGATAGTTCTCAAATAGAACCCTTACCTTGTCGAAGATGTTAAACGTGCGTTCTTCGCGGAATTGATAGTCACGGGAGAAGAGGACTATCGCGTCGCGGAAGGGTGTCGCGTCATTGCGGTATACAGTGTTGCATCGACGAACTCCGAGGATCAAGAAAATACAGATTTAATTATAGAAATTAAATCCATGTTGTTTTTATAAACCAAAAAGAATTAAAAGGTTCGAAATCTCTCACCTAAACGGAAGATCGAATATTTGTCGCGGATGAAGGAACGTCGCAGAAGAATGTCATGGGAGAAGAATCGCCGGCGTCGCGGTACTTGGCCTCGTGTCATCGATCTCCGAGGGCTTGGCGTTCTTCGTTGCCCTTCATCGAAGGCCTGTGTTCTTCACGTTCTTCGCATTCTTTGCGTTCTTCGCGAAGGAGGATGAAGGACTTAAGGTTCTGTCAAATCTTCTCAACGAACAACACACCAGAACAATAAAATGTTGGTCTTATTTTATTACATGCCTACAAACAAAAAACAACCTAAGAAACGACCCATTAATTCATAGAATTAATTTCAACAAATAAAACCACCCAATTAATAGGAGTGTTTAATTGTTTAAGAAATCTCCCTAGTTGACTTTTATTTAATAGGGGTTTTCGCGGATACGTTTCTTAGCGGAAAAGAAATGGTGGGGCTCGTGTGAACCCCACCTCGAAAATATCCTACCAAGAGGGTAGGATATTTTGTATTGTACCTTATCTGCTTTAACTCAGCCTAAGCACCTTTAAGTGTCATTTAAGTGGCTTAAGTGAAATATAAATAAAGTTGTCGCACCACTTTATTTTATTTCTTAACTTAAAACCCAAAAATTATAAACCACATCCGAGCAAATGCAACTCCGGAAGAGGCGTTTCTAAGGAAATATCGGTGCTGTGATTCCATCGGTTCCCTTAGAATTTGATTCCGAGCACCGGTTCAAAATTTAGAAAAACCCGCTCGTCCGTTCACTGAACGTACCTGAGCCAGACATCGATAATTGAATCCAGGCACACCAGGCCTCGGAATCAGGTTCCGTCTGAAAATGCGTTCTTGTAAAATTCCAAAGAAAATTAAGAAAATAATATCATTGAAATTTACGTGTCTTTACATTACTACCACCACAGGGATTTACGTCCCCGTAAAGATTCACCACAAACATAGGGATACAAAGGCGGTACTGAGCACACATCTGAGCCTCCCCCTCCCAAGGGCTCTCCTGGAGGTTCTCGTGATGCCATCTGATGCGCACAAGAGGAATCGATCATCCACTTAGGACCTGATCATGTCGATCCTCGATCTCCATTGGGACCTCCGCAATGGTCGCCACATCATCAACGTCTAGCTCCCCATGGTCAATGATATGTGTTGGGTCGTGCACATATCTCCTCAGTTAAGATATGTGGAAGACGTCGTGCACCCGGTGCAACTGAGGTGGTAGAGCCAGGCGATAAGCCACATCGCCAATCCTGTTGAGGACCTGGAATGGTCCGATGAAGCGTGGAGATGACTGCCGCCTTGGTCAAATCTCCTTAATCCACATCGAGGTGAGACACACCAGAAGACGTGGTCTCCATCCTCTAACTCTAGTGGCCTCCGCCTTCTGTCAGCACAAGACTTTTGCCAGCACTGAGCTGTCCTCATCCGCTCATGGATGACTTGGACCTTTCTGGTCCAATAAGAGCTGCTGAGATTTCTTCTTTGCTGATAAGGATAAATTTGGTATCATCCCCTGGATGAACCATGTTCTTCGTGTAATACAGTCAATCCCAACATGGATGATACTAATACATACCAAGGATGACGTCGTAAGGCCTCGATGCTACTACCAAGAGATCCAACCGTTACTCTCACCTCCAAGGGTTGAGTCACACTGTCGGCATCAGTGTGTGGTAACTGGGTCTCCTCTAGTAGATGTCTCACAAGTGAGGGTCAAGTCAACAGTCTAAACTAGAACCTCTTAGTAACAACACAAAGGAGGAAAGGAATGAAAACATCACAAAGGTATGCATTTTTATTGCAGCTCATAATACAAAGACACTACACAACAGCAACAAAGAACTAGAAGTACAAAAGACGTATCCACTAGTTCCTCTCCTGTCCATCTGCTCCCAGAGCTCCATGATCGAAGGCCTCAGATGCTTGAAGTTGACCTCTCCCATGTCCACCAACTCCCTGCGGTCGTGGTGGACATCCTGGTGGTGGTGGTGGATACACCTCGAAGCGTCGTCCACCTCACGATGCATGGCCAGCTCCCCTGCCACAGTCTCCTGCTCCATGCGATCTGCCTCGATCGAACCTCTGCCCCTGCCTGGGAGGTCCTTCGTTCATCTGCTGGTCATCCGTATGGCGGGTCGGACAGTCACGAGCCATGTGACCAACCCCGCCACATGAGTAACACTGTCTGCTCATGGTAAGTCGTTTCCACCCTGGGTGCCTCACACAATCGATCTTGTGTCACGCGGTCGACCACCGGTAGGTCTAGTCCTCTTGGACCCCTGTATCATATGTCTACTGCCCGCTGCAGAAGACTCTGCCGCATGCCGGCTAGTGGTGGGTCCTGCTGCCAGAGACTGCTCAGCAAGGAAACTCTCCACTCAGAGGGCTCGCTCCAACACTCTTGTCTGTGTTGGAATGCTGTGAGAAACAACTAAAGCTCTAATCTCCTGCCTGATCCCCTGCTCAAAGGTTCGGGCCCTGAAGAATGGGTCTCGTACCATGTCTGTGGAATAGCACGAGTGATCGGTAAAACACGTCCCGTACTGGGCTACTGTCATGCTGCCCTGCCGCAGCTGTAGTAGCTCCTGGATGCACACCGCTCGAAGGGTGGCTGGGACGAACTCTGAGCGAAAAAGGATCTCAAAGTCCATCCAAAGGAGTGATTCATCATCGTGCACCTAGAGCATCAAGCTCCACAATCTGCCTGCTACCGCATTCAGGAGGCTCGCCACAAGGACCACCACAAGGTCTGCTGGTGTCCTCACTAACCGGAAAACTCGTACAACCACCTCCATCCAGTCCTCGGCTGCCTGGGGGTCCATCTCCCCATGGAACCTGAGCGTTTTCTGGCACTGGAACTCATGCAGTGCACTAAGGTGACGTGCATCATCAGTGGCCGGAGATGGAAGCATCGGTGACTCGGCGGGTAGTGGTACCGTCGGTGCCTCTCCTGTCAAAGGGCCCTATACCGAGGCCTCGTCGCTCAGCGGGCTGTCGTCACGCTCAACTCTCGGAACCCTAGCTGGCTGCTGTCGTGGGGCCATCCTGAAAAGAAACAGGTGTGCCACGGTCAGGACAATATACCTGGTGAGCTGATACAATGTAATCACATAGAAAACGTGAAACACACATGCAATCAATGTCTTCGTGCATTAAGTCGGAAATCAGAAGTCAGGGTCCTGGTGTACAGATACGTCGGTCGCCACACCAACACTGGGCTCCCTGGACTGATAACCACACTCAATATGCTTAACACTATTGTTTCACACAAAAAAGATCAGAGTCTGTGATAGAACCGAACTCCTCTGATAACAATTTGTCATGACCCGACCTCGGGCCCATGTCGTGACTACCCCAAGCCCTCCTTCCATAGCCAGGGGCTGGCGACTAGCATCAAGCCGTAAATCCTGGTAAAGTGGAAGGCATTGCCTTTGTAAAGTAAACAAGCAAAACAGAGTAAGCATGCGGAAAAGGTAAACACTAAGTAAAAACTGGTACAACATTAAGTTCGGAATGTAAGTGGGCTAGAATACAAACCAAATCTGAAAGTAAAGTACAACTCGAAAGGGAAAAACAACACCAGAAAAGTAAAGCCGCAACGTCGATCCGTCCACTGGAAGTCCCTCCTGAAGGGTGCGTACAGAAAGCCTCCACTGCTCCTCGGGTCCAGCCGACTACTCCGAGAACGTCCCACCCAGTGGTCCACCTCCAGGTACCATCCTGCTCTGATAGCCTCCACCACGATCAGTGTTGTCCGTCGTCTGCAACCAACACAACATAGTGCGGGCATAACCCGTGCAGGGGTGAGTATAAGCTACTCAGTAGGGATCCCGAGACCCCATAAGGTCTCCCAGAACCCACAAAGTATAAACCAAAAAGGAAAGATACAATCACTAAGTAACATCAGGCATGACTTAGGTATATGCCCATACATATACATAAGTCTTCAATTCTCGCTTGGCTCCAACATCCGAACTCAAGTACAACCCAGTCCACACAGAAATATAAAACGTAAATCCACACAGGATAGCACGACCCAATCCATATAGGAAAGAAAAAGGTAAATCCACATAGGATAAAAAACAGGATTCATCTCACATACGATATACTTCTTCATAAGACGATAGAGATGATCAGATGTTGCCACTGATTCATCTAGCCGTCAGACACACAAATGATCGGTAGGTACTAACCCCCGTAATGACCAACAAAGGATCGATCATGAAGTTGAAACCATAGCTATAGGGAAACTCCTTATCCATCAAGTACAGTGGTTATGTCGCTACAACCAAGCGCTTCCTTCTAACCTTGGACTGCTGTAGTACTCCACCTATCGAGTATTGTGGGCCTGCTGCTCCAACCAAGCGCTTCCCACCATGCGTCTGCTTCTACAACCAAGAGCTCCCCCTCATAGCCTCTAGAGGTACTCCTTCTGTTGAGTACCACGGGTTAGCCGCTACAACCAAGCGCTCCTTCATCGTGGGTCTGCCGCTACAACCAAGCGCTCCCCCATGATGCTACAACCAAGCGCTCCTCTGTCGTGGGTCTGCCGCTACAACCAAGCGCTCTCCCATGTTGCTACAACCAAGCGCTCCTCCGTCGATGGTCTACCACTACAACCATGTGATCCCCCTAATATCCTCCAGAGGTACTACTTCTATTGAGTACCGCGGGTATGCTGCTACAACCAAGAGCTCCTCCGCCGTGGGTCTGCTGCTACAACCAAGCACTTCCCACTGGGCTATCTGTAACACATCGAGTCGTTCGATCAGCAGTCGTCAGGTCTCAACCGGCTCTAGGGTTTCCGCACACAGCATGCTTGTTCCGGGAGGGTCCATTCCACGAGCTGAGAGGTCGATGCATCAACTGACATGTAGTCCAGAGTTGATGTATCCCAAGATGTACCGTAGTGGTCACTAACGAAAACACAGAGGATTTCCGAACTGTTTCCATCATCGTCGCAGTCGCAGCCAGCTCTAGGGTTCCCGCACACAGCAAACTCGTTCGGGAGGGTCCGCTCCACAAGCTAAGAGGCGGATACATCAACTGACACAAGTCCAGAGTTGATGTATCCAAAAGTTTCATATCATCATTAGGAACTCAACGCAACAGACGACGCGTCAATCGGACGCTCGGTCGGAGAGTTATTGGCTTTTTCGTCCGAGGGGCCCAGTTGGTTTTTAAGGAAAAATCAACCCCACCGTACTCCACCTGCATCCAAAACTTGGGAGGATTAAGCCAAAAGATCCGTCTCACTTAGAGGAATTCAACAAAGTCGACGGCTCGTCAATCGGACGTCCGGATCTCACGGTATGAGCGTTTCCGCTCCGAGGGCCCGGTTGGTTTCGTGGACGAACCAACCCGGCTAAACACAAAGTATTCTGAAACCTTGAGTGAGATATACTGAAATGACCGTCTCGATCCAAGGATCGTATCTCCAGTGACGGCGCGTCATTCGGAGGTCCGTAGCTCATGTTATACGCAAAAGACCGAAAAGGACCGTAAATGGGGGGTCTGGGCCCGGACCGACCCGGCCCAACCCCCTAGGTCGGCCCGAACCGGGTTGACCTGACCCGGGTCCGGGTCCGACCCGGTTTGGCGCGACCCGGCCCGGCGGGTCGGCCCATCTCGGCTTGGCCAAGCCGGCCGTGCGGAGGAATCGCGGGGTGCTGCCACCGCGGAAAGAAGTGTCGCGGCCCCGCGTGGGGCCGCACTGGGTCAGTGGACGTGGCTTTGCCGCATCCCGTGTTTCACCAGACCCACGCGGTCGCGGGTCTGGTCGGCCGCCGCCGCCACACCGGCGACCCGCACCACCGGTGGATTTCGCGGGCCACCGGAGTTTCTCTGGTGGTCCAATTCCACTTTTGTCTGCGCCGTAGCTCCTCCTGGGTCCCAGAATTCACAGCCTGGCCCTCAAATCGTCATTGCAGCTCCGTTTGTCATCGTCCGCCAATCCACGCATCAATAGAAAACTGCGGAGGGTTGTCGGGCCGTGTTTTCTTGGCCTGCACCCTCCGCGTTAGGTGATAACAATCTGGAAAATATTCAATACTTGAATAACAAGCAAGACACAATTTTAATAAAATTAAAATTGAACTTTGATCCAGGTTCTTTGTTTTAAAAGAAACAACCATGGGAATAAAGATAGTTCTCAAATAAAACCCTTACCTTGTCGAAGTCGTCGAACGTGCATTCTTCGCAGAATTGATCGTCGCGGAAGAATAGGATTGTCGCATCACGGAAGGGCGTCGCGTCATCGCGGTATACGGTGTTGCATCAATGAACTCCGAGGATCAAGAACATACAGATTTAATTATAGAAATTAAATCCATGTTGTTGTAATAAACCAAAAAGAAATAAAAGTTCCGCAATCTCTCACCTCCACTGATGATCGAAGATTTGTCGTGGATGAAAGAACGTCGCAGAAGAACGTCGTGGGAGAAGAATCGTCGGTGTCACGGTACTTGGTGTCACATTGTCGATCTCTGAGGGCTCGACGTTCTTCATCGCCCTTCTTCGAAGGCCGGCGTTCTTTGTGTTCTTCGCATTCTTCGCGTTATTCGCATTCTTCATGAAGGAGGATGAAGGACTTAAGGTTCTGTCAAATCTTCTCAACGAACAACACATCAGAAGAATAAAATGTTGGTATTATTTTATTACATGCCAACAAATGAAAAACAACCTAAGAAACGACCCATTAATTCATATAATTAGTTTCAACGAATAAAACCGCCCAATTAATAGGAGTGTTTCATTGTTTAAGAAAACGCCCCAGTTGACTTTTATTTAATGGGGGTTTCGCGGGTGCGTTACTTAGCGGAAAACAAACGGTGGGGCTCGTGTGGGCCCCACCTCACAAATATCCTACCAAGAGGGTAGGATATTTTTTATTGTACCCTGTCTACTTTAACTTAGTCTAAGAAGCTTTAAGTGTCTTTTAAGTGGCATAAGTGAAATATAAATAATGTTGTCTCAGCACTTTATTTTATTTCTTAACTTAATTCCCAAAAATTAAAAACCACACCTGAGAAAACACAACTCTAAAAGAGGCGTTTCTAAGAAAATACCGGCGCTGTGATTCCATCGGTGCCCTCATAATTTGATTCCGAGCACAGGTTCAAAAGTTTGAAAAACCTGCTCGTCCATTCACTGAACGTACCCGAGCCAAACTTTGTAAATTGATTCTAGGCACACCGGGCCTCGGAATCAGGTGCCGTCTGAAACTGAGTTCTTGTAAAATTTCAAAGATAATTAAGAAAAAAATTTCCTTTAAATTTAATGGTCTTTACAAGACCCGTGTAATATCAAACTTAACAAAACACTAAGATGTACATCTATACTTATATTTAGTATATATCAGTGGGATATGTTATTGAAACATTGTTTTCCTAAATCTAGTGTTGAGGGTTTCCCAATAACATTATCGAATAAAAACTATAATGATCATGAACACAGTATCCCAGAGCCGATGGATTACTTTATAACATTTTCATAGATTTGTTATTCAAATCCTGATAAATCGATCATTTTAGTAGTATTTGGAAAACTAGATAAATACATGATACCAATTTTACATTTGTAAAAATAAATAAATAATAACAAAATTAAATGTTTATCTTAATTGATACTCATTCTAATAATTCATCATTACATCCTAGGGAAAGGAAACATAATAATGGTGAGGTCAGTTTCTTTGTAAGTGTTAAGTAAACTGGAAAAAATCGACAATCAATAATAATAAACAATACATAATGTTGAATAACAAGACAAAAATTCTATAAAAATAACATCACTACATTAATTGATATGGAAGAGTTGGAATACAAAGGAAAATAATAGAAAACACATATTATTTAATCAGTAAAAATAGAATGAAATGCTTCCAGTGAAAATATCATTGTGAGAATATCGTGGATAATATTGACTTAGTTCGCAATAACTGAAATTATTAATTATGGGTTCTCATATACCTGGAACATGATTACCTCTACCATCAATACCTATCTACCAAATAGTTGAAAACTATAAAAGAAACCAATTTAATATGGACAAATTATTTTTCTAATGAGACATGTCGATAAATTGAGGGGGGAAATTTTACCAATACTCACCCACTAGCATATTTCAAATTTTTTCCTCATATATATAATAAACAATTTAATTAAATAAATATGACTTGTCTTCAAAAATCTATATTGAGTAGGGAACACAAATTTAACAATATTTACCTTGTTAATATTTAAATTTTGAAAAAATTATGAAATATGGTATAATGCTTAGAAAATACTAATATACACAATACATGAATATGGATATTTAAGAAAAATTAAATGACCAAAGAATAATGAAAACAATGAAGTGATTGTTTCAAGATAATATTAACAACCACAAAAGAATGTGGGATTTCCATATAACATTTAAAACATGTAATTTTAAAATCAATTCCACATGGAAGAAATGATTCAAATTGAACCATAAATGAACACGAAGTTTAAATGAATCATTAAATTACTTTTCAAATGTTCATCATATACCTCACAATAAATTAAATTGGTTCATAATATCAAATAAGACTCAATGCATTATAAATTGAGACGAAATAACATACCTCTTGTGTCTGTTTGGTAATGATTCATTTATCATCCTTTATAAGGGATTTAAAAATATTATTTACTAATAAAGGTTCCATAATCATAATTAAAATTTCATATATTATCCTATTCTAAGATTTTACCACCCCATTGATAATGAAATTACATTATTTTAATTGATGCAGATGTAA
Source organism: Viscum album (assembly GCA_963277665.1). Classification (NCBI taxonomy): domain Eukaryota; kingdom Viridiplantae; phylum Streptophyta; class Magnoliopsida; order Santalales; family Viscaceae; genus Viscum; species Viscum album. The sequence continues at coordinate 884,110,138 of OY728132.1, forward strand.
TTTACCTAATTTTCTTCTCCATGCTTTGTCAGTAAAGACCTATTTATTGTAAAAAATTATATAGTTTAATAATATCCATAATTGTAATCATGAAATAATTTTAATATTTATACAATATTTATAATTTTAAATCCAATAATTAAATATGGTATTGAAAAACTAGGTACATTACAATCATGGAGACGTTAGGTCGTACATACGTATGAGTCACACATCCATTTTTCAAAGATAATTATAAAAAGAAGATAAATAATATTTTACCCAAAAAAATGGTCAAATATAATAAATAAAATATTATACTCTTATATATTTTATCCATATGGTGTAGTGTGGAAAAGTGTCACATCGCTTTGTGTAGGTGATAGTCTACACATACATGAATGATGTTTTGATCTTTATGTTAGAGAAGATGAATGAAATAAAATGATATATATATATATATTATCATTATATAATAACAAATATTTTTCTAATACCCTAATTAATTCATGTATGTCATATATAATCATTAAATTTGTCTTTATCATCCTCCATGTAAAGTATTAGTGACAGGAGAATCACATCGTTTCACGCGGATGTGGTATGTTATTCACAAGAGTGACGTTATTGTATCTACTACGAAATTGGAGGTAAAAATATATATATGATATAAAAACTCTTTTTGTATTAAAATGTTATAAATATCCTATATATATACATATATCCAAAATCGTATAAAACCATGAGAGGTGTGAATGGAAGAAATGAATGACATTGGTTCGTATGGTGTCAGCCTTCCGTACACACAAACAATGATTTCAGAAACCATTTGATGGACATGTATATGATTATAGATCATGATATTTCTATAAACCCATCCCATTACTTTTAATATATTTTTTTATAATGTAATCATAGTTTAATAAAAATTTAAGAGGTGGATAAAGAAGTAAAATTAATATTCTTGTTTGTGAATGTTAACTCTTTTTCCTGAATCGTAATTTGGTTGGAAATAAACCATTTCTATTATATAATAATGAAAAAACTATGGATTGTAGGAATTTTAGTGGGAATTTCGGATGCTATTTTTGAAGGTATTGTCAAAACCATATTGGGTTGATGGTGTAATGGAGATATTTGAGAGGTGACCTTTTATAAATGGGGTGAGAAACACAGTTGTAATTTATTGAAAGAGTAAATTACAACCATGATTTATTCTTATCAGAAGGCCCCAATAATATTATATTTTCTATAACTTAATGGGAAAGGTCTGAAAATTGAATTTATATGGGGTTTAAAATGATTTCATTCATTCTTACTCCATATATTCTACTATGTAAACTCTTTTCTACCTTACTCACATTAATTAATATTTAGTCTTTTGACTAATATTTATGTTAGAAATTAAATTTGACCTAATAATAATTATAAATTGTTTTGATTCCAAATATGTAATCCATTTTTTCATATTCCATCCACATATGTTGAAAAAATTAGTATAGTATTAATCCACCAATAATGATAAGAAATATGGTTTTTAAGAGAAAATGATCAAAATATTATAATGCTTTTATTTATTAATTAAATATAAAATTTATTCCAATTACCAAAATTGGATTAATATATGAAGCACGGAACAAATTTACCTTTAAAACCATTCTAAATTTACTTTATCATTATAAATATTAAAATTAAAGATTAGTTTCAATCGAAATCCCACATTTTACACTATTCATAGAAAAATAAATCTTCTAAAATATCAAAAAAATATCTCTAAAAAAATTTAGATTGTATGACTGAAAAATTATATTTATTTTTTAATATAATTTTTTAAAAATTATTCAAATTTATATTTAAATAATGTCTGCAATGTGTGACTAAATCGTGTTTTCTTAGTACCTGGTGATGTGTTCATTGAAAACTATCATGAAAATTAGTTTTATTCTAAAATGGACAAATTATAATGTATTTGGATGTTACTTTTACAAAAAAATATTCCTCATTCAGTTGGTTTCACCATAAAACACAGAGCTGGTGAGTTTTCTTTTTTCATATAATTTTTTCATTTTGAGCTAGAATCTCTACTAGCTATTCCACATTAGAAAGATATTTCTCCAGTAGTATAAACATTGAGTTTAGTAAATGTTAAGGGTTGGGAAGGTACTTACTTATGAGAGATGTGTGGAACATATCATGTACATACAAGTGGTTTTGTAGAACCACCATGTGATTTGATACCATCCTCATATGATCAATAATTTTAAAAATACCAATATACCTATAGTTCTATTTCACATTATTCATAAATCTCATATCATTATTCCATAGAGAAATTATTAAAAAAACCTTACCACAAAATCCAAATTCAATGTCACAAGGGAATTTTTCACCATAACCTTTATACCCACAATAAGATAAAATTATTGTGTTTTATTTATTTAAATGTATCTTCAATTTCCTCGGCCATCTCAAGTCTCAATATCATTATTTCCGAAATATCATTAAATCACATTGGGGAAATAAATTTATTTACAGATAAGAATTTATATGGAAACATATGAATTCATTATTTAAATATATTTTTTTAGAAAACTCAACTAGATGAAGTTGTTGATCCTATCAAACTTCTAACTCTAATGAACATGATAGTAATATATCTTCTCTGTTAGGAATTTTTCACTTAGATTGAACATCTCTCGGAGGATGATAAACTATTATGAATCTCAAATCTATACCAAGATCATGGTGAATACTTAAATGAAACATTGAGGTAGCCCTTGGATCTCAATCATATAAAAAGGAATTTTGTACTCCATGAATTTATACCACTAGCTTAATATATATCTAGGAAATCAAATCCAACGAGAATTATTCTTTGATAGATATGTAGTGTGTCAAAATAGTTAGGTAATCAACTAAACCCCATTTATTATTATTTAATTTATATGTTTTGGGGTGTATAATTAAAAAAATATGGTTATAGTTTCCTATTTCTATTTGGGTGTGGGTGGTGGATGCAAAATCCCCTTGAAATTTTTTATAATACACTTCAATTACAGACATATCATGCATCGAGATTCAAAATCAACGATATCTCTCTTCACTCCATAAGCCTAGTATTATTACCACAAATCTCTACGCATATTCATACTTCCAAGATAGATAGAGAATGGTTAAATTTTAGCTTCCTCTAACAACACCTTCTTCAAATATGGTATGTATGGAACGTATAAACAGTTCTTAAACCTTATAATTACTTCATGATCAATGATAAAATCTTGAAAATTTATATCCTTATTTTCAAAATCCACATCTTCCTTCTGAGCCTCATCAATATTCTCCTAGATATATGGTTAAACATTTAAATCAGTAAAATGAAATTATTCCCCATTATTTAGGATTTTATGATCTATTTGTGGAAAATCAATTAATATGAGATCTCATTTTTATCATCAACATGGATAAACAAGAATGATCTTTTTGACTCTTAGAACATGGATCCTTGTTCTCTTTCCTATTATGGTAATGTATGGAGCAATGTATGGGGAAGAGGATACATATGAGATCTCATTTTTATCATCATTTTGTTTTAGACATTATTGTTGATATTTTTTATCTATTCAAAGAGAAATGTAGAGCATTATATCAAATGATGAAGGTAATATATAAAGGTGTTATTAATTTAAACCATGAGATTATTAGGGGAGTCAATAACATTGAAATATATAACAATATATTAATATTGTACATAACGTGTTGGGAAATTTTTCATGGGTGTATCACACTTCTTGAAGATTAATTGTTTATATCCCTAATAAATTTCAATCATTTACATGTATTTACATCGATTCAGATGATCAAACAAGTCATCAGTATGGGGAAGAGGATACATATGCCTAATTTTGATATTTATCGGATCCTTATAATAAATTAAATCTCACATTGATACATCATTTATTTTAACAAAAATAATAGGATGATCACTTTGTGACCTAAACATCCAAATGAATCCCTTGATAATTATTTCTTAGAGTTTTTTCTTAAATTACATGAAATAAATTCGGTACATTCAGTAGGTATTCCTTAGTCAAGGTGTGGTACCATGTATGAGTTCTATTGAGAACTCTACTTAATGTTTTGGTGGATGTTTATAAAAATATTCTAGAGTGGCATCAAAAAATACTTCAAAAAAGGCATATCTTTGATGTCATGATTATCCCCAACCATATAACCTTAAAACCCCTTCAAAATTTAAATAATGTCATATAAAATAGATATAATCTCTATTAAAGGCTTATACTTGTCAGAACATTGGTAGATAATCACTTATTGGTTTGGAACCTCAAACGTAATAGACCTTCCACAACAATTGATGTGTGATCTTTGTAGAGGTATCTAATCCATGATAAGGTTGAATAGAAATTAAACTAATGGAAGTATGAAAATATTTGAAGGAAGCATATTCCCACAAACATCAGTTAGAGGTAAAACATTTACATGGGATGTGATCAACATATTATTAGGGATTTTCATCAACAATTATACATCTAATTATTTGGGTGGAATCACGATACCAATATAAAACTCATTACATAATAATGAATGAGAAAATACATAGACTAATAAAACATTCGTTGCTCTAAATCGGACAGTAACTATACATTTCCCCACATTAGTTTCACACCCCTCACCATAAATAGTGATCATAAGTATTTACTCATTCCCCTCTTCATAAGAGGTTACAGATGTCGATCACCATCATTATCCCTTGGTATTGGGAACAGGTTATCACATTTCCCATTTTCCAAACACATTATAAACTGATGTGTGGGAGGTATATTCAATGGATATTTATCTCTATTTATATTTTTATCTATCATATTCCAACCCAACTACTAGGAAATGGTCTTATAACAATATAACTATACTAGTAGTTTGAAAAAACCATTCGTATAGGCCCCCATATACCAACGGTTTAAACAAACCATTGCTGTATGGTGTATATGTTATGGGTATACCAACAGATATTGTTAAATTATTGGTATAAATAAGGCTATAACAGTGGTTTCATAAAACCATTGGTATATATTAAGGAAAAGCCAATTGTTTTAAAAACTATTGGAATAGCCTTTTTTATTTTACCTAGCCGCATGAACCCCCACCCACTCATTCCACTCCTATACAGATAAAACCCCTTATGTGGGATGCCATAAATTTTCTTCCTCAGCCACATCAACCACGTCTCTCTTCCTATTTTAATTCCATTATTATTGGGCATCGAATTTTTGAGTTAAAAATCCTAAATATATTTGGTCAATTGTCATTTTTATTTATTTTTTTTGGTTTAAAACATTAAATTAAATTATTTTTTATCAGTTTCTACCTTTTTGTTTTATTTATTTTTCCTATGTTGATACATTCTCAAGTACATTATTCATTCAAATTTTTTAATGATAAAGACAAATGGAGAAGAGTAATTATTTTCCGATCATATGGATTTAGTCTACATAGAATGTAATATTTCAATCATGATAAGTGGTGTATTTTTGTTATATTATTATTAGACATGATTTATTGTTTGGATATTCTAGTCACAAATCTAATTAACCTAAAATGATTATGTATTTTACTAATTTAATGGATGTAAATTAATGATTCAGGTTTTTTTCTGACTATATATTTAGAGTAATAATTTTGTTGCTTGGATGACCCTTATGTTGGATTTTTTTTATTAACGATTTTTCTTTTACATAGTGGGTGACCTACATTTCAATTTTTTATATTCATCTTAGACATTAATTGAATGGGGGGAGAAACATATATGTTAGATAATGAATACATGACATGGTGGATATGAGAAAGTTACTCTCATACATGTTTTTCATCTATATTAGAGAATATTATTGATTAGATTTGATATTAAGCATAGTTGATGTCTAGATACAAATTACTATAGATGAAAACTGAGCATTGTGTGTTGTAATTAATTCTCTTACTGTACATAATGTTGAAAGAAATTAAGGCCCTTCATTTTATTTTACACACATAATTTTTAATAAATGATTAGGGTGAAATAGTTTGCCATCTAACACATATCTCACAGTTTCGATAGAATTATATTTCTATTGATCTTGTTAATATCCAAATAGATATCAAATTATTTTCGACTATTTGTTATTAACAAATGAAGTTTTTAAAATATATTTTTAATAATTGTAGTCTATTACTTTGTTCATAACCTAAAAGTGATGATGTTTAATAGTTTCATGGTTCTTCATAGTTCATCATGAATTTTTATATTATATCATGATTGAGGAAGAATTGAAAAAAATGAAAAATGTGTTATTGGATTATGTAATAGTAACAAATCTCAACTAATAATTTTTATAATGGTTCATGATTTATAGGTAAGGTTTCATTTTCAATAGCACAAAATGGATTTTAAAATGTCTAATGGATTTTAACCAAAACATAGTAATAATTTTTAGGTGGTTTTTTTAATTACAATGACATCACCCTATCACTAAGATTCATTTAAATGGTCATTATCAATATAAATTATAATACCCTTATAGAAATAATGAAATATGTACCTAAAAATAATATATGAAATTTATTGTCAATGCCATTTGAATATATGAATTCTTAAAATTCATCACACTAATATATCACATTAAAATTCTAATCGTGAATATCCTTCAAGGATAATATAATTATATGAAAATTATCACTCAGGGTATAATGGAATTTCATATGACAACACCGTGTAACAACGATCACCTAGGTTGTATGAATGGATATGATGTGAGTGTAAGTAGTTGAAATGTTTTTTAACATCATTGTATACCATTATGTTAAGAAGAATACAACAGTGAATAGCATCCATAATATTTTTTCACATAGGATTGACTAATTAATTAATTGTTGACTCAATTAAATATTATAAACTATCTAGGTTTTCTAGAATGATAATATTCATATAGCTTGGGTACCCTTTCTTTCAATACCCTCTAGTTATTCATTAAGATTAGATGGTGTAGTTTTCATGAAAATAGGCTTTTGTATGACGTACCAATCCCTTCCTTTTCTTTTTTAATTCATAAATACAGACTAATATGAATCCCATTTGAGTTTATAGTTGTTTTGGGGGTTTCTAGAGATTTTTTAGAGCCCATAACCTAAAATTTGGATGATTTCAGACTAAATCATGGATATTACAAACTGTGTGGGCTAGGCCACATGGTGTTTAAAAATCGTTCAAGGAAAGATACATGGGGTAAAAATGACACAAGGTTTGATGAAAACGTGTGAGATGAGACACATGTCCATGTACCTAGGTCGATTGTTTTTTGATATCATAAAAATGGTTTTTTTTCACGGTTTACATATGGTTTTCAAACAATGAGGGTGCCCCTATTGCTAAAGGAATCGATGCATGGTAGGCGTACAGTTTACCAAACATTGTGTCTAACCTATGCAACCCATGTTATGTTTGAAAATACTATATTATTAATCAAATAAATTTCTTTTTTAAACATTAAATATATTTTCACTCTACGTAATGAAAAGAAGGGTTTGAGATCTCCCCACCAGTAGATAATGTAGGATTTGATCTGGGTTCTCTATCTGATCTCCAATTACAATGTAGTTTCTCCAATTAGATAAACAAAATTAAGATATACAATCATTTTTAGTCATTATATATTCTTATGGATATCAGTGGCGCTCTTTAAATTTAGGCACATATGCCCTAATATCTTTTCCCTCATTATTTATTCATAGTTCTCCTCGATCTAGTCTAATCGATACTTTAATACTAGATGATCACTCCACTACTGAACTATGGTAGGTGGTCTATACATTATTTCAAAAAAATTTGTGCATTGAATAGATATTGACAATTTTTTCATCTGTAGATCATTCTAGTGCTGCCCTGAAATTTAATTGATTAATTGAATAAGATGCAATATGACATATTAGTGATTGTCATTGGTTTTTTGATACGAATTGGTGTTTGATTTTCGCCCCCATAGAACACATGGTGTGTGCCATGCCTTTGTCTTATTTTTTTCCTAGGATTAACCACCTAAGGGGTTTGTTGTTGATTTTACCTTGATTAAAGAAGCTCAATTATAAATAAATGTTATTGAATTACATACTTAGGACATGTTATTCCGCCATTCTGTTTGATATAATAATATGTTGTGCCAAACGTGATTAAATTGCTTCAATGGAATTCATTAATCGAGTAGGTATACTTGATGGTGGTTTTTAAATTACTTAATTGGTTTTGTAATAAAATGTGTTAAATTTGTTGATATACCCGTGTGACATGATTAATTGTGAATTTTGATAAAAGGGTGGATATAACAATGTGACATGATTTAATTTAATTGATTGTATGAGTTGGTAGATTCATCTGGTATAAAATTTTAATATATTATGGAATACAAGAAGTGCTGATTAGATTCCATGTATGGGTCTCTATGGATTTGGAACATGGTAGTGGATTCCTTGGATAGAGTACGCTCTTTGGGTCTTAATTCCATGGGTTGACATGGGCTTTTCTATATGGTAGATCTGGATTGCTTGGGCTCACATAATACGTGTTGGTAAACATTTTCACAGGACTCTAAATAGTTCATATACCTTGTTTCCTCCGAGAGACTCATCCGACACAATTAGGATGTCTAGGTCGTCAACATCTATGATCCAGTCCTTCATGGTTTAACACATTGTTTATTATAGAATTGTCTTCTTAATGTTACTCACTTCATTATATGGCACAACAATGAGATATATAACATTCTTCCTTATATGTCTTGGTTATGGACATTTTGACACATAGGATGTATGGTATGGTCGTTTTGGTTGCTTCGGTATATATAGATACCTTGTTATATTAGATGTTACTTTCTTTGCATGTATCTCGAGAGGCTATTTCCATTTCACTTGACTTCTTCAATGGTCCCACTTTAGTTGATGATACATACATTCTTTCTATTCTTTTTCATATATTAATATAGTGCACAAACTGAAATCTATATATATTTGGGTGGTTTCTTACGAGGATGTTATTTCAAACCATTTTAGGGCTCCTTGGGGAACCCAAATAAACTTACTGGATATAAGAAATTATTAGGGAATGTTCCACAAGTTTCAGAGTTGATTATTGTGCAATGATAGGAGAAGGAGAGTAAGAGACCAGGGTGAGGTCCTCCATGCTATTCAGAGATAGCAGTTTCATACATTTGGGTCTTTTTTCATTTTTGATACATGTATTATTTTATAATACCATGTACCTTTTTTGGATGTTTTCTAAACACATGTGCCATTTGCATCATATTATATGATACACTTGTGAATTGTTATATATTCATGCTTTGTTATTTATCTGATATCTTCCTGTTGTACTTACTTTCACTATTGAATGTTATTACATTCCACTTTGTTACACATTACAAATGAGACAATAATATCCACATAGACACAAATAGTACGATGCTGCTAGTCGGAAGGCTCTGGCTCTGGGGAGATGTGCTTGAGGCCATGTGGCCAACCGAGCTAGGGTCACTTATGAGTGGCATCTGGTTCTGTGACATTACACAGTGGTATTAGACTGATGTTTTCTAATTTTTTTTACTACATGTCCATAATATATTGGTATATGAAGTAAATAGGTCACTATAATGAGATGTTCATGGACCCAACTAACCCATATATAGGAAAAAAGCATAATTGTCGCAAATTAAATTGTATTTTTCTGAATGTTGAAAATTATAGTGGATTTAAAGCCACTATTGTGTGATGAAATTTTATTGTGATTTTATTATTGATATGTCTATGGTTCTGTACTATTGAAACCCAAAAAGATGGGGGTATTAAATCTCATGAATCATGTTGGGACTTGTAAGAAATCACATGCCATATTTTATTCTATTCCATTTTGGAGGAATTACTTATTGCATGCTATTTTTAGTTATTAAAAGATATAATTATATGAATTTATTATTATTATTTTGTGATGTTTTATGGTGTGATTGGGTGGAAACCATCTTTTTTTATTGGGAATATGGTTCCCCTGGAACAAAATTTGGTGAACCACTCAATTCATCTTATTACATGAATTGTGAAATGATAAAACAAATGTGAAATGAATGACATGGGAACCATATTTGGGATTATGTGGTGTTATGGTACATAAGGGATTGGAACATAGTGAACCATTAGTTGACTATATTGATTAATATAATTCAAATGATAATGAAATGGAAACCAGAAATGATTAGAAGAGACATGACCTTGACCCAACATTTCAGTGGGAAAGAGGTAGTGTCTATAAGTGTTTTGGGGGAACATTAATTTTCCATCTTGGATTTAAGAGTAGGATTTGGTTTTGACTTCGTTTTATAAGGTTTTTGACATATCCAATGATTTTGAGAGACAATCTGTGATGTTGTTCATTTCAATGGCGTGTTTTTGAAATATTTGTGCCTTGCTTCTGTGACAACCTTCAATCATAATCCCAGAGAGTGGAGATAATCACACTCTAGAGGTGGCGGGGAATGTGATATTTATGGATACTCCTCTAGTTCTAGTGGCATCACCAAATGTTGTTCCGAAAACAAGTGTTGGGGAATAGTTCAGTGAGGGATCCTTTAACATTATGAAAACATATCAGGGATCACTACATCCTTCCTTGTCTATGTCGTTGCTGACATGTGTTGTCCAACAGTAGAATAATCCCATGTTTTTGGGGGACGACAGTCTGCAGGACTGTTATATGTGTAAAAATAATATTCTAGTGAACATTGTGATTCTTGATATTCCTCTAAAGAGGAGGGTAAATATCATGACATATATGATATGTGGGGTAGTGAAGCAGTAGTGGGATGTACAGAAATATGATGATAGGATGTGAGACATTGTTTGAGGTGATTTCCAAACTTGATAATATGACTATTTATTCCCCACTACTCAATGGGCATATTGGGCTAGTGAGATCACGACCCTATAGCAGGGTGCAAGGATGGTTATTGGGGCTCGTTACACTTTACAGAGATGTAGAATTTTGCACCGACAACCCAAAATGATGATCTCTCTAGTGAAATATTTATTGTATAAGGTCTACAAGATACTATCAAATAATAGGTTAACATGTTAATTTTGACCTATATTAATGAGAATATGAATCAGCTTCTAATTACATAGTGGATCCTAAGGGAAGCTGGGGTGCCCGAAAGGTTAGAGCTATTTCCTGACACAGTGGATGAAAATCTTCAGGTTGGAAGATCAATTTTTTGGAATCACATGAGATGTGTGCTAGTATGTCTATGAGTATTGGTATCTTAGTGTTTTGTCACTACTGTGGTAGGATAGGACACATGAAAAATCACTACAACTTGAGCCTCGTAGAGTGCAATGTTTGGGGATGGATAGGCAACATGAATCGGTCTTGCATGGAGATCCCCCTATTTATTTGTGGTAAGGTTCAACTCCAACACTAGATACATAAGAATGTTTCTCAGCTCCGTGTTAGGAAGGGAACTGGGGTACTATTGGTTGAACTCGATGAGGATGTAGTGTCCATCGCTGAGGATCCAAACACAAGTTACACTGAGAGATCATAGTGAACCTACTGTGGGTAGTGATGTTTTATCACAAGGTAATGGATTAGTTGAGATCTATTTCGTATAGGCTTCCACTAAGGAGAAGGGTGTCAAACCATCTACGGTGAGGGTTGTGATACTATTAGCCAATAATGTTGCAACTTCTATTTTTGATACAGGTGAATCACATAGTTTCATATATGCACACGTGGTCATTGGTTTTCATATTTTCTATTCTAGGATAATTATTACACTAGATTCTATGTTTGCGATAAGAATGAGGGGTGAAAAAAAGTATAGGGAGTTCCCCGTTAAGTTATAAGGGTGTCAAATTTTCAAGGATCATTATTTTATTGAGATGATAGGGTTAGACATCGTACTTAGGATGGAGTGGCTAATAATGTATCGAGAATACATCTACTGTTATCAATGAATGGTGAATTTCACATCACCTGAGGATTTGATTCATACTCACAAGCATGAATATGATGTCCAAGCATGCTGAGAAAGAAAAGGACATCATGGGATGGGTGGGATGATATCTTAAATTGATATACTATATCTGGATGATTAGGAAGAACGTCATATGGGATTTTCTTCTTTGGTAGATAAATTTAGTAATGCATTCCCAAATGACGTTTCTGGTATACTTCTTAGAGATAGGTATAGTTTCATATTGATCTATAGCTATAAGTTTCACTGGTTTCCATTACACCTTTCAAGAGGGCTATGACAGAGTTAAAGGATCTCATGTTGCAGCATGAGTATTTAGTGGAAAAAGGGTTTTTTGACCTAGTACTTCTCTATAAGGTTAGCGGGATTGTTTTTGAGAATAGGCAGATGGTACCCCTATGATATGATTGTATTATCGGATGTTTGAACATTTGATTATTAAGAATCGACAATTCTTTACACAGATAGATGACCTGATAGATCATCTTCAAGGACATACGTGTTATAAAAAATTGACTTAAGATCTGGATATCAATTAGAATGTGTTTGTCCCTTATACATACCTCGAACAACCTCTCATTGTAAATATGGTATATATGAGTATTGTTTCATGTCGTTGCATATCACAAACACACCAGTGGTTTTCATGGAATTTATTATTCATGTTTTACATACTTGTTTCAATAAATTTATAGTATTTTTCTTGGGAAATATCTGGGTATATTATCATAATACATACAACCTTGTCATAAATGTTTCATAGTTTTCAATACACTAAGAGAAAATAATTTATATTGTATGCTCACAAAGTCCAACTTCTGATGGATAATATTAATTTTCTAGGTCACATCATTTTAGTGATATGAGTATTAGCAAACCCAGATGAAGGTGAGAGATATATTTTCTTGGGAACATCCCATTTATGATATCGAAATATGGAGTTTCATGGGGCTAGTAGGTTATTAAAGGAATTTCATAGATGAATTTCCATTCATAGCAGCACCACATACAAGAATGGCTATATAGGGATTGGATATTATTTGTTTAACATCATATGAGGTATCCATTCTAGAGATGAAAGGGATATTGAAATCTTTCCCCAATCCCAATGAAGCTAGACAAAGGGAAGAGATAAGCTATGTATTGTGATGAATTAGGTATCAGACTCGAAGTGGTGCTGATGCCAGGGGTTGAGTCATTGTGTATTCGTATCGGAATATAATTCCACACTAGGGGAAATACACAATGCATGACCTCAAGTCATCTACAGTTTTTAACTAATTACGATGTCGGAGACAATACTTAATGGGAGAGATTTTTTAGGTTTTCATCAACAGAAAAATCCTCAAGTACATATTTACATAACATGATCTGAATCTGTTGTAGGTAAGGTGGGTGGTGTACTACCATTCCTTTAACATCGAGCATGCAAATATTCTTGGTAAAGGAAATTAATTTGTTGAATCACTAAGAATGAGGACTTAGAAATAGGAAGGTCAACAAGCTAGTAGTGATTGGTAGCTTATGAATTTGTTCTCTAATATGCACATGGAGGTGCACAGAATTTATGGTTAATCTTATTTATCATCCATATTTGTGACCTCTACACAATTTTATAGAGTGTGTTTGAGGTATATGTTGGACATAGAGGGCCTATTCCTACAAGAGAGTGAGGTACGTGAGTACCCACCTCCAATATGGACAATGGTTGAGGATGAGATCTTGTCCATCCATTGAAGTGACTGAGTTCCATAGGTAATATGGGAGGAGTTCATGTGGGACTTTCATGCTTCAACATGGGTAGTTCTTTTTGGGGTCACCAAGATATATCATGGCATGAACTATCAATACTTTTGGTCGGGTATGAAGTGAGAGGCAGCTGGTTTTATTGTGAGGTGTTCCACCTGTTAGTAGGAGGAGGTTTAACATCAATGACCTATCATAAATTATAGTATTTACCTATTTTATAGTGGAAATTAGATGATATAACTATGTATTTCATGACCAGTTTATCATGGACACCTTGAGGTAACAATGTTTTTGTGGGTTGATGTGGATAGGCTCCAAAATGATTCTCATTTATTATTGATCAAGGAAACCCTCAGTGTTGATGTGATTATAAGGTTGTTTATCATTGAGATTGTACGAATTGATGGGTTCTTATGCACTATCACCATGGATAGGGATGGAAACATTATGTATCATTTCTAGTAGAATTTATATAGGGTGTTAGTTATAAAGGTGTTCCTATGAACATCATAACACCCTCAAACTAATGGAATATTAGATTGTATTATACCCTTGCTAGAGGACATGCCATAGGAAAGCATCCTAGATTTTGGGGGTTCTTGGAAGAAGCATATTACGATGGTCAAATGATTTATCAATTGTAGTACTCAAAAGATTATACATATGGTAGATTATGAAGAATTTTATTGTAATCCATTTCAATCTCCCTAATGCTAGCTTGAGGTTGGTGAGGTAACATTACTAGGACCACATATTAGGTGGTATACTTTTGAGAAAGACCATTTGATAAAAAAATGCATCATTGTTGCACAATCTAATCAGAAAAAATATGAATATTGTCATAGCTATCTTCGATATATTGAGTTAGGGGATCAGGTATTCCTCTTTGTTTCACTGAGGTTATGATATAAAATGATGTGGAGGAAGGGTATGATTTCACCTTGATATATCAGGTCATTTGAGATCCTACAGGGAGACTTGTTGGTAGCCAATCAGACGTAATTACATCAAACAAACTATTCCATGTGTGACATCTTCCATGTATCTCAGTTATGCCGTTATCATTTAGACCCATCTCATGCTTTTTATCTTGATGAGGTTGTGATATAGGTTGATGTGTCCTTTTAGGATAATCTGATTCCTATAGTTGATATGATCTTGAAGGCTCTTAGAGGCCTAATAGTTCCTCTAATATGGGTGATATGGAGGAAATGTCACTTAATGGATAATGATTTGGAAAGGAAGGACAATGTTTGTGCTCAATTGTCATATTTATTCTTAGATGAATCTTGAACACCCATTGGAAGTCACTTTGGGAATGAATTTCTTTATGTGGGAAAGATTTAAAGAACATTGGTTTTTATACAAGGTAAAAATCCATTATTTATCAATTTAAACTCATAAATATGTATTAATATTAATCCCCATTGAGGTCAAGGGTTTTGGAGGGTATTATTGGGTTTTCTTGGAGTCTAAAAACCAAATTTGGGATGATTTTAATCTAGAGCACGATTAGTAAAAATTGGGTGATGCGGGAGGTATAGTTTATACAAACCATGCATGGAGAGATTGATAGGGTTAGCAGGCCAAACATTTTTCTAAAACTATTAGAGAGTAGGTGAATATTCTTACATGTATCTGTATAGGTATTTTATATTTTGATAGAGTATTCTCGCTTGGTTTCCAAATAGTTTTTAAATCTTGCAGGTAAACTGTGCAAGTGCACCTTGGGCCGAAGAGTGTAATCATTTGTCGGCACATGGTTTACCAAATTGTGCCCTTAATCCCTTACACGCCTATTAAATATGAAAATTTGGTATTATTAATTAAATAAATTCTCTTTTTAAACATAAAATCTATTTTTCTTCAATTTATGATTAAGGAATGGTTTGAGAGATCTATATCCATGGACGATCTAATATTTGATCAGGGTTCTATATCTAATCTCTAATATGAGCACAATTTGACTCATCGAATCTAAATCGATAAGATCTATACTCCTTTTTGGTCGTTCTATATTCTCTTGTCATTCGACTATGATATTTGGATTTAACATCATATGACCTAATTTTATATTCATTCTCTGTTATCCAAATTTATAGTAAACCATGTTAAACCATGACTTGATACTGGATGATCACTCCACTACTATGCTTTGGTAGGTGGTCTATACATAATTTGTGAGATTTGTTTCTATATAGATATATTGATCTTTATGTCATTTGATAGAATTTAGGTTGTATCCCATAATTTCATTGATTAATTGAATTAAATGCAATGGGACCTATTAAATATTCCCATAGGTTTCTGGAGATTCAATGGTGGTTGTTTTCACACCCGAGTCCCACCCGTGGGGTGTGCCAAGCAATTTTCATGGTTTTGACCATTGGTGAACAAACCCATGGGGTGTGTTCTTGATTTTTTCAATTTTAAGGAAACTCAATAATAAATAAATGTGATTGATTTACATATTTATGAGATTTTTGGCCTCATTGACTTGGGTTATCAGAAGATTCCATGTCTAACTTGATTAAATGGATTTACTATAATTGGTTAAATGAGTGGATATATTCTTTGTTTTTTTAATTGCACGATTTTTTTTGGGAATTGAGATCAATGGGAGGGTATACCAATGTGAGATTCATAATTGTGAATTTTGAAAAATGGTTTGGAATTTCCATGTGACATTATTAAATATAATTGATTATATGAGTGGGTAGACTCATATGGTATTGAATTGTTAAATGGAATGGAATGGATGAATGATTAACATGAATCCTCATAAATCTCTCTATAGATCTAGAATTCCATAGTGGTTGTCTTGGATAGATTATGGTCCTTGGGTCTTGAATCTATGGGATACCATGGGATTTTCAATATTGTGTATCCTACATTCTTGGACTCACGTAGTACCTCTTGAAATAAACATTATTTAGACTCCTACTTATGACTATATTATGTTTCCATATATAATCTCCTAGGACTCAATGAGCATTCATTATTCCTCCACACCTTACAGTTCTCCCTTATTTTATCAACACATTGGTAGTTAGGTTGTGGTTGTGGGAATGTGATTCACATCTTTATATGGAATAGCTATGGAATTTATGAAAAACAAGAATATATGGATTTTCTACGGACATTTTGACACTTGGTTTGTACGTAAGGTCCATGTTGGTTGATTCTATTTATATAGAAACATTGTAATCGGAGCTGAAACATGTTTCATTGGTAGCCTCGATATGATATTTTTATATTGATTGAATTTTCCATGGGAACACTTTAGTTATTTATCCTTACCTTCTCACTTTTATTTCATTATATCTTACTATATTGCATATCCTAAAATGTATAGATATTTGGGTGGTTACCTACTAGGATGTAATGTGACACCCTATTTGGGTCTACTATGGGTAACCCAAAAAATTCATTGTCGATAATTGATATGATACTGGAAAGAAAACAACATTTTAGAGTTGATTGTTGTGCTATTATATGAGCAAGGGAGCATGAGACTGAGCAGAGGATTGCGATACTATTTGGCGATTTCACATTTTTACTTTTTGTAATTTTGGTCTTTTTGGATACATGTATTATATCATACCACCATGTACCAATTTTGGATATTCTTTAAATACATGTATCATCCTCATCAAATTATATGTGACTCTTCTAGCTTGTTATATATTCCATTGTTGTGTATTTATATGTTTTCTTCTTATAAAATTGTCTTCTACTATAGTCTATTATTTCATTCTGTAGTGTTATACTCTAGTAATTATGTAATAGTTTCATCATAGATAAATCATTACCCTCTATGCGAGTTGGTAGCCTCTGGTGTTTCGGGAGATGTGCATGAAGCCATGTGCCCAATTTAGCTTGAGGAATATCTAAGAGGAATCAATGTCCAAGATGTTACATAGGTCTATTTGGCCGGTGTGGATTCCTATTTAAATGTTAATGATTAAGAAATCATACTTAATATATGGTATTTCATATATATTGTATTTCTGCAGTTCATTATTGTATAAGAAATGATACATTATATTATTTATTTAACATCTCTGGAACCATTATATATAGAATGAATAATATATTTGAAAAAATTATGAAGCATTTTTATAGTGAATCCATTAAAGATTATTTCTTAGTTGATATCTGTTCTGTGTGATTTTTTCAATTTTAACATCCATATGGTTTCAAAATTACTCTAAATTATATTATATGTATTATATATAAATAATTTTATCTAAAATATATTAATTATCACAAAAAATTAATATTTTAGGAAGAAGAACCTAAATATACTTCATTGGTTTTAAAAGGTGAAATTTTTCTATGATTTTATTAGGACTCAAAAAATAGTTTCGTTGAACATGATTAGTGAACTATAAACTATAATCAATATGTAAATATACAATTGATCAAAAAAATATATGATTAATAGATTAAACTAGTTTTATAGAAAGATAATCTACCATCGTACCTCGCTGAAATGAGATTTTTTTCATGGAATTTATTTTGAAAAAGTAGTTATTGGAATTATAAAATGGTAAAATATATTGAACAGTGTACATGATATGTATCTATAATTAAATTACTTATTAATGGTAATATAAAATCTATCATTGATATAATAATTTTTCTTTAACTATAATGACTTAGACAAATCAATAAGGACTGAGCTCCTTATTGAGGAATATTGCATTCACTATTGTATGTACATTAGGCTGACACTACCTCATTCTTCCAATCATTAATATGATCAGTTTAGAATCTATGTAATTTCAAGAAATATCTATCAAAGGTATTTTTTAGTAATGATGATACAGAGAGAAAACAAAACTAGAAAATGTTAACCACTCTTTGGGTGAACATATGACATCGATACCAAAAAAACTGATCAATTCTAGAGTGCCATTGGAAATATTCACTATATATTGAATCAAAATATTTAGTTTTGTGAGTAATTTATCCAAACACATAGTTATTTTCATTTATAGTAATACCATTTTAAATATCACAAAGAACACATAAATCTACATAGAGGGTCACTATACTCATATATCCATACTCAAATTTGATAGCTACACCATCAGAAAAACAAGAAAAAAATGAATCATAGGAATTTTATAGGGGTTAACACCTATACGTTATCCATTAAATGAATTTTTATAATTATCATACTACATATTCTCAATGTAATTTTGATATTTAACTTTAGAGAGGATTAGTGATGTGATGGATCATCTGTGTATATTTTTTGTCATTAGTTGTTTTAAATGATTTGACTTATGGGAGACATGCCATTGGTCAAAAGGTTTAACATATCTAAATCATCATTAATGATGGTAATGTATGGTGTTTTAGGGTTTTAAAAAATAAGTTCTGTCACCTATAAGATTAACCCACCAAAATGGTTTCAATTTACAAGGAATAAATTTTCATGCTTAAAATCATTCATTCAATGAAATTTAAAATTATGAAACTTTTTTTGGGTATATTATCCAGTGATCTCACAATCATTCAAGGGTGAAATGGATTGATTATAATTTGGATGTATATTCAAATAATTCTCAACATCTGTATATAAATAATGTTAATTATTCAAATTCATGTGTCACAAAAATAGTTAAAACTACTCAGTGACCATAATAAATGACTATATAAAAATATTATATTATTTCCATTGAGTTAATACTGTACTGTTTTTATTTATATTAAATTATATTATTTTTCCATGATTGTATAATAACGATCAAAATATAAAACATTGGATCAATTAAATATATATCCTAGAGGTAAATAATCAAAAACAATGAAATGTATACAGTAATTGAAATTTAGAAACTATATATGTGTCCAAAATTATTTTCTTTTCATTGGTAGGTATAAAATGTATCCTCATGAGGAATTTTGTTCATTCTAGTGTTTTTTTCACAATGATAGAAGAAATAATAAGATATGAATAAATTCTAAACATATGAATTCACCATAAATTATTTTTTATATTTTATGCAACAGATTATTTGAATTATGTACATTGTATTCTAGTGTATTTGTAAGAGTTTTATTTGTTCATTTAATTTTTTTTATTTTGACGTTTTTTATGATTTTGATTGCTTTGGGAAAAGGAGGGGAGGTAATTGTATAAAGTAATAGTGGTTATTTGGGAAAAAGACAGGGCTCTGCTACTTATACATGTGGTGAACACTATACCAATGTTTTTTAACACATTTTTATGGTTTAAAGCCTCATGTTATATAACAAAAGTTTAAAATCCATTGGTATATATATATAAATCTTTATCAATAAATCATTTTTATCATGTAATTTCGGATTTCATATCTTACAATCTTATGGATAATCATTTTATAGTCCTATATCCATGCCATTACATCCAATGGTTTCTAAAACCATTGGTTTAGACTATAATAATGCTTTTCTAGCTAATACAAATTATTTTAAACCATTGGTATAACCTATCATTCTTCTAGTGTCACATTAGGAATAAATTTCCTAATAACCTTCCCTTTCATACATAAAAAATTTACTAGTACAATTAAGAAAATTACCTAGATTCTTATTCTCAAACCATGAGCATAATAGAATCCATTTCATCTTCTCTATATGGTTTTAATATTTTCCATTAAATTTAATTTTCTCTTCTTATCAAAACTATGATATTGATAAGTAACATTATCCTCTATTTCCTCCTTGAAAAACATTGAACAATGTTATTTATAGATACTAATGTCTATTGTGGGTAACACCCATAAATGAATTGGTTTTAAGCAACATAAGTACTAATAAAACTTACATTCACGTTTGATGATAATAGAATAATCATACATTGCATGTCTAGTAATATTTTTCTCAGAAATCATTGATTTCATCATCATTTCCCATTACCACTAGGTACTCCTTATCTATATTCATAGAGAGAATATCCGGTAATTACTTATTGAAAAATATATTCATGAACTCCTCCCAAACCCTGGAGTCAATTATATCACTTTTCATTGTATTGTTAATAAGAATCTTATATTGACCCTCTTCACCTTGCAAATGATAGACTTCCAAAATTAATTTTTCATTTTATAAAAACTGTACAACAAGAAAAAATCATTTTAAGTGGTTTTGATCCACCTTTTATCAATTTGTGGATCAGAATACACACTTGAATATAGCGGATGTTTCCCCATGAACGAATCAATAGTAGTTTTTTTTCTCATTTATTCACCAGTAATTATAGAATAATTAGTCACATCAGAATGATGTGTGAGAATTGAAATTATATTTTTCATTACATCTCTAATAAATATTTATAAATGTAAGTAAAATCATTTCATTGTCTATCACACACAACATTAATGCATTTCCATTAACTAATCATTATTTACTAAAAAATCAGAGAATATGAAACAAAGATCATAGTGGGGAACCACATGATACTGAAACCACTAATAAGATTTATAATTGATGACATGTTATTCTTTAATCTATTGAACCTATGGTTTATAAAAGTTCATTTATAGTCATATTATATTTAAATCCTTCATTTTGGTAGTAAAGGGTTTTTAAATATCTATAGTGTAACCCTCGGGGGGGGGGTCATACATGGTGTGCAGTAAGGACCACTGTCGTGGTCCTTTTCTCGAATGAGTCTCGCTCAATACGGTTTTTAGGGTTATTACCCCAAGGTACATCTATTCTAGTGCCACAACAAATTTTAGAATAAAAAACTTGAGGTATTTCTTCAAAAACAGTGGTTATATACATTACCCAAAATCAAAGAAATTTTTAAATACATTGACTTATCGATAGACATATCTATTTAGATATACTTAAGGATCTCCATAATGATTTTAATACTAGTTTCTATATTTTAAATAAGCATATCCATTGATACCAACTATAGTATCTCATCCTTATATATATATATATATATATTATATTTCTTTTTTGAATATGCATCTTATTACACAATTACAATCACGAGGACCATAATAATTTAGTTCCATAGAACCCAATAAAAATGAAAATGGGTCCACCAGTGAGATAAATACTCTCCAAAAATTTCATTCACAAATAAAACACATCATGGATATATCTTACGTAATATATATCTTTGTAACCTGGGGATTTAAATCATGGGAATAAGGTGGGCTCAAATGCTCTGTAAGGGTAATCGTGGGAGAAGCATAAGAATAACAGGAACAAAAGTGTTTGATATAATGAGAATATCATTTGAAATACATAACATACATATCAAATATCATAATATTATGTCATACCATAAACATTGTTTTTTTTCATATGTCAGGAGTCCAATGGTAGTCAATAAAAATGACAAATTAGAGCATAAGATTGGCATAATAAGTGGAATTTATGGATTAAATAAGTATAGAAAATAATTTCCATATTATTCAACCATAATTTCCAAGATCAAAATAGTTAAATGTATTTTAATGAACTAGGATCACATCCCAATCTATGCATATCTTACTAAATTAGGTTTACTACCCATTCATGACCTTTCATACACATGTGATTTCAATCCTCATTCCAACCAGTCTTACAAAATCAATATCAATTATCATATCGATCCTCTCAATCTCAAGAGATATAAATCATTAACCAATGTATTTGAGGAAGATTCATGTACCACTTTTAGCATAATTGAACCCTTATTCACGTATACCAAAAGAACATAAATGTTCATTATACCTCAACCAATCAAATAAAATAAGTATTATAAAAAAATTATCAAACCTTTAACAATTGAGAAGAGAAAGTTCTCATAATAATTTCATCATAGAGTATCCCTTTAAAATAATACGGTTTCATAATAATTTACTCATGTTATTACCAATGTAAAAAAATGGGTCTAATAGAAATCTTTCCATAAAATAGAAACCATTTATAATAATAATATTAATTGATTACATTGAAAATATTTTTATTAATGAATTTCTAACACAAAGAGATTTTATTATAGAAGGAAAATTGTTACGATAAACAATTGAAGTTATTTTATGAGTAAATTATCCATTTTATATGAAAAAATATTTAAAAAATATAACAAAAAATTGAGTATGTTTTTATTTGAAAATTACCTATAAAACATATAAAAGATTTTGTGAAGAAATGATTGTTCATGAAATCATAAAATTTAGTACAAACCATAGACATAAAATCCAATATTACATTAAATTTTTCAGTGAAATACAAATGGTGATTATTTTGGAAAATAATATGAAGATTACCTTCAAAAAATATTTTTCATACCTTATAGGTAAAATTTTACATTATCAATTTTGATAAAATCCAAACAGTAATTATTTATGAAAACAACATGAAGATTACCTTCATATAATTTATGTAAAATGAATAATATGGGTTAAAATTTATTTTAAAAACCTTAATAGAAATAAAATAAAATTATTTTTTTAGAAAATATGGTTTTTAAGAGAACATATTTATTACCGAAGGGATAAAAAGTATCGTATTTTCTTAAAAACATTTTCTTAATTATCATTAGAAAAAAATAGTGAAAATATAGTACCATTAATAGAAGTTATAATTAATAAATTATGCGTAAGAAAATTCAGGATAATTATTGAAAGATGGATCATATGAATTAATCATAAAAAATTTAATCATAAACATTAGCGACAAACATTGATATTGTTACGTGAAATCATTCCAGCTATAGTAACATGAACCATATTCTGCATGAAAGAGTATCATAAAATGAAGCATAAAATATAAAGAGTATTAACAAAGTCATGATATTTCTGATCATTGTGGCTGTATATACACCTCATAAATGAATATATATTCATTAGGTTATGTACGTCTCTATGAAGGAAGATTCGGACCAAAATCCCTTACCAAAAGCCTTGATATCATTATACTTATTCAAACCTAAAATAGTATCAATATAAGTTAATTATAAATCAATTAAATATCCAGATTTATATAAATAATCATATATATATAAATATATATTATTTTATTATTCCCTTTTATTTTCTATTTGTTATTGATTCCAAGTTAATGTTATGTTTTGGGTAATTACTACTTTTTTGTACTTGTATTGATTTTTTTGATTGTCCTATTAATATGATCATGGTTTCATCATGTATGAAATAATAAAAATGATATAAATATCATATGAAGTTAGTATATATTTATTAGTATTAATCAATAATATTTAGTTATTGAAAATGAAACACACCCTTCATGAAGACAGTAGGTCGTACATACCCAAGATCGATGATTTTCCATTTTCATATTAGGTTGAATGAAATGAAGGTAAATGGTTCAAATTTTCCTTCCATTATAATGTTTATATTATTTATATCATATATTTAGTTTAAAAAGTTCAATCATAAATTCCATGTTAATTGTGAATAAATCACATCGCTTAGTGAAGTGGTAGACTGTTGTACACACAAACATCATTATTGTATTCCCACAAAATGGAGAGTGTGGAGGTATAAATTATATAATAATTTCATAATCATAATAATATAAAAAATATAAGAAATATAATATATAAAATATAAATATAAAATTATGTATAACAATGATAGGTGGCAATATAAAAGCGAATGACATCAGTTCATAAGGCAATCGTCAGTCATACACGTAAACGATAATTTTGTAACCATTTGATTGAAGTGAAGATGCTATTAGATCGTGAACATGACGAAAAAAATAATATGGTTTTTAAGATATATATTGTATTATATATGTATTATAGATTAATAATTCAAGGTTTCATGGGATAAATTAATCAAAAACCATTCTTGATGGACGTTACCACTTATGCGGGTATGAACATTTGTGTTGCACTGAATGCCTTCCTGTGACAAATATATGTCCAAGATAATACTTCTAGGAAGAGTAAAGGAATTTTTTAAAGTTATTTGGGAAATTAATTTCTTATCCAAAGAGGATTGGAGGTGTGAGTAGGTGATGATAGAGGGTGGCCTTTTATAAGTGTTGTAGGGTAGTCATATGGATTTTGTTAAATGAATTGAGTGATCCTACATTTTTCATATATCAAAAGATTAAAAACTTTTCCACTCAAGAAACACGGAGGAGGAATGGATGAAATATTTTCAAAATATAGTTTTTATTAATTTATTTAGATTTTTTTCCATTATCATTTTGCTTTGAACCCCATTAAACATATTTTTACCCTAAATATGGTAATTTATTTTTACAATATTCACTATTAAATTCTTGTGAAAAAAATATTTTAAACCTATTAGATAATATAAATTAATATGATTATAAATATTTAATCCATTTTAAAAAATTCAATTCATATAATTAAAAAAAATAATATTAATCATATATACATGAAGAGAAATATGTTTTTTTAGAGAAATTTATCAAAAGTTTACATAGTTTTGATATGAGAATTAAAAATGAAATTGTTTCCAATGAAATATTTTGAAATTATGAATGTATAATTGAAATATTTAACATATAAATAAATTTAAAATAATGTTTAACATTATAATTAATTTAAATGGTGAATTAGATTTCAAATAAAATTTATCATTTTTAACTATTCATCAAAAAAAGAAGTTCTCATAACATTTCTGTAAAATTAGCCCAAAGATAATTTTTACATTATAAATTATATAATTAGGTTTATTTTATCTAATTTTATTTATAATGGTTGGAAAATTACCTTTATTATTGTTCATAAGAATACAATGATTTTTTTGAGAAAATAATATTTTTAGAAAATATAACGACATCACAAAAAATTGTGTATTTTGTTATCAATATTGTTCATTATATAGAAAAATAAAATTATTTACATTAAAAATTATTTATTAATATTAAAACCAATATGTAAAATGTATATGGTGTAATGGTTGTGTTCATATAACTATATTAATAATATATCATGATTTTTCAAAAAGTCAATGTTTCATATAACAAAAGCTAGGCTACTATTGTGTATAGTGAATACTTGTCGTGTTGTACAACATAATTCTGGATTATTATGGTGTTTCATGAAATTCAATCCATCAATGATATTTAATTTATTCAAAAACAATAATTCATTAAAACTTGAGGAGTTATAAGAATGATAATTGTTTATTATTTCATATTTTAATCTATTTTAATGTGTGTGTTGATATGACTAGGAAACAAACATGATTGAATTATATCTATTTATTTTTTATTCTTGAACATTTATTTTTTAAATGAGTTGAGTTTTTTTAGAATTTAATAATTTATTTCTGACCATGTCCCTTTTTTTCTACATCTAGTTAGCCTATATAGACATAGATTTGATTATTTCATCTATATTTCTTATAGATTGATGGAATATTTTACTTATATATGTTAAATTTGGTCTTATTATAATTAAGGGGGAAATTATTTGTACTAAAAATATAAAAAAATTGAGACTATGGAAACATTAGTGATGATGTTTTATTTTCATTAATTCATATCTTGACTGTGATGATGGCTTGAACTAGTCTTAAACTCAAGAGATATTATCCACTGAGTGAATTCACTTTATAAAATATATTTAAAGTGATTTTAATTTGGTAGTATTTTTTAAGATTATTTTCTAGTGGTTTAATTAACTAGGATTTGGGAAGAACAAGTTCTCATTTCAGCATAATGTAGTCTACATTTACAGATCATATGATCAAATTTAATAAATACAATTATACTAAGAATATTAGATTTTATCCTTGAAATTTAATATTCAGAATTCACTTAGATAATTATAATATAGAACGGAATTTTTTATTATTGCACCATTTTAATTTATTCTCAAAGATAATGAGATGGACATAATATTAAAAAATTGTTATATCATGAATGGAAGAAACATTCCTTCTGTGTATGATATTTTTCTCTCATTCCAGTAAAGTTAATTAATTAATAATATATTATGAGATCAAAAAAGATTTTACATTAGAAGGAGAATTTAGTTACAAATAAGTCAATTAATTCAATGAAATAGTTATAGAATGATACATGTACAATATTTACTAGCTCAAATGATATTTCCAAAACCTCGTACAAACATTATTGGTTAGCATGTGATATTTAGATCACACATACATATCTCCCATATGATTTTTGAGATCCTAATATTATATTTTAATTTGGGAAATAAATAATTCTGTTAAAATACATTAAATTTTCAAAAAATGATTTTTCATAATGAAAATATTCAAAATAAAATCAAATGATTCTTGTGGCGATATTTTGCAATATAATGAAAAAAATTTAGATCGATGGAGTAACATCATAAGAGAATGTTTAGATACTGTGATGATTTCCACATCACATGAATAGGAGAAATGCCACCAACTCCTTAGATCCTCTCACAATGAAATTAAGTTACAAAATTAAAATTTTATATTTTATGGGAAGATAAATTTCATGATATATCTAAATATTTAGTGGAATTTATTGAGGTTGCATATTGTAGAATATTAATGAAAAATAGAGAATCAAAATGGAATGGAATATTAGGAATATTGAGTTTGGATTATTGGTATATAAGAATATTAAATGAATAAGATCATCAAAAAATCCTACAGAAATATTTTCTTAGTGTTATGAATATAAAATTCAAAACAAAAATAGAATGTAGTGACATATCGGGAATTGTGTGGATGAAAAAAATATTGACCAAATCAATTGAAGATCATTTTTTGGAGAAGATGGTGAATATTGTAATCTATAGACTCTATGTGGAAGTGCAATATTTTATATAGGTCCTTATTCAAGAAGAGATATTTATTTCTAATCACGTGGCATTATAAATAGTTGAGGCAAGCATTTTTAATGAGTATAAGGTCAAATCGTTTACCATGTAACTTCTGATAATAAAAAGGAGAAATTTGTTTCGAATAATAACAATGATACATGAGGGACACAATAATATTGATATATATTAGGACCTCATTAATAATATATTTGTTACTTTTTATACCTTACACTATTGGGGAATGTGGGTGAGGTTTTTTGAAAAATCATAAGAGATATAATGTGATCCGATATTTTGGGACACTGCTTTAGACCATGCCTCCCATGTTTCCATGACCATTCATGAGATCCTAACAGGTTCAAAATAATAATATCTATCACCAATATGTATTTGCTGACATCATGTTTTAATGACCTCATATGTTATGTTCTAGAAGTGAGATGGATCATATAAATAATCATTATAAGTGGAAATGAAAATATTCAACATGTTTATCAATAATAATAAAATTGTTGGAAATAATAATGAAATAGATGCATTGTAAGCATATAAAATCATTCCAATATTATTGATTTAGATCTATTATTATAAAAATTAATCATAGCTTAATAAATGAATTTCATATATAATGATATGAATGAAATAAATGCATCCCCGACTTTTTTTTCATAATATTTACACCAAATTAAAACAGATTTTCTCAATAATATATCCATATAATATTAGATAATTGTTCTTCATGTATGTTTTTATATAATAATATATACATAAATAAAAAAAATTAACATTTAACGAAATGGTTTCCTTACGGTGAATGATAAAAAATATTATTATTATTTAATATTGATTGCATTGTCATCAATAATAATATCTTTTAAAATATTATAACCTTGTATAATAACCATTTAAAAATATGACCCTATAATAAATTATTTGTATATTATAAGTTTTAAATTTTAATGTCTAAAATTTTCCCTTAATTAATTGATTTTTATTGGTTAATATCCCAAAAATAGTTCATGTTTATCATTATAATATAACATTATCCATATATATGAATGACTACTCACTTTTATAGGATGATGAGTTCAATATTTTTTATCCATGGGAATCGATTTTATAGAGATTACCAATATGTGGAAATATTTGTTCTTCCTTTACCAGTGGGTTAAAAGATATCACGATGTATCTAATCATTCAATTACATTGATTATCCATTGAAATATATTAAATTATCCAAACCAATTTAAATTATATTTCTATCATTTTGACCATATCTTCCATTGTTTTTTCACAATAATATTGAGATGTAATTTTAGAGTGTCAAACTTGTTAAAATTAAAATAATGCAATATAAATGTAATAGAACCATAAAAGACTTCATGGAATACTTGATTATAATAGTTCTGTAAATATTAATATAGATAATCGTTGAAATCACTCCTCCCATGATTATTAAATATTGAACTCTTCATTTAAAACATTAATATTGAACATATTATATACATCGACAATCATTTTTCTATTATAAACAGAAACAAAAATTCATGAATGATTTGATAGTATATTTATAGGTCCACATGAATATTAGTGCTTTCATGGAAACATTCAACCTATATTCTTAAAACATTTGGAAATGGAGTCATATTATTCAATTGATATAACATTTAATATGATTATATAAATATTTTATTTTTATAATAATATTTTGTTCAATAATGTCGTATAATAATTATAAATTGAGTTCAATCAATTTTGTTCATAAATAAATAAGTATTTTAAATGTTTTTTTGTTTTTTTTATATATATTTAATTTATAATTATATTAATTTTTTTATCAAAATCATTCAAATATAAAAAACATTCAAAATATTTGTATTATTATTTATTTAATATGAACACTATTTTATAACTATAATACTTATATTATATAAAATATTATTGGATAATAGTATATATATTTAGTTTTTTAATTTTATATAACGAATATAATTAAATATTAATTGAAAAATATTATTTCAATATTACATGTTTCAATATATATGTACTCTATATCGAAGTGATGATATTAAATATTCCCTTTATGTTATGTATAAAAACATTATTTAAATCATACATGTTAAAATATGAAATATTTTTATATTATCAGTAATATTTTTAAAAATTCTTCATATCATTAAATATAAATATAAATTATAATTTTTTGTATCAAAATTAATAATTTATTATTTTCAATCATATTATATTATATAAATATTTAATTTTATAAAAATAACTTAACAGAAATAAAATAATCCCCCATAAATTTAGTAATTAGTGAATAATTAAAATAAAATACATACATTTGAGGGTATAGTATATTATTATATTCCAAAATATCATTGAAAACGTTAATAATTTAATTGTATAGGTTTTTTAAAAAGATAGTATGTATAAAGAGTATAGGATTAAAGAAACCATTTTTGGGTCCTGGGTTATATTTTATTTCACATAATGATCAATTGTGATGAACACTAAATACATAAAAATAATTTCTCACAGATTTAGAGTATAGGTTTCTTGAAAACACACTTTACAATGAAAAATTGATATGGTGTGTGAATTACTATACAATAGTTGTCTACATTTATAAAAAATCAAACATTATTTTTCATTGTTAATTCTTATGGAATGATTATTCGTCATTATAAATACCTACCGTAAAGGATAGTTACAATTATCTCTGAAAAATGGTCATGGTTGTGAGTTCAAATTATGATAAATATTTGATATGTCAACAAATGTTGGGCATAGTTTCAAAAAAATTCCATGGGTTTTTTATGTATCACAATAATGTCGAAACAATTTATTTCATATATGTAACCCCCTATGATATTGCAAAATATTTTCCCATTAAATAAATTTTATTTGTTCCAAAATTTTTGATGCAATCAAAACCAAAATCCATTTTATAATTGAATAAATTATAAAAATAAAAAAATAAATTATTTTATAAAATAAAAAAGGTGTTTTAATTTACGTTAGAATAATATTATTTATTCATTATAAATTGTATTTTGAACCATTTTAGATTCTTAAATTAATTTTAATTTATCAGTATTAAGGATTTACATCAGTAAAGTTGACTTTTAAATAATAAAATACATCAGTAAAATCAATTAATAGTTATGGAAGGATATGAAATACTTGTCTAATAATTTAGGGCTAAACAAAACTATTTTATTTCCAAAAACAATATTTATATATATTTCATTTAAAACATAATTTATCAAATTTTGGTATTTAAATTTATGAAATATTATTTTTTAGCCAAGTATAGATATTATTTGTAATTTATAAATTTATTATAAATTGGTCATAAATAATTATAAAATAATTTATTGGAAAAAAGAGATAATTTTTTGAAAACTTCTTTTTTGTGAATAATGTATTCTCACAATAAAAAATTATATTAAACACTATTTATGAATTATTTTAATTATATTTTTATATAAAAAATTAAATTATGTAGGTTAACATTCATCTAATGGGTTCCACTTGGTAATTAATGAGAGTTAATTCACATTTACACTTGAAATTAATTTTTCCCCTAAAACGGTTTTTATGTGATTTATGAGTGGATATTATAATTTATTTATAAAACCATTAAAACATATATTTGATAAAATAATTTCCATATTTTTAATTATGATTTAATTTTTTTATTATTCTAATTTCTTTTTTAACAATAAAAATATGTTCCGTTTTTAAAATATATATTCACCATGGTATGATAAAATCTGGAAAATTATCTGGTTAATAGGGAATGATATTATTATCATTAAATCCAATCTAATATGATTGATTGAGTTTAAATATACCCTCATTTATCATATGTTTGAAAAATCTGTCATTATATTCGACTTTAATTTTGAAATTCAATTTTTTATAGTTAAAATATCATAATATTTACAATGGTGACACTACTCTCACTAACAAAAGGGAACCTTATCTCATAATGATTTTACAGAAATTTAGCACCATATGTCAATAAATTTATATACAAATCACATCCCAAATATCATATCAATATCCTATATATTTTTCTCACCAAATTTAAAACAGAAGAAGTCTTAATACAATATACCAAGGAAGATACACAAGGTAGAGGTAATCTACTTAATAAGGTTCTTTAAGGTTACAATATTTTTTCACATCCAATTAATTTTATATAATGACATAATCATAATTTTATAAGTATAGTTGTTATATTTATATGTTGTTATGATAATATAATAATTATTAACTTCCTCCTTTATAAATAATAGAAAATGAAAACATCACTCGTGAATAAGTGAAGATTACCATCTCTATGAAGGGATGTGTTTCATATTTCATCATCATATCTAATATAAGGTTATAAATATGGATTATATGAATTAATATGATATATAGAAAATAAATATCATTTTGGAATCATATATTATTATCTATTTTATTTTAATTTAATCCTTTGAATATTGAAAACCTTGTCCTGTGTATGTGAGGAATACCACCTCCACGAATCATTATTTTTCCATTTTTATCACTGATTTTCATGGATGTTTATGAATGAGTATATAATAATTATATTTTATAATAACTATAAGATTAATTTTTTATAACTTACAACATAGTTCGAGTATTATAACTATAGAACTGAAACAAGCATTGAAAATAGAACATTTAACCCACCAAGTAATATCTCCAAGAATATATTATTAATAAGAATGGAATAAAAAATTATATGTAAATGGTATATAAAAAATAAATATAATTATGCCTGTAATACAAACTTATAAAAAAATTATGTAGGAGTTTAGATTGTGTTATAGACTAATTAGAAGTCTATGGAAAGTCATTTTACTCAATTTCCTTCCTAAATATAGTTTTCAATATTATGTACAATTCATCTATTATAAGGTATATATATTAACATAGAATAATTAAATTATTAATATATATATATATATCTCTTTATTCATGGTATTTTAATCTACGTTTTTTTATTTCTTACCAGGATTTTTAATTATATTATTACCAAATATTTAATGGTTTATATTGTAATCATAAATTTAATAGGGTTTCTTCATGATTAAATTTACATTGGGTAAATCATTTTTTTATATATCTCTCTTAAACACCATAAATTTTATTCTAATCATGATATTCATTTTTTTTACATGTATTCAAATTATTTCTCACCCCTTTTGAGCAAAAATAACTAAAAATAAATTTTATATGAATTGTTTTCCTTACTTCTCATTTTTGGTGGGGAGTTTTCTCTTCTATATCTTAGTTATTTATATGGTTTCAATAATGTTATTATATTAGATTCTATGATTTTTAGATCATTATATACTATATTGAAAATGATTTACTATATTTTGAAAAGAAAGACATTCCACATTTCTAGTATGGGTTGTTTTGACATTCTTATGAATCTATGAAAAGAATGTATTATAATCAATTACAACATAACCACCATTTCTTGTCATCATGAATTTTACTTTTTAATCATGAATTAAATGTTTCTATTGATTTTAAATAAATATATAATTCCCTTTTTGGAATTTTTTTTTTAATATTACTAAAATAGATTTTTATTTTTTCTTCTTTTATATCACATATTTAATTATTTTATATGATTATTTTTCATCTATTTCAATATCGTTTATTGATAATTATACTTAAATGGGGGTATTCTATAATTATACTATGAACCTTATTTATTTGGATGAATTCTGATGATATTTTGGCTAAAATTTCATGAAACATATTTATTTGACACAAGTTATTTATGTTGTAAAGTAATGATGAATTATCTTATGTTCTGGTGATATATGTATATATGATTTATTATTATTTGATCAGTGGGAAAGTTATAACCCTTGAATGAAATGTGTATTTTTTTATATTTCATGAGATATAATGGTAAAAAATAGATTATCTCAAGCCTAAGTAGGTACATGGTATTTTAATCCAAATCCAAAATGGTACATGAATGTTTTGTCTAATACTAAAATTTAATGAATACCTTGGTCGGTTCCTGTAAAATGTCATTTTTATGTCACACATTAAAACCACACACCTATGAAATTTTGTTATACCAATGTTATGATATAATGGATCATGATTATTTGATGTTCTATATTCTTAGGAATCATGAAATCTGTTATGCCTATATTTAATGTCATTCTAATGATTTTATATTTATGTATTTGTGTATGATCATATTGTTATCATACCCTTCTTCTCATCTTATTCTTACTTCTTATAATTTTATTTTATCTCATATATTTATCTTTTTTTTGTATTTGAGATCATCACTTTTTATTATTCCATTTCATAGATTATAAAAAATGATATTAAGTATAAAAACTCAATAAGGGTACGATGGGATAATGATTTATATAGGAAATGATGATTATTTTTGACAAATAATATATATATGTATCCAGTATCCAAATATTGTAAAAAAATTATGGTTATTCAGAATTCATTATTTTAATACGTATTCATTATTCATAAAAAATGATGAAAAATTAATTTATGTAATACCACGGTCACCTTAGTTGGTATTACAGTGGATTTTTGTTATACTTGGTGATTGGGTTATAATGAATAAGAGAGTATAAACTAAAATACCAATGATTGACCAAAATTAATGTAGGATAAATAAATGGTTTCATAAATAGACAAGGGATAATAAACTATGATATATTATGAATTTTTTTCACTATTAAAAAATTTATCAAAATGATTTTGGTTTCACAATTATTAGGTTATCCTTTTTTGTGTAAGTAAATATTAGAACAATAATCAAATGAATAAATGTATTGTTAATATGAATTAATGAAATCCTAATTCCTTATTTATATATAGATCTTCCCACTCTTATATATATTTATAATTTTATATGGGTAACACATCACCAAATCAATTCGTTGGTGTTCAATTATCTATTAAAAGTTATAATATTATGATGATTCCACCTAAAATATATAACTTTTTTATAATGGAAGTTTGTGGAAATATTATTTGTAAGATCTCAGACATTGTGGATGTATGTTAATGATTAATTTTTTGTATCAATTCCATTCATTTGGGTAATTAATTTCTTTCCAAGTGTATTGGATATATCAAGTGTGATTTGGGGGTTCGATACCTGATAGAAAGGGATGTTAGGACCTATTGTTCTTGTTACATGGTTAGCGTAGGATTAGTGAAAATTGTGCCAGGGGGTTTCCAATCTGTTTGAATTTGGATAGATGATTTTTACACATATGGTTCATTTTTTTCAAACTATGTGATATTCCTAGGAAACTGTTTGACATGGATCAATCTATGATAAAGGTAGATGCATAGTTAGTTCAACATTTGGGAAACTATGTTTCCTTTAAAAAGTGATAATTTATAGTTTCCCCACAAGATTTTAACTTCTCACACAATTTTCTCCTCATTTATTCCTCTTATATCCCTAGTGAAAATCATTTTCGACCAGTGCATCACAAGGATCATTTCATTTTATTATAGACCCTTTTGGGTGTCGTTAGGTGCATATCGAAGCTACAGGTATGTCTAACACACAACCTGAATCTCATTTACATATTAGGGATTGATGTTTTGTTCTTTTTCTTCTGAAGCCCTAATTCCATATTTTTAAGTCATCTCATAGGATAGGGATTCAAAGGGTGCTTGAGTCTATATTTATTTATATGATTAATCATGAGTATTTCAACTGAATTGAGGTAAATTGTCTATAAGTTATATCTCATGTTTTTTGTAGATTTATGCATTTGTGGTGGTAATATTGCTTCTATATTATAGTGAATATTTATTCCTGAGTAGGATTTCATAAATTGATTTTTAAGATGATGAGATGAACCCCTCATGAACCCCATGGGATTCATTGTTGTTTTCTACCCCAATTTAGGGCCAGCCAAGGGGGAGTGCCAATATTCTCAATCATGGTAAATAGAGAGGTTTCGCCAAAAGATTATTTGGGCTAAAATATATAACATGATAAATGTGTTTACATATTAGTTGGTTTAAGAATGGATTGATTTTGGTTGGTTTTAACTGTTGGAAATGGCATAAGTGATTTTTTGGATAAATTTGAAAACTGTTAAATGGACAATTGTTAAGGTGTCAAATTATATATGAATCTGTAATGGAACTAAGAAATAGATCAAGGAATATTAATTGAGGAATAGATTAAATTAATAAATATATGGGAATTGTGGTATTTGATAAATGATTTAAGGTATAAAAATGGGAAATTGGATAAATGGGTTATGCGATTTAAATGGTAATTGTCTTAATAGGTTAAGGCTTAATGATGATTTATTTATTCAATGAACCATGAAGTGTAAATTTTATATAAAATGATTATGATTAGTCTGTGATATAGTGATTGTTGTAAATTTGATAAATAATAATAGGATCCTGGATAAGTTTCATGGGATAAATAAATTTTTCTCCTCCCACTGATCAGGTTGGACTAAGGATTTTAACCCCACTATTGAATGCCTGGGTTAGGTAGTCGAACTGACGCTCTAGGACCCTAAATATTTCATTGGATGAGACTACCTGGACTGAGGATCCTAGGAAATTTTCTTAGGATTATTTATGAAATTTTTAGACCTGGTGATATCGGGAACATGATTTATCCGCTCTTTAATAATAATTTATCTTCTTATATCATTGTGTAAATTAGTTAAATTCTTATCCCATGGAACATGTGATGAAAATTTACATATTAATGAAGACAGTATAAGTGATTAAAATGGAAATTGTTATATAAATTTTTAAGGAGAATATTGTTTACTAATGGAACTCGAGTGGTATTTTGTTTATCGTAAATTTCATTTCAGACTTGCATTCAACTTTTTTAGATTGGATATTTTGTAGAAACCATTGTTGGTGACCTATTGAGATGTACATACACATTGATTTGGTAGTTGTTGGGTATGCATGATGATTTTTCGGTTTCTGTTCAGGATATGGGAAAATTAAATAATCTATGGAGTTTAGTTGGGATTTAGATGTTCATGAATTAGTATATAGACTTGGGGTAAGGTCCAGATTTTCAAATTTATCTTTTTATAATTGTTTTGTGGTTTCACCACTTTTTAACTCTTTATAAGACATTTAATATTTAGCATTGGTTGTGATTTTAATATTATTTGTGAAATTGATGGTAATGTATGATTCTGGTACATTTCTTGTTGTTTCCATTATTTTATATATTTTCTACTATGTCTTGCTATGGTAAAGGGGGTACAGTCTCCCCGCCTGACCTATTAGGCCCTCACTTCACGTCGTAAACCTTTGGAATACAAGGAGGTCTGCTTGACGTCATGTGGCAATGCGGATCATGGCATCAGTCTAGTGGCTTCCTCATTTGGGAAGTTATAAAGTGTTTTTATAGTAGGTTATTTTATATGGACTTACAGTTATGTATGATTTACATGATATTGGGATGTTTTTGGCCTTAGGAATGAGCTCATTTGAGGCAGTAGCTAACCCATGTATGAGAGAAAACCCAAGTACCCCTTG
Organism: Viscum album; assembly: GCA_963277665.1. Lineage (NCBI taxonomy): Eukaryota > Viridiplantae > Streptophyta > Magnoliopsida > Santalales > Viscaceae > Viscum > Viscum album. The sequence goes on from OY728132.1 coordinate 884,147,278, forward strand.
TCATTGTAACACCCCGATATTTTATGAAAAATATTATTTTTAATTTCATTAATGTCTTGTGATGTATGCTACACCAAAAGGAGCTTGCTCAATATGCATCCTTGACATGCCTTGTATTACACGCAATCACGACCTTCCTTGATAGCGTGTGTAGTACGCAATACCGAGTTTCACTAAACAACGATATGTAATTAAAATATTATTAAAACTAGCTGTTATGGATATTAATAACAACCTTTTAAAATTTTAGAAATTTTAGCTCTCAAAATGGACTTTAGTTTTGGATTCGGAGTATCGAATTTAGCCTAAGGTGAAATTTTCATACATTTCAGATAACTTTCATATTCTGATGAATAGTGAAAATTACTAAATTATAATTAAAAACAATTTTTTAATTGAAATAATTAATAGTGATAAATTATTAATTTGAGTGGTTTTAAAGTATATTTAGAATATATTATTACAATTTAATACAATGTTCGTCATTGGATGTAATTTCACATTTAAACCAGTCATAAACAAGTGTCAATCTTTCGATTGTCATTATCTTTTAAGAACACACTATTTGTTTTGACGACGGGAATTAATTTTTAAATTAATTAATGCAACTGATATGTTTTGAATTTGATAAAATAGACATCATTTTTGAATTCATAATATCAAATATAGCTTAGATCTAATTTTTGGTATTTTTCTGGAAACTTACATTTTTTGATGAATAGTGAAACCACTAAGTGGTAGTTAAAAAACTGAATTTTTCATACAACCTAATTTTACCGATTCTGTGAGTGGAATATTGAAAATCCGAGAGACACGTTTGATGTCAGTAAGTAAAATGTGGTTCAATGAGATTAAAATAATTTTTTGGTGAATAGTAACTTTTTACTTTTTTTTTACCATGGTTAAAAGTAAATAGGGTAATTAAGGGTAAAAATGATAACACATGTCCTAATTATATTGGAAAAGTGTAATTCGACCAAAAACAACCTTAGGAATAAAATATGACCATTTAGGCCCATTAGGATTAGATTAGGACATTTATTATTAATTTATTTAAAGAAGGGTTAAAATAGTTAAATCAACGTTTAATAAGTAAATCATTTTTAATATGGGGTTATTCATAAGATAAATTCGACTATAAATATTACATAGAAAGCTAAAAATATTTCCTACATAATGGTATTTTATTTTTAATTTTTAAACATTAAATAAGTTAATTTATTTATGACACAACGATGATGCAGTAATTATCTTATTAATGAAATATTGGCATAATTGATGTTATAAATACACAAATAAATATAATTTGAGATTTTTTATGAATTACACTAATTTTATAGGTTAATATGACTTGTTATTATAGTTTAAATTAACGTTTTTTGAACTAATCATTCTGTTATGATTTTCACAAAAATAAATTAGTAAATATTGTCAAAATTGACATAATATAGTTTTTAAAACAAATATTATATTATTAATTGTTATTTTATTCCTAAAAATCTAAAGATCGGCCAAATGACTTACATAAGGTTATATATATTAATAATAAACAACTTGGGGTTAGTTTGGCTTGATATAGTAAGTTTATTAACCTTATAGTATAAGAACACAAGAAGAAACGGTAAAAGTAAAATTATTTAACTTAATGTTAAATCTAAATGATACGGTTAAAATAGGAACCTAAACTTGTCTAAACTCTCTTGGATGAGAGTATTGCGACCCATACCCACCTTAGCCTCTAAATAAATCAATTTGGAGCTATTTAAAACCGAACTTGACTTTATAATAAAATAATATGTTTAGTTATTCCAAAGGTGCCCCTCTCCTCCCTTATAAAAGGGCACCTCCTCCCTCTCATCCTCACACAACTTTAAGCCTTAAATCTCGGCCAACCCCTGACATATTGTCTTATCCACTTCCCTAGAAACATCCTATAGGTTTTTGTCTTCCTAAACCACCAATTTTAGTGCCTTAAGAGGAGGTCTCAAAGAGGCGCTTCAAAGAAGAGGTAATTTCCGTTACCGGTTCATTCACCTTTATTTCTTCTTCCACTTCTTATTCTTAGGTTGTTTCATTATTAAGTAATAACATCAGTATCACTCATATAATTAAATGGTATTATATGTATGAAACAATCCTGTTTCACCATCTATACATCCTACGGAAAACAAAATCACCGCGCGTGCGTACGTACGGAATACTGTCTCCACGCCATGGTGAAATCTATTTTCCCCCACCACCTTACTTGGATGGGTATAATGGTGTAAATAATAACTATATATTATTATTTGAAATTTATATTGATTATTAAATTGTATACATACACTCCAATATATTCCCACGATCATGAGAACGATATCATCGCTCGTGCGTACGTACGGACTACCGTCTCCACGACGCGATGAGATTCATTCTCCACTTTAACCATTAATGAATGATTATAAAGTATATATAATAAGTAATCATGAAATATATTACATAATAATGGTACTGGATTTATTTGTATATATATGTATGTCATCTACATAATTCCATTCAACTCAATAAGGAAATGAAAACAGCGTTCATGCGTACGTACGGCCTACCGTCTCCATGAACGGTGTATTTCATTCCATTTACTAATTTATTATATATATGTATATTCTGAATATATATATATAAATCATGTTTTATATTCTGGAATTAATTAATCATGATCTATGTAATCATATGAATAATTACACGTCAAAACACGGATGACAAATGAAACAATTTTACCCAAAACGCTCTTTAACATGGAATTTACAAAAGAACGGGTAATATAAAGTCATATGTGAACCATATATGATATCATAACAATGAATATGATTCTTTAATAAGTAAATGACTTTATTTAAATCATTATACAGGTGGTTCGGACACTTACGAAGCAAATCGGACCTAGGGTAAGGGAAAATATCACAATCTCATTTTTATCTGAGATTGTTTATACTTTCGTATTTACTGGGGTGTATTTTATCATCCACATCCATGCTTCCTCAATATGTAATATTTATATCCTTCTACAATAGTTTATATCCAATTTTACCCTTCGGTGAGTTTTTTGTAAAAGATATGAAAGGAATCTTTTGTCATTTTTCGTACGAGGAACTTTTTGACTTTTTCGACATAAGTATGAGACGAATGTTTTCTTTTAACTTATACGGCATGAATGGATTTTTAAAACATTATTTACAAGAATCTTACCTTACAAGTTTTCATGTTTATTTTTAATCAAATTCTTTTAGTTTAAAATTTTATAACATGTTAAAGAAAGGAAAGTGTTTTTGAAGTAGAAAGGATATTTTCCTCAAGAATGGAGTTCAAGTGTTTTATCAAAATTATTTTCCATATAAGATAATATAGGGTTCTTTTTATATCCCTATTATTACATGGATTTGATTATGTTGTGATGGAAATATTCTTATGAATTCCTTTATCTTATATGAATTGCTTTATGATGTCATGTTGTTTAAGAATCCCATTTTTACTACATGGGTTATGCAATGATGTATGATTTATGATTTTGTGGCACACATAAGAATGGTATCATTATGAGATGTATGGGACCTATAACTCCCTCCAATTCATTGGGTAATTATTTTATATCTCATGAGATAGACATGGCTGGAATGGTAGGTTATACCGGTTCAGTGAAACAGGACTGAAACGAGGGTGACTCGGTTCAGAAAGGGACTTAGTCCACTAAGATAGTCTTGGAAATGTGTCTTTACTAATAAGAAATGAATCCATATGATTATGTGTGTATTCCACAAAGTTTAATGTTGTATGTTATGATTATTGTTATTACATTTCACTGCCATGAGTTATCCCAGGTTATGAAATTATGATCTCTTTTACAGGTTACGATTTCCAAAAGTTATGTTCTTATGTATATGATGTGATTGATATTTTATTTGTTTACCCTTACTGAGCATTTGAGCTCACCCTTTTATGTTTTCTTTTCCCCAGGATATAAAGAATGGTTTTAGGTATCAAAAAAAGGAATATCTTTATGGGAGATGTTGAAGATCTTTCACCAGGATTAGAAGATTATATTCCGAGTTTCCAAAGACACTAAACTACTAAGATCCTTGTGTGTGTGTTTTTTGTTATGTACTATGTATTCCTAAAGTTTAATGTAATGTCAATGTACGTCAAGCTTCGGGTCTCTATAGTCATAATTTATATTTTTTATTTTGTTTTTTATAGTTTAATAATATTTCCCCATTGGGTTAATCTATTGTTCTGTTATGTGACTCTTTTATGAAATTTTTATTATGGTTGGAATGAAATGAGGTCGTTCATTTATGAATCATTATAAGAAAATATGGATATGGGTGACATGAATTATGATAGCCACATGCGAGATGAGTGAGTGGTAAATGAAGTGTTGAATGCATGTTACCTTCATAAAAAATTGTTTAAAATGTTGTCTAATAAAGATGATTAAAATGTTCGAATAGAAATAACGTAAATGAATGGTTAAAGAATAGTGTGCATATTGAAAGGTCATAAATGGGTTGAAATTATTAGTTGCAACTATTAGAAAAAGGGAATGGTTCCTAAAAGAGAAATATATGGATTTTGAAAGTGGTGATTATTTAAAAAAATAGTTTTTAATGAAATACTTTTATCCACATTTGTTTTCATAACCAATGTTCAACATGAACCCTGGTGGGAATGGATGATTTTAGTATTTGAGATGTGATATGGCCTGTGGGGATTTTGTATGTGTAGTGGGTGGATTATGGATGGTGGTATATTTTCGATTATGGAATACGCTAATTGGACTTTCCTTGATATGGTTGTTGATGATTTTTTTCAAATTTATATCCAAATAAGCGGAGATTTTTGAATATATGGTAATATAAAACGTTCTAATTTTTAAAAATTTGGGTTTTCAAAAAATTTATGTTAATAATAAGGGAACATGTAATGATAAAATATTTATTTAATAATGTTACTGATTATTCCTTATGTTGGTAATCTAGTCATTGGTATGGGTGGTTTTTGTAGTGAAAGTGACCTAGGAAGAGACCTTCATTATATATCATAGTTGTTGAGGAGTCTCATAGTGTAGAAAAATGGGTGATCCTTGATTTCATTTTGATAGGGTTGTCGCCTTAATTTTTGGAAATTTTTACTAGTAATGTCAATGGGGTGACCATAGTGGGTTCTAATTGAGTGGTTTATATAATGAACATGTGAATGAGTGTCTTTGACATGGTTTCATTAGCGATGTGGGGATTTTTTTGGGTCTTTTGACCCATGGCGGTTCCGACCGTGTGAGTTGTTTTTTTGGACCCTTGAGTGGGGATTTGGGATCATGGTTCTAATGTTTGGGTGTGACTATACATGGTGTCAAACCTATAGTGAATGGTTTTTGTGTTTCAATTGATGTATTGTTTCAGAAAAGTTGCAGGAGAGGAACTCGTGAGTGGAAACTCATTTAATGTTTGATGTATGTGTCTTATAGAGAGGTGATAATGACTTGTTTCCCATAACCTATGTTGGGAATTTGGTACCATTCAATCCTTTAGGGAAACCCATGAGAGTTTTTGGACATTATTTTAGTGCTATTGGGTGCATGAAGCACATGTGGTTGTTTCAGATTTGGATAGGTGCAGATTGGACTAGAGGGATATATAAGAAAGGCAATGGTTTTGGGAGATAAGACATGTGTTTTGATGAAGATTTTGATGTCTCAAAAAAATCATGGGCAACCACATGGAGGGTTATCATAGTGTTTCATTGGCCTTGGAATGTGAGGGATGTGAGATGAATCAAGGATTGAATCGATGCATAGTGAGTACCATCATGCTTTGGTAAATGGAATAGTTGTGACTTTGTTCCTTTAGAAATGTGCATGGGTCCTTGTGGTTGGTTATATGGTTCGTTTTGTAGGTTTGTATCATCTGTATTCCTAATCCATCTATTTTTATGATGATTAATGATGGCATTGATGTTGATTTCAGGTGGAATAGAAAAGGGTGACAATGTCATGGTAAGATTCATTCATTGTGATGTTGATGCCTGAGGTCTGGGTGATAACATGGTTGATCTTTTTTGAATAAATGGTTTAGTTTTTGGGTGAGTGGTTTTGGATGCCTTGAGGTCTATGGGGAAGATAGACCAAGAGGCATATTTTGGTGATTAATTGGGAATTTGAATAGTCTTTGGTGATGGTTGGATTTGGATAAATAATGTCGTTTTCTGTCTGGGGCTATAAAAATTTCTGAGACCTTGAAAGATCGAATAAGATACCGATGTGGGAACACTCCGGTGAGGCACACTTCCAATCATGAAGGGTGAACTTGTGATATGGGATAAGCACATATCATTGACTATTAATCCAATGTGTTAAGAGTGTCCATGTGAGAGATCAGTGTTTTTGAATAGTGTGGTGGACCATTGTGTTTCGATTACTATCTATCAGGAACATACTGGAAGAGATTGAGTGGTTCAGATGAAATAGTTCCATAGGATATATTGCCTCATGACTTCATATCACTTGAACATTGAGTAGTGGTGAGTCTTGGTTGTAAATCATGCCTGATCAGTGGTGATTATGTGATGATCGATGTGTGTGATAAGGGAAGACTGAGATTCTTTGTAGGTCATGGTGACTAGAAGCATGTAAGATCCTAGGATTATATTGAGATATTGATTATTCTAATTTCCACATAATTCTCATGTTTAAATTATTTTTTCATAGACCATAGGTTGGGGCATTGGCGGGATGGGTAGTTCTTTCGGAATAAATAGACTGGTGGAATTTTTATTGGCCACAGGACAATTACATTATGTTTCATTGGGATATAAAACATGTATTCAATTACAGGATGTTTAATGGTCTATTGAGTACTATTCATGCAATGTGAGGGTTTTTTTCTAGACAACAATACCCTAATATTTACATGATGTGGAAAGCATCTACATGTCATGTAAATGCCTGCAGAGTTTTTTTAAATTAATAATAGGTAGGGCCCTATATTTTCGACAAAAGCCTCACCCCTCTCTCTCCCTTACAAGAGTATCACAAAAAACCTAAACATAGTCTTTGATCTGAACCCTCTCACTTGACTCCATTCCATTCATTTTTGGTCTTGTTAGATCTTCACTAGTAAGATCTAGTTTTCTATTTATCCAATTTTCATTATTCTAGATATATTTTGTGTTGTTTGGGTTTAGGATAATATTACCAAATTTCATATTCTTCATTTTTTCTCTTCATTCTTCTCCATATTCTAGTCAAACTACGACTTGATATTTGATGAGGACTCTCAACTATTAAGTTATTTTTGGTGGTATATAATGTTTCGTCGAGTATTAGTTCATTATCGAATTATCATCCCTTATGCTTCCTACCAGACATTCTTGAACTACCCCAGAGTTATAATGCTTAATTTAATTAAATTAATTTGGATATGTTTGGGATCCCATAGGTTACTTTGAGGTGAATTAGTTGGTTTTTCCCAAACCAAGTCCACCCATGGTTTGTTCCATATGAGTTTTCCTTATTCTACCATGTTAGACCATCCAAGGGGTTTGATCTTATCCATGCATAGTTAGAGGAATAAAATAATTTTTTAAATGTAATTTAATGGATTTTATAAGGGATTTACTACCTCCTTTAGTCATGTTATCATGAAATTCTATGTTTGGATAAATTAAATAGATCTAATGTAATTGGTTGTGAAAACAATATTTAATGAAATATTAGATTAAGGGGTGGGTATACCCATGTAATATTTTTGAATGTGATTAATGGGTTGTTATACCCATGTAGTATAATCAAATGTGAATGTATTACATGTGTTGTTAGACTCTTGTGAAATTTATGAAAAAGGTATGAATGGATTAAAGGTGTATAGATTACATGGATGACTCTCCATAGACCTGGAATGCAGTAGTGGATGCCTCGGGTTGATTACACCCCTTGGTTCTTGATTTTATAGGATGTCTTGTGATTTTATACCCCTTGGATATGTCATTAATAGAATTTTATGTGACTCATATGGTATGACATGCTCCGAGGACTCCAACCAGTGCTTATAATGAGTTTCCATCAAGACACTCCTAGGATTTGATGAGGATGACTTGGTTATGACACCATATATCCTTACCTCTGGGGTCTGATACATTGATTATTATAGAATGGTCATTGGAATGTGATTACATTGATTATATTTCTTTTCCATGAAAATTTGTATCTTTATGGTATACCACATGAGTGTGGTGGTATGATATGTATGTATATAGCAAGGTTGTGGTGGTTTGGTATGTATGAATACGATGAGGTCGTACTATGTATTTGGATTTCTTGTAGTTTCCTTGCGTACGAATGTGACACTGTTTTGTTGGGATCCCTAAGAAGATATTTGGTATCACATTCTTAGTCATAGACATTCCATGGGAAATTCATTATACTTTACCAAATACGTGTATAGATTGTTATATTGGATACCATGAAATTTAAAGATATGAGTGGTTACCTACTAGGACGCTATATCACAGAATGTTTGGGAATCACATAGGGAACCCATATAGGCTTCATTGAAATACTAAATGACATGGGAAACCTCCCACTGTTCTAGTGTTGAATTATTGTTTCATGATTGGAGTAGGGGCATACAATACCGAGTTATGTCTTGTGATGCTATCAAGAGATTGAAATTTTGGCCTTTTTAGTATTTTGGATACTTGTGTCATAATGTACTACACCATACCTATGATGGATGATTTGTATATACATGTATCATAATAATTAAATATGAGGATTTCTTTGTTTTGTTATTAATTCATGTCTTGTTTATTTATCTATTGACTTTTTGTTGTACATTCTCCCACTATGGAAACCTATTACTATTACATTGTGTTATACTCTGTTAATGATGAATTAGTCTCCCCACAAAAACATATAGGCCCTCACTGCTAGTTGTTAGCCTCTAGCATTTGGGAAAAAACACATGAGGGCATGCAACGAACTGGGCTCGAGGAACTTCTGAGTTGCATCCAGTTCCTGGATGTTACAAAATGGTATCAGAGCATTTATTTTTTAGTTTTCCTTACATTCTAGAATCAATTGAAAGGTATAGGTAGGATTCGTATTGGTAATGATTCTTTCTTAGACATATGAAAACAGTGTACCTGGAATATCCAAATTTCATTGAATTTAATTTCTATTTTATAGATTTTGATAATGAAAGTTTATTTAATTACTCCATTGGGTAATGATCTTGTGTTGTGTGGTTATTAATGATATTATTAGGGTTCTTCATCCATTTCTTCCCAATTAGATGAGGTTATTCCATCATACACATAATATATGAACCTTTCTATAAATCACCTTCAATGGATTATCTCATTCCATTTGGGATGAAATACATGGTGCATGATGTTTTGATAGGTGTTGTGATATTTTTTCAAGATATTGTGATATAAATTGTGTAGTGGATAGAGAATTGAAGTGATCTCCCAGTTCAATAGGTGTATGGGCACTTATGGATGGAAAATTGTTGCACCCTTTGACTATTTTGTTAAATATGAAATTAATGGGTTACAGTATGAATTATATGGGCATAAAATTTTTGTTCATGACGTGTTACGATCCCTCATAGATTGGATCTTTATGAACAATAAGTTTAATCATCTGAAAAAATATATGTCAACTAAAAATTTAATGAAATGTAAATTAGAGACTTGAACTAGACATGAATTTTGAGTGGGAAAGAGGTAGAGTTTTTAGTGTTTTTTATGGTTATTCATTATACAATCATGGGTTTAGTAGTACATTTTGGGTTATGTATTCTTTTTAGGAGGGTTTGGCCTCTTCTAATCTTTTGAGCTGCAATCATTGACGTTGTTTTTTAGGCATGTGTTGGGAATTGTATAGTCCTTCCACCTTGATGACCTCTAGCGGTTAACCATGATGGCGGAAAAAACAACTCTATATAGATTATGGACCATGTGATACTGATAGATACTACATTAGTGATACTACATCACCATCTATTATTCTAGAAACAAGTATTGAGGCGCAATTATGCAAGGGTTTTTAACTCATCATGTAGAATTCTCAATCAAGACCATAGCCTTGATTATCTATGGATACATTGATGTGTGTTTTCTTATAGCACCATCCTCCCATGTTTTGGGGGGATGGAGGATCCCAGGCTCTTGATCTAAGGATTAGGACATTGATAGAAATTACTGATCATCTTGAGATGCCTCCTAATAATAGGGTAAAGCACATTAATTAGATGCTATAAGGTGTAGAAAATTTCTAGTGGGATGTACTAAACTAGGATGACATGTTTTGAGATATGGGTTGTATTGGTTTCTGCACCTAGTTCTATGACTGATTTTACTCACAAACTCTATAGGTAGAGTACGATGGTGAGGTCATGAGTCTAGAATAGGGAACATTGGCAGTTATAGACTATTCAAAATTCAATACTGTGTGGTAGTTTTTTCTGTAAATGTACCTTGCTGATGAACTATCTTGACTAAGACACCTCGAGTATGGTCTTTGACATGCTAAAAAATTTCGGGTCAACCAATTTAAAATGACATATATAACTGATATTGCTATCCAGCACTGATTATAGAGTGAAACCCAAGTGAATCTTTCAGAATAGAGTAGGGAAGTATTGTCTCTTAACCTAGTGATAAAACTATTACAATTTGGAAGTGTCTATTAGAATATTCATGTGAGGTGAATTTCATATAATCAAAAAGTTCTTATAGATCTATATTCTACAACCTGTGTGGTAGGTGTGGCCACATAAAGAATTAGTTTGATTGTGACCCAGTCACATGATGAACTTGCAGAATCATAGTCTACATGTCATGTTATTTCATGACCATACCTCCAAATTTTAGTGGTAGGGGTTCAGCTCTGAATCCAGGTTCAGGAGAATGTTTCTCACCTCCGCATCAAAAAGGGAGATGGAGTAGTGTCAGTTTACTAGGCCAATAAAGTTGTGGTCATGGCTAAGGTAGTCATAGGGTAGTTACAGTATGACTTCAGAGTGGACCTACACTGTGTTGTGAGGTAGTGTGATAGGGTTTTGGAACCTGATAGATCTACTCTATATACCCTACCCCTGAGGAACATGGTTTGGGACCATATATAGTGATAGGTATTGTCCTAGTGGCCCCTACTATTTCACCAGCAATTTTAATGTTGGTCCATCACATATTTTAATATCTTCACCGGTTTTGCAGAGCTGTGGGATTCTTTTAATATCATTGGAGAGTTTTTAATGATAAACTCACAACTGGAAATTGTAACAGAGGGTGTACTCCAGTGTAAGAAGTGCTTGTTTAGTTATATGGGTGTCCCTTAATCTAGGATCTATATTTCCTTGATATGATAGTGTGTAATATCATAATTGGTATGGACTGGATTGTATCTTATCAATCATACATTGATTGTTATTGTCAGATGTTTACTTTCACATTACCCTGGGTATAGTGTTTACTCAAAAGGGTCAATGGAATGTCTAGGAGAGATGAACTGGGATAAATCATCATGGGTTGGGCAGAATGATAGCCAATTTCACTAGTTTGTTTCTAGATGATCATGGAGTGAGCCATGAATACATTCTTCTAGTTTTTGATCTTTTTTAGGGACATGTTCCCATATGAATTTTTTGATTTACCTCCTGATCAAGAGGTGGAGTTCACCATCGAACTAATTCTAGGAGTTGAAATAGTGTCCATTCTTCCTTATAAGATGTATATGAAATATTAGTAGGAACCCAATATGTATGAAAAGGATTTAGAGGTGAAGGGTTTTATTTGAATCAGAAATTATACATCTGGATTGCTGGTCCTTTTTGCTAAATGGCAGATAGTGCCTATAGTCGATGCATGTATTATTGGATGTTGAACCAGAAAACGGTTACAAACCAATATGCATTTCCATGAATAGATGATCTGTTTAGTAATCATATAGTAGCTCGAGTGTTCTGAAAATTTTATTAGATATTTGGTTAACACTTGGTTCACTTTGGACCAAAATACATACCTCATACTTATTTTAATAGAATATATAGTCTATATAAGTATCTTGTTATGTTTTTTGGTCACAAAAATGAAAAAAAAATTCATGTTGTTGATGAACTGAGTGTTACATATTTACCTAGATTATTTTTTGTCGGTTTTTGGGGATGATATCTTGGTGTATTCTCACAATCAGCGATACCATTCCAACCATCATGATATTATTTTATATAAACTGACAGAGTATTAGTAAAATACTAATCTCAAAAAGATCCACTTCTATGTGAATCAAATTCACTTCATGTGCCTCATGATATCATAGAAATGTGTTTCAGTAGACCTAGAGAAGGTGATAGTTGTAGTTTCCCAGGGACATCACAAGGATGTTTTGAAATATAGTGTTTCGTAAGGCTTGTTGGATATTATTAACTTTTTATACAGGACCTCTCACACTTAGTAGCTCCACCGATGGTATTAACTATGAATTTTGTGAAGCTTGTAATTTCAAATACATTTAATACAAATTTTCTATAGTTTAAATGACAATTTAAATCAATACTAGTTCTGATACTGTTATAGATGGTAAAGAGTTACATTTTATTTTATGATGTTTCAAGTGTCGATTTAGGAGTTTTGTTGATGCAAGGAGATATATTAATGGCATAGGGGTCAAAAAATTAGAGGCCTAACAAGAGGAACTAACCTTCTCACAATCTCAGTATAGCCACAATAATTAATTATTTATGTTGTTTGAGACACTACATACTAAGAGAAAATTTTGTGGTATACCCAAACTAAAAAACCCTAAATTAAATCTTTACATATTGTGATCATAATTTGAGGAAGTGAAGGTGCATGGTGTACCTATATTCTATTTAAATCTATCTTTCATACCTTCCTGATAAAGGCAATATAGTGGCTAATGCAATTAGTAGGTGAACTCAGATATATGTATGGTAGTAGTCGAGTGGTGAGTAGAAACTTATCGAATCATTATCTAATATGCATTTGGAGGTTCATGATAGACCGAGATATACACATCTATCTCAACATTGATGAATTGAGTAAGGATGAGGAATCTATCAAAATCAAAAGGCCAAATTCTATGGGGGAGTCTGGCATGTGAGGGTCCTATGGGTAGGACTGTATACAAGAATGAGATCATTTGTATCCATGGTCATGATAGGGTTCTATTGGATTTATAGAATGAGATAATGTGGGAGTTTCATGCTTCATAATATGTAGTGGACCCTGGAGTAACATGGATGTATCATGACTTTCATTATCAGTGCTGGTGTCAAAGTATGAATCGTGAGGTAGATAGTTTCATTACATGTTTTTCTACATGTCAGCGGGTGATGGTAGAACCCCATCAACTAACCATAATTTTATAACATTTACAAATATTTGGTTGGAAATGGGATGATAACATGATGTATTTCTTGAACTTGTCTATGAGGACACCTTGTGGTATTGATGATATGTGGTTCGTTATTGACATGATCTTGAATATTTCTTATTTCTTATCGATCAAAGAGACCTTTAGTTTGGATGATATTGGGACGTTTTCTATTTGTATGATAGTACATCTTCGTAGCGTAATTGTGTACTATAATTTCTGATACGAATGACTGATTTACATCTCATATCTGGAAGAGTTTAGAGAGTATGTTTGGTTCATGAGTGTTTCTAAGCACAATATACCACCCTCAAACTAATGGATATTCAGATCTTATGGTACACATTCTTGATGATAGGCTGCGAGCATGTGTCTTGTATTTTGGGGGTCCTTTGGAGAAGCATATAGCCCTAGTTGAGATATCCTACAATAAAAGTTATCATTTAAATATTCATATGGAATCCAATGAAGATTCATATGATATGACATGCTTCTCACCCCTGTGGTATTTAGGGATGGGTGTCGTCTCTTTATTGGGATCACATCATATACAAGAGAAATCTAAGAATTTCTAGTTGATTCAGAATTGGATGGATACAACACAGTCTCAACATATGCACAACACGGATCATGTAGAAGACCTCTAGAGTTTGAGGTCATGGGTCATGTTTTCTTAAGTGTTTCAAAAAGGTTGGGACATAGGAGAATCAGGAGACATAGTAATTATTCATCATGATATGTCGGGCCATTTGAGATTATGGAGATAGTCAGGTTGGTAGACAAGCAGTTGTAGTTACTGTAGATGTATTGAGCTATGAACAATGACTTCCATGTATCTCAGTCGTGCCACTTACACATAGACACGTCTCGTGAATTTTAACTTGAGGTGGATGAGATGCTGATTGGTGAATACATTAGGGAGAATCCAATTAATATCATTAATTGGAGAACAATGGTTATCCAAGGATAGTAAATTAATATAATATGAGGGCAATGAATGAATGACCATATATAAAAAAATACATGGTAGTGCGATGCCGATGTTTGGCTCAGAGGTAGAAATTGTTTCAGACTGATCATTATGACCCATAATAGATAAATTCAGGAAATTATTTATTTATGGGGGAAGATTGTAAGAACCATGGTTTTTATTGAGGTATGGATTATTATAATTTCAACTTAATTCTCTTGTTTACATTCTTTTGGCATAGACCCTAGGCCAGTCCATAGATCGGTTGGGTTGTTTTTAAGAAAGAAGAGGCAAGTGGGCTGTATATTGAATACAGGACAATAACACGATTTGTAATTGGGATACATGAAGTGTATTCACATACAATAAAAGTAATGGAATGGGTAGGAACTTTCACTCTGAGTAAGAGTTTTTTCTATGTAGGAAGACCCTGATCATTACTCAATGTGTAAATGGCCATGATTTTTTAATAAAATATGTATAAAGGGCCTCTATTTTTGACAAAAACCCCACCCATATCCTTCTATCATGTGTTGAAGGGTACAAAATATTCATTACCATGTTATTATTCCCTAAAATCCATTCAAACACTATTTCATTTGTCATTGGTCTCGTTAGATCCACACCAATAAGATCTTGTGTCCTTTTTGTCTCTTCTCTATTATTCTAAATATATTTTGTTCTATTTGGGTTTAGGATCGTATGCCCTATGTTATATTCATTTTTCTATTCATCATAGTTCCCCTAATTTGAGTCAAATATTGACTTGATACTAGAGGACCAATCTGATACAGAGTTTAGTTGGGTGTTCTATTCATTTCTTTTGAATTTGGGTGCTTTTTCAAGTTATTGGTCATTATGCTGGCCACTGGACACTCAAGCGAGGCCCTAGAAATAATCATCTAAATTAAATTAAATGAATTGGGACATTTTACTGATTCATTAGGTTCCATTGAGGTTTATTTCTGTGTCTTCCCCAAACAAGGCCACCCATCGGGTGTGCTATTAGAGTTTACCTAGATATACCCTATTAGACCATCCATGGGGCATGTTCTTGTGATATCATAGTTAGAAGGATCCTTGATTTTTTATATGGAATTTTATTCCTTGTTTTGGATATTTCATCCCTCCTTTCCTTATATTATAATGATAATCAATTTTTTGAATAATTTAATTGATTAAATTGAATTAGTTGTGAATAAATTACTTAATAAAAATTGTAATGAAGGTTTGGGTATTCCCATGTGAATGTTTTAATGCGATGAATTGGTTGTTATACCCATGTTCCATGAGAAAATGATAATTAATTACCAGAGTGGGTAGACTAATGTACAATTTATTGAAATTGATTGAATGGATTAATGGTTGTATAGATTCCTTGGATGATTCTCCATTGATCTGGAATGTTGCAGGGGATGCCTTGGGTTGATTATTCACCTTTGGTCTAGATTCTATAGGATATGTTGGGCCTTGATACACCTTGGATCCATCATTAATAGACATTCATATGACTCCTCTAGTATGAAATGATCCAAGGACTATAACCAGTTCCTATACCATGTTTCCATCAAGATGGCTTTAGGGAATCTATGGGGATGCCTTGGTCTTGAATCCTTGGATCCATCCCTTCATTTCCTTATAGGTTTATTATTATAGTTTTGTTGTGTGTATCTGATTCACTTGATTATACTGCTTGGTCAAGGATGTATGAAACATCAGGGTATACGATAAGGTCGTGGTCATTTGATATGTATGTATACAAACAAGGTCATGGTGGTTTGATATATATGGATACCATGAGGTTGTGAAGCTTTTATAGATTTATTGTAGTTTTTTTGAGTTTGATTCTGATTTTTTTTAAGGGAGCCCTGATAGGAAAGATGGTATCACATTTTTAGTAGTAGAAATTCCTTGGGATATTTTCATTACCATAGCACATACCTTTATAGATTATTATATTTAATATCATGAAATGTATAGATCTGTGTTGTTACCTACTGGGATGTTTTCTCACACAATATTTTAGCCTTCCTTGGGGAAGATAAATAGACTTTTCTGATTAATGAAATTACAAGATCATGCCTCCATTGTTCTAGATTTTAATGTTGTTACTTTCTAGGAGCAGGGAATCATATGTCCAAGCTAAGACTGATGATGCTATTCGGAGAGAGATGTTTTGGTCTTTTTGGTATTTTGTAAACTTGTGCTCAAAATACCGGTGTGTACCTATTTTCGAAGTTTTTTAGAGGCATGAATAATAATTTTTGTATAAGATACATTTTTGGTTTTGTTATGAATTCATTTCTTGTTTAAATATCAATAATTTACTTGTTTTATCTGCATCTATTATTGAATTCAATTGTTATTCTGATATGTTATGCTCTATAAATGAGGGCATTGTAACCCCACCAAAACACCTAGGTCCTAAATAATAGTTTGTATCCTTTAGAATTTTGGGATATTTGTATGAAGCCATTTACCAATTGGGCTCGGTCTAATGTTGTGTATCATTTAGGACTGGGTTGTAACATAGTGGGAAGTGACATCAGTGATGGATAATTTTTCATGCTGTTAATCGATAAATTCATAGCATGCTTTTATCTATAGATGATCATGACCAATATCATTACATCCTATCGGGTACATTATGAAGAATAAGGATTTATGATAGGAAACATGAATTTTTTTGGTTGGATATGGAACATCATGGAGATTATGATCATGGTGTGGTATATGTGGAGTCGGATGGTGGGATGTACACCTTTGACAGTTACAGGTGAGGTTTCTAGGGTGGACCGAGTGTTGAAAAATGTCCTTGGTGTCGTAATCTGAAGCCAAGAAGGGGTATCATGTGATTTTATTTGTTTTTCTAAGAGGATATATATAGAATTGTATTTTTGTAGATTATTAATTTTCATGATATGTTCTGGTTGTAATTCTTGGATAAAATAAATGTTAATGACACTCCTAAGTTGAGTATTGATGAGTCAGTCATAGGAGGGTCAAGTTGAGAATTGATTTGTTGTAAGGATTTTGGATTATAATGAGAAAACTATGATGTGGATATTGGGATCCTCAAAAAAAGGCTTTGGGGGACATGGATGTGGTGGTTGAATGATCCAATCATTGTCTTGGGGGTCAGGGTGGTTCCAAATGAGATTTTACATGTTTGGTTTAAACCCATTGAACAAAATAATAAGAAAAGACAATGGATCATTGAAGGGGAGAATGGGTTCTAAAAAACCATCAAAATCTATCATTGTCTTGGGTAGGTGTCTTTGGGTGAAATTGGAATATCTTGATGTGTGATGTTTCCTTGCACACATGATCTAGGGTCATTATAATTTTGAAGCCAAGTGTTTCCATGATGAGTCAGTTGGGGAGATCCCAAATAATCAATTAAGGGATTAAGGTGATAAATTTTAAACTACATTTTTGGAGTTTTATGGAGTGAATATTTCATTTCAAAATTCATAAATTGGTTTTGAGTATCAACACAATTGTATTTAGTTTGTTTTTTGATTGTGGGAGTATTTTTTTGGGAGTACTCGATATCGTGATGGTGGAGTTCTATCGAAAGTAAGGTAATGACACTTCAATGTGAATTAGATACTATTTATAGGACATAGATGAATAGGTGTAATGTGAATATGATTTAGATAACATGTAAGATATGTAAGATGGTTGTTTGGGGACAAGCCTGTTAGGGGGCTCCGATGTGATATAAGAAAAAGAATGGATGTGGTTGGTTTTGACCCACCTGTCACGAGCCCCTCCCCACAAAGTGTACCCCTCCTAGGATGGCAATGTGAGAAGAGAGATAATGACCCCCGAGTCCCGACTCCAGTAGGCCCCGGGTTGGTGACTAGCACCGAGGGTATAATAATCATACAAATGGGAGGCATTACCCTCTAAGAGAACACATGCAGAAGAGAGAGATAGAATAGACTCCAACCAACTCCAACTCTTAACTAAAATATAAAAGAAACCCAAGTACATATATTAAATGTCTTGAAAAATTACTACAACTGAAAGGGAAAAACTAAAAGTACCCAAAAGAAAGTAAAACGGCAGCAACCACAAGCCTGAATAGCTCCTCCTCCAACTGTAAGCTAGTAGTAACCAGCTTGTTCTCCAACCTGCTCCAGGTGAACTAAAAAATAGTTTATATATACATAGGGTGATTATAACAGTATACTCAGTAGGATCCTCCCCAAGCCTCTCGTGCAAAAGTAAAGAAAGCATGCTAAAGCCCAGTGAACCATAAGTGAAACTAACTTGTCACCTAAACAGGTATACTAAGTTCCCAACCTCAGCATGGCTACGCTCACCAAGAAAGGCATACAAGAATATAGCATATAGTAAAGAATATATAGGTTACCCCGCTACTACTTCCCCGCTGGTTTTCCGCTTTTCCCCAACGACATACGTCCTGTGCATCTCTCTCCAAAGTCTTGCCCGTAGACACCTGGGCTAAGCTCCACAATCTGAACCTCGTGCACCACATAGGCTTTCCCGCAGACACCTGGGCGAAACACCACACTGTCCTCACAACCAAAAGTAACCAGGTAGTTTCCAGGAGCCACCACATCCAGCATAACATGTATCATACGTCGGGTATAATACCTCAAGCCATTACAACCCATACTCCGAGTAAGGATCCTCAAGCCATCAGAGCCTATACACATTACACCTATAGTAGTCCATAGGATAATATATCCAGAATATATGTGTGTGAATAACCACAAGCCATTACAGCCCTCTACACACATATTTGGGGTAACTAACTGATGTGCCTCATGGCACAAGTATCTACCAAGAGAAAAGAGCGGGGCCAAAGGGGCTAGTCAGCCATTCAACCTCCCATCAGAATGTTGGGGAAAACACCCCCCAGGGCTCAGAATCCCAGGGGTGTTAGTTTCCCTTACCGACAGGGTCGAGGAGCGTTTAGAAACCCAAAAAGTACAGAATATATATGTAACTCAAATCCACACTATGGGCATTACCTAGTCTTAGATACAACTGTAGCTAATGTCTCTCAGACTCCAGGCTGCTACTTCAAAGACTAGGTATCCTATAATCACAAAAACATTTGCAGAGCTTTATTAGATTACTCCATTATCATTTTATAAGTTCCACTGTACGTTAATTAATTATTTAAACATTAATTAACCATGAAAAATTTACCACATTAAACCAAATTGGCATCACATTCACAAACTGCTCCTTTTTAGGATTCACATCACTATTAAATTACAGTTTCTCCATCCCCGTGGATTATCACCATTTAAACAATATTTCATTATGTAATTACTTTCCCATATTCCCAGGCATTCTAGAAAAGAATCCTATGCTACTAAACACAAAGGGGCCCAATGCGGCGAGTAGATATACTACCCGTCGAGTCTTTTCCACCTATAGCAAGAGCATAAACCCATCCTCCATCTAGAGGCTAAACACAGAAAGCATGTGGCAAACCCCGTGTGTCTTCGCCTCCTTCAGAAAGAGGGTAAGCAAGACCAGCTGCCTTGAGCAGTGGGGAAAAGTAAAGCAGATAAACAACCAAACCAAACCACCATCATCAAACCATCATATTCATCTCATACCATCATCCTTGGTGTCCTCCCCGACACCCACATGCATAAACTGATGCATTTCGCCACACTAGGCATCATCCGCTACCACAACCACAAGTCCCCATGCCTCCACATATCACAACAGCCATCCAGGTTCACATCAAAACACCAGCATCCGGAAATCAAAGATCACAAAATGGGCTCTTGGTCCTTTAACAAGGCATTCATCCTTCATAAAAAATGAGCACTCAGAGCTCCAAACCACAAGGCATTCAGCCTTACAAGCAAGCGGGTAACTCAGAACCCTTTTGAAATTATCGAACTAACAGTTCTTTAATCCATCTTGAATTAACAGATTCATTAACATGCCTCTTTATCTTTAGCCAATTATTTAACAAATAATTCCGTCTTTACGTTCTTTATCAATTTCCATCATGAACGAGCAACTAATTAAAGAAAATCATAGATATCACCCTATCTAGGAAAACATGAGGCAAACCGTTATCACGGTACAAAGAAACAACATGCAATCAACAAATTATTTTAATCCGGTTCAAGTAATTAATTAGGTCAATTTCATTGTGATCCAAAGGGTTAAATCATACTAATTCTACAGTTGCACATAAATAACTAGAGAAGCCATGAATCCCCTACCTCGAAGAGTTCTTGACGTCCTTTATCCACACAACGGGTCATAGTCCTCTTCTCACGATAACTGAATCCACCGGAGGATGCCACGGTATGACAGTACCAACCAACCCCAAGAAAACCCATTAGAATCATGGAATTTACATGGTATAAAAAATGAAGGGAGAAACAAGAGAAGATGATCCCCAAAGGAACGACGATAAAACATACCTTATTGGAAAAAAAAGACCGACACAGTTCGGTTGCATCCAAAACAGAGCAGAACCAATCCAAGGAGAAAAAATTGATTGTGGATCTCCTACGGAAATGATTACAAGGTTCTAACATCTCGTAGATGAGAACCAGGAGGAGGAACAAGGAAGAATGATATCTCGTTTCATTTTGAATATTTAACGAGGCGACAGTTTAAGATCCGGTTTATTCTCCATTAAAAATGGATCGCACTAACCCACGCGGTTTGACCAAGTAAAAACATCCCGGCCTTAGGAATAATTAATATAGAATTTATGGCCTTTGAATCGGTCTTAAAGTCCTTAAAATGAGGTTTTAAAAGTATTTTACGTCAATGAAAACGTCAAATTTGCGAAGCTGGAAACACTGTTCACATACTCAAAATTTTGGAAAAGTATGGAATCTGTAGCTCTTATGAAGTCTGGAAACACTATTCATTCGTGAAATTTGGCAAAGTATGGAATCGGTAGCTCTTAGGAGTCTAGAAACACTGTTCACAGAACTAAAAAAATTGGCGAAGGAAAGAAAAGATCATCGATAAAACCTTACCGATAGAAACACAAGTCTAATGATAGATCCTCACTGATAGAAACACAAGTCTACCGATAGATCCTCACCGATAGAACTATTCTAGTCTACCGATACTATTCACCTACCGATAATGTTTACCTACCGATACTGTTCATAAAACTGGAAACACTATTCACAGAACTAGACATTTGGCAGTGTTAGCCGAGCTACCGGTAGACTACGACCACCAGTAGGCCGAGCTACCAGTACGCCGCGGCTACCGGTAAACCCAGCTACCGGTAGGCTGCGGCTACCGGTAGACGGTGCTACTGGTAACCGGCGGCTACCGGTAGGCAGCAGCTACCGATAGACCGAGCTACCGTTAGGCAGCAGCAACCGGTAGACCGAGCTACCGGTAGGCAGCAGCTACCGGTAGGCCGAGCTATCGGTAGGCAACAGCTACCGGTAGACCAAGCTACCGGTAGGTAGCAGCTAGGGGATAAGTCACATTGACCTCCCAAAACACTTCCAAACCCACATTTTCACAAAGTAATGGACCAGGGAGGTCCGGGCCATTACATTAGATACCTCTCAAAACATTCTCGTCCTCGAGAATTAAAAAACAACTCAGAGAAAAAGAGGGGTCCGAACAACCACCCCATAAGATACCTCTCAGGAGAAAACCACCATGAGTTGTTCGAAAGCTGGAACAAAACTACGACATATGAGAATATGGAAACAACAATCCATATCCATACAAATCAATCATAACATCACACTAAAGGTACATAAATAAAACATGAAAGGTCTAACCATCAAGGAAACATCATTACATGAAAAGAGTTAAACATTAAACAAGTCTGTGTACTGAGCACGTATCTGTGACTCACGCTCCCATGTACTCTCCTCCATGCCACTGTGTCTCCACAGGACACGAACTAAGGGGATAAAACGCCCACATAACACCTTCTCCTTGTGGTATTGGATCTCCATGGGTCGCTCCTCGAAGGTTGCATCATCATCAATATCGATCTCTCCCCAATCGATAACATGAGATTCATCATGCAGATAACAAAGGAGTTGAGATACATGGATAACATCATGTATCCGACTCATCTGAGGGGGAGGTGCTACTCGATACGCCACAACTCCAACACGAGCTAACACCTCAAAGGCCAAACAAAATGGGGAGAAATCTTACATCCACGACCATACCGTCGCTGCCCACGACGGGGAGCCACCTTCAGAAACACATGATCCCCAACATTAAACTCTAAGGGTCTCCTTCTTTGATCAACATACGATTTCTGACGATCTTGCGGTGTCTTCATCCTCTCATGAATCACTTGAATCATCTCTATTGTATTCTGCACTAGTTCCGGTCCGAGAACCGCTAACTCTCCGACCCCAGTCCATCACAACGGAGAATGACAAGGCCGGCCATACAGGGCTTCAAATGGCGCCATACCAATGGTGGAGTGAAAACTATTATTGTAAGAAAACTCCACCAGGGGTAGGTGTCTCATCCATGATCCTCCAAAGTCAAGAACACATGAGCGCAACATGTCTTCAAGAGTCTGGATTGTTCGCTCTGTCTGACCAACCATTGGAGGATGAAAAGCAGTGCTAAGGAATAATTGAGAACCAAAAGCATGTTGGAGAACTCTCCAGACCCTAGAGGTAAAACGAGGATCTCGATCGGAAATGATCGTCTTAGGAACTCCGTGAAGCCTCACCAACTCCTCCAGATACTGCCTCGACAAAACCTCCACTGAGCTCGACTCCTTGATTTCTATGAAGTGGTCCGATTTAGTTAAACGATCCACTACCACCCATATAGCATCATGTCCTCTCGTATCTCGAGGTAAACCTGTAACAAAGTCCATTGAGATGTCCTCCCACTTCCACTGAGGAATCTTTAATTGATGGAGAATACCACTAGGAACACGGTGTTCAACCTCCACCCTCTGACAGACTAAACATCGAGACACAAACTCTACCAATGCACGCTTCAGCCCAGGCCACCAAAACTGACTCCTCAAGCATCGGTACATCTTTGTCACACCAGGATGTACTACTAAGGGCGAGCTATGGAACTCTCGGAGAATCGTCTCACGCATCTCCAGGGGAACAAAAAGCCTGCCATGATACAACACTCGGTGTTGTTCATCCTCCGACCAACCATCAGGGGCCTCTCCACAAACAACTCTGTCTCTCCAAACTTCCACCTCTGGATCACCCAACTGAGACTCTTCCACATTCTGAATTAGAGATGACTGCACCGTCATCTGGAAAAGGCAACCTCTACCTCCAACCTCTTCCATATCAAGATGTAATGCTGACAGTTCCTCCATTACTCTCCAAGAATCACCGGATTCACGCACAGCATAACTACGTGACGTTCGGCTCAGCGCATCAGCAACAACATTTCCCTTCCCAGGTGTATACGATATTTCGAAGTCGTATTTCTTCAAGAACTCCAACCACCGACGCTGCCGCATGTTCAAGTCCCGCTGAGATAAAACATACCTCAAACTCTTATGATCGGTGAAAACCACAAAGCGCTCGCCAATGAGGTAATGTCTCCACAACTTCAGCGCAAACACCACGGCTGCCAACTCAAGATCATGGGTGGCATAGTTGCGTTCATGGGGATGCAATTTTTGGGACCCATAAGAAACAACTGACCTTTGCATAATTACACAGCC
The DNA here is from genome assembly GCA_963277665.1 of Viscum album. Lineage (NCBI taxonomy): Eukaryota > Viridiplantae > Streptophyta > Magnoliopsida > Santalales > Viscaceae > Viscum > Viscum album. Next base: position 884,171,350 of record OY728132.1, read on the forward strand.
TAGCCCCAGATGTGACGCATCGCAGAAGACGTCAAACTGGACTCCCTCAGCTAGAAGACAAAGAATGGGATCACTTACCAACTTATCCTTTAGATACACGAATGTTGCCTGAAACTAATCAGTCCACATGAATGCTTGATCCTTCCTGGTCAAAGCTGTTAGTGGAGTCACAACCAGTGAGAAATTTGCTATGAACCTCCTGTAATAGCCTGCGATACCAAGGAAACTTCGCACCTCTGACACTGTCGTGGGGGTCGCCCAAGACACTACTGCTTCTATCATCAAGGGATCTACAGCTACTCCCTGCTGGGAAACAACATGACATAAGAAACGAACTCCTCGAGCCCAGAACTCACACTTGGACAACTTCCCAAACAACTGATGTTGGCGAAGAACTCCCAAAACGGCTCGTAGATGCTCTGCATGCTCTTCTTCAGATGTGGAGTACACAAGGATTTCATCGATGAAAATCACAACAAACTTGTCCAGGAATTTACGGAATACAAAATTCATCAACCCCATGAAAACAGATGGATAATTCGTCGAGCAAAATGGCATTACAACAAACTCATATTGCCCATGACAGAAACAGAATGTAGTCTTCAGGATATCCTCATCCTTTACATAGATTTGATGATATCTTGACCGCAAGTTGATCTTTGAGAAGCAACTTGCACCCTTCAATTGATCAAATAAGTCATAAATCCACGGAAGAGGATAGCGGTTCTTTATTGTCACTTTGTTTAAGCGACGATAATCGGCACACAACCTTAAACTGATGTCGGCATTCTTCACGAACAAGACTGGTGCACCCCATAGAGACACACTTGGCCGAAGAAAACCGCACATCAACAGATCATCAAGCTATATACATAACTCTCGTAATTCAGAAGGGGCCATTCTATATGGAGAATGGGCTGAATTGGAAAATGTTTTAGAATTTGGGTGTACTCTCAATGATTTAATGTATGGAAAGGTTAAATTTTAAACTAGAATATGATATGAAAATTTAAATGTGATAATGGGTTTAGGATTGATGGTGATTTATTTTTTGAATGAATCGTGAAGTGTAAATATTATATGCATTGTTTTTGTTTGGTTTTAAATATTGTAATTTTTGTATTTGTTTAAATAAGCTTTCTCAAAAGTCTAGGACTGAGACTCTAAACACCACCCTTGAATTCATGGGTTATGGAGTTAGGGTGATGCTCTAGCCCACTAATGGTTGCATTGTAGGAGACTACTTGGATTGATGTTCCAACGTAAATATTTTATGAATATTTTTTAATATTTTATCACTAGTAACATAAGAAACATTACTTATCCCCTTTTCTTGATAATTCATTATATTATTTTATTGTGCAAAATAATTTAAATTCCAAACCCAAGGAACATGTGATGAAAATGAATTCAGTAATGAAGATGGTATATGTGGTGAAACAGAAAATAGTGATGGAAATGGATAATGTTAATATTGTAAACTAATGGCACATTGAATTTATTTTGTTTATCTTATCATTCATTTCACAGTTGCATCGAATTTTAATTTGAACTAGATATTTTTTACACACTGTTGGTGGTGACCTATTAAGATGAACTCACACACTGCTCGGGCCGTCGATGGGTACAAAATAATTTTTTATGGTTTCATGTCTGGACAAGGGAAAAGGCACCATCCTAGATATTTGAGATGGGCTTTTGATCTACATTGTTGAGGATCTAGACTTGGAGTCTTAACCAATTTTGGTATTATGTTTTCTATATTTACTTTGGGGTTTCCCCAATTATTTTACTATTATCATGACATTGAATGGTTATCATATGTTGGGTTTTGCATCCTATTTTAGAAATGGTTGGTTATGTAAGATTATACTTTATTTATTATATTTTCATTTATTTCATATGGTATCTATTGTGGGTTTCTATGATAAAGATCGTATACTCTCCCCACGTGACCTCTAAGATGGTCGCTGCTGTTTGGAAACCTTTGGTCTATAGGGTGGCACGCTTGTGGTTATATAGTGACCTGTCTCGGGTTAATGGTCTTCTGGTCTCCAAGTCCGGGATGTTAAATTATTCTTATATGTCATTATATTCAAAATATTAATAGATTTGATGTTATTTATGGTATAAATTAATTCTCCCAACATAGATCCCATGACATTTTAATAATGAATAGATGTCAAATTCTAAAACATTGATTAATCTATGATCATTTATCGACATGAAGATGAATATGAACTTCTAGTGGAAATTTCATCCATTATATTTGTCCGAATATGAAATCAAGATGGGTATATAGCTCAAATGGTTGGGGATAAACTAAACATAAAAAATTTAGATATTTTGTGAGAATATTTATACGTATTTCCTAAAGAGTTTATTTGTCTTACCCTAAGATTATAATTTTTATTATCAATAAAACCCATAACAACTTCTAAACCTATTTCAAAGAAACCTTATAGAGTGGACATAATCGATTTATATGAATATAAAAAGAAACTATAAGAAAATGATGAAAATGGATTCATATTCCCTAGTGAAACGCCATGAGGGTGTGCCAATTCTTTTCTAAAATATGATATATTGGTCAATGTCTCTCTTCATTGATTATTATGAACATAATAAGATCACGATAATTAATATTAATCATCTAACATGTATCTACGATTTCATCGATCAATTGCAGTGGTAAAAACACTTTTCCATTATTTATAATTTAATATGATATCATCATTTAATGATAAAATTTGAAGATAAACAATATAAACCTATCCATATTAGGTATAAAAACGAGGAATTTATATTGATTCAATTAATACTTTTGATATCCCCTTATATATTCAACTATATAAGGAATATAGTCTTTTTAAGTTACCATTATCAATTTGGAGTAGATTTTAGATGATATTCTTATATATTAAACAAAAATGGAAGAGAATAATGATTATCTACCGATTGTAATGAATACATTATGGAATAAAAAAATTTATCCCAAATTTATAACGTGTGAGTTTTTTATATTGAAAGTCACAATATTATGGTATCTAAAAATATAAAAAAATTTATTTATGGATCCTCCCAAAATAGGTTTTATTGAGCACTGGTCCAAACCAACAACTATGATTGAGATCCATTGATTTCATTGATTTAGATGGATATTATTTATTAATTGTGTGATATGTCCCAAAACTATAAAATCTACTAACTATGTTTATATGGAAGTGATCCACGATCCTTTAAAAATATGAAAGTGATGAAAACATCAACTAAAAAAATGAATAATGGTAAATGAACATATGATTACAATAAAATGAAATAGAGAAGGGCTATGATATATGCTGATTAATAAAAAAAAATTTAATGTGTTCTCGAGTAATATGACATTGTTGTTGCATATGTCTCATGATAGTAAATAATTCATGAGTAAAATTACCCGACATGTGATTTATAACTAGCAGCACAATTTTTTTCATTTAAAATATATAGGCATTATGTTTTTGGTGAATTGTGTGATACATATATTTAACCAAAAAACATTGATAATATATTCACATAGAAGTAGATGAATATGCACTAAAAGATATGGTTGCATTTGCTTAAATACCATTAATGATCAATACACTACCACCTTAGGAAAGAAAGAAAAGTTGGTCAATGTTATTCTAAAAAAAAGAGCACTCTTCCTTATCTATCAAAATGGGAAAAATAACTATTCCTATCAAGTTATAAATATGATTTTCAAAATCCACTGGGATAGCTAGATTACTTAACCCTATACCAATTGTTTCAACTTACCATTTTTATAGGCTCCTAAAATAATGGTTATTTCAATAGTTTTAAAAAGATGTCGATATAGCCACTCTATAAAAATTGTTTATAAAAACTCTTTGTTTAACCAAAACCATTTTTCCAGAGTGTAGCCACTCCTCCTCCCATTTCAGTCCAATCCAAATAAAAAACCTACAGGCTTTAGTTTTAATCCCCATACAAACCAGTCTCTCGTCCCTTATGGTTTCTATTTGATTCTTTTCCAATATCGAATCGGTACATTCCAAATACATCAACTATTCTATCAACTATTATTTTCATTTATATTATATGTTTGAAATAATATTCATGATTCTTTTTTCTAGATTACATATTCATCCATAAAACATTAGTTTCGATTATATGTATTATCTTTCATGGTTGGTGACAATTTTCATGGATCATGTATCATGTTAGACATTGATATTTTTGCGCACTAAGGATTGAATGACATATTTCCTTCTTTCTTGTGTTTTTTCATAATATAGTCAGTATTAATAAGATTTTTTCATTGACTAAAATGATTGTATTAAATAATTAGTTGTAACAACCCGAGTTTTAGTAAAAAGAATTTATTTCATTAATTATTATTTTTTAATTTTTTTTAATCAATAATGTATGGTTAATTGAATTATTAATAAATAAATAATAAGGATAATTAATTAATTTTGATTTTAAAATAATTTTATAATTTTAAATTAAATCATTATTTTCAATAAATGATATTTAATATTGAAATATATCTCTTAAAAATGTGGTTTGAACATTAATAAATTTTCATAAAAGAGAAGAAATAATTTATAAAATATCAAAGTATTAATTAAAAATATATATATTTGGGTTATTTGGAAATTATAAATAATTATTTCATATATGAATAATAATAACATAATGAATAAAATGTTGAAAATATTTATTTCGAGCAATAAAACATATTTTAATTTTTTTAAAGAAGATTTTTATTAATATAAAGTAATGTTTATGACACATAAAAATAATATATTATTTTGAAGTTTTTTTAATTAATTTTAATATAAAATTTATAAAACTAATAATCTCACATTTTTATATCATGTACTATGAGATATATATATATACATATGTTTTGAAAAATTTTGAGAAAAGGATAATTAAAATAAAAATGAAACGAAGTTTAAAAAATGAAAATAAAATGATGGAAAAATTTATATTAATACAAAATTAGATAAGAATAATGTTTTAGGGTTTGTAAATAGGAAGTGTGATCAGTTGTTCTGACTTTTCAGGTGTTCGAGCGATGTCACGAATCGTGGTCATCATTAGATGATTTCATAGGAGATGGAGTCTTACATGATCGACATATATAGATCAATTTTTCAACCTAGTCGAGGCCAATGAGGATCCATGTAAGGACATGGCTCTTTCTACTACAAACGATAATTTGAGGTCTTGATCTATGTTTTTTTATAATGTGTTTCCGCCGAAGAATTTTTGACTATCGATGAGCACAACATGCTTTGTATTGGTAAATCTGATATTAGAGTGGGAGGTAAGAAAGTCTTTAATCATGAGGGTATCATTTTTTCCAAATTTGGTAGGTGATTCACATTTAATATCATGATTGACTGAATTGTCGTAAAAATGGATCAATAATGACTTATTTTTCCAATTTCATCATCTTGTTTCTTCTTTCAATATCTAGTGTCACCATTTGATACAGTTTGTGTTTAATGCATTTATATTCGGTCAACAATTTCATTCAATTTTAATTATTTTAATTTTTCAGGGTGCGTAATCAGTGTCTTCATATCCTCTTGTGGTTTTGAGTGGATTCAAATTCCAATAAAAGTCAAATTTCATTTATTGTTCATGTTTCCAGACACATAATTTAGTATTGATTTCCCTTTTACAAACTGTATTGTTGGAGAGACTCAAATGTTTATTTTCAATCATTTTTTTCATGTAATGATTGATTACTCATCTTTCTCAGATATTATAAGGTTTAATCAGTAACTTTTCATTGATTGATTTGATAAAAAAGTATTTTTATTATTCTGAGCTGGCTATATAAATCCTCATTTTCACTTATATTGGTACACACATTTTTGAGAGAGATAAAGGTCGGCGAGTGAAATACTTTTAAGAAAGGATGAAAACGAAGTCTTATTCTTCTTTCGTTCTACGAGTAAGAGGGTAGGGATTTGTGATATATAGATAATTTCTGCAGAAAAAATAATAAGGTGAAGTTTGTTTTTCAAAATTATAATTTCTATGAAATGGTTTTTCATAACGGGTATGTTGAAATACATTTTTGTCAAGATATTATCCTTAATTTTGAGTTTTTTTGTTTTGAGGAAGCGGATTTATTTGAAATTACATTTAAATTACGATTAATTATCTCTTATAGTAAGAGTTAGATAGTTTCAAATTATGATTTAAATAATCTGGTGATGGGTGTATGACATTTCTTCAATTAAATCTTAATAGTTTAAATCTATTTTATGAAATTTATGTTTAAAATATAGTTTTGTGTAAGGGATAATTTCATTTTATATTTACATTTATCTATTGTAAAATTATTAGTATAGATAGTGTATTTATTTCAAAATTATGGTTTAAATTTTATGGTTTAACATAATGAATATATTTCTATTCCTTAATCCAAATAATGTTCCATAATTATTTAATTAATGAGACTAGTTATTTCTCTATCTTAAAGAAAAATTTGATGCAATTGAAGATAATTTCTCTTAATGTTATTATTATATAGTTTTGTGTTAAAAAATTATTACTGTTTTTAAAATAATTTTAATTAAATGACAAGGATACATCAATATAGGTATTAAAAATATGTTTTAATTTGATTTCTGGTTGGTCTCGATAAGGGATGATTCTATTTATCAAAGCAATATTCGAACATGAATTTATTCTATTATTATGAGACACATATTTATTTAAATGTATAATATTTATGTTAATAACAATTTTAAATAAGTTATGATATAATTTAAGAACATCATAATTTATTACAAGAAATATAAATTTCATATTAAATTTTTTTCAAGTCATATACATATCATAAAAATTTAAAGGTAATAGCTATACATCGGGGATTTTTTTATCATGAAATTTATACATTAATAAATATATGTACTTCCTAAAGTCACACTCCTTAATACTTATGTGTGTATAAATAAACATCTATAAAAGGATGATTTAATTTTTAACAGAAATGTTACTTTGATGAATTTTTTTGTGACACATAATTATCTATTTCTAATGTTTAATTTTAAAAAGTCAAAATTGATTGTTTGTTATTGTTATTATTTTATACCTTCATTTCATTATTTAATATATAAAAGTATTCTAACAAATATTCCTTTGAAATTTTTGGTACATGAATGATGATTAATATTCCATGGGGTTAAGAAATGTTTATGTATCTTATGATTTGGTCATACCAAGTCGAACATGTAATTTTCAATGAGGTCTGGTATTTATATAATTATACATAAATAAATGTGATCATTATGTATATCTTGTATGATTATAATTAATAAAAAACTAAAACACTAGTGAAAATGAATAAATATGTTAAGCGATCAAAAAAATTCTTTTATTAAAACTAGTACTTCAACATTGTAAATACGATAGCTAATTTGAAAGTGAATCCATCCTTTAAGTGGGTAGTACCAAGATAGCCTTTGACGTTTCATGTAGCCTATGTTGTATTGTTTTAAAAATGTTCTTAATATTTGCAACCAAATCATTGGATTAGATTAAATTTTCTTTGAAGTGTAATTAATTTTTTCAAATAATTATAGTATTTTGTAAAAAAAATAAGAATTATATATATATATATATATATTATCCAATAGATATTTTTAATTGGATTTATAAAAGGGTTTTGAAACTCTTTACTTGTCATTTGAATGATCACCCTTTTATTTTTAAAACGATTTTCCTTGGTATATTAGGAGATTATTTAATAATGTTGTCACTTTTGTAGTTCGAACGTGATGAAACGTAACATGAAGTTGTTTTATTTTCGTTTCAACTCTAATAAATGTAATGTTTTGTCCAATTCTCCATAACCTAGACTGGTAAAAGGTCCTCGTTTGTTTAATGTGTTGTGTAATTATTCAGTTTATTTTAAAAAAATAATTTCACAACATTTTTATGCACTGTATTCAGATGAGCGAGCTCAAGGATTTATGATTTGTATTAGAGTAATGGTCTAGACAAATTTGGATATTATTAGTTGTGTTTTGAAAAAAATAAGTCTACAAATTAGAATTTTCTTTTGGTAATTAAGTCCCCTAATAGATACTTTAATTATGAATATTCTAATGTTTGACAAAAGATTTGCAAGGCCGCAATTCATTTAAGGGGGGGGGGAGAATGCAATAACCTGATGTTTATTAAAAAGAGTTTTTATTATTAATTAGTAGTTTTAATATTAGTTAAACAATAATGAATGTGTAATTGAATTATCGATAAATAAATTATAATGATAATTCGGCCATTATGATTTTAAAATTATTTTATAATTTTAAATTAAATTATTATTTTCAATAAATTATATTTAATATAGAAATATTTTTCTTTCACATGTGGTTTGAACATTAAATTTTTTTAATAAAATAAATGAAATAATCTGTAAAATATTAAAGAATGAATTAGATGATAATATTTAAGTGTTATTTTGAAATTTTAAATAATTATTTAATTTAAGAATAATAATAACATAACAAAAGAAATGATGAAAATATATATTTCATGAAATAAAAAACATTTTTATAATTTTAATGACGATTTTTATTAATATTATGTGATTTTCATAAAACATTAAAATAATATTTTAAATTGAAGTGTTTTTTTAATTTTTATTTTTTTAATATTTTTCAAATGAATAATCATAAATAATTATAACATCTAATATGATATATATATATAGATAATTTTATAAAATTTATGAGAAATTATTATTAATACAATAAAATGAATATATGTTTTAAAAAATGAAAATAAACGGATTAAATGAAATAATATGAAATAAAAATTAGATAGGAATTGAGTATTAGGGTTTCAAAATTGGAAAACTGATAATGGATTCATAATTTTCGAGTGTTCGAGTGACATCAGTATTCGATTTCCTCTTCAGATGATTTCTTAGGAGATAATGTCTTAGCCGATCGACATCTATAACATCAATTTACAACCAAGTCGTGGTCGATGATGATTCAAGAAAGGATATGTCTCTATCTACACCGAATGATGAGTCATTATCTGTATTTGTGTTTTTCAGATTATGTGTTTCCGCTAGATATGTTTCTACTACTGATGATAATAGTAGTCTTTGATTTTTGTAAATCTGTGCTTGGCGGAGGAGGTAAGGCAATGTGTCGTCGTTACAGTCCCAATTTTTCCAAATCTGGTAGGTGTTTCACATTTAATTTCTATATTTAATTAATCATCTAAAAACTAGGTCAATAGTGCTTTGTTTTTTCAGTTTCATCAACTTTTTTCTTCTATCAACATATAGTGTCATAATTTGACACAGTTGATGTTTAATGTGTGTATATTTGGTCAACAATTTCATACCATTTTTATATTTTAGACAATCGTGGTGTGTAATCAGTGTGTTCACATCCTCTTATTGTTTTGTTTGGATTAGAATTGAAATAAAAGGATGTTTTCATTTATTGATCATTTTTATATATGTATAATTCAGTTTTTATTGTCATTTCAAAAACACTATTCTTACAAGGAATGCAATTTTTGTTTCCAAGCATTGATTTTTCTCTTTCCAATGGTGATTGATAACATTGATTTCTCAAAAAGGGGAAGGTTTAAAACAAAAATATTATTTTATTTATTTGATAAAAAAATATATTTATGGTTGTGATATGTCTATATAAATCTTCATTTTCTATTATATTACTACACACATTTTTGGGAGAGACAAATTATGGTTACAGAAGTACTTTTGAGACAAGCCGAAAATGAAGTCTTGTTCAACTTCCTTTCTGCATGCAAGAGGGCAATGATTTGTGATATATATATATAATTTTCACATATAAAATATATAATTAATTTTTTTTCCAAATTTATAATTTCTATTTAATGGATTTTCACAAGGGGTATGCTGTCATAAATTGTCTTCAAAATATGATCTATAATTTTGTGTTTTATGGTTTTGAGTAAGGGAAATTATTTTAAGTTACATTGAAATTAAGATTCATTATCTATTCTAGTAAGAGGTATATATTTTGAAATTATGATTTTAATTTTTTGGTGATGTGTGTAAGGTATTTCCATAATTAAATATTTCATGATTATATCTATTATATCAAATTTATGTTTAAAATTCACTTTTGTGTATGGGATAATTTTATTCGATTTTCAATTTTTCCAATTACAAAATTATTAGTATAGATAGTTTATTTATTTCAAAAATTTGATTTTACTTTAATCATTTTGAATAATGAATATATTTCTATTCCATGTTGTGAATTCAATTCCATAATTCATGAATTAGTGAGATTATTTATTCCGCTGCGTGAAAGTAAAATTTTATGCAATGGAAAATTCTTCCTCAAAAAGTTTTCATTATTATTTAGATATGTGTTCAAAAATTATTTTTATATTTTGAATAATTTTAATTACATGATAGTGATATATCTATATATGTATCAAAATTTATGTTTTAATTTGATTTCATGTTGGTCTTACTAGAAATATGCATTTCATATAAAAATTTATTTTAAGTCATATACTTGTCATATAATAATCATGGTTATGTCCATACATCGATGATTTTGTTATCATGAAATTTATTAATTAATTAATCTATATACTTCATAAATCACATTCCATAATAGATAAGTTCATATAAATATACATCCAGGAATGGATGATTTTATATTTTACAGAAACGATACGTTGATGAATTTGTGTGAGACACATAATTTTCTATTACTAATGATTAATTATATGATCTCAAAATTTTATGTCTGTTAATGTTATATGTTTATAACATTATTTAATTATTTCTTGAATAAAATAAATTTTACAAATATATCATTGAAATTTTGTATATGTGATTGATCATTAATCATCCATGAGGATAAGAAATGATTATGTATCAAATTATTTGGTTGTACCAAGGGGAATAAGTAATTTTCAATAAATACTAGTATTTGAATAAATATAAATATATATATATATAAGTGAACATGTTTTTCCTCTTACGAATATATTTAATTGAAAACTAAAACTCTAGTGAAAATGTATATATATGTAAATATTTTTTAGAAATTAGTTTTTAAAAAAACTGGTACTTCAACATTGTAAATATGATAGGAAATTAGAATTTGAATCCATCCCTCAAGTGGGTACTCCTGAGATAACATTCAATGATTCAAGTGTCTTTAGTTGTTTTATTTTAAGATCTTGCTTAATATTTTCAACTGAATCATTGGATTAGTTTAAAAGTGTTTTTGACGTTTAATTATTTTTTTCAAAGCATTGTAGTATTTTGAAAAACTTGTTGTACATATTTATTTTTCAGATGTATTATCTAATAAATATTTTTAATGGGATTTATTAATGGTTTTCAAAACTACTTACTTTGAAATTTAATACTCACTCATTTATTTTAAAAATTTTTTTCCATCGGTATCATTATAGATTATTTACTGATGTAATTGATTTTGGAGTTAGCATGTGCGGAAGCATAGAAAACAGTTGTTTTATTTTCATTTCAACTCTAATAAATGTAATTTTTTCTCTAATTCTACAGAACCTAGACCGGTAAAATTTTCACGTTTGATTAAAGTGTTGTGTAATTGTTCTTTATATTTTGAAAAAAAATAACACCGCATTTTTAAGCACTGGGTCTAGATGACCGTTATCGGGACATTATATTTGTGCATTCCATTTTAAAAATCTATTCTGAATATGTTTATATAAATAAACAACTAGTTCATTTGGATATGATATTTTTGTTTTCTCAGTTGATAACTTTTCATATTTGTGATATTCTATAATGGAGAAATCATCTACTTTTTATTTATGTTATGTCATTGTTCATGTCATGTACTACATGTTTAGTATTATTTTCTAAGACTAGAGTTTTTTTATTGGACAATTATATTTACTGAGCATTATATTAGTTTTCATATTTGAATAGATTTTTGTTAATATAAATCAGTTATATTATTTTTATTATATTTCTAATGATTATTTTTTAATCCCTAACTTATCTATGAAAAATGGAAATTTTATTGGAAAATGATGAACCCAGGAATGCTATTTTATATTATTTTGGTCATTTATATACAGATTCCATGCTTCCCAAAGTGAGTAATCATGTATAGTTTTATAGTATTTTTATGTAATTAATGATTTATAAAATTATGTATTATGATGTTAAAATATTTCGTAGACTATGTGTAATAATTTATTTTCATAGAAAAGGGTCTTGTTGTGATAGTAAAGTAGTGTATCCATATGATATTATATTGTGAAATAAAAATTATACTTTTAAATGGAATTTTTGTTATGGATTTATAATTAATTAAATATTTTTTTTCAACTAAAAGAAATCAAATTCATTGAAGAGATATGAATAAAAAGGATAGTATATAATAATTGTTGAAGGATAGAGATGGGTGTACCTCATTGGTATCTATTGTGGTAATTTCATTTCAAATATATATATTAATAACAAATAATTTCATGTAATTAATTTTGTTTATATCTACTAATCAAGATCGAACACCGATGAGAATGTTAATCTCTGTTGATCTAGGTTGTACAAATTCTCATATAAATGAAACAAATTGTGGTGGTACTAGAGCTATGATTACTACTTAGCATACTCGATCACACCCAATCCCTTCCACTAACACACAATCATTCAAAAATTTTAACCCCAATGTATATTTAGTGGTACATAGGAAATTTAGGCACAATATGTTCACACTACTATTTTCATCTTATCTTCTTTTCCTATCATTCCCGTATATGATGATGGATCTTAATCAACATCCATGTTTTGCATTTCCAGAATCTCATATTCCATCTTATTTTTATTATACATCCTACTCCCTATGCTTGTAGATTTTATATTCTTTTACTTATTCTCAGACACATTCTATGCCTCTTGTGTTGAAATTGGGTCCTAGTACATCTATATAGTATTACAATTCTTTACATCCCATTGATCTAGTAGTACCCACTAATCAGACTGCATCATGTTTAATTACCAAATACTTTGATATTTTATCAACCATAAATTACTTTCATTGGCATATTTATTGATATAACATTTTTTTCATTCCAATAATGATATTATACATGGATGCATGGGTGTACACGCATTCATGTAGTTTTGAATCACCACACACAGTTGACGATTGAGTACAACAAAGACAATAAAGGATTAGAAAATTAGGGATAGATTGTAGCTGATTTTTGGAGACATGTTCCAAATACTATGACATCATTACAGTGAGGAAACTCTCATATGGACACATGCCCAATGAAATAAAGGATAATGCTTTGGCAAAAAAATGGTTTGATTTTTTTTTATATTTAATATTTTGTTTTTATTATATTCTTATGGTTTAATATTTTTTTTCAATTTTCATTATAATTTTCTTGATGGCGAGGTTATAATTATTGCATGGGTCGTAGAATTAGGTGATCTTTGGGGATTATATATGTATGAGTTGTATAGTTGGTTGTGTTTTAGAGATTGTATGGAATTCAAGGTCACATTTACCACGATTGATTGAATTGTGGAATTTTATCATGAAATTATTTCTTATTGGAGGATGAATTACTTCAGGGTATTAATCAATTTGGATTTTTTTATTGAAAAATACGATGATATACAAAAATAATATGTTTTTTATTATTTAAAATTATTTTTTAGGAAGTCTCAAGTCGAAATAAAAAACATGGATGCAACAAAATACCACTACACATTGGGGAAGACTACAATGTTGGACCATGAGAGGAATCATGTATGACACTTTTTTATAAATTTTTTATTAAAATTATTTATTGAGATAATTTTTTTTTCAATTATAAATTAAATAGATTAATTATAATTTTAAAAAACAGTTTTAAATAAATAGATAGTATATAATATGATAATGATATCATTATTATATGAACATGTAAAATGATGTATAACAAGGAATATTTAATTTTGGAATCCTATATAACCATTTAATCACATGTAAATGTCATATTTGTAAGTAATGATACTATTTAAAAATATAGGGTGGTGGCCCTTATGATATTGGTTGCTTTTCATCAGGACTTTTACATTATTTATTTCCTCTATATTTTATTCCATTTCTAATTAGAATATATATATGATCATGTAATGTATAGATTATTAATTAATTTATATAATGTGTAAAGAAATTTCATAATTAGTATTTTTAAAATTTTGAGAATGTGCTAAAATTTATTATTTATCTAATTTAATGATGTTGTTTAGGGTTGATTTTATCTTAATTTTTTCGACTTTAACACTAATTCGAAATTTAATTCACTAAATCAATACTTATGAAATTGAACAAAACCCAAACATAATAAAAAATTAAACAGATTTGTGGTGAGTGGATGATTAAAAAATAAATAAGACATAAACTATCCCAAAAATTACATAACAAACAATCCAATGATTAATTAAAATAATTGAACCGTATTTAGATAAATGAAAGTAAATGAAACTGAATATATAAAAACTGAATCAAGAAGATATAAACATTCTTGAATTAAACCATATGGAATGTAAAAAAAATTAATTCCAATGAAATAAAAAACTAACCTAAAACAAATAAACCAATGTAAACAAAAAAATACAATGATCATGCGTTTGGGGAAAATGATGTATGAATTGTTAGAAATTTGGAAAATAGAAAATTAAATATAAAAAACCTTCATAAAAATATGTCCTTCAATTTCCATATCCACTAAATTGGTATCATACTTCCTTGTAATAGATTAAATGATACTCATATATCTAAATTTAACCTTCTTCTTACTGGTCCAATATTCCCCACATTTTCCCACTCTTTCATCAACTATAGTCAACAATGCAATTTTTATTTTATGACATGTCATGTGGTATTTTAATTATTTAATGAGTACGGATAATTTCAATGTAATATGTCCCTTATATTAGCCATCTATCGGATATATTTTTTCTAACTATGGAATGGAATCAAGATAATGGAATTTATCTCTTAAATTCATGTGTTACTTTTTATTCATATCTGTTATTTTTTACCCAAAACCACCCTATTAATAATTATTAATGAAAAATCCATTGGGATCCAAAATACCAAATTTAATCTAATATAAACTTCATATTTGATTAAAATTTAACCCATATCCATATGGTGTTATATACATAAAGATAATGGCTCAACCAATTTAATTTTAAAATTCATAAGTAAACATTCTTCAATCCAAATTCACCCAAATTATATGCTGTTAAACTCCAGTGCTCTAGTTTTTTCAATAAGGTTTCATGTTTGTAAAGTTATTTTCCCACAAGATATCTTTTGGATAGTTTTCACAGAAGTCACGGGATACACATGCCAATAATATGATTTTAAATCTCCCTCAATCTTATTTCACACCATTCCATTTGATTTTATGTTTATATAGTTATAAAAATATAGAGTGATGAGAAAATAAATTAAGAATGATAGAACAATTTTATTTTCCTAATGGAATTAACATAAAAAAAATTTTCCAACCTTATAAAATACAATAGAAAACAACATGACAATTTCACGTTTAAATGTAATTATGATAAATAATGAAAAAGGCATCTGATTTAGGGCTTGAACGTCTATAATATGATACATTTATTTCTTTTTACAGAAATCTAGTTGTATTTTGTTATCTATGTTCATCTAGTGGATATGGATTTTGTTTGTGGACCCCCCAAACCAAATTTTCTTAGTTCATTCCATGTTGGACTAGATTTTTGTGTTCCCTTGATATGTGTAAAATTCCACCAATAATCATACAAAGGAAACAACTTGTTTTCTTGCGGTGTAGGAATGTACGTGTCCCATTCTTATTTTGTTTGAGAAGTTGTTACATCCATTCTAAACTCCTTATAAATATTATATAATGGATTATCTTCTATATATTGTTCAATACATTTATCTCAATGTTTCATCTCTCTACCATCTCCCTATTCATTATAACTCAGTTTCCAAATTAGAAGCATGGTTCTTTCTTCAACCTTTACAACATTCCTGGTGGGTTCTATTTTATTAACCTCCATGGAAATCATCCAATATTCTGAATTGTCAATGGTAAAATACATTGTTTCACAATATATATTCTATTTGGTTAAAATAAAATGATATACACTATATAGAATGAATTTTCACATTGTATTCTTTACCACATTTCTCTTACTGTCATTATAATACCTCCTGGTATATCTCCAAGAATGAATCAGGATGTGGTAATTAAACATTTAGTTAATACATGATCTATATATACTAATCTAATTAATATGCATGGATAGTATTATATTATATATTTTCTTAGAAAAATATTTCTTTTGGAGTCGACTTGATTTATTTTTTTATATTTTTATTTAACTCATTTTTGGATAGTTTTTTCTTCTAATGATTCATAATGATCCAATCAATTTATTTTTGGGCTATGATGTTATCTTTTCTTCATAATATCATTCTTATATTATTTTCAATAATAGTAAAAAGGTTATTGAACATTGTATGATTTCCAAAATGAGGTTTATCCAAATTGAGTCATATAAAACCCACCATGATAAACTTTGTTGCAACAATATGACCTAAAACAAACAGAAGAAAAATAAAAAAAATGAAAAAATTCAACTAGAATATAATTTAATAGTATTGAATCAAACCAAATTTTCCAAGCTAAGCCAAATTAAATTGTACTAAAAATTCAGTTCCATTAATAAAGAAATTAAATTTAATTAAATATAAAAAAAATTCCAAAGATATAAAATAAAAATAAAATATCACTATAACAAGAATAATTAAGAAAAACAATATAAACATCGCTAAGATATCCCTAAATTCAAAATAGCTGAATTAATATGAATCTAAAACACCCAATAATAGATGAATAAATTCAAATAAATGCATGATGAACTAGCCAAAACAAAACATTACTAAATAAAGAATGAAAAAACTTTAATAATACCAAACAAAAATTAGTTGAATCTAATGAATCTAAACCATGAATACATGAAAAAAATAATCATCAAAATAAAAAACTAAACATACTAGTCTGAAAATGATCCAAAAAAAGGAAAAAATGGTGAAATTCATCATAAAACCAATATAGGGGAATTAAATTTAACTCAAATAATTTAAATGAAAGCTAAATTAAATATATTAATATAAATTAACATAAACCAAACTAAATAATATAAAATAATAAAAATCTAAAACAAATTGAAATGTAAAATTATAAACATGTATTAGTAAATCAAAATATATAAATATAATCCCAAATAAACCAAACTAAATTAAGATAAATAATATAAGATGAAAATAATAATATGGTATTTCATTAATAAAAATTGAATATAATCGAACCAAAATGAATCGAATTGAACCATACATAACCAAAATTAATTAAAAATAAATAAATAATATTATACCATGTAAAATTGTATTTGAAAAAAAAGTTTCAAAACCAATATGACCTAACACTTTCTCATGATAACAGAACATTGACATTATTTGACTAAATGAATAATAAATCCAATTCATCCAAGTGTCTTTTTAATAAAAAAACTAATATTGACTATAAGTTATCATTAATACACATCAATGAAAATTATAAATTTATTTTCCCTATTTTAACAACATTAAAAATTAAATTTTATAAATATGTAAATAAAAAATTTGGATCACTTGTCGCATACATTTAATCTTTCCATTTTACCATATTATATGTGTATTTAATGTTGATTATTTTTTTTCAATGAAGTCATTATTTTTAATTATTTTATAATTATGTTTACATTATATTCATTAAAAAAATAAATACAAAGAAGAATTTAACAATTCCACCATATATTAATTTATTAAATCATTTTTTATTTAGATTCTAATTTATAACAATTTATTGAAGTAAATTTATGTTCCTAACCAAATCATGTCATACTAACAAAATGTAATAAATCATTTTAGAAAAACATATTACCACATCTAGTTTATAATTTTTATTTTAACTATGATATTCATTATTAGTTAGGTATTTTGAATTATTTTTTTTAAATTCAATTTCATTGAAGAGGGAAGTAATGAATATTGATGTATGTGTGTCTTAATAAAAATTATTTTTATTGGTAATAAATAAGAAATATGGAAGCACATTAAATGTATAGACAAAAAGATGATTTTATTTTTACATTGTTTATTAAAAATATTAATATCTAATTTGTAACTAAGTAGTCCATTTATATTTGAAACTACTTTCTTTCAAGGCCCCTGATGAGAAGGAAGATGAAATTTTTTGAACATAAGATCATATACATTAGGTTTTAGGGGATGATCACCAAGGAAGAGTACAATGAAGACTAAGAAAGAGTATTTCCCAGAATATATATTGGCCAACCATAGGTCCCAGTTCAGGTATAATTGAGTAGGAAAAATCTAATGATTGTGTAGTTCATGCTCATTCTGAAGGGAAATAGGGCAAACTTTTTTTCATACAATAGAACAAAGGGATGAAATGGGACAATGTTAAATTTCTGAAATTTATGACAGTCTTATTTTCATTCCATCCACATGATAACAACTGACCTTGTGGTGAATATATGTTAATGATGTATAGGTTATATAGTGCATTGGGTGGTAGTTTTAATGGTGGTGGGGATGATGATGTTCCAAGAGATAATGATGGTGATAGAAATGGTGGGTATAGTTGTGTAGATGACGGTGAGGATATCATTGAGGAAAAAAGAGAGGATGAACATTTGGATGATGGTGAGGATGATGGGAATGATGATGGTGATGGTTATCGTGATGAGGGACATAGTGGTCCTTATCATTTTTAATGATATTTATGAAGTTTGATGTTCGATGGGTAGTTCTAAATCAATATATGTGATGTTTAAAATTTGTTCAGTAAATGTTTAAATGCATTAAATTAATTAATTAGTTTAATGTTTAATCATTCTTTGTATATTGGTTTGATATGTTTGTTTGATGTTAATTTACTATAGTGGGGTGCTTATATGATTTTTTGTTTCTTCTGGTTGGTGTTTAGGCATGGTTGGGGTGTTATTTCTAGTGGAATTATTAGGGGGGTCTATACCAATGGTTCCAAACAACATATATATACCTATACCAACGGCTCTATCAAACACATAGGTAACAAAAATTTCATTATCGAAATTAATATGATTCACTAAATACTGTTAGTATATGAATACACCAATATCCAATTAATAAACAATTTTGAGACTATTAGTATTGACTATTACAATGGATCTCCACCTCATACATACAGTTTTGAACAATTTGTATAGCCCTAAATTCCAAAGTTTTATGATGATTATATTAAAATAACAAATACTGATGGATTTAAATTTGATCTACCTTGAAATAATACTGAATTTGTAGATATATTATCATTCTATCATGTCTATTCAACCATTTATCCGTGAGAATATTAAATCGGTGATGAAGGAATACATGGAACATCCAATAAGGTAATAAATATTTTGAAGATCAATGATGATCATGATGTAATGATAAAGACCAAGAACCAAATATTACTAAACATAAAATAATTATAAAAGAAGGTATTTTTTATGGAGAAAAAGGTTATCATTCATTATTCATCCATAAAGCACAATAATGTATATAGATCTCAATGAGCATATCTAGTGGTAAATCATGATAATGAATATTACAGAGTATGTATCTTCATATGAGGAATGCTTGAATGTTTTTTCTTACTGTAAGAAGTATTGGGGAATTATTCCACCATTTCTCACACCTATATATACATGAGAAATCCTAAATGTGAATTTTTTCAACGGACACAACAATTTATCTAAATTCAATAATTCTATTTGGGTTATATTAAACTGACATATTAATTGAACCCAGTTTATTATTATCATATAATATTTCTCACTTGACCAGCATTACAATATATAAATTTAGGAAGTAGTAAGGTTTCTTGGAGTACCACTATCAATTATATCTGACCATTATCTAAGGATTATCTCAATATTCTAGATAAATATTCACCATGAATTGAATACATGATTTAACATTAGTAGTATATATAATTTTTTTAGATAAGTTTAGTCATGTTAAACTATTCAAAACCATATAGATATTTTGAGATTTTTCCCAATAGTTTTAAACAGTGGTTGGGATCAATATCTTCTCCTAAATTCTTTTTTTATAACAATATATTCCACTCAAGAATTAATATTGGACCATATGATTCCCCCTATGGAATGAATTTCAAAACACAAAGGTGTTGTGATGAATATAGATATTGGAATCTTTTGGATGTTCAGTTACATAAAGAAATGTAAAATAATGATAAATCTATTCAATAGCACATAATGGAAGCCCATGCATGACATAGAAGTTATTTATTCAATCATCAGTAAAATCTAGTGTTATATGTTGAGGATGAATTATTTTTTTAATATCACCATTGAATAATATTATGAGATTTCAAAAGATGTGATAGTTAATCCCTAGAAACATCATTCCCTTCATGATTTAGGATGGTATCATGATGGTAGAATATCTCTTAGAACATCCACCAAAACACTCACAATTTCATGATGTGTTCCATTCATCACCTTGTATGAAGAAAATACTTATCATTTCATATGTACTGAAATCTGAGGAGGTACAATAAGGATATTCTCTATCATACACAGAATAATGGGTAAGGATTATATATTATAGATATGGGTTTCTATAAAATAAAACCACCCACATAGATATGTTTTTCAGTTGAATCATGAGTTTTAGAATGTTATTTGGGGTCCCAAGGATATAATGTGAAAAAGGAGTCCCTGGTTTTTCTTCACAGTGCTACAATATTTATGGTCAAATTATTTAAATTGGGGCTAGTTTAAACACCATGGGATTTTAGAATATATTTTTTCTAAAATAAATTTGATGTGTTCAATAATTTTAAAATCATGTGATTCCATACATCCATGAATAATTAAATACATTTAAAAAAGTAGAATAAATTATATTTGAAATAAAAAATTAGGGGGAGTCACTTTTAAAACAATTACTATTAATTCTATAAAAACCACATTGACCTATTTATTGGATTATTCATTTTTTATAAATTTAATAATTTAGAGGAATTGTATCAAAAAAATTATTGATTAAAAAATAAATTCACCTAATCACATCCATGTAATTTTTAATTTGTGATAAGAAATATGATTTTAATGTTTCATGGTGAAACAATTAAATTTTATTGGGAAATATTATTTAATTAATAAAAGTTTTTATTTTAAAGATAATTTAATTTAATTTTTATTATTGTACCTATAGTATAATATTATATATATATATATATATATTAATGATCATCTATACATTGGATATCTTATCACAAAGTAGAACAAATACACCATACCGTAATATTCGATCTAGTATGACATTGCCTGAAGGGAATTCCTGGTCTCTTTGGGATTGTGAGTAGCACCTAGAATCAGGAATGATAAAATATTGAATGAATTTTCCACATAAAAAGTGAAATATAATGATACATATCATTATTCTCAAAACTCCCCAGGTATAAATTACCATATATAAAATTTTTATATGAAAACCCAAACATTAAATCATCAAAGTACTAAAAATATATAAGATAAACTCAAAAATCCCATATGTTTTAGAAATTAAATTCCCAAGGTTCATGAAAATATTCTTACTTCAATACGTGATTTCCCTTTGCTTGAAGATGGATGATATAAATCTACAAACACATAATGTAAAAGGTTGGGAGTTTGATCAATGACCAAATAGGTTCTCACCAAGTGTTCCATTATAATATTCTATAAAATGAAAAAAAATAAGTCATTATATTTTGAATAAAATAGGTCATGGAGATAAAATTGCATACTTAATAAAATAAAAATCATTACATAATGATGGTGAAAATTTCAAATAATCACTTAATTATTGATTTTATTTTTAACAATTTATATATATCACCTGGCATGAGTAAAGCAGTTTCAAAATAAATGGAATTTATAATCATTGTAGTCGAAAGAAGAACTATGGTAAACGACCAAGTAGTATAGTAATTTTTAGTTATTGGATCATCAAACTACTATATCAGTGATCATGGAATATGTTTACACTCATCCCTCGGGATGAGGCCATATAGGAATCATCAATGTTCGATTGGTAATAAAATCATTCTAAATAGATTATTTTTTAGAGTTTTCATCATCAACCTATTCATACGTAATTACCATCCTAGTGTTCATATCCCAAATAACCCACTAACTACCCATAATCACATGTTCTCAATAAATCATTCATTTGAAAATAGAAAACAATTTAAATTCAACACAATCATCATTCAAAGTTCAATTTCCCAAATTTCCTTTTCACAATTACATTTCACATTTAAACCCAAAGCATTGGTTTTTTTATTAATTCATACCTTTTAAAAATAAAACCAACCATAGGTATTTCACAGTTCAACATAATCAATTTTTCTCAAAATCAATTAAAAAAATCAAAGAATTTCATATTACACCTAAAATTCAAACTCCATCGGATTAGGGGGTTTTCAAAAAAAATTTAAATCCAAATCCATTAGATTTCAAATTAAAAACAAATTGGGTTTTCCCAATAGAATTAAAATTAACTTCAAAAATCAGGAAATCCATTATTTAATTAATTATCCAATACTAAATGAAACTACATACCAATATTCACATTATCAAAACAGATCACCCACAATGGTTATTTTCTATGATGAACAACAATAATGGATATCTCAAAATTAAAATTATGTTCATGATCTAAATAAATGGAGTTTTTATTAATCAATAATTTGAAAATCTAATAATCTATATGATGAAATGTAATATGGAGGGAGAAATAAGGAACAATAATAGAATTACTCACTCGAGAAGGATCAAATAAGATATTCCATACATTGATACACCTATGAAAAAGTGTGTAGGAACCAATAAGGGTTTTGGAGAGCCACCATGACCTAGGAATCAATGATACATCGAAATAGGGTCAAATAGGGGGTAAAATTGGAGTTTGGGTATATTTAGAATATTTTTCCAGATAAGAAATAACTTTTTCTACAAGGATAGTCAGTTATGGACAAAATATTAAAAAAACTATGTTCCCTAACCATGCACCCCTCTACCATTGTGCATGGTTTCTTCCATGTGTGAGCATAGTCACTCAAACCATGCACCAACTATGAAAACCACATTGCATAGGGATTCATGTTTTTCACTAGGAGGGTATATGGATTGGGAAAACTATGAACCAACAATTCACAACCCAAGAGGCCTCTAAATATATCAAAAATTGAAACCAATGAAACTAGAGACAATCCACAACAAAATCATGTTCAAAAGATTGATCATGGAGTACCTAAAAACTAGTGATATTATAATACAACCTCCCTAATAAATAATCATTATATCCCAATAATTCCTTTCAATATGTTTTCATTTAAAAAAATGATTACCTAGATCTCTCATTAGTTACTCTCAGGCCCAAGTCTCATGTGAAATAGATCATTTACTCTATAACCCATTGGGAAATGGTAACGTACTCCAATGATGTTCCTTGGTTTATGAATTAACATTACAATCTAGATTCAATGTCACTGATAAATTAGGATCAATTTCTTGATCACTCCATCTCAAAATATGTGGGGGACCAAAATGATATTTTCAAAGATTTGATTCAAGGAATGTTTTCCCATTGGAGAATGTTGGTTATTCCATCTCATATTAGTAGTTTTAATAATCCCAAATCATTTTAATTCATATTAATCATGTCAATTCATATTAATCATGTTGATCCATATTAATCATGTCAATTCATAGTTAACATGAATAAAAATTTTATTCTTCATTATTTGAGGTTCAATATGTTCAATTATTTCTATATATTATCTCTCACAGATTTAGTAAATTTTGTTTACAATTATATTGTAATAGAGTCTGGATAAAAATATATTCCTAGTATAAAATACTGACATTGACAGAAGAGATGAGATACCGACAGTGCAAACGACCTACCAATGAATATGACTCATCGACACAGACTACTTATCGATGAGAATGAATTTTTGGTCTAGATGATATACTGATGCATATGTCTCACTAACACAATGAACTACCAATGAGAATGACCTACTGTCAGTACAAATGAACTAACGATGCATGGTGATTCTGATGGATGGAGTCACCAACAAGTTAAAATGTGTGGTGAAACAAATGTAAAGACCGATAGAATTTCATACTAATGGGATGGGTCACCGAATGATGGAGATACCGACCAAAGAATCACTGATATAATGTTTAATATTTATTATATTTAAAACTACGTATAACTATCGTAATTTGAGTGTTTTAATGTGACCAATTAATTTAATTATTTTTTTCAGACATTGTAAATAAGTATGACAAAAATATGATGTATTATTCCTAACTCCAAAATCGATATTATAGGGTTTCAATAATATATATTAAACAAAAGATATCATGAAATAAGAGACATAATAGACTTGGGAAAACACAAGAAGACTTACTACGAGAATCATACCGAAGAAGGAGAACACATGAGGAATCTTATATTTATGGTTATTGTGAAAAAGAGAGCTCCCAATCATCAAATATCCATTATCTAAAAGCATCCAACAAAAGAAAAGGAGAAGAACCTCTCACGTTCCTATAATACTGAACACAGTGCTCCACAACACCCTGTTTTCAGTGTTTTTATCTATAAGAGTAGTCATTCTTGAACATTTATACATCAGAGAGTCCAGAGGTGAATGGAATCACACTCAATGAATATCAAACCCATTATTAATGTATTCTACTCTATTTTGTACAATTTAACGTAAATTTTGATATGTTTGTGTCTCTATACTTAAACACACACTACATCCTACTCTAAACAGGAGGATACAAGATGCCCTCAAACACCTATCTTCTTACACTTTTTTGACCAATGTCCAATTGTGTATGATGTCAAGTGTAACCTGGTAATTTTTTTCCATGTAAAAATATTAATGATTCCATGTGTGACCTACTAATTTTATTTCAATAGTAGAATATTGGAATAAGTCTTGGGACATGGGCAGTCATGTATACTATTTTTTACCTCGATCCTAGTTGTGGATCAAAGCATTGTATATACATTCATCCACTATGTTTTCAAGTTACTCTTTCTCCAATTTAACTTATATTTCCAAAAACTAATATTTACTATGATAGTTAGAGTTGTATATTATGTATAAATGTTTCTCCTTATTATAGTTGATTCAAAAGTAGAATCAATATCTAATATTATTATAAATAATAATTAATAAATATTCTTAAATACTATTTAAACATTATGACTATTATAATTTTACTACCTTGGTTAACTGGTCATTTTTATTTTTTATTGGGGGAACATTATAAATTAACCATTTTAATAATATTTATAGGAAATCAATTAAACCCTTATTGATTGTCGTACTCCAAACATAATTTGTTATTTAAGGAGTTCTACAGATCCCGATTTCTAATTTTGTTTTCTGTTTTTCATCTTTTATTTTAGTTGTGCTTTAAATATCTCAAAATTTATGTTAGCTCAAAATGTATAGGTCATTAATAGTTTATATCTTTAGTATTGACAATATATTGGATGGTTCTACTACCAAAAAACCTCTATTATATAATGGAACAAGTTATGCACAATTTAAAATTAAAATGAATATGCACTTAGAATGAATGGGTTTTGAGATTTGGTCTTTAATAATAGATGAATATAAGATTCCAGTTACTAATAGGGACACTCGAGATAACCCAAATAAGGATTACTATAAAAGTAGCTGCAAATACATGAATACATTATATTATTCTTCAAGAGATGAAGAGTTTAAAAGAATTTTTTCATATAAAATAGCCAATGAAATTCGGGATACATTATCTATTTCCCATGAAAGAACCTCATGTATTAATGAAATGAAACATAAAACATATACTAT
This sequence comes from Viscum album, assembly GCA_963277665.1. Classification (NCBI taxonomy): domain Eukaryota; kingdom Viridiplantae; phylum Streptophyta; class Magnoliopsida; order Santalales; family Viscaceae; genus Viscum; species Viscum album. The sequence goes on from OY728132.1 coordinate 884,197,441, forward strand.
TAAATAATTTAACATTAAAATAAAACCTGATGATACTTTTTTAGACATGTATCTCCAGTTTGATAATATAGTGAACACAACGATCTCTCTAGAATGATATGTTACAACTATGGAGAAAGTCATGAGAATACTCAAATGTTTGCCAGATAGATGGAGTGGGACCTCTGTTTTAATTATATAGTCTTGTGATATTATCATAATTCCAATCATGGGGCTGATTTTAATGTTTATGTAGTATTAGTAAGAACTAAAAGGCCAATAAAAAAGATGATGATCACCTGAAGAAAAGTCAGTTGCTTTCAAAACCAATTTGTCTAAGAGTAAGGAGAATGGAAGGATACATTCTCATTCTGACAATTCAAGAAATTATGAATCATCATTAAATAGTAATGTAGAAATGGTTTAATTTTCTAGATGATTTAATATGTTTTATAATAAAAAGAATTTTTTTAGAAACCCAAATTTCAATGGATGATATAATCAAAATGGAAAATGGAAAAATTATTGGGAGATAAGTGAACATTCTTATAAAATATTATGATACGAATGTAAGATAAGAGGACTTGTGAAAAAACACAATCCAAAGAAAAAATATTAATATAAATAAAATGAAAATGATAGAATGTATAAAATTGCCCTGAAGGCAACATGGAGTGATTCTGAGGATAATTCAAGTGACATAGAGTCTTCACATAGCGAAAAGGAAGAAAAAGAAAATATATGCTTTATGAAAAACACATATTATGTAACCCATGAATCTCCTTTAAAAAATTCTTATTAATATAGAGATAAACTCGATTCTTAAATTATAACAAGTGAATAATTATTTTAATACTACAATATTTTTGAAGACACTGGTAATAATCTAAAAGATTTTTGGGAATCAATGATGAAATAACATCCGTTGACTACTTTTGATAAATCTAAACATGCTATAGAGAAAGAGAAAAATGTTTAATTACTCAATGATAACAATGAAGATAAATTATTTAATGAGAGTTTGAAAAAGGACCTTGAAAAATAAACTAATTGAAAAAATACACATACACAGATGCTCGGTAAACAAAATTCCCCTACATTCATTACTGGTATAGGATACCAACTTCAAAAAGAAATCTCAAAAAAATGTGTTTATCACTAAATCTAGAAAAATTATTTTTCTACCAAAAACTGTAAATTATATTACTAGTTCATGTTCGGGAAAATATTTTACCACTTCTAGTATTTCTAGACCAAATAGAGTCTATTTTTCAAAAATGTTATACAATGCATATAAGATATTCCTAAACCTGATGTGGGTACCTAAATCACATATTACTAATATTATTGGACCCAAACAAAACTTGCTACCAAAATCTATTTTTCATTGATTATTTTTATGGAATGTTATTTAATGAGCTCCTGTAAATGATTATGGTACATGGAAAATGGATGTTCAAGACACGTGACATGATATTACTCATGCTTCAAGAGTATAATAATGTTTTATGGTGTCCATTCCTCTTTTGGTGACAATGCTAAAGGAAAAATAATTGGATTAAGACTGATTGGTACCACAAACTCAGTTTTATTTTCTAATGTATTTTTTATTGATGGAATGAAAATAATCTTCGTGGCATCTATCAGATATTTGATGATGGATTTAATGTTAAATTTAAAAATGATTCTTGTAATGTTTTTAATTCAATAATCGAATTAATATTCTCTTCTTTAAGAAATGAAAATTTTTATGATGTTTATCTAGATTCTTTAGTTTCTTTGAATTAATCATGCTTAAGGGTTTTTTATAAAGAGACTTTGAATTGGAATAGATGACTAAGACAATTTAATATAAAATACCATATAAATCTTACTAGAAATGATTTAATCATGGATCAACCCAAAAGTGAGTTATCAATTGAAAAATTATGTATTCTTTCTCAAAAGGCTAAACATCACAAAATATATTTCAAACTAACAAAAGACGTTTTAACCTACCATCCACTTGAGTTGGTTCAAATATATTTTTTTGGACCTTATAGAGTCTCATGTATTATTGGTATGTAATATTTTTATGTCCTTTTAGATGACTATTCTATGTATACATGGACTTATTTCTTTGCACACAAAAGTGAAGCATGCTTTCATTTTACCTAGTATGCTAGTACAATAGAAAATCATAGTGGATGTAAGATAAAATATCTAAGAAGTGACCATGGTAATGAGTTTGAAAATCAGTAGTTTTAGTCCTTTTTATAAAAAAATGGATATAGTTGTAACTTCTAAACCCCTAGGACACCTCAATAAAATGGTTTTATAGAAACAATAAATAATTTATTTTATGAAATTTTGCAGAACAATGATTAATGTGTATGACTTACCAATTTTCGTTTCTACTGAAGCTTAAAATAACAGTTGATATATTCTTAAATGAGTCTTAATCAGCCCTATTCATAAGAGAACTACATATGATTTATGGAATAATAGAAAACCCAAGGGTAATTACCTCAATTTTTTGGTTGCAAATTATATTTTATTAACACTAAGGATATTCTTGAAATGTTTTCATCCATGAGTGATGATTGAATTTTTATAAGATATTCAACCTATATTATGTCTTATAGAGTGTGTAACAAAATAACCAAATGTGTGGAGAAATATATGCATGTAACATTCCATGAAACAGATCCACATGTACCTAATACCTCCCTAGAGAATATTGAGGATGATATGTAAAATGCGTACAAAAATGCTAAATCCTCTTACCATCCTATGAGTGTATCTGTTAAAACATCAAATTATGGACATTTTACAAATTCAAGCAATAATAAACCTGAAACTATTGATGAACCTAAAATTACAATCCCTTCTTTACCTAGAGCTGTTAGAATCCATATGAACAATCGTTTAAATACTATTGTTGTAGATTTCGATAACGAAATGTGTACTAGATTTTCTCTAAGAGATAAGGCTAAACATCAAGACATCGTTTCACATCATCAGCTTAAAAGCCTCAATGATGCTATCAATGATAAATTTTCGGTGATGGTCTTGAAAGAGGAGCAAAATAATTTTGAAAGGAATTATTTTTGGATACTTTTGGATTTACCCAAAGACACCTTGACCATAGAAACTAAATGTGTGCTTAGGAACAATGTAGTTGAAATTGGTAACATTTTATGAAAAAAAGATAGATAGGTTTCAAATGGTTATAGTCAAGAAGAACAAATTCAATATGAAGAAACTTTTTCACCTATAGGTAGACATGAATCCATTATAATCATGCATGCATATGCAGCACAATTGAATTTAAAACAATATGAAATAGATGTAAAGAGTGTATTCCAAAATGAAGAAACTATTGAGGATGTTTTTGTTGAACAACGCCATGGACTTACAACCCCTCATTTTCAAAATAATTTTTTGATATTGAAAAATGCTTTATATGGCTCAATGAATAGTCTAAAAGTTTGGTGTGATAGGCTCAACACGTTTTTTATTTCCAAATATTTTAGAAAAGGAATATCTAATCATACTATCTTATTAAAAATCATTTCAACTTATGTTTTAGTAGAAAAAAATTATGTAGATGATATTATTTGTTCATCTTTAAAAAAATTATTTACATGTTGATTTTTCAATATTGATGCTAAGTGATTTTGAAACAAGTTTAATGTTTAAAGTAAAATTATTTCATGGATTTCAAATATTTCGAAATAAATAAGGTATTGAATTAAATCAAACTAAATAAAATAATTTTATTTTAAAATTATTTGTCTTTTAAAGAACGATGGTTTTTGAAACATCAAGGATTTCTACATGTATGTTGGCCCTTGATGATGATGATAAATCTGTTGATCAACCCACTTATTGTAGAATGATTGGAAGCTTACTATACTCAATTACTAGTTGGTGATATATTATATTCAGTGTTTTCATGTGTGCTCGTTTTCTAGAAAATCCCAAATAATCTAATATTTTTTCTATTAATAGAATTTCCAAATAATTCAAACAAACAACAAATTTAGGACTATTTTATACTAGAGGATAATAATTGGAATTTTTTAGCTATTTAGATGCTGATTTGGGTGGTTTTATGATAGAAAAAGGACCTATGGAACATTTCACTTTTTGGGAAAGTCTCTAGTTCTGTGGTGTAGTATGAAACAGAATTCGGTTTCACTATCTACTGTTGAAGCAAAATACATTGCTATTGGTTGCTATTGTGCAAAAAATTTTGGGATGAAATACACATTACTATATTATGGATATCAATTCATACATGTCACTATAAATTATGATAACACTCGTGAAATTAAAAATTCAAATAATCCAATTCCACTTTCTAGAATGAAGCATATTGATGTAATATATCACTTCTTGAGATACCATTACCAAAAAGGAGAAATAACTTTACAGTTCTTTGGCATCGAAAATCAACTTGTTGATATTTTCACTAAACCATTTAACATTTAATGAATGAACTACATCACACATGAGTTTGGAATGATGAATATATAAGACCATGGGTTTCTATTTCATTTATAATTTCAAGTGAAGTTTCCATGCTGACATCGACACATTATCATGCCAACACTAACTCCATGGAATTCCGAAATCGATGCCCAATCATGCCGACATCGTTAGTGTTAATAAAAATAAATCATTCAAAAAAATGATGACTTTATGTTTTTATATTCTTTATGATATTATCAAAATTACATGGTTTCATTGATTTTGTTGAACGTGGTTTTCAAATTTTTTATTGCGTGAATTGAAAATCTAAAAATGATACAAATTTGAATCGATCCACTCTACTATTTTACCCCTACACTCTCAAGGTCATTTCACTCTCTCTCTCTACCCCCGACCACTGAACTTCTAACCATTAGATTGAACTAATTCAAATGGTGTGTGTGAAGTGATATCTTGATGATGTCAAGTCTCATGATTCTATGAAACCGAATGGTGAATCGATCAAATCTTCCGCACTTGTAAATCATACACTAGAAAACCATGTTATAACTTGAGAAAAAGTGGATCCTGAGGAATGGGTATTAGAGATAATGTATCAACTACTCAAGGTTCTATAATATCATGGATGTATTGAGTCATTCTCAAATAATGAATGAACTTTTTACCCAAAGCTAGTTCATGAATTTTACATGAATATGCATAATCATTTGAAAGTGTGTGATTTTGCCTAGATCAACTCCATACTAAAATGGGAAGATAATATCATTATCATCAAGACATTAGGATGAATGTGTTAAATTTACTCGTGAATGAGTACTTGATGATTATCAAGGTACCTCCCTGCTTGAGAGTGAATTTCTTTCCTTTGAGACAACATTAATGGAACTAACTAATAATGATGTGCATAGAAGACCGATTTCTATAGAGTTAAGTGGATAATGTATAATCTTGTTTACATTTATCCATAATCAAATCTGTCCCAAGAATAGGGACTTTGATTCTTTGAAATTACATTTTGTATACTTTTATTATTTTCTAAGAAAAGGACGGAAGGTAAATTTATGTAGATACCTTGATGTGCACATGAATGAGATGATAAAAACATCCTCCCAAACTAATTCCGTGTACTATCTATTGATGACCTAAGTTACAATGAAAGATTAAGTCTATGTAAATGAAGGTAAATAATTTGTTTCGGATAATAGTGGAATCTTCCTCAATAATGTGATTTGTAAGAGGATGAAAATCAACAAGAACCCATTGGAGAGAGAGTGGGTTGGAGATGAAGATAACATCTGTGAAAAGTCTAATCTAGTGCACTATACAAATAGACCTAAGAATATGGATGATCCTATTCTATGACCAAATGTGGAACCAATATACTAATCATAAGAAGAAGAAGAAGATCATTTTACACTGGTGTGAGATTACGGGTAACCTATTGATGATAGTAGTGATCCTGACACCACTGGACATTGCAATTGTTTTTCCATTGGACCTCCTATTCCTCTACATACCTTATTCTCTAATGTGACCACTCTTAGAGATAATGTAGATGAGGAAAGAAAATTCACGATCAATGTGTAATATGTTAGTAGATCCAGTGGCTCTGAAGAAGAAGAAGAAGGTCATGATAATGAAAGTGACCGTGGTTTTAAATAGGAAGAAGGGGAAGAAGCTGGTGATAAAAATAATAATGAAGAACATGTCTCTAGACATGATTATTATTCTAGTTGTTTAAGTGATAATGACCATAAAAAGGATGATGAAGGTGAATATGTTGAAATGATTGAATCATTGGATTAGGCTCAGTTGGGAGAACCTCCTAATGTAGTTGTTGATATAAGAGAAAATGATGAAGTTGTTGTTGAAGTGGAAGCTCTATAGATTATTGTACCACATTTAGATTATGATAGAAGAAGACCTCATGTTGAAGATAATCAACGAGTAAGGGAGATTAGATGATGGGGAGCCTTAAGAAAGAGAAGATAAATCTGGTTAAGGGCATCAACATAGAAGAGTAAGGCTTCATACTCTCACTCTTCTAGATGAATATGTAATGATTGAATGCGGAAGAAATCCTATGTATTGGCAGTAGGATTATATTATTAAGATTTAGGAGATGGGGTTTTTGTACCTATTTCAATGGAATCACTGGGTGATACCCATTCTTGTGACTCTATCACTAAAGATGATTTTGAAATATTTAAAGAAGATGTATGTTGTGCTTTATGTATGTATGTTGAGTCTCAAATGGTAAATGAAATTCTATCAGCTAGAAGAGAAAACATTGACCTAGGTGATGAATTCCACTCACACAAATCTTCAATAGAAGAAATGAGGCTGTCTAAACTAGTGGGGTCTGGTTCAAGACAGAATGTAGGTATACATGAGGTTGAGGCAGTTAATATTTCATTGAATTTGATAGAGGAGATTTTACACAAGATTATTACAACGGTTGAGATAATTGTTTCTATAACTACTTAGCTTAGGAATGAAATTATTAGACTCTCTTCTTCCATAAATACATTTACCTCCTAGTATATAGGTTTTGTGGATACTAATATTGAGAATTTGAAAACACATATTGTAAAACCCTGAGATTTTATGAGATTGATTATTAGATGTCTTATGTTGTATGGTACACCAAGATTAGCTTGTGCTATATGTAACATAGTTTTTTCTCGCAGTATACAAAACACTATTCTTGGGTTTTGTTGAAAATAATTTCAAGTTCTTTTGATAGAATTAATTTGATGCAAAACAATGTATTTTTTTCAATATATAAATGAACTATGTCTTGATTATGCTATACTTAACACCAAAGAAAGCCTTCACTACACACTACACTGACTTGACTTGCGTTACATGCAAGAGAGACCTTCCTCGATAGCATGTGTAGTACGCAATAACGAGATTCCCTAAACAATGATATATTATCAAAATATTATATAAATTGTCCCTTATGAATAGTAATAACCAAAATTTTAATTTTACATACAAATTTCACACAACATACACATGATATGAAAACAAAATTATTTATTTTGGATAAATGAAAAATTTTAAAAAAAATGAGGTTTTACCGCCTTTTGATGATGCAACCATTTTAAATATAGTTATTTACAGTTTTATAAGATATATTTGAGAAGATAAACTTCTTCTTTGTAAGGAGACCATAAATAATAACTTTTGTAAAATTTTTAATTTTTTTCTAATAAAATTTTTATTTTAATGAAGAGTGAAAATATTCTAACTTTTAATTAAAAACAACATTTTTCATCAAAATAATATATATGGTTAAGATATATTATTGATTGGTTCTAAAGAATAAATAGAATATTTTTTAGTACTTAATATAATTTATTTCATTGGCATTAATTTTATATTGAATTCATTGGTAAAAACATTTCAATCCTTTGCAGAGTTTTTACTTTTAAAACCCATTTTCTCGACAATGATATTAATTTTAAATTAATTATTGAAACGGATGTGTTTTTAATCTAGTAAAATGGATTCCTTATTGGGAATTTTAAGGATTAAATTTTTTAAATAGGTACCTTTTATTTTTGAACATCATGAATAGTAACTAGTAATTATTTTATTTACCGTGGTTAAAAGGTAAATCTTGTAAATAAGGGTAAAAAATAATATGATAATAATATTAAATCACCATAACTCATAGCCTAATCGTATTGTATATGATATTTTCTGACTATGGGAATTGTTGTGTTGATTTTGGGACCAAATCTGTTTACATCGATGTTAAAATGACATTTTTTATGAAATAATTTAAACTAAAGATAATTGTAACCTAAACATATATCTTTTACAAAATTTATTTCAATATAGTGTAATATAAATGATCTATATGTATATAAATATTCATCATAAAGTTAATCCCATTAGCTAAATCATGTTTTTTATTTATAATTTTTATACATTTGATAAATATATTTATTAATGACACAATTTTGATGTAGTGACCACCTTATTAATGAAAAGATCATATTAATGATGTTATAAATATTAAAATAAATTAATTTGAACATTTTAAGGCCCTGCAAGATTTTTTTGAATGACATTGTCATTCTTAGAATGATTTTAGTCCATTGAATCAAAGGAATCAATTTGTTGTGAATTTTCTAAAAGGTCACATATTAATTGTGTCCAAAATTAACATAATACATAACATAAAACATAGAATAGTTTTTTAAATGATATTAAATTCATTAAAATATAAAATTATAAAAAATTGTTAATATAAGTCCAAATATGTCATAAATGACTTTTTTGGGTTATTTAAAATGATATGGTAAATGAAATAACCAATAATGTGTAAATAACATTATATAATAGTATAATTAAAAAGGGTAAAATAAGGGTTAAACCAAAAATATTAGGATAACAAAATATTCATAACATGTCAAAAAAATGGATGATGGTTATTCAAACCCAAATCATTTTATTTTCGAATATAATATGTTTTGGACCATTTTAATTCTAAATTTAATTTATAATAAATTTGTATTTTAGGATGAACCTAACGTACCCCTCTCCTCTCTTATAAAAGGGAACCTCATCCCTGTCCTCTTCACTCCATTTTGAGACTTAATGCTCAGTTAAACAATGATCATTTTTCTTCTTATACTTCCCTATAAACATTTTAGAGGTTATGTTTTTCTCAAAATACCTACTCTACTGCCCTAATAGAAGATTTAAAGGTTGCACATCGAGGAAGAGGTAATCTCTTCTACTAATTCTTTCAAATTTATTTCTTCATCTACTTCATCTTATTTGATTGTTTCATTTTAAATTAATGAAATAAGTATCAATCATATACTGATATGTTATTATAATTACTAAAAAACTTCATTTCACCTACTATAAATCCTATAAAAATCAAAATTATCACACCAGTGTACGTACGTCTTACCTTCTCCATATCGTGGTATAATCTGTTTTTCACCACCGCCTTACATGGATGGGAATAATAGTGGAAATAATAACTATATATGATTACTATAACATTATACTAATTATGAGAAATTATACACCATCCATTTCAATATAATTCATCAATATTAGGAATGATATCATCCTTCGTGCGTACATACGACTTACCATCTCCACAACGCGATGAGATTCATTCTCCACGTTAAACTGTCTAGAATGATTTTAAATTATATATAATAAAAAATAATGAAATATATGGTAGAAAATTTCTACTCGAATTATGTATAAATATATTTCATTTACTTACTGCCATTCAATTTAATTTATGAGGGAAATGAAAACAGTGTTCAAGCGTACATCCAACCTTCTTTCTCCATGAATGGTGTTTTCATTTCATTTATCTATAAATTATGTATATATATTTATATACTAATTTATAGGATATATAAGTCCATTTTTACATTTATTATGTATGTAAATCATGATATATGTAATAATATCATGAAATAAATTCCAAGCACATACGATAAATGAAATGATTATTACCCAATACATTGCTTTAACATTGAATTGGCAAATGAACCTCTAATATAAAGTTATAAGTGGATCATATATTATATCATAAATATTATTATGTTTCTATTACAAGTTAATATTATGTTTAAAAAGACTATATTGGATTATGTGACACATAAAAAAGAAATTGTACCTAAGGTAAGGGATAATTTTTCAATGTCATTCTTCTCTGAGATTATTTATACGTTAGTATTTTCAGGGGATATATTTATCATCAATATGAGTATTTTATTAAACTGTTTTCATAAAATGTTTATTATTCATCTATGTATGTTTAATGTCATTTTTACCAATTTTATACTTTTATAACATGGTATGGAAGGAATCATTCTTTTGTTTACCATACGAAGTATTTTTGACTTTTTCAGTAATTGTATAAGAAGAGTGAATTTTTTAACTTATAAAGCATAAAATGATTTTTACGCGTTATTAATGGAAATTTTTTAGGAATCTTCCATTACATGTTTTCATATTTATTTTCAATTAACTTATCTTCTTTTAAAATTGCATGATATATTGAGAAAAGAAAATGTTTTTTCAAGAAGAAAGGATATTTTCCTCAAAAAGTATGCTCAAGTGTATCATCAAAATTATTTTCCAGCCAAGATGATATAAGGTTGTATTTTTATCCCTATTATAACATTGATTTGATTACGTGATGATGGAATTCTTTTTATGAAGTCTACCAATATTATATGGAATATTTTATGATGACATGATGTTTATGAATTCCAGTTTATTACATGGGTTATGCTATGATTTATGATTTGTGGATTTGTGGAACACATAATAATGGTTTCATTATGAGATGGGTGGGACCTATACCTCCCTACTATGCATTGGGTAAAGATTTATATCTCATGAGATATGTATGGAAGGAACAATATGTAAATCTAGTTCAGTAATATTGGGATCGGAAGACACGTAAACCTGGTGCAATAACGGACTTCATCCACTATGATGGTCTTAGATGTAATTCTTTGGCCACTATGGAAATCCTATTCTAGTTTTAATGGTTTTTTAAAATTTCATGTTTTATTCCCAATTTTTTTTATCATGATTCATGATCCTTTGTGATTTATTCCATACGTAATACCAATATATATTTCATGGCTCAATATTTTGATGTTTAAACATTATGTTCTTGTTTTTATGTTCAAATGTATATGGTTTTATTTATTTACTCCTTGTTTAACCTTACTGAACATTTGAGATCACCTTTTTTATGTTTTATTTTTCCCAGGATATAAAGAAACGTTTTAGGTAGAAAAAATGGGAGGATCATTATGGTAGATGTTGAATATCAATCACCCTGATTAGAAGATTATGTTTTGTGTTTCTAAAGACACTAAACTAATACGGTCTTTGGGAATCCATTTTTGTAATCTATTACATATTCCAAAAAAATTAATGTAATGTCCATGTACATAAATATTGGGTCTCTATAGTTAATATCGAAGTGAATGTTTAGTTAACCTTGGAAATGTTCTATGTGAAAACTTTAGTGAGATCCATAGAGATATTTCTAAGGTATGTATAGGGATGTCTATTAGGTTATGTATATGTTTAGGCTTCAATCCTAGAATAATGTTAAAGATCATAAATAAGCTTGGATTAAACCTAAGAAGTCTGAGATTGAACATACTCTCCGATGATTAGGTTGTTCTCTTAGAACTATTTTTTCCTCTCACACTATTCTCATTGTGTCCTAGTTAATATAGAGGACCAAATGAAATTGGTTAAATATTGAATCAGATGAATAAATTGGTGACCATGAGCAAAGAAATTGTGTAATGACTAGTCTGAATGATATTGTGATTATGCGGAATCAGTCATCGCAGTATATGATTAACAAGGTGAGAATTAATGGTATTACTATTTCATAGAATAAAAGAAAGATAATCTTTTGGAAGCCTAGACGAAGTAATATTTGACTTCCTACATGTCAAGAATAAGGGAACAAGAACCTTGAGGAATACCTCAAATGGAGGGGAAGATGTTACAATTGTGGGAAAAATGGTCATAAAGTGAAAAATTGTTATGGATTTCAATATATCATCTATAAAAAACATGGGCATTACCAAACTAAATACCCCCGAAATAAGAATCTACTTCTAATACAAGGAATGAATTATTCCAAGACTACCATAAATTTAGAAGGATTGAATTATTATTATTTTAATCAAAGAACAATTAATGGTGAATTATATAAGAGTTATCAGTTTATGTTTTCTTCTATGGATTTTCAAGAATACGTTGAATAGTGATATTTTTATAAAGATATGATTGATGATATTAGTTACCTTGATATTAGTGAAGGATTTTTTTTAAAAGTGGGATAGATTGTCATAGATTATGTATACATTTTTTCTGGATATAAGGAAAATATCTAATATGTTTCGGAATAAGTAAACATGAATCATTCCTTTAATGATATATGTTAATTTAGGATATTGCCAAGACTCAAGAGAATGCATGATGAAGACATTTAAATTTTTGGAATGTGACCAATAAGATATATCTTATGATATATGGGGGTTATATGATGGCATTCCCATGCTTGTTATATGAGCTTTCTAGAAATTGTTTTCTATGTACTGTTAGATTGGACAAAAGTATTTTGGATAAGACTAAAGGTTGGAATGGATTAATTTGGACATCATGTAGAATTTTTTAAGGAAAAAAAATTTTATATTATTTTTTGGAATTTCATAATAGTATGGTTTTAGAAAAAAAAATGAACGAGCATGACAAGTGACAACCTATCATGTTAGACGGGGCTATAGGAATCACAGCCCCAACCGATGTGTGACATTCATTTTTCACCTACCACTGGCCTACAAGAAGTCCCTAATTAGTATAAATTGGGTTTATTTTATTACGTGGTATGATAGATGAAGTATTAGTCAATTTTTTGAACCATATACGATTAATCTCACCATGGATGGACATAGGTTTATTTAATAAGATTTGATAACCTTTTGGGATAAAGACAGATGGAATGACATATCATTCTATCACATGATCTGATAAAACTTCAATATTGACAAATTATAATTCATTTAATTAAATAAGAGATGATGTGGAAATTGTTCATGGAACATACAATGGTGAGATTATACAAAAATTATGTAAGTTTTTATTCTCATGCTAAAATCATTAACATTCAGGAAAGGTTCATGAAAACCATAAATGTTATCCTAGTACCTTATTATCTAATGAATCAGACGATTCCTTAAATCATCATTGATTTATGGATTTCTCGTAGTTAAATTTCTCCAAACCTTATTTAAATCAACATCCATCTAAACATGATGGTTATATTTCTCTTCAACATCTATTTTTACACTTCCCACCAATGTTATCCTTTGTGGTAACAAAATTATGAGCTATTTAGGGAAAATGATAAATTTATAACTATCCTTTTTAAAAGGATGTATTTGTATCCATTTTTATGATGTTGGTTTCTATGAAGGAAACATTCATGTAGAAAACAAATTATAACCGTGACGAATTTCGAAGGAGAAATTCATTTTAATTTGGGTAGAATGTAAAACCCTGAGATTTTATGAGATATATTATTTTATTTCTTTTTTTGAACACTACATCAAGAATATCTTGTGCTCTACGCAACACCGTATTAGCGTGCAGTATACACCTTACTATTATTGGATGTGTTACAGATAATTTCATGTTCTTTTGATAGAATTCATATCACACAACACTGAGTATTGATTTTATTCAAAGTATAAATGAACTATGTCAAGATTATTTTATACGTAATACTGAAGGGAGATTTTATTACATGCAACACTGTCATGGTTTGCGTTAAACACAAGAGCGACCATCCCTAGTAGCTTGTGTTGTACGCAATACCGTGTTTTACTAAAAATTGATATTTTTTTTTAAATTATTAAATAAACTAGCTGTTATGAATATTATTAAACATAATTTTATTTTTAAATAACATTATCATTAATCTTAAACCTGATATAAATACAATATAAATTTTTCAGATAAAAGATGTATTTTTCAAAAAAAAACGTAGGTTTACCACCCTTTGATGGTGGACACATTTTAAATATAGATTTTGACACTTTTCTAAGTTATATATGAGAATATATACTTCTTCATTAGAACTGGGATATAAAAATTTACTTGGGATAAATTTTTGTTATTTTTTTGATAACATTCATATTTTGATGAATAATGAAAATATGCTAAATTTTAATTGAAAAAAACTTTTTTCATCGAAATAATTTATATTGTAAAAATATATTAGTGAATGGTTTTAATGTATAAATAGTAACCATTTAATATAATTTAATTCAATATCATTCAATTTTCATTGAATTAAAAGGTAAAAAATTTCAATCTTTTGCACTGTTTTTAATTTTAAGACCATTTTCTCAAATGGGATTAATTTTAAATTAATTACTCACAATTTTTTGTTTTGAATTTGAAAAATGGATTTCATATTTGGAATCAGAAGGTTAAAATTTTGTAAATTGGTACCTATTATGTTTGGACATCATGAATAGTATCTCTTGTAATTATTTCATTAATCGTGGTTAAAAATAACATAAGGTAAATACGGGTAAAAAATAATAAGATAATAATTTTAAAATACTCTAAAACATTTATTAATCATATTAGATAATCTATTTACGACCACCGTCACCCATGGGTCGATTTTTTGACCACATCGGTTCACTTGGTTGTGAAAATGACATTTTATAAGATTTAATTTATAATAAAGATATTTATAACCTGGACATATTTCTTTTTCAAAATCTAATTTAAAATAGTGTTATATAACTGATCAATATGTATATAAATAGTCATTATAAAGATAAACATATTTCCTACTTCATAAAATTTCATTTATAATTTTTTGAAATAAGATAAATATATTTATTTATGGCTCAATTATGATGTATGGATTACCTTATTAGTGAAAGATTCATATAAATGAATTTATAGATATTAAAATAAATTTAACTAATAATTATTATGCCATAAAATAATTTTATGGATGAAATTGACATAATATTGATGAGTTTTGTTCATTGGTTCTATGGAATTCGTTAGTTGTAAATTTTCCAATGTTCAAATAGGAATACTGTCCAAAATTGACATAATTCATAACTTATAACATAAAATAGTTAATTAAATTATATTTAATTATTATAAATATAATATTCAGAAAAATATATTATATAACTCCAAATATTTCATAAATAACTTTTTTGGGACGTTTCACATGATATGGTAATTACATTAATCCACAATGTGAAAATAATAGGATAACACAGTAACATTAAAAAGGGTAAAATTGTGGTTAGACAAAAAACAAAAGGATAAATAAATATTCAAATCTTGTCAAAAAATAATAAGATGATGGTTATTCAGAAAATAATCATCTTTTATAATAATTAAATATGATTTGGAATATTTTAAATAAAATTTGAATTTATAATAATTTAATATTTTAGGACACTTCTAATGTGCCCCTCTCACCTTTTATAAAAGGGAACCTCCTCCCTCCCCTCTTCACTCTATTTTGAGACTTCAATCTTAGCCATCCCATGCCCATGTGTCTTATTAACATACCTAGTTTCATCGTGGTTTAAACTGTTTTTCACCGCCGTCTTACTTGGATGGGTATAATGGTGTAAATAAAAACTACATATTATTTCTCTAACATGATTATAATTCTACAATATTATACAAAATCCAATTTAATACATATCAACAATTTTGGGAATTATATCATCGATCGTGTGTACGTACGACATACCGTCTCCACGACGCGATGAGTTTCATTATCCACGTTAACCATTCAAGAATGATTATAAGGTATATATAAGAAATAATAATGAAATATATGATAGATTAATGCTACTAGATTTTGGTGTCTGTATATATATATATGTCATTTAATTACTTCAATTCAATTCTATTTATAAGGTAAATGAAAACAACATTTATGCGTATGAATGACCTTTCAACTTCATGAATGGTGTATTCCATTTCATTTATCAATTGATTATATATATATAAATACTAAAGATATATGATACATAAGTCATGTTTTACATTCTTTATGTATGTAAATCCTGATCTATGTAATAATATCAAGAATAAAAAGTCCATACACTTACGATAAATGAAACAAATATTACTCAAAACATTGCTTTCACATGGAATTGACATATGAATGGGTAATATAAATTTTTAAGTGAATCATATATGATATCATACATATTATTACAGTTCATTGACAAGTTAATAATACATTTAAACCTACTATACAGATGTTTGGGACACATACAGAAGAAATGGGACCTATAGTAAGTGAAAAAAAATCCAATCTCATTCTTATGTGAAATTTTTTATACATAAGTATTTTATGGGGATATATTCATCAACCATGTCCGTGATTAATAAATTAAATTCATAAAAGTTTTACTATATTCCTATGTATTGTTGATTTTATTTTTACCCATATTGGACATTACCACATGGTTTGGAAGGAATCTTTCTATTGCTTACCATACGAGGTCCTTTTTGACTTTTTTAGTAAATGTATGTGGGGAATAATTCTTTTAAATTATATGTCATAAAAATATTTTTAAGATTACATAATGAATTATTTCAATGAAGCTTCCATTATATGTTTTTAGGTTTATTTTCAACTTTTAAATTTGTATGGAATATTGAAAAAATAAAAGGTTTCCGAAGAAGAAAGGATAATTTTCTCATGAACTAAGTTCTATATTTTTATCCAAATTATTTTCCATCTAATATGATATTGGGATAAGTATTATCCATATTATTACTTTGATTTGATTACATTATGATGGAATTTTTTACGAAGTCAATTTTTCTTATATGTATTATATTATCATGACATGATATTTAAGAATCCCATTTCATTACATGGGTTATGCTATGATGTAATATTTTTTATGTGGCCCACAAAAAAATAGTTTAATTATCAGATGTTTGGTAACGTTAACTCCCTCTAATTCATTGGGTAAATATTTATATCTCATGAGATAGACATGGCTGGAATGGCAGGTAAATCTGGTTGAGTAATAAAGTGATAGAATGACACATAACTCGGTTCAGTAATGGACTTCGTCCACTATGATGGTCTTGGTAGAAATTCCTTGGCTAAAATGGAAATAATTTTATGTGCTCAATGGTTTTCCACAGTTCCATGTTTTATTCCCCTTATTTTTTATCCTGATTAATGTTCCTTTTATAATCTATTCCTTACGTACTACAATGATATATTTCATGAATTAAGATTTCGATGTTTAAATTTTATGTTCATGTTTTTACATTCAAATGTATATGGTTTGTTTTATTTTCTCCATGTTTACCATTACTGAGCATTGAACTGTGCTTTTTTATTTTTTCGTTTCCCCACGATAAAATGAAATGTTTTAGGTAATAAAAAAGGACACTATCTTAATGGGATATGTTTAACATTTTCACCATGATTTTAATAATATTTTCTGAAATTCTAAAGACACTATACTAATATAATCTTTGGGAATATATTTATATCTTATTTTATGTATTCCAAAAATGTAATTTAATGTCCATGTATGTCAAGCTTGGGTATCTACACATTACTCCATGCCAACTGATTTTATATCCACATCTCCTCATACCTCTCAGACTCTAGATATTGTTTCAATCAGAACTATTGTAAAAGAGGGTTTTATAACATTATTCGATACCTCTAGATTGGGAATCCAAAAAAAGATTGAGAATAATAGTGATTTTTTGAATGATATGGTCAGATTCTATACGAAGGAACCATCTTCCACTCATGAAGAACATAAAATGTGGATTAATTCGTATTTTAGAAGGATCTACATCATGAACTAGTTGATAAGACCCTTTAAATAAATGATAGTGAATTTGAATTTACACCCAGTTAAAGAAGAATTCCATGACCTATCCAAGCAATTAAGGGACAACCCTCTTATTTGAGAAAAATTCATGGGGAATAAGGAAGATTATGATAGAGAAATGAAATGTGGTGGTGAGATTATTGAGGATTTCATCAAACTATTAAATCCATACCTCTATGTGAAAATTGAAGAAATTATAGTCAATACTCTTAGACCGCTTAGACATCTTGGTACATTGCCTACACATCGAATGTCAGTTGCTCATGCTTTGACTCAAATTCACAATGTTGTTCAAGAACACGTTCAACTTCCTTTATTATCCCAAAAAAACCTAGTCTTCCACCTAATATTCCAGAAGGAGTGATCCTACCTCCATTGATAATTTCTTCCGACCCTCCAACATCTCAACCATCACCTCCTATATCCTCTTTTGATCATTATATGAAATTAAAGTAACTTCTTAACACTCAACTATAGTGTAGATCATTCTTTAATGGTCTAGGTGGTTTTTTTCTATTTTTGTTTGGAAGCATGTAATACATTGTCTATGTTTGATTAATATATTATCTTAACCAACCAGATTATTTTCATTACTTCATTTCTATTTTATCTATTATTTTATGATACCTTTTCATTCTTTTCAACTTGTTATCATTTTCATAATCCCAAAAGGGGGAGAACTAGTTGGAATTATCCTTCTATACATTACCTTTGATATCAATATTATATATGTTAATTTTAATATTGATACCATTACTCGTTACATTGACTCAGATCCTTATCTTGATCTTATAAATAGACATTCATAATGGAAAATGATTATTAGGTTAATTTAATTTAACATCTAATGATTTTACAGCATAATTATATGATTTGTGACCATCAAAAAGAGGGCGATTGTTGGCCAATAGTAGACTGTATGTCGTCCTCTCTCATATTATTAGATTTAATAGTAAAAAATACAATCAATTCATATTAATCATGATAATTCATATTATTCTTGTCAATTAATACTATTCATGTCAATTCATATCACAAATATCAATTCATATTAATCATTACAATTCATATTAATCATGTCAATTCATATTAATAATGTTAATTCATAGTAATAACGTCAAAAAACTTCAATAATCATTATTTATGTTTAAATATGTGAAACTATGTCTATATATGATATCACCTAGATTCGGTATATTCTGTTTACATTTATATTGTAAGACAGTCCAGATAAAAAAAATTCCATGTATAACAAAATAACACCGATAGAAGAGATGAGATACTGACAACACAGATGATCTACTGATGAATATGACTCATCGGCGCAGACAAATTATTGATGAAAATGACATACTTATGAAAATTACGTACTGATTAATATGACTCAATTACATATGAGACCTACTGATTCCAAGGACCTACCATCAGTATAATTGATCTACTAAGGCATGGTGCTACCAACGAAAGGACTCACCGACAAGTAAAAATGATTTACTTACATATGGAAAGACTTACAGAATGAAATACCAATGGGATGTGTCACCGAGAAGAGGAGATAACAACTAGGGACTCAACAATAATCTATTTAAAATTATTTCTATTTAAAATTATGTCTTACAATCATATTTTGAGTGTTTTATTACGATTGATTGATTTAATGCCTTTTTGTAGAAATCATAAATTTGGAAGTTAGAAATACATGGCATTGTGTCTACCTAAAATATGAATATTGATGGGTTGTAATAATATATATTAGAAGGTGAAATCATAAAATAAGAGACATGAAAGACTCTCAAAAATAGAAGAAGTCTTACTATGATAATCATACTAATGAAGGATAATGCAGAAAGAATCTTTTATTCTTGGTTACTATGAACCATAGAGATGATGATCATGAAATTCTTATCAACTCAGTAGTATCAATAAAAACCAAATGTGATGAACCACTCACCAAATTGGAATATAGAACATATTTCTCCACGACTCAATTTTTTCAGTGTGTGTTTCCAAATGTGGTCTCAAGATTCAACTCTACTAAATAAGAGATTATAGATCTAAACTGAGTCACACTCAAAGAATCTCTAATCCATTATTAATGAATTATTCTTTATAGTGTACCACATAACAAATCATTTGATTTGTGCGTGTTTCTACTAAAAAACACCATCTCATGCACTAAACAAGAGGATACTAGATATCCTCAAACACCTATCATTTTACACTTGTTTTACCCATTTAGTACTTTTTTTGAGGTCATGTGTGAACTTGTAAATTTTTTCCCACATATAACTATGGAAGAGGTCCAGTGTGACCTCGTATTTTTTATTACCATATAGAATAGTGGAAGACGTCTTGAGACCTGGACAGTCTTGTGTAATTTTGTTGACCCCGATCCACGGTGTGTATAAAATAATTATATATATATATATATAATTCATGGTAGAAGGTGATCACCAAGTGGAGTGGATTAGTTCTCATCTTGAGATTGAACCACTTGTTTTACCTACTGTGTTTTCAGTTTAGAATTTCTTTTCCTTATCATATATTTGAGGAAACATATTTTTACTTTGATACTTTGTCTTGGACAATAGTTATAACTATTTTTCCTTATTAGAGTAGTTCCAAAAGTTATACCAACATTAAATATTATTTTAAATGAGAATTAATTAATCTTCTGAGAAACTGTTTGAATTGTCTGACTAGTATAATTTTACTAACTTGTTTTATTGACCTTTTTATCGTAACTTGGGGGAGATTAATAAATTAACCTTTTTAACAAATTTTTTCATAGGAACTCAATTCACCACCTCTTAAGTTTCCTACTCCAACCAACATAGAACATGTTATGTATCGAAATAAACTATGGATAAAGTGATAAATGGTTAAACAATTTCCCTAAATACACAACATCCTCGAAATATCCATCAAATTGATAGCTAAATTCCTTTTCTCCCAAGATGTCAATAACCTAAATAAATAGAATACTTCATAAAAACCAGTTCACCAACTAAAAAATACAATAGTATATGGGGATTTTAATTATAAAATTTATATTGACTTCATTCCATTAACATCCTCAGATGAATTAATTGAATATTTTTTTTCATATCTTCATTGAAGGTCGATCTAACAATGAAATAGTCAACGATATTTGACATAAAAATTTAGATTTAAAATCCATCCATAAAAAGCCTAAAATGTATCATTGTAATTGAGAACTTGTAACTTTTGTCATAAGAAAACTCAGGAAGTACAAAATAATCATTTCAATCTCCACAAAAATTGAGTATTATAGCACAAATCATATCCTCATGAATTTATATATCTCTCTCTATGTTTGGCCATCCGACATCAAATTATTTTTCATACTCAAATAAAATTGAGATCCCAGTTCCACCAAGAGGCCTCTACACATACAAGAAGTAAAATGGGGATCCCTATCAAATACTATAGTATAATGAAATCAATGAACATCAAGAATATTTCTCTCATAGATATTTTATAGCTCCTCAACTTGTATCAATAATGATTATACAATCCAATTACTTGATCATATTATTTATCAGAACCCATAAAATTTATTAAATTCTTCGAGTATAAGGAAATCAAACAACAATGTATATAGAGATTATATCCCAGTATGAAGTCGATGTTGAAATTTTTTGAAAAAAAATCAAAAGTCACTAGTGATTGGCCTTTCACTATCAGAAAGTATGACAATAAGAGACAAAATCAGTAATCCCTTTCTCATACCTGGAATCTAGAAAAAAACACCACATAACATAACACATCTTTTTGTTTCTTAGGTGCACAACCCACAGGAAAGTATGGAAATTCCCCATCATAGAATTCCCTATAACTGAAAAAACAAAAAAAATACATTGAAAACATATATCACTATTTATAGAGAATGGAAACTTAGAATTTTTTCCCCATGATAAAGAGGGTCTCAGATTCTATGAAATTCCTTATCATGTTTTTTCCTGATTAATATTCTAATTGAGAGAGGAGATCATCTAAACCTTGGCCAATGCATCCTCGGACCCTATTTCATGAAAATATAAATGAAACTATGTAGAAATGTGGACTATGTTACAATATTAAAATTATTTTTTGACATCCTAGTTCATTATTTTCTTGCTGAAATCAATATCGATGAAGTTATTTTCCCCCAAGGTATAGGATAATTCCAAAACAAATACATCAGGTACTCCACCCAATGCCTCTAAAAAATATTTAAATATTTCTAGGAGAAGATATAACTCATTATTTTTTCGGTATTATTCATTTTAAACCTTTCTACAAAAAATTAATTCCATAACCTATTAAATACCTGAATCATATCAATATTTTCATGTTCATGTGTTGGGTAATCTTTCTCGTGTGCCCTAAGTTACTGAGATCTATAGAAAAAGAAATGGCCACCCAACATTAAAAAATGGTAAAAACATAATCTTGATGGTCTATAGAATACCACATATCACAAACTGTCCTATAGAAGGTTCAACAATGATTTAAATGTCAAAAGAAGTTTCTTCTTAACAAAATAACTCATACATTTTACATCAAACAAAAACCTCACCTCATTCCGAGTGATAGTTTTCATCTATGAAAAAAACATTGATTAATTTTCTATGAACAATAATACCTTAATAAACCCAATAATATTTTAATCTTGAAAACATTCTTATGCTGCTCCCATGCCATAACAACATTCTCTTTCTTATGATCAATAATGATACGATGTTCTGACACCACAAATCCAACGAAATTCAAATCCAAAATCCATAAATAACATTTCCTTATCTTGGATAAATGTCATTGATTTTTCAATAATTCATGAAATTCTATCAGATTTTGTGCATGATCCTCCTCGTACAATGAGTAAATAAAGATGTTATACATAAAGGCCACCATGAATGTTACAAGATATTTAATGATGATCATATTCATTAAACCCATAAAAATTAAAGGAGAATTGGTAATAACCAATGGCATGATGAGTTACACTTAATGGCTATACCTACTCTAGATGGTGATTTTATCAATGTCAACCCCTTTATTAAAAATTGGTGATGTCCAGAATCAAGACCAATCATTGAAAACCAACTCCCCATATAAATGGATGAATAGATCATCGATCCTCGTAAATAGATACTTATTAATTACTATAACATGATAAATTTTACAATAATAAACCCATATGAGAAGTGACCTATCATCTTTCTCAGAAAAGAGAATAGGCATTACCAAAAGTGAAAAATTGGACAGTATAAAGCCTTTCTCTAAAATTTCTTCTGAATTTTGATGAAAAATCGGTGGAGATCATCAGTCAATGATTCCCACCCCAGATCAATTAAAATCACCAATAATACATTCTACAACTCTAGATATTAATTTCATGATATACTCAACCTTTGGGATTGTTCTTAACGAAATGTATGTTATTACACATTAAACATAATAAAGGAGACTCTTCGATGATAATAGTCAATTAAAGAATTCATATATATGAGAATATCTATTATAAAAATGAAATAATGAAGACTCATCTCTTAAACTTTAAAATATCATGTAATAAAAATATATGATAAAGAGAAAACATTAGAAGAACAATAGAGACCATGCTCTCTTTTATTTCTAAGGGGATGAAAAATATCCATCAAATATGATAAAAGCTTCCTAGGATGATTTAGAACATTCAAAGTACATATCAAAATAAAATAATGAGAATCATAATTATAAAATAAAGTAGTCACTATTGATGAAAATATAGTGATGGAACCTCTCATAGTCTCGAGAACCATATATTATCCCCTATAGTCTCATACACTACCATGAAGAATCTTAATTATTATTTCATGTGGAGGGAACCCCTTGGATCTTGAAGTATATTATTATACAACAATAACTCTTGATGATAATAATTCCATTCCACTATATGGAAGATATATTATATAGTATAATGTCTTCAATTGTAATGAGAATCTGTAGGAACCACATTTCGTGGGTGGCTGAAAAAAAATCATTTCAAGTTCCTAGGTTGGTCACACTGGAATCAATACAAAGGGCTTCTTCCAAGCATTATAGTAGGTCTAGATGAAATTTGAATAAAAGAACAACAATGAGACTCATCATGATTCCAATTTACATTATAGTAAATCATAGAACTACCACTGAGTATGAAATTCCATAATATTGAAAAAAATGAATTTGATTTCTAACTATCGAAATCTAGAGTAGTGAAAATACTAGATTTAATCATCAGGATTTCTTTCTCAAACTACCCATGGTGACTTAAGGAACATTACGATCAGATTTGGTCAAAAACATACTCACAACTACCTCTTATGTAGTGATAACATATTCCAAACAACATATCCAGATCATGGAAATATTCCTATCCTCAAACGGATAACACTTTGGAATGAATTGGCTTTAAACCCTAGTACCCTTATACCTGATCTAGAATTAACATAGAATACAGGGTGTTCAAAGTCACAACATTTTGGTAACTAGAACCTAGTATCATGAATGATAAAATATGGAACGAATTTTTAACAAAAAAAGATAAATACACATAACAACATGTTCAAAACTCCTCAGGGAAAAATTTACATTACCATATAGTTATATCAAAAAAAATTTAAAAATAGGGAACCTACCATCTCTTCATTCATACAGAAAGTAAATATACATAAAATATGATAAAATAATATATAGGATGATTTAGAAAATTCACAATAAAAATCGGTATGAAAGAATGAGAAAAAGCAGTATCAAATAAAGTAGTCAATAATGATAAAGCTAAAGTGATGGGACCTATCCTCATCACTAGAACCATTTTTTCCTCTATAGGATCATTCAGTACATGAAGACGATTCATTCTTATTTTTTGTGGATAGAACCCCATAGATCATGAAGCATCTGATTGAAAAAAATACTTATTTGTGGTGATTATTCAATGACACTATCTAGTAGAAAAATGTTATAGTATATCTTTTTCATGTGACCTATGAATATACAGGAACCACATATCATGGGTGGATCAATGAAAATTTGATTCTAATGCCCTGGCATGTCACACTGGAAGCTAGTCAAAGGGCCTCTTCTTATAATTGTAGGTGGTCTGGAAGAACTTTGATTAGAAGAACCACTATGAAACTCATCATGATTAATATTTCCATAATATTATCTCATAGAACTACTACATTGAGAAAACTGAAATCCGTTCAACGGTGACTTACCAACCAGATCAAGCTCAACCATCAATGATCTATGAAACTTATTATTATAAGAGGCTATATTTATCATGAAAAAGAAAGAATGAATATAATATTAATTTCACATTTCTATCTATATAGTCTATATCATCACATTAAATACAATATAAGGATAAAATTAGACAATACCAATTAATTGGTTCGTGTATTATATCATGGTCCTGTATTCCATCATGATTTTGAAAAGATCTATATCATATGCCAGTAGCATAGACTCTGTATAGAGATTGTCAGTGAAAATAATCATATAGTCCATCCACTCCAAACCCTCATGTATCTTATTTATCACCGTCATTTTCCACCATCTCCTGTTAGGTTCTTCTATATTGAAGGTTTCATATTTCTTTTGATTGTATCATGAATTTCCAAGAATTCAAAAATAAGTTCTTTATTTCACAATAAATACTCATATTTTATTTATTAACATTAGAAACATAAAATTATTATGAGTTATGGTGAAGGACCTCCTAAGAATAACACTTGAATTCATCACAATTATGATCTAAAATAAGAGCCTCGATGGGAAATGGTGTAGGTTAAAGACCTATATCATTGAAGGAACGCACATTAATCTCATTGATATTTTGGAACACAAGAGGATTTTCTCACAGTGGTACTCTAAAATATTCCACCAATATCATATTCGAATGACATCTTGAATCTATGATGCAGTACCACATCAAAAAATAACACATATGACATCATAATATTACTCATATTGACACTCAAAAAGGGAAATTGGGAAATCAATCCCATCAGATAGAAAAAAATGGATTTCTACCTATCCATATATAAAGTAGTTAATATCATAAAATTAATACTCATGATTCCTTTAAAAATACATGCATGGTGAAATAAGGATAATTATGATGATATTTGGTCAAATACTCAATCAGAACATCCACCAATGTGGCGATAACATATTTGAAACTGCATAAAGACATTATGTAAAGATTCATAACCTCCCACTAATCCTAGTATAGAGATAATTCTCTTGGAACCATGGTATCCTGATTCACAAGATAGAACTGAAATAGCATGAAGGTGTTCCCAATCCTCACTTGTTGGAAACTAGGACCTAGTAGCATGGAACATATAATATGGAAGAAACATTAAACAAAAAAAAGATAATAAAAAATAAAAATAGGAACAAAACTCATTAGAATGGAAGTACCATGAACCATATGGTTTTGTCAAAACCCAAATTTTATAACATCATAATACCATAGATTGAAATGATAAAATTCAAACAACAAAAAGGTCTCAACACACTAATCCCAAAGTGTCTGGAACATCAACCTCCTCTAAGTGGATTTTTCTCTTTACTCAAATCTGGTAGATGATAAACTAAAAAAACCCTAATGAAAATTTTGGGAGTGAGATCAAAATCCCAATATGTTCTCACCATGTTTTCCATATTAAAATTAAATAATAATTAACCAAATCGTTCCTTCAATTTTGAATAAAATTCGACATGGTGATATAATTTGATATTAAAAACAAAACATTCTTATCATTTTATATTTATGGAAAACTATTAAAACAACATCCTACGAAATAATTTTATATAAAAAATTTATATAATTCACTAGGAATGATTAATGAAGTTTCACATTCAATGGAATTTATAACAAAAATAGCCACAATAATCCCCAAGGTCATCCTTTTTATGGTATGATAGTTTGAATGAATATGATCCTCAATCATGTTTATGAATGATCAATGAATATGTTTATACACTTCCCTCAGACTCAGATTGAATAGAACTCATCAATGTTCAATACAGAATACGATCTACCTAACTAGACTGTTTTGGAGTTTTCATCATTGTAGGATTTTCTAAATTAACCCAGTAACTACCTATGATCTAATAATCTCAAACAATCAATAATAAGTAAAATTCCAAATCATCTTATTTCAAATCAATCAGCATTCATTGTTTAAATTCCCATTATCCCTTTTCAAAATAAATATTCACTTTCAAAACCAAAACATTGGATTTTCATTAATTCATTATTTTAAAAAAATCATAGCTTTTCCACATTCTATTTAATCCATTTTCACAAAATCAAATTAAAAATTCCATACATTTAAAATTATACCCCACGTTATAATTCATTATCAATTCGGGGGTCCAAATATTACATACTAAATAAATTAAAATTACATTTTCAATAATATTATGTTTCCTAAATTTAGTTGATAGATACTTAGAAAAAAATCAAGAAAAAATCATATAATTAGTTGTGAAATCTTAAATGAAACCAAACTAATTTATCTAAAATATCAAAAATCAACACCCTGC
The DNA here is from genome assembly GCA_963277665.1 of Viscum album. NCBI lineage: Eukaryota > Viridiplantae > Streptophyta > Magnoliopsida > Santalales > Viscaceae > Viscum > Viscum album. The sequence continues at coordinate 884,224,947 of OY728132.1, forward strand.
GTACAGTATCCAATGATGAATGATGAAAATATAGATATATTAATTCATCATAGATTCAAGATCCAAATTAAAAAAGTTTATATCCAGAAATATTTTTATTATCTAAGAAAGGATATATAGGAAAGAAATATGGCATGAGATATTGGGAATCATAATAGAATCATCCAACAAAGGTGGAATGAACGAGATCCACTACACTTTAATCCTCTTAGTAAGAGGGGTTTTAGGACCCAAAAAGGGTTCCGTGGTGCCAAAATTACATATAAATTTTAGATACATCATGTTAGGGGCAATAGGGATGTTAAATAAGGGTTCAAATAAATATTTTTAATATTTTTTAGACAAAAAACATCATATGAATCGTTTTATTGGTAGGGTGACATGGTTAGAAAAATGGGGCCACACAATCCATGCCACATTCTACAAGGGTTCATTTTTTCTACTACATGGGTTCATGGTTTTCCAAAATGTGTACCAACTGTGTGAACCCCCAACACCTAGGGTTGCATGATTTTCATAGTGTGAGAGCCAATTTTTGAGAAAATCAATCTCCAATAGTGGATAAAATAATGGCCCTCCAAATATTTCACAGTTTCTCTTGAAGCATCCTTATACCAACCCCAACCACTGAATGTTCTCAAATATGAATGATGATTAATTTAAACCTAGTATAAGTTTGATACATATCAACTAGTTAGAAATAAATATGATTTCTTTTAAAGGAAACAAAGGGATATTTTTCAATATAACAATATTATGGTTCTGGTATATTTTTAAGAAAAATAATAATGGAAATCACTATTGGAAAATGATTTTCATTAAATTTTTAGATAATATATTAAATAAAACAAATTTAAATGTAAACAATTTATTTCTATTAGTAATTAATGAGAATATCATCTTTTTAAAACATAAGGTTTCATTTATTCTAAAAATGATTTTTATGCATTTTTTTAAGGATATTAAAATCATTATTTCCAAAATTAGAAGTTATACACAAATAATATTTCCCATATTTATAATCATCTTCTAAAAAAATTATAATTTAAATTTAAATTTTTTTCCTCAAAATTAGTTACCTTATTGAAAATATAGTGACAATGGATAAGGTTCAATGTGGTAAATTCTTAAACTAATTGATAAGGAACAAATATCAAATAGATTGTCAAAATTTGAGTGGATGAGTGGATTTCAATACAATATTATCCTAATTTTTTAAAATATATCTATTTCAATCAACTTTCCTTCATGAATGACAATTATTAAATTTACAAGTACAAATATTTACAAGGCACCACTCCTGTAAATTATAAAAATGAAACTCCAATCCTTAGTTATTCACACACATTGAGAACCATAAAAAAAATATATATCAAAATCCCTATCCAACTCCCCTAAAAACTTTTTATTAGTTCTTTCCTCACCATAATATCAACACAACAGGGATTAAGTTGATATCTAAAAAAGGTTACCCATGTAATATTAATTTTATTTGAATGGGTTATTTAAAATTTACTTCATCTTATACATCCTCCAAATATTTTTTATCCATAGAATAAGAAATAAATAATTAACATTCTTATACAAAAATATTACTATGTTGACGTAATGATCATTATCTTCTTCAAATTGGTTTAATAGAAAATGATAACGTTGCTAATGTGTACAAGCGGACTACCACCCCGAAAAAGTGATGTATTTTGTTCTTAATCACTTCTTATAGTAGTTATTATTATATATACATTTAATGAATAATTATTAGTTATATGAAATAATTATTATTCTACAATAATAAATATTTATCTACATTCCTTTCTTTCAATCCATTGAAAAATGAAAAACATAGCTTATGTGCACTTGTAGACTACCACCCCCATGAATAAACGTGTTCTATTTATCATCACCAATTTACATGGATAAATATAAATTTTAATAAAAAATGTATATTATTTTAATAATTTGATTCTTATTTTTTTAAAATTGGAACAAGGTATATATACTTGAACCATAAAATTGAAATATGAATGGAAAACTAAACAGTTGACACCAAAAAAATAAAAAATAAAATAGAAGTATTATAATTGTGTAATAATAAATTAAAAATTAATGGTATGTTTTAATATAATTATAAAAATGGTTATAAGTTGGATGTAGGGTATTTTTTAATTTTTTATACTATAGATTAGTGTGTTTTTGACTTATTGGATGTCAATGGTAGGGGTTTTTCTTCTCAATTTCCTTCATTTCAAAAATATTTTGTAGTATGACCATATATTCTATTATAAGTTCCATAAACATAGATTTAAATTTTTAATATCATGAATATATCAATTTTATATGTATTTAAATATCTATTTCATGTAATTTATTTCAATGTGTTTTAATTTGAATGTTACCAAATGAGTTAGGGCTTATATATTAATCAAACATCGAATATAGATTTTTTCATATTAGAATATCTATTGCGTAAATTGTATTGTATCTATATCATAAACCCCCCAAAAAAATTATATTATTCATTTAATTTAGGTCAATATTATTTATTATTATTTATTTCCCCTTTACTTCAAAAATAAACTAAAATGAAATTTTATGAAAAATCCAACGTTATTTGTCATTTTTGGTTCGGATTCATTATCATACCTATACATATTCTTTATATTTTTAAATGAATTTTATTATTTTTTATCCAATTATTTTATATTTTCATTGTAAACTATTATTAACATTACTCAAAATGTTTTGAAAATGGATCATTTCCACATTTTAAATATGGATTATTTTGACATTATTTTTAAAGTAGTGAAAATAAGTTATTAAAGGTTACCACATGAACACATTTTACCATCATCTTGACTATTATTTGTTATTTTTATTCAATCATATGTTTTGGTATTTTTTTAAAGAAAATAATATTCCAATTCCTAATGGTTTTTAAATTTTTTATGGAATCTAATGAAAATAATTTTCATTATTGTTTCAGAAAGCATATTTTAATACATTTATATCAGTATTTTTCATATATTCTAACATTATTTTAACATGAATTATGATTCACTAGGTATGTGGTCCAATAAAATCATCCACCTTTTTCCATCAATGTCTTAGGATTATTTTTGGAGGAAATTATCATGAAACATTTTTCTTTTCCATGTTTTTATTAAGATTTAAAATAATGATGAATACTCTTATATTATATGTCATTAATATATATGGATTATATTTAGGTGACATGTGGGTCCACTATATCCTTCCAATTAATTGTGTAATGATTTATATATATTGATCTCATAGTGTGCGTAGGTTATTTTTCTAACACCATGATGTTAAATGGTCTGTTAATCCAATCCCATGAATTGATATAGGTGGTTAACCCAAGCCTACAATGTTATTAATGACTAGGTGGGTGTAATTGTAAAATTATTTTTTTTCAAACTCTTATAACACATTCATATGTTGATATTATTTTCTCATGTATCATGATTCATTTATGTTACACACTTTAAGTAATTATTTATTAGGTTATTATGCTGTTATATGAATTGACTTCAGTTTTTTAGATATATGTCTCTTGGAATGATATTTATGTTTTCATACCCATATTTTCATCATATTATCACTTATTAATTTTAAATGTTATATCTCTATTTTACACATATTGTTCATCTAATCTCACCCCTTCTTATGTTTCTATTTCCTTAGGTTATGAATAATTATCATAATTATGAAAAGTTTATAAGGGTTCCATATTAAAAAATTCTTTGTGAGAAATGTTCAGGATTTCTTAAAAATAAGTTCCTTATGATTTAGTCTCCAAATACAAAAAAACATTATAGTATTTATGTTTTCATTATTTTATTATGTATAGAATATTCATCATATATGTTGTAATATTTATGTTTTTTATGGTTACTACACAAAAATAGATTACAAAAAAATTCCAGAGTAGTTAATTCTATCCTATAGGGAAGCCATAACAATAAGCTTTTCCGAAAACATAACAGTTGTGTCAAATTTGATACCTTATCAAACTAATATAACATTGGTTGATGTCAATTTTAAATTGTGGGGATAATTCATTTTCAATAGTTTCTAATAAATATGGGTATGGTGTCTATTGAAAAATATTCACATAAAATTATTATTAATGTTTTAGAAAAAATATTCACCATACTTTCACAAATATTAAGACTATTAAAACCATCGTAATATTTATCATGCATTTATTATGTCTGTTCCCTAAAAAATATCATTGTTTATTATGATGAATAGGGAATCACTTTAATAGGTTTCGCATCATTCTAAATTTTGAAATAGAATAGTTTTTATGGAAACAAATCCACTAAAAATTACCATCTATTTATAAATACATAGTTTTACATTACAATTATATTTATAATAAAAAACTCTATATGTACCGTGAGTTTACTTTAAAAGTTTATAAAAATTTGTTTATTTATAACAAATATATTTCTTAATAAATAGTTTGATCATCATACTATATCATTTGATCAGAAAATCAGTACATAAAAATATGTTTTATATAATCGATATAATCATTTCAAAAAAAATTCCTAAATATTTATTTTCAACTTTTGGTTGTGCTTGTAAAATCATTTGACTGACATTTCAATGCATTTTAGGACATATATTTTCAGTAATTAGATATGTTCCTTTAATGATATAGATAGAGAACCACTCCATGGAAATTAAATCCATTCATTTATCTCCACATTTGAGATATTATAATAATTATTTTTTCTTAGGTATGTCATATTAAATAATATAGAATGGATTTCAAGAATTTTCTTGATTGAAATAAATCAAATCAAGGACTTCAACAATTACATGGATATGTCCTTTTTATGTTAAGATATAGTGTGAATTATCCTTAATATACGAATGACTTAAATATTTTATGGGTTATTTAAATATACATTTATGTTAAATTATAAAATAACTTTTATCAATATATTGTAAAATAAAACACGGAATTATATCACAAAGTTCAATAGTGATGATCTTTATGTTTGTGTGTGTGTTTAAATAAATTAATATTTTTATATATGAATAATTTAATATGAATATTTGAAGATATATATTGACATAGATACACATTATTGAATATAAAAGGAGAATTTAGAAACATGATAAAGAATATTGATGCATTTAAGTTTCACCTAGTTATGTATTATTCTATAAAGAATGCATTACAAGAGGTTTTTAGAAGGATATTGTATTATTAATCTTTTAATAGTTTATTTATAATTCTCTTTTATATATTTTTTAAATATATGTAATGTTATTCGGTCAACATTTTTATAATAATTTCATATTTATTGAGAGAGTCACATTTTAAGTATTTTATTTATTAAAATAATTTTGATTCATGTTTCATTTTAGTGAATCATATGTATATCATAATTACAATCCTTTTATTATTGACCCAATACATTGGTTTGATAATTTCTTATTTAATTACTTTTTAATATTTATTTAAAATATAAGATAATAAATTAACAGTAAAATAAAAATAATTTATTAAATAGAAAATAACTATCAGTCATACATTGATTTACCACCTGAAAACGAATCACTATACAAATATGGTCCTTACACCTCTCTGTGACTATTCTATAGGATGGATTGATTAAATAAATCATGTATTACTCACAGATAATTGAATAAGAATTTTTAGAGATATGGTGATATAAAATATTGATATAAATTTCTTATTTAATAAATTTTAATAGGAATTATAAATTAAATATTCATATATCATAGAGTATTAATAAAAATTTAATAACAAAATTTAACATTAAAAAATATATATGACAATATTTTTGGAAATATTATATTGGAATTGAGATGTGTTATTTTTGATATATACAAAAAACAAAATGATTTATAATAAGAAATTTCTTCAGTCATTATTCATAGTTAAAAACACAGTAATCAATAAGTGAGAAGATATGTTACATACTATTCATATTTCAAAAAAATATGTATTTCAATAGGAAATTAAAATTGTGTTGAAATTATTTACATTATATATTCAAAGGAAATATTTATATTTATTTTCATAAAAACTTATTAATGTAATTATTTGGGTAATCTAAATTGGTTTGTAATATTTTATAAGAGATCAATGATAGATCCATCCTCTATTGAAAATTCTATATTATAATAATTATTTTAATATTATTGAATGGTTAAATACAACAATGGATTTATTAATCAAAAATAATGGAAAATTTTATAATTCAAATGTTTCAATTTTCTTATTTACATTAACTTCATTAGTGAGGATGAAAAAAAATAATGACTAAATATAAGCTATCAAAACTGGTGGCAATGTTTGAACAACTATGATGTTCAATATATTTTTAAAATTGAATATTGGAATTATTTCATTCAAATTTACCAATCTAATTTAATTTATTTCCAGATTTTTATAAAATTAAAGACCCTAACATCCAATACATGATTATATTACATTAAAAATTTAGGTATCACTTAAAAATTTTATCATTTCTCAAGTAAATTATATATAATAAACCTTGATGCCTTGTATCATAAAAATTATATGTCTTTGTGTGTGTGTGATATGATCATATTCTCAATCCCATCAAATATTTTATATTATACACATAAAAAAATAATATTTCTAGTATAAATAATAAGAATAAAATTTCTTATCTATATTCATGAATTTTCAAAATCCACTTTTTGGGATTTTTTATTTTTATTATTAAATTACTCATTAGTGTCAAAAACTATGGACATAAATGATAGTTTTCTAAAAGTATTGTTATTATATATGTGAGACTACATATTTCCTAAAATAATAATTTCACATTAATTTTCCATTTATCAAAAATCATATAGAAAATTTATTTCTCATATGAAATAATCAAAATATTCGTTTTGTAAATATATAAATTTTTTTAAATTCTTCTCATTGATGATAAATATATATTTTTTATTTTCTATAGGTATTACTTATTCCTCTTATGTATTAATTGATTCATTCATCCTACTATATAATTTTACAACCATGGACACATAATCTATGATTTTCAATTATCCCTCAGGTCTTCATCATTTGATCTTATTTTATCTTATACTTGCGAAATTATGAAAAAGTATTTTTAATACATTTTAATATTCAATGAATTGGGAATGTAATATTTATAATTGATTATATAAAAATGGATCTTAATCATTTATGTTTATTTACCACTCAATAATTTTGATAATTATTTTTTTTACATTACATTAGTTCATAATATTTAACTTTTTGAAACTGATTTAAAAAATTTATTAGGATTTGAATTTCTTATTTCCTTCACTATCTTAAAATTGTTATATCCTAAGTTTACACCATAAATTTTATACAATTATACAATCAAGATTAATATTAATAATTCCCTTTATATCTCTATCATATACACTCTTTCCTTCTTACTATTTATGATATGATTTTTGGAAATATCCAATTAGGTTATCATCGATAATTCAATTGTCTAAGAAAAAATTTAATCCATTCATACTATTAAAAAAAATAAAATTTTTCTATTGTAGATTAATTGGGAGATGTATTTTGTATCATGATGGTACCATCATAAATTCCCTACACAATTACCCTAAAGTCATCAAAATATTTTAAAATTTATATATATTATATCAATTTCTACTTGATAATCCTAATTGGATTTTTATGAAGAGTGATGTTTTTTTTCAATATTTCAAAAATGAATAAATTAAATATATTCAACTATTTGGGGATGATGAGTATCCTAATTAATGAATATAGGGATGTTTTAGATACATCTTGGAGTTCTTATTGATCACTTATATGGATGAAATGTATCATTGGATATGTTAATCAATATTCATTCATATATTTGAATTGATAAGGAAGTGTATTTTGACCCTAAAAATATATCAGGATTGATACCTCTTATAGTCCATATAATATTATATTCACGGTAGTATCTAATAAATACAATGATAATAGATTTTATCATTTAAATGAATCAATGAATTTTTTTGTTGGATATTGAGAGAAATATCAAAAAAAATGTGATTATAGTATATAATATTTTGGTGGACTCGAGGAGGAGTGAAACTATTTAATGTCACTAATGATATATCCTTAGAATATCAATAAAAATTATTGTTGTATTGAATGAAGAATTTAGGTTTGATAATTTACTCAATAAGGTTTTGTTAGATGATATAACTATTAAAGTTGTAATGGTTTTTGGAAACACTACAAAATATTTATTCATATTATACAATATTATATGTGAATTAGGCTGAAGATGATAGAGGCATTCTGAAAAATTATTATTTCCATTTACGTATTCTGATGGTGAATTTGAGTTATAGAAGAATCCTACCGAATTAATAGTGATATTCGAATCTGATTAGAAGAATTAATGAAATTTTGGATTGGATATGAAATTTGGAAATGTACTCCATACATAATGTTCATAATAAGAAATATATAAGTGTAACTCTACATACTTGGAAAGTATATAAGACTAGTTTATAAATTTTATAAAAAAAATTGGAAAAGACTTATAATTCACTATGATATGTAAAATTACATAGTTCCCATTATCTTGAAAGAGTTATTCACATTATCTTGAAAGAGTTATTCACATGATTGTAAGATTTTTTTGAGAAGATATCTATTAAAATAACCTAATACTGAACATCTTGTATATATCGGATCATATCAAATAGATAAAAATTGAGAGATAAAAGAATATAGTGTGTGTGATGATACTATATTATGAGTGAATATCATGTGTACCAATGATGAAGAATATAATAATAAATATATGATTGAAAATGTGTTTCTACTGTATACAAATTATTATTGAAGGTAATGAAAAAAGGGCATAACAAATAAATTTGGAGAATAATTTGGGAAGACCTTTATAGTGATATAAATATATCATAAAAGTCAATTTAGAATAATAATAATTGATTGAATAATGATATTGAGAAAGAAAAGTTTGTGGTAACTACGTACCAATAATATGTCTACATTATAAGCTGAAGATGATTGAGTATGAGCTATTATAAAATAATCGGCAGGCATTATACAATAAATGAATATCATGTTGTCTTGAAATAAATTCATTGGGGAAATAGGTCTTTATATTGTAATGTAGTGAAAATTAAAAAAAAATATTATATTGTTCAGAAGATTCATGGGGGGTATATTGTAATCTTGAGGGATCATATCTACATAATATTGTTTAGGAACTATAAACATATTATGAGAAATATTATGATTTTAAAAATGAATATTTTTGGTTAAGGATGATTCCCACCCAATTTTAGATCATTTTATTATATTATAATGAAATTCTCTATCTTTACCTGAACACAACAAGGATTTTGTTTCACACATTTGGGATGAACCGTCTAAAAATGTTGGGTGTTTTCACTCATTTCATTACAACATTGCATGTGGTAATATTGTTAAGGGTAATTATAAGTAGATCTATGTAAGTCTTACTCATTGATATTGGTTTGAATATTTAGATGGGAATTTGAAGGTAATATAATTTTTATAATGGTTACATTGATCCTCCTTTCACAATCCTTGAATAGTCACAAGATAGTTTTAGTGTATGTTACTACTCATTGAATATAATAATTTCTTATAAGATAATGAAACATATATTTAACCATGTGTACCATCCTGAACCATGAGTATATAGTTATTATTCTTCCATCATTTTATTATCATATTGATGTGGGTCTTAATGGATGTTTTTCCACAACTCACTTATTATGGGAAATGTTGGATTCAGTAATGAGTAGATCATTGAGATTAGATAAACTTTATGGGAGTATCATGTGATGTCTCTTAAATTTTTATACTCTTAGTCTTATTTAATATTACTATACTAATTTTGGAAATGTTTACAATTTGATCAAGATATTGAATTGAACATGTCGATGTAAATCAACAAAGACTCTTATTTAACATGGATTTGGTAAGGGGTGTAGGTAATTTATATTAATATATTATTTGGGTGGATTAAAGGTGGTTTAATGTTGATGTAATTTTTTTATCTTTATCAAAATAGTAACTAATTATTATTCTCTTCATTTTTCAAAATATTTTGATAAATGGTCATAAATAATCTTATTTTATATATTTTACGACAGAGGAGGCCATGATCAATTTCTATAAGGTTGAACCATTAGGTGTTTTTCAAAAGTGGTGGTCATGGACTGTGGTTGTCGAATTTTTATAGTAATCTTGTCATGACCCCTCGCCCATGGCATGTGTTGGGACTACCCCTAGCCCACCTTCCATAGGCCAGGGGCTGACAACTACTAACAAATGAATATTCCATAAAACAGGGAGGCATTGCCTTTAAACATGTACAATTCATGGTTTGAGTACACAAAAAGAGGATCTATGAAGAAAACAACTATAGAAAAAGAGTGCTGAAATTAATGGGGCCAGAATACAAGCCCAACTGAAAGTACAAGTACAACTGAAAAGTTAAAATAAAAATGAACGGAACAATACAACTGTAAAAGGGAAAATACTTACTGAGTCATCCTGTGAGGATCCAACCTAATGGGTAATTACATATTGCCTCCTTATTACTCCATGTCTTCTCATCTCCTCTGCATACTGTCCAGTCCTAGCTCCCTCAAACCTCAGCCCAGATGCTCGTCATCTGGACCAGACACATCAATGTGCTAGAATAGCCCGTGTAGGGGTGAGTATAACGATACTCAGTAGAGACCCCGAGGCACCAGATGATCTCTCAGAATTCCACAAGGAAAACCACAATTCATAACCTCAATCACAATGCACAAATCAATAATCACATCTCAAAACAAGTATACAACTCTGTGAATCAAGATTACGATGTTGTCCCATACAGGATCGCTATAAATGCTGATATCCACCCATAAATTCTCTAGGCCTAGGAACAAGTAACATTCCCAATAACAACTTCGAACACCTTGGGTGCTGAAGAACACCTCCTATTATGAGTACATTAGGCCTTTCACGTCATAAACATGTGCATCCCACTAATCATGCACTACTGAGGTACTCTCCTGTCGTGTACTATGGGTGTACCACGTCACACAATGGTGCTCCCCACCACGTGTCTACCACATCACATTATTGTGATCCCCCATATGTATTGATGAGGTAACTCCTCCTATCGAGTATCATGGGTATTACATGTCAAATAGAGGCACTCCCCACCGTGGGTCTGCTGCGTCACACAGAAGCTTTCCCCACTGGGCCTGTCGAGTCACTCCGAGTCGAAGTGGTCAGGAGTCATCAAATCTCAACCAGTTTTAGGGTTCTGTACATAGCGTGCATGGGAGAACCACTCCTTGAGAAACATTTCATACCTTAACCACCATGATTTACCACAAAGAAGTATCCCAATGGTCTTACACATCATAAGGGACCCAACACAATAGACGAAAAATCATTCAGACCCCCAGTCTGTATGTTATTAGTGTTTCCGCTCCGAGGGCCTATTTTGATTCAGAGTCTGATCCAACCCATACGTACTCCAACCTTATAAAAAAATCGTTCCGAGTATACCAAAAGGTCCTCACAAATCCATGGATTTTGGGGTTATAGATGGTTTTTCAAACGGACTCCTGGTTCTCATATTATGGAAAAAAAGGTGCAACTGGGTCCGGATGGGCCCGAGTCCAGTCTGAACCAGCCTTGTCCGACCCAACCCTATTCAGGTCAACCCATACCCACTCTAGTGTGGCCTAGATGGCCTGGTCAATGGAGGGCCCGACCCACTGGGCCATGGTTGGGTCTGGCCCGGGTAGGGGCGGCCTGGGCCGGCCCGCTTGGTATGTCTTGGCATGCGCTGGGCGCAGCCCGGTGGTAGGGTTCGGTGGCACAGTCCGCCCATGTGGGCGCAGAAGTGGTAGAGGACCCCCTTCCATTTGTATTACAAAATGGAAGCGCCATAGGTGCTCCCATGACACACATGGGACCCGAGCGTGTCCCGTAGTCCCGCAACAGTCTTCTGGTGTTGTTACTGATCGTCCTCCCAGTGGTGTGGTCGCACACCGCTACTCCACTGCGGTCAGCCAGCTATCAGCCACTCTTTGGCCTCCGCCGTGGCCAAGTGGCTATGATCTCCTACTCATCTGGTAGCGCGGTTGTGCACCACCCTACCTTCATGTGGTCAGACGTTGTGCAGACCCTCCTCCTCTTTTGCAGGTCACTACAACTCCGTTCATAGCCCGAATAATAAAATGATGGCATATTCGCGATCCTCGTGTCAAGGTCTCTATGTCTATATGTCACTCTCAACAAAATATTGTGTTTCCAATGTCCCTAAATATTTGGCAATGAATAACGCACGAAAAAATGAGCATAGAATAAAAATGGTATACATAAGTTATATGTGTGGGATGATGGCCATGTTATTTTGGCCTTCGTCATTGTGAAACTAAAATATGATGATTTGATAAATAAATTCAATAATATATCAAATTAAAACCCCTATCATGGAATTCGTACGTATGATTTTTCTTGAGGAATAAGACGAAGTCCCTGAAGATGGTTTCGTCGGTGTTCATCACTCCCGTAATATGTTTCTGATCTAGGCCCAAGTGTCGTCCTCGTCTTCAATCCCGAATAATGCTCTTCATTGGATAGGGTGTTCTTCTTAAAAGATTGGTCTCCCAAATATCCCCCCTTTTCCAATCCCCATCCCTGTGAGAGATGAGGTTCCAAATTAATATGATTAATATAATTATTTAATTAATTTGTTGGAACATTAATTGGGGAAATCCTTGGGACAATGTTGATTCATGAATTTCGAATTAATGAATCCGATTTATTAATGTGGAATATGGTTACACATTTTGTGTAACTGGTCAATTAATGACTTGAATTAAGTGCTTAAACACCCTCATCTGGTCCCCACCTTCTTGTATCAAATGGGAGGTTTTAATTTCAAAAATAAAATTAAGAATGATTATTTTTTTCTCCCAAGAAAATTCCAAAAAATAACATTCACCCTCGACCTAATACACTAGAGGTGAAAGTCCCTTTACGTGAATATCGGGGTTTCGAGTTCAACGGTGTCCTTAGAATTCATTTCTGTGAACTAGTTAAAAAGATAAAAAAATACTGCTCACACGTTTTCTGGAAGTACCTGAAAAAAATGTTCTGATATTCATTTCAGGAACACTAGGCCTTAGAATCATGTGACATAAATTTTCTCAGACATGTAATAATTCCATATAAAGAAAAAAATTACATGAAAAAATACAAGTCTTTAAATTCTCCCCAACATAGGGATTTGCATTCCTGAAAGCCACGAGATAAATAGAGAAACAGGTGGGGGTACTGATCATGAATCTAAGCCTCCCTCTCCTATGTGACCTATTAAAGCTTCTTTCTCTACCAAAGAATGCGCACTAGGGGTTTCGACCAACCACAAAGGATTCTCTCCTATCGATCCTCAATCTCCACTAGAACCTCCGAAATTGTATCTCCATAATCGATGTCTAGATCACGTAGTAAATAATGTGTGAGGGATCATGTAGGTATCTACTCAACTATGATACATGGAAACTTTCATGCACTCGGTGCAACTAAAGTGGAAGAGCTAGTTAGTATGCCACCTCACCAACTCTACTGAGGGCCTAAAATGGTCCGACGAACCTCGAAGATAACTTTTACCTCATCCAAACCACTAAACACCTCATCGAGGTGAGAGCCATAGAAATACATGGTAGCCATACTCAAACTCAAGAGGTCACTATCTCCTATCAACCTCGGACTTCTGCCAACACTTTGTAGTTTTCATCCGCTCATGGATAATCTGCACCTTCTCTGTGGTATCCAATACAATCTCTGGTCCCACAAGTGTTGACACCCCTGGGTCATTCCAGCACAATGGTGATCTACAAGGTCACCCGTACAATGCCTCAAATGGTTCCATACTAGTAGTGAGTAATAGTTGTTGTTTTACGTGAACTCCACATAAGTCAAGTGATATAAATACCTGAAATATTCAAGGGAATTTTTTTTCTTAATTTTTTTGGGAATTTTACAAGAGTGCAGTTTCTGACGGCACATAAATCCAAGTCCCGGTGTGCCCAAATTCGTTTTCTGATGTTTAGCTCATGTACATTCAATGAACGAACGAGCAGGTTTTTCTAACATCTGAACCGGTGCTCGGAATCAAATTCTGAGGGCACCGATGGAATCGCAACATCAGTATTTTCATAGAAACATCTTTTCCGAAGTGGCATTATCTAGGGTGTGGTTTTTAATTTTTGGGGTTATGTTAAGAAATAAAATAAAAGTGGTACAACTAATTTTTATTTTATTTTGCATAACATAAGTTATGTGAATGATGTGGGACCTACAATATCCTACCCACTTGGTAGGACATTTGTGAGGTGGGGTCCACACGAGCCCCGCCATTTCATTTCTTCCTAAACCCCCTCCTTTATTAAGGTAACACCCCTGCACCCCTTTTAATGAAGTCAACCCTTGCGTTTAATCTGGTTATGAAACGCCTCATAAATGTGGCGGATCAAGTGTTGAAATTAATTCACTTAATTGTTTCATTCGTTTTTGAATTTTAAAAAAAAAGTCTTCTGAAATAAAAATAAGAAAACACTTATTTTTATTAGGCTGCTGGTGTTGAGAGGCTATGAAGATCTCACTTAGGCTCTTGAAGATCTTCTCTTCCTCAATGAAGAACGCGAAGAACGTGAAGAACGCGAAGAACACGAAGAATGCCAGATTCTCGGAGAACGATGACGCAACACTGACGAATCATTTCCCCGCAACGTGACTCTCTCCTTCTGCGATGTCTTCTTTCGTGATGGTGATCTCCGCGACGAACCTTCACTCAACGAATTCGACGAGGTAGGGAGTTATTTTAAATTTTGTTTGTGAATTCTTCCATTGCCTTTCTTCATTTCTATTGGAGCCACCTGATAACGCAATAACGGGATGAGGTCGGACCGCACAAACATGACCAACCCTCCTCTCCCCTTTTGTTGTTTGATTTTTTTTGTGGAACGAACAACGCCACGTGGTGCCGAAGCACCACACGGAAATATTAAAGAAAGGATGAGAAGTGGCACCGTCGCGCCACGCCGTTGATGAAGAACCAAAGACGCTACACGGTCACGCTACGCAGGAGAACTGCAAAAGCGCCGTGACCGGTGCTAGGATGCTTCGGAGGCGCGTGGCACCGTCGCGCCGTGCCAGACGTACCAAGGCCCTGACGTAGGCCGCAGCAGAGCGGGAAGACCGGCGGCCGGTTTCGGGCCACCGGCGTCGGAGTATGGTGACCGGCCAGTGTCGGTCTCGTGGCTACAGTAGCTGGCCGGCTTGAGAGGGCCGATCGGTCAGGGGGAAATCGGGGGTTCGTAAACCCCGGTCGGCCAGAAGCCCCCCCCCCCCCACATGGGGGTTGCGGGTTCTCAACACGGGGGGCAGGGCACCCCCCCCTTCACCGCTCGGCCGTTACAGTCGGGGCGTCGGGCCGCACCAGCCGGGCCGGGCTGCGCCCAAGCGGGCCGGACCCGGACTCGGGTTGGGTCGACCCGGTTCGGGACGACCCATGGGGGTACCGGGTCGTGTCGGACCGGGCCTGAACCCCCTCATATCGGACTTTTTTTGTCTGTTTCCCGTAACATGGGCTATAGACCTCCGATCGATGCACCGTCAGTTGCGTAGCGATCCTTGGATTGAGACGGTCGTTTCGGTATATTACACTCATGGTTTTGGAATATTTTGGGTTCAACCTGGTTGGTTCGTACACAAAACCAACCGGGCCCTCGGAGCGAAAATGCTTATAACATGGACTTCGGACATCTGATTGACGTGCCTTCGGCATTGTTGGATTCCTACAAGTAAGACAGACATTTTGGATTACTCCACTCGAGGTTTGAATGTAGTTGAAGTATGGTCTGGTTGATTTTGACTTAAAAACCAATCGGGCCCCCTAGACCAAAAATCCAATAACTTTCAGACCGGGCGTCCGATTGACGTGTCGTCTGTGACGTTGTGTTCCGTTTGACGATACAGAACATTCGGATACATCATCTCTGTACTATGTTTCAGTTGATGTATCAGCCCTTCGGCTCGTGAAGCGAACCCTCCCGAATGAGCTTGCTGTGTGGAGGAACCCTAGAGCTGGCTGCGACTGTGACGTTGATGACGACTGTTCAGAAATCCTCTATATGGATTCGACGACGACGACTATAGATCTCAGCGATTCAACCTGGATCATTGCTACCGATTCTGTGTGGGTCATATCCTATGTGGTTCAGTGCTCAGTTTTCCTGTGTGGGTCAGTGCATACAGATCTTGTGTGGTTCCGATCCTGTGTGGGTCATTGCGGGGGTTAGTACCTATCGATCATTTGTGGGTCATTTCGGGGGTTAATACCTATCGATCCTGTGTGGGTACGATGGATTAGATGAATCATTGGTTATATCCGATCATCTATATCCTCATAAGAAGAAATATACCTATGTGAGCTGAATCATGACTTGTTTTCCTATGTGGATTGTGTTGTGTTATCATGTGTGGACGTGATCGAACTTGGGCTCAGATGCTGGAGCCGAACTGGGATTGATGACTTATGTGTATGTATGGGCATATACCTAGGCAGTGTCCGATGTTACTTCGTTATTGTATCTTTCCTTTTTTTTATTATCCTTTGTGGATTATGGGAGACATTCAGGGGTCTTGGGGTCCCTACCGAGTAGCTTATACTCACCCCTGAACTGTCTATGCCCGCACAACGTTGTGTTGGTTACAGACGACGAATAGTGCTGGGTAGGATGTACTCGGAGCGGACGACTGGACCCAAGGTGCTGTGGACGCTATCTGTACTCACCCTTCAGCTGGGACATCTAGTGGACGGCTCGACGTGGCGGCTTTACTTTTTAGTTGTTGTACTCCCTTTTCAGTTGTACTTTACTTTCAGTTTGAATTTGTATTCTGGCCCACTTACTTTTCCGCACTTGCTTTTGTACCCAGTTTATACTTAGTGTTTACTCTTTCTTTCTTTCTCTGTGGTGTTTGTTTACTTTACAAAGGCAATTCCTTCCCTTTTTACCAGGAATTCCACCTTGGTGCTAGTTGCCACCCCCTAGCCTATGGAAGGAGGGGTTGGGGTAGTCACGGCACATGCCCCGAGGACGGGTCGTGACAAATTGGAATCAGAGGAGTTCGATTCTACCGCAGAACTTTGGACCTTATCTTTATTCTATGTGAAGAAATATTGTTAAGAGTATTGAGTGTAGTTATCAGTCCAGGGAGCCAAGTGTCGGTGCGGCGGCCGACGTATCCGTACACCAGGACCCTGACTTCTGATTTCTGACTTAATGCACGAAAACATTGATTGCATGTGTGTTTCATGTTTTCTTTGTGATTACATTGTGTCAGCTATAATTTATAGATATATAGAGATCATCAATTATTCAATGATATATAATGCTCATAGGTCATAATCAACAATGTAAAATAAAAGTAATAATAATAAAGTACATAGAGATTAAATTTCATCATAATACTCACAAAAACAATCATCAATTACTTTATAACATTATTGAATTGTGGATGAAAATTTGGTTTAATGAAAATCTCATTAAATATCCTCATATGAAATCTTGAAGAAATATATAGATGGTTTCACTAGAGAATATACACAATGAACACTTGGAAACATTTATAAGCTATCATAATAGATAAAAAACTCATTTATTAAATAATTTAGAAATCTAATTAGGAATAATAAGAAGGGATTAACTTTTTGTTAACATTCAGAAACTTAATTTCATTAAAAAATGGAATTTTCATGATATAGGGAAAAACCATTCACACTGTATATGTTCAAAAAAATTATTCTCAAACACTGCTTAAGATATTCAAAAGTGATCTATAAGGGAAAAATTAAAATAATAATTATATATGATTTTATAATTAATTAATAGGCCATTGAAAATATCATTATGAAATACTTTATATTTAAAAAATAATAACCCTAAAAATGAAAAAAGGGAAGAAATATTTTATGTAAATGAACATAAAATCAATAAGACATAATTTTTAGTGATATGCCATTACACATTTCAAAATGGGAAAACCATTCAATATGAATGAACATGAAAACAAAATTTGAATTCCATGATTATAAATAAATTCATGATAATTTATTTCATGATTAATTAATAAACCATATAAATTAATATATATCCATCAATAAACACATGTATCAATAAAAGAAGATCAAGATGAGATGTCCTTGTATGATTTTATGCGATTGAATAAAAAACTATTGAAGATAGTAATTCCGTATGATTCTAAAAGACCCTTTATTTAAGGTATTTAATATGTACAAACACATTAATGGGGATGAAAATATACGAAATCAAATAATGCATGGTGTGCAACATGAAGCGTGTCTCAATGAATTGAAATTGAGACGAAACAACAATAGAAAATTTTATAACATTTGAATCAATACACCATTAAAGAGTTAAAATTCATGATGACATTAAATATCAAGATAATAGAGTTATCCATGATATATTATTTCAATAGGTACCATATAATTCATATAATTTGATATAGGTGCATAATGTGAAACATGTCTCAAATGAATGAAGATTTACAAGAAACACATTTATAGTGATCATAACATGAAGTGATAATTAATCGAAGATGTGATTATTTGAAAAAAAAATTAGTAAAAAAATTAGAAATACTACAAAAATAATCAGTGGTCATTAAACACATAATATTTCTATAAGATAGTAAATAATGTTTTGATAAATCTAAATGAGAGGAAATTGAGTAAAGGATCCCCTTACTTGGTGTCATTACATGCCTCATACATCAAAGTAAAGCCATATTAATAAAATTATAAATATTATTCAAAATATATTTCATGATTATTTCCTTATTATCATATTATATTACCATGTTTGGTTTATTTTTAAAATCTGTATAGTTCACATCAATATTTTGTGGTTGTTAGTTACAAAATTTCAAAAAATGTTCTTTTTATATATTTTAGTCAAATATATCACTAAAATGATTTAATAAACTCAAAATCGGTATAAGTGTATTCTACATTTCATTTCATGCCTATGTATGTTCATAGCTATCCAAATTATTACCATCTAAAAAACTATCCATAAAAATTCAGATTTTATTATTCTTAAAAATAACCCATTTGTTTAAATTTATGTTCAATATTATAATCATCAATTTAATGTTCTTGAAATGTAATCAATAAATCAATTGAATATTAATGTTATATTAATTTTTAAATAATTTTTGAAGAGTACTCATGAGAGTCTTAAAATCATGAAGACATCATCCTTCATGTAGGATGCATAAAACCACCTCGGTGAATTGTGATTTTGGAATGTTGTTAAAAGAATGGTAAACATAGTAAATATGTAATTTTTTTAAAAATTAATTTTAAAATAAACAAAAAATCATTTTGGATAAATTTTGAGGAATTTCATTAATTATTGAAAGAGTATGTAGATATAATAATGCTTAGCAATATTTCATGAATCTGATCATCCATATGATTCATAGGATTTATAAGAAGCTTAGATTCATTTTCAATTGGAGTGTGTTGATTATTTCACTCATAACACTCTCTTAAAAGATAAAAATGAATTGTTTTCTGTATAATACAAATGCACTCCTTGAAATAATGGATAAAACTGTGAACAACCCCAACAAGTTAAAACAAAAGAGAACCATTGGCCCATGGTCTCTTTATAAATGGATTAATATTTTAATTTCCATGAAAACTATTCATTTATACTCTATCTTCATCAGATATAATACCGATCTAATTTCATATTTCATATTATAATATGTGTATTTGGAAATAAATATGTCTCTATCACCAAAAAATGAATTTCAAGATATATCCCTAAGGGCCTATTATAATGTTTTCTTTCTCATGTGATGCCATTATTGGAAATAACTATATGTTTCATGAAATAGTAACATCACACAATATGTTAGTAATCCACTGTATAATAACATCAACTATAACAACTGAACCACATGAACTTAAATCTCATCCCTAGGAACTCATCATTTCCCCTATATATGTGTCAGAACCTTCGATTAAAAATCAGTATACCAGGTCCTAACATAATCCTAATCTCCATCCTACCTTCTCAAAATAGTAATGTAATTTAAAATAAAAACAAGAACCATTTATAACACTTTTTAACGTCCCAAAATTCAGAACTCTCTCATATGGTAAAACATGGTTGGTTACTAGAAATCATGTGTTCCACCTCATATGTTAAAGGATATTGACTAGCATCAAGGTTTTAAATGACATATTTGGTGAACATTACCTCCTCATAGAGTGTTGTAATAAATATAGAATAACTGTCAATGTAACCGAAATAAAAAAACAATACAATAATAACTGATAAACAAAATAGTAAATAAAAATCATCAATCTAATATTGTGAAAAAATAATGACATATTTTAATGTATCTAAATATTAATATAGTTGTAATGTAGATTAAAGGGGAAAATAACTAAAGGTAATACAAAAGACCATTCCCGTGATCCCAAAATTGGTCACATATCTATGTTGTAACCAATCGAGTAAGAAAAATCACAACATGGTCATCTTCTTTTTCTAAACCATCATCTTGGTAATCTACATAGGTACAAAACGGCCACCCGAATAGGGTGCAACAAAACTGAGTTGTTCAACACCACTTTTTCTAAAAATAGAGTCTAGTAGGAAGTGTAGGAAATTAATCTATAAAAATCCAATTAATTATTAAAATAAAATGATATAACAATTATTCTTCTTTAAAACATTGTTGGAAAATATCTAAGCATGTAGCATCACCATTTAAAAAATGACTGTATGTGTAATGTATAAATACATAACCAATAAAATCCCTTTTTATAATAATTTCATCAATAACTCACTAATCCCTCTATATAAGCATTTCAGTTTAATTGGCTGATTCCCTCTATATAATAATTTCATCTTTACTAGGTCAAGGCCTTTATATAAGAACATCATAATAATAATGTCATGCCTTGTGAGTAATAATCTCTTCAAAACATGTCTAATCTATCAATATTGTAATTTCATCATAACTAATCCAATCCCTATATATAATCATTTTTGAACAACTGATACAAGAACCCTATATAATATTTTCCACATAACTCGGCCAAGCCAAAAATATAATAATTTCATTAAAAGATATTAAAAGGACATAATGAAAATAATAGTACAACATAACTACATAGGTATCTACGGTCAATTCAACCAATTATCTTTTATAAGGATTCATTTCATGTATTATTTACACATTTTGAATTTTCCATTAGGCAGTATTCAATAAAAAATCTTATTGTAAATCCCAATAAGAAATCAACTCCACCCGATCCCATGGATAATTCATTTTGAGCCATAGAATACTTTATTCCCAAAACTCCATTAATTAAATCAAACATTCATCCTCATGCATTATATAATTTTCCATACCAAAATATCTCTATATCAAAATATATGATTTTTCCACTAAGTTTCTAAATAAGATAACCCCAACTAAGAGATATTAAAAAACTCTATGAAAAAAGTACCTATAAAATATGGGAACATAAACTAATAATATTCAGTATATATCTAAATTCCTAAACTGAATGAAATTTATGTAATAAAAAACAACATACATACACATATTGAATGATTGGGTACACATGAATCCACCCTAAAAGATAGCAAATATTTTATTTATCCGGTTTCAATTTCCGTGATAAATATATCAATGGTGCAATACGATCATATAATGGTTGATCCACTTTGTCAGATGATAATGTGAAATATATTTTACTTTTACTGTATTTTAAAATTATTAATAATATTGATGGATATGGTTGCATGGATAACATGATTTTACATGAATTTTTAGACTTTGAAAATATTTATCTTATTAAATTTACAATTTTTAGTCTATGAGAACAAGGTTGATAAATATAACTCAACAAATCCACAAATAAATATTCTTATACCATGGTTATATATGTAATGATGGGGTTTTAGACATTGTTAAAAAATGATTAGATTCTCCCAACTTATACCTAATTATTGCTTATAAACATTACATTAATCTATTTTTTATGGTTTTTATCCTGAAATATTTATGATGATCATTAAAGAAAATTATATTATTCACTGAGAATTATTTTTCCTGGTGGTATCATCATGTCTCATAAAATAAATTCTGGATGCATTGGAATTAACTCTATGAGGTAGAGATTTTTTCATGTTTTCCTTCACATAATTATTCATGTGAATAAATAATTATTTTACATGATAGATTTTTTTAGAAAACATTAAAATATCATTATGTTAATTATATAATTATCTAAATTCTTTAATTCTCATGTAGTTCTTCATTTTAATCAATTATAATATTTTTATTGACTAATTAATAGGTTGTGGAATTTGATAATATACTAATGATATATTCCCCCATAATGTTATTGTTTATAAATTCATATTTACTTAATTATCCCAACATGTAATATTAGTAGTTATTTATAGAATAATTCATATTTAATAAAAAATTCTACATCATCATTCTATGAAAATTTGATTATTATTATTATACATATTATTTTATTTTAGTTTTATTATTCATAAAATATTTTTACATAATATCATCATTAAAAATAATCTTTTTTTATTTAATAGTTTAATGAATAGAAGATAAATATTGATCAATTCTCTCATTTCATATAACCTACCATTATTTCTTCTTATAAGAGACCAATAACATAGGCCTTCTTATTGTTTAGAGGTTTATACATGGATGAAAAATTTGAATGAAACAAATTACTGGTGCCATGATGGAGGTCGGTGGTGTGGTTTCAGTCAATGTAAAATTCTCATAGCATAGGTTTGATGGGTTTAGATAAATATTTGATAAAGTAGATTTCAACGTTCATAGATGTTTGTCTGGGGGATAATTATTGTGATGGGTAGATGAGGTGTCACTGTATCAACTATTGATGTAGACTTTATGGGCCTTAGAACTAGTCAATAGTGGTGATGGGTGTGGAATATGTGTTGAGATATTAATTAATATATATATTTGTGGATATCCATGGTTACATAATTTAAATTAATGTAAAAAGAAGGGTAAGGGAAGACCTAAATATAATATGTATAGTATTGGAATCATAAATAGTGTATAGTTTCCGTTGTAATGATAGAGTTCTGTGGGATTATAAATGTTACCCATGGTGTAACTAGGGGTCAGAAAATATTTGTAGTTGATCATATGTCTTTGATAATTATATAAGTAAATGTATGGTTATAAAAATAGTCCAATAGGCTATTTCTACCAGTATATAGTTTGAGTATAGTGATAAAACAACTTGGGATCCCATTTAATTACATGATGGATAACTAATATTTCACCCATAGAGTGAACCTTACATGGAATGGGGTGTAGGTTCATCCAACATTAATTTTATAGTGAATTTAAATACTATAAAGATATTGAATGGATGAATATATTATACATAGAATTACATATATTGTAAATGATCGTATATGATTTTTTTCTCCTCTTATCCATGTATCAAAATCAAATATTTGAATAGTTAGTTTCAATAATTTTACTCTCTAAATTGTAATGGTTCATATTTATTAATCATTTTGGTGTTTCTTATGAAGTGTTATAAGTAGTTTCAATCCATATAATTGTAGATATATTGATGTGGATAATGAGAAAGATGGTTGGGGAAGATAGAGGGTCGGTAACCCCTAAAAACATTGATTTTTGGACAAGATTACTCCATACATTTAGGGGATTAAGAAACTGACTTCATTTTAGGTAATGGGTCCTCCACATATCGGTAGGGTAACCCTATTGGTCAATGCATATTCTTCCTGATGAGGTGTGGGTAACCTATAGGGTTTAGTGCCCCCTCAACTACTGAAAACTCATTCTATGATCTATGATAAATGTTTGAAATAGTGATTTGGAGGTTGTGGGATTTGGATAGTTGATATATTTAAAACATGTGAAATTTATATTATTCAATGATCCTATCTGTGTATAACATTGTTAAGTCATAAATAAAATACTATGTTTCCCATTTATCTCTTGTTATCACGATTCTTAAATCATGTATGGGTTCATATTTTTGTAGATGACATGTTGTTTTTATTTTGCATGTATTTTATGGAATCATACATTGTACGCTTTTTAACCCCAATGTATGTTTCACATGCCAACATTTGTTTTACTTATGTAGAAGAGGATATGTTTTTGAAGACTTCCATGAACATTGTGTTAGGGGAGATAAATCTTAGAGGTGTTCAGTGTTGGTTATAGTTGTTGGTGATTTATTATGAGATTTTGTGACAATGAGTTCTCTTTAAAATATTTTATATGTTAATATTTGTAATATGTTTTGACATGAATTTATCCCTAATTTAATGTTTTTATATTGCATCATTGTTGGGATATATAGAATGTGTTTCAATCAGGTTATAGTACAACATGATATATATATGGTATGCATTATTATATATTTTCTAGATGAAATGGGGATGCATATTAATTTTCATGGACGTGGCCTCCCATGTCAGTGGTATTCCTTCTTGGGGTTAGTCACCAGTCACTAGTCACAATCCTTTTTGAGATGGGGATGTGGTGGAACACTCAACATACCATCAACCCAAGTGGGGTTCAAATGGGTTAGTTTAGCGAAATATGGTATTGCTGTGTTTTGAATCATGGGTATAAAACAAAGAGTTAGTAGACTTGTGAGGACTAGTTTGTGATACTTAACTGAATGATGTTATATGGTCTAGATTACTGTTTTCAAACTTATGAAACTGGGGATTACTGTTGAAAAAACACACATATTTTCACTAATAAACTAATAATTTTTTACATTATTTATAACTATAAGGCTTTTATTAATGGGATTAATAGAATGTTACATGCCTTAGATAATGTGTTATTAGAGTGTTTATCCATGTTTTTCTAGAGTTATCCCTATTAGGTGTTCTTTAATAAAAATGTTTTTATCTTTTTGGACAAATTACTCCACTCCAACGATATCCAACTCAACTATAGTGGTAATGTTTTGATAAGTCTGTGTCAATGCATAATCCTATGGTCACACTTTCGATGAGTGATAATGAATCTGTACAATGAATTGGTATAGACGGGTTTCCCCATCTATAGAAAAAGTCGTATATATCCCACCATATGAGTAGTGATCAAAACCGCCATAATGGAAATTGTAAAATGACTCCCCTTTTATAGTCAAATGGTGATGGAATTTTCATAAATATTCAGTCTTTAAAGGTAAAGGTTGTAAATTTAAAATTGAATGTGGATAATAAATGTATAGTACATAATATGATTGACCATTACATAACCTCACTTGAATAAAGATATGTTTCAATATTTTTTAAATAATTTTAAAATGAATTATGACATTAAATTCAATTTTTATGTATTTCAGGAGTTATTATAATAGTTTTTCTTTTAAATTAATAATATAAGTATGGATTTTATATTTAAACATTTAAATAATTTCCTATAAATATTTATTATGCTAAAAATAACAATATTTTGTAATTCACCCAAAGAATGAATCATTAAATATTTTATAACAATAATCGTTTATTTTTCATCAACTCGTTCAAGTGTTATGTCGATAATGAATAAATGTTTTGAAAAGATATACTATTTTAAAATTCATATAATTAGAAAACAACTCAAATTTTTTAGATATAATAGTCATCTGAAACTTTTTGTAATATATTTTTATTCCCATTTATATCATGAAAGCATGTTTCTTATATTATTTTTACTTTTCTCACCTTGTACGAGCATATGAAAAGAATTTGTATAATTATCATGTAATAAAATTTTAAAAATCATAAATAGGAATCATAATAATTGATTGGTCATCATATTTACCTATTAAATTCATGAAAATTATTTCAATAATTTTTATATCAAATTTATATAATGATGTGGTATTAAATGTTACGGTACTAAAATAAATTCTATTTGTTACTATTCAACAAAACATCAAATTTCAAAAAAATCCAACGAATTCACCCTAAGATATTTTTATATGATGATTCCATCGATTGATTACATTTTATGAAAAAAATATTTATAAATTTAACTTGTAATTATAAACACATAATACATGGATAAACAATTTTTTCGGAATAAAAATTATTTCTTTTGTTATGATCTATTGCATTTATATTTGATATTAACTATTTATTATAATATTTAAAATTAATTACTTTTAGATGTAATAAAATATAAATTTTACTACATTATGATTCTAAATATTTGTAATTATAATTTAAAATGAAAAATTTAGAAAACAATTTTATTATGTAAAATATAATATACTAAGATTAAAATTATTTGTCAAGGTATACATTACTTTTCAAAAAACTACAATATATAAATTTAATATATATTTATTTATAACAAGACACAATGCATATTGATAATATATTTTTGGAATAAAATAAAAATTTATAACTTTATTTTATTATTAAACATGATACTTAATTTTAAAAAGAAATTTTTACAAAAATAAAACATGTAAACATAATATGATTACCATTTATAAGTAAAATTAAATTTAATATAAATGAACAATGAATGATAAAATATTATATTACTATAATAATGATATTTAAAAATTTAATTTATCATATATTTTACATAGATATACTAATACATTCCTTTCATAGGTTATATGTTACAATTTTAAAACTATAAAAATATCCATCATAATTTCTAAATAAGTATACTAAAATGAATTAAATTTCAATTTAAATAATCATAGGAAAATGAATCCATAATAATAGTGACATATTTATAAAATAAAATTTTATGTAAAAATAATGAGGAATTAAATAAATGTGATAAATAATAATTATTATTAAATTAACATTATACATATTTTTTTTGAAACAATAAGTACCAAAATATGAATATGAATTATATTATCATATAATTATATATAAAATAATGTAAATACAGTTATCATACATTATATTTTTAAATTTTAGAACAAAATTTTAGAGTAGTATTTATTGCAAATATTTGATGTTATATGGGATGACTCTAACATTGAATAACTCTATATTGTATTCTATTGGGGTCTTAAAGAAAATAAAATTCCTTTAGAATAGATGGGTTATCATAACCATGAACATATTAATTCAATCCATGTATCCTATAAACACATTATTCATCTTGGCTAACACTCAGGTTGAACACCCTTGTTTACCCCGATTAGCATTCCTTGCAATTAATGCAATCACATATACAATTGTAAAATTGAAAACCACCAATCTCCATATAAAATTATCTTCTTTTTATATAATGATTACATTACTTTATTAAATCCCAAATACTAAAACTATTCATGAATTGACCCTGATCCTTGTCCATGAGAAGTTAACTCATTATAAGGCAAATATAATTATTATAAAAATCTCTAATTATTTTGTATAAATAAATTCAAATGTGATTTGTTCCCATAAAAAATAGATGGTGGAAAATCAAAATGAAATATTCAAATAAAATGTTTTGTCCATATATAATCCTCCACTATTCCAACTTAAAGTAGAAAATAAAATTTCTTATCTCAATGTTTTAAGAGGACTCACCTCAACAAATGAAAAATAAGATAAAAACTCGGGACTCACCACCAATAAAACTACATGAAACCTTGTTTTTTATTCCAAACCTTGATTCCTATAGAGTCCAAAAAATAAAACCCAATAATATTAATTAAAATACACCATGATTTGATGGAATTTACTAGAAATCCTTTTAAAAAATTCAACAAATTTCAACAAGAAGGAAAATGGATAGATAAAAAACATGAGATACCACCACAAACATGATTGACAGTGATGATAAAACCATCATGGATAAAGTATAAAAAGAGAATATAAATGGAAAAAATAATTTTCTCATATAATACCTCTGTTTATTTAGCTATAAGACCCCCAACATTATATAGATTAAAATTTAATATTTGGAATACCCAAACTACCCCTACTTAAGTAGGAGTTGAGTGGGGACATTTATAGTTTATTGAACTCTATAATCCTTCTATTGGAGACACTAGATACCCAATGAATCCCAAAAAACACTCAATGGGTTGGATTTTTCTATTATCTATCCATCACATATTTTTGGCCTCTTCAAATATTTTAGTACCAAATACTCTTATAGCTTTGTTCACCCCCTTATTTACCTGATTCAGGAAAAATCACTTAAGGACTTCTCTAATTTAACACAAACCTTAAAAATTATTTTCACTAAACTTAATCGTATAATTCAAATTTTATTATTTTTTCTAATTTAAAATGTTAGAACCCAACTAACACTATTATCACTAGATTCAATCTCGTTCTCCAACTTTATCAACACCTAATTTCATTGGTGTTGGATATTAACTAAAATGTATATGAATATGGTTCCAAAGATAAATAAATATATTATATCATATAATATATATATTCTAAATTTATTACATTCATATAATATATGTATTTTTCCTTAATTTTATACATAAATAACATATATACATATATATATATATATATATATATTATTTCTCCCAAAAATATTATTCATCGATTACAAATCCATTAAGAATATATTAAATTATTTGGAATTATTACTTGAAATTATTTCAATAAATAAATAACCAATGGATTATAACATTTGATGTCAATGTTTTATTTGAGATGATGCATGATTAATCCATTCAAGGGGAATAATTCCTCTCTCTTTTTGTTTGTGGTGCATATGAGACTTTTCACAACTCTCATCCATATAAAATATTGTTTATCATTTTATGATGATGTTTCTCGAACCCCTTAAAAAATTTAGTATTTTCAAAATGCATTTCGGAATTCATTAATTGGTGTATCACCATTGAGGTAGGGAGAATTTACATAGAACTCTTCATGGTCCACCTTAAGAAGTATCCATTGAATGATGGAAAAGGCTGATGAAACATTAAAATTACATGTAATCCATTTCATGATAGCATTTACACGTTGACTTCTTATATATAGATATTCTATTTTTGGGGTTTCATTTTGATAAATATGGTCCTAAGATGATCATATGAAACCCATCTATGGTACATTAGAAGGTTTTTACAATAATTCAATTTAACATGATCATTTCTTATTCAATAAAAAAATTATAGATAATTTTAGTTAAAAATATCCCGGTTTTTTTTCTATACATGAGGTTTGTAAGGGTAAATATGATTTAACTATATTTAGTAATGCTACATAATGGTTATATACATACATATACCATTTCATTAATGTAAATTTAAATTTAACGCACAGGAACCCCTCACATAGAAGGCCTATTTAAGAGTAACATCATTATATCTTTTATGAAAATGAGTTGTGTAAAGGTAGTACCCTTTCACAATGTTGTTTACATACGGATCAAGGGAACAATAACCTTACATGGTACCCTTTTGTAACATGTGATATTTTCATAATAACCTTAGTGAATGGAATTATGTAATGGTAATACATTTATGAAAGCGATCTACAGAAAGGTACTCTAAGTATTACCTTTACAGAGTTGTTTTTAGATAGATATGTGTAAAAGTAATAATTAATATACCTTTACAAATTCATAAAAAATAGTAGCTACCCTTATTCAAGGTGACCTGTTTAATTTTAAAAAGAGGATATCCTTCTTTAGAATTGGCATTATAAAGAATGATTTAAACATTATTATTAAAAAAAAGTAAACATATTAATTTTTTTAATGTTTTATAAAAAATTTATAAATAAAACTGAATAATATTTTTAGAATATTTAATTTATATGGATTTAATTAATAATTAAATTTTTAATTAATTTTTATAACTAATAAATATCCTACATTAAATATTATTCCAAATATTTACGGTTAATATTTTAAAATACCTAATAAAAAATTAAATTTCATGACTAATGATCTAGAAATAAAAGGATTATTTATAAATCAAAATAGGTTATTTACAAAGTGCTTATAAATTATAAAATATATTATTTTTAAATTATCCTAAATTTATACATAATAGATATTAAAGAATATATAATTCATGAAATAATATATGAATTCCATTTATTATGAAATATAAATATTTCCATATTGAAATGATTATAAAATGTTTATATTCTTTTAATATTATAAAATATTAATGATTATAATTATTATATGATGAGTTCATAAATGTATCATGTTTTGGAAAATGATATTTTTTAATTTTATTTGATTAGTTAATTTTATATGTATGGATTGTATATTTTTTATGAAATATGATTATTATGTATGTTCATTGTTATGATAAATTACATCTATGATAGAGACATTCATGTAACATCCCCAGTAATGATAGAATAATAATTATCATATTGGTTAATGTTTATTATTTAATTCATACTTTTCTCTTAAATTAGATTATATTTCCAAAATATTTCGAGACAAATAACATTGAGTTTCATAAAAATCAAATGTTTCACTCAAGGATTATTTATTTTGAAAAAAATATTTATTAATATTATTATTTTCAACAGTAGTTATCCCATAACTGTTGTGTCGGTGTGAATGAATTTGAATGACTATATTATGTTTTAAAATTCATGTAAAGTGTTTTTAAATTAATCCAACTAGTTTTATAGGATTAAAATAATAATAAATACAATTTTAATCATAAAAATCCATATTTTTTTAATTTTTTTATTACTTCCTTTTGATGGAGAACCAATTTGAAATCTAATTTTTCATAATTTTATATCTATTATATGGAAAAATAAACCCTATTTTGGAAAAAAAATCCATGAAATTATTTTAGGGTTATATGTTTTTGATATTTTCCTATGAAGGTTCTATTTTCGATGAATAGTTAATAATTTTTTAATTTTAATTCAAATATTCTCTTTTAGTATGATTTTTTGATATTGTCCAATTGTGTTTTTTTAATAAAAGTGTAGTTAGATCAATATTATATCATATAACCCAATTTATATCTTTTTAAACAATTTAAAATTGCATTTACATATAAAAGTTATAGAAAATTTGGGGTCATTTTTACTTTAAAAACCAACTTTGTCAACCCATATACAGGACTAAATTCAAATTTATTTCTATCACTTATTTGATTGGAATTTTGAAAAACAGATTCAAAATATTTTGTCAAAATAATTTATAATTTATAATTATGTCATACTAGTTTATGAGTAAATATATTTATAAAATTAAATAAAACAAATTATAGTTATTATGGGGAAAATTAACTTAATGGGGGACTAAAATTTAAACAAAAGAGACAAGATGACATTGAAACATGTCTAAAATCTATTGGATAGAAATATATCTACTATAGCCTCCATTTGAAAAAATTTCAATACTATAATCCATTTTATCA
This sequence comes from Viscum album, assembly GCA_963277665.1. NCBI lineage: Eukaryota > Viridiplantae > Streptophyta > Magnoliopsida > Santalales > Viscaceae > Viscum > Viscum album. Next base: position 884,256,515 of record OY728132.1, read on the forward strand.
ACCAATATTTACCCAAATAGCTCGTCTAAATAACACCCCTAATCCTAGATTCCTCACATTGGGATTGAAGACATCCCAGGAATCCATTTGCTAAAAATAAAAAAGGAGGTACCCCAAGAAGAAGTAACATCCTTCCTCAAGATCTTCTGTTTTATTTTCATTATCAACCCCAATTACTATTCTTAATACATTATTATATAATAACATCATTTTACTCAATATACTTAGAAATTTTTATTCTATGTTTTTGACCTACACTGACACATGCTTCTATCTATTCGGTAACGAACCTACTGTTTTTTGGTCTGTTGAACTACCACCACCCAAAATGATGTCGTTCATTTTTCCATTACCAAATCTCATGGTTGGGAGTTATGTAGAAACACTAATTTTACATGATATATATAATATATTTAATGACATTATTCTTTAATAATTTTTATATTACACATTCCTCTATTTCATTCAGTTATTATAAATATGGTAATATAGTTTGTGGAAGTGTGGAATACGTCCTACTCAAAGTGATGGGAAATGTTCACACACAAATGGAAAGTATTAATGACGAGTTTAATTAAATATACCTGACACACATAAAATAAATATGATCTCCATGACATAATTATCTTTTTTAAATGCAATATATATTTTTATCTAACACCTTTTCACACACTAAAAAGCGATAATATCAATTGTGAATGTGTGGATTATCACATCCTTAACAATAAGTGGCTCCTTTTAAATAACATGAATTATTTTTCTATTTATATTTGATTAAATAATAAGTTATATATGATATAATTGTAATTCTATAAATTTAACAATGGATTACCTTTTTCTATAACAATCATTGAGAAATGGAAACGTTACTCACGAGTACGTACGACCAACCAAATCGATGATTGTAGTGTTATTTAATTTTTTAAAACAATATTTTAGGGTTGGGTATTAAAATAGTATCAATGAATAAATGTTATAATTATTTAAAGATTATTATTTTTTAAATATTTATATAATGACCCAATTTTCCATAGATAACATTTTAATGTCGTTTTTTGACAAATAAATTGAATATTGTCAAAACACCTTATGTAAACATAAATATTTATGTTTTTTTTAAAATAATATATAATATGTGGAATAAAATTAATGATAAACTTGAAAAAAAAATTCAAGAAGTTAGATAATAAACATATGTTTATTATTCAGGAAGATAAATACCCACATGACAAGCTGGACTCAAAGTAAGAGATTTTGACTTAATCTCCTTTAATTGAGACAATTCATATTTATTTCCACATTTATTCTTTTATATGTTGTATATACATCATTTTTCACATTCTATATCCATAATAATTCAGTTATCATGTTATTTAAGGTATTGTTAAATGTTATTCTTTCATGGGTTTTATGATTTAGATGTTCAAATTTTTATGTTGTTATTTGAATTTATAATGATTTAATCATTTCCTTTCAATATTCTTGATATTATTTCACAAATTAACTTATATGGATATAAAATGCTTAAAATGTTCATTTTATGTTTATTTTTACTTACATGTCATTTTAAAAAAAATTGTATCTTCTTATGTGTTTTATAAGGAATGTTATGAAAAATGAAAAAAGGAATTTTATATTCTTAACAAACATGAAGATATTGAATTTTCTTCCATTGTGGAAGTTATTTTATTGTTATCATCCTTTGAATGATTTAATGTTTATTTATATTTAAATATCATCTATATTTTCTAGGAATTTTTGTATTGAAAATGAATTTTCAAAAAAATTGTGTATTTTTTATTGAAAATTGAATTTTTTTAAAAAAATGTATCAAAATATCTAAATGTCATTTTCATATGAGTTTAAATGAGTTTTTAAATTATGAATTCATTTATTTCATGTTGTTGTTCTAAACATTATAAATGATGGGTGCACCAAGATAGTGTGAGGTGATCCCGTTGTAGCATAAATAATGGGTGCACCCAAATAGAACATCATTACATTGGATAATGATTATATTCTCTAGAGAAATGTATTTAAATATGGAAATATGGATATTACATTTTTTAAGGGTCTTGTAAGGGTTCATTAGTGGGTCAATGGGAGAACATCCCCAATAATCTACATAAATTTTCTATGTTTCTATTGAGTTTTCATGGGAATCATTTTTTCTCCAAAGGTAAAGTAAATGATACTAATAAACTATGATATGATTCCTTTTTTTAAATGTTATGTTTTCACATAATTTTTTAATAAGTTTTAATTCATATCAATGGAATAATGTATTCCATTTTTAATATAATTTATTGAGATTGTTATTCTCATCCCACATTTTTATGCCTTTTATATGAAATCAATGTGATTAAGGGATTGGAATAATTTATGTTGAAATATTTCATTTTTCTTCTTAGAATTTATCATGATTTAATTTAAAAGATCTAAATTTTAGGAAAAATGGATACTGTTTTTAATTTTCCACATTATATTTTTATGGTTTTTTATAGATTTGATTTGGGATAATTCTCCAAAACTATTAACATGAAAAGATATTTAATGAGAAATAATGTACAATTCATGATATAACTAAGTATTTTTTTTAATTTTTAAGGATTTGGCCTTATATTTGGAATCAAATATATTTTTATTAATAATTAGATGTTACTATAATGTTATTAACATTCTCTTATAAGATTTTACTTTATGGTGTAGTTAAAATGTTATAGAATTTAATGATTACCATATTGCTTCATCTAAAATATATCTATAAAGATTGGTTTTTTGTAGAGGAAATAGGTATGTGTTAGTAGAAATGAATATTTAGAAGATATCCTTCCAAATCATCTCTCTCAGATGGCCTGAATTGGAAGAAAATATTTTTTTTAGTTATGGGTTAGTTGACTCACAAGATAATTGGTGGTGGTATCCATTCAAGAGATAAACTAGATATACCACAAAGAAAAATGTCTTTTATAGAGAATTTAATGTGAAAATATACCCCAAAACTATTTAGATCATCTGACCAAGTGGTATACAAGGGATGGATCAGTTATCTGGAAAAGATATTTGATTTCATGGGATATTTAGAGCATCAAAAGGGAACCCTTATTTTTTATTATTTTGAATGTGATGTTGATTGATGGTGATCTTTGGTTATTAATACTTGAGAAAAATATGAGTTTGATGACATGAAATTGAAAAATTCAAGGAACTTTCTATTAAGAAATATTTCCATACGGTTGTTTGAATTTGAAAGGAAAATAAATTCCTGTAATTGTGGAAAAACTTAATGATTCCATTACTATATATTAAGGGAAATTCACCGGATTGGACATGTATGTTCCAGATTTTATTCACCACACTAATATAACAAGTAACTGTTTTTACTTAGGATCGAAACAATCTCTTTGAATATATTTGGTCGTACAATAATTTAAAATCTATGAGAAATTGTTTCATTTTTCTAAAAATGATGAGATAGATTTTTCTGGAACTTATATTCCCCATCACAATGAAAGGATGGAGAGTTCTTGATGGAATTCAATGTGGAAACATGAAATATATAATTATGGAGGTTAAAAAATGATGTTCCAATATTTTAGTCAATGTGGTAAGAAACACCCTAGAGAATGTCTTATGAATAAGGGAAGTGATACCGATGTGGAATGATTGGTTGTATGGCCCCCAAATGAAAGGAAACGAATCATGATTAATCAAAGAATGTGATTACTAATAACCATATGATGGTATAATTTTTATATATACAATGATATTGGTAATTATTATAATTCATCTCCAAAGTTATTTTCACAAGATAGAAATATTCTGGATCTGTAATAGAAAGGTGTATCGATTTCAATTCTACTACTATAGTGGATTTTCGGCTATAAAATGAAGTAGTGATAGGTATGTTACTTATGTTTTCAAACTATTTCAATACCCTATTTTATTTGAGAACTTCAAATTATTTCATTTCTAAAAAATTTACTATAAAATTGGGAATATCTTTTTATTAATGTAAGAAATTGCACTTTCTAAAGGTTCTCAGTGGATGTATCAAAGAAGACAATATTTCTATGAATTTTCATACTGTCTTCAGTGGGATGGTCTTTCCTGAACTTGTTTAACTATACATATTATATACTTATAGCAATATATATATGGATTATATTTCAATTTATCATGCTAATATTTTTTTTTTTCAAATAAATTTGTGGTCAATGATTTCATTCATTTGATAACTTACCAAGAAACTGAGAAATTAATTTGATATGGAAATGCATGTTACCTAGCTTATATTATTCCAAATTATGAACCTATTCAAATTAGTGATGTTCCATAAGTAATTGAACACATGGATATATTTCAATATGATTTTCATGGTGTTATTCTCGATTTGAGAGGTTGACATTACTATTGAAATAGTACCTGATGCTAACCATATTTCTTTTCCCCATTATCAAATGGAGTATGTGGAACTTTGAGTGATGAAAAATAAATTATCTAAGTTATTAGATAAAGATGTAATCTGACTGACAACTAAATTATATGGTGCTCCTATATTATATGTCAAAAAGAAACATGGATCAATAAGACTTTTCATTGATTATATACCCTTAAATAACATCAATATTAAGAACAACCATCATTTTACACATATCAATGATTTATTTAATTATCGATAGGGAGGATATTATTTTTCAAAGTTTGACCTGAGGTCAAGGTTCCAACATTTAAAACTAAAGGAAGATGACATTTCAAAGAAAACGTTCCAAATTAAATATAGCCACTATGAATTTGTTGTTATACTATTTGTGTTATATAATGCACTAAATAGATTTATGGATCATATGAAAAGAATATTTCATTAGATCTTTGATAAGATGGTTGTGGTGTTTTTCATTGATATTTTAGTATTTTCTAAATGTCTTTAGGAACACTAAAGTAATCTAAGGATTGATCTCAAGAGTTGAAAACAAGATTGTTCAATACTCCTACTTTTTTCTTGGGGAGCATGAACGGAATCTAACAATTTTAGGTAAACTATTTGGGTTATCTAATTTTGTGTGCTTCACATCAGCTGAAACCTTATGAGATAAATTATCCTACAACTATTTTTGAATTACATGTTATTTTTTAATTAAAAATTGTAACAGTCATTTGTACGGAGTAATTTGTGAAATGTAGAATGATAAAAAACTTTTGATGTATATTTTCACTCAAAAATAATTGAAAATGAGAAAAATAATATGGATTGAACAAATCAAGGATTATGACTGATAAATTCATTATCATCCAAGAAATTCAAACAAGGTAAATAATTATTTGAAATAAAAGTGTAATGATATGTTAACATTTTTATGTTTAGAACATGACGCTATGGTTAATGAGTTCATTAATTTTAGCCTAGTATTCATGAATTTAGGTATATCCTCTATTATGTTTCATGTTTTAGTGCAGTTGATTTTTTCTGAATGAATTTTGGTGGTCTCCCGAGGTGTATAAATATTTGAATGAAAATGTATAATCTATTCAGAATGGTACGCTTCTTGATTTTAATGTTGTTAAAGAAGCTATGTTGAGTTTTGGAAAAACCTTATCTGTTCCTTGTGATTCACAATGGAGGAATGAATTGTTTACTCAAACTCATTTTTCTGTATTTCCCATTAATCAGGTTATACCTATGATATATAGATACCATTGAGTGTATTATTGGTGGGATGGAATTAAAATTGATATTGATGAATTTACCATGATGTGATTGACTTGTTAGCAGTTTAATGTAGAGTGAAAATTACTAAATGGGATGCTTCAATTGTTTCACGTACCGAAGTAGAAATATGAAGATATATCAATGTATTTTTTGTTGTATTTCAAAAGGCTTATCAATGTAATAAAGAGATATGGGTTATTGTTGATCAATTAAAAAAATATGCATATTTTCTTCCCATCAGAGATTAAATGTCATTAAAGAATCATTCATAACTACATCTAAATGTGATTATCAGAATACATTGATTTCTTCTCTCCACTGTACCAAATTGTGATCCTCGGTTCACATCCATATTTTTAATGTACTTACTAAAAAATTGGGTACAGACATTAATTTTTGTATGTCTTTTCATCTTCAATCTGATGGAAAACATGAGCATATGATTAAAACCTTGGAGGAATTTCATCATTCTTTCGTAGTGGAATATCAATGAACTTGGGTTTGACCTATTTCACTATTAGTGTAATCATATAATAAATATTTTCATTCCAGTATAATGATAGAACCATTTGAGTCCTCATATGGAAAGAGATGTCGATCATTGGAATTTTGGGATCATCTATGTGAAATGAAGTTGATGGGAATATAGTTGGTAGAGAAAATGGTAGACAATTTTCAGTTGATTTAGGGACACATGAGGGAATCTCAGAGTATGAAAAAGCATTATGACGAGAACTAGAGGAATGATATTTTATTTTATGTAAGTGATAATTTATTTTTAAAATTTTCTCTAAGGAAAAGTGTGATGTGTTTTGGTAATAATGGGTAGTTGAGTCCACGGTTCATTGGACCATATTAGAATCATATATAAAGTTTAATTATTTTCCTATTGAGTTTGTTTACCTCCGATATTTTCCTAGGTACACAAAATATTTAATTTTTAAAATTTAGGTATTTATGTTCCTTAATCATCTATTTTTTATGACCTAATTTAGTTCAGGAGGAAGTGAGTATTTCATATGAGAAACAACCATTTCATGTTTAGGACAACAGAGAGAAAGTGTTTCAGAATATGGTGATTAATTATCTTATGGTTTTCCGGAAAATAGTATGGTTGAGGAGGAATCATGGTAATCTATAAATTATATGAAGGAATAATTTCCCCAAATTTTTTTATATGTGAATAATATTGTTAGGATAAAATTGTCAAAATTGGGGAAAGATGTAACATCCCAGGTAATTAAAGTAAAATTATTCTATTTATTTATTAATATTTAAAAATTATGCATTAATTTTCCCATAAATGGGGTGCGATATATTATTTTTTTACCCTACACGCAACAAATATTTTCAATGAAATCTTATGTTGCCTGCAAAAGTGAGTTACAACAAAAAATTATCTATTGTAAATATTATTATTTTAAGTTATAGCAATATCCTAGCAGATTTGTCATTAAAAATTATAAGGACTACCAATATTATATTAAATATAATTATTAAATATTTATTTACATTCATCCAATATTTTTTATAGTTATAAAAAATGTATAAATCAAATTTTAAGTATAAAAATGTCTACATTTTTTAAAGGAAGTTTTGTCGATATTTAAATGTGATCTTTTTATAAATAAAATTTTTTAATCTCTAAAAATTTTTATGTGAAAAAATATATTTTATGTTTTAAATCAAATCACAAAAATTAGTTTATGTTGAAGATATGGTACATTTCATTATTTTTCCATTTTTGAGGAATAATGACTAATGTTGGATTTTTTGTGAATTACGTTTTCATCATATAATATATTTATATAGATAAATGATGTTTATATTTGGGTTTATATTTCAATTAGTTAAATTTTATATATTTTAAGATAATTTTTTTGTTGGAAAAAATTTCAAAGTGAATATACTTATAAAAACATAACAACCTTTTGATCATTTTTACTTTAAAACCCTGAATTGTCATCTCGTCTACATGATTAAATTTATGTAAAATTTTGAAACTTATGTGATTTGAAATTTGAATCATGAATTATATATTTTAAATAAAAATAAATTATAATTTCTAATAATTTTATTTTTTTTTGAAAAAATATATTTTTCAATGTTATAAAAATTAATAATAAGGATTAAGTTTAATGTTTTTCTAAATGGGACTAAATATTAATCCTAAGAGCTAAAATAACATATAAAGTTTTCATTAATCCATTTTATTGCAATATTTAGTCCCTATACCAACATTCTATACATTGAACAATTATTGGAGCCAGTTTTCATAGAAAAACATTGGTTGAATTCCCTTTCCCAAAAATTCCAAGAAGACCACTCCTCTTCCACTATAAAATGGTACACACTACTTCCACTTCAACACACCTCACAAGAAAAAAAGGCTCAAAAATTCACTGACCATATACCTCATAAAACTTCATCCCCTCAAAAAAGAAGCCACTCCATGGGTATAAATTCATCCAAGCAATCCCTTATGTGAAAAACAAATGTCATTACACGAATAAGAGGTAACATCCTTCCTCATCATCTTTAGTTTTATTTTCATCCTCCTCCCTCTAAACTATTAATATTCAACTATTATATAATAAAACCAGTATTCTAAATATTATTTTATTTTTTTTCTTTTTATGGTTTCGATATGCACATACACATTCTTCACTCAAATTGGTAATGGATATACCATTTATGTTTACAACGAACTAAATCCTCACAAAACGATTTCATTTTTCCCTTATAACAACTCAAGGATGGGAATTATGATTGGAATGACATTTATGTATGATATATATAATATTTATCAATTATTTATGCTTATTTTTTTTCATATGATAGATACCAATACTATTTCTAGTTTTTTAAATACAATAACATCATTTGGGGTAGTTTGGACTACCACCTCCTCAAAGTGTTGTCATACATTCACACACTTTATATAATTTATTATGAAAATGTATAATTAAATTTTTTTGATGTAAATTAAATCCAAATTATAATAATTACATAATTACTAATCAATAATTAAATTATATTATTTTCATTAATACCTTTTGAGACATAGAAAAATTTATAATGTGGTTCATTGATGTGTGGACTACCGCCTCTTAATTATGATGTGATTCCTTTTACATCACCATAATTATAAGTGTAAGAATATATGGTGAAATAATATTTTACTAATTATATAATGGAGATTATGTAAATATTTGTGTAAATTACCTATTTTCCATAATTTTTATTGAAAATGTGAATGTTATTCACTCATACATATGACCTACCATCCACATGATTGTAACTATGGTTCAATTTTTTGTTACTATATTTCCTTATTGGTTACAAAAAGAGTTTTAATGTATGTGTATTATAATTATTTGATGATGATTATTGTTGTGATGTTTATATAATGACCTCTTTGACCATATTTGACCCACAAAAGATGTATTTGGCACAAAAATAATATGCTAAAAATACTCGACACAAAATAAATTCTTAAAGTATTTGTTTAAAAAATTAATAAATGAAATAAAAATATTCATAAAATTGAAAAATGTTCTCAATAAAACATATAATTATCATAATATTATTATTCAAGAAGATAAATACCCACATGACAAATTTGGCTCAATGTAATGATTTTTTATCAATCTTCTTTCATTGAGATACTTCATAATGATTTGTAGGTTTATTCTTTTAAAAGGTGTATATAAATCCCCTTTGACATCATATATTAATATTTTATCAATTATCATGTCATTTAGTGTTTGGTAGAAGGTTATTAATTCATTTTTCTGTTGATTTATATGTTTAATGTCGGGATCAGATGGTTTTATTGTTAATATATTTGATCATTTCCTTTAAATATTCATGATATTATTTACTATATTTATATATACGGATATAAAATGGTTATAAATAATGTATTGTTTATATATTGAAATAAATTTCAATGTTTTCAAAAAAAAATTATTTTAAACATTTTATAAATAATATTTTGAAAAATGAAAAAATGGTTGTTCTATTTCCTAACATGCATAGAGAAAATAATGTTTCCCCCTCTATGGACAATATTTTATTTCTATATTCCATTGGATTATTTCATGTTTATTTAAATTAAAAAAATATTTCATTTTTTGGTATTTTGTTAATGGAATAATGTTTTTAAAGAAACGTTATTTTGTATTAAGAATGGGCTTTATTAAAGAAAATGGTACCTTATTAGCATAAACTGATTTTCATCTGAGTTTCAATGTTTTTTTTAAACGATTAGATGCGTTATTTCATGTTATTTTTCAAGGACATTATAATTGATGGTTGTACCCAAATAGCACTAGGTGACACTGTTATATCATAAACAATGGGTACACCTTGATATACCTACAATGAATTTGTTAATAATTAGATTCTGTGGAGAATTATATTGTAAGTCATTTTTATGATTATTCTAATCTATAAAGGTTTGGTAAGGGTTCTGTAGTTGTTCAATTTGATGATGTATTAAGGTACCTCCAATATTTGTCTTTGATTCTAATTATTTTTCTTTGGAATCATTTGATTTCATAACTTTGGGTAAATGATACTTATTAAACAATGATATTACCAGTATCGGGAAAATAGTTATATTTTAATGTAGGTATTTTCTTTTCATTTAATGTGATTCAATGGTCTAATAGGTTCATTATTTTTATTTTACTTAGGGATCTTTTTATGATCATCCCATGTTTTTAATGACTTTCAAATAAATTAAGGTTAATTAAGTGATTGTTATAATTCATTTTGAATGTTGTGAAGTGCCTTATTAATAGAGATCATACATTATTTTAAAAAAAATCTTATTAAAAGTGGATAGCATTAAAAAGTGTAAACTTTGTATTTTTATGGTTTCGTTTTGTATATGATATGGCCTCATTTTCTAAATATATAAACCAAAAAATATCATCAATGTTAAATAAATATAAATTATTGAATTAAATAAATATTTTATAATTTTTAGGGTTATGGCCATATATTTCATACCATCCAAGGTGTAATATCATAACAATTTGTTTTCATCTACATTGACCTTGGATTCTATTTTTTTGTTATGAACTTGATAAAAGTTATTTGGTAGGTCTTGTTCAAGTTAGGTGTTGAAGAATTTTTGAATTGAATTATATATATATATATTAATGTATCCCTAGGTATGGGGACATTTGGTGGGACAACCAAATTTCCTAGAGGTTTTCCTTGGATAGTAAATTGAATGGGGTTGGATATTATTCACTCTAGGTTTACTCATGTGGAGTTCATTAATTGTATATAACTCAATTCATTTACAAAAGTGTTCATTTACGTTATGTAAAACATTCATTATGTTATATACGAATATAGTTGAATTCCTATTTTAGTTGATTAACATTGACTTATGGATTGTGAAAATAGTTTCACATTAATATTTTGTGAACACATAAATTTGGTTGGTGGAAAATGGATTTGGAAAAATAAATCAGAATGATGCATACAAAAAAAAATACGAAATGATGAAGATTAAATAATATGTAATTTTTATGAATATAATGTTAATATACTGCATAATAAATTTTTGAGACCTTAATAAAACCCCAAAAAATACTAACAGTTAGAATACATTAAAAAAATTTCAAACCAAATTCATCCTACTTTGTAGTTTTGTGCCAAAGTAGGGTTCAATTGGATTGTCTTCTCAAAGGAATGAAAATAATTAATTACTATATATTTTATTGTCAGGGAGTTTCATTTCGATATTGGATACCCTTGGATTTTACTTGGTTACCTTGTTTTTTATTTGATTTGGGTTATATTATTTTGGGGTCGTAACTATTAAAATTCGAGAAGAATATTGTTAGGTGAATCCATATAATGGATTTAGATAGTTGTTTATAGGCATAACAATAAAACATTCACAACTATTTTTAATCTGAATATTCCATGCATAAATAACTAATTGGTGATATGAACAAAAAATAAGATTCATTGCTTAGTGTAATTTTATTCTTCTCTCACATAATAGATATGATATATGGGACCAATAATTATAGTTGGACCACTATCATTTAAATACATTAATTATGAGATATACAACATGATACTCACCTACTGATATTTTATTGTTGTAGATAATATCATTCTTTGTCCCAATAATATTGAAATAGTTACTATGTATGAAATATAAAACAGTTAAATATTGTTATCTATTTTAGATAGTTGTTCTCATAGAAAAGCATCCATATTATAAAAATGTGAATGTTATAGAAATCAATATCTCCAACATATCTCATGGATATTAGATATCATTTCATCATTACAAATGTGAACTAATAAATACATATTTAGATATAAGAGTAAATTAATGATGGGTGGGGGAAAATTAACATCAATAATCGAGAAAAATCCCTTTCATTAGAGGCCAACACATATGATTTGATTTTTGAAAATATTTTGATCTAATAATTGAAAAAATAATATTCTTCCTCCATAAAAAAATTATTTCTATATATTTAATTGTTTATATGATATTAATATGAATATATTATTTATATTATTCTGAATATCATTTATAGTTTGACTCTAATCCCACCTACCTTTTTCATTATCACCTTAGACCTATAAATGAGAAATGTGTTCACTGAATCCATAGGGAGGGTTCATCAGACACATTATGTAAGGAATAATTTGATCCATGTGAAACTTTTCTAATGAGGAAAATTAAAAATTATCCTTTCGGGAGGATCAATGATAGGGACAGTAGACGTTTGGATGTCATAAGTAATGATATATATACCAATGAGTATACATGAAATGGTTTTGTAAGGTGCATAGTTACTTTTATAGATGACTTTAGTTTTTATGAGTATGTGTTTATAATGAAATGAAAGAATTAATCATTTTAAATGATCTAAGTATTTCTGAATAAATTACAGAATCTATGGGAAAAAATAAGTAAATTATTTTAATCAGATTAAGGTAATGATTTCTTGAGCCGGAATTTCATAGTTCATCTAATATATTGTGGAATTGTTTTCCAAATATTTCCCCTCTGAAAAGTTTTATTTAATGGTGTTTTTGAAATGAGTAGTTACACATTTTTAGACATGGTTCGAATAATGATGATTTTACATGGACAACTTATTTCATTTTTTTGTATACTCTAGAAATAGATTCATTCTGACTAATCCATATTTTATCTATAGAAGTCATAAAGAAAATATATGATATATAGATTGTGAAATGTCCCATAATATCATTTATTCTGATTTGGGGTGCTGAATAATTTTTATGATGACTGCATATATAAAAACAATACCCAAATTCTAATTTGTACTTACTTATTGGTAATCCTAATGAAACTAAGTGATATTTCATTTATAACCCTACTTTACACTATTTTTGTAGATGGCCACGCTATTTTATTTTAGAATAAACATATTTGTAAATTTTCAATGGGATTAAAGTTTAACTTATATAAGTTCAAGAGAAAAAAAATCTTGAGATGGATTATGAGATAGTTCCGCAAATAATTATAGAAAAATATCCATCACATGTTACAAAAGAAACTCATTGTTTAGGACAGATTTCGCATGAGCTCGAGACATATCAATTACTTATTTATAATTATGACAAAGTAAAATTAATATTTGATAAACCTAATTCTTATTAATATTACATTAAGAGATAGGATTCTAATATATGGTTATAATCCATGGAGTATAATGTAGACTCAATGTATAATTACTAATTTCAAATATGGTGGATGCACCTGGATGGGTGAGACCCAAAGGGTGAAAGTGGGGTTTCCACAAGAAAAAAATATGAATGGTAGAGTGCCTACCTATAAATCATTACAAGTGGAAAATGGTTTCTCTAATTTCATCTTCTTGACAATGAAGGGAAATTTTCACATGTTGTGATGATAAAAAACCATTCATATTTTGCTAGCCATATAAGCTCTTTATGATTATTATATATATATAATGGATTTAAAAACTAGGTTACATATTGAAAACATAGACTAGGACATGCATATGACATAGGGTTAAGGATTTGATGTTATAATTGATAATTTTAGAGTTTATAAGTTACAACAATGCATTTATGAACTAAAGAAATATTCTCTGAGGTGGAAGATCTGATTTGATGATATGATAAAACAATTTGGTATTATCATGAACGAAGATAATTCCAATGTATAAAAGTATATTAGTGGGAGTATATTAGTGTTTCTATTATTATATGTATATGACATACTACATATTTGATACGGAATCCCGACACGTCACTCTATGTATATGTGGTGGGGTAAAAGTTTCTCAATGAAATATGTGGGTGAATCATTTTACACTATCCATATATGTATCGATATAGATAGATATAAAAATAATATAATACTAACTCAAAAAACAAATATTAGAATTTTAATAATGAATTTTAGAATATATATCTACAAGAAGGATTCTTGACCAATGATTCATGGTATGAATATTATTAAGTTTTAGGATCCTTCTAAACAGTTTGAATGGATGGAAAATATTCCTCTTATGTATGACATAAGATCTATCATTAATGGAATGTTGTGCAATCAACCTAACATATCCAATTAAATTCAATAAATTTTTATGAAGATTAACATTAATACATAAGAAACGACTAGGATATCATTATAGTTTTTGGAAGAAAGTTTGATATCATTAAAATGGGTTACCCAAAATATAATAGAAATTTCGACAAAGATGATATGAAAGTTCAATATAGATTAATATTTTTCATAAATAAGGAATTATTTATTTGGAATAGTTTTAGTCATTCTCCATAGATGTCTCAAAAATAGTGGTTGAATAAATCATTTCCTCAAATTCTGTGAAGGAAATTATTTGGATCAATAAGTTCATTTCAAAACATGTTGTGGTTTTTATAGTAGAGGGGGTAATTGTGCTATGTTGTGACAATAGTTTTGTTGTACATTAGGCTATGGTATCCTAGTATAAAAAATGGAAAAAATATCTTTCAAAAATAACATTTCATATGGGTGATTTTTTATAGGGGATTTGTAAGAATTAGTTACATTGCTACACAGGATAATATAAAAGATCTGGATAAAAATCATTATGGAATGAAAAAACATGAGGGTCATGGGGAATATGTAACTTTTAAACACATGATATACTTTTGGTAATGGTTTTAGATGTATAATATTATCTTAATTTTCTCAATTAATAATTACCATTCATTCATCTATGATGAAATTTTATTTTACTGAAATAGTTGATTGATAATATCTTCTCACTATATTCCAGTGGGATATCGCAAACCAATTATCATTATGAAGTATTATGCTTTGTAAATATATGAGAAGGTCATCATGAATAAACTCTTATATTAATTATAAGGATTTTTATATGGTATAAGAATAATTTATTAATGATGTATTTTCTATGGTTCCACAAACCAAATTCTCATATTATCTCAACTACACCATCCCTATCAATGATCAATAGATAACTAGGGAACCATCCCAATGTCCCATATGTCATACTATTTTTTGAACACCCTATATGCCATCCTCAATCAAATTCACACCTCTTGGATGAACATTGATCACTCATACAACCCTATATCAATTAGTATCAATGTGGTTTAATTAAAATGATATTTATATTATGGGAAACTCCATACATGCATAACACTAAAGAGATATCATAAATATCATATGGTTCCCAATTTAATCCTAGGTTATTCCTGTATTTCACAACCTATAAAATATCATACACTGCGTATAACCACTAGGGAACTCATGTATCAATAGGGTAAAGTCACATACCCAACTATCGAGTTAAATATAACTAAGGATCTTAGTGTAATCTAGGACCCCATTTCATCCATCCGAATGATCTCCAAACCAGTCTTCCACTAACAAAAAGTTCATTACCTATCATCAATGCATGGTAACTAATTCCTAGGCATCCTAGGATCACACATGGGAATATATTCACCCTTTAGCTGGAAAAAAATCCACAACATGAAACTATCAAAAATTATACATGACCATATTTATATCATATAACCACTCTAAAATGAATAAAAAAATAACCAAATATAGAATAAATAATTATAAAAAAGTAATCAAACTACCCTTCCACCCCCCATATCCCCCATTCCATTCAAATAAATTTTTATACGCCTCTAGGGCCCTCTAAACCATCAACTAAAATAGTTATCCTCTAATTTAAAAAGATATAAAGCCTTAATTAGAAAATGTGATAAAAAACCAAGAATAAGGAAATATATACCTCAAATAATTATCCCTCTCAATAGAGTTTATGAAACTAAACCAATAACTTGTAATTGGGATAAAATAGTTGTGAAAGAATAAGAACTTGGTATTCCATCACAACCTACTGCATCTATAAAAATCCATTAGTAGTATAGTTTATAAATTTCTACTTTTAAAATAAGGTATACAAATAGTGTTTTCACATTATTTATAAAAACAAACCACATGACAATTTTAAAATAGTAACCCTTCATATAAAATAATAATAAATATAGTTAATCAATTTTTATTAGACATTTAAACTGAGAAAAAGTTCCCTCCAAACCAATAAAAACTGACCAATTCACATTCTCCCCATTCTAATACATCCCCTGAGAATATAATTCTCAAAATTTATTTCTTTGAAGGATTATTACTTTAACCACTTGATGAAATCCAAACCATATCAATTTTTTAAATCATACTTTGAAGAAATTTTTGAAACAATTATTTTTAAATTAAACCATAAAAAAAGTAATGAATAACACACATAATGGAAAAAAATTAAGGGAGTCACTATTGTGACTCATGCATAACATACAAGGGTATTATATCAATTTTCATGAATATAATGTAAATTTCAAAAGTATATGCCTGAGGAATATAATTGTTTAGTGTATCTGGATATTTAGATTCCAAATCAAGTATCCCAACGAAATATAATCAACATCTCTCTTATATATCATCATCATTACTTCCCATTAATAAATTTAATCTAATAATTTGAAAGGAAACATATGAATGATGTGATCTTAATTTCTCATTAAGTGTAATTTGGGGAGATATGTAAGCATACCATGAGAATAAGGGTAGTAATATATTATCATAATTATTGAAGATCAGAATCTACATATAAAAGATAAAAAAATAGATCATTTCATAAACATTTTATGTTCATAAATTATTAATCATAATGGAATAAATATCATAATCCATGACATCCTACCATCGGAATAAAAAAGAAAATTTGTGGAATAAACATAAGAATTGGAATTGATTTCTATATTATTCAAGGAATCTCTAATAAAGACACAATAATTTTTGGGGTCAACTCCACATACCATCTTTTTAGTCATGGTTCACTTGTATAACCATATTAGTATTAAAGGATTAATCCCAAGAACACATTAGTGGAAGAATCCCTTTATTGAGCTGAGTTCACTCCCCAGTCTAGAAATTTATATCTCATGAGATATAAACCCATACCTAATGAAATGTAGGGGGATATAGGTCCCACCCATCTCACAATAAAATCATACATAAATGTTTCACAATATTAGAAAAATTCAGATCCTAACCCATGAAATGATATGGCTATCATAAACATGTAATCATATCATAACTTGTGGAATAACATAAATATTTAATAATCATTTCAATAAAGAATATATGATGAAATGAAGTGGTTTCTTAATCATATAACATATGAAAAAGAAATGGTTTTAATAAACATATTACTCATTAATGAGAAATAATATTCATAAACATCATGCCATTATAATATAAACCATTTAGAGTGAAAAATCTAATGGAACCATTAGATCATACACCCAATATGGAATGATTAATACATGTTTATTCCATCTTAGACGAAACTTAATATTTTATAAATTTTTTAAAATAATTCCATTTGAAATATATCATGTATTCCTTGAATACAATACATATTTAAAAAGTAAAATTTTTGAAATCCATTTTCATTAAAAATAAACTTGAATACATATCATGAAATCATGATTTATTTTGAAAAAATATTCCTTGAATGTATATACAAGATTATGGAAAATATTTTAAAATACATTTTCATTGAAAAAACGTGGAAAAAATAAAAAATAAATATTGAAATTATTTTTGAAAACATTTTTCTTTGAAAATACATTTTAATTTTATTATGAAATAATATAAACATTTTTAAAGCCTTTTTATATAAAAATTGTTTGAAAACATAATAGTATATCCTAAAAACCATTTAAAAATGAGTTTCATTGAAAATAACATTAAAACTAATAAATAATGCATTAAAACCTTTTTAAAACCTTTATATTTTAAAATACATTGAAAATTTATAAAGATTTTTCGAAACCATTATGAAGAAAATTTTTAGTGAAAATACATTGATGTCATATTTTGAAATCTAGAATAAAATTTGAAAGAATTTATAATTGAAAATATATAGATAAATTATATAGGATGTTTGAAAAAATTTAGAAAATTATTTCTCTGGAAAATCATTCGAAACATATAAATTAATCTTTTTATAATTTTAAAAATAATTTTCATTGAAGATTCATTGAAAACATGTAAATAAATCATGAAACATTTCTGAAATCCTTTTTATTTGAAAATACATTGAAAAATATTAAATGAAATCATGAATAAAAATTGTGTAATCATAAAATATTTTTGAAGACATTCATATAAAAAATAGTTCTGAAAGAACGTAGATTTTCAACTGAATAGATAGATAAAGATAGGTCTTCTTAAAAACACATTATTAAAAATAATAAGTACAAAATAGTTGAAATGGAAATAATACATGAAGATATCATAAAAATGTATATAATAAAAAAATCGAGGAAATTATTGAAATATGTGTCCAAATATTTCATCAATTAAGGAATCATTATATATAATCCAGCTAAACGATGAGATTACAGAAATAAATTCTTATCACATGGTATGTTTGATTCATACACCCCATATAGTAAAATGTTATTAAATATAGATTAAAAATCATTTAATGAGGTTTATTTAAGATATAAATTGTATATTTTAATTTTATAATCCACTATTCATAATATTGGGGCATAACATGGCATGTGTCTCAAGAATGAAAATTGAATCAAAGTACCATTTTGGATTCAGTTACTTTTTTAACATGAACATAAAGAAATAAAGATCATAAAATGGTTTTATAAATATGAATAAATTTATTTACAATACTCATAGAATATATCCCTCTATAGGATACACACCATGTATAAGAAATTGGATCATAACGTGGCATTTGACTCGTGGAAAGTAAAATTGAAATGAGAAGAGCCTTACTTCTTGAGTGAAAGTAAAATAATGATTCCCTTGAAAAACATTAATCAATTGAATATTTTAATATAATTATATATATTAAATTAATTATATAACATTTCAAAAGTTGGTATATACACCACACACAAAAATGGTAGTATGGAATATGGCATGTATCTCACAGAAATTAAAAGTGAGATGAAATATCCCTACCTTATGTATTGGCTCTCATTATACTCATAATAATATTCTTTATAAAAAATATCATATTATTAAAAAGATATAATATATCTTATATCATATTTTAATTTTTTAAAACATTTTATTACCCAATTATTAACAATTTCTTGTTAACATTACATTTATGGAAATATCGTTGTAGTTTTTCATATATGTTTTTACATATTATTCTTGATAATCTTACATAGATCATGATTTAATTACTTAATGAATATAATAAATGAGACTAATATCACATATATTCAGTATTTAATTATTCAAAATAATCTATAAAATTTAATATTTAAAAAATGGAATACACCATTTATGAAGATGGTAGGCAGTACGTACGCGTGAATGTTGTTACTGTTTTATTTTTTTTTTCAAAAAAAAGAATGTAAATGTGATATATTTATGTGTAAATATATAATATCCAAAAATGATAATTATTGTTTCATATATAATATATAACTTCACTAAACGCATCCTTAAAAAATCCATGTAATGTGTGAATGAATCACAGATCTTAACGGAGGTGGAAGTCCATGCGTTAAGAATCAGTGTTATCGTTTTTACAAAAAATGAAAATAATGAAGGTATGTTTTATATAACAATTAATTAAGAAAAAAAATCAAAAATATAATATTTATAATATAAAAACATTGTGTTAATAATAATTCCCAATTAAGATGGGTGATAAATTAAAAATGAACAACATCATTTCATGAGGCGGTCGTTTGTCGTGCCTATGAACGATAAGTTTGTTATCCATTAGATAGAAGAGTGTATAAGGTTATGTCTAAAACATATATTAAAATAGACATCGTATATTTTTTTAACTATGTTATTATATAATAATGGAATAAGGATAAATGAGGTTGTAGAGATTCAAAATAAAATAAAGGATCTTGAGAAATGATGTAACCTCTTCTTTGGGTAACACCATTTTGTTTGAACAAATTTGCTTTCATGGATGGATTTTTGAAAAAATGGAGGTTTTTAGGGAGATTTTTCATATTTCTGGAGCTTATTGGAACATGTGTTTGTATATATAAAGGAATGATAGGAGTGATTAATTGGTATATGAGAGAGCCTTTTTATAGTAGAGGAGGAGTGACATTCATGTATATTTTTGAAAAGGGAATTCCACCAACGATTCCACTATGTAAGGAGGTGCAAATAATTGTCCCAATTAGACACAAGGTAGTATATGGTATAAATATTTCCATACAATGTGTTTTGGGATATTTTTTAGGTCATTTTGGCCCTTAAGATTATGGTTCAGTCCTTAGTTATGCTAATTTTTCTCTTAATCACTGTGAATAATTTTAATAATATTTAATAATATTTTTTATAAAATAAATGTTAAAATTATACAAAATTAAAAAAAATTATTATTCCAAATAAGTAATCAATTTTCCAAAGTTATAATATCATAAGAGGCCAAAAATCAATTAAATATAATCTCGAAGAGGGGATGGCAAAGAAGATTTTTAAAGAAATAATTTTAAAATGATTGAAATGCTTATATATCCAATATAAATTTTAAAATAATTAAAATAAACTAAAATGTATTAATTGATGTAAAATTTCTCTAATTAAACTCTAAATCCAAAATAACATATATTTTTACAATCTTAATATGTTATAAGAAAAAAACATAATTTAAATTCATTGTTTTTCACAATACATCAAAATATAAAACGTTCCAAAAATACCTAAAATTCACCGAAATTATGATTTGATATTCATATTCCAAAAAATGAAGTTTTAATTTTCAAATAAAAATTATAAAATTGTAAAAATGTATATTTAAATTCTATTATTCATTAAAAGGTAGAAAAATTTCCATTTAGAAAAATACAACTTTTATTCTATAAAAATGGATTTGTTCTTATATTTTACCAATGAAATCTATTGAATGATTATAATAAATATATACTCAATACATAATATAAAAAATTTATTCAAAACATTATCAAATGTTTTTTTAAATTTATTAAAATAAAATTGATTGTGTGCGAAGAAAAGTAGTTTTCTTAAAAAATTATTTTCTTAGAAAAGTATTTTCTATAATTTCAAACAATTCATCCTTTCACATATAGTAATTTATAAACAAATTATTTATTTTATATACATGTTTATATAATATTTTCCCTATTTAGTTAATCTAATTCCTAAAAAAAATTCCAACAGCTATGGGGTAGCTATTATAATATTTTAATAATCATATTATTGTGTATTGTAGTTCGATAAAACTAGGCCTTTCTTGTATCACAATCTATTGAAGGGACACATTACTATGACTAATACATGAAATACATAGTGTTTCATGTACCAAAATCTATTATATTTATTAAGGGTCATGTAATATTATGTTTTTGTATAACATAATCTAAACATACGGAATTTATATAAGAAATATATAAAGTTTTCTGTAAAATGAGAAATATCAAAAACATTAAATTATTTCAGGAAAAGTATTTCAAAAAATATTTGGGTGTACATTTTACCCCCTACAAATGATTTTATCCTTTAAAATTCATATGGTTTACCAATGGTTTAATACATGAAATTTAATTTCCTTTAATCCCACACAGTAAGGATGAATACTAAAAAAATTTTTAAAAATGAAAAGTTGGAAACATCACGGTTTTCCAATATACCATGTAACTAGGTTTCCACACAAGAGGAAATTTGTTGGGGGTGAATATTGGACATAGAAGAGAAGCATAAATAATTATAGAGAGTGATAAAGATCGTTTATCACTAGAATGTGAATAATCCAAAAAATTTAAAGGGCCTCAAATCCATTAATTTTTAGAGATTTATTTGACCATCGATTCAACAGAAATGAAGGTTTGGGGAAAAATATTTTTTAGTATCATTTTACAAGATTTTAGGAATTATTTTACAATCTAATAACATTATGATATATATATAAAAATGATTTTATTCTATATCATATGCACAATATCACCTTTTGGTTTTTCAATGCATGATTTCCACTTCATCTCTTAATCTAAGAAATTAATTAGAATTTGACATTAAAAAAGCATTAGTAGTTCATGATTTCCATAAATAGAGTGATAGAACATTCCATAATTCTTTATCACTAAATTTTTTTTATCACATGTTATCCAATATGCATAAATTCACATACATTGAGATAATACATTATTCTCTCAAACCACATTTGTAATGTGCCAGATATTTCCATGTATTATTTTAATATTATATGGGAATTATTTCGAGACCAGGATCCGAGACAGTGTGTAGTTCTAAGGACAAGTGATACCGGATCAAATGTTTGAATTTAATTTAATAATTAATCTACGTGTTCGTGCGACTTTCCTGAAAAATTGGACTAACTCCTAAACGGGTGCTCAGATCAGAAATCTGAGGGCACCGTTGCGTTCAGAACTGCGATTTTACCTAAGGTGAGGACTAACATCGGTCGGTGGAGGTCTGTGGTGAAATCTGGTTTTTGGATGCAACATTAATAAAATATTTTATAAAAATATTTTATGAAAACTTGTTTCTACAGCAAGATCTTATCAAAATCTACTACATCAAATATCTTTTATCTTCATTATATAGAGGCTTGCGCTAGGGTCCAGGGATACAAACCCCATAACCCTGAAAACCCTTGGCGGCTCTAGAGGTCCTGGAGGAAGCCTCCCAATGCGGCGACAGTGTTCTTGACGAGCTTCACCGGCGACGACGACTCGAGAACCAGATCTACGCCAATGAACACCACGAAATCTAGGTAGCATGTTATTGTGATTTTATTCTTCCCCGTTTTTTGATTTCCACGTTGAACACAGACTAATCCACGAACAGATTAGCCTGCCAATCGATCATTCTTACGGAATGGGATATTTGCGGGAATCATGGGATTTGATTCTTGATAGTGTTTTGGTTTTTGTTCAACCTTCTAACAGCGACGAACCAAGATCGACACGAACATCTATCGAGGTTTGTCCCTATCGATTATTGTGTTATTCTTCCCAAAATTCACGCGTTCTTCGGGGGAATATGAACAACGGATTGTTGTGCACTCGTTGTGTGATGCAACAGTCCCAAATTGAAGATCTGGCATTGGTACAACCCTACGGAGTTGTGGCTGCGGTGGCGACGGATGGATCGAACCGGATTAGAAGAAATCGTCCTTCAAACGATTTTCGTACGGGTGATTGGAATCAGATTTTGGAGACGATTGAAGTTCTGAAACCCAAGGATTCGACATCACGATGACGAGGCGATCCAGCACCTTGAGTTTCTTGGAAAACGGATGACTGAATTGAAGTCCGGAGGATCAGCTGAGGCACGCGGAGGAAGACGACGCTTCTGTAAATTTCCCGACTACACGACGTGTAGTATAGAATAAACGGTGTGTGTTAGTTAGCAAGATTACATATAGTGTACTCTGGGAGTACACGGACACGGGCAGGGTACACAGCCAAGAACACGCCATGTATACCCCTCCCTAGCCAGACCCGACCAGATACACGGGATACCCTGTGTACTGGTACACGGGCAGGCGACACGGACACGGGCATAGACCATGTACGGGCACATGGCCAGAGTACACGGATTGAGAGCAGGTGCTCGAACACGGCTTGTGATTTCATCTACACTTCATGTAGTTTTTTTCTGTCCGACAAGCCGAAAGAGACGGGCAGGTTACACGGGATGTACACGAGGTCAAGGAACACAACGTGTACTTTTCTACACACAGTGTAGTTTCATTTTGCACGACTTGAACGAAGGACACGGGCCATTTACATGGGTAGTAATCGGGGTCAAGGAACACATCGTGTAACCATACTACACGCCGTGTAACATATTCTTCATGACATGATCCACTTGTCTTCTGTGACTTGGACTAGCCCTCTTAAGGTTCGTACCCTTGATCTTTTCCCTGAATGTTCTGGTCTCATTTCCCTTACACAAGAGTGTGATCCCTTCTAATGAACGCCTTGAATAGAGTTGTTGTAATCCCCTATGTGAGAGTTAGATTCATATCCTCTATTCATTCCTGGAACCCTAGGTAGTGTTCTTGGTATCGACGTGACCAACTTTACTCGGGCGCTGATCCTCTGCATAACAGATTAGCTCAGACTGAGTTGTTGGAATCACCACATGACTTGGTTTTTATCCCCATCTGAGCATCATGTTCCCAAGGTACTTGTGGCGTGTGTTATCCCAGAACGAATACTTCATGTCTCTCTCTTCAGACATAGGAGCGTGTTCTATCAGTGGTATGCTTTGTGGAATCTTCGAGCTGGATCTTAGTGGTGGTTTCGCGATGGTCGTCTGTGTTTGAGTATATCTTGATATTATTGTTATATTTTCTGTAGAAATATACTATGTAGAGCAGACTGTAGCTTTTTTCGTGGTATTTTCCTTTGTTGTATTTCCTTTGTGGTTTTCGGGGTGTCCTACTGGGTAATGTTATACTCACCCTTGCATGGGATTTTCCCGTACGTGTCGTGTCTTCTGCAGACGAGCATGCCTTTGACTGGATTCTAGGCGGACCACGACCGAAAAGTGCTCAGTGATATCAGATAGGCTGGAGTGTGTTCCTTCGGCGACAGGTTACAGTCCTAGTACCTTTCTCTACAGTTTGGGCTTGTTGCAGACTTTCTTTTGGTGGGCTTGTACTTTTGGACCAAGGTTTTACTTTATTTCACTTTACTTCCCTGTTGTACTCTGTTGGTTGGGTTTATAGTGTATAAATGATTTTTCCATCTTTATTAGTTTTTACATTTTATCTTTGTGGGCTTGGAGATTTGTGTGTGTGTGTACAGGTTTATAGGCAATGCCTCCCATGTTAGTAGCATGTATACTCTGTGCTAGTCACCGGCCCTTGGCCTATTGGGGGCGGGCTTGGGTAGTTGCGGCTCGGGCCCCACTAGGACGGGTCGTAATAGAGTGGAATCAGAGGTGGTCGGTTCTACCTTATGACCGAGATTCTGTGAGTTTGTTTGGGCAACGGTGTTAAGTGTTTTGAGTTCAGCTCTCAGGCCAGGGACCCCTAGTGTTGGTGCGGTGGCCGACGTATCCATACACGAGGACTCTGATAAACTTCTTTTCGACTCGGTAAAAGAAAACACTAGTTTTCAGGGGGGAAATAATGGTACATGCATCATATAGTAATGGTTTGTGGTTTTCATGTCCTCCTTAAGTCATCTCTTCAAATATACTCACTAATTGTGGTACATCTTGTTTCTTAAACAGGATGCCTCCGCGTTGTGCACCCACTAGGATCCAGCTGCTCGATCATGAGGATGACCCGCTCAGTGATGATGCTTCAATACAGTGACGGGATCCCCCAGTTCTACCAGCAAGTGGTGTGCCAGTTATCCCGCCAGCTTTGGGGAAGTTTTTAGAGTCTGATGTACCAGTGGAGGAGGAGTGCAGGCTGAGCGCACTCCAAGAGTTTTAGAGATAGAGACCCCTCAGGTTTCTAGATGAGCCTGACCCTCATGAAGCAGATGACTGGCTTGAGGTGGTGGCCAGAGTCTTCCATTTGGTCAGGGCACCAGCAGACCAGATGGTGATCCTGGCAGTGAGCCATCTGCAGGGCTCGAGCGGGCTTCGGTGGTCGAGAGCTTCCTGGCGGAGCAAGAACAGCCGACAGTTATTAGTAGTGGGCGAGCTGGAGCAGAGACCTCAGCGGCAGGGAGCCGACATCAGTGACCCAAGAGCGGGAGACGTTTCCAGAGGAGATCCCAGGAAGGGGATCAGTTATACATGGTTCACAGGGCACATCCAGCGAGCCTTGAGACAGGCGATGTTACTCATGTGACGGCAGGGGAAATCTCGCTCGAGATTGTCCTACCAGTCGTACTACTGACATGGGAGTAGTGGATGAACCACCGAGGCAGAGGTAACATGTGTAGCAGGCAGATCCATGAGGCGGATGAAATGGAAGAGGAGTGAGGAGGGTAGCTGGAGGTGGTTGGGGTTTCGACCCTTTACCACCACCACCCCCAAGAGGTCCACCCTAGGCTTATGGATCTGTTGGACAGAGGCAGGGACAACTGCATGTGGCAGAGGATTATGACCCAGGTACTCCCGAAATGATTAGAAGTACTATATGTGTCTTCTCTACCTTGGATACAATATTGATAGACATAGGTTCTAGTCATTTTGTTCTGGATGCTTATCGTTTTCGAGACCTTGAGATTCCAGTTGAGCCGTTGACTTGACCCTGGTGCTTAGAAACACTGACTAGGAAATATTCAGAGATCAGACACCTTTGCAAGAAGTGTGACCGGACCCTTGGAGGCAAGAGTTTCGGTAGGAACCACTTGGTGGTAGCGTCGAGGCCTTACGATTTCATTCTTGGTATAGATTGGCTTTCCATAGTTCAAGCCCAGATTGATTGTTTTAGGTGAAGGGTGTAGTGTGTCTACAGTGATGGGATAAGGTTCTCATTTGTTGTTGAAAGATTCACCCAGACAGCACAGGATGGACTTGTGCATAAGAGGGCACAACCGATTTCACATCAGTTGGATTTCCTAGCCCTTTGCATGGAAGATGTTACGAGTTTCCAGTTTCCAGTAGTGGTGGCTGAGTACGAGGACGCCTTTCTGGAGGATGTCCCCAGACTACCTCCCTGTCGGGAGATAGATTTCTGCATTGAGTTGCAACCCTGGACGACCCTGATATCAGCATCGGATTATCGGATGGCTCCTGCAGAGCTTCGTGAGCAGAGTATGAAGCTATACGACTTGCAGATGAAGGGCTTCGTGAGAACCATTATTTCACCCTGGGCAGCCCCAATGTTGTTTGCCAAGAAGGCGGACGGGACCTTGAGGCTGTGTTTTGATTACCCGATCTTAAATCAGGCGACAGTGATGAATCGGTATCCACTACTGAGGATCGATGACCTCTTCGGCCAGTTTAGAGGGGCATGATGGATCTTGAAGGTTGATCTACGATCAGGCTATCACCAGTTGCGTGTACGGTAGGAGGATATACCGAAGACGACATTCAGATGTCGCTACGATCACTATGTGTACTTGGTGATTCCCTTCGACATGATGAATGACCCGGCAGTGTTCATGGGACTCATGAACCAGATCTCTCAGCCCTATCTAGACCGGTTTGTAGTGGTCATCATCGAGGATATCCTTGTGTACTCTGTGTCTGAGGAGGAGCACGCGAGACAACTAAGGATGGTTGTGGACGCACTCCGAGAGAACTAGTTGTATGGGAAACTCTTGAAGTGTCAGTTCTGGATACAGGAGGTCCACTTTCTGGGGCATGTTATCTCAGTGGATGGTGTAGTAGTGGACCTAGCAATGGTGGAGGGAGTGCTATCATGGGATCCACCTCGGAGCGTGACAGAGGTGCGGAGTTTCCTTGGATTGGAAGGCTACTATCGTAGAGTCATCCATGACTTCTCTAGGATTGCAGCACCCATGATAGCCTTGACACGAAAGGGATAACCTTTCGTGTGGACCGAGAGATGCCAGCAGGAATTCCAACAGTTGAGACAGAGTCTGATGAGTGCCCCGATCTTGAGATTAACGAAGGAGGGTGACGAGTACGTAGTGTTCTATGACACCTCAGGAACCGGTCTTGGTTGTGTCTTAATGCAGAGTCAAGCGGTGATTGCCTATGGCTCGCGTCAGTTGAGACCACACGAGCAGAACTATGAGACCCATGATCTTGATTTGGCAGCAGTAGTCTTCGCATTGAAGATGTGGCAACACTACCTGATGGGTGGAAGGTTTACCATCTAGTCTGATCACAAGAGTCTCAAATATATCTTTTCTCAGAATGATCTAAATTTGGGACATAGGTGATGGCTTGAGTTCCTATAGGACTACGACTTTGAAATTGTTTATACTCCAGGGAAGGGGAACGTGGTGGAAGATTCTCTTAGTAGGAAATATCGTTCGCAATTGCTGGATGAGGCGACAAGGTAGTTGGCCTCTTTACAGTTGTCCTTCATGGATGTTGATGAGGGAGATTAACTCAGTCGATGGTTTTTACCCCTCCACACTTACAGTGCATCAAAGAATCACAGTGCGAAGATGCTAGCTGTGAGACTCTACATGCTCAGATATCCATAGGTGATGCTGCTGATGGATTTTCCGAAGGTGGGGAGCACGTTGTCCTTTTTAGAGGGTACACGGTAATACCAGTGATGTTACAGGAGGAGGTTATGAGGGAGTTTCATACATCCCCTTTGGCATTACATTCGGTTGTGGAAAAGATGTATCAGGACCTCTGACGCCAGTTCTGGTGGCCAGAAATGAAGAAGAGTGTGGCAGTGGTTGTATCTTAGTGCCTTACTTGTCAGTAAGTAAAGGCTGATCACTAGGTTCCAGCAGGATTGGCTCATCGCCTTGAGGTGCCAGAGTGGATGTGGGACGGAATATCCATGGACATCGTGATGGGTTTACCATGTACGTCTGGGGGACACGATGCCATATGGGTGATCGTTGATCGACTCACCAGGTCTGCCCACTTCCTAGCCATACGGTAGCAGAGATCAGTACAGTGCATGGGATGCCTCTACATGCATGAGATAGTTCGACTTCATGGAGTACCATCCACGATCATCTTAGATCGTGATGCTCGTTTCACATCCCGGTTGTGGAAGGGGTTGCAGGAAGCCTTTGGGACTCAGTTACGCTTGAGCACAACGTTTCATCCCCAGACTGATGGTCAGACAGAGCGGACCATCCAGGTCCTAGAGTATATGCTACGAGCTTGCATACATGACATTGTTCATAGCTAGGAGGATCACCTACCACTGGTGGAATTTTCATATAACAACAATTATCATTCCACTATTAGTATGGAGCCATTCAAGGCTCTATACGGGCGACTTTGCAAGTCACCACTTTGCTAGAATGACCCAGGAGATTCATCACTCATATGCCCAGAGATGGTGAAAGATACTACAGAGAAGGTGGTGGTCATCCAGGAGTAGATGAAGACTACAAAGAGTTGGAAAAAGTCTTATTCCGACCGGAGACAGAGGCCCTTGGAGTTCGAGGAAAGAAACCATGTGTTCCTTCGGGTCTCACCTCGACATGGATTGTGGAGATTTGGACGAGGTGGCAAGATATCTATGAGGTTCGTTGGCCCTTTTCATATTCTGAGTAGAGTTGGTGAGGTGGCGTATCACTTGCCTCTACCTCCTTAGATGTACTAGGTACATAACGTCATCCATGTGTCGCAGCTACGGAGGTACGTGCATGATCCATCGCACGCCATCGACTGGGGTGAGCTGGACATCGACAATTGAGCGACCTTTGCTGAGTACCCAGTGGAGATCAAGGATCGATAGGAGAAGATCCTTTGTGGATGAGCTATTCCCCTGGTGCGTGTCTGGTGGCAGCACAGGAATCTCCAGGAGAGCATGTGGGAGGGGGAGGCACAGATTCGCGTGCAGTACCCACACCATTTTGAGTAGCCCTTGTTTTGACTTTTTGAGGACGTAAAATCCTAATGATGGGTGTGATGTAATGTCCCTGATTTTTCAATGTATTATTTTAATATTATATGGGAATTATTTCGAGACCAGGCACATAGATGACATGTAGTTCCGAGGCCTAATGAGCCCAGAACAAATGATTGAATTAAATTTAATAATTAAATTACGCGCACATGCAGTTTTCCAGAGAAAGTGGAATAACTCCTGAAAGGGTTCTTGGATCAGAAATATGAGGGAACTGTTGCGCTCATAACATCGATTTCACCAAAGGAGAGTCCTCAGAAAATCCGGCATAGGTTAGTGGTGAAATCTGGTTTTTGGACGCAACAGTAATAAAATATTTAATAAAAATATTTTATGAAAACTTATTTCTGAAGGAAGATCATTAATAAATATGTTGCACCAAATATCATTTATCCTCTTTAAATAGAGGTTTGCACCAGGGTCTAGGGTTACAAACCCCATAACCCTGAAAACCCTTGGCAGCTCTGGAGGTCCTGGAGGAACCCTCCCAACGTAGCGACAGTGTTCTTGACGAGCTTCACCGGCGACGATGACTCGACAACTGGATCTTCGCCAACGAACGCCGGGAAATCCAGGTTGGATGTTGTTGTGATTTTATTCTTCCCCGTTTTTGATTTCCATGATGAACGCAGACTAATACATGAATAGATTAGACCACAGATCGATCGTTCTTGTGGGATGTGAAATTTGCCGGAATCGTGGGATTTTATTCTTGATATTGTTTTGGTTTTCGTTCAACCTTCTAACGGCGAAGAATGAAGATCGACATGAACATCGATCGAGGTTTATCCCTCTCGATTTATTGTGTTATTATTTCCAAAATTTATTCATTCTTCGTTGCGTTCTACGAGTTCTTCGTGGGGATATGAACGATGGATCATTGTGCACCCGTTGTGCAATGCAATGGTCCCAAATTTATGATCTGGCATCGGTACGACCCTACGGAGGTGCCGCTGCGGTGGCGACGGACGGATCAAAGCGGATTGGAAGAAATCGTTCTTTGAACGATTTCCACACGAGTGACCATAATAGGATTTTAGAGCCGATTAAAGGCCCAAAACCCCTGGATTTGGCATCATGATGATGAGGCGATCCAACACCTTGACTTTCGCCACAAACGGACTGCTAAATCAAAGTCTGAAGGATCATCTGAGGCACGTGGAGGAAGACGACGCTTTAGTAAATTTCCCGACTACACTGCGTTTAGTATGGGCTACACGACCTGTGTTCTTCAGCGGGATTACATAACATGTACTCAGGGTGTACACATACACAAGAAGGGTACACGACGAAGGACAAACCGTGTATATGCCACCCCAGCCAGAGCCGGCCAGATACACGGGATACCTATGTACTGGTACACGTGCAGGCGACACAAACACGGCCAGAGACCGTGTACGGGCACATGGCCAGTGTACACAGAGCGAGCCTAGGTGCTCGAACATGGCGTGTGAATACTTCTACACGCCATGTATTTTTCTTCTCTCTGGAAAGCCGAATGAGATGGGTCGGTTACACGGGCAGTACCTCGGGTCAAGGAACATCGCATGTACTTTTCTATATGATGTGTATTTTGGTTTTGCATGACTTGAATGAAGGAAACAGACCGTTTACACGATCAGTACCCGAGGTGAAGGAACACGGTGTGTAACCATACTACACGACGTGTAACATTTTCTTCATGACTTGAGCCACATGTATTCTATGACTTGGACTAGCCTTCTTAGGGTTCGTACCCTTGATCAATTCACTGAAGGTTCTGGTATCATTTCCTTTACACAGGAGTATGATCCCTTCAGCAGAACCCCCTAAATATAGTTGTTGGAATCCCCTCTATATGACATAGAGTGGGATCCTCTATTCATTCCTGGAACCATGGGTAGTGTTCTTGCTATCGACATGACCAACATTAACCAGGCACCGATCCTCTTCTTAGTGCATTAGCTTAGACTGAGTTGTCAAAATCACCCCGTGACTTTGTTGTGATCCTCACCTGAGCATCATGTTCCCAAGGTACTTGTAGAGTGTGTTCTCCCAGAATGAGTACTTCGTGTCTCTCTCTTCATACCTAGGAGTGTGTTCTCCCGATGGTATGCTTAGTGGAATCTTTGAGCTGGATCTTAGTGGTGGTTTCGCGATGGTCGTTTGTGTATGATTATATCTGGATGATCTTGTTATATGTTTCGTTGACATATAATATGTAGAGCTGATTGTACCTTTATTCATGGTATTTTCCTTTTTTGTATTTCCTTTGTGGTTTTCGGGTTGTCCTACTGGGTATTATTATACTCACCCCTACACGGGCTTTTCCCTCACGTGCCGTGTCTTGTGCAAACGAGCATGCCTTTGATAGAATTCTAGGCGGACCAGGACCGGATAGTGCTCAGTGAAATCAGAGAGACCGAGGTGTGTTCCTTCGATGACAGGTTGTAGTCCCAGTACCATTCTCTATAGGTTGGACTTGTTGCAGAGTTTCTTTTGGTGGGCTTGTACTTTTCGACCAGGGTTTTAGTTTACTACACTTTACATCACTGTCATACTCTGTTGGTTGGGTTTTTAGTGTATGCCTGCTTTTCCCATCTTTAGTAGTTTTTACTTTTCAGCTTAGTGGGATTCGAGATGTGTGTGCGTGTGTACAGGTTTATAGGAAATACCTCCCATGTAAGTAGCATGCCTACTCGGTGCTAGTCACCAGCCCCTGGCCTATTGGAGGCGGGCTTAGGGAGTTGCGGCTCGGGCCCCACCGGGACGGGTCATGACAACATCAATCGTTTAAAATAAAAAATTCCATAAATATATGACCTTATAACTCATATAGAAGATGAATGTCAAGAACATTGGAGGTAATTAACTAAATTTCATTAAATATGTCTAAAAATGATCCCAAATATATCATAAAGCATCTCTTATTTTTTCATAAACCCAAAATGTTATTAGATTCGGCATGTATTCTATTCAAACATGGTAATAACCAGAATTTCCATAAATCATTACATAAAACAATAATGTTTCATTATTCTAATGACTGTTAGACAAAATACACAATCAAAAAAAATTGGAAAATTCATTCAGGATAGCCCAACTTCATTTTCTACATTTCCATTATTAGTTCTTTAGTAATTGTTACCTCCCAATTTATTTATTCAAATCTAACACATATTTACCTTAATATGATTATCTATGTGTATGAAACGTATTAAGGGTTATCTATCCCTTAATCATTTGTTTCTTATAAACATCACAATTCCATTAAGATACTTTTCTAGTAAATCAGATCCACTCAACATATACTTCTAAGTTATTAGAATAAAACATAAACAAAACAATCCTTATATATTTTAAAATTCATAATTCTGGGATCCAAATACATAAACACTTCGAATATTCAAAATTATCTTATGTTATAAACTGGTCTACCAAATCCTGTTACATAATCCCTCTTTCTGTTAACATTTCATCTATATTCTAATCATCAACAGCACTATAACCATTGGCCATTCCACAAATATGATTCCATTTATGATATTTTCTATTGGGACATCAATTTTCCTAAGGACCATTCGTTCCACACTTATAGATTTTAACTATCATTGATGTCTTATAGAAGATAATAATCTTATTCATTTAATTAAACAATATTTTCATTTTTACTTTGTAGTTACATTCTATGTGTCCTTATTTTACACAATAAATAAATATTCCATTTCCTATAATACATTCAATTGTTTGATTTTCTACATTCATGACACAAAGGAAATTTAGTCATCTTTTATCCATGATCTCCATTTTCTGAACTCTCATAAAAATCCTTCTATATCATCTTTTGCGAGTTCAAGTGTTGGTTATGGTACATGTTGTTAATCATGTTAGATAAAAAATGATTAGACATGATCACTACATCCTTCACTCAAATGATCATAGCATCTGACTGATCATCTGAAAATTGTACATCAAATTCACCATTAACATAGTTCATTCTAATTCCCACTGTGACCTAAATCCAAAAAGCATTGTGTGATCATCACATATCATAGAAGAAATGTACACAATAATGAAAAATCTCTTATAGTATGTCTATATTATGACACCTTCTTTTAAATATATGAAAACCTAGGATTATCCAAAGAGACATCCTTGGACTTAATATTTGAAATATACCTATGGATATAACTAATTTTTTCTCATACTATTTTACAAAGTTCGACTAAAAATTCCCTCTAATACTAACTATAGTGAATGAGGATTATCATAAATAGATATTCTATCAATTTAAATTAATGTTCATGAAATTAAAAAATACATTTCCAACGACTATAATAGATTAGTCTCTATTGAAACATGGAAATTGAATCATTAATCCAAGTGAAAGATAATCAAAATATCCCTTAATGATCATCCAATTTAGTACTCCCACATAAATCATTTTTTTTCATAACCTATGGAAAGGAAACACAATAATGGGGTGAGCTCAGATGATCAAAAAAGGTAAATAAAAGATATTTGTAGGCATAACATGAGTATAAGGGTTTGAAAATATGATCATAATAATTGAAGATCATATCCTACATATAAAATATCATAAACATGAATCATGTAATAACTATTACCAGTTCGTAAAACATGAATCATAAATTAATGAATATCTTAAGCCATAGAATCTATGGTAGAAAAATAAGAATATAAAATAATTTCAATAGTATTCTAGTCATCACTGACATGGACATCTTAGTAGTATGGGTTCACTCACCATGTCATCTTAGTAGTCATGCTTCAATCCAATGACCATCTTAGTTATCAAGGTTCGCTCTTAAGAACATTTTAGTGGACAATGTTCATTACCAAACTAAGTCCACTGCTCATTCCATCCATGTCTATATCATGAGATATAAATCATTACCCAATGCATTTGAGGGAGATATATGTCCAGACTATCTCATAATTGAATCAAGTATATGTTTTCCTCAAAATAAAAAAAAAGTTATATCATAATCTAGGAACTAAAACAGGTATCATAAAAGTGTTATCATATCATGACCTAGGGAAAAAAGTGAAAGGTTTAATAATAATTTCAACAAGGAATAACCCATGAATGGATGTGGGGTTATTAATCATATATCCTATAAAAGGGAAATAGATTTCATAATCATATAACCCGAGAAAGATAAATGGGTTCCATAAACATCATTTCATCAAAAGATACACCATTTAGTTAATGAAAATAAATGTAACCCTTGGATAATATCCCTAGTAAGGCTTGAATAATACCGAGAGATGTCATCTTATATCGAACAAAATTTTTGAGAAATCTTTTAAAATAATATATTATGGAAAATAACATTTTTTTTGAAAAAAAATAACTATCTAAAATATAAAATATTGTGAAAACCATTTTCTATTAAAATAATCTTGAAACCATATAAATGAATAATTAACAAATCGAAAAAAATTTCATTAAAAATATATAAAATAATGTTTAAAATATTTTGAAAACATTTTTATTTGAATGAATATATAAAAAACTATAAATAATTCTTGCATGATTTTTGAAAATTTTTATCTATATAATACTTTGAAAACATATAAAAAGGCATTAAAACCAATTGAAAAAATTTTTCTCTAAAAAATACTTTTAAAACATATAAATAATGCTCAAAATTATTTTAAAAACATTTTTTCTTTTAAAATAGATTTAATATGTTTAAAAACATGAAAACTATTTTCAATGAAAATATATAAAAGACATATATAGGAATCCTAAAAACAATTTGAAATCTGTTTTATTTGAAAATAATTTGAAACTCAGAAAAGAAAAAAAAATAATTTTTTTAAAAATCCCTGAAAATACATTGACAATACTAAATTAATATTTTTAAAACAATTCATGAATCAAAAAAAGTATCTGGAAACATTTTTATAAATCATGGTGTTGAATTAAAAAATATTTCAGCCCAAAGAGAGATATATAATAATATATTCTAAAGAAAATAATAATTATATTATGTAGAAAATAATGATAAAATGGTACTAATTCCTGAAGATATCATTCAAAAATAGAGCAGAATATAAATCATGAGTGTTATTGAAATATGGTGCATCCGAGTTAGATGAAAAAACCCTTACCAATTGAGTAACATTAGAACCATGATCCCAAAGAAGTAATAACAAAAATTGTACCTATTAAATGTATTAAATTAACTAAATTAATTATCAATAATGTCTAAGTGTAGTATATAAATGACAAAAAATAAGTTAGTGGTGAATATGGCATGTATCTCATGGACATAAAATTGAGATGAAATTCAATTACCATATGACTTGATCCTCATCGTACACATAAAAACCTACAATATAATAAATATAGGGTTATTTTAAATATTTAAAATAACATTATTATTTATCAAATACCATATATGAATTTATTATGAATTTATATTAACTACATATAAAATATTTTTTCTGTTACCATTATGTTTCCGGTAATATCCACGTCATTTTTTTATATGTTTTGACATGTTATTCTTGGTACTCTTAAATAGATAATTATTTACATATTAAAATAATTAAAATAATTATATAAATATCATATATATAATAATATTAATATTTATAACAATCTAAAAAATATTTAATTATTAAATGGAACTATTCAATCATGGATATGGTAGGTCATACATATGAATGATCACTATATTCATTTTATTATCGTATTTAAAGAATGTAAGTAAATGACATATATTTATGTATATATACATAATATAATTATAGTATAATTATTATTTCATATATATAGCATTTCATTTGACCAATCCCATCTTTAATAAATTCCATGTAATGTGCGAACGAATCACATCACTCTGAGTTGGCGGTAGTCCACATGTCCTCAATCGAATCTATAATATTTTGATAAAATGGAAAGAACGAATGTATGTTTTATATAATAGTTCCATAAGACTATAAATATTATATATCATATTAATATAGAGTTTTATTCATAATTCCCCACCATGATCGGTGTTAATAGAAAAAATATCAACATCATTTTTTGGGGAGGTAGTTCACTGTAGATAAGAACACTATGTTTGTTATCAATTAGAAGGAAGTGTGTTTATGTGTAGGTATAACCATTACAACTAAAACATATGACTATATTTTGGAAAATAATTTTATTATATAAAAATAGAATAATAATAATTAAGGTGGTGGAAAATGAAAATAAATCAATGGAGGATGAAGAAGGATGTTTTCTCTTCTTCAAAAGACTCTTTTTTGGTTTTCAACAAATGGATTCCCTGGATGGATTTTTGGAAAAATGGGATGATTTTTTTATGTTGGTATGGAAGTCGGGATATTATCTGAGTATATTTTTGGTGATTAAAAGGGCATTATATGTGTAAATTAGTGTGAGGGTTGTCTGCCTTTTTATAGTGAAGGATGTGTGGTGTTCCTAAAAACATTAGAAAAGGAAATTACACCGGTGTTTTTCCATTGTATATTGTCTCTAGTAATGGTCCAAACTAGATAAATCAGAATATAGTGTCAATTTATTTCAAACAAATGTATTTTTTAAAAGTTTTTTGTTCATTTTTCAAATACGTTTAAGGTCTATTCCTTTATTAATATATTTTTTCTCTTAATCGCTATAATTGGTTTTATTCACATTCAAAAATATCTTTGGTCAAGAACTATGTTGAAATTAATAAAAATAATATTTTTTTTATATTCCAAATATGGAATCCATTTTCCAAAATTAGAATAATATATGTGGTAGAAATTAACATAAATTTAATCTCGTAGATGGGATGATAAATCAGGTTTTTAATTTAAAAATATTCAGAAGTGTGAAATGTTTTTATGTCAAATTTCAACATGAAATTTTTTCCGATGACATAAATTCAATTATTTGGTTTAAAATTTATATCATTTAAATTTCCATTAACAATAAAATATAATTTATATATATAAATAAATATTTTTTGAAAATTATTTTTGAATTAAAATTCCATGTTTTCAATATTCATAAAACAAACTTCTAAGAGAAGTTCCAAGAAATGTTCCCAAGGTAAATTTTAATATTCCACTATTAAATATGTATTTTTTTTCTTCAAATAAAAATTATAAGTGTATAGAAATTATATTTAATATAGATTCTACTTTAAAAGTTGTTAAATTTACTTATTAGAAGAATTCAAATTTATTGTCATTAAAGTTGATTTATTCTTATTGTATACCTATAAAATATATTGGATGAGTATAAAAAATACTGATTGAATATATAATATAAAATTTTTATTTAAAACATTAATAATAATTTCTTGTTTTAATTTATTGATACAAATTTGTTTTTCTAACTAGAGAAAATGTTTTCATGGAAAACTCATTTCTTAATTTTCAAATTGTTCATACATTAAATTATACAAATTCATATCTATTGGATTGATTTTATATACATGTTTAAATCATATATTCCCCATTTTGTTAATATTTTTCATAAATTCCTTTATAATGGCCAATCAGTAGATATAATAATATTTTAATAATCATATTATTAGTATAATGTTTTTTGCTAAAACATTACCTTTAATGTAATGAAGTCTATGGAAGAGACTCCGTACCAAATGTAATTCAAGAAAAAAATTAGTGTTGTGTGAACTAAAATATAATATAAGTGTTTCATTTGGAAAAATATTAACATGGTGTTTCATATAACGCAAGCCAATCAAAGTGATTTTTTTAAAATAAGTACATTCAGTGTTGCATAAAATTAAAATTTCAAAAAGAGAGCATTATATAGAAAATATCAGGGTTTTATAATCACCAAACAATTAAATAACCACACAATAGTGTTACATATAGAATAAAATTGCAAGAACCAATAAAGTAAAAAAAAAATACAATAATGTGTCCCAAGATGCACATACAATCATAGTAATCATCCCTTAGATAAATTAATATATACCTAAACAAGTTATAAAAAATATTGTCAATATTTCTCAACCTATTCCATCCCTTGTATTTCGGTCAGACAAACCACAAATTAATGTCCCTAATGTTTTTGGGTTTATAGGAATAATAATATATCATTAATGAATTCCATTTACTCATTCCCAACTATCCTTGTTGGATTTTTTAGTAAACACTCCCAATTTATCCCACTATCTCTATTAGGGTTTTCCCTCAAATGGGTCATTTACTATATCTTATGACTACCTTGAAACATCATGAAAGGGGGTGATAAATAAATAATCATGTTAATAAAATTTAAAAAATTGAGAAAACAACCCACCTCACCACCTATACCCTCCCAATCAACATCCCCAAACATAAATCTGTGCATATGTATCACTAAATTCAAGTCATAATTATTCACCACCTTTGCGGTCACAAGATATAACAGAAAACTAAATCAAATGAGGCTCAATGATGGAATACCCCATTCATAAAACCATTTAAATGTGACAAACATATATTTTGAAACACACCACATAGGATTATGATAAACAAAACCAATTATTAGTCACAAAAAAGATCAATTCAAATATCACTTTAAAACCTGTTTTACATAATGTTCCAACTAGGACTTACAAATTCTCAAGAAACCAAGCCATTTTCACACCATTTGAAAACCCAGACCTTAAATGTCCTCTTGAAACCAAATTATTTTTTAGTTAATAAAATTTTAGTTAACACACCAACTTTTAAAATGTATAGACCCACTGTGTGCCCATCTACCTAATAATAATTTAAATAATTCAATCTCAACTCACTTTATTTTAAATAATATTTTTAAAAACATCCCACACCCATTTTTAAAATTGATCTATCATTAAAAAATATTCCAAAGTAATAAAATCACATTATAAAAACCATAAGGGGGGTTTATCAATCACCTATAATATTACTTAAGACCATTCTAAGTCTTTAAAATTGTTTAACACTACTATAAAACCTAGTAGGTTTTTCCAAAATATAATAATATAATTAAATACATAAAAACATGTAAATCTATTATATCGATTCACTTATGTATTTTAAAGGTAACATATCATGTGACTAATGTCTTTGTCAACTGATTTTTTATTTTGAAAGCCACATGAAAAGAACAATTGAAAATTTTGACATTTGTAATTATACTAAATAATATTCCAATTGTTTGAAATAATTTTAAAGAACTTCTCAAAAAATAAACTGGATATAATGTAGACTATGGCCATGAAAGACAGAGAAGATATTAGGAAATTATTTGAATATTATAAGGGAATATAATCTACTTCTAAATTAATATTAAATAATTTAGAGAAATAAAATAAATTTATAAAAATTATTAAAAGGAATTACAATGAAATAACTATATAAAATCATCAGTGGGAATTTTGAAATGGTCTGAAACCCATCACCTTCAACAGTAGATTCCACAAGATGTGATAGATAGTCCCAAGACAGAGATATCATGGCTAAAAAAATATATTTCCATAAAAACCTGGGTCATTCCTTATTTCATGGGGATCAGTCCAACGAGATGGCTGATTGAGAGAAGAAAAATTAGGAGAAAAATAAATCAGGAGGATATACGAGGTCTTACTAAAAGGAATTGGCCCAAAATGATGGATAAATCACATGAAAATATTATGTATAGGGGTGCTCTATAGAGGGGGTGGTGCCCGATGAGGGGGTTCATCGATGAAATGTGACATGTGTGAGTGGGAGAATTATGGGGGGATAAAATAAATGAGGGAACCTAAAAATAAATAAAAAATAAAAAAAATCATGCAGGGGAAATAGTTGTACCACACAATTTAATGTAATGATACAGAAAGCATGCATCCTATAATAGACACCCAAAATTTCGATCCAATGATTCATGGTTTGAGCCACACAATTAAGAAAACTATTGTAAATAAATAAAAAATGGCATTGTATCTAACCAGCCCCTTATGCATAGTTAGCCCATTGTTTATTAAATTGTGCACCTTAATCTTACGTATTACAAAACACATAAAAATTTAAAACATTTAATATTCAAAATATTCATAAAATAAAACAAAATTAAATAGTGAAAAAATAGATAAAAAATAATCAATAATTAAATTATTATTGATAGGTGGTTGCCAAAATTTTCCACATCATGCCACTTTTTATCCCAAAAAATTTACATGTCAAGGTAAAGGTAACAGACTATGTTGAGGACCTGACACTGCATCAAAATAAGTGTAAAGGGTTAATTACAACTCATCAAATCCTAGAACTATAGAAATTTCAAAGATGATCCAACCATTAACGATCCTACAAAAGTCTTCAAATAATGATACCACTTTTAAATAGGACCATCTCTGAGTATTCAATAAGGAACTATTAATAAATAGAGACCTAATATAGGTTTCCCCAAAATTTTCTATTGATCGAAAAAGACTAAAACGATATGAAAAAATTGATCAAGGGTGCAATGGTACTTTTGCAATGACAAGAAATTCCAAAAATTAGATATATTCCATGGGATTCCATTTAACATGGACATCCATAAAGACAATGTATCCTAAGAGGAATTTTGGTTAAAAAATACCCAAAGGACCCCAAATCCAATGGATATCCAAGATCCAAATATCATGTATCCAGACGATCTATATCAATCAAATCTCAAAACAGCCAAATCATGTTGTGATCAAATAGATTCCTTAATCAACAAATTTACATAGGATATACCCTTTGAAAAAATGATAGATTATATGGAAAAATAAGAACTCACACTCATGATACCCTCTAATCATAAACCCACAGAGATACATTTTGACACAGGTCATTACATAATATCAAGTTGTTTCTAATTATTTTTATACACAGAATCACTCTCCCAAAATTAATCCCAATTCAAAAAAATGAATTGATATATATTAATGTCTCTCTTTATAAGGCCGACATCACCAAAATCATCCACACACAAATCAAAAGGATCAATGGGGTATTGAGAAAGAAAAATAATCACCTTTTAAGAAAAAATAACATTGTAAAAAACATCAATCGATGATCAGAAAAAACATGCAAAAAATAAGAATCCAATGTAAAATCTACCACAAATATAGATGGATCTAAAAACATTGAGTAAAAAAACCCTTGTTAAACCACAATCCCAATGTAAAACGGTTATCCCGATGGATCAAGAAGATACATCCACATTAATTCACCAAACATACTATCCCAAGAAAAAATTGAAAAGAATCCCAGAAAATAGATATCCTACGCATACCACATCACCAAAGGACAAAAAATATGTCACTCCACTTATAGTCTTAGAAAGATCCAAATGAACATGGGAAGGAACTTTACCTAAAATAAAACACTTAACCATTATTAGGACTCTGCCTAGATGCATAAATTATATAAAATGGAATATGGACTCGAACTACTCATGCTCCCTACTTCATATCAAATGGTCTAAACCGAGATCAAGGGACGAAATCAAAAAACACCAATCCAATCAAGAAACACACATTATATCCTCATTAATTTGAACACTACCGGAGCTTCTCAAACCCCAATCAATAAAACATTTTAAAAAAATTTATCAAATTATTTTTTTTGACAAAAATAATCATTTATTCAAAAAC
The DNA here is from genome assembly GCA_963277665.1 of Viscum album. Taxonomy (NCBI): domain Eukaryota; kingdom Viridiplantae; phylum Streptophyta; class Magnoliopsida; order Santalales; family Viscaceae; genus Viscum; species Viscum album. Next base: position 884,298,883 of record OY728132.1, read on the forward strand.
AAAAACAACAAGATTTTTTAAATACCCTAAAAATAAATAATCTAACGGGTTTTAAAAAATTTCCCAAAATCCTAAATCAACCAATTTTGAACAAAAATGCTTAGAATATTTTGAAAAAAAAAACATTTTATAAACATACAATCTAAACAAAAAAACCAAAACCAGCATTATCAAATCCAAATCCATTTTATTAATAAACTCCAAGGATTACATAAAAATAAAAACAATTTTTCAAAAACGTCTAATTTTCCATAAAATCCAATTTCATACTAAAAATATCAATCCACGTCAATTACATATCAAAATACTGACCGCGACTTCAGCCTTACAATTAGGGATTGATCATGGTTTTTATAAACATCAGGCCAATGGGATGTAGAACTATACATGACATGACTATGTGGTAAAATAGACTTTAGCCCAGCTATGAAACAATTCATATTGTGTTTTAGGATTTATCATTTGGTTGTTACCCAGAAGATCATGACATGAAAATGAACATCACACCACTAACCAATTTTATCATTCAATCTAGAAGTTTAATTTCACTACTAATGAAACATGACTATTCCAATGAGGTTCAACACATGATCAGGGATAAATAAAAAACAAATATTAAAAATGAATACCTATATCCCAAGGAAATTAGAGGTTCATGTTTGAAAGATCTTGATAGTCTACCCTGACACCTACCTCTCATATTATACAAATAACTTCTTAATATATCATACCATGAAACCAAAATTAATAGAAGTGAATTCCAAAACATTGAATCCAAGGGAAAATAATGTATGATCGTGTTCCATTTTTAATGTACGGCCCATTTCTTCCCATTAATAATGGCTAAAATTATTTGAAACTGGATCAAAGGGCATTCAAGATCCCCACATGCTAGAAAATCATTTCTGGGAGTCATAATAACACACATGGAATCATTTTTTCCAATAATTATAATAATATGTAAAATGTGAAAATTAAAAAAAATTTAGTATGATCCATCCATATTTCGAAATAATACACTGAAACAAGTAATAATAAATAACCAAATATAAAATAAATTAGTATATGGAAGTAAAAAAATTAATCTCTTTGATCACCCTTTCTCCCTCATATATAAAGATAACTATAGCCATATTCAAGCCTTCTAAGCCTCCTGAAAATACAAGTAACCTCGATCCATATAAATCAAGAAATCCATTGTTGGATCATATGATAAAAATGAAAAAAAAATGTGGAAAATGAAATATAAAATTATCAATTATCTCAAGATTGTCCATGAAACAAATCCAAGAACATAAAACTGATAAAAAATATGTGTGATTGCATAATAACTATATAAGTCCCTAAAAATAACATAATTGATGGAACTTCTTCAAAGAAATAATTTATAAATTTATTTATTTAAAATAAGGCTTAAAATAGGTTTTTCACATGCTTTGTAAAAGAAAACCACAAACAAATTTTCAAACAACTACACTTTTAAAAATATATAAGCAGTGATAGATAAACATTTTAAATTAGAACTTTAAAATATGATATAGGGAACTTTATACCTTATAAAACAAACCAAAACAAATTTTCTTCTTTTTAAATCATCTCATGAAAATAAAATTTTAAAAAACAGATTTATAGAAAAATAATTTCTTTAAACTATTAATCAAATCCAAATCAATTCAATTTTTCAAAGAAAACATTCAAACAAGTTTTTAAACAAGCCATTTGAAATTAAATAATAATAAAAAAAGTGATCAATAGTACACATAGTGTAACTATGTAAAGAAGGGAAGAAAGACACAATTAAATAACCAAATAGTGGATCCATTAGTCTAATGAACTAGGGGAATATAGTACATCCACAGATGAAATTCTCAAAAGTGTCCCAATAGGGACCTTGTGTCATTGGAATAATCACTAGGATCTAGTAATAATAGACTTGAAAAAGTGATAGTGAACCTATGTTGGTACTACTGAACCTATCTTGTCTCTTGTAGGTCCAGAAAACTATCCATACATGATCATTGCTAGAATTCCTTCGATTATAGGAATCAAAACATATCCAGTATAAAGGCTTTATACTCCATCGTAACTATATATATTGAGGTAAAAAAGTAAAACTCCCTACTAAACCCTCTACCTCCATAGGGGATTAACCTCACAAAATTCAGGTTCTATATAATATGAAACCCACTAAAATTCATGCGAGGAGGTGATACATCAATAAATACTTGCAGTAAATATAAATCATTTGAAAAAAACTCTAACCTCACCTCCTACACCATCATAAATAATCCACAAATATAAATACCTACATTACAATAATAAAATTCATTTAAATATATATCATCCCTAATGGGAACACAATTAATAATTGGTAAAGTAATCAAATGGGGATTAATTAGGGCTTCAAACATTCAAAAAATCATTTTAATGTTACAATCAATCCATTCAAAACACACATAGTGGGATTTGAGAAACATTCCAAATTATTAAATTCAATTAAATCACAATTTAAATATCACTTTGAAAACAATTTATATTAATTACTAATAATACTTTCCGATTTCTCAAGAAAATAACCATTTTCAAACCATTTAAAAACCCTTACATAAAATGCATGTTTGAAAACAAAAATTCCATTAAATAAAATTTACAACAACACGAACCCTTTTAAAATATTTTAAACCACTAAAATTCTAATTACCTAAAAATAATTTTAATGAATTTAAGAAAAACACCATTTTTTACAAAATGATCTCTTAAAAATATCACACATAATTTTTTAAAAAGGAACTAACAATAATAATGATTTCAAAATATTTATGTCCCTTTATAAAAACAAATAAAATGGTTTATACAACACATGGAAATATACCTATGTATTTGAGATGTTTTTAAAACATTTTAAATAAATATTAAAACTATTATGGTTATGTCAATGATTTACAATTCAATAGGATAAAATTTAAAACATATAAATCAATTTTGAAGATCCACTCATGAATTTTATTGTACACATGGAATGCGACCTAGGTTCATACCAAGTTTTTTTACCTTTCTAAATCAACTTCAATGTTATAATGAAAATTTTATAAATTCATAATTCATTAAAAATATATTAAAAATTCATTTAATGATTTTAAATATCTTTTCATGTAATTTCACAAGTATTTGGAAAGTATCTTAAACCCATGCCATGTGTTGAATCCATTAAAAAGTTATTTGAAGACTAATTTTTAATGTAATATTCACCAAAATTAATAATAAATGTTTTTAAAACATTAAATAATTTTATATACTGAATTTCAAGGAATTAAAAAAACCTACCTCAAATCATTAGTGGGAGAAAAAAATAAGGTTAAATGAATCTCCATCAGTATTGGATGTCCAAACATACATTAGGGAGGCCCAACAGACCCATCACACACAATAAAAATTAAATAACCACAAAAATCAAGTGAAAACAATTTTATAAGGTTTTGGATAAACAAGAGGGTTGATGGGAAGAGTAAAAAATCAAAAGTAAAATTTAGTATGAGGGGAGAAGATATTTGAATGTATATAATCGTCTATATAGAAAAAAGGAATCGTGGTGAAATAGTTATGAGAGTGGAGATAAAGATATGGGGTGGTGCATGTAGAGGGGTTCTGACTAAAAGAGGCAACATGAGTGATAGGGTAGAATGAGGGAGATAGAATGACAGAGATAAAGTAAGTGAATAAAAAATTTCCATAAATTTGGCAGGGAACATAGTTTACCTACATAGCATAACAATGATTCAGGTGACTAGGCATCCCAGACTGAACAATATAATTGGACTTGTATGATTATCTAGGATTATCCATATGGTTTAGAAAACTATAATTGGTCCAAGAAAAACATTATTGTCCCTAACCAACACCATATGTGAGTTTGGTACATGGTTAACAAAGTTGGGAGCAGTATAAAATATATTAAAATTTTCACATTTTCAGATAGAAACTATAGGGGGCTCATGAAAAATTAAATAACCCATAAATAATTTTAAATAATATAATAATCATATCAGTGGTCGTAGGGAGTTAAATTGCAACTCTAAAAACGTGACATGACATATCCCTTGTCCAATCATCGCAATCCAACATTCTCCCATACTCATGGGGATAGTGGGTAACTATTTTAGGTTTATTATGCTCATCTATATCAATTCAAGGATGTTTCTCTGGTGTCCATAGGTCTTGAGAGACACATTTAGAATCAATCCCATGAAAATCGGTTTATGAGGCATCCAATACTGCTAAAGGGTCCCTTTTGGCCCTTGACACTTTATTCAATTTATAGTGAATTTAATTAAATAATAAAATTTTAATTTAAGTTAAATAACCCATATGTTTCAATAATTTATGTTAAAGGACATATAGATGATATGAATATATTATATGGAGTGTTCCAGGGGTCACCTACCTCACAAAGACTTATTCACTTTAATTAAATCTCATCCACCATCTCCTAATCATTTAAAAGTCAAATAAAAACATTTAATACCTTATGAGAAACTGTCTCAAGTTAGAACAGAAATTTAATTAATTATAACAATGTATTATTAATTCTTCAATTTAATATAAATATGAAAATTGACATAAAACTCACCCGATAGAATAATGTGTCAAACCCATGAGAAATAGTGTGTGTTCCACTCCATACCTACACCCATACCTAATCCACATAGAAGACCTTATTTCATTACCATAATCTGTAGAAAATTATATCCAATTTCATTAAATACACTAAAATATCATATGATGATGTGCCTCCAATAAAAATATAAAATATGGCCTGAAATCCCCATTACCTAATTTCCTCCATCCATAGTATGAAAAAAATCCCATCATAACTAAATGATTCCACTATTATCAAGTTCAACTATAAAAAATAATCATAGAATTAAATTTCCAAAATTATTATTCTATAAATGAGGATAATATCATAATTAGAAATAGGAATAAGCTTCCTTAATCTATCATTGAATCATCTAATATCACAACCATAACAAAATGTAATAGCATGAGAGGAAAATGATTCAATCCTTCTCTGTTAGATCACACAAGATGAAGTAAAAATATGGGGATACATAAAATTCATAAGTTAAAAATGATCTTGACACCATTTTTATGAAAATTTGGGTAGTCACAACGTTTGAATGCACTATTTTCAAAACAATGTACTAACTATATGGCTTTTACTATCCCTTACCAAAATGAATTCAATTTTTTGGACAACATGTTTACTAAATAATTAGATAACCATGAAACCACCAATAAAATATTTCAACAGTATGTATGGTATACCATAAATAGTTTTTTAATATTTTTGTCTAATCATTACACCACAAATATCATAAAGAATTACTCTAAATGGTTTGTTCTACTCACTATCAAAATTCACCCCAATCTTGTTCTGATTGTCTATAGGGTTAAAAAAATATCGAAAAATATAAAATTCAAGATAATAATTTTTAAATACACCCATGAACATGATTATTCTCATGGGACTTGATCCATATCCCAAAATATCTCTTAGCGCTTCACTAACAATCCAAATTTTGATTTGAATCTGGATTTTAAAAATGAATCCTAATATGGGACCTAAAAATAAAATTCTTCGTGGATATCACAACCCATAATGATGTAGGGTTTCATAATTATTTTATGTGGCACTTAGAACATTTCAATTTTTAAATCCAATGACAATTCATAATTTATGATAATCATATATAAATTTGGTTTACAATCATTAAAATTATTTTTAAAAGTTCATGGAATAATAAGTATCCTTTAGTGGTGATGGGTCACTAATGATAATCAAGGTTGGTGTTGTGGTCATTAGAGAGAGAAATTATTTACTCAAAATTAACAATATTTATATATGGGTTTAATAAATTTATACTACTTGGGACTCAATATTTTAATGTAGGAAATTAAGTTGTTGTTCCAAATGATAAATTTTCAATGATTGGGATGAATGTTAGAAATCTATTAAATTCAAGGTAATTGATATTTAGTTACTTTTTTGGTAATGGAATATTAAATTTCCAAACTACTTGACCTTAAAGAATAAAATAAATTGTGGCATTGAACCCATAACCACATTTCTCAAAAGATTATGACCAATATTACCCATGAAATTATTTTGTGTGATGTCAGTACACTATAGTGGGAAAATTTGATGTTGCATATATATAAGAATGGGAATATTTTAACTCTTCACTCAAGAATGTGTTGATTCTAATGCCTCACCCATTAATGCTCATTCATTCAGTTTTTTGATGGATTATATAATGAAACTGACTAAATTAGATAAGTATTTAATATAAGTTAATGTTGAATTTAGTTTTATTACTTGACTTATAGTCATAATGCATAAATATGAGTCTTTATATATGTTTATGTTTTTTAAAGGAGTGTGTAAAAGGAATGTGGTTTCACTATAACATGTATATATATGCACAATAGTTCTTAATAAAATATTGACAATAGGTATATAATATCATTAAAATAATGATAAAATTCAAAAATACTTTTCACTATATAACCCAAAAGAAAATGGTGTATTGAAATTAATATTATAGCTTACTAGAAAAGTCACTTACCCTATTAGAATGGAGTGATACATATTTTGTTTTCATGAGTAAATCTATTTCTATATCAGTTTATATTTTAAATAATTTGTTATATCAACCTATTTCTAATATATGTTCATATGGTATTTATTAGAGAGAAACATGATCATAAAATATATAATTGTATTTATAGTCCCTCTTATTAGAATGGTGTGTGGTAAAAAATTAGATAGATTGAGAAAATTGTAGTCGAAATTTTATTTTGTTTTATTTCTTCCAAATGTAAGAGGATTTCATTTCTATGAAAATGAAATATGGATGACGGTGGATAGTGATGATTTTAATGTAATAAAATGAATAATTAATTTATTAACACATCATAAAGAAATATCGAAAATAGAAGATGATAAATAATAATTTTTTGGGATGTATGACGTTGTTTCTAATAAATGGGAATTAATGAAAAGGACTAGTTAGAGATGGTGATTAATATTTTTCAAATAATTAATTAAAACTAATTCAATTAATTCAAGGCCTAAAAATTAGTTAATGTTAAAAAAACATCATTAGATATTACATTAATCTAATTAAAACTAGGAGAACATTAAAGATACAGATACATGCCTCATTTTACTTATAGAAAATTTAAGACTTGTAAAAGAATCATTAGATAATCATGATTGAATTGAAACAATTAATGTGTTTATTTATCTATTATGAAGAATAAAATTTCTGTTAAAATAACCAAACCAACTAATAATAACATTTTTTAGAATAATGTTGGAAATAAATTATAAAATGAAAAATAAATCAATTGAGTTTTGAAATAAGGCCACACATCTGTTAAAAGTATACTCATAAGTAGAAGTAAATTTTTTAATGTGACATTTAAAGATGAATTATTTCTTAACTCCTTATATTTTTTAAGAGAATATTCATATTTTCCATTATCATGATAGGTATTTTCAGTAACATTTGAATAAGATTGGTATAAATTACTCAGAGAATTTTTTTATGCAAATCTTATTGGAAACAATGATATAATAGGATAAATATGGAAAATAAGGGGATTCAAGAGAGATAAAATAATTTATTGTGACCATATTGTACTATTATTATCTGTGATTTGAATTATTGTGTATTGTATATCTTTGTGTAAAATTTTAGTCTGAATAGTAACATTCACTTCATTATTCATCAAATAGGATTCATAGATATATTAATGTCTTTCTATGTTATGGGTTAAATTATAAAAACAATTAATTGATATATATATATATATATATGTTTTTTTATATTTAAATGTTGATTGGGATAGAAATTTCAATGACAGATGTTCACCATCAAATAGGTTTTCATTTTTTAGACAAAACTCTATAATATGGAACACATCACAAAATAATTCAATGATAATGAGTGCTACTGAGGAAGATTCTGTTTCAATAACTCAAAAAATAACCCAATTTATTCTAATAAATATGCAATTGGATATCCAAAATGTGGATGTGATGAATCCACTACATGAGGGATGTTAAAATCAAATTGACATCAATTTATAGGGAAATCGGGATCTTCATTCTTGATAAAAGAATACTAACATCAATTATAACTTTTTAAGAAGTTAGTGGAGCTAGTAATGTTAAAGAAGAGGGTTTTCCTATAAAAAGGTAAAATATAGGATGTATTCCCTAAAATACTTTTAAAGGATTTCTTTTAGAATAATAATTTGATACTGGATGATCAACCTCAGTATTTTCATTTCTAATTTATATTGATTTCATTGTTTCCCTTAAAGTGTTGTTGTTTTTTAATCAAATGGAAGGTATAACAAACAAAATTTAAACGGATATATTTTTCTTAAGGAAGAATTATATTTTTGGTATTCTTATAAGGTTATTTATTTTAATTTAGACTATATGGGTGTTGGGGATGTGTGTGAATTTCGATAACTTTTTTTCTATGAATGTGTGTAGGATGATTTTTTTAAAACATGTTGTGATTGTTTTATATAATTTTCAATATTGTTTTAAAAAAATAGGGATAATGTAGATAAATATTAAACTAATATGTATTTTGATATTATTTAAAAAAAATCACACACATAATTCTCTGAAATTAGCTTAGAATGATTGAATAATAATTCATCGAAAAGTTGAAATCCTGATTTATTATTAATCATTGATAATATTTTGTACATTTTATATCTGATATAAAAATTATAATAGGGGGTCTTTTTGAAAAAAATAATGTAAAATTTTTAATATCATAAAGTTATGAAGATGCTAAAGGAATCGCAAGAAGATATGTTATTCAATGTGGTTCTTTTAAATTAAGATCAATTGGATATGATATATTTTATTTTGAATTGTATCTTGTATCCAAAACATCTATTATTATATATATCATATTCAATCACAAATTATTTAGGTTGATTCATCTGTAGAGAAATTCATCCCTCGGTTTGGGATTAATTTTCATTGTTAAGATGAATATTGGTGTCGTTTTTGGAGAATAATTATGTTAAGGTGAGATAATTTTGTCCTAGGTAATTTCAAAATGGTTGTGGTTCTTGTTTGGAATGAAAAATATCATAACTACTTAAGAAACAATATGTTTTGTATGTATATTTTTAAAAACGATTTTTTGGATAAGTATCATTAGGCTGGAAAAAATATCACGGATTATATCATGACGAAAAATAGGGATTTAGTCTTAGAAATATAAATTTAATCATTTTATTCAATTGAAAATATTTAATTCATGATATGAGGATGTTATCTAGGATGTATAGTAAATTTTTTCTAATGAGTATAATGCTTCAGGTTATTAATGTTAAGAAGTGAAAATATATTTCGAGGATGAAATAGAAATGCAATCCTAGTTTATTTTTGAAAAAAAAATAACAACAATAATTCTATTATTGAACAAATGAATCAATATTTAGAATAGTTTGAAATTTTTAGGATCCTTTAAACCTGGAAATTGAAAAATTCTATTCATGTGTTGTGTTTGTAGAATAAAAATCTTAAGATATGTTCTATGGAACAAGGCATTGATCTATGGAGTTGTAACTGACAGAAAATTTATTATACTATTGTTCAATTTTGGTGAGTGTTTTCAAAATTGATTTAGACTATTTTAATTCACTTGATGTAAAATAGTTAACAAAATTTCATGGTGTGGATGGATTTATAATATTCATGTACATTGATGTTTTTTATAAGTTGGATACATGTGTGACTAATCCACCATTATATAAAAGACACAAATTTTCTTCTAAATGTGTCTAGATGTCCATTAGAAATCCAATGTCTTGAAAACAGAAACAATAATTGAATATAAGTTAATCATTTGACATTTATTTTAGGAATTAAAATTTTAATGAAGACTGAATAAAATATTTTATCCATGAATGAAATATTTAGAAAGAAGAATAAAATATTTTGAGTGCTTAAAATAGGTTTAAACATAATATGGAGAAGAATATAAAAATTTATATTTAATATAAGAAGAAGAAAATAATGAAGAATAAGGATCACAATAACAACATGATATAACGTTAATTTAGGATAGGAATCTCTTAATTTTACTCTTTGGATTATTTTATCATTTTTCATGTTGATGAACATTAAACATGTTGGTTTACATATTTTGTAACATTATTTTGTTAATAATCCATCCCTTTTTGTAATCCATAATGATTACTATATTAGGTTATAATGGGTTTTATAGAATTATTCCACATACATAATTATTCATTTTGAGTGGTGAACCATCAAATATTATATTATTCATGTAGTTTTTGTTCATTGATGTTTCTGTGGATCATGAAAAATCATCTTTATAATCACTTTAATTGGTTTCCAAGGTTATTTGGAAGATAATTATAAAAAGATGTTAATTCACTAACCCCCTGCTAATATCAAGGAATTATGACTAATTTTTTAATCTATTTCACCACCATCATAGCATCATGAAGATTCAAAGATTATGATGACCAATCCAGGCCATGGTCATTGTTTGAAATATATTAATGAATATTATGTTCCGTATCTTTTTATTTATTGGAATTGCTGCATCTATAAATTTTCTATTGGTGATTATGGATTAGTGTGACCCACTTGGTTGATAAAATATTATACATTTAGTAAATGAATTTTATATATGATATGAATTAAATAAACAAAATGATCAATTTGTTAATAGTTAAAATAATATAAAAAATGAAATTGTAATTTGAAAATTTAAAAGCATGCCTCGAATAAAGAAAACATAACAGTGAAATCAATACCATAGTGTGATGTCATTTCATAAAAATAATTATCCATGTATTTTTTCTAGAATAAAATACCAATGGTTCAATTAGATTTAAAAATACATATTCAATGAAAAAAAACCTCATAAGATTTTATTTGGATGAGCTCAATCGCTAAAGAAAAATTATGTGAGTATTATTTAAAATTCTATACCCTCATTTATACAAAACTAATAGTTTCTCAACATATTTTTTTAAACATATTACAATTTTTTTAAAAAAATAGAACAATGGGAGTTGAATAATTTTAAATAATTAATTCATTATTAAATGAGTCATAATTCGAAACTCTTATGATTCACACCAACCATGTGCCCCCATTAGAAGACCCATATTCAAAACTAAATTGAACAAACATAAATATTATATGGGGTTTCTTTAAATGGTCAATTTCTTTCTAACCCTTGAATGTTTAATTAAAAAATACCGTAGATATTATTAAATATAAAATCATAAATCACCGATATTATAATAGCTACAAAATTCAATATTTTCATTCATAAAAATAGTAAACCCATCTTTATATCCTTAAATACTAATATGAATGAACATTCAAAAATTAAATATTTGAGATAAAATAAAAACTCTTCTAAAATGAGTAATATATTATTAAATACGGTCACAAACAATCACCAATGAAAAGACATAATACGTTATAACATTTATTTAACCATAATCATTGACACAGCCTTAAATTTATATCAATATGAAAATGGGATGAATATAATCTGTGATATTGGATTTATATTTAGAATTTCTTATATCAATTTAACATTTTCACACCTAGTCATAATGAATCCAAAATAATCCTTTATTCAAATATGGCTTATAGTTTATCTACCCACACACACCTTAGTGATACATTATATCCTGATAAAATATTTTGTAGGATCCATCAACCATGATAATTACATTATTTTCTCTTGTTAATCATATCATTCAAACCTTTAGTTACGAGCACATCATGATATGACCTAACTATTAACAACTCATTGAGAAAAATTATTATTTAAATCACATAACACCATTAAAATTCAACATTAAATTTATTAAAAATAAATGATAATATAAACATCAATATGGGTTAATTAGACACTTATTGAAAATTTCAATCATAAAAAAAATTACATATAATTTCACCTACTAACATTTTGTGTATCATTTAAAACCATAAACCTTTATTGTAGAAGTAAAAATAGTATCCTCATGATAAAACTAGTAAACGTACCTAGATAATAATGTATTTAGGTTGATTTTGGTTATCATTATTTAGATAAGGAAGTTTTTAAGATATAGTATTTCAATATGAAATCTATTAATAAATTAATCATAAATTATCTCTGTTTTTTTCATTAATGAGACATTATATAATTATCAAAAAAATCATTCCCTCAAATATAACAAAATTAATTCATAATTTTTTTCAAATAGACTATAATAGTTTCTTATTTATCATTATCTAGATTAATAATTCCATCACAATATTTTTTGGAAAATATTTATAATTTAAAAATGATACAAAAACACATCTATTAACTCAATAAATTTAATTATATGGATTAAAATTATACAAAATTGTCTTTATGAGAATAAAATTCAAGTGTATTGCCTTAAAATAATATATAATTCTAGAAACCAAATAAATAACAACTTCTAAATGAAGCTTATCCAACTAATGAAGGAAATGGAAATCACCATCATTAATGTAACGATGTATCATTTATACTTTTACCATTTTAAGACATCATTTAATTGCCTACTATGTTACAGTCCCTATTGATGTGTTGTTTCTCATTATTAACTCATTGTAACCTATTGTGTTCTCATACACTTAAGAACCATGGTTCAATTATTATCTATTATCTAACCAATGTAGTTGTAGATAATGATTATAAACTATTAAATATATATTATACAATTTCCGGAAAAAAATTACGTAAATAATACATCATGATCCAATTGAGTTGAACCTATCTTGTCACCAAAATTATCCCAAGATAGGGACAATTGTGTATTAAAACTCACCATGGATTGTAAAAAACCATGGGGTAATAAATAACCTATTAAGAACTATTTTTCCCTTTAATTATAATTTACTAACAAATTTCCTCTTCCAAAAACCAGTTGTAATGTGACCATATTATAAACTATCAAGCAGTATGAAATAAAAAGTTATAAATAAAGAGGAAACTGAAGGTTTTATAACTAAATGAAGCCCTAAAACTCATAAAAAAATAATTCATCGAATTGGAATATAATAAGTAATTGTACATAGGAAGAGACCAAAATATAAAAGCTGAAGTGGTCGATACATGAACATATCATGTCAAAACCTAAAACACAAAACTGCCAAATGATTATCACCATGTGACAAAATTCACCCTCTATAACCCAAATCACACTTCAAAGGGTTATTAATCATACCACGAAACATGGTTCAAATACCTAAACACCATTATTGTGTTACAATGAAAACATATACCCCAAAATACATATGTCGGCTATGAACTACATGTTCCGTGTAGGATTACAGTAATAAAATATTCCATGTAATTCTATTTATAATAAATTATATAAATTCTTTTTTAAAATATGGTTTTCATAGGTAAAATTTTTAACAATTATAAATATGAAAAACATATAAAATACTAATACCACCATTTATAAAACCCAGACATCACTTTGAATTTAAGATGACATGATCATGGTAGTGCACATAAATACGTTTCAAAAATATATAGTAATATTTCTTTCAATAAAACCTAGAGAGTTGTCCTTAAATTCATTTCATTATGGTTAGTTTTATTAAAAATTTTAATTTACAACTAAAAACACTCAATGAAATGAACCATTTTCGAATTGTTGAAAATAAATGACCATATGGGAAAATAATTGTATGTTTAATATTAAATACACTTTTATTTATTTTCTAAATATTTTGAATAAAATATAAACGAAAAATATTATATATAAATTTTACATACAAGATTTATAAAACTATAATAATGTGGAAATGAAATAAACAACAACAGTTATTTGAATAAAATAATCTATATTATGATATGTCAATGAGTTAAATTAAACCATGGTCGACCAAATAAATGAAATCCAAAATGTTTTCAAGAAGATCATATAACAACTACTTTTCATTTTGATGGTTTTATTATTAATTCAACAACCTTTGAAACCTATATATAAAAAAACCATTAAAATAAATTTATATCTTATTGTATTGAATTATCTATGTTCCCATAAACCCTTTAGATAATAAAATTTATGTTTAACATATTTTAAATGGGGTTATTTTTTAATAAGATGAAATGTTTTACATAAGGAAACAAAAACCATAATATCCCGTAAAAATGAATTAAAATAATAAAAAATTACATACCCCTATAATTTTTTTGATCAACCATTTTCTGATTTCCATAAATCATTTTCGAGTGATGTTTCTATAGGAGGGATAATACTTGTTGCATTTCCAAAAATAAAAAATTTAATTCTCTGATATACTAGAATAAATATAATATTATTCTATATTATTTTAAGAAACCTTGAACCCATTTAATATTGTATGTTCATCCATTATACACACTTTAAATTCACATTACATGAGTTTTCAACAAAAAATTGTAATATATATTTATATTTATTTTATAATTATGTTAACTAAGTATATTTTTATCATTAGTTTATTCTAAATATTTTATAGATAAATATTATAAGATTTTTTATTCCTCCAGAAAATCATTTTGAATACTGAATCAAAATAAATGATCCCACTAGTCCATTCAAATTTTCTTAAATCCATAAAGTGACATTCTATGTTAATGATCATGTATCAATAGGATTGTATTTTTAAAACAGTGTGGGGTTTTAATGTAAAATTCCTCATTAAAATAAATTTCAAATAATTCAAACATGACATTTTTTTGGAATTGAATAATGTTTATATGGGTATAAAAGGCTATATATATATATATATATTCAAATCTAGATACCTAAAAATAGTTTCCTCATAGTATATTCTATAAACCTCATTATAGACATTGGTAATTAGACTATCATTATTCTGAACAATGGTTCATTTTCATTACATTTGTTTTGTAAGATTCATTTAGTTCTTATAATTGTGATATATTCAATATATTTAAAAACAATACAAACCTAACTATATTTAAATTCATTGTTTTCATATTACTAATACATTTGTAAAATTTATCACCCAAGGAATAATCTATCATTTTTTGTTCAAATTGATATTGGAATGAAATATGTTCACATTCTTCCTTTAAATAATTTATTGTTTTGATAGGTATGTTATCATCAACAATTACATTTTTAATAAGATGGTCCTTTAACATTATTATGTAGGTTGGAGAAATGGTAATTTTTTTATATCCATTGCATTATAACCTTCTATAATATTTATTTCAATATTAAAAAAATTGTATTTTAGGATTCCCTACCATTCTAATGTATAGGGGGTTCTAAAAACAAAATCCAAATCACTCTCATATTTTTATATGTTTATTAAATTATTTTTCAAATGGATAATCTTTATAAAACATCACATGTATCATTTAGTCAATTTTAGGATATTTTTTATTAAAAACTAAATAACACATACTTTTTTGGAAAAATATATCAGTAAATTTAAGTCAAAATTTTGAATAGTTACATTAGTATTCATAGTAAATAATTTGAATTAAAAACATTATTCTAACTGCCTTTTAGTTTCCTTTAATTCTGCTATTATTTTCCTTTAACCAAAAAATTAATAATATGACTTCTAATGTATTATTTAATTTTAGAGCTTTAACCTAAAAAATTTTATAAACATTTTTTTCACAGAAAAGGAAAATTAAATATATTATGGAGTTATATACATCATTGAAACTACAATGTTCAATTATTGAGTTCCTAAAGAAAAAAATTTTTTATGGGTTTCCCAAAACCAATAGTATTAAATGTTATATTATCAAATTCACCAATATAATCACATGGAATTGTTATTATATAAATTTTTTACTCATTTTGAACATGAATTTATAACAATTATAATAATAGTTTCTTCATTTAATTTATAGGTAATAAATAAAACCTTGGAAATCTAATTTATTCATTATGTAATATATACCTAAAGAGTTCTCCTATGATGTTAGTAATTTTTGGGGATCAAAAAAGATCTATATGCATAAGTTTTCATGGTATATAAGTTATGTTTTTTCTATTTAGATTAAAAGTAAAAATATATATCTTTATATATTTATGTAGGTAACAATCTATGGATGTATATACTTAATTTTTAGAAGTTCAACTAACAGTTATTTCCTAGACTATTTTGTATGGGTTCAAACATTGAAATTTCTAAACCATCAAGTTAATATTCATGAAATTTCAATAATTTCAAAAATAAATAGAATGTTATGGACGTTAATGTATTCTTGTACATGTGTCTAAACATTATAATGCCAATTTTCCGAAATGATTTGAACTCCTTCTTAACACGTGACAATGTTGTTATCATTCATAAATTGTATTAAGTATCATTCATTTCATAATTATCTAAAATTGATCAAGTGGCCATTAATTTAAAAATCCCAAAAATATTATAGATTAATGTCTCACTATGTATTGATATATCACCCATTCAAATTATTTTACCATTCATATTGTCTCAAAACAATGACACGTTTAACTTCAAATATTTATATGTTTCAATAATTATTCTTGTTTATTATCATGTTTCAAGAAAATCTATTATCTATATATATATTGTTTCACTGACTAGTACACAAAAACATTCTCCTAGAATATCAAAACATAAAATATATGTATGAAAGAAGTTTTGTGGATATAAAAATTAGCGAAGAAAAACTTACGAACAAAATTCATCTACATCTTCCATGTTGAATATTTGTGAGCTTCATATAAATATATATTTTTTATTGTAATAAAATATTTATTCATTCATAAATGTAAACTATGTTCCCAAATACCAGCTATTTTAAAATTATATTATAATGTTTTACTTTCTAAATAATAATAATTGTTTTGAAAATATGAATTATGAGAAGAAAAAAAATAAGAAGAAGAAACAACTCCAAATAATACATTAAAAGGTTTCATTTTTCACGAATGTTATAAAAAATCATTCTTCCCTCGGTAGATTTAGTAATTTTGTTCAAATATCAATGTCATAAATTCACTCTATTCTTTAGAAAGTAATGAAATAATATGTTTGGCAATATATTTGAAGGAATGTTTGAATATATCACAATTAGACTTGGAAATTTTCACCTTAGCATGATTATATTTATTCAAAAACATTTAATGTGTTTTCTCTAAGTCAGAAACAATTATTTTCCTTTAACTAGTGCATTATAGAGATCCCATTATATGATGAATAAATAGAATATAAAAACATAGTGGAAAAATATTTAATAACCTTTTCATTTAATAATGTTTCATTATAATGTATTTTAGTACCATTCAATCCAATAATAATCATACAACCATCAATTGTTTCAGTAAATTTTTTAAGAATAATATTTAATATCCTCGATGTATTATACCCCATTATAAATTTACATAATTTGAAATTTTATGATCGCCATATATATTTTTACTTTTAAAAACCTTGTTCAAGAAGGATTAATATTCCTAGTTTCTTACATTTATAGAATGTAAATTCACCAGTGTATTTATTTCATCTTCTTCCATATTTGTAATATATGTCATCTATATCATTTTTGTTATTATTGTTTTCATATTTTCCCCAAAAAATATTCTTACCATTTATTTTCACAATTTATTTTAACTCATTGTCTTTAAAGAAATATTAATTTTAGATTAATAAGGATTAAATGTATATTTTTTTAGAAATTGATGTTGGTTTTGATTTTGTTACAGTGGTAGTATAACTAATTACAAAGGAATCTTTATTTTTCCTGTTTTCATTATAAAAATGACACATTAATTGATTCTCATATCCCACCAATTATCTAAATAGTTCATCTAGAATTAGTCACAAAAGATGTCTAGTATTTTGTAGTTTATCTCTTAGAATAACATTCATTAAGAAAGATAAAAATGATTTCTTAAACAATCATGTTATCATTAACATCTGACTATCCTAGAGAATTTAGGATATTCATAATATTCATAAATATATGATTCAAATTTTGAACACATTCTCTATGTAGGATATAAAATTCTTCTTAATATTATCAAGATAATGTTATTTTATCAAAACCACAGAACTATTTAAATGTTTGACTTCTATATTTTTCTAAATTCAATTTTATATTTTACATGAAGATAACTGATTTTTCATTCATTTTTATAAAATATAAAAGAATAATTTTGAATTTATAGTTAAATTTATAATCAAATTTCTCATTATGAATGGCATTTGAATAAATTTTATCCAAAATATAGTATTCACCAACCATTATCTGATAATTTTAGACTATATTATCAACAAAAAAATTATTTATTCATTATTTTCGATACTCATAATCATCTCTATCTACGATATATTTCCAATTATTATTGAGATTATATATTTTTTTATTAGTATATTATGATCATAAGAAAATCATTAGTCTCCAATACATTTGTATGTGTGAAATTACATTTAGAAACTGGATTTGATACAAATTGTTTCTAAAAATATAAAACTTTGAGAGGGGTGAATTCAAGATTTTATAATCCCATAATATATATCACTCTTTAAGAAATCTATAATTCAGAATGAATAAATTAAAGTCATATTAAAATAATAATGTAAAATAAATAGATTATACATGATGGAATAAATAATAATTAATAATTTCAAATGTTTTGATTTAAAAAAATAAAATGGAATAAAAAGAATTTAAAGTGTAGAGAAGATATGGTTTTAAAAAATTAGTTTTTATTGTATGATTCATAATTCCTCTAACAAATGTTATGTAAGTGATATTAATGTTTCTCTCTATATAATCAGTTAAATATTAACCCAAACATGTGAGAGGATCATTCTATGATCCAGAAGTACAACTTTCTAAAAGGAACCATTTAAATTAGAAACATTATAACCAACATGTACTTACCAAAATAATTATTTGATCTAAGATTCTATGTAGATGACTTTATCACTTGAACATCCTTTGTCATAGGTTATCTCAAAAAATGGTTGAAATGTAATAAAATAATTATTATAAAATAAAATCTCTTAATAAAATAAACACTTAATTCCACTTTTAAAAATAGATAAAAATCAATGCACTCATAAATCATTGATGTCATGATTAAATCATGAGTCCTTCAAATCATCAACAGATTTGAATCCATTACTGAACCAATATTTATAGAAATTAGTTTTAAGTAGAATATTGAGATATTATGAATATTAGAATTCATATTATCAGCTTCATATTTACCATAGAGAAATCATTTCATATTATATCAATTAGTGGTCCTTTTTAATGCTCAGGAATATGTAATATTTGAAATAAGAATAATTATAATATTAGTAATTTATAAACAAATATTGTACAGAATACACATGTAAAGAAATTTGGTAAAATATATATATAATGTGTCTATTGGCTTATAAAAATTGGGATCTGATAAAGTAATTTGAGGAAAATAACATGACACATGACAACCAAAATCAATAAATGTAACTGAAGTTTAGTTAGATCACTCACTAAAATGTTTCCATCAAATCCAAATATTCTATAAACTCCCTCTAAAAACTCGTTGTTCCATATATACTTTATTAACCAAATAAAAATAGATTAAAAACATTGAATATCCATTGTTTACCATATCACACATCAGATTCAAACAAAAATCTCACCACTCATCAGTCACAAAAACATATCGTCTTGGCTTACTAAGATTCTCATGACCCCTTGGACATTTTTAAATAAATATATAGTAACATTATCTCTAATATCTATTATATCCCAATGTATAAATTCTCATCAGAAAATCAACCACTTATCATTGACATAGTATCATTGTATTATACATGATCACTATGAATTATTTAAAATCTAAATTACGTTGTTATCACATAGACAAGATGATTTCTCTCACACCATTCCATGGTTTTACAAATACCCAGTAATGATTATCCATCAATTTTTACTAATATCATGTTAACAACCTTCATGTAGTTGATGAAAACTGTTGAATCCTGGACCTTTCAAGAACAAAGAGGAACATCAAATATTATTACATGTCATATGGTTCTCAGTGAACTAAACACGAATACCAACCCACATTAACCTCGTTCATGGATGAATTCTCAGAAAATCTCACCATGCATCAAAAATAATCACCATGGAATTCCTTTAAAAATAACATGAATCTCATACTGAATCTTAGTAATGATTAGATTTCTCCAAAACACTCCAATAAGTATTTTTATTATGTTATTCAGTATTTATAATAATTAAAAAATTACAAATTTAACTATCCCAAGGTTGATATTATGTCATAAAAATATATCATAAATCTAATGTAAAATACATTTCTATGCTTTTATTCTGCTAATGGGAGGGATTCCATACTACCACCCGCACAATGTTGCATGGCTACAACGATTTTCTATCAAATCTCATGACAAAATTGGATCACACACCAAGGGTACGTTTGTACACACTGAATCCTTAATATCATGAGTATTATCTATAAATATTAGGCTCACACACCCCATAAAACAAAAAAAACATACATTTCATGTAAATTTCATCCCACACATGGCCCCAACTTTACCTTTTGACCCATATGTAATTAAGGAAATCAAAATTCATAATCAAAATCTCCAATAAACATCTCCTAAGTATAATTTTTATAACATAGATTATCAACTCATTCATTACATTATTAATGAAACCAATATTCTCGTGATAACCCCTTACTCTCAAGATACCATTACTTATCACAACTTATCCATTATAAGATTAAAAAACCACCATTCTCCTATACAAAATATTTGGCACACCAATATCCTATGTCATGTATCCTAAGAAATAGTGAATTACGTTTATTGTTATACCTTACACATCATGAAATTCATTCATTCATATTTCACAATGAAAACCCCCATCATAAAAAATTAAAAATATTCTTTCTCACATTAAACGTTGTGTAACACTTATAAGAAATGTAAAATTTTCATGTTGGGTAACCTGTTAGTCAGATTTGACTGGCAGACATTACATGTCGTGAAATCCCTTTACAAATTGTGTAACTTCCTAGAGATCAAAATAAAATATAGGTTCATTTTGAAATTCCAATAAATCCATGACTCCACCATTACAAGTATCCTCTAAATTTTATTTTTAGGAAGACTCGATTAAAGAAAAGTGGAAACCAAAAATAAAATATTTCAATGTAATTTATATAAAGGTAATAGGGTGTTACAATTTTTTATAAATGATATTATAATTTTTATGAATTATAATGTAATTGTTATAATGGTTATGAAATATTTATTGTAAGAAAAAATTCTCTAATAAATAAACATATGAGTTTAATAATAATATTTTTCAAATTTAGATAATTATCTTGATAAAAATATTATATTTTAGGAATCATCATTTCGAAATTATCCAATGTTTAATGATTCGTAATTTTCTATGATAGTCAAAATTTTGGGTAAAAATTAAATATGTTATAAATATACAATGTGTATTAGGACGTCATAAAATCACAAAAGATATGTAATAAATAAAATAAATAGTGTCCACAACCAAATATATGTTTCTCATCTAAAATTAATTATTTTTATTTTGTATGATTAATTTTAAAAACCCTTTATAAATCTTATAAAAATTTATTATATATTGGGGTTTTGGAATCATTTGTTTATAAACATGACTGACATACACATCACCAAGGGTAAAATTTTAATGTGATTGGTTAATTGCCTTATAAAGTAAGTAGACCCACTTTTCATTGGATGAAACCAATGGAATTAATACTGGGAGGCTTTCTAGATATTATTTCCTTATTATATAGAGTTCGAAACATATGTTTTAGAAATAATAAATAGATCCCCTAACTTTTCCTATATTAACCCACCCAATCACCTATTAATTTTGAATCAAAAACCTTATATCACATATTTTATCTTATGTCTCCTTTATTGGGTCCTAAAAATGTGCCCCAAGCTCTTAAGAATCTCCTCTTATCTTTTCGAAATCACCCACTCATGGTA
This sequence comes from Viscum album, assembly GCA_963277665.1. Classification (NCBI taxonomy): domain Eukaryota; kingdom Viridiplantae; phylum Streptophyta; class Magnoliopsida; order Santalales; family Viscaceae; genus Viscum; species Viscum album. The sequence goes on from OY728132.1 coordinate 884,321,015, forward strand.
AGTGGTCCTCTATTTCTATTGAAACACCTTATTTATGTAATGAATTTTTTCTTCCATTTCCTATTAATGGTATATTATTTTCTGAAGCTGTTTCATTTCACTAGTGATCAAAAATTGTTGATATATCCATTTCTATTTCATTAATCCCTCTCATGATTCATTATGTATACCAATTATTCTGTTGAAATTATCCTGTGATATTTCTATAGAAAATCTATATTCACACACACTTCGTGTCTTCTACCATTTAAATCCAAAATTTTCATGTCATATAATGTTCAAACATATCCAACATAAAATAATTTTTAATTAAAAGTATTTATAGACATATTTATCTTTTATTAAACAATTTTATAAATCATAATGTACTTCTATTATGATGTTCAAATTTCAAAATGCTTTTCCATGAAAAAAATTTCTAAAGTGTATACCTTTACCCATTTTCAGTCTAAGATATTCAACATGTTGATAATGTACCTAATTTATTAGATAATTTCATATATGTATCCCAAATTAATTAATTGTTTGGTTAATTTTCCTCAAAAAAGGTTTATTTGTTGAATGATCTATGTGGAACACTTATGCATGTACATGATATGAAAGCGACATATGTGCCCAAAATTATATAGTTCTACAACTATTTGGGTTATATTTTTGTCTCATAATAAATCATGTATGGGGTTAGGGAGTTATCCTAATCCATTTCGGTACTTTTTCCACCCTGTTAGCATGTTTTAGTAATTAACCATGACCTTTGATTATGATGTCATGTATAATGTTGTCTCTACAAACCCATGTTTCCTCTATGTTATCATGATATATCATGTCCCATTGGTCACGATTAATATTTTCACCTTTTATTATCTCATTTATATTCCTATTAAATTAATTGTGTTTATTTCATCAATTTATGCGTGTATTATTCACTTAGTTGGACTTATAGCACATCCATTTTTATTTATGTCCCCAGGATATCCCATATAGTTTTATGAAAAAAGGAATATTGTAAGCATGATATAGAAGCTTAAAATAATGCTGATTTACCCCCTACATTATGTTGAATTTTTTAGAAACCTAATTTACCCAATACACTTAGACTATCGATATTATGGTTTTTATTTTGTGTATTTTTGTTTAATAAATAATTATTTAATGTGTAAAAGATACATGGGTTTCCGTACATACCATGAATAATATATCATACATTGGTTTCAAATACCTCTAAAAAATCATATAACATTTCCCCCATCCTAGGCCTCTCATTTCTATCAGTTACAACTATAACCTTACTACACGATCATAAGTTTTAATCATTAAAACCTTGTAAATAATTATTATATGTATATCAAATAATTATTATATTTCATTCCACTATACTTTTATTTTATCAAAAAAAGAGACAACAATTACATATTTTAAGAAAATAAATAAATGTATTTTTGCTGATTTAAATAACTAAAAACAATTTTTTCATTGAAACCTTATTCTCAGTCAAACAATAGAAACCACATGTCTTCAGATTCTACATGTGAAGTATGATTCATGTAAATACATATCTTTACATCTAAGAGTACGAGTAAAACAATATTCAATAACATTACAACATTATAATTCTCAAAATAAAGTCAATAATATTAGAAAAAGGAAATAATAATAATAATAACACCCTATAAACCATCATTTATGCCCATACATGTACTATTCATGCATAAATACAACTATCATCCAAACATATATCTAATATTGTCTATTTATACCATATTATAAATCATAAAACTAATAAAAAATTATTTTGATGAATTTTTTTTCCCTGACCTAGTCATTGGACACAGATATGTGCAAGGTCAGTGTATGATCATTGAAATTCATCAATATACATTGGAGCTTACCAAATGTAATGGTAAATTGAAAAAAAACATGAACTGGATAAACCCCTACTATAATCCCACATATTATTATATAAATAAGTAATACAACCATAAAAAATTTAAATAATAGATTATACGAAGATAAATATAGTAAAATGAATCCTATAATGAATAACAACACTTGGATATTACATATAACATATTTATATATCAATGATATTTCAACTGATGGATAATCATATATAGTACAGGAGAAAACATAAAAATATAGCTGAGAGACCATTTACACTATCCTCAGGCTTGCATCTAACCTATCTCTAGGCAACATTGAGATCCTATATCTCCCTCACCAATACTAGGTTATATTCCTTGACATGTATGAAAAATTTCTGTTCTATAAATCAATCAAGTCAAACTTAATGGGTGTGTTCATACAAATCTAAAATATTGGCCATTAATAGTGCTTAAAATGGTATTTGTTAGTGCTAGAAAAGCATTGGCTAATAGTGTGTGATTAAAAGGCATGCGCTTTAATCAGTGCTAACAAAGTGATGATAATGTATTCCCTCATCAATAAATTTTAATGTGCTGATAATGGTGTGATTTATCATCACTTTTAAAAGAACTGATATAGGGCCATACTGCAATGTTCTATAATATCACACCACAGCACGAAAAACACTACAAAATCAAAAAAATCGTGTACAAAATATAATTTAAATGAAATAAAATTTTAAGACAAATAAAATAAATGAAAGACTATATCATACACAATTAAAACATTCGTTTAAACAATTACATAATTAAAAACAATTATAAACATTAAAAAATAGCAGTCTTCATTTGTCTCTTGATCCTATCCCGTACTCGAGAAAAAAAACATAAATAAGAAAACATTTCTTATGTTATTAATAATATAAGGAAATAAATTTATAGAAATTGTTAATTATAAACTAAACATTGAGTTGTACACATTACATTGTGTATTAGATTATTTTCTGGTCGATTCTTTAACTAAACAAAATTTCTTGTTTGCCTTCAATAATCTTCTCAATTAAAATTAACCAAATAAGTATAAGATAAAAATTATAAGGAAATTAATTATATAAAGAGTGATAGGATGAGAAAACAATCTACGGTAATTTTCTTAGTTTGGGCGATGTGATATGAGTTTTAAACTAAAACAGCACATATATATTGAAATGTCACACTTGGAGTCATACTGATCACAAAGTGTGTAATATTTTTGTGTGGATAATTCATACACATCCCATATGAATGATGGATCATTTTCGAAAAGTATCAAAATAATATGAATGTGTTTTTTTATTTTTGTGTATGTCACTTATCTTTTTAATTAAAATGTATTTTTAAACTGGAATAGGAACATTGAATCATACCTATCACGTTGTATGTCAGTTTCATGTGATATAGATTCCTACACGTCAAAAATGACTTATAAATCATTTTCCTAAATTATAATGTCATTCTGAGCAAGTTTTCTAATTTTTTAGTGGGTGACACTTTTTGAACCATATTATTTATTTTAATCTGAAAACCGAATCATTGAGTCATACCGAACATATCATGTATCAGATTGAGGTGAGACTATATAAAACACATCACATATTTCTTATAGATCATTTTACTAATGTATTAAAAAAAATATGAATGTGTTATATCAGTTTTGAGTAGATTTTTAGTCCTTTTTCTAAAATTGATTTCAGTTATAATCAAAAAGGATACACATTTAGTCATATCATTCACACGATGCATCATATTGAGGTATAGATAATTAATACATCTCAAAAATGGATTATGGGTCATTTTAATAACATATCAAAATAATATGAATATGTTTAATTGGTTTGGAAATAGTTGCCTATATTTTTTACTAAAATGTCATTTTAAACTCAAAATAATCACATGGACTCGTACTGATGACATCGTGTATAGGTTAGATATGTGACTGATTATTAAACCTAAAAAATGAATTGTGAATGAATTTCCAAAATTATTAAGAAAATCATTGTATTTTTGATCATTTTTTAATGAGTGATAATTTTGTAACTAAGGAATAGATTTTTAACTAATTACAGACATATTGAGCCGTACTGGGAACATCATTAATCATATAAAGTTGAGTTTGATTACTAACCATATAAAATAACTTATAGATCATTTTCATGCAGCATAAAATAAATATGAATTAGTTTTCAAGGTTTTCAGTCAGTCATTTTTTATTTTTTATAAAATTGGTTATAATTTTTAATAAAAAGATGCACATGGAGCCATACTGGTCACACCGTCAGTCATATTGATGTGTAGATAATTATAACATATTACAAAATACACATGGATCGTTTTTCTAAAGTATAAAGACTATCCAAATGTGTTTTCATGGTTTTGAGTAGATCAATTTTTTTATTAAAATATCGTTTTAAACTGGGAACACACACTCTGACACGTATTGATCACATCATGTATCGATTTGATGAAAGACTAATTCCTAAACATCACAGAATGACCAATTTATCTATTTCTTAAATTTTAAATAATGATAGAGCATGTTTTCTTTGCTTTCAGTGAGTGAAATTTTTAAACTAATCTTTCAATTATAAACTAATAACGAACACATTGAGTCATAACTATCACACTATGTGTCGAATTGAGGTGTGGTTGATTCCAACACATCCAAAATCAATTATGAATACTTTAACTAATGTTTCAAAATTATAGACATTTTTTTACTAATTTTTTAGAATTTCACTTGTCATTTTTACTAAAATTAAGGTCAAATTTAAAATTAAAAGAAGAACATGGAGTCATACAAGTCACACCATGTTTCAAATTGTTGTAAGGTTGATTCATACACATCCCAAAGTATCCAAAAATCCTATCTTCCATTGTAACCATGTTTCCAATGTATTACATTGTTGAATATCCCACACTATATATTGAACTGATGTTCTTACCTGAAAAACCATTCTCGTTGTTTAATGTCGAAGGAGAGGAAGAATCTCTAGTTCTCATTATACCATGAGAAGTTACCACAATGGTCACGTGATATTCTTCAACTTTTATGTCTTTTAGTAATGATTAAGGTTTCTTGGTTATGAAAATTAAATCATTATCTATTGTTTGTAGTTTGATGAAGAATAGAAATGAGAAATGGAAATTGTGGATACATTTGTAGAAAAAAATCATTTTATCACTTTTTTCGATTCATTTAGCTATTGTATAGAGGAATATGACTTCCCAAAATATCTATTAACAAAAACATAACAAGTGTTAGGTAAAAGGATAATTAAATTAACATACAATTAGTCGATAAAATAATGAAAAAATTAATAAAATAAGTAGAATGAATACAAATTTTCCTTATGGATTTACACAATCATGATGCATTTCATTATTGTTATTATGTCAGTTATAGTCTCGATGTCCAATAACACATGAGCATGAGTTGCTTCGATCAAACCCCCCCAACTCGAATAAAATAATCCACATGTAAAAGAAAAAAATTATTTTATGTGTAATAATAAAAGGAAATAAATTAAACAAAAATATAAAATGATATATTTATTCTATGGATAATGACTTCACTGTGGAAACATTGTTGAATATAGGGATGTGCTGATTATAAAGCATGACTGATGATAAAAATGGAAATAGATCTCTCCAGACAATCAATCAATGAGTGAGGAAGATCAGTTGAAAATAAGAGGCATTGGATTTAATATTTGAATTGTACGAGAGAAAGTAAAGATATAATAATGGACATATAAAATATTCATTTTGTACAATAAATAAATAAATAAACATTAGATATCAATTATCAAAGGTGAACATTATAGATAATTCTAATAAAACAAGATATCTCCATCCATGATGAAAAAATTAAGATCACCCCAAGAGTATTATCGTAGGTGCATGAAAAACAACACCTCCAGGCCCTCAGATAGAACATTCATCTCATTGATCATTAAAAAAATATCATGTTAAGGGGGATGGATATGTGGGTTTTACCTAGCATAAAATTTATCACAAAATCAATATATAACTTAGTTGGAAGCCACATAAAGTACTCAGAAAATACAACATGGATTTTTTATATGTTAAATGATTGACTAACTATCATCTCCCTTCAACTCCCAAGAATAATACTATAAATCATGGATGAAATCATCCCTAACAATGAATGGTTACTTCCATAACAAACTATCTACTCATATCAATCATATTAGTGGGAATTTAAAACACCTTTAATAGACATTAATGATACTCATTTGTGATGGTAGTTTATGTGTTCTGAAAAACCTGACATTCAATATATCATATGGATCACACCAAAATAATGAATCTCTATCATTAAGATGTCCTATATAACCCTATATTATCTAATCAAAACAAAACACATTAGAAATATCCATATTCTCTCTAATCTCACCCGTAATTGTGTATCAATAGATATCAGTAAATAATGACAATCAATAAAAACAACCAGATAAATAAGAAATAGAGGAAATTTAAACAAATAAGACATACCCATATCAAGTAATGTAGATGAATGTATAATATCTTCTGATATTATACCTTGAATGGTCAAAGGTCCCTAATTATGATTTGTGTGATTCTACTTCATTGGTTAAATATTAGATCACCCAAATACTCTCCTCAAACATCTAAATCATTGACTACCTTGAGGAGAATTAATCTCCTTTCCATGTTGATGCTACGAACCATGATCCACTCCATGACCTAACCAGTTGGGGGAAGTCTAGTGACTACCTGTCTATAAATCATCAAACTCTATTTTAGATCTCCAAGATTGTACAACACCACCACTATATTATTTCTAGGAATGACTATATAAAACGAACCATAGATTCCTCAAATATCTGCATGAATGAAATTCAAGAATAGTTCTACAAAACTATGATTAAGTATAAATCATACAGCTGCATTGATTAATCACGATATATGTCATTATCTTCTAGGAAGAAGATGATCCAAACCCCTAATTGTCTTTCCTCTCATGATTCTATTGATAATCGATATATAAACAAGTTCTATATACATTAATATCCAATACTAAAACTATTATGGTAAAATTACTATAAAGATGGTCTATCCTTTTCCATGTTTCTCCCTACAATGAGTGATTAGTTCATCCACCCAAAAACACATTAACCAAAATACAACCACATGGGACTAAATAAATTGTATCAAATTATTCTAAAAAAAGTGAACCATATAATATTCATTATCATTAATAATGTAATAACAACATACAAAATGTATAATGCATGAAACATAGTCCATAAATATCATTCTCCCTTTAACCAGATGCATAAACCCACAACCTTATTAGGTCTAATTATCTTATAAAAAATAACTCGTGAAGAAACCATCCTCGACTTGCAGCTGGAGTTGTTGGGATACATAGATGTGGGATGATAATGTTTAGTGGATAACAAAGGGATGCTTTATATATCAAAATATCTGGATATCTTCGAGCCTTGTTTTTTTCCACCATTTAATTTCTTGAGCCATCGATTCAAACCATTGAATAGTTGGAGCCTTCATTCGAGCCTGGATTCAAACTTCGAATCGACAACGATGGTGGTCAGAACAAGGTCTCTGCTATTGATAGCTTCAGATATCCTAAATTGGTTCGTGATTGTTAGGGTTCTGAGAATCGTTCTGGACACTTTTTTCAACACTTCTATAAAATGCTGACTAAGATACATTATATCAGTGCTAAGTAAATAAGCACAAATAAAACTAATATTGATTAGCGGTTTTTTATCACTGATAATGACTAAATTTGTCAGTGCTTTTGTATCATTGTATAATATCTATCTTTATCAAAGAAAGAAATGCATTGATAAATACATATATTAATTTTAAAATATATAATACCTTTTAAAAAATTAAAATTATTATATATAATTATAACCCTTATAATAATTATTTTAATAATATTATAAATTTATAATGCATTGAATATATAATTAATTATATATAAATATATAAATACTTTTTTACAAAATAATTTATATATATATTTATATATTCATATATTAATATAATTATATATATATATAGTGAATATATTGATTTTTTAAATAATTTTTCTGTTATTTTATAATTATTTTTTTTATAATTCTATATATATTTTTAGACAAATATTATTTATTTATTTATAGTTATAAATATATATAAAAAATATACAATTAAAATATATATATATATAAATGTATTTTTATAAATGTATTCTTAACATTATTATTTAATATGTAATCTTATGTGTGTGAATGAAAAAATTGAGTAAAACAGATCAATTAAAAATGTGTAAAATATTTAAAATTTGTATAATTTTGATTAGTATAAATCATTAAAAAATTTACATATATTGAAATAAGGATGAATACCTAATGAAAATATTAAACTTATAGTAAATTAATATATATATATATATATAATATAAATTTATGAAATTACCAAAAAAATTGTGTCTGTGCGTATGTATATAAAAAACATTAATTATGTATATTTGAAATCAATATAATATATTTTATTTCTGATAAATTGAAAAATTAAACAACATTCAACTATGTATATTACTCGATGCAATTAGTGAGTATGTTTAATTCAAATTAATATTTAATTATACACAATTATTCAGTAAATATATGACTTTTTAATGTAAGTAATAATTATTTGGTATTATATAAATCATATTTCAATGCCTTCATATATGTCTTTTTATTTAATATATACTATTTATTAATATTATCAATAATTATGTAATTAATAAATTGTCAAATATTTATGTCAATTTATAAATTTTCAATTTTTATTTGTTGATTTATTATTCTACATATACATAAATATTTAATTTAAAGTATTTATAATTTATATATAGTCATATAAATTTATTTGATTATATCAATAAATATATAATTAATTTTATTTTTAATATTATATTAATAAAATTGTATTATTCTTTATTTATTTAAATATTTCATTTTATATTGAATTTTATTAGCGCTAGAGAAACACTAATAAATAATTTTATTATGTGTGCTAAAAATAAATTGTTGTTAAGGGGCGTCATTTTTCAGCGCAGAAATAAAATTGTCAATAAAGGACACCCTTTATGAATGCTAAAAAATTACACAAATATATGTTTCTTTTTATCATCGCTAAAAATTCACTCACAAATAGTTCCTTGTGCCAGCCCTATCATATAATCATATATGTAATTCGCTATTTAATGATGCTTGTTTAATCACTAATAAAGGGTTCCTTCTTCATAGATTTTTTCTAGCGCTGATAAAATCTTGCACTGTTAAAGGCTTGTTTTGTTGTATTGATAAAACTGAGTAAGCTACCACAAAATATATTCCTAATAATAACTAATATATATGTATTATAAGCACTAAATGGAATAGGAGTTGTAAACAATAAATTTCATAAACCTATCAAATTGGTGGGAACCTAATAAGCCACACTAATATTCAACATCATTTACTTCTAATTTTTGTTTTGAACACATATTCATGGTAGTAAAATGATGAAAGGGATAATACTTTTGGTTGTTTGAATTTTTCAACTATTTTAGAAATGAATCCACCCACAACTCAACATATAAAATCATCATTGAATATAGGTATGTTGTGTTCCCAACTATAGGAAGAAATACATCTCAAGTAATAGAATAATAGATAACTGAACCTATAAAAAATAACCTATACTAATATCTAAATTATAATTTCTATCAACACATTCAAAATAAACAATCACGGTTAAAATATCACATAAATCATTCATAAAAGACAATCCTAGTTATAATTCTCATCTCTTTCAAAAAAAATCTTATTTGGTATATCACCCAATCCATTTGTAAATAAAAATATATTTTTTATAACACTTAACCCATTAACAAAACCCAATTTTGATTATAATAACACACAACCTATTCATAGGGATTAATTTATCATAGTTATTATTTTACCGAATCCATTCAACAGAACAAATCTCACAATTGGAATATCATCCAACCAACATTAAAAAATCACCTCTTGGTTATCATCCTACATAACATGTTTACATACTATTCGATATCTCGGGGTTGTTATATTTTCAAACTAATCCACTCATATAAACTTCCATTACTAGTTTTCATTCTAACTAACCAATTACTACACTATCTAGAAGAGAATATAGTCTAAGTGGTATGATATCCTTATTTCCCTTGTTGGTGAAGAATATTTCCATATATGTTTCATCTCGATCATTAAATTATAAAAAAATTCTATCCTATGTCTTGTCACTCTTATCACAAGTTGTAAATAAATCACATATCGATAGTATTTAAAAGAAAACTATGGTCGACTAGTTTTTTTTCAATTATCAATTGTCTTACCGATCACCAATTCATTTAGAGATACTGTTCTAATCATCCCCATATTTCACTCTCAACAATCATTTAATAGAGGCTTAGATTAATATCATCAATTCATATACAATTTTGGTTCTTATAAAATTAATGTGTTATTTAATTGTTTATTAGCGGTTTATAACATAGAAATTTATTTTTGGATTAGCGGTATATTAACAAAATATTCCACAAGAATTTATTTTTTTATGGAAATATTCTGGCACAAAAATAGGAAAATTAGTGTATTGTGATTTCTTTTGGAATTCGTTTATCCAATCTACCCCAAAAATGTAATAATAATATTAAAATACCACTTAAATAAATAATATTTATAGAATATATTAATAACATATTTATCGTATACAAAACTATGATTTTAAAAAAATATTAATTTTTCAATAAATAAAATTTATATTCTAAACATAATTAAATACCAAAAAAACATATATAAATCAAAATCATTTAGTATCCTTAAATAATAAATCTAATTATCATATATATAACATATTTATGTTCTACAAACATCCACCCACAATAGCTCCACCACCTTTACTACATCTCATGACCATTATAGTTATGTCTTGGATTTTCATTTTTGTATTTGAATACATCACTATCTTATCAACTAAAAAATATAAATAAAAAATCATAATGGGTTGATATTTCCAATGAATTCATTCAATTACCTACATCTTAATTTACAACATTGTTATCAAGTATAATTACTAAGAGTACATATTTATTTTCACCCACCCCCAATTGTGTTTTTTAAATATTTTCATATAAAAATGATTTAGTATTTTATTAATTGGGTTTCACTACTAAAAAATACCAATAGATCTTAGTCAACCATATCAAACAAATATCTATATTTCATGTGTAGAACATCAAATCATCCTTCTTTCAATTAATTATCCACATAATAATCCATATTTTTCATGAATAAAAAAATCATGGTCAACATTCCCTCTAGTATCAATCATGAGACTAAATTTTATAGAAGTAACATGTTAAAAATCATTCAATGTGACCTTATAAACAACTACCCATCGTTTTGTACTATGATATTTTGAAATTTAGTGTGAAATCTTAATTTAATGATATAATCTAGATCACCATATTATCACACCTATAAATTTTTAAATAATTTTTTTTTATTTTTCAATCTGTCTTTACAATCAATTGTATGAAACTTCTATCGATTAATATTATAGGCATCGAACCACATGTGTTTACTTAAACTAAATTGATCTGAAAAATAAAATAGGATAATATATCAGTCTAATAATAAATATTTTGGATATTTAAGAGAGAATATATTTTATTACTTTTTACATGAACTAAATAATATCATATTAATAATATTAATACGAGTATGTACATATATGATTGGAAAGTAATTACAAAAACTCATTAGAAATAATTATTTTTTATTTCAATCTCATTTTTATATCAACCTGTCATCTGTATCTTTTTCTGAAATATAAATAATTTAATTAATGTATTTTAAATATGGTTGTTAATTACCACATATATATTTATCTATAGTAACTCTAATTCAATAAGTGTAAATTGTCAGAACTTTCCAACTAGTCAGTCTATAGTCTAAAGAACTAATAATTATTTTCAAATTGAGAATTATCAGACATGTCATTAATGTTTTGACCATGATTTAATGTTATTTGAATTTCAACCTAACACTATGAAAATAATCTCATACATAGTATCTATTGATGAAAGATAAAAAAAAATTAAAATTTTTTATACAATTATTTGAAAAGATTGAATTTATCATTGGAAGTAATATTTTTTCTCTTAGTTGGATACATCATTAAATAATTTACCATTCCACTAATTTTCTATTCCTTAACCAAATAAACATTCCAATGAATCATTATAGTGAACAATTAATGGGTTTACAACATCACCCAATGAAAATTGTTCATTAAAATTTATTCTTAATGTTTTTCGTGATTAATTGGATTTCGATTTATTTATCAAAAACAACTGTAGAATGTTAAAAAAAAAATAACTATTGCTACATTTTTCAAGGAACACATTACACAATGCTAATGGAAACATCTACTCCACCAGAATATATGAGTCATGACATTTCAATCCATGAAACTTATTGTTTTAGTCAATAAAACAGTAAATAATACGTTATTATATATTTGGAACATATATATTTTTTAACAATAAATAAATAAATCATTTTAATGATTTTGTATTGACGAAACTGTAGAAAAATAGTCCCAATTCTCATTTTTCCACAAACAATGCTTTATAATAATTTCTTCTTATTCATTTCCAACATTAAGTTGATCCCTTAGTTTTCCTGAATAATTATGAAATATAAAATTTACATTTTCATATATTTAATTATCATTATAAATTATGTTAATATTTGGAAATGGAAACATTCATTAAAAATAATAATGTATGAAAAATATACTCATTTTCACCGATATTTGTGATCCATATTCATTGAGTGTTTCACCTCACACCCTTCGCCTTCTTTTAATGGATTAAATATCTCTGAATAATAAATAATTTACAATTTATGATTATTTTTTATTCATTTTCATTCTCTTGGTTAAATTTTTTTGTTGAATTTTAGGTATTTTCGAAGCTATTGGTAGGATTCAATTGGGAAGACATAAGTTGAGGTGATCGGTTAATGTGGTGGGATTTATCATGTTATAATAGGTGAATAATCTACTCATAGAGACTAATAGAGATCTACATGAGATATTTACTTATAGTTACATGATATTTTATGTAATTCATAGTTGAAATGATTATGGGTGATATGGTAATAGATGAGTGTTAATAGAAGGATTTTATGTGTTTATGAAATATAAGTGTTATGATAAAGATACTTCAAATTGAAATGGAATGGAAACAACTAGACATCCTTAAAAATTGTACAAATTATATTATTTATTTTAATCTGTGATATAAGTGGTTTGAAAATGTTTCTGATGTTTTTTATAGTTTATAAGAGGCGGTATAAGATGGTTTTTAAAATGTTCTATAATTATATTGAATTCTAGATAAAGTGATATGACAATGTCACATGATTTTCTAATCTATATATTTATTATGAAATTTATGTATGATTCATCGACTTAGTCAGTGACTTATTTTTTAAGAAATAGAAATATATGTATGGGTTATTTTCAATAGTTATAAGAAGTTTCAGTTCTTCATGTGAGTCATTTTAGTGTTTCATATATCTGATTTGAATCTTGTGTAATTGTCTTTAAAAGGGAAGTTAATTTGCGTATATGACATCACCCTAACATTATTTAAAAAAATTGTCAGTAATTTATGATACTATTTATGGTACATTACATAACATAGTATGTGTGACTTGTGGACTTTTTATGAGTCATTCAAAAAGGATTAGTAAAATCCATAAGATTCAGTGGCCACTCAATATGAGTTAATTAGAGGATGATTCGTATTAGATTTATAAGACTCTCTGAAGAAAAAATTTCCTGAATATCAAATAAGAATTTTATAAAAGATAAATCTATATGATGATGTATGTGATTATCTTCAATGATTATATAACCCCCCAGCTCATCTTACAACACTAACAGTGCTCTAGGCCGGTGGGCCACTAGGCATTAATCACTCCTCCTTGTACTCCAAAGTATTATAAATAGTAGTAAGGATGTAATGTGGTGATAGTTGGGAGAATATACCCTATGGTGATGATAATAAAAATATCGGTATATTTTTGTACTACATAGTGGAAAAATACCAAAACACACGAGTCTAGTTTCCATTTTTTGCATGGACTGGTCCAGTAACCTACCATCGTAGAAGAAGGAAACTATAATAATAAATAAGCTCAATTCCATTTGAAGAGTAAAAAACCCATAAGATACCATTTCATGATAAGAATTAATATCACAACAGTTTATATATAAAATAAATAAACAATATAGGATCGCATGTGCCTATTGGTAGTACGCACATATATAAGAATGATGATATAGAAAGAAAAACTGAAAAGGTAACTCTAGCTTATGCATGAACCGAGGGTCTCCTTCCATTAGTTACCTAAAAATGGGAAAAATCCATCAGAAAGATTCTTCTCCTATGCCCAAACATTGACCTGAACATAAAAAAATGACGTCTACACGCATCCTAATGGTCTCGTGTAGGGTGTACGGATAATCAATGCATGCCTCCACCAAACTCTTCGTATAACACACCTTTGATAAAGAAGTTGTGACCTAAAAAATAAATAAAGCAACACATCATAAAATGTGGCCTCATTACCTTGTGATCAATAGTCACAAGGATGAAATCACTAGATTCTCTTATTTTCATTATAAATATAGCTGATATGATCCATTGAATACTGCCCAAGGAATCCCCTAATATAATTAAATATAGATATCCCTTAGGAACCTCCTATAAAAAGTATTCATGTCACTATGTGACAACTACAAAATCCTATCAAAATCAATTATCCATTGTCTCAAAGTCACACTCAAGAACTTATTTGGTCCCTTATACCTCATCTTATAAGAATTATCATTGGATAGAATTATGATGTCTAAGGTAAAATAATATTTTCCTTCCAAATAATATCACCATTAGCTAAAAATCCAACATCATCTGGAATGGTGATGTCTATACAACAAATTAAATTCTAACCCAATGGCCTTATAATAAGGCATGCCTTGAATCCCAACCGATGGTCTCATCACTGTAACATGATTGCTCATCACCATCCATATGGCTTACAACATCAATCACCTCTCACCATAATGATGGTTGATACCTCCTATGCCACATACTATAAGGACTTATACTAACACTAATGGTAAAGGACACCTCATTATATGGGTCATATTTATATTTACAGGACTCCTATGGTGTTTAAGAAAATCATGGTGAGTGGCCATCACCAATTAAGAATATAATCCACATCAACTCGGCACCTTATTCCCATGGAACTCTGTCACTCGATCTAATAGTCAACACCATATAATATCAAACAGAAAATACTCATAGCCAAAAAACATAGCTTCCAAATCCCATTGACTATGTCTCCCAAATATTTATCTACTTCACCAAGTGTCTTCGGCCTATCACAACTAGAAGATCATTGTCACCTCAATCAAGATGGTTGTCGCCATCGTGATCATGAGGTTCTTCCTGTTACCTTCCCATGGAAATAGTGAAAGCATCACATTTAATGAAAAATTATTAAAATAAAATAACACCCGAACCCTATCCACCCATGGTGTGAGACAACTCACTAGGATCATACAATTTGTAGTCATGATTTAGCTTTCCTATAGGAATCTCATGGGTTCAATTAATTAATTAGAGATAGGAAAGTAAATTTATTGTTCCTCTCTAAAATATAAAAGTTTAATTATCATGGAAGGACACCAAAAATAACATGTGAAAATATATAGAAATATTGTAACCACTATCCTCATATTGTTAAATGATCATACACACAATATTAGCATCTAACATGATCCTATTTGGAAGAAATTGGCATTTTGGACGAAGACTAGAAAAAAATGGAAAATCCACTTCCATGGATTTAGAACTCTATAAATTGTGTGAAAAATAAAATAGAATCTAGTGGATTGAATCCTTTATATTTTTAGTTCCAATGAACATAGTGGTTAAAAGAATGGACCTCAGATGGATAAATGAAACTCACACCTTGGAGGAGGAGCATATGAGCTTCGTAGCTCCATGAGGAGAAGGTCATACGATGGAGGTAATAAAGGGGAAGAGTGAAATATTATAGGAGAGTAAAATGGGTAATTTATTACATTTGTAGATGTTTTATGGGTTGTTTTCATAGTTTGGGAAACGTTTTGAAGCTCGTGCAGTCGCCCCCACCCAAGGATCAACCTCACACAACAATAGTTCATGGTCTACCAATCCTTACGTCAGTCGTGTGAATCCCCATTGATAAAAACGGTATAGGTATAATATGTACATTAAACCCATAAATAATGGTTTAAAAACCCATGTCATGTTGGCCAACAGGGACACATGATTTTACCAAGAAGTCTGAACAGTTTTTTAAAACCTTTCACCCTAGTCTACAGACATGGGGAAGTTGGATGTTTAGCCTCGGATGCACCCAAAACATAACCAAAACTCCAAGTTATTTTTAATACCATTAAACACATAAAAAATAAATATATTTTATTAAATGGGATCTCAAAATAAGGTTATATTGATCAATAAATGTGTTAGTCTGCTCTTGAAACTCCAAAAATTCAAACTGGTAGAGGATTTATACCTTCTACAAAAACCCAACATGTTACAATTTCACCAACGTAACATATCGCATCCCCAAGATAAAAATCCTTATCTAGTTATGGTGCTGAATATATAAATATCTTCAAAATTGACTCATTCAACACCATTCAACAATCCATATGTATACTCCTACAATATACTCCCCACCATAGGAGTTACCTACCGTAGTCTCTTCTTCACCCAATACACAATTAAATCGATGATCCACCAACTATCCTAGTACTCATGTTATACTATTATACATCATCACTGATTATCCTCATTGGGTTCTGATAGAACCCCTACGTATCATCTAGCACACATAAAATCATGTATCTCATCATATACTTGCCTCATTCCCATGTCGTACATCTCACTTATGTGGTCATACATCCAATCAGATACCTGTAATATGTTTTCTTTCCTCACACCTCATAGATAACCTATATCATCTCAATTCCCAAATATGTTAATAGTTCTAAAATTATCATATATATATATATTCATTTCTTCTCATCCAATTCCAACATACTAATAAATACTTATTCATTCAAATAGAACATATCATGTACCTCATACACTCATTCCATATATACCTACAAAAAGGCCATGCGAAAATAAAAATAACCTGATAAAACCCATGGTTTACTACTAAATATCATCAGTTCATCAAACTACTCTAACCCTAGAATCTTAAAAACATCCACCTATCCTGAAGCCCGATTCATTGAAGCTTGGAATCCCTATGGTGCTTTACTAGCCATCAGCCAATGACTCAATTATTTTGTCTCACTATCTCCTACATGACCTATGTGTGTAGTTGAATATTGGATACCAAATCCTAGTTCTACTCCTCATATGACCTCATATCCCTGAGTTTTCCTTTTTCATTGACTAGAGGTTATCCCAGAAGTCCCTCTAAAGAATCACTCGATATGCCTGACCTCTCAACTAGCAGGACCACTTTCACTTTCGAATCAAATTATGTCCAAACATGTCCAAATTTACTACACTAGAAACACATTTTCAACCTTCAACTCCAAGGTGCTATGCTGGACCTCTAGACTGAACTCCCTATTGAGAATCCTATTGGTCTTTCTTCCATTAAACTGAGGCATCACTATTGTAATAAACTGAAGTTTTCGCCCATCTCAAATGAGACTGGCCTATCATTTTTTCCTCAACTATCAACACCTATTTCATAGCCTCTGTTAATGTGGCCAGCCTGAACATGTTTACCTACACTCAAATGGAATTCCATAAACCATCCATGAAACACATCACCATCAAGATGTCATTTCCCATCATACTGGGTTAGAAGAGAGACAACTCTGTGAGGGTAGTTTCATAGTCCATGATGGGAATGTCTCTCTATTGTATGATCAATAACTCCTGATCTCTCTCTTACCTCAATGTTTCTTGGATTTAGTGCTTGAAGAACATGGTTTAAAAATCATTCCATGTGAATCCATAAGGTATTCGTTATTTGACATTCACGTACCACTATTGTTTAGGTGGTCCCATAATTATGTCTATCACTAGCATCACCCTATATTATGGGGTTGTCTCAAGAGGATCAAAGATATTAGGAATCAACTTGATCTATTTTTTAGCTACCTTTTTTTATCCTTCAACCTGAAATAGCTGTGGATGAGGTGACTCAAACACGTGAGTCAGGTATGCCATAGAAGGTTCTTCTCCTTGATATCCCCTTTCAATCCTCTAGTTGAAACATACCAGGCATACCGAGAGTTACTCTTTAATACAAGGCCAAAAATCATCAAAATCTAGAGGTTGACCCACTTGTGATGGGGAATATACTTGAGATCACACTTACAGCTCATGATCTACCTTGCCTTCCAATGCCTCATCTCGTGCATGCCCCTACGACATCAAATCACCTACCGCCTAACCCACCATTAGAATGTTTCTTGGTGGAAACCTACTAAATACCAATATAATGGTAATAAAACCATAATAGCATGTGTGTGTGTGTGTGTGTGTGTTTACATATAACTCATAAATGGAAATCCTTAATCGGTAGCACAATCTCACTACCATTACTCTCCCCAATCAAAACATTGTCAACTGAAATCCAGCCTCAAGAACCCTTGTCTACCAATATCAGCACCAGCTGTCAGGTATTAATATGGGCTTGTGTCCCCTATCCTACCCAAATTAATGTCTATCTCCACAAATAATCCGTAGTGATATGAATAAGATGCCACCAAAATTTTTTTTTCAAGAAAACATTGTTCAGCTTAATTTTATTGACATTCTAAATAGCCTGTCTCCTATTATCATCCATTCCAACTATTATCAAAGTCATGCACAAAATTTCATATATCACATATCATATGACAGATCATAAATATATCATGGGAACTGCTTGTATATGATATTTTAGTATAATGGAACTAAAGAATTCTAACCAATAAAAGACTATTTAGCTCCCTTTGGTGAAATCTGAAAAACCCCAAACATTCTTAGTGCAATCACGGATCACAATAAGGATTTTAGGAATTTGATTATAGGAAAAATTAATATATATATATATATATAATCTTGTCTACAAAAATAGAAATAATAGATAACCATCCCATACATATTGGTCCAAGGGTCCAGAATCCTCCCATACCATACAAGGTCAAAGGTCACATTCCGTAATAGATAATAATTCACATCCATGTACACCAATCATTGTGGGAATCATATCAACTATAAAATGAGAAAAGAATAAAATAAATATTCAACCCCTAGAAACTTGGATTGTTCCCATGAAAGGGGCTACATGAACCCATAAAAAGAGCTCGGAATCTAGTTCCGAAAATATCCAAATCTCCAGTCTATCATACCCCAAATAGTAAGAACAACTAATAAAATCTATTAATTTCATTAGTGACCACATGAATTCTATGAATAATTCCTAGAATTCATCTTCTCAGATACCATTTTTATCACAGTGACCCACATTTCCACCCAAATAGTGTTTTGTCCTAGTGGCCCATAGGCCCTTAAGCGCACCACCCCATATGCTAAAGGATTCTGACAAGTAGTGAGGGTGTAAAGAGGAGATAGTGGAGATAAAATAGCCTTTGTGGTGATAATAATAGAAAATTGGTATATGAATATAACGTAGTATAAAAATAAAAAATAACACTAAACCAATAACCGGTTGTAGATGAAGGAAGCATCATAAATTATAATAAACTCGTTCAATATCATTTTTAGAAAAAAAAATTCACATGATACAATTTTTATCTAAGAATGAGTATTTAAACTGGTCATATATGTAAATAAACTAATAGTGGATTGCTTGTGGATGACTATGGATGATATATATATATATATATAATATTACTAATACAAAAAGGAAAACATATAAGGTAGCTCCATATGATTCTAGAACTCAATGTCCCTTTTCATCCATCTCAAGAAATGTTACAACACAATCATTATGGTCTATCTCCAATGATCAAACCTTTACCTGATTACAAATAAATGAAGTATACATGTGTCCCAATGGGATATTGTAGGGTTTGAGAATAACCTCAATAGAAAAACCCCATTATCTTCCTAACTTAAATCTGTGATTAAGGAGGTTTTTACTAAAAAATAAAAAAAATAAGAACATCATATAAAGTAACGTGCATCCATTTTCCTCGACATACATAAGGATGAAATCACCTTATTTGATCATTTTTAGTATAAGTGAATAAAATAGTATCATTAGTATATATCCCAAGGTATCCCATAACGTAAACCATGTTACAAATACCTTATAAACGACATTAATAATTATCCTCAACACCTCATTCAAACCAATTCCTTATGGAAAAATAACGTAACTGACTTCACAAAGGAAAACCCATGAAAGTACACAGTCCCTAAGACCTCAGTGAAGAAGAATCAATTCTATATTAAAGCTTGATTTCCAAGAAATATTGATATCTGTCATACAAATAATATCAATATAAGCTCCACAGAAAATGTCTTCAGCAATAGTGATGGTAATCCTCCCAAATAAATCTTATCCCAACAACAGTTATTTATGTAAAGCCTCATCTCCCAACTTATTTTCTCAATAACATCACCTAATGTCTCCTCAAAATCCATGTAGATTTTAATGAAAATTACATCCAACTTTACAAATTGTCAAATCCATCCTCAGCTGAAAATTACATAGCCATCTACCCACATTGGTGGTCGAAACCACTGCATCATCTGAGTCCTATGTTTGTGCAAATGAGTCAAACATTGAATCGACCAATCATGATAAGTATCATTCACAAACCATGAACCTAATCCATATCAACATGATACCTCATGCCCCATGCGACCATGTCGCTCATTATGATGGCCAATACCATCCAACATCACACGGTACTTACCTATAGCCTGATGAAATTGATGCCTCATTTGGATAAAAATTTCACCAAACCAGTAATCAACTTCACCAATAATATATGAGAAAATAAAAACATAATGACTATAATAACATCAAGAAATATGTTCATACCCATCATGGTCCTTGGAAAATACCCATCATGTTCGAATGGAACCATACAACTATCACATCTAAGTAAAACAATTTATTATAAATAATATATCACACAAACATAATATGCCCAAGGATAGATGCCTCTTACTAGGATCATAATATTTTATGTCTTGATTGATAATTACCATAGCCATATCATAGGTTAAATTAATTAATAGTATATTTGGAACTAAATTTTTTGGGTCTCTCTCAGACAACCGAACAACATGCTTATGGTAATACCCACATTTCACTCATGAATGTACGAATCATATAAACACAACCTACAATATGTTGGAAGATGAATACACATCTAATATTATCCTCTAACTTGATCTCATTCATAAGAAATAGGATTTTTTAAATGAATTTGCTGATAATTGGGTAAATCAGCTAACATGGATTTGGGGATCTTTATAAAATAGAAAAAAAAAGAATAAAGGGAATTATATATCTTATCGACATTGTTGAAACTCACCTGATGATGATAATAATATATAATTAATGTATAAAAAAACTCAACACTTTGGATGAGGAGGAGAGGAGCTCCATGATTCTTGGAGGGAAGGTCACATGAGGGAGGAATGAAAGAGGAATGAATAAATAAGAGGTGAGTGAAAATTGGTAATTCACCATTTCTATGTTGGACACATGGTTCGCTCGAATGGTTTGTCTAACCGTGCATCGCATGTAAGGTATCCCCTAGAAAAGGTTCCACATCACACGATAACGGTGGTCGGTTTACCAAACCGTGCATGGGATGTGACAATCCCCTTTGCTAAAATTCATAGAGGGTTTTTATGAATTTTAGACCCCTCTAGCAAGGTTTGAAAAACATTTTCCAGGAGCCGTGGAGGGCTCCATAGTTTCACGATGGAGCCCACATTGTTTTTACAAACCATGATCCCTAGGTCCTTCACCCCGGAATGTTTGGTTTTCAGCCATTGATGCTACTGAAAAATAATCAAAACACCACGTCATTTTCAAAGCCTTTACAGCCATCCAAAAACACTGTCATTGGTTAAAGGGATTCTCATAATTATGATTTTTAGATCAATAAAATTTGTGCCTACTCACCAAACACCAACAATTGTAATGGTTTATAGATTTAAACCTTCTTTAAAATCCAAATACATTGCATATTAAACATCACCATGACCAAATTGTTTTTGATTCAAGAAGGATATGAATAATTGATCAAGGTTGATTTGTGAGATAATATCTTATTATTATGTAAATTGAGTTTGGACATCCTAAACATTATGTATAAAAATATATATACTAGCATGTATGATTTGAAATGATCATGAGATTTGTGGGTATTTTTTATAATAAAAATATAATAATCCATTGGATATTTAAATTAAAACTCTTGATCAAGATAATATTATTTTGAATGTGCAAATAAAAATGGAAAATTTTCTTATTAGATTTAAAATTGAGTTATCATGCAGCCGATATTTATGGGGTATTTTTATATTTAAAAATAAGAAAATTATTTTTTGAATCCTCTATGAATATAAAACGAAAAATGAACAATTTATTTTTTTTCCAGATTTTGGAGAAGAACCGAAATCTCAGTCTTATCGGGTAAAAATTATTTTTGAGGAGAAAGAAGGATTGAAAAATTTTACCTAAAATATATCAGACAGTTTTAAATAAATCGATGAATGTTCTTTTTGTAATCCCGTTATATTTTATGAAATATTACTTTATTAAATAATTTCATTTCTTTGATATCTTTTATTACATAGATCACTCAGTTTAAATGAATGATGGTATACTATTAAATGGTTATTATTTAATGTGATGATTTGAATATAATCATTGAATTTGATCCTATGAATATTAATAAACACACTATTAAATTTATATAATTTTCCTAGATGATAAAAAAAATTTATTGATTCTTAGGGAAAATGCACTCAGTTTATAATAAATCCCTTTTATTCTTGAAAAATGGATTTTATTCAATAATGATTATTTATTTTTATTGTGAGAGTATAAAATAATTAATTTCACAAAATTTTAGGAACTTTATTTAATAAAATTGTCTTCCTTTTTTAAATCATAATATTAAAAATAGCTTATGGTAAAAATTTTGAGATTTTCCAAAAAAAGATCGAGTTTTCAATTAATAGTGAAAATACCGATTAAAAAAATCAGTTTCATTTAATGTATTTAGAAAATAAAATTCCGTTTTGGATTATTTATAAATTTTAATTCTTACATTTTGATTCATAATAATCCAATTATGGTGTTATGAATGAATTTAAGACTTGAATTTGGATTAAATAACATTATTAATGAAACAACATTTTTTAAAAAACAATATTTCATCTCATTTTTTCTATTTAATTTTAAAATAAATTATGCCACATCACTGAATTGAACATTGGACAATTACTTACATATTATAAAAAACTGGGTCTTGATTATGATTAATACAAACACTTTATTTTTTACATTATTATTAGTAACTATGTTTATTTGTGTTACCATGTATAAGGGTAAATAGGGTAATTAATGTTAAAAATAATATGACAAGGACTCTAAAATGGCTCAAAAACAAAAATAAATTATTGGATGCATATGAATCATCCATAAATCATCGAAAATTTTCATATACCTCCATTTTTATTTGGTATAGATTTTTAACATTATATTATTTTATATAAATATAATTCAAAGTGTATGTCTCTTTTTCTATTATCATTAATTTTTTTCCATAGTGATAAACATAAAATATGTCTATATATAAATTTTAATTTAAAATATAAATTATTTTTTTATCCTGGTATTTTATTTTTATTTTTTTGTGTTAAATAATTACTTAAAAGTCTTACACAACAATGATGTGATGCGTGTACAAGCAGTAAAAGAATCAACAAAATGATTTTATAAACTATAAAAAAATTTATTTGTGTTCCGAAATTCTTTTAGATAACTATGATATAATTGATATATTATTATTCATTTTATTTGAATTAAAATATTGTATTGTAGTTTTAAATGTGAAATTATATGAATAGTTCCAAAAATAACATTAATATTATTTTATAATAAATTTATTTTTATTAAATGAATTAAAACATCATAAAACCCTCTGTTGGTAAAAGTGATTGGGATATGGATTTAAATGTAAATATTGGTCCATTTATGTTCCATATTTCTTTTTATACTAACTATAATGACCCTTATAGACTAAAAAACATTGACATGGTAGTGATTATCAAAAAAGGGTTAAATTGGATTAATCAAAAAATAGTAAAAACATAATCCAAAATTATACAAATTTTATTGGATGATATTATTTTTACATATACCCTTATTATTTTTAAATATTAGAAATTTTAATCCATTTCTACACAAAATTAAATTATCTTAATTTAGTATTTTAAGAAATTTGATGTGTGCCCCTCCCCTATCGTATAAAAATGAACCACATAATCTCATTTGTACAAATGTAAAGAACGATTTTTCCTTGAAAATACCTAGAAAAATAAATTTATGACATCCATAAAAACATTAAAGAGATAGTTTTTTTTCATAACAAAATCTTATGAAATATATTCACATAAACTATAAGAGGATATACTTGGAATATATATCCTTCTTAACCAAGAATTTATGTTCTATTTCTTATTCCAATTCCTTAAAATAATAATTTACCATGATGATAAATTAATATAAGTGTCTCCCATATAATAATACTTTATTATGTTAATCAAATAACCTATATAAATATCCTCTTCCATTAATTTGGAAACATAAACTATATTCTGATACATGCTAGACTTCTATATCAACAACTGATATATTTCATTTTATATCACCATAATCATGATTGGTTGTAATTATGGATTTAATGTATATAAATTACATTAATAACATATTTATCTTTATAAATATAAAATGTGTCTTTTAATTTTTTATCATTCTATTCATTGATAAATGATGACATCATTTCAGTATATGTATGGACTACCACCTCGACAAAGCGATGTTATTCATTTATCAAAACTAAAACACATGGATGAAAATATTAGTATATTTAAAGAAAGAATATGATTTTATGATATAATTATAATTCATAAATGTTAAAATAATAAATTACATATTTTTTTAATGATTATTCAAAAATGAAAATGGAAATCATGTGTTCATATGACCTGTTATCTCTTTAACTATAATCTAGATCATTTTTCATAACAAATTTTCATGAATAGTTTAAAATGTATTATTAACATATAAACATTATAATTATTTCAAAATTATTTCTCTAGATATAATCGATCCATTATCAAATTATAAGTACCATGACCCTAAAACTAAAACAGTCATGGGAAATGAACAGATTCTCACTCAAATGTCTACTTCAAGGGAGAATTGTCAATAAAAAGAAAAATGGATATCATGTGAGTTATTTTATATAATATCTAAATCATTTATATAGTTCTTGAATGGATTTATTAAAAATATATTTTTAGTGTACAGTTTTCTTAAATGCTTATGAAACCTAACAATATTTGAGATAAAGTGATTTCTAGTGTCAAATTTACCTCTATTATAATTATTCCAAATTCTCCACTTATTTACATTATGTGGGGTATATAATTTCCATGAATGCATATTATTAATATTTCTGTATTATTTTATGTTTAAATTTTTCATTGGTGATTAATATAGTGGTTTTTAATTTTTTGAATTATCTTACCTTATGATAACCTTTTTTGTATGTTTCCAAACACCATAGGAATATTCTGATATAATGATTTGGAATCATGTTATACATAAAAATTTGATTTTAGTGTTATAAGAATGATAAAATCCTCTTTTATACTCATCGATTAGAGTAACAATTTAAATTTTAGTGAAAATTTTTTAGAATAAGGAATTATACTAATCTTGTATGTATATTTCATTATGGATAATGAATTCTTCAACTATAGTAAAATGATAATGAAAAATATTATTTTATTTTATTATGATAATTTTTAATGTATCAAAAGACTTTTACATACCTCATTGGTTTATGATTTTGTGTCTGTTCACTTTATCCTATCCATTCACATTATTATGTTCACTGATTTGTGGACATTACATTTCCTCTAAGCTCATCTTTTAACATCCATATATTTTTTCCCTAATTGGACACCGATTTATATTTTCTTCCAGATAACCATCATATTTTTATCTTCCCCTTTCCAGGAGGATGTTTTATTATTCCTTTGTCTGATAGTGGTTTTGAAAAAAAAATCAACCACTTGTGAGGGGGAATACACTTGAGACCACACTTATAGCTCATGATCTACCTGGGCTTCCAAAGCCTCATCTCGTGCATGCCCCTATGACATCAAATCACCTACCGCCTAACCCACCATTATAAAGTTTCCAAGTGGAAACCTACTAAATACCAATACAATGGTAATAAAACCACAATAGTGTGTGTGTGTGTGTGTGTGTGTTTACAGATAACTCATAAATGGAAATCCTTAATCGGTAGCCCAATCTCACTACCATTACTCTCCCCAATCGAAATATTGTCAATCGAAATCCAGCCTCAAGACCCCTTCTCTACCTATAGCAGCACCATGAGTCAAATATAAATATGGACTCATGGCCCCTATCCTACCCAAATTAATTTCTATCTCCACAAATAAGCCGTATTTATATGAATAAGATGCCACCAAAGAAGGATTTGCAAGAAAACATTGTTTAGCTTAATATTATTCACATTCTAAACAACCCACATCCTATTGTTATCCATTCCAACTATTATCAAAGTCATGAAAATGAATTAATACTTCACATATAATATCACATAACATAAATATATCATGGTAACTTCTTGTATAGGATAGTTTAGAATAATGGAACTAAAGAATACTAATCAATAAAAGACTATTTATCTCCCTTTGGTGAAATTTGAAAAACCCCAAACACTCTAAGTGAAATCACAGATCACAATAAGGATTTGAGGAATTTAATTATAGGAAAAATTAATATTAATATATATATATATATGTATATATATATAAAATTTTCTACATAAATAGAAATAATAGATTACCATCCCATCCATATTGGGCCAAGGGTCCAGAATCCTCCCATACCATACAAGGTCAATGGTCACATTCCATAAAAGGTAATAATTCACATCCTAGTACACCAATCATGGTGGGAATAATATAAACTATAAAATGAGAAAAGAATAAAATAAATGTTTGACCCCTAGAAACTTGGGTTGTTCCCCTGAAAGGTTCTACAGGAACCCATTAAAAGAGCTCAGAACCTAGTTCCGAAAATATCCAAATCTCTATTTTTTCATACCCCAAATAGTAAGAACAACTAATAAAATCTAGTAATGTCATTAGTGAACACATAAATTCTACGAATAATTCTTATTATTCATCTTCTCAGATAGCATTTTTAGCACACTGACCCACGTTTCCACCCAAATAGTGTTCTATCCTTATGGCCCATAGGGCCTTAAGTGCACCACCCCATATTCCAAAGGATTCTGACATGTAGGGAGAGTGTAAAGAGGAGATAGTGGAGATAAAATAGCCTTTGTGGTGATAATAATAGAAAATTGGTATATGGATATAACATAGTAGAAAAATTCAAAAGAACACTAAACTAGTAACCGGATGTAGTAGAAGGAAGCAACATAAATAATAATAAACTAGTTCAATATCATTTTTATAATAAAAATATCACATGATACAATTTTTATCTAAGCATGAGTATCAAAACTGTTCATATATGTAAATAAATTAATAGTGGATTCGTTGTGGATGACTGTGGTTGATACATATATAATAATACTAATACAAAAAAGAAAACATATAAGGTAGCTCTATCTGATTCATGAACCCAATGTCCCTTTACATCCATCTCATGAAATGTTACAACAGAATCATTATGGTCTATCTCCAATGACCAAACCTTTACCAGATTGAAAATACATGATGTATACATGTGTACCAAAGGGCTATTGTGGGGTTTGATAATATCTTAAATAGAAAGTCCCCATTATCTACCTAACTTACATCTGTGATTAAGGAGGATTGTACTAAAAAAATCAATAAATAAGAACATCATATAAAGTAACCTGCATCCACTGTGCTCGACATCCATAAGGAATAAATCACCTTATTTGATCATTTTTAGTATAAATGAATCAAATAGTATCATTATTATATATCCCAAGGTATCCCATAAAGTAAACCATGTTATAGATACCATGGGAACCACATTAAAAATTATCCTCAACACCTCATACAAACCAGTGCCTTATGTAAAAATAAAGTAACTGACCTCACAAAGGAAAACCCAGTAAAGTACCCAGTCCCTAGGACCTCAGTAAAGATGAATCCATTCTATATCAAAGCTTTATTTCCAAGAAATAGTGATATATGTCATAAAAATAATATCAATATCAGCTCAACAGAAAATGTCCTGAGCAATAGTGAAGGTAATCCTCCGAAATAAATCTTATCCCAACAACAATTATTTATGTAAAGCCCCATATCCCAACTGATTGTCTCAACACCAACACCAAATGTCTCCTCAAAATCTATGTGTATTTCAATGAAAATTACATCCAACTTTACAAATTTTCGATTCCATCCTTAGCTGAAAACTACATAGGCATCTACCCACACGGGTGGTCGAAACCATTGCATCATCTGAGTCCTATGTTTGTGCACATGACTCAAACATTGAATCGTCCAATCATGATAAGTATCTATCACAAACCATTAAACTAAGCCATATCAACATGATACCTCATGCCCTATGCGACCATGTCGCTCATTCTGATGGACAATACCATCCAACATCACATGATCCTTACCTATAGCCTGATGAAATTGATGCCTCATTTGGGTAAAAAATTCATCAAACTAGTAATCAACATCACCAATAATATATGGGAAAATAAAAACATAATGACCATAATAACATCAAGAAATATGTTCATCCCCATCTTGGACCTTGGACAATGCCCATCACGTTCGAATGGAACCATCAAAACTATCACATCTATGAAAAATAATTTAATATAATTAATATATCACACAAACATAATATGCCCAAGGTTAGAGGACACTTACTAGGATCATAACTTTTTTCGTCTTGATTGATAATTACCATGTCCATATCATAGGTTAAATTAATTAATGGTATATATAGAACTAAATATTTCGGGTCTCTCTCAGACAACCAAACAACATTCTTATGGGCATACCCCCATAGCACTCATGAATGTATAGAGCATATAAACACAACATACTATATATTGGAAGATTAATACACATCTAATTTTATCCTCTAACTTGATCTCATTCATAAGAAATAGGATTTTTTAAATAAATTCCATGATAATTGGGTAAATCAGCTAACATGGATTTGGGGATCTTTATAAAATATGAAAAAAAAGAGAATAAAGGGAATTAGATATCTTATCGACATGGTTGCAACTCACCGGATGATTATAATAATATATAATTAATGTAGAAACAAACTCAACACTTTGGATGAGGAGGAGAGGAGCTCCATGATTCTTGGAGGGAAGGTCACATGAGTGAGGAAAGAAAGGGGAATGAATAAATAAGAGGTGAGTGGAAATTGGTAAATCATCATTTCTATGATGGACACATGGTTTGTCTAACCGTGCATCACATGTAAGGTATCGCCTGGAAAAGGCTCCACCTCACACGATAATGGTGGCCGGTTTACCGAACCATGCATGGGATGTGACAATCCCCTTTGCTAAAATTCATAGAGGGTTTTTATGAATCTGATACCCCTCTAGCATGGTTTGAAAAACATTGTCCATTAGCCCTGGAGGGCTGCATAGTTTCATGATGGATCCCACGTTGTTTTTACAAACCATGATCCCGAGCTCCTTCACCCCGGAATGTTTGGTTTTCATCCATTGATGCTACTGAAAAATAATCAAAACACCGAGTAATTTTCAAAGCATTTACACCCATTCAAAAACAATGTTTTTGGTTAAATGGATTCTCATATTTATGATTTTAAGATCATGAAAATTTGTGCCACTCACCAAACACCAACAATTTTAATGGGTTATAGATTTAAAACTTCTTTAAAATCATCAGACATTGCAGATTAAACATCATCATGATCAAATTGATTGTGATTCAAGATGGATATGTATAATTGATCAAGGTTGATTTGTGAGAACAAATCTTATTATTCTGTAAATTGATTTGTGACATCCTAAACATTATGTATAAAAATATATATACTAGCATGTATGATTTAAATTGATCATGAGATTTGTGGGTATTTTTTATGATAAAAATATAATATTCTATTGGATATTTAAATTAAAACTCGTGTTTAAGATTGTAGAGACCCAAATATTGACATACATTGACATTACATTACATTTTCGGAATACTTAGTACATAACAAAAACACACACACAAGGATATTAATAGTTTAGTGTCTTTGGAAACTCGGAATACAATCTTCTAATCCTGGTGAAAGATCTTCAACATCTCCCTTAAAGATCATCCTTTTTTTTATACCTAAAACCTTTCGTTATATCCTGGGGAAAAGAGAACATAAAAGGGTGAGCTCAAATGCTCAGTAAGGGTAAACAAAAGAAAAATCAATCACATCATATACATAAGCACATAACTTTTGGAAATCTTAACCTGTAAAAGAGATCATAATTTCATAACCTGGGATAACTCATGGAAGTGAAATGTAATCACAATAATCATAACATAAAACATTAAACTTTGTGGAATACACACATAATCATAGAGAATCATTTCTTATTAGTCAAGACTCATTGCCAAGACTATCTTAGTGGACAAAGTCCATTTCTGAACAGAGTCACCCTCGTTTCAGTCCTGTTTCACTGAACCGGTATAACCTATCATTCTAGCCATGTCTATCTCATTAGATATAAAATCTTTACCTAATGAATTGGAGGGTGATATAGGTCCCACCCATATCATAATTATACCATTCTTATGTGTGCCACAAAATCATAAATCATACATCATTTCATAACCCATGTAATAAAAGTGGGAATCTTAAACGTCGTGACATCATAAAACAATTTATATAAGATAAAGGAATTCATAAAAATATAATTCCATAACAACATAATAAAATCAATGTAATAATAGAGATAAAAACAAAACCCTTTATTATCTTAGATGGAAAATAATTTTGATAAAACACATGAACTCCATTCTTGAGGAAAATATCCTTTCTGCTTCAAAAACACTTTTCCTTTCTTAACATGTCGTACAATTATAAACTAAAAGAATATGATTAAAAATAATCATGAAAACATGTAAAGTATTCTTCTTGCAAATAATGTTTTAAAAATCCATTCATGCCGTATATGTTAAAAAAACATTCTTCTCGTACTTTTGTCGGAAAAGTCAAAAAAAGTACCTCGTATGAAAAACGACAAAAGATTCCTTTCATATCTTTTACTAAAAACTCACGAAAAGGTAAAATGGGTTTTAAAAAATTGTAGGTGGATGGAAATAATATTACATATTGAGGGAACATTGATGTGGATGATAAAATACACCCCAGTAAATACCAAAGTATAAGCAATCTCGGATAAAAAAGGGATTGTGATAATTCCCTTACCTTAGGTCCGTTTTGCTTCGTAAGTGTCCGAACCTCCTGTATAATGATTTAAATAATGTTATTGACTTTTTCCTGAATCATAATTATTTTTATGATATCATATATGGTCATTTTCTTAGCTTCTTAGTAGTAATATTTCATTGCTACTCGTTATTCGGGTGTTTATAACTTTTTGTTCTTATGCGTGTTTTGTCGAATAAATTATTATTCTTATCTTTAGGTTATAGATACATCATTTCCAGAATTTTATTAGTGTAATATATATCATATTCATTCATTCAATTCATTTTTAGAATCATTATGAAATGAAGATCATATTGAATGAGTCACATCACATCGTAGAGACGGTATTCCGTACGTACGCACGAGTGATGATATCGTTCCTATGATCGTGGAATTGTATTTGAGTGTATGTATACTATTTCAGAATCCGTATTACATTATAATAGTCATATATAGTCATTATTTACACCATTATACCAATCCAAGTAAGGTGGTGGTGGAAAATAGATTACACCACGGCGTGGAGACGATATTCCGTACGTACGCACGCGCGGTGATTTCTTTTTTCGTAGGATGGATAGATGGTGAAATAGGGTTGTTTCATACTTATAATAAAATATAATTATATGAGTGATACTTATGTTATTACTTCATAATGAAAAAACTAAATAAGAAGAAGTGGAAGAAGAAATAAAGATGAAAGAATCGGTAACGGACATTACCTCTTCTTTGAAGTGCTTCATTGAGACCTTCTTTTAGGGCACTAAAATTGGTCTTTTAAGAAGCCCAGGACCTCTAGGATGTCTCTAGGGAAGTTTAGAGGAGGAATTGGCAGGGTTTGGCCGAGCTTGAAGGCTCAATGTGGTGTGAGGAAGAGGGGGAGGAGGTGCCCTTTTATAAGGGAGGAGAGGGGCACCTTTGGGAGAACTAAAAATATTATTTTATTATAAAGTCATGTTCAGTTTTAAATAGCCCCAAATTGATTTATTTAGATGCTAAGGTGGGGATGGGTCGAAATCATTTCATAAAATTGAATTTAGACATGTTTAGTTTCCTATTGTAACCTTATCATTTATATTTAACATTAAGTTAAATAATTTTACTTTTACCGTGTCTTCTTGTGTTCTTATACTATAAGGTTAATAAAAATACTATATCAGGAAACAATAACCCCAAGTTGTTTATTATTAATATATATAACCTTATCTAAGTTATTTGGCCGAACCTTAGATTTTTAGGAATAAAATTACAATTAATAATATAAAATTTGTTTTAAAAACTATTTTATGTCAATTTTGACACTATTTAGTAATTGATTTTTGTGAAAATCATTACAGAATGATTAGTTCGAAAAACTTTCATTTAAACTATAATAACATGTCATATTAACCTATAAAATTAGTGGAATTCATAAAAAGTCTCAAATTATATTTATTTGGGTATTTATAACATCAATTATGTTAATATTTCATTAATAAGATAATTACTGCATCATTGTTGTGTCATAAATAAATTAAATTATTTAATGTCTAAAAATTTCAAATAAATTATTATTATGTAGGAAATATTTTTATCTTTCTAATGAATATTTATAGTCGAATTGATCTTATGTATATCCCCATAGTAAAAATTATTTACTTACTAAACATTGATTTTAACTATTTTAACCCTTCTTTAAATAAATTAATAATAAATGTCCTAATCTAATCCAAGTGGTCCTAAATGGTCATATTTTATTCCTAAGGTTTTTTTTGGTCTAATTACAGTTGTACAATATAATTAGGACATGTGTTATCATTTCTACCCTTAATTACCCTATTTACTTTTAACCGTGGTAAAAAAAAGTTATAAGTTACTATTCACCAAAAAATTAATTTCATCTCATTGAACCAAATTTTACTTACTGACATCAACCGTGTCTCTCGTATTTTCGAAATATCACTCACAGAAGCGGTAAAATTATGTTTTATGAAAAATTCAGTTTTTTAACTACCACTTAGTGGTTTCACTATTCATCAAAAAATGAAATTTTCCAGAAAAATACCAAAAATTAGATCTAAGCTATATTTGATATTATGAATTCAAAAATGATGTCTGTTTTATCAAATTAAAAACATATCAGTTGCATTAATTAATTTAAAAATTAATTTCCGTCTTCAAAACAAATAGCGTGTTATTAAGAGATAATAACTATCAAAAGATTGGCACTTGTTTATGACTGGTTTAAATGGGAAATTACATCCAATGATGAACATTGTATTAAATTGTAAAATAATATTCTAAATATACTTTAAAACCACTCAAATTAATAATGTATCTCTATTAATTATTTCGATTAAAAAAATTGTTTTTAATTATAATTTAGTAATTTTCACTATTCATCAGAATATGAAAGTTATCAGAAAAGTACCAAAATTTCACCTTAGGCTAAATTCGATACGCTGAATCCAAAAATAAAGCCCATTTTGAGAGCTAAAATTTCTATAATTTTAAAAGGTGGTTATTACTATTCATAAAGGCTAGTTTTAATAATATTTTAATAGCATATCGTTGTTTAGTGAAACTTGGTATTGCGTACTACACACGCTATCGAGGAAGGACGCGATTGCGTGTAATACAAGGAAAGTCAAGGATGTGTGTTGAGCAAGCTCTTTTTGGTGTAGCGTACAACACAAGACATTAATGAAATTAAAAATAATATTTTTCATAAAATCTCGGGGTGTTACATTCTACCCCCCTTAAAATGACTTTCACCCTCGAAATTCGTCGGGGTTATAAATGGTTTACTATTAAAAAGTTTCTTTGATAGAAACCCACATCGTAAAAAGGAATACCAAAACTAATCTTTAAAAACAATAGTATGAAACTTAACGGTTACCCAATTAATCTAATCACTGGGTTTCCACATAGGTGAAAATATGGATATGGGAGAGAAATCTAACCATCATGTTCTGATGGAGAGTGGTAGAGAACATGGATATGGAAAAGCCAGCAATCACAAAGCCATAAATTTGTGAGGATCTAGGGTACCATCTGATTCATCAGATATAAGAGCACTAGGAAAACATTTTTGGTTTTTAAGACCATTTCCCTAAAGTTGATGACATTGGAATTAGAAGAAATACTTTCGTGATTTTGGTATAGTCTCACCGTTTGTTGTTCTTTGGACAATTTCCATTTCATCTCTTAAAGAAATGAAGTTGAATTTGTCATTCGTGATGTGTTAGAAGATCATGTGATAGAATGATGGGTCATTCCATCTATCTCAAACAAAAGGTTAGAAAAGTTATCAAAAAATACATAAGTCCATCTATAGTGAGATTAATCCTATATAGTTCCTAAAATGAACTTATACTTCATATATCATACCGCTTAATAAAATAAAACTAGTTTCCACTAACCAGGCACTTCGTGTAGGCCAGTGGTAGGCGATAAAGGCCAGTCGCACTTCAGTTGTGGGTTCGATTCCTACGACCATGTCCGACGCGTTGGGCTGTCGCCCGTCCTGTAGGTTGTCCTTTTTCTAAAACTATATTACTATAAAATCCCATCAATAATATCGAAAAAAACTTCTATCCTTAAACAATACTAAATTATTTCGAACATAATCAATTCTAGTCATTAGGCTTATCCATAATACTATAGTCAATTCACATAATATAGTGAAAACAATTACCAGAGATTTAATACCATTGTTGATCCCCATATATCATAAGATATGTCTTGTTGGTCACATTCCAAACATTCAAAGGCCTTAATCATGTATTCTATTGAATACCCATTGAACCATAGTGAAAACTTGAATGAAGTTAAAAGTTAACACTTTTCACATACCAAAAGCCTCAAAATTCTATATACTAAAACCATGATATCACTTAGTCCTTATATCAATCATGAGCTCATGAATACTGTTAAACATTTCGTTTTCTCGTTTTTCCTTCATTATGCGCATATCATCTTATTTCCAAAAATATCTAAATCACATTGAATACCAAATTAGACTAATATATAAATATTCCAATACTTTATGATACGACATTATTTTGGAATCCCATTACATAAACACTTAATCATTCCACCACATCGTTGTCATATTCAACATCGCCAATAGTGATCGCATGTGACTTCCCTTTGTCCTTTTCCTTAAGCGGTTGCTCATGTCGATCATCACTAACCCTTGGATTAGGACATTTATTAGCATAATGCCCCATTTCCTTGCACTTGAATCATTGAAGTGTTGTTGGTGCATTCTCTGCAGTGTTTGCTTTATTCACATCATTAGAAACCCTTTTTCCAATACTTCGACACTCAGCTGCTCGATGACCTTCTTTTCCACACTTAATACATTTTCTAGTCCCTTTAAGACAATCTCCACCATGCTTCTTTCCACACTTTGTGCATAAGGAAACATTCATCTTCTTTTAACCATTATTTTGATATTTCTCCTTGAACTCCAACTTTCGTTTCTTTTCAAAACCATGAGATGGATATGTAACACCAACTTCAATTTCAACCTTCATAGCACAACACACAATTTATTCATAGCTACTAAAGTCTCTTATACCTAATGCCCTTCGATGACTTGGTTATAAGCCACTAAAAAATCGATCAACTTTACTTTCAGGTTGGATGATAATTCCAGATGCATACCTTGCAAGTCTTGTAAAATTCGCTTCGTATTTACCAATAGATTCATCATCCTTCTGCTTATGCTCAAGAAACTCTTTTTCCATATTTGTTCGAGGAATACGAGGGAAGTAATTACTGAAAAACATGTTCTTGAACTCATCCCATTCCATGGACTCAATTTCATCTCTTGGCCTCGTATTCTTGATAAGATTCCACCATTGATCAGCTTCACCTTCCAAATGATATACTGCTAAGATGACTTTATCAAGCTCAGAACATTGAAGAACTGAGAATATCTTTTCAGTGGTACTGATCCATTGTTCAGCAACAAGTTGATCGGATGAACCACTAAAAGAAGGTGGACGTTGCCTCATGAAGGACTCAATAGAATATTGTTCCCTTCTCTTCTCATTTAGAAGTCCAGAATGATTCATAGCTTGTGTAAGTATAGAAATAAGATTTTTCACTCCATCTCCCATAACATTTGTTTGTTCCGGAGGGCAATCATTGCATTGTCCATTACATTGACCAAGACGGTTCTTTCGGGTTCCAGCCATCTTCTAAAACCCAAAAATAATAGTGTGAGAGGCAAAAATCATACTAGGGAAAACAACATAATAAAGGGGGAGTACCTACAATATCTAACATCATAGGTTTAATTCTATGATCGTTAGCGTAATTCTAGTACTATAACCTATACGTATACTTAACCTTAGAGACATCCCTAGACATACCTTAGAAATATCTCTGGGGATCTCACTAACTTTTTCGCATCCTAGTTTCCAAAGTTTGACTAAACCTCCCTCTGATACCAACTGTAGAGACCCGAAGCATGAAGTACATTGACATTACATTACATTTGCGGAATACTTAGTACATAACAAAAACACACACACAAGGATCGTAATAGTTTAGAGTCTTTGGAAACTCAGAATATAATCTTCTAATCCTAGTGAAAGATCGTCAACATCTCCCATAATGATCATCCTTTTTTATACCTAAAACAATTCTTTATATCCTAGGGAAAAGAAAACATAAAAGGGTGTGCTCAAATGCTCAGTAAGGGTATACAAAATAAATATCAATCACATCATATACATAAGCACATAACTTTTGGAAATCATAACCTGTAAAAGAGATCATAATTTCATAACCTGGGATAACTCATGGTAGTGAAATGTAATCACAATAATCATAACTTAAAACATTAAACTTTGTGTCATACATACATAATCATAGATAATCATTTCTTATTAGTCAAGAATCATTGCCAAGACTATCTTAGTGTACAATGTCTCTTTTGGAACCGAGTCACCCTCGTTTTAGTCCTGTTTCACTGAACCGGTATAACCTACCATTCCAGCCATGTCTATCTCATGAGATATAAAATCATTACCCAATGCATTGGAGGGAGATATAGGTCCCACCCATCTCATAATGATACCATTCTTATGTGTGCCACAAAATCATAAATCATACATCATTTCATAACCCATGTAATAAAAGTGGGAATCTTAAACATTGTGACATCATAAAACAATTTATATAAGATAAAGGAATTCATAAAAATATAATTCCATCACAACATATTCAAATAAATGTAATAATAGGTATAAAAACAGAACCCTTTATTATCTTAGATGGAAATTAATTTTTATAAAACACTTGAACTCCATTCTTGAAAAAAATATCCTTTCGGCTTCAAAAACACTCTTCCTTTCTTAACATGTCGTACAATTATAAACTAAAAGAAGTTGATTAAAAAAATGAAAACTTGTAAAGGAAGCTTCTTGGAAATAATGTTTTAAAAATCTATTCATGCCGTATAAGTTAAAAAAACATTCTTCTCGTACTTTTGTCGGAAAAGTCAAAAAAAGTACCTCGTACGAAAAACGACAAAAGATTCCTTTCATATCTTTTACTAAAAACTCACCAAAGGGAAAAATAGGTTTTAAACAATTGTAGGTGGATGGAAATAATATTACATATTGAGGGAACACTGATTTGGATGATAAAATACACCCAAGTAAATACCAAAGTAAAAGCAATATCAGATAAAAATGAGATTGTGATATTTCCCTTACCTTATGTCTGTTTTGCTTCGTAAGTGTTCGAACCTCCTGTATGATGATTTAAATAATGTTATTGAATTATTACAGAATCATACTTATTTTTTTGATATCATATATGGTCATTTTCCTATCTTCTTAGTAGTAATATTTCATTGGTACTTGTTATTTGGGTGTTTATAACTTTTTGTTCTTATGCATGTTTTGTCGAATAAATTCTTATTCATATCATTAGGTTATAGATAAATCATTTCCAGAATGGTATTAGTGTAATATATAACATATTAATTCATTCAATTCATATATATAATCATTATGAAATGAAGATCATGTAGAACGAGTCGCATCACATCGTGGAAAAGGTATTCCGTACGTACGCACGAGTGATGATATCGTTCCTATGATCGCGGAATTGTATTGGAGTGTATGTATACTATTTCAGAATCAGTATTAATTTATAATATTCATATATAGTCGTTATTTACACCATTATACCCATCCAAGTAAGGTGGTGGTGGAAAATAGATTACATCACGACGTGGAGACGGTATTCCGTACGTACGCACGCACGGTGATTTCCTTTTCCGTAGAATGGATAGAAGGTGAAATAGGGTTGTTTCATACTTATAATAATGTATCAGTATATGAGTGATACTGATGTTATTACTTCATAATTAAACAACTAAAGAAGAAGAAGTGGAAGAAGAAATAAAGATGATAGAATCGGTAACGGACATTACCTCTTCTTTGAAGTGCTTCTTTGAGACCTTCTTTTAGGGCACTAAAATTGGTCTTTGAAGAAGACCAGGACCTCTAGAATGTTTCTAGGGAAGTGGATAGAAGGAATATTCATGGTTTGGCCGAGCATTAAAGCTCAATGTGGTGTGAGGAAGAGGGGGAGGAGGTTCTCTTTTATAAGGGAGGAGAGGGGCACCTTTGGGAAAACTAAAAATATTATTTTATTATAAAGTCAAGTTCGGTTTTAAATAGCTCAAAATTGATTATTTCGATGATAAGGTGGGTATGGGTCGAAATACTCTCATCCAATAGAATTTAGACAAGTTTAGGTTCCTATTTTAACCTTATAGTTTAGATTTAACATTAAGTTAAATAATTTTACTTTTACTGTGTCTTCTTGTGTTCTTATAATATAAGGTTAATTAACCTACTATATCAAGCCAAACTAACCCCAAGTTGTTTATTATTAATATATATAACCTTATATAAGTAATTTGGCCGAACTTTAGATTTTTAGGAATAAAAAAACAATTAATAATATAATATTTGTTTTAAAAACTATTTTATGTCAATTTTGACACTATTTAGTGATTGATTTTTGTGAAAATAATAACAGAATGATTAGTTCGAACAAAGTTAAATTAAACTATACTAACATGTCATATCAACCTAGAAAATTAGTGGAATTCATAAAAAGTCTCAAATTATATTTATTTGGGTATTTATAACATCAATTATGTCAATATTTCATTAGTCTGATAATTACTGTATCATCGTTGTGTCATAAATAAATTAAATTATTTAATGTCTAAAAATTACAAATAAAATACCATTATGTAGGAACCATTTTTATCTTTCTAATGAATATTTATAGTCGAATTTATCTTTTGTATAACCCCATATTAAAAATTATTTACTTATTAAACTTTGATTTTAACTATTTTAACCCATCTTTAAATAAAGTAATAATAAATGTCCTAATCTAATCCAAGTGGGCCAAAATGGTCATATTTTATTCCTAAGGAAGTTTTTGGTCGAATAAAACTTTTCCAATATAATTAGGACATGTGTTATCATTTTTACCCTTAATTAGCCTATTTACTTTTAACCGTGGTAAAAAAAAGTAAAAAGTTACTATTCACCAAAAAAATATTTTCATCTCATTGAACCACATTTTACTTACTGACATCAACCATGTCTCTCGGATTTTAGAAATTCCACTCACAGAAGTGGTAAAATTAAGTTTTATGAAAAATTTAATTTTTTAACTACCACTTAGTGGTTTCACTATTCAACAAAAAATGAAAGTTTCCAGAAAAATACCAAAAATTAGATCTAATCTATATTTGATATTATGAATTCAAAAATGATGTCTATTTTATCAAATTCAAAACATATTAGTTTCATTAATTAATTTAAAAATTAAATCCCGTCGTCAAAACAAATAGTGTGTTCTTAAGAGATAATAACTATCAAAATATTGACACTAGTTTATGACTGGTTAAAATGTGAAATAACATCCAATGATGAACATTGTATTAAATTGTAAAAATATATTCTAAATATTCTTTAAAACCACTAAAATTAATAATTTATCACTATTAATTATTTTTATTAAAAAATTGTTTTTAATTATAATTTAGTAATTTTCACTATTCATCAGAATATGAAAGTTATCCGAAAAGTACCAAAATTTCACCTTAGGCTAAATTTGATACTCCGAATCCAAAAATGAAGTCCATTTTGGGAGATAAACTTTCTAAAATTTTAAAAGGTGGTTATTAATATTCATAACGCCTAGTTTTAATAATATTTTAATAGCATATCGTTGTTTACTGAAACTCGGTATTGCGTACTACACACGCTATCGAGAAAGGTCGCGATTGTGTGTAATAAAAGGCATGTCAAGGATGAGTGTTGAGAAAGCTCCTTTTTTTGTATCATACAACACAAGACATTAATGAAATTAAAAAGAATATTTTTCATAAAATCTCGGGGTGTTACATAGATAATATTATTTTGAATGTGCAAATAAAAATGGAAAAAAAATTTATTAGATTTTAAATTGAGTTATCATGCAACCGATATTTATGGGGTATTTTTATATTTAAAAATATTAACATTATTTTTTGAATCCTCTATGAATATAAAACAAAAAATGAATTATTTATTTTCTTTCAAGAATTTGGAGAAGAACCGAATTCTCTGTCTTATGGGAGAAAATTTATTTTTGATGAGAAAGAAGGATTAAAAAAGATTACCTAAAATCTATCAGATATATTTAAATAAATTGATGAAATTTGTTTTTGTAATCCCTTGATATTTTCTGAAATATTCCTTTATTAAATAATTTTATTTCATTGAGATAATTTATTAATCAGATCACTGAGTTTAAATGAATGATGGTATACTATTAAATGGTTATTATTTAATTTGATGATTCGAGTGTAATCATTGAATTTGATCCTATGAATATTAATAAGCACATTGTTAAATTTATATAATTATCCTGGATGATAAAAAAATATTTATTGATTATTAGGGAAAATGCACTCAGTTTATAATAACTCCCTTTTATTCTTGAAAAACAGATTTTCTTCAATAATGATTATTTATTTTTATTGTGAGAGTATACTATAATAAATTTAACGAAAATTTAGAAAATTTATTTAATAAAATTAACTTCATTTTTTTTAATCATAATATTAAAATTAGTTTATGGTAAAATGTTTGTGATGTTCCAAAAAAATATTGAGTTTTCAATAAATAGTGAAAATACCGATTTTAACAAAACTTTTAGTTTCATTTAATGTATTTAGAAAATAAAATTCCCTTTTGGATTATTTATAAATTTTAATTATTACATTTTCATTCATAATATTCCAATTATGGTCTTCTGAATGAATTTAACTCTTGAATTTGGATATAATAACATTATTAATAAAACAACATTTTTTAAAAACAATATTTCGTCTCATTTTTTATATTTAATTTTAAAATATGTTATGACAATTCAATGAAGTGAACATTGGACAATTAGTTACATATTATAAAAAACTAGGTCTTTATTTGTTTAATACAAACCCTTTATTTTTTACATTATTATTAGTAACTATATTAATTTTTGTTACCATTTATAAGGGTAAATAGGGTAATAAAGGTTAAAAATAATATTATAAGGACTCCAAAATGGATCAAAAACAAAAATAAATTATCGAATGCATATGAATCATCCATAAATCATCAAAAAATTTCATATATATCCATTTTTTGGCATCGATTTTTAACATTATAATATTTTATAAATGTAAAATTCAAAATGTATGTCTCCTTTTTTATTATCATTAAATTTTTTTCCAAAGTGATAAACATAGAATATGTCTATATATAAATTTCAATTTAAAATATAAATTATTTTTTCCATCCTAGTATTTTATTTTTATTGTTTTGTGTTAAATAATTACATAAAAGGATTCCACAACAATGACGTGATGCGTGTACAAGCAGTAAAAGAATCAAAAAAATGATTTTATAAACACTAAGAAATTTTATTTGTGTTCCAAAATTCTTTTACATAACTATGAAATAATTGATATGTTATTAATAATTTTATTTGAATTAAAATATTGTATTCTAGTTTTAAAAGTGAAATTATATGAATAGTTCCAAAAATAACATTAATATTATTTTATAATAAATTTGTTTTTATTAAATGAATTAAAACATCAAAAAATCCTATGTTGGTAAAAGTGATTGGGATATGGATTTAAATGTAAATATTGGTCCATTTATGTTCTAAATATCTTTTTAAACTAACTATACTGACCCTTATAGACTAAAAAACATTGTCATGGCAGTAATTATCAAAAAAGGGTTAAATTGGATTAATCAAATAATGGTAAAAACATAATCCAAAATTATACAAATTTTATTGGATGATATAAGTTTTACTTAT
The DNA here is from genome assembly GCA_963277665.1 of Viscum album. NCBI lineage: Eukaryota > Viridiplantae > Streptophyta > Magnoliopsida > Santalales > Viscaceae > Viscum > Viscum album. The sequence continues at coordinate 884,364,219 of OY728132.1, forward strand.
AACCTTATTATGTTTAAATATTATAAATTTTAATCCATTTCTAAATAAAAATTAAATTATCTTAATTCAGTATTTTAAGAAATTTGTGTGTGCCCCTCCCATATCATATAAAAATGAACCACATAATCTCATTTGTACAAATGTAAAGAACAATTTTTTACTTGAAAATACCTAGAAAAAACTTTTTTTGACATCCATAAAATCATTAAAGAGAAAAAAATTTTATCATAACAGAATCTTATGAAATATTTTCACATAAACCGTAAGAGGATATACTAGGGATATGTATCATTTTTAACCAAGAATTTATGTTCTATTTCTTATTCCACTTCCTTAAAATAATAATTTAACATTATGATAAATTAATATAAGTGTCTACCATATAATGATATTTTATTATGTTAATCAAATAACCTATATAAATATCCTCTTCCATTTATTGGGAAACATAAACTATATTCTGATATATGCTAGACTACTATATCAACAACTGGTATATTTCATTTTCAATCACCATAATCATGATTGGTTGTAATTATGGATTTAATGTATATCAATTACATTAATAACATATTTATCTTTATAAAAATAAAATGTTTCTTTCACATTTTTATCATTATATTCATTGATAAATGATGACGTCATTTCAGTATATGTGTGGACTACCACCACAACAAAGCGATGTTATTCACTTATCAAAACCAAAACACATGGATGAAAATATGAGTATATTTAAATAAATATTATGATTTTATAATATAATTATAATTATTAAATGTTAAAATAATAAATTACTTATTTTCATAATGATAATTCAAAAATGAAAATGGAAATCATGTGTTCATTTGACCTATTATCTCTTTAACTGTAATCTAGATCATTTTTCATAAAAAAATTTCATGAATAGTTTAAAATTTATAATTAACATTTAAACATTATAGTTATTTCAAAATTATTATTCTAGATATAATGGATCCATTATCAAATTATATGTACTATAACCATCAAACTAAAACATTCATTGGAAATGAACAGGTTCTCACTCAAATGTCTACTTCTATGTAGAATTGTTAATAAAAGGAAATATGGATATCATGTGAGTTATTTTATATAATATCTAAATCATTTATATAGTTATTGAATGGATTTATTAAAAATATATTTTTATTGTACAGTTGTTTTAAATGCCTCTGAAACATGACAATATATGTGATAATGTGATTTCCAGTCTCAAATTTACCTCTATTAGAGTTATTCCAAATTCTCCACTAATATACATTATGTGGGGGATATAATTTCTATGAATTCATATTATTAATATTTATGTACTAATTTATGTTTAAATTTTTTATTTTGTGATTAATATAGTGGTTTTAAATTTTTTGAATTCTCTTACCTTATGATAACCATTTTGTGTATGTTTCCAAACACTAGAGAAATATTTTGATATAATGATTTGGAATCATATTATTCATAAAAATTTTATTTTAGTGCTTTAGGAATGATAAAATCATCTTGTATGCTCATCATTTTTAGTAACGATTGAAATTTCAGTCAAAATTGATTAGAAGAAGGAATTATACTAATCATGTAAGTATATTTCATTATGGTTAATGAATTCTTCAACTATAGTAAATTGATAATGAAAAATATTTTTTTATTTTATTATGATAATTTTTAATTTATCAAAAGAATTTTACATACCTCATTGGTTTTTGATTTTGTGAGTTTTCACTTTATCCTATACATTCGCATTATTATGGTCAATGATTTGTGGACATTACATTTCCTCTAAGCTCATATTTTAACATCTAGATAATTTTTCCATATTTGGAAACTGATTTATATTTTATTCCAGATAACCATCTTATATTTATCTTTCCCTTTCTAGGAGGATGTTTCATTATTCCTTTGTATGATAGTAGTTTTGAAAAAAAATAAACCATTAAGACATTTATTACCAACAACAAGTTCAAATTTTAAAGATGTAATTTATTAATGCTCCAGGAGAATTTAACACCCTGATATTTTAAGAAATAATTCTATAAAAATAAATATTATTTCATTGATAATTTTTTTTATATGAAACATTGATATTAAATGAACCATGACATACTATTAAAAAATTATTATTATTGTGATAGTTATAACTTGACCATTGATTTGGTTGGTATTGTCACGCCCTAGAATTTTACCAATGGAAATCATAGGAATATAAATATTCCATAGTGTATAAATCAAATAAAATCACAAAGAGGGCACAATAAAAAATTATAAATGATGAATGGTTGATTTCAGATGTGCTTCTAGATGATAAGACACCTATACTAATTGAACAGTAACATGACCTTGGGGATATTAATTTTACCATTAGGAATAGTAATCCAGAGAATATAATAGTAACCTCATATATAAAAGTATAAATAAAATTTAGGAATCCTGTAAATTTTAATATGATATAATTATATCATACAAAATTTAAATAATTTTTTTAAAAAATTAAATAACTGTTTGAACTTTTATAAAGCATAAATTTTTATTCTCAATTTTATAATCAATATAATTATTTTAAATAAAATTATTTTTCATAAATTGTATTCATAAATTGCACTTTTTCTTTTTTTAATTATAATTATGACACAATAAAAAAATTCAAATTTTCATTAAATAATTCATTGTTTTAAAGTAATTATTTTCAATTAAATGATAGTTTAAATTAACAATTAAATTTCTCCTATTTAGAAAATTATTTTAACAAAATGGAGTTCATTTTTGAATTATACATGTCAAAAATGGTTTGGGATAATATTTGGAATTTTTATAAAGTTGATGAATTTTTTATGAAATTAAAATACAGTAATAAAATATTTATAGTATTGATCCCAAATAATAAAATAATAAATATAATAACAAAAAACAGCCCAATTTCTACTATAAATTCAACCCCTCACCACATATTCTCCTTAGAGCTTCTATTCCTTGATGCTTTTCCAATTTCTACCCAATCCTCTTCCCATGTACCTCCCCCACGTCCATGAGCCTTTTGTCATAACAAAATACTAAAACCAATCTCCCTATGGGGGTTCTCATGGACGATAATTTAAGAGGTAAATAACACTTCCATTTTTTATAATTAATTTCCAATTTCATTTCCTTACTTATTATATACTCAACTCCCCTCATCCAAGTTACATGATAACTCCAGTATCATAAATTTACTAATATTTTATTATGTTACTAGAATAATTTATCATCAAAAATCATCTCCCCTCCCCTTTATTCTTAAAAAGGAAATTTCATCTGTGAGGTGTTGTTCTATAGACTTTAAGGATGTTACATTTTCATTTTCCATTTATGATTTCATGTATGGTATTAAAACCACCATAATGGTTGAAACCAATTTTCATATTTATGTTATAATATTTTTTCTGTTCTATATGTAACTTATATACATAATATTAAATAATAAAATAATACTAGTTCGTGATGATCGAAAAACCACCAATTTAATCTAAATGATTATCAATAATGTTTTATATATTTATTTTTCCTCATCAAAATAAAACAAATGATATATAAGATCATTTAATATTCTGAAATAATGTTAATAACATATAATCTCTATTCTGTAAAACTATGCACATTTTACAAGAACTTCAATAAATGTATACAAGTGAACCAATCATGAAAACTAAGATATCAGACACTTTTGAACGATGCAATTGAACAGTATAAATAACCAAATAGTCCAAAACCATGATTAATAGAATTATATTGAATAAAATACATGTAAATTGGTTTTATACTTATTAATTAAATAATATTAATTGGTTATCTAGGATATTAAAGTAAGGAAATCATTCGGAAATAAGGTTATTGGATTCTGAATCCCAATTTCTTTTCTTTGTGTTATTCCTCTTTCATTCCAAATTTAAATATGGGTGTGAATTTAAAATTCATAATAATATATTTTAATAGTTATTACTTTTATTTTTCTAGGATATGAATGATTATAATCTGATTTTACTACGAATTAAAATATTTTTCCTAAATAACACTTCTTCCTAAAAACAAAACACATGTTTTACTTCTCTTGATATTGAATCTTCTACAATAATGATTAATGATTCTTATACCTATTATGTGATAACATTTTTTAGGGGAGCCTGAAATATTATTAATGATATTATTCTTTATGAAATTCTCCTAAAACCAATTTCTATTATATGGTTTGTTTTACTTATAATATTGATATGTGTTTTATGGGGGATGAATGATTACATAAATGTTATGATGTGATGGGTGTTCCCTGTAACACCCTGAGATTTTTGTGAAATATGTTTTTTCAATTAAATAAATATTTTTTATATTTTTAAACAACTAAAATATATTGTTTTATGATTTTTTTTTCAGTATACACGTAACCAAGTTTATCTTTCACTAAACACACCACAAGTATTAGCATTTAGTACATGCAATACTTAGATATCATGTGGTACATGCAAGGCTAGGTTTTACCATCTTTTAAAGGGAAACCTATTTTGAAACTCAATTCTGAAAATTTTGAGAATTTTTTTAAAATAAACATCATTTTTTTATTCATAATGTCAAAGTAATTATAGGGTGAATTTTTTGTATTCAATTTTTAATGAATAGTGGAAAGTACTACATTTTAGTTTAAAAACGTTTTCCCATTTATATAATTATTAAAGATAAATTTAATTTTATATTTTTAAAATGTCAAATTAGATAAATTATAAATATATTTACCAAATTTATTTAATTATAATCAATTTCACTTTCAATTTGAAAATAAAAAGATAACAAATTTTTGAACATTTTTCTTCTATAAAACCAGTTATATTGCCCCATCTGTAGGATTGGCATTAATCGTAATATTACCACAACTATGATTGGAATTTTTAAAATACAAAAAAAAAGATTGAAATAAATTTTCTATTTTTGGTCTAATAATATCAAAATAAATTCATTGACACAAATGAATATGGAATTTGATTAAAATTAATTACAGTGATTAATGTATGATTAATCTGAATAAGGGACGAAAACATAATCAAAATGCCCTAAAAGTCCTAGAAACTTGTCAAAAAGACATTGGAAAACAATATTTAGACCATATCCCCACATTGATCAAAAATTATGGTTTATTGGGTTATTAGTAAATGGAATTTCCCTATATAAAATTTTATGTAAGGAAACTGTCACAAAGGGAACTTTCCATACCTTTAACATTTATTAAACTTTTGAATATGTAAAAAACATCATATTTAAGGTTTTACATATCATTTTGAATTATAAATGGTTAATTGTTATCTTAAAAAATTTTCAATAATTAATAGAGATTGATAGTTAGCTAAAATTCATAACAAATGCCAATGTGGGGATTATTTAGTCAATAATTAACTAAAATAGATTATACTATAAATATTAAATGTGAAGTTAATTGATTGAGTTATTATTATTATATAATTTTGAAGTCGAATATATCATTTTACATATTTTTAAACCAAATAAATTTTAATTAAAATAGTTTATTGATATTTAAAATTAACATTAAATAAGTAATGTCAAATTTTACATTATTATAATTTTACAATAAATGGAATTTTGTAAACTGATTTAAAATTAATTAAAATTATATAATATTCAAAGATATTATTATGTGTTAATAAAGATTATATATTTTATATTAATGAAATATTTTATCTTTTATAAATTACATTTTGACAGAGTAATTGTAAAAATGTTAATAACACAGTCCAGGTTTAAGCATTGTTTTAGTGTGTCACATGAACTTGTTTTAAACTCAATTTACAAAACATATTGTAATTTTATTTTATAAGTTATTTTTCATATTAATAATTTATAGGATATATAATTTATAATTAATTTCACTTTATTTTACTCTTAATGGTTAAATTAATTACTTTATAAAATTATATGCTTTAAGAAAAATCAAAATGATAAAATTGGGGAATCATTGAAGTTAAGGATCCAAATTATTAAAATACACATATTTTTGTGATTATAGATTTAAATAGACTATAATTCATCTATAATATAGTATATGTCTATTTTTAGGCATCTTAGTTAGGATAGTTCCCCATTAATGAATTCCTTCTTGTATTTACCCGAGTACCACTCCCCCTCCGCAATAAAATGTAAAGCACTCTACAAGTTTATCACACCACTAAATACCCATATATTGACCAAAATACACTAAAATCTGCTCCCTAATTACCTACCTTCATCCTTGAATCCTTACCATTGGAATGAGGTACCACAAGGAAGCTTTTTGGAACGAACCAAAATAAGTTTCCTGATTTTAAGGTAATGTCTTCTCTCAAGATCCTTTCCTTTATTTTCCTTCTTCACCCCCCCCCCCACTATCATTATTCCATTATTTTGTAACAACACCAGTATAATAAATATACTATTTTATTATATGATTTATTTTATACCTACACATACACACACCTCCATCTAGTGGATATTGAACCTATTGTTTCTATATATGGATAATTACTACTTCACGAAACGATGATTGTACATTTCCTCCTTACCACCAATCAATGATACCATTATGATTGTAAAAATATTTATAAATGTAATATAATATATTTTTTATTTATTCATTATACATTATAACTTTTACAATAAAAATATTTTTACCCTCTATTTCATGTTAATATGACAATATCATTTGAGGAAGCATGGACTACCACCCCCTCAAAGTGATGTGATTTGTTCACAAACCACATGGAATGTATTAAGGATGGGTTAAATGAAAAATTATTATATATATTATATAATTATTATAATATAATGTGTATATACATACATATACATGTATATAGAGATATTTCATTTAAATTCTTTCTTTTTATAAGACAATTAAAAATGGAAACAGTGTTTATGCATACGTATGACTTACCATCTCCATGAACTGTGTATTCAATTTCATACTTCCTTATTCTATATATAATTATAAAATTAATATAATGGATATAAATTAAATTTAAATAATTATTTAAATTATGTAATCATAATTTAATTATAATTAAAAATGATATAACAAATAAAGACATATGTGAAGAGAAAAGTGAATATTACCCGAAGTGAATCATTAACATAGAATCGTTAACAATAGGGTAATATAACATCGTAATCAAACCATATATGGTATTAGATATAATAATATGATTATTTAAATTATTTATCATAAATATTTTTTATATAAGTGGTTTGAACGAGTATGATGAGATTCAAGGAAAAAAGGTAATGGAATTTCATCTCACATTTAATTTCCATGAGATACATGTTATGTTCACCACTCCTTCCTTATTTATGGTGTATCTATTTCCCATGTTTTATACTATGTATATTGTTCTTGAATTTTTTGGTTATTCAAATGTCAATTTTATTATCCATCATTCATTGTGTTTATTTTTTAAAAGTTACCGAATGGGTTATATTTCTTTTTCTTAATTTTCGTTCTTTGAGACTCAAGATTTGTTATGAACCTAAAATATTTTTCAGAAGTATATACATAATTTGAAAATTTATTATCATGAATCTCTATATTTTAATTTTATTTAATGTTTCACAAAATTTAATTTTCTTACATCGAGAATATGATCCCATGTTACCAAATAATAAGACTTCAGTCAGACAATATCATCACCATTCATGATTATTTAGGATTATGCATACATTTATGTAACATAACGATCCATATCGTGAGAAAATTAATGAGTTTATTTATCATCTAATTTTTTCAGATATCTTCATGTGTTAGTACCACTTATCCACTCATGGTAACTTATGATAATTATTTTATGTAAAATTTGGCTATCTCTCACTTCATCCCGGAATCAATTGTATTCAAAAACTATGTTTTCAAAAATGTATTCAATTTTTTTTTCAAAATATCCTTGAGGATTATTATCAAGGAAAAAGGATTCTAAAAATGGTTTATAATATTCAAGGATTCCTTTATATGTTTTCAAATCTATTTTTAACGAACATTTTTCAAAGGTATCTTTATTATAAAAAGTGGTTTTCAAAGAATAATGTAAATGTTTCTCAAGAAATATTTTTAAAAAATATCTAAAATTATTTTACATATAAGATAACATCTATTAATGTTACTCATTACCTTATAATAAATGATCATAAGGTTCCAATAATATCCTTTTTATTAAGGGTTATTCTTAGTGTCATGGTTTTCATGAAACTCATTTCTCTTCCATGGGATATATATTTAGGAAATCAATTTCTTTTCCACATGTACCATGTTTATGAAACCCACTTATTTTCACAGGATATTCTTTGATGAAATGGTTGTGAAACCTATATATTTTCCATAGTTTATGATGTGATTAAATTTTAATGACACCCATTTCATTTCATGGGTTATGACTTTGATGTTTATAAAATATATGTCTTTTTATGGGTATGATATGTTTAATTTTTCATTATCTTGTGGCACATGTATGAATGATTTTACTATGAGATTATGGGACATAAATATACCAACAATTAAAAGGTTAAATATGGATGAACAATTATTATAAATGTTATGTGTGTACCTGATTACATGTTTGCAATGTTATGTGGGAACCTGCTTACATGTTCACAATGTTATGGATGAACCTGATTACATGTTTGTAATGTTATGTGTGAACTTTATTACATGTTCACAATATTCTCATGGACCTAGTTTTATGTCCATAAGATTATGTGTGAACTTGATTACATGTTCATAATTGTATGTGTGAACCAATTTACATGTTCAGAATGTTATGAATAGTCTATGTTTCTTGTCCACTAGGAAACACATGAAGCTGATTACACGTTCACAATGTTATGCATAGATTAGTTTCATGTCTGTAAGTTTATTTGTGAACATGGTTACATATTAAAAATTATATCCATGAACCTGGTTTCTTGTCCATTATCTAATTCCTTAACCTGATTACACATTCAAAATTTTTTGAATAGCCTTGGTTTCATATCTATAAGGTTATTTCTGAACCTGATTACTTATTGAAAATGTTATACATAGACCTCGTTCCATGTCAACAATTTAATGGGTGAACCTGATTACATATTTTCAATGTTATGTGTGAACCTAATTACAAGCTCACAAGGTTATGAAATGACCTAGTTTCATGTCCACAAGTTGATAGGGGGCCTGATTTTATGTCCTTACCATAATGAGTAAATCTATTTCTACATATAGATGTTCACAACATTATAACACGATGTCCAAGAAAAAATTTACATGTTTATTCTTGAGTTATGATTTCATGACTTATTCCCTTAATTCTCTTATTATCTATTTCTTATAAACTGCCAATATTTATTATGATCTCTAATATGCAGGGTATGCCATTAAAATTTTATTATCATGTTCCGTAACCTTATTGTTCATGTTATTTTTTGCACATTTTTATTATTAACTCTTACTGAGCATCTAAGATCACCCCTTTTTTATGTTTCCATTCTCTAGGTTATGAAAAATTGTTTTAGGTATAAGTACTAAAGTTTAATATCATTATGGGATATTTTGAAGATCCTTCACCGGGATAGAATATTTTGTTTCCACATTTCTAAAGACACTAAACTATTATGGTCCATGGGAATGTGTTTTTGCAGTGTACTAAATATTCATCTAAAATGGTGTAACGTACATATAAGTTAATCTTGGGTTGTTATTGTTGGTATCAAAGGAAAGTTTTAGTAAAACTTTGGAAACCAGTATTAGATCAATTTTGTGAGATTCTTATGAATATTATTAAGCATATTTCTTGGTTCGTCTGTAGGGATTAGTATAAGGATGAATTATCATTTTGAAAAATGTCCTAGAATTTTAGTAAAGGATATAGTGAGTGGTTTCATATCAATAAATGTTTATCTATATACTACAAGTGGATGTCGATCTAGCACATAAGTGATTAGGGGTAATAACACAGACATGATGTTTCGAGGATGACTTGGGGTAATAGGGTACACATTAAAGGGACTTGATGCACCCATGGTTTAACACTCCTATGAGATATTATTTTGTAATTAACAAACTCATCATGAACCATCATTAGGGATTTAAATAGAAGATGTCTATGAATAACCTATGATGAACCTAGGGTTTCATATATTAAGGAAGGTGTCATTATTAGACATCATATAAGTAATTTTTCATGATTACGTGTCTTCAATAAATGATATTTGTTTCTCACCCCGTTCATTCTAGTTTTTTAAATTGGGATAATTAGAATAAAAATGGATTAACTCATAATGTTTTAGTTGGGAAAATTATAAGAATAATAAGAATAAATTTCCCAAGTAGAAATCACATAATGATAATCATGAAGGTGTGATGCGTTTAGGTTATACTTAAGATGAAAAAAGTAAATAAAAACGAAATATGAAAGGTATGTGATGGTCTTACGATAATGTTTCAATTAAACATAAGAAGAATGATTAGATTCTGGTTGAGTAACCTTAATACATTAGTCATATTTCATATTCTAATAAATATGTATTAATGAATAATTTGATGAAGCAGGAGTAATGGTTTAAGAATAATGTTGGATGAATGATTTAATTAGGCGTTTAAATTAAAATATTGTGTTATATGAATCAATAAATATATAAGTGTTTTTAGTGTTTTTTCATTATGGATTGAAAAATACATGTTGAATGGTGATTGAGTCAAATAAAACAAATATTATGAGATGATGATATTTTGATTATGGAATTGTAACCCTAAATTAATGCATTATGTTGAGATAATGATGTTTGTATAAAGTTATGTTGGATATGAATATATAAATTTGATGGTATAGATTACCGTATAATTGATTATTGAATAGGTGTTCTATGTCATCATGTTTGATGTTTATAGATTCTTGGATTTATGGAATATATATAGTAACCATTGTAATAAAAAAGCATAATTGTTTTAAAAAAGTTTTTATGGTAATTTAGGTAAATACCACATTTCAAAGGAATAAATGATGAGTTTATTCACATGTTTGGAATGTGAAGACCTGGTGGAACTTTGAGATATATGGGGGATCAATGTTAAGCTTATTTCATGATCTTCATTCTAATGCCTTGAATTATCTAAATTCATAATGTTTATGAGGTTATAAATTTATGGAATTTTTAAGATAAACAATAAATTTTGTGAGATAGATTAATGTTATTTCTCTCCATTTGAGTATTTATTCATATTGGATGGTCGGTTCAAACTACTTTGTGTAGACGATAACTGATGACAAAGGGGAAGAAATATCATGGATCTCATTATATGTTCGTACATTGGAAATGAAACATTTGCCTTCTATTTTTGAGATATAGGTGAACTTGATCAATGAACAATAAATGGGTGACATTTTCCACAAATCGTGCATGTATTTCTTTTCATGAAAATATATCATCTTTTGGAAAAAAGATCATGAAACCGAAAAAAATTGGCATAAAACTACATTACTGATGAATCAGAATGTCACTTATGTTATGGCATATTTATGGAATTGTGGTTGTTATCTTTATACTAACATTGTTCTCTGTCACTCTCTATCAGAAATGGATGTAAAGATTTCTCTTTCCTGTCCATGTTTAGGCTTCGCACCTATGATTTACTATGTGGCGATCCTGTTATGAGTTAATTGGGATAACATTTATGGTTCTGAATATACCTTTATAAGTGAAGTTTTAGTATCCATTTATATAATGTGGGTTTATATTAATGATGAATTAATGTATTAAACCTTTTATAACCCATATAAATTTCGAGGGTGAAATTCATTTTAAGGGGGGTATAATGTCACACCCTATGATTTTGTGAAATATTTTTTCGATTTAATTAAACCTTTTTATTTTTTAAATTTTTTAAAATATAATGTTTTATGTTTTTATTATGATACTCATAGGACAATGTTTATCTTCCACTACACGCATCAAATATCTTAGTGTTTCATACACTAAACACAGAGTTAGCTTGTAGTACAAGCAAGATCGAGTTTTACTTTCTTTTAATGGACAATCTATTTTAAAACTCAATTTTGAAGCATTAATGAATATTATTTTGTAAAATATGCATTATTTTTTAATTTTTTATGTTGAGATTATTTTAGGGTATATTTTTTGTGTTTTTCTAAGGAAGATAATTTTTTAATGAATAGTTAAAACTACATCATTTTATTTAAAAATAGACACTTTGTTTAAATAATTAATAATGATCAATTTTCATTTATATTTGTTTTAAATTCAGATTAGATATGTTATTCATCTATTTATAAAATTTATTTCATTATAGTCCATTTATCATTGAAATTGAATATAAAAACATAACAAAACTTTTGAATGTTTTTCAACATTAAAAACACATTATTTTTCCCCATCTACCAAATTATCAATAATCCTAATTTTCCAACATCTTTTATCTGAACTTTGGAAATATAACATAAATGTTTTTAATATGTATGAATCTTTTGGTCTAATAAGATTAACTTATTTTTCTAATGAAAATTATTGGTAAAATTGATTGCAATTTATTGTGATGATTAAGGTATGATTAGGTTTAATAAGGGATTATTCCATAATCAAAATGTACTAAATGACCTATAAACATGTCTAAAATCAATTTTATACCAATATTTAGGCCATATCACCAATCGGATAGAAATATATGGGTTATTTTGGTATTATGAAATTGAATTTCCATATATAAAAGGTTACACAATGAATAAAAGGAACCATTCCTTACCTTTAAAATTTATTAAACATTCATATAAGTACAAGATATCATATCTTCAATTATAAATATAATTTTGAAACAAAAATGGGTTGTTCTTATCAAAATAATTTATTAATAATTATTATAGATGAATTACATACAACAAATGCAAATAAAATTCCAATGTTGGGATTATTTAGTTAATATTAAACAAAAATAAATTACACTATAAATATTAAAATTGAAGTTAATTGAATGAATTATTATCTTTATTTATTTAGATGAATATATCATGATACACATATCTAAACATGTTCTATTTTAATTCCAAAATTATATTTATATTTTAAAATTTATATTAAATAAATAATGTTATAATTGACATTATGGTTAATTTACCGAAATAAAATTTTATTAAATTATTTAAAATTAATAAAAATCATATATTCTGAAAAGGGATTTATATTTGATAACAAATATTATATGCGGTCTATTAATGTATGACATTATCATTTATAATTATCATATTTACTCATATATTGTAAAAATGTTGTTAACATGGTCCCTATTTTGGAAGTGTTTTAGTGCGTCACTTGCACTTGTTTAAAAATTAATTTCAAAAAATTGAAATATTATTTTTTAAATCATAATTCATATTAATAATTCAAAATATATATTTTTACAATTGAAACTAAATTTTTTTACTCTTAATGGTCAAATTAATTAGATTACAAAACTAGATGGTTTAATGAAAACCAAAATAAAAATATTGGAGAATCATAGAAGATAATGAATAAAATTATTAAAATTCTCATATATTTGTGTATTGTATATTTTAATAGACCATTATTACACTATAACTCATTATTTGATCATTTTGTAAGAACTTTAGGTAGTTTAGTCCACCAATTAATTAATACCTTTTGGTATTTACAAGAGTACCACTCCCCCAACACAATAAAAATTCAAGCACTCTACCACTTCATCACACATATCTATACACTTTTTGTCCAAAACTCTACTCAATTAATCCCCTGAATTCCCTCCCTTCCTCTTATATTCCTTACCTTATAAATAAGGCAACTCATTGAATCCTTTTGTCACAAACAAAATGGAGTTACCCAATTTAGAGGTAACGTCTTCTCTCAAGATTCTTTAGTTTATTTTCTTTCATCATAGCTCAACTATATTTATTCCATTATTGTGTAAAAACACCAGTATAATAAATATTATAGGATTCTTTTTATAAAATTTTCACATACACTTACAGACACCCCAATCTAGTGGATTTCAAATATAATATTTCTCTGTATGGAGATCTACTACCTAACGAAACAATGATTGTTCATTTCTTCGGTACCTCCATTCATTGTGAACATTAGGATGGAAAATATATTTCTATATGTTAACATATGATATTTATTATTTATTTATTCTTATTTATTCCTTTTATAACACACATATTTTTACCTTAGATTTGATGTTAATACAGTATTCTTGTTTGAGGAAGTGGGGACTAACTCCCACTTAAAGTGATGTGATTCGTTCACACACAACAAGGAATGTATTAAGAATGTGTATAATTAACATATATGATATATAGTATAATAATTATACTATAATATATATATATATATGTATGTATATTTATATGTATTTCATTTACATACTTTCTTTCAATAAGTAAATTAAAAAAGAAAAAAGTGATCATGTGTATGTATGGATTACCATCTTCATAAAAGGTGTATTACCTTTGATATTTTTTTATTATATATATTTTTAAAATATAAATATAATATATATAAATTATCGTTATATAATTATTTACATTATGGAACCATAAAATACGTATAATAACAAATGATATAACAAATTAAGACACATGCAGAGAGTAAACTAAATATTACCTAAAGCGAAACATTAACATTGGATCCTTAACAAGTGGGTAATATATGAAAGTAATAAAACCATATAATGTATTATATATAATAATACTATTATTTAAAATATTTATAATACATTTATATTTATCATACAGGTGTTTTTAATGAGTACGATGAGATTCACGACACAATATTAGAGGATTTCATATCACATCTAATTTAATTGAGATGAATGTTATGTTGGTCACTCATTCATTTTACGTGGTGAATATACTCCACATTATTGTTTAATACAAATCATATAGTTTATTTTTTTATTCACATTTTCATTTTATTATCCTTCTTTCATGAGGGTTATGTTTCAAAATTAACCAAATCAGTAAAATTGTTTTGTCTCAATTTTCCGTCTTTGAGACTCATGTTTTGTTATGTACCTAAACTCTTTTACGAGGTGTATATACATCAATTTCACATTTATTATCATGAATCTAAATCTTTTCATGATATTTAAATCTTCATTTAATATATTTTTCTTACATGAATAGTATGATCCCATGTTACCAAATAATAAGCGTTTGTTGGGACACTCTCATTACTTTTGGAGATTATTATTTTTTTTTCTTACTTTGATGAAATATGATGATCCATATATCAATAGAATTAATTAGTTTCCTTGTCCTATGATTGTTCAAGATATCATAATTTTTATTACCATTTTCAGTCTTGGGTGCCTAAGGTAATTTTTTTAAGTAAAATGTAATCATATCTCTCTTCAGACAAAAATATAATTTATTCAAAAACCATGTTTTTGAAAATGATTTCATAAATGATTTCAAAAGATCCATGAATATAATTTTCAGGGATAAATGAATTTAATTTAATTTTTTTTTCAAAAACTCCAATGTATGTTTTCTAAGCTATTTTCAAAGAAAAAGATTTTCCAAATGTTCTTTGTTATTAAATGTATTTATTAATAAATAAAACATATTATCCTCAGGAAATGTTTTTTAAAGATATTTCAAATAAAATTACTTCTATGATGAATTCAATTTATATTTATCTATCCCTTTTAAGGAATGATCTAAGGGTTCCAATAAAATCCACTCTATGAATGGTTTATGCTTAATGTCAGGGTTTTCATGAAACTTGTTTCTCTTCTTTGGGTAATATGTTTATGAAATCCATTTCTTTTCCATAAGATTCATGTTTATGAAACCCACTTATTTTCAAAGATTATTCTTTGAGGACAAAATGATAATGATTCCAATTTTATTTCATGGGTTATTATTGAATTTTTATAAGACCTGTGTCTTTTTATGGGTCATGATGTGATTGATATTTTTCATATCATGTGTCATATGTATGAATGATTTTATTATGTGATGGGTGGAACATTTGTCTCCATTAAATGCATTGGGTAACGATGGATGACTCATGAGTATAAATGTTTTGTGTGAACCTGATTACATGGTCGCAATTTTATGTGTGATCCTGATTACATGTTCACAATGTTATAACAGAACCTTATTACATGTTCAAAATGTTATGCATGGACCTATTTTCATGTTCATAAGTCTATTTGTGAACATTATTACATGTTCATAATGTTATTCATGAACCTAATTACATGTTCAATATGTTTTGAATGGGCCTTGTTTTCGGTCCATTTGGTAATGTCTGAACCTGTTTACAATGTCATAATGCTATGCATGGACTAGGTTTCATTTCATTAAGGTTATATGTGAACCTTATTAGTGGTTCACAATGTTGTGAATGGACCTAGTTTCATGTCCATTTGGTAATGTGTGAACCTAATTACCCATTCCCAATGTTATGCATGGACTTAGTTTCACTACCATAAGGTTATGTGTGAACATGATTTCATGTTCATAATGATATGTCTGGACCTAGTTGAATGTCCATATGTTTATGTATGAACCTAATTAAATGTTCACAATGTTATGTGTGATCATGATTACATTTTAACAGCGTGGTGCATAGACCTGGTTGAATATTCACAAGTTGTTTTAGGGGCTTAATTTAATGTCCTCAACTTAATTACTGTTCCATTTTCTAATTTTACATGTTCACAACATTAAAAACCAGTGTGCATGCCACAAATTCCATGTCTTATTCCTATGTTATGCTTTCATAAATTTTGATCTTAATTCCCATTTTATCTATGTATTTTTGATTCCCAATCATTATTATGATCTATAATATAAAGGTTATTATCTTAAAATGTTATTCTCATGTTCCATTCCCTACTTGTTTATGTTATGATTGCACATTTTTTTAATTTACCCTTACTGAGCATCTTTGATCACCCATTTCTTATGTTTAATTTCACTAGGTTATGAATAAAGGTTTTAGGTAGAATTACGTAAGGTGTAGATATTTATGGTAGGTGTTGAATATCTTTCATCATGATAGAATATTCTATTTCCATGTATCCAAATACACTAAACTATTATAGTCCTCATGCATGTATTTTGGCAATGTACTAAGTATTCATTTAAAATGATGCAACAACCATGTATCTTTAGAACAAGTTTCTATATTCGCAAAATTATAAAGCACTCCAATGCATTGGGTAATGTGGTGTGTCTCATGATATGATGTCCAATATGAATGAACGTGATTCTATATTTCATTCACAATATGATTTTTTGATTATGCCCATATGTTTGTCATGAACATGATACTGGAGTTTTTAACAACATTGTCTGATAGTTGACCACTAAGATAGGATTTTTTATTTTTTGCATTGCCACATTCCATGATGTTATCTAATTCTTCCTATCAGGATTATGATGTTCATCCAATGAATATGTTATGACTATAATGATTACTCTCACCAATGTTATGTTAATTTATGTTCTTATCTATCCTATTTTGGGATTTTAACTAACCCCTTTATTTGATGAATATCCTCAGATGACTGCATATAATAAGAAATTAATGAGGACCCCTATAAATATAGCGAATATTGAATTAAATAATTATTATTATTTATTATTTTATTTTTATCATCGGTCTTAATTTTCCCAAGACACTAATCATTGTGATCCAATTTTCGTAACACTATTACATTTTTAATCGTTAAAATGATATAATAGTAATGTAAGAAAAAGTAGAGTAACAATAGTTTGAATTAGATTGTGGTTTAGTTAATTTTAGAATTAAGATTAGAGAATACTATGGAAAAACCATAGTATGAGACTAGGTTAATGTTAACACCCAATAATAATTCTTTTATGAACAAATGATAAACCTAGTTATCCCACAAGATATTCCTTTATAGTTAATTTCACAGAGGAATACTTTGTTTTTTCATGACATGTTGACTTATGGTTACATCCAAACCATTTTTGTTTTAAAATTGTTGGAACATAGAGAAATGAGGAAAAAAATACATGTGAGGAACAATGCTATGATTTCCAATATGACATCCCAAATACCTTTAGAGATGGAGTTCAAAATTTAATGGAATTGCATACCAGGATATCTCAGGCTATGAACAATAACCTGAATAATTTTTAACATCCTCTGTCACCTAATAGGGTGAAAATTTCTATCGAGTATTTTATATAACAATAGACACAATCATTTAGTGGAACATCTGATCCACTAGTCTCTTAACATTGGGACACCTCTAAGCATAAGATACTTTATATGCATCCCTATTATGAGATAGAGTACACTTCTCTATCCATTTATCATTTAGGTAGATAAGTCGATCAATGGTTGGTGTTGATTAAGAACACCAAAGTGAAGGATGAAATTAACGAGATTTAATGGGAAGACGTTGAGAAAATATTTATTATTATGTATTTCCCATGAAACATCCATACAATGAAAGAGGAAGTTGTATTAGAGATGAATCAAAAAGAATGTGAATCTATCAAATACTATGATGAAAATTTCTCAATGATTTTAAGGTATGCCTTTGGTTTTGTTGTCAACAATGATAGAAAAAATTGATATATTATTCAGTGGGTTTAAACCACACCTTCTAATGGATATATAAATTTGAGACATTGGTACTTTTGAAGAAGTTTTTTGATGTGCTCTCAAACCATAGAATGAGATTGGGAAATGTGACCAAGGATATTGACATTAGATATGGAAGATGGAGTTTCAATATAGGGGATCTAATGAAATATTTGGAATGAAACCTCAACCACCCACCTGTCAAAAATGTTGAATGAAGCATCATGGAAATTCCCTCCAAGAGATGGGGAAATAGATCAAATGTTGGAGAGACGGACACCAATCTCATGAATGTTGAACAAATATGAGGATGCTAGAAAAAGTGGTGGAGGAATGGAGAGAACCACATTTGGTTCAA
This sequence comes from Viscum album, assembly GCA_963277665.1. NCBI lineage: Eukaryota > Viridiplantae > Streptophyta > Magnoliopsida > Santalales > Viscaceae > Viscum > Viscum album. The sequence goes on from OY728132.1 coordinate 884,383,222, forward strand.
TGATTTAACAAAATGGGTAAAGGGAACTATGAAACCTGGTGTACTAAACCTCGAGTCAATGATGTAAATTAGTGTCAATGCCACCAAAACTGAAGGAGAAAGAGAAATATTATTTTGTCACTACTACTAAGGTGGATCCTGAAAATGAGGTGTTGATAGGAATGTTGGTCATTCATTCCAGAATATGGACTGTACTATTTGATTCTAGATTTATTTATTCTTTTATATCATACATGTTTTGTAGAACAATTAAAATACCAAATTAGAATATGGAGTTTCAATTATCTTTGAGTATAAAAAATATCACAATTATTGCATCCAAAGTATATAACTCCTCATCGGAAAGTTTATAGGGACTGAACCTCTGCGAAAATATTTTTTAAGTTACATTGGTGTACTTTTATGCTATATTTGGCATAGATGGGATTTCTATATACAAATCCAACATCAATAATATTGAAAGGGAGTTCTGTATTTACATCATAAGGCATCCTCTATTTCTGTATATGTGTAAGGTGGTATATTAATCTCCACCAAGATAATTGTTTCAAATGTAGATATTGTTTCCTTATAAGATATCATGTCTAGCTAAAATTATTGAGACAAATGAGAGACTCGTTATTAAAGTCATTCCCATTGTAAGGGACTATAGGGGTGTGTTCCTAGGATAACTGTGTGTTCTAACTTAAGACAATGAGGTTATGTTCTTAATTAAACTTATTCCTTGATCTCTACCTATATCAAATTGTTATTTTAGAATGTAAACCCTTTAGTTGGAGGAACTAAATATGAAATTGCAAGAAAATAAGGACAAGGGTCTTATTTTCCCGAGTGCTTCACATCAGGGTTCGCATGTCCTCTCCATCAAGAAGATGCATGGATAAATTTTCATATGCATTGATTTTTGTGACCTCAACAAAATCAGGATAATAATAAAGTATACAATAAAATGGATATATGACTTGGTTTATTAGCTTCATGGATCCAAGAATTTCTCTAAGGTAGATATTCATTCTGGGTATCACAAATTAATGTTGATGAAGCAAGATATTCCCAAGACTACCTTTAAAACAAGGTATGGACACTATGAGTTCTTAATGATTCCTTTTGGACCCAATAAATCTCTAAAAAAATTCGTGCACAAAATGATTAGAGTATTTAGAGATTATGCAAACCAATTTATGATAGTCTTTATTCCTGATATTCTAATATACTCCATGATAAAGGAGAAATATGATGAGTATTTGAATACTATGATAATGAATTTTTAGAAGGGTAAAATTTAAAAAAAAATATAATAAATGTTTTTAATGGATGGAGGATGTATCTCTCTTAGTGAATTTTAATACTAGAAATGAAATATCAATAGAACCTTCCAGGAAAAAGGTGATCAAGAATTGGCCCTGACTAATATTTGTAACGAAGATCCTTTGTTTCCTTGGTATTGTTGGGTACTAAAGACTATTTCTGAATATGATCTCACAATTTTAAAACCCACTAATGAAGGTTACTCTGAAGGGATAAATTTTAGTCTTCCACAGTGAATGTTAAGACCACTTAAAAGAGTTAAAAAAGAGGCTTATCACCATGCTAGTATTCACACTTCCAACAAGTGGGTAAATCATTATGGTATAAATCGATACATAAAACAGTGGATTGGGATGTGTACCGATGTAAAGTTATTATTTTATAGCCTATGACTCAAGGAATTTGAAAATTTACAAGAAAAACTATCATATTCATGATATTGAGTTTTAGATTGTGATCTTCGCATTGAAAATATCACACCATTTTCTCTATGGGGAGATGTGTGAAATATATATTGATCATAAGAGCCTCATATATATATTCACAAAAAATAATCTTAATTTACAACATTATATAGGGTAAGAGCACATCACGGATTATGACTGATCAATTCCCTACCATCATGGTAAGGATAATAAGGTGGTAGATGTTTTTTGTATAAATTATACAATAACATTATCGATGATTAGAATTCAGAAGGATACAATCACCATATTATTTCAAGGGATATACATGGGAATCATTATCTAAGGAACATTTTTAATCCTTTCTCAAATGATTGATAAACCATACATCATGGAGAAAATAATGGATTCTGAATTAATGACATGGAAAATCATAAGAAGGGGGAAACCATGAGATAAGGGAAATCCATGTTTTTAAAAATTGATAAGGAAGGTGTTATAAAATTTGGGTCACAACATTGTCTATTATCCAAAACAATGATAAAGAAATAGCTTCTGAATGAAACATATAGTTCAACCTTCTCTATCCACCCAGGGAGCACAAGGATGTATCAAGATCTCTGAGAGATCTATTGGGGGGGAAATTATGATGTTGGATATCAATAAATACAAATGAATGTTTTTGCTATGTAAGTATGTGATGAATGAATGAAAAAATTCCTTGTTTATGATGAAACCATTACCCATATCGACATGGAAATGGGAAAACATCACCATGGACTTTATCACTAAACATCTAAATAAATCTAGAGGAAACAATCATATATGGGTTTTTTGTGGATCATTTCACAAAGATATGTCAAAATATCGCAATTATTAATACAACAACATACATGGATATACACTAGAGATGTTGTAAAACTTAAGGGAGTACCACTATCGATTATATCTGATTAAAATCCATGATTCAACTCCAGGTTCAGGAATAGTCTCCAACATATTCTAAATAATGATCCGAGCTTCAGCACGGCCTATCATCCTCAAACTAAAGGCCAATATGAATAAACTATTCATGAATTTTATGAAATGTTTAGATAATGTTCAATGGTTTTAAAAAGAGAATGGGATCAAAATATTCCACTCATTTAGTTTTATTACAATATTCGTATCCACTTGAGGATCCCAATGGCTCTATATGAATCCCTTTAGGGGAGAATATTCAGAACCCTAGAATGCAGGGATGATGTTAGTGAATGAAATTTTCTAGGACCACAAATGGTAAAAGAAATGGTAGAGAAGGTGAAAACCACTCAATAGAAGATCATGTAATAGTAAAGTCATCAAAATACATATGGCTGCCATTGTTGAAGAGACCTAGTTTTTGTGGTTGGAATCAAGGTATTCCACCACCTATCTCCACGAAATAGGATCATGTTATTTGAGAAGAAAGTAAAGATGAGTCCTAAGTACATCAATCCATTTAAAATTCATGACCTTGTCAGAACATTGTCATATCAACTAGAACATCCACCTACCGTGTCTCATGTATATGATGTCTTCCATGTATCCATATTGAAAAGTTAAATACCTGTTCAATCGCATGATTTGAATCCAAAGGTGTTATAGCTGGATAGTGATCTCTCTTATGTGGAGTAACCCATGAACATCTTGGATTATCAGATAATGTTAAACTCCAAAAAACTACTCTCTTGGTAAATGTACTATGGGATAACCATAACTATGAAGATGAACGATGGGAATTGAAGTATTTGAGGAATGAAAAGTACCCTCAATTTTTTCTTATTACGTAAAATGAAATTATGATGGTGATATTTAATATGGGGAGAAGAATGAAACAACCCAGAATTCAATGAATATAAATCCTCTTCATATAAGAATTTCATATAGTATAAATCAAATTTAATCACATACATAACATTGTAAGAAAATTATAAATTATGAGTGAATGAAATATGTTTTATTTCTAATAGATTAGGAATCTATATTATGGATCTCATCTCTCCCGGGATGGCTCTCGTGAGCGCGCTTCTACTCTCCTTCTAGGGTTTCACCTACCATATCATTTATAGATTTTTCCGTTTGTCTCAATTCACCATGATGGAAGGGTTTCTCTCTAGGGATATGGTTCTTCCCCAGAGCCTCTCTCTTGGCGGGTTTCTTCACTGAGTTTCACTGCTCTCTTTTCACCCATCACGTTCAGGAGTTTTTTTCTCTCCACGAATGTGGCATGTTGCTGATTCTTGGATGGTTACAATCACTTCTCTTGCTCCCAGATCTATTAAATTATAATATATTTTGGTTTTTTGATGTGGATCTAATGGTTTTTTTGGATGTGTTTACTGAGTGCTCATTGGTGCTCCAGGTGACGCATTTTTGGTGTTGAAGTTTCTTCTCTCCTTCGTCAATTTCTACTCTGCTCTTGCTCAATAATTTCACAAATCGCATCCTAGTAGGATCTATTTGTGGGATTTCATGGTGAGTTATAGTTGATGAATGTGTTCTAGTAGAATGCAATCCTTAGTGACATTGACTTTATAAGTTGTTGGTCTTCAGATGAACTGTTTACTGGTTCAGCTGATATTTTTTCACTACCATTATCGTGTATAATGATCTCAGGTTGTCCCCTATAATTATTTTGATTTTTTTTCAATTTTTAAAATAGTGATGTGTGTTGTTCCAATGGTATATGTTCATTGGAAATACCGATGACGATTGAGGAATGATTGTGAATCAGGTTGCGATTCAGGGACATGGCTCGAAGCGGTTCACATCCTGAGGTGTTGATAGGTGGCTACATTGAATGTTGCATTCTCTTCTAAATTTGACATTTGAATTTGAATTCTGATGTGTAGGGTTATATTTTTATGTTCTTATGTCATTGATGCGTTGCAGTGTTTTGAACAGGTTTTTTCAAGATTTTGAGGTTACCACTCACCCAAAAAGTGGTTTATTAAAAAAATGAAAAATAAGATTTGGATTAAAGGAACCTATATCGATGAAATAGTAACATGAAATTTAAAATGGTAATATGACTATTTGAAATTGTAATTCATCCAATATAATAGTAACCTTATCTATGGAAGTATAAATAAAATTTTGTTATCTTGTAAATGAATATATGATTTAATTATATCGTAGTTTGTGTAAATAAATGTTATAAAACATTTAATGAAGTGTTGGTAGTTGTATAAGACTTAAGTATTTATTTTCAATTACATAATTAATAAAATTATTTTAAAGAAATATTTTTCATAAATTAATATTTTTTTCTAATTATTATAAATTATTTATCTGAGACCTTAACTAATTTTTCGATTTGTAATAATATAAGTTATACTTTTAAAATCTGTATTTTTCAAATAAGTGACGATTTTAATTAAAATTAAAATTTCTCCTATCTAATAAAATAATTTCATAAAATAGATTTCACTTTTAAGATATACATTTCATAAAATTTTGAAGTTGATTTTTTTGGTATTTTTCTAATATAGTTGAATTTTTGGTGCATAGTAAAATATGGTAATTTTTGGTATATATACATTATAAGTACAATACACTATTTCTTTGAGTAATTTCTAATTTAATCAAACCAATCAAAAAATATACCTTAATTAATTAATATACATAGTGTTAATTTTCAAACTATTCATATTTTTTAGTCAAAATAATGAACTAATGAATATAATAAAAAACCCAACCCACCTCCCCCCCACTCCACCCCAATAAATACCACCCCTTGCCACATCTTATCCTCAAAGCATCCAAGGCCTGAAGCTTGTCCAATTTTTCCCAATAATCATACCAAATTTCTCACCCACATCCAGGATCCTTTAGTCTCAACAATATACCAATACCAATTTTCTTAGGGAGCTTCTCAAGGGGAGAATTCCAGAAGTAAATCCTCTTTCATTTTCTTGTAATTTATTTTAGATTTGTTTTATTTTTTATTCTCTTATCACCTCCCCTTATCCAGGTTGCATGATAAATCTTGTATCATAAATAAACTATAATTTTATTATGTTAATGGAATAATATATCCTTAAACCTCTTCTCATCTACCTTTTATTCTAAAAATAGAAACGTTGCGAGTTAGGTGTTCTTTTATTGCCTTCAAGGACATAAATTTTTCATCTCCCATTACAGCCTTCAAGGATGGTAATAAACCCATCATAACGATTGAAACAACTTTTAATATTTATTTTTTAACTAATATTGATGTTATAAAAATTTTTTATGTACATAATATTAAATAATAAAATGAAACTAGTTTATGATTATCAAAAAACCTCCATACTAATCAAAATGGTTATCATTAAAATTTTATCAAATGATTCAACCTCATATCATATAACCAAATGGTATATAAAATAATATAATCATTTATAATTTCATTAATAACATAAAATCTCATATCCTTAAAATTATCCTCATTTTCCTTGAACTTCCATACATGTGTACAAGAGAACCGGTCATGAGAACCAACAATATGAACACGCCTGAACGATGAAATTCAAAAACTATAATCACACATAATGGATATAAACAAACATAATAAAATTATAATGAATCAAATACATAAATAATAGGTTCTTAATTTTTTAATTAATGAATATAATCTTATTTCCAAAATATTAAAGTGAGTAAAGCATTCAAATTTATGGTAAGGGGATTCACTATCCTAAATTCTTTTCTTTGGGAAATTCTTCTTTCGTGCCAAATTTCAATGTGGGGGTGCATTTAATACTAGTAAAATATATTTTCATTATTATCACCTTCTTTTTTCAAGGTTATAAATTATTCCAATATAATTTTATGATAATGTCAATGTTTTTTAAAATGGAATTCTTACTTCTAAAAACCAAACACCTGGTTTACATCTATTGAGATTGTTTCATCTTCACTAAAGATTGATTCTTATTATACAAAGTATGTCATTACATTTTTCATGGAAACCCAAATTGTTATTATTGATATTAATATTTATAAAATTTTTATGAAACCCATTTCATTTACATGTAATATTTAATGACTATGATTTATATATGTTATAGGTGGCTTGCATGATTATGTTAATCTAATGATGTTACAGGTACTGCATGAATTATATATCGCTCTATTGAAATGGGTAATGTGATTTATATCATGATAAAATGTTAAATATTAATTTATATGATTCTAGATTTTTTTCAAAATGGTGATATTATGATTATTCATTGAAGTTATTCAGGAACATGATACTAAATTTCTTCACAACTATGTGTGGTAGTTTACCACTAAGATTTGATGTTTCATTTTTATGAACTTCTACATTCGATGAATTTATATAATACTTCCATATATTATTATTATGAAAACCTCATTGTTTTGTTATGTATATAATTATTACGATCACCCATGTTATATTGATTAATGTTCGTATCAAAAAAAATTGGCTTTTAGGTCCCCCTTTTTTATGTATATCCTTAGGTGACTACTTATATGATGGAGTACATGAGGTAAAATAAGAAGCTATAGAACAATGAATTAAATTATTAATGTTTTTTATTATGTAAATTTTATTTTTGGTCTTAATTTTCCTATGAAACTAATCCTTTTTATCATGTATTTTGATCACTATTATATTATTTTTCTAAAAAATGTTGTAACTGTAATGTCAAAAAATGATGGGTCACTAAAGGTATGAATATGAATGACCGCATTATAAATTATATATATATATATATATCCTACTTAAAAAATGATTTATTAATGATGAGAAAATAAGCAATCAATTTATATTAAATCCATTTTTTTAGAAAACCATTTTTTTCAAAAATATATTTTGTTTTAAAAAAAATTCTTTACTTATTTATTAAATATTATAATTAATTTCTATAAATTTTATAAAACATATTTTATAAATTAATATTTGATATGAAATACATATAATAAAAATTATCATATGGGAAATTTTTTATATTTTTCTGAATGTTTTGATTATTCAATGAATAGTGGAAAATAATGATTTTTATTTAATATTGTATTTAATTATAATGTATTTATAGATTAAAATTATCTTTTGGATTATTTTTAAGGAAAATTATTCCATTTTTATTAATCATAAAATAATTTTTACTTCATAATTATGTATATTCATAAATTTTGTGTGAAAAATTTATAAAAAATCCATTTTTCTGAAAAATTGTTTTACAACATGTATTACGAGTTTATTTTAAGAAAATACCAAAAAATCCAGAAATTGAAATTTAAAATTTGGGTTAAATATATGGAATCATTGGTTTCAACTTTTATAAATATGTACCTTTTATTTTTTCACATTATGAATAGTAACCTTAATAATTTTTATTACCATAGTAAATGGTAAATAGATTAATTACAAATAAAAATAAAATAGTACACACTCCAAAACGACCGTAAAACATGATGTTATTTAATTATATGAGTATATAAGTTCTATAATAATAATAACGTCAAATATTTATCCTATTGTATCCATTTTTCCATGATTTTGAACATCCTATTATTTTATATAATGAAAAAATGACTTTCTCTTTATTTTATTATCCTAAAATTTTTTACATATAGATAAAAAGATGATATGTTACATTATAAATAAAAATTTTAAATATATATTATTTATTTAAATCATAGAAATATTTTTATAATATTTTTATAAAATAATTACCTTATGTTCTTATGAAACACTAATGCATTGCTTGTGTAAGGAGTAAAAAATCAATAAAATGATATGAAAAACTCAAAAAATAATATTTTGATTGTTTTTTCTATTACATGCTTTTTCGTATAAAATTAACCTATTATATCATTTTTATTCATTTTATTTGAATTACATTGTTTCCATGCAGTTTTAAAAGTCCAAGTGGCTGAATAGTTCCAAAATTGTTATTATTGTATTTTTATAATAATTAATATTTATTAAATGATTCAAAACTCTTAAAATAATATTTTTATAAAATTTAGTTATATGTGGTTTAAAATATCAAAAATAATACATTTATGGAGAATTATTCTTTTTATAGTAACTATATTGACCCATGTCGAACCAAAACTTCGTTATCACGATAATTAATAAAATTGGTTAAAGTTGATTATAAAAATATTATGGTAAAAAATACAATCCAAAATAGTATGAATTCTATTTTATAATATTATTAAAACCTATAATCATATTATATTTTAATAATATTAGTATTTATTCATTTTGATCTTAAAATTAATTTAAATTAAGTAATTATTTTAGAAAAATTAAATTGTTCCATATCCATCTCTTATAAATGGGAACCTCTAATCCTAATTAATTCACAATTCAATAACCCTTGTGTTTACTGAAATCCTTAAAAAGTAATTTCACCCAATTTATCCCGACATCATATATTCCATTTTTAAAAATTAAAAATTATTATTAAATATTTTGGTTTAAACCATAAAGGTTGTTTGACGAAGTGGCATCGTTCTTAATTGAGTGGTTTTTCTCTATTACTTATTCTTCCTCCATAAGATATTTGTTAAACATGTTAATTTAATAAAATATTTATATAAAATATATTTAGTTTTTATTATGTTAATTTAATAACCTATATCCATATCTTCGTCCATCAAATGGAAAATTAAAATGACATTCATGTATACAAAGGACTACAGCCTCATGAACTGAGGTAATTTGTTTTCCATCACCATTTCTCTCAGGTGGTTATAATGATGAATTTAACACATATATAATATATCAATTGCGTATTTATAATTATTAAAGGATAATACATCATATATTTTCTTATCGATGAATTCACTTAAAAATGATAATGTTATTCAAGCATATGTGTGGACTACCACCTCTACAAAGCGATATTATTATTTCATCATCATCAAATCACATAGATGATATATATAAGTATATTTATATATACTATATGATATTTATGTTACAATTATATTTATATATATATAATAATAATACTATCCTTATTTATAAAATGATATTTGAAAAATGGAAATTCTACTCATGCGTACGTACGATCTATCGTTACCTAGATTATAACATAGTTCATTTTTCATAATAACATTTCATGATTTCAATAAAAATTATATTTTTTTTGTGAAATTTATAATTATTTTATTAAAATTATTAGGGATATAATTTAACTATGATCATAGAATAGGTATTGGAACCATCAATCTGAAATACGAATGGATGAAAGACTTAAATTCACCTGAATGCCCATTTTAAGGGAGAATTGATAACAAAATGATAATTGAAAATTAAAAAATAGATGGTACATACTAATTTAAAAATTAATATTACTAATTAATATATTTAAAATAAATATATATTTTTTATAACTGGGTTTTTCACACATGAAACACATGAAACAAATTGAGGTAAAGGGATTTTTAGTCTCACTTTTACTTCTATCATAATTATACTATATTGAATAATTTATTACATTGTGTTGTATATAAACAAACAAAAATGTATATAATTATTATTTTTATATAAATTACGAGGATTTAAAAATTAATATAAGATTCTTACATTCCAAAGGTTCTGATTCATGGAATATTAATGTGGTAAGGTTTTATAATCTTAAATCACTTTTTTGGGACACATGTTATGATATGAACCTATCTTCTTTTATATAGTTTTTATACAAATAATTTGATATTTTATATAATAAATTACCATATGATCATAAAATTTAATGATTCTTTTGATTTTATTCTCTAATTGGTCTCAAGATTCAAAATTTAAAAAAATGTAACAGTTTCATGTTACAATATCATTTTTTTATTAAGATTATTTATGATTATATTTCTAATGACAAACCATTATTAGGAATAAATTTTTTCCTTTCACATTCCACAACTTATATTCTCAAAACACTGGAAATATATTTAATTTACATTATTTCTCTATTTCTTCGAAAATAATTTTCCTTCCATGTCCATTCATTTTATGAATTTTTCATGATTTTTATTAATATTCTTATATTAGTTTTTAAATTCATTTCTAAACATGATTGAATTTTTAAAAATGTTTTCATGTAAATTTTTGAAAAAATCATGTAATATTTTAAATTTTATAAAAAAATTTATGGAATATTTTATTTTAATTTATACAACATTAATTGAATTTTCCACCATCATGACTTCTCCACGTTTTAAGATTCTTTATAATTTATTATTTAATTTTCCAATAATTTTTTTTCTTTAATATTTTACATTCATTTACATTTTATCATGTTATTTTCAATGTGGTAATATTAATTATCCACATGGAATTTTCCCATGATCTTTTATTGACATAATTCATCGATGAAAACATCCATGATAATTCTTTTGATTTACTGAAGATGTTATTGAATGATACAATACATATTCTTTCATTATATTTATTTTCATTATGATGATTTTAGATTGATGTTGCGAAACACATCACTATCACATGGAAAACTGATGTTATGAAACTCATTTTTTTGCAGGGGTTATGTTATGATGAATTGATGAAATGTTTATGAAACATATTTTATTTTCATTGATTATGATATGATGATTGTTTTATAAACCATTAGAACACATGTGTACATTTTTCATTATGTGGTGTTTGGTTATGTTATAATCCAAGTATGTTGGTTACCTTATAACTGAAGAACAGTAGCTATATTTTAAACCAACGATGTTTTTTATGTCATAATCGAGGATGTATGTACCATGAATTATATATCTATCCAATGCATTAGGTAAATATTTATATCTAATGATATATATAGGGCTTGAATAGTGAGTGAACCTAGTTCAATAAGGTACTTTGTCCACTATAATATTCTTTGGAGTAAATAATGAATACTATATTTTTGGGGGTGTGAACTCAATCCCCTACAAATGTATTGTGAGTGAACTATTACTACAACTATGGTTTTAGGAACGAATCCAATCCACTATCATATTCTGGTGGGGTGACCTATTTCTACTATGAAAAGTTTTCTTTATGCCTATATTTATTCCACAATATAATGATTTTGTGCCAATGTTATGATCTCTTGGATTGTGTTCTTTTATATCATTATGATTCATGTCTTAATAACTACTGAGATTTATTAAATTCTTCATAATTATAATCCATGATATATTGGTTATGAATTTTTTAAGATATATTTTTTTTCTTAAAACCATGTTCTTATATTATGATTTCATATAAACATTTATTTATAGATCCCTTGTTTACGCTTTCTGAGAATCTGAGCTCACCCATTCATCATTTTTATTTCTATAAATTTTGAATAATTTTTTATGTAGGGAGTTTCTATAAATATTACTATATAGGTAGATATTTATGATATATGTCAGAGATTATTTAAAAAATAAGAGGAATATGAATCCCTTTTCTAATGTTATTGAACGATTATAATTTTTGGAAATGTATTTGTAAAATGTATTAAATATTCATAAAAAATCAATATTCTTGAATAAAATTCATGGTTCTCTATAGTTTCTATTAATGATCATATAAAAAAATTTATGAGAAGGAAGGTGATTATTACTCAAAAATTTATGATTTCATGCATAATAATAACAACATAAAAAGTCAAAAGAGAAGTTTACTTATATGTTGGATGTTTAAATGCATTATAACTATCAATGTATTCTCTTCAAAGAAACTTTTATTTTGTTTTATGGAATCCAATAGAGGTTAATTGGTCGTATTCAAATAAGTGTGAGAAAATAATTTGAAGGCTTACATTATAAGTACAAAAATTTCCTAACACTGTTACTCTTGTTATGGAAGTTTAATATGTTCTATGCCCATACATTTTACAATACAAAATCAACATACCATGATTAAAGGAAACAAATTTCTAAAAACAATTATAAACACTTCTATTAATGATAGTCTAGGTATTATATATCAGTAAAAACCATAAAAGGAGTGGGATCTCATATTGAGGAAGAACCATTAAAATCCTTTTGTGTTGAGCATTAATAAGAACATTTTTATATGATCTGGGGAGAGTTTAATTATAGTGGATTCTCACAGTAACATATAAAATTATGTAAATAAAAAATGGGGGAATTTTTAAATACTACTTCCACTAATTCACCCCATTTTAGTGGTACCCTATTTGATATGTTCTTAATAAGTTGTATCAATTAAATCCCGGTTCCTCTAAGATACAAATTTTTTAAATATGAATCATAGGGAAGTTGAGTTCCATAAACAAAATAGGTGTTAAAATTTTAAAAAATGAAAATTACATTGACGGAAAAATTAAATGTTAACCTATCTATTATTATATGGATTAACATAGATGGATGTTGTAATTATTGTTTTCCCACATATTTATAGGAATTATTATATGGATAATACAAACAATAAGAATATGATGGTATATTCAAAGGATGGAAATATAAATGTATCATTAGAACTTGATAATTGATACACAAAATTTGTGGGTCTATATATATAAAAAATGATGGGAAAACTATAAAGTATTCAAAAAGGGGATTCAGGATCAAAGAGTCCAATATAAATATATAAAGATAAATATGAAGACATGGATGAATATTTAATATAGGTAAATGAAATTTTGAGTCACATCAATGTATTTGGTAACAAGTTGAGTGACTCGATAGTTGTTAAAATTTTAATGAAAAATTCTCTAAATATATCTTTCCCAATGTTTTGGATATAGATTACATGGATGATCTATAAATTGCCTGACCCTAGTAGCCGATATTTGGTGGTTACGTTATCTCATTGTAATTATATAGAATGAATTACATCATGAAACAAAAATATATTAGTAGTCTTGGAAAACTAGATACACACATAAATCCAAAATTACACTTAAAACATTAAATACAACATAATATTCTATTTGTAATCATCTTTATTTTCCAAAGAATATCCCATAATATCTATAAAAAATCTTATTAGAATCATAGGGAAAGGTAACATAATAAATGGGTGATCTCTGATGCTTATTAAGGGTATTATTACAATAGATTTTAATATATAATAATTATGTAATGAATATTATAGAAGAAATAAATGATGATCCAATATTACCATGTAGATATACACTTGAACGTCAAACATATCTATGGATAAAATAACTATTATAATAATCACATAGACATAGTCAACTAATTTTATAATGATGTAATTCATTTTATCATACATCCAAAACATTCTATCAATGTCATATTAAATGATATCTAAAAACAATCCAGGACTAATGCCAATGCCTCAATATAAATGAGTAATGCCTCAGAAAAATACCCAATATAGTTTCTCTCATGTGACCAACCAATTAATAAGAGGGATATGTAATTCTGGGCCCCACCAATCACTTAAAAAATTCCAATTCAATCATCATATGAATAAAAAATAAAACATAATCAACATGACTTGTTACTAAAAAATATATGTACAGATAGAACTAGCTTATTTAATTTCAATAAATTCCTCCATAAAACTTATCATAATACATTAAAATAATTATTATTTATATTATCATTAGATTATATCCATAGTAAGTCATAACATTCAACAATTTTTTTTGATACTTATGAATGTAATTTAAAACTTTCTTGGAAAATATTCATGTGGAAAATAACCTTTCAACATTGAAAAGCACCTTATTAAATATAAAATCATTAAAAATATTAATGAAAAAATTTTAATTTAAAATAAAAGTTTTAAATGTAAAATTATTATTAAAATAATTGAGTTTTCATGATTTTTGGAACTTTTTTATGTCGTATAATTTTAAAATCATTGATTTCACACTTTGGTAAAACAGTCAAAAGGTACCTCGTTTGGACAACTAAAAAAGATTCTTTTTAAACTAATTTGTAAAAATATAGGTAAAATATTATTTAATAAACAATTTTATAATAATAATAATAATTCCTAATATGTCAATTAAAATATAGAAGAGGAAGAAAAATATTTTATCCTATGTTAAAGAACAAAATCAATTTACTTTATAAACATCATTTTTTATATCATTAGTAATTAATGAGTGGAAAATGAATGTAAAATGTACATATTCCTGAAATAACCATATGATTATAAAATATTATTGGATTAAAATAAAAATAATTAAATCATTACTCTGGTAGAGGATTAAAAATAACTAACCATGAATAATGATGAGATTGGGAAAAAAACCACAACCTCAAATTTTCCTTCCTTCCCATGTGTTCGATCTTATAATATAATATATATAGATTTAATATTAATATATTAATTAAATATAATCAAATATATAATACAATTTATTATTTAATTATAAAATTATATCTTCCATTTATCAAAATTTATTTGTTATATAATCGCTTTTAGTGATAGACGCTTCATTTGTCATGTATGTCTTGGTTTGATAGTTTTGGTACTTGTTCACTGATCATGGTTATGTCGTCTAATTTTTTTTAATAATTATATAAGTATCATATATATTAATTATTTTTTTATTTATAGTAATTAATAATAGTTGGATACAAAAAAATGAATAACATAGATCATTGAGACTCTAGGCTGCACATACACGTGAATGGTGTTTTCACTTTTTTACAGTTTTAAAAAATAAAGGAAAATAATATTTTAATTTTCAGAATTTATTATTATTATATCATATATATCATTTATATATTCTGTAAATCCATAATTATTTCCATCCATGTAAAATGGAAATGAAAATTGAATCACATCACTTCGTGGTAGTGTTACTCCACACACACGCATTAGCAATGTTGTTTTCATCCAACGGATTGGAAGGTAAGAAGGAAAATTTGATAATTTTATTATAGGATAATAATTATCTATTTCATATCATATATAAACATTAAATCCATCATAATAACCTTCTAAAAAATATTGTAAGGTGATATGGTATGTCGTACGTACACACAAGTTACAATTTCACTTCCCATTTGACGGAAAATATGATGGATAATGTTTTTATCATAATCATAATAAAATTTCATTATATTGATGATAATTATTTAATGATTTTATGGTTAATATCATGGATTAAAGGGTATTTATAATAATAACTTAATTTAAATTGTTCTGTTAAGATGATTAGCACTTCTTTGGGAGACCTCCTATAGATCCCTTTTTATAGGACCTTGGGTTGCCCATTGGGATAAATAGAACATATAGAATGTTTCTAGGGGAGTTTTTTATATAATTTTTCATGGGTTAGTCTATCTGGAATACTTGATGTTGTGTAAAAAATAATAGATATGTTCCTTTTTATAATAGAGCAGAGGGGTACTCTTGGAATTTCAAAAAAGATTAGAATATAGTAATGTCATTATATATTAAATTAATCCAGTTATCTAGGTATTAAATATAATGTATAATGGAAATGAAATACCATCATAAAACAAAATTTGGATACATTTTATTTATGTTTTAAACATTATGTTTTGGTTTAACCCCTTCTTAGTTAACATGGATTTCCATTAACTACGGTAAAGACTTTTTCACTATTTATGTGTTATAATTTTATATATAAGGTAAAAATTAGATTATAAATAAACAAGGGATGATAATAATTAAAACACAATATCTTAATTTCCAACTTACAATAATTTAATGATTTTTAAATAATTTAATAAAATATTATTTTTATTAAATATTATCAATGTCAATTTTGACGCTATTCTTTTAATTTTTTTTAAAATAAAAAAATAAAAGGTTTTAAATAAAATTTAATGATTTTATATTATAATTATATTTCATATTTATCTAAAAATTCCATATAACACCATTAAAAACTATGAATATATTACCTTTAATAATTTTAAATTCATCTAATTTATTCATTGAATAATTGAAGAAATGTTACATTGACATTGCATTAGAAGTTCATGTAATTATATAATCACTAAAAATTAAAAGTAAACTTATTCCAAGAATAAAATTTCATTATTATAAAAATAAATATTTATATTAATTTATATCTATATTATTATTTTATTTAAATACATAATATAAATTGAAAATAAAGAGAGTGAAATTTTTCATCTTTTTTTTGATATAAATATTATATTGGCCATTTAATGGAAACATTTCCCATTAAACAAATTAATTTCAAGAATAAGGTGACAAGGGTCGAGTTAAATTCATAAAATAATAAATAAGATGAAATATAATGATTTTAATACATATTTTTAATCTAGATTATCTCGATCTTCCCTTTACCGCGATGGAAAATTTTACGAGTTACTATTCATAATGCATAAAAATTATAAGGTCATATTTGGAAAATTTGGACCTCCAAATTAAAAATGTGAAATAAATTTTTAAAGATTCAATTTATATATATTTTTTACATTATTTTAAAAATAATCTCACAAAATACAATAAAAACCTCTTTATTGAAAATTTTATTTTTAGGCACAAAACATAATTTATTCTTCTCTTGTGCCGAGAACACAAAATAGATTAGTGATAAAAAAATTTAATGATTTCATAATATATAAATTTCAATAATATAATTAAAAAATATATAATATTTTAATTTATTAAAATGAAAACACATTGGTAACATAAAAACTGTTTTTTAGAAAAACATCTCTTGTATTTTCAAATATTTTTTATTTTCATTTTAAAACAATTTATAACTAATGAATTCATTTTATATATATATAACCCATTCTTTTTTTCATAAATTAATAAGTATTATTTACAACCTCCAATACAGTGGATATTTGAATACTTTCATATTAATTAAAATTATTTTATATTTATATCATTGTTCATTTAATCTCGATGTTCTGTTCATCGCATGATATCAAAAAATAAAATCAATTTATTCATAAATATTTTATTAAATATTAATTTTTCACGTTACAACACTATAAAATTTATTTTTACCACACAAGTTATCATTCTAATATATGAAAATTATGATTCCTCTACTTCATCACATCTTTGGGTTCCCATTCAGCTTCATCAAATTGGTGGTTTCACCACAAAACATTGACTATGTGAATGGTTTTTTTCATACCATATTCTCTCTATGATCTCGGATCTACACTAGCTTTTCTTCATAATAATGAAAAATTTATAGAGCTATGACCTCTTTTTTATGTTCATGTGAAAAATACGGTATGTACTTTCTTAAGAGATATACACTGAAAACATCATGAACTTGAGAGATATTCATTAGAATCACAAAATGCTATGCTACCATCCTTATGTGATCAATAATATCGAAGGGACCAATACATATGGAACACAATGTTCCCTTTATTCTAAACTATTGAACCGTATTCCATGGAGATATTTATAGGAACAACTCCTCACTAAGATTGAATTTCTGATCCAATCATTGATTTTAAGCATGACTATTTTATCAGATTTTTCATCCCTTAGGTGTTTCTAGATAGACTTGACCTTCTCTTCCATTTAATCAGTCAACTTAGGTCCTGATATCTTTATTTCTCTAACATCATCCCGACGTGATAAATTTTTTCACTTCCAACTATAGATTGACTCATCAAGAGCATTATTAATTCTCTAGTGAAAGCTACTATTATAATAGAATTCCAAATTGGTAAGTTTTGATCCCATAAACCATTTAATTATATATATAAATCAATCAAATTTAAATTTAGGGTTTTAATGGTCCTATAATACTAGCCATCTATCTGAGTATGATTTGATGTACAGAAAATGAACTTGATATCCAGAGTGTTCTTAATACTTTTTTCCGAATTTCAATGTAAAACATGGATCTTGATCAGATACAACAAAATGTGATACTACATGAAATCTCCCCACTACATTAATTTATAACCTATCATATTTATCAAGAGATAAATATTCTCTGGTGGAAATGAATTGCACTCACTTTTTAGGATGTTTACCATAACCCAAATATAATTGTTCACTTTTGATGTTTCAGGGAGTCTGATGAAATAATCCATCATAATGTTTTCCTAATCCATTATGGTATGGGTAACAGTTGTAACATCCCTTTATACTTCTATTTATCATCTTCAACTTACTAACATACCATGTACAGCGATGCATATTCATTAATATCTATCTTCATAGTGTATAGCTAGAAATACTCTTTCTATAATTTATACATATATGTGCTTCCAGGGTGAATAGGGAAGGATGCACTATGATCCTCATCCAATAAATATATATTTAAATTTGGTATAGATGGGACACAAGAAAGGTTCTTGAACCATGTCATTTTTGACAATCAATATTCTATAATGTAACATTTCTGACCATTTTCATTAGTTCCACATATTATTTATATATCTCTTTAGTCCTCACATTGATTGATGGTTGAACACTAATTTGAGAAGATAATATTTCTCCCATTCCTTATAAATTATCAGATACACCATTTAAAAATACATAAATATAGGATAATTTTTATCCTAATCATAGAAATTCTAGAATGATCCTTTTGAATTAGGGAATATTCTAAATTTTCACATTCATGGGGTGGAAATGTATTGAGAAATCATAAACTTTAACCAAATTATATCATCTTCTTGTAGAACATATTAAACTATTAAAATGTGAAAATATACTATAAACATTTATGATCATAATATACATAACTCCATTCCCTATATAGATAATGTCACAATATCTTTAATTTAAAAAATTACCACAGCTAGCTCCAAATCGTGAATTGGTTAATTTTTATCATGAACATTCAATTGGAATGAGGTATAAGCTATCACCATAACATTCTTCATGAGGATACATATGATTCCCTTAATTGATTCATGACTACAGGTTACAAACACTTCATTATTGTATGCTAAATTAATCATAGGTGCCCTAACTAATCATCTCTTTAGTTCATTCAAAATGTAATTACATTTACCAATTCAAGGGAACTTTTATCTCTTCAATGTTAACATAGTGGGTGGAATAGATAGTTGTGATAAATTATGCACAATGTGATGATAATATCTAACCAAACCAATAAAATAATGGATCTCAATCATATTGGTTAGCCTGGTCCAACATTTAGTTACTTATATCTTTTATGGAACCACTTATTTAAAATAACATTAGATTATATGACCCAAGAAAGAAAATTTTTTAAGATAACATTTTACTTAGAAAATTTTTCATATAGATTATCATTCCTAAAGGTCCTTCAAAAATCTTCAAATGTTAATCTTTATCTTCCGTTATGATCAAATATACAGTAATATCATCTATGAAGACTACAACAAAAAAATCAATTTAATATCAATAGAAACTATTCATGAAATCACTGAATATTAAGGGGTAATTTTTAAAACAAAATCGAAATGTTATAAATTCAATGTTCCAATTCCTTCTATGTGAGGAAATCTTTTCTATATCTTCCATCATGACCCTTAATTGATGACAACCATAATGATGATCAATTTTACAAAAGTATTGAGATCTAAACAATTGATTAAATAAGTCATTGATATGGTGTAGTGGATACTTTTTCCTGTTATTGATTTTGTTAAGTTTTCAATATTCAATGTAGAGTCGCATTGATCCATATTTAACCATTACAAATATAATTGGCCCAACCTAAGGTGAAACAATTGAAAATATGAATACATTGCTATGTTTTTACTATAGTTTTATCATCAAATCCTACAACACAATCATATCAATTCTACAAGTATTATTTAAAATAGTTTTAGCACCATATATTAAGATTCATAATAACACAACATCACTATTCATTTGAAGTCCATAACATTATTTTTAAAGTACATCAACGAACTCCACCAAAATATGTGTAACACCAACTTTATGTTTTTCTCTAACCAATTTAGTTAAAACCCGCTTTTGAATATGAATCAAGAACCATAAAATATATTTATTTCCCATTGTAAGTACATATTTTTCATCTCACCAATAAATTATCATAGTTTAGTTCATAATAAAAAACATAAATTTCCTTTATTGGAAGTTTATGTGGGATTCATGTAAAGAAAGTTAATCCAATGCCAAAATAACATTATGTTCAACTAGAATAAAAATACCAATATTTTTCAAAAAGACATTATCATAATCGTCTATTGGATAGGACCTATAAACTATATATTAATTCATCATACCAATATTATTATTCATTATTAAGACAACATATATTCTTTTTTATGGTTATACGATAACCTTATATAATTTCTAATGAATAAAAAAGAGTGGGTTGCACCACAATCAAATAAAAAAATTTCGTTTTTCGACCTGATGATACTTTTACATTTAAACACATCACTAGGAACTACTATATAGGATTTTGTAGTCACAAAACCGTGGAATTATCCCCTTTACATATTTTTTTTATTCCCTTAATGTTTTGGGAATTGGTTAGAATAGAGAACCCCCTCCGTACAGTTAAATCATTTCACTTTGATGGATTCTTCATTAACATTAGACTCAAAATCCTGATGTCATTTTTCACTACAATAAATGGAATATCCTTTTATTTGTAGACATATAAAAATATGTTTCCTTCCACAAATACTACATTTTAGAAATTTCCCTTTCTATTCTTCCCCATATACATTTTTTCATTATAAACCACTTCTTCTCTTGATTTCATTCGAAACCTTAAGACATGGATAATTAATTATCTATCATGATAACACATGATATGATATCCTCATTGGAGGAAAACATTTCTGAGA
This sequence comes from Viscum album, assembly GCA_963277665.1. Classification (NCBI taxonomy): domain Eukaryota; kingdom Viridiplantae; phylum Streptophyta; class Magnoliopsida; order Santalales; family Viscaceae; genus Viscum; species Viscum album. Next base: position 884,404,644 of record OY728132.1, read on the forward strand.
TCTATTCCCTTTTTTGGAATATCTTTAAGCCATAAAATAAATGGTCATTATTACTCTTTAAATTACATACATAGTTTATAACATGCCTTACTAATCTTTGAGACATAGTTTCATACTAAGAATATTTTTCAACTTAATTTCTTCTTAAACTCAGTAATTTTCACTCTATAAATGTTCATTGTTTATTGGGAAAATTTCATTAAAATCGTTCTATTTAAAACTCTCTATTTTCTCATCATCCTTGGTTATTTAAATCAATGACCAACATTTATCTGTATCCCCTAAGAGATGATAGACATTCATTAAAATCATTTTCTAGTCAATAATTCATAATGTAATAAATTTTTATATATATAGATCTTAACTATTTATTTTCTACAATTGGATTTATATACTCATTGAATGATAGTGGTTTTTGATGAATGAAATGGTATAACATTGTTACACCACATAATGGAGTAGTGGGATGCTATATTGAAGACATGTTATTACTCATAAACTGAGTCATATTTCCAAATATAGTAATAATTTGTTTATCTATCACTGCACATATAGCTCCAGCTTCGGTTCAATTCCCTGGTGAGAAAACCCAACATTGATTTCATCCATTGATATGGTTTCCATTCATTTTATTATTTGTCATTTCTATATAATGGCATATTATAGATTTCATAATTATATAATGAATCGTTATGTTTAATTTCCAAAATTTTGAAACAATTAATATAAATTGAAAATTAATGTATGAAGAATCAAATAATCACAATCTTGGTTTCTTCGGTAATATTATAAAATGTAGTCATAGGGTTACGTTCCATAATATTTTTTAACTAATTATAGTTTCCATTGTTTATACTAACATCCATTTGATACCAACTGGAAATAATCAAGAACTAGTATCATAGAGATAGTGGTAACCTTGTTTTATTTTAATTAGATACATGGAATTGTATCATGATGGAAAAAATAGTTTTTTGGTCTTAGAAAATCATATCTATGATTGAATTCAAGATTCCACTAAAAACATATAATACAACATAATGTTTTATTTTCAATATTATTATTTCCCCTAGAATATTCCTATATAGGAATAATAAAACACTTCTTAGAATACTTGTGTATGGATACATAAGAAATGGTTGATCCTAGATGCATAGTAAGGGTATGCATAAAATGGATTCAGACATGGAATAAATATGGTATGAATAATATGGAAATAATAAATTGTGATAAAATAATTCCTTATAAATAATCACATGAACAAAAAACATTTCCATGGATATAATTTATTTTTTAAACCTCCACATGGACAACCACAACGGCTTTCATAATGATATAATTAATAATTTTAGACATTTAAAACCTACTATCAAGTCATCATTTCAACAAATCTAAAAACACCATCAAGTATTCATGCTTGGATATCTCTATAAATGAGTAAGGACTCATTTACATTCCAAATCTAGTTTTAATCATGAATCCTACCAACTAATTGAGGGGGTATGTAATTTATAGTGTTAAATCTTATTCATGCAATATAATCTAGAAAACATTTCTTTCACACTTCTGAAAAAAGGACAAAAGGAATGTTGTTTGAAAAACAAAAAAATGATTCCATGTAAAACATTTTTTAAAAATTAATGTAATGGTCAAATGTATTTAATAAATAATATAATAATATAAAAAGTATAATTCAAAATATTTTATGGAAAATATAGTCGTGGAATAAATGGTTTATTTTAAGAGTTGAAAAACACGTTCAATTTTCCTTAAAAACATCATTTTAATATCATGGGCACATATAGAGATAAAAAAGAATGGATATCCTATAAATTCAATAAATAAACAAATTAGAATAAAAAATATTTGGTTCATTATATTAAAATTAAATAATTCATACATTGGAGACTTAAGAGTCAATAATCCGAAATAATGATAAAATTGTAAAATAAACCGCTAACTGATGAACAACTTCATTCATACATTTTCTAACCTCTAATATAATAAATGAATATTTATTATGAATTATTAAAATAGAATAATAAAATTTTTCATATCATTTATTATTTACTTATAATATTTTATCGACCATATATAAACAGTTCTTTATTAAATTACCATTCTTCGTGTTAATTACATTCCTTTTCATGTAGATTATTCTTTAGTAGTTTTGGTCCATGTTAATTTATCAGGATTCAATAATATTTAGAATTTTAATACATATATAAATATCAAATATATTAATTATATATTTTTTCATGTAATCAATTAATGGTGTAAAAAAATGAATAACACTGTCATGTAGACGGTAAGTTGTACGTACACATGAATATGTTTTTCACATTATAGTGGAAGGAATAAAATAATGTATAAAAATAATGTACCATTCTAGAATAATTATTATATCATATATATCATCTATATTCCATAAATCCTTCTTTATTAACATCTATGTAAATTTGTAATGAAGTACAAATCACATCGCTACATAGAGGTCATAGTCTACACATATGAATAAGCGACACAATTGTTTTCCAACGGATAGGATGGTCAGAATGTAGATATGATATAATAATTATAATAGTATATTTATCTTATAAATATAAAATATAAACATCAAATCCATCATATTACCCATCCATTAAATATGTTAATTAAAAATCAATTGAATCGCTATGTGGATATGGTATGTCATACAAACGCTCGAGGAATACTATCACTTCCCATATGATGGGAAATTGGGTGGAAAAAGAGGTATCACATTCATAATAAAATTTACGTATATTTATTATAATTAATTTATTTTATTAATATTAATAACCCATTTTTTTAAAAATTTGAAGAATAAATATTTTGAGATAGGTTAGGTAATATGATGTCCTCTTTTTCAAGAGACCTCATTTAGATCCTCTCTTAAGGGACATAGGGTATTTATTTTTTGTTGAAATGAAGAGCTAGAATGTTTCTATGGGATTTAGGAAGATTATTTTTAATTTTAAGGTTAATATATAAGACTCATACTAATTTAATGAAAATAGAGGAGATGTTTCCTTTTATAAGTGAGGGGAGGGACAATTTTGGAAATTTAAATTATTTATAATATAATTAATATGTTATCTAGAAAAATGCCTCAAAATGTGTTGGAATTTTAAATAAGGTAATATGGGGTTGAAGTACCATCAAAAAATAAATTTGGATAGGTTTAATAAGTGTTTTAAACATTTTCTATTGGTTTAACCCCTTAGTTAACCAATATTATATTTAACTGTGGCAATGCATTTTTCACTCTTGATGTGTAATAATTTGACTAATAAGGTGAACATTGGATCATAAGAATACTAGGATTAGTATTTATACCATATATGATCCAATTTTCCCTCTTAAAATTCTTTTTTTTAATAATTTAATAAAATAGTATTTTCATAAAATATCATTAATTTCAATTTTCACAATAATCATTTAATTTTCTATAAAAGACATAAATAAAAAATTAAATCAAATATAATCCATTAAAATAACACTAATATGATATATTCATCTTAAAAATCTAGGTAACACAATAACTCACTCAAATTATGTTAAATTTAATATTATTAATCTTATTTATTTTACATTTCTATTAATTGATTAAATATTGCATCGATGTATCATAATAATTAAAGAAAATTATATATTTCTAAAAATAATAATAAAAAACATATCACAGATAAAATTTCATTATTCTATGAATAGAAATTTATATTCATTCATAACATTCTTTCATACTTTTGTGAATATATAATAGTTATTTAAACTACGATAGTGGCATTGTGTATCTTTCTATAATTTTAATATTATAATTGTCATTTTCATGGAAAAAATTACATTAAATAAATTAATTATGAAGATATGGTGATATGGGTAACGTTGCCTAAATCAAATAATAATTAATATGAAATAAAATGACTTTGACACATAATTTTAACCAATATTAACATGATTTACCCTTTTCTAAGGTAATGAATTTTAACACAATTACTACTCATAATCTATAAAAATAAAATGGACCAATTTATGAGATTTGGACATCTTGAATTCAAATATTAAATCAATTTCAAACGATTTAATTTTTACTTGTAGAAAACAATAGTTTTATCATTTGTTTCTAAAATGTAATGAAAACCACTTTCTTGAAAAAATATATTTTTAAGAATAAAACTATATTTATTCAATTGTAATGGCTAAAAAATATATTAAATAAGGGATAAAAAATTTAGTTAATTTATAATATATATATATATTATTAAAATCATTCACTATTAAAAATATATTTAATTTATTATGACAAAAAAAAATTATGTGCATAAAAATTTGTTTTCAGAAAAACATATCATTTATTATTATTTATAAAAAATTGATGACAAATGGATAAATTTTTTACATATGTAAACTATATAATTTTTCATAATTTATATATTCTTATTCATACATTCTAATACAACCACTAAGTTATAACTATCACATTAACTAATAATATTTTAATTAAATATTATATTTCATTTAAAATCAATTTTGCACATATCACAAGCTATTAAAGAATTACAATTTTATTATAGAGTACCATTTCATGAAATATTAGTGTGATACAAGATCTTACCCATGATGAGTTTCACAACACTCATCTTAAATATGGGAAAAGAAACATAATTTTTTTTATAAATTAAGATTAATAGGTGATTATATTAAAATACATGAATGAATTGATGATAAATGAATAGGTTTTTTAGTCCTCTAGTGATTGGAAATAAGATGATGATGGTGATTAAAATTACAAAATCATTATGAATATTACCTCTAAAAATCAGGAACGAATTAAGGGAATGTTCAAGGGAAAACTATACTCCTGTTTTATATATATAGAAGTTGGGAACATTGTAGTAAACTACAAAGGGAAAATTAAATTTGTTGATTCTTATGAGGAGGATGTTAAGGATAAGCCTTGTAGAAAATATAAGGTAAAATCATACAAAGAGTATAATTGGTATAATGAAGGATTTATCTATATATAAATAAGTAATAAAATAAGTGTTTTGAGTATGTAGGGAGGAACATATTCTACCAAAATCATTGAATCTGAGGAATATTATTCTAGAAAGACATAATTTTCAGAGAACATAATTAAAATAGATAATACTGCTCAAGAAATGAAAATTTTTGAGGTTATGTAACTTATTTAGAGCACATGTTGAGAAATAAACATGAATTATACCTTTATAGAAACACATAACATAAGAAATAAATAAGGTATCTCAATAAGTTGGTTATAAAATGAAGATATATGAATACAAGTTTTATTGTTTGAAGATGGTCATATTGGGGAGATCAAAATCTGCAAAGTGATATTGGTTGAGAAAAAAATAACCATCACGGTACATGATATGAAGATAGCTATTATTTAAGCAGAACTCAATATAATATAATATAAATAATTTAAGGATGAGAAAAATCATTGAAATATAAAGGACAAATACAATAAACATGTTTATGCGATGGAAATGTCATCTTAATGTAATAAGAAGGGTTTTACATCAGATCAATGAAATTTGATATCTATTGTCCATGAAAATGGAGAGTCTATTTTAGATAATAGTATAACACTCAAAAAAATATTCAAAAAATATATATGAATAAAAAACTTTAAAATATGACATCATTAGTTAAAGAAATGTATAAGATACATAATAAGGGAAGTTATTCCATAATCAATGAATATAATTCTAGAACTATTTAAAAATAACAAGTATAATTTCATAAATAGTATCAATAGATTCAAAGAAGAATTAGGTTCAAGTGTATAAATGATTTCTAGGTTTCTATGTGTATAAATAATGTGTATATAGGTAAGAAATGTCACTCTCATAGAACCATATAGTGAAATAATTTATGGATTGATATTCAAAAATATATGTAATCGACCTATCTGAAGATAGATGGTGAATAATGACTGATATATCATACTTATCAAAATTATTTTTGATAGTGACGATGATTTTTTTAATATATATGACTTTAATGGTTTCTATGTAGAATAGTTCATGAACATATCTCATGGAAAAAAATTTAAAATAATGATGATTCAACAGAAAACTAATACTGAGATATCTTTCACTGTTGATTTGGCTGTTGAGGAAAGAAATATGTGAAATTCATGGATTCATAATAGTCTCATCTACCACAAATGATAGAAGATACAAATGTTTTGAATAAAACTGATGAAAATTATTTGGTGTTATTTTGTTTTCGAAAAAAATTGGTATATGGAAATTTAATGTAATGAACTATATAATATTGAAGATGAAAACCAAAATAAAAGGAACTTTTATTTTTTAATGGGATTAAACACAACTTATCGATTGAAATATTTTTTTTTGTGATTATGGTAATGAGTATATTTTTAGAAGTAACACATACCACATAAATCGGATAAAGGATGTTAAGATAATTACCACAACTTATAGAATTTTTGAAAACATATTTCCAATTGAATACATAGAGAGTTCATACTACTTTGGTTAAAATATGAGAACCAATTATAGAACCAATGGTTGGGTCCTCTTTTTTAGATAATTTTGAGAAACAACTACAAGGGTGATATGGTGAGAGACATTACAAATCTAAAAAACGAATGTTAATAAATATGTGAGATGTCATAAAAGGGTAAAATCACAAAAAAATCATAAAGGATTGAAATTTATACCACCATGCCCCTTGAGTTAATAAACTCATATTTTTGTGTTTCCATGAGAAATTAGTCCACTCAAGGTGATATTAATTTCATCTCATTAATATATGATTATACCAAAATGACTAATGTGATGTTTTTAAAATAAAAATAAAATGTAGTGGATATGTTCGAAATCATCACAAAATAATTTAAAAGGAATTTGATAATGGATTCATTAAATTTAGAGTTGACAATGGTTAGGAGTTTACAAATAAATCATTTTAATAAAAATATTAAAAACAAAATATCAAACTTCAATATATGACTCTTTACACACCCCCAACAAAATTGAGAATTGAAACGAATACTAAGATTTTTGGTAGAAATATGATGGAGTATATAGGAAGAATATAATCTCATGGTATTTTATTTGAGGGAACCTGTTTACATAGATGTCTGTATTCAAAACTGAGAACTTTTGAGCCCAAATCCTCACATGGATTCATATAAATTTGTTATAAAAGAAATTCCACAGTGGGGTACATCATAGTGTTTTGTTGTCCTTCATTAAAAATGATTAAAAATGAAAATCTACATAATTCATTGATAAATTAGAAGATTGTTTCTTTGTGGAATATATATCCATTTTAATGGGGTATATATATTGTAACAAAATATTTCACAAAGTTTTTAACAGAAATAAGGTAAAAAAAATTTAAAATAAAGCCACAATTGATGTTTTATAAGTAAATAATTGTGATTTTTCTAATGAATATGGTGATAAGTTTTGGATAAATATATAATTGGACAACATATGAAACAATTATAGCCTATGAAAGTTGACATAGATGAGACTATTTATTAAGAGGATGCTACATTAAATAAAAAAGGACAAGTAACAAAGACTAAAAAAGTATTTTGAAGGTGAAAATATCATTGGGAGTAAAATTGATCAAATTTAAAATAGAATAATGCTAAGATATGGGAATAAAATTACATTAATATCTTAAACAACTATATTAAATTACCCAATATATCATGTATAAAGAGTGTATTATTACTATAAATGAGGAACTAGACCAATAATAAACTTATTCCACTGGGGTTCTTATTTCTAAACCAAATGATAAGAATTGTATTTGAACCAAGTGAATTTTCAAAAACAAATTAAGTGATAAATATTATGTCAAAAAGAACAAGGGGGGTTTTATTATCAAGGGATACTCTAAAGTTAATGATTTTTATTTTGATGAATCCATTTATTCTAATGGACTATCTGAATGTTACTATTAGTTTCAACTCATAGGCAATAAAAAATTAATCGAATCTATATCAAATATAACTTATTAAATGGTGATCTTGAATATGGGTTATAAATTTAGTGGTATGAAGGTTTCCTTCTTTATACATATGGCTTAATGGTGTAATAATTTATTAAGGCCAAATATGGGGTAAAGTAGTCACTAAGAGAAATTTATAAAAGGTTGTAAAATTTTATAAAAGTTGTAAATTTAGCCATTGGAAAAGTGAAAATTAATCTATATTTATAAGAATCAAAATTATGTACAATTATTTTAATTATTTAAATTGATAGAATAATTTTTTGAGTATATGATGATACTTTAATCATGTATTTTTTCTAAATAAATAAAAAAACTTGTTTAGATGTATATGCTATGAATGATGAGATATTGTTTTATTACAAGTACAAAAATAAAAATATTTTACCAATTAATAACACAATAAATATAACAAATAATTGATAAACTGTTTTGAGATGGAATACTAAAATACGATGTATAACCTTATAAAACCCTTTTAAAACAATCCACGTATGTTGGAGGTCAAACTGTAATTTTAATGTGTTTAGAAAAACTAATTTTTATCATTATCTATCTTACTACTTATAAAAATAGAATTATGTTTACAGTGAGTTTGTGTGCGAGGTATCAGGAAGATCTTATGTAATCACATTTAATATCATCCATGTGAGTCATTAAATACAAAAAACGTATATTGATCATTGTAATATTGTATAGTAAAATATCATTCATGAATCTATATGGATTCGCTGATGCAGTTTGGGATGGTGATAGTGTTGATAATAAGTCCCCCTTATGAGGATTTTTTTTATTAGCAGATATCAAGTGAGCTATAACTACAAGAATAACATCCCGAATACCTTAAAAACCACATAAGTGGAATATTTTTTGTTACAAGTGTTTACACAAATATGATATGGATAGCTTTTGAATTATGATTGAAATACCTCTCATAATTTTCTTTCACACTACATGCTTTATAGTCCCTTATAAAAACCTATTTAACACCCATAATCCCATAAATTAATATCATGTTTCACATAATTAAAGGTATAGTAACAAATGGTGATATGTAATTTTAATTTATTTCTATCAGATACCAAATTATATATATTTTCAACAAGGAATTTTTATAGTCATGTATGAGACACTCAAGATGCCCATGATATTTCATGCTTTCACTCTCTCAGTAAACATTGGTACGGAGCCCCCACATATTGTTGGATTGTGTTTTAAAAGGGTAAAATAAAGTGAATAAACTATTTTTCATAAAGGGTAATATGTTCTTGAATTCTTTATATTTTTAAGAAATCCAAGAGATGTTTTTATTGTATAATACGGGAGAAAATTATAATATTTTTTGGCTTTGTTGAAGGGGATCATGTTATCACTTATCCTAAATTATGATTTTCAACAAGGGATGGAGTTCTCTCAAAAAAAATACTATTATATATATTGTAATTTCAAGAGTATCTTCATATGATAAAGTCAATTATTTAGTATCTCTTGATAAAAAAATTGAGTTTTAATAAATATTTTCATGAGGATGATAATAAATCTATAGGGTGACGGATGTGACCTTAAAATTAATGTCGGATTTTTATTTATTTTCATAACGGATATTTGGAGGTTTTATAATAATAATGAAGGGAATTAATGATTATTTTATATGGTCATATATTACTTTATGACATTCTATGATTCAAAGTAATTCTATACAAATTAAAAATTTGACAAAAACACTTGATGCTATGATCTTTTTATTTGCCATATAGTTTTTGTATGATTCATTAAAACTATATATTAGTCATTTTTTAGTGTTCATGGTCAGTATATGAGTCATTTTAATAAATTAATGAGTGATTGTAGTGATTCAAATGAGTGATTTCATTTTTACATATGGGTCATTTGAATTCAATGTATGAATTATTCAAATAGAACATGGCATAGATATGTGTTATCACTATAAATCAATCACAACTCAAGAAAATTAATTTTTTTTGACTATGTATGAGTCATTAAATAACCTTATCTATGTGACATAGTCACTCTATATGATTTATTCTATAAGGGTCAAACAACTCTATATAATAAATTAGCCACCCCATATTCTTCATTTTGATGTCGATACATAGTAAAATTATGAGTCCTTCTATGTAATGAAAATATAGATTTTCAATAATATAATATTTTATGTAATAATTAAAATGATGTTGTAACTGTTTATCTTAACCGATCAAATGGGTTTTTATTTAATCTGAGTATGTTGAATTAATCAAGGTTGGTCTATGATATTGAATCCTATTGCATCGTGATATGAGTTTGAACCCTGTATAATACTATACATGCCACCCCTACATACTACTACTAAAGACATAAAATTACTCATGATGTTTTTTGAGATTTTGATGTAGAAAAATATCTATTTTTCATTAGTTATTTATACATGGATTGTTGAGTTGTATAAAATTAATTTAAATGGGAAAATTAAATCATATAATTTTGTTGAATGATATAAATTTAAGAAATATCACATCCAATAATTATTAGGGATTTCCATATTTGAAATACGATAACATTATTAATGGAACACAATATAAATATAAATCTTTAATTTGAAGAATATATGTTTTTATTAGAATTGAGATAAGAATTTTGTGCCATTCTCTATTGAATATTAAATTCATTAATGAGATTTAATTACAATTGAAAAAATCCTTCACTCCATCTGATAATTCTTAAGAAGTTGAACCAAGCACATTCTATTGCCAATAATATAATCTCCTACTATTGTTTTGGAAGGATAATATGTCTCATTTTTGTTTGCACACTAAAATGAGAATATCATCCTAGAAAATGGATATTATAACTAAAAATTTGTGTTGCATGTTTACTGTTGTAATATAAATTTATTTAATCTTAGAAGTAGATGTATTCATTACTATCAAATAATCTAGTGGTGGATAGGAGATCTAATTCAACTAATCGTATGAGATAATAATATGGCAGGTAGTATCAGGGCCAAAAATACCTTTAATTTTTATTTCCCCTATGTAACTTCAATGATATACATTTTCTTTGTTTTGTAATAACTATTGTATTGATGATAATTCAGTTCATGGATCTTGAACCAAACATACTAAGGATTATTATCTCATATTGTGGTAAAACCATGTAAATACATATTTATTGAGCATTCATTAATAATTTTTCAAATGATTTTATCAATATTTTCTTCTTAGTGATTATTTAATTTCACTGATTTGAAGGGTTTAATTCAAAAGGGTTTAATTTATAAATACTAGTACCACTGATGCACCCCCATAACTGTAGTAGCTTAACTAATCAATGCTCTACAAATATGTAAGGGGTATCCTTCATAGTTGAATTAGATGGAGGAAAATTAATTGTAATTTATAATGTTTGTATCCAATCATCCATGTTTATGGGATATTATGGAAATTGAAAATGTGGATAATTCACGTGGTTACATGAGATACATAACATTGGTTACTTTGTATATAATAGATTTTCCAAGGACCTCTATGAAAAATTGAAATGTAAAAGATTGTACACACTGAAATATTTTCAAATCATATTTTTTTATGTAATAAAACATTCTTGCAACATTTATAATAGTTTAGTATAAATAAAACATAGATCAATTTCATAATATTTTTTTGATAATAATGTTTGATGATTCTACACTATTGTTTTATTGAATCACCAATCATAGTAATTATTGACATCATATTTAATTCAAGATGTGTGGAATTTGAATGTACATAGGGGGGTTTGATTAAGGTAAAATAATCCATATTCTGGTCTTTAGAAAGTCTATGTGGTGAATCCATAACTGATGAAATGGATATTAAGAAGTCTTTGGTAGAGAAATTAATGTCATGAAGATAATATTAGTAGATTATTATGATAAAATATTCAGTTTTTCATAATTTGAATAAATCAAAAATTATTGAAATTAAATTTTCAATACATTCATATGTGATGTAGATTAGAGGACATTGTGAATGTAAAATGTTCAAAAAAATTGAACCAAAAGTAGTTATAATATAAATCTATCTTTTTTGGTATTTGAATCTGATTAAAATTTATGGAAGAAGAGATGTATAAGACTAGGTTTTGAACATGTATTTTTGAATCAGATGTTAGGAAATATTAATATAAATAGATATTTAAAATTATCATAAAATAATTCAAAAGGATATGCACTATTGAGTGATGTAAAGTAAACGTAAGAACTAGTAGTTAAAGTTATGTTAATTATATGGATGATAGACAACCTAATTATTCTATAGTTATTTCATATACACTTTATATTATTTCAATATTTTAGGTGACAATGTTGAGTAATGTTTCATGTTTTATGATAAAAAAATTGTTGTTGTGATTCTAATCATGATTTATGGAAGAATAAAAGACAATTAATTTCATGTTTTGTAGATACTATGGTGAAGTCAAGATATGATTTTGAAGGGATTTAAAGGAAATTGAATGAGGCATAAAGAAGGTGGAAGATATGGACATTGAAGAGTAATTTTATCAAGTAATGGTTGGATATATAATGAGGTAGTTCATTCATAACATTAGTTTTTTGTTTCTATTAATTTCAAAGAGAAATTTAATTGAGGTTATGAACGATAATTTTAGGAAGATATATTAGGTTGAAGGAGTAGAGTCGATATTCTAAATGATATAAAAACAAAATTAATATATAGGATATATTTTATAATATTGTGCTTATTTAATACCAAATAATGATGTATAGAAATATATTGTGGTAGATTTTTAAGTTACATAAATTGAGTTCATGGGAATAATTTGATTTTGTCACCATGTAGGATCAAAGGAGGATTAGGCTTAATACAGAAGAAACATAAGGGAAAAGTGAAATTTATCACATTAGTCGGTGGAAATATTTTAACAATTTGGAAGTCGTATAATTTTATTTCAGGATATAGATGTGGATTTTTGGAAGATATCCTATTATATACACATTCCTTGTAAAGTGGATATTTTTGGCTCAAGATGATAACTGAACATAGCAAGAGGTAGGTACCTGAATATGGACTGAACCTTATAAAAAATATTTCCCTTGATTTACCTTTCATACAATTACATATTTGTATGGATGAGTTATAAATTTAAAGTTAAAAAAACTTTATCAATTTAAAAATATTAGCATTATGGTAAATTAAATTATAATAGAACACCATCAATTACCACCAACCCATAGCCTCAATGGATTATTTAATCATGATAACATAAATCAATATTAGACACATGGGTAACTTTAATATATCCTTTCACTGGTTATTATGAAAAATATCAAATCTATAAATAGTAGTATTATACTTTATTTATTGGTGAAAATTAATGGTTATGGAAGAATGTGATAATACGCTATATTCTTTCGATTGTCATATATGTTATAGATGTTTTTACAATGGGATTTCCACCGTTGTTAAAAATAGTAATGTCCCAGATTTTTCTATGTCTTATTTTAATATTATATGGGAATTAATTCAAGTCCAGGCTCTGAGACGGCGTGCAGTTCCGAGGCCCGGTGAGCTTGGAACAAATGTTTGAATTTAATTTAATAATTAAATAACACGCCCGTGAGGTTTTCCTGAAAAAGTTTAATAACTCCTGAATGAGTGCTCAGATCAGAAATCTAAGGGCACCATTGAATTCAGAACAACGATTTTACATTAGGTGAGGCCAATCTTTGGCCGGTGCAGGTCGGTGGTGAAATCTGGTTTTTGAACGTAACCGTAATAAAATATTTTATTTAAATATTTTTTTAAATCCTTGTTGCTTTGAAATATTTTACTCTTTTAAATATGGATTTCACAGGGAGGGTCATGGTTAAAATTCCCATAACTCTGATTTCCTCTGGAGAGCTCTGGAGTAGACCTCCCGACGCGGCGACGATGTTCGTGACGATTTTCGCTGGCGACGACGACGCGAAGACCGGATCATCACCAACGAATGCCACGGATCCATGTAGGATGTTTAATTTGTTATTTCATCCCCATTATTTATTTCTACGATGAACGAAGGCTAATCCACTAACAGATTAGTCTGCGGATCGATCGTTCTTTCAGGATGGATTTTTGTGGGGATTTTGTGAGATTTTGAATCCATGTTGATCTATCATTGTCGATTTTCCTGCTCCGTTTAGTCCTATTAATGGGAGCGGATCAACGTCTTGACGAACGACCGCTGAGGTTCATTCCTCAAATTCGTTTCATTGGATTTCTCCCTTTTCACTCCTTCGCGTTCGTCGCGTTCTTCACGGGGCAATGAACAACAGATCGTTACGCATCCGTTCTGCGACGAAATGTTCCCAAATTGTAGATTCAACCCTGAAGCGATGTCACGGTGGTACGACGTCGGTTTCGGCGGATGATTCGGAGCAGATCGAGAGTAATGAGTTTTTGGGTGTGTTTATTTGGATGGATCATTCGAGGTTTATAATCTGTTTTAAGGACCAATAACCCCATGTTACGGTGTTCTAATGATGAAACGAACCAACCCCTGGAGTATTAGGATGAATGAACAAGAGATTGTGGATCTGGAAGATCGGACGAAGCGCGTGGAAGAAGGCGGCGTTCGAGAAAGCTCTCGACTACACGATGTGTAATATGGGCTACACAGCGTGTGTTCATCAGCGGACCACATGGTGTGTACACCAGGAGTACATAGACACGGGTTGGTTACTCGGCCAAGTACACAGCGTGTATACCCCTCCCATGCCATTCCAGACCAGATACACGGGATACCCCATGTACTGGTACACGGGCAGGAGAAACAGACACGGACAGAGGTCGTGTATGGGCACATGGCCAGCGTACACGGAGCGATTCCCAGGTGCTCGGAAAGGGCATGTAATCTCTCTACACACCGTGTAGTTTCTATATATCCAACAAGCTGAATGACACGGGCCATTTACACTGAAAATACATCGAGTCAAGGAACACGACGTGTAATTTTTCTACATGCTGTGTAGTCTTGTTTTACACTGTTTGAATGTATGACATAGGCCGTTTACACAGGAAGTACCCGGGGTCAAGGAACACAGTGTGTAAATATACTACCCGCCGTGTAAACAGTTCTTCCTGGCATGAGCCACTTGTCTTCTGTGACTTGGACTAGTTTTATTAGGGTTCATACTGTTCGTCTTTTCCCTGAAGATTCTGGTATCATTTCCTTTTTACAGGAGTATAATCCCTTCAACAGGACTTCTTGAATAGAGTTTTTTGGAATCCCCTCTGTGAGAATTAGAGATGGATACCCTATTCATTCTTGTAACCCTAGGTAGAGTTCTTAGTATAAACGCGACCAACATTACCCGGGCGCCGATCCTCTACATAGCATATTAGCTCAAACTGAGTTGTTGGAATCTCCCCATGACTTGGTTGTGATCCTCATCTGAGCGTCATGTTCTAATGGTACTTGTGGAGTGCGTCCTCCCAGATCGAGTACTTCGTATCCCTCTCTTCAAACCTTGGAGTGTGTTCTCCCAGTTGCATGCTTAGTGGAATTTTCGAGGTGGATCATATTGGTGGTATTTATGATATTCAATAGTGCATGAGTATAACTGGATGTTCTTTTTATATGTTCAGAATTCATATACTATGTATAGATGAATGTACCTTTATTTTGTGGTATTTCCCTTGTTGTATTTTCTTTTGGGGTTTTGGGATGTCCCTCTGGGTATTTTTATACTCACCCATGCACAGGCTTTGCCCGCATGTGTCGTGTCTTGTACAAACAAGCGATCCTTTGACAGGATTCTAGGCGGACCAGGACCGGATGGTACACAGTGAGATCAGACATGCCGAGGTGTGTTACTATGGCTACAGACTGCAGCCCCAACACCTTTCTTTACAGGATGGACATTGTTACGGACTATCTTTTGGTGGGCTTGTACTTTTGGCCCAGGGTTTTACATTCTTGTACTTTACATTCTTGTTGTACTCTTTTGGTTGGGTTTTAGTGTATGCATGCATATTTTCCTATTATTAGCTTTTACTTTCTTAGCTTTTTGGGCTTGGAGATTTGTGTGCATGTGTATAGGTTTATAGGCAATGACTCCAATGTTAGTAGCATGCATACTCGGTGCCAGTCACCAGCCTCTATCGTATTTGAGGCAGGCCTGGGGAGTTTCGGCTCGGCACCCACTGGGATGGGTCCAGATAGAGTGGTATTAGAGGTGGTCAGTTCTACCTTAGGACCGAGAGTCTGTGAGTTGGTTTGGGGCAACAATGTTAAGTGTTTTGAGTTTATCTCTCAGGCCAGGGACCCCAGTGTTGGTGCGGGCGGCCGATGTATCCATATACCAGGACTCTGATAAATTTGTTTTCAACTCGGAACATGAGAACACTAGTTTCAGGGGAAAAATAATGGTACATGCATCATATAGGAATGGGTTGTGTTTTCCATGTCCTTCTTGGGTCACCTCTCCAGATATACTCACTGACTGAGATACATCCTATTTATTTAATAGGATGCCTCCGCGATGCGTACCTGCTAGGATCTAGAAGCTTGATCATGAGGATGACCCACTCAGTGATGAATCCTCGATACAGGGACTGGATCCCCCAGTTTTACGATCAGGTGGTGTGCCAGTTATCCCGCCCCCCAGTGGAGAAGTGTTTAGTGCCAGTTGTACTAGTGGAGGAGGAATGCAGGGTGAGAGCACTCCATGAGTTTCAGAGACAGAGACCCCTCATGTTTTGAGGCGAGCCTATCCCTTAGGCAGTAGAGGACTGGCTTGAGGTGGTAGCCAGAGTCCTCCATTTGGTCAGGACACCAGTAGACCAGATGGTGATCCTGGCAGTGAGCCTTCTACCGGGCTCGGGAGGACAGTGGTGGATTTTGGTTATCCAGACCCACGATGAGGCGACACTTGCATTGTCTAAGAGTGAGAATATCTTTAGGGAGGATTTTTCACTGGTTCCCCTTAGAAAAGTATGCATACAAGAGCTTCTTCAGCTCCAGCAGGTAACCTTGACGGTGGCTGAATATTCGTCGAGGTTTACCGACCTCTCATGGTACTCGATTGACATGGTCATTGATCAATACATCAGATATCGTACCTTTGAGTGGGTCTTGCACAGGTATATCTCTACTAGCATCATCCCTATGAGCATTCCTACTTATGCTGGGGTCCTTGAGAGGTATTTGGTGGTCGAAAGCTTTTTAGTAGAGGAAAGACAGCCGGAAGATGTCAGTTGTGGGCGTGCTGGAGTAGAGACCTTAGCAACAGGGAGCCGATGTAAGGGACCCAGGAATGGGAGCAGTTTTTATAGAAGATCCCAGGACAGGGGATCCTTCGTCTAGGGTTCATAGGACGCATCCATCCATCCTCGAGAGAGGCGATGCTACTCATATGATAGAAGGGGACATCTCACTTGAGATTGTCTGACCCGCCGTACTACTGACACGGGAGTAGTGGATGGACCACCGAGGCAGAGGCAACATGTAGAGCAGACAGATCTGTGGGGCAGCAGACATGGTAGGGGAGCTGGGAGAGCAGCTGGATGTTTTTGGTGTTTTGACCATTTACCACCACCACCCACTGAAGGTCCACCCCAAGATCAGGGAGCTGGTGGAAAGAGGTAGGGACATCTATAGGTGGCAGAGGCTTATGACCCAAGTACTACCGGAATGATTAGAGGTACTATCTGTGTCTTTTCTACATTGGTTGTTGTATTGATAGACATAGGTGCTAGTCATTCCTTTCTGGATCCGTATCTTTTTCGAGACCATGAGATTCCAGTTGTGCAATTGACAAGACCCTTACGCTTAGAAACTCCAACTGGAGATGTTTTAGAGAACAAACACCTCTATAGATAGTGTGACCTAACCCTTGGAGGCGAGAGTTTCAGTTAGAACCTCTTGGTGGTAGCGTCGAGGCCATACGATATCATTCGTGGTATGGATTGGCTATCCATAGTTCACTCCAAAATCGATTGTTTTAGGGTAAGGGTGCAGTGTGTCCGTAGTGATGGAACAAGGTTCTCTTTTCTCGGTGAAAGAGAGACCTAGGTAGCTTAGGATGGACTCATGCATAAGAAGGCACAACCGATTTCATATCGGTTGACTAACCTAGCCCCCGGTGCACCAAATGTTACGAGCTTCCAGTTTCCAGCAGTAGTGGCTGAGTACAAGGATGTCTTTTCGGAGGATGTCCTCTGGATACCTTCCCATCGAGAAATAGATTTTTTCATTGAGTTGCAACCTGGGGAGACACTGATATTATCATCTTCATATCAGATGTATATTATAGAGCTTCGTGTGATGAGGGTGCAGTTGGACGACTTACAAAAGAAGGGCTTTGTGAGAAACAGGGTTTCACCCTGGCCGGACCCAATTATGTATGCCAAGAAGGCGGATGACAGCTTGAGGCTATGTGTAGATTACCAACGCTTGAATCAGGTGACCGTGAAGAACTGGTATCCACTACCGAGGATCGATGACCTCTTCGACCAGTTGATAAGGGAACTATGGTTGTCGAAGGTTGATCTACTATCTGGCTATCGCCAGTTGTGATTATGGGATGAGGATATACCAAAGAAGACTTTCCAATGTCGCTACAGACAATATGGGTACTTGGTGATGCCCTTCGGTGTGAAGAACGCCCCAGTAGTGTTCATGGGACTCATGAACCAGATCTTCCATCCCTATCTAGATCGTTTAGTAGTGGTCTTCATCGATGATGTCCTTGTGTACTCTGCATCCAAGGAGGAGCACCTGAGACCCCTGAGGATGGTTATGGACACACTCTGAGAGAACCAATTGGATGGGAAACTCTTGAAGTGTCAGTTCTTGATTCAGGAGGTCCGCATTCTGGGACACGTAATCTTAGTAGATGGTGTTGCAGTGGACCCAGCCAAGGTGGAGGTAGTACTAGAATGGGAGCTACCCCGGAACGTGATGGAGGTGCGGAGTCTCCTTGTGTTGGAACGATACTATCGGAGATTCATTATTGATTTCTCTAGAATTTCAGCACCCATGGAAGCTTTGACCTGAAAGGGGAAGCATTTTTTGTGGACAAAGAGATGCCTGCATGCTTTCCAGCAGTTGAGACAGAGTCTGACGAGCGCCCCGATGTTGAGATTACCAGAGGAGGGTCTCGAGTATGTAGTGTTCTGCAACGCATTGGGAATAGGGCTTGGTTGTGTCCTGATGCAGAGGCAAGCAGTGATTTCCTATGTCTCACTTCAGCTGAGGTCACACGAGCAGAACTACATGACCCATGATCTTTAGTTGGTAGCGGTAGTCTTCGCGTTGAAGATGTGGCGGCACGACCTGATGGGTGAGGGGTTTACTTTCTACTCTGATCACAAGAGTCTTAGATATATCTTATCTCATAATGATATGAATATAATACAAAGATGATGGCTTGAGATCCTCCAGGATTACGACATTGATATTGTTTGTGCTATCTCGAAGGGAACCTTGTGGCAGATGATCTCAGCAGGAAAACTAGTTCGTAGTTGCAAGATGAGGCGAAAAGGCAGTTGGCCTCTTTATAGTTATCCATCATTTATAGAGATGAGGGAGCCTACCATCAATCAATGGTTGTTACCCCTCCACTCTTACAGTGAGTCATGGAATCACAACACAAGGATGCTATATGTGAGACTCTACATGCTCAGATATCCACAGGTGATGCTGCTAATGGATATTCAAAAGGTGGGGAGCATGTTTTTATTTTCATAGGGTGCACGGTAGTACCGGTGATGCTTTGGGAGGTGGTTCTGAAGGAGATCCATACATACACTTTGGCGGGGAATCCATTCATGGAAAACATGTATCAGGACCTCCGATGTCAGTTCTGGTGGCCAGGAATGAGGAAGAGAGTGGCAGAGTTAGTCTCTCGGTGCCTTACATGTCAGCAAGTAAAGGCTGAGCACCAGGTGCCAGTAGGTTTGACTCAGCCCCTTGAGGTGCCAGAGTGGAAGTGATATGGGATATCCATGGACTTCGGGAGCATTTTACCACATACGTCAAAGGGACACGATGCCATCTGGGTGATTGTGGATCGACTCACCAAGTCGAACGACTTCCAAGCCTTACAAGAGCAGAGTTCCTTAGAGGGCATGGGATTCCACTATGTTCAAGAGATAGTTAAACATCATGGAGTGCCATCCATGATCGTCTCAGATCGTGATGTGTGTTTCGCGTCCCGGTTGTGGAAGGGATTGCAGGAAGCTTTTGTGACTCAGTTATTCTTGAGCACAGCGTTTCATCCCCAGAATAATGGTCAGACAAAGCGGACCATCCAGGTTCTAAAGGATATGTTACGAGCATTCATACTTGACTTCGTTCATAGCTGGGAGGATCACCCACCACTAGTAGAATTTTCTTATAAAAATAGATATCATTCCATTATTGTCATTCAAGGCTCTTTATGGGCGACCTTGTCGGTCACCACTTTATTGGACTGACCCAGGAGAGTCAGCACTCATTGGCCTAGAGATGGTGAGAGCTACTAAAGATATGGTGTAGGGCATCTAGGAGCAGATAAAACTGCCTAGAGTTGGCAATAGTCTTATGCTGACAGGAGGCGGAGACCCTTGGAGTTAGAGGAAGGAGACCATGTGTTCCTTCGGGTCTCACCTCGACGGGGATTATAGAGATTTGGCTGAGGTGGTAAGCTATCTCTGAGGTTCGTTGGACCTTTTTAGATTCTGAATAGAGTTGGTGAGGTGGTGTATCACATGGCTCTACCTCCTCAGATGGACCGGGTACACAACATCTTCTATGTGTCGCCGCTAAGGATATACGAGCATGATCCATCGCACGTTATCGACTGGGGAAAGCTATATATCGATGATGGAGCGACCTTTTCAGAGTACCCAGTGGAGATCGAGGATACGCATGAGAAGATCCTTTATGGGTGAGCTATTCCCTTGGATCGTGTTCTGTGGCAGCACGAGAATCTCCAGGAAACCACGTGGGAGCGGGAGGCTCAGATTCGTGTGAAGTACCCACATATTTTTGAGTAGCCTTTGATTTGGCTTTTCGGGGACATCAATGTCCTTAGGTGGGGGTGATGTAATGTCCCAGATTTTTCCATTTATTATTTTAATATTATATGGGAATTAATTCGGGACCAAGATCTCAGACGGCATGCAGTTCCGAGGCCCGGTGAGCCCGAAAAAAATGTTTGAATTTAATTTAATAATTAAATAATGTGAGCGTGCGGTTTTCTTGAAAAAGTGGAATAACACCTGAATGAGTGATCAGATCCAAAATCTGAGGGAATAGTTGCGTTTGGAACATATATTTTACCTTTGGCGAGGCCTAACTTCGGCTGACGCATGTCGGTGGGGAAATCTGGTTTTGGACATAACTGTAATAAAATGTTTTATTAAAATATTTTATTTAATTCCTTATTTCAACAAAGTCTTTTATTATTTTAAATAAAGAATTCATAGGGAGGGTCAGGGTTACAATTCCAATAACTCTAATTTTCTCTAGAGAGCTCTGGATAATACCTCCCGACGCGACAACGACGTTCTTGACGATTTTCACCGGTGACGATGACACGACGACCAAATCATCTCCAACGATCGTCGTGGATCCCGGTAGGATGTTTAATTTGTGATTTCTTCCACGTTCATGATTTCAATGACGAACGCGGGATAATACACGAAAATATTAGTCTGCGGATCGATGGTTCTTGCGGGATGGAATTTTGCAGGGATTTTGGGAGATTTTCAATCCATGATGATCTATCATTGTTGATTTTCCTACTCTGTTTAACCATATTAACGGGAGGAAATCAACACCGTGATGAACGAAGGATGAGGTTCGTTCCACAAATCTGTTTCTTTGGATTTCTCCCCTTTTTCTCCTTCATGTTCTTCATGTTCTTCGTGGGGAGATGAACAATGGACTATTACGCATCCGTTCTTCGAAGCAACGATCCCAAATTGTAGATCCAACCCCAGAGCGATGTCACGGAGGTGTGATTGCTGTTTCGACGGACGATTCGGTGTAGATCGAGAGTTATGTGTTTTCAGGGGTTTTTCTTTGGATGGATCGTTCGAGGTTTGTGATCCATTTTAAGGACCAAAAAAACATGTTATGGTGTTTTTATGATATAACGAACCAACCCCTGGATTATTGGGATGATCAGATGAGAGATTGTGGATCTGAAAGATCGGTCGAAGCATGAGGAATAAGACAACGTTCTAGAAAATTCCTGACTACACTGCATGTAGTATGGGCTACATGGCATGTGTTCGTCGGCGGACCACATTGCGTGTACTCCGGGAGTACATAGACATGGGTTGGGTCAACGGCCAAGGACACGACGTGTATGCCCCTCCCCTTCCAGACCTGGCCAGATACACGGGATGCCCTATGTACTGGTACACTGGAAGGCGACACAGACATGGACAGAGGCCGTGTACGGGCACGTGGCCAATGTACATGGAGTGAGCCCTATGTGCTCGAACATGGCGTGTAAGTTTTCTACACAAAGTGTAGTTACATTATATCCAACAAGCCGAATGACATGGGCTGTTTACACGGGCAGTACCCGGAGTGAAGGAACACGGCGTGTAATTTTTCTACACGCCGTGTAGTCTTGTTTTACACCATTTGAACAGATGACACATGGCATTTAAACAGTCAGTACTCGGGGTCAAGGAACACAGAGTGTAACCATACTACACACCGTATAACGAATTTTTCATGGATGATCCACTTTTCTTCTATGACAAAGACTAGTTTTTTTTGGGTTCGTACCTTTGGTCTTTTCCCTGAAGGTTATGGTATCATTTCCTTTATACAGGAGCATGATCCCTTCAGTAGGACATACTAAATAGAGTTACTAGAATACCCTATATGAGACTTAGATCCAAATCCTCTATTCATTCCTGGAACCCTAGGTAGAGTTATTGGTATCGATGTGACCAACTTTACCTAGGCCCCAATCCTCTGCATAGCAGATTAGCTCACACTAAGTTGTCAGAATCACCCCGTGACTTGGTTTTGATCCTAATATGAGCGTCATGTTCTCATGGTACATGTGGAGTGTGTCCTCCCAGAACGAGTACTTAGTATCCCTCTCTCCAGACCTAGGACTGTGTTCTCTCGGTTGCATGCTTAGTGGAATCTTCGAGTGGGATCCTAGTTGTGGTATTCGCGATAGTCGATCGAGTATGAGTATATCTAGATGTTCTTGTTATATTTTTAGTAGAAATATACTATGTAGAGATGACTATACATTTCTTTTGTGTTATTTCCCTTGTTGTATTTTCCTTTGTGGTTTCGGGGTGTTTTACTTTGTATTGTTATACTCACCCCTGCACGGGCTTTGCGCACCAGTGTTATGTGTTGTGCAGATGAGTGAGCCTTTGATAGGATTCTAGGTGCACTAGGACCGGATGGTACTCAGTGAGATCAGACAGGCCGAGGTGTGTTCCTACGACTACAAACTGTAGTCCCGACACCTTTCTTTACAGGTTGGACTTTGTTACAGACTCTCTTTTGGTGGGCTTGTACTTTTAGCACAATGTTTTACTGTCCTGTACTTTACATTCTTTCTGTACTCTGTTGGTTGGGTTTTAGTGTACGCAAGCATCTTTTCCTTTTAGTAGCTTTTACTTTTTCAGAATTGTGTTCTTAGAGATGTGTGTGTGTGTGTCTACAGGTTTATAAAAAATGCATCCCATCTTAGTAGCATGCCTACTCGGTGCTTGTCACCAGCCGCTGTCCTATTAGAGGTGGGCCTGGGGAGTTGCGGCTCGGGCCCCACTGGGATGGGACATGACAAAAACATTCTCCAATAAAATTTATAAATATAATGTACAAGAAGTTTGATGGTAATTTGATGAATTATGTTATTATTTTCATATCAAATAGTTTTTACAAAAAGTTGATGAATATCAAACATACAAAGAAAACATAATATAATCTTAAACCCATATTTCATGGAAACATGGAATTAAAGGATACGAGGATTCAGATATGTTAAAAAATGTTTAAATATGACAACATGGATGATGAACAGAGTATTAATGACAACATTGAAAGAGTGGATGATATTTCTAGCAACATAAAAGGATTTAAAGACACATATGATGATTTTACTACTATCAAGAAGTTGGTGAGAGGAATCCCTAACATGTATGATCCTGAAGTCTCATCATTAGAGGATAAAGATAGACAAACTATTTTTATAGAAACAAAACATTATAATTTAATATTATATGAGAAAATATATAGCATTTAAAAATAAAATTAAGGAATATACGAACATTGAGTCTATGTAAAATATTAAAATCCATGAATTAGAATATAAGGACTTTGATGAATCATATGGTGAGAATGATTAAGATAATGAGAATATTGTGATTTTTTATATTATCCTGTGGAAATTTTGAAAGGAAGAGTATAATGTGAATCATTATATCAAATCTTGTACATATAAGGGAATCAATAACATTCAAGTAAAATCTTGAATGAATAAAAGTGGAGTTTTAGATGATGATGAGTTAGAAGAAAATCCCCAAAGGAAGAAATGGTGTAAAGTCCAAGTGTATGTTTAAAAATATATTAATTAAAATAAAAGGTTTACTTAAAATAATATAGAGAGTATGTTGAGTAAAGAAGAGTAAGTCCACTCCACATAAATAATTGAATCATGATATGTAGTTATAAAAAATTCAGACCTCCATGGATCATGTTAAAAATATCATAAAATACTTCAAGTACTAAAGAATATGTAGGTCATCAAACATACATGGAACATGACTTGAAAGTGTGACTTGAGGATTTTATTTTTAATAAAGCTAAAGTCAATAAAGATTTGTGGTTGTTGTAATGAGAAGGATAAAAATGTATTTAAGGAAAATAATAGTTCCTCTAAAATGAAAATTCATATATTGAATAAAATAAAAATCATGAAATTAATGTTCTAAAATATAATAAATTGGTGAAGGAACATGGTAGAAAACTTTTTTATAGGGTAAAAGAGTTAAAAAAAATAAACAATATAAGGGTTTCATAAATAAAATACTCAAAATAACCTGATTCAAGAATAATTCATTGAATTTTAAATACAAATCATCTCTAGTTATAAATAGAATTATACGGTCAAATCGATGGATATTTACTCCTACTAAATTTGAATGTAAATATTTTTTTCTTACTATAAATGGTTAATAAATAAAAATGGGAGAATTAGGATTGAAAAAATATGTGTTATATCCTCCACCTCAATTGATTTTAATAGTAACTAACATAAAAATAATTCCACCTTCCATATTTAATAGAAAGTTTCATATATCGTTATACCTCAACAATAATTTTTGTGATAATATTTTTATCAATATATAAGACCACAATTAAAATCCTATTGTTAGTGATATAGAATATTCATGAACATAGATTATAGTATTTGTAAAAGCAAGTCACTCCCCTGTAATATGAATGAATTTATGTTGAGAAAATCATAAAAAAAATTTGATTCCACATCCAAATAATAAATAAACACTCTTCAAAAATGAAAGTGGTCACTAAAAGATAATAAATTCATTAAATATTTTATTAATATAAATATGTTTTTTGAAGATCTAAAAAACATGTTCACTATATTGAATATTGTATAAAAACTATTTTGGGAAGGGATCCATGTGTCAAAAAAAGAAAACAAATCCAATAAAGATAAGATAGTAGAAAAAATAACTTCTAGTTGATGTATCTATAAAAGTAATAATAAATGGAGATCCATGTATAAATAACAATTATTTTTCCCAACATATGTTTCATGATTCTAAAATTTCGAAAAAAAATTAGGAGAGTAATGTTGAATTACTTACCTTTGGGAATGACAGTTCCATAAAAATAATCATAATCATTATGGTTATGATAGAAGCTCGGAATTTGATGTATAAGGAAAATAAACATTTAAATAGACTTAAAAATATTTTACAGTTTGTTATCCAAATTTTGTTGGTGTAGATAAAGTAAATTTGAAAACAATTCTGGTATCATATGATGCTCAAAATATGGAAAAAAAATCACTTAGAGTGATTGAACGAGGGGTAATATATTTTAAATTAGTGATCTTTGTAACACATGTTACATAATTAAAAATGATGAAAATAAGTTGTAGAATTATATTCTTAGCTATCATGGATATATAATGATTGGAATAATCTCAACTGATGATGTGGTGAGATATTTTCTACTATTGTGGTGAAAATATGATGTTATTTGTGAGACATTGTATAAGGGGATGTTGGTAAGACAAATTCATAAGAAAGTAGAGATTCATCCCACCAGACCACATAATATTATAAATTATTATCAATGAAGGCCAATTATAGATCATCATACAAAGGTAAATTTTTAACATTATCTCTTTAATTAACAATATCACTTTGATGGACCATATAATTCTAATGAACCATAAGTTAAAATATGTTGGGATTTTCAGAATATTTATAATGGAATTTGAGATATAATTGAGTGTATATATTTTTATATTCAGATTATATAAGGGAAACGTGATCATAAAAAATTTATATGAGTTCTACATAATGAAACATGGAATTAAACACTATAATAGATAACACTACACTCAATAGTAAAATAGAGTTACAAAAATTAACAAACTATTTTTTTTATATAGTAAGAACTATGATAATTGAATATAATCTTTTAAAGATCATGTTACCAATATTTTAATGTAAAGAGATGCACATTAGGAATTCATGTTTTTAGGATAAAAAATGACTCCTACTAAAATTTTGTAACATATGAAACCTATATTTATATAGTTTATGAATTTTAATATTCCATTCATTAACAAGATAAAAAATATATATTTAATAATGTTTGATAATATGTTGGAAGAAGTTGTATTCATGGGAAATTTAACCAATGGAAGAAGGTATAAGAGTTGGAATAATTTTCTACATAATCTGGTTGAGTCATTTGATGTAAAATTCATTGAAAATAAGTTCACCTTTATTGAAATAGATATTGAAGATATTGATGGACTTATTGAGGATAAATTGGAAACATCCAATGAATATGAAGAGAAGAAATATATTCATAAAAATTACCATGTTCTTTTTGATTTTAACCCTCCAAGGGATGACAAAAATAATACCAGAAGTGAAATTATAATCTTCCATAATATATAAAACTAGGTTGAACAAGACAATATCCATGACTATATTATAGGCCTATTTCTAGCCAGATTAATGTGGAGGCCTAAAAATAAAATTGTAATTTTGATTCACTTGGAGCATCAATTCATTTTGTAAGTGGTTGATAATAAATAATGGATATATGTGATGAATGATTAGATGGATCATATTGAAAAAAATGTGACATAGATATTTTTTCATTAATGGAATGAAATCATGTAATATGGAGTAAATAGATATTCCTAAATAAACTCACTGGAAAATATGATATATCATATAATAAAACTTGGTTAGTCTGAAATTTGTATTCATTGGTTTATCGGGTTGATTTAGAAGATACATCGCCCCTATTTAAAAACAATAAACCATAAGAGTCTTTTTCGGTGTTTATACTCATCAAAATTATATATTTTATATATATTTTTATTAATACATCATTTAGAAATTGGAAAATTAAAGAGGATGATCATTTTGATAAATATAAATGTTTTATACTTTATAATAATGTATCAAATTTACAAAAACTAATGAAATATTTGTATGGGTTGAAGTACATTCCTTATACAGATTACTCTAAACTTAAAAAAAATTAAATTAGATGAAATTTTGTAATGGAACAACTAATAGAAACATATATTTGAATGATACTATCATATTTACCCTAATCATTATCTATGTTGATAAAATGATTTTCTCGGAGATATGGAAAATTATTGTGAATAATTTGGTGGAAAATTTAGAAGGATGTTTGGTATTTTTGTACTGAGAGAGATGAATTTAACTTTATAGATAGAAATCCAACAATATAAAGGACATGTATTCCTCTTCTTAGGAAAAACATTCTATGGATTTTTTTTCAAGATATATGGAATAGAAAATTAAAAATGTGTATCCACATCCATTACTATTGATGTAAATTTTCAAAAAGATGGAACTAGAAAATATGTGCTTTAAATAACTTCTAATAGTTAATAGGGGTAATTATTTATCTTACATTGTCATGTCCAGATATTGTGTATACATTAAATTTGTTTATTAGATATCTGAGTGATCAAAAGGAATCATAGATGATGGACTTTAAAATAAATTTTAAGTGTATCACATGAACATCATGGTATTTATGTATATATAAAAAAAGATTAAAATATAACTTCATTGGTTTCATGATCACTAATTGGGTTTTATATTGAAATGATATAAAATTAATAGAAATATATAATTCATTTTGGGGACAAAGTTATGTGAGCTAGAAAAGTAAGAAATTTTCTTTTGACATTAAATAAAATGTAATCATAGTATATAGTTTCCACACACTCTTATACACATATGATTTGGATCCAACATTAACTGGATAATTTGAATATATTTGTTGAGAAAACATTAAAACAATTATAATCATATTATTATTTATCTATCAAAAATGCTTGTACAAATCTCAAGATCAAAACATATTTATATTAAATATCATTTCATCATAGATAATTTTAGTTTTTGAGATATGAAGATGGGGTATAACTAAAAAAATAAAAAATTAGTGATATGTCTACAAAATCTGTTATAAGGGAAATATTTTTGGAATTAATTCTAAAACATCATTTTTCTCCTTCACCAATCTGTTAAGGAAGATAGGGTGGGCATTCCCACACTATAAATTTGATTATATTATCAAAGGGAGTGATATGAAAAAAAAAGAACTTTTATATTTTTGGAATATAAGGGTGTGTTTTTTATTAAAATATTAGAATAAGTTCAAAATATTAAAATAAAAGTGTTTTAGTTGTTATGTATTAGAATATTTATTTGGAAGTTACTTTTCTGGAAGTTAAGTAAGTGAATATAAATCATTAACATGTATATATTGTCACAGAGGTATAGAATTATTTCAAAAAATAAACATTTTTCTAGTTGTGTGGTGTTAGGAAACTTCTCATTGAGAAAAGATAATTTTAGAAGGCATATTGAATGCTTTAAATAAATTAGTGTTTGGTGTTTCTAAAAAATCCAAATAATTGGGTTGAGGAACCCATGATTTGGAATTTTTAATGTTGTTTTATTTATTAGAAACATTTTCATTACTAATGATTTTATTTATATGTATTATTGATAATGTATGATCTAGAGTTTTTAATGTATAATATGCAAGTTAATGTGATGGGTTAATGTGATTGAATGTTATCATGATTAGATGGTTGAAGAAGTTTCTCATAGAAACATATGTATTTCTTTAGAAGATACAGAATTATAGTTACATGATGAGTTATATAATGCTAAAAAAAATATTTTTGGATGATATTGTAGTTGATTAGTCATAATGACTGTAATCTAGGTTCTAAAAATTAGATTGTTTGAGTTTCACATGAAAAAAAATTGAAATGAAAATGGAAAAATAGTAAGGTAAAAAATTAGAGTTGAATTTGATAAATGAAAATGAAAGGGAATTTATAAAGGCAAGAGTTAGTCATTAGAAGTTATGAGATATTTTTGAAATTGAAAATGTAGGAAATTCTTGAGGTTACTTATGATATGTAATATGATTCATTCTAGTTGTAATATATTTTCAATGTGAATCTGAGAAAAAATTTCCATGTTTAATATATTATGCACTATATATGATATTTTAATCACATACTAGTTGATAATAACTTCTCTTTCTTATATAAGTTCTAATAGTTAAAAAATTTGAATATGGTGTTGTTCAAGAATATTTTCTAGAAATGATTTTTAGAGAATCTAAACTATTCATTCCTTGAATAAAACATCATTATGATTAATGAGATTAATTTTTATTCAAAATAATTTGAATTTAAAGGTGAAAATGGTGATTTTATTAAGGAAAAATGATTTGAAATCTGATCATTAGGTATTTTAAAATGACAACCTAGAGAATAATACATGGAATTTAAGTAAAATTATACTGATTACCCTGATGTTATTATGATTAGAATAGAAATGTTTATCAATAAAATACTGATGATTTCAGAAGTTGATTTGATCCAAAATTATAGAAAACAAAGTTGAAAATGTTTGGGTATGGAATTGAATAGAGTATTTGGTGTCTATAAATTTTGAGAATAGTTCGAACCAAAATCTATTATCTTTAGAAGTTATGTAAATCAATATTTGGAGCCAATTAGAACTGTTGGAAGGTGTGAAGTCAAATGTTATTGTTTGAACATGTGTTGGAGGAATGGAATTTAGGACACCACAATATTGGGAGATATTTTATATTATTTTCAAACAATTAAAATGTTTTTTGATGGTTGGGTGAAGAAAAAATTAAAATGTATAATGAAGGGTTCATGTGAAGTGTTTTCGATATATGTTATAGAATTGAAATATTCTAGAGTTATTTCATATACTATTTAAGTGAATATTATGTTTATGGTGATGGAGGTGAGTTTTCCATTAAGATCCATAATTTTGAAAATTGAGATCATAGTTATTATGAAATTTCATAAATAATTTAAGAACGTTTACATTCAGTTATATAGATTTTTTGATAAAAGTGAAAATTTGATGTTTGAGGGAATTAATGGTATTTGACAATGAATTACTAAAGGTGAAATATTTGGAGCATCAAGAATAATTTTTTAAAATAAAAATGGAATATAAAAAGTGTGAGCTCATTTGGAGAATGTGTTTCTATTATGGAGGATATCAATAAAAAAATATATGTCCAAACATAATATTTATTGTATATATATGAGGACTAAGTACAAGAGCTAATGTTCTAGAAGATATTAGATCAGTTAAGAGAATTCGTAAATTTTGATAGATTGTGGTTTTTTGATACCACAATCTGAAGTACTAAAGTATATAGTTCAGAATAATTATGTTCTAGAAATTCAAATATTGATTATAAGTTGGGTTTAACATTTAAGAGGCTTATTGTAAGATCAGACACGTTGTGGAAGTAATTGGAGGTACAATTGAGCTTTCTCACATTGGTTAAAGGAAACATTTAAACAGTTTATAAGCAATATATTTTACCATAATGTAATTAAAGGTTATTTCTTTGTGATAACATATTTTATTCGTATTCATTATATATTTAATATAATTATTTTGGTATAATAACTAAGCATAGTAAGGAATAAGTACCCATGTTGGGATTGAACCATGTAAAATCCCATGTTCACTACATTTTCATTCTTTATTACTTTTTGTGGACAAGGGTGAGTTAGAAAGTTGATAGGATAAAAACTATAACAAGTGTAATAGGTTAAAATTAAAATAACTTATAAAATCACACCAATGATTCACCCTGCCCCCTTAATCAGTGGTATATATATTCCATGGATCATTATTCTGAAAATATAAGGAAATTTTTCTTGATTGTACTAAAATTTATAAACCAGGTAACACCAGAGGTGAAATTTTAAATTTAATTTCTCCATTGAATTATATCTTTTAAAATATAAATTAATTAGATTTATCCTAACATTTCTATTAACACAGTAAGAATGATTTTCTACTGTACAATAATCATTAATGTTAGAAATAAAATTAAAAACTAGAATATTCAAATTATTATAACGTATCCAAGCAAATATGTTTTTAGTTTGGTAAGGTCGCTATTTTTTCATATTAATGTGAAATAGATTTTGAACATTTTTTTATTGATTCGTCAAATTTATACTGATCCAATATTAACGTACATGTATATTATATTTTTTTTTGTAGAATACAAAAATACGCACCCAAATAGCGTATTAGTTTAGTTTCATTGGAAATGTGGAAAAAAAACCCTATAGTCAAGTGAAATATCTTCAAGGTCTCTTACAAAGATCTCCCATTTATTACTAATACCTATAATATTTATCTATGACCAAGGGAAAATAAAACATAAAAAACGGGTGACCTCATATTATTATTAAGGGTAGACATAATTATAAAGAGTAAGTACATTAAAAAAATTTCAAATTAAAGTCTTATTTGATAATGATTGTGATATATTGTTATGAAATAAAACATATATGTCTATAACATAAAAATACAAACATATTCCATGAGTGAATAACATAAGACAAGAAATTGTTTTATGAAAAAGGAATATAAAATCATTTCTATATTAGTTAGGGATTATCTCTAAGAGTATCATAGTAAATAATGTCCCTTACTAAATTGTGCTCACTCACCTTTTAAGCCATGTGTTACTTAACAAATATTATTTATCATTCTAGAAATTTATTACTGAAATGGAATCATTTATCTTTTCAGCCATGTATTGATGAACTGATATAATATCTAATTCCTTCCATTTATTACTGAACAGAGATCATTTGTTGTTTCATAACTGTCCATCTCATGAGATATTAATTTTCCCCAATACGTTAGAGGGAGATATAGGTCCCACTAATCACATAACGGATGCCATACATATTTCTCCATAATAATATAAATCATTCATCATATCAATGCTCATGGAATAAAATAGGTTTCATAAGCATCACTTCATCATAACATAATCCATGAAAAAGAAATGGATGTCGTAAATATTGTTCAATCATAAACATATTAAGATTTCATAAATAATAGTAATAGTATAATAAAAAATATATACCTATTAAATAATATGTAATATCAAATAATCTTATCTTAAATGGAAATTAATTTTGAGATATTACATGAAATTAGTTATTGAAGAAAATATCCTTTTTCAATTGAATGTGTTTTGGTTCTTAAAATTCCAGAGAGGTTTTAATGAAAAAATTTATTTGAATATAAAAATGTAATATTATAAGGATATTATTAATGAAAAAAGGGAGATGAAAAAATAAAAATCCATTTATTATTTATAATTTAAAAAAAAATTATGCTTGATCATTTTCTGGACAAGTCAAAAAGTTCCTCATAGGGAACACGACAAAATATTTGTTGAAAACAATATTGTAAAAAATGAAAAATGAATAAAAAATACATTAAATTTTTTAATAAAATTTGTAAGATTATATTTAAATAAATTTTTATGTAACATTGACAAGGATGATAAATATACCCCATTAAATATTTAGGTATAAATTTTTTTTATAATAATGAGATTGTGAAATTATCGCATACCATAGGTCTCGTTTCCTTGATACGTATGTGAAACTAAAATATAATGGATTAAATAGTGTTATAAACTTATTATACAACCATATTTATATTTATGACAACATTTTGATCATATAATCACTCTTTTAATAATATTTCATTATTGTTCTTATTTTCGGGTGTTAATTGCTTTATTTTATCTATGCATGTTTTGTCGTATAAGTCCAAGATATTATTAATAGTTTATAGTTATATCACTTATTTAATTTTCTTATGGAATTATATATCATATGATTTATTTATATATGTTTATATAATCAATATTGAATGGTGAATAAAAAAACATGGATTATATCACATTGTGGAGATGATAGGTCATACGTACGCATTTATGGTGATTTAATTTTTCATAGGATGGATAGAAGGTGGAATATGCTTATTCCATGATAAAAATGAATAATAAAAATATATTTGATACTATATTTTTTACATTATAATTTAAAAAACATTGGATGAGGATGTATAATTATAAATCATATTGAGAGAGTGATTATAGGATATTCCTTCTTCTTCGGCGAGCTCCCTCTAGAG
This sequence comes from Viscum album, assembly GCA_963277665.1. Taxonomy (NCBI): domain Eukaryota; kingdom Viridiplantae; phylum Streptophyta; class Magnoliopsida; order Santalales; family Viscaceae; genus Viscum; species Viscum album. The sequence goes on from OY728132.1 coordinate 884,438,501, forward strand.
CTCCTCTTAGAGACACTAGAGTTGGAATTTTGAGAATACCATCAACTCTTGTATATGTCTAGAGATGTCAATAATTTAAATGTTCATAATATGTTTGATTATTAAGGATTAATGATTTTTTACGATATGAGATAGGAGTTTCATTTTTATAATTGATGTGTTGGGAACCATTATAATTTACAAAAATTTAAATTTATAATATATTAAATTTGACTAAAAATACTACAAAAATGTCATATATTCTCAAATGAGATGATATAAGGGTGTAATATCATCAAAGAATATAATTTAGAAATGTAATGGTATTTATTTAATCCTTATCATTTTAAATAACTCTTAGTTAACTAATTTTATGTTTAACTAACATTACATATTTTTCAAAATTAAAATATTTTAACTTTTAATTATTTCATGTGAGTTAGATAAGAAAAGGAAATTTTAGAAACTTTTAAACCATATTATAATTATTTTGTATTTTTAGATTCATTTTTTTATTTGAAAATAGTAAATAAAACAATATTTTCATAGAAATCTATAGTGTCAATTTTTACACTATTAACTTCTATGGAATTTTAATAATATGATGATAATAACTTAACATAGATAAAAATATATTATTATATCCCTGTTAAAAAGGGGAATCATTGAAATTAGTTGGATATATTAATTATCCCAATTTATATTTATTGCAATATATTAATAACATTAATTTGATATTAACATTAATAAAATATTTACAACATCAGAATTGTGTAATTATATAGTATACACATTTCTTTACTAAAAAAAATTAAATATTTTGATGAAGAAAAATATTATATTTTTTAAATATTATTTATAGCCTAATTTAACTACCATATAACCCTATATTAAAAATCATATATTACATAAAACAAGAATGTGATATCTTTAAATGTTTATTAAATAAAATAGTATAAATATTATAATTTAATCCATGTATCCCATAATTTAAAAAATATATATCAATAAAATATGTTTATTAATTTAAAATTTAGTAATGATATTCGTTCATACCATTCATGTTTCCTCTTATGGACACATGAGAGATATTACAGACAAAGAAAATGACATTTTGTGTCTTTCTTTGATTTAAAAATTATATATATCATTTTCATGGAAAATTTTCCATTAAATTGCATAATTTAGATCCTTAAGTGTTAAGGATCTAATTTAATTCTTCTATTAAAGTTTTACATTTTTTATGGTTGTTTTATAGTCCTTATAATGTTATTTTTAAGCTAAATTACCAATATTACTTTTTACTATGGTAACAAAATTTACCATGGTTTCTATTTATATTAGAGAGTAATAAATGATTACTATTAACTAAATTTGGACCACGAGAATCCAAATTTGGAATCCATTTTTTGAAATTCAAAGCACCATATTGTAGAATTTAATTTAAAAAAACAGATAAATTTCCATGAATCCAATTTTTAAGAAAAATAACGTTTTAAAACATAAAAAGTTTTTATAATAAAATAAATTATAAAATAATAAATTAAAAAACCATAATAAGATTATTTTAAACAAAAATTAATTAAATATAATTTAACACTATTCAAAACAGAATTTAACCTTGTAATGTATTTTAATGAAAATAAAATTTCAATTAAATATTTTTATTTTAAATGTTCATAAAAACATGAAACATACATGCAAAATAGAAAAATTAAACAAAGTAAATATTGATATCCTAAATTAAATTAATAAGGATAATTTTTCATATAAAAAATATAAATGTTTCAAACATTCAATTTAAAATGGGTTCATCATTAAATTGAAATAAAAATACCATTTTGAAAAATATATCTTTCTATTAATAGAATTCAATTTATTATTATATTTTTACAATAAAATATATTAGAAGTATGTAAATAATTTTTTATTGAATTTATATCATATTTATTTCAACTTAATTGACCTCTAATTGTAATAAATTTAATTTACAAAGTCAAAATGACTTTGGGAGCATAAAAAATTATTTACTTTCTATTCTATTAATATTTATTCTATTTTCTAATAAATTGTTAAATAATAAATTTCTATTATAAACCCTCTATTTAAATAAATTTGTTAATAATATTCACTAATTTTAATTTAATGTCTATTTTACTATTGTATTTAAAAAATAAGAAAAGATGTTTTGTAGAAACTCAGTGTTGTGTGTAATTCAAGTTATGTAGTTGTTGTGTATAACATAGGAGATAAAATAAAAAATGGTTTAAAATTAATAAATTTCATAAAAATATTGTTTCTTCACATTCTACCCCCCCTTAAAAACATTTTCTAACTCAAAATTGTTATGGGTTATCAGCAGTTTAATAGTTTAATGTTTCTTTAATAGAAATCCACATCCTAAAAAATACTAAAACATATCTTTAAAAATGGAATGTTGTCAAATAACAGTTCCCCCAAAGAAAATAATATATATCTTTATAAATTGGTTAACTTTGTGGGAGATTTGGTCATAACATAAAATGTTTATATAATAATATATATTGATAATGATCATGAATGAAAAGAATGTGGTTTATATAGATAAAGTTAAAAATCATAAAACAATAAACTAAATAAACAATAAAGAGCTCATTGATATGATAAATAATGATTATATTAGAGAAAACGTTAATTTGAAGATCATTTTCCTCATGTTTTAAAATTTTCTCAAGTGGATATAAATCCTTTATTTCAATACAACTACACCACTTTTGTTCCTTGGTCAATTTCCACTTCGTCTCTTATTCTATGAAATGAAGATGAATTTGTAGGTCATTACGCTTTAGCTGGTCATGAGATTCATAAATAGAATGATAGTTCATTCCATCTATCTTTATCATAACTAAAAGTTTCTCACAAGTTATGAAATATTCATAAGTCTACCTATAGTAAGATAATATTTTAATCTCACAAACATCATATGATGTTTGACATAAACATTCCATAAATGGATTACCTTACCATCCATCCAAAGGATGAAAACCCAAAACAATATAATGAAGTTCACTAAATCATCTTGACATCTATCTCTCAAATATCATAAGGTTCCTATGTGTTGTCACATTCCAATCATGTGAATACCTCTATCATGTATTCTCTTGAAACATCGTAATAACCAGAATTACAATACATACTTATCAAAATTGTTAATATTTCATTATTGCAATGTTTATTTTATATGTTTCATAAGTACAGAAATATTTAAACATCATCCATGATATCGTAGTCCATAATTTCAACAAAACCAAAATACATTTCCACATTAATCTAAACTATCAAATTTTCTTGATCCGTATCATTTAACTATTAATCCATGAAAAACATAATTTTATTAAAATTAGAAATACATTATGGGTTACCATACCATAATAAATGTATCAACTTTACCTTAAATCATTAATCTATGTATTCATCACTATTCAATGTATCCTTTTCAATCCTTAATGAAAAAAATTTATTGAAAATACTTATATATTTTCTGTTTTTAATTACATATTCCCTGAATTCCAAAATATATTAAATTCAATCCTAAAACTGTATTCATAAATGATTACTCATGACTCATCATATCATTCATCACTAGAACAAGAAATATGAATCATGTATTTAGGTTTCTCAACCTCAATCTAATCATGATTCTTATTTTTAATGTAAAAATACGGTAAGATCATCACATACCTTTCACATGTAAATTTTGATCTATTTATCTTCAATAGTATAACCACTCATTATACCACCTTCCTAATTATCTTCCAAATATTTCCACTTAGGAAAGAAATTTTCATAATTTCCATAATTTCCAAATCTAAAAAATTCAATGCTAACCATGATCTTTCTTATTCTTTCCACTAACTAAAAATAGTAATCATAATGTGAGAACTATTTATAATAATTGAAACCACATTATCAAAGGGAAAGTTCATTCAATAAATAACATCACATTTTTAATCCTAACCTATCCATACCTGTTAAAAAATATATATATTATTTAAATTTAAAACTAGATTTCTCCTCATGTGCGTCCATAAACAAAACCTTATAAATATCTCTATGGATTTTACTAAAGTTTTCGTATCCTAGTTTCCAAATGGTGTCTAAACCATCACTCTGATACAAACTAAAAAGAAACAAGCTTAATGTACCTAGATATTACATAATATTTTTCAAGATACACAAAATAACTTCCAAATACAATATTAATTTAGTGCCATTGGAGACATGGAACACAAAATTCTAGTATAGGGAAATCTTTTCGATGTATCTCATAATAATCTCCCCCATTAGTACACCTAACTAAAATCATTCACTATAACATATGGAAAATAATAAATAAGAAAATGGTGACCTTAGATGCATTGTAAGGCTAAACATATCAATAAATAATAATTACATAAACAAAAAATTTCAAAAATCATATCATGGATGATAAAGATCGTGATATCCTATTATGAAATAAATTAAATAAGACCCTAAAATAAAAGAACTACCACATTCCAATAAACCTTAACAAATACATGAAATTTTTTCATACACATAATTATATAAAACCATGTTTATAATATATAAGGCTCATCTACAAGAATATCATAGTATAAAAAGTCTTTTACTGAACTAGGTTCAGTCGTTGTGAATGTCCTACATTACTGAACCAGTATCATTTACAATTCCAGTCCTATATTACTTAATAGAGATCATTTCCTATTCTAAACCTACATTACTAAACCTTGATCATTTCCCATTCATTTTCCATTACATTCCTATATTACTTAACCATGATCACCCCCATTCCAACTCTATCTATCTCACGAGATATAAATCATTAGATAATGCATTGGAGGGAGATATAAGTCCCACCCTTAAAATAGTGGAAACCAAACATATATTTTCTACAATAACATAAATCATTCATCATATCATAGCACATGCAATAAAATGGGTTTATAAACATCATTTCAGCATACCATATTTCATGAATAAGATATGGATTTCATAAATATCATTCCATCATAAACATAGAAAAATCATGGGAATAATAGGGATATTATATGTGAATCATGTCTTTATTAAAACATATATAACATCAAAGAATATTATCTTAAATGGAAAATAATTTTGGGAGATTACTAGAAAATTATTCTGGGGGAAATTTTCCTTTCATTTTCGAAAATGTTTTCTTTTCCTAAAATGACACAAAACACATAAATAAAAATATTTCTATTAAAATATTATTTATGTTCAAAAGGGAATCATCAAAGAAATAAAGCAACATTAAAGAGTAAAAATCTATTCATGTTATATATGTTAAATGATAACATTATTCTCATACTTTTTCCAAATAAGTCAAAAATTACCATGTTGGGAAAATGAAAAAAGAATCCACTCATACTATTCAGTATAAAATCCCAAATGGTCAATATGAATTTAAAAAATTTATTAAAATATTGAGTATATTTTTTAATATATTTTTATGTAACATGGACATCGATGATAAATATACCCCAAAACATAATTACGTATAAACAATCTCATACAATAATGAGATTGTGAAATTATCCATTACCTTAGGTCTGGGTTCCTTTTTTCTATCAAATCTATTTTATAAAGGATTAAATAATTTATTTAACTTATAATAGGACCATATTTATATTTATTATAACATATAGGATCATATTATCACCTATTTAATAATATTTTATTATTATTCTTCTTTTGGGTTTTAATTGCTTCATTTTTCCTATGCATGTTTCATCATATAATTCCCAGTTATTTTTCATGGGTTATAGATATATCATTTATAGAATTTTATTAAGGTATTATATAAATTATTTGTTCATTGTATATATTTATATAATCATTATTTATTGGTGAATAAGGAAAATGAATTGCATCACGTCACAGATATGGTTTGCCATACATGGGCACAAGTGGGGATTTAATTTTCATAGAATGAATAGAAGGGGGAGTATGGTTATTAAATAATCAAAATAACATATCAGAGTGTGGTTGATAATTTAGATTTTACATTATAATATAAATAACAAGGTAACAAAAAGTAGAAGATGAAATGATCATGAGAGAGTTGGTAAAAGATATAACCTCTTCTTTAGAGATATTCCCTTATATCTCCTCTTAGGGATAGTAGAAATAGTGTTCTTAGATTAACATAACAAATAGAATGATTCTATTGATTTTTAAAAGTGAAATTTTGAGGTTTTGTTTGAGAATGAAAGCTCAATGAGTTGTGAAGAAATGAGGGAGGATGTGCCCTTTTTATAATTGAGGTGTGGGCACCTTTTGAATTTATATATATTAATTTAAAATAAATACCATTACATTAAAAATACGACCGACTAGTCAAATATTTATATATTATATGGGATAAGGTTTTAATCTCCTCAGCCAATATATTTTAGACATATTTTTGTTTTTTTTAAACCTTATCATTTTAATGAATCCATAGTTAATCGATTTTAATTTTAACTATGATAACAACTTTTTCAATATTAATATATTGCATTATTTAATTATCTAATTTAAATTATCAAATAAATGGAAAATTTAGAACACGGATCATATGTTAATTATTTTCTATTTTAAATAATCCTTTTTATTTTAAATTAATTTAATAAAACAATTTTATGATAAAATATAAATAGTGTCAGTTTTGATGGAATACAATTATTGGATTTTTATATATATAAGGATAAAAATGTATCTAGGAACCTATTATTTTATTATATATATAAGGACTAAATTTCATATAAAAATTATTTGGATATATTAATTAACCTAAATTATTTTTAGTTTATAATTTTTTATAATATTTAGTGGATATTTTCATTAATTAAATAATTACTACACCAGTATTAAGTAATTATTTAATACACTAATTCAGTTAAAAAAATTCAAAAATAAATTACCTTGACGATGTTAAAAATTATATATTTTGTAATAATATTTATATTTTATTTTATCTAGTATAATTCTCAATTTTAAAAATGATATATTATTTAGAACATAGATGTGCTCTCTATAAATTTGTATTAAATAAACTAACATAAATAATATAATATCAACCAAGTAGCCCAAAACTTCCAATATAAATTTTCTCATGAAATTATATTTATTACGTTAAAAATTAACAATGATATTCGTTCATAGCATTCGGTTTTCCCTTGTGGGCACAAAAGTAATATTAAAGATAATGAAATGACTTTTTATGTCTTTCATTGATTTAAATATTATATAAGTAATTTAAATCTAAAAATGTCTATTAAATTACTTAATTTATACCCCAATGCATTAAGAGATGAATTAAATTTAGCCAAAAAAATTTAAAAAAAATTAGGGTCATTTTATTGTCTTTATAATTTTATTTTTAACATAAATTACCTAATTTACCATTTTTGCGGTAACAAAATTTACCATGTTTAGTATTCATATTGACAAAAAATAAATGGTACATATTTACTATATTTATAAATTCGAAATATAATTTTTTTATCCATTATCAAAAATAAATAACATAGCTTAAAATGAAACCGGTAAAATTCCTTGAAAATATTTTTTCACAAAAATTACCTTTTAAATCATAAAATGTATTTATAATAAAATCATATATAATATAATAAAGTAATACCCATAATTAGAATATTTTAAACAAATATTAAATATTTATAATTTAAATCTAATCCAAAATATAATTTTACCTTGTAAAGACTTTAAAAAAATACAGTTTAAAAATATATTTTCATTATTCATCAAAACATGAATCTTACCAAAAAATAAAAAAAATAACCAAATTAACTTTCAATATCACTATTTCAAATACTTTGTTTACATTCTCATATAAAATTATAAAAGTGTAAAAAATTATAATAAAAATGGGTTCTCTATTGAAGAGGTAAAATTACCCTTTTGAAAAATATATCTTTCAATTCATATATTTAATTTTATTCTTATCGTATGAATATAAAATGTATTATATGAATAGAAAAAATAATTGATTCAATAAATAACATATTTAATTCATTATTTTCATTAACTAGTTTTAATTAAATTAATTTATAAATTCAAAGAAACCTTATAAGAAGAAAAATAAAATTGTAGTCTTTACAATCTATTGGATTGTATTCTCATTTATAAGTAAATGGAAAATAATAAATTCATTTTATAGACCATATCTTTGATTAATACCTAATGGTATACAAAAAATTTAATTTAGAATAATTTTCACTCTTGAAATAATCATTGGATTAATGAAATATGTTTTTTTAACGCACATGTTGGGTTATATTTTAAAATAGATAAGAATAAATTTATATATTATTAAATTTTATTTAATGTAATGAATGGTTTAAACCAATTATAATCTAATACCAAAAACAAATTTCAAGTATCGAAATAAAATTCTAAATATAATTAATCAAACATATTTAATAACATTAAATCATTTGGATTTATGATCATGTCATAATTTTTACTCTATATAGAATGACACTTTCTACCATATGTGATTTTAGGTGAAGAAAATAATATTTTATATAATAGTTTTTTTAGTAAAGTAACATATACTTTCAATAGAGTTTTATTTATCTTATTCTTCCTATTGTAATATCCATTCCTACCCTCAATATTGATAATTTGATTCCATCCATTTATGTGGAATATTATGTGTTCTTATTTATAAAAGTAATCTCCTTAATAAAGTATGACATCATTATGAAATAAATATTTTTTACATAATACATAATATGTTTTTATATTCAATTTATGTCATAAAATTATGTTGGGATATAAGATTCACCAAATACAAAATAAAGCTACTCCAAAATCAAGGAAATTTCTTTACCAATAATTTTTAAGAGACACTTGATATGTTATAACATGACTATAAAATATATCCTTAAAAATATGAAACACCATTCATTTAACTATAGATTTCATCTTCCACTAATTTATAAAATTCAAAATTCAATCCATTACTCACTATGTTACATTAACCTACTCAGGATCAATTGAATTTTCAGTTGATCTATTATAATTTTGGTCGCTATTTCTAAAATAAATATGTATCTTTTATAATGTTTTTGAGAAAATTCTCATATACTGTGTCGCTTTTTGTTTCATTAATAGCATTTTAACTAATTTAATATTCCATAAAATTTATTTCTGTAGTCCAAATCCAACATATATATTGATAAAGAGACTATATCAATATCAAGTGATCTTATACTTTTATATACAACCACTACCTATGAAGACAATCAAATCACACGAATTTTATTTTACCATACACTAATCTATTTATAATTATATAATCTAAAAATTCATCCAAACCCTTAGAAAATATATGTGTGTTATAGGGTAATGTAATATATCTTTCATCAATGAATACTACATTATCACCCTTCACCATATTCAAACAAAAGAAATATATGAATGTTCAATAATGAAATTAAAAGCATTCCATAGCATTATTATGAAAAAAATGTACTTCAGAAAAATAATACATACATATATATACATATAATTACATTCTTAGAAAATTTCTCTTTAAAAAATTAATCCATTTGAAATCCAAATTAACATTCAATTCTCAATTATAAATTTATATATATATATAACTCAATCATTTAATAAAAAGAGACTACAAAAAACTAATATAAAAATTTCTTAGTTATAAGATCTCTTCCTCAATATATTATAGTAAAAAATCAAATGCCAAATCATAATATATATAGATAAATGTTTCTCTCGGATCATTACTAGCTCTATAGTGTGAATATTTTTCAAATTCATAGTTATATGATCCAAAAATTGAATTTAAATCTGAGGATCATTGTTAGTTATTTCTATCGAGTATTTTAAATTAAAACTACTATTAATTTTTTTAAACCACACTAATAATATATTACAAACATTTAATGATAAGAGGGTTTAAATAATTATGATTCTTCCTCAATCAAAACTTTTGGGATAATCTAGTTGGATACCAATAATATCAGTTGAATTCAATATCAATTGAATATAATTTCTTCAAATAGCCAATGAATATTTCATTATGAATACATATTGAAGTCATATTATATAACATATCACTTATGTTAGGAATTAAAAAAATATGTGTCTCTTGATATGATTCTCAAAAAGTATACATAAATATAATAAGAAAAATACTTGAATAAATATTTTTAAAAACAATTTGTAAATATGATATTCAGAGAAAATAATATATAATCACTATGATAAACAACTGTATAAATCAATCATATAATTATTTTATATATTTTCATCTATATTCAAAAACTTATCAATGAAACTAAATTATAATCAAATAAATCTAGATGACGGAAGAATACATATATTTATTGACCAATCAACTAAAAAAAAGTATCTATTAAAAATTAAATAAAAATAATAAGTAAATTTTAGTGGATGTTTCTCCAAGAACAGTCATAGTTCAATATTAAGAAAAATCTAACCCCAAAATAATAGGTTAGAGGGGGTCGGTAGTAGAATGAGGAATGTCATATTACACCTTTGTAAGTTTATGCATCCATAGATATAGATCAAATGATGTCATGTGTTAGTGCATGGAGGGAGAGCTTCTGGGGTAGAACTGTTATGGTGTGGGGAAACAAGATATAATAGGGGGATAGTTTGTGAATTTTTTAAAATAGATACCATATATTTATTAAACTATTTCTAAATTTTTATCATTTTATTTAAAATATGGAATTTGATATATAAATCCACCAATAGATTTAATATAAATAAAAATATTAAAATGTTTGTGGTTGTTTAATAAAAAAACATAATCTAACCATTTTTTATCTCCAAATTGAAATCACATCATATTCATCAATCCCTAAATTTCCTCTACTATAACATGACTGCACATCATCACATATAATGACAACCATATTACACTCTACCCTTAGGTTATTCGACCTCTTCACTCATACTCGATCTCCATTTATTTACACTATATAACTTATTTCGTCTCATAAATCATGTCTTATCGGTAGAATTATCCTATGAACCTATGAATAACTTCTCCCAGACACCATACCTTGAATGGAACAGTCCATATTTGTAAACTCATGATCTCCCCCTGGTGGAACTACCTTTAAAATTTCGTTTAATCTTTTAAGGCATCAATAATTATTCTACTCAAACCCATTGGATATCCTTATTGGATAACATATTAAAATATATTTTCCTAAGAAACCCTTATGTGGATCCCTAAGAGACCATCATGTCTAACAATTCATTAGAACACCTCATACATGGTCACACTATTACACTCATACATTTAACAAATGTCTTCACCCTTAAGAGTTCCTCTCACACTACATAACCAAGTCGCATCATCCAACGTTGTCATGGATCTACTAAAAATACAATATAGTATATATGGAATCGCTTTAATGAACCTACATGGTCAAACATTGTCTCCCATAACTACATGAGCCTCCTTGGATAATTCTCAGATCAAACATCACTACATACCCCAGGAAAAATTAGACATGAAAGTAATCACATATACGATTATAAAATTTAGGACTAACAACTTCAATATTGAGTTATACCAATTTTTCATGATATTCTATTCACATTATCCAAATATTTCTACCATTACCAAGACATAAAATGTTATCAACTAGATCCACTCACCACTAACTCATCAATATACAAATATATGTAATTATAACTAATTAAAAATTAATTATTAAAATTTTTCTCATGTGGAAAAATCCATATAAACTCACCAGATAATGGTTCCTTTATTAAACCTAAATAAATTGATCATTCTCCATTGACAATGCACCCCCAATCCTATAAATAGAATAAACCATGTATTTTAATTATTATTCCGTAATATAGTTCACTAATAAATAATTAAAATCAATAAAAATAAATATTCAAAATATTTCACCCTAATTTTTAAATAGAAGAAACCCTGATTTTTAATCATAATTTATTCTTAACACAAATTAAATAGGCTCTAACCACATGTTTTAATCCCCATAAATCATTAAATGACAAAAGACCTATAATTTTAATGTTATTACACCAGGATCTAGTGTAATCAAATAGGAAATTCATAGATGAACTACTCCAAATTTATGAGAGTCAATATAAAATTAATTTGGAGGAAGGAAATGGATATCAATCTTCAAACCAACAAAACCAATGACTTTCAATACAACATTGATCTTGGAGATTAGATATGGGGCCGGAGGAAATAATTGAGAAGTGGTATCCCCATGTTTATTCATCTAAATGACCCCGAAGAATGGGGGTCTAAAAATTAAATGGGAAAATAAATAAATATTCCATACTTAAATAAGAGTTTCCCATAAAAATAAAAAGTACACTAGACTTAACTAAATATCTAGTTCACCCACTAGACCCATGGTGACCATAATAGAGATCGAATTAGGTGGTCTATAAAAAATGTATAACGTTAGAATGACTAGTGGACTCCATCAGGGTTTTAGAGGCCTTTTTCTATATCCACCTTCTTTTACTAATTTAAATAATTCTTTATAAAATCACTTTAAGTTTTTTCCTCCTAAAATTATATCGTAAAACATTTATTCATTCATCGTTTATATGAATAAAGACTCACATTCATGATTCTAAATAAAAAATTCATATTAATTATAGTTATTTTGGATCCTAGCTCCTTCTACCAGAATATCAACAACCAATTTTTAATTTCATTATACTCTATGTCTGACCTATAATATGTTTAGTCAAATGACTATTAATTTTCCATGGTTTTGAAAATCACATTACATTCATGATCGAACATATTTAACTTGAATATTGTTGGTTTGTTTTTGTATGTGAATAATATAACTTCCCTTGGTATGTTATGATGATCTAATCCAAATCATATAAATATCGGATCATACTAGATCATTGTGGCCGAACACCGATTATTTTTATCAGAGACAAAGATACATTAATAAAAATGTAATAGATCTTCTTGTTTCTTTTCAATCAGACCTAATGAACATGAAATATGACCATGGAATTTTATCATAACATCCTTTTTAATTTTAACCAAATTATTCAATAAATATTACTAGATAAAAAACTAAAACAATGTCAATTATCTAAAAATTATGCATTATCTTATTTCATGTAATAATTATGATTTTTTTTATTTTAGTTTGATTCACTATGAACTACTATTTGGTGATGATTCACTATAATGCTATCAGTTTATTCTTTTATAATTTCTAATCTTCAAAATCTTCATGATCAATGATATATTGTTATAGAATATGAAATTTAACGTCACATTGATTGATGAGACTTTAGGGATAAGATTTTTTTCTTATGATCTATTTTTTCTGTCAAATTAGTAGGCACTTTGACTTGTTTTATATTGAAGAGTTTATTGAGGATAGTGCTACCTATTGGTAACCATTTTGAAATAAATACTAGCTGTGAAAAATATTGATGATAACTGAGTTATATGAATAGGATTGTGTGTTTAGAACCTGGATATGTTGGATATGGTCCACTAATACACCTATCTCTTTTTTTTAATATTTAATTCATTCCTTCACTATATGTATTTGGTAATAAAATATCCTTTAAGGGGTATTTAGATTAACATTCGAACTTATCTATACTATTTCTATAAAAAAATTATTTACCAATAGGTTTATATATTTTGGTTATGTTTTTAACTTTAGAATACTTTATTTTCTATTATAATTAGACTTATCATGTGAAATTTTTACTTTGATATATTCTATTTTATGGGAGGTTATAACATTTAATTATCATACTTTTAAATTGGGTGAAAATTTATTAGTTGGTCATCTAACTACAATTACCCCATCTTGTAGCTTCAATATTTGTAATCCTGTTTCAAAAAATATTAGTATCAATGTTAGTTCATTATTTCAAATCATCACTCTATATTTGTTCATGTCTCTCAATGATTATATTTTATAATATTTTTCAAATTTATATGTTTTCTTGTACTATGATATAAAAGAGAATAGATATTATTTTGGTAATGTTGGGAATACAATTGTAACCATTGAGAATCTGAATCCTAGACAACCAGTAAGCTTCAATGGTTTAGATTATGATATTGTAATTCTTGGATAAATAACTCTAGTATAAATATAGGAGTATACACTATAAAATAAACAACAAAATTTTTAAAAAGGTAGAGAAGAAATTTTACGTGTGTACTCATGAGGTGACACTCAAATATACGACAAATTATAAAATTCAAAACACATTTTTATACCAAATAACAGGAAATATCTACAGTGGAATTTCAACATGGTGGGGAATGGAATTTAGACAAATCTTTAAACTACTAATTTTTGTACTTCTAAAGTTATTGATACTTGTAGGGAATTATTTTATTATTATTATCCGAATTTTTTTTCCTTGTGATTTAGTATCTCAAATGTATCAATATATTATTATAGTTGTTATTTAAATACATTGTCCTTATGAAAAGAAAATTACTGGTAAACAGTTGGTAGATAAGGTCCTTGACACTCTTCTAAAGTAAGAGGAACTTTAGAAAGCTATGAAATATGATACTAAGAATTTGTAAAACATAAGTCTTGATGATTTTTTTTGACGCTGATGCAATATTTGCTTCTTCTAAAGAGAGATGCTAAGAAGTGTAAAAGAACTAAAATACTATCATTCACCTCAACATCAAGTGACATAACTTATAGTGGTAAAATTTAAAATCATACTACTATAATAAATATATATATACTTAAATTAAATGTCAGAAAATCAAAAATTAGTGAAGGAGGACGTGGTCATTAAGTGATGATTGTGAATATGATTATTGGCAACAAGAACATCTATAACAATTATCAAAAGAATATAGAAGACAAACATGATAATAAGGAATATTGAAATAATATCTATTATGAGTGAAAAAATAGATTTACATCAAACTCAATATTCATACAGTGAAGAAGAAGAATAAGGATGAAGGATATTCAAATAGAAAAGAGAAAAAAAATTAGAGTAACTAATGGCATACGGAGTTCCAATAAGGATATATCGACAAAATGAAGTAGTGATTTCGATAGTTATGATTGTCAAATAATCTCTGGTTTCTCAAAGAAGGCCCCTCTGTATAAAATTTTCTCCATGTGAATGGATTATAAGTTGATTACTAGTAACTATAACACATGGTTTAAGGATAGAATTTGTTTTTAGAAAAAGACCAGAGACAAATCTAATTTCAAAAACGTATAAAATGTGAATGTAGATGAGTCACTCTTTAGAGGAAATTCACAATGTCATATTATTAGTATTCTTGATGTTCTTTTTAACAAAAATAATTAATTTTTAGTTTACTTTATAATTTATGACATAAACAGAACCTAAAATACATGATCCAACAATCTAATGTAACATACTATATGATTTTTGATAATCATAAATTTAACATCAAATGTTAAGAATAATTTCACATTTTATTAACTGATATGACTGATAAAGGTAATGCTTTCAACATATAAGACACTTTTTTATAATTTTACTTGTATTATTTCTTTAAATATTCATTTTAAATTTGAAATATATGTTAATGAAATTAATTTTTTTTTCAAATTTTCATAAAATTCATGGAATGGACTAGTGATAGTTCTATTGTAACATAATTTCAATTATTCAAAATTTTACATCTCTTGACTATATTGTAGGAAAAAGGTTAATCATTATGATTATTGGTGATTTATAGACATATAATGCTTTACATTTTGTAAACATTAGAATATTTAGACATACATAATCTATGAGTATCAGAGGGAATCTCTATTTATATATATTATTAATTGATTACACTAGGTATACATAGAATTATTTTTTAAATTTTAAATTTAAATAACTCTATAATTTTTATGTTTTTTTTTCTCTGGTTCAAAATTTGAAAAACCTACCTATTTTCACTATCTGGAATAGACATGGTGGTATATTTTTAAATTATTATTTTAAAATTATTTATAGTTAAAAAGTAATTTCTCATAATTTCTCAACACCATTACATAAATTATAAAATATAGCTGTTTAATGAAGGATTATAACCATTCAGGAAATTACCCAAATTTTATTTATTGATGTTTTTTCAAAGAATATTTGGGTAGAAGTCATGAATACATCCCGCAACAGTATAAATAACACTTACTTATCCTAATTTTAAGTAAAACACTTCTTCAATATTAGATGGTAATAGAAGAGATATAAAAGAACATTTCACATTCTTAGTGAATCTTTTGTTTAATAATCTAGTATGAAATAGCATTCAGTTTCACTTTTCATGACTGAAAATAAATATGTGTAAGTTGTAAGTTGCTATGATATTTTTTATAGATGTAATATAAACTCAATGAATTTTGGATCGATTTTCAATAAAAATAAAATTCTACAACATATAACTGTTGTTATATCATTATATTAAAATCCAAAATTCATCCAAAATTCAAAAATCATAGATATAATACATCACTTCATTCATGATCATGTACACAAAGGTTATATTATGCTCAAATTTATTAGAACTAAAAATAAATTTAAAAATAAATTCACTGAACCATTAAATTATAATAGTTTTGAATATATTATGTAGTATAGGTTTATAATAAATTGGAAATGATTGTATGTTCTTCTTACATCACCACAATCTCTTAACATTGAAAATCCCCAAAGGAATGGGAGAAGAAATTACTTATTTAAAACTATGATAAATTTTTAGGAAGATATATTATAATTCCAAAAAGTCAATTGAACAATTGTTTTTACATATACATTAAATATCTATTGGAACTAGACCTAATGGGATTATTTATATTGTTGTCGAACATAGGTGGTATAAACTTATCGAATTAATTAATTACGTTATTGTTTTATTCATATGTACATACCTTGTATTTTACTTCTAAGTCATTTATACATAATTTTATTCCTTTCCCGTGAATATCTTATTTATGGAAATCTTATGAGTAAATATATTTACTATTGTTTCTCTAATTATTTGTTGTCTACTATTAAGAACTTTTATTTTACTCATTAAAATTAAACATCATATATTTTATAATATCTTGTTGAAATATATCTAATGCTTCTATGAGATTATTCAACCCCACATTACTGAATATTTTTTTTTTCAGAAAATATATTTTGGATAACATCTTATCAAAGGGGATTTTTTATTTCACATACAAAAATTTAAATTAAATAAAATGTCATTTAATGTTGAGATAATATTTTCAATATGATTTTTTGGAACTATATTCATTGAAATAAGATCATCAATAGATATATAAATATATCTTCTTGAGGGGTTATTTATTTTATTATTGTAACGTATTGATTATTTTCTTTTATTATCCTTTATTTTTTTATTAATTCATAATGTGGGAGAAATAATTTCATTTATTTATGTTCTTTTATAAAATGGAATAAATGTATCCCTAAAAAAGTGAAAATAAAACATGGATTAAATTATTTACTCAACAGAAAGAGTAGTTCACTCTCATTATTTCATTTTTCATACTATAATAGATATTTTTTAATTGAGAATATATATTTTAGAAAGGAAAACATTGTCCAGTGTAGAGAATTTAGAAAATTAAAATCTCCTAGAAGATAAACTAAGAAGGCGATTCATCATAAATTATATGAATATTCAATCATTTTTAACATTTATAACTCTTATTATTATTTCAATATCTCTATATATTCTATATATTGTTATTTTTTAAAATAAAAGTTAGAAAAACTAGTGGAATTATTATTCTTATGGGAGAAATTTAAATTAGAAGAATTTTTCTATTTAATGTAAAAAAAATTATATTAATTGTATGAGATTCTTAAAAGGTAGATTTCAGTTTCATGGATGTTTTATCCATGAATATATATAGGATGATATATAAAGTATTTATTGGTAAATTTAACTAAAATGTATCATTTCATTTTTTATTATAATTTTGATAATCATGGAAATTCTTGAGTAAAATAAAAAAAATTTCCTTCATTTTGAAAATCATATAACACTCATGTCTCAATATATTTAACATTAAAATTTTGGTTTGTGTTTTCAATATGAATATTATAATTTCAATTTTTTATCAAAAATTACTTGAACAATCCCATGGGGACCCTACCAAAGATATTAGAGTTCTACCCAAGCCGAAATCAAATAGGCTAAGGGTTAGTGACTAGCATCGAGTAGGAAAATAACACAATATAGTTGTCATTATTATATATCATCCACCAAGAAAGACATATCACTAATTAAAAATACATTATATAATACTAATATAAAATATATAAATAGTGTAATTTTATATAGAAAATTTCACGTGACAATAAAAAAGTAAAAAACAATCTTCTAATATATATATATATATATTACATATTTTTAGATAAATTTTTATTAAATTAAAAAAAACATGCATAAGGGGATTATAAAGGTGTAGTGACATTGGAAACATCGACACATAAAAAATTGGTCCATAAGTGAGCTACATAATCTCTCACTATTTTATTGATAACATTTAGCCTTCTTAGACATATCGTACATAATATATTTCAGCATAACTTGTGGAATTTAAATATAAGAAAATGTGATATCATATACTAATTAAGGATAAATAATAGAGATACTAATGATCACATAAGAATAAAATATGCATACGGGTATGAGAACATGGCCCTAAAATTTTATAACCATACACTTCAAATCCAATATTATAATCCTGAGTCATGGCATAATGGTTGGGAGTTCATAAGACATGAATAATAAAATAATAAAATAACATTATCACTAGAATAGGACATAAGATTGTGTCATAAATATAAGAATATAAATTCATTTAAATATTACTAAATGATCATTTCCAAGGTGATCATAGTGGATTGTTTCACCCCTAAACTATCATAGTATTCAGGTTCAATTCCAATACTTTCAATGTGGGAAAATATCTTACTGAATATTATTCACCACTCATTCTAGTCCTATTTATCTCATGAGAAATCAATATTTTCCCAATGAAATGTAATGAAATATAGGACCCACACATCACATAATGAAAATCATATATGTGTGTCCATGAGATCGTAAAACGTTCATTATATGGTAACCTATGGATAGGAGATATGTTTCATAATAGTCTCATCAATACATCATACCATAACATGAAAAATGATCTAGCTTTCATAAGTATTTCATCATGGTATAACCCAAGGTAGAGAAAGTTGTTTTATTAACATCATGAAATCATAAAAATAAATCATTAAGATAAAGGATAAAAAAATTTTCGTTGGATCATATCCCCATTAAGGAGTAGTTAATAAAATCTAACTTCATCATAGATGTAAAAATATTTTCAATGAAAATTATATTATTTCTTAAGGAAAATAACCTTTCCACCTTGAAAAAAAATTAAAAACATAAACCATTATTAAAATATCGTTATATTAAAATAAACTTCAATGATTTTAATGTAATATTCTAGGAAATTATTGGCCATGATGGTGGATAATATCTTTCATTACATATATTTTAAAATGAATGATCCTTTAATATTATAAATTAAATATTAAATGGATTTTTTTGGTAAAAGACATGACTATTCCTAAACAAATTTCAAAAAAAATCATGTTAGTTAAAAATACATTTAATAAATCCTTTGAAGAATGGTAAAAAATTTGAAAACACATTTAGAACAAATTATTTTGGATGGAAATAGGTTTTTTACCAAATAGAGAGATAGAGATGATTTTAAAAAAAATGTGAACTCCCGAGTACATAATGATGGGAAAATAAACGGAAATCTTGTTTTTGCATGAAATGAGAAGAGGAGAAGGGAATTAATGTGTTTCTTGAAGATGGAAAATATTATTTTATCATTGGAATCAAAATAATAAACAATATGGATAACAAATAATATTGTAAAATAAAAGTTTTACCACTTTAGAGACTTTGAATCATCAGCCTTATGAAGTAATAACATTAAATGAAACATAAAATATTATCAAAATAAATAAATTCATGATATTAAAACTCAAAGGGGATATATATACACCTAATATATGAATTTGGGTTTATAACATAACATACGTATAAAATAAAAAAAATGGAGACAAATAACCATTACCTTAACTCTTGACATCCATTTCGCATATTCAAACCTCTACTTCTTTGGATTACCACCTTATTATTTCACAAACATCCTTCCTAAGCAAATTTCTAAGAAAATGATGACTTATATGATGATATGATGGATGTAATGAACAGATTGGTCTGGATATTGACCCATGAAATCATTATGTAAGTGTGTATATCATAGGATAAAGGGTGGCCTTTATAAGTGAGGTGAGTGTAACACATGTAATTTCTTGAAAGAAAACGGTATACCCATGTTTTTCACATGTCACAAGGCTCCAAAATGGACCATTATAGAGAAATATACTTGATACGATCTATATATATATATATATATATTTATAATTGGTTTTTGGGATGTGTTTTGAAATTTTTAACCCATGGATTTTTATTTTAACACTATGGTAAACTTATTTTTACCTTAACCACAATAAATGTTTTTTTATTATTTTTACTATCCATCAGAGTAAAAAATTAAGCATAAATTATTATATAATTTGAATTATTATTATTATTATATGAAATCCATTTTTATAAATCTCAATCATAGAAATGGAGAATGATAATTTAAAATTAAACCTCTAGACATTTTGAGATAGTGGATTTCCAAAGAGATAATTTTTAAAACATTAATGGATTTTCATATTAGAATGAAAAATAAAAAATATTACATAAACCTAAATTGGATTAATTAATGTATAATTTATCTTTTTTTATATTTATACTAATTTTAAAATAAAAAATACCATACAAATTTCCTAAAAAAATGAATTTTATAATAAAAACTAACATTTTCACTTTTCATTAAAAAATTAATATTTTCAGAAAAATCCCAAAAATCAACCTAAGAAAATTTTTATATGATGAAATAAAATATTAATTTTATTTTTTATAATTGTAAAAACACTATTTTATTATTCTTTCACCAAATTCAATATTAAATTTTTTGAGAAAATATATATTATGAAGTATATAAATTATTTTCTAAAAATGTTGTAATTTTTATCAAATTGTTCTCTTTAAATAAAACAATCATAATTAATATTCAAAAAGTTTTTTTAACTATTCATACCTAAAAATTTAATGGTTATGTTATATGGACTCATTTAAATTATAATATTAATAATATATTGTTGTTTGTTAAAATGTGGTTACTCATGTAATGCAAGCTAAACTCAGGTATAAGTGTAATAAAATCTATCAAAGAAACCCATAATATGTTATAACATAATATATCGAAGAAAAATAATTTATTCAAAAATAATCATAATAAAGTGGTGTTACATTATACACCCTTAAAATTAATTGCACCACCAAAATATTTCACTCTGACAGAAACGAATATGGATACTTATATTACATCATATCCACATGATCCCAAATAGATTCTTTAATAATGTGGATTCAACACAAAACATTGTCTAGGTGAGTGGTCGTCATTCATAGAAATTTCTTTTTATAATCCAAAATCTACATTATTTTTTCCTCATATGAAAATTTTTCTCCATTAGTATGACCTTTGAGATCATTACTTGTGAAGGATCGGGAATGTATCTCCTTGGGAGAGATACATGGAAAACATAATGAATTTAAGATAACTTATTACATATATAAATTCTTAGAAACACATTGTCACCAAATTCTGATTTTACATCACATTTATGATTTCAATCATAAAATTTATATATCCTTGTTTTCAGACTTAAGTGTTTTTGAATGCCTCTTATCATCTCTTCTATTTCTTCACCTATTTCACTTCCCAATAGATTTCTTTCTCCAACAACATTTCTGTATGTTGGAGATCTAAACATATTTATATATATGGATTCATAAGGAGTCATGTGAAGACATTATTAAAATATTTTGTCGTAATAAAACTAAACTAGTAGAAGGTGTTGATCACTAACACATTTAAAATCTAGATAAAAAGATCACTGCATATCCTCTAAGGTATGAATTTTTCTCTTAGAATGGCCTTATATTTGAAGATGATATCATGTTCTAAGCTCAACTATATAACAAGAAAGTGTTGTAGACTTCTCTAGAACATAAATAAGAACCTCATATCATTATCAAACACAATTAAATGTGGTATTATTTTCCAACTTATAGATAAATAGTGTGTTCCATAGCCCCAACTATTCTTTTAATTTAATTACCATATCATGTATAAAGTTATCCATACATGATTTCATGTTACAATTATAGTTTAGAATTTTCATCATCCACTATTGAAATGTTAATATCCAAAGATTCATTATTGTATCGAACGGTTAAAGTAGATTCCACGATATAATGAGAACCTATAGATACTATGACATTTATATTAAATATATATTCTATGGTCTAGATACATCTTACTGATCCGACACAGAATATTTTTTACTATCAGGTGTTGGGGGCTCAAAATCACTGATACTTCTTCTCGTGATGTTAGAACTTCGTGATATCAAGTAGTTATATTGTGAGGATGGACCTTCCAATAGGAACAAAATTTGTTTCAAGTGTCATTCGATGTTACTATCTATGGTCATGTATAAAGGTCTTCTGAATTGAGATCATTTCCCGTGTATGTCATTTCATTGCATATATTGATGCAATTCAAAAACAAGGATGTTGAAATCGTGGTGAGGTAGTTCTTGTTTGGTGCGTCATTGATGACATTACATTGTTTGAATATTCAATATAGGATTTTCCCTTATAGGTCATAGATGTAATATTTCTCACACCACATTGATAAGGATGGTAGTATCATTATAAGACCATAGCCATGGATGTTGAGGTTAAATCTATCAATTTGGATAAACATTCATTAAAGAAATTAAAGGGTAATGATAATAGTTTTCATCATGATTTATGATATATTAATGACAAAGTGATTATATTACATTGCACATGTTCTTTGGTTGGTTGATGATGTTGTGACAATCCTTAACTCTTTTGGGGCCATGATGGGTTGCTAGATCTGACTTGTGGTTTATGAAAACTATTAACTACTATTGAGATAAGGGCCTAGAGGGTCACAGACAATAGCATATTCGATATTCTTCCCTATTCAGATGAATATAAGTTCTCATCATGGGGGGCCCCACCACAGAGATCTGGGATTTTACAAGATTCAAATATCACAAATACAATAAATAAATTCATATTACTCAAGTAATGAATATTGAGTATTGAATATATTTTCTAATTTTATTTACATGTTTAAATTAAATAATAGAAAGAATATTATTTGAAATAATATAAAAATATTCACGGTTTGATAATATTTATGGGAGTAAGAGCCGAGTTAATGGATTAATTATTATCACGTAATATATTTAATATATTACATGAAAGTGATAATGATAATGAATTATATTTCTGACTCAGTTTCGTAGTCAAAATATTATTTAATTGTGTGTTACGTATTCAGTTGGCCAGGTGGCAATGCTGGATATTTTTATTACACTCTATAAACTGAGCAGGATATGAGTTTTATATAAACTATTCACTACCTCTCTCTCTCTCCACCTCTCTCTCCTATAACCTATAGAGGGAGGCTCTAGATCCAAATAGCTATGATGGAGCTCTCTTTCAAGAATTCCAAGCATACTGATGTGGTGATCATCAGAGTGTTGAATATATTGTCGTAGCTCAGCGCTAGAACCTGAATTACGACAATCACCGCTCCTGTGGATTCCTTGTGGCACATTTGGATGATCTAGAGGAATTCGACTTCAGATTCTTTGAGTGGTTATCACCAACAATGAGAAAATTTCATGTGTGACATCAGATTTAAACCACATATTTTACGGTTTTTTGTTCTTACAATTCTTCATGTGTGATCCTTGGCTTAAAACATGATTTTATTCACCGATGTCGACACAGTTATGTCGATTTTTGGTGAAAATTTATAAAATACCACATGTTTCTGCTTCCGTTGCATGCCCGATTCCTTCAAGTTGTATCGGATGGATCGCTTGAATGTTTTAAGCCACCACAATTATATTTTCATTAATTAAGGAAGAGGGTATTGTTACAATCCCAAAGCTACAGTCTGCACCCTAATCTAAAATCAGAATACCATTATGTGCTCATCCGAAGTATTATGTTCGGATAGAAAACCATAATTTTAATGAGGTTCTGAATTACTGAACCACTTTTTTATTATCATAATCTGTTTGAACTGGAATAGTATTTTATAGTGATGATTATTAATTATTATGGTTATAATATTTTCATTATAATAGTAGTAGTTTTATAATAATAATTATTTTTTTATTATAATATTATACTATAATATTATTATTAATATTAGTAAATTATTATTTTTCTAATGCCTATAAAGGTTTAGGAAAAAACCCAAAGGATAAGGGGAAGCGTGAAAGACATGTAATGTAGGTTTATCAAAAATAGGATAATATAATTGGGGTCTATCAAGGATGGGAATTCAAGGAAAAAAGGAAAGGAGGGGCGGTGCCTAGTAAAAAATGAAAAAAAGGTTTGGGAGACCCAAAAAAAGCTCTACTTCTCACTGCATGGTGGCCCCACCAGGTCCGCCTCCTCCAAGCCACCCAATAAAAACAGTACCCTGAGGCTACCTCTTCTGAAAGCAGCCAACATGACCAGTCCTCTACCCCCTCCACTAGTAGCATTCCATTGTCACCATATCTGGCGATCTCGGCGCCTCAATCCCTACTGTCCTAAATCTATCTTCTGCTACCCCTGCTTGACTAGCAGTCTCCGCCTGGACCAGCACCAGTCCTGCATGCCTCCTCCCATGTGCTTCTACCTTAGAAAATTTTACACCGAACTCCTCACCCTCTCGGATGATCTCTCCCCTCTGCATCAACTCAAACTCGTGCCTCATGCTTCACCCTCGCTGCGGCACAACAACCTCCCCCCAAACGGCTGCTTCGATGATTTCTCCCATATAAATCCCCTCTAATTGGTTCCCCTACACCGCAATATTCCAGCACCCCTACACCGCTCTGCATGGCCACCCCCATCAGAAACTGTATGCACCCACCACCCCACTCCCCTCGGTAGCAGTGAGAACGACAACCCCGCCCACCAAGACAACCCGACTATGTTTCCCTATTAGTCATGTTCATGCCACACCCAAATCACTTGCATGACGGCTAAATGGGGAAACTCCCACCACTGAGACCCGATGGAACCTCCCTCATGTGCGGAAAACCCTACCCACATCAGATCAGGTCGAAGCTCAGTCTTCCTAATGAGTAGGTAACCCTTGCTAGTTTGTTATGCACGTTAACGGGCATTACAGGACCTATTTGTCCTAGAAATCCCTTTCATGGGGTCTCACTAGTTCGTAATGGCCCTATGCAGGTTTGGCCCGACACGCATAGGACCTGAACAATGTTAATGGGTCCCATGTGATTTAAATTTAATAAAAAATTAATTAATTAAATTTTGGTTGATAATTAAATTACATAAATTTTAACTTATGGATTAATTATTAATGTGGCATAATTTATTTTAATATGTAGATCAATTAAAATAATTAATTAATTTAATTTTAGTTTTAATATTAAATTGATTAATTTGGATGTAATTATGTTATAATATTGAATTAGATATTAGAGTGATTTTTTTAATTCTATCAATTTCCAACAAGTATTATTTTAATGAATGATAAATTTTTCATTTTTCATTTAGTTCACATACGTGGGTTAATGCACATATTGATTATGAGATGGGGACTGACCAATACATGTCTAGTGCTTGTTTACTTATTTAATATATTCATATAATTATATCATGGTTTTCTAATAATTAGTTTTATTTATTTAATGACGATCAGTGTGTTGTCTTAGAGTTATTATATGTATAGGGACCTACATTTCCATTCTCAGAGTTTTATTTTCATTCATTGAGAACCATTTTCCACTGTGCGAGTAACGTTGAATAATGACAAGACAAAAAGTGATGGATTTCGTGTTGAGTGAAGGTGTCACACCAAACCCAAGTTTATTGCATCGGATGGGAAGACATTGCAATTTCATTTTCAAGCCACATGTGTAACGACCCAAATTTTTTCAATGGAAATTACCTTATAATAATTATGTCATAAAATCACATGAAAACACAACATAATTAACTACTAAGTGATAAGTGACCATAAAAAATAAGTTTTTCACTTCTGTGTTTGGAATTTTTAAAATCTGAATTACACGGTTGTGTCCAAGATGTTTTTTGGAGTCTAATAAAACAAAAATAATTTTTTGGTGAATAGTAACCAACCCTTCTGAATAGTAACCTACCCTTATAAATATTTATATACACTTATTAATAGTAACCTTATCTAATTTTGTATAAAAATAATATTCATGTGAAAGTATGATGTACCTATATTTTAGAATAAGTTAATGAATGTTTTTAAACTGTTTTTTGTTAATAATAAGTTGTAATTTTAATTAAATATTAAAGTAATCATATATAGAACATTATTTTTGAAAAATGGACTTCATTTTTGGATTCTACTTGTAGAAAAATGGTTAGTGTGAATTTTTGGTATTTTTCTGAAATACTTGAATTTTTTATGAATAGTAGATTCTGATAATTCCCAATAAATGCTAAATAATGGATTAATGGAGTCATTGATGATGTTTTGATGATGTAAGCCCACTTGGTTTTGTATCACTTGATTAAATCACTATTCATGGTCATGAAATACTTAGTATTCGTTTTCATGGTAAGAAATAATAAATTAATGATTATAATATTATGAAATCCCTCCTCTCCTCCACTATAAAACCCCCCTTCACTCCCTCTTCTCTCCACTCCTCTAAAGCCTTCTTCCTTTCCATTATTCTTCCCAAATCTCTCCCAAAGGTCCTTCCCCATGTCTAAAATCTCTCAGCATCCTCAAAATACCAAAACCTCTCACCTTGATATGTTCTCAAAGGAGTAAGCCTCAAGAGGTAAATTCCTCTTCCCAATTTCTCCTTTTCTTTTAAGTTCTTTTTTTTATTTCTTTCCTCATCTCCCTTCATCATAATAGTATGATAAATCCATTAACATACATGTAATGTAATTTATTCATGCTAGTGGTATATTTTATTATCTTCTCTCCTGTCCCCACCCTTTTATTTGAAGGAAATGAACGCACCGTGTGATATGTGTTAATTTAGCACATTCGAGGACAATAGTTTATCAATTTCTATTGTAATTTTTAATTCTGGCCATGAAACCATTGATGTTATGGGTGAACCAAATTATGATATATGTAATATATCCTCTTTTTGGTTTTTTAATCATTTGGTACAAATGGAATTATGTTATAAATCAAAACACATTCTTTGTAATCAAATCCACCGAATAACAAAAACCGTTATCACTATGGTTATATATATAATCATTAGACTTCACTCTAAGTAACCTAATTAAAATTAAAACCATCTAATCTCTTGTATATGAACTAAATAATATAACTTCAATTCTTTACAACCACTTTCATCTTGAATATAATCCAACCTTGAATATAATTGAACCGATATTTTAATGCCAAGTAAACAAATGAGCCCAAACAATGAAATTGAACCTTGTAACTAATAAAAAAGGATATAAATGAACTAAAAGGGGTTATAATAATTAAATTTAATATATAAGAGGTTCTATATTTATTAATTAACAAGCCTAATTAGATTATTTAGGTCGTTAATAACAATTGGATAACCCCAAAGTATTTAAGGTAAGGGATCCTCCACTTTTCACTCTTAATCACGATTGTTCTCCATGCTATGCATTTTTTTGTAATAACAAGTGATGGGGTATGTTTATACACCTTCACCATACAGCCCTAATGTTTTATATTTGATAAGAAACCACTTATATCTCTCATAAATCTCTCTTAGTTACACCTGAAACCATACTGATAAACTATAGTGGATTCTACCTGAACTTCCTTTATTCCTCTGTGTTTCTCTATCTTTCTTTTTACCAATATATAGTTTTCTTTTGTTTTTATGTAGAACTTATAAATTCTGTTTATATGCTCCAAAATCATGTTCCAATTTCCATCTATCATTCAATTTCAGTTATGTACATGCTTTTAAGTGAGTCTCTGCTCGATACATCCCAGTAAGCACACTCGTTTTAAAGGAACTTCTCAAACTATTACTCAATTTCAAGTGCACACTATATTCTGTTTTAAGAAACAAGTCTCTTTGAAAATTCATTATTGTTATTATGAAAACCTTTTTTTTTCAACAATGTTTTGATATAAAAGAATGTCTTCATTACTATTTTAAAATATCTATAGTATTTTCCTTGAAACCACACAAAAATGTTTTAATGCTAATGTCTCCCAAATACATTTCTTATGTGATTTCACTTCTATTTGTTACCACCTACCATGTTTAATGCCTAAATTACTATTTTAACATCCATGTATGTTCTAATCACTTTATTTCATAGAAACTTTCATGATACACACATTGGTTATGCTTTTTGTCATGGTTGGGGTACCCAATTCTCTCCATGGGTAACATTATGTTAATGAAAAATATATTCTGTATGATTACTCTTGTGGAATGAAGATTTATGTGGTAACAATATTTATGTGGCATGAATAGTCATGAAAATGATGATATGGGTGCACCTAGATAGCGCTCCAATGTATTGGGTAAGGATAAGTCTCATGAGATGCAATGTGAAAAGGGATTGGCAGTTAGCCTTGACCTGTACTAAAAAGGGAAATGGGATTGGCGGTTATCCTTGACCCATAATAAAGAAATGTTTTGTGATCCTTACAAATTTATATGATTCCATGTTTATATGATCTCGTGATTATATTAAATTATTTTATAATTTTCATGCTTTAGATATCATTATATCATTGCTCCTAAGTCATGTGCATGAGTTATATCCTTATGTTCATTCCCTTACTATGATTTTCAGCTCATCTCTTTGTTCATGTGTTCCCCAGGGTACCTTATGCGGATGTAAGAGCTCAAATGAAGTTATAATCTCTTTATGGAGATTAAATAACAAAGTTTTTTTCCCCATGTTTTATGATATATGTACCTAGTCTTCCAAGAAACTATACTTAACGATACATGGAATTTAATCTGATGATTAATTATGATAAAATCATGAAATGTTGAATGTAAAACTCTCGGGTCTCTATAGTTGGTATTAGAGGATGGTCTAGTTATTTTTTGAGATTAGGAATAGAGAACCTTAGTGAGAACCTTAAGGATAGGAATATGTATAAGAAAACTGTCCTAAATTTTGGTAATTATAGAGTAAGTGGTTTATCAAGAAAATATATCTCTGTCTCGATACAATCAGGTAGGGAAGTTTCTGACGCAGATGTATCTAGGGGTAAAACTCAAAAACACCTCTTTGAGCAAGACTCAAATGGTATCTAGTGCATGAGAATGGGCCTCATTGCACTCTTAGTTATGGAACTCCCGGGGGATATGCTTCGGTAGATTAACAAGCTTAGTACAAACCATTATTAAGAGAAAAAAGAAGCCCACAAGAATATAAGTTATGAAAAAGATCCAGGATAACCAAGATATAAACCTAAGGAATCACAAGTCTGGATATACTTCTTCTTTATATGTTCATACTTTTAAGATCATAGTTTCTTTTTATGCTCAATAGCTATGTATTCAAGACCTCTAATTATATGTTATTTTTCTTAGTTAATGGAAGGAAATAAAAGAACACATTATAATAACCAATGTGAAAGGAAATGTGATGATTGCAAAATGACATACATGATGTGATGGAAGTGGGTGCAAAAAACTTCATGGCAGTACTTGATCAGCTGGCTCGATTTATGATTAATAACTTGAATTAGGTGGAACATCCCTCTTCTCCAAGGAAAGAGAAGGTTTCCATAGAATCCTTCATGCAGAAAAGGGCTCCCATGTTTAGTGGGTCTTCTGATCCACTCCTTTCTAACCAATGGATTAACTCCCTTGAAAAGATTTTCTCTATCCTCTAGAGCTCAGAAGATGAGAAAGTTGTACTGACAGTCTATCTATTTGATGGGGAAGCTAATCAGTGGTGGAAAGTGATCAAGAATAAAATGTCCTAAGAGGAAATTGATTCTATAGAATGGGAGGAATTAAAGAGGATGTTTTTCAACAAATATTTTTCTCGAACCCTCTGTCTTAAGATGGAAAGAAATTTTCTTGGACTCAAGCATAAGGAAGATGAGTCCATTGCGGTGTATGAAGTGAACATTACACGGCTTTCAATGTATGCATCTGGCTAGGTCATGAACACTGAAATCAAGGTGGATCGCTTCTTTAGTGGACTAAAACTGAGTCTACGAAAAGTGTTGGTGATTCAAGACATCGAAAACTATGAGGAGATTTCTCATTGTTCCCTTAAGGATGAAATGGATATTAGAGACTCTCAGTGGTCTCATGGGACTATTGACAAGAAGCATAAAATGGAGAACAACATGGATGGTTCATCAAAAAAATCCCATGATGTAAAGAAGGCTCACTTTTCCCTTTGCAAAAACTGTGGGAAGAAACATCATGGTGACTGTCTGAAGGGAACCAAGAATTGCTTCAAATGCAGAAATTTTGTTCATCTGGCCATAAACTGCCAAAGGGATATGAAAAATCCTGCTAATGATGAAGAAGAATGGAAGGTTTAGATCAACACTTATCCTGCAGTACAGTGTTATAACTATAATGATCTAGGGAATTATGCGAACAATTTCTCTAAGCTGAGGGTCGTCGAAGGCAATCAGCAACAACCTCCAAGGAAATAATTAAGGGCTTATGCTATCACTACAGCTGAGGTGGAGTCGTAAAACGATGTGCTGAAATGTACGCTTGTTATTCATTAAAGAATAATGATAGTACTATTTGATTATGGTTCTACCCATTCATTAATATCATGAAAGTTTAGTAGAACTATTCAAACACCAACTCAAAATTTTGAGGAAACCATTTCTGTGAGAACAGTGAATGGGGAAATTATTGCATCCATGGTTAATAACTCCTCCCCAGTTAATTTTTGTGGATTGAACCTCCCTGAAAATCATTTCATACATTCATTATTGCAGTTCGACTCAATCTTGGGTATGGATTGGGTATCTTTGTACAAGGGAAACATCAATTTTTTTGAAAGGGAGATCACTTTTCCCATCCTGAAGCATCCTCTGATTCATTACAATTGTAAGGAAGAAAATGAGTCTCCATTAGAATCTATGTCTCATTCTTGGATATTGCTTCTTTGTGGGAAATAATATCTAGCACAAATGATTGGGACAAAGGATAGAATCATTCATGAAGACATGCACATCATGAGGGATTACACTAATGTATTCCTCGAAGAGTTGTATGGTCTTCCTCCTCAATGATAGTTTGAGTTCTCAATTGAAATTATCCCTAGATATCTGCCAATTTCAAAGTCATCTTACGGAATGGCCACCGTAGAGCTAGAAGAGCTGATAAAGAAATTATAAGAGTATATTGAGAAGGGTTTTATATGCCCAAGTGCTTCACCGTGGGGTGCTTCGGTCCACTTAATCAAGAAGAAGGATTTATCAATGGGCATCTGCATTGATTATAGTGAGCTCAATAAATTCACTATAAAGAACAAGTATCCCCTTCCATGGATAGATGACTTGTTCGATCAGCTTCGTGGAGCTAGTTATTTCTCTATGGTGGACATTCGGTCAGGATATCACCAACTAAAGGTGAGGAAGGATGATATTCCCATGATTGTCTTTTAAATGTGGTATAGACACTATGTGTTCATAGTGATACCCTTAGGACTCACTAATTCTCTAGAAATTTTCATGGATATAAAGAATAGTACCATACAGATTACCTCGACAAATTTGTGGTGGTCTTTATTGATGAAATTCTAATATAATCTAAGAGCATGGAGGAACATGATAGGCATTTGGAAACTATCTTAAAGACATTGTGAAGGGAGAAGTTGTATGCAAAGTACAGTAAATGTGAGTTCATGATGGAGGATGGATCATTCTTGGTGCATGTTATCACCAGGAAAGGGATATCTAGGGGCCCATGCAAGACGAAGGCAATTGAACAGTGGCAGAGCACAACTTCTGTAATAGAGATCCATAGCTTTTTAAGTCTAGCTGGGTATTATTGATGATTCATGAAGAACATTTCACGATTGTCAAACCCTATGACCATGCTAACACAGAAGGGAGTAAAGTTTTTCTGGACACAGGAATGTGAACACTTTTTCAAGGAGTTGAAAAAGAGGCTTATCACTACGTCGGTACTCACATTCCTTCAATTGGAGAACACTTTGTGGTGTAAAGTGATGCTTATAAGGAAGGATTAGGTTGTGTGCTAATGAAAAATGATAAAGTGATAGCCTATGCCTTAAGCCACCTGAAAATCCATTAGAAAATCTATCCCACTCATGATCTATAGATGGCAGTTGTGATCTTTGCGTTGAAAATATGGCGGCATTATCTCTATAGGGAAATATGTGAGATAAATATTGACCACAAGAGTCTCAAATATATATTCACAAACAAATAGATTAATATGAGCCAGCGAAGATAGATTGATCTCATCAAGGATTATGACTACTCAATCCACTTCCATCCTGGTAAGGAAAACAAGGTGGGGAATGCTCTATGTCGAAAAGATCATGCATCTTTATCAATGATGAGAAATTAAAAGGATGTGATCTTCTTAGATTATCAAAGGATGGACATTGTAATCATTATGGGAAGAACGTCATCAATCCTTTCTAAAATGATTGCTCAACCATCCATCATGCAGAAAATAAAGGACGAGAAAATTCATAGAAGGGTGGAAGCTGTTAAAAATTGTAAATCCTCCGATTTAAAAATTGAAGAGGAAAGAGTTGTAAGATTTGGGACATGATTATGTGTACCATCTGATCCAGTTATAAATAAATATCTATTTAATGATTCACATAGCTTGACCTTCTCTATCCATCCTGGGATTACCAAAATGTACTGTGATCTCAGAGAACACTTCTGGTGGGATAATATGAAGAAGGAGATTGCAGAATATATATCAAGGTGCTTGGTATGTAAGTACGTTAATGATGAGTGAAAAAAGTCCAAAGGTATGATGAATCCATTGACTATACCCATGTGTTAATGGGAAAATGTTACTATGGTCTTTTTCACGGGTCTCTTGAAGACATAGAAGGGTGTAATACCCTGACCCCAGCTACCTAGAGTCGGTGTGTTATTGCGTAACATTGGAATGAAGACAAAAGATCAAGTCTCAAAATACTGATTAGTTTAGCAGCCTTGGAAACACTAGATACATTCAGAAATGTTACATTACATCATAAAGTGAAAATCTACAATAACAAAGTCTCCATTGTCCACACTCATATCCTCTTCTAACTATCCATGTAGGTCATTCATAAAATACTTCTTCACATCCTAGAAAATATTAAAACATTGAAAGGGTTGAGCTCAGATGCTCAGTAAGGATAACAATATTGCGGAAGCTTTCATAAATAAACATTATCATTTAAGGAAATGTATAACTAAAAAAATCCTTTTTAAACTTGAACATCAGCATAATATGGAAAAAATAAACTTAAATAATGCCATTTACCTACTCACATGGATATTCTACTAGTCGAATAATCACATGAAATATCAATAACCACTTTCATAAGGATGGAATGCATAATTCCAGAATATCATAACCACGTAGCCAAGGCCTCGTGCCAAGACTACAAATAATATTTTTTCAAGGCCTCATGCCAAGACACCAGTTTGTCTCATGAGACCTACTGAAGCACCGAGGAGCTATAGCAGGCTCCACCCGTCACTTATTATGTCCAATTCATTCCTTATATGAAAAGGTTTAAAATTATCATAAACCATAACATAAACATATCACATAAAACATGCATAATGGAAACATAAAATTTCTACATTTCAATCGCAAGATACCAATAAAACACAGTGATATAATAAAAACATTATCAAAATCATTTTCAATACCTAAATAAAAGGAATGAAAAACATGGTATTTATTTTTAATTTAAAAAAAAGTTATGGCTTATAGAGGAAGCCGAAACTCAAATAATAGTCACGGCGGTGGAGAAGTCGTTGTCGCCGCATACATAAGAAAAAAACATTCCTTTTTTCATTTAGTAAAAACGCTTTGTATAAAAATATTCCTTTTGAATATTTGTAAAATTCAATGGGGTTTATACACCGTATAAAGGAAAGTTGTATATAAAACCAAATATGCCTCAATGAAAGGAGATTGAGATGAAGTCCTTACAAAGATCATTTTTAAAATAAAATAGATATATTATGTGTACTTACTATAAGTACACATAAAGAAATTACAAATACATGATAGGTCGTAATAATATAATGACATAATTTGAAAGTAGGAGATTAACCCAAAGAATGGAAACTGGGTTAAGAAATTCTATTACCTCGTGTCTGAATTCACTCGACCGCTCTTTAACCTCCTGAATAATAAACTAGATTTAATCTCTACCTTCTTAAGAACCTTTTTGATGTTCATTATTCCTTTTATATCACTTATTACAATGTTATGAACATTATGTAATTATTTAAGTAAATAACGGTCGTTTTGTCGATCCTAGGTACTTGAGTAAAAAATAAACTTCTTATAATTACACATTGTTCATGTGGTAAAATATCCATTATATCCAAAATTATATTCATGAAGTAGATATCATATAAATCATATATATCCAGTATATACATTCATTTATAATATTACATAACATTTAGAGGTAAGAAATGAAATGCACCGTTCATGGAGATGGTAAGCCGTACGTACGCATGAATGCTACCTTCATTTCTATTTCGTATTTAATGGGATGAATTTATAACTATATAAAGGTATAATATAATTCCAGCATAACATAATGTATAATACCATTTAATCCATCTTTTATACATCCCACATAAGGCATTAACGATTCAAATCACTTTCAGGGGGCGGTAGTCCGCACTTCCTAAAATGAAAATATCGTGTTTACCCATAATCGAAACCATAATGGTATGCCATAAATTAAAAATAAATAAGCTTAAGTAAAACATAAACAAACTATATATCATATATAAATATAGTTAAATCTTAATGGCCACCTTTGAAGGTGTTATATGAGTGTTGAACAATCATCGTTTCGTGAGGCTGAAATTCGCCATCCACAGAAACAGTACGTTCTTTAACCATTAGATGTAGGTGTGTGTAACTGTATCTCGAATAATTCTTATAACAACATCCTAGTATATTGAGGATCTGGTGTTGTTACAAAATAAATTTATAAAAAGAGTTTAGGGGGTTGGAGAAGAAAAATAAAATAAAATAACACAAGAGAAGACATTACCATAAAATGGGGTAACTCTTTTTTTGATTTGAGACAAAGGCTTCCTTGAGAAGATTTCTGCCCAAAGTGAGGCTTCTCGGAGTAAGAGAGGGAAGTTGG
The DNA here is from genome assembly GCA_963277665.1 of Viscum album. NCBI lineage: Eukaryota > Viridiplantae > Streptophyta > Magnoliopsida > Santalales > Viscaceae > Viscum > Viscum album. The sequence goes on from OY728132.1 coordinate 884,474,145, forward strand.
GAGAGTATTTGGGCATAAGTTGGACGAGCCAAATGGCATTATGGTGTGAATAAGGTGGTAGTGGGGGGGGGGGCTTTTATAAGAGGAGATAAGGGGCACTCTTGGAAATATTGAAATGTTACTTTATTATGAAATGATTTTCAGATTCTAAAGGTCCCACAATAATATATTTCGAGGATATGGTGATAAGATTTCGAAATATTCTCATACAATAGATTTTTTACAAGTTTAAACCTTGGATTTTACATTATCGTTTCATTTTATTTAAATGGTTAATTAATGAGGTAATCGCTGCATCATCATGGTGTCATAAATAATTTAATTTATTTAATGACTAAAAGTTATAAACAAATATCATGATGTAGGAATTATTTTTAGATTTCTAATTAATATTTATAGTCAAAAATATTACTTATAAAATCCCATTTAAAAATTGGTTTAGTAAAACAACTCATGTTTTTTGACATTTTTTTTAACATTAAATAAAAAGTATTTAACTTCATTTTCCTACCAATGTGGCTCCATGGGGTCCCCAAGTTGACCCATGGATTATCTTGGTCGGCCATCACTCATCCAATAGGGGTAGGAAATGTGTAAAGGTATTTTCATATTATTATAATAACATTTTACCTTAAATTTCACTAATTACCTTTAATCGTGATTAATTAAACTTAAAAGTTACTATTTACCAAAAAAATTATTTTATTCCCATTGAGCCACATTTTACATTCTAATGACAACCATGTATGTCTAATTTTTGAAAATCAAATCACAGAAGTGGTAATGATTCATTTAAATGAAAAATCAGTTTTTTAACTACCACATAGTGGTTTCACTATTCCTCAAAAAATTGATGTTTTTCAGAACAATGCCAAAATTTCACCCTAAGCTACAATTGATATTCCGAATTCAAAAATGATTTCTATTTTACAAAATTCCAAACATATAGGTTGCAATAATTAATATTATATCTATTTCCCACTGTCACAACAAATAACATGTTTTTAAGAAACAATATATTTCAAAATATTGACAATTGTTTATGTCTAATTTCAATGTGAAATTAATTCTAATGAACACCATTGGATAAAATGGTAAAAATATATTCTAAATATACTTTAAAACAACTCAATATTATAAATTATCACTATAAATTATTTTAATTAAAAAAGTTGTTTTATGTATTTTTCACTATTCATAAAAAATGGATGTTCTCAAAAAATTAAAAAAAACACTAGTTAGGATAATTTCGATACTACGAATACAAAAATTAAGTCCATTTTGAAATATAAAATATCTATAATTTTAAAAAGTGGGTGTTATTATTCATAATGTTTACTTTGATTAGTCGCGGTGTGTTAGAACTCAAACTTGCGTACAATGCAAGCTATTGCATTATTGAAAGAGAAGCATATTGTGGATGCTCGGGGTGTTACAAAGGGAAATAATGCAATATGGGGTTTGGTTGACTGACTCACCAAGACATCCCATTTCATCGCTATTCACGATGATCTCTCGCTTAATCAACGTGCAAAGATATATGTGATGGAAGTGGTGAGACATCACAGTGTTACACTCTCAATTGTCTCTGAACATGATCCATGTTTCAGATTTAAATTCTTGATGATCCTTCAACATTTATTGAGTACTGAATTAAATTTCAGCATGGCCCATCACCCCCAAACTATTCTCCATTCTGAAATAACTATTCAAAAGCTTGAAGATATTCTTAGATCTTTCTCTCTAGATTTCAAAGGTGGATGGGATCAGTATCTCCCATTTTTTGAGTTCTCATGAAACAATTGCTTCACAACGAGTATTTGTATGGCTCTATATGATGCTCTGTATGGAAAGAGATGTAAAACTCCATCCTTTTGGGATGATGTTGGAGAAAGAAAGCTACATGGACCAGATCTTGTTAAAAAGGTGATAGTGAAAGATCATGTCATCCAAAAACAAATCAAAGCTACTCAAATTCGGCAAAAGATCTATGTTGACAATCATCTAAGGGACTTAGAGATTGACGTTAAAGATAAATTCTTCCTTCGAATATCTCCATGGAAGGGATTCATGCGATTCGAGAAGAAAGGGAAGCTAATCCCATGGTATATTGGACCCTTTTAAGATCCTTGACCGCATAGGAACTGTGGCCTATTGGCATCCACTTACACCGAATATGGATTGAGTTCATGATTTTTTTTACGTATCACTCTTGAAGAAGTACTTACCTGATCCCTCACATGTACTAAACTCAGATGTGGTGCAGCTGGAAGATGATCTCTCCTATGAGAACTAGCCAGTAACGATTTTGGATCGAAGAGATAAGGTTATATGAAAAAATGAAAACTCATCCCGTCAAAGTGTTGTGGAGGAACCATTAGTTTGAGGAAGCAACTCGGGAACCAGAATAGGCAATAAAGGAGAAACACCCTCACCTATTAGTGTAAAGTGAAATTTCGGGGGCGAAATTTCTTAAGGGGGAAGAATGTTACCACCAAATATTTTTCAATGGAAATTGAATTCAAATAATTATGTCATAAAATCAAATGAAAACAAAACATAATGAACTATTGGTATAAGTGACCTTTAAAAATGATTTTTTCACTTATGTGTTTGGAATTTTGAAAATCTGACATACACGGTTGTGTTGAAGATATTTTTTATAGTCTAATAAAACAAAAATAATTTTTGTTGAATAGTAACTGACCCTTATGAATACTAACATACCCTTTTGAATAGTTTTATACCCTAGTTAATATTAACCTTACCAATGATTGTATAAGAAAATTATTCAAGTGAAAGTATGATGTACTTATATTTTAGAATAATTAAATGAATCTTTTAAAATTGTTTTTTAATAATAATTTATGATTTTAATTAAATGATAAATTATTCATAATTAGAAAATTATTTTTGAAAATTGGACTTCATTATTGGATTCTACAAGAATATAAATAGTTAGAGTGAATTTTTGGGATTTTTCTAAAATACATGAATTTTTTATGAATAGTAGAATCTGATAATACACAATAAATGCTAAATAATGGATTAATTGAGTCATAGATGATGTTCTGCTAATGTAATCCCACTTGGATCGGGATCACATGATAAAATCACTATTCTATTTAATGGAATACTTTATATTCATTGTCTTGGTATGAAATAATAAATTAATGATTATAATATTTTGAAATCCCTCCTCTCCTCAACTATAAAAACCCATGTTCACACCCTCTTCACTACACTCCTCACAATCCTTGTGGCTTGCCATAATTCTGCCCAAATCTCTCCCCATTGTCCTCCCCCACGTCCAAAATTTATCATCCTCTTCAAAATACTAAAACCTCTCCCCTTAAGAGGTTTTCAAATGAGGAAGTCTCAAGAGGTAAATTCCTCTTCCCAATTTCTTCTATTCTATTATGTTCTTTTTGTTTTTATTCCTTTACTCAACTCCCTTAACCGTAATAGTATGATATATCTAGTAACATACATGTATTGGAATGTATTCATTCTATTATAATATTTCATTATCTTTTCTCCTTTCCCCACCCTTTTATTTGAATGAAATGAATGCACTGTTTGAGATGTGCTAATTTAGCTCATTCTAGAACAACAGTTTATCAATTTCTATTATCATCATTAATTATGGACATGAAACCATTTGTATTATGGTTGAACCAGATTATGATATCTATAATATAACCTATTTTTTTGTTCTGTAATCCTTTGGTAAAAATGGAATTCTATTATAAAGAAAAACACATTCGTTGTAATCAAATCAACTGATTAACTAAAACGGTTATCACAATGGTAATATAAATATTAATTCGACTTCTCTATAAGCAACTTAATGAGAATTAAAACCATGTAATCTCCTGGATATTAACTAATTAATATTACTTCAGTTCTGGAAAACCACTTTCATCTTTCATATAATCCAAACATAAATATAAGTGAATGGATCTTTTGATGCCAAGTAAACAAACGAGCCCGAACAATCAAATTGATCCTTGTAACTAATCAAAAAAGATTCGAATGAATTAAAAATGGTTTTAATAAATAAAACTAATATATCAGTGGTTCTATAATTACTAATTAATAATCCAAATTTTTTTATTCTGGTCATTAATAATACGTGGAGAACACCAATGGATTTAAGGTAAGGGGTCATCCCCTTTTCAATGTTAATCAAAATTGTTCTCTATGATATTCATTTTTGTGTAATAATAAGTGATGGGGTATGTTTATACACCTTCCCCATACTTCCCTAAGGTTATATACGTGATGAAAAACCCCTTATCACTCTCATCAATCTCTCTTTGATTCACCGGATACCATGCTGATAAACCATAATAGATTCTACATGAACTTATTTTATTCCTTCGGGTTGCTCTATCTTTCTTTTAACCAAAATATAGTTGTCTTTTATTCTTATTTATAACTTCAAAATTCTGATTATATTCCCCAAAATAATGTTATATGATCCATATCTCATTCACTTTCAGGTATATACAATCATTCAAGTGAATCTCTCCTCGATACTTCCCAATAAGCACACTCGTTTTAAAGATACATCTCGAACATTTATCCAATTTCAAGTACACTCTATCATCTATTTAAGACACCATTGCCTTTGTAATTTCAGTATTTTTATTATGAAAACATTCTTGGTTCAACTTTAATTTGATATAAAAGAATGTCTTCTTTACTATTTTATAAGCTCTATAGTATTTTCCTTAAAACCGCACAAAAATGTTTTAATGTTAATGTCTCCCAAATACATTTATTATTTGATGTCACTTATATATGTTACCACCGACAATGTTTTATCCCTAAATTGCCTTATAAACCTCCATGTATGTTCTAATCCCTTTATTTCATTGACACATTCATGATACACTCATTGATTATGTTTTTTGTCATGGTTGTGGTACCCAATTCTCTCCATGGGTAACCTTATGTTTATGAACAATTGATTATGTATGATTACTCATGTGGAAAGAATATTTATGTGGTAATAATATTTATGTGGAAAGAATAGTCATGAAAATGTTTAGATGGGTGCGCCTAGATAGTGATCAAATGAATTGGGTAAGGATAAGTCTAATGAGATGCGATGTGAAATGGAATTGGCAGTTAGCCTTGACCCGTACTGAAATGTGATACGGGATTTGGCAGTTATCCTTGGCCCATACTAAAGAAATGTTTTATGATTCTGCCACATTTATATATGTTTACGTGATCCCATTCTTATATTAAATGATTTTATAAGATTCATTCATTGGATATCATTATGTCATTCCTCTTAATTCATGTGCTTGAGATGTATCCTTATGTTCATTCCTTTACTGGATTTTTTAGCTCATCCCTTTGTTCATGTGTTCCCAAGGGTACCCTATGCAGATTTAAGGGATAAAAATAAGTTAAAATATCTTTATGGAGAATAAATAATGAGGTTTTTTAGCCCCATGTTTTATGTTATATGTACCTAGACTTCCAAGACACTATACTTAACGATCCTTGGCTTGTGCTATGATGATTAATTATGCTTAAAATTAGGAAATGTTTTTTGTAAAGGGCTCAGGTCACTATAACATGACTTATGGTATTAACCCTTGGGTCTCTGTTGGTCCATTATTCACTCAGAGGATCAACCTTTATTATTGTGTCATGATCGTGTCATCATTTTTTCCTGGTTTATTATTTTTTTGAAAGTGTAGTTAATACCTGATCACATAATATAATAATATGGAATCATGATAGATAAAATGAACATGTGACGCGATTAATTTTTCTATTTCATGTACGGTTTGTTGTGAGTGGGATCACATAGAATGTGATAAGAAGATATAAAAATGATTTCTATCATCACATTAAAAATAAAAAAACCCTCAAATCTATCTTAAGTCATAACCAGCTATGGTCATTTGAATTTAGACAAAAAAGGGTGTTTCTGGTGTCAGTCACTCCACAACTGAGGGTCCCTCTTACAACATGGGAGTCCGTATAAGATTGATGGGTTGAAATAACGAAATTTCTAGTACGGATTATCCATATCAAACTTTATATCATTTTAGATGAAATAAATGAGTAAATCAAGTTATTTTTGATAAAATTGGACTTCATTCAAAAGATCATGGAACAACGAGCTCATGCGGTTGGCTAGTCAAAAGCCTACCTTGAACCCTCCAATTAGTGGAATAGCCATAGATTGTAGACAATGTGGGGTGGATATGGGATACTTTCCACTAGAATACCTTTGCAACAGTGTAAACCTATTCTATCATAGATGGTTCCAAGAATTCATTAAAAATAATTGGATAAATTAAAGGATATATGTAATTAATCAAAATGTCTTCACCAGAAATCATGTAAAAATGTAATAATCTGTTAAAATTTATTTTAGTAGTAAAATGGAATATTATAAAATATGTTTAAACTATGATTAATATTAGACAATGTAAATGTCCTCACGGACACAAGTATCCAAGAATAGTATAGGCATGCTCACGTAGTACTATGATATAGGCAACTTAATGTGACGGTGTCCCCAACACCAGTTTAACTACCTCAAGAAGAGAGGATGAAATTTTCTATAGGATACAGATTTACAAAGAATATAATGGATATGTCATTATGTGTTCATCAACATCTGTTGTTAGATGATTTTGTTACATCATGACACGGATGATAAAACATGGTGTTTCGTCTCCGAGAAGTGTGCACGGAAAAATAGAAGCAATGGTATTAATAGGGATATGGTTACACCGGCTTCTGTAAATTTAATGATGGATCATAATAGTTATATGGATACCTTTATCATTTCATTTTTACCCCTTTACTCATGTTTTTTTAGTTATAAAATGAAAAATTATTGAGTAAATGCTTCATTACCAATTTACATAAGGTTCTCCCAGATAATATGAAAATCATAAGAAAAATTCATCAATATTTCTTTTGGTGAATAAATTATAGGACAGTGCAAAAAAGGAAAATAGAGATGTAATGACATGAGAAAATTAGCAACATCCTTCAAATAAATAGGTATTAACAATGGTTATTAGCATTGCATATTATAAAATAAAAAATATATAATTTTAAATGTAAAAAATTGTAATTAAAGAAGTAAGTTACCCACTCCATAAAAAATAATCATTAATTATAATGTTGCAATTTTAGAACATGAGTATTCAACATAATACGTTGGTGACATATGTGTATTCTAATATGGTAACCATGTAACTATAGAAATATTACTATAAGTTAGGTTTATTTTCCATGTTTCTCAAAAGGGTTATACCTAGGCAAGTGGTGAGAAGTACACTAATTATTTATTGTTATGTAAGACATATACCCAGTTGTGGAGAGATAATTCTCTGTCAATGTAATAATAAATGTAGATGTAAGGAATATAAAAATTTATTATATTTATGCTCAACATACCTAAATAGTTGTGGTATTATCTACATCTTTAGTTTGGATAGAGAAACTTTTAGAAATAAAGGTATTCCACAAATCGTATGGAATTCAGCTTGATAGCATGAACTATTAGAAGAATAATCTAGAGGTATACATACTTCATATGATTCCTATCAGTATTTAATGAATGGTAAAATGGTGTTAGTGCATGGTCAGAAGATATGAGCGTCTTCGATCTAGCCTGCCAAATAAAATCATGGTTGTGAAATCATCGATCATGATAATGTATCGTGGGGTAATTCCTAAACAAACCTTATGTTATCCACTAAAGGTAAATGATTTTAATGAGTAGGATCGATGATGAAGTCATACATGTTAAAATTGATCAAAAACGTTTAGAATGGAGAAATTATGAATTGCACATTGTGTACATCAAAGTGCAAATGTAAGTAGTATCAATGTTTCAACTCAGTAGATACTTCCATTATATATCATGATGTTCTTCGAAAATAATGGCATAATCCCATAATAATATGCAATATAAAATGAAAAATGGATATCATACAAGTCATAGTATTAATATAACCATGTTATGTCATATGGATATGTGTTTTGGATGCCAAGATTTTGTTAGTACATAAACAAACATGCATCAGGAACAAACACAATGTGCATATATTGTAATTATCCAAATGGTTACCTAGGATGTTACAGAAATCCCTAGTATAGATAATATATAGTCAAGTTATATATTGTATTTATATAGAAGGGTGTGTATGTCTACTTGAGATAGTGGGAGAAATATTTACTTAATCATAGTCTACGATCAAAATGCACAAATAGTTGGTATAGGAACATGTTCCACAATTACATCGGGAATAAGATTATTTCGAAGACACATACACTGTAAGAAGGAAAAAAATTGGTGTTGGTTTTGAGTTAAACATAGCTGGTGATACAATAGTCACTGTGAAAAATATTTCCTTCAAGTAAAGAATATTTGGAATATATTAAGACTAATTAAAATTCAACAAAGTATTCTATGTATTAATGTGAATGGGGCTTATTATTTTTGGATACTAAAGTGGGTATTCAAGTGAGTTGATACATGGATGGAACAAGCGTGGTACCAATAATGCTTTATTGGTTTCACCACGACATTATGCCTAAATTCTTTAAAATGTTACGAGTCATGGCTAATTTTTATGATAGTATTATTGAGAATTTGATATCATGACCATCAATCATGGATGGTGTCTAAACAACATAACTAGAAAGGGATGGCCACATCACAGAATGCTAATAAAGGTTTCAAGTTACTGAAATATGGTTTTGGAATAATGTAAGAAACATGCTCAATGAATATACATATGAAACAAATGTTTGCTGTGAGTCTACTAAAGGATAGTGGGAGTGCCATATTTTTCCATACAAAATATGTTCCGAAAAATATTGAAAACTAATATTGGACTTATTATTAGTTAATACCATGAGGAAGTATATCCTCCAGCGATTGACATATTGTATAAACCTATGTTCTAGGAAAAAAGATCTTATGAGGTGTATCTATAGATTTCTTGGACCTAGTCAATCATACATGAAGTGATATAGTATTGAAAAAATAAAAGTTGGAACAATTCAAGAGATGATTTTTGCCATATGTCATAGGGAAGAATCTCTCGAGGTTGACATCTCTAGGATATAGGAGCAGATATATGTTATGATTTAAATATGTACGTCAAAGTGATGGATCAATCATGTATGCCATGATATATAAGTGAACTGATATTTCAAAGGTATATTTTACAATAGTAAAATATCAGTTATATCAAGGATCACTACAAGTGATGTAGTTATAACAATTAATTTTTACATTGATAACTAAAAAATGACAAGTACTTGTTAATTAGGGAAGAAAGGGTAATAGTTTTAAGGTACACAAACTAGTATTCCTTAGATCCATTTGATCTAGTATCTCATTTAGGCTACGGTGATGACTGAGAAAATCATATATAATCCATTGGTATCCATACGTACAAAGATAGAGTACATTGTAACTTTTGAGGTAGTTAGGGAGCAGATAAATGCAGTGATTTTTTCCAGTTCTTGGAATTGCACTTGGATATGAATGTATTATCATATTGTAAATTAGGATATTCGTACTAGCCAACATGTTATGATATGAAAATGGAAAAGTGGGATATATTCTGGATACCATCTATAGAGAAGTTTTACTCAACATGACGTGGTTGCAATAGCACAATAGCCACATGATAGAATCATGGAGAGCCTAGTAGCTAAATCTGTTACTCATCACAAACATGTCTTTATCATGTGAGTAGATAAAAAATTGGGTTAGCAAGTTAGCTCTAATGAAAGTGGGAGTCTTGTAATAGTGGGTTCCCAAGAACAAATTATTCAATTATTTTGATTAAAATATTGTGTATACAGTTAGCTATACATGATGTCATCTTACCATTATAGTGTTGACTTTTCTGTGTCCACTATTGAAATGGTATTTTCTAAATAATAATTTTTGTATCGAATGGTTATAGCAGATAACTGGATATAAAGAGAACATTTAGATACTATGAAATTAATCTTAAATATATGTTCTTTTTTATAGATACATATTACTAATTGGAAAAATTAGATGTTCAACTATTAGGTGACTGGGGCTCATAAGCATTGAGACTCCTCCTCATTAAGTTTGCATTTTGTGATCTCTAGTAGTGATATCATGAGGAATGACCTTCTAATAGGAACACTACTTGTTTTTTTTGTCATTGGACTTTTTTTTCTATGATTATGTGTAATGGTCTTCTGACTTGAGATCGTTTCCCGTGTTTGTCATTTGATCACATACATCGATGCATGAAAATCCCCATGACGTTGAAATTCTGGTGAGGTAGTCTGTATTGGGTGTGTCAATGATGACATGAGTCTTGTTCAATGGTCAAGAAAATATTTGTCACATCTGAGTCATTGAAGTTATATATCTCAGGCCATGTTGATTAGGATGATAGTACCTTCACAAGGCCATGTTCTTGGTAGTCGTGGTTAAATTCATCAAGTTGGATCAAAAATCAATAAATCAAGTAAAGGGTGATGACACTAGTGTGCATCCTACTTTATGAGATATTAATGACAAATAGATTATATTACAAAGTACATGTTTGTAGGATGGTTGTTGATGTTGTGACAATCTATATCTCTTTAGGGTCCATAGTGGGTTGCTAGATCCCACTCTTGGTCTATGAATTCTATTCACTGCTATCGAGATAAGTTCCTAGAGGGTCACACAAAGTAGCATATTCGAGAATCTTCTCTGTTTAGTTAAATTAATGTTTTGACATGGTGATCCCCACCACTACGGTCCCAGATTTTTCCAAGGTTAAACGATTTCCAATGCAACAAATAAATTCATATTATTAATGTTTTGAATAATGAGTATTTAATATATTTATTAATTTAATTTACACGTTTTATGTAAATACATGAAAAAATAGTATTTGAAGCAATATTAATAAAATCAAGGTTCATTTAAATTTATGGGTGTATGAGTTAAGTTAATGGATTAATTATTATAACATACTATATTTAATATATTACGAGAAAGTGGTAATAATAATGAATAATATTTATGACTCAGTTTACTAGTCAAAATAATATTTAATTGAGTGTTATGTATTCGAGTGGCCGGGTGGCAATACCAGATCATTTCTTAACACTCTATAAATAGAGGAGGAAAGATGTTTTTCATACACTATTCACTACCCATTTCTCTCCCTCTTCATCTCTCAACCATATCATAGAGAGAGAGGCTTTGGATCCAAGAATCTCAGATGGTTCTCTCTCTTAGGAATCACATGCAGAGTGATACAGTGATCATCAGAGTGTTGACAGAGTCATCGTATCTCCACACTGGAAAATAAATTATGATGATTAGTGCTATAATGGATTCCTTGAATCCCATGTGTATGATCAAGACTAAATACACTTTGGATTCTTCATGCAGTGATCACTAACAATGAGCAGACATCGTGCTTGGTTTTGGATTTAGAACCTGTATTTTATGTATTTTTTCATAAAACTATTCACGCATGATCATCAGCTTAAACTGAGCTGTTATTCGCCGATGTCGACAAGATTACATCGATATTTATTTAAAATTTTAAAAATCACACCTTTTGGGGATTCTGATTCATGCCAATTTCCTTCACCTATCACTTCATTAATGTTTATCCTTACAAGATGTTCCAAAGAGAAATATTCTTTCATAGTGATGAAGAGTGATGACCTTGTAAGATGGTCGACTACAACCAATATAAAATTACTACCTTTTGACATTTTGTGGAGTCCAATGATAATATCCATCATGATTCTTACCCAATATCATTCATGTATGGGTAATTGATTTGGTGTCCCCTTTGATTTTTATCTTAGTCTTAACTTACTGACATCCAAATCACCGATATTCAAACACTACATTATCCATCTTCATTCAATCCAACTAGAAATACACTTTAAAATATCAATATATATTTATAACACCAATATGAATATAGAATAAAAAACTATTATATTTCATTTTCAACTCCTTCAAAAATGGTATAAGAAGAAAAAATAAATCGTTTCTAAACCATATCATTCCATCAAGATCATGGCTAAATTCCAAAATATGTAGAACGTTTTATTGCATCTCTACGTCTTCCTTATACAACTCATTAATCATCACATGGATATATAATTGAAAATTCAATTGATAATGATAAGATTTATCCCCATCACTAAGGATTTCCATATCAATCCTTCCCAAATCCTGATCAATTATATCTTTTGTGATCCTCATCATGGAATGGCTGGCATGGTCCTTTTCACTCAGTGAAACTACCACATTATTATCATTTCTAGGGTGGTAATGTTATGAGAATTCCTAATCTATAATCATATCTATCCATATTATCTATCATATATTAAACTCCTTCTATATGTATTTATAATTTGTGATTTTTTTTATTGTAATATATATAACACTTTTATCCATAAAGATAATACATACATATCTTTAATAAATAAATTATATCAACTAACTTGAAATCATAAGTTTCATAGTTGTTCTCATGAACATTCATTTATCATAATGCATTTGATATAAAATTTTCATGATGCATAACAAAAAATATGAATCATTCGTGGATGCATAAAAATGGTTTATAAACCCTTCTCTAATATCAGTTAATATAAAAATATGTGCACTGACTAATCATATCTTCAATTCCATGAAATTTTTTCCACATTAATCTATCTAGAATATCTTGGTTTTTTTTGAGTTAACATGGTGCATGTATTAGATAATCATAATAAATTATCCAAAAACTATCGATATTATCTAGCTAAACCAAGAAAACTGTGGACCTCATTCATATTTTTTGGTTTGGTCCAACATTTAATAGCATCTTCCTTGGATGGATCCACCGATATATCCTATCTTAATATTATATGACACAAAAAATGAAACCTTTCACATCCATGATTATCATTTTATAAATTTTTCTTATTTTTTCTCCTTCCCAAGGGTCTTTAATAAAATTCTCAGGTCATCATCATGCTCTTACATATCCATTGAATAAATAAAAATGTCTTCTATGTTTCCAGAAACTGATCAAGATAATCTCTACAGACTATATTGAAAAAATCCTTGAAGATAGAAGAGGAAGTAGTAAGAAGAAATGGCATCACTCTATATTAATATTGTCTATACCCTAAATAGAATATTGTCTTGGGAATATCCGATTTATTTAGCCTATGTTTATTATATCAATAATGAATTTCAGTCTAGGAAAAGTATTTATCTCCACAAAGTTGATCAAATAGGTCATTAATACGGGGTAGGTGATACTTTTTCATGAGTGTGATCTTGTTCATATCCCAATATTCATTCCATAGTCTCATTGATATTTAATTTATTATAATAACAAGTGCACCACATCGTGTAACACTTGGAAAAGTAAAACCCTTGTCAATGTTTTCCTTTATTTTTTAATAAATTCTTACAACACAATTAAGGTCATTCTATTGGGAGTACATAATATAGTTGTGGGGACTGGTATGTGTTATATTGAAAACCGAAAAAAAATGATTCTGTGTATGCCTATGAAAATATTACAAAAAATACCTCAAATAATTCCTAAAAAATAGGCCTATCATGATGTCAAATTTCTCCCCAACCATTTGAGATAACCACCCCTTCTGAATGGGAATCAATACACAAATAATGGTTGTGAACCCTTTTGGATATTCATATATATTTTCACATTGATAGAAGATCATAAGATCATTTTAAATATCAAACATGACTTTCATACCTTGAAAATTTATGTGGGGGTTTGTTTGTAGAATTCAAATCCATGACTAAGATATCATCAAATTCAACAAGAGGAAGAATAACATGATTTACAAGAAGAGAATTACCACAAACATCAACTTGAGTTTAATCATATACTTTAGAGGAAATAATCATACCATTATGGGGTTTTAGTGATTATTATAAATATAATAATTTTGGAGGTATCCTGATACCCTTATAAAATTAATCATTTATGAAATAATGGGTTCATTCATAGTCTAATGATACATTATAATTTCTAGAGTGGATGTTATGTAAACCATTCACCATGTTGTTATTGAACCCCTTATCATAAATAGTTATCACATGATATTTCCCATTTTAAATAATCTTTAAAGGCTGATAAAGTTTATTATAATAATTATCATTAGGATTTGGGAACTTGTTAGAATAGTTACCATACACATTGTATTTGAAACACAAGTCTTCAGGGGGTTCATTTTGTGTATCGTTCTGTATATTCACATTGTTATTTAACTTCATCCAATCACATTGGAAATAAATTTTTATGTGACCTTCCTTCTCACACATAAAAAATGTAATATTATCATTAATACAATTTCCTCCATGTTTCCTTTAACACATTAAGTATGAATGAAATCTAATTTTATTCTATCTACTGTTTCTAGGGTTTCCTTTGAACTCCATTTTACTTTTCTGGTCATAACCATGAGACTAATGGGTAAATATGATCTCCATTTCCACATTCACAGAACAATGATAGATTTATTCAAGTTACTAAATTCACTTATGTCTAACACACTTTTAATACTATGTTTTTAGCCACTAAATAATTAATGAAACCAACTTTCAGGTCTAATAATAATTCCCAAAGTATACCTTACCAGTCTTGTAATATTTTCCACATAGGTACCATATTATTTATTATAATTTTCATTTATATCAATTAATTAATTTTTTATTTATTTATGATATTATGGGATTAATTGTTTAAAATATTTTCAAAATAATCCCATCCCCTGGCATCAATTTCATCATGTTCCCTTGTATTCTTGAAGATAGTCCATCATTGGTATCCTTCACCTTCCAAATGATAGATATCCAAAATTACTTGTTCATGTTCTGGAACATATTTTTAGTTATAATGATCCATTTTTTAGAAACAATAAGATTAGTGGAACCACTGAAAGAAGGTGGATCAATCCTCATGTAGGACGCGATAAAACATTTCCCCCTCATTTTCTTGTTTCTAATTTCAGCTTCATTCATTACTTGAGAATGTTTTGTTAGAAAAGAAATGATATTTTTCATACCATATCCCATAATCATTGTATGATAAAGAGGATAATAATTATATTTTCTATTACACTCATAATTAATATGATTTCTTTAGGTTCTAGTTAATTACTTCTAACATGAAATATTGTTAATAAATAATTAACATATTGGGCAACCACATAGTCATGAAAAATCACATATAGGTTGCATAAATTATACAATACTATTTTTAATCTATGAAACCATAGGTTTATCCTAGTAAATTCATATCCATCATATATTTATTTTCTCTATTGTGGTTTCTAAAGAGTTTGTCAATTCCCAAAGCATATCCCATAGAAATGTTAAACTAGGTGTGTAGTAAGGCATGTCGTCATGCACTGAAAAATGCTCGAGTAAATCTCAATACACCTTTTTCAGAGTTATTACCCCTATAATCCTTTTTTATAGATCCAAATACAATTATATTATCAATATTGTGATGCAATTTCATCAAAATCCCTCATTAAATCCTTTACTAAAGTAGGATGATATTTTCCAATAATTTTACTCATCATTAGACATACCCTCAAATGTATCCTTATACTTGTTTTTTATATATTTACCTAATGTTTCCATAACATAATTTCCAAATATTAACCAAACCTATCTTATTATATGTAATATAATGAACCATACTTCTCAAACATATATATTATATCATTTTAGATGAATATTCACTAATTACACAAACAAGCTCCTGATAGTCATAATGGGGTATTTACATTGCAAAAAAAGACATATAAAATACCTCTCCATAGGTGATATACATAATCTCTCATTTTTTTCTTCATAAATATTACACTTATTAGAAATATCATATGTTATTTATTTTATCATAAACTGGTAAAACGAAATATATGAATGGGTGTGATACGATTCATACTAAGGATATTCAAGATAGATATCAATGATTATGTAAGAATAAAATTTGAATAACGGTATGAGAACATTATAATAACATTTTAAAACTATATCTTGTGTATCAAATATCATAATATTGATTCATAACATAATAATTGGAAGTTTCGAAAGATATGATTCAGAAAGAAGTCAATGAAAAAGAGCCATGATAGAATAACATTGGCATTTACAAGTAATTGTGTCTCACACATGATAATAGAATTTCATTTACATGGTATTAATGGATAAATGTAAAGTATATCAAAGTTGAATGGGTTCACTCCCCAAAAAAGAATAGTAGTTAAAGATCACTCTCAATACCAACACAGTGGAAGAATTCACATACTAGAATGGCTTCACTCCCTATTCTAAGTATGTTTATCCGAGGAGATTTAAATATTTTCCCAATAAATTTGAGTAAGATATAGGTTACTCCAATCACATAGTTATAATCATATATATGTGTTACAAAAGATCATAAATCATTCATCATATCATAACCCAAGAAATAAAATGTGTTTTGTTAACGTTGAATTATATAATTACCTCTAGAAAAGATATTTCTTTCATAATCATTTCATTATTTCACCATAACATAACTCATTAAAAGAAGTGAGTTTATTTTTAATTTCCTCATTGTATAACACATTTAATAGAAATAGGTTTCATAAACTTCATAACAATATAAATATAAAAAATTAATTGAAATAATATGAATGATATCATTGCATCAGATCCCTAATAAAGAATGGGTAATATCAGTAGATGTCATCTTTGATTGATAACGATTTATAAAGATAATATAATAAATTTATTGAATAAATTATCCTTTTCACCTTGAAAAATGATAAAAACTGAAGATAATATCCAAATCTGTTTCATTTAAAATAACCATGGAAGATTATGAATAATTATTCGAATATATAACTGTTCATTATGGTGGAGAATTATTTTAATTCCATACATGTTAAAATGAATATTTCTTTTACATATTATATAAAATCCATAAAAGAGTTGTTTGGAAATATACATGAATAATTCATTAAAAATAAATTTAAAAATTCAAACATTGTAAAAATGTATTTAATAATTTTTTTTGATAAATTTAAAGATATTTTTGGAAAATACATTAATAAACATTATTTTAGAAGAAATTTTTGTTCTAATGTAGATATAAGTAATAATGAGGTTTATTTTAAAAAATATTTTTAACTCTTGAGTACACAAAGAGATGAAAATGAAGTAAGAACCTCTATTCCCATGGAATATCTAGAACAGAAGAAAATTCATGATTTTATTGAGATATTGATCATAATATTTTATCATCATAAACATAATCACAAACAATATAAATAAATAGTGATACTATAATATTTAATCTTTACCATTTTGTAACATTAAATCATAATTCCTATGAAAGAATAACATTTAATGAATCATACAATGTAATAAGTATAAATAAAATTCAACATATAAAAATTAAAAGGTTATTAATATATACATAAAAAAAATATTTGAAAAAAAAACGTATTCCTCAATTAATTCAAATTGAGACAAAATCCCCCACCATAAGTCTCTATTTCCATTTCACATGTTCAAACCTCCTCTTCTTCAGTTATACTTCTTTGGATTACAAAAAAGCAATCCTATGTGGAATATATGATCATACTAATACATATAGGATGATAGGGTTGAATAAATGATGGGATTTGGGTAGGGATTGTCCAAACCAAATGGTTTTAGAGGTGTGTATATAAAAGGTGAATGGTGTCCTTTTATAATTAAGGTGAGTGGGACACTTGTAATTATTCGAAAAAACGTGTACCCATGTTTATTCTATGCCACAACACTCAAATATGTTCCATTATCAATCCTTGTATATTAGAAGGTTTAAAATGGCCATAAATGGGTTTTGTGCATGTTTTTGGTCATTATAACCCATATCTTCCTACTTTAACCCACTAGGAAACCCATTTTTACATTAATTGTGGTAAATAAGTCATACAATTATACAATTACTTATGTTAAAAACTTATGTTGATCATATTTGATAATACAAATTAGTCTGATTTTTTATATGGAATCCATTTCTCAGAAATTCCATTGAAAAAAGTTGAAAAATGTAATCTAAAATTAAACCATCACATGACATGTGCAAGCGGATTTCCAAATAGAAAATGTCCAAATGTTTAAATATTATGACGTAACATTTCAATATGAAAAGCATCTATGTGACATAAATTATATTAAATGATATATAATTAAACAATTTTTACATTAATACCCATTTTGAAACAAAAAATTACCATATAAATTCTTTAAATGAAATGTAATTTTTTAATAAAAACCATTATTTTCAATATTCTTTGAAAAATTGCTATTTTTATAAAAATCCAAAAAAATTCACCCTAAGTAATTTTGATATAAAATTTTCTCAAAATATGTAATCATTTTAATATAATGTTTATAAAATAGAAACATTTACATTATAGTTCATTCAAAAAATCCAATAAAACATATTTTGAGAAAATAGAATTTTCAAAACATATAAAGACTTTTCTCGTAATTTATTAAAATTTATTGATATTTTTTCATTAAATAAAATCATTATAGTTAATATTTAAAATATAGTTATAAATTTATATACATCTATGTTTAACAGCTATGTTATCAATGTCAAATTTAGTAAATATTAATAATAATATATCACAGTTTAAGAAAATTGATTATGTGTATAACTAAAGCTAAAATCAGTTATTCATGTAACACAAGATATTAAAAAAACTCATTATTATGTGTAACACAATCTATGGGAGAAATTTTCTTTATTTTGAAAGAAAATCATAAAACCTATGGGTGATAAGTAAAATTACAACACTCTGATTAAAAATACCAAACGAATCACCAAATGAAAATCATATAAATATAATATACCCCAACCACTCATAAGATACTACTCTTATTTGGAATTCCTGAATATATCTATGTCTATAATAGTTACCACTACTGTCTCGAACCACCTTGCACCATCATGAATCACCAATCATCACCAGGTGTCATCTCTGAACAAGACACGCCTACTCCATGTCTTCCAAGACTGTACATGAACCTATACATCATATACACACAGACATCATGGGTGGGAATAAGGCTCGAGCCAATGTGAACATATATATATGTAGTAGAACACCCAAGAATCCATAAAGTTATAACCCCAAAAAAATATTATATCAAAACCATGAGTAATTATAAGATCACTGAATATGATATGAAAGGATAATACATATATGATATATATCTAAAAGTATTAAGGCTATGGGGAAGATCCCCATAATCTCAACTCTAATACATGAAATTAAAACTATACAAGCTACTACAGAAACACAAAACACAATTTAGCCATTAAATCACGAAGTCAATATCAGGCTCATTACTATATCAAAATAGAAAACTATGGGTTGGTGAGGAGTCACAACCCCGAATAATTATATCCCTATAAGACACTCCAACTACTACACCATCAAAAAAATCCTATGTAGCTAAGCACAGTCATCGTTAAATCATTCTCGTCATTCATGGGTGTACATCACTGTCTATTTTATCAAAACCATTTATCCTACCATGTGGATGGTAAATCAATTATTAGAAACATGTATAACAATATATAAAGTGTGGTGGAGAGTTTAACATCGTAGTTAAGTGGGAGAATACTTACTCTATTAGAGGATCAAATGAATTTTTAATTCTCTTTATATTGAAGGAATTCCAATTCCATAAATATTGTATCTCGTTCCATAATTTTAAGAAGGGTTACCAATCCTATATGATACATGGGTATAGGATATTATACATTGACTATATGTTGGGATTTTTGACCGTATCTATTAATGTCGGGATAAATTCATATCCTAACACAAATACACATCCATAGATGGTTACCAACCTGTGAGGATACTTTGAATATCACATTTGAACCCATTCACTAACCTTAAGGTTAAAATTTAAATATATTTTTATCTAACCTCAAAAATTGACTCAAATGGGTAAAAACCCATATAATAAAATTTAGTATAGAAAAAAAACTCAATATACGATATTAATTTTATTGAAATGGAATCCTGGTGATAAATATTAGAGAAACCCCAACAAGAAGAAGATCAAATTCCACATGGTAGCCTCAAGGAATTCATTCAAGATATGGTGGTGAACTCTATATTCCCCATCATTTATGAATGCATAATCAAGGCTACCATCAAGGAACCCACCGCTAAAAAAATCACCTAATATGGCAGCCACATATTTGAAAAACCCTTAGCTTATATCAAGGGAGATTCACCACTAATGTGTTGATATACTAAAAACCATAGCCCCGTGTTTACACATCCATCAATCAATGCTACCATCACTCCATTTTCCCCTATGGTTCAAAAATCACTTAATGGTTAGACCACCAATATAAGAGATAGTCAGTGGAGATCATTTATTGTCTGAAGGTGGTAATCCATTGGATAGATGTTACTATGAATATTTACAACCCTATAACCTAATT
The DNA here is from genome assembly GCA_963277665.1 of Viscum album. Taxonomy (NCBI): domain Eukaryota; kingdom Viridiplantae; phylum Streptophyta; class Magnoliopsida; order Santalales; family Viscaceae; genus Viscum; species Viscum album. The sequence goes on from OY728132.1 coordinate 884,494,703, forward strand.
ACAATATAACCATGAAAAATATGTGTGACTAAAAGTCCAAAATGGAGGATTGGTAACTATATATTAAAATATCACTTTATAGAAAATTCACAGAAAAATTAATATCTAATTTTAGTCTAATAATGTCCAATTATTGATCGTAGCAACAATTTTATGTAAAGGAATCCATATTAATTAAATTGGAGACAATAAAAAAAGGATTTACCTTAATCTATTACAAGATAAAACTGATGGTAGAAGTCATACCGTAATATAGAATAGGTGTCACATTAATATATATATAATTCCATAGTTCTTCTCATGATTATCATATGCTTTTCTCAAGATATAATCTCAGTCCTCTAATATAATGATGTTATTAGCCAAGATGATCCCTATATCTTCCTCACCATCGACGATTGTTCCCATAGATGAAGACAACAATAAAGACATTCTATAATATGGGTTTAAATAGTTATTTCCTTGATTTAAATTTCACAAAATAATTAATTAATTCCATTAAATGATGAAACTGTGAAGGGCTATCCAAGGACCCAAAATTAGAACTCAATTATATCCCTCTTTGGGAAAAACCCCATACTATATTCAACCTTGGCCTCAGATATCCCATCTGAAACTCCATTTAAGAGTAATAATCCTTTCTCACTAACTAATTGTGGGAAAACTTGTGTATTTTTTTAATAAATTTTTATCTTGGATTTAAACAACCATAATTCCACCCATTCTTAGCAATTCATCCTAAAACATAACCTATAAATAATACTCCAAGTTCCAATAACTAAAAGCCGATGTTGTTACAACACTAACCAAGCTTTATGATAAAAATTTATTTATATAAGAAATACTCAAAATGTCATTCAACTGAATATAATAAAAAATATAAGAAATAATATCATATGTGGAAACACCATGTTCAGATAAAAAATAATCCATCAAAAAAATTTACGAGATCTACTGTTAGTTTAAATTTAATAATTTATCATTGATGAGGTCCCAGGATTCTAAAACTAAAAATTTTTCTATGTTTTGTCTGTTAAACACATGGTTAATTATAAACTATCCACTATATTAACATTTCATTCCCAAAAAGGAGACAACTATGGTTCCTAAACGAAGAGTATGATAAAACCAAACCATATGGAAAACAACCGAACATCATATGAATATCCTTTATCTCAAATGTCTGAGATCTAAAAAAACATGGTACACAACCATCTAATAAGGAAAAATCATCACTCATCAGCCAGATATATAATGAAGGCTATTATGAACCAAAATTTTCATACATATATATTACATGTAAATATATGAATATTCTTTACTTAAAATACATATTTATTCAATAATCATATAGGTATTATATCATTGGAAACGTGGAGACATGGGAAACGATTTTAAAATTTCCCTAAATCATATCCCAATGATATTCATAGATATATATTTTATATAAATGTCATAAATAAAACAATTCATTATAGATGGGGAAAGGATAAAAATAGAGGGTGATATGTGATGCTTAGTAAGGGTAAACAAGGGAAATATCAATGACTAAAAAAGTACAACCTGATAAAAAGTTACGAGAACATGTGATTAATATTTGAAAACCATACCTTTCATATCATAGATCATAAATCATGGATCATGGAATAAATCATGGTAGATTATAAGACATTAATCATAAATGAATCAAATAATATGATCCATGAAAACATAAAATAGACAAAAGGCATGACTTTTTGGCATAGACATAAGAAAAAAAATTGTTCCCTTATTAGTTAAGGCTCTTTTCAAAGACTATCTTAGTGGAATGAGACATTTCCTAAACCATGTTAGTAGTATATATTCACTCTCAATACTATAATAGTGGGAAAATTACATTTCTAAAATCTTTTCACTCCCTATTCAAGTCATAGTTATCTATTGTGATATTAATCTTGACCTAATTCATTGGAGGGAGATATAGGTCTCACCCATTATATGATGAAAATAATACGTATGTTTTCCATAAGTTCATCATGAATTTATCATATGTGAACCCATGAAATGAAATGTGATTCCAAAAAAAACATTATAGAATAACATAGGTAAAAAAATTGGGTTCGTTAACAATTTATCATTTCATTATAGCATAACCCATGGAAAAATAATTTGTTTCATATAAATATTGTTATCATAAACATAACAAATTATTAGAAAACATATGAATGTTATCCTTGGATCATGTCCCTAGTAAATCCCAAATAACATCAATGTATTTAATCTATGTTGTATTTTTTTTAATCCACTTGGAACATTTCTTGAGGAAAATAGATTACCAACTTCGAAAATCACATTTTAATTTATAAAAACATAAAACATGTAAAATATAGAATTAAAATTAAAATGAATCATTGAAACATAAAAATAATAAACCAAATAATTGATTGGACAATACAATAGGAAATTCCATTCGTGTCGTATAATATAACTATACTTGATATAATTTTATAAATACAATAACAATAATAACATGTAAATATGAAAAAATGGTTCATAATATTCCTAAACCATCTCCCACTTAGATATTCATAACTATAACCTTTCTTAGATATATCTAACATAAAATAATTCTTCAAAACCTAGGGATTGAAAACATCCGAAAGGGTGAGATATGATGCTTGGTAAGGATAAATAATAGGGAAATGAATGATAATAAAATTATAATAAGAGAAAACGGCTACGTTAACATGATATTAACATTTTAAAATCATACCTTACATATCATATCTTATAACCCTTGATTCATGGAATAAATCATTGGTCGAAAATACTAGAAAAATGATTATATAAATGGTTTGGAAGTACTAGTATATCTTGTAAAACTATTGGTATAGTCTATACCAGCGGTTTCATAGGTTGTTAGGTAAGATTCCATCGATATAGAAAACCTATTCCAACATTTCCCAAACCTTTGGTACATGAAATTTCAATTGAATGACCTATACCCGTAGTTCGACTAAACCATTGGTATAAGTCCTAAATTTGAAAAACATCCAACACTAGGTATTGATCATACATCCCACATCTCATATTTCAAGCTCTTTTCCATTATCCAACAATATTTTTTAGGTTTCAATGTGAAAAAATATATACATTTTTATAATTATTTATTTTAATGAGTTATTTATTATTTCTATTAATATGAATAAATAATTACACTACATATAAAAACTGTTTACCCCAAACATTAGTATAAGGGTCTAGAATGTAACATCATATTACCATTACCAGGTAAGTTTTCCCTTTTCAAAGTCCCTTAAGTTCTCTTTTTGATTCAATGTTTTTATAAGTAATTTTATTGGTTTACTGTAGGCTGCAGAATCAAAACACGTCATGTACTGGATGACGGATAAATGTAATGAATGCCGATATCATTCTATGATTTGGTACACGTTGTTAATAGTGGGTACATATCCTGTAAGTTGAAAATGATGGTTTTTAACAAAAGGTGATGGGTTTTTAATACTAAGATATACAGTATGGGCTACAGATCATGTACCTAAGGTACATGTTGTGAACCAGCCTAAATCTAGTTTCAAAACACAAGATAGATAGTTCTTTATTAGTTCTTTTAATTCCAAACATAATTGCTCTCAAAACAAAACCCATCCTAGGCATTTGTAGAGGTTCCTCTCCTTCTGGTATGATCCAATAATCTATTGATCATATTTTCACTTGTGGTGTGATTCTATTGTAATCACACACCATTGATATTGATGTTCCTTTCTTTCTATCCTCTTGGGTTTTCAATGGATCATTTAGGAATTGATGGATATATGCCCAGTAGTTTTTGATCTTGCTTCTAGGTTATTTTTCAAGGTCTCTGCCACCTTAATTCTTATTTACTAGTGCCAATTCAAATTTCATTCATCGAGAAATATGTAGTTGCTTCAATTCTAATTTTCCAAATTAATTAAACTAGATTTTCATGGTTTATTTAAATTGTTGATTTAAATTCAATTTCTTAACCTTGCTATCAATTTCGTGAATTAAACCATATTCCAATGAATTGTAATTTCTTAAATGTGTTTGGTATGAAAATATGAAACTCCCCCATTTCTTTTGAATTGGGGTGGGTCTGTGGAAAGTTGGCTAATTTAAATTATTGAATTTAAATTGTGGATTTTTTATGGAAATGATTTCAATTAAATTGTTGAATATTATTATGAAAATAAATTTTGAAATTGATGCAATTGGTATTTAAAGGATTTCAATCTCATGAAAATGGATTTAAATGATTTTAGAGAAACCTAGTGGCCTTATCAAATTAATGATGTAGGTAAAGCAAAAGAAATAAATTGGAAAGAAGGTATGTTTTTTAATAAAACTTGTTTTGATTATAAAGGGAATGAAATTGGAATTTTTGACAAGGAAGAATGGTTTTTATTATATATGAATTAGTCTTGATATTAATATCCCTTCATGTAAGAGTGTTTGAATGCTTTATGTAGTTAGTGGGTTATTTGGATACACACTACGATATTACAATATTCTAAAACTTACATGCATCTTGTCACATCCCCGACAGGTTGGTGATGAGTCTCCATTAGACAATGTTATATGAATGTGTGTATACACATTTTTTTGAGTTCACATGGAGAGTACATAATTTTATAAATGGTTAATACTATCATACCTTTAAGAAGATGACCATGTTTATCGCTTGTTTATTAATATTTGAGATATAAATGTATGCAAATGTTGTTATAGCCTTTTTATATGACTACTAGATTTATATAAACTATTTTATAAAAATGAATTACTTAGTCAACAGTTTTCTGAAATATTTCATATCTTGTTAAGTAAATCATATGCTTTAAAAGTATTTTCCAACATTTGAATTTTAGAGCATGATTTGTTTAAATATTATTTAAAATTCAAAGTCTATTTATTTTTGGAAATTGAATCTTTTTAAATGTATAATATATATTTGGCATCTTTTCTGAAATATATTTTAGTATCCTACTGTGATTAGGTTCACACCATACTTTTTCCTTCGTTTGTTTGTAGACATTTTTCTTTGGGGTTCAAGAAAAGGGAAGGGATCTCTTGAATGTGGATAAAACATATGAACTATGGTCTTGGTGAGTTGTATACTTATAGAACTTGGGGATGTTTTTCCCTATTTTAGAACATGGAATTCGTTACTTTGGGCATTCTTCTTTATGGTATTCTGGTAGTTTACTTCCAGGGGAGTTTTCTTATGATATGCATACTTTATTTTATCTTCTACTTCCACATTCCTATGTTGTATGATTCCAGGTGCTAGTCTCTAACCTGTGGGGATTGGAAACTCCCTTCTGGTCATGCCAGGGACATCTTATTTATCTAGTTATTAGGCTACCTAGTCTGGTTTATGAACAATTGTAATTTGAGGAGGTTGTTTAGATTTTTTCTTGAAGTCAGTAAGCATTTTTTATATCATTTCAGGACTTAAGAGGTAGTTGAAATTGAGTTCTAATCAAGATCTCACTATATTAAACCTTAATACATCATGGGTGGTTAGTGAAAGACGTCTTGTTGATTATATATATTCATTTACCTATTAATATTTGGATAGATAGAAATAATAATCTTGTTTTTCCCTTCTATTGATAATATTTTCTCTTTCGAATCAGTTTTATTGTTTATCAAATGTATTATTTTATTGTATGTTGATGTTGTGTAGCATCGGGACTTTGAAAACATGTTCAAATCAGATATAATAATAGGTTGTGGCTAAAACCCAGCAAGAACATATAGTTATTTATCTGAATCTAGTTGTGGTGATTGTGCACATAGTCCTAGCTCTTGGATAGGCACCACCCCTAGTTCCTTCTCATGCTCCAATTATTTATCCATAGGGGTATATTCTTCAGAATTTTTCTCAAGAGTTCATTTTCTAGTAGCCACCAGACTTCAAAGGCTCCACTGATCCTCAACATTTTGATAAGTGGTTGTACATTATAGAATGATCATTTGAGTTATTAGAGACATTGAAAGTGATCTGGGTGAAATTTTCCATGTTAGTGAAGGAGGTACTGAGAAAGAGATAGTGGGACCTGATTGTGATATAAGGGAAACATGAGGGCACACAGTGGAATAAATTCAAGGTTCTTTTCACCATCCAGTTATATCCAGATTTAATGGTGTTGGAAAAGTGATTTATTTTTTAAAAACATGGGTAGGATGAGAAAATTATGACTGCGTATTCCAATCAATTTTCTGTGTTGCTGTAATTTACTCCTGAGATTATATCTGATGAGATAATGAAGGATTGACGGTTTGAGTTGGGACTTCAATCAGATAACCATTCTCATGATTTATTGCTAAATCTTCCCATATATGCTGAAGTGGTGGATAGGGTGATGATGGTTGAGATGAACTTGGCAGGAATTTCACAGCTAATGAGAGTTCATTTTCCTCCCAGTGGAAGTGTAGGTTCTATAAAAGGAAAACATAAGTGTGATGATCTTTGCAGAAGCTCTTGACATCAAATTCATTCTATAAATCCTATATCTCGAGGAGGGTGTTCTCTTACTTTCTATCAATGTGGAAAGATAGGAAAATATATGAGGGTTTTCACTAAGGCCCCCAATAATTATAGATCTTACGGACATTTAGGGCACTTGCATAGGTTCTTCCATCACTTCTCTACTCTGAATTATAGGAAAGGATCATCAACCATTTATAATACTACATGGTAATCAAATGCATCAAGGATAAAATGTTTCTAGGCATAATCATCTTGAACTAAGATTCTTCATGTATTGAAAGAGTCTACAGAGATGGAAAACATGGGTCCAGGGAACGTGAGATGTACCATTGATATTTCATCTTCATTACTGACTAGTCTTTTTGATAGTGGTGCATCTCACTCTTTTATTTAAACCCATATGATTAACCTACATAATCATTAAATGTAGAAACTATCATGTATAATGGATATTACAGCACCCTATGGTATGAAAAGTGAGCAGGGCCTTTGTAGTCCTGCTTGTGTCTTCTCTCTATCTAATTTTGATCTAGATTAGAGCATTCTAGTTCATGCAATCAAATCTATTGAAATAATATTCATGATGGATTATCTAATTTTCGTAAAAACCTGAATTTATTGTTATCAATGATGGGTATACTTTACTATACCTAGTTGTGTGAATCATTTCTTTCATGGAGAATAGGAACCAATGTCAATAAGAGTCGGAACCTCTTCTCCAGAGATTGAGAAAGTAATATCAGTGGTTTCTTTTCACTAGGAGAGAGATTCAAGGGGTAGTTATCTTCCTCCAGTCATTGTTGAGTTTTCAAAATTGTTTCCATCGGATTTCTCTGGTCTTCTACTGGTGAGATAGGTTGATTTTTCAATTGAAATAATTTATTTAACTCAACCAGTCTTTATCCCCTCTTATTGAGTGGATCTATCTACACTAAAATAGCTGATGTCCCAGCTTGAAGATCTTATTCGGAAAGGGATTAATCATCCTAGTGGGTCAACATGGGTAGTTTTAGTATTCTTTTCTATTTCTGATGGTTCTCTTCACATATGTGTTGATTATAGAAATTTAAATCGAGTTACAATAAGGATAAAATATTTGACTCTACAGGTTGAAGATATGTCCGATCATCTAAAAAGGTGGAAGAGGTTTTCAAATATCAACCTTTGATCTAGTTACTATCAGTTGAGGAAAAAATAATCTCACATTCATAAAACTGCCTTTCAAAGTATGTATGGCCAGCATGAGTACCTTCTTATGCCTGTTGGTTTAACAAATTCTCTTATAGTTTTCATGAACTTAATGAAAAATATCTTCCTTAATCATCTAGATAAATCTTTTGGGTAGTATTGGTGGATGACATTATTTTATACTCTAAATCCATGGAGTATCATGTGCAATATCTAAAAATTTTCCTGAGTTAGATGAGAAATCAATGCATTTATGCCAAGATTTCTCAGTGTTCCTTCTAGATTCAGGAATTAGAATTCTTGGGATATGTGGTGTTAGTACAGGGTATTTCAATTGATCCAAAAAAGGTGAAGTACGTGATATCTTTAGAGTGAACAAGAAATGTCTTCATGATCTAAGGATTCTTTGGATTATCATGATATAACCGCAGGATTATGAAGGACTTCTCGAAGTTGGCTTCTCTGATTAATGCTCTAACATAAAAGGGGGTGAAGAATTCATGTGATGTTAAATGTTGAATTTCTTTTGTTGAGATAAAACATATGATGACTACTGCACCAGTGTTGACTCTCCTATAATCCAGGAAGGGCTATGTGATCTTTTGTGATGCATTAGGTTCTTTTTTGTGCTGCATTTTTTTCAAGGTGATCATGTAGTAACATATAGATATCTACCACATAGGCCACAATAGATGAATTATACTACCCATGATCTGTAATATTCAGTATTGATTCTCACACTTAAAATTTTGTGGCACAAACTTTTGGTGAAGGTATTACAGTGTATTCATACAACAAACACTATAGTTATATCTTCTCTCAAAAAGATTTGAATCCTTGGCAGATGCGTTGGGTGGAGTATCTGCTATCTTTTGACACTGACATTGACAATACCTCATGGAAACGGAATGTTGTTGTTGATTCTTTGATCCTGAATCTTCCATCCCAGGTAGTGAAAGACGCTTCATAAGAATTAAATTTGATAGCTCTCCTTGCACAACTTCATATTGGATTTCAGGATAAAGGTGATGACATTTCCTTATCCAGTATGCAGATGAAGTCTAATCTTCTCAATATGATTCTTCAAGATTAGGATCTTGATGATGCTTTTTTAGCATTAGATAATCCCTTTATGGTGGGGAGATAGTTTCCCACTAGTCGTTATCCAATGAGGGTGTTCGAATCTGTAATAATTGTTTTGTTGTGTCGTTATTGGAAAGAAAGGATGTAATATGGGATTTCCATAATTCTCAATGGGTTGTGTACCCAAGAAAAACTATAATTTGAAATGATGTGGGAGAGTAGTTCTAGAGGACGATAATGAGATAAGACATTCCTATGTTTTTTTCTCATTACTATACGTTCCAACAAGTGAATGTTGAGTACTACAATTCTTTGGGTTTTCTTCAACCACTTCCATTCCCAACATGGAAGTGGGATGGGATCTATATTGACTTTTTGGTGGGGTTACCTTGTACCCTAAGAAATAATAATTCAATATGGTTTTTGATCGACATGTTAACCAAGTCATCTCACTTTAAACCCATTAGATATATGGAAAAAGTTGAGGACATGGTCAATATCTTCATGAAAGTTATTGTTCCATTTCACGAAGCTCCATCAACTATAGTATCTGATAGATATCTTCGGTTCTCTTCTCCCTTTTGGATAGTCATTTTGGAAGAACTAGGATCTTTGGTCCATTTGATCATGGTATACAATTAGTATACTGATGGCTAGATAGATATAGGTATATAGATTCCTGAGGATATGATTCGCTCCTATGTTCTCAACATTGGTGGGGCTTGGTATTATCACATAGGGATGGTTGGGTTTTTTTACATCAATAGTTACAATTCCACAATCAGATTGGAACCTTTCGAGGCCTTGTATTGGTAAACATGTAAATATCTATTATGTTGGTTAGAGGTCAGTAAAAGTTCCTTAGTTGGACCATGAATGGTTAAAGACACAACAAAAATGATTCAGTGGATTCTTCAAAGGATGTTGACAGCACAAAGATGATATATGACTTATGTTGATCGATGTTGTAGACCATTGGAGTTTTTTGTTGGCAATCAGATGTTCATAAATTTTTCACCCAGGTGGGATAATTGATGGCTTTGGAGACAAGAGATGATTTCTACTCACTTTGTGGGACCTTTCAAGATTGCTGATCAAGTGAAGAAGGTTGTGTTCCATTTGAAACTTCCAGCATAGCTGACATTGATACATAACGTGTTCCCTGTATCGTATCTGAGAAAGTATATGGTTGATCTATCTCATTTTTTGAGCATGAGTGATCTTATGATCTACATCGAATTATCTTTGATTGAGCGTCTAGTAATGATAGATGATTCTTGGACTAAGACACTCTATGGGAGGAAGATACCTTTTCTACATGTGCTATGGCAGCATGACTCTAATAATAATGAGACATTCGAACACAAGGAACTGATGAGAGAGAAGTGTCATCATCTTATTGGAATTAACTCCTCTTTAAATACTTTTTCGAGGAAGAAAATTTTTATGGTTTGGAGGTTGTAACATTTTATTTCCTTGATCGGGTATGTTTTCCATTTTCTAGGTTCCCTTATGTTTAATTTTTGGTTCAATGTTTTAGAGGTCATTTTATGGGTTTTCTTACGGCTATAGAACAGGTAAACATCATGTTCTTGAGTCACACATCGTGTAATGGTTGATAGATATATGTCCTGAAAGGGGAGATCACGCTATGATCTATTACATGTCATGAATGTTGGGTATACGTCTTATAGGGTGAAAATTCTGGGTTTTAACCCAAGGTGAATGGATTTTTGGGGTAACTTATCCAATATAGACTACATGTCATGTACCTAAGTTACACATCATGACCCGGACCACATCCAATTTAAAGATACCCAATCAGTGGTAGTACTCAGTCATATTCATTCCAAAATTCATTGTTCTAGAACCAAAACCCTTTCTATGTGTTTTTCAAAGGCACCTCTCCTTTCAGTTTGGTCCAATCAGCTTGAAATCATATTTTTTCTTATGTTGATATTCTCAGGTGCTCTCCATCAATCTCAAAGTTCCTCTCTTTCAATCCTCTGGGTTTTTAAATGGATCATCTAGGAATTGATGGATCTTTTCCTAGTGGTGTGGGATCTTGCTTCTAGGTTTTTCATTCAATTCCCCCTTCACCTTTTTCTCATTGACGGGTGTCATTGTGAGTGTCGTTCTTCAGCAAAGAGGATTCTGGTTCAGTTCCATTTTTAAAATTGATTAACTTCTATTTTCTTGGTTTATTTCAACTACTGATCTAAATTCAATTGCTTAAATGTTCTTCCAATTGCTTGAATAAAATTAAATTCTAATGCATCTGCATATTTGAAATGGTTTTGGCATGGTAAATTGGAAAATCCCCAATTCCATTGAATTGGTGTGTGTTTATGTAATGTTAGCGGATTTAAATTGTTGATTTTAAATGTTGATTTTTTATGGAAATGTTGTCAATTAAATTGTTCAGTTTGATTGTGAAAATGAATATTGAAAATGATGGAATTGGTTTTTCATGGATTTAAAACTCGTAAAAATAGCTTAAAATGATTTGATAGAAACCGTTTGGTTTTATCTTGTGAAAGAGGTATGTTTTTTAATAAAACATGTTTTTTATAGGGAATGAAACTGGAATTATTAATAATGAATAATGGGATTTATTATATTTTAAGAAGTCTTCAAATAAATATTTTAAATGTTACACAACCTTCTTTTCTATAACACGGTTCTAAAACATACATGCAATGGGACACATCCTTGACTGGTTGGTGTCAAATCTCTTTTTATGTAAAGTCTCTTCTTTAATAGTATCTTCCATCAAATGAATGTTATATATGATTGGTCTAAATATGCTACAAAATTACAAACATATTTATTTTTTGAAATTGAATGATTTTGTTTGAATAATATACATTTGGCATCTATTATTGAATATTTAATGGTACCCTACTTAGTATAGGATCACACCCCACTTTTTCCTCTACGTGTTTATAGACTTTCTTCATCAAACATTGATTAAAGGTAAGAGATCTCTTAGTGGTGGATCCAATTATTGAAATGTGGTCTAGGTGAGTTGTATGCATAGGGACCTCGGGGATATTTTTTTTTAAACATGGGTTTACGTATTTTAGTATTCTTTTCCTCGTTGTATTCTCATACATTTCTCTAATTGGAGTTTGTTATATGAATACTGTCTTTTTATCATTTTATTCTGTATTGTTGCGGGAAAATTGTAACCACTAGTATGTTGTATAATGCCAGGTGCTAATCGCCAACCCATGGGGATCGAGAACAACCTTCAAGTCATGTCAGGTCCAGCTCAGTTACCAGGTTTGCAGGGTACCCATGTGGTTCATGACATAGAATAAACCCTTATAACAATGGTTTGAACATATATGTTTGTATAGTTGTCCATACTCAATCCCTATTCTAGATGTTTGTTAAAGCTATTGGAATACATGACATATACCATTCCTATACCAATGACGTTGAAAACCATTGGTATAGGTGTCCTGAATCAATACCGATAACAATATTTTTGTCAACCCCTTGGTAAAGGTGTCCAAAACAATACATTAACCAATGGTTTTCCCAATCCATTTGTATAGGGTGCTTATATTAATGGGTTTTTAAATCATTGGAATAGAGACATTGGTATAGCATAGATTTCTAGTACTAATTTTATAATACATGATACATAATGGAATCAAAGAACATTATCCCTGAGAACATAAAATAGGAATAAGACAAGAGTTTGTTGGAAACATATAGGCATAGAAAAACATTTTCATAGTATTCAAGGATCTTTACCATGACTATCATAATGAATTAGGTTCGCTCATCAAACCAACAATGAAGTAATGGTTCACTACCAAGGAAGTGAGAGTGGGAAAATACCCTTATTGGCCTTAGTTCAATCTACATTCCATTCTACTTAATCTCATGAGATATCAATATTTTCCCAATGCAGTAGATAGAGATATGGGTTACACCCATCACTTAATTTAAACAATATATATGTCTTCCATAAGATCATCATACCTACATAATATCAAAACCCATTAAATGAGATATGTTTCATAAAAATTCTAACATAGTAAAACATATGTAAAAGAAAACGGTTTCATAAAAATTTCACAATTTCATCATATAATAACCTAGGAAAAATATTGGGTTTCACAATAATATTTTTATCATAGGTTACATCAACGGATTTTATCTTAAATGTATAATGATTTTCAAAATCACAATGAAATTTACTTGATAAAAATAGCATTTTAGCTTACAAAATAATTTTTTTTAATTTAAAAAATTCACAATTATTAAAGAAACAATTTTGTATACTAATAAAGTCATAAATATAAAAAGGAATCATCAAATATATGATTGGTGTAGATGGTGGGAAATTTAATTCTTTCTTTATGAGTTAGATAAAACATTATTTTCACATTTCATTAAAAATTATATAAATACATAACTTGGATAAAGAAAAGTATATTCTTTTAATGATATTTCTAAAAAATTCATGCATGGATAAATATAACATTAAAATCATTATATAATATTATAAACATTTTTTAATACATTTTCAGAAAACATGGATATTTTAGAAAACATTTCTTTGACTAAACAGAAAAATGAAGTCAATGTTCCTTAAATATATATTTTTGGTCTCTTGACTTCTTAAGATGAGTAAAATAAAAGGGAAACATGTATTTATAGAAAATAATCATGTGAAAATAAAATTATTGAGTTTAATTAGATATATAAAACATGATGTCATCATTAAAACTTAATCATAAATAAACCTAATAAATAATTAGATTATAACATAAAACCCCTTTTCACTTTAGTAACTTTTTCATCGTAATCCCTTTGAAATAAATAACCTTATATTGATTTTTCTATACCATATATTTTATGATGATAATAATAAAATACATTCATTTTCAGTATATACACCTCCCCAAATGAACATGTTGTGTATAAAGAATATGTCCCACTTAAATAAAAGTGATATGAAAATCCCATATCTTAGATTTGACTTATTAAGTACACATTATAAGTTCCTATATAATAAATATATATCAATTAAAATTTTATCAAGGAAAACATCTAATACCATACAATATATGATTTATTTATAACATTTTATCACTTAATTGTTAATAATTATTATATAAAATCACTATTTTGGGTGATAATGGATTCGTTTTTCATTTAATTTTTTTTTAATATTTTCAATAATTTTACATTGATTACAGTTTCATCATATATAGAATTTCATAAATAGTATACCTATAATATATATTCACTATTTTTATATTTGGAGTCATCCATAGATGTTAAGGATATAAAAAAGAATTACATTATGGGGATGATAGGTTGTGCGTACGCATAAACAATGATTTCACTATTTGATGAATGTAATTAAACAAAGGTAAATATTAATTAAAATTTATAAGATCATTATTTTTTCCTATATGTAAATCAATTTCATAATAATTTACTACCATATTAAATATAAATGAAAAATTAATCACGTCGCTTTGTGGATGTGGTTTTCCACAAATACGTAAGAGCGGAATTATTGTTTCCCAAAGTATTTAATCGTATGTAAGTAGACATGATATTTTCAGTATAGAAGTATAATTTTTTCATTAGTATCATATATATATATTAAAACCATAATAATACCCATCAATATAATATGGTGAAAAAAATTAATTGTATCGCTACGTGGAGATGATAAGTCGAATCTGCCCACAAGAAATACATTCACATATCATTTCATGGAAAGAGGGGTAATTAAGGATGTTTAATAATCATTATAAAATTTAAATATATTTATTATACATAATTTGGTATCTTATTAATAATATAATATATTTATTGAAGGTTACGTAAGAATTAAGAAGAAAGTGATCAATTAAGGTGGTTAACACTTTTTTGAAGTGACTCCTTTATATATCTTGTAAAGTGTTTTAGGGTATATATTTTAGGAATGCCATAAAATTTATGATGTGTATAGGAAAGTGGAGAAGATAAATTATAAGAGTTTTGCTAATATACAATCCTCAATGGGATGTTAATAAGACAAATGAGGGGTGACCACTTATAACTGAGGGTATGACAACTCTTGAAATTTCATGAAATGTTAAATTAATATACATTTATATTATTGTAAATATGGCTCTAAATTTGCATTATTAGAAGATGAGAAGTGTATTAGTTGATATTCACTCATAAAATAAAAATTTTCTATGTTTATATTTAATAATTACTCGTATTTTTTAAAACCCTTCTTTATCCCCATTTACTGTAATATTAATGTTTTCTACCCTTTAATAGATAAAAATGTTACTATAAAATTAAAAAATACATATAAATAAGATTTTTGTTCTTTTAAAATGGTATAACTATAATTTTTCCTAATATAGGAGTTTAATTAATTTTCTATCATTTATTAAAATATTATTTATTTTAAAAAATCAATAATGTCTATTTTATTACTTTTAATAACATAAACTTGAATAACATAAACAAAAAAATAAAAATTCATAACAATTATTTTAATAAAACCCTAAAATATTATATCAATATATAAAAAAAATTAATACCATTAATCCCTTAAAATTTTATTGTTTTTAATATTATTAATATCAGTAATTTTATTAGTAAATTAATTAAAAAATTATTGCATCAATGTTGTGTAATAATTTTAAATAAATATTTATTCACTAAAAATTTAAATTAAATTAAAATTATTAAAATAAATACATCATATTTAAAATGAATACATATAATAAAAAATATTCTTTGTTATTCCCCATGTTAAAAAATATAGCTATTAAAAAAGAGATTGACATTTTATAATTTTCTTTACTTATAAAATTATAAAGTTATTAATCACACACAAATAGTAAATAAAACATATAACTGAATCTTGTATGAATTAGGATGAAATTTAATCAACCAATAAAGATAATTAAAATTTTATATTAATTTTATAGTCCATTTTGTATTGTTTTTAACCATTATTTACCTTATTTACCATTTATTGTGGTAAACAAATTGCTAATTTTAATACTCATATTAACTAAAATAAAGGGGACATATTTACAAAATTTTAATCCACTGATTTCAATATAGAATCAATTTTATAATATTAAATTTCGAAAATTGGAAGAATTTTATTTTAAATATAATTTCACAAAATTTGATGAAAATGAATATTTAGAAAAATACATTTTTAAGCATAAAAGTTGGTTTTTTCTTATCTCACACATAGAATGATATTAATTCAGTATTAAACATTTTTTTGAATAAAATATATATAAATTTCATTAATGTTCATGAAAATATCAATTTTATTACTTTTTTTAAGAAAATCATATTTGTGCTGATAAAAATAGTTTTTCAGAAATACTACTTTTTTACATTCAGATAATTTTTATTTTTATTTATAATTAATTGATAATAGATTACTTAATTTTATTCATGTGTTGACCACAAGTTTTTCTTTATTTATTTATTATTATTCATACCTAAAAATTGAATATCTAGGAAATAACTATCATATAATAATATTTTAATAAAATCCAAAGGTTTGTTTAAACTCGGTGTTCTGTTTAGCACAATCTATCCAAGAAAAATAATTTATTTAAAAAATAATTTCATAAACTATCTTGGTGTCATAAATAAAACACCAATGCATGGCCTAAGTGGAAACATGCCTCAACTAAATATGGAAATGGTTTTTTCCATGGTTTCTTTTAATTGGATCACCATTTTATCAACCTTTTAAGAGTATTTTAGTTTTTTTCATAATAATAATATATTCATATTATACTCAAACACTAATCGCATTACAATATTCTACACTAATATTAGAAGAGCTATTAACATGCATGCTGTTTGGGATTCACATTATCTTATGTAACATTTTATTCTAGTAATGAAATGACAGTAATATATATATTTGTTTAGCCCAATAAAAATATTGTAATTTCAAAATTCATTACAAATATACATGTGATTCCTTATATCTCCATTTTAATCACTAGAAGACTAGTATCCATTATCTGGTTTGGTTTCCTCTTCTCTTTTAATAAATCTACCAATAAGCATATCATGCGTAACAACCTCATAATATTTCTCTACAACACACCACATCCCTTCTGGTGGCCCAATTAGACACAATCCAATGTGGGTATTCCTAAAAATTTGGATAATACTTCTCAATTAGATCCGGAATCCAATATAAAACTTTCCCTAGTGACAAAAAACCAAAAACTCCCATGAAAACCACATCCTCGACTGGAGATAAAGTGTTTCTAGGTTATGGGTACACCACAAAATATGTATTGGAGATAACACATTAAAGGTAATAGTTCACTAGGGAAGTTTCCACCTAGGAAGTTCATCTTGATATTAAATATAAAAACCAATATATTAACTTTATCCATCTCCGAAAGCCAACAACATTCTCCCCAACATCATAAAAACCCTTCATGTATTTCTCCTGATAATTTCTAGTCGTACCGAAGAATAATTTCTACATCACTGTCATGGGATACACTCTCATAGGGGAGGATTTTTGGGCCACTGATAAATATTAATAGTGATAAAATATATCACTATGTTTTAATATAAGTATTATTTCTCTAAAACACACCATTAAATCAACTTATCCATACTCTATAAATAAATACCTTTTCTCAAAACTTCAACTATGAAAATATTGTTTCACCAAAAAAACCTCATGAATCACCATGGAATCAACTTCAAGATGAACAATGTTACCCCTTTAATCCATTTCCCATACTATGAGATTTTACTACACTAATTGAACTCCCATTGTAATATATGGGAAAATTATATTAATTTCCAATGGAATCCTTTAGAACCCAATATTTGTAAGGGTTTGGCTCATAAATATAATAATCAATATAATTTTTCTCATCAATCCCCTCAAAAACACTTTAATGTCATCTAGATAGACTCAGTGTAGAACTCATCTTCCTTAGGTCCACCCTATGTTACAAAATTCAGAGTGTCTTGCTACAAAAACTCCGTCATCAATTATGTCAAGCTATTCTTGACATACCCAAGGTATCATTCCCCTAATTTCATGAATTGAGTAATGTTCTTCTAGAACATCTCTCTAATATCCTCACCTAGTACTATTGGTTCCTTAGGTTTCACTACTGGAGGATCATCGTTAGCCATGTCCTCCTATCATCCTCTAAAGAATATTCTTTTATAGAGGCATAAATCTACAATCTTAACAAAAACCATATATAATTTTCATAATATTATCAAATTTAGGTGAAAATAAAATAATGAACAATAAGTATTTGTCTCTAAACCCCACCACATAGTTAAAACTAAAGTGATAACATTACTCTTAACAATCCTATATCTTTTTCAAGGATAGAAATGGGTAAATCGTTTTCATTAATCAAATTTCTCATTTATACACCCATTTATTCTCATCATGAATTATTTCACCTCTTTCAATTTCATGTTAGGAACTATTTTCAATTCAATTTCAGAAGAAAATTAAAATAGTGCATGTTTAATAACAAAAAAACATCTATTTTTCAGGCATTCTAAAAATGATGCATGTCACAAAATAATACCGAGTTCCAAGTATGATGTATGAAAACACAAATCTAGTTCCATATCAGGACATGATACAATTCTCATTAAATCTCAAAAACAACAGTCACATCACACAACCAATTTTTCATCCAATGTTTAATAAAGTTCAACTATAACAGTAAAAAAACAATAACAACAATCCGACCTTGGGATCCTAGGGTCTCATCCATTCATGGCTAAGCTACTCCCATGGATGAGATCATAACCAAGGCATAAGTCTTCTTAGTCTCTTGTTTACATTTCCCAAATAGAAATTGAAAAGAAAAAAGAAATAAAAATGGTCTCTAATAAAACATTCTAATATCCTAGCTCATGTACCATGCACTGGTGCCCCAAACCATTTTGTCATGTATCTTTAGGTATGCCTACCAATATATAAGATGCTTCCAACTATAATCGAGGTTCTAATATTAATCATGGAGATACTATACCTTCTTTTTAATTATATTAATACACCCATAGAAACGAATAATAAATAACAACTAAATAACCAAATGATATCATTGTAACAACCCGAAATTTTGAATAAATCTTGTTTCCTAATTTTATGTGTTATTTTAATTTATATTTATACTCAAAAAAAATGTTTCATTTTATAACATGAGTATAATTAAAATGATACTGTTGGTTTTTGACTGTTATATGACCATTGGTCAATATGACCGCTGGAAACTAAACGTTTTGATTATTGTCTCTAAATACAAGTAATCTCGGTTAATTAATATAGAAAGAAGATTCGATGGCCTCACCCAGTAGTCTTGGACCGATCGAAGCCCATCTAACAGAACTTGGGAAGGAGGTAGCACAACTGGGCTTTGCTCTGGACCAAACCCAAGCTGAACTTCATTGTGTGAAGCTAGAATGTGATCGCCTTCGCGAGAAGTTCAAACTGATAGAAATTACTACTCGTGCGATGTTGGCCGAGCCTCCCTCGGATTCTCTCACCTTAGCACACCTTACACTTAGGTCCTATGCTGGTGTGATAAGGGGCTATGTAAGGAGACCGTAACTGCCTTGTGTAATCCTTTTTTTAAATAAAAATTGGGATTTCTTCTTATGATTAAGTTTATGAATTTTCAAATGACCAGATAAATATAGTATGCATATTTTTGATGAATTTTAGAAAAAAGTATATTTTAAATGTTTTTGTAAACCTTAAATAATTAAAAATGTCTAATGATTTGGAAAAAATGGTCTTCTATAATTATGTTCAGTAATAAATTTAGAGTCTAATAAGATCAACTTGATTTTTGATGAAAAGTAAATTATGAATAGTGATTTTATGATTAGGATTAATAATGTGTCCAAACGAATTAGTAATCTCACGTAAAGAAAGTATTAAAATAAGCTAGGCACCTTGATTAAGTAATGAGATTCAATAAAATGGGTAAATAACGGTTTCATAAATTATTAGTCAAGTATTAGTCTTTTTAAGGTGAATAGTGTTTTTAATTAAAAAATTAATTAAAAATAATTAGAAAATTATTTTTATAAAATGGACTTTATTTTTGAACTCAGAGCATCGATATTATGTTAAGGTAATTTTTGGGGATTTTTCTGAAAAAATGAATTTTTGATGAATAGTGTTTTTATTTAAAAATTAAATTAAAAATATTTAGAAAATTATTTTTATAAAATGGATTTCATTTTTGAAATCAGAGCATTGATATTTGGTTAAGGTGAAATTTTGGGATTATTCTGAGAATGTTGAATTTTCGATGAATAGTGAAAATATAGTTTTTAAGTTACGGGTGTTTAATGACATCATTAAATTATTTATTAAGTATATATTAAATATGGTCGAATTATGAATATTAAGATAAGGTATTAGGTGTCCCAAATGGACAATACCATGGGCAAATACCATGGGCAAGCCCATGGTTTTTCCAAAACCACTAATGAGGTGTCCCTTGGCCATTAATGCCTTGTCCCCTCACTTTCCCTATAAATACCAAGCCATCCTCTCATCCATTCGACTCCCCACTCTCCCCCAACACAGTAATGATCTCCTTAACTCCCAAGGAGTCCTCCCAAGGTGTCCCCAAGCCCTCAATGTCCAAACCTTTGAGTTTTAAGAGATACGTTTTAAGGTAAGGGATCTAACCTCTCTCTTTCATTTCAAGTAATCTATTTTATGTCATTCCTTATATGCTCCATGTTCTTATGTTGGAGGATGTTCTTTTATACACCTCTTACTTCCCTTTTCATGTTCATATAATGAGAGATCCCCACTTACTCTCATTATTTCGTTTTATTAAATTTTAAGTGGCGCCGTTAGGGTGCAGAAAGTTTTGTAACTGATTCTTTCTGCCTTCTCATTTTTCAAGATCTATTTTCATGTAAAGTATTACAAGTTCCTTTTTATTATGTTGGGGTATGATCTCCAAATTTATCATACTGATCTTTTGTGATCATATGATGAGAGACCCCATTTGATCTCTTCAATTCAGTATTTTGATGTTTTAAGTGGCGCCGTTAGGCTGCCGAATTTTTAAGTGGTTCTTCACCCTTCTCGTTTTGAAGTTCTACTTTCATGTCAATTCGTTCAAGTTATTTTTTGTTATGTTGGGGTATGATATCTATATCTATCATACTGTAATCTTATGTTCATATGATGAGATACCCCATTTGATCTCTTCAATTCAGTATTTTAATGTTTTAAGTGGCGCCGTTAGGCTGCCGAATTTTTAAGTGGTTCTTCACCCTTCTCGTTTTGAAGTTCTACTTTCATTTCAATTATTTCAAGTTCCTTTTTGTTATGTTGGGGTATGATATATATATCTTTCATACTGGAATCTTATGTTCATATGATGAGAGACCCCATTTTATCTCTTCAATTCAGTATTTTGAAGTTTTAAGTGGCGCCGTTAGGCTGCCGAATTTTCAAGTGGTTCTTCACCCTTCCAGTTTTGATGTTCTACATTCATGTCAATTATTTCAAGTTCATTTTTGTTATATTTGGGTATGATATCTATATATATCATACTGGACTCTTATTTTCATATGATGAGATACCCCATTTGACCTCTTCAATTCAGTATTTTGAAGTTTTAGGTGGCGCTGTTAGGCTGCCGAACTTTTAGGGGATTCTTTCGCCCTTCTCATTTTCTCAAAGTTCTACTTTCATTTCAAGCCTTTCAAGTTTCTTTTTAATTATGTTGGGGAATTATCTCTATATCTATCATACTGATCTCTTATGTTCACATGATGAGAGACCCTATTTTATCTTTTCAAATCATTTTGTTTGAAGTTTAAGTAATGCTGTTAGGCTGCCGAACTTTCATAAGAGAAATCTAATTTTTGTCTTCCTTACATGTTTTTCATTTCAAATGGTATGTCCTTGAAATTTTATTACGATGATCATGTATCCTTCTTATTCAGTCCATATACTGTTTTATGTGTCATTTATGAATGTTTGACCCATTTCCCCTCTCTTTTCAATGTCTTCTAAAACCTCGTAACATAGCCGTTATGCTGCAGAATTTCCGTCTCAAAATGTCTCTCTCTTTTTCTAAAAGTTCTATTATTTTATTAAGTGAATACTCAAAGATCTTTCTTTTAAAGGGGTATTCACATATATATCAAAATTTTCGGTTTTATATTCTGGGATTTACCTACATGAAACCCGCTTTCCCTTTTCGTGGGTTTAAAGTGACATTAAGATCGTGTCTTTAAAGCAGTTTTTAAAATGTTATGATTATGAAATGAAACCAATTTATTTTATGCTATATGGTTTATTTATGAAATTTTTGATGATGATATATGTGGCTCACATTATAATAAAGGAAAATTTAAGGGTGCTCCCTGATAGCGCTCCAATGCATTGGGTAATGATGTAACCACCATAGATTACAATTTTCACGATACCTTGGTGAATAACCTTGGTAATTTTCAAATGACACCTTGGGGATGGACCTTGGTGATATGTTCATGATTGTCTATTTTAAATGATGTATCCAAATCTTCAAGTTATGAAAAAGTTTTATTTTTATTATGATATGCCTCATGATTTCTTTTTCATTCCTTAAAGTTCTTTTCATGACTTTATTGATGTATCTCAAGTCCATATGTAAAATGTTTCACTTGTTTCCCTTGCTGGGACTTCTGCTCACCCTTCCTTTTGATGTATGTCACCAGGTTATGAGATGCAGTAATGAGCCTAGGGTGAACATGAGGAGAATCCTTTCAAGTGTTTAAGAAGAATGTTTTTTTTGTTTCATGTTTTATGTGCCTTGTTTCAAAGACAGTAAACCTTAAAGATCCTCAGTTCCGTGTAATGGAATGAAAGTTATGTTATAAAAAGACAGGATTCTATAGTTGGTATCAAAGGATGGTTTAGTTATTTGGGGAAATTAGGATATGAAAACTCTAGGAAGAAACCTATAGAAAAGTTTAAATATAGGAAATATTCCTGGTATTTTGGTGAGTATTGAGTAAGGGGTTACCAAGAAAATACATCCCTATCTGGATACGAGCAGGTAGAGGTGGCTCTGGCACAGATGTACATAGTGGTAAAACCCGAAAACACCGCTTTGAGCTAGACACGAACAGGAACTGGTACACGACAACGGGCCTTGCTGCACTCTTGGTTACGACACTCCTGGGGGATATGCTTTGGTAAATTCATAAGATTAGTATGAACCACTGTTAAAGGAACAAAGATAAAATTAAATAAAGGTTCACATAATAATATATGATCATGGATAACCTAGATGGGAACCTAGGGGATCACAAGTTAGGGTATACTTTTCTTCTACAAGTTATCCTTATATGCTTTAAGTTTCTTTTCATGATTATTGGCTAAGTATTTAAGCCCCTAATTATAGCTTCTTTTCTTAATTACTGGCGGGAAATGGAAGAACATGTCCCAACAACCAATGTGATAGGAAATGCTACGATTTCCGTATTAATACGACAGAGATGATTAGGGGATTAAAAGATGATTATTATTTTGGAAGATGTTCACTATTTTGGGGACCCTATATGATCGAGGTAAATATATTACTATAGTAGTTTCATTGAGGAGTAACGTTGACTTATATTTTGAAGAATCAATTAATTTAAGGAGGAATTATAGTAATTTAGGTTACTTATGGAAATGATTAACCTATCTTGGGTAAAATATGTTTAGGTTAGCTACTTTTGTTATAAGATGTTAGTTGTGGTTGATGTTGTTTGGAGATGAACAATGAAGATTATTTTGGAAGACTATGTTATCAAATCCCTCTTGTATTTGGGTTTCAATCTTAGTTTGGTTTATTTTGAGGAATTTTAAGGACCGTTATTTAATGGATGGTCTATGATGAACTTTGGGTAGTACCATGGAACATTGAAGATTTAAAAGTAGTTTCCATTCCTATGGGATTTTTCTTTTTGAAGAGTTGTTTTACCTTAACCTTTCTGTTTTTGGGATAATGTTTAAAGATAGAAGAAATAGATAGTTAATCTTTTGTATATTATGTGATTCTCTAGAAGATTATTCTTGTGTTTTGATGAGACCAAGTAGTTTTGAATGCTCATCATTTGGAGAAAAGATTAGTTTTGGGAGAAACTTATTAAAGGGTGAAACTCTACATGAAGGTAGGTATATTTTCTATTTTTTTTTTCTATGTAGTAAATGAATTCCTCAAAATTATGAAAAGGAACGTAAAATAAAAACATTGTTGGTTTACGTTTCCTACTAGGTAATCAATGACCGTTTACACACATCATAAGTTTGGGATTTTTTTATGGTTAACTTTCTCCTAATCATGTTCTCTATCACTCTCCGTTAGAACTTGACCCTTTTTTTTCTTCCATGTCCATGTTTTCCTACATGGAATCCTAGTGTGGGCTAACTCAGGTGACCTTTGTACTTCCCTTTCTTTCTTTTAAAGTAATAGTTTTACTAACTCATTTTCCGATGTGGGACTTTCAATGAAATTTCAAAACCTAAATTTAAAAAATTGTGAGGACACAATTTCTTAAGGGGGGAAGATTGTAACGACCAGAAATTTTGAATAAATCTTGTTTCCTAATTTTATGTGTTATTTTATTTTATTTTTATACTCAACAAAAATGTTTCCTTTGATAACATGAGTATAATTAAAATGATACCGTTGGTTTTTGACTGTTATATGACCATTGGTCAATATGACCGCTGGAAACTAAACGTTTTGATTATTATCTCTAAATACAAGTAATCTCGGTTAATTAATATAGGAAGAAGATTCGATGGCCTCACCCAATAGTCTTGGACCGATCGAAGCCCATCTAACAGAACTTGGGAAGGAGGTAGCACCACTAGGCTTTTCTCTGGACCAAACCCAAGCTGGACTTCATTGTGTGAAGCTAGAACGGGATCGCCTTCGCGAGAAGTTCAAACTGATAGAAATTACTACTCGTGCGATGTTGGCCGAGCCTCCCTAAGATTCTCTCACCTTAGCACACCTTACACTTAGGTCCTATGATGGTGTGATAAGGGGCTATGTAAGGAGACCGTAATTGCCTTGTGTAATCCTTTTTTTTAAATAATAATTTGGATTTCTTCTTATGATGAAGTTTATGAATTTTCAAATAACCGGATAAATATAGTATGCATATTTTTGATGAATTTTGGAAAAAATTATATTTTAAATGTTTTTGTAAAACTTAAATAATTAAAAATGTGTAATGATTTGGAAAAAATGGTCTTCTACAATTATGTTCAGTGCGAAATTTAGAGTCTAATAAGATCAACTTGATTTTTGATGAATAGTAAATTATGAATAGTGATTTTATGATTAGGATTAATAATGTGTCCAAACGGATTAGTAATCTCATTTAAAGAAAGTATTAAAATAAGCTAGGCACCTTGATTAAGTAATGAGATTCAATAAAATGGTTAAATAACGGTTTCATAAAATATTAGTCAAGTATTAGTCTTTTTCAGGTGAATAGTGTTTTTTAATTAAAATTTTAATTAAAAATAATTAGAAAATTATTTTTATAAAATGGAGTTTATTTTTGAACTCAGAGCATCGATATTATGTTAAGGTAATTTTTGGGGATTTCTCTGAAAAAATGAATTTTCAATGAATAGTGTTTCTATTTAAAAATTAAATTAAAAATATTTAGAAAATTATTTTTATAAAATGGATTTAATTTTTGAAATCAGAGCATTGATATTTGGTTAAGGTGAAATTTTGGGATTATTCTGAGAAAGTTGAATTTTCAATGAATAGTGAAAATATAGTTTTTAAGTTACGGTTGTTTAATGACATCATTAAATGATGTGTTAAGTATATATTCAATATGGTAGAATTATTAATAGTAAGATAAGGTATGAGGTCTCCCATGTGGCCAATACCATGGGCAAATACCATGGGCAAGCCCATGGTTTTTCCAAAACCACTAATGAGGTGTCCCTTGGCCATTAATGCCTTGTCCCCTCACATTCCCTATAAATACCAAGCCATCCTCTCATCCATTCGACTCCCCACTCTCCCCCAACGAAGTTCTAATGTCTTTACCTCCCAAGGAGTCCTCCCAAGGTTCCCCAAGCCCTCAAGGTCCAAACCTTTGAGTTTTAAGATTTACGTTTTAAGGTAAGGGATCCAGCCTCTCTCTTTCATTTCAAGTAATCTCTTTTATGTCATTCCTTATATGCTCCATGTTCTTATGTTATAGGATGTTCTTTTATACACCTCTTACTTCCCTTTTCATGTACATATAATGAGATATCCCCTCTTACTCTCATTAATTCGATTTATGAAGTTTTAAGTGGCGTCGTTAGGCTGCAGAAATATTTGTAACGGATTTTTTCTCCCTTCTCATTTTTCAAGATCTATTTTCATGTAAAGTATTTCAAGTTCAATTTTATTATTTTGGGGTATGATCTATAAATTTATCATACTGATCTTTTATGATCATATGATGAGAGACCCCATTTGATCTCTTCAATTCAGTATTTTGAAGTTTTAAGTGGCGTCGTTAGGCTGCCGAATTTTTAAGTGGTTCTTCACCCTTCTCGTTTTGAAGTTCAACTTTCATGTCAATTCGTTCAAGTTCTTTTTTGTTATGATGGGGTATGATCTCTATATCTATCATACGGGACTCTTATGTTCATATGATGAGAGACCCCATTTGATCTCTTCAATTCAGTATTTTGAACTTTTAAGTGGCGCCGTTAGGCTGCCGAATTTTTAAGTGGTTCTTCACCCTTCTCGTTTTGAAGTTCTACTTTCATGTCAATTCTTTAAAGTTCCTTTTTGTTATTTTGGAGTATGATCTATATATCTATCATAATTGACTCTTGTGTTCATATGATGAGAGACCCCATTTGATATCTTCTATTCAGTATTTTGAAGTTTTAAGTGGCGCCGTTAGGCTGCCGAATTTTTAAGTGGTTCTCACCCTTCTTGTTTTGAAGTTCTACTTTCATGTCAATTCATTCAAGTTCCTTTTTGTTATGTTGGGGTATTATATCTATATCTATCATACAGGACTCTTATGTTCATATGATGAGAGACCCCATTTGATCTCTTCAATTCAGTATTTTGATGTTTTAAGTGGCGCCGTTAGGCTGCCGAATTTTTAGGGGATTCTTTCACCCTTCTCATTCTTTTCAAAGTTCTACTTTCATTTCAAGCCTTTCAATTTCATTTTTAATTATGTTGGGGCATTATCTCTATATCTATCATACTGAACTCTTATGTTCACATGATGAGATACCCTATTTGATCTTTTCAAATCATTTTGTTTGAAGTTTAAGTAACGTCGTTAGGCTTCCGAACTTTCATAAGAGAACTCTAATTTTTGTCTTCCTTCCATGTTATTCATTTCAAATGGTATGTCCTTGAAATGTTATTACCATGATCATGTATCCTTCTTATTCTGTCCATATACTATTTTATGGGTCATTTATGAATGTTTGACCCATTTTCCCTCTCTTTTCAATGTCTTCTAAAACCTCGTAACATAGCCGTTATGCTGTAGAATTTCCGTCTCAAAATGACTCTCTCTTTTTCTAAAAGTTCTATTATTTTATTAAGTGAATACTCAAAGATCTTTCTTTTAAAGGGGTATTCACATATATATCAAAATTTTCTGTTTTAAATTCTGGGATTTACCTACATGAAACCTGCTTTCCATTTTCATGGGTTTAATGTGACATTAAGATCATGTCTTCAAAGAAGTTTTTAAAACGTTATCATTATGAAATGAAACCCATTTATTTTATGAAATATGGGTTATTTATGAAATTTTTGATGATGATATATGTGGCTCACATGATAATAAAGGCAAATTTAAGGTTGCGCCCTGATAGCGCTCTAATGCATTGGGTAATGATGTAACCACTAGAGATTACAATTTTCACGATACCTTGGTGAATAACCCTGGTAATTTTCAAATGACACTGTGGGAATGGACCTTGGTGATATGTTCATGATTGTCTATGTTAAATTATGTAGCCACATCTTCACGTTATGAAAAAGTTTTATTTTTATTATGATATGCCTCATGATTTCATTTTCATGCCTTTAAGTTCTTTTCATGACTTTATTGATGTATCTCAAGTTCATATGTAAAATGTTTCACTTGTTTCCCTTGCTGGGCCTTCTGCTAACCCTTCCTTTTGATGTATGTCCCCAGGTTATGAGATGTAGTAATGAGCCTAGGGTGAACATGAGGAGAAGCCTATCAATTGTTTAAGAAGGATGTTTTTTTGTTTCATGTTTTATGTTCCTTGTTTCCAAGACACTAAACCATAAATATCCGCAGTTCCATGTAATGGAATGAAAGTTATGTTATAAAAAGACGGGATGTTATAATCATAACCAGAAAAATACCAATAAAACAATATAACCAAAAATACAAGCATAACATCAAAACTAAATAGTAGATATGCCATGCTAGAATACATTTCAGTGTCAATATAAAACTCAATGTAAATACACTAATGATTCCTAAGAGATTTCAAAATCACGTTTGGTTCCCTCTTCCATGCTCCATCCAAACTCATCCACCTAACAGATGACATTTTCCCTTATCCTACCCTGCAATAGTGAAATCTATTAGGGTACTGATTTGGAATACCAATTTGGTTGTCTGTACAACTCATTTGGCTACCCCAAATTGTGTCTCAATTTTCATATGAATTTAATGGTTACCATTCATTATTAAATTAATTAATAAAATAATTTATAAATCATCTCAATATCATTAATTAACTCTATAGTTTCTTAATATACTTAATTAAATTAATTACTCAACAATTAATTGATCTCCTCAATCACATTAATTAACTAAATAGTTAATTAATCATACCAATCTTATTATTCAACTCCAAAATTAATTTATATCCTAATTATCATTAATTAATTCAAATGTTAATTCATTTTCTTAATCCATTTAATTAACTCACTAATTAATTAATCATCTCCCCTTCATTACTAATCCTATAATTAGTTCATCATATCAAATCCCTTAATTAGTTTCAAAATTAATCAATAAAAATCTACCATCCCAATAATCCCATAATTAATTCATTAATTAATTATTCAATTCCCATTCTCATTATACTGTAATTAATTCATCAATTAGTTTTTATAATTCAAAATCACAATATCCTATAATTAATCTATACATTAATTACTCATGATATGAAATTCTAATATCTGAAATTACATAGTTTTCATTAATTAATTATGTTAATAAATTAATTAATTCTATCAAGAACACAATTGATAAGCAGATAATTGTAATTCTAAAATTTAATACACATAATTTAATTTAAGACTTTGGGATTTTAATTATATTCCAACTACCTCAATTCATTGAAGAACGATCGCCTAATAGAAACCCCAAAAATTTTGAGGAGTATGACATAGAATAATATTGGAATCTAAAAACCAAAATATATACTGATAAAATCATGTTCCCCAAATTTTATATCTAGATCTACATTCCTAGATATTCAATTCAAAATTGGAATAACAATCATTTCTAGGAAGGTAGAAGAATGGAAGAGTAATGTGAAACCAAGTGGGATATGATTCTATTACTAGGAGAGGTAATGATATTCAATTCAAGATTTAAATCATGAATAAAATAGGTAATAACGGCATGGAATCCATACATAATGCTCTCAAATAGTGAAAGAATGGATACAGTCAAATGGGGTTCGAAAGACATGTGTTTTGGGGGTGTGAGTGATTTAAAATCTATGTTTCGGTTAAATGAAATTTTGGTATATTGTTATCTGGGAAGGGGTTCAGGGTTTTCCCTAACTGTGTGCCTAAATTATGTGCCTCTTCTATATGGTTGCATGTTTACACCTAAGAGGGTTCATTGTTTTATAAACCATGCATTAGTAGTGAAAATATTAAACATCAATAATTACTGCATTATCATTCCTTAATCAGTTTGTCTACCTAATTCATCCCAAAATATTAAACATAAATTGGTATGATGAAAAAAAATCCATTAACTTTAATAATAATTTTTATAACTAACCAAATGTTGTGTTTTCCATAAATTAAGGAATTATAAATTTTAATGGTTATGAAGGTTCCTTTTTTCATTTTTCCTTTGTTAACATCTTATATAGGTCAGATTAATGTAATAACATCTGAGTAAATATTAAAATTAGATACATGTAGTGATATGGTCGGATTATAGTAATATAATCGGTTTTAGATAAGTGTATATGTCATATGGCTCCTTTAGAATAAAGTTCAACCACTATATATCTCATTTTTTTAATCACTATAATTATTTTTAACTGCATTCACCAATTATTATGGTAAGTAATTAATATGGACTTATAAGATAATAAATACTATACTAATTCCAATTATTTATATCAATTTTTCAAAATTCAATACAAATAGTGCCAAAAATAATTTTAATGTTAATCTCACAGACGTGGTGAGAAAGAGGGTTATTAATGTGAAAATGTTCAAAATTTCCGTACATTTGTATATCTAAATTAATTATAAATATGATTTAAATGGACTTAATTAAATTATTATATGTATAATTTGTCAATTTCAAATTTAAATCCAACTTAAACTATAATTTATCATTAATAATTATTTAATTAAAACAGATGTTTTCCTCTAAAATTCATTATTTTTCACTATAAATCAAAAAAAACATATCCTAAAAATACTAAACATTCACCCTCGTCTCAATTTTAAACTCCAAATTTAATAATTATGTTTATTTTTTAATAAAATATAAATGGATCAAATTTTAGTTTAAAAATTTGTGTTCCATTAAAAGGTGGTATAATATCCTATATAAAAAATACAAATTTTTATGTGTTAAACAAGATTTTTTATTAACATATGTCTTTAAAATAAATTGGAAAAATATCTAAACGTTTGATTTAATATATAATATAAAAATAAATAAATCACAATTTCTCTACATGTTATATACACTTATAATCTTGGTCTTCTGTTTCTTATACACTATTGAAAGGACTTGAGATTATGTTTAGCACAATCCAACATAGTGTATCATATAAAACAATATAGAAAAAAAATTAAAATTATTATTAAAGTATAATATTTTAAATTATTGATTTTTTATCTATTCCTCAACCTAAATAAATTTCATCCCATAGTTCAAAATTGATCTCTCTAATCTAGGATTTGATATTGGAAAATTCCTTTTTTGTAACCCTAACATTGTAAAAGGGTAAATAAAATATCCTCTTAATAAGAGATAAGGGAAGTATAATGTTAATGTAACTAGGTTCCCATGTAGGTTAAATAATTGAGGACATTAAACCATTAATGCAGAATAAGAATCAAATTATCATGTTCTGATGGAGATTGATAGAGATCATGTTCATGAGAAATATTTTGACCACAAAACCAGAAAACATATGTGTGAAAAAGAAAGTCTATATCATCCAAAATAATGATAAAAGGAATTTTTTTTATTAATTTCCATTTTCCCTAGAAGAAGAATTATTTAAATCTATAATAATATAAGTAAATATAGGATTCAATTTCTTAAACACGATATTAACCTTTGGTTGTGCCTTGAAAAATTTCTAATTTCTATCCTATCACAAGTTGCATCATATGGTGAAGTAATTCATTAAAATCATAGAACTCAAACAAAAATAAACCTAAACCATTTCATAAATTGTTAAATTTTACAAAATATTGTTATTTAATAATTTAAAAATAAGGTTACTGAATTTACAAAATGAACTTATCAAAAAACCTAAAGTTTCTATTAATTTCCACATAACAACATGTGAATACATTCTTTTTGTATTCTACTGATGCAAGATAATAACTCAAATTACATTAAAACCTTCTTGAAAATGGGAATTTATATTTATTACTTATGTAAAATATAGTATATTTGATGTATTCCTTAAATTCAAAGGTGTTGAAAACTCCATTAATGATAGAATATACCACTTTGCCGACAAACCATTATTAAATTCCAAGTTAGTCAAAACTTATCTAATTTATGTTATCTAAAAATACATTTATTTATACCAAAATATTCATCTCAATATTAGTAACATATTAATAGCAACATTTCCATCAATCATGTGTTCTCCAAGAAGATCAAATTTTCAATGAATCATTTTTCTTATTCTGTTGTACAATTCAATATATTCTTTCAAAAAAATAATGAAAAAGTACTGCAATACAATACTTACATATTTTATAATTCTTATAACTAATTTTATAGTATTAAAATAAAGAAATTAAGTAATTCATGAATCCAAAAACATGAATATTAATCATTCCCCTTCATCTATAGTACTATAAAAAGCATCACCGTCATCTATTAACCTCTTTTTGGGTATATTCTGTTGAATCTTGGGGAATTTATTTGTATAGTACCCCATTTCCATACAGTTGTAACTCTGAATAATGGCCTTTTTATTCTACCATTTTCAGTCTTTAAATTTTTTACCTTTATCACTACACTTATAAAAAACACCCATTCCCATCATGAATGATTGGGGGAGAATCTTTCTATAGTAATCACATGTGGGAAAATCGTTCTTTCACTTCTTCCCCTAATCCATGCATTTCTTGGTTGGACTTATCTTCCTGTGCTTCCTTCAAAATCAATAATAAATAGATAACTTCTTCTCTATCTCATTAGAACATGATATTATATACCCATTGAATGAAATTGTTTTGGATACTCGTTCTCTTTTAAATATTTGCTGGATCCCAAAAAATAGACAATAATTCTTACAATTTTGATCGCGTGCATCATTGATGTTCACATTCCTTCTGGTAGACACAATTCCAAAATGACAACATACACTAGATTATATCATAACAATATGTAAAATAATGTTTAATCCCAAGACAACTGACATGTTAATCATATATTTTAAAAAAATTTAAATCTAATGTCATAATAATAAACATGGTTTTATTGGGATATTCTTCTATTAGTATCCTCAAAATATATCCTAGGTTAGTGTTCTATAATTGATTTTTTCATTAATTTTGTTTCCATGGATTATAAAAAACATCCTTTTATACCAACTATAACTCCCCAAACTCAAAATCCCATATCCATTGCCTTACTTTTTTAGAATCCATGATTACAAGGAATCAAATCCCAAAGGAATGAAATGATTAACATTTTCAGAAAGCCAGATTACAAACATTAACCCCATTTTATACAGGGGATACAAAATAAAACATAAAAAATTAAAATATCCACATCCTTGAAACACATTCCAAGAATTAATCTTCATACACTAGGAAATGGGAACAAAATAAGGATGAGCTCAAATGCTCAGTAAGGGTTAAATACAGTGTATGTAATAGTTAATCAATGGTGATTATCAATAAGTAAATTTATTCTATTTAATCAATGAACTCTTAGATACTATTCGAGAAATAATATCATGGATAATAATAGTAACTGAATTATCCATGTAATAAATTCATATATATTGGATGAAATTATTCATATAAAGATGGAACCATTACTGTTAAGACCATTCATAAGATGGTTTAAAACATACTACGTAGAAACCCCCTTAATTTAGAAAACTGATTCTTCTCATGAGACTACCAATGCATCTAGAGGATTACATTAAATGACCCTAATGACATGTCATACCATTCCGAAGAATTCCTTTTATATAAATAACTTATTTTATTAATAAAAAATTTTTATTTTCAAATATCAATATTGAGTAGAGGATACAGATTTATCAATATTTACCTAGTTAATTATATAACATTAATGATAGATATAAAATATAAAAAAGGATTAAGATTTATGAAATATTCATATAAATCGAAAAAACTGTGGATATTTGTTGAAAATTTATTTTTTGGAGAAAATTATTACAATAAAGTAAAAATCAATAAATAATGTGATATTTCAAAATAACTTTTAACACTTGGTAATTTTTTAAGTAAAAATACCATTGATGAAATAATTAAAAGTGAAACATAAAATACCATGAATTAAAATTGAATCTTTATATTACATTTCAAATGGATAGTATATATACCACATAGAAGTAAATTTGTGAATGATAAAAAACAAGTCTCAATAGAATGTAAATTGACAAGAAATCTCTTAAAACTGTGGTAACATCTAAATCGAATGCCACAAAAGCAATAATAATAAAATTAAAACATTAAATGCATCAATATAAAATAATTCATGATATAATATATCTAATATTTCATTAGATACAACACAAAAAAATAATTCAGTGGTGAATGTGACATTTATCTCACAGATGAAAAAAGTGAGATTAAAATCCATTACCTTGTTTTCCCTTTCGGGTGAACATAATTTAACCACATATAAAATGGTTTTAAGATTTTTATTTACTTATAACATAACCATATTCCTATTGTTAATATTATATATTATCTTCCTATAATATCTTATTATCTATTTGTTAATAAACATTCATTATTTTCACTATTTCGGGTTTTAATTGTCCTGTTTGTCCCATATGTTTTGACTTTTTATTTTTTTTCATAACACTTAGATCACAATTTCATTTTATGAAAAATGTAAAACGTTATTTAATTATTATATATTAATTATATATTTATTATGAGTAATCCATATTGTTGGGATATAATAAATTAAATACATTATTTATATATATGGTAGGTCATACGTATACATTAACAATGCTTCCCTTCTATTGTTGTATTAAAATAAAGAATATTAAACAATAAATATGTATATTATAATTAAATTATTATATTAATTTCATATTTTTCACACATATTTATTAAAATTAACCTTTATAAATTTCAAATAATGATTAAATGTATCACATCGCTTTTAGGAGGTGGCAGTCCCCATGTCCACTAATGAAGTTATAATATTCCAACAAAATTGATATCATGAAGAAATGTGTTATAAAAAAATTACAGATGAATAATGAAATCATATATATCATATATATCACATATAAACTATAAATCAATCTGTATTCCCAACCATTAAAGGTGGTAATGGAAGAACAAACAACATCGGTTTGCAAGGTGGTAGTCTTCCAAACACATGAATGATGACTGTGTATCCTATTTGACCTAAGAGTGTAAAGGTTAAGGTCATACACTTAAAATAAAAATACATAAATATATTTAGTTTAATGTTATTATTATATAGTCATGATATATAATTAATTATAGGATTGTATAATTAAATAAAACAAAAGTCCACATTGATTAACGTTACCTCTTCTTTGGGTAACTCCTTTTGGTTTATACCAAAAGACATCATTGGTTTACATTATTCAAAAAGTGATGCTTACTGGATGATATTATGTATGTTATTGATCTACTTTGGTTTGTTTTGGATGATCTAAATAACTTTATATGTGTAAATAAGTGAGGGTATCTGATTCCTTCTTTAGGGGAAGGGGAGTGGCATTCTTGTAAATATTAAAAGATAAACCCTATTGGGAGGTCTCTCTTAACTCAGATGACGTAAAATTTGATAAATAAAGGATTAATGCTAATTTATGGTTGATAAAATCCTAAAATCACAAAAAAAATATTTTTATAATTTTGTTCCTTAAGTTATATGGCTCCCTATTTATACCATTTTAGGTTATCAGAAGGTTAATTAATTCTATAACCTTGGAAATTTAAACATTTATAATAAATTCACGTTATATTTGTTATAAAATATATAAATATTGAATTAAAAATATGTTTTTTAATTTAAAAAAATGAAAACCCCATGTTTTTGGATAATTAAGTTTAACAGAAGCGCATGTAATGCACAAAAACACCACTTTAACATGTGGCTTGCTGATAATAGTTTTACTATTTATGGTTAAATAAGATTATTAATTAAGACAAATTGGTCTATAAGAATAAAATATTTTATATTAATTAAAATTTAAAATTTAAATTGAATAATATAGTATTTTTAATAATTTTAAATATTTTAACAAAATATAATTTAGTATAAAATAACATTAAAGTCAATTTTGACATTATTTACTCAATTTGAATTTAAAATTATCAAGAGAATTATGTAATTTTAATATATTAAGTTAAAACGATTATAACAATATATATTCATCTAAAAAACTTAAATACAATAATTTAACTAATTTACTTCACTTTTAATATTTTTAATATCATTTATTTTAGTTAATTATTAACTAACTAATTACCTAATGGGAATTCATTATACTATTTAACAAACTAATATATCAATAAAATATAAATTTAAATTAATATAATTACAATACCTCTTTTACCTTTCATAATAATGTTTATAACTTAACTGATATGGTTTTTCATCATTATCTCAAGGGATTATAAATGTTAATGGTAAGGAGGGTTCCTTTTATATATTTTTTCAAACATAACTTCTAATATAGGTCGATTTCATGGAATAGTATCCCAATAACTATTATAATTATATCCAAGATGTAATATGGTCATAATAAGGATATAAATTCTTTTTTACAATTTTCTAGACCATTTGTCTACTTAAGATGAATGTTTAACCACAATGTAAACTCATATTTACATTAATATTTGTAATTAATTTTAACAACTTTCACTAGTTAATATGGTCAAAATATAATTTGATATTACAGGACTATAAATATTATATTAGTAAAAACTATCTATATCAATTTTTATAATTCAATTCAGATATGTGGAAAATTTTAATTTAAAGCCAATCAAATAGACGTGGTGATAAAACAAGTTTTTAAACTTATAATTTTCAAATGTAAACTATGTTTTTATATCTAAATTAAATATAAATATGATTCCAAGGAGATAAATTATATTATTATATTATTATTTATCTATTTTGACATTTAAACTATTTTAAAATATATTTTCTCATTAATATTTATTTCAATGAAATGACAGTTTTCATCTATAATTCAGTATTTTTCACAACTCATCATAAAATGAATCTTCTCAGAAAAAAATACAAAATATTCACGCATGGATAATTTTTAAATTACTATTTCAATATTTATGATTATTTTTAAAATTAAAATTTATAAATTTTAGTTGCTTTAGTATACAAAAAGGTGACGTATTAAAAGGCAGAAAAACTGCCTTTAGAAGAAAAAAAATTATATATATATAACTGGATTTTTTCTTATCATGTGTCTATCAAACCTATTATATGAATATCAAAATATTTTATTAAATATATAATATAAAAATATTTATATCATAAATTATAAGGATGTTATATACACTTCAATGTTTGGTCTTACGTGTCTTACATACTATCGAAGGAACATGGTATTTTGTGTAACATAATCTAACCTAATATTGCGTATAAAGCATGATAACATATAAATGAAATTTTTTCCAAAAGGAAAATATTTTATATTTATGTTTTGTTAAAAATATTTATCTCGACAAAAAAAATCACATAAAAACTCAAATGATAATCTAAAACAAAATTATATTTTCTTCTTAAAATCATATAAAAATCGACCAAA
Source organism: Viscum album (assembly GCA_963277665.1). Lineage (NCBI taxonomy): Eukaryota > Viridiplantae > Streptophyta > Magnoliopsida > Santalales > Viscaceae > Viscum > Viscum album. The sequence continues at coordinate 884,532,049 of OY728132.1, forward strand.
ATATAATAAATAATCACAAAATCCAACAACATAATACCTTAATATGGTTACCTATTCTTTTTAAAATATGATAAAAATTAATTTATAAATACATAATGTTATAAAAACACTTAAATATCATTAAATGGAAACAACCTAACCAAAAATTTTATCTAAAATTTTTTATCTATCTACTCCTCCATCATATTTTAAATTAATGTACACAATTGATAAACATCTCCTTTAAGTAATACACAACCAAAATAAACTTATCCCTTTCAATAATCCCCAAATATTGAAATATATTTTCATGGGAATTGATCCATTTTTGATTGAACATATAATTAGAAGTTATATTTAATTATTGATGTTTCTACTTCCGAAAGTGGTTTACATAGTTTCATCATGCTTTGAATAAATATGGTTATTCATATAGGCAAGTTTATAGGTCTTAACCTGAGATGACAACCCAAATATAACTATAATCTTCCCAAATCCAATAATACACATTTTTACAATAACAAGAGTTAAATCCCTACATTGATTTTGGGTGATGATGCTTTTTTTATTCCTTAATTAAGTCAAAGGAAACAAGAGAACATAATATATAAATATTATATATTTACAGATGAATATTAAATACATCTCATAGTAATAAATTCTCAAGAAAAATAAATCTTTAGTTTTTTTGGAGACTATATATAGAAAAAATTTATTTATGAATAATATTCAACATTTCTGACAAAAACACTCTTTTCACAAGGTACCCCACTACACATATTATACTTAATATTCTTCTTCATAAAATGGGTAATTTGAAGCATAAGAAGGGGTTATTTTAGATTCTATGTATGGATAAACAATGATGATATATTTTGAATAATATAAGTGATAATAAGATAAGTGCATTAATATGAGAATATAAGGATAATACTAAAAGGCATAAATCTAAAACTGTGAGTCATGGAATACAGTAATGACATTATATAATACATGGGTCATATGAGTGCAGGCCATCAATGAATCAGGATCCATGACAACATAACATAGGCATAAGAATATTTCATAAAAGTGTGGAATAAAATTTTTTCATAAACTTAATAATATAAATAATATTTCTTAGATACCCACCATGATAGTCATTACATATTAGGTTAGGGATAATCACTTATGTACCTTCATTGTATTGGATTAGCCACAAATGTACCCTCTTGTGCATGGGAAAATATCATATATACCAATTTATCTATAGAGATATAAACCATTACCCAATATATTATATGGATTTAACAGACCTACCCTTCCCATATAGATAAAACAATAATATATGTTCCACAAGAACATCAAATATTCAGGATTCATTCAAATATTACTTAACGAGTGTAAAATAAATTTTTTTTTTAGTATCTATATAAAATATTATCATAAATCAAAGAGATAATGAATTTTATAAGAAATAATTAGTTCATATCCCTATTAATTTTTAATTATCTTTATTTTTTATTGAGATAGATGAAAAATTGTTTATAAAAGCATTAGAAATGCACTTTAAAAATAAGAGGAAATGACTTTTTCTTTTTGTAGTTTAAAAAAAATTCACAGAAAAAGGGAATAAAATTTCCATTTAAAAAACATAGAAACTCTAAATAAGAAGATCCATAAAAAATTATGGTCCTAAATGTAGGAAAATTCATTTTGGTGGTAAACATTGTAAACATTATTTTCATGCCTTTGTAGAGAAATTCAAAAAAACCTTTTCTAAAATTGTAGAAAAAATCATTTTCAAACCATTATATATAAATTAGAAAAAATTAAAAAATTATCTTAAATAGTTATTAGAGAAAATAAATAAAAATAATTAAAAAATATAATTATTTTGATATTAAAGAGAAAAAATAAAAAATATAAATGAGAAATAATATCAGGTTAACTTATAATTTTTTTTTATATACTAAAGCTGTAAGAAATGATAAAAAAAATATATATAACCCATGTATAACCTATATAGAAGAAAATGGATGAGGTTTAATATAGATAGATATATAAATTATATAAATTCCCAAAAACATTAAACTCGAACAATCTTGATAAAAAGAGATATTCCAACACAACCCCTTGAAGTATTGGAAACATTGGAATTAAAACCCCATGAAATAAATAACCTGAAATTGATCTTTTTATGCCATTAATATAAATTGATTAATGGTACAATATTTTATAGTGTAATATCTACATATTTTAATGGAATATTGGTGTGTAATTCCAAAATAGGTGTCAAAAAAGAATATTTAAAGAAAAACTATTACTTCAGTCTTCTTCATAGTGAAACACATTCTAACTGTATGTAAAATAAATTTTAATTTATTATACATCCATATTAGAACAGTATTTATACTTATTTTACTATGCAACATTCATTTATTATTTATTATTCCCTATTTATAGTTAATTATTTATTAAATTCGGTATTTTGGTGTTAACTACTCCTTTTACAATTTATGATTCAGTTTTATGGAGACACAACCCCTCCCAATAGGGAATGTGTCACAACTAACCCTAGACCACAATACGACTGGTCCGTAAATCAATCAGCTGATCAATTAATTTTCATTTTTCTTAGGAATAAATAATAGTGAATAAATCCAAATAAAATAGACATTGTACCTCAATTTGGATTTGTCGTTGATGAAGAATGAATTTGTGTCATTGTCGTTGGAGAGATCATAGAATTCTTTTTCAAACTAGTTTTGATCTTTGATCTATATGTTTTTAACAAACAAAATATCCTCTAATGGATCCTCTAGATCTCCAGGTTTATGGGGATAACCATAAGATTCCAATAGTTGTATATTTATAGAAAATATTTAGGTCATTACGTCATTTCAAATAAAATACATTAAAATTATAAATTTATTTCATATCTATATCCATGATGTATTTTACACCAAAACCTCATGACAACCATGGTTATGTCATGAATAGGGTAAAATCCATACTATGAACTCAATAGCGGTCTAAAAATTTCGATATTAGCCCCCATTTTGATGGTATTTAACCTGTTTTTGGAAAAATACATGCACATACATTTTATATATTTAATATATTTTAAAAACAATTCTGAGAACATCGGGCCTCATAATCACATGTTGTCTAAATTCCTAGTATTGAAAATATTTCATGATATTTTCAAATGCATTACATGAATGAAAGTGTTTTAAATTCTCCCAACCATAGGGATTTACATACATAAAAGATCAAACAAAAGGAAACATAATGAGATGTGGGTACTAATCACACATCTCGGCTTCCAACTCCCAAGTGCTCTCTTAAGGATTCCCTTGATACCTCCAGACACATAGTAAAGTAAATATTAACTCATGAAGGAGCCTATCATAATTATCATTGATAAATAAAAAGTACTCAGTAAAATAATCCTCATCCTCTATGTCCACCTAAACTAATTCAATAATGTTAGAAGGGTCATGGAAGTACCTCCTCAACTGTGAAAAGTGGAAGAAATCATGTACCGAGTCTAAATATGGCCTTAACACACAGTGCGACAACACATCACTAACTCAAGAAATTATCTATAAATGGTAAATGAATCTTGGAGATATCTTGAAACCCTGGAAAAATCATTTTACTCCATGTTGAGGTGAAACCCATAGGATAATAGAATCTCCCTCCTTGAACTCAAATGGCCTCCATAATTGGTCTTAATAGGTGTTCTAATATCTCTATGAATTCTCATCTACTGTATGATGTACACAATCATGATAGTGTCTCACGCCCACACTGGCCATGTAAGTGCTAACTCTCCGGGGTTAGTCTTCTATAGGGTGACCCACAGGGTTACCTGTACAAGGCTGCAAGTTGTGCCATACAAATGGTGGAATGATAAAAATTATTGTATGAAAACACCACCAATGGTATGTAATCCTAAAAAAAGTCAAAGTCAAGCATGCAAGGTCATGACATGTTCTGAAGGACCTGAATGGTCCACTCAGTCACGCCATCATCTAGGTGTGAAAATCCATTCTCAAACACGAATGAGTACCAAAAGACTCATGCAATCCTTTCCAAAAATGAGATGTGAAGCGAGAATCATGACCAGAAATGTTCATCTAGGGAAATCCATGGTGTTTTAATATCTAATACACATCGAGGAATCCCAATCCCTCTAATGAACATTTCTCTTAGATAGATAGAATGATGGATGACTTGGTGAGTCGATCTGCGAGCACACAAATGTGATCATATCCCCTAGACACATTTTATAACCCCATCACTAATTAAATGTATATTTCATCCCAAATTCACTATGGTATCTCAAGGGGATTGAGCAAACCCTAATGTAACCTAGTTCTCACCATTCACTTGCTGAAAAGTAAGGCACCGAGAGAAAATATTTTCATCTTCCTTCGTCATACCCAGTTACTAAAACTAATTTCAGAGGTCCAAGTAAATATTTTCCAAAACTATATTTACCACCAAAGGATATGTATAAAACTCTCTAAAAAATACCTCCAAAAATGTCTCTGGTACCATCATTCACCCTTTTAAATGAATTATATTCTCCCAACCTTCATAAAATTAATATGGAGCTTGTCTAGTTTATATATGACTATGTAGGGTCTCACAATCAAGATCCGAAAGTTATGCCTCCCAGACAAGCAACAAATTTGGATGGGTATCAACCATAATCTAGTGGTAAGCTACTCAATATATATCCCCAAAGGATAACTACATAAACGATAAATACACTTACAACTATCTTAGTAACATCAAACAATATCTCTTATTAAGAGAATCTAGATCCATGTCCCCCTTCCAAAGAGTGTAGAAAATCTCGAAGCCATAATCCTGGAGAAACTCAATCCATAACCATTATCTCATGTTAATATCCTTGTTGGATAACATATACATGGGACTCTTATGGTAATAATTGATGATAAACCGCTATCCCAATAGGCAATGTCCACTACAAAATATTTAAATTTTTCCAACAGGGGCTTATCTGTTGGTAAAGGTCCATTTTCTGCTGGTAAAAGATTTTACCAACACATATTTCCCTATCACTAAACATTCGGTAAAAACTCCGTCACTAAATGTTATTGCGACAGATAAAAAAGTTATGTTGCAATTATATTAATACCAACAGATAATATATATGTTGGTTTAGGAGTTTAACAACACATTCTTATGAAAATTTTATCTGTTGGTAATAATATTATCAACATGTAACATATGTTTATAAATTATATTAAAATAATTATTATATGTTTTTATGGCTATTAAAATTTCATATTATATTTATAAATTAATCAAAACAGTACAACGATATTAATTATCATACTAAATATGTGTTTAAAGGATGGTCAAACATGAAAAAGATTAATTATATTATTAATGAAATTTAATTCAATGTGGATCAATATATAGATGAAGTTGATTGATCCGTAAAAATATAATAAAAACACAAAACCCCACCCAAAAAAACGAATAAAAGGTATGTTGTCTATTAATCGAAATCCTCCAACACCCACCATGATTAATGAATAGTTGATCTTACCAAACATCTTTCATCACACCTATGTAGGCCAGTCAAAGAAACAAATCATGTCAGGAATAGTTACAGTGAGGATCCTCAACTCGATTTTATGGAAACATTTAACTCCACGATCTACACCAAATAACCAAAAAAAATACCCATCATAAAATGGGGAGAATAAAACAATAAATATAAAAAAAATGAACACATTATATAATAAATAACAATAATCTGATTAGAAAAATCCCAATGATTAAATTCAAAACACCTGTTCCATAAAACCGACCATAGGATGACTACCCGGGTCACCTGTTCATCATACAGTTGAGGATATCCCCGAGCATGAGGGTGCCAATGAACATGGTCAGACCGGCGTCATACAAGTAAGCAAGGGGCTTCCCCTCTGCCACATCCACCACCACCACACATTCGTGCCCCTCGAGCGTCAGCTGCCGCCCGCGCTACTCCAAAATCGTAATCACCTTCTGCAGATAAGAGTGATTGTACGCTGTCTCAAAAAACCACGTCATCCCCTGAAATTAAATCGTTACAACTGGAAGGGTCATTTATTTGAATAATGGACATACTGTGGAGAGTTTGATCCACAATCGGCCCTCATCTTCATAGTGGATACTATCCGAAAACCCTGGGAGATGGTCCAAGAACCCTTCAACCATTAAATTCTTCTCCCCCCATCATGTATTATCTCATTCACCTCATCCTATAATTCCACCCAACAAAACAAAAAATCCAATTTCTCATGAACACATAATCCTTTCAAATTTCAAATCGTTGTGGCACAAAAAATGTAACCACCTGAATACTAAACAATGATTCCCAAATAACAAACTGACTAGCTGGTAGGTTCCCTATGACGAAGAATGGGAAGGTCAAGTGCAATACACAAGTGATGAAAACATTAATCCAAAAGTTTCTCTTCATTCATCATTTCTAGAAGCTTCTAGATTGAGCTGCTTGGGCAATTGAAGCATGAAATAAACAGATTCAGGAGAATCCCATGCAAGGAAGTTCAGTCTATAGATTGATCCTCCTCCTCTACTCCACTTACCTAAATTTTTCATGTATATAAGCCCAATCTCACTACTGTATGTGGAACAGATACACACTATCAACTCCAAATCAAAAAAAAAGAAATTTGGAAATTCTAGAAGGATCAATGTTTCTATCATTTTCCTTGGTTATAATTGTGAATGTTTTTTCAATGGGTTAACTGAATCAATTCTTTCCTTGGTTAAAAGAACACATACTACCTCATTTATGACCTTTACATCCCACTTTTTGACCTCTACATTCGACACCATCTCTGTCAGCACCCTGTTCTCCATCACAGCCTTCACCTCCCCTGCCTTCGCATTCTCCGACTGCCTGAACCTCCCCGCACTGCACTCCACCCTGTGCCACATGATGATCTTCTCCTCCTAACAACTCCTCTCCCCAATGATCTACAATATCATCCCCTCTTGTGCATCCACCTTCACCTACTCCTCCTTCAACCCGGGAAGGTCCGCCTTAAAGATGTGAGCCTCACGTGTCTCCTCCCAATCGATTCTCATGTTCACCACCGCTGACACCTCACACTCAGAAGATATGGGAAAATTCCTCACTGAATCCAGGAGCCCCTCGAATAGATCCCAGACATCCAGTGAAAATAGATACACTTTTTATTGGATACCATTTCCAAAGATCCTCGAAACAATCTACATGATAAATTACCAACTAACGATGATTGATTCATAAAGGAGGCAAGAGTGATCTCATTCGTGTTTTTCACTCTGGATAAATATTTCATTCATTTACCACAAACCATAATAAATTTTCAATTTTTATTTACTCTTGAAGCAGTCAATATACATTCCAAAAAATATGAATATAAAACCAAAACCATAAACCCATTAGTATGACAAAAATATGAATCAAACATAAATATGTAGAAAAACATTAAGAGATATAATAAAAAATTAATATATCAAAATATGTTCACTGAACATGGAATTGGAATGTTAAAACATTGTGATCTAAAATACATATATCCATATTTGTTCACTAGCCATGGAATTACAATAGAAAAATAGAGTAGTCTTCTCAACTACTCTAAACTATTTGCAATCATCATCTAAATAGGGACCATGTTGAACAAACAATGGTGTAATGGCTTGGATTACCCATTTTTCTTCACAACAACAACCTGCAGCTCAATGTTTTCCATCATCCTAGAATTAAAAAATGATTTCACATCATCATTTAGACCCTGAGCACTCAACACAAACAATTATTTGTTGTGTTCCCAGTTTTTCATTATCTTTTGATGATCATGGCTGTCTTTACATCAACAAAATTCAATTATTCCACATATTTCATAATTTTTAAAGATCATTACCAACATGACATAACTTTTCAAGGAATATTTATTCAAATAAATGTGTTGTTGTGTAACAACGCACACACATTTATTTGTTTTATGCTAATTGGGATAATAAAAATGTTACAAAAATAGATTTAAAACAATTACCTCGGTATAGACTTTTTAGCAGAATCACATTCACTGTAATTAAATAGAAACATGAATATGTTAGTGGCACTAACGCAATATGAATCACACATCAATAAAGAAATTTATTCTCCAAAGAATAAATAAAGTCATGCTTCAAAGAAGTTATAAAGCATTCAGAATTTTATACCTTAATTGAAGAGTGTTCCTCCATCCTTGCTTGTATTTTTGTAAGTGAGACATTCTTCATTGATCATAGATGACATTTCTTAAAAACACAATAATAAGATTTTAACTCTTCAGTATCACCATTAATTTAGAAACATTTCAACTCTTCAGTATTAGCTTTAATTAAGAATCACTAGCTTTATGTTTTTTTCAAAAAAATATTATACAAGTAATATAAGTATTCAGAACAAAAAGAAAAAAATAAATAAATATTATAGAGAGAAAACTACTACATGGTTATTGAATGATTTAATCTACATATACAAGAATGAAATGTATGAATAATTTTTCAACATTAGTATTTTGAAGTACCACAAATTAATATCATCATTTTGATGTTTTAAATGTTGAGCTTCTCATTTTCTCTATACATGGTTTAATCCATTTTTCTTAAATCTAATAGCCTATCACAAATTATGAGATAATCGATATTTGAGGTAAAAAATGGATGCAGTTCAAAGATACATATATTTCACTATTCATGTCAAAGAATTATTGAACATCATTAAAAAAACATAATCATCATTCTAAATGTGAAGCATGATTAAGTATCAATGTTAACTGGGTGAATACATAAGACCCCAACTACACTAAGATATCATTGATGAATACTTCCAAGAATTGATCTAGAAAGGTAGTAAATGGCCATTTAACAAGTCATGTGAACACTATTGTTGAATTAATAATGCCAAAAGGAATCACTATGTACATATAGAGACCATAGAGACCCATGAATGTAATCTTCTATATATCCTAGTCTCATACATACAACAAGTAATAGTCTTCTCTGAGGTCAATATTCAAGAACTGTTGTTCCCCTCTCAACTTATTATAGAGGGAATTTATCATTGGTAGTGGATACACATTATTTATGATTATCTATTTTAGGTGATGATAGTCTGCTAATGTCTTCATGTTCTTATCCTTCTTCAAGGTGAACAAAATTGGGGATTCCTAAGGAGAAACACTGGGAGAAACAATTACCATCCTTTTAAGTTTCATCCAACTACACCCTCGTCTTGTGAAGCTCTGTGGGAGGCATCCAATATGTTGGAATATATAACACCGTCATATCAGGGTGTATATCACTATATAAATATATATCTTAGATGGGGGTTGTGTTGGGAATTCCCTCAAGAAAGACGTCTTCATAATCCACCACCACTGTATGGTAGTGAAACCCATAGCATCCACCACACCATTGGTCATTATATCCAACTGAAGGGTAATCAGTTTCACCCTTTTATACAACAGTCTATCACATGATCCTTTTCATTAATTTTTACCCAGAAAGGAAAAACTATCCCCATCAATATGTACATGTCACTTCCTCTTCCTGGAACATTCTATCTAGGAAAGAAATGCATATAGCTCATCCATACACAATATGATGTCATAAGGCCTAATTACTAATACAAAGTGATCCCAACAGAAACTCTCACCTCCAAGATTCGTGTAACACTTTCCCAGAATACTATGATCATTGACTCATCTCCAGATGAAGTCTCCAAATACAAGTGTCTATCCACGAGCTCAAAAAAAATATATCTGTTTCATACCAGATAACTTGAAATAAAGTAATAAATTGAACCTATGTCTATCAGTACTACATTTATGTTAGAAAAGTCATAGATTTTATATTATATCACCCATGTAGCCTCTGTGTCATATTCCTCAACCACTTATAGTTTTCCCTCCAACTTTCCTCTAGATCCCTCAGTCAGGTATAGACCACATAAGGGTAGTCAGAGTAACCAGTCAAATTATATACCACCTCCATCTACTCTCTCATCACATTTTCCTTTTCCTCACCCCTATAGACCTATATTCTCTTGACATTTCCTCTATCCTTCCTTTTGATCCATATTATCTCTATCAATAATATGGTAGGTTGGACAATCCCTTATGAGATATCTCCTAACATAAGATTAGTATGACCACCCATCCCTGGGTGGACTAGACCTATTCTGTGAGCCCTAAAAAATATGCTCTAAAATAAAAAGTTTTCATGAGTATCTATATAAAATATTATCATAAATACAAGAGAGAATGAATTTTATAATAAATAATTATTTCATATCCCTAGTTAATTTTAATTATCATTATTTTTTATTGAGATAGATGAAAAATTATTTATAAAGGCACTAGAAATGCACTTTGAAAATAAGAGAAAATCTCCTTTTCTTTTTCTAGATTAAAAACAATTCACAGAAAATAGGAATATGATTTCCATTTAAAAACCAAGGAAACTCTAAATAAGAATATTTATATACAAATTATAGTCATGAATGTAGGAAAATGCATTCGGGTGGTAAACGTTGAAAACATTATTTTTATGCCTCTATATTGAAATTCAAAACAACCTTTACTAAAATTGTAGAAAAAATAATTTTCAAACCATTATATAATAATTAGAAAAAATTAAAATATTGTCTTAAATATTTATTGGAGAGAATATATAAAAATAATTAAAAAATATAATAATTTAGATATTAAATAGAAAAACAACAAACTAAAAATGGTAAATAATGTCGGGTTAACTTATAAATTGTTTTGGTTGATTTATATACTAAATCGGTAAGAAATGATAAAAAAAATACAACCCAAGAATAACCTATATAGAAGAAAATGGACGAGATTTAATATATATATATATATATATATATATAAAGAGTATAAATTCCCAAAAAAATTAAACATGAACAATCTTGATAAAAAGAGATATTGCAAAACAACCCCTTGAAGGATTGGAAATATTAGAATTAAAACCCCATGAAATAAATAACTTGAAATTGAACTTTAGATACCATTAATATAAATTGATTAATGGTACAATATTAATATTCTAATATGTTAATATTATAATAGAATATTAGTGAGTAATTCCAAAATAGTTTTCAAAAAAGAAAAGTTAATGAAAAACTATGACCTCGGTATTCTTCATAGTGGAAGACATTCTAATTGTATGAAAAATAAATTTACATTTATTATACATCCATATTAGAACAATATTTATATTTATTTTACTATGTAACATTCACTTATTATTTATTATTCCCTATTTATTGGTAATTATTTTTTAAATTTGATATTTTGGTGTTAACTATTACTTTAAAAATGCATGATTCACTTTGATGGAGTCACAACCCCTCCCAATGGGGCCTGTGTCACAACTAACCCCAGACCACAGTATGACAAGTCCATAAATAAATTAGTTGATTGATTTATTTTCATTTTTCTTAAGAATAACTAATAGTGAATGAATCCAAATAAAATAGACATTCTACATCAATTTGGATTTGTCGTCGATGAATAATGAATTTGTGTCATTATCATTAGAGAGATCCTTGAATTCTATTTCACACTAGTGTTGATCTTAGATCTAGTTGTTTTTAACCAATAAATGCTCCTATAATGGATCCTCTAGATCTCCAGGTTTATGCGGATAACCATAAGATTTACAATAGTTGTATATTTATAGAAAATATTTAGGTCATCACGTCATTTCCAATTAAATAATTTAATATTATCAATTTCTTTCTTATCTATATCCATGATGAATTTTATACGAAAAGCTTATGACAACAATGGTTATGTCATGACTATTGTAGAAGCCTTACAATGAACTCAATAGCTGTCCCAAATTTTTGATATTAGCACCCATTTTGATGGTATTTGACTTGTTTTTGTAAAACTGCATGCACATGCATTTTATATATTTAATAAATTTAAAAAATTATTTCTATGCACATTGGGCCTCATAATCACATGTTGTCTCAATTCCTAGTTTCGAAAATATTTCAAGATATTTTTAAATTCATTACATGAATGAAAGTGTATTACATTCTCCCAACCATAGGGATTTACATCCCTAAAAGATCAAACACAAGGAAATATAAAGATATGTGGGTACTAATCACACATATAGGTATCCAACTCCCAGGTGCTCCCTCAAGGATTCCCTTGATACCACTAGACACACAATAAAGTAATCATTAAATAATGAGGGATCCTATCTTAATTATAATTGATACATAACAATTACTCAGAAAAAGTACCCTCATCCTAGATGTCCACCTCACCTAATTCAATAATGTTCGACAGGTCATGAAATTACCTCATCAACTGTGAAAAGTGGAAGAAATAATGTACCTGGTCTAAATATGTCCTTAACGCCCAGTGTGACACCACATCACTAACTCAAGGAATTATCAATAAAGGGTAAATGAATCTTGGATATATCTTGCAACCATGGAAAAATCATTTTACTCCATGTTGAGGTGAAACCCATAGGAACACATAATCTCCCACCTTGAACTCCAATGGCCTCCTTGAGGTGAAACCCATAGGAAGACATTATCTATTATTGTTCATGTATGTAGTGTTATGTAATGAATGAAGAAACAGTCCTCATTGTATTATAATGTAGAGGTATATAGTTATTGTGTACGGTTCATGTGATTTGAGACCACATGAGTAGAACTTTGTGACCCATGATCTTAAGTTAGTGGAGGTAGTCTTTCCACTGAATATGTAGCGACACACTATAAAAAAAGTGAGTTTTACCAATAGAAATTTACTGACAGATAATATATCTGTTGGAAAAAATGATTATTTCCAACAGATATTAAATTATGTTGCTATTAAATATTGGTTCCAATATTTATTTTTACCAACAAATATATATGTTTAAATTAGTAGTTCAATACCAACAAATCTTTTACCAATATTTAAATATGTTTCTTTATTTTAATAATACCAACAATTTTTTTATCGATAAATAAATTTTTGGTAATAAATTATTATTACCAGCAAATCTTTTACGATCCTAAAAATATGTTAGCAAAAAATTAATCAATAATATCCAATATTTTACCAAAAATTGAATATATATATATATATATATATATTACCTAATGAAAACAAATTATTATTATAATATATATATATATATATATATTGCTATATCATAAATAAATAATATAAAAAATATTATAAAATGGAAAAAAATTATATTGAACAAAAAATCTAAAAAATAGATTAAGAAACCCCCATTAATGAGACCATGTCTACCATGATGATCTTCCCCCAACCCGACCTCCCTTTTCCCTAACCCCCTCCCCCAACCCTACCTCCCTTTTTCCCATCGTCATTCCTCACGTGCCCCCACGTATGAAGACATCACTGTTCCCCACTGGCGTTCCTCATGGACATCATCACGAGTACCCCCACCCTATCCCCAGCCTGTGTCTGCCTCCGATATCATTGTGTGAACCTCTTCCTTATTCCCAGTCAGCATCCTCATGAGAAACCCCTCATCCTAACTTGCAATTCCTGGTATTCCAAGCCCTCATCCCCGATCAGCCTTCATCATCTACATCGCATTAGACTAGTATCCCTGTGCGACCTCTATGTCCCTGAAGCCCTAGATAAACCATAGATTTCCCCAGAATCCCTACCCATTTCCCACGGTCTTCACTTTGGGACCCAATGTTTCCCCCGAGTTTGATGTTTGTTCACTTATCATTTCATTGTATTGTTTTCATGAAAATAACTCCCCACCAGCTTTCACCTTAGCTGAAGAATTCTGGTTGTCAATTGGAGTTGAGTTGGATGGGTAAGCATAGAATTGTATTTTAATCTAGTCTGTAGTTAGCAGTTTCTATTCAGTAAGTATTTTTTTTAAACTGGTTATATGATCATTATTTTTTCTATAGCACCATGAATTGTTATATTGTTTGAATTTCAATGGATAGAATTGTATTTGATCTCTCTTCATTTCTCACAAGTAGGTAATTTATAATCCCCCATGAAAACTAATCAAATAAGTTTTTGGAAATAAAATTTCATCCATTTTGTTCATTAATTATCATTTATAATTATATTTCTTCAATATGAAATTACTAAATCTTATAATGGAATCTTGTCAAAGGGATGTACATGCTATTGATAGAACGCATGTTGTTCGTTTTCTGGTCTTCCCATAACATCCCTTTTCAATCCATGTTTTAATCCTATTTAATTTTTTTTTATGAAATACTTGTTTACATGGGACTTTCTTTTTAAATATATGCTTCAATATTGGTTTTGTGCATGTCTTCAATTGCTGGTGCTAGAGAATAATTTGTATTCAATGTTGTGTATTCCAATTGTTTATCATTGTTTTTAAAACCGAAATGATTTTCTTCTTCATATAAATTCATATGACTATCAATTTTATTGGTTATCCTATCAGCATTTATTTTTTGTGAAAATATGTTGACATTCTGATATAACATTCATCACATGATCACTTTCTTAATTCCAAATTGCATTGGCACGAGCATTACAATTTTTTGTTCAAAAAAGTATAATTTCTTCATTGGTGACATAAGTGCACCTTAAAAAGTGGGAATACAACTGTAGATGTTAAAGAGCATACACATTCTAGTATAAGAAGAAATTGTTCTCGGTATAACACTCTTTTATTGGGTTAAAAGTTGTTTATATTTTTAGGCATCCTTCTAAGTGTTTGCAGCTAATATCTTATCCCCGAAAAAAGTATAGTTAGCTTTAGAGTACTCATTATCATGTTTTGAATGGTTATTATTTGTGAAAGTAGATTTAACATAGCTTTTATAACAAATTTATTTATAAATTTTAATATTTTGATTATGATATAACCACCCATTGATGCTTCAATAAAAAAATTTATAGTAAAATATGATTTTCTTCAATTATATTTAATTATAAATGTGTATTTATGATTTTAATTAGTCAATAAAAATCATGTTTTTGAATCACATTATTTATAATGACCTTTGAATGGTAAAAATCTTAGGTCACCCAACTAATTAACTTTTGTTTACTCAATTTACTTATTTACAAAGTGTCACAATTGATATTTCTTGTTTATGTTAATGTAAATATTTTTTTTGGGTTATTTATTTATCAGTAAATAATAAGAATTTTATATGTCAGTACCTGACATATGATCCATCAGCAACATAATTTTACATGGGATTGAGTATGTTTTTTATTTTAGATTTGTTTAATGATGTCAAATACACATTATTTCAGTTTATTGTTTTTATTTGACTCTAGGGCAGTTTTTAATCATACACAGAAATCTACAAATACATAGTAGTTTATTATTACTTACAGTCCATAGTAAGGGGAAAAACTATTACAGTTATTAATCATAAATATTAGTTTACTTTATTATTATAGTCCATCTAATGGAAAAATAATTCAGTTGATGTTATTCAATTTATTTTCCCTACATTGATGTTATTTTTAATGGAATTTCGGAACTCAATAAGAATGATTCCTTTCTTACATGACCAAATTTATTATGTATTCACCCAATTAACATTGATGCTTAAACATGATTATCATTTAGAATGATGAATATATTTTTTTTACTGAAGTTCAATAATTCTGTGACATGAATAAGGAAATATATGTATCTTTGAACTGAATCCATTTTTACCTCAAATATCTATTATCTCAAAATTAGTACTAGGTTATTGGATATAATAAAAATGGATTAAACCATTTATAGATAAAATGAGAAGTTCAACGTTTAAAACTTTAAAATGATGATATTTGCTTGTGGTACATTCAAAATATGAATGATGAAAAATTCTTCATACTTTTCATTTCTGGACATATAGATTAAATCGTTCAATAACCCTATTGTAGTTTTGTCTCCCTATTATTTATTTTTATTTTTTCATTTTGTTCTTATTACTTATATTTCTTGTATAATCTATTTTAGTAAACAATTTAATGCTTGTGATTCTAAATTAATGTTGATACTGAAGAGTTAAAATTTTTCTAAATTAATATTGATACAGAACATTTAAAATCATGTAATTGTGTTTTTATGAAAATTCAACCATGATTGAAGATGAATGTTTCACCGAATAAAATAAAAGAAAAGATGGTGGAACACTCGTCATTTAAGGTATAATGTTTTTAATTATTTAAAACTTCATTGAAGCTTGAATTTATTTATTCTTTGGGTCATAAATTTCATTGTTGGGTGACTTTAGATTTTTACCATTCAATGGTCATTCTAAATAATGTGACTCAAAAATTTGATTTTTGTTGACTACTGAAAATCATAAATACACATTTATAAATAAATATAATTGAAGAAAATAATATTTTACTATAAATTTTTTTATTAAAGCATCAATATGTGGTTATATCATAGTCAAAATATTAAAATTTCTAAATAAATTTTTATAAAAGTTGTGTTAAATCTACGTTCAAAAATACTATCCACTCCAAACATATGAACGGGTATTCTGAAGCTAACTATACTTTTTTGGGGGGATAAGATATTATCAACAAACACTTAGAAAGATTCCTAAAAATATAAAAAAAATTAACCCAATAAAATATGGTTTTACCAAGAAACATTTGTTCTTATACTAGAATGTGTATGCTCTTTAAAATCTACGGTTGTATTCCCACTTTTTACGGTGAACTTATGTCACCAATGAAGAAATTATACTTTTTCGGACCAAAAATAGTAATGCTCATACCTATGAAATTTGGAATTAAGAAAGTGATCATGTGATGAATGTTATATCATAATGTCAACAGATTTTCACAAAAATAAATGTTGATATGATAACCAATTAAATTGATAGTCATATGAATTGAGAAGAAGAAGAAAATCATTTAGGTGTTGAAAACGAGGAGAAACAATTAGCATACAAAACATTGAATATAAAATTTTCTATATCACCATCAATTGAAGACAAGCACAAACCCAATGTTGATTCATATATTTAAAAATAATGTCCAATGTAAAAAATTATTTCATAAAAGTAAGAAAATAGGAATAAAATATGGATTGTAAAGGGATGTTATGGAAAGACCTGATAAAGCACAACATTCGTTCTATCAATAGTATGCACATCCCGTTGAAAATATGCCTTTAGAAGATTTAGTAATTTCATATTGAGGAAAAATAAATAAAAATGATAATTAATGAAAAATGGATGAAATTTTATTTCCAAAAACAGATTTGATTAGTTTTCATGGGGGATTATAATTTAATTACTAGTGAGAAATGAAGAGAGATAAAATAAAATTCAATGCATAGAAATTCAAAAATTATAACAACGCATGGTGCTATAGAAAATATAATGATCATGTAAGTTGATTAAAAGCAGATAATTACTGAATAGAAACTACTAAATATAGACCATATGAAAAACCAATGCTAAGCTTTCCCATCCAACTCAACTCCAATTAGCAACCAGAAGGATTCATCAGTGTTGAAAGCTGTTGGGGAGTTATTTTCATGAAAACTATCCAAAGAAATGATATGTGGACAAACATCAAACTAGGAGAAACATTGGGTTCCACAATGATGACTGTGGGCGATGGGTAGGGATTCTGTGGAAATCTTGGGTTCATCTAGGGCTTTAGGGATATAGAGGTCGCACGGGGATGCTAGTCTAAAGCGATGCAGATGATGGAGGTCGAGCGGGGATGAGGGCTTGGAATAACAGGAATTGGAAGGTCGAATTAGGGGTTTCGCATGAGGATGTAGACTAG
The DNA here is from genome assembly GCA_963277665.1 of Viscum album. Lineage (NCBI taxonomy): Eukaryota > Viridiplantae > Streptophyta > Magnoliopsida > Santalales > Viscaceae > Viscum > Viscum album. The sequence continues at coordinate 884,549,874 of OY728132.1, forward strand.
GAATAGGGAGGAGGTTCACATGATGATATCGGAGGGGGACGTAGGCTTGGAATAAGGTGGGGGTTCTCGCGATGATTTCCATGAGGAACGCCAGCTGGGAACAGTGAGGGCTTCCTACTAGGAGGCCCGTGAGGAATGCAGGTAGGAAAAATGGAGGTAGGGTTGGGGGAGGGGTTCATTGAAAAGGGATGTCGGGTTGGGGGGAGCATCGTAGTATATAGGGTCTCATTATTGGGGGTTTCTTAATCAATTTTAATATAGTTTTGTTTCAATATAATTTTTTTCCCATTTTATAATATTTTTATATTATTTTTTTATGATATAGCTATATATATATATTATAATTATAATTTGTTTTCTTTGGGTAATATATATATCTATATATTCAATTTTTGATAAAATATTTGATATTTTTGATTAATTTATTGCTAACAAATTTTTATGATATTATAAGATATGTTGATAATAATAATTTTTTACAACTGATTCATTTATCGGTAAAACAATTGTTGGTATTATTAGAATAAAGAAACATATTTAAATGTCTGTAAAACATTTGTTGGTATTGAACTACTAATTTAAACATATATATTTGTTGGTAAAAATAAATATTGGTACCAATATTTAATATAAACTGAATTTAATATCTGGTGGAAATAATCATTTTTCCCAATAGATATATTATCCGTCGGTAATTTTCCATTGGTAAAACTCACTTTTTTGTAGTGTGCTACTACATATTCAGTGGAAATACTACCCCAACTAACATAAGATCATGGGTCACAAAGTTCTAATCATGTGGTTTCAAATCACATGAACTGTACACAATAACTATCTACCTCTAAATCCTTACACAACCAGGATTGTTTCTTCATGTATTACATAACACTACGTACTTGACACCCTTCTCATGTAATCTCAAGATGGGAACATGTTAATCTTTTCCACAACTCTTGGAAACCATGTAGGAACATCTCTGTCTACATGGAATGATTCCCCTATAAGTTGAAATATATCCAGGGATTTGATGTCTTGGATATGTTTGGTATGAATATTTGATAGTATGCTACCAACTCAAGGAATATACACTCCTTTGTCATGCTCTTGGGTGGCTCACAAGCTAAAACTACCTTAACCTTCATCAGGACTAATAGCACGCTATTTTCTCAGATCACATGTCCCCAACAGTGGTCCTACTAAATCTGGAACAATAAATTTGAGAGATTCAAATAAATATGTTTCTATTGAATTATGTCAAAAACCATCTTCAGGTGTCCCACATGCTCCTCCTCAGACCCCAACTACACTAGGATATCATTGATTAATACTACCACAAATTGGTCTAAAAATGTAGGAAATGTCCATTTAACAAGTCATGTGAACACTATAGTGGAATTAATAATTCCAAAGGGAATCACCATGTACATATAGTGACCATAGAGACCCATGAATGTCATCTTATATATATCCTTGTCTCATACTAACAACTAGTGATAGCCTTCTTTGAGGTCAATTTTCGAGAACTGTTGTGCCCCTCTCAACTTATCAAAAAAGGTCGTTTATACTTGGTAGTGGATACATATTATTTATGGTTATCTATTTTAGGTGATTATAGTCCACTAATAACCTCATGTTCTTATCCTTATTCATGGTGAACAATACTGGGGCTTCCTAAGGTGAAACCTTGGGAGGATCAATTACCATCCATTTAAATTTCATCCAACTACACCCTCATCTTGTAAATCTTTGTGGGATGCATCCAATATGTTGGAATAGATATCTGGGTCATATAAGGGTGTAGATCACTATATAAATATATAATTTAGATGAGGGGTGTGTTTGGAATTCCCTCAAGAAAGACATCTTCATACTCCACCACCACTATATGTTAGTGAAACTCATAGAATCCACCACACCATTGGTCATTCTATCCAACTGAAGGGTAATCAGTTTCACCCTTTTAAACATCAGTCTATCACATGATCATTTTCATTTATTTTTTCCCATAAAGTAAAAACTAGCCCCATAAATATGGACATGTCACATCCTCTTCCTGGAACATTCTATCTAGGAATGAAATGCATATAGCCCATACATAACTAATATGGTGTCATAAGGCCTTATTAGTAATACAAATTGATCCCAACAGATACTCTCACTTCCAAGAGTCTAGTCACACTTTCGTAGAAGCCTACGATCATTGACTCATCTCTAGAAGAAGTCTCCAAATACATGTGTCGATCCATGGACTCAAATAAAATATCTATGTTTCAAACCAGATAACTGGAAATAAAGGAATAAATTGAACCTATTTCTATCAGTACAAAATTTATGTTAGAAAAGACACAGATTGTATATTATATCACCCAGGTAGCCTTTATGTCAAATTCCTCAACCACCTAAAGTTTCCCCTTCCACATTCCTCTAGATCCTTCAGCCTGGTATGGACCACATAAGGGTAGTTAGAGTAACCATTCAAAGTATATACCACCTCCATCTACCTCCCATCACATTTTCCTTTTCCTCACCCCAACAGACCAATATTCTCCTACCATTTCCTCTACCAATCCTTATGATCCATTGTATCTCTGTCAATAATATGGTAGGGTGGAAAATCCCTTGTAAGATATCTCCTAACATAATATTAGTATTACCACCTATCCTTGGGCTGACTAGACCCATCAATTAGCCCTAAAAAAATATGCCCTACATATGAGGAGGTACTCCTAAAACACCACACAAATCAATGTACCTGATACTAATGTCACCCCCCTACTAAAAAATTCTTTACTCTTAGGTTCCCACTACCGATAACAACTCTATATGTCTTATCTTCCAGGACACTCTTGACCATCAACTATCTCTCTAGTAACCCTATCATAGGTAGAAATTCATAGAAGTATAATTTTATCTCGTATGTCTATACACAGCCCTTGTTCAAAGTTCCATTTTCTAAATAACTTATGATGACCCATATCCATCATGTACCAAGATAGGTTAGTAAACCTCATCAAATACACAAAAACTATGATAATGCCTTATTGAAGATATAGAAGGTCATGGATGTATACATCCCTCACTATATCTAGAATGAACTCCTCTCTAAAAATGTGCCTAAATTTAGATCATACAAAATTCACCTCATCATAATACTGGGTTACTAAACTACACCATCATCTAGTAGATCCATGGGGAATGCACACTACCCTGACTACAATCAAATCTGTTGATGCCCTGGTGATATGTAAAACAAATTTCACCTCCTCAATCAAATCCTCAACTGAATGTGAGATGTGATCACCTCAAAACCTGAGAGACTACAACAACTGAAACTCAAGAACCACATGCATACCTCATATATTGGTACTTCAGGTACCATATTCATCTTGATAGGTTGTGGTATAACTGGTGCACCACTAGGAGGCAACACCTCTAGAATAGGCCCTTGTATTGATACCTCGTCATTTAAGGGATCATCCACGTGAATTTTATACTAAATTATATTGTCATATGTAGCATAGGCATCCTTAAATAGAAAAGGTATACCACATTAAATTAGTATATATTGAGATATGTCTCACAATTGATATGGAAACTGTATCCCATTCTTATATGATTCCTGTACCGATGTTTTTCTTTCAATCGTTTTGTATATATACCAGGTCGATAGGTAGGTGATTATAGTATGGGTGTTTGGATACATCATCCATCACAAAAACTCTAGAGTCTCCCACCTAAAATCAGAACATAGAACACCTAACATTGATTCCCCAAAACTGGTCTCATATAATTTGTGCCTAAGGTATAACTGACTCCTCAAATATAACTCATTCAAGACCTATCTCAATGTCGTCCTTATCATGACTACCCCAATCCTAAAATACGTCTATTCCATGAATCAATCTATTAGTTAATTTATTTTTTTTCTTGATAGAAAAAAATAAGGGTGAAAGAATCCAAATAAAACAAAAAATCCTACATTGATTTTTGTTGATAACAGATGAAGAATGAATTATCATCATTTTCAGGGGTGAGATCCTTGAATTATTTTGCACGCTAGTGTGAATCTTACATCCATCCATCATTACCTAATGAAAGGACCTCCAATGGCTCCTTTAGATCACCTAGTTTATAAGGATAATCCTTATATTTTACATAGCTGTATATTTATTTAAAATAATTGGATCACTACATATTTTCAAATTAAATAAATTAATTTTAATAATTTATTTGCTATCACACATGTGATGATTTTTCCAAAAACACCCCATGCCCATAATGTTTATGACCCACCTTGGGTAAAACACATTATATAAAATCAATGGTGGTCTTAGATTTCTTATTCATGACACTTTTTATATTTTATTCTTGTTTGTAATGAAAACTATGTACATGTGCATTTAATATATTTATTATATTTCAAAAATTAATTATGGGAACACCGGGCCTCAGAATCATGCACTATCATAGGGTCGGTCCTCAAAAAATTTCTAGATATATTTCCATATATTACATTGTAAAAATAAGGACGATGCATATGGTTATAGTTTTTTCACCATGATTATAGTTTTAGAAACCTAATAAATTCATAAATATTAAATTTATTTATTATATAAACATTTACAATAAATCGTGTATGGAGCTGGTGAAAAATTAAATACTTCACATTATAGAGGTCGTAGTATGCACGTATACATGAGAAATTTTTTCTTTTTTCAATATATTGACAGAAAGGAAGATATAATATATTATAAATAGAGTTACAATCATATGATTTAGAAGAATCACATCCCCATATCCTTTTTTAATGGAGAACTATAGTGTTGAAATGTGATAAACGTTCCTTTAGTGGATTCTACTTCCAAATAAAAATCTAATTGTTGTGGTGGAAATGTGATATTATTAAAAAATTATTTAGATATTAGATAGTTGGGGGATCTAGAATCTAATAATACATTTTTAGTTTTATGTAGGGTAATAACTGTAAATGGTACCATATTTTTCACTTGAACCACATCAGTTGTGATAGTAATGGACTTCCATTTAACTATATAATTTGGGTGTTGTTGTGGCCCAATATCCTCAGTAGCTCTTGTATTTGGGTATTGATTCTCATAATTCCAAATATTATTACATTTGAAACATTTAACTTTATTAGTTTAATCCTTTTTATCCTTTTTTAAATTTACTAACCTTTTCAACCACATCTACAATTACTCTCTCTATAGATATAATTTCCTTAATTTAAGTATTTCAATGTTCTATTCAGATAATTCCTTGGGTCATATTTCTAAAAAATTTATTATATAGGTGAAAAAAAATCCTCCATATGATTTAACGTTATAGTTTCTATGAAGATTTATTTTTCACTTCTTATCTCTAAAACCAAAAGATTAATTGTTGTTCCCACTCCCCATTTATACATTTAGAGAACATTGAAAGATTTATTCATAGTTTCCAATGTATTTTTTATTTATCACCTTTTCAATACATCATTTTAGGAATCCAAATAATTTATCATATTTTCCCATATATTCGATTATGAAGATAGACTCATACCATGAATGTATTATAAATATTTATTAATAGGTACCAATTGTTTCAAAAAAATTATTTAAGCTCTATAAATTCATTTTATATATTAATGAGAATATATAGAGGAATTTATTTAAAGAATAACACCCTCTTAAACTCCTCTCATCCCATAGAGTTTATTTATTTCTCTTTTATTTTGTTCTTGATAATAGTCCCCTATTAATTAGCTTCACCATCCCAATTATAGACAAATAACAAAAATTAGGTTCGGAAAACTGATGAATGAAAAATATCTTTTAAATATCATTAATCTATTTCTCATCAACAATTGGATCATAATATCCATGGAATGAGGGAGGATTTTGTCTATAAAATAATCAATGCCATGTTAATATTTTCTTGGTGTTTTTGAAAGATTGACATGGATCATGTTTTTTATCATAAATTAGGAGAGTTGATAGAGGATAGTAACAAGATATTACTTCCCAGCTCTAAATCCCTTTGGTTTAAACTTAGGGATGTTATTTCATTTTTAATAAAATTAATTTAAAACATACTTCCTTCAGATTCTAGTCATTTAATAAAACCAAAACATTATGTAATACCCAAGGTATAATTATTACAGAGAAATATCATATATTCATGAAAATTATTCTAGCAATGTCCAAAATCCTAACACCATCTAATCACACTATAAAACATTAGGTTTAACCTATATAACTATTGGTTCACTAGAGGTTTTTATTTGGCTTTATCCTAATATTTACAACATCCTAATCTCCAAAAACAAATAAATTATTCTTTGATACCAATTATATGGACACCAGAATAACATACATATATATTACAAATTTTTTAAAAATACTCAATATATCTCTCTAATAAACATAACTTGGAATCATAAATTTTTATTTTGATTGGATACTAAATACATAATATTATTATTTAAGAATAATAATTATTATGCCATGAATATTTCTTCAAATAAGGTACCCATTTAGACTCCCCACATCAAAATCCTTCCATCAAAACATATGGAAGGAAAACATAATAAACATTCAGATAAAATTCCTAGTAAAGACAAAAATGGGATACATTAATCTTATGAAATCATAATATGGTCCTAATTATATGATAACATAATCATATTCATTCTCAATAATAAATATTCATACCTAGAAAATCATAGATCATAAAATCAAATGGTAAATTTATTTCTAGAAACATAACTGATATGAGTGTAAAAGAAGTAATCATAATTCGAGATTCACAAAATAGAAAAGTGGAATCATAATCGTAGGAAATCATAATATTTCAAACACAACTATTTGTAATCATTTATATGGATAATTTTGTGATCATAACTGGAAGTAATCAGAATCATGCATCAAAATGTAAAAAAACAATTGATAATCAAGTACATGAATAATCATGTGAGCATAGATATAATAAATCATAATCATGCCATAAAATGTGAACAAAATATATTCCCAATCATTTCCACACATAATGAATTGATCATAGTTAGAAGAGATCATGCTAATGCATCAGGATGGGAGAAATGATTTGATATAGTGAAAGAGTATATAGGAACACTATGAGAGGACATGAATTATTGTTTATAAAATAGAACATAAAATTTTATCAAACATCATAAATTAGGTATATCATATAAACTTTTTATTTTATTCTCATAGAATATAAAAATTTATAACAATCATTATTAAACATGTCATTAGATCCACAGAGTAAAACTAATATTTCATAAGTAAATGAATCTTATAAAAATTATTTAAATAAAACATAAAGAACATTTATAACAAGATATCCACTCATTTATATTAACAGTTAAGGATTTCAATAACCTTGACATTAGATATCCATGGTTTTAACCAAACTGTAAAGGTATTTCTTCCTTAAACAATGGAATATTTTATACTAAGATCAAAATAACATTTGTTTCCCTATTGCTTTGAACCCTCAATCAGTAAGATAAAATATATAATTCTCTCTAAACAATGAGATCCCTCAATAATAGATGATCATAAGATAAATTAAAAATTAAAACCTATTAAAGAAGATACAAAAATTCCTCACATCGATTCATAAAGAAATAAAACTCTCTGAAGGGTTCAAGAAAGAAAACATGATGTAAAAAGGTGTTACATACTCTTACCATCTTCTTTAGATATCTATGGATATTAAAATAATCACATCACTTGAAAAATATAAGATTATAAAACCATCTTCCACCTTGAATTCCTCTTTTATTTATAAGAATTTATCTAATGTATATATTCTACATTCCTCAAGTGTGGTTGCAATAGACTAAGATGAACTCATTCTTTACATGGAAATTTCTTCATATATTCTTCATCTCATTGTCATTATGTCTGTAAAGCACTATAGTTTCATGGGATTTTATATGATATAATGATTGTTTTATGATCAATGAAATGATATTTAATCATCCAGTGGATTTAATAAATATTCATTTTGAAATAATGTCTTCCTCTATCTGTTGAAGTTCATTTGATGGTGTATTTATAACTTCACCTTATGCACATTGTTATAATTAGACATTAGAAATTTTTAAAATTAATAATTGATGAAATAATTTATCATGCATCTAATGTATAGTATTCATGTTCATCTTATTATTGGAAAATATTATTTATGATTAATTGTATATCTATAGTTGGTTAAATAGATTTTCTATAAAAACATAATTAAATTTTAGGCATTATAAAAGATTATAAAAAATTGGATTCTAAGAAATTAGTTTATAATTTTCAAAATTAGAATATAAATTATTTACAGGAAACAACTGACTGAATAATATCCCCCATTTTGAAAAAAAACAAAAAATCTTTAAAAATAAAAACTAAGGTCTTGAAATTTTTAAAATACTAACACCCCGTTTTTACCTTTTATTACTACGTTTCTTTCTCCCCCTTTTCATTAGATTTTTGGACTCCCTTAAAAAAAATTCTTCATGATATTTATGTTTTCGTTCAAAATGTATGGAACCTTTCTCGACCTATTAATTTCAAAAATATATATTTATATATATATGTTGTAGGAGTTGTGCCTAAAATGACAGGGAAAAAAATAAAAAATAACATATACAATTAAAAAATGTAATGAAGACATTAATCAAAAAAATATAATATATAAATTTATCAAAAGTAATTGGAAAATATATATACCATAAATATATGAGAAATATTGTTCATCCAAAATATATATTTAGAAATTTAATTTTTGTTCTTACAAAAAAATATGTTTTAGTGAAAATATCAATCTTTCTTTATGAGTCTCTTTATAATAATCTAGATCTTCATAACATATTATTTATATTTCTATGAATATTAAATGATGATCTTCATACTTAATATATCCTCTAATCATGTCCAAACAATAACAATTTAATTTTTCTCTCTTATCACTAACTAACAGTTTTATTTAGATTCATCACTTCTTCTTCCAAAGAGTGGACATTACTATATTCTCCCAAATATTCGTATTGATCCACTACTTCATTATTCAACATTGAAATAGTATCTCATAATACATCAATCCTAAATCCTTATTTTTAATTTTCATTGACTTTATTCGTTATAAGGAAATCTATATTATCATCATCTCACGTTGTCACACAATCTTCTTCATTAAATTTTCAAGTAAACTTTGAGACAGATATTGTTAAGTTTGAATTCATTCCATATATTCATCATAGAGTTTTTTATCATCTTTTAAAAGTTCAATATATTGAATAATTTCTCTCAACTTTCTTCAATGTAATTGAGATCATCCTTTGAAATATTTTAATGTAGATTCATTTTGAATTACAGGATCTATAAGATGTTTCAAATAACATTAATTTTATAAAAAGATATATTTTTATTTTCATAACATTAATCTTGCTAGAATAATAATAAAACAGCTATATTTCTATCTTTCCATTTAATTGATTCATCTAACAAGTTCATCTTCGTCACTATTATTTTTAAATTGGTTCTTACAGTATATTTTTTTGAATATGAAGTCACACATGGTAGTTTCCATGAAGGTCCTCATTATGCTTTAATATAATCATTAGAAACTTCCATAACATTATTATCTTCATAATTATTGACCTCAATATCATAATCATCATCACCATTATATGATGGATGTTAATATTATGTTTGGGCATTTGGTTAGTGAAAATTTTCTCCCAATGATCCATCCACTTTTAGATTATTTTAAAGAAACATACATACCATACATAACCTATAAAGATGTTGAGTAAGAATCATAGATATTGTTACTATCAAGATGATTTTTAATTTCATCAAAAAACTCATACTTCATTATCAATATTCTTTTAGTTTTAACAATAGATTTATATTTCATTTGTAAAGATTCAACATCTATTTATTCTGATTTTCCAACAAATATTTCAACAAAAAATTCATTACTTTTTATTAAGTAAACAATGAAAGGTTCTCTTGAGATCAAAATAGTTTTTCCTTTTGGATGTTTAGAAAAACATTACTTTAGAATATTGGGAAAAAAACTTTTTGTTTTATGGAAAATTCAATAAATGATTTCATTATATCAAAAATATTTGGAAATTATATAAAAATGATTTCTTTCATTTATATATAATATTGTCAACTAATTATTTTTTTATTTTATAAGGATTTAATGTTCTTTCTCTTTCAGATCCAAATCCATAGACTTATATAATACAAAAAATATATCACGTGGAATTTTCCCTTCTTTATTTTTCATAAATGATACAAAATCTTCTCCTTACATATTATTTTATTTCTTTCGTAGCATTGGAGTGGATTTTAAAATTATTTTCCATTCCAATATTTTTTTTATTATGTTTCTAAACATCAACTTTTGATACATATTTTTCCAACTGTTCTGTGAATTTATTCTAATAATTTTAATAAGCTAACATCATCTTTCTTACCATTTCATCACTGGTAATGGAAATTGTTTCCCTCATAGCAAGAGCATAATTTTTAATATTATAAGCTTACATGAAAGTAAGAAAAAACATATTGATAAAAACTATATATATTAGAATATTCATCTTTATTATCCCTAATTTCACTACATAAATTACATCAATTCTATACTTGAATAGGATTAATTTTCTAATATTATATATAAAATAAAAAACATAAACATCTTGGACCATCAATGTTTCTCAATATAATTTCCATGGAATTAGATAGTTAGAAAACCGTATTGAAAATATTCTGGAATCTAGAGAAAGATAAAATACTTTAATTTCTTTATTTTATGAATAAAATAACATTGTTTCCACCCTTGACATCTCAAAAGTCCCTAGCTTCTCAAGAAGTTTTTGCATAACAATATTTCCATCACCTTAGAGAAATTTTCACTCTATCACAAACATGTTGAATATATATCTTTTTGTTCATTAAAAAAAATATTATAAGCTAAAATAAATTTACCTCATTGAATTTTATTGAAGAATATAATTCTATCACAATATCATGATAATAATGATACAACTCATCCCTTTCAATGCCTTGGGTTTCCGATCCTTGAAAACCTATAACTACCATCATTATAGATTCGTAGTTATCATGAAATTCTATTACAATCAACCTTTCTTAACAAATACTCTATTTAAGAATTCATTGAAGGAGGACATCTCAACGTTTAGTCATACTCCAATATCTCAGAAATATGAAAATTTAAAGGACGACAGATCCATACCAAATCAAGAAATGAATAATATGTGGTGGTCCATTTCACTTTATATAGACACAAGGGAGAAAGAAATCAACTTCATCAGATCAAACTATTGATATTAAAATCCAATTTTAGATCATCAGCTCATATAGATCCTCTAATGATGTAAAATAATTTTTTATTCATAAATTATAATTAAAATTTATGATATAGTTTTTGTTGATCAATGATTTAGTTTGATGAAAAATATAAATTTGAAAATTTTTTATATGGAGTATAAAAATCATAAAAAAAATAATTAAAATACATATAAGTTAAAAAACATTAAATTTTAAACATGGAGATTAAATTTCAAACGTCCTTTTGAATGATTATCCGGAGATATTGAATTCTGAGATTTTTTAAAATATTTACTAACAACGAAAATAGAAACATTAAAAATTGAAGACCTTTTTCATTATCTTTTTTGGGAAATATTCTTAAAAACAATTCCAACATTTTTCTAACGAAAACATTTTCTAATAATTTTTCATAAAAAATTTTATTCCGCAAATTTTTGAACAACTTTTTTCTCTAAAAAATTTCTCAAAAAAGTTCTTTCATTGAAAAATTCGAAGGAAACATTTTATATAGGAAAAAAAATAAATACACATTTTATACATAAATATTTCAATGGATAAATTTTATACATTAAATTAAAATTCACTTCCCCATTTTATAAATATTTAAATAGTATTATGATATAAGTAAAAATTAGATTTAATGATCAGATTATATTTACCATTACAAGAGTATTTTTTACAAATTGAATTCTATCATAAATGAGGGTTTTTGAAAAAATACCAGCAAGTTCGTCTTCTATGTTGGCAAATTGTAAAATTATATATACTTTTGTTGTGTGATACTGAAGTATATGGTGGCTTACATATTTTTTCATACATCTTAAGTGATTATATGGGTTTTTAATTAAATATATGTCACATGTGTTATCAAGAAACATTGATGTATTACTAATACTCATTCAAAAATTAGTGAGTGTGAGTTGGATCCGCAACACCTGAGCATAACAACATCTTACAGATATTTATTGATATTCAAAAGTGGAAAGTTATTCTAAGTACTGTTTCAAACATGAAGAAGACACAAAATCATAACCTTAGAAAATACATGTTATATATATAATTTTTATATACATTTTACAACTATAAAAATAACCATCTAAAAATCAAAATAATTCCGAGAAATATAAAATATACCAACAACCATTGTTCCATTAAGGTAACTACAAATTCATTTTACAGCCGCAATATTGAATCATTTTTCATGTTATTATTATTTTAAACATAATATTTTAGAAAAAATTATGTATGTATGACTATATATTTGGTATAATAAACCACCAGTAATTCCTCTAAAATAATTTGATCAACTTGTTTACTATATTCATCGATATCAATAATTTTTTATTACCTAGTTTGATTACTAATAATTTTACTATTATAATATCCATTAATTTTTAAATAGATATTTTATATACTATTTTGAGATATAATGTACGTTCTAGTTTTTATAAAATTTAAAACCAAGGAAAAAAAAGTTAACTCACTCATTATTCTTATTTAAAACATATATTTAATAAGATATATAAAGGAATCTGTAGGAGATTTTTGAATTGATCCAATTATAATGTCATTGAAATAAATTTATACAATTATGGTGTCCGTGAAATTTTTTATAATAAAAATTTTTTCCCTTGAAGTTCCTTTAAAAAAAATTCAATGAAACATGGTAATATTTAATATCAACATCTAGGGGACTACTTTAGTTTATAATGTTCCTTAATAAGTATATAAAATTTATATAAAAATATTTTTTTTTCAAAACTAGGTTGTTTTTCTATGTAAACTTCCTCTTGAACTTGTCCATTAAGAAAAATAACAATTCACATCCATTTGAAAAAGAATAAAATTTCAAAATGTTGTATATGGTAGAATTATATGAATAACTTCATGTATAGCTATGGGAAAATATATTTATTCATACTTTATTTCTTATAGTTTATTATACCGCTTTCTAACAAGACTAGATTTATTTCTAACTATTAATCCAATTCTTCTACATATATTACTGAAAACCCAATTTACTCCAATTATAGTTGAATCATTTGGGAGTTCAACCAAATCCACAATTTGTTCCTAAACAATTCAATGATTTAATATTTTAATTATTTTATTAAATCTTTATCACATAATGCCTCATCAATAGTCTTAGGTTCATATTGTGATAAAAATGAACAATGTTTACTATTCATTCTTAAAGAACTTATAGTTTTAAATAGTTAATTTTCATCATCAATGATATTATCCCTATGATGATTTCAAAGGGTTTTTTTATTCATTGGTATTGTAAGAATCAGTTCCTTAGAAAATTTATGATGTTATTATAGAGATACTACATAAGAAATAATTTCTTCTTTAGTTATCTCATATGAATAGTTTTTAAACATCAGTTAAAAACCAATTTTATAAAAATCAATAAATGATGTTGTCTTACGATGTTTGAATAAAAAAGAATCAGTTTCATTAAATTTAACAAACACCATTTACTAAAAAGTATTATAATTTTTCAAAAAACTCAATAAGACATAATAGTTTTGGATTATCATAATAATAATTAACCATCATATTTTGGAGAAATTTTTTATAATTTATCATTGCAATTCAGAATGATTACATTCCATCCAAACACATTTAAGTATGAAAAATTTTCCTTTCTTCCTATCAGCAACTCATAAAGAGTATTATTGATAAAAGGATAAAGTAAAAATCTATTTATATTATAATGGGTTGTACTAACATATTTATCCCACAAAAATTATCAATTCAGAATTCACTCAACATGGATCTAGTAATATCATTAAAACCATTATTTATTCTTTCTTGTGCACCATTATCTAAGGATTTATATGTGCTGAAAAGGTATGTAATATTTTTTTTTACAAAAAAAAGATTCAAAATCATAATTATCTATTTATTCACCATGATCAATGCTAATAGTTATCAAACATACATTTTTCTCGTATTTAAAATGTGATAAAAAGTTATAAAATAGAAAAATTGATTGCATTTTTAAAAAAAATTGACCAATGTGTATCTTGTTTAATCATCAACTAAGTCATGTATATAGTATTTTCCACCAATGCATCGAGTTTTTGTTAGACCAAATAAATCCATGTTGGATAAATGTCAATAATAAAAATTTTAAACATCACTAATATACATAAAACATGACTTATCATTCCTCCCAAATTGAAAAGGGTTGAAAAACAATTGACGAATAATTCCAAAGCTCTAGTAGATCTCAAACTATTACTTTCATAGAATGTTTTGGTAAATTATACCATTATATTGTCTCAACCATCTATGTCATAACCAATAGTGATCTTATAATAAACTAAGGAAATGTAGATCTTAGATTCTTAAGTATTCTAATTTTATTGCGCATACATTCTCATGCATATCAGTAGAAAGAATACATTTACCTTATGAACATTGAATAGTGCATTTTTCATTCTACAAGTTCAGAAGATATCCTCTATCACATAATTGTATTATCTGTAAAAGGATGTTCTTAAGACCTATAAATATAAAACATTTTAAAATAATGGCTTTTGAAGAAGAGAAATATTAGTTACCCAATATATATCTCTTTTATAATTTTCATCAAAAGTGACCTTATCACTATTTATCATTAATGTATATTCAAATAATTTCATTTTTTCTATCATTTGTTGAAAAAAGAAACTAATCATATGCAAAAAAATTAATTTTCTTAGTACTCTTATTATTTATTCAAGTAAATTATTTATAATTTTGGTACCTAAACATTCTTGGGTCCATTATTGTTAGAAAAACCCATATCCACTAAAATATATATGAATATACATCTATAAAACTTTTTATTATTTTAATGTTTTCAGTTATTTAGAAAATTAATTATTGTAAAAATATATTTATTGAACATTTTTTAAAGAACACTTCATTTTCCAGTGTACACCACTTTGAAAATTTGTTAAATATGGTTCATTTAAAGAAATAAAATATTTATTTTTAAAATTTGGTTTTGAATTTGTAAAAAATTCCCATAGATGGTTCTATAAGGTCTACTTTTTCTTTATATATTATCAAAATTTTCCTTTCCATAAGTAAAATTTAATAATAAGTTTTTTTACTGTAAACATTCAAATTTAATATCATAACATTATCTTAATTATAATTATTATTATAATAACTAGGTTTTCCTATACAATTATTTAGTAATATTATAAATCACTAAGGAATGATTTTAAATCAATGAAATATATTTAGAAAATATAACTTTGAAATATAATATTTTTTAGAAACATTCCAATTATTATTTTCTAACAAAGTAACGAACCAATATACTTATTTATAACATGTAATAAATACTCATCTTAATATGTTCATGATTTTTCATCATTAAAATAAGTAGAAAAGTTTTCATCATTAGAATCTGCATAATTATTATTTAAATTCAAATTAACTAATGATGTATTAGTTACATTTTACATCAATCAATGATTCTTATTTTAAAATATGGCATATAATCCTATTTTTTTCAAAAAATAATATCAATATCCAGAAGAATTTTCTAAATAACTACCCCCATACTGGAAATACTTGTTCCATTAGAATTTAGACATTTCTTTCCTTCATTATTTTTCGAAAATCTTGGTACTTCTATCTTTATTATCCTTTTTCCTCATTCTTAGACAATTTATTTTGATGTGATGTAGTTTTTTACATTAATATAAAATTAACTCTCAATATTATTTCTTATCACTTTTTTTTAGAATATTTATTATATTTGAATCAAAAATACTTATTAACAATAATATTATTCATGGTATTTGAAAATAATAGTTACGTAATTATGAATATCTTCTGATGAAATACTCTCTATCTCATTATTTACTTTAATGTTCATTAAAAATTGAGATATATTTGATAAGAATTAAATTTCTTAGAAAGAGTATAATTATATAAAAAAAATATCTATTTTTCATAGCTTTTTAGTATATATTTTTAGTCTTCCATAATATTTGATGAGAGTTAATCTAATATCATAAAGGATTCTCTTTTTCATAATTTTAGTATCATTAAGAGTTGTCCTCTTTTATTATCATTCATTTGGAATAATTTCAGAAATATTCATAACCAAATATTCTTCTATAAAATGTATTTTAATGTATTAAAAATAGTCCAAATAATTTATAATTTTTATCAAATGATTATCTAGTTTGAAAATATAAACCTCTATAAAAATCTCTTTGCATAGAACATTTTATTTTAACAACATTGAATGTTACTTAATGAGTAACATCTAATATCTCCCAAATAGTATATGTATTTTCACATTAAGATATTTAATTATATATTCTCCAAGTGATAGAATATAAAAATAAATTTATGACTCTATATTTAAGTTTATATTCCAAATTTTCTTCTCTAGTGAATTTTGTATATTTCTATTCAAAAATTTAATAATCACCCATTAAGATAAGAAAATTTAAAACTCCATTGTTGATAGAAACAGAGTTCATTGTATTACTCCAATAATCATAGAAATTATAGAGAACCTCTCTTTTCATACATAATCATTACATTACTTTTGATGAATTCTTAATACATTACACAATCAAATTCCAAATGATTGTTTTATTATAGGTTATTTAGAAGAATGGAAATATAAACATTAGTACATAAGTGAGCTTAATTATATCCCACTAGGTTCTTCTTGACTATCACCCTTCTGAGACACATCAATCATAATACATATCTTCATAACCTAGGTGAATGTAAATATAAAAAGAGGTGTGATAAGTTTATTAAAAAGGGAAAAAAGGGAGATATATAAACATAATCCTTAGAATAAGGGTATGAGAACGTGATCAAGAAAATAAAAGATCATACCATCCAAATCAAAGATTATAAATAGGATCATGGAATAAATATTGATAGTTCAAAAGACATGAATCATAAGTAAATAAAGAACATGATCCAAGAAATCATAACATAGGAATAAAACATGTAATTTTGGAAGACACATATATATATAACAATGATTTCCATGGTGGTCAAGAAATCATTGATGAGTTCATCATGGTAGTACGGGTTCACATTCCATACCACCTTTGTAGTCATGGTTCATTCCCAAGACCATATTAGTGGAAAAATTCTCTTATTCTTGTCTCTTGAGATATAAATAATTACCCAATGCATTTGAGAGAGATATAGGTCCCACATTACTGATAATGAAATCATAAATACATGTTCCAAAATATCTTAAACAATCAAATAACAACCCTTCAATTAAAATTGGAATCATAAACATATAATCATATCTATATTTTTGAAAAGAAAAAGGTTGCATAATAATTTCATCAATGCATGACCCATGAAATTAAGTGGGATTCTTAAGCATATAAACCATTAAAGGGAAAGAGATTTCATAAATACCATATCAATAATATTATTTAAATCAAAGAAATAACATGAAGGGATCCGTTGGGATATTTCCTAAAAATGACTGAGTTATACCAATGGATTTCATCATTGATGGTAAATAATTTGAAAAAGTATTTTAAAACCATTTCTTGAGGAAATTATCCTTTATTCATTGAAATTGTTTTCTTTTCTCCTAATTCCAAACATTTTTAATGGAATAATTTTATTTAAAAAACCTTTTATTGCTATAAAGGAAAACAGGTTTTATTATGTATTCATTAAATCATAAAAATATATTCATTCTATATAAGGTAAAAACATTCTTCTAATTATTTTCCAAAAAACGGTAAAAACTCCCTTGTTAAGAAAACAAAAAATATCCCTTAAAACCAATTTAATAAAAAGTAATTAATGGGTAAAAATGAATTTATAAATTATATAATAATAATAAGATTATTTTGAGATATATTTTTAAGAAACATGGACATGGATGATAAATATGACACAGATAATACGTACATGTGAATAATCTTGAATAATAATGAGATTATGATGTTAACACATACCATAGGTATGAATTCTATTGTATGCATCTAATACTATAGTATAATGGTATAAATAATATTATTAATTTATTATTTAATCACACTCATTTTTATGATATCATATATGATCACCTTATCACATGTTTGTTAACAATATTTCATTAGTACTCTTCTTTAAGGTGTTAACTACTTTATTTTTCTTATAAGTGTTTTTCTCATATAAGTCCCAATTTATTTGAATATGATACAACTATTTCATTTAAAAAATAATACTAGGGTAATATATAACAAATTTATGAATTATATACATTTATTTAATCATAATTTTCTGGTGATCCTCGATAATGAATCTCATCGCATCGTGCAGATGGTTGGTCGTACGTACTCACGAGTGGTGGTATAATTCCATTAATAGTGAATTGGTATGGAAGTTTATGGTATATATTTTGTTTCACAATAAATATCATGTTATAATTATAATAAATATTTATTATTTCCACCATTATACCCATCCAAGTAAAGTCGTAATGATAAACAGATTACACCACTCTGTGGAGATGGTAGGTCATATGATTGCTTCTGTGGTGAGTTATTTTTTATTGGATGGATAAAAGGTGTAATATGTTTGTACCATGAACATAATAATATCTCAGTATTTATTATATATTTGATTTATTAAATTATAATGGAAACAACACATTAAGGGGAAGTAGAGAAAGACATACTATTGAGAGAGTCCGTAAAAGAGATTACCTCTTCTTTGGTGATCTCCCTCTAGATATTCCCTTAAAAATACTACAGTTGTTATTTTTAGAATGCCATCACCTCTGGAAAATTTGAAAAGATAATAAGAGAAGTTATCTAGTTTTGGTTGAGATAGAAGGCTTGAGTTGTTGTGAGGAAGTGAGGGAGGAGGTGCCTTTAATAAAAGATGAGAGGGGCACTCATGGAAATTCAAAAAATATTAAATTAATATAAATTAATTTTCAATTTCAAATATGTAAAAAGTGATTAATTTATAATAACAAATGTTTATGGTTCTAAATCCCCTCAAATAATTTTTTTAGAACAATTTAGGTCAAAATAATGACCTTATCTTTTGCCTTTAACACTTTGTTAAATCCTTTAACATTTACCATCACCACTTGGATTTTTACAGTTTATGGTTAATATATTTAATATAAAATGAAAAAAAACACAATATTTGATCATTTATGAAATTCTAAACCTTTAGATTGTTATGTTTCTAAATTCCATATTTGTATTAATTTTATATCATTTAATAAAATATTATATTTTAAAATTATTATTTATTTTTATTTTAATACTATTCGATGTTTATTTCATTTTAGAAATTTCATATAATCATTACAACATAGACCAAACACTTCTAATATAATAATAAAATATAAAATATATATATATAATTCGTGGATGTCATTATTTTTGTTAAATTATATTTATTTTTATATTTTTAATATCATTTATTTGATATTTTCTTTAATTAAAAAATAATTGTATCATTATTGTGAATGCATTAAATTAATTTATTTAATCTATAAAAATTAAAAATAAATTTTGAAGATATAAAAATTTTATTTTCTTTCAAATCACTATTTATAATGGTATTCATCTTCTTTATATCACTATATAAAATTATTTTACTTATTAATAAAATATTATAATTGTCATATTCTCACCCAAGTAGATTAATATGATTATAATTTCGGACTATGGATATTTTGGTAGAAATATACTCATGCCATGTTATTATTACAAGTGTTATGGAAATTTTATAATATTATTTTATTATTTTTAACTTTAATTAATGGAATTATCCATAACCGTGGTAAAAAAATAAATTAAAGTTACTATTCATAATGCCAAAAAAATTAAAGGATGCCTATTTACATAATTTGGACCCATAGATTCTAAATATGGAATCTATTTTCCATAATTAAAAGCAAATAGGTTTATGTATTTAAGTTAAATTTTATCCCATTTACGGTGTGAGAAAACGTGTTATTAAAGACTAATGATGAAAAATATATAAATATTTTTACATGAAAATTCTATATAAAATTGATTCCAATGAAAACAATTAAATTAAATGATAAATAAATTATTTATTTTGACTTTATAAAAAATCAAAATTATAATATAAAAATAGCAATTAATTCGGAAAAAAATTGGTTTTCAATTTAAATTTAGTATTTTTCTCTATTCATCAAAACATGAAACGTATTCTAAAAATAACAAAAATTAAACCAAATTAAATATTTATATTCTTGTTTAATAGGATAATATTATTTTTTCAAGTAGAATATATAAATGTTTCAAAAAATTATGTTAAATGGATTCACCACTAAAAATAGATAAAATAATACTTTTGAAAAGTATAGTTTTTTATGAATATAATTATGTTGGTTCGTAACTTATTTATATAAAATATATTTGATAAATATCAAAAAAAAATTGTTTAATATATAATGTATATATTTAATAATTACCATTCACTAATTTTAATTTATTTAATTTAAAAAAATGTCTTTGGAAGCATAAGAATTTTTCTTTTATAATAATTTGGTATATATTTTCATTTCAAATTAATTAGTAAGAAAAGAATTGAAATTTTTATAATTAGATAATTATATTTATACATGAAAATTTAATGGATATGTTATTATAATATTTAATTAATAATAAAATTATGTTTCATAGAAATGTCGTGGTTCATGTAAAACCAGCTATGTCGGTGTTGCGTGAAGCACAAGCTTAACAAGTGTAGCGTATAACAAAAGAAATAAAATAAATTTAATTTATTTGAAAACAAATCAATAAATCTCTGGGTATTACATTCCACCCCCATTAAAAATAATTTCACACTCAAAATTTATCATTATGATAAAAAAAATAATGATGCTTCTTCATCACAATATCCTCAAGTTCCCACATAGCTTCCTCTAACTATTGTTTTTTTGACAAATCTTTCACCTGGTGAGTGGTTTTGTTTCCAGGAATATTTATCGATATGATCTATAATTTCAACTAGTTTCTCCTCGTAATACAGGTCCCACTCTAGTGGTATGACATCTATGTTCATTTTCTATGAAGGGTCATATATGGCCTTACTCAGGATAGATGCATGGAATACATAATTGACATGACAGATATTTGGAGAATGTTCCAAGAGATAGGCTACCATCCGGATACAATCGAGAATATCAAATGTGCCATCATGCCTAGTTATTATTTTCCAATTATTCCCAAACCTCGTCACCTTCATTCATGTATAAATTCATAGAAAACATTCTCACCAAAATATAATTGTAGATCATGTCATCAGTTATCTTCATAATTTTTTACCAGACTTGTGATACCTTGATATGTTGTTCAATGGTTCTAATATTCTTGTCCATCTCTTTATTATTCCATGTTCCAGTAGATTTATTTCTCCAACTTCATCCCATCATGTTGGTGATCTAAATTCATTCTCATATTAGGATTCATAAGGAGCCATCAGAATTCATTATTGAAGACGATTATTTATAGAAAACTCAACTAGAGGAAAAAGTTAATCCCATTAAACTTTGAAATCCAAAGAACAAGATCGCATCATATCCTATAGGGTTTGAACTTATCTTTTAGAATGACCATCCATATAAGGATTATATGTAGTATTGAAACTCAATTCTGTATCAAGTGCTTCATGAATAATTCGCTAGAATTTTGAGGAAATCCTCATTTCCTTATTAGATACAATAGAAAGTTGTAATCCATTAAACCTTCACAATTATTTAATCTATAACCTCGAAGGTTGACCCAGAGAGAAGTATTCTATGATAGAAAATAATGTGTGCTAACTTGGTAAGGATATATACTACCACCCATATTAAATTAAAACCTTTAGAGGTTTTGGGGTGTCCAATGAGAAAATTCGTGATGATGTTCTCCAATTTACATTCTAGTAAGGGTAATGGATGTAACAAACCCTCATATTTTTGTCTCTCAGTCTAATAGTGTTGGCATATCAAACAGTGAAATAAAAACACTAAAATTTTCCTCTTCATGAAATCCCACCAATAGTATTATTTCAAGTCTTTATACATCTTCGTTCCTTCGTGATTAATAGAGAATGAAGAGATATGAGATTTTTATAAGAGATCCCTCTTAAAATCTAGTATCAAAGAATCAGACACACGGTTTATGAACTTTACCATTCTATCTGGATCATGTTTAAACTAACAAAAAATTTTAACATTCGTTTGTAGATCTTTGTCATCCAACTACACTACATTAATCGTCACAATGATATAGGGCTGAATATTAAATTAAGAAAAAATGGTTCTTCCCCAAGCTTCATGATTTTGAGCGTCTTTCTTTGGAAATACCAAAATATTGGATATTTTATGATTCTCACAATGGAAAAGATAGCATAATCCCTTCAACTCAAACCATCACTCACCTTATTTACTTTACCAAGGTGGAAATGTATTGAGAAGTCATAATCCTTTATCAACTCTAACTATCTTCTCTAACACTGGTTCAAATCCTTCTCTATGAATACATATTTTATAGCTTTATGATCAGTATATATATATATCACACTTTTTGATAACCTTTTTGTTCTGCGTAAGAACACATCCCAATCCTTTATTTGATGCATCATAATAGATTAGAAGTCCTTCACCACCATAGGTTATTGTGTGAACAAGTCCACTCACAAACCTTCTCTTCGGTTCCTTGAAACTTTTATCACATTATCGTTTCTAAAAGATATTTGTACCCATATGAGTTATCTTAGTCAATGGATTATATATTCATGAGAAATTCTCTATGAACTGTCGATAATATCCAACTATTCCACAAAAATTGTGGATCACAATCATCGTGGTTGTTCTACGCCAATATCTAATAGCCTCTATCCTGGATGTATATACATTTAATCAATAACATAAGATTATGTTACTTAAAAATTACAACTTTTTCATCAAAAATTTATAAAATTTAATTTTTTTTCAAACTATTTATCTTTCCTTATGGTAGTTATAACAATTCTCAAGTGATCGTCATGCTCTTCCTTTCTCTTTGAATAGATAATATTATCATCTCCAAAGTCATCCACAAACTGATCGAGGTAATATCTGAACACTCTATTCATCAACTCCATAAAGATATCAGGTTAATTCATAAGATAAAAATGAATTAATATATATTTTTAGTGAACATACACTGTACAAAATATCATCTTGGTTATATCCTCTTTCATGACCCTCAATTGATGATATCCTGAATGAATATCAATATAGGAAAAGTATTTTTCTCTGGGTAGTTGATCAAACAAATCATAAATATGGTAATAGATTAAATTTTCTTGGTTTTTATCTTGTTCAACTCCTGATCATAAGTGCATAGTCACATTGATCATTCTTTCTTATTCACAAAAAAACCATTGGCTTCAAGGTGATACACATGGATGAATTAATCCCTTATCAAGGATTTAGTGCAGTTGATTCTTCAATTCATGCAACTCAATTGGTGAAATTTTATAATATGTCTTTGAAAAAAGTGTATAACTTGCTATAATCTATATAAAGAAATCCCCTTCATGTTTTAGTAAAATAATATGAAACTATTCTAAGAATTCATCCAAAAAAATTTGAACAATATGATAACATCGAGGTTAATTTCCTCTCTAACAATTTGAGTAAAATTTCCCTTCTAGAGTGGACTTCATTCGCATACATTAGATGTTATTTCCATAGAATGATTATATTTATCATCATATTAATAGGAAATCATAGGTTTTTTTGACACATTAAACATAACATCCCTCCCTTGATAATTGATATGGGAATTTAATAGATAAATCCAATCCATAACTAAGATGACATCAAATTCAGCCAGAGGAAGAGTGATAAAATTTGAACGAAACAAATTCCCAAAAAATTAAACCAAGTATGAATCATAAACATTAGATGAAATAACTATACCATTAGGGGTTTACACTTCTAATTCAATGTCTAAAAATTTGGGTGGAATCTTAACACCCTTATAAAATTATTTAGATATGAAAGAGTTGGTAGATCCAGAATCAAAAAAGACGTTAGAAATTCTAGAGTGGATGGTAAGTGTAACTTTTACCATTTTGTTATTTCATTCCTCATTAGAAATAGTTACCACATGGGAGTTCCCCTTTTCACTTAGTATAACAGGTTGTTTATGTTGATCATCATGACCATCCCTTGGGTTTTGGAACTAGTTATCATAATTCCATTTCTCCTTACACTTGTTGCACTGATGTGTATGAGGAGATTTATATTCCACTTTCTCTCCATCTACATCAGTTTCTGACTTTTTTCCATCACTTTAGCAATCAAAATCCTCATGAACATCATTTTTTCACTTAAAACATTTAGTATACCCCTTAAGAAAATTTCATCTATGCTTCATCCCTCACATAGAACATAAAGTAAATATCATTTTCTCTTCATGCTTTTTAGATTTATCATTAAACTATATCTTCATATTCTTGTCAAAATCATGATATAGGTACGTGACTCCAACTTCCATTTTAACATTGATTGTAAAGTGAACAATCTTTGTATAGATACAAATTTCTCTTATGTATAACTCCCTATTATTCTTGGATTTGTGGCACTAAAGAACCTATCAACTTTACATTCAGGTTGGATGATAATTCCAGAAGTGTGCGACGTGTTCCCCTTGAAATTGTCCTCAGAGGCACCGATATATTCATCATCCCTTGGCATGAAAACAAGGAAATCGTTCACCATCTAGTTACAAATATTCAAAAGAATTTTCTTACTTAAAAATATGTTCTTATACTAATCTGAATCTATGGATTCTATTTCAACTTGCTTCCTTTTATTCTTAATTAGAGTCAACCACTGGTCCGCTTCACCTTCTAACTGATAAACATCCAGAATAACATTCTTATTCTCTAATCGCTGGAGAATAGAAAATATATTTTCAGTAGTATTAATCCATTATTCAGCAAAAATTGGGTCATAAGAACAACTTAAATAAGGTGTAAGTTTCTTCATGAAATACTAAATATAATTTTATTCCCTCCATTGCTCATTTGGAAGGTTAGCATGACTCATAGCTTGAGAAATCAGGGTGATCATATTGAAAATATTATTCATTCTAGATCCCATAGAATTTTTTTTCTCAAGAGTACAATTGTTTCATTTAACACAATAATTTTAATTAATTTGGTTCTTTTCGGTTCCATCCATTGATAAAAACTAAAATTCATTGAGTAATCATCTTCTTTCATAGTGAGGAGCGATAAAATCCTGAAAAACAACTTATAGGATGTCTTAATTTTGACCCCATCATTAATATATGACACCATAGGTTCATCCTAGTTTATTCATAGAAGAATTATATTTAAATCATTTTGGATGGTTTTTTAAGAGTTTGTGAATTTCTAAATCATATCAACTTAGAGTGTGAAACCAAGTGTGCTATAAAGCCCGTTTACGCCTACCAAGTTATGTCCAGTCGGGCCCAATGAACATTGATGAAGTTGTGACCCCTTGGTACATCTATTCCATATCCACATCCACTTTTAGTATAAATATAGGGATGTATTTCTAAGAAGCCACATGATCTATCCTTTAACTATATTTTTGGACATTTCCCTTTACTTTTCGTTATCACAAAACTTATCCTTAGACATGTCCTTAGGGTTCTCACTACTGTTTTATAATCCTAGTTTCCAATTTTTAAATAAACATTTTCTCTGATACCAACTATAGAAACCCTTTTCTTTTCATACATAAAAATTACATTAATATTTTTGAATACATAATACATTAACAAACAAATTCTCAAAGACCGTATTAGTCTAGTGCCATTGGAAATATGGAAAAATAAAAATGTGTACATAATTGAGCTACAATATCTCGCACTAGGTTCTTATTGACTAGAAACCTTCTTAGCCACATAAAACATGATACATATATTCATAACTTGGGTGAATGGAAACATAAAAAAGGGTGATCTCAGATTCTTTGTAAGTGTAAGAAAGGATGATATATAAACTTAATCATGAGCATAAGGGTATGAGAACCTGATCATTAAAATAAAATATCATACCCTGCATATAAAATATCATAAATAGGATCATGTATTAAAGATCTAATTATCATAAGAAATTAATCATAATTAAATAAAAAACATATCTATTAAATCATATAATAGGAATAAAGCATTGAATTGTCGAAGACACGTAATGATATAATAGTGATTTCCATAGAAGTAAAGGCAACACTACCAAGGCCATCGTGGTGGTATGGGTTCACTTCCCAAACTATCTTGATAGTCATGGTTCACTCCATGAACCATATTAGTGTATAATGTACCTTATCTCTATCTCATGAGAAATAAATCGTTCCCCAATTCATTGGAGGAAGATATAGGTCACACCCATCTCATAATGAAATCATACATACATGTGCCACATGATAAAAAACAATCATATAATAACCCATGAAATAAAATGGGTATAATAAAAATGTAATCAGATCATAACCTATTGAAAAGATACAAATTTTATAATCATTCATCTGAGAATGACGTGTTAAAAGAACTGGGTTTCATAAGCATATAACGTGTAGAAGAGAAATGAACTTCATAAATTTCATGTAATTAAACTTAACCCATTCACAGAAAAATATGAATGGATTATTTGGATCATTTCCTATAAAGGCTTCAGTAACACAAATTGTTGTCATCTTAGATTGGAAATAATATAAAGTGATCTTTTAAATAAATTTCTTGAGGAAAACCCCCTTTTTCATTGAAATCATTTTCTTTCTTAAAATGTGAAAAATTTTAAAAGAAAATGTTTATTTTTAAAAACCCATATAAGATTATAAATGATTCTTCAGTTTATTAAGGATTCATAATAGTGTATTAATATTTTCATTCAATGAAATTTAAAAAACATCTTTGCTGTACTTTTTCCAAAAAAGTTAAAATGTACCGTAAGAGAAAAAATATCCCTTTCAATCAATTTAATAAAAAGTAATACATGTGTAAAAATAACATTAAATAATTTTATAACAATAGTAATAATATTTTGAGATACAATTTTAATAAATACGTACATTGATGATAAATATATCCCCATAAATACTTATATATAAACAATCCGGAATAAAAATGAGATTCCACAGTTAAATATTAAATTAGATTCAGTTTCCATCATACATTTCTCATCTTCTGGTATAATGGTTTAAATAATGTTATTAACTTATTAAAAACCATATTAATTTTTATTATATCATATATAATCACCTTATCACATGTTGTTTAATTGTATTTCATTATTACTCTTCTTTTCGTTGTCAAATGCTTTATTTTTCTTATGTTTGTTTTTTCATATAAGTCCAGAATTATGTAGATGGGTTATAGATACTTCATATAATTATAATATTATGTTAATATATAACATATTTATGCAATATATAAATATATATAATAATTTTTTATTGGTGATCATTGAAAATGAATTGCATCACATCGTGGAGGCGGTAGGTCATATGTACACACAAGCGACGATATCATTCCCCTAATTGTCTAATGGTATGGCAGGGATGGTATATATTTTGTCCCAGAATCAATATCATTTAATAATTATAATATATACTGATTATTTCCAGCAGTATTTCCATCATTGTAAAATGTTATTGAAAACAATATTATTACACCATGTGGAAACGGCAGGCCATACATTGGCATGATTGGTGATTTCAGTTTTTCTGATGGATAAAAGGTGGAATATAGATGTCCCATAATAATGAAAAAATATCAATGAGTATTTTATACCATAATTTTTAATTTTTAATGTAAACTACACTTGAAGAGGATGTATAGGAAGAAATACTTTTGAGAAATTCGTTAAACGAGATTACCTCTTCTTCGAAGAGCTCTCTCTAGATCTTCTATTAGGGATACTATAGTGGTTTTTAGAAAATATAAAAACATCCATAACAAGGATATGTATCTTATTCAGAGAAATGGGAAGTGCTTGGTCTATCTAGAAGTCTCATGGTGGTGTGAGGATGTTACGGAGGAGGTTTCTTTTTATAAGAGAGAGGATGGGAACTCTTGGAAATTCTCAACATCTTAAATTAATATAAGTTTCTTTTTGATTTAAAATAGATCCAAAGTGAGTTATTTCAATGATAAGATGATTATGGGTTTAAATAATATCATAAAATTATATTTCTACACGTTTAGGTCACAATTATAACTTAATCTTTTGACTTTAACCCTCAGTAGAACCCTTTTACCTTTCCCATGACAACTTGGATTTTTACACTTGACGTTTAATATATTTACAATATAATTAGTAAAGAACACCAACTAGCTAATTAATGAACTATTTAACTCTATTATAGTTATTTGGATGAATTCTTTGTTTTTATAAATTTTATATCATTTAATAAAATCTTAATTTTTAGATTATCATTTTTGTCGATTTTGAAACTATTCAGTATTTGTATTTTTAGAAATATTCTAACAATAAGATAAATTCAAACCAAAACTTATTATATGACCCAAACATAGAAAATATCCCTATAAAATTCTTGGATGACATTAATTATGTCAAATTTTATTTATTTAATTGTTTTTAATATCATTTATTTGATATTTCCATTAATTAAAAAAAATATGCATCATCATTGTGAAAGCATTAAATTGTGTAATTTAATCAATAAAAAATAAAACTACATTGTCATGTTAAAGATAATTTTATTATTTTTCAAATAAATATTTATAGTAAAATTTATAAATTTTATATTTGTATATTAAAAATGATTTACTTATCAAAAATTTGACAATGATAATCTTAAAGTGTAATTAAAAAAAATATTATAAATGTCATATTCTCACCCAAGTTTTTTAAAAATTATATAATTTTGGACTAATTTGGATTTTGGTTTATATACACTCATTTAATGAAATTACGACAACAGTTACTGTAATTTTATAATTTTATAATACTGTTTTTCCCATTAATTTCTAGATTTACAGTTATCCATGGTAAATATAAATTTCTTAAATTGTTATTCATAATGCTCAAAAATAAGATAAGACTATTCACATAATTTGGACCCAATAATTTCAAATATGGAGTTCATTGTTAAAAATTATAAAATATATAATCCTCAATAATTAATTTAAAATTAATCATATTGATGGTGTGAGAAAATGGGTTACTAAAGATTAAACTGGAATAAGATTGAAACCTTTTTATATTTAATTAAATTTAAATTTTTTCCAAATGAAATAAATTGGATTAAATAATAAAAACATAATATAGTTATACTTTAAAACCAATCAAAAATTAAATTTAACAAGGAAAATTATTTTTATGAAAAAAGTTGTGTCCATTTGATATTTAACATTTTTAACTATTCCTAAAAATATGAATCTTATCAAAAATAATAATAATAAATGAACCAAATTAAATTATTATATAACAATTTAAAAATAATAAGTTTATGTTTTCAAAAAGAATATATAAAATTGTCAATAATTTAATTTTAAATGTGTTCCCCATTAAAATTTCATAAAATTACCTTTTTGAAAATTATAGGTTTTTAAGGATCTAATTGGTTTGGTTCTTATCTTATGAATAAAAAATATATTGGAGAAATATCTAAACTATTTTTTGGATACATAGTATATTTATTTAATTAATATCATTAAATAATTCTATGTCATTAAATTTTAAAAGAAGACAGACTTTTGGAGTATAAGAATTTTTCTTTTATATTCAAAAGTTAGATATTTCCGTTTCTAATTTATTGGGAACCGAATAATTTTCATTTTTATAAGTCTGAGAATACTCTTTTTACCTGCTAATTTAACATATAGGTTATTATTTTATTTAAATAATAATAAATTGTGGTTTCATAGAAACATAGTTTTGTGTGTAAAGAAGGTTAAGTCGATGTTGTGTGTTGTGAAAGTTTTTCATGGTGTAGCATATAAGAGAAGACATCAAATAAATTTAATTAATTAGGAAAATAAGATCATTAAAACTATAGCTGTTATATTCAGGACCATAAAAATGGTGGTCTTTTAGGATTTATATTTTTAATATAACAAAAATTTAATCCTTCCATTTCTAATTATAGAAATATACGCTTTTCAATAAAACATGTTTACATACATAATTTATAACAATGTATAAAAGTAGAAACACCCATTAATTGCAATTTATAGGTCGTAAGAGTGTAATGGAACCCTAAAAAGGGGATGATTTTATTTTGTAAAATAATACATATAATTTTATCAAACCTCTATATATTGGTATATTGGATGAAAATTAAATTTTATTTTAAGATTATAAAAAATATTAAAATAATCAAACTCAAACATTTATATAAATTTAAAGTGAAAAACTAACCTTTTATAATTAGAAAATTACTCTTCTAAAAATTATTTAAAAAATCATAATGAATTTTTTCAATAATATATACACTATATAATCATATGTTTTATGGAATTTAATAACCACAAAATTATGTATCTATAGTTTAAAAAAACTATAAATGACTATATTCCTTAAATTTGGAAACCCTAAATACTATGATTGAAAGAACTTTTGTCCCTAAATACCTAGGAAACATCCATCAGAATGATCGGAAATTTCTATCTCTCAAATCCTTGAGATACCTCTTTCATAGAAGATCAAATGAAAAATTCATAACGCATTTACGAAATTTCCTCACATAGATTCCTTAAAAATGAAAATATCTAGAGGTTACAATAAAGAACTATCAATGTAATAAGGTGTTCCAATCTCTTCACATCAAAATTAGATAACATTGTTTGAAAAAATCTACACATCACTTAAAAAATTTAAGATTTCAAAAGAATCATCCTCCTTGAATGTTTCTTTTATTTATTGGTGTTTCTCAAATTGTCATATTATGAATTCATAGTAGTTGGTTGCAATGGCCTCAGATGAACTCTTCCTTTTCACGACCTGTCCCCTGGGTCCCATGTTGGGACTACCCCAATCCCTCCTTCTATAGGCCTGGGGTTGGCACCTTGCACCGAAAATGTGTATCCCTAAAATGAGAAGGAATTTCCATTAAAACTATACAAACTCATAGTCTAAGAACACAACCAGATGCAACCATGTAGTAAAATTGAAGTAGTAAGAGCATGTACTGAAAGTAAGGGGCTGGAAACAAATCCCAACTAAAAAGATACAGCAAAAACATAAAAGAGAAAAGAAAACATGGGATCGTCCACCTGGGATCCTACTTGAAGGGTAGGTATATCTTGTCTCTATATCTCTCCACGTCAACAGTCACTGTAATCCACTTTTAGGTCCTAGTTCTCTGAGTCTTAGTCAAAGATTCCCATCATCAGCACAAGGAACATCAAGGTGCGGGTGAAGCTCGTGCAGGGGTGAGTATAACAATACCCAGAATGGACCCCAAGAATCTTGAAGGTCTCTCAGAATTCCACAAAGGAAAACCAGAAGAATGGTCTCAATAACAAAGCACAGATCATGAGACACAACTCAAACTCATTATAACAATATTACAGTAGTACAAATGATTATTCGTATGGATACAACATCTTACTATATCAAAAGGCCCTACTGCTGACCCACATGTGATCAATAGGTACAAACCCCCACAATAGGCACATAGGATCGATAAACACTGATCCACCTAGAATAAATTGGTGCTGATACACACAGAATCACTGGATGCTGATTTACATAGAATCAATGGGTATCGATTCACATGGAATTGATGGGTGATGATTCACACAGAATCACTGGGTGCAGAATCACATAGAATCACGGGGTGCTGAGTCACACAGAATCACTTGGTGCTAATTGACACAAAATCGATGGGTGTTGATTCAGACAGAATTGATGGGTGCTGATTGACACAGAATTGTTCGGTGCTGATACACACAGAATCACTGGGTGCTGAATCATACAGATTTGTTGGGTGCTGATTCACACAGAATCTCTCTTCACTATTTATGTCTCAGCTAGTAACAGGATTCCCACTCATATTATTCTCATCTCTGGGAGAAACCACTCCTCAAGACGTCAGTCGTATTTCAAATGGCAAAATTTCCCACATAGATGTTACCCAATGATGTTTAATGTTATAATAGTTCCAACACAACAGATGGTTCATCAACCCGACACCCATTATGTAAGTTATTGGCATTTTAGTGTCGAGGGCCTGGTTGGATTCAGAGTCAATCCAACCCGCAAATACTCTAACATCCTCCAAAACTCTCGTGGAGTATCTCAAAATCCTATCTCGCACCATGGATCCTAGCGTTGTAGACGATTTGTCAATAGGATATTTGGTTCACAAGATACCTCCTTTTAAGCGTTTCTGGGCCCGAGAGGGGTCCAGTCCAGATCTGACCCGACCCCCTTCGGCCTAACTGCCCTAGGCCGGTTGGGCCTGTCGGTCAGTCCGGCCCTCTGGCTTCCACTACATGTGTAGGGGTCGATCGGTCTACCTACTGAACAACTCAAAGGATCTGTTCAGTTCATTATAGCAAAGGCGCCACGTGGCGCCACGTGGGTGTTCGTGTAACCCTCAGTGAGTGGTTCCCTCAACTTCTACTATGTCTTTGATGTCACGGCTTCCTCCTATAGCCCATAATGATATTCTACATCACCGTCATGGTGGACGGCCCATGCCGGCCACCCCATTAGATCTATCGCGGCACTGAGCGGCGTTGCCCTCCTCTACGGCCAGCGAATGCTGGCCCCCACCTTTTCCGCTGACACCAGTTGTCGATGTCATGCCGGAGAATCTTGTGTCGGCCAATGATTGAGCTATGATGGTCCATTATTCCTTCTATATGCGTTGATGGTCCTTCTGGGATGTCTTCGTCATTGTGCGCCTCTCGGTTTCAAGGGTCCATCAAGTTGGAACAACCCCCTATGAAAAACGCTTTGAAAATCAATAGAAAGAGGGTCTGGACCTTGATCGTTTATCATGCACCCTCCACGTTAGCATTACAACAAGAGGGAGTAATTTATAATTCACATTAAAAATAATTAAAAACCATGTTTAATTCCTCTACAACGACCACCTGAAAATTCATGAATGAGAAGAAGAATTGTGGGAATTATTTGAATTAATTGTCTACCCCTACCTCGATATTCTACATTTACTGAATCCACTAGCATTCATCGATCCATTTTCATCGCCGCCCGAGATTCATTCTCATCCAATGGAAGGTGTCGCATCACATCGCTAGAGGTTCTTCACTTGATGAAGCCATGAAAAAAACCCTACCTTGAGCCCCATTAAATAGCTGTGGAAAAGGGAGATTAACTCATTGAGAAATTGATGTGGATCATTAATTGACCTAATTAATGTGCCACATTAATTGAAATAATAATTGTTCCACATTAATGACACGATGTCTGGTTACACAACCAATGAATAAATATGCATTTAATATCCTATATTAAATTTCTGACTACCTCTGTGGTCCCCACCCCCACTGCTCTACAGGTGGTAGAAATAAAATGAAATGAAATAACAATATCTATGATATATTATTATTTCATTAAAATCTGCAGAAAACTAGCTTTTACACCCAAAATACTATGGTCAATGTTAATCCTCCCTAAAGTGAATCCCAGCTCTACGGATTCAATGGTGCCTCCTTATTTTTAATCTAATCACTGGTTTAAAGGATAGAAAATTTCACCAACACATTTATTGATCGTACATTTAAAAAAGTTAAATAATCATTCTGGGCACACCAGGCCTCAGAATCACACACTGTTAATTTTCACAAACTAGTAAAATTCCCAAATAATTTACAATAGAATGTCATGGAATTTATGATTTCTTTACATTTTCCCCACCTTAGGTATTTTCATCCCCAAAATCTATAATAAACAAGGAAAATAAATGGGTGTACTGAGAACATATCTGAGCCTCCCACACCCATGTGCTCTCCTAGAGATTCTCTTGCTGCCAATGAACTCGAACTAGAGGAATTGATCACCCACGAAGGACCTATTCTTATCGATCCTCTATCTCCACCAGGAACTCTGAAAATGTCCCCCCCATCATCGATTTCCAGCTCGCCCCTCTTAATAATGTGTGATGATCATGCACATATCACCTCAGCTGCGAAACGTGGAAAACATTATGCACCTGGTGCATCTGTGGGGGAAGAGCATGACGGTATGCCACCTTTCCTACTCTATTGAGGATCTGAAAGGGTCCGATGATCCTTGCAGATACCTTTCCATCCCATCCAAACCACTATAATTTCTATTTTGGTGACACCCATATGAAGACATGGTCACCCTATTCAAACTCCAACGGTCTCCCTCTCTTGTTGGCATAAGAATTATGTCGGCGTGGTGTAGTCTTCATACACTCCTGGATGATTTTCACCTTCTCTATGGTGGCCTGTAACAACTCTGAACCCATAAGTGTTGACTCCCTTGGCTCCATCCAGCAAATGGATTTTCTACAAGGTCACTCATACAGGTCCTCAAACGGATCCATGCCGAAGTTGGAGTGATAACTTTTGTTGTATGCAAAATACACCAGGGAATGTGGTACTCCCAACTACGGAAAAAATCTAGGACACAAGAATGATACATGTCCTCAAGTGTCTGTTTGGTCCGCTCTGTCTAACCATCTGTCTGAGGATGGAATGTGGTTCTCAACAGTATCTGAGTCTCGAATGCCTCCTTCAATCCCTTCAAAAAGCGGGATGTAAAACAAGCATCATGATCTGAGATGATCGTTGATTCTAACCTGTAAATTCATACAATCTTCTCTACATAGAGACATCCCAAGATCTCTATTGATCACTGTTTCTAGATGGGTTGGAATTGGGCCGACATGGTGAGTCGGTCAACCATCACCCAGATGGAATTGTGGACCCTATATATATGTGGTAGCCCCATCACAAATTCCATGGATATACCATTCCACATTCACTCTGGCACCTTAAGTGGTTGAGTTATGCCTGTGGGTACATGATTTTTGGCCTTCACTTGCTGACATGTGTGGCC
The DNA here is from genome assembly GCA_963277665.1 of Viscum album. Lineage (NCBI taxonomy): Eukaryota > Viridiplantae > Streptophyta > Magnoliopsida > Santalales > Viscaceae > Viscum > Viscum album. The sequence goes on from OY728132.1 coordinate 884,585,300, forward strand.
TCATGAAATGAACTCTTCCACTGCTTTCATTATTACTAGCCACCAGTAATGACGCCAGAGTCATGGTACATCTTTGCCACTCTAGTATGTACCTCAAAAGGGGATGTGTAGAACTCCTTCAACTCCTCCTCTCAAAGAATCACTGGTACCATAGTGCATCCATTGAGAAGGATGACATGCTCTCCACCTTTAGAAAATCCTTCATTATCCTGTCTTGAGGATATCTGATGAAGTCGGCCCTTGCAGTCTATGTCCCCAATCTGTGCCTCTTGAACTCGATAAAGGTATGGGGGAGTGAAGATTATATACTGGAGGTAAGATACTCCATCACTATCCAAGAAGGGTTTCTATCATGTGGTTAGATGCATTGTCTCCTCAATCAACAGCTATAAACCAGATCTCTTGCTGAGTGCATCTGCCACAACGTCAACCTTCTAACTCTCAGCTCCCGGAGATCTGTCGGAGACACTCAATTTGCAGTTGTAGATAATGGTGTCATTGTTGGATACAAGACAATGTATAAGTACCTCTCCCTATGGGGAGGTAATTCTGGAAGCATCATTTGAAAATATGTTCCTGCACTCTACCACTACTATTGGGAAATGAAAACTCAAACCCCCTACTACCATGATGGTAAGTCTGGCTGACTCAAAAGTGATCAGTTGCACCCTCCAATGCATGAGATTGACCAGTGCTTCCTAGGATTCTATTTCACTAAACAAGGAAAACCCATTCTAAATCTATAGATATACCACATTCTTTTTCATAAAATAGGAAATCTGAGTATGTATTGTGGATGTACAGTCCATACCCAAACTATGGTCATAAATCCTTGACACTTCTGCCATGAGGTTCTAATCGAAACTCTCTTTCTTCAAGGGTCAGATCACGCCATCGGAATAAGTGTGATTATCGATTCTCCTCCCAATGGTATCTCCAGACATAAGGGTCCAGTCAATGGTTTGATAGGAAACACTAGGTCTTGAATAAGATTTGTGGAAACAAAGAATGATTATTACCAGTTTCTATTAATACGGAAGCTAGTTGTGGACATGTATTGTACCTAGAATCATTCTTAGAGACCATGGGTGACACTCTTTTACTGCATTTAGCTACTCCTTTCCCCAATCCTCTTACTCCTTGAGCCTAGTGGGGCTTTATTGGGGTGCTTGTGTTAACATATCAAAGTGTATACCGCCTTATACTACTCTCCTATCTCCTCTTCCATGTTTGCTTCCCGGTAGATTTATATTTCCATATCACATTCTATTATTGAACATTTTACATATCCAACTCTCTAATATTGACGTCGGTTTCCTCCTTTCCCACTGCGGACATTCACTGGTTCTAACTTCTCATCCAATGAATTTTTTCAACCAATAAAGTTCTCTTTAGAACCCAAAGATAAGATGGAATTCATAGAGGAATATTGCTAGCTAGGATGTCCCTAAACACATATTGATTGGAGGTTCGATCCCAGAAGCACTGGTCATATAGTATTCATTGTGTACCTAGAATGTTCGATACACCATGATGAACACTTAGTTACCGACATGTTGTCATGCTGATGCTGTAGAAGCTCTTTGGAACACAAACCCCTTAGATTTTTTTGGAATGATACCCCCTTCTCTGAGGAAGGTTCCCAAGTTATGTACACAAACAATTCACCTCATTGTAAGATAGGGGTAATCTAAAACCTACCTTCACCCTACGGATCCATGTAGTATGCTCACAAATATGTTCTCCATATGATCGTATGGTGCCCTGGATAGATGGAAACTCGGTCACCACCTCTGGCCAGTCCTTAGCTTCCTGTGAGTTGGGCTCACCTCGGAACCTAGGGGTATCGGTCCCTGACTCGTGTAAGGCACTAAGTCTACATGTGTTCTCTACTAGTAGTGCTAGTAGTAACTACTGGCCTAGAGGAAGTGGTATAACTGGGGCACCGCCCTAAGGTACCATCTCAGGCAATAGTCCGTGTACGTATTCATCATCACACTGAAGACCATCCTCATGATAATGCATTGGAATCCTAGATGGGTATCAGCGTGGAGGAATCGTGAAAGAGAATCAAGATGAAGAAGAATCAATAATTTATACCTTGTGAGATAACTAAAAAAAAGATCAAAAGTAAATGATTTCAAAAACCCAAGCAATAAGTATTTTCATGCTCTAAGATGGAAATCAGAATTCAGGGTCCTAGTGTATGGATACGTCAACCAACACACCAGCACTGGACTCCACTAATAGAAAACCAATCTCAAAACACATAACTCTATTTCCCCATTTCAAATATTAGAGTCCTTGTTCTTTGGTAGAATAGAATCATCTTATACCACATTGTCACAACCCATACCATGAGACCCATTTCGTGACTACCCCATGCCTTCCTTCTATCGGATAGATGTTGGCGAGTAGCACCAAAAAGGAGTTCCCCTAAAATGGGAAGGAATTTCCTTTAAAACTATACAAACACATAGTACAAGAACACAACAAGATGCAACCACATTGTAAAACTATAGAAGTAAAATTATGTACTGAACGTCAGAGGCTGGAATACAAGGCCAACTAAAAACATACAACTGAAACTAAAAATAGAAAACAACTCCTGATATCATCAACCAAAGATCCTACCTGAAGGGTATGTACATCTCATCACCACAGGTCACCACGTCAACTGTCACGGTGGTCCATCGTTAGGTCTTAGCTCCCCGAGTCACAGTTAAGGATGTTTGCCGTCCTCACAAGACACAACAAGATGCTGGTGAAGCTCGTGCAAGGGTGAGTATAAAAATACCCAATAAGGATCCGGAGACCCCTGATGGTCTCTCAAAATACAACCAAGGAAAACCACAAGTTTGATCTAAATCATAATTAACAAAGAAAAATACATAGTTCAAACTAGGTATAAATAAAGTACAGTAGTACATATGATTAGTTGTAAGGATAGACAATACTACTATATCAAAAGGCACTGCTACTGACCCACACAGGATACATAGGTATTAACCCCCATAAGACTCACATAGGATCGATAGGCGCTGATTCACATAGAATTGCATGGTGTTGATTCCCACAAAATCACTAGGTGATGATTCACACAGAATCACTAGGTGTTGATTGACATAAAATTGTTTGGTGCTGATTCACATAGAATCGTTGGGTGCTGATTTAGACAGAATCGGTGTGTTCTTATTCATATAGAATCGCTAGGTTCTAATTCACATAGAATCAATGGGTTTTGTTTCACACAAAATCACTCTTCATTCTTCATTTCTCAGCCAGTCACATGATTCGTGCTCATAGTACGCTCGTCTCTGGGAGAAAATGCTCCTCAAGTCATAGGTCATTTTTCAACTGGCATGAAGTCCCACGTAGAAGTTACTCGATGGTATTTCATGTCATAAGGGATAAAACACAACAGACGGTGTGTCAACTAGATTCTCGGTCTATAAGTTATTGGCATTTTAGTAACTAGGGTGCAGTTGGATTTCAGAGTCGATCCAACCCAGTCGTACTCCAACTTCCTCCAACACACTCATTGAGTAACCCAAAAGGACTTTCTCACTCTAAGGATCCCAAACTGTAGAAGGTTCACCAAATGGATGTCTAGTTCACATGATACATCCTTTTAAGCATTTATAGTCCCGAGAGGGGTCCGAGTCTGGTCTGACTCGTCCTGACCTGACTCTGTTGGGCTGGGCTGCAGTGGGCTCAGCCTGTTGAGCCACAGACCAGCCCGTCCCACCTACATAGTGTGACCTGCATGGGGGTTGTACGGTCCGCCATCTGAATGACACAAAGGAGTCTCTTAGTTCATTTATGTGGCACCACTATAGGGCGCTGCCACGGTGTCCGCGGGACCGGACGGGAGTGGGTCCCTTGCCTTCCTCTGTGGATTTGATGTCATGTCTTCCTCTTATGGCATGCGACAGCAGGTCGCCTCACCATCACCATGGCCACCACATGTCGGCTTCCCCCTTTGGTCTTCTATAGTGCTGAGTGGTGCCGCCCTCCTTCGTGGTCGGTGAGGGTTGCACCGGTTTCTAGTGTCGCACTGGTGAATCTTCTGCGGCCCACCGGGTGAGCTCTGGTGGTTTGTTATACCTTTCGTACATGCCTACGTCCTCGTAGGATGTTGTCATTGTTGTGAGTCTCTCAGTTTCAATGTTACATTATGTTGGAACAACCCGCCTCTGAAGAACACAATGAAAATCAAGATGTGGAGGGTCCAGGCCTTGTTCGTTTGGCCTGCTCCATCCACGTTAACATTATAAAATGTGGGACTAATTTATATATCACGGTAAAAATAATGATAAACCCTATTTAAATCCCCCTTAATGACCACAAAAAGATTCAAGAATGAGGATAAAAATTGTGGGAATTTATTAAATTAATTGACAACCCCTACCTTGAGATTCTTCATTTAAAAAAGATGATGGCATTCTTCCATCTCGGATCATCGCCGCCTGAGCTTCCATCTCCACTGGTAGAAGGTGTCACATCACTTCACCAAAGGCTCCTCCCTTGATGAAGCCTTGCCAAAAACTCTACCCCAAACCCCATCCAATAGAGGGTAAAAAGGTGAGAAACGCATTGAGTAATTAATTAGGTTCATTAATTGTCGTAATTAATGTGCCACATGAATTACACGAGGGGTGGTTACTCTACCAAAGAGTATCTTGGAATTTAATATCCCATATTAAATGTTTGAATACATATGTTGTCCATGCCACAGCCAATCAACCGATGGTAGGCAGAAAAATAAATAAAATAACGATCTATATGTTATTTTATTACTTCTTTAAAAGGAAAAAAATAACTTTTACACCTGATCTGCTGCAGTCAATGATAAGCCTCCCTTAAGAGAAACCAGACGATGAGGATTCAGCGGTGCCCTCATATTTCTAATCTGAGCACCCATTTAAAAGAGGGAAAACACCACATGTGCGTTTACTGAATGTACTTTTAAAAATTTCAAAAATTCATTTCGGTAATACCGATCCTCGGAATCACACGCAATTAATTTTAGAAGACTCTTAAAAATACCAAATAATTTAAAAAATCATACGTGATATTTTCTGGTTCTTTTCATTCCTTCTCATAGAATTTCATGTATAGCTTTTCTATTTTATATTAATCATGTTTATAAACCTATAATGTATCATTTGATTCCATATGAGAGAATTATAATTATATTTTTGTTGAAATGATATTCCTTCATTCAATGGATTTAATAAATCTTCATTCAGAAATCATGTTTACCTACATTCGATTATTTGGTCTGATGGTCTAGTTATAACATCATATTATGGAATTTAATATATTTGGACATCATTAATTTTATAAATATTCATCTGAGGAAATAATTAATCATATATCTGATGTACAAAATACATTTCCATATGATTACTAAAAAAATTTATATCCAATGAATAGAAAATCTATGTCTGATTGAATAAATTTTATACAAAATAATAGTTAAAAATAGGGAAGTATAAAAGTTACTAAAATATATAATTTTCAAAAAGTTGATTGTGATTTTCAAATTTATGATTGAAATTATTTAAGTGAAATTTTATACTGAACAATATTTTCAAAATCATATTCATATATATCTTTATAATATCATGAGATATCCATATCACATTAACCAATGCATTGAAGGGTTATAATAGACCCAACTATCACATCACTATAATAAATTTATATTTATTATATAATGTATTGGAAACATTTGTAAATTCATCATATCATAACCAATGGAAAATAAAATAGGTTTCAGCAATATTCCATCATCATAATCAATAACCATCTAGGTAAACAATTAATATATAATCATTATATCATGCCCCCAAGGAAGCATATGAAATATCAAATGTTGTTTTCATAGATAAAAATACCCTTAAAATCATCAGATCGCTTCTTGAGGAAAATACCCTTTTAATTTTGGAATCACATATTTAAAATATAAAAATTTCCAAAATATTAAGGACATATTTTTCATTTAAATTTATGATGATGGTAAATTCCGTAAATTCCGTAATTATAAAAAATATATTTTGGTCACACCATTGGTAAAAAATACCTTATTCCAAAAATGAAAAGAATATTTTTCTAAACCGTAATGTAAAATGATGTCAAACATAAAAAAAATTACTTTTAAAATCCTTTAATAATATTCAAAAACATTCGTGAATGCATTTTAGGAAACATGGATGTCGAAGGAAAATTTTTTCAAATCGAAATAGGAGAAATAAGGATGGATTTTCTTAAACAAATCATTAACTTTTTGAATAAAAATGATAGAAAAATTGTTGTTAATAAAAACAAAATAATAAATAACAAACATAGAATAAGACATAAATGGATTTATCAGATTAGGATCATATATTTTCTAAAATGTAACGTCAATAATAAAAAATCATCATTAAATGGGATTGAAACATAAATCCTCCACCTCATGTCTCATTTTGTTTATGATTTCAAACATCTAATATAATAAATATATATTTATTATCAATGTAATATAGAACCCTATACTTTTCTAAATTACTATTTATAGTTCCTTAATAATTTCTAATTATCGTTTTTTATCAAATCTTACCTAAAATGTGTATTCGAGTGTAAACTGGTTCGTCTTCAAAGGATGATTCGATTTGGTTGTTCTATTATTTCTCCTTGGTCATGGTTTAATTATATAAATATTCTAAATCATGTAATTTGTATCATATTTATATATTATATGCACATATATAATCATTCATATATAGCTATGATGAAAAATTAATTACATCACTTCATGGAGATGGTAGTTCATAAGTACGCATTAGTGATGTTTCTACTTTTCATTAGTAAGATCAATTGAAAGGTAAATAATAATTCATATTTATATAAAAAAAATTATTCCATAAACATTTTTTTATTTATTTTATATGTCTTTATTACCATATATATATAATTTTAACTAGAAACAAATCACATCTCTTCATTAAGGTAGTTGTCCACACGTAAGCGCAGGAGATACTTTTCATATCCCATTTGATGGAAAAGAGGTGGGAAATTATTGATAAGTCATTATAATAAAAATTAATTATAATTAATATAATTAATCTATTAATTTATTAATGTATGACATAAATTAAGATGTTTTATTATAAGAAAAAATAAATTGAAATTAATCTATTAAGAGTTTTACATATTCATTGAGAAACACCTTATGGCTTACATATTACGCCTGAAAGAGATAGTATTCTGATCAGAAAAATACGTCCATAAAATAGGGAGGGTTTTTTAAAAAGGGATTTAATTATGTATTGTATGAGATATAATAATCATTTTCTGTGAAGAAATTAGGATAAGTTGTATCATTTTATAATGGAGGGAGAGGACACACATTGAATTTCTCATAAGATTAAAATATATTAGTCTAATACTCAAACAAAAATTCCATTTAACTCATATTCTATGTTAATATGATATAAGGTCTAAATATGACCAAAAAATAGGATTTAGACATGCTTATGTGGAAATATTACCCATATATCTTGGTTTTAACCCCCTCCCCCAAAAAAACAATTGTGACCATAACAGTGGTAATAATTTTTTACTTATTTTACTATTCTATATGACAAAAATAATAGTATCCTCATGAAAAAATTGGACATGATGATAAAAAATATATAGTAAATTTTAAAAAATTCAATTAATACCATCGTATGAATTAAATTTAAAAATGAAACTGCAAAATTTTATGAAAAACTATTTTCCAGTAAAATGCCTGTTTAAGTATATTAATGTTATTTTGGAAACATTAATCTTAATGTATATTCTAAAAAAATTTATTGGATTATATTTAAACAAAATTAATATATATAATTTTAAAATCAATTAATAAAATGAATAATTTTATTAAAATTAATGTAAAATATGTTTTTCTACAAAAATAGTATTTTTTTACTATTCAGTAAAAATTAATATTCTCTGATAAAACATAAAACATCACCTTAAATTAACTATGATATGATGATCCAAAAATTTAAATCCTTTTTATAAAATAAATTTTCTAAATGTGGAATAAATTAATTATAAGCCTTCTGCAAAATTTATAAAAAACAAATTTTCAAGTAAAAAATCACTTTACTGAAAATTGAGTATTTATTTGTTATGAATTAATTAATAAATTTTCATCATATAAAATATTATTTATAACACAGTTAAACATATTCATATCAAAAAATCAATGTCTAGGTTATAATATAATAACATATCATGTTTAATATGGACATAATTTTGCATGTAATTGAAGTTATGGAATATTTTATTTTTAATTCAAAGGAATAAATATATATTATAATTTTGGGTGTTGCATTATACCACCATTAAAAGAATTTTTCCATAAAAATTTTCAAATTTGAAAAAAAAACTAAGGAAACTTCTTCCTCCTTACATCATCATGTTCCCAAAAAGTTTCTTAAAATGTTGTTTTTTGTGACAAATCTTTGACTAAGTGCATGATCTTATTTCACAATACATTCTCTATTTGATCTCGAGTCTCTACTGATTGTTGCATATAAGAGAGATCATTCTCCAGAGGAAAAAATTTTGAGTTTAGTACATGTGAAAGATCAGGTATGTGTGTCCTTTGGTGAGAAACAAATTTGACGTCATAAATTTGAGATAGATTCAGTTGAAGCATTGATTGATATGTAGCCATCCCAACATTATTAAGAAATTAAAAAATTCGATATATATAGGGATCAATTATCCCTTATTCCTTAATGTCAAAACCTTAGTCCAATGATCTATTTTTAGTAATACCATCTCTCCAAAATCAAATTCAATATCTCATCGATGATTGTCAGCATAGCATTTATGTCAACTCAATGTTAATATGATGTGATTCTGAATGGATATAACCTTCTATTTTTTGTCCTCAACAAGTTAGGACCAAGTAGATTTATTTCAATGAATTTATTACAACACTTTTGAGATCTACAATTCCAACCATACAGTGATTCATAAGGATCTATCTAAATTATTATATGAATTATATTATTATAAGAAATGTTTACCAATGGAAGGTGGGGATCCAAGCCACTATTGTATCCATAGAGAATGATCTCAAAATGTATACTAGATTTGGAATATTCATCTATGACCGATATTATATTTGATTATTATATACTATACTAAAACCCAACTTTGTATCTAGATCTAGCTGAATAAATCACTAAAACATTGAGGTATACATTGGATTCTCCATGAAGCATTAAAAAATCCTTAATGTTTATCATTTAAATTTGATCCAGATATAAATATTCACTAATTTTAAAAAAATGTCCTAATTTAGTAAGGTGGTCCATAAAAACTAAAATAGAATTGTTCCCTTTAGATGTTTTCAGGATCCCAAATATGAAATATATTGTAATATTTTCTCATTTCCATTCTTGCATGGGTAGTGGTTAAAACATAATATTACACTTGATTCTCTTTACTGTAAATTTTTGAGATACCCAAATTAGAATATATACTATTTAATATCCATTTTCATGTTGTCCTAATAAAAATTCTATTTCAAATCTCTATTTTTCTCCATACTTCTTGGATGAATAAGGAATGGTGAACTATGAGATAAATCAAGTATCTCCTTCTTCAAATCTTTTATTGACGGGAAACGTAATTTTTTCTAGAACATTATCATTTTATAACAATTATAGTCATACAAAGGAAAATTTATCACCTTCTTTTGAATCTCCACATACTCCTTCTATGCCTCTTTAATCCTCACTGGGATGGACAATTGAATATTCATATGAAAAAGAAATGATATATTTCTTTTATTTGTGTTTTCAATATCCATATTCTGAAAATATATAATTATTGTATCTCATTCAATACTCATCATGGAATAACTATGGTGGTGTTTTTGTCATAGAACATCATCCAACAGTTTCTCATTCCAATTGTGTTAGTGTATTAAGAGTTCATAATCATTGATCAATTACAACCATATCCTTTGGTACAGATTCAATTATTTTTGTATGAATATGTACTACAAACATTCACGATCAATATAAAAATCACATCTTTCACCATAAAGATAATTCTTCTATATCATTAATTAAAAAACTATGACTTCCAATTCAAAATCATGAGTTTGTTAATTTTAATCATGTATTTTCAAATGGATAGAGGAATATTATATCCCTATATTATTTTACATGAGGAAAAACCTTTGTCCCTTCATTGATGCATCACTATATATCACAAAAACATCACACTACATGGTAGTGTAAGAAAAGGTTCATAGATGAACATTCCCTTAAACTCCATAATGTTTTCCTCGCATTAATATGTCCGTAAAAATTTGATTCCATTATGTTCCAATTGTTTAATGGATTTGATATCAATGGGAGATCCCTCCAAATGAATTGATTGCATCTAGAAAACCCAAGAAAACTATATATCTAAATTAAACTTGTTTGTCTAGGATATTAGTCAATAACATTTATATTCTAAGAATATACAGATATAACCTTGATTAAAATTAAATAACACTTGAATAAAAAAATTTGTAACAAGAAATCACACTTGTTTCATTTGGAATATATTTTCTCTTTCTTTGAGGTTTTCAATAAAATCTTCAAATAATATTCATTCTATTCCTTAATCATGGAATATATAAAAATATCATCTATAAATACAAAAACAAATAGATCGAGGTAATATTTAAAGACTCTATTCATAAAATCCATGTAAATATTAGGGGATTGGAAAGTCCAATTGAGATGACTATAAATTCATATTTTTCTTAGCATATATAAAGGGATTTACTAGGAATACCCCCCTTCATAACCCTCAATTTATTATAGCCCTAATGAAATTCAACCTTCGAATATTTTTGATCTTCATATAGCTGATAAAATATGTCATCAATATGGGGTCGAGGATAATTTTTCATGATATTGATCGTATTAAGTTTTCGATATTCAACATAAAGATGCATTATCCAATAATTTTTTTTAACAAAAACAACTGATGCATCCCATGGTAATGCACTAGGGAATATGAATCCCAAATAAGTATTCTCCATGATTTTCATCTTCAAATCAGGAAACTCAATCATGGGAATTCTAGATGGAGTCTTTGAAATAGGTGTTGCACTGGGTATGAGTTCAGCTAAAAAATACACTTAATGTAACAAGTGAGTAATAGGAATTTCATCAATAAATTCATCAGTATTATCCATAATAATAGTCATATCATAAATTTTTACTGTATCAAAATCCAATTGAGATAAATATCCCTTATAAATATGTAATAAGTCCCAAAAATTTAAAGTTATCTCCATTTTACATTTATTTTTTTCTTTTCACAAATTGAAAATCATAGATTGATAGAGAATATCAAATTTAACATCACATACTTATCAATTGATATAGATTTTACATGGACAAATCTAGTCTATTCATAAAATCATATCAAATTAAACTATTGAGATAATCAAAATATTTGCCGGAATAACCTTCCCAAAAATGTTTATTGAAGAAGAGATATAGACATTAGATGTGCCCATTATTCCATTAAGGGTTTTTACTATCAACATATCATCTAATCATTGAGATAATGGTGTGATATTGTTAGAAAATAATTTAGATGAAAAATATTAGGTAGGGATAGTATCAATTATGAAACTTGTAGTTCTAATATGGATAGAAAGTATGCCTTTTACCATGTTATTATCTTGTCCCAAAATATTAGTAATAGAAAAGTCCTTCCATCTAACCTATTTCTTAGAGGGGGATGTTGAGGCCTACCATCCTCATCAGGTCTAGGATTATGGAATTTATTTTTATAATTCAAAATCTCCCTATATCTAAAAAATTTAAATTTATTGGTTGAATCCTTATTCTTCGCTATTTCATCTGCTAACATATTCATCCCTTATAAAAAATCACTCGATCAATAGTAGTTATTTATAAGATTTAATCATTTACAAGTTCATTAAAAAAAATTGTGTGTTTTCCCCTTAATGTTTTACATGTAATTTTTTAGAATTTTTTTCCTTCTTGGGATTTACCATTAAAGTTTTCATAAAGCACCATTTTCTATTATTTTTGCTAAAACTATAAAAATAATTAGATTTCCCATTAAATATTTCTAACTTAAGAGAACATTGAATGATTTATACATAGATAGCAATGTCTTTATTAAATAATTCCTTTCAAATATTTATTTTTCAATTGAAACAGAATAAATAATGTTTTCTCATAGTTTCAATTATAATTCTAGGATCATACCTTGATATTATTGTTAATTTTTCATTGTATGTACCAATGGATTCATCATCATTATATTTCATCTCTTCAACGTACCCTTCCATCTTTGTCTAAAGTGATCAACTAAATTATTTATTCAGAAATACCCTCTTATACTCCTAACATTCCATGAATTTTATTTCTTCCTATAACATTTTTTTATAAGGTTCCACCATTGATCACCTTATAATTCAAAGTGATAGACTGCTAATATAACATGTTCATAGCATAATTATTAAGGAATGGAAAATATCGTTTCCATTACATTGATACATTACTCAAAAAATAATGGATTAGAAAATCCATAGAATAAGGGTGTATGATTTCATATAAAAGACTCAATGGCATGTTTCTACCTCTTTGGTATATTCATAATATCAATATGCATTCATTATTAATCATAGATTAATATATTTGATTTAGAATAGTCATAACATATTTAATCTGAGTAATACATCAATTAATTTCTATTTGGGATTGTCATTTCATTGGCCATCACATTTTTCTTTTACACTATTCCTTCTAGTTATACATATTGACTAAAACTAAAAACATAGTGTAAGGACCAATCTACAATAATCAAAGTGAAAAATCATATATTCTTGAAAACCATTACTAAGATGTCCTAAATTATAAAACATTATTATCATATTATAAAACATTTTGATTAAGCAATTCACATTGTGTTCACCATAGGGTTTTATTAGGTTTTATCTTCATAATCCGCATAACCTAATCTTCAAAAAATAGCTAAAATAATTTTTTATGCCAACTATTAGACATAATAAGAACATACATAGATATTAAAAAAAATTATGAATATTTAATATATCTCCTCAATAAAAATATCTGATAACTATAAGGATTTAGTGTACTTAAAACAAGAAAAATAAACATCTTATTTATGTAAAATATTCATAATATCAAACATATTTCTTTACAATGGTACCCATCTAGTAACATCACACTCAAACAATTCCTTCAAAACCAAGGGAATTAAAACATAAGAAATGGTGGGATCAAAATCTATGTAAGGGTAATCATGAGAGATATCGATCATAATAATTCTTAAAATTATCATAAGGGTAAAATAAGTAAATGTTAACAATATAAATACACAAACCCATTAAACATTATATTATAAATTCCAAAATCAAGTAATATCCTAAAGAATGATCAATATACGTTTCCAAGGAGTAATCATCATTCAAGATTTATTATATAGGACTGTGGAATCATAATCACGGGAATTCATAATCTTTTGAACAAAGCTACTCCCAATAATGTCCATACACAATATATTGAGAATAGAAATAATAAATCATACCCATATACCACTATATGAACAAAGATGTTTTTAATAATGTCTACACATAATTTTATGACCGTAGATAGAAAAAATCATACTAATAAATAAAAATATGAACAAATAAATTCCCAATAATGTCCATGCAAATTATTGTGAGATTAACTGGAAGATATCATACTCAAATGTCAATATATGAACAAATGTTTTCACAATCATACCCATGATTATCATCTTCATCACATGATATATCAATATCACATTACTCAATTGATTGGAGGGCTCTAATGGACCTTGCCATTACATAATCATAATCAATTCATATGTATTCCATAAGGTCATGAGAACATTTATCAATTATTCATTGCATAACATGTGGATAAGAAAATAGGTTTCATCAATATTTCCTCATCATAATCAATAAACATCCAGATAAATAATATGGATGGTGTCATTGTATCATATCCCCACGGAAGTATAAGTAACATCAATGGATTTTTTTCATCGATGAAAATACCTTTAAATGATCAATATAACAAATATTGAGGAAAATACCCATTTAATTTTTAAATAACCTATTTATAGTCTTCAAATTTTTAAAATATTAATGAAAAAAGTTTCTGTGAATTGAACTGTGGGAACATCTAATGAATGATTCAAAGTATTAAGCATCCATGAAAGTTTGAAATTCTATTTATGTATAATTATTAGAACAATTCTATTGTTTACAATTTTGGTAAAATGTACCTTGTCCAAAAAATGGATTGAAGATACTTATATGATTTTTGGTAAAATAATGGAAAATAAGGGTAAAAATTACTTTAAAATCATTTAATAGTAGTTAATGTAACATCCCTCGATCTGGAACTCTCTCATATGAATAAATTGGGTTGGTTTTTGGACCTCAGTCGTGCCTTTAAATAGGCCATATGATATCAAATAATAGAGGGTTAAATTGAACATAGTGGGCGGGATATACCCCCTAGTATAGAATTGAAACAACCTTGGAATAAATATCTGAGTAACAAAAATAATGGAAATTGTAAAATTACAATAGATAAACCAAATAGTGATGTAAACTAAAATATACAATAATATAAATAAAAATTTAATGATATGTTGGAATATAAATAAGCATCAAGTTGGTTTTAATATATATAAATGAAAAAACAACTCAAAGAATACATCAAAGATCCCATTCTTGATACCTAAATTGGTCCCACATCCAAGGTCCAAGCCATTAAGTATGAATCAATAAAAAACAAGATCCTTTACCTTTTCCCACTTTCATCCACGTAATCCACTAAGGTACAAATTGGTAGCTTGAATAGTGTGTGAGAAAAACTCAGTAGGTCGACCCAACCTTGTCTAAAAAACCAGTCTCATTTAAATTGCATATAATAAAGTGATAACATGGGTATTAATAACTCAATTAATATTATAAAACAACTAACCTACTTTTCACCCATGATATAATATCACTAAACATATATCATTATCATGACAACAATATCCATAGGTTCATGGAATAATAACATAACCATAAAAACCCATATATATTTGTATTTTAGCATAATTGAGATAATCCCACTGTATAGGAATTTTTTATTATTGGTACAAGACCTCTTTATAATAATTTCATCATAAGCAAGAAAATATCTCTATATAAAAATCTCATCAAAAATGGAACAATTCAACAATAAAAGAATTTTAGATTTTGATACCACACATTTCATAATGGCATGAATAACACAACATAATAGCATAAGCCTAAATAGTGAATTCATCTAATTTCCCTATGATATTTCAATTTCCCTTTCATTCATGATGTTATTTGATAAGTCACTATCATGCCAGTGTACACAATAATAACATATTAAAGTATCACTAGTACTTTCAGTGAAATAAATTTATTTATTTAACAAGGAGGCCCTTTTGTAAGAAGCCCACTAAGGTATCTTGTTATTTTTATTCATTTTTTATGCCAATAAATAGTTCACATTCTTAATCTCAATTAGATGTTTACAAATTTTCTAGTTCATTATAATTCAAGGGGAATATCACTTTATGGGTGGCTTCATGCTGGGTCTCAACACTTTTGGATCCAAATTGATCCAAGTAGTGGTCTAAACACCTCATTATCATCCCACATTAATTTTATAGTTACTATGCATCATGTTTTAGTATGATCACATAATATTATACATAAATAAACAAATAGGATCAATCCATAGGGTTTTTTTATAGACGAGCATGATTTATCTAGTGATCAAATAAACACCCTCAATAGGGAACTGCAATGATGAATGAAGATGAATGAGAACATTCAAACATCAAGAAAAAATTTCAATTCAGGGGAGTTTTGGAGAGCACATTGCTAAATTAGATTACAATAGAAGAAATGTGAAGACCAATGAAAAATAACTCACAAGAGAAAAAAAAGTAAACCGCGATGTATAAGGGATGATGAACTGCCCAAAAATATCATAATGTCACCCTATGGTTTGAGAGAAGAGTTTGAAAAATGAATGAGATAAGAATTAGGTTTTAAATGAGAATAAAAATACTTGGATCCAAGGAATTCATGTAATGAATCAATTTAATATCATGAATTCCATATATGTTGAAAAACATGTTTCCTTATGTTAAAATTACTAATCGTTATAATTTAGCATCATATAAAAATTTCAGAGACTCAACTTCATTCAAATTAGTATACTATTTAATTCCTACTATTGAGGAACTGATTCACATTGTGAATTACATACATTGTGTCAATATATCCTCCTTCTAGTACTCATTATAAAAACCTAAAAAACATAAATAATTAAACTCCACTCAAACCTTTGGACAATCCCTTTATAACCTTAGACAAATTTATTCCTAATGTCCTCTAAAATCAAACACACATATATCCTCGAACATTATGACATTTCTCAGAAAAATGTCTTCATAAAATAAGAAAAAGGATTAGACACTAAGGATTAAAATAAGAAAACCCCAAATAAAATAGGTTTGACCAAGACTCAATGATGGAGATACCTAGAAAATATGGAATCTTACAACTACCCCACCATATTACCGTTTGTCCCAGATCTACTTCATGCATTAATAGGGTTATCATAAAACCATATTGGAAATTGTGCATCCACATTAGTATCCCTATCCCTGGTCTCCTCTTGAACATGCTCATGACACCACTGCACTAATGCTAGAGGTATGGTCTTTTCCCATAGATACTTCTCACTATAGTCCATAATCTATATAATATTCTCATCAAAGGAGACATATACATCAAGGTCAACTTCATAGAATCCTATCACATGAGAAGGGTCAAGATGATATATATGAAGATTAAATACATGAAACACATCATGCATGTCACGGTAGGGTTTAGGATGGGCCACTAGATATTCCACTGGAATGAGCCTCCCCGCTATCTAAAATGGACCAACAAACTTGGGTGTAGCATTTCCCTATTTTATAATATAGAAATTCCCCAATATAGGAAACAATTGTGGAAAAACATGATTACCAACTTCGAACACTATAGATCATCTCCACTGGTAGTTTTAATATTTATTCCCACTCTATGGGGTCACCAACTAATTCACGATCAACTAAACATACTCAAATTTATAACATGATACTATGACGAACAAGTACAAACTCAACAGCTAGTAACAAATAAAGAGGTGAATGATTTGAACTTCCATATAAATCGTTGAGTGGTTTTATCTAGATCAATTCTAGAAAGATATTATTATAAAAATATATATGAGTTCTATAAGTTACTCCCATGAACCATCAAAATCCAACACATATTATCATAACATATCCTCCATTATTTGAATTTCTCATTCATATTGGCCATCAATATGAGGATGATTGGTTTTAATTAGAAGAATATGTAATCTAGGTTCCTTCTAAAGACCCACTAGATACATGATATAAAACAAGAAACAATATCATAAATGATATTACTCTAAAAACTATGAAGTTGACATGTCTCCCATACATATTGACTATCCATATCATTAATGGTGATGGTTTATCTAATGGGAAAAAGTGGGATTCATTCATCAGTCGATCTATGATCACCCATTCTACATCATTATTATAATGTTTCTTAGGTAATGTTATTATAATTTCTTTATAGATATTGAACCATTAGAATTGTAGAATGGGAAGAGGCTTCAGTAGCCTAGTATGCCTCTGATGCACAACCTTCACCTACTGATAGGTGAATCATCTATCCATAAATCCTGATATCACATTTTTTATTCCTGTTCACCAGTAATATCTATGAAGATATCGATACATCTTTGTTAATAGTGGGTGTACCTCCCATATAAAAGAATCTAACTCCCTCATTAGTGCCTTGTAGAATGTCATTGAATCCCATACACATCTATGGAAAAGAATAGAATTTATGTTTCCAAGAGACCATCCTAGTGGTGGCTCCCCACAATATAAGTTTTCACGTAGATTTAATCACTTTTTATTATATAATTTCTTGGACTTTATACCCTCCTAGTGAATGGGTAATATATATTTTAGGATTATATATACTTATCCCTAAGACTCCTGACCATATGGATTCATATCCTAAAAGTGTTCCATTATTCAATATGTGTCCCAAGACTACTCTACTACCTCTATATATGTATTTTGGATCACGGAATTAGCAATAATTTTTCATTTACCTGGTGTATAATCCATCCTAATGTCAAATGAACATAGATATATGATCCACCAAATCTGTTGAACGCTTAATTCCCACTGAGAAAAGATGTACCTATGGTTCTTGAGGTCCATATACACCAATGCTTCTTGTAAAATAAAGTTTCTCTAGAATCTTAGGGCGTATTTTACCACAACTAACTCTAAATCAGGATTAGGTGAATACCTATCATGAGATCTCATATATTTAAAGGCATAAGAAACCAAACAATCATCTTATATCATTACTTCTTCTAATCAAACTCCAAATACATCATAGTATATAGTAATGTCCATTCTCATTGTAGGAAAATTGAAAATTGGTGCTAAGTTCATCATGTTCATAATCTCTTATAGGGACCTCTTTCTAGAATTTAATCAAATAAGCATCAATACTTTATTGGTCAGTTTGAACATCGGTGGTTCTATATGGAATTTGTTTTAGATAAAATTCCAATAATAATATTCTAGAACAATAAAACATGGAATACGAAATAAATTATTGGGCTTCTCCAAAGATACTATAGCATCAGCCTTCTTAGGGTCTTCGTCAAATCCTTCCTCTAACATAACATGGCCCATGAAGTTCACTTCTTCAATCCTAAAACCGCATTTTGTTATCTTATAGTAAATATTATTGTCTCTCAATGTACTCAAGATGATGTCAACATAATTGGAATTATCGTCCATATACTGGGAGTGTACTAAGATGTCATTAAAATCACTATAAACTAATCAAAAAATGGTTGGAAAATCTTGTTCATAATGTCCATAGATACTATTGGTGTGTTTTTTAGAATGAATACCATCACCGTGAACTCATAAAAATCACATGTTCTCCAAAAATTAGTCTATATTATATCTAAATTTCTCACTGTCAACTGATGATACCCTAATCGCAAGTAAATATTAGTGAAAATTTTGGAACCACTTAGCTGGTTGAAGAGATTGTCGATATGTGGAAGGGGATATTAGTTCTTGAATATCATCTTATTAAATCTCCAATAGTACATATATAACAACCCTACTCTTTATTACACATATAAACATGATTTATTACATAGATATTCACTTAAGATAACTCTGAGGATCGAGAGGTCAAGTTTAATGGAAAAATAGAAAAATTACATAACAACTTTGAACATAAAACACAACATCTTTATTGAAACTTATTTTACATGACCACAACATTTATTCATACTTATCATTTCATGGGATAACATGGGGACATGCATAAGAAAATGGTGAGCTATAAAGGAAAGTAAGGGATTAAATAAGGCATAACATGGAGAACAAAATATATGTTAGGAAATAGTAATATTAATGGAGCATAAAAAAAGAACATAAAGGCATGATATAATATGATTTTCATAATGTGGTGTTATGACAACAATATTTGACATGATATTAGCACGATACAAGGCTCATTGCCCATAGATCATGAGTAAACCCTCATTGAACTTGAATTAGAATGATTAAACCCTAATTGAACATGAATTATATTTAGTAAACACTCATTGAACATGGTGTATCATGATATTATTATTTAACCAATTCATTGGAGTGCTATTAGGAAACACCCTTTATAAGCATTTCATTTCATGCATAATTGTTTCACATAGATCATGTTACGTGGAATCATTCAACATGATAAGTTATTCCAAGATTAACGAATGTGTAATATATACATGTAAGTACCATTAAATTTGTATATGTTCATGAAGGTGGATACCCTTGATAGTGAAATGGGTATGGTATTCACTACACAATTATTTTGTATTGGAAAATTGCATTGCAATTTGAGCAGCATGACGGCGTGACATAATAATTCATAAAAATATTTGATGAGACAAAAAAAATATATCTCATCACATGTAAGTGAAATGGATAGTCAAGGGGTCATAAATATACATGTCCCCACACATGAAACTTGGAAATATAATGCATAAAATAATAATGAAACTTGGAAAAGATGAGAAAGGGAATAACTCTTATGAAATTTTAGCATGGTAACGAGTGTACATGGGAGGGATTAATGAGTGAGATAGATGTCTCTAATTATTCAAATATAATGAGGGTAGTATGGGGGAGGTGAAAAATCATACCCCAACATTTGTAATTGAAAATACAAGGGTATAACAACATAAGTAAACTTGGAAAAAATGAGAAAGGAAGAAATCAGTTACGGAATACCGGCATGGTAGCAGGTGTAAATGGGAGGAATTAATGAGATATAAAGGGGTCACAAATAATTATAACATAAGTAGGGAAGTGTATGGGAGGTTCTAAATCATAACCAAACAATTTTAATTGAATATAAAACGGTATAACAATATAAGGAATCATGGACATAAATAAGAAATGGTTGAATGTGAGGATATATTACATGGAAGTGTGATCTCAAAGGCATGGGAGAGGCTTGACAGAGGATTATTGGGAGATTGGAGCATATTGGGAGGATTCTATATAGATGAGGTCAGTGGGTTTTCAATATCTAAATAGTTTTAGTGAAGATAAATAGTAGATTGAGATGGTTTATATATGAAAGGGGAGGGAATTTTGTATTATTTTGGTTTTGGCCACAACACATTAGACTAATCAAAACCACAGACCATCCCATGGTTTTTCCCATGGTTTTTTCCAAATGGGAGTGGAATATAGTAATTTATAAGCATAATGGCCGAACAAACTAAATTATTAGGATTTCTAATGTGGAGGTGAGTCACAGTCTCTAGAAAATAATTTTAAAAAGATTAAATATTTTATAAGTCTTAGAGGGTCTACTAAGGCACCATAAAATTAATTAATTTAATCCAAAATCACATTATTTTAAAGGTAAAACATATATTGGTCGAACATAACTTTTATAGTATTTTATTATATCCCTATTGAGTCATTATGATTTCATAAAAAACATTATATATTTAAATGGTATTTAATTTTTACCCAAAAATTTGACTATATAGGAAAATTATGAAAAATTCAACATTAGGTAATTTCAACATCATGAATCCAAAAAAAATATTCATTTTATCTTAATAATTTTATAAATATGTGAATTTTTACTTTTGAAATATAAACTGATATTTATTCAAAATTCCTGGGTTTGGACACAAACATCATTCAAACTTTAATAAAAATTATAATTGTATTAATAAAAATTATACAATCATTTATATTTAATTAAAATAAATTGGGTAATAATATTTTATTAAAATATTACTTAACATAAAAATACATTATTTAGTAAAAATATATTTCTTAATTGAATTTAAATATTTACTAAAATTACTATTTGTGCTTTAAAATCCATTTAAAATGTAACAATAATAAAATGAATGAAAATTCTTTATAAAAAAATAATACACTAAATCATAGGTCTAGGTTCTTTTTCATAACCCCTTATAACACCCACATAAGACCTAACGGTAAGGTGGGTTATGGTGATAGTCTCTTAGGTTTGCTCGAATAACATCTCTGAAGTGGTAGTCTATATTAACTTCCAATTATCCCACAGTCAGTTTTGTTCGAGCTTAACATGCTGAAGCTCAACTTGGGCTTGGTCAAGATTAAATCCCAAGGATGCTACCTCCTTCCCGTGATCTAAAAAATGTGCTCTATATGGAGAAATTATAGTAGATGAGGTCATATCTTCCTTCGGATGGGGTAAATTGTATTTTTAAAGACCTATATATATACTAATATTCGGATCATTGTTCAACAGCTATATTAGTAATTGTAAAAATTATTAATAGCATTTTATAATCCCATAAAATAAAAAGAGGAAATTTCTTATGTTTTACACAACCATTTTACATAATAATGAATTTATTTAGATCAAGATGAATGTTCATTAATTAATGTTTTGGTCATTTCAATCTTCTCACCTTAAGAAATTTCACCCTCAAAATTTTCCTTTCCCATAATAAAATAGATGAGGGTAACTCTTCTTCATCACTTCCTCCGATTACCACATTGCTTCTTCAATCTATTTGTTTCACCACAACACCTTGACGAGGTGCACTATCTTATTTTGTAGAACTTTTTCCGTACAATCTATGATCTTCACCGACTTCTCTTCATAGGAGAGTTCATTCTCCAATTTTACCACCTCTATATAAAGTACATGTGAAGGGTCAGGTTTGTACTTCCTCAAGAGTGAAACATGGAATACATCCTGTACTTGAGACAATTTCGGTTGGAGTGCTAGTCGATATGCCACTGGCCCAATGTGATCAAGGATCTCGAAAGGGTTGATGTATTTTGGACTAATATTTCCCTTCATCCCAAATCTCATAACTCCCTTCCATGGTGATATATAGAAGAATACCATGTCGCAAACATAAAACTCTAGGTCACATCAACTGTTTTCAACATAGATTTTTTCTTAACATTGATCATATTTAATGTGTTGTTGGATGGACTTAACCTTCTCCAACAATTCACTGAAATTTTCTATACCTAAGAGTTTTTGCACCCCAATTTCATCCCAAGAAGTCAGTGTTCTGCACCTCTTCCCAAAAAAGGATCAATTTGGATTCTTGAGGGGAAACTATTATTCTATGAATACTCAACCATATGAATATGTTGATCCCAAACTCCATTGAAGTCAATTGAGAATTCTCATATCATGTCCCCCATTGTTTGGATAGTCCATTCAGATTGGAAATCAGTTTGAGGATGATAAGATTTACTAATGTTCAGCTCAGTATTCAGAGCATATTAGTTCCTCTTCCATAACATAGAGAAAAATCATGGATCTCGATGGAATACAATTGATAGTGGTACTCCGTGCTACCATAACACTTCTCTGATGTTTATCAGTGCTAGTTTATCCAATTATAAATCCTTGTGAATTGCAATGAATTGTGAAGTCATTATAAGACAATTCACAACAACCAAGATAACATTGTTTCCATAAGATGTGTTCGGAATTCTGGTGACAAACTTCATGGTGATGTTCTCCCATTTTCATGTTGCTATGGGTAATGGTTGAATCATCCCCTTAGACCTCTGCATCTCACTCTTCACTTGCTAAAATACCTTGAACTTTAATTTATACTTAGTGATCTCCTTATTAAGGTTATTCCACCAATAATGCTCTCATATATCTTGATACATCATTGTGTTTCCTAGTTTAAAGGAGAAATTAAAACTATGTGTGTCATCCAAAAGTTATTTCTTTAACTCTAAATTTGATGGAACACATAGACTTGACCTTTTTCAATTTTCTGGTAGATTTCACTTTCTTCTGAATTCCAACCTCATCTATTTGTGAATCCTTTAATCATTACAAAATATATGGTTGAAAAATCATATGTGAAAGGATTTATGATGTTCCTTTCTTTATGATCTCCATGTCTTCTCATCTAATATGATAATATTGGATCCTTTTCGATTCTCATTAATGATAGAATCATTGGATCCTTTCTATATAGACCATCATCCACCTTGTTCTCTTTTCTAGGGTAGTAATGTATTGAGTAGTCATAGTCTTTGACCACCTCTATCCATCATCATTGGTGCATGTTCAACCCTTTTGTGTGAATATATACATTAGGCTTTTGGGATCTGTGTATATTTCACACTATTCCCCAAAGAGGTAATGTCACCAAATTTTTAAAATGAGGATTATTGTAGCCAACCCCAGATCATGTGTTGGATAGTTTTTATCATGTACTTTAAATTTCTATGAATCATAGGGAATTAATTTTTCATTTTTCATCAACACACAGCCTATGCCCTTCTTCAAAGTATCTCTGAATACCACAAATAGTTCTCCACTTGTGGGTAGTGTGAGCATGTTCATAGTGATAATCCTCCTTTTAAACTCTAAGAATCTATCTTCCCATTCATCATTCCATGAAAAATTGACTCCATTCTATGTTATCTTGGTAAGAGGGTTTGACAATGGTGAGAAATTTTTCACAAAACCGTGATAATATCAAGCTAAACCCAGGAAGCTATGAATATATGTCACCGATGTTGGCCTCATCCATCCCTCAATTGCATTTTTCTTTGAGGGATCCATAGATATCCCATTTCTTATGATGATATAACCCATTATTAAGATTCCCATCAACCCGAACATTCACTATATATACTTTTCATAGAGATTCTCTTTTCACACGATCTATTGTACAGTGCTTATATTCTCCTCAAGATCCTATTTGGTTTTGGAGAATATTAGAATATCATCTATAAAGATTACCAAAATTTTATCAATGTAATCTCTAAAGACTCTTTTCAACAAGTACTTGAACATTGATGGAGGATTAGTGAGTCCTAATATTAATTCATAGTGATCGTTCCTTGTACGAAGAGCAATCTTGGGGATATACTCCTTCTTCACCCTTATTGGTAATATCCCGACCAAAAATCCACATAGAGAAGTATTGTTCTCTGTGTAGCTGATCGAAAAAATCATCAATTCATTTAATAGGATTCTTGTTCTTTATTTTGATTTTTTTGAGCTCGTGATAATCAATTCTAAGGCACACTGACCCATCCTTATTCATGAAGAAGAGGACTAGTGCACCCCATAGTGAATCACTTGGGCGTATAAACACTTTATCCAGAATCTCCTTTAGTTGTATCATTATCTTCATAAGCTCTACAAAAACCATTATATATGGAGTCTTGGATATTTGAAACTCCACAGGTATATGATCAATTGAGAATTCAACATCTCTTCTAGGAGGAAGACCAGGAAATTCCTTGGGAAACACTTCAACGAATTCTATCACAATAGGTATGTTATCAAGGATGGTTGATTCCATAGAAATAGTCATCAGAGCAAGATACGCATGCTAATAGGGCAGTAATATCCACACTTTACGTGTTGGCTCTAATGAATATTCTTCTTCCACCATGAAATTATTTAGAATCTGGGGTCTATTTTCTATATGGAGAGTGATTTCCCTCTCATGAAAATTTATCTTGGCTCTATATATGGAAATAAAATACATTCTTTGAATTAAATAAAACTCCACCATAGGGAGTATAGCGAGCTTTTATGGGAATTTCAATCCCTAAATTGTGACATTAGAGGAGTTATATTCATGGGATTAAATTATTTCCCCATTTTTTATTCTCACTAACATCTCTACTTCAATTATTTTTGGTGGTGTTGGGAATGTTCTACTAAACATTTGGGATATAAAAGAATGCATAGAATCAGAATGAAAAATTATGTTTGATATTCTTGAATGAATTACTAGCATACCTGTCACTACTTCATTGTCAATATTTTCTTGAGAGATAGTGAGAGAAAAAGCCCGCCCCTTCTACCTTAGAGTTAGTAGGTTTACTATGAAAACCCATGGCTTAGGGAACTTGTTTGAAAATTTCCTTGGTTCTTTGTAGTTGAAGAAATGAACAATGAGCTGAGGGTCGAAGATAATGTTCCTCTCCTCTGTTATAGCTGCAGGTTATTCTTTCCAGTAATTAATGGCCAGCTTATCTTCTCTTCCACACCAAAATAATTTCTTTTTCCCCATCAAAAAATCTCTGGGGTGCTTCTTTCCACACCTTTGGAATGTGGGGTGCAGTAATCTCTTAGAACCATTGGATTTATCCATCGGACCATTAGAATTAATGTTCAACTTGTGATTCTTATCCTCATGATACACCTAAGATTCTCTGATCTCCATTTTGACTTTGAGGGAACATCATACAATTTTCTCATAGCTATCGATGTCACAGATCTTTAGGCCTTTCCATAGGACAAGTTTTAGCCCACCAAATAAGTGGTCAACCATGCATTCAAGGGTATTGAAAATGTCTGAGGTGTATCATGAAAGCCTTGTGATGTTTCTCTCATACAATCTAATGAATTCATCATATTTTTGCTTCAGGTCAATGATGTCCCTTTTCATCTTAATTTGGAGGTTGTGAGGAAAATATTTATCAAAAAACATTTTCTAGAAAACCTTCTATTCTAACGCCTCGATATCTTCCTCGGACATTGTATTGTTTATCAATGTCCACCATCTATTAGCTTCACACCACATAAAATAAGAATCTAGAAGAACATTCTCTTTCTTATAACATTGAGGGATGGAGAAGATCTTTCCAATGTATTTGATCCATTGTGCGATGATTAACGGATCAGATTATCCATTAAAAGTAGGAGGCCTTTGTCTCATGAAGTTCTTTATTATGGATTGTTATTTCATTGGGGATGGGGGGGTTGGATGTTCCTCTTAACCCATGTTTCGATTCAAAACTTTTTTTAACTGAGTGAGTATCATGAAAAAGTTTGTGATTCCCTCTCCCATCGAATTAGGCTCTCATTAGAATAGTCATCACATTGATCATCACATTGGTAGTTTGCTCGAGTCCTCCTATTACCAGCCGTTAGATGGAATGAAAGGAAAGTTAGGGGTAACCCATAAATAAGAATCCAATAAAAAAAGGGATAACTTTTAAATTACATTTATTTCATTAAATTAGGAATTTATAGGTTTCAATCTATGTTATCCAAGATCTATTTCCTAACGTATATTCTTTAGGGATTTTTTTCTCCCTTAATAATGGTTCATACTAAGATTATGAATTTTCTAAAGTATATACCCTAGTATTTTTGTAACCAAGAGTGTTGTAATGCCCATTTTCGTACATTAGTTCCCATTCGAGTCTAGTTCAAAGCTAGGTTTTGTGGTTTTACCCCTAGATACATCTGTACCAAAGCAGCCTCTACATGTTCATATCCAGAAAGGGATGTATTTTCTTGATAAACCACTTACTCTGTACACATAAAAATTTAATGATGCTTTTATTATACATAGTATTATCCTTAAGTCTTTCACTAGTGGATTCTATTCCTAATCCCCAAAAAACCTATCATCTGATACCAACCGTAACAACCAAGCTCTTTATTAAACACATAATCATGTTTTTATTGCATAGGATTGCACTTAAGACAACTATTATGATAACGAGGTATAGTGCCTTGAAAAATTAGGAACATTAAATAACATCTTAGAACATAAAACACTGCATCTTTATTGAAAACTTCTTTTATATGACCACAAAATTCTTTCGTATATAGCATTGCATGAGATAACCTGAGGACATACATAAGAAAAAGGTGATTTGTAAAGCCCAGTAAGTGAGTAAACAAGGAATACCATGAAGAATACAAAACAATTTAGGTAATTGTAATATAAATGGAGCATAAGAAAAAACATGAACATAAAGGCATGACATAGCATGATTATCATAATGTGGAGATGTGGCTACAATATTTATCATTATATTAGCATGGCCAATGGATCATTGCACATGGAGCATGAGTAAACCCTCATTTCACTTGAATTAGAATGAGTAAAACATCATTGAACATGAATTATAATGAGTAAACCATCATTTCACATGGCGTATCATGATACTATTCTTTAGCCAATGCATTGGAGCGCTATTAGGACAAACCCTTTATAAACATTTCAATTCATGCCTAAGTGTGCCACATGTGTCATATAACATGGATCATATAACCTGGAATCATTCAACATAATAAGTTGTTACATAATTAAGGAATGTGTAACACATAACTTAAAGTATATTTAAATATGTATATTTGAATATAGTTGAATACCCTTGATATATAAATGGGTATGGTATTCACTACTCAATGATTTGAGATTGGAAAATCGTGGTGCAATTTCGGCAGCCAAACAGTGTGACATAATAATTCATAAAAATGGTTAATGAAAGATAAAGGGATATCACATCACATGTACATTAAATTTAATGTAAGGGGGAAATATAGGTACATTTCCACACACATGAAACTATTATATAGAATTCGTAACATAATAAAGAAAAATGGAGAAATAGGATAAAGTGAATAACTCCTATGAAATTATGGCATTGTAACTGGTGTACATGGGGGAGATTAATTGGATATAAAGAGGTATATCATTATTAAAAAATAATGAGGAAAGTATAGGGGAAGTGAGATATCATACCCAAATATTTTTAATTTAAAATACAATGGTATAACAAAATAAATAAACTTAAAAAAATGAGAAAAGAATAAATCTCTTATAGAATTTCGTCATGGTAACAGGTGTACATGGGAGGAATTAATGAGATAGAAAGGGGTATCTCATAATTAAAAAATCCATAGGATAGTATATGGGATGTGTTAAATCATAACCTAACATTTTTAATTGAAAATAAATGTTTATTTCAATATAAGGAAACTTTGAAATAAATAAGGAATGAAGGAATGTGAAGATCTTTTACCTGTAAGTGTGGTCCCAAAGGCTTGAGAGGCGATTTAT
Organism: Viscum album; assembly: GCA_963277665.1. NCBI lineage: Eukaryota > Viridiplantae > Streptophyta > Magnoliopsida > Santalales > Viscaceae > Viscum > Viscum album. The sequence continues at coordinate 884,613,937 of OY728132.1, forward strand.
AGAGGCTTCTTGGGATCTTTGGGCCCCTTGTGGGGATTATAGAGAGTCAATTCAAGAGGTTTGTCGAGCTTCAAATGGTTTGAGTGAAGAGGAATGAGAGATTGAGTGGATTTATTTAGGAAAGGACATGGAATTCTTTATTATTTAGGTTTTGGACACCACACAGTAAACTAATAAAAACAAAAAACTATCCCATTGTTTATGCCAATGGTTTTCTACAAAGGGTAGTGGAAAAATTATTTTATTAGTCCAATGAACTAACTTATTAAAATATTAGGCATTCTTATGTGGTGGTGAGTCACACTCTCAAGGAAATCATTTTAAATTGTTAAATTACATTATAAGTCTTTAAGGGTCCACTAAGGCACCATAAAATTAATCAAACAAATCTAAAATCACACTATTTTAAATATAAAACATATATTTTCCGAAAAAAGAATTTTATAGTATTTTATTATATCACTATTGAGACATTATGATGTCATAAAACACATTATATATTTAAATGATATTTAATTTTTACCCATAAATTCGACTCTCTTAGAAAATTATGAAAAAATCACCATTTGAAAATTTAGACATCTGGAATCCAAAAATAATATTCATTTTATCTAAATAAATTTATAAATATGTGTAATTTGACTATAAAAATAAAAACCTATATTTATTGAAAATTCATGGGTTTTGAAATAAACAACATTCAACCCTTAATAAAAATTACAATTGTATTCAGAAAAATTATATGATGATTTATAATTAACAAATAGTAATTTAGTAGTTAAATTTTATTAAAATATTATTTAATTCAAAAATCTATCAATTTATCAAAATAGATTTTCTAATTGAATTTTAATATTAACTAAATCAACTATTTGTGCTTTGAAAACCATTTATAAAGTTACAACAATAAAATGAATGTATCTTTGTTATAAAAAAACAATTCATATAATCATACTGCTAGTGTATTGTTATATAACCCCTTATAACACCCGAATAAGACCTAATGGTAAGGTGTGAAATCACGACAGACTCGTTGGGTGGCTCAGATAACATCGCTCTAGAGGTAATCTCTATTAACATCCACTTCTCACGTACGCTGTTTAGTTCAAGATTTATGTTTTGAAGCTTAGATTGGTCTTGTTTAAGAGCGAAGATCAGTGACACTACCTCCATTCCGAGCTCTGACAAATGGGATTTGTATGGATCAATTCTATTGGATGTGCTCATCTATTCCTTTGTCTTAGTAAATTGGATTTTTAAAGCCTTTTATTTATACTAATCATGTAATCACTGTTCAACTACTATATTAGCAATGGTATCAATTCATAACAGTATTTTAAAATACAAAAATATAATATTAAAGAAGTTCATATGTTTTACATTACCTTTTTACATTATAAGACATTGAATTTGATCAGGTGGAATTTTCATTAATAAAGTTTTGGGTGGATACAATCTTCCCACCTTATGAAATTTATCCCTTGTAATTTCCTTTTCCCATACTAAAAATGCTTAGGGTAACTCTTCTTCATCACTTCCTTCGATTACCATGTTGCTTCTTCAAACATGTGGTTTCAACACAACACCTGGTTGAGGGGAATTATCTTATTTTATAGAACTTTTTCCAATATGATCTAAGATCTTCACTGTCTTCTCTTCATAGGACATGCCATTCTCCAATAGTACCACCTCTAGATTAAGTACATTCGAAGGGTTAGGTATATACTTCCTCAACAGTGATACATGGAATGAATCATGTACTTGAGACTGGTTTGGTGGGGGTTCCAGTCTATATATCATTGCTTCAATGCGACCAAGGATCTCAAAAGGGTCGATGTACCATGGACTATGATTTCCCTTCTTCCCAAATCAGATTACTCTCTTTCATGTCATTATATGGAGGAATCATGTCCCCAATATCAAACTCTAGGCCATATTCATGGTTGTTAGTATAGCTCTTTTTCCAAGTCTGAGCAGCTTTGATGTGATACTAGATGGTCTTAAACTTCTCCACCATTACATTGACCATTTCTAGAAAAAGGAATTTTTTCTCCCCTAATTCATCACAACAAGCCGGTGTTCTTCACCTCTTCCCATAAATAGATTCCTAAGGAGACATTTGGATTCTTGAGTGGAAACTTTTATTATAAGAGAACTCAACCAGATAAAGATGTTGATCCCATCTTCCTTTTAAGTCCATTGAACATGATCATAAACATTTTCTAAAGTGTTTGGATATTACGCTTAGATTAGCCATTTTTTGAGGATAATAAGCCATAATAAAGTTCCACTATGTATTTAGAGCGTGTTTGATACTCTTCTATAACATATAGGTGAATCTTGGATCTTGATCAGATACAATTGATAGTGGTACTCCATGCTTCCTTACCAATTCTCTGATGTATATCAGTGCTAGTTGATCCAATGATAAATCATCTTGAATTTCATTTAAGTGTGACGTATTTTTAAGACTATACACAACAACCTAGATATCATTATTTCCATTGGATGTCTTTGGAAGTCTGGTGACAATGTCCATGGTCATGTTCTCCTATTTCCAGGTTGGTATGGGTAATGGTTGCATCATCCTCTTATATTGATTCCTATCACCCTTCACTTGATGACATACCAAGAACTTTGATGTATACTCAGTGATCTATTTCTTGATGTTATCACACTAATCATTCTATTTGAGATCCTGATAAATCTTTGTGTTTCTTAGGTGAATGGAGAAATTCAAACTATGTGGATCATCCAAAAGTTATTTATTTATCTCTGGATTAGATGGAACATATGGTCTTGACCCAAATCTCACAATTCCTTCTCCATTAACATTGATCTATGGGGATTTACCTTTTTTGTATTTTCCACTTTCTTCTGAATTCCTACATCATCCTTTTGACCATCATTTAGCCTTTAAAAAAGATATGATTATCAATCAATTGTGAAATTATTCAGGATGTTATTTTTTTTATGATTCCCATGTCCATCTTCATCAAATATAAGAATATTGGATCCTATTCAATTCTCATCAATGTTAAAATCTCTCGGTCCTTTATACTTTGAGAATCATCAACTTTATTCACTTTCCCAAGGTTGAAATGGATTGAGTAGTCGTAGTATTTGATCAGCTCTAACAATCATTGTTGTCACATGTTCAACTATTTCTATGTGAATATATACTTGAGACTTTTGTGATTTATGTATATTTTAATCTTCTAACCAAACAGATAATTTCATCAAATTTTTAAATCGGAGATTTCTACAACCAACTCCAGATCATGTTTTGGATAGTTTGGTTCATGTAGTTTCAATATCATTGAAGTATAGGCAATGAATTTGTCATTTTTCATCAACACACATCCCAAACACTTCTTCAAAGAATCACTAAATACCACAAATTGTTCTCCACTTATGGATAGTGTGAGGATAGGCATAGTGATAAGACTCTTTTTCAAATATGTTAAGCTTTATTCCTATTCATCAATCCATGAAAACTTGACTCCCTTCGGATTTAGCTTATTAAGAGGGTTTGTAAATCGTGAGAAATTTCCCACAAATCGGTGATAATGTCTAGATAAACCAAATAAGATATGGTTATCCATCAACGATGTTGGCCTCATCTGTCCCTCAATTCCATTTTTCATGGAGGGATCTACAGATATCCCATTTTTTGTGACTGTGTGACCCGAGAATGGGACTTCCTTCAATAATAACTCACACATTCTATAATTTTCATTCATCTTCTCCTTTCTCAAGGTCTCTAGTACCATTAGTTGATACTCCTCATGCTCCTCCTTGGTTTTGGAGTATATGAGAATATCATCTATAATGGCTACCACAAATTTTTTGAGGTTGTCTCTAAATACACTATTTGTCATTTCCATAAATATTGATTGTGAATTAGTAAGTCGGAAAGGCACATCGGGGGGTCGATTCACCATATGGAGAGTGATTTCCCTCTCACGACAATTTATGTTGTCTCAATATAGGGAAAGCCAATACATGTCAAAAATTGCATCAAATTCTACCATAGGGAGTATGACAAGGTTCCCTGGGAAGTTAAATCCACAAATTGTGATAGTGGAGGAGTTATATTCATTGTATGAAATGATTACCCTATTTGTATTTATCACCAAAATCTATACTTCTATGATTTGTGGTGTTGTTGGGATTATTAAACTAAACTTTTGAGATATAAAAGAATTCCTAGAACTAGAATCAAGAAGTTTGTTAATTATTCTTGAATGAATAACTAGCATACCTATAACCACTACATTTTTTGGATTTTATACAGTGGTACTGATAGAAAAATCATTCCCCAGATGCCTTGTAGGTTGTTGGTTTCCTCCTAAAATTTTTGTCTTAGGGAACAGGTTTGAAAATGTCCCTCGTTCTTTGCAGTTGATGCAATGAAGAATGTGTTGAGGGTAGAATGGAGTGTTCCTCTCCTCTATCATATTTGTGGGTTTTTGTTGTTAGTTATTATAGGATAGGTTCCCTTCACTTCCACACCTAAATCATTTCCTCATCCCCTTCAGGCAATTTCCGCGGTGCTTCTTTCAGCACCGTTGGAATGTGGGGTGTTTGAATTTCATATCATAGTTGGATTTATCCATTACACTACCATAATTAAATTCCACCTTACTCTTTTTATCCCCATGATACCCCTGGGATTATCCAATCTCCATTTCCACTTTGAGGGTACATCAGACAATTTTAACATAGCTATCAATGTCATGGATCGTTAGAGCTTTCTGTAGCCTAGGTTTTATCCCACTAAAGAAGTGGTCAACCTTGCATTCAGGGGTAATGAAAAAGTTGGAGGTGTATCCTACAACCAATATGATGTTAGCCTCGTACTCTTTGATGGATTCATTATTTTCTCTTAATGGCAAGGATGTCCATTTCAATCTTTAGTCGTAGGGTGTGAGGGAAATATATATTGAAAAACATTTTTTTGAAAATCCTTTTATTCCAAAGCGTCGAACTCTTCCTAGGGATTCTTTTTTTTATTAATGCCCGAAATTCATTAGCTTCACCCTCCATACGATAAGCTTCCAGAAGAACCTTCTCTTGTTCGGTATATTAAAATATGGAGAATATCATTTCAATGGTGTTGATCCACTAATCAGTGATTGAAGGATAAAATAATCCATTAAAAGTATGAGTCCTTTTTCTCACTAAGAACTGGACTATGGCTTGTTTTTTCTTGTGGGTAGGGGGATGAATGTTCCACATGACCCATGTTTCTATTCAAAACATGTGCTAACTGAGAGAGTATCATGACAAAGTTTCTGATTCCCTCTCCCATCAGATTTTGCATCTCATTTGAATAGTTGACACATTGATATTGGTATCAGTTGTTAGCTCAAGTCCTCATATTACTATCCAATAGATGAAATAAAAGGAAATTTAGGGGTAACACGTTAAGGGGAATCCAATGAAAAAATAGGATAAAAAATAAATTACATTTATTTCCTTAACTTATTAATTTATAGGCATCAATCTATTTTATCCATGATCAATATCCTAATGTATATTCCTATGGGACTTTTTTCTCCCTTAATAATGTTTCATACTAAACATATGAATTTAGAAAGAATATCCCTCAGGAGTGTTGTAATGAAAAGTGCATCAAGGCCCATTGTTGTGCACCAGTTCCTATTTGAGTCTAGATCAAAGTGGGGTTTTCTGGTTTTACCCCTAGATACATCTATGCTAGATCATCTTCTACTTGTTCGTATCAAGCCAGGGATTCATTTTCTTGATAAACCACATAATCTATACACACCAAATATTAGGGATGTTTTTATTATATGTAGTCTTATCCTTAAGTCTTTCACTAGGGTTTTCTAATCCTAATCACAAAATAACTAAACCTTTCTTTTGATACCGACCCTAACAACCCTGCTCTTTATTACAAACATAAACTTGAGTTATTAAATAACAATACACTTAATACAACTCTAAGGATTGAGAGATCTAGTGTCTTGGGAAATTTGGAACATTACATAACAACTTATAACATAAAACAACATCTTTAAAGAAAACATCTTTTACATAACCACATCATTCCTTCATTTGTAGCATAGCATGGGATAACCTGAGGGCATGCATAAGAAAAGGGTGAGCTATATAGCCCAGTAAGGGTGTAAACAAGGAATAACATGAAGATTACAGTACTGACTGAAAATTTCTTTTTTATTTTATCAAAACACTTTTAAGGAAAAAGTGAGAACCCACACTAACAGTCTAAAAAAATAATGCAACATAAGAAGTAATTACATGATTAAGTAATGTGTAATAGATACATGTAAGTACCATTAAAAATGTACTTCTTAAAAAATATGAATACCCTTGATAGAGAAATGGTGATGGTATTCACTACACAATTATTTTGGATTGGAAAATCATGGTGCAATTTCAGTAGCATAACGACATGACATAGTAATTCATAAAAATGGTTGATGAGAGATAAATGTATATCTCATCACATGTACAAGAAATGTAATGTAATTTGTTCATATATATAAATTTCCCCACACATGAAACATCGAAACAGAAGATGTAATAAAATAAAAAGGGTGAAGAATGAGGAGAAAGGGACTAACACTTATGAAATTTTGACACGGTAACTGGTGAACATGGGAGGGATTAATGAGAGAGAAATAGGTCTATAATTTTTCGTATATAATGAGGGATGTATGGTGGAGTTTATAAATTATTCCCCAACATTTTTAACTGAAAATACATGGGTATAACAACTTAAATAATCGTGGAAAGAATGAAAAAAGAAGAAATCCCTTGGCGAATTTTGGCATGGTAACAGGTGTACATGGGAAGAATTAATGAGAGAGAAAGGGTTGTCTCATCATTAAAAAATAAGGAGGGATGTATAGATGGGGTTATAAATCATACACCAACAATTTTTGTTGAAAATAAAAAGTAATTACAGTATAAGGAATCTTTGACATAAATAAGAAATGAAGGAAAGTGAGGATCCCTTACTTGGAAGTGTGATCCCAATGGCTTGAGAGATGCTTGAGAGAGACTTCATGGGAGATTGGGGGGTGCTTTGGGAGGATTATAGAGAAATTATTTTATTGGTTGTTCTGGATATAAATGGTTTTGGTGAAGCTGAAAGGGAGATTGAGTGGGTTTATATAGGAAATGAGCGGTAATTATTTATTATTTTGGTTTTGGACACCACACATTAAACTAATCAAACCCACAAATAATATCGTGGTTTTTTCCCATGATGTTTTCCAAAGGGAAGCTAAAAACATTATTTTATATATTCAGTGGCTGAAATTATTTAAATATTATGATTCCTTATTGGGAGGTGAGTCACACTCTTAAGGAAATCATTTTAAAAACATAACATAATTTATAAGTCTTGGAGGGTCCACTAAGGCACAATAAAATTAATCAAAAAAATTAAAAAATAAAATTACTTTCATTGTAAAACATATATTCATCGAATATTATTTTTATAGCATCGCACTATATCACTTTTGAGTCATTATGATGTCATAAACACATTATATATTTAAACAGTATTTAATTTTTACACAAAAAGTGGACTGTCTAAAATACTTATGAAAAATTCACCGTTACAAAATTTTGACATCCTAAATCCAAAATTAATATTAATTTTATCTAAATAATTTTCTAAATAAGTTAATTTTAAATTTTAATATAAAAACGGAGATTTTTTGAAAATTCATGGCTTTTGATAAAAACAACATTCAAACCATAATAAAAATTACAATTATAATCATAAAAATTATATGATCATTTATATTTAACAAAAAGTAATTTAGTAATAATATTTTTAAAAAAATATTATTTAATTCAAAAATACAATAATTCACCAAATTATATTTCTTTATTGAATTTAAATATTAACTAAAATTACTATCTGGGGTTTAAAAACATTTTACATAGTAACAATAATAATAGAAATGTATATTATTTATACAAAAATAATTAACATATTAATAGTGCTAGGGTATTGTTACATAACCCCTTATAACACCCGCATAAGACCTAAGGGTAAGTTGTGAGATGGTGACAGACTCTTAGGGTGGCTCGGATAACATCATCATGGTGATAATGTCTATTAACATCCACTTCCCCTTTTGGCGGTTCCATTTAAGCTTAACATGTTAAAGCTTGACATGGGCTTGGTTAAGAGTAAAGCCATGTGAGGCTACCTCCTTTCCGAGCTCCGACAAATGGGCTTCGTATTGAGTAATTCTACTGGATGAGGTCATCTCTTCCTTTGTCTGAGTAAATTGGATTTTTTAATGCCATATATATATATTAATCATGTGATCACTATTCAATGGATATATTAGCAATGGTGACAATTCGTAACAATTTTTTAAAATCCTAAAACATAAGACCAAGGAAGTGCCTCTATTTTACATAACCATTTTAAATAATAAAATAATTAATAAGATGAAGAGTAATTTTAATTAATAAATATTTGGGTCATCACACCATAATCCAACACAAATCCCCATTAGACTTCTTAGAGAAAAGTTCAAAAGAACCCCAAGGTATTGTACTAGGTATTATAAAACCCTTATAATCAAGATATCCCAATTCAAATTTGAGTTCTTAGGGCTCCAGTGGTGAAATTCTATAAGGTGATATAGAAAATGGACCTTCTCCAAGAACCAACTAGATGTCAAACTCGATATCCCACTAAGATAAAAAGTAGGATAAATGTTTGGGGAAAAGACACTAAAAATAGTATATTTTTGGAGGAAGGGTAACTAGCTACATTCCACCAGTATCTATAGTAAGTCCTTCTATCTTAGCTATGTGACAATTCAATATACACTGAATTGGTACCATGTGACTTGCTTGAAAATCCCACTCACCCTATATAAAATAGATGCCTCATTGTATAGATAGAAAGGTAGATCAACTATCTTAATAGTCGATGTTAGCCTGATATTGAAATGGCCAATCCATACCTTGAATAAAATCTGAACTTCTCACTTATATAAAAATTTGTTCCCAAAAGAAAATATCATAAACAGTTTATAGATAACGTTGCTCTCAAAAATTGATATACTTTGACCACACTACAAATAGTGTGTCAATGGTCAAGACACCGTCCAAACCTTCCATAACCCGGTCGAAAACATTTTCAAAAAGATATGATATAAATGAATTTGATGCTCATATATCAAAAAAATAAGGGTAGAGGATATAATAATCATACATATAATGGTAGAGGATCCTACATCCAATATAGATTTAGTATACTCAATATCATATAGGTAGATTAACCCTCAGCCCTAGGCTCCAGACTTACTCCCCTATACAAATTCATTTGGATAGTACTTTAACTCTTGTACTGGGATATCACATCCCCTTTCTCGACTAGAAAATCCATTGTAACTCCAACTATCAATCTACTGACAGGAATATGGGATATTCCAAAACTTTGGTACATATCTCGAACCCTTTCCACTAATCTATTATTGTGTGCACCTAAAAACCATATGCAGGTGGCCTAACCTACTGTAAGCATGTCACTCCAAATCATGGTACTTGGAATGAGGTCGCTTGTTGATAAACATTCCACCCTAATATCACTGTAATGAAACATATTCCAAATATGGATTCCCACTTCCATGGCTACTCTACACACTGTTTACATAGTGATAACTCTCATGGTGGTTGGTATGTCTTGTTTAGGTACTATCTCAAGCTGCAACCAATCTTATAAGAAATTAGAAATAACAAGGCCATTTTCTATTGTAGTTATATCATTTTACCCAAATAATAACACTTCCAAGGTAAGAAACCAATGAATACCTTAACGATTTTATTCATTTAATATTGCAATTAACCCATTCCATTTCACAAAATCCAACACATAAACCATGACCACATTCAAAACTAAACCGCACGAGCTCAATGTTACAATAGATGGTGCAACTTCACATCCAACCTTATCCCCTTTTTATTGTGGTACAAATGTCCTCATTCCAACCATTGATGGTGGTACTTCACTCCCACTATCCATCCCATTCCACTCATGTTTAACGACTGAAGCCAATAACCATGTCAATCAACAAATACAAAGAATCATATCAACTAACAATTACCAAAATCAAAGATGCCATTTATGACCAATGTATTTAAATCAAACAATACAATGTCATTTCAATAAAATCAACCATTTATTGAAAACACAAACAATCCCCATAGACTACTTAATAAAATTGTATTTTTATTGAACACAATTTTCACAAACCATTTCTATAAATCAAATCAAACAGTTTATTTGCATTCATCATTTTAAAATCCATTTATAATGCATTGCATAACCACATCACATTTTCCCCAAAATCCACAAATCATCACCAAAGGGGTCCACAAAATCATCACACATCAATTTAATAACCAATTTCAATAAAAACAATTTATTATAAATTAATCCTTCTATTTCTACCAAGAGGAGACAGGAGTGATGTAACATACCTCTATGGTTTGGAAAAAATGACAAACCATAAGAAAGATTCACCAAATCCATAAGAATTCTCCACAAATCTTCCTTAAATCCCTCCTATTAACACCAAAAATGAATTATATAACCATCATTATACAAAAAACTAGTTCTATCTACTATAATACTAGATCTACAAAATTGGGAGAGAGAGGATAATAAATCTAAGAAAACCCATTAATCTAACTAGAAAGGAGACCTACTAAAGAATATCTAGATAAAAAACACCAAGAAAAACCTTTTAATCACATGTAGAATGAGTGGGCAGGGATCCTTATCCTTGGAGAGGAGAAAATCTTGATTGAGGGTCGAAATGTTCCTTAAATGAATGTTTTAGGGTTGAAACCATGTGAGGTCATTTTTTAAACCCCCATTTTTATCTTTCGAACTATTTAGCTGCACGGATTCAAAATCCATGCACTGGTCATGTGCCTACTACTATCCAAAATGGTACCCAGCAACATTTACATCACACAGTTAGACAATATGTGTGCTAACCATGTGAAATACAACCATAAAAACTTTCACTTTTTACCTGGGTGGCCACAAGGTTTGGAAAACCATGTGCCAACCCATATCCCACTACCACCTTGTGCATGATTTTCTAGAGATGATGAATAGTTTTAACTAACACATCTCAAACTGTTCACCATTATAAAAGCCCCAAAACCATTCAAAAACCCCTCCAAAATCTCCCAAACATTACCGAACCACTTCATACACTAAAAAATTTCAAAAAACGGTTACATGCCTCAAACCAGGGGTGAAACATTCTCCCAAACATTGGTATTTCTATCCTCAAAAAGTAAAAAACCATCACAATCCTAGAAAATATCATGCCATTACTCATCCATTTATTTCTCTTGTTCCCATGTATACTCTTGAATCTGACCATGCTGCCACAAAACCTATACTAGACTGGTGATCTTCCCATGAAAAACATTCTCCCCCCTATCCTTAATCTGCAATAGCACGTGCACCAGTAAGGCATCTAGATCTAGCTCAACATGATCCTAATAATTCACGTAGTCATGATCAAGCTGATATTTCTTCAACTGAAATACATGAAACACATTTTTCACCACATTAAATTGTGGTTTAAAATCCAACTAATATTCCACCTCTCCAACCCACTCAAGTATCTCGAAAGGCCTAATATTCTTTGGAGATAACGTTCCCTTCCTTCTAAATTGATGATGTCTAAGCCTAGGATATATTCTCAAGAACACATGATCATCCACATCAAATGACAGTGGCCATCGTTGGTGGTCTACATATGATTTATGATGACTCAAATCCATCTACATTCTCTTTATGATCATCTTAATCTTCTATATTGTTTCTTGGAAATGGTCATGCCCCACTATCTAAGTCACACCTTTTTTCACCCAAAAATGTGAATAATGACATAGATGCCTATACAATGCTTCAAATGAAGACATATGTATTGTGGCCCAATAACTATTATTATAGGAGAACCCCACCAATGTAATCTGATTCTCCCATGAGCCACCAAAATCCATCACGAAAGTATACAACATGTCATCCAAACATTTTATCATCATTTCAGATTTCCAATACATCTATGGATGATACTCTGTACTCATCATCAACTGAGTTCTAAGGGATTTCTATAAAGATTTCTAGAAACAAGACCTGATCCTTGGATATCTATTTGAAATAATCGACACTAGAAGATCATGTCTCTTTACCTCCATAGAGATATATATTTTGGATTGATCCTCCACTGTATGAGATTCAAAAATAGGGATGAAAGGGGCCAACATCATGATTCAATCTGATATAACCCTTATGGAATCATGTTTCTTAATCATTCTTGGGAGACATGTAATAATACCCCCAGATATCAACACCCAATACCACATGGGGATAGGTAAAGAGTGAAATATACTAGTTGGTCACTAATGCTCTATCTTGGCATGCTGAAAAGTCATATATCATGATAAAAACATATCCACTTTCCTTTCCAAACCCACCCACAAAAACAATGCATTCATGGCCAAATACATTTTCTGAATTCCCAAATAAACCACCCATCTCGAATGATGGTATTCCCTAAGTTGTTATTACTAACAATCCATTAGTACAGATATCTATTATGAAACTACAAATGTAAATTACCATATATTTTCCACCCCACAATAGTCTCCCCACCATTGAGTTTCGACCTCATAGACACACATTCTGAATCGGACGTCTACACCTCTTCAACCAATAAAATAAAATTAGGAGCCAAAGAACCTTGAAAGAAAAATGTTATATGACATTGGTCTTCACATTATAAATGAATGTAATCTATGAATGATGTCAACTGCAACTGATTAGAATCTTCTTTTTCACTTGAATTTATGACTTTATACCTATTGCATATGCCACAAAATTGCCTTTACCCAGATTGTACATCAAGTAAAAGTTAACCATATAGAGGTAATCCTCCATCTGCAATGTCTCGTATTCAAAATTCTCAATGATAAAATTTGGTTTAGACTAATATGATATGTAAAAACAATGAATTTCTCACTAAAGAGATAATGATGCCATGTTTTCAATGCATGCACCACATCTGCAAACTCCAAATCATGTCGTCGGTTTTTCTTTGCATTAAAACTCAATTACTATAGGACATATGAAACCAAATGATCCCCTTTCCCGATAACACACCCCAACCTTGATCCCAATGCATCCCAATACACCATTTACCTTTTCCTTGGTTCTATAAAAACCATTATTGGTGTTAATGTAAGGATACTTTTAAGATCCTAAAAATTATTTTGGAATTTCTCATCCCATTAAAATTGAATATTCTTCCTCAAGAGAGATTTAATATGTGAATCTAGTCATGAAAAGTCACAAACAACGTGTCAAAAATACCCATCATTACCAAGGAAGCTCCATATTCAACATTCCATGTTTTCATAATGAAACACTATGTTCAATAGCGTACATGATACACTACATAGTGCTTAAATGAACAGCTAAATATTGTTATTTAAATGATAATGTTATAACCTAGATATTGGAATATAAATAATAAATAGTATTAACCGAATTATAAAAATATGGTTTACACATGTTTACATAATGATTCGTTGTTTACTAAATTTTTTAGAAATGGAAATAAGAACCAATTGAATATAATGGAAGTGTTTTTTTATAAAAACTTATTTAAATAATAATGCTTGTGTTTATAAAATAATATCACTCTTTTCAGATTATATTAAGGAATTATAAAATCATTTTGATTTTTAAAATTCAAATTATTTATTTTCTAGAAAAAATATATGAAAAAAATCAATTGTATACATAAAAGAATTCTTTTTTTAAAGGGCGTTTTACCACCTTTTAATGGAAAACACATTTTAAATATATTTTTTTGAAAATTTCATAAGTTATATTTGAGAAAATAAACATCTTCTTTGTAATAAGGACTTGAAAGTTTAAATTCATTGAAATGTTGGTATTTTTCTAAAAAAATCATATTCTAATGTATAGTAGAAATTAATGCATTTAAATTCCAAACTGCATTTTCTTATAACTTGTTTATATAGTTAGATTGTCATTTTAATTTTTTTAAACTATAATTGGACTAATTATATATTTTTTAATCTAACTTTGGTCATTTAAGGTAATTTCACAATGATATTTGATATAAACACATGACAAACTTTTGATGGTTTTTACATTAAAAACTCATTTTCTAGTTTTGACAACGGGAATTAATTTTAAATTAATTACCAAAACATATATGTTTGAAATTTGGAAAAATTTATTCTATATATGGAATTAGAACTTCAATATTTTTTAAATTGGGCCCATTTATTTTTTGACATTGTCAATATGAACTTTGGTTAATTTTATTTACCTTAGTTAAAGATTAATCGGGTAAATATGGACAACAAACAATATGATATGGACAACAAAAATTATCCTAACACCTAAAAAAATCATATTATATGATAAAAAGTATTCCATTAACACCTAAGGATTAAAATTGATTCATTTAATGGAATTTTATTCATGAAAGGGATATAATTATTATTAAAACAAAACAATGTGACACCACGTCACCTTATTATCTCTTATAAGTACAATAATCTTAATGTAGTGACCTACTTTATTATACATCAAACATAAATATTAAAATGTATTAGAATGAAATTATCTACATAAAGTTAATTTATCTACAATTTTTAGATATTTTATAATTATCCTAAATGTTGAGACAACTATGATAATGTAGTTATTTTATTAATAGAAATATGAAATAAATGGTATTATATATATTAAACTAAATATTATAAGAAATAATTTATATCATAAATAACCTCTATAGGTCAATATGAATTTTTATAATATTATTAAATTCCACTTTCTGTGGTTATTATTCAATTTTTATTTTATTTAATTTTAATAAAATGAATAGTGTTAAAATTGATATAATTTATGTTTTTTAAAAATAGAAATTTATTAAAATATTAAAAAATCCTTAAAAAATTTTAATAAAAAATTGAATATTATATGGTTTAAAATTTAATTAAGTTTCCAATTATGGGAAATTGACCACATATAAGTAAAATTAATAGCCTCTTAAAAATTAAAATGTCGTCACCACAATTAAAAGTAAAAGAGAATAATTAAGGATAAACCAAAAATATAAGGCTTAAAATAACACCAATACATGTATAAAAATTTTTTAATATATTATTTATGACTATACTCATATTATATTAGACATATATCAATTTGGATCCTTTTTAGTCAAAAAATTAACTTATATTCATTTTATATTTTACGATTTTCCAAGGGTGCCCCTTCCCTCTCCAATAAAAAGGTACCCTCTCTTCTCTAATACACCCACATAAATAACTCATTGGTTCATAATATCTCTACAAACAACACTTTTACAATACCACCAATAATACTAGAAGCCTCTCTTAGGGAATAAAGCCTCTAAAAAGCCTTTTGGTGTAAACCAAAAAAATTTAGCTGAATATGATGTGACACCTTCTCTCGTGATTTTTTGTTTCATTTATATTATCCACTCTATATACTCTTATTATTTTTTATTACATAAAAAATAGAATCATAAATATAATATTATTTTTTATGATAATTTTTCAACCTACACTTAAAGATACCTCTATTTAATGGGTAACAAAAATATTGTTTCTATGTACGGTGAAATAATGACACACAAAGCAATGATTGTTTAATTTTACCCTACCACATATAATGGTGACTATTATATTGGAAAATAATTTTTAAGTATTTTATTTATTATATTTATATTTCCTCTATTCTTCAGTTATATTTATTTAGAACATACTGTTATTCTTTTCAGGTGGTGTAAATATGATAATTCCGTTTGAGAAACTGTGGATTACTACCCTCTCAAAGCAATATGACTCATTCCTGCTATAAATGGAATGTATAAAGGACGATTTTATTAATAAAATGAGACATATATGTCATTAATATAATCCTTGTATTATAATATAAATTTATATCATTTAATATGACAATGAAATGAATGTATCATTCATACCTACGTACGACCTACCATCTCCATGAATAGTACATTACATTTTTTATCTCCAAATATTATAGATTATTATAAATACATATATACCATATATATATGATATTTAAATCATTAATACTATTATAGATATTATTTAATTTTTACCACATGTAATATTTACATCAAAACAAATTTATTTTTTACCCTAGTAAAAAATATTTACAAATTGTTTGATAGGAACATAAATAATTCTGTATTTTCTATAAAATTGTAATAAGTGATATAAGAAGAATAATATAAATGAAAAAGGTCTCAGGAAATTATAAATTAATATAATTTTATTATTCAGGAAAATAAATAATGTATGAGACACGTTGGACTAAAGGTAACTGAAATTTTAACTCAATTTCCATTCATTAAGCTAAATACCAATGTCATTTTTTTCAAGAATATGTGTGAATTTCCTCTATTTTTATTACACTAAATATCCACATATATGGGGTATATTTATAATTTTCACAAATAATTATGTCATTCATTTACTCTTAATATAATGTTATGATCCTTGTAATGGATTTCATCTCAATCTCCTTTAATTGAAGAATATGTTGATGTTATGAATCTTTATTATCCTATAAGGTGTATATAAAACCCTTTTGATATGTCAAATCATTAATTACTATATTCTCATGATATTTCATGTTTTTTTCAAATTTTATTGTTCAATGATTTTTATTCACGTTTTTCTCAAGTGGTAAGGGACCCTTTAACTAAAACATTTTTTATGTGTTCTAAATATTTATTCTTCAAATTATTTCTCGTTGATGTATAGGTTTTCAGAATGTTATTTTCTATTTATTTATGTACATATTAATTTTTTAAAATTTTAATTCTGGAATTTGTTTTAAAAGATTCAACGTGGTATGGGACACTTTGATTCAAAAATCACTTTTATAAATTCCCTAAATTAGTTTTGAAAACGGATTGTCAATTTCAATATCTAGAAATTATTTCATGTGATTAAAAATGAAATTTCACAAGTGAAATACAGAAAATTGAAATATCTTATGTGTTAGGATTATATAATGTTACTTGTACATTTGATGGGTGGTTATGTGATTAACCAAATATAGGTGGACACATGATAAACTAAAGAAGGGTTGTTCCAGGATAAACCAAGGATGGGTGGTTACATTGTAAACTCTAATGCATTAGGTATGGAAATTGGACCTAAAGCTATTCCATTTAGTGATATGTGTGGAATTCGACTGAATGTTTATTCAATTTAAGTATTATTATGTCTCAATTTACATTTATATGTTATATATTTTTTTATGGGGTTTATGGAAAAAATTTGGTTACCAAAATGGTATGAAATGAGCATATATTACGTTAGTTATATTTACTACAACGTAAATGTGAAAAGTATTAATTTATGTTAAAGTATTCATGGTTTTCATGTTTTCGAAAAAACTAATAGTTTTCCTCATTTATGTATCCCTTTCTGAGATTTTTATTCTCATACCATGTTTTGAAATGATTTTCATAGGAAATAAATAATAATAGTGTGAAGGATGAGATCAAGGAAAAGTTATGTTGTATATGTATGAAACAACCCCAAGTTTCTGTTTAAAAGTTATTTTTTATGAAAAAAATTCAATAGTAAGCAGAAGTCTCTATTAATAATATTTAATATATAATGTTTTGGTTATGTCTAAATTCTCTAAAACTCAAAACTTCAAAATATCTTCACTGTGAAATAAAGTAAAATTGTTGACTTAACTCATGATTAAGTAATTTTTATTGCTGGGGCATTATAGTTGGTATCAAAGGATGGTTTAGAAAATATTAGAGATTGTGATGTTTTCTTAATAATTAGTGGTATCATTATGGGCTTATAATTTTAATTTTTTTCATAATTTCAATGTATTTAAACGCCCTTTTGTGGATTTAGGATCTTAAATATTAAGGCTACTAATAGTATTTTTGAAAACATTCACCATTGATTAAATTATGGGTTATTATTTTTTGGGATGAAAAATTTGAGGTATGAAATAACCCATGACATTAAAAAATGTTATGGTTATTTTTGAGGTCTTTATAGTATTATTGGAATATTATAAGAATGATATAGTTTTATAAAAAGACCACTTGTATGATGGGTGAAATCCTATTACACCATGCAAGGCCGTAAGAATAAAACCCACAATCGAAGGGCGACAAGGCTGAATCTCTTATAATTAACCTATGTGAAGTCTCTAGTTATTAATAATTTTTCTATTTAGTTAAACTTGTTTAGGGACTAAGATGAATTTCATTTTGAGAACATACATTTTATCAAATGGATATCCTTGGTAATGTAAAATGATAAGTGTAACACCCCGAGCTTCCACGATACGCTTCTCATTCAATAATGCAATAGCTTGCATTGTACGCAACTTCGAGTTCTAAAACACCGCGACTAATCAAAGTAGTCGTTATGAATAGTAATAACCACTTTTTAAAATTATAGAAATTTTATATTTCAAAATGGACTTCATTTTTGTATTTGTAATATCAAAATTATCCTATGTTGAATTTTTGGTATTTTTCTGAGAACTTCTAATTTTTTATGAATAGTGAAAAATACTTAAAAACAACTTTTTAAATCAAAATAATTTATAGTGAAAAATTATACTATTTAGTAGTTTTAAAGTATAATTATAATATATTTTTACCATTTTATCCAATGGTGGTCATTATAAATAATTTAACATTGAAATCAGACATAAACAATTGCCAATCTTTTGATATAAATTATTTCATAGAAACACGCCATTTTTGTAACAGCGGGAATTAATTATAAAATTAATTAATGCAACTTATATGTTTGGAATTTTGTAAAATAGACATCATTTTTAAATTCGGAATATCAATTGTAGCTTAGGGTGAAATTTTGGCTTTGTTCTGAAAAACTTCAATTTTTGATGAATAGTGAAACCACTAAGTGGTAGTTAAATAACTGATTTTTCGTTTAAATGAAATATTACCACTTCTGTGATTTGATTTTTAAAAATCCAACATACATGGTTGTCATTAAGAAGAAAAATGTGGTTCAATGAGATTAAAATAAATTTTTGTTGAATAGTAACTTTTAAGTTCTTAATCGCGATTAGAGGTAATTAGTGTAGTTTAAGGTACAAATAATGATTTAATAATATGAGATGAGCATGACACTTGTCCTACTCCTATTTGATGAGTCATGGCAGACCAAGACAACCCATAGGTCAACTTGGGTACCCCATGGAGCCACTTTAGTTGTAAAATGACATGAATATATATTTATTTAATGTTAAAATTAAATTGACACAAACATGAGTTGTTTTACTAAAACAGTGTTTAAGTGGGGTTACAAAAGTCCAAATTTGGACTATAAATATTCATTAGAAAGCTAAAAAGATTTCATATATCATAGTATTTTTTTTATAATTTTTAGACCTTATATAAATTAAATTATTTATGACATACTTATGATGTAACGATGACCTCATTATTTAACGATTTAAATAAAATGAAAAGATAATGAAAAATCCAAGGCTTACACTTGTCCAAAGCCTATTTGATGAGGAGATTTCGAACCCTTATCACCTTATCCACGAATTATATATGTGTTGGACCTTTAGAATCCGAAAATCATTGTGTAATAATGTAACATTTCAATCTTTCCAAAAGAGCCCCTCCTCTCCTCTTATAAAAGGCCCCCACCTCTACCACCTCATTCACACTTTCAAGCCATTTGGCTCGGCCAAACTCTGCCCAAATACTCTCCAAACTTCCCCCTATTACTACTAGAAGCCTCACGTTGGGAAGAACTCTTCCCAAGGAAGCCTTTGGCTCAAATCAAAAAGAGTTACCCGATTTTGAGGTAATGTCTTCTCTAATGTTGTTTTGTTTTATTTTTCTTCTCCAACCCCCTAAACTCTTTTTATTCATTTCTTTTGTAACAAAACCAGTACCCTCAATATACTAGGATGTTATTATAAGAATTATTTTATCTAAACATACAGACACCTACATCTAATGGTTAAAGAACATACAGTTTCTGTGGATGGCGAATTTCTGCCTCACGAAACGATGATTATTCAACACTCATATAACACCATCAAAGGTGGCCATTAAGATGTCACTATATTTAAATACGATATATAATGTGTTTTTTTTTTACTTATGCTTTTGTATTTCTCATTTATTGCATACTTTATGATTTCCATAATGGGTAAAACGCGATAATTTCATTTTAGGAAGTGCAGACTACCGCCCCCTCAAAGTGATTTGAATCGTTAATGCCATATGTGGGATATATAAAGGATGGATTAAATGGTATTATACACTATATAATACTGTACTTATATTATAAATTTATATCATTATGATTTCATTATATTAAATATGAAATATAAATGAAAGTAGCGTTCATGCGTACGTACGGCTTATAGTCTCCATGAACGGTGCATTTCATTTCTTACCTCTAAATGTTACGTAATTTTATGAATGAATGTATATACTGGATATATATGATATATATATGATATATACATCATGAATATAATTATGGATATAATGGATATTTCACCACATGAAAAACATGTAATTATAAGAAGGTTATTGTTGACACAAGTACCAAAGATCGACAAAACGACCGTTATTAACTTAAATAATTACATAACATTCATAACATGGTAATAAGGGATATAAAAGGAATAATGAACATGAAAAAGGTTCTTAAGTAAATAGGAATTAACTCTATTTTATTATTCAGGAGGTTAAAGAACGGTCGAGTCAGGACAGGACGCAAGGTAAGGGACTTTCTTAACCCAACTTCCATTCTTTGGGTTAATCTCCTACTTTGAAATTATGTCATGATATTATTATTTCATATCTTGTAATTGTACTGTATTTATGTGTACTTATAGTGAATACACATAATAGATCTATTTTATTTTAAAAATGATCTTTGTAAGGACTTCGTCTCAATCTCTTTTCATTGAGGCATATTTTGTTTTATACACAACATTCTTTTATACGGTGTATAAATACCTTTGACTTTTATGTTTATTCAAAAGGAATCTTTTTATACGAATCATTTTACTAAACGACAAAAATAGAATGTTTTTCTTTCCGTACATATGCGGCGACAATGACTTCTCCGCCGCCGTGACCATTATTTGAGTTTCGACTTCCTCTACAAGCCATCATTTTTTTTAATGAAAAATAAATACAAAGTTTTAACTTTCTTTTATTTTGGTATTGAAAATGGTTTTTAAAGAGTTTTTATTATATCAATGTGTTGTATTGATATCTTGTGATTTAAATGTGGAAATGTTATGTTTCCTTTATACCTGTTTTATGTGATACAATTATGTTATGGTTTGTGATATGGTTAAAACTATTCATATGAGGAATGCATTGGACTTAATAAGTGACGGGTGGAGCCCACTATAGCTCCTTGATGCATCGGCAGGTCTAATGAGACAAACTAGTGTCTTGGCACGAGGCCTTGACAAAATCATATTTGTGGTCTTGGCACGAGGCCTTGGCTACGTGGTTATGATAGTCTGGCATTATGCATTCCATCATTATGAAAGTGGTTATTGATATTGCATGTGATTATTCGACCAGTAGAATATCCATGTGAATAAGTAAATGGCATTATCTCGTTTTACTTTTGCAATATTATGTTGAAGTTCATGTTTAAAAGGCTTTTGTTTTAGTTATACATTGCCTTAAATGTTAATGTTTATTTATGAAAGCTTCCGCAATATTGTTATCCTTACTGAGCATTTGAGCTCACCCCTTTCAATGTTTTAATATTTTCCAGGATGTGAAGAAGTATTTTATGAATGACCTGCAGGGATAGTCAGAAGAGGATATGAGTGTGGACTATGGAGACTTTGTTATTATAATTTTTCACTTTATGATGTAATGTAATGTTTACGAATGTATCTAGAGTTTCCAAGGCTACTAAACTAACCGGTCTATTGAGACTTGATCATTTGTGATCATGCCAATGTTACGAAGTAATGCACCGACTTTGGGTAGCTGGGGTTGGGGCGTTACAGTTGGTATCAGAGGCAGTTTAGTACTATCCTTGGAAGCTATATTTAGATAAACTCTGATTAGAGCACATGCCCAAAGATAGACTTTGAGGATTAGTATAGAAGAACTTCCTAGATTTATGGTATTGTAGAGATTTTGTGAGTTTTCCGAGCAATACATCCCTGTCTGGATACGAGCAGGTAGAGGTGGCTCTGGCACAGATGTACCTAGGGGTAAAACCTGAAAACACCGCTTTGAGCTAGACTCGAACGGGAACTGGTGCATGACAACGAGCCTTGCTGCACTCTTGGTTACGACACTCCTGGGGGATATGCTTAGGATAATTCTCATTTTCTTTACAAACCACTATGAACGGTTATGAGTATATACTTCCTCAAATAAAACCTTTTTATGATTATGGATTATATCCATAAATAGTTCAATTTATGTTAAATGTTTTATAAGTATGGGATTATGTATTTTGATTCATAAACTGATCTAGTTTATGTAATTGTTTAGAAATGGCACCTAGTGGAAGAAATGGAAACTGTATCAATGCACGCACTCCATGTAGGGATTTCCCTCCTGCTCAAGATAATTATAGTGGGGCTGGTGATGCAACTGGTGTCGATCAGCTAATCACCATACTGGGACAACTTACTCAGGTTATGAATAATAACCATACTCGTATGGAGCACCCTGATCCACAACGTGGAGGATCAATGCTAGACCGTTTCATGAGGCAACAACCACCAACCTTCAATGGGAGTACAAATCCTATAGTAGTTGAGCAATGGATAAATTCCTTAGAGAAAAAATTCCATGCCTTGGGGAGTAGTGAAAGGGAGAAGGTTGTCATGGCAGTTTACCGCCTCACTGGAGATGCCGATCAGTGGTGGTCGCTGATTCAAAACACAAAGGAATATGATGACGTATCGAATATCGAATGGAGGGAGTTCAAAGAGATTTTCTTAGAAAAATACTTTCCTCGTGACCATCGAGCAGATATGGAAAGGCAATTTCTGAGTTTGAGGAAGAAGGAGGATGAGAATGTCGCAAAGTATGAGGATAACTTTACAAGGTTAGCGAGGCGTGCTGCTGATTATATACGTAACCCAAGGAGTAAGATTGATCATTTATTTGATGGGTTAAAACCATTTCTCCGTCGAGCTTTAGTATCACAATCCTTCTCATCATACGAATATATTATCTTGTGTGCTATCAAGACAGAAAAGGAATTCACTAAGTCTTATGACAACAAAGTAAAGCAAGAGAAGAAGAGAACGGGGGAACAAGAGACAGATAAAAGGAAAAAGGGAAAGAAGGATTTTCCATTATGTGATAATTGTTGGAAGAATCACCCTGGTACGTGCCTAAAAGGAATGGGAGTTTGTTATAAATGTAGGGAAAAGGGTCACCAGGCTTGTGATTGCAAGGGAAAGAAAGAGGCTGTCAAAGTTGAATGCTACAATTGTAGGGAAATGGGGCATTATGCAAATGAATGTCCTAAACGTCAAGGAAACTTACCTCAGAAAAGGCCAAGGGATCAAGGACAATCTTATGTTGTGACTACAGTTGAAGCGGAATAATTAATGTATTGGTGCTTTTGGACTCAAGGATTATATTTTGGTTATTAGAATAATGT
This sequence comes from Viscum album, assembly GCA_963277665.1. NCBI lineage: Eukaryota > Viridiplantae > Streptophyta > Magnoliopsida > Santalales > Viscaceae > Viscum > Viscum album. The sequence continues at coordinate 884,637,733 of OY728132.1, forward strand.
GATATATATAAAGATTGTACTGCAGTCCATTTTGATTAAGGTAATATGATTAAGGTAATCATATTTTTAGTATGTGACAATAAGAGAAACTTTTCATTGTTTGGGGAATCTGATGTTACAATTGATTTTGGAATTTAGAGACCCTTTAGAGAAAGTCTGGACGGAGGTATTTTGGATAACTATTAAGGTTGGAATGGATTAAGTTGAACCATGGATAGTATTGTTTAAGGTTAAAGCATTTATGAATATTATTTTTGGAATATTATGATACTATAGTTTTAGGAAAAGGACAACCTGCAGGGTGGGGCATAACCTGTCGCGTCGGACAAAGCTGCAGGAATCGAACCCACAATCATAGTGCGACAAGCCTTTATTTCCTACCACTATCCTATAGGAAGTCACTAGTTATTAAAAAAAATTTACTAATCTAAATGGTATGTGTTAATATTTGGAACCTTATACAATTAGGATAAGTATAATATTTTTGAGTTCTATTATCTTTTTGAGTGAAAGATGAGTTGAAGGTTGAAACTCTAATTGTCAAGCATAAATATATATATACCTATCTCTTATTCAAAGAATAAATTAATTCTTAATCTTTAGTAAAGGGATATTAAAACAAAAAAAATGTGTTATCCTAATACCTTATGTCTTGTTGAACTGATGATATTTTAAATCAACATAGATTGAAGGCTTTGAGGCCCTCAATTAGAAAGTTGATTGTGATTGATGACCTCAATCACTCCCTACAAATATTTACGTTTTTCCTCCAATTATATGTCTCTAATTTCCACCAATGTTCTCCTAATAAAGATCATAATTGGGTGGTGACTTTTAAATTTCCCTTTCCCTCTTATTATGGCTAAATTTTATTAATCATATTTCCGATGTAGGTTTTCCTCAAAGGTATTTTCTCTTTTCAACATATTACTTTCAAAGAAAAAGTTCAATTTGCGAGAACGCAATTTATTGAAGGAGGGGAGAATGTAACACCCCGAGCTTCCATGATACGCTTCTCATTCAATAATGCAATAGCTTGCATTGTACGCAACTTCGAGTTCTAAAACACCGCGACTAATCAAAGTAGCCGTTATGAATAGTAATAACCACTTTTTAAAATTATAGAAATTTTATATTTCAAAATGGACTTCATTTTTGTATTCGTAATATCGAAATTAGCCTATGTTGAATTTTTTGTATTTTTCTGAGAACTTCTAATTTTTTATGAATACTGTAAAATACTTAAAAACAACTTTTTAAATCAAAATAATTTATAGTGAAAACTTATACTATTTAGTAGTTTTAAAGTATAATTAGAATATATTTTTACCATTTTATCCAATGGTGGTCATTAGAATTAATTTAACATTGAAATCAGACATAAACAATTGCCAATCTTTTGATATAAATTGTTTCTTAGAAACACGCCATTTTTGTAACAGTGAGAATTAATTATAAAATTAATTAATGCAACTTATATGTTTGAAATTTTTTAAAATAGACATCATTTTTGAATTCGGAATATCAATTATAGCTTAGGGTGAAATTTTGGCTTTGTTCTGAAAAACTACAATTTTTGATGAATAGTGAAACCACTAAGTGGTAGTTAAATAACTGATTTTTTGTTTAAATGAAATATTACCACTTCTGTTATTTGATTTTAAAAAATCCGACATACATGGTTTTCATTAAGATGTAAAATGTGGTTCAATGAGATTAAAATAAATTTTTGGTGAATAGTAACTTTTAAGTTCTTAATCGCGATTAGAGGTAATTAGTGTAGTTTAAGGTACACATAATGTTTTAATAATATGAGATGAGCATGAAACTTGTCCTACTCATATTGGATGAGTCATGGCCGACCAAGACAACCCATGGGTCAACTTGGGGACCCCATGGAGCCACTTTAGTTGGAAAATGACATTAATATATATTTATTTAATGTTAAAATTAAATTGACACAAACATGAGTTGTTTTACTAAAATAGTTTTTAAGTGGGGTTACCAAAGTCCACATTTTGACTATAAATATTCATTAGAAAGATAAAACGATTTCCTACATCATAGTATTTTTTTTATAATTTTTAGACATTATATAAATTAAAGTATTTATGACATAATTATGATGCAGCGATGACCTCATTATTTAACGATTTAAATAAAATGAGAAGATAATGCAAAATCCAACGCTTACACGTGTCCAAAGCCTATTTGATGTGGAGATTTCGAACCCTTATCACCTTATACACGAATTATATAAGTTTGGGACCTTTAGAATCTTAAAAGGATTGTGTAATAATGTAACATTTCAATCTTTCCAAAACAGCCCCTCCTCTCTTCTTATAAAAGGCCCCCACCTCTACCACCTCATTCACACTTTCAAGCCATTTGGCTCGGCCAAACTATGCCCAAATACTCTCCCAACTTCCCCCTATTACTACTAGAAGCCTCACATTGGGCAGAACTCTTCCCAAGGAAGCCTTTGGCTCAAATCAAAAAGAGTTACCCGATTTTGAGGTAATGTCTTCTCTAATGTTGTTTTGTTTTATTTTTCTTCTCCAACCCCCTAAACTCTTTTTATTCATTTATTTTGTAACAACACCAATATCCTCAATATAATAGGATGTTTTTATAAGAAGTATTCGATCTACACTTATAGACACCTACATCTAATGGTTAAAGAACATACGGTTTCTTTGGATGGCGAATTTCTGCCTCACGAAACGATGATTGTTCAACACTCATATAACACCTTAAAAGGTGGCCATTAAGATGTCACTATATTTATATATGTTATATAATGTGTTTATTTTTTACTTATGCTTATGTATTTTTCATTTACGGCATACTTTATGATTTCCATTATGGGTAAAACACAATAATTTCATTTTAGGAAGTGCGGACTACCGCCCCCTCAAAGTAATTTGAATCGTTAATGCCATATGTGGGATGTATAAAGGATGGATTAAATGTTATTATACACTATATTATACTGTAATTATATTATAAATTTATATCATTATGATTTCATTACATTAAATATGAAATATAAATGAAAGTAACGTTCATGCGTACGTACGGCTTACCGTCTCCATGAACGGTGCATTTCATTTCTTACCTCTAAATGTTACGTAATATTATGAATGAATGTATATACTGGATATATAAGATATATATATGATATCTAAATCATGAATATAATTCTGTATATAATGGATATTTCACCACATGAACAACTTGTAATTATAAGAAGGTTATTGTTGACACAAGTACCAAATATCGAAAAAACTACCGTTATTAACTTAAATAATTACATAACGTTCATAAAATGGTAATAAGGGATATAAAAGGAATAATGAACATGAAAAAGGTTCTTAAGTAAATAGGAATTAACTCTATTTTATTATTCAGGAGGTTAAAGAACGGTCGAGTCAGGACAGGACGCAAGGTAAGGGAATTTCTTAACCCAACTTCCATTCTTTGGGTTAATCTCCTACTTTGAAATTATGTCATGATATTATTATGTCCTATCTTGTAATTGTACTGTATTTATGTGTACTTATAGTGAATACACATAATAGATCTATTTTATTTTAAAAATGATCTTTGTAAGGACTTCGTCTCAATCTCTTTTCATTGAGGCCTATTTCGTTTTATACACAACATTCTTTTATACGGTGTATAAATCCCTTTGACTTTTATGTTTATTCAATAGGAATCTTTTTATACGAAGTGTTTTACTAAATGAAAAAAAGAGAATGTTTTTCTTTCCGTACATATGCGGCGACAACGACTTCTCTGCCGCTGTGACAATTATTTGAGTTTCGGCTTCCTCTACAAGCCATCATTTTTTTAATGAAAAATAAATACAAAGTTTTAACTTTCTTTTATTTTGGTATTGAAAATGCTTTTTAAATAGTTTTTATTATATCATTGTGTTGTATTGATATCTTGTGATTGAAATGTGGAAATGTTATGTTTCCTTTATGCCTGTTTTATGTGATATGATTATGTTATGGTTTGTGATATGTTTAAAACTATTCATAAGAGGAATGCATTGGACTTAATAAGTGACGGGTGGAGCCCGCTATAGCTCCTCAATGCATCGGCAGGTCTCATGAGACAAACTAGTGTCTTGGAACGAGGCCTTGACAAAATCTTATTTGTGGTCTTGGCACGAGGCCTTGGCTACGTGGTTATGATATTCTGGCATTATGCATTCCATCATTATGAAAGTTGTTATTGATATTGCATGTGATTATTAGACCAGTAGAATATCCATGTGAATAAGTAAATTGCATTATCTCATTTTACTTTTGCCATATTATGTTGAAGTTCATGTTTAAAAGGCTTTTGTTTTAGTTATACATTTCCTTAAATGTTAATGTTTATTTATGAAAGATTCCGCAATATTGTTATCCTTATTGAGCATTTGAGCTCACCCCTTTCAATGTTTTAATATTTTCTAGGATGTGAAGAAGTATTTTATGAATGACCTGCAGGGATAGTCAGAAGAGTATATGAGTGTGTACTATGGAGACTTTATTATTATAATTTTTCACTTTATGATGTAATGTAACTTTTACGAATGTATCTAGCGTTTCCAAGGCTACTAAACTAATCGGTCTTTCGAGACTTGATCTTTTGTGATCATGCCAATGTTACGAAGTAATGAACCGACTCTGGGTAGCTGGGGTTGGGGCGTTACAATAAAGGTATTGTGTGATACATGTTATTTTAGAAGATATTCACTATTTTGGGAATCCTATATGTCGAGGAAAAATATAGTAATATGTTATTATATTTGAGGAGTAATGGTTTAATTTTATTTATGGTGAATCATTGTTTTTTTAGGGTACTTATAGTGATTCCGTTTATTTATGGAAGATATTAACCTATCTTGAATAAAATGTGATTAGGTTAATTATTTTTTTGGTATGACAGATTAAAAGGGTTTGATGTTATTTAGAGATAAACGGTAAAATTTATCTTGGAAGTCTATGTTATAAAATCTATCTATATTTTTTGGGTTTCAATCATAGTTTGGAATATTTTGAGTACTTTTAAGTGAAATTGTTTAACAAATGGTCTTTGTTGAACATTGGATATTACTGTGGAATTTGGGACATTAAAAATATATTTTCTCTATTAAATTTTTTATTATTTGGGGGGAATTATCTAATTTTATACTAGAATTTCTATTTTTGGTTAATATTTCAAGATAGGATGAATATATAGTTAATCTTTTGTGTATTATGATATTCTCTAGAAGTTGATTCTAGTGCTTCAGGTGTGACCAAGTTATCTTGAATACTCATCATTTGGTGAAAAGATGAGGTTGTGGTAGAAATTTATAAAATGATGAAACCCTACTTGAAAATTAATTATGTTTCATTTTTTACTTATTCCAAATTGTAAATAAATTCCTCAACATTATTAAAAGGATCTTGAAAGAAAAACGTTTCTCATTTTCTTTTCCTACTGTAAAATCAAAGACGAATTAACACTTCACTAGTTTATGGTTTTCTGATCGTTAACATTCTCTTAATCATGGTTTATATCATTTTCTATTATAATTTTACACTTATTTTTTCTTCTATATTAATGTTTTTACATTGACTCTTAGTATTTGTTATCTCAAGGTACCTTTGTACTACTCTTTATTTATTTAAAATTGGTAGTTTTTTTAACCCTTGTTATGGTGTGGGTTTGCAATAATGGTATTTTGAAAATTCATAACCTAGTTACTGACCCAAAATTCAAATTGTTATGATGAAATTTATTAATGGGGCAGAGGATGTAATATCACGAGTATTAAGAAAGAGTCATTATGCTCAATATCATACAAGATATGCTACATCGTGATTAAACGAAAATCAAAATATTATAACTTATATGTTACCATTATAAACTTGTCGTTAGAATTTAGGGTATGAATATTATTAACTAAATTAATGAAATATGGATTAGATGTGTTTATATAATGATTGATTGGTAACCAAATTTATTAGAAATTGAAATAAAAACCAATTGAATATAACAAATTTGTTTTTATAAATAACAATTTAAATGAGAATAATTGTGTTTGTAAACTCATATCACTATTTTTGGATGATATTAATGAAATATAAACTCAATTTAATGTTTAAAATGTATATTATATAATTTCTTTACGTGATAAAAGAACCAAATCAATTTTAAGCATAAAAGTAATATTGTTCAAAAAAACAATTTTGTCTCCTTTTGATGGAGAACACTTTTTCAATCATGTTTATGAAAATTTAATAAGTTATATTTGATAAAATAAAATATTATTTATAATATGAAGAAAAAAATTTACTTCGGTTGAAGTTTTAGATTTTTTTCTGATAAACTTCATATTTTAATGAATAGTGAAAAATACAGCATTTTAGTTCAAAGTAGTCTTTTTGAATAATTTAATTATATAGTTATAATATCATTTTAAATGGATTTATAGTGAAATTAGATTATTGTTTTATCATTTAATCTAATGTTGGTCATTTTAGGTGATTCCACATTGAAATTTGATAAAAACACATGTCAATCTGTTGATGGTTTTTACTCTTAAAATTTTTTTAGTTTTGAAAATGGGGATTAATTTTAAATTAATTACTATAAATTTTATATATCTAATTGTGAAAAATTAATTACATATTTAGAATCATAATTTTTTAATTGGTTAAATATTTCCCTTTTATTTTTGGAAATTATTAATAGTAGCTTTGTTTTCTTAATTTACCACAATTAAAGGTAAATCAGGTAAATGAGGGTAACAAACTATATAACAAGGACAAATAAATTACTCTAACAATTGAAAAAAAAATCCAATTTCATGAATCAATGTATACCCTAAACACCTGAGGATTAAAATCGATTCATTTAATGGAATTTTCTTCCAAGAAAGTGATAATTATTATTAAAACAAAAGAAAGTGATAACATGTCACCACTTATCAATTATAAGTATAATAATTTTAATGTAGTGATAAAACTGATGAAACAATGAAAATAAATATTTTATAGAAATATAATGAAGTTATTTACAAAATTTTAATTGTTTTATAGTATTTAGATATTAAATAATTACCATAAATGTTGACACTACTACGAAAATGCAATTATTTTATTAAGAGAAATATAAAATTCATGATATTATAAATATTAAAATAAATATTAGATGAAATATTTTATGTCATGGAAGAATTTTATATGTGAATATAACATTTTATATGACTAATAAATTATTTTTATTATTTTTATATATCTATTTGGATATTATTTAAATTCAAAAAAATGAATAGTTTAAAAATTGACATAATTTATGTTTTATGAAAATATTAATTTATTAAATTATTTAAAAATCATACAATTATTCTAAAATAACAAAATAACTATTATTAGGTCTAAAAGATAATTACGTGTCCAATTATTAGAAATTGAACCCATATAAGATAAATTAATATCCTCATAATAATTAAAATGTTGTTACCACTATTAAAATTCAAATAGAATAATTAGAGGTAATACAAAAAGATAAGGTTTAAAATAAAATAAATACTTGTATAAAAATTATTGTATTACAATATTTCAAAACTATCCTTATAATATCTTGTACATATCTCATGTTTGAGCCTTTTGAATTAATAATTTAATTTATATTAATTTAATGACTTAAGTGTTTCTAAGGGTGCCCCTTCCCTCTCCTATAAAAAGGAACCCTCTCTTCTCTAATTCTCACACATCAAGAAATCATTGGTTTAGACAATCTCTATCCTAAACTCTTTCTAGAATCCTTAACTGCAACCTATAATCCAACTTTAGCGATTAAATCATCCCATGGAATCCCTTTGGTATAATGTAAAAGAAGTTACCCGATTAATAGGTAATACCTTCTCTCATGATTTTTAGATTCATTTCTATTATCCACTACCTATAATATTTTTATTTTATGATGAAATGAAAAAAAAATCCTAAATATACTAGTATGTTTTTATGATAATTTTTTAACCAAATCTTACACACACCTCCATTTAATGGGAAATGAACATACTGTTTCTGTGTACGGTGAACTACTATAACACAAAATAATGATTTTTCAATTTTCCCTTACCACCTATATTGGTGGCCATTATAATGGAAACTATTTTTACATATTATATATAATATTTTTATATTTTCTATATTACTCTATAAATTTTAATTACAATATACCCTTATTCATCCCATGTTTTAAAAATATGATAATTTCGTTAGAGGAAGTGTGGACTACCACCCCCTCAAAGTGATATGACACGCTTCTAATATACAAGGAACACATAAAGTATGGTTTCATTAAAAATATGATACATATGAGACATTAATATATAACTGGTATTATAATATACATTTATATATCTTAATATCACAATGAAATGAAAGTAGCGTTCATGTGTATGTACAGCCTACTGTCTCCATGAATGTTGCATTTCATTTATTACGTCCAAATATTATGGATTATTATAAATAAATATATATTGGATATATATGTAATTTAAATCATTAATACTATTCTAGAGATGATGGAATTTTCACCACATGGATAATTTACATCAAAATAAGTTCATTTTTTACTAATGTACTAAATATTGACAAAATATCTGATATGAACATAATTAATGGTGTAATTTTTATAACATTAAAATAAGTGACATAAATTGAGTAATAAACATGAAAAATGGTCAAAATAATGTATAAATTAACCTATTTTTTCAATTAGTAAAATAAACAACATACAATGCATGCCGGATTCAAGGTAAGGAAAATCTTATCTCAATTTCCATTCATTGAGCTAAATACCATTGTCATTGGTTTTGTTTTAACAAGAATATGTTTGAATGATCTATGAATATTTTACATTGAATATAGACTTATATTGGGTGTGTTTATATTTTTAAAACATTATTATTTCATTGAATTTTCTTGAATCTAATTATACGATTTTGTAAAGAATTTCATCTCTATCTCGTTTCATTGGGGAATATGTTGATGTTATGAACCGTTATTATCTTATAAGGTTTATATAAAACCCTTTTTATATGTAATATAATTAATTAATATATTATAATTATATTTATAGTTTTATTTAAATGTTATTCATTGATGATTTTTTTCATTGGTCTCGCAATTGGTAAGGGACTCTTTAACTAAAATGCCTTTTTAAGTGTTTTAAATATTTATTCTTTGAATTCCAAATCATTTATGATCATGTTTTTAAAATGGTTATATGTATTTATTTATATGGGCATAAATATTTTAAAATTTTAATTCTTTAATTTATTTTAAATGGTTCAAAGTGGTATGGGACACATTGATTCAATATACTCTTTTATAAATGCATTAAATTAGTTTTAAAAATGGATTGTCTATTAAAATATCATGAAATGATTTCTTTTGATTTCAAATAAAATTTTATGAGAGAAATATTGAAAACCATTGTATTTTATTTGTTATGATTATATAATTGTAATTTTACATTTTATGGGTGGTTACATGATAAACCAAATACATGTGGTTATGTGATAACCCAGAGACTGGTGGTATTATGGTAAACCAAGGATGGGTGGTTATGTTATAACCTATAATGAATTAGGTATGGAAGTCGGTCATATGGTTATTCCATTAAGTAGTATGTGTTGAATTCAACCATATGGTTATTCCGTTTAAGTATGATTACGTCCCATGTTACTATTATATATTATATATCACATTCTATGGGATTAATTGTAATATTTAAGATACAATAGTGGTAAGCAATGAGCTCATTTTTAGTGAAGTATAATTATTGATTGTTAAAGGTGAAAAGTATTCCTTTATGATAAAGTATTCAAGGTTTACATGTTTTCACAAGACTAATATTTTTCCTTCTTTATGAATCCCTTTCTGAGCTTATTTGGATTATCCCAAGTTTTGAAATGTTTTTCACAATACATAATGAATTATAGACTCATGTTTGATATTGCAGAAAATTTATGTTGTTTATACCTGAAATGAACCCATGTTTCTTTTTAAAAGTTCTTATTTTATAAAAAAAAATTGATAGTGAGTAGAAGTGTATACTTGTAATATTTATGTTATTATATATTAGTTATAGCCAAATTCCCTAAATCTCTAAACATGAAAATATCTTCAATTTATAAAAAATACAAATTATCAACTTAACTCATGATTTAGTATTGTTTATTTTTGGGGCCTTATATCACATCTCAAAGTAATTAATTGGTGGTTTCCAATAGATAACAACTTCTATCTTTTTCAGATCCACTAAAACATCGTTCATAGAATTAAAATGTATAAGGAAACGAACCAAATTTATCCAAAAAATCACACTTTGATAAATTTTCATAAATTAAATGATCTCTAAAAATTCCCAACATTATTGACAACTGTTTCTTATGATCTACCCTTTTCCATGAATATTCGAATATATCATCCCCAAATACAACCATGAAATAATCCATACATCATTAAAATATCTTATCCATCAATTCCATAAATAATAGTGATGAATTTTTAAGACCAAAGGGAATAACCATATACACATAATGGATATATTTACTTCTGAAAGTTATTTTTGGGATATACTCCTTTCACACCCACAATTGATGATATCCTGATTGCATGTTAATTTTCAAGAACCATTTATCTCCCCTCAATTGATCAAAGATATCGTTAATACATGGGAGTGGATATTATTTCCTTATCTTAACTTGGTTAATATTATCATAATCAATAAACATTTGAATAATTCAATCTGATTTTCTAAAAAAGAAAACTATTGTTGACTATAGAGACGTGTTAGGCCAAAACAACCCTTTCTTTTCTAGCTCCTCTAACTGCATATTTAATTCCCTCTATTCTACTGGTACCATTTGATAAGAAATATGGGATGTAGGACAGGTACAATGAAGGATGTGACTAATAAACTCTATATCTATTATAGGTGGAAACCCTGATAATTATTTAAGAAATATATCCAGAAACTGTTAAAAATCCCTAGAAAACCACTTTTGTCAGTTTCTTCCATTGATGCTAATGATAAAAGTATTCCAATTTATACAATTTTATCTGAACTTCTTGTGCCAACAAGCATGTCACACACACATTTTCCTCCATCTCTTCTCTATAAATATTCTTGATGATATCATTAGCCGTGAAACTATCCATTTTTCCAAAATAGTCGATGTGGGCCTTAATCATCTTCAACCAATTCATACCTTGGAATATATCTTACACATCCATGTGAAGCACCGATACGTCCCTTATCAAATCAGACCCATCAATAGTTATACAACCTACTCTACAATGAAATTATTGGCACTCTCTTTGAACTAGACATGTTTGATGATTCAAAAGAGAAGGTAACATTTCCACATTTAAACCCAAAAAAAATCAAAATCACGTGAATTAATGAATGAATGTGACCCACTGGTGTCAAAAAACACTTGCATGAGTGTATTATTTTAAATGATCATACCTGACACCGTGGACGGTCCAAGATGATCATCCACCCCAACCTACTCAGCTACATACACCTGCTTACAGGACACACTTTTCTCTTTTTTACGCCACTAAAATTTCTCCTGCTAAGGAGTCATGGTATTCCCAAGATCACCATGGCTAACTCTGGTCTACCGATGTGGGGTATATTGTTTCCCTCACCCCTTTGATGAATAATATCCTTGCGACCCTTGAGAAGTGTCCCAAACACCTGACCATGGAGAATTGAGACAATAATACTGATGTTGGCCCACCTGATTATATTTATGACATTATTTAGATGGTTTTGTACACTCTTGCTTCATATAGATTAGGGCGTTGCATTTGAAACATCCCAAAACTATCTAAGGATTCGAAAGAAGATTCATCTATCACGCCATCATATTCTGATCTATACTCCCACCTTGGAAGTAAGTATCATTCTTCCTCTATCTCCTCCCATTATAGTTTCCACAATTTCCCAAAGGTATCGCCATACATCCTCAACCAATATCTCTAAAGTTATCACTTTATACTACTGTAGTTCTATTTACCATATCTATATAATCTGTTATAATATGCACTAAAATTTTCAAATGGATTTCCATCCTCATCCCCAATTAAATAAAACACACTTTCAACAATGTACTAACAACAACCTCATGTTAAAACATGAAGAATTTATAAATTTAGCCACATAATCCATCATCGAAAGATTCTCCTACATCAAGCTATAGAAATATGGTGTTAATTAATTTTTTATTGTATGAGGATTGAATTCTTTGTCGAATAATTCCTCAAATTTATCACATTCCATGACTTTGTCCACATTAGCCTTGACCACTAACTCCAACCAATAATGTGCAAGATCTTACAACATGTATTTCACTAGGATCACATTCAATTCCACTGGTTTGCCTAGGAAATTGTAAATTTGATTCATCATGTTTATCCCCACCTCCGCCCTTTCTTGTTCTATCTCACCCCAAATGATGGGTGGATTCTTCCTCTGAAATATAAATGAATGATCCAGATTCCTCAAATCATCTCTTATATTTCCACAATCCATTACCTGAATGTCTTGAACTATGTGCTATACTATATTATATTTCACACGGGGCTTAGGTGCATCAATGGTTTCCTCAGATTCTTCTTGTTGGTCTCAAGGATGCCTACCTAGTTGCATTTCTATGAACACAAGAACCACCATAAATCTCACTCTATAGAAACTGAAGGATACCAATTTTAAATTCTACTACATTTGAACTATCAAAAAAATGATTTCTAAAATGAAACAGTTACCATGTTCAATAATTTTTTAAAAATTCACCATGTTTTGAAAATCAACCCATTTTCAAAATACCACATCCGTTCGTTTTTCAAAATCGCAACTTTGAAAAAAATTCCCATATTTTTAAAAAATTAACACATGCATACCTTAAAATAAATATGTTATCTAAATGAGATATAAAATCCTAGGGGGGAAGTTCTTTCAACCATTAATTCCATTTTCTTCTCATTGGATAAACCCATGAAAATGATATTACTCTCCTATAAGTGTTTCTGAAACACTTATGTACCCAACTCCATGGTAACATGAAGTTCACCACAAAAAGATTATCTACGTCTTTTTATGATATACATTTCATGTTCTAAAAATCCTACACACTGCTGCCATCCCAACTCAAGGAATAAATTCAGAATTAATGTAAACTCCAAGACTGACAATGTAGGCCAATGGACTGAAAAAACTAATACCACCTATAACATCCTTCCCCTCTTCATTGGCATGAGTTGAGGTGGAATCACTACATGTAATTAATCGACATCCTCGTGCTTAAAGACTAGAAATAAATAATGATGGATTCAATAATAGTGGTAGATAATTCCCCCCTTGAAATAAAAACATCCAACCAAACTATCCATTATGAAAACTACTACACGATGGGTGTTAATGATCTATTACAATCCAACACCATACCATGACAATAACCAAAAACCCATTTGAGTACCAAATTATAGTACCTAGAGGAAGAATTGAACAAAAAACTAAAAACACAATGACATAACATTGAAATAGTATGCCAAGATCCAAGATCAAACACCATGAGACCACCCAAGATTCAAGATGAACCACTAAGGAAATGAGATTTTATACCTTTACCTATGTCCCAGAATAAAACATCTAAAAAAGAACCCAATTACCAAAGAAAGTGGAGATTAGTAATAAGTTGTAGGTTTTTCCCAAATGAAATCCCAAATCACACCACTATGATACAACAAGTTAGCACATTTATATAAAATAATTTATATATAACCATTAAAACAGTTTGGCAATTACCTACAAACCAAAGAAGCCATACCAACCAGTTTACCCAAATATGAAAACTTAAATGGTAAGAAACCAAAAAATCCCGTAACCATTTTACTCATTTCATATTGGAATAACCCATTACGTTTCATATAACCCAACACATAAACCACGAACACACACACAACTCAACCATAGGAGCTCGGTGTTACCATTTATAGTGGAACATCACATCCAACCTCATCCCTCTTTTATTGTCATACTTCATGGCCGCATTCTGAACTTTGATGATGGATCTTTACGCCAACTATACCACAATTCTATCTCATTTTTACGCAGTTATGCCAATAATAGTTACAATAAACATATATGAAAAACATATCAACCAGTAATTATCAAAATCAAAGAAATCATTTATTCCCATCACATTTCAATTAAAAAAACCAAATCCATTTCAATAAAATCAACAATTTAATGAAAAATATATTCAGCCACAGATTCATTTCAATAAAACAATATTTTCTTGAAAACCATTTCTGTAACCCATTTCTATAAATTAACCAAAAAACTGATTTTAAATTAATCAATTTCAAATCCATTTATAAAGAATATTACACAACCACGTGGAATTTTATTCAAAATCCACAAATCATCAATGAAGGGGTTTCAAACAAGCATTTTACATCAATTTCATATCCAATTTCTAGAAAAAAAGTTATTTGATATTATTTATTATAGTTCTTACAAGAGGTGTCAATATTTAATCTATATACCTCAAGTTTTGTAGAGAAATCAACAACTATAACAAAACACTCACCAAATATGTGTGAATTATCTAGAAATCCACCATAGATCCCTTCTCCAAAAATCAATATGTTGAAATATAACCATAATTGGAAATAAAAACCCTAGATCTATCTGAAATGGGACTAGATCTAAGAAACTGGGAGAGCAAGAGGATAGTAAATCTAAAAAACCATGGAAATTCTAATAAAGGAGACTTAACAAGGAAGATAATGCTTAAAAACACCATGAAAACCCTTCAAAACACTTTCGGAATGAGTGGGATATGTTCTATAACCTTGTAGATGATAAAATCCTAAGTGATGGTCGAAATGGAACTCCAATGGGAGTTTTAGGGTTGAAATCACTAGATGATATATTTTAAAAAATCCCCATTTAACCCATCCATGGTTTATCCACACATCATGGAAACTTGTGCACTGTCTAAGTGCCTATTACAATCCCAAAGTGTTCCCTACACTGTTGGCCCACATGGTTTGAAAAACCATGCACCACCCAGGAGAAATCCCACTATATCATGTTTCTAACATTACCTAGGTGTCCGTATAGTTTTGATAACCAAACACCTTGATTGTGCACCATCTCGTAGCCCACTTCCTCTTTGTGCACTGTTTCCATGAGAATCTATGCAGTTTTATCTTACTTTTGTCATACATTTCACCCTCAGAAAGGTCCCAAACCCTTCCCAACACCCCTTCGAACTCTCCCAATCCTTGTCCAACCACATTATACACATAAAAATTCATAAAAAGAGTTACATTAAAAATACTAGGGGTGTTATAACAACACTAAAATATAGTATAGTGAAATAAAGGAGAAAACCAAGGTGAAGGAACTCACTAGATATCAAACGTTTGCACAATAAATTTGAGAGGGACGTAATTGACCAAAATCACCTAGAGTCACCCTATGATTCAAGATAACATGCTTCAAAATGAATTAGAAAGACATGAGTCATTCAGTGTGAATAAAAACCATTACACAAGAGGATTTTACATCATGAGTCCCTTTCAGGGTGTGAATTCTATATATGCTGAAATACAAGTCACATCATGATTAAATTCCGGATCATAATATATTCAGATATTAAAATAAATTCATATCATAAAAATCATTTATGTCTTGAAAAATTTCCATGGATTAATCTGTGCAATGGATTCATGTTGTGAATTAATTACACGACATTAATATGTATTTCCACCAGTACTCGCCACAAAAACATACAGAAGATCTCGATAATCCTTAAACTCCACATGAAACTAAAAGATAATCCATTTATGACATTATACACATTTATACCCAAAATCAAATTAACCTAAATAAATATATACCCACAAACATTAGGTTTTTTTGGGAATATCTCTTTATCCATATTGAAAATGCCTGGCAAACAAATTTTAAAATAAGAAACACCAAACGAATAAGGGTTAAACAAAAACATATAGAGGTAACTAGCATGAAAATATTTGATCAAACTGTTAAAAATATTCTTAAAAATATTTTAGAAAATAAAATATATGGAAGGAAAATGATTTTTGTCTGAATGAAGAGAAATATGGCCAGCTTTCCTTCCAAAGGTATTTTTAACAATTTTGAGTTACAAATGGAGTAAAATGGTACTAAACCAAAAAAATATGAGAAACGGATAGAATATAATAAATATAAAATTGTTTTATCCGATAATTATATTATATGTTTTTCAATGTAAATTCATTTATAAATAATCCTTGCTAAAATTAGATTCAGTGATTAATCCCTTATCTCAAATCGTGTCATTATTTATATACATTAAAAACTCCTGTATAATAAATATATATTTATTATAAATATAAAATATAAACCAATTAATTAATAAATTACTATCTTTCATTTCTATATATTTTCCAATTATACATTAATTAATAATTATTCATTAAAATGGACATTTGGGTGAAAACAGATACATTTTCTGTATATGTTTCAGTTTGATAGATCCAGTACTTGGACCTTCATCATGGTTTCATCATATAAAATATATCAATAAGGTGATATATATTAAATTTATTAATTATATAAAATTCAATAATCATTTATATAATTCAGTTATGAAAAATTAATTACATCACTTCGTGGGGATGATAGTCCATACTTGCGCACATTTAATGTTTCAACTTTTTTATGGTTGAATCAAATTATATGAAAAATTATAAAATTCCTTTAAAATTTATTATCATATAATAAATATCATATAAATTAATTTAAAATATATATATTATTATCCATTTAAATTAAAAATAAAATATTATTCACATCACTTCGTGGAGGTGGTGGTCCACATATACAAACGAGCAACGTTATCATTTTACAACGGATGGAAAAGTAAGAAGTAAGATAAGATATTATTATTATTAAAGAATAATTTTTATATCATAAATATCGTATATAAACATTTATTACATCAAAATATGTAGCCTTATATTATGGGTAAGTAAAATTAATCAAATTTCTTTGGGGAGGCAGATGTCAACACATACACATGAGGGATACTTTTCATTACCCATATGATGGAAAACATGTTTAAATTTTTGACCAATGATAAAAATAAAAATAAATTATATATAATATTATAATATTATTATTTTATAATGGATACCATGTATTTATATTTGGTATATAAATAAATAAAATTAAATATACTCAGTTAAGAGTTATACCACTTTACTAAGAAATCTCTTTTAGCTTACACCATATGCCTTAAAGGGTTGGTATTATGATCAAAAAAATAACTATAAGATGTCATTAGATATTTTAGGATGGTATTAATATATTAATTTTATTACCTATAAAAAATATGACTTGAGATGAAAATATAAGAACATATATCCTTTTATTAGGGTGGGAGGGGACCCACATGGAATTTCTCAAAAGAGTAAAATATAATAATTTAATACTCAATCAGAATGAATAAAAATGACTAATTTTATAATAAAATATCATATATAAGATAAATATTATTAATAAATGGTATTTAGTGTTGTCTCGTAGTTCACCCCCTATAAAGTTGTTTCAATGTTAACCTTAGTAACAAATTTTGGCTATATTTACTACTCATTATGAACTAAAATGAAATTTACATCCTAGAAAATTTTGTACAAGTAAATTCCAAATAATGATTATATTTTATAAAATTCAATTCGTATTAGTGGCAGAAATTAATTTGAAAACAAACCTAGAAAATGTGATGAAAATGTTTTTGCCAAAAAAAAAATTTCGAGTTATAAAATTGTTTTTATAGTGAAAATAAGGAAAAACATTCAAATGAAAATAATTGGATTATTTGTAAAAAAAAATGTAATCAAATTATTTAAAAAATATATACTTCCTAAATACTTGAATGGAAAAAATAGTTTTCTTTATAATTTTTATTTTTTTAATATTTAGTCAAGAATTAATCTTTTCAGAAAAATCAAAAAAACATTATAAGATAATTTTGATATGATAATTTAAAAATATATATCATTTTTAAAAATTAAAATTTATAAATTATTATAAATTAATTATAATATTCCTGTACAAAATTGAGTAAAAACAATTTTTGAATAAAACATATTTCTAAAGCATAAAATGAATTTATAAAAAATTGAGTATTTATTTATTAGTAATTAATAAATAAATTTTCAATAATGAAACCATTATACATGTTTTTTTATTATTTCACTTTTATTCAGAACAGAAATTTATCAGGTAGGTTATAATAGTATGCTATATCAAAGTTTATTTGGACTCAGGTAGCGTATAAAACAAGATATCAAATACATCATGTTTATTTCAATGGAAAATTTATATATAATATTGGGGTATAAAATTTAAACCTATGGATGTCAAAAGGATAAAATAATCCTACGTACATGTTCATGAATGTGGTTTCTGATGAATTGATTGGGAAATTTTACTGATCAGATTGACATGGATGACCAAGAGGCATGATTATAAAACTGTATATATACATAACTTAATTTCCATGAGGTTTAGATATTTGGAATATTTTTTAGGAGTTATTCATGGTAAATCCTTTAAATTAATCTTATGTGGGAGACTATTGGGTGTCTGAGATTCATTTTCTTGGATATGAAATTAAGACCACCAAAAAGAGTGAAATTTTGAAGGGATTATTTTCAATGACTTCATAGTATGATAAAGTGGTAGTGGTAAAGTTATATTTACCATATACTAAAGGAGGTTGATAGCCATGAAATTTCATAATAATTAAACACCGAAATTCAAAATCACTAGAAGATAATTTAGATTTCACATGTATTAAAATATTAATGAAGGGAAATGTGTTCTAGAATATCTAGTTGATGTGGTGGGAGTTATTGAACACATGGAAGTTCTTCTATAAAGATAATATGGGACAGTTTACTAGGATGATATAATATCAGTGGAGACCAGTGGTTCTATATATGTACTCGTATTTAATATAGGGTGTGTCATTCTATATATTATTGACTTGAGTGGGTCCTAAAGTGAATTCATAATTTTAAACATCTATTATTCCTTAAGTTATAGTAAAAGAGCATTCAACAAATATTTTGGTATAAAATATAAACCATGTGATCCTTTTTGTTCTTCTTTTTTTGTTCTTTTGATCATTTCATATTTTTATTCATGACTAGATCATTCAAAGGTTTTACTTTGTTGTTTGGTGTTGTGCTTGTATTCCCTATCCTTAATATAATATCATGGGGTTTATTCTCATTATTTTCATTCCATGAATTAATTTTGTGTAGTTTATTTCTTGTGTTTCACCATAAGTTATTCATGGACCCAATATAGGAGTACACTTCTTTAATGATTTTATTTTCGGTGAAGAGTAGGGTAGTTGGAAAAGTTTTCAATCGACGATATCAAATAATTTCTTGATGATAGGGACACCGACTATCGACATTAAGACATTGGGTTTTTAAAAATTATTTTTTAAAAATTAAATAATATTTTACTTATGGATACTGTTATACATAATCCCATGTCAATCTTGAACTACACACAATATTGGGTTAGCATGCATTACACACAATACTGTGTTTTAAAAAAACCATGATATATTATTAATATAGTTATTTAAACATGATCATTATTATATACCAATTAAACATAGTGATATGAACATTAATAAATAATTTTTAGATATTATGTATAATTATTTTATTTGCAGAAAACATATTGACAAAAATTTACTAATTTTCACTTAAGTATATATGTTTCGAACAAACTATTTTATCAACAAATGATTTTTATGCCTTTTTAAAAAAAATCATAATCATTTAAAAAATAAATTTTATAAAATGATCTTAATTTATTATATCAAAATTTAAAAATTATTCTGGGGTGAATTTTTGGGATTTTTTTAAAACGATTCATTTTTTGGTGAATAATGAATAATATTAAATTTTAATTCAAAACTATTTTTTCATTTAATTTTTTTCATGATAAAAAATTATATATAACTTTTTTTTATAATCAAAATAGTTCAATTAAACATATATTAATCCAATTTAGGTTATTAGGATCAATATCATTTGGAATATAGATAAAAAAATATTTCAAACCCTAGCACATTTTCTCCTTAAAAACCCATTCGCTCATAACGTCTACAAGATCAATTTAAAATTAATTTTTTCCACTACTATGAAGGGAATTTTAAAAAAATTATTAAATATGTAGAATCATAAATAATTAAATTATACAATAATTTCAACTAAATTTTGAACCATAATTAATAGTAAATGTAATAAAAATTAAATCATCACAGTTAAGGTAAAAATGGTTTTACTGGGGGTTAATCTAAAAAGATAAGGGAAAAATTAGCCAATAAACTTGTATAAAACTATTTTTTGGCCATATTATTACCATCAAACCACTTTGATTAGAAAATTATCCATTTTTACCCTTATGGGATATGAAAAACAAGGGAGCAGTCAATTATTTTAAAAAATACTATGTAGTACCCCCGGTTTCTAGTAAGAAACCCTTGTTTTATGCTTTTTATGTGGATGAAACATACGAGAGATGAGTGGGGAATGTTGGGGAGACTTTTAAAGCTTAATAGGGAAAAATGTGAGGATTCACGGGCTGTGCATGGTTTGCCAAACCGTGCGGAATCCGTGCAGGTGGTGGTCTTGTGCACAGGGGAGACCGCACGGTGTGCGCACCATTTGGGAAAACCATGCGAGGAGGCCGTGTGGAGAGCCCCTCTCTGGCAGTGACTATCGCATGGTTATCGTACGGTTTAACTAACCATGCATACTAATCTTGCGCGAAGTCAACATAGATCTTATTTATTAGGATCTAATCTGTTTTATCATTTAACCCACTAGTTTTTTCTTTCAAAAGACCCTAACTCAGGATTTCTATCTGGGAATGGTGGGAGATCACTTAACAAGAATTTTCAAAGTGATCTAGAGGCTTTCCTTGGCGTTTAGAGGTCGGTTGATCATGGTAAGTCTCATTCTTGTCTTGTTTTTTTAGATCATATTCTTCCCTCTTGTTGGATACTTTGATCTATTCCCTGGGTGGGTAGATCTATGGTGGTGGATGACTTCTATGTCGGGTTTTGGTATTGTTGGTGAAAGGGGAAGAAATCTAACAAGAGTTCTTGGAAAATCGACCCGGTGTTATTGGGCATTCATCGTATGTTGTTTGGTTGTGCCTAATTTGTTGAGGTAGGTGGCTTCACTCTCGATTTCCCTTTCTTAAAAATTGTAGGCTTAGTTTAAATTTACTTAATTAAATGGTTTTTCTTGTGAAATTTTGGTCCAAATCATGTTATAAATCTTCTTTAGTGTTGATTTATGGGTTTTGAAGAAATTGTGGAAATTGAATGAATTGTTTGTTCAATATTTTTTGGTTTCTTGATTTTAAAATGGTGATTTTAAAATATGGATTTGATGGATTTGGAAAATGGTTTGGGGGAAAAGGTTTTCAATAAAAGGGTGGTTTTATTGAAATGGTTTTGGCATGGTTGAAATGGTGTGGTTTTTAGGCATACATTGTGTGTGTGTGTGTTCATATTGCATTTATGTGTCTTGGTGGAAATATGACCTTGGGCTCAATGCAAAAGAGTAATGGCACATGGTGAATAATTAACTAGTGACGACTCGATAGACCGACGAGAGACCTCTCATGAGTATGGAACTGTCATAATGATGCATGCATGGGTAATGATGTGATTATGTGGAATGGAATTGTTATGCCCAAGTGAAAATGTGGTTGTGGTTTAGAAACGTTGTTTGGTTTTTTTTCATGGAAAATATGGTTTGGTTGGAAAAATGGTTTCGTTGGAAAATGGTTTTGACATGGAACTTGCTCTATTGTGAACTGTTTTGGAACTGTTTTAAATATGTTGGTTTATATAAATTTGATAACCTATTTTATCCTAGAGGCATGTGTTGGGAAGTCATTGGGGAAAACCTACTGAGTTTCATTACTCTCCCCCTTCTTTGGAACGTTGGTTCTTTTTTAGATGTCATTTACCGGGATGTTGGAAAGGGAAAGGTGGCACATGTGTTTAGCACTACTATTTGATTCTTGAGCTGATTGGTATAATTAGAGCATGAAGCTTGTGGAGCTTTGGAGTCATTGTTATCATTGATTCTTTCTGGTTTCCTTTCCACTGTTTACTCTGTTTTAGTGTTAGTTTCTGCTATTTAATCTGAATTTGTTTTAGTTTTCGCGATTGCACTTTGGTTGGTTCATTATGAAATAATTGGCTAAACTATCTTGGGTTTAAATCATAAATCCTATAGTGGTTACTAGGAGATGATTATTTTGTTTGTATGGTTTGTTGGTTGTCTTCATATTAAGGGTATATCGTCCCCTGAGTGTTTTGAAACCCTTAAAAATTTATTTCCAGCCTTTGGCGCCTTGGGTATGTCGCTTAAGTCCAAATAATGACTCGTGAGCTCTCAAGCCAATGAGAATTAGTGGGTCATTACAAATGGTATCAGCATGTTCGGTCCTTGCCAAACAAGTGGTCATCAATGTTCTTGGTCATGGATTTCAAATTAACTTTCATCTATTCCTTGGTTTAGAATGTTAGACTGGAGTACGTTTGTCGGAACTTGAAATTTATATCATAAAAGGACGTCGCTAACCCGTTTATGTTGAACTTCATGTTACCAGGGTGTTGGGTACAAAAGTGTTTTGCATACACTTCTTGAATGTTGGAAATCTCATTGTCGTGGGTTTAGCCAATTAGAGGAGCATGACATTCATTGCAGAGGAATGACATCCCACTAGGACTAGATTAATCATTTTGAGAAATGGATTATGGGTTGATGCAAAAGCATGATTTCTGAAAATTTTTAGCATGCTTTCAAATGAAAGACTTTGAAATGATAATTGTTGCTGTATTTTGAAAATAGATATATTTTCAGAATAAAGAAATGATCTATTTAAGAAATGACTGGAAATCAATGTTGTGATAGTGATGTGATAGAAATTTTAATACTAAGCCTTCAGTTCCTAGTAAGTGGGACTAATGGGATGCATTGTTTGTATAGAAAATGGCTCCTATTAGACATTGTAGAAACCAAATGGAAGAGACTGTAGAGAATGTGGTCGCACCTGAACCACAGGTGGACTAGCAGCTATTCCAAAGTATAGTTGAAGCGTTTCAAGATGTGGAAACGGTAAATTGGAGGGATGATTCATGGAATTTAGACCATTCTGTCCAGTTCCAGAACCCACCCATCATTCGGAGTGATTCTGAACTAGAAAAAGCGGAGGTACGGCTAAGAAGAATGAATCGTATCTTTGATTTCATCAGCACACCAGTAGAGCTGAAAGTAAAGTTGGTGATGTATATACTGGAGGATCATACATGACTGTGGTGGGAGCTACTAGTGCAGGCTAAGGTGGATCAAGGCCTAAGCTGGGAGGAATTTGAGGAATTGTTTAATAATCAATTCTATCCTCACACGTTCAAGATCCAGAGGACAACTGACTTTTTAAACCTGAAGTAGGATAATCTCTCTATCATAGAGTATGCAGCTAAATTCATGAATTTAGTACGCTTTGCACCGAAGGTTGCTGCAAGTGCATTGCTGAAGGCACACATTTTTGAATATGATAGCATCGCTTGTGTGTACTGCGGACTACCACCTCTCAAAGTGATGTGATTCATTCAGGCTTTACGTGAAAGGTATTAATGATGTGTTTTATAAAAATATATGATATATATTTCATAAAAATTATTATTTCTAAGATATATATATATATATATATTTCATTTTTTCAATAAATTTGACAAGAAAATGGAAATATTTTTCATGAGAACATACGACCTGCTGTCTCGATAAACAGTTTATTTCATTTCTTATCACAAAATTTTATAGATTAATATAAATACATATATGAGGAAAATATTTGATATTTATATCTTGTTTTAAATTCTTTATATTATAAAACCATGATCTATGTAAGATAAACAAAAATAACAATTCAACTCATACCCAAAAAACAAAGTTGTTATTAACTAAAACGTGAAATTAAAATGGAATTGTTAATAAACTGGTAATAAAAGGGCATAAGTAAATTATATTTGGTATTTTATATATAAAAACTATTTTATAATATAATTATAATAAAATTATATTTATTATACAGGATTTTGAATGAGTAAGATGGAATTCAGGATTAAGGTAAAGGATTTTTGTCTCGACATTACTTTTTGAGATGTACATTATGTAATGCACCTATATTCTATCATGGGGTAAATATACAGACCCTTTAACATGAAATATAATGAATTTAATAATCGTAATTATATTTTAATTTTCATTTTATTTTATTCCATCACGGGGATTGTGATTCAATTATACCAAAGTGGAAAATATTTTATGTTATAATCTCATTATTATTCGAATTGTTAATGGTTTTGTCTCTAATGTTAGAATATCAGGATCTACCTATACATAATTATAATTAATTTTATTATAATTTTTTAAATTGTTATACCTTCATGTAATGGTACCATTTTCCCACTCTTTGTTTCCTAAAATAATTAATAAAATGTTTTAAATGAATTCAAACATTATTTCAATATTTTGTTCGGAAATTGGTTTTCTTCCAAAATAATTTTTTCAAAAAATAATTTATTAATCTCATATTATTTTCAAAAGAAATTTTTACACATATTTTAATTTTTGAAAAAAAAGTTAAGTAAATCTTAATTTCATTTTCCAAAATATTTCCATTTGGATTATAAATAAAATGTGAAAGGAATATTAATATAGAATGTATGGAATGAATGAAATTTTCTAACGTCATAACCAATCATTCCTTTAAAGATTCCATTATATGATTTAAAGGTGATTTTCAAAGAAAATTTATTTAAAAATGTTTTGTGTTTTCCAAGTCAGTTTTTAAATTGGAAATGATATTTCCCTAGGGAAAATTTTAAATTATCTTGTAAATTTATCTTCCATCGAAGAAGACATCCATTGGTGTTGGCTACTCCTTTTTAGGGAAACTATTCAAGGATACCATTCAAATTTCTTCTCTAAATGGTTTCTGTTTTGATGGAATGATGTTTATAAAATCCATATATTTCCACAGGTTATACTATATGGAAATTATTATGAATCCTGTTTCTTTTTACGTATTATTATTTGATGAAATTATTATGAAACCTATTTATTTTTTATAGGTTATGATATGATTAAGTTTTTTTATAAAAATTTCATTTCATGGTTAATGATATGATGAATTTTAATAGTCTTTTAGAACACATATATATAGTTTTCATTATGTAATTGGTGTTTCCTATATCTCTCTCCAATGCATTGGGTAAATATTTTTATCTCATGTGATCTATAGAAATATAATGATTAGTTAACATAGTTCATGTACACTGGGAAAGAAGGGGGAGTAAACTTGGTTCATTAAGGATCTTTGTCTACTATGATGGTCTTGGGAGTGAACTGTGACTACTATGAGGGGTTGGGGAGTTAACTCATTCAACTATGAAGTCCTTGGAAATCATCCTTGGCTAATATAGAATTGATTTTCTATGATTATGTGTATGCCACAAATTCTGTGTCAAATAGAAATTTTATTCTCTCATGGATCAGTTTCTATTATTTTATTATGATTCATTTCTTATGAAATATCAAACCTGGTGTCATGGATCAAGATTATGATAATCGATATATAGGGTATGATTATAAAATATTATTCTTGTTTTATCATACCCTTAGGTTCATGTTTTGCTTACGTATCTCCCTTCTTAACCCTTATTGAGCATATGAGATCACCCTTTCATATGTTTCCTTTCTCTAGGTTATAAAGACATGTATATTATGTCTAAGAAGGGTAACCTATGTGAAGAAAATTCTAGGTGATAATGTATCTCACTTACATACATGTTTTTATGTTCCCATCTTTCTAATGTCATTTAAAAATTATGGTACTCAAGTGTGTATTTGTTTAATTTGATGAATATTCATCAAAAAATGATGTAATATCTAATTATCAATAGCCTGGGTTGCTATATCGACCATTTTTCAAAAGAAGTTCTAGGTTTGGAAGATTATTTTTATGATTATATTATTCAAATAAATTATTGTTCTTGAAAATTGGATAGCTTGGTTTTTGTGTAATGAACCACCTGCCTCATTGTTTTAAAAGTAAAGACTTCCCTTAAAAGTATGTATTTGGTAATATAATATCATTTAAGTGGTATTTTTATTTTAATATGATACTATATAAATTGTTTCTATTACTTTGTGTATATTTACTAATTGGTTGATATATTTTGGTTGAGTTTTTCCATTGTTATTGGACTACTTACGTACAATTTTACCTTGATATATTTATTTTAATTTGTAATTAAAACATCTAGTCATATTACTTTCAAATTAGGAACAATATTTTATATAGCTTTGTGACTACAATTCACACCCCCCAACTTGTATATTCCATATTTCTTATCAACTTGGAAACCATAGTCTATCTAAAAATTATATTCATGGTGCAGGAAATATACTATAAGAAATATGTATTGGATAAGTATCATATTTTATATAAATTAAATAAGGACATTTATTTAATTTCTCCTAGAAAAATTATGACCCAATACATCACATATATTACTCAGCTAATATTCATATGTCACTAATTCTTAAGTCCACTTTAGTGTTCATCTAATAAAATATTGATATATACAATAAATTCAATCATATCACAAATGATTCGTGGTTATTTAGGTAGAAAAATAGTCATTCAAATTCATCTAATAAATTATATTAACTCAATTTCTCTTATCACGTAACCATAGGGTTAGCCAGTTATGTGTAACCCCTAACGTGGAATGGGATATGGTTACAAAACTTTTTGGGTTAAACATATCCTCTATTCCTTATGCAATATAATACATGGGTTCCTAACATTAAGGGTTAACAAAATTGAAAAAAAAATGATTTATTAAAACATGATTCATTTTGAATGAATATAACATTCGGTATTTTTAAGTGGTATTCTTATTTTAAAATTTTTATATGATTCTTATGTATATCATTTAATCTCATGAAATCATATTATTTTATATATTCTCTATATGTATACATTATTATATGAATTTATTTTCATATTTTAAACATTAAAAAAAATTAATATCACACAAATATATTAATTTATAACACATTGTTCAACTAATGATTATTGATACATACCCAAAAATACAATATAAAAATATTTACATAAATATAAAAAAAAATAACATGTATAATTAATATTAAAATATTTCATATAAATATTTTTAATCATAAAGAAACAAAATAATATCAAGGAAATGTATTGTGTGATAGGTGGATAACCCCTACATTTCAAGAACTGAATTTAACCTCCTAACCCAGTTGGAATTTCAAACTAACATCCTGCTATCCATATATCAATACTCAATGGAGTCCTTAATTGTAATAAAATTCCAATAATTAATATTATTAAATCAATATCAATTTTTTTTAAAATTATAACCATAATAAATCAAATTCATGGTTGATAAAAACTAAAAAAAAATCCATAAATATAATGTAATTACTTATATGCCTGGTATGAGAATTTTAATAAGTAATTTAAACACTATAAATTAAATCCTTCTAATATTCATAATATAGAAAATTTAAATACATTACTTTTATAAAACTATTTAAATTAATTAATTAACTACAAAAGTATTTATCCTAAAAATTAAAACTTTAAATTGTTAAAAATTCTAAAAAACTATCTTCTAATATGGAAAAAAGTCACCCAAATTCATAGTTGGTCCATTGAGTCCATGTAGAAGAAGGTATTTTATAAGATATATATATTAAATTAATAAAATCATTTACAATAATTATATCATGCTTTCTTTGAAAACATCATTTTGTAAAAAAAATATTAAGGGATACACTTTTTGCAACGATATAGATTTGTTTATAATATTTTTTGTAATAGGGACTTATTTAAATGGAACACCTTGAACAATAACTAGTTTACTATTTTCCATTTCATTTTTTCCCCAAGTAAGTATAATTTAAATAAACCATGTTTATTTTTAATCAAAATAATATTATGAAAACAAGATTTTTAAGTGATTTATTTTATCAGAAGAAAAACCTGAAAATTTTTTCCAAACCATGATAATTTAATGACATTTTTTAGAAATGATCATGTGGTTATTTTTAAATTGTTTCCATGGTTTTATAAAACCCCTCAAACTAACTTCTATTTTTTTAATCATTATTTTATAAATTATTTATTGGAAATTATTTTGATACCACTGAATGTTTTTCAGGGAATTTTTATAAACATTTAAGGGAATAAAACGAATACCTTAACTATAAGTCATACCATATATGGTTTAAATAAAATCATAATGAAAAGAAATTAATAATAACTTTTTATCCTCATCCTTTCTTGGATAGTGAGGTTGATGGAGGACTTTTTTCCAAAAAAAGATATACTCACCTATATAGGTGTCTAATGGTTGAATGGAATCACTAAATGATTTAATATAACATCATATCCTTTAAATGGACAGATAAGACCGCCTCCAAGAGTAAAAAAGATGATATAATGTGAGATATATTAACTTATATGAGAGTAATATCCTATATCAAAAATTATGATTATGAACTCCATTAAAATTGAACATAATTATTGAATGGAGGATCAAAGGATGATGATTTTCATTAATATGGACAACATAATCTTTTGACGATAAAATTAAGAATAATGTATATTGGTTATAGAATTAATTTGGTGAGAGTCCAGAATGTTTTTTATTATATTATTTATGTTTCTTTTTATTCAAATAGTGATACAAGAATGAAATGGAACATTTATTTACCAAGATAATTATTCTAAGGAGGAACTCAAAAGATATTCAATTGAGGGCTAGTATTTCTAGGTTATGAAAATAAAATTTGTAAGTCATGTGATGTTTTGATGAAATTATTGTGGTAAATTGTTTATTGTCATGAAATATAGAAAATTTATTATTAGCATTTTATTCTTAATAGTGGAAAGTCATGATAGTGTGTTTTACACATTTCATGTCATATGGTAACAAATTTTTCCCAAGTAAAGGCACTTGAAATTATTTTAAAGAATAATATTTTATTTTAGAGGAATTGTATATTTTGGTTTACCTAATTAGTATAATTATAGGATGATTTGTTGGGATTATGAATAATGATTATTACTTTTTAATAAATGATATAAATTCAAAATTATTTGGGGAATTATATCAAAGAGATTTATGAATTTTTTGGATAATATAATATTGAGATTATGTTTAATTGATCTCTTTAGAAGTTGAATAAATCAGAGATACTAAACAATCACTCAATTTTATGGATAAATAAACAACATTAGGATATCATTGTTGATGTGAAATATCCCATTGTTATAAAATGTGATAACTTAATGGATAGTTATAGAAAAAATCTTGTTAATCACTAAAGGGAAAATCATTTCAAAAAAACATCACTTCATTATTTAGAAGGTATAATATTGTTTAGTGAACTTATAGTATGTGTTTATACAAATTCAAGTTATAAATTTACTGAAAAGAGACTTCCCAAAGAATAATTTGAGAGGCATAAATTTTTCCTTGGAGTCTAATCATCTCTAAATACTTATATTTCTTATATAATGGTCCTCATTGTCCTAATATTTTCTCGTAGATAATGTTCTATTATTTTACAAAATAAGATACTTATTTATCTTGTAATTTATATAAAGTTTGTTTTTTTCATGATTTTATTTATTTTATATAATATTGTATTTAGTGAACCGTCAATAAAGATATCTTTCAGTTCATTGAAAATGAATGATATATAACTGCTTATTGTATAAATGGGGAGATATATAGCTTTATTTTTTCAAGGGAGAGATCTCAAAATAATATTGAAGCGTTTTCTTTTCGTGTTTAAAAAGGGTGATATTTACCATTATTTTCCATTTTTTATAAAAGGGGTAGAAATTTGGTTATATAGGGGATCATGTATTAGTAAATTATGAGGAGTTAATTAAAGAATTGTTTTAATTTAAAATCATTAAATTCATGATGATGTGGTTTTAAAGTATAAAGTAAATCTATTTCTTTATTAATTTTAATAAGAGGTAAGCAGATAATTAGTGAATAACCATGTGGTTTTGGTTTGAAAGGAATGAATTTGAAAGAATAAATCCATGTGTAACTGTTGATTTTAGTCTTGTTTATCTAATAAATTATAGCTCATGTGAGCTTATAGTGTATGATTAATTGAATCAACAAATACAGTCTCTAATAAAGGCTTGTAGTTACTTAGAGATAATATTCGAAAGTCGATGATTTTGTTAAGATAATTGTTAAAGTGTTTTATGTAAACCCAAAGGGGGATATTGTTAGAAGAAAAACCTATAAAGAGTGTTTAAATTAGGTGTTTTTTTGAAAAAATTACAATACCGATACTCTAAAAAAAGACGTACATTATACATGATGTTTAAAAAATCATATGTAGATTTGAAAGAATCATGTAAGATATAAATGTGTAGAAAATATACCCCACACCTTTCCTAATAAAGATTAAATTGTTTATTTTCTCTTTATTAAATGGGTAGTGTGAATCGATTATTTTGGTAGTGATGGTGGTGATGGAGGTGATTCAAAAAATAATATAAAATAGGAAGATTTCATGGTTAGTCTAAAATATCCACATCACATGGAATTACAAATTGTAATAATACCTTTTCGAAATAGTAAATCTTGTAATGATAATCGGGAGTTATAATTTGAATATAATGAAAGATTAATTAAAATGGAATGGTGGAGGGGGTCATGTTATACGGAAAATAATTTCTCTTATTAGGTTTTTTTGTGGAGCTAAAATGACATGAAGATATTACTCTAATAATTTTAAAAGTAATATAGGTTAAAAGGTGAAATATGTTAAATTATTGATGTTTTTAGGTCTTAAATGATTCAATGTTTGAAAACACTAATTTAAAGTATTGTTTTGTCATTGTGGACGTATTCTCGAAGTGACATGATTTGAGGATATGGTGGGTCTTTTAAAGAGATAACAATGTTCAAAATGATTAGATTTTAGGGGAGTTGAATTTTTAACACACATGGAATCCAAAATGAACATTATAAAATAAACCAAACAATGGTGATATGAGTTTAAAAATAATTCATATTTCTATTTCCTATTTTTTAGGGTTTATTTTTTATTTTATACTAAATGAGTATAACTCAAAATTTAAATTTGGAAATGTTTGAATTTCCCATTATGTTAAAGTGGGATTAGGTTATTTATGAATGGGAAGGATTTTATTTTCTCAAGGTGTGGGGAGATATATATTTCATTAAAATGATGAATAATACTCAAATATTTGGGATGAAATGAATAAATTATAGAATAATTTAGGTTTCTAAAGACATTACTAGAAATAAAAGGATAGTATTCCTATATTTTTTGTAACATTAATTCTTGGATAATGAAGACTAACGTTGTCACAATTAAAGGAGTTATATTTTTTTCGTATTAGTAGAGTTTTGACTTCTCTTTTTTTAGGTTTTTAAACATGGATTGATAATGAATGCACTCTAAACTCTATCAAAAACCAATGTGTTTATAGGTTTTTTGAATATAAACACACCATTATTCTATGATCCTTAGACTTATCCCAATATCAATAAACCATGTAATATCACTTATGCCTCACATTATATGGGTTAACTAACCAATATTTAATTTTTACGGAGATAATTGTTCCAACTAATAATGAAACAACATTATTAGTTAGGTGAATTTGAAATCATCATAACATGATTCACCCCTCCCTAATGGTATTTTCATTATATGGAATTATAAATATGTGTATTTGAGATTCCATAATAATGTTTAATATTTATTTACACAATATATCTAACATTTAACTCTAATAAATCCTACCAAATTCTATAAATCTCATTATATTTTAAATAAAACATTAATAAATATTATTATCTAGAAAATATACACATGATCCAAAAATTTATTCTCAATTTTGAATCTATATGAATATAACAAAAATTATAACATAGATTCTCTATACACTCATTCCATAAGAAAAATACTTTTATTTAATTCAAACCAAAATTAACACATATTAATCAATAACTATTCATATATTCCAAAAATAAATTTCAAAGCATAACAGTTCTCCATAATTAGAGTACATTACAATACCAAAAATAATAATAACTTACCAAATAGGATTAATGTACTTACCCAGGTAATGTTAAAAATAAACAAATTTCATTTCATAGTAATATTATTTATTAGATTTTATGGGGTCAAAATCACTATACTAAATTTATGAAATATTTAGTCAAAAATGTAATATATTTTTCTAAACAAATTGTTTTTCAAAAATTATATGATTTTAATTAAAATTACAATTTATAATTTTAAGGAAATTAATTTGATAAATATTAATTAAATTTTCATATAGGAAGATAATATTAATCATTGGGTTATTTTTTATATTTTATGAAATGATTGATTCTGGGGTGAATATTAAAAAAATACTTATTTTTATTAAAACTCGCATTTCATGTCAGATATTTAATAAAGTAACATTATTCTTAGTTTGTTTATAAAATAAAATTAGTACCATTGACTAAAAATATTATATTAAATTCCTTATGAATCATTA
Source organism: Viscum album (assembly GCA_963277665.1). NCBI lineage: Eukaryota > Viridiplantae > Streptophyta > Magnoliopsida > Santalales > Viscaceae > Viscum > Viscum album. The sequence continues at coordinate 884,670,592 of OY728132.1, forward strand.
TTAAACATTATTTTCTTATCAATTCATTTTTGGGTTTAAAACACATTTTACAGAAAAATTGTTTTTCATTGCATTTCGCTTTCATTTATTAAATTTATTTTATGCCACTTATAAATATTAAATATTAAAAAATTTCTTTAATATTTTTATTATTTATGTTCAAATTTATTAATGATATAAATATCATTTTTTTATCATAATGAATAGTTATCATGGTATATAATAGTTACAATGCTAAATGGTAAAGTGGGATAATTATAGTAAAAAATAAGTTATATGTTACTAAAATTTTATCCTAATTCGTATGGGATGATTTTATTTAAACTATTTTAACCTTATATTTTAAATTTGATAGTTTTAGATCCACTTTCAGTTAATAAGGCTTTATATAAATTTAATTCTTTAAATAATGATAAGAATGACACTCCCCTCACTTATAAAAGGAAACCTTCTATCCTAAATTATTCATATACTTTGAGACATTTATCTCCAGAAATACCTTCACAAAATTAATTTCCTAGAGTTTTTTATCACAAAAATAACAAATCCTATAGGTATAAATATGTAATTAAAAAGAGGTTTCCAAAAGAAGAGGTACAATTCTTGACCGAGTGTTTTAATTTTTATTTATTCTATGACCTCCTTTAAATATTATATAACCACAATGATATGAAAACATAAATATATTTAATATACATAAATTTTAACATGATTTTTTCACAACCCATTTTCTTATACATTTACATCCTATGGTAAATGAAATCTTTGACCATCCATATATGTATACTTCAACCTCCATGAGGTGATGTGTTTTGATATTCATCACTGACTAATATTACTGGTTAAAATGGTGGATCAAATTAATATATATAATATTTATGAGATAATTATTATTATGAAAAAATTATATATTTTCTACCTTCTTTCCCTTCTACCTATTCTAAAATGATAATGTTGCTTGTTTGTACGTGTGGACAACCACCTCTATTAAGTGATGTGATTATTTTTTCATGAACCCATTAAATAGCTCATTTTAAATATTTATTTAATGTATAAATATAATAATTATGACATTATTAATATTTTTTATGTAATCGAACCATAACCCCTCTGACCATGGTCAACGCACTGATGTTATTTTGAGGTTATATGCTGAATAGCCCCAAAACGTCCAACGTGAACTTAACAATTTTAAAAATAAGATAGAACATGGTAAAAAATGAAATAAAGAGAATAATGATAATTTTGATGAAAATGAATAATTTTATCGATAAATTAAATAAAAAATATAATTTTATTATTCAATAGTTATAGAATGTACGACGCTAAACAACACTTAAGGGATTTTTCATTAAAACCTTGTTTTACTGTATTCCTTTCAAATATTTATCCACAATATCCATGTTATTAAAAATTTTCCAAAAATGATCTTATTTATAAATAAAATATTGATAAATTTCATTTTCAAATACTGTTTACTTTATTTTAAGACAATTAAACAAGTTACTTTTAAACATATGTTTTATGGGTAATTTTGAATTTTATTCCAAAGTAAAGAGGAATGTTTTGTTAATGTATATGGTTTGAAAACCTTTTCTCACCATCATAGACATTATTTTTTATAAATATTAAACTAAAAGATTTATTTTTTTAGATAACATCTTATTACAATTATTTGGAGAATATTTCACTTAAATAGTTTAGAAAATAGAAATTTATCAATATTTTTTTGTGAAAATATATATTTATTTTGATAATTGGATCAAATGAGTTTATCAAGGGTTTATGGTGAAAGTTGAAAGATTAAAAATTATTTGTTCATGATATAATTCTTGATCATTATACATAATCTTCAATGATCTAGATATAGCTAATGATGATGGGTGAGATGATATAACTTTCTAATACATTGGGTAAAGAATAGTCTTTGTTGGTGAAAATAAGGGAGAAAACCAAGTATGATTCTCTAAATAAATTAATTGGGCCTCATTTAATTTTTATATTGGTCAAAAATAAGTGAAAAGGGTTTAAAATATTATAATCCAAGGAATATATTTCTTTCATCTTATGGGATTTTATGTAAATATTTTGAATTCATGAGGAAAGAAAAGTCTATTAAGTTTTAATTGTGAATAGTGTGTTTTTTAAGGAATGTTTTCATGATTTCTTTTATACCACATGTTTAATTTATGGTTTGGTACTATTCTATTTGATTTAAAAGGTTTTATTTGATAATATGTTTATTTTATCACGTATAATTGTTTAATTTATGTGCTCAACAATTTTTTTTGTGAAAATGGTGAACACTTTCTTCATTTCTTTTATTAAACTAATGTGATTATGTTATTTTTATCCCATATTGACATTTATTATTATGATCCCACATTTTAAATTTTTTATCACAAAATATATCGATGTTGATAAACTATATAAAAATCATTCATTCAACTATGGTGATACATCTTAAAATATGAAGAAGTATATTGAATGAATTGTGGTGTAAATTTAAGAACATATTTTTTATAAAAAAATGTACATTGTGTTGACATTTACAATTAGTTATATATTGGTTTCGTAATTATATAACACTATAAAATAGAATTATCCTAAAATTATAAGAAATTTGAACACCTATTATAAATCATGTAATTATTTGTTGATTTTTTATGGTGTTTTATAGTTGGTATTAGAGAAAAGGATGAGATAATCTTAGACGTTTGAGTGATGTTGAAATGCACATTTAAGATATTATAATTAATGGTTATATTAGCATGAGATAGATTTTTATTTTTTCTTTGTTTATTAATCTAATCTATATTTATTCATATTGGTTTTAAATATATAAAATAGGACATCTAATGTAGGAAAACATTTGTAACACCCTGACCCCAGTTACCCAGAGTCGGTGCATTATTACATAACATTGGCAAGATCACAAGAAAGATCAAATATCGAAAGACTGATTAGTTTAGTCACCTTGGAATAACTAGATACATTAATAAAGTATACATTACAACATAAAATGAAAAATACAAAAATATAGTCTCCATATTCCACACTCTTATCCCCTCATACTATCCCTGCTGGTCATTCATAATTTACGTCTTCTCATTCTGGAAAAATAAAACATAGAAAAGGGGTGAGCTCAAATGCCCAGTATGGATAACAATATAGCGGAAACATTCATAAATAAGAATAAACATTTAAGGAAATGTATAACTAAAACAAAAACCTTTTAAACTTGAACTTCAACATAGTATGCAAAAAATAAAATGAAATAGTTCCATTTACTTATTCACATGGATTTTCTACTAATCGAATAATCACATGCAAAATCAATAACCACTTTCATAATGATATAATGCATAATTCCAGACTATCATAACCATATAGACATGGCTTCATGGAAAGACTACAAATAAGATTTTTTCAAGGCCTTGTGCCAAGACACTAGTTTGTCTCATGAGACCTACTGATGCATCGAGGAGCTATAGCGGGCTCCACCCGTCACATATTAAGTCCAATACATTCCCATATGAAAAGGATTAAACATAACATAAATATTCGTATTAAAAATAGCATAAAAATGTAAATACTTCATCCATAAACCATGAACGGTATAAAAATAACACATCCACAGTCAAACATATCACAAAACCTTCAATACAATATAGAAGTTTTGTATCATAATAAATCAACTTTAAACAAGCGTAATATCCATAAAAGGATATTGACATAGATGAAATAAAAACCCTTTTTAGAAAAATAACTCTTTCTATTTTGAAATCATTTAAGAGTCATATATTTATAAAATAAAACATTTTCTTTGAAAATTTTCTTATAAGCTTGTAAGGGAAGCTTCGAAGATTTTATAGTGGCAGAAAATAGCCGCACCCGCCGTATAAGTTAAAAAAACATCCTTGCCTTAATTCATTCGAAAAGGTTAAAAAGCACCTTGTTTGGAAAATGATGGAAATATTCCATTATAAACCTCTTATAAAAAGTCAAAAAATGGTATAAATGACATTAACCCATATTCCTGTAAATAGTAAAAATGTTTTGAAATACATTTTTAAGAAACATGGATGTGTATAGTAATGAAGTCCCAGTAGATTATTACGTATAAACAACCTCAGATAATGAAGAGATTGCGAAATAATCCATTACCATGTACTTTTACATGGTTCATGTTGGTTAAACTCATGTATAATGGTCAAATGATTGTTTTTAAATTATACAATAATCATTTATATTAATATGATATCATATATGATCTTTTAACATTGCTTTGTTAATATTATTTTAGAATTATCGTCGTTTCGATTGTTAACTTACTCATTTTCTTTTATATGTCTTATTATGTAATCCGTGTTTAAAATGGATAGGATGTATCTTAATCATATCCAGAATGATATAAAGTTTTTAGATACTGTTACTAATCATCAAATGAGAATTAGACTTGAATGGATACGATGGAGAATGAATCTCATCGCGTTCGTGGAGACGGTAGTCCGTATGTACGCATGAGCGACAATATCATTTTTTGATATTAAAATAATATATAATTGGATGGTATGTCATATATTAAATAATAATTATCATGTTATATTTATTATTTAAATGAATTACACATCATTATTATACCCATCCAAATAATAATTTATTGAATAACAATTACACCACGACGTGGAGAGGTAAGTCGTAAGTATGCACGTATGGTGACATGTTATTCAAATGATGGATATAATACTAAAAATGGTAGTACTATATTTATAATAACATCACAGTATATATAAGATACTGGTGTTATTATTTTAGAATAGTAATAACAAAGAAAGAAGAAGTGGGAGAAGAAAGGAACTTGAAAATGGGTGGTGAAATCATTACATCTTCTTCAGGTTCTTCCTTTTGATTTGATCAAAAGGGCTCCATAAGTTGGATTTATGACTAAATTAAGGCCTCTAGGATGAAGTTAGGGAATCTTAGAGAGTATTTCGGCAGTGTTTGGCCAAGACAAATTGCTTTGAAGGTGTGAATTAATGGGAAGGGGGAGTGCCCTTTTATAACAGTGGTGAGGGGCACCTTTGGAAATGATAGAAATATCATTTTATAATAAATTTATATTCGGTCTCTAATGGCTCCAAAGTGGATTATTTAAAGCTTATGGTGTGGATAGGTCGAAAACCAGGCAACCAATAGGATTTAGATAGTTTTGGGTTACAATATTAACCCTATATTTAAGTATTAACTCTTAGTTAATTAGTTTCACTTTTACAATGTCTCTTTGTATTTTTTTATTATATGGTTAATAAACTTACTATATACATCCAAGAGACCCTAAAGTGGTCCATTAATGATACACCTATCATGATATAAGTCTCTTCGATGAACCATAGATTTTTAGGAATTTAATATCAATTAATAATATAATATTTGTTTTAAAAACTCTTTTATGTCAATTTTGACACTATTCAATAATATATTTTTGTAAAAATCATAACAGAATGATTACATTTAAAAAAGTTAATTAAATCAATAATAAAATGTAATATTATCCTAGAAATCATTTTTATTTATAAAAAGTCTCAAATTACATTTATTTGGGTATTTATGATATCAATTATTCTAATTTTTCACTATTATGGTAATTACTGCATCATCATTGTGTCATAAATAAATTAAATTATTTAATGTCTAAAAATTATAAATAAAATATAATTATGTAGGAAATATTTTTATCTTTATAATTAATATTTAAAATCAAATTTATCTTATGTTTGACCCTATATTAAAAATGTTTTAGTAAATAAACCTTGATTTTAACTCTTTTAACTATTCTTTGAAATAAATAATAATAAAATTCCTAATATAATCCAAGTTCACATAAATTATAATATTTTATTCTTAAGGTTTTTTTTGGTCAAGATAAACTTGTCCAATAGAATTATGACATGTGTTAGGGTAATATAAATATCATTTTTACCCTTAATTACCCTATTTAATTTTAAGCGTGGTAAATAAAAGAAAAAAGTTACTATTCACCAAAACTTGTTTTCTTCTCAATAAACCACATTTTAGTCCTTGATATTAACCGTGTTTCTCAAATTTTCAAAATTCCACTCACAGAAGCAGTAAAATTAAGTTTTATGAAAAATTTAGTTTTTTAACTACCACTTAGTGGTTTCACTATTCATCAAAAAAATGATGTTTTTCAGAAAAACCCCAGAAATTCACCCTAGGATAATTTCAATATTTTGAATCCAAAAATGAAGTCCATTTTGAAGAATAAAATTTATAAATTTCAAAATTTGGTTATTACTATTCATAACGGCTAGTTTGATTGGTTGTGGTGTGTTAGAACTCGATGTTGCATACAACACACGCTATTGCATTATTCAAAGAGAAGCGTACCGTAGAAGATTGGGGTGTCATATTCTCCCCTTCTTCAAATAATTTCGTCCTCAAATTTTCTATAATGCTACTGCATGAAGAGACTTGGGTGGTTCTTCATGATAAGTTCCTCGGGTTCCCACGTTGCCTCTTCCATCTTATGGTTTCTCCACAAGACTTTTACCAGACGATTCGTCCGATTTCTCAGTACTTATTCTCTCGTATCAAGAATCTTGGAGGGATCTTCGCAAAAAGACAGATCGGGTTCCAGTTCTAATTCCTCATGGGTGAGTACATGCATTCAGTCAGTCATGTATTTCCTCAACAGAGATACGTGGAACACATCGTGAACTTTGGAGAGACTTGGCAGCATTGCCAATCGATAAGCTACAACCCCAATTCGTTCTAGAATTTCGAATGGTCCGATGTACCTGGGACTCAATTTACCTTTATTACCAAAATGTATGACTCCCTTCCATGGAGATACCTTTAGGAAAACATGATCACTGACTTGAAATTCCAAATCCTTCCTTTGATTATCAGCATAGCTCTTCTGCCTACATTGAGCTTCTTTGATATGGTTTTGGATTACCTTCACCTTTTCCATAGTTTCCTCCACCAGTTCTGGGCCTACAAGTTTTCTATCACCAAGGTCATCCCAACAGGTTGGTGTGCGACATCTCTTTCTGTATAACGCTTTATATGGTTCCATCTGAACACTCGAATGGAAGCTATTGTTATAGGAAAATTCTACCAGAGGTAAATATTGATCCAACATACCCTGAAAGTCAAGTGAGAAGGATCTCAACATGTCTTCTAAGGTTTGAATAGTTCGTTCTGATTGTCCATCTGTTTGAGGGTGGTAGGCAGAGCTCAAATGAATTTCAGTATCCAAGGCTTTCGGAAAACTTTTCCAGAATCATGAAGTAAAACGAGGATCACGATCAGAAACAATCGATAGGGGTACTCCATGAAATCTCACAACTTCATTAATATATAGTCTTGCTAGTCGTTCAAGTGGTAAATCATCCCTTATAGAAAGAAAATGTGCTGAATTTGTAAGACGATCAACAATAACCCATATTGCATCGTTCCTTTTAGGAGTCTTTGGTAGCCCCATGATAAAGACCATCGTAATATTGTCCCATTTCCACTCAGGTATGGTAAGAGGTTTCATGAATCCTCCAGGATATTTCCTTCCAGATATCACTTGTTGAAAAACAATACATCTTGACACAAAATTAGCAATCTCCCTCTTCATGTTTTCCCACCAAAAATGTTCCTTCAATTCTCTATACATTTTGGTGCTCCTAGGGTGTATAGTGAAATTGGAACTATGAGCATCTTTGAGAAATTCCCTTTTTAGATCAGGTATATCGGGAACACAAAGCCTCTTCCGGAATTTCAAAATTCCATCTTCATACAAAAAGTCTCTCAATCTCCCATCATTCACAGATTTATTCTTCTTTTGAGATTCTTCATCATTGGTCGGAGAGCTCTTAATCCTTTCTAGAAAAGGTGGTTTGGAAACCATTTGACAAAGCATTGATGTTTCCCCTTCCCTGGTTATTCCCATGTCCATCTTCACTAGATCCATGAAAATTGGATCTCTTTCAATTATCATATTGTTCAAAACTCCATGATCTTTTCTGCTCAAAGAATCTGCCACCTTCTTTGCTTTCCCTGGGTGGTAGTGTATTGTACAATCATAATCCTTGAGTAATTCAATCCATCACCTTTGCCTCATGTTGAGTTCTTTTTGTGAGAAAATATACTTCAAACTCTTGTGATCAGTATAAATCTCACATTTTTCACCATAGAGGTATTGCCTCCATATCTTCAAAGCAAAGATCACCACTGCCAACTCGAGATCATGAGTAGGATATTTTTGTTCCGGAATTTTCCACTGTCGTGATGCATAGGCAATAAACCTTTCATTCTGCATAAGAACATAACCATATACTTTCTTCGAAGCATCACTATAAATAACAAACCCATCATTCCCCGATGATAGAGTTAATATAGGATCATTGACAACCCTTCTTTTCAGTTCTTCGAAACATTCTTCACACTCTTTTGTCCAAACAAATTTAATCCCTTTACGTGTGAGCTTCGTTAATGGGTTAGCCAATCGGGAAAAATTCTGGATGAAACGTCGATAATAACCTGCCCAACCAATAAAAATGTGTACCTCAGTTATACTCATAGGTGCTGGCCATTCTTGGATTTCATTGGTCTTAGAAGGATCAACAGAGATTCCATCTTTAGACACAATATGTCTATGAAAAGAAATCTCCTGAAGCCAGAATTCACACTTGCTAAACCTCCCATATAATTCAAGTCCTATCAGAGTCTTCGGGATAATGGGAAAGTGATTTTCATGATCTTTGTATCTTTTGGAGTATACCAAGATATCATCAATAAATACCACCAAACATTCATCGAGATATTCCTTGAAAACTCTATTCATCAGATCCATGAATACAGAGGGTGCGTTAGTCCATCCAAAAGGCATTACTGTAAACTCGTAATGCTTGTACCTTGTTTGAAATGCTGTCTTCGGGATGTCTTCCTTCTTCACACACAACTGATGGTATCCAGATTAAAGTTCAATATTTGAAAAGTACTGATCTACATGTAGCTGGTCAATAAAATCATCAATGGGAGGTAGGGGATACTTGTTCTATATTGTTTTTTCATTGATCTCTCTGTAGTCAATACATAACCTCATAGATCCATCTTTATTTTTAACAAAAATAACAGGGGCTCCCCATGGAGAAACACAAGTCCGAATAAATCCCTTATTACTCAATTCCTCCAGTTGATTCTTGAGTTCAACTAATTCTATAGTGTCCATTCTATAAGGGGTCTTTGATATAGGCCTTGATCTAGGAATTAAATCAATGGAAAGCTCAACTTCTCGTTCTGGAGGATGTCCAGGTAAATCTTCAGGAAACACATCTACATATTCTTTCACAATAGGTACATCCTATATTTTAACATTCCTTTACTCACCCATTGTAATTTCGTCCTCTTCCTCCCCAATAATTGAATTTAGTTGAGCTATTGGGGGTGGATCTAGATAAGAATTAGGTGGTGACAATTCTGCTCTAAAGATAAGGTGTTCCTTATCATCATCATCAGAAATTGTAACCTCCTTCTTCTTACAATAAATCTTCGCATCACGGTCCAAAAGCCAATCCATACCAAAGATTATATCAAACTCAATCATATGTATGATGATGAAATCAGCAGATAATGAACATTTATGTGCTCTAATGCGGAATGATTCACAAAACATTATTGCATTGATACTTACCATAGGAGTTTTAACTGACAACTCCCTTGTTAAATCAAATTGGAAATATCTAATTTTCTTAGAAAAATGGGAGGATATGAAACAATAAGATGATCCAGAATCAAATAATGCATTTGCTAAACTTGAAGAAACCATTAAATTTCCTTCCACCACGTCTTTCGGAACATCTACCTCAGCAGTAGTGATAGCATAAGCTTGGCCTTGATCCCTTCGAATTTTCTGAGGAAAGTTCCCCTGATGCTTAGGAAATTAATTTGCATAATGTCCCATATCCCTACAATTGTAGCACTGAACATCGGTAGCTTCCTTCTTCCCCTTCCAATCACGAGCTTGGTGCCCTTTTTCACCACACTTCTAACAGACTCCCGTTCCTTTTAAGCAAGTACCGGGGTGTTTCTTCCCACATTTACTACAGGATGGATATTCAAATTTTCCCTTCTTCCCTTTAATTCCATTCCCAAATTGATTAGTAGATCTCTTCTTCTCTTTTTTTGCTTTAAAGTCATAAGACTTTGAGAATTCTTTCTCTGTCATGATAGCATATGAGACAATGTCTTCATACGATGAGAAGGATTGTGAGACTAATTATCGATGGAGAAATGGTTTTAACCCATCAATGAAACCATCAATATTACTTCTTGGGTTACGTATATAATCTACAGCATACCTTTCTAACCTTGTAATGTTATCCTCATACATTGTGACATTATCATCCTTCTTTTGTCTCAGACTCAGAAATTGTCTTTCCATATCTGCTCGATGGTCACGAGGAAAGTATTTTTCTAAAAATAGATCTTTGAACTACCTTCATTCCATATTTGATACTTCATCATCTTCCTTCGTGTTTGAATCAATGACCACCATTGATCAGCATCTCTAGTGAGGCGGTAAACTGCCATGATAACTCTTTCCCTTTCACTACTCCCCATAGCATGAAATATTTTCTCAAGGGAATTTATCCATTTCTCAGATACTAAGTGATTTTTACTCCCATTCAACATTGGTGTTTGATTCCTCATAGAGAGATCTAACATTGATCCTCCACGCTGCGGATAAGGGTGCTCCATACGGGTAAGTTTATTATTCATAACCAGAGTGAGTTGTCCCAGTATGGTGATTAGATGATCGGCACGAGTTGCATCACTAGCTCCAATATATTTATCTTGAGCAGGAGGGAAATCCCTACATGAGTGTGTGCATTTATATGGTTTCCATTTCTTCCACTAGGCGCCATTTCTAAACAATGGCATAAACTAGATGAGTTTATGAATAAAAATACATAATTCTGTACTTATAAAATACTTAACATAAATTGAACTATTTATGGATATAATCCATATTCATAAAAATGATTTCTTTGAGGATGTATATACTCATAAACCCTTCATAATGATTTGTAATGAAAATGAGAGTTATCCAAAGAATATCCACCGGGAGTGTCGTAACCATGAGTGCAGCAAGGCCCATTATTGTGCACCATTTCCCGTTCGAGTCTAGCTCAAAGCGGTGTTTTTGGGTTTTACTCCTTGGTACATCTGTGCCAGAGCCGGCTCTACCTGCTCGTATCCAGGAAGGGATGTATTGCTCGGAAAACTCACAAAATCTCTACGATACCAAAATTCTAGGAATTTCTTCTATACTAATCCTCAAAGTCCATCATAAATCTATGTGCTCTAATCAGATATTATCTAAATCTTGCTTCCATGGTTTCTACTAAACTTCCTCTGATACAAACTGTAACACCCCGACCCTAGTTTCCCAGAGTCGGTGCATTATTACATAACATTGGCATGATCACAAGAAAGATCAAATCTCGAATGACCGATTAGTTTAATAGCCTTGGAATAACTAGATACATTAGTAAAGATTGTGTTACATCATAAATTTAAAAATACAAAAATATAGTCTCCATAGTCTACACTCGTATCCCCTCATACTATCCCTGCAGGTCATTCATAGTTTACATCTTCACATCCTGGAAAAATAAAACATAGAAAAGGGGTGACCTCAAATGCCCAGTAAGGATAACAATATAGCGGAAACTTTCTTAAATAAGAATAACCCTTTAAGGCAATGTATAACGAAAAGAAAAGCCTTTTAAACTTGAACTTCAACATAGTATGGCAAAAATAAAATGAAATAATGCCATTTACTTATTGACATGGATATTATACTAATCGAATAATCACATGAAAAATCAATAATGACTTTCATAATGATGGAATGAATAATTCCAGACTATCATAACCACATAGCCAAGGCCTCGTGCCAAGACTACAAATATGATTTTGTCAAGGCCTTGTGCCAAGACACTAGTTTGTCTCATGAGACCTACTGATGCATCGAGGAGCTATAGAGGGCTCTACCCGTCACATATTAAGTCCAATGCATTCAAATATGAAAATGTTTTAACATAACGTAAACATTCGTATTAAAACTCGCATACGAAATGTAAATAATTCATCCATAAACCATGAATGGTATAAAAGTAACACATCAACAGTCAAACATATCACAAAACCTTCAATAAAATATAGATGTTTTGTATCATAATAAATCAACATCAAATAAGCGTAATATCCATCAAATGATGTTGACATATATGAAATCAAAACTCATTTTAGAGAAATATCTCTTTCAATTTTGAAATCATTTAAGAGTCATATATTTATAAAATAAAAACTTTTCGTTGAAAATATTCATATATGCTTGTAAGGGAAGATTCGATGATTTTATAACGGCGTAAAATAGCCTCACCGACCGTATAAGTTAAAAAACATTCTTACCTTAATTCTTTCGAAAAGGATAAAAAGAACCTTGTTTGGAAAACAATGGAATGATTCCTTTATAAACCTCTTATAAAAAGTGAAAAAAGGGTATAAATGATTGTAACCCATATTCTTGTAAATAGTAAAAATGTTTTGAAATAAATTTTTAAGAATCATGGATGTGGATGATAAAGATGTCCCAGTAGATTATTACGTATAAACAACCTCAGATAATGAAGAGATTGCGAAATAAACCCTTAACTTGTACTTTTCCTTGTTTGGGGTAGGTTAAACTCTTGTATAATGGTGAAATAATTGTTTTTAAAATATAAAAGAATTATATATATTAATATCATACCATATATGATCTTTTAACATTGCTTCATTAATAATATTTTAGAATTATCGTCATTTCGGGTGTTAACTTACTCATTTTCTTTTATAAGTTTTGTTATGTAAGACTTGTTTGTCATGGATAGGTTGTATCTTAATCATATACAGAATGATATCAAGACCTTATATACTATTATTAATCATAAAATGAGAATTAGACTTGAATGGATACGATGGAGAGTGAATCTCATCGTGTTCATGGAGACTGTCGTCCATACGTACGCACGAGCCGCAATATCATTCTTTTGATATTAAAATAATATATAATTCAATGGTATATCATATATAAGGAATCATTATAATGTTATATTTATTATTTACATGAATTACACATCATTATTATACCCATCCAAATAATAATTTATTGAATAACAATTACACCACGACGTGGAGACGGTAAGCCATATGTACGCACGTATGGTGACATGTTATTCAAAGGATGGATAGAATATTGAATATGGTTGTACCATATTTATAATAACATCAAAGAATATATAAGATACTATTTTCATTATTTTATAATGGTAATAACAATTAAAGAAGAAGTGGAAGAAGAAAGGTACTTGAAAAAGGGTGGTGAAATCATTACCTCTTCTTCGGGTTATTCATTTTGATTTGATAAAAAGGGCTCTTTAGGTTGGCTTTATGACTAAAGTAAGGCCTCTAGGATGAAGTGAGGGAAGTTGAGAGAGTATTTGGGCAGTGTTTGGCCGATCAAAATGGCTTTAAAGGTGTGAATTAATGATAAGGGTGAGTGCCCTTTTATAGGGGGGTGAGGCGAACCTTTGGAAAAGTTAGATATATGATTTTATAATAAATTCATATTCGGTTTATAATGACTCCAAAGTGGATTATTTAAAGGTTAAGGTGGGGATAGATCAAAAACCACTCAACCAATAGGATTTAGATAGGTTTGGGTTACAATATTAACCTTATCATTAAGTATTAACTCTTAGTTAATTAGTTTCACTTTTATAATGTCTCTTTGTATTTTTATATTATATGGTTAATAAACATACTATATAAATCTAAGAGGCCCCAAGTGGACCATTAATGATACACCTATAATGATATAAGTCTCTTTTCCGAGCCTTACATTATTAGGAATTTAATATCAATTAATAATATAATATTTGTTTTAAAAACTCTTTTATGTCAATTTTGACACTATTCAATAATTGATATTTGTAAAAATCATAACAGAATGATTACTTCGAAAAAGGTTAATTAAATCAATTATAACATATCATATTATCCTAGAAAATTATTGGTATTTATAAAAAGTCTCAAATTACATTTATTTGTGTATTTAAAATATCAATTATTCTAATTTTTTACTATTATGGTTATTAGTGCATCATCAGTGTGTCATAAATAAATTAAATTATTTAATGTCTAAAAATTATAAATAAAATAGAATTATGTAGAAAATGTTTTTAAATTTCTAATAAATATTTACAATCTAATTTTTCTTATGTTTAACCCTATATTAAAAATGTTTTAGTAAATAAACTATGATTTTAACTCTTTTAAGTCTTCTTTGAATTAAATAATAATAAATGTCCTAATCTAATCCAAGTGGACCTAAATGATAATATTTTATTCCTAAGGTTGTTTCTGGTCGAGATACACTTGTCCAATAGAATTAAAACATGAGTTAGGGTAATATTAATATCTTTTTACCCTTAATTACACTATTTACTTTTAACCGTGGTAAATAAAAGTAAAAGTTACTATTCACCAAAAATTATTTTCATTTCAATGAACCAAATTTTAGTCCTTGATATTAATCATGTCTCTTAGATTTTCGAAATTCCACTCACCTAAGTGGTAAAATTATGTTTTACGAAAAATTCAGTTTTTTAACAACCACTTAGTGGTTTCTCTATTCATCAAAAAATGACGTTTTTCAGAAAAACACCAAAAATTCACCCTAGGCTAATTTTCATATTCCGAATCCAAAAACGAAGTCCATTTTAAAAAATAAAATATATAAATTTCATAAAGTGGGTATTACTATTCATAACGGCTAGTTTGATTGGTTGTGGTGTGTTAGAACTCGATGTTGCGTACAACACACGCTATTGCATTATTTAAAGAGAAGCGTACCGTAGAAGTATGGGGTGTCACGACATTAATGGGATACTAATTATATGAATTTAGAAACCTGAAATATCGTAATAGGGTATGTTGTGGAAATTTTAACTATGTTTATTTTCGATATTAATGGTGGAACCCATGAAGTATATAGATTAAATTATCCACAAAGAAAATTTTTTATTGTGGGGTATTTTATTAAACAACACCCTCTTGATATTTGTGATTCTTCAAAATTGGTGAAATTTGAAGGATGGATAAATGTATTGAAGAATATATTTTAATTTATTGGATTTAATTAACATCAAAATTTAACTATTTAGATTTATCATTTTAAAGGTGAATTTGATCGAGAGTGGTATTTTATAAGAATGCTAAGTAATAGGATGAGTTTGATTTCATGGAGTATATTTTTTAAAAAATTATTATTATTTAAAACTATTTCCCTAATATTCATGAAAATAGAATAGAAAGAATGTTTTTGTAGTTTAATTTAATAGAATAAGACTTAGTGGCATCTTATGAAGAAAATTTTACTAGACTTTCTAGGTATGAACTGAATTTCCTTTTATATATTGAGAGTAACATTGATATATTTTACATATGTCTAAAACCAATTTTATGAATATTGTTGTCCTCTTGTAAATTTAAAATTTATTAGGAGATTTTTTTTTGTGATGAGAAATTTGAAATGGATTTTCCCAACATGTGTGTACTTTATGAAAACATGGTTAAAAAATAGTCATGTTTTAAATAAATAAAGAACCATTCAATTAAGAAATATAAAAGTAATACTCCCCCCAATTGTTCTAAATGAGGTAAAGTAAATTTTAAATTATATTTGATAGGATTATGAATGTTTTACCAATGCTCTAATCCTAGTTAATTGAATCTTCACTGTGAGGAAAAGAGTTCTGATCAGACATGTAATGGGAAAATACATAGTGGCCAAAAGTGATTTTTTTTACTATAAAGAGTTGGTTTGTTAGTTTAACTCATGTAGGAAATTATCTACTCATGGTGCGAATTATAAATATTATAAATAAAATCATTTGGTGAAGTCATTTTCTACTTCAAAAATATATGTTGGACTCTCAAATAAAGTGTTGATGGCTATATTTCTTATTTTTTTAAAAATTATTCCAACATTTTTTCTATTGGTGATCAATGAATTATATTATTTATAGAAATTTTAAAACTACAATGGATATACCATACTAATAAATGAAGTTATAAATTTTTGTATAAAATCTTATGGGTAGTATTAAGCCAATAAAAATTTATAGTAATTTTCCTATTATCATATGTGGAATTATTTTTCCAAAAAATTCTGTTATATTTCACATTATATATTTATATTTTAGTATATTTATGGATTGTATTTCAGTTTATCATGATAATATATATTTTAGAGATAAGTAATTCATGTTGATATTTCAAAATGAGTTTCATTACATATATATAAGAATGAACCCAAAACATTGATAACATACAAACCAAATGAGGAAATGATTACTAATAGGAGTGAAAGTTATCATGAATATGCCATTTAAAAAATGAATATATTAAATTTTGTTATATTCTTGTTGTAAATATATATATTAATGTAATTATTTATATTTTTACTAGTTTTTTTCTTGATCGGTAGATTTGATTTACTCTTGAATTAATTCCTTAAGCTAATCAAATTTCAAAACCCTCTTATCTAATGAATATAGTATAACATTGGGAGTTAGAATAGTAGTTACTAGACTTACATGTTAGTTTTCCCATCCACCATAGTACTTCACCTTGGAGATATTATACTTCTTTTTAAAGGAATGATGGTTCCAAGATGATTTTCATTGATTATAGAGAACTCAAAAACATTACTATTAAGAAAACGTATTTGATTCCCAATATTAATGACCTGTTTGATCAAATATATGATGCTCATTATTTTTTTAAATATTGAATCATGTAATGGTATCACCATCTGAAAGTAAAAGAGGAATTAATTCTTAGGATGGTGTTCCATATTAGGAATTGTTATTATGATTTTTTTGTTTTACTTTTCATGTTAATAAAACACATATTGTATTTGATGATCTTATGAATTTTTTTTTTGTATCAGTATTTGGATAAATTTGTGAATATTTTAATTGATGGAATTCTTGATTATTCTAAAATTTATTAGGAGCGCGAGAAACATATAATAATTTTTCTATATAGTTAAATGAAACAAAGTTGTATGTGAAATTTATAAAAAATGAATTTTCATTTTAGAATATTTATTTACTTATAAAGATTGTTTCTAAAGATGGAATAAATATTTAACCTTATAAAACTAATGTAATGTAAGAGTGGAATAGACCTACAAATATCAATAATTTTCAAAGATCTCTTAGATTAATGGGTTACTACAGATGGTTTTCTAATAACCTTTCTTAGTTATCTAGAACAATAAATAAGTTAAATCAAAACGGAGTTAAATTCATCTAGATAAATGAATGTGATGAATATTTTCAGTAATTAAAAATAATATTAGATATTGCCCCAATGTTATCATTTCTAGTAAAAAAAGGTAAATTTTTTGTTTATAGTGATACTTCTCTAAAGTTACATGTTTTTATCTAGATGGAATATAAATTTCTAATTTCATATGCTTCATTTAAATTGAATCTTCATAAACATAATTTTTTTATATATAATCATGACCATACAATATTGGTTTTTTATTTAAATATTTGGTTTCATCTTTTATATGCTGTATAATTTGAAATATATAATGAATATAAGATTTTAAATTATATATTCACTCAAAAATAATTGAACATCAGGAAGACAGTATAGTTGAATCTAATAATGGATTATAAGTTCACAATTCACATTCATCAAAGAAAATAAAAAATGGTAGTATATGCTTTGATTTGAAATGATAATGTATAATTAAACATTCTATATTTGTAACATGGTCCTTTAGTTAAATATTTAATAAATATTGTCATGGAAATTGTGCATGCAATAACTCCCTCACTTTTAGTTTAGGTTTTATTGTACTCACCTTACTCAAAAAAAATTAAACATACTCAAAAAGTAGATCATTATATTCAGGAAATTGATTAATTTGTTAAAAATTGTATTATTTAAGATATTAACATTTTAAAAATGATGTTATGATAATTAAGAAGAGGTTTTATATGCCAAGTAATCCCGATTTCATTTTTTGGTGAATAGTTTAAAAATACTAATTTTTATAAAAAGTGGAATTTTTTTAGGTATTTAAATTTTTTAATTCTAGGTGGTTTTGGTTTTATAGTAAAATTAGTCTCATATTGCTGAACACTATCCAATTAATTCCTTAGTAGAAATTATTATACTATATTTTACTACACATTCATTTTTATGATTAAAAATATATTTTTTTGAGAAAAATGATTTCTTTTTATTTTGAATTATTTTATTAATATTAATTTCTGAAAATTATAAAAATTGAATATTTAAAAATGGATTTTATATTTTTACTATATAGGTTCAAATTTATTAGTGAACTCAATTTTATTTTTATCATAATGAATGGTTACCAAGTTAAAAATTAGTTACAGTTATTAAGGGTAATACATTTTAGTTGTGGTAAAACAAACTATGTGAAAAAAGGTAAAATAATTTCACATATTTTATTTTCCCAAACCTACTTTGTCCTTAATAAAACATATAATTATTTTAAAATTTGATTAATTATAAATGTTCCACTCACCTCACTTTTAAAAGGTAGATTTACCTCCTCTCTTATTTAAATACATTGATCTACTAAGATTGACCAATGACTGCCCAAATACAATCCCAATATCCCTCCCCACATCCTAGAGATCTTGGTCTCACTAATAGACCAATACTATCTTGCTTTAGGTGTAATAAAAATGCGGTTTTCCAAAGATGAGGAGTTTCTATTAACCATGTGTCAACATGCCTATTTCGTCTTATACCTAATTTAAATATTATTTATCCTTGATAAATTTGTACATAAGTATCTAATATAAATTTAAATGGTATTATGCTGGTGGTAAAACCCTATTTTTTCTTTTTTTCCATCTTTTGGGATATTAAAACTCCACTCATGCACACTCCAAGAAGCGATGTGATTTCTGTTTCATCACCAACTCATATGGAAGTCTAAAATTATTGTTAACGTAAAAATATATGATATTTATGAAATAATAATCATTATTTGAAGATAATATATTATATACCTTCTTACCCTTCTATCTGTTGTAAAATGATATTGTCTCTCACGCATATGTGTGGAATACCACCTCCACAGAGTGATGTGATTTGGTTTCCATGACCTCCATACATGGTTGGTTTTATAAAAAAAATTTAATGTAAAAATTTAATAATTAAAAATATTTTTTATTTTTTAGGGAGTGGAACCATAACCCATTTGAATTCAGACAACACACCAATGTTATTTTGTAGTTATAAATGGAATGACCACAACATGTCCAATGAGGACTTAATGATTTTAGTAAGTAAATACAACATGGTAATAAATGAAATTAA
The DNA here is from genome assembly GCA_963277665.1 of Viscum album. Taxonomy (NCBI): domain Eukaryota; kingdom Viridiplantae; phylum Streptophyta; class Magnoliopsida; order Santalales; family Viscaceae; genus Viscum; species Viscum album. Next base: position 884,690,098 of record OY728132.1, read on the forward strand.
TTGAATTATGATAATATAATATATATGGGAAATTATATTAATAAATTAAATATCTAAAATAATATTATAATTCTAGAAAAATAGAATGTATGGATCTAGATGTGTCTTTAGGAATGTTATTTTTATTTAATACCTTGTGCTAACTTTTTTCAATTAAATTCCTTCTCCTATATATCCATTTTCATCAAAATAGGATATAATTTTTATTATTTATTAATACAATTTTTCTAACATTACTTTTAAATAAATTTTTTATTTCTTTATAATTTTATAAAAATAACATATAATGTATGGGTCATTTTGACATGATTACAAAAGTTTCAAAAAATATTTTTTAAAAAAAATACCACATTAACACATTTTTGATAAATAATAGATTAAATTCATTATAAATATTAATATAATCCTTTTAATTTATTTTTAGACATTATCCTACTCTCATTATTTTGGGAATATTTATCGTAATGAGTTTTCAGAAGAAAAGTATTTTTCGCTTCATTTTAATGTGAAAATCGAAAGTAATATTCCTTATGGTTTTAAATGAGTTAGTTATGTGTTTAATAATCAAAATTAAAAGATTAAAACATTTTTGTTCATGATACATTACTTGATAATTATATATTTTAATGTGTGGGATAGATATAGCTTATTATGATGGGTGAGATTGATATAGATTTCAAATGTATTGACTAAAAAATAGTTTTTATAGATGAAAAATGAGAGAGATAACATGGTAGGTTACTCCGATAGAATCAACTACTTCAAAGTTAATTACCAAATAATATTATTTTTCAAGCTACCTTTATCATTCTTGATAAGGGTTTTATGGGAATATTTTTATTTCATCTTGATAAAAAAATGTTTATAAGCTTTGAAAGGTGAAATGATTGTTTTTTATGGAATTTTTTCATGATTTCATGTATACCTCATGTTTCCTTTATGGTTTTGTATGATTATAATGGGTTTTAGTGTTTTTATTTGAGAAATGGTTCATTTTATCATGTGGATATATTTAAATTTATGTGATCAAGGGTTTATTGTGAAAAATGTTAAAATATTCTTCGTTTTTCGTTTTTTCATTAGACTAAAAGGACTCATGTATTTTTATCCATTACATAGATATTTTTCTCATTACATTTCTTCAAAAAAAAATTCACAACATCTATCAATGTTTAAAAACTATATCAAGGTAAATATTTCCACTATAGTGACTTGTATTAAAAGAATATTAAGTGTCTCGAATTCAATTGGGGTGTAAATTTAAGAACCTGTTTTTTGTTGAAAAAATATACACTGTGTGGAAATGTTTACTTTTCTATATAATGGTTTTCCTAAATCTCTAAAACTCAAAACTAAAAAGATCAATGAAATTTAATCAAGTGAAACCTTTGTTATAAATCATATATTATGGGTTTATTATATAATGGGGAATTATATTTATTATAATGAAACCATATTTCAAACACAATAAAGTTAATACCAACCATGAAAATTCATTTTATAATTAAAACATTTCCAAAAAATATATTTTTAAGCACCCACTTATATATATACATGGGGAAAACTTTGAACTCTTAAAACAACCTTTTAAAAATTATTATCAGTCTAAATAAATTATTATACCAAAAAATTCTATTTTTTACCATGTAACCATTTTAAAAAATAAAACCTTGCCCATTTAAATCACATTAAAACCCCATTAATAGGATAAAAACAATTCCCATATTAAACTATTTTCAAATCAAAACACCATGATGAATGATTTATTAATAAGAATCTTAACTGTGTAACAACTAAAAAAGTTATAAAAGATCCAACAACAATTATAAGAAATATTATTTTCAATTCCCAATAAAAATTCATTCATATACCCTATATTATTTATTCAAACTAAAAACCAAATTTACCATTTAAAAAAAATTATAACCAAATAACATGACAACAAATTACATTATAAAATACTGTATTTAAAAAATCATGTAATAAGGGAAATTGTTTTCCCATTAACAATTTATAAATCACTAAACAAATCAATAAAAAAAGATTAACTATAATTTTATTTAATTGATAAAGAAAACTGAAGGGTAGTTTGGTGTAAAATGTTAATTTATCATGTTTTCCCAAATAAATTAGTACATCAATAAACAAACACTTATTATATAAAAAAAATATTTTAGTTTTTATGAAATTTAGAACTCATATAAATCAATATTGATATTTAACTCATTCAAAATATAATAATAAAATACTTAAACAATTCAACTATGTGTTTAGAAATATTTTTTACACAAGAAATAGTTGTTTTTCAAAACACTTCATCAAAAAAATTAAAATTATATACATATACATATATATTAAATCCACAACTAAATAGACATCAAAAAAATTGTTAATAGGTAAATGTAAAATAATAAATGTGAAATTGAAATAGATATTTTCATTAATTTAGAATTTAAAGAAGTGTATAAACAATTTTTAAACCATAAAATATTTTTACATTTTCAACATGTCTAAGAAAACCATTTACATTGAAACAATTTATAATAGGTTTAAAATTTATTGAATCTCATTCCAATGATAATTAAATTCAAATTATATATATCCATAAGTACCTAGTTTCAGCACAAAACTCAAAAAAAGTAATTATAAAAAATTAATGAAAAAATAATTATATTTTCCCAAATAATGAATGTTTTCAAGCCACATTTCTGAAATAGTAATATAAAAGTTTTATATGGAAAAAAAATTAAAAAACATAACATTTTTCAAAGTATTAGTAATGTTTTTCATCAAATTATTTTTATATATTAAAATTTTGTATTTATCAATGCACATCAATAAGAAATAATATATAGATTCATATTAAGAAAAAATAAATTATTGAATAATTCATGTTTTTAAAAAATAATCAATTGAAAAAAACTATGGGGAAATATTCTCAATATAATTAACTAAATGTATCCAACTACATCAATTATTTTCAAATCATTTGAAAAATTATGTTTAAAAGTTTTAAAATATTAAAATCAGTGATAAACCATTATTTTATCATATTAAAACTATGAGTATATTTTAATAGTTTCAAACATATTTTTTCAACTAACAAAATATTTATAATTTATTTAAATTTATAAAATAAATATTCAAATTGTAATATATAGGAAGATATATTATTTCAATATCAACTTCATTTTACAAAACATAACTTATATTTTCTAAAATACTTATATTTTAAAAAATAATTCATTATAAAAGTATATCAAGAAAAATAATAAAAAATTAGCTACTTTAATATTTAATTCATTTAGTAATTATAAAAAATATAAATTAAATTGTAAAAAATAATTATTTCAAATCAAAAATTATTGTAAATAATTATATTAACATAGAAATTTACCAATGAATAAACTAAATTCATATTATTGTTGTCCAATTACTAAAATACATAAATATAGAAATTATATTTTATATATTGAACATAAAGGTTCAATACATCACACATTAACAACATAAATGAAAAATAATGAGTCAACCCATGTAATGGTTTCCTAAACTACACCAATTATTATACATCACCTAGTAACGTGAAATTTATTTATAAATATCTAGATTATGTTTATATATATGTTACTTTTTATGTGTTAATGATTATATCTAAACACATGTCGCACACTCAATTGATTAATCTAGGCTTTGATACTATTTTGTAACATACCTACTTAGATTATCAAACTAAATACCTAAACCACCATTCCATAAGAACTAAGTGTGTTCTCTATCACATAGGATAACAGAAGTTCCAATGAAGTCACATGAATTAAAATGGAATGTTGTACACTTTTTTTAATAAAGAGTAAATTAGGTTTTCTTATAATCTATAAATAATATACATTTTTCGTATTATTCCCTAAAAAGTATTGTTTCTGAACAAGAATAAAACATTTCTAAATATTTCATAAATAGCCATCCCAAATAATTTAAAGATATATACCAGGAAAATTAATACAATGAATAGTTCTATGAGATTAATAATCATATACAGTTCATACTAGCGTCAATAAATATAAAAAACAGAACCTATATGTCTAATAAAAAGATACTAATACAAAATTTAAAAAAAATAATCATTTATTTGTATCTGAAAAATATTTAAATCCATATTTCACCAACCCAATAGCTCTAAAAAACCTATGTTTCACCTTTAATAATGAGGCAAGACTTCATATAATTGTATTATGGAATGGATTCATCTATATGCACATTGTTGGTGTATATATAGGGAATGAGTACACAACTCTATATAATACCTCCAATTGATTCTATATTATTCCATTCAATATTAAAAACTCACGTATTAGTTTTGAATAAAAATATTAAAAAATTATTTTAAAAAAATTAGGACACTATAAAATAAATAAATAAATATCAATTATTTTCATATCCAAATATATATCCAATTATATAAAAAATATAATAAAATAAATTAAAATGCACATATATGTTCCATTTATAAAATTACAATTATGTCATAATATTGGGATAATATAATTAAGAAATAACAGTTTAATCTTTTTCTCATATAAAATAAACCATCACATCAGTAACAGTGTTATCCTACCCAAATTCCCGACATTCATTATCTTGGCCTAATTAGGTTATCCCAACTAGTCAAAGTTTAATCATAACCCGTGCAGTTATTATCACTATAATTACCAACAAGTATATAATGTTTTTCTATGGATTTTCAAACTACAAATGAAATAAATAATTTTATTAAAAAATTAATTGATTATAAACATTAAATATCTCATTTAAATACCCCATAACATGCATAAAAATCATTATACATCACATAAAATTATAAAAATCATTATAATATTAAAAATATATCTCAATAGTTAGTAACATTATTATAAAAATCCCAACAAATAAGTTCATCCAAACAAACAAGCCATTATTTTTACAAACATAGTTTTGAAAAACACATGGAAAATAATATAAAATTGATATAAAAATGTACAAAATTATGATATCGAATAATATCTTTAATACATAAAAAATATTTTCACATTTTAAAAAATAATATTCAATTAAAGCAATTCCATAGTAATTGAAAACTACATATATCGATTTTTAAAATTAATTTAAAAGTATATCAGAATAATGCCTTATTATTCCAAAAAAAATATCTTCATTTAACCTTGGAAAACCCTTTAGAACCCTAATAAAAATATCCAGACAATAAAGGTATCAAAAAAGAATTTATTTCAATTGAAACCATCATAATTTAAAGCATTAAAAGAATTAAAATCCACTAATTTTCTTTTCAATCATCAAAAACCTAGAAAATCACCAAGTAAATATATCCATTATTCATGACATAAAAAAGTTATTTCTTGAATATTTTTATAGTATCATGAATAAATCCATTGAAAATAAAAAAATATATTTTGGAAGATAAATCATGAAGATTTTTATCTGAAGAATGATTTATATATATAATCACCTACCTCTTAGATATTTGACCACATTCATCAAGTGTTATCAAAATAATATACATTCTTGGATCCTAAAAAAGAATAATAAATCGAATATTTAATCTAGCATAATAATTATGGAAGTTTCTTCAAATAAATGGAATGAAAAATTCCATTTTTAGTTTATATAATTATAATAATATTTACAACAAAGGAAACTAGGCCTATAGAAGAATCTTTTAACACTAATATTCAAAATCCATCATTTTCTAGTGTTTTTCCATCATATGAAAACCCCTACCCCCTAAAATTTGTAAAAATACCTAATATATAAATATAATTTTGGAAAAATAAATAAAGTGACCAATGATTTTAATATATAGATATTACATCTTACTATATGTTAAATCACTTTATTCCACAAAAAACACATCTGGGTATTGTAATGATTCAGTGACATTTGAAACATGGATACATAAACTACTAGTTAATAAGTGAACTACATAATCTCACTATAAGTTATTCATATAAAGAACCCTTTGTTTAGATTTCATACTTAATTTCTTTCCTCACAACCTAGGGAAAATTAATTTAAGAAAGGGTGATCTTGAGAAACCACGGTAAGCGTAAACAAGAAAGATATCAACAGAACAGAAGCATAAGGGTGTGATAACAAGAGAATAATAATTGAATACTATACCACGAATATCATAGAACATAAACTTGAGTAATTATATAAATATTCATTTTTTATAAGACATGAATCATAAATTAATCAAATAATATAATCCCTGAGATCATAACAGTGGAATAAAACATGGAATCGTGGTGTAAACAAAATCATAGAAAACAATTACCATATTATTCAAGTAAATTTTCCAAGGAAATATTTGTGGACTTGGTTTAATTAAAAAACTGTATTATTTTAAATTTTAACTCATAATACTATCATTGTGGATAAATTCAATTATTGAACATTTTTCATTCCCTATTCCAGACCTATTTATCTCATGGTATATCAATCATTACCAAATGCATTGGAGAGAGATATAGTTCCCAAAAATCACATAATTAACATCATACATATGTGAGATAAGATATCATAATACATTAAATATATAATAACCCATGAAAATAAATGGTTTTCATAAACATTTCACTATTTAAAAAAAAGTGGGAAAGAAGCTAGTTTCATAAATGTCTCATCACTTCATCATAGAATAACCTATGGAAAAGGAATGGCCATTGTAAAAATATTGTCATCATAAACAGAAAACAATTAAATAAGTCATAATAATTGTATTCATGGATCATATCTACATTAAATCATAAGTATCATGGACGTAAATAAATTTATATGGAACATGACTTTTATAGATGACTTGGAGTATTTCCTGAGGATAATAGCCTTTCCACATTAAATAATTTTTTTAAAAAATTAAAAAATAATAAAAATTTCGAAATAAATTTTCTTTTAAAATATAATTACTTATAAATAATGATTTAAGTAATTTATTGACAATAATGGTGGTGAATTCATTTCATTCTATACATGTTAAAAAAATATTCTTTTTACATTATCTCGTTATCAGTAAAAAGTCAAAAATACTTCATTTGAAAAAAAGAAAAGAATAATACATTTATAATAATTTCTAAAAATTCAAAAAATGAAAAAAAAATGTCTTTAAAAATTATTTTATAATAGTGAAAACATTATTTAAAACAATTTAAGAAAACATGGATATAGAAGAATAATATTTTTTGGTAGAATATTGATCCAAAGTTGGTTTTTTTTAAAAAAATATTTTTTATTTCTTAAGTACATAAGAGGAGTAAACTTATATGAAAATTTATATTCTCAAAAAATATCCAAAGTATAATAAATATCATTATTTTATTAATATTTATATCATAATATTTCATCATCAGAAGCATAATCATAAACAATCATGATATATAATGAGATTGTATCTTGAAACCATTATCACTTTGGTAACATTTTAATTGTAATCCCCATGAAAGAACAATATAAAATTAAAAATTAAATATCATTAAAAATTTATATTAATTATATAAAATTTCAAAAAAAAATTATATACACCGTATAAAATATGATAGGTGTATAACAGAACTTACAACCCAAGGAAGAAAATTATGATATGAAGATCTCTTACCTCTTTGGTAGATTTTGAATCATAACCCCTTATAAATAAATAACCTTATATGGATATTTATATCCCATAATTTTCCTTGAAATAATCATAAAATACATTCATGGACAGTATATACACCACAAAAAAGTATGAAGTGGTGAATATGACATGTGTCCCTAAAAAATAATAGTGAGACGAAAATACCATACCTTAAGTCTCAATTTACATTGTACATGTTCAGATCTTCTATATAATAAATATATATTTTTATACATATATTATAAAACCATAATGATATATATCATACCACATATGATTTAGTTAAAACTTTTTATCACCCATTTACAAAAAACTCTTTTTTAGGGTCATTGTTTCTGGTAATAATTGTTTTATTTTCCATACATGTTTTGGTTTGGTAGTTTTGGATCCTGTACTTTTTTAATGGTTTTATCACCATAAAAATTTTATGTATGATATAAATATCTTATATATTAATTATATACATATTTATAGTTTTCTATCAAATGTAGATATATAAAAATGAACTCCACCATTCATGGAGACGGTAGGTCGTATGTACGCATGAACCCTATTGCCATTTTTTTAACGGATTGATTGAAAGAAGTGTAAAAAAATTTCCACCCATATAAAATAATTATTACTTCATATATATGATATATATTCGAAAAATATATACTTATTACCATCCATGTAAAATGTAAATGACAAAAATCACATCGGTTTGTGAGGCTGTAGTCTGCAATAGACATGAACGATGTTGTTATTTCCCATGAGGTTGGAAGGTAATAATTAATATGTGATATTATAATTAAATAAGTATATATAGGTCATAAATATAAAATATATTTTTAAAATACAACATTATATTAAATCATGATAATCAATGATGGAAAATGAATTACATCGGTTCACGAGATAGTAGTCTACTGTACATAAGTTCGACGGTTTTGTTTCCCATTATATAGAAGACTAGGTGAATATATTTTATTTAATTAACATTTTAAAGTATAAGTATATTTTATATAATTAAGATATTATATCATCATAATTAAACACTATTTTAAGGATGTGGATGAAGAAATAAAATAAAATCACTCGGTTAAGAATGATACCTATTCTTCAGACAACCACCTTAGGATAGCAACAAAATCAATATTAAGAGGGATTCCCAATCAAAATTTGGCCTCTAGTAAATGGATAGTTAATTAAAGAATATATTTGGGTAGGTATTTTATTAAAAAATGTCTTTCGTAGTGTGAAGAAGAGAGTAGAGGGGGTATCCTTTTAAAAGTGGGGGAGAGGACATAAGTGGATATTTTTTGATGAAAAGGTATAATTAAATTTTACACTTGAAAAAAGGATAAAAAATAGTACATTATAAAACCTTATAAGATATAAGGTCTAAATAGTTCCATATAATAGAAATTATATAAGTTTTAATAAATTTTTAAGAGTAATCTTTTTAGTTTTACCCCTAGTAAACTCGTTTTAATCTTAATAGTAAAAATTAAATTTCTTATTCATGATAAAAAATTAAGATTAAATTAGTATATAATATTAATTATTATAAATAAATTTATTCAATATAACCTTCCAAAATTAATTAATCTATATTGCTGAATTTTTTTCCAAATGAAACCCACCGATGCAATCAAAATACCATTTTCTAAAAAAAATCACATGAGCTTAAAATGTTTTATATTAAAATAATGAAATATACTGATTAAAACCGTATAAATTTGATTGATAATAATATAATTGAACTAATGTTACATTTAAAACCATAAAAAAATTTAGGTTTTTAAATACTTAAAATGAGGAGAAAATTTTTAATGAAAATCAATCCTTTTCACTGTTCAGAGGGAATTTTAACTTTTTAGAAAACACTCAAAAATTCAATATAAGATGAATTTGAAAAAAAAAATCAAAAACAAATATTTTTTTAAAATAAATTTAAAAAATTTGTAACAGATTAATTTTATTATTTTTTCACAATTGAAAATATTTTTGAGGAAAATATATTTTTTATGAATTTAAAGTCAATACTAAAAAAGTAAGTTCATATTTACCAATATATTTCGTTATAAAACACATTAATGTTTCATTTTTTATATATAATTATAAATATTCATAACACTAGGTTATAATGGTATTGTGTATATAATAATATTAATTGTATATATTGGTTCAATAAAATTTAGTATTTCTGTAATACAAGATATAAAATACATTAATGTTACTAGAAAAATCAATATTTCATAAAATCTCAGGGTGTTAAATTGTACCCCCCTTAAAATTAATATCATTATAAAAATTATTTCACTCTACTATAGACAAATAATGATACTTCTACCTCATCATTTTCTGAGGTTTTTATATAGATTCCTCAAATTGGTTGTTTTTCCGAAAACAATTTTACCCGGTGACTCATCGTATTTCATTGAACTCTCTCTCTATAGTATAAAATTCCCACCTATTATTACCCATAAAAGAGATTCTACTCTAATGTTAAATACTCGATGTTATTACATGTGAAAGATAAGGTATGTACTTCATCAGGATAGATACATGGAATACATCATCGACTTGAGAATGGTTTGGTGGAAGCGCCAAACAATAAGCTATTGTCCCTACTCAATCAGAAATCATGAAAGGGCCAATATACCTATAAATCATCATTATATTATTTTTAAATATCTAAAACTTTTTCATGGACAAATTTATAGAGACACATTCTCACCCACTTCATATTACACAACACATAGATGGTTTTCATCATCACTTTTCTATAGACTTTTTACATCCCTTACATGGTTCTAAATGGATCTATCATTATCTTCCTTGTATTCATCTATCTTAGGTATTAATAGATTTATTTTTTCAACTTCATTCAATTATGTTGGATCTCTACACATCTTTCCATAGAGGGATTCATAAAGAGTCATCTGAATAATCGAGTGAAAGCTATTCTTGTAAGAAAACTAAACTAGAGAAAAATGATGATCCCAACCAACATTGAAATCCATATAATTATATCCCATCATATATTATTTGGTTTTAATAGTTTCCTCATAATGACCATCTATTTTAGGTGCATTATAAGTAATGAGACATAACTCTATATCTATAGTCTATCAAAGGCTTCCCTAGAACTTCTAGGTAAACCTCAGATCCCAATCAAAAATAATAAAATGTGTTATTCCTTGAAACCTTACCACTTAATTAATGTATATTATGGAAATATGATAATAGATAAGTAATCTATGATGGCAATGAAGAGTTTTGACTTTGTAAGGAGATTGACTATAACCCAAATAAAATTATGGACGTTAAATTTTTTTGGGGTCCAATGGACAGTGGTGATGCTTTCCCATCTTCATTCTTGTAAGGGTAATGATTCTAATATCCATTGATAATTTTTCCTCTCATCCTTAACATTATGACATACCAAGAACCAAATTAAAATCTCTTCAACATCTCTATTTATTCCATTTATCCAAAAATAAACATTCAAATATCAATAAATCTTTATACTTCTTGAATTAATAGAGAATGAAGAACTATGAGAGTCCTTTAATACATTATACATCAAATAGGGTATGGATGGAAAAAATTAATAGTTCCAAAACATTATCGTTCTATAATAATAATTTTTAAACTCCAGAACATTTATAACCATATTATGTAACTCTAAATATTCCTTTTAAACCTTATTAATATTTACTTTGATAGATGGTTGAACAGTCATTTGATAATTATAGGATTTCTTCCATTCCATCAGGATCTTAAGATCTATACTCTTCAATTCCTGAAATATTGAATCATTTTTTATACGAATAATTGATAAGTTGTGATGATCATTTTGACTCAAGTCATTCTTTGCCTTGTTCCCCTTACCATGGTGGTAATTTATTGAGTAGGCATAATATTTAATCTATTCTAATCATCTTATATAATATATACTCAACATTTTCTATGTGAGTATATACTTTAACATTTTCTTTTGAGTATATAAATCAAACTATTCTATATAATTATACTGCCTCCAGATCCTTGATGAAAAAATAACCACAACTAATTCCAAATCATGATTTTGGTAAATTTTCTCACAGACAATAAAGTTTCATAAGGTATATGCTATTACCATATCACTCTACATCATAATTCATCCCAGCCCATCTTAACTGAATCAAAATAGATTATGAACCCTTCTCCACATTAGGGTAATATAAAAAACTTTATGTTGACTGACCTTTACATTGGTTCCTTAAATTTATCTTTACACTCATTATTTGAATAGAACATGGTTCCCTTTCAATTTAACATGGTGATTAAATTTTCTACCCATGAGAAATTATCCTAAAAGCACTGATAATATCTAACCAAGCCATCAAAACATCATATCTCATTCATGGTGGTAAGTCATGTCCAATGTTCAATAGATTAATCATTTATAGATCCACATACATACCTCACGTGATATTATATGACACTATAGTGAAACATTTTATAGCCATAATTCTAACATTTTAACTTTTTCATACGACTTCTTATATTATAGATTGATTAGTACAATCTAAAAGGGAACTCTATGCTCTCCATTTCACTTTGAATATATAATAATATCATATATAAATTCTACCACAAAATAATAAAAGTTATCTCTATAGACTCTTTTCAATAAATCCTTGATGGTAGCTAGGCAATATCAGACAAAATGGTATCACTTTATATTCATAGTTACTATACCGTGCATGGAATGTTTTCTCAGGTATATCCTCCTTCTTGATCCATATTTGATGACATCCAGAATGAAGATCAATATGTTAAATGTATTTATCTATATACAGTTGATGAAAAAAGTCATCTATACAGGGAAGAGGATACCTGTTCTTGATATTGATCATCTTTTGTTCTCAATAATCAATGTCGATTCAAATAGATCCATATGTCTTCTTAACCAAAAGAAGAGGTGCACCCTAAGGTGACACACTTGACTGAATGAATACATTTTCATGGTTCTCCTAGATTTTCATCTTTAATTCTTTTAGCTTAATTGGGTATATTCAAATGGAGAATTTAAAATAGGTGAGTCACCAAATGTTAGTTCTATTGAGAAACCAACTACATGATTCGGTAGAATACTAGAAAATTCATCCAAAAATACATCAAGAAACTACCACAAAATAGGCATATCATCGATGTTGAGTTTCTCCCCAGTCTTTTATGATAAACCCCCCTTTTTCATTGTAATAAAGACTCAAAAAATGGATGTTATTTCTATCAGGTGTTCTTATATATCATCGCATAGATAAAATATCATATGTTTGTTTAGAAAATCTAAATTAACAACCTTTCATTCGAAATTGATGTGAAATTTATATAGAAAAATGCAATCCAGGCCTAAGATAAAATCAAATTCATCCAATGGGAGAATAACATGATTTGAAGGATGAATATTTCCACCAACTTCAACTAGTGAATAATTATAGACATGAGATTATATAATTATACCATTATGGGATTTCTCTACTAATTCAACATCTAATAATTGGGGTGTTATTTTAAAAACCTTATAAAAATCTTCAAATTTAAATGATTGGGTAAATATATAGTAAAATAAGACATCTATTTTTCTAGAGAAGATGGTAAGGGTACCTTTCAAAAAGTTGTTATTGTAACCCTCATCATAAATATTGATTTCATTATATTTCTATTTGTCTCTTGAATTAAGAGGGTAGTAACATTAATCATTATAATTAATCTTCAGATTTGGGCACTGATTTTCATAATTTTGATACTCATTACATTTGAAACACTAGGGTGTGGGTGTTTAATTCTATGGAGCATTCAAACTATTTATATCATTAGCTAACTACTTCCCATCACTTCAACATTCTATTTCCAGATGAACTCTCTTTCCAAACATTGAAAATTTTCAAATCCCCTTATGATAATTTTCTCCATGTTTCTTTCCATACTTTGAGTAGGAATAAAAAATCTTTTCTTCCTTTCATTCCTGTTAGAGATTACATGGAATTATATATTATTTTATCAAAACCATGTCATTGATGGCTATATCTGACATAAATTTCCTCATTAATAAAATATTTGATGATATCTTCATGGATAGTGAAGTACCTTATGGATAAAACCATCCAAAGACATGGTTTTAACCCAATAAATAATCGATAAACGTTAATTATATGATAGATAATGATAGTAGAATCATACCTCCCAAGTCATGTAAAACTTTCCTCATATGTACCAAAATATGCATCCTACATCTTCTTATTCACAAGGAATCCTTTATCCATTTTCATATAAAGAATATGAGTAATCTAGTTATCAAAAAATAAACTATTGAAGTCATTTAACTCCATGAATAAAATCATTACATGTTTGATCGTATTCTTGATAAGATCGCACTATTTATCTAATTTACCATACAAAATATTGACAACTAAAATGAATTTTTAATGCTTTGAACACTGGATAATGAATAATATCATTTCACTGGTACTGAACCATTTCGTAGTAACTAGTGGACTAGTTGAAAAACTAAAAGAATGTGGTCATTTACTCAAAAAGTACTCAATAGAATGTTATTCCCTCCTTTTCTTGTTTTTATGTTAAATATGATTCATAGATTGAGAAATTTTGGTGAGACTAACAATGGAATTTTGGAGTCCATGTCCCACAACATTTGGTTTCTTGGGAGGAAAATCATTGAATTTTCCAATGCATTCAACATTAACATTACATCTTTAAGTCCAATCCATCGACTAAAAAAATAATATTATGAAAAATAATAATCATTGTTGGAAAATACATAGTTATGAGAAATAATTTAAATGATGTAAAAATAAAGTAACATTCTATTAAATCCATGACACCTTAGGTTTAACCTAGGTTATCAATGATTATCATTTATTAAAATCTTTCAGGATGGTTCATAAATAAAATGTTAGTTAACCAAAGCATATCCCTTGAGAGTGTTATGCCAAGTTCCCAATAATGGTAATCTCTCCATGTAATGAAATGATGGTAGAGATATACTCAACCAAATCTTTTTGAGGTTTTACACACTAGATTCATCTATTACAAAAACATATCCACTTATATTATCTAGATAGGGATGTATTTATAGTAAAACCACATAATATATTCTTTTCCCAAACTATAGGATGTAAACCTATACATATCCTTATCCTAAGGGTTCTCACTAAATTTTTAGCATCCCAATCTTCAATCTTTAACTAAAACTATCCTATGAAACAAAATATTGAAACCTAGAATTTTTATACATAGATATTTCATCTTTCTAGGTGAATATTCATTTTATTTTACAAAAATATTCCTAAGGATCATAATGTTTGGTGCCTTCGGAAACTTGAATACATAAACATCATGTCCATTAGTGAACTGCCTAATCTCCTACTATGCTTTTCATAACTATCATCCTAATTAGATATATCATACTTAATTCCTTATTTCATATCCTAGGGAATGAAATAATAAGAAAGGGTGATATCACATGCTTAGTAAAGGTAAACAATGGCGATACCAACATAACATGAACACAAGGTTAAGACCAAATTAGAATTACATTTGAAAAAAACAAACTACATATCAAAGAACAAAAAATTGAGTCATTGAATAAATAGTGATATATTGTAAGTCATGAATCATAAAGGAATCAAATCAAGTGATCTGTGGGAGTATAAAATTAGCATAAGACAAGGAATTATTTTATTAAAATAATCGTAGAATATTATTTTCATAATAGTCGAGACACATTTCCAAAGAAATCATAATAGAATGGGTTTATTCCCCAAACCATTGTAGTAGTCCAGATTCACTCTCAAGTCTGTCATAGTGGAAAAAGTCCATTACTGAACTAGGTTATGTCCCCATTCTATTCCTAATTATGTCGTGGGATAGTAGTATTTAACCAACTCATTAGAGGGAGATATATGTATCACTTATCATATAATTATAATCATACATATGTGTTCCATAAGATCATAAAACATTCTTCATATCATAACCCATGAAAATAAATGGTCTTTATAAACAATTCATCATTGTATAACATGTGGGAAAGAAATAGGTTTTATAAACCTTTCATCACCTCATCCTAGCATAACCTGTGGAAAAGTAATGAGTTTATTAAACATTTTTTCATCATAAACAAAAAACATTTATAGAAAGAAAAATAATGTGTTTCTTGGTTCATTTCCCCAATAATGAATAATTAAAATTAATTGATTCAATCATAGATAGAAAATGATTTTGAAATATCACTTGGAACATTTCTGGAGTAATATTTTCTTTCCACATTGAATATCACTTATTTAAAAACTAAAAAACAAAAAAAAATATTAGAAATCCTTTTTTATGAAAATAAAATTGTAAACTTATAAAGGAATCATTAAATCATTGATTGGTCATGATGGTGGAAAATTTTCTTTATATTGTAAACATTAAAACAATTGTTACTTTTACATTGATTGTAAAAAGTAAAAATTACCTCATCTAGAAAATGAAAATAATATTCCTTAAAAACTATTTGTGAAAAAATCCATACAATGTTAAAAATGATTTCAATTTTTTTGGATAATAGTAAAAATAATCATTGAAACATTTATAGAAAACATAGATATGGAAGAAAATGTGTTTTTGACCAAATAGAGAAATAAAGTTGATTTCCCAAAAAAATATATGATATCATAAGTAATTAAGTTGAGTAAAATGAAAATAAAGCATAAATTATTAATAAATATAAAGATTATAATAATGATCATTAGTTTCTTGAGAGATAGAACTTAAAATATTATTATTTGAAGCTTAATCATAAATAATCCTATTAAAAAATAAGATTTTATCATAAAACTATGATCACTTTGGTAACATTCACTACTTCAAAATGGACCTATAATTGCACTAAAAATGGCCTTTTTAGCACAACATAATCACTTACTACTGAAGAAATATTAAAAGCCCTAGTCTTTTATCAACTCTTTTAGAATCTCCGATAAAGGACCCTTTATCAGTGCCTCTATAAGCGGTAATAGAGGGATCTACTGCAGTGTGCTATTATAGCACACTATTGAACCATAAACACCATGAAATAATCAAAATAAAGTAGAAATATATAATTTAAATGAAATATAATTAACAACCCAAATACATGAAAAAACACTATATTATAAACATTTCAGACATTGGTTTAAATAATTACATAAGTAAAAATTATAAAATATATTCCAAAACATCAATATTTCTTTTGTATTTTGATCCTAACCACTGCTCGAGAAAAAAAGCGCATGTATATGAAAAAAAATTATGTTATAAATAATATTAAAAAATAATTAACATAAATTATTACTTATAAACTAAACATTGAGTCATACCAAGAACCTTGTGTGTCTGATTGAGTTGTTTTTGCTTTTTTTTTCACTCCATTTCTTGTTCATCTTAAATCATTATATATGTAAAAATTAAATAGATATGTATAAGACTTAAATGATAATGAAATTAATTAAATAATATTTGATAGAATGATGAAACAAATCTAGGCACCTTTGTTCAGTTTTGGTAATATGATGTTTATTTTAAAATAAAATGACACTTATATATTTAATAGACAAACTTGGAGTCATAATAGTCACACCTTGATTCATATTGAGGTCTAGATAATTTCTACATGTCTCAAAAAAACATATGGATCATTTTCCTAATGTATCTAATTAATCTGAATGTGTCGTCTATATTTTGAGTATGTCACTTGTCATCTTTTTATATGTCATTTTAAAATGAAAAAACATACATTGACTTGTATAAATCTCACAATGCTTCGGTTTTATGTGAGTCTAATTCCAACATGTTATAAATTACTTAAGAATATATTTCAAACATTATCAAGACAATTCAAGTATGTTTTTTCAGTTTTTAGTGAGTGACTCTTTCTGATCTAAAATGTTGATTTTAAACTGATAATGGACGAATTGGCACCATACATAAAATTGAGGTGAAAATGATTACTATAAATTATAAATGACTTATGGATCATTTTACTAAAATATCAAAACAATCCAAAGGATTTCCCTCGATTTTGGGTATTTTTGTTGTCATTTTTACTAAAATTCATCTAAATTTAAAATAAAAAAGATGCACTTAGAGTCATACCGGCCACAACATGTATTGGATTGAGGTTTGGATGATTCCAACACATCCTAAATTAATTATGGTTCATTTTACTAAAGTATAAAAATAATGTGAATTCATTTTATTGGTTTTGAGTACATCAGATGAGTTATTTACTAAATTGTGATTTTGAAGTGAATGCATGAACCTTGACTCAAATCGATCACATCGTGTATTAGTTATATTTGAGTCTAATACCTACACATTAAAAATTATTTAATAATTCATTTCACAAAATCTAAGCGTGTTTTCTTGGATTTTAGTGAGTGACAATTTTTGAACCAAAATTTCATTTTTAAAATGATAATGGACAGTTTGAGTCATACTAGTCAAACAATGCATCATATTGAGGTGGTGGTGATTCCTAAACACGCCAAATGACTTATAGATAATTATCCTAATTTATCAAAACAATCCAAATGATTTTTCATAGTTTTCAGTAGTTCATTTGTCCATTTTACTACAATTAAGGTCAATTATAAATAAAAAGACACACTTGAAGTCATACCGACCACACTATGTGTTGGATTGAGGTTAATCTGATTCATAATAATCCTAAATGAATTATGTATAATTTTATTAATGTATAACAAATCTTATTGTGTAGTATTTATTTTGAGATCTCACTTTTCCTTTTTACTGAAATGTCATTTTAAACTAGAAACATAGACTTTAACTCATATCAATCACATCGGGTGTTAGTTTTATGTGAGGAAATTTCCTATGGTTAAAAAATGATATATGAATATATTTCATAAATATTCACGTAAATATGGGTGTGTTTGATCATTTTTTCTCAAGTGAAACTTTTTGAACAGAATTTTCATTTTTAAACTGATAATAGACACTTTGAGTCTTAGCGGTCACATTATACATCAGATTGAGGTGAGGCTAATTTATATACATAAAAAATGAATTAGGATTGTTTTCCTAAAGTATAAAGACAATCCAAATTATTTATCTTAGTTTTCAGTAGGTTCGTTGTCTTTTTTACTAAAATTGATGACAATTTTAAATAAAAAGACGCACTTGGAGTCATACAGATCACTCCATAAATCATATTGAGGTGCATATGATTAATAAATATCTAAAATAACTTATATATCATTTTACTAAAGTATCAAAACAATCCAAGTTATTTTTTCTCTATTTTTTATTATGTCACTTTTCTTTTTTAGTAAAATTTCATTTTAAATAACAAAAATACACTTTGATTTATACTGATCACATCATGTGTCTGTTTCATTTGAGGCTGATTCTTATAGGTAAAAAATAAATTATGAGTTTAATTTCAAAATTATCAAGATAATATGAGTGTATTTTCATTAGTTTCAATGAGTGAGGCTTTTTGAACTAAAATGTCAATTTTAATCTGATAACGAACACATTGAGTAATGTGGGGCACATAATGTATCAAATTAATCTCTATCTTACAACTACACATCAAAAATGACATATAGATAATTTCCCTAAAGTTTCAAAACTATGTTAATTTGATTATTCAATATTCTGAAATTCAGTTGTCCGTTTTACTAAACTTTTTGTAAATTTTAAATAAAAATATGTACATTGAGTCATATAAGTCACACTATGCATCATATTAAGGTGATGCTGATTACTACATGTGGTAAATTACATATAGTTCTTTTTTGGAAGTATCAAATAAATCCTAATTTATTTTATCAATTTTGAGTATTTAACGTTTATTTTTTACTAAAATGTCAATTTAAATTGGAAACATGCTCGCTGACTCAAATCAATCAAATAGTGTATCGGTTTGATGTGAGACCAATTCCTAGACATTAATTTGTTTTATGAATCTATATACTAAATTTCCACTAAACTTAAACAATGTTTTCTTGGTTTTCACTGATTGCGATTTCTTTGAACTAAAATATCAATTCTGAACAGATAATGGACACTTTGTGTCATACTGGGCACATCATGTTTTTTATTGGGGTGTAAATTTCTCATACACATTAGAAATTCTATATGGATCATTTTCATAAAGTATCAAAATAATAAAAATTTGTTTTCTCATTTTTGAGTATGTCAATTTTCATTTTGATAACCATTAATGTAAATTTTAAATAAAAAGATTCACTTAGAGTCATATCGGTCACACCATGTGTCGGATTGAGGTGTGGGTGATTCTTACACTTCCCAAAGTCTCAAAAAAATACTAAATACTATTATTATCATGATTTGTTTTTCCTTTCTTTTTCAAATTATCAAAACTTCATAATGACTTGATGTTATTAGGGAAAGAATTTTTATCATTGTTGAAATCCATAAGAAAAGTTGAAGGTCATATTCGAATTATATCACAAGAATCCACCAAAAAACTACGGTATGATATAAAATTTTCATTTGGTCTCAAGTCTTCCCATTGAAGTTGTTTAGTAATTGAATACATATTTTCATATAAATCCTTATAAATTTGATCTTGTAACCATCATATTAATAAATGATTATGTGTGTTTTTTATTTATCCTTCATCCCATGATGGATTCAAATATCTAATAATTTCTTTGTGGGACTCAATATATGGTCAGAAACATCACTATTATGTCAAATGTAATGGTGCGCTTGTTCCTTATATTTAAGGTAATTGTAACAACATATCTTCCAAAAATACCATCACCTATAAGGTGTATTATGTGACATGACATTGGGAGTCCTATTCTATAAACAACTATTATGTAATAAGTTCATAATTAAATAACATCTTAAAAATATATCATTATGAACTAAAACCTTCTGGACAACTTGGATTCTCAACATACCATTTTAAACTTTTCATATACCATTCAATGGTCTACATCCATCTATAATGGTCAAGACCACATAGTTTATACTATATGATCAGGTGAACCATTAGGTGGATCATTATATCAAAGAGTACTAGTGGAAAGAAAATATCTAATTAGTACAATATGACTGTAAACACCTTATTCATGATTGGAAAATTCAATGGTTTTGTAAATTTACTGCATATGGATTTCAAAAAAGGTAGTGTCTGGTTAATGTTTGTCATGCATTTTGAGGTAGAATTCAATAAAAATAAATATGTATCAAATCTTGAATCAAAACATGACATTCATGTAATTTTAGTCCTTATAACATACAATTAGTCATTGAAATTATATTTTTGATATTATCCAAATAGACCTCTGGAACTTTTACAAAATTAAGGAAAGGAACAAATTTCAATTTTTTCTGTCTAGATAGAGTGTAAGATATTGACGGAAGAAAAGAATGACCTTTACCCTGCATTGGTGCCAACTCTTCCCTTATACCCATGTCAATCATGTCCAACCTAGCCTTTATTCCATATTTCATTTTCTAATGAATATTAACTAATGTTCCAAAAACACTATAAAATAAATTTCTTCTATATGCCATATGAATTTTTCGCATCTCATTTCAAGGTTTGGGAGACTCGTAATTAATTTTCGTCCAGAAAGGAGATTCTTCTAGGTGATGTAGGTTCCAATATTTAATTCTTGTATCTACATTACATGTCAATTGTATTGTATTTTCCTAACATCCATCTAGTCTTCTACACCATGGAATTATATGAAAGTAAAATGTATATTTTTATGGACTTGATTCCTTTTTATTTTATCAATTTGCACCACCATTAGGGAATTTAACGAGTGATTCATAGTCCTTGTGAAACAATGTGAAATAATTTGGAAAATATTTTATTATTTTAGAGACATTGACCATTTAACATAACATTCATTTTGAATCATATGTTCGACATGGTAGTTCATTTTATTTGGGTATCATATCATTCGTGAGAGTAAGTAGTTCAGTAAAGCTATTGACACTCCATCCAATTCCTAATTTCAAATTATATAACTCTAATATAGAATACAAGGCTATGTATTTATTAAAAATGGTATAAAATGGTCTCTTAGATTAGTTATTTATCTTCTTAAAAAACATTGAAAATCATGAAGGTTATCATTAATTTCCATTGAAATTCTTTCCATGCAATCTCCATAATAATTTACACTAGTATTCATATCAGATGATTCATAAACTACATTATTATCCTAATTACTGTGCAATTTTTTCACCCATGTTTAGTACAAATTTTATAGCTCTGATATATTCCATTACAATTTAAATGTTCTTACAACTATTTCAAACTAATTAATCTTGAATAACAACATTGTATACACAAAAAAGGATTTGAGAATGGTCATATGCATCATCTATTGCAAACATGATTAACTCTTTTACTCAATATTCATACTCTTTTTTCAAAATATTACTGTCCAAGAATTTTAAATTCAAATACATTCTATTGGGTTTATTAAATATTCATTTTTTACAATAAAGAAATAAATAAACATAAGATATTCATTATAAACTGTTAATGTTATAGATATTTATAATAAGGGAAACCCAACATTAGATTGTTTTAAAGAAATCTAGTATGCTATGAAAAAAATGGGTAATTAAATTTAAAAAAGTAATTAATTCAATATGGTAGGTTTTATCATCTTAATTCATCAAATGGTGAAGGCTACAGACATTTAACATCCTCATCATCTCATCTTATGAATTGTTATCATTTCATTTTTTTATTTATCACTTATCCCCCATGTCTTGTGGACGTACACTTTTGTTTCATGAAATACTCATAGGAGTAGTCATCCATAAGATGACTACTTCGTAGAGTAGTACAACAAACATAAATGTTATGGAGGATAAGTCCTAAGACAAAATTGGAAGAATAACTCATTGGTAGATGAAACTAATGAGGATGATATTTTTACTCCATTGTGTTAAAAAAAGTGTAATTTCTCCCATTTTTGATAAATACATGGATGGTAATAAGATATTTCTAATGGTTGAACCAAAAGGAAATGTTAACGAATGATCTATTTTTTACTTATATTAAATAGAAACATACATATTGTTTATTAGGTGTGTGATGAATGAGATGAGGTTATTTTTAATAAGTATTAATGAGTGGGTTATCATTTGAATGATGTATATATTTTTACAAAGGTATAGTAAACTAGCCGAAACATTTTTGATTTGGGATTAGAAAAAATTTATAGTAATTCTATTTGAAAGATAAAATGGATTTTTTGTGGTTAATGTTTGATTATATTAGATAATGAGACAACTAAATAGTGATATAAAAAGGGTTTGTGGAGAAGTTTTTATAATAAAATGATTAAACTGATATATAAATATTACTAATTATAATGGGGTGATTTTTAATAGTAAAATAATAATGAAACATTAGAGAAAAGTAATGTTTAATTGATTTTCAAGGGGGAACATGGGGATGAGGTAGACTCAAAAATAAGACATTTATGGTGAGGAAATTAAGAAGTATTAGAAATTGAAATAATATCAAGAAAAGATAAAATCAATGAATAATATTTAATTGGTGATTGGATAGTTTTGGTTCAAAGTTAAAGGAGTAAGATAGTACAAAAAACCTCATTTTTTCCCAGTTATAGCCTAAATCATTTGTGGAGACTAACAAGTAAAATAATTAGATTAAATATATTCATGAGTATCATGATCAAAATAAGGTAAATGTGACATGGTGAATTTTTCCCAGGCTGGAAGATATAAATATTTCTATAACAAAATTTGTGTTTTGTAAAAAACTCCATGACTATAGAAAAGTGGGTGAAAATAAATAATGGATACTATGAAAGGGTAATGCCTAGATTAAAGGCATTTTTATTTACTAGAAATTTACTCCCATATCTAGTATGGAAACTATTTGAATATTCATGTTTATTTCATTAAAAATGTAGTTAAAATTATACCAAATGGATGTAAATTCTATGTAACTCATTGAAATTATTAAGTGGGGAGTATACATTGAAAAATTGTATGGGATTATTATTGATAAAAATGACAGAAAGGTATTCCAATTAAATAATTCTTTTTATAAGATAATCAAATTATTGGTAACCTGGTATTTAATGTTCGATCAATACATAAGAAAGATTTGTTTTTTGAATGGTAGAGTTAATCATTGAATATACATTAATAAGGTGAATGATAAAAGGATGTTGGTACTCATATATGTTAAATAAGTAATATATGATTATGTTAAAAATCAAAATGAATTTTTTTGGGATCATATGAGGTATGATATTGAGATGCCTATGATTGGAGAGAAAAATATTTTCCTTGTTATATAGGTGAATAATGAAAATCATAGAACATTAATTTATCAATCAAAATATGAAAAGGAGGTTCCTATGTGGTTTTGAATGGAATATTACAAACCAATGACAACACTGATCGCTATATGGATGAGTTTTTCAAAAGATCATGATTTTAAATGTAAAAAACTAACATGGGATACCATCTAAATTGATACCTGAGAAGATTATCCACAAACACAAATAGTTTTCCCAATCTGTATAGGTTAATGACAAGCACCTATGCATTAAAAAATAACTAATGGGAATTATTTCTCCCTCAAAGTATTATATTAATATAGAACAATGTAGGAAAAAAATTCAATTTACATATATATATATATATATATCAATCAAAACATACATGTCTCCAGGTAGAAAACAACCAAGAGAGTAGTTACTAAGAAATATGAAATTGGAACACAACCACTAAAACATGTCTCCTGGTGGTCCATGACCACCCACCATGTCCAAAGTCACCCACACATGGTCACCCAAGAAACAACCCACAAAGAATGGAGAGTAAAATAACCCATGTTATAAGATAATAATGTTTTCCAAACCCTAAAAGGTAAAAACATAGTGTGATCTAAAGATCTTAGTATGATTCCACAATATATTCTATATAGTTACTTCATAAGATAATTCAATTATGCTAAAATAAAAATAAAAGTAGGGTAGTAATAGGATTAGATTAAAATATATTTTTAAACATTTAAAATTCATTTATTAAACTAAATCTATAAAACATTCTATTTTAACAATTAAAAACTAAACATTTACTTGAAAATATGAAAAAGTGTCAATAGAATAGTGTCACGGTGCATAATAAAAATAAAAGAAACAAGAAAGTCAACTATGGTTCCAAATAATGAAAATGAATGTTTTCATATATCAAAATAATTTATATGGATGCCATGGGTATGACCAAAGTAAAAAATTTGAGTTCACTTCAGAATATAAAATCAAATTACAACATGGTCAATTGTTAGGATTACATATAGTCTCACAGGTATAAAGGAAACCAGTTCCACACACACCCACGTTCCTGACTGCAAGTCCATAGCCTAACCTTTTCACATTCTCTATGAATCCACTATAAGGGTGCGAGTTTTCTAGTGAATCATATATAAATTTCATCCCATCTAACTATCTAGGTTCCCATTACTAGTCAAAAGTGGTGAGGTATATTTTCAAGTTATAAGGATCTGTATGGGGATCATAATCAACATCAATCATGGGAAATAGTCATCAAATCATGTCTAAAACTCACCCACAATTTCCTCAAAGTAAATAATCCCTTTTTCAACACACAACAATGGGATGCACATGTAAAAATAAAGTTACATAAATGAATTATAATATGATAGGATCATCATAATGTTCTATCTAAGCCATATAAAATCATCAATTCAATTCAAATACTTTTAAATAATTACAAAATTAAAAAAGTGTAACCACACACGCTTCTTATCACAATTCGTCATTAAAACTCTAAATGGTCCATTAGAAATCATCAATTAATTCGAAACCCTTTTAAACAATCCAATATTCAAAAGGTTAATAATTCCCAATTCTTTTCATAATTTATCCTTAAAATTTTTAAATGGGCCTTTTAAATAAAAATTTATTATAAAGAATCCCAAAAGAATTAAAGGAATTATTAATATTTTAAAAGTATTAGATTAATTTCAAAAACATGTGTCTACGCCCTCTTTCCATTTTAAAAAATCATTTATATCAAATAACCATAGAAAAAAATTCCAAAATAAGGTAAAAATCATATAGAGGGAGTTGTTTTTATTTAGTAAATTCAAGAATTTGAAACAATTTTGAAGACAAACAATAGTTCAATTATTTTAATTCAAATGAAGGAAGTCCATTTTTTAAATAAAAACCTGGGGAAAATCCCTCAATTTTATTACAATAACCATTAAAATAACACTAAAAATAAATATAAACAGATATACCATTTAAATAATTCAAAAAAAAGGAAAGAAAGAAGAATATTATAGACATTCAATTAATTCCATAATCAATTCAAAGATAATAGGGTCAAAGATAAAATTATGAGGAATTTAATGGATAAATTTCATAGAGAATGTGTTAGAAATTATAAAACATGTATATAATAATTGATATAGAAATAATGAATCTCATAATCAAGGAAAAGCAAAGAAACCTAAAATTGGAAATTAAGAAATCTGACCACAACAATATGAGATGGGTATCCTTCAATGATGATCATTAGATCTAAGAAAATAGATATTGAAAGAAGTGAGGGGTGATCCTATATCTATAATTCCATATCATTTAGTAAATGTAAAAAAATATAAAGGTTGTGATAACTTTTTAGAATAAGGAATAAAGGGAAGAAGAGATATTGAAGATCAAGAATACAATAACTCACTATAATATGATCACTGCTTTGATTGGTGTTTTTATCTTCCTATAGATGAAGATTGGGGAGAAAAAATGGCCCTAGTGGTCTCCCAAAAGTCAAAGAATCGGTTTATGATCAAGAAGGAGGATTTTAGGGATGTTTGGGGGTTTGGGTCTTTAACCAAGATTTTAGTAACTTTAATTATCATGTGCATGGTTTCCTGGGTTAAGTTTCATGGTTGGTACAAAAAATGTGCAAACTGTGGTCCTAGAAAAGAGCTATAGAAAGTGTTATATGGTTGGGATACACATATTTTCAAGACTTGTTCCAACCAAATTACCTCATACTATATAGTCTACGCACATTGTCAAACCATGCTCAAACTGTGCGTAGACCATGTGTTGGCCAGGAAACCTTCAAAAAAGTTAAGAAAATTAAAAAATGAAACACAAAGATACCAAATAATTGGATAATAAAATCATTAGGTCAAAATACATAATAATATGTAATGTGATATTATTACCTCGCTAACATATGACATTATCTCCCTAGAAACCATCTAGTATAAAAGATAAAACATGATGACACAACAAGAACTTTCTCACTTTTCTTGTGGGGTAAATGGTCCATGGCTTAGAATTTAGACTCTCCCAAAGGATAACAGCACCCACAACTCCATGTTCAAAATACCAATATCAAGACATGACTACAAGAAAGAGAAATATTGAATACCTAACATTAGTCTCCCCACTATATAATGATTCACCAAAAGGTATAACATAAGAAAATCATGTCTCTTAAACCCAAAAAAATAATTAAACTATTCACTAATGAGAATCATAAATGACAAATAATCCAAAATCAAGATAAAAAACTAAAAATGATTTATAAATTGGGTAAGGAATCAATGGTAACCTAGTATTTTTTTTTCAATTCGAGCCTCATACCTTTATGACATTATTAAAAAAATTCCAACACCAATTTTTCACTATTATATCAAAAAATCTATATCGATGATGTTGTCAATGTATATTCACAAGGTATATCCAAGTCCAACGGGAAAGAGCTCAAACGTCTAGTATAGTTCATGATAGGGCACTAAACTCACACGAGATATCATCCAACACATCTAAATTGAGATTTAACCACCAAGTAAAAATAAACAGAACACTAAGGAACAAAAAACAAGATGTTAAGAGGAGGAAACCAATATTACATCATCAATCCAAAAATGATGTTAACCATGTTCCACAATATAACATCACCAAGATACCAAAACAAAAGGATTCCAAAACATAAAATCAATAAGAAGGAATAATTGAAACACTTTCCACTCCAATGTCAGAAATAACAAGATAGATCAACATTAACCACATTTAGAAACAAATTGATGGTATATAAGAGCTCCTCCACTATAATAAAAGCTTCTTTCTGATTCCTACGGTTAGAGCCCTATAATCATGAAGCATCTGTTGCCTCGCATTCTACAGTTGATATTCCTGGGTAATTTTTTCACTTCTAATCACCCAACATACAAACCCTATTAAACTAGCCTATATGGCCACACTATTTTCATGATCTCTAAGCATTTGAATACAACATCATAGAATAACCAAGTTCTCTACAATGGAAACTCACAGTAGTCCAATTATTTTTTTGAGGACATTGAACTTCCTTAATTGGGAATGTGGTGATTATCCATTCCTATTATTTTTCTATCTCCATGTCAGCTGAAAACACCCATTAAAACATATCTAGATAATAGATCAACCATTCCATAGGCATGGAAATTACAAGGTATAGGTGAAGACCTTCTCTAAATGATAAAGACTTACTAAATTAATCACCCACAAGAATAGGTGTGAAACAAATCAAACATTAAAAATTCCATGCATACTTTACAACTGATGGATCATCTTGACTGAAATGCCAAAACTCATAAACATTATCATTATTAACTTCCTTAGGATACATTAATTGAATGAATAATGACATGAAGAATTCCCAAGACACTATTTCATACATATCAGAGGTAATCACAAGTTCCCACCACTCTTGTCCTAGACCCTAAAATAAAGAATTTGATATACTTGACCTTCCGAGATTCCGGATTCTTAAGAGTATCAAATATCACCTAAAATTCTTGAATAAACGTCATTGCCTTGAGAAAACCTTTTCTACATTAATAATAATGTAGATGATAACTCAAGAATTCATTTATGGGGTTCAAAGGCTATATTTACTATTTCTCCACCACATGAAATAGAGTCTGGATAGAGTTTTTTACAAGGGATTTAATATCTCAAAAACATGAGGAACTACCCTAAAGACTTGACCATAGGAAAAACATTTTATTTTTCAAAAATGAATTTCTGGGAGACATTTACGAACCCAAAAAACGTAAGCATATCAACTTAGGAATCAATGAACACTCAAAATGAAAACAAAACCCTTTAAACAAAGTCACAACCCATTTTAATCAAAACATTATTGATTTAAAAATGTACAATATTTCACCATTTATAAAATATTACTATCTCCTTTAAAAATGATTAATATTTTTTTAAGACAATTTTAGTTTCAGAATCCATTTACCAGCTCATGTAAATTATTCCAAGGTTTCAAAATCATTAATCCCATTTCTAGTTAATAAAAATATTTCCATTTAAATCCATTACAAACCAAAATATCTTCTTAAAATGTTGTTTGACCACATCACATAATATTCCATGATAATTTGTTTTCGAAACCACAAATTTCATAAAACATTGTCTTTGTTAATTGAAAATATCTTTCAAATAACTTAACAAAACATGTTTTATGATGAAATTTAGTTTTCATAAGTGATTTAAAATTATTAAAAAGGGATTAAATATGAAATAACTAACAAGATCATGAATCAGCCCAAATCCACAACAAAAAAATGACTTTACATAAGTGAAGTCACTTTAATGAAAATGGATAATTTTTCATGTGTAGATCCAAGCCAGAACTACATATTTCTTCGTTGTATAAGATATTAAACAACACACCGACCTCACAAATATTCATGGTTGGATTTCCAAATCAGTCACACTGATTCCTCATAGTTTACCATACCATGAAAGCAGGGTTCTACTATCTTCATCATTCCTTTCCATTTCAAAAAATCATAATAGATTCTCCAAATAAAAGATATTCTCACTCGGAATATAAATATAATTTTTCATCAGAAAACCAATAAATATAGAGAAGGACTTACGTACAATAAGACACTAATAAAACTAATAGTGGAACACAAACACTAAAACCCATCTCCTAGTGGTCCATTACAGCCCACCATGTCCAAATTCACCCAATCTTTGTCCCCCATGAACTAACCCAAAATGTAAGGTGAGAGCACGATCACTTTGTATAATAAAATAAAGGTATATAAATTACCAAAAGGTAAGATAAGGGTGTGATCTAAAGATTCTAGTATGATTCAACCAAAGACTCTGTAAGGTTAGTTCATAAGAAAATTCATTTATCATCAAAGAGGAGTACAAAAAAGAGACTAAGAGGATTATTTTAAAATTTATTTGTAATCATTTAAAAGTAACTTATTAATCTAAAATAGTAAATCATTCCATTCTACTGTTCAAAAATAAAAAATTTTCCTTAAAATATTTAAAATCAATTTATCAAGCTAAATTCACATAATCAAAAAATTATAAGAATGTTCACTTGGTATGGAAAGATAAAAAAGATTCAATACAATAGTGTCAAGGTTCATAATAGCAATAAATGAACCCAGGATAGTAACTTCAGTGCCAAATAGTGAAAAAGAATATTGTTATATATCAATATAAATTATATGGATGTCATGGATTCAACCTTTCTATGATAGTGAGTCCACCTTAGAATAGATAATAAAATTACTACCTGACCAATTTTTTTATTACATATAGTCTCATGGTTCTAATGAAGACCAGTTCCATTCATACTGGATTTCATGGCTACAATTTTGTATCCAGAACCTTTAATGTTCTTTATGGATCCAGTTGAAAGGTGTTATACTAATTGTGATGCATATATCTTGGTCATTCATTCTAACTATCCAGGTTTCCATGACTACTCAAAATAGGTGAGTGAAATTTTCAAGTTACAAGGTTCTTTGTGTGGATCCTAGTCAGCCACAATCATGGACATTGGCCCTCAAATACCACCTCACACTCTCCACCAATTCCTTCAAAGTAAATAATCCATTGTTAAACACCCAATACTGGGATGTACAAAAATCAAGAAAGTTACATAATAGGATTATGATAAACGAGTATCATCATGAAGTTCCAAATGTTCCATTAAAACCCATTACTTCAATTCAAATCCTTTTTAATAATTTTTAAATTCAAAAAGGGTAACCATACCTTCTTCCTTTCAAAATTCATCATTAAAATTCCAAAAATTCCATTAAAACAATCATCAGTCCATTAAAAATCCTTTTAAATAATCCAATATTCAAAATGGTAATAATACCCTCTTCCTTTCCCAATTCATCATTAAAAATTTCAAACCTACCTTTTAAATAATCATTTATTTTAAAGCATCAAAGTATAATTTAAAAAAATTATACAATATTAAAAGGATAGAATTAATAAAAAACAAGGGTATATACACTCTGTCCATGTGAATAAATCATTTATTTAAAATCATACAAGAACACTTATTTACAAAATTAGGGTAAAATCATTTAAATGGTTTTCTTGGTTATTAAATAAATTCAATCATTTGAACGTATTTGTAAAACATAAAATTGTTCAATTCATTTAGTTCAAATAAAAGATGTTCATTTTTTAAATAAAAAACTAATACAAAGACCTCAATTTCATAACAATACCCTTTAAAATATATTTTAATATAAATCCAAACAAACATGGAATTTAAACAATTCACAAAAAGTTAAGAAATATCAAGATTATAGCCATTCAATTAATTCAATAATTAATTCAAATAGAATGGGTAAAAATTTCACTTATGAGGAATTTAATGGATGAATTTAATAGAACATGTGTTAGAGATTAGTAAACATCTATTTATGAATACCACTATGAAAAATGAATCTCAAAAAGAAAGAAGAATAGAAACACCTATAGGGAAGTTAAGGACTCCAACTGCTACAATCTAAGATGTGTCACCTTCGATGGTGATCGATGGATCTAAGAAAATAGATCTTGAAAAAAGATAGAGGAGATCCTAGATCTAAAATTCCACACCAATCAATAAAGATCCAACAAAACAAAAGTCCATCATTGCCTTTTGGAATAAGGAATCAAGATAAGAATAGATATTGAAGATTAGGAATACAAGAACTCATTGAAAGATGATCACTGCTTCGATTAGCGCTTTGATTCACTATGTGGTGAGGTT
The DNA here is from genome assembly GCA_963277665.1 of Viscum album. NCBI lineage: Eukaryota > Viridiplantae > Streptophyta > Magnoliopsida > Santalales > Viscaceae > Viscum > Viscum album. The sequence goes on from OY728132.1 coordinate 884,721,923, forward strand.
TGGGGAGAAACAATGGCTCTATAGGGATCCCAAAAGACATAAAATTGATTTAGGTTTCAGTGGGAGGTTTTTAGGGTTGTTTATGGGGGGTTTTGGGTCTTTAATGAATATTTTTTGTAACTTTAACTACCTTGTGCACAATTTTCTTTTGTTAATCCGCATAGTTTATACTAACCATGTGCTAACTCCGCACCCAGAACCAAGCCATAGGAACTATTTCATGGTTCAGATACTCATATTTTCAAACCGTGCACCAACCTGGATAACCCCAATTTTCTAGGAACCACACTTCATCATATCATTCTTAAACCATGTGCAAAATGTGCACTTGCTTAGAATCCTTCAAAAAGTCCAGAAAAACTATTGAAATGACCGGAAAAATACCCAATCATTGGGTAATCATATCATTGGATAAAAAAAAAATAGGAAATGTGATATTATAGTAAATAGGTAGATTCTATGGAATATAGATATTTGAATCCTATTATACCTAACAACAACATGACCCCGCATTGGGTATATATATTTCAAGTTTCACAATACCAATGTTGTCCCATGGAGACCCACAGGCTATCGAGGAAAGAAATACATTAATATATCAAAAAAATAGTGAATTTTAGGATTTTTGTATTATTGTATAGTGTAACTGGAAGTATTAGGATACACGGATGTGGGCTCAGAGAGTTCATTGGATATCATATAGAAAGTAGAGATATCGAAAATCCTAGATTTCATTCAAGCATTAGTTGCATTCACCCCTCGAATCATTCGAGCCTGAGATTTTGTCACGAACCCCTCCAACCAATGATGCCCCTCCTGAGCTGGAAATGGTGAAAGGGATATAATGACGCCCCGAGTCCCACCTCCAGTAGGCCCCGGGTTGGCGACTAGCACCAAGGGTGTGAGTTTTTGCAAATATGGGAGGCATTACCCTTTTTATTTTTAAAGATCGGGAAATAGGACATGTCAACCACCAAAAAGGGAAAAAACAAGTTTATAGAAATAAACCCAAACCAAACCCATGTGCATGTTTAAACAAATTTTATAACAACGTACAAGTAAAAGAAAGCTCAATGTACAATACCAAAAAGGAAACAAGTACAACAAACTGATGCAACTCCGACTGTCTGACTAGTTGGGTCCCGCACGGCCCTGGTAATCCTCCTGGAAACCTGAAAGTAAACGCAGGGTGAGCATACAAGTATACTTAGTAGGGAAACCTAATGCTCTCATGCACAACTGGGGAGAAATCCTAATGTCCCGTGATAATAACAGAAGAACCCTAGCAAGGAATTCTATCCACCCAACCTCACCAGCCACACTCACCAAACCACAAGCACAACAGGTAGTAGTATATAAGTAACAAGAGTATTCGGTACCCCGCACTAGTTGCCTTTAGTTAACTGCTCTTCCTAACGGCGAATGTCCTGGCACTGCCACACTCTCCCCGCCCGCACACACCTGGGCCTCACAACCACTTATCCCACCTGCACACACATGGGCCTCACAACCACGTATCCCGCCCACACACACTTGGGCCTCACACCCACGTATCCCGCCCGCACACACCTGGGCCTCACACCCACGTATCCCGCCCGCACACACCTGGGCCTCATCCCGAAGATTCTTGGGAAACAGTAAAACCTTCCCGAAGAGTCTTGGGCTAGAACCATCCCAATCAAAACCTACCCGGAGAGTCTTAGGTGTAAGGTCGCCTCAAGCTATCACAGACTAGGGGGGAAGGAGCAGGAAGGAGCTAGTAACTAAGGGAAAAACACCCTCTCCCATAAAATGGGAGTGTTCGGCACTAAGTGTTCAACATGGGTGGGGTGCGATAATACACAAAAGATAGATATATATATATATACCAAACACACAGCCCAACCTATGGCTTCTAAATAGAGAAACTGAGCGCGTGCCTCGACACTGCTACCACGAAGCATGCATACAACAACAACCCCCACCCCATTTAGGTTTTCACATTTTAGCAGAATTAGTTTATTAGTTAATTAACTATTGGGAAACTATCCACAACCAACCACATCGATCGATCGAAAAACATATCCCTGTCATCCACAAATCAAGTTAGGAAAACACAAGCAACACAACCAATCCCTTCTTATCAACCAACCAACCCATTGATTATTAAACCCGTTCCATTACCACGCCCCACCATTCATTAACTCTTCCACATTTTATTTATTAGTCACAACCCATAACCCGTTCACATTAAAACCCAACCCTGCAGCCCCGCTTCCAACTGCCATAACCACAACCGCACTGAAACCCATACAGCAATATCCCTTTAATACCATTTATTGCAGCCCCGCTGCCCAACACCAACATACCATTTACACCGACCCACAACCAAGCCAACCGCAGACCTGCTGCTCACCCGATCCACAACAACTCAAAAAACACCCCCATCACATGTTACGTAACTAAGCCAACACACACATGTTCATTATTCCATTTTGTTCTCCCGGGGTGATCACACAAGGGTTCCAGATTTTAAACAGCCATATTTACGTGATTAACCAAATTCCACATTCCACAAGGTTCCCATCCATAAGAAAATCCAGAAGGGGAGGGAAACATTTAATTTGGTAAGCAAAGGCCCCCAACGACTGTGATTTTCAGTAGGTAAAAGCTCATTCAATTCACAACATAATATCACAGGGTATAAAGTAACAGCAATTATAACTTGCCATCCCCGTTATATAAGCTGGTTATTATATTTATTTAACGGTTTAACTGTTTCACATGAAAACAAGAGGATACCCACCCCGCATGATGCACAAAAGAGAGAGAGACAAAGATAAGATCCCTACCTAAACAGGTTCTAATGTCCTTCTATGAACACGACCACCACGATCACAAGGCATCTCCCAGAACGACTGCACCCACCTAGGACGTCGCAGAACCACTGAAACAACAACACAAGAAACTACCTCAACACAGAGATCACACGCCATAGCATGGAAAAAAATAGGAGAAGTAGGATCGGAAAGAGAATACAAGAACAGAGGTTTAAGATACCTTTTTAGAGTCATTTGTCAGAGACCGTTGTTCCTGTTAATTATCAGTTGTCTCCTCGGTTGGAAACTGTGGAGGGGAAGTCTAAGAAGAGGGAACATAACAGGGTGTATGGTGTTCTCCTTGCTGAAATGATCCCATAGCCACTGACGGATCGACGATTGGAGTCCGGATGAAGAAGTTAGAGGAGGAAGACTTCTCGATCATCCAAGAGCATCGTCGTGTGAAGAAGAAGCGATCCGTCTGGAAATAATCTGCAACCCTTTCTAATATAGCCAACGAATAGGTAAAATAGTATGCCGTGTGTATTTATGAATACACGGTGTGACCGTACACCCGTTACGCATTTTGACTGGTCAACACACGACACGTCACGCAGTTTCCATGAATTTAATGATAACGTTAATTCTATTAATATGTGTGTTTCATTGACCAGAGACATAAATCATAAAAAAGTATCCATCACTAGTCTTAAAATTACCGTCTTAATTTCAGGGTTACACTGTCGCTGACGGTTCGTCATTCCGACACCGTATGAAGAAGTTACGGTCAAATTAAAATTGTATAACCCCAAATAATAATAATATTATTATATTATTGTTATTATATTTATGCTATTTTAATTTTTTTCAAATTATAATTGAGATTCACGTTGCACACCCCCATTATGGCATGCGACTCACCTATTTTATTATTTTATTACTATTATAATATATTAAATCAACATTATATAAAATATATGATTTATTAAATCAAATTATATAAAAACGATTTATACAAGGGAAAGGGGGCATTCACGCCTCCCCCCTCCCCATGTCATGCACCTCCCCATTTTCCTTGAATTCATATCTCACAACATTATCCTCTCATTTTCATTTATTATGATAATAATATTATTATATGAATATTATTTATTTAAAGGGAAAAAAGAAAACCCTTGCGCCTCCTATACATCAGCATTATCACGCCCCATCTTATTTCATTCACCTCATACTTTAATTTATTTTAATTTATTAAATAAAACCACTTTCCTTTTAATTTTATTATTATATTTATTATACGATAAATATTATTAATTCCATATTTCAATTTTTGGAGAACCTATGCACAACCATTCCATGCGACTCAAACCCATTTCATTTAATTGAATTAAATGACAAAACAGAATTAATATAACCTACATATTCAACCCCATTTTAATAAATTTAATTTTATTAACCTCTCGCACATAGGTTTAAGCCATCAATGTTATTTATTGTTCTTTAATAACAATAACATTTCATCAAATTATTTTATTAACTTACCAACGTTATTGTTTTTAATAACAAAAAGATTTACGCTCGTCGCATTGACCATGTTAAACCACCCTGTTGGATATCTGAATCCGACCATGCCATGTCAATGTCGCGCAACATGTGTCAATTTAATTATTTTAATTCTATTTATTTATATTTCACACTGATTAAATTGAATCCACTTTTATTAAATTAAAACCATTCAATTTAATAAACCCAATATAAGAAACTCACCTTTAATTTTATGAACGCACCACCATGCTTCCACTTGCATATTCATTTAATTTTTTGGAATAAATACCAGGACTCATTTCATCAATTTCTCATTATTATTAATGTTATAAATAAAATTAATTACACAACAGCCATTATTATTATTCAAATTTAATTTCAACAATTACTCAATTAATAAAAAATTGCATGTTTCATTTATCAACGTCTAATGGATCACACACCTTCCCACTTCACATCATTAACAATAATAACACCCATTAAATCATTTTATCATGATTATTATTTTTAGTATAATTAATCACACAATTTATGCCATCATCATTGTTATTTAACATATTTTTACATTATCATCAGTATTAATATTATCATTATAACGTGCGTCATGTTGACCACATCGATTTCAACAAAGGAATGGACTGGAGGGGTCCGGTCCCTTACATCAGATACCTCTCAAAACATTCTCGTCCTCGAGAATTAAAAACCAACCCAAAAAAATGATTGGATCCGAACAACCACTCCGCAAGATACCTCTCAGGGCTCTTATCATAACAAGTATCAACTGACAACCCTAATTATATGAGTTAGGAATTCCCTATCCTATGTTGAGATATTATCCGCTTTAGGTGGCACTGAATCGCCTGCACAGGTTTAATCACATCCACATTAATGTGTCTTGGTTAAGTACTGGGCCTTCCCACTCCTATATATTAGGATTTTCCAACTTATATTGCCCCCAACACCGTACAACCCACACACTGCCCGGACACGTAGCTTGGGGAATTTCTTCTCCCATGTCGAGATATTATCCGCTTTCGGCGGTACTGACTCGCCTGCACAGGTTTAATCGCATCCACATTAATGCGTCTCGATTAGGGAATAGGAATTCTCCTCCACACATGATAGGGCTCTTCACATACATTTATAGAAAAGAAGGAAAAAACATAGCATTAATAAACTCACAAAAACAAGGTCCAGGCCCAAAGAATGAGAAAAATGTTCCAACAATGGAGTGTAATTCTTCAAAAAAAACATAAAGGAGATCAATCAAGAAAATCCAAACACATCTCTATCGATCCCTGGTCCTTCTAGAGATGCTGCCTCTGATGCATGCAACTATCCGCGCCCAGCTCCTCTGCCTCTCTGTTGACATCCTCCTCCTCGACCATGTCCCGATTGGGATCCTTGAGGAACTCTTTGTGGCTGGCCACCACCTACTACATCTCCCCTCAGAGGGACTTCAGCCTGTTGCTGCTGGAAGGGTCTTGCCAGTGACTAGTGCCGCTGAGGCGGGCGCTGAACCAGTCCATCTCCACCGTACTGAGCTTGGGTCGGGCACCGACTCTGAACGTGCCCGAAACTTCCCCAAGAAAAACACTTCGGTCCTGGGCTCGAGAAAAAGGGACAAGGACCCGGAGATCTGAACTGGAACTGCTAGGGCCTGCTCCCTACTGGCCTGAAACTGGAAGGTCCCATCGCAGGAGGCCTGCTACTGACTGCCTTCCCCTTCGACAAACTTGGTTGGATCCCCTCACGTGGTGCACCTCCCTGTGAGTGCATCCTTTCTACATCCTCTTCCTTCTTCTATACTACCAAGTACATCGGAATGGTGAAGGGGGTGAAAACTTACTAGAGCGAAGGATGAAGCGCCTCCTCCAAACGTCTCACCCGAGACTCCTCATCCGGAAATAGATCCAGAGCAAAGCGTAGGAGATCCTTGAACTTGATCCCCAGCTCTCGTACTGACATACTCCCCTACTGAAGGGAGAGTAAATACTACCGCTTCTCTGCCTTGATCATGGAAGAAATGAATTTCTCTCGGAATTCCTTCTCAAAGTCAGCCCATGGAACTTCTGCCTATATCGTCTCTCTGAGGGAGAGTGTCCACCACTGTCGTGCCGCACCTCTCAGCTGACTGACTGCTACGGGAACCCAGTACTCCCTCGGAGCACGGATCAAGGTAAAAGTGATCCCTAGCTCTTCAAGCCACCCCTCCGTCTCCATATCCGAAGTACTACCCTCGTACTTCTTGAGGGTCTTCCACTGAAAAGAATGGAGAGTCATCTGCCACTAGCTATCTTCCTCCTCTCAGTCAATCCTCAACTAATCGACCACCTGAAACTACTGGGCCTCGGCCATCTGAGCCACCCTGGGATGAAGTCCAGGTGTCATTGTTGTACGGTAAACAAGGATCGCCTAAGTCCAAGTAGTAAGGAAAAACTCAAGGTTTAATGTTATCATTTTAATCAATTTCTTTCCCAGAACTCCCAAATCAAGTAAAACACAATCATAATGATGCATGTACCTTCTCTAGCGTCTCTACCCTGCAATCAATGTAGTATCACTGGGTCATTTGGTAGGCTCAGAGTCCTTGCATCGGATCATGGGGGGCCCTAAAATCCCGTGTCCTAGCCGGTTTTCCCTGGCCTATGTCACGCACCAAGATTAACTAACATTGTTTCCCTACCATCCCATGCAATCCTCTCTGTGCCTAACTCCAGACTCCATCCTATCTCTCAACCATCACCTCTGATAACATTCTGTAATGACCCCCTCCCCCCAATGATGCCCCTCCTGAGCTGGCAATGGTGAAAGGGAGATAATGACCACCGAGTCCCACCTCCAGTAGGCCCCAGGTTGGGGAATAGAACCAAGGGTATGAGTTTTCGCAAATAAGGGAGGCATTACCCTTTCTATTTTTAAAGATCGAGAAATAATACAAATCAACCACCAAAAGGGGAAAAAACCAGTGTATAGAAATAAACCCAATCCAAACCCACATGCACGTTTAAACAAATTTTATAACAAGGTACAAGTACAAGAAAGCTCAAAGTACAATACCAAAAAGGAAACAAGTACAACAAACTACAGCAACTCCAACTGTCCAACTAGTAGGGTCCCGCACGGCCCTGGTAGTCCTCCTGGAAACCTGAATGTAAACGTAGGGTGAGCATACAAGTATACTCAGTAGGGAAACCTAAAGCGCTCATGCATAAGTGGGGAGACATCCTAATGTCCCGTGAGAACAACAGAAGAAAACTAGAAAGGAATTATATCCACTAAACCTCACCATCCACACTCACCAGAACACAAGCACAACAGGTAGTAGTATATAAGGAACAAGAGTATTGGGTACCCCGCACCAGTTTCCTTTAGATAGCTGCTCTTCCTAACGGTGAACGTCTGGGCGCTGCCACACTCTCCCCACCTACACACTCCTGGGCCTCACAACCACGTATCCCACTCGCACACACTTGGGCCTCACAACCATGTATCCCACCCACACACACCTGGGCCTCACAACCACGTATCCCGCCCGCACACACCTGGGCCTCACAACCACGTATCCCGCCCGCACACACCTGGGCCTCATCCCAAAGATTCTTCAGAAATAGTAAAACCTTCCCAAAGAGTCTTGGTCTAGAACCATCCCAATCGAAACCTACACGGAGAGTCTTAGGTGTAAGGCCACCTCAATCCATCACATCCTAGGGGAGAAGGAGTAGGAAGGAGCTAGTAACTAAGGGGAAAACACCCTCTCCCATAAAATGGGAGTCTTCGGCACTAAGTTCTCAACATGGGTGGGGTGTGATAAAACACAAAAGACACAGATATATATATATACCAAACACACAGCCCATCCTATGGCTTCTAAACAGAGAAACTGAGTGCGTTCCTCGGTACTACTACCAAGAAGCATGCATACAACAACAAACCCCACCCCATTTAGGTTTTCACGTTTCAGCAGAATTAGTTTATTAGTTCCTTAACTACTGGGAAACTATCCACAACCAACCACATCAATCATTCGTAAAACATATCCATGTCATCCATAAATCATGTTAGGAAAACACAAGCAACACAACCATGCCCTTCTTATCAACCAACCAACCCATTGATTATTAAACCCGTTCCATTACCACGCCCCACAATTCATCAACTCTTACACATTTTATTTATTAATCATAACCTATAACTCGTTCGCATTAAAACCCAACCCTACAGCCCCGCTGCCAACAGCCATAACTACAACCGCTCCGAAACTCGTACATCAATATCCCTTTAATTCAATTTAATGCAGCCCCGCTGCCCATCACCAACGTAGCATTTACACCAACCCACAACCAAGTCAACCATAGCCCCACTGCTCACCTGATCCAAAACAACCCACAAAACACCCCCATCACATGTTACGTAACTAAGCCAACACCCATATGTTCATTATATCATTTTGTTCAACCGGGGTGATCACACAAGGGTTCCGGATTTTAAACAGCCAACTTTACGTGATTAACCAAATTCCACATTCCACAAGGTTCCCATCCATAAGAAAATCCAGAAGGTGAGGGAAACATTTAATTGTGTTAGCAAAGGCCCCCAATGACCGTGATTTTCAGTAGGTAAAAGCACATTCAATTCACAACATAATATCACAGGGTATAAAGTAACAGCAATCACAACATGCCATCCCCGTTATATAAGCCGGTTATTATCTTTATTTAATGGTTTAGTTGTTTCACATGAAAAAAAGAGGATTACCACCCCACATGATGCACAAAAGAGAGAGAGAGAAAGGTAAGATCCCTACCTCAATAGGTTCTGATGTCCTTCTACGAACACGACCACCAAGATCACAAGGCTTCTCCTAGAACGACTGCACCCACCAAGGATGTCGCGGCACCGCCGAATCAACAACACAAGAAACTACCTCAACACAGAGATCACACTCCATAGCATGGAATGAAAATGTGAGAAGTAAGATCGGAAAGAGAATACAAGAGAAGAGGTTTAACATACCTTTTTAGAGTCGTTTGTCAAAGACCGTCATTCACATCAATTAACAGCAGTCTCCCCAGTTGGAAACTGCAGAGGGGAAGTTGAAGAAAAGGGAACAGAATAGGGTTTATGGTGTTCTCCTTACTGACACGATCCTGTATCCACTGACGGATCGACGATCGGATTCCAGATGAAGTAGTTAGAGGAGGAAGACTTCTCGATCATCCAAGAGCGTCGTCGTGCGAAGAAGAAGCGATCATTCTAGAAATAATCCGCGACCCTTTCTTATATAGGCAAAGAATAGGTAAAACAGTATGCAGCATGTATTGATGAATACATGGTGTGACCATACACCAGTTACGCATTTTGACTGGTCAACACACAACACGTCACGCAGTTTCCATGCATTTAATGATAATGTTAATTCTATTAACATGTGTGTTTCGTTGACCCAAGACACAACTCATAATAAATTATCCATCACTGGTCTTAAAATGTCCGTCGTAATTTTAGGGTTACACTGTCACTGACGGTTCATCATTCCGACACCGTATGAAGAAGTTACGGTCGAATTAAAATTGTATAACCCAAATTAATAATAATATTATTATATTATTATTATTATATTTATACTATTTTAATTTTTTTTCAAATTATAATTGTGATTCCCGTTGCACACCCCTGTTATTCCATGTGACTCCCCTATTTTATTATTGTACTACTATTATAATATATTAAATCAACATTATATAAAATATATGATATATTAAATCAAATTATATACAAAACAATTTATACAAGGGAAAGGGGGCATTCACGCCTCCCCCTCCCAATGTCATGCGCCTCCCCATTTTCCCTCCATTCATATCTCACAACATTATCCTCTCATTTTCATTTATTATGATAATAATATTGTTATATCAATATTATTTATTTAAAGGGAAAAAAGAAAACCCCTTGCGCCTCCTATACCTCAGCATCATCACGCCACATCTTATTTCATGCGCCTCATCCTTTAATTTATTATAATTTATTAAATAAAACCACTTTCCTTTTAGTTGTATTATTATATTTATTATATGATAAATATTATTAATTTCATATTTCAATTTTGAGAAAACCTATGCACAACCATTCCATGCGACTCAAAACCATTTCATTTAATTGAATTAAATGACAAAACAAAATTAATATAACTTACATATTCAACCCCATTATAATACATTTAATTTTATTAACCTCTCGCACATAGTTTTACGCCATCATTGTTATTTATTGTTCTTCAATAACAATAACATTTCATCAACTTATTTTATTAACTCACTGACATTATTGTTTTTAATAACAAAAAGATTTACGCTCGTCGCATTGACCACGTTAAACCACCCTGTTGGATATCTGAATCCGACCACTCCACGTCAATGTCGCGTAACATCCGTCAATTTAATTATTTTAATTCTATTTATTTTTATTTCACACTAATTAAATTGAAACCACTTTCATTAAATTAAAACCATTCAATTTAATTAACCCAATATAACGAAGTCACCTTTAATTTTATGAACGCAGCACCAAGCTTCCACTTGCCTCTTCATTTAATTGTTTGCAATAAATACCATGACTCATTTCATCAATTTCTCATTATTATTAATATTATGAATAATATTAACAACACAACACCCATTGTTATTATTCAAATTTAATTTCAACAATTACTCAATTAATAACAAACTACATGTTTCATTTATCAACGTCTAATAGATCACACACCTTCCCACTTCACATCATTAATAATAATAACAACCATTAAATCATTTTATCATTATTATTATTTTTAGTTTAATTAATCATAGAATTTATGTCATCATCATTATTATTTAACATATTTTTACATTATCATCAGTATTAAAATTATCATTATAACGCGCGTCGTGCTGACCACATCGATTTCAACAAAGGAATGGACCGGAGGGGTCCGGTCCATTACAGATTTGATACATCAAATAGTAAGGGCCATGATTCTAGCCTAGATTCGAGTGTGTATTCGACAATGAGGAGTGCCGGTAGTAGGTGGATTCTGTAAAGAGCTTCAGATACCATGAACTAGTTCATGATGGTTAAGGTTCTTAAATTTGATCGAAACACTTTTATCAACAATTCCAAAAAACACTGATAAAGATCCTTATTATCAAAACTAGGAACTAATAAAAAGAATATTTATCCGTGCTTTTTTAGCACTTATAAATATTGATTTTGTCATAACTTTTTTAGTACTGATAATGGATTTATAATTATAGTTGTAAATAAAAAAATAAATATATTAATATAATTATATATATATATATTTAAAACCTATATATATATAATAAATATATTCATTATTTAAATATATTTTTTAAAATTTTATAATAATTTAAATTTATAATTGTTGATTTATAATTATATAAATACTTACAAAAAAATTAATATTAATATCATTATATATATTTATATAATTATAAATATATATTTATATTTATAAGTTTATATAAATTTAATAAATATTTATAAATAAATTATTGGGAAATATATTTATTATTTAAATATAGTTATTATAATTTTATAATTATTTCAATATATAAAATTATTTATTAATAATTATATAAATACTTTTAGAAAAAAAATATTTATTTATTTATAATTATAAATATATAAATATATTAACTTATAAATATGTTTTCAAAATGTATTTTAACATTATTAATGAATATTTAATCTCAAGTGCATGCTTGTTAAAAATGAGTTATATTGGAAATTAAAAAATGAGTACACAAAAAATATTGAAAAAATAGATAATTTTTATTAATTAAATATAAATTAAAAAATATATAGATATATATTTTAATTAACATGAATACATATAAAAAATAGAAAAACATAATAAAATAAAAAATATAAAAAATAAATAATATAGATTCATTAAATTCCCGAAAAATAAAAAATAATAATAAAACATATTAAAATGAATATATAATTTCTAACTTTAATAATAATGAAAATAAATAAATAAAATTTACCAATTCAAAACATAATATATTAAATGTGTCTTGTTTAAATTAAATTATAATATGAGTACTAAAATTTGACGAAAATACCTAAATATTATATGTGCTTCTATATAGGATTTCATTAATTGTGTATATATTTGTCTATGTCAGTTTTACATAATAATTCATTAATTAAGTATTTTTATTCAATGTCACTATTACACTTGTTTGATCTATGTTAAATTGAAAAAATCAATTGACATTTAATGATGTCCGTTATTCGATGTAATTAGTCGGTATTTTTAATTTATATTAATTTTTATTTATAAACCATTATTCATTAAATATATTAATATTTAATGTAAATCATGAATATTTTTATTATATAAATATTATTTATATACATTCATATAAATATATATATTTAATATATACTATTTATTAACATTATCAATAAATATTTAATTAATACCATGTTTAATATTTTTCTCAATTTACTTGTTTTTTATTTTTATTTGTTTAATTTTCAATTTACAAATATATATATATTTAATATATAGTATTTATTATTATTTATAATTTCTATATATTATGATCAGTTTATTCATTTTTTTTAATAATTGTTTAATTAATAAAAATTAATACTTTTTTAATAAACTCATTTCCATGTATTATTTACTAAATTATTTTATTTTTGGACCTTTATCAACGCAAAAAAATGATGATAAATGATTCTTTTATGGGAGATAAAAAATTCGCATAACGTATCCATTTATAAATTCTAAAAATAAAGCTCTAATAAAGGGTACATTTTAAAAGTGTTGATAAAAGGTGCCTTTTATCAGTGCTGATAAAGGGAACATTTATCATCACTTTTTGCTACCGTTAATAAAGGTCATCATTGTTAAAGTTCTATTTTGTAGTAGTGATTTAAATCATAATCCCAGTGAAATAAATAATCAAATTAAACTTTAAATATCATTAACATAAGTATAATCCGGATATAACAAGTCAAAGAGGTTGTATATGCACCTCATAAATGAAGATTGGTGCACAACATAACTTATGTCTCAAAGATGAATATTTTAAGTTGACGATACCTCACAGCTTTGGTAAAATTTTATTCATAATACATATGAAAAAAGAACCTTTTATGGAAATTTATAACCCATAATATTCATGACAATAATCAAAAAATACATTCATGGTTAGTATATACCCCACCCAAATGAAATAAGTGGTGAATAGGGCATGTGTTCCCAGCAAAAAAAATGAGACGAAGCTTTCTTACCTTATGTCCGGAATTCCTTCATACACATTTGAAACTTCTAAATAATAAGTATAGATTTATTATACATATATTGCCTAAACCATACTCATAAATATTATACCATATGTGATTTACATAAAACTTTTTTTCACCCATCTATTAACAATTTTTGGATAAGATCATTTTTCGGTAATAACTTTTTTTCATCCATGTTTTGGTTTGGCAGTTGTCGTCCTTGTACTTTGTTAATGGGTACATGACCTCTGTAATGTCTAAATTAAAATTAATTTTTTTTTCTCATAAAATTCTTTTATGGTATAATGAGGAACCCAATATATCAAAGACATAAAATAATAAACCATGCCCCAATAGTCCAAAACTTCTAAAGCCTGAATCAAATAAACAAAGGAAAGACCCACCTAGTATCAATATAAAAATATTGTCTAGATTCTAGCTTAATGCCCCTAGTCGGCTTGCTGTCCTATGCAGAGATTCTGCATGGGCATGGAACCAATGTAAAAAAACTATACCCTCTCTAATTTCCAATTCTGATTATCAAGGATCTACTGGAAACTCACAGCTCAAAACCTCATTCGTAGAAATACTTAAAGATGACCTAGCTACAAGAACCTTGAGCCAAAGGCCACATGGAAACACCCAGCCAAAAAAAAGAAACTCAATCCCTCAAAGAAAGCATACCATTTCTGAACCAAATCACAAATTCAACCAACATCAGGTATTAAGAGGCATCACCAAAAACAGCCTCCTAAATCCAAAATAAGAAATCATTGCAAATTGAACTATACCATAATCACAACACCCATCACCACCACCAATCCTACTCAAAGAGACTACACAATCTATCCCATGCCTCACACCAGGCATCAACCATTGGATATTCCGCGCGCATGTAAGGAGCCCGAGCACACGGACCAACTCTGTATCACACCCTTAACATCATAGGATGAACAGACCCAAACCCTCCGCCGTAGAGCACCTTCAGGAACCAGGACTTCATAGAGCAAAGAAAACTAGAGCAGTGCCTCTTAGGGCTGTAAGAACTACCACTAAATCCTTAGAAGTTCTCCAAAGAAGATCCCTAAGATGACCTGACACAGAAGCCACCACAGTGGTCTTGCCAACGATCCTGGAAAGATACAGAGAGTCGATGGCGGATGGAGCTCGAAAAAAAATAGGGAAGAATAGTGATCTAAACCTAAACTGGGATGCAAGGAGAGGGTGTATCAAGACATATCTGAACCCTCAAAACCTCCACAGACCGCATGTCATGCTTGAAAGGAAGAAACATAATGGTGGGAGGGCCACAAACTACCGAAGCCGAGGAGATGACGGCGACGATGGGGGGAAACCCTAGCTGATGTTTCTCCCCTTACAATCCCATTTGATCCTCTTTAATGTTAACAATGATATATATATAATATATATTTTTATACACAATTTTTTTCAACCATCAATGCTATAGATAGAAAATTGAATTACCCTTTTCATGGACACGGTAAGTTGTACATATGCATGAATTTTGTTTTAGTTTTTCTAAAGGATAGAGAAAAAGAATCATCAGAAAAATTGGACAATTAAATAATTATTATTATATCATATATATCATATATATTCTATAAATATATCCTTATTACCATCCATGTATAATAGAAAAGAAAATAAATCTCCTCGTTTCATGAGGTGATAGTCCATAGTATACACTAATGACGTTATTATTTTCCAACGGGTTGGAAGGTAATAAGGTATGTAAAGACTTGGGTATTTCCTATCATACATTGGTATATTTTTAAGAATTTTTACAGAGGAATTCAATGTGTCAGCGTAGGAATCAGAGGGCCAATGAGCCTTGATACAGTGCTGTTTAAATTATTAAATATATTTTGTAACCCTTGCACAGTTTCAATTGAAATTTGAATAACACCTAATCAGATTCTTAGATTGTATTTATAAGAACAAGGTTGTGTTCAAAACATTGTGTTTACCCTGTGCATGATAAAAACATTTTCATCAACGGATGTCAGGTCTGAGGAAAGTCGTGCCAGGGTGTTAAGTGGATATTTAATTAATAAAAATTAAATCAATACCAATACCCTGCTTCTCACTTTTCTTTGCACGTAGGGAGCTAACCCCCCCCCCCCCCCCCCCCGTGCTCCCTTCAACTGACAGGTGAACCTAGCTAAGGATGTACTTCGAGATCCCATTTTTGACACTGGTCATCGGGTGATCGAGAATCAGCATGTCCCGTGCATTGTTCTGCACCTGATGATTTGGTATTTTTACTTTGAAGAAGGAGGATTTTTATTTTATTCTTGATAGCCCTTTTATTCATAACTTTATGGTTTTATATCCCTTTGATTCCTTCCAATGATCCCTCATGGGTTGATCTGTGTGTTTCAGTGGTGAATGGGGGAGATTCAGGCTTCTTGTAGGGAATTTCTAATTGATTTTTTTGTCTACACGGCGTGTAAACGAGTACTACAGTCCATATGCTCTTCCCATATGGGGAAGATGATTTTTGGGGGCCTTCCACCATGAACATGGAGTTAGACATTTTTTACGTACCCTCGCCGTGTGGCCGGGGGAAATGTCAAGTATAGCTTCTTAATAGTACATTGTCGTGTAAAAGAACACGACCAATGTACAAGGACACAGGTTCATGTACATGGCCTCAGTTAAATCACATGGTTAGGTGGTCATTTAGCTTGAAACTATTTTGTACTATGGGATACATGGTGTGTCTATGATACAGTTGGCTAGGCGTTTTGAAGGAGAAACACATCAATGGGACAGGTGAAGCCAGACAAGGTGTGTAATAAATCTGTAATCCAGGTACTTATACATGGGTTGGGAAAATTTGTATAAGGTATACAAGGTTAGGTTCTTGGGTGGGTTAACACACCATGTAAACCCTATTGCATGCTAGGTATTCCATGAGGATCTTCTTGAGATCATCTACCTCTAGTAACTCCTCTTTCATATCTCAGATTTTGGCCCAAGAGTATCCTTTCCAAATACTTTTCTACATAGAATGTGATGGTGCCTAGGGTTTGGTACTAATAGGTACGGTGTGAAGCCATTATTGTGTGTTTTTTTATCAATGATGCTTTGACCAACTATATTGAATGTGTCACTCAAGTCCTTGTAAGTGGTGTTTAAACAATAAGGGATAAATGGGTCCCCTAGTCTCTGTTGGTGATGTATCTACCATAAGGGTTGAGTGGGTCCACTTAGTCCTTTCCCTATGAGGGTTTTTGTTATCACATCCTCTTATCCAAATGTTGACCCATCTTCGACTGGATTTCATAAGTGAAACATGGGTGTTTCCTACCTTTTGGAGTGAGTTGTCTTGATCCACTTCGATAGAAAACTCATTGAATTTAGAACACGTGTTGCCTTGAGAGTCCAGGTGTGATCCTCATGTACTTTCATGTTTACCTAGTAGGATTCTGGGAATCTGTGTGATCAATATTTACTCAGGCATTGATCCTCTACTGATGATGTTTTTCTACTAGGGTACGAATCCCCTACTGATCCTTAGGCACATACCCTCTATATGTGTCTTGAGATCTGATTCTTCCTTCTGTGATATACTATGTTCATTTCACATCAGTGTTATTGGAATTGGCATGATCAACTCAAAATGGGAATTGATCCTCTTCTATGTGAGTTATACCAAATTCGGTGTATCGTGTGATACCCTTTCTGTGTTCGGTGTTTCTGTATAGGGTTCTTAGTGTCCCCTATTAGACCCTTGGGGGGATCCCTTACCTAAGGAGTTGTTGTTGGTTTAGTCACCGAGTAACATTTCCATGTCATTTTCTATCAAGAATTCCTTCACAGATTTGTTTCATGAGGGTTGTTCGGGTTGTTCCATTAGGTTCGTTTTCATGATAGAGTGACATCTCTCGGTTGAGTGACATCTGGGGTGGCTATGTCTAATCATCAAATACGAGTTTTGTATTCTTGTCCCTGACATTATATGTTTCATCAGGGATGGATAGGTTCTTGGTGTGTGTACTCTATGGTAGGAATCTACCATTGATCCTTAAGTAGAAGCCTGCCGGTGTCTATGAGGTAGGAACCTCATGAGACCGTTGTGAGTGATGTTATGGAACCTCAATTTTTTGACCATGGATGGACTATGGTTGAGACCATGATACCTAGATTTGGAATTGAGTATAACTATGTATGTTATGGGTTTCCATGGGGTATGTTTCATTTCAATTACATTCTAGGGACATCGAGCTCACTAGTCATGTTTAGATGAGGATGGTCTCAAAATGGATTTACTCTCCCATTTGGGTTCCCTCTAGACGGTTCGAGTTAACTACATCCTATAAGATTTTCCATTTTCTTGATATTTTTGGGTTTCCTATAGAGTATTTTTATACACACAATTATTAGGGATTTTCCTACACATGTGGTGTCTTATGTAGACCACAGGTCCATCGACGAAGTCCTAGTTGGAACCAAAGAATGTTGAGAATACTATCTAGAATGATCAATGTTCTTTTTGAAGATATAACATGAAGCTTAGCAGTGGGTGTTTTCTAGAGATCCCCTCCATCAGTGTAGGTTGGACACTTTTTTAGTTTTCTTTTGGTGGGCCTATCGTTTTTCCTTTTGTACTTCTACGGTACTCTGGTTGGGATACATGTATATGGGAATTTTTATTTTCAGTTTATATATAAATATATATCTACACTATTGTATAGAGGTTAATGTGGGTCAGTTTTTATAGGTACTATAGGCTATGGCCTCCCATGTGTGTGATATCCAACTTGGTGCTAGTCGCTAGCCCCTGGACTATTGGAGGCGAGCTTGGGGAGTCACAGCTCGAGCCCCATTGGGTTGGGTCATGACAAGGTAAATGTTATATTATAATTAAAGATATAGATTTATTTCATAAATATCGAATATATTTTAAATCCATCATTAATAAATTATTATTAATTAGTGCATGGAAATGAATTTCATCAGTTTGTGAGGCAGTAGTCCGATGTACACATAACTGATTCTTTCATTTCCCATTTGATAGAAGAGAATGTTAATATAGGTTATGAAATTGAAATAATAAAATATAAAAATATGGAACAACTTGATGATATTATATAATCATACTTTAATAATATATTAAAGATTTGGAATAATAAATAAAATAAAAACACTTTGTTAAGAATGATACCACTTCTTCTGAAAACCTCCTCAGGCTAGCACCAAAATTCTTCTTATGAGAGTTTCATAATCAAAATAAGTACTCTGGGAAGTGAATAGGGAATTAAGTAATGTATTTGGGAATATATTTTATAAATTATATGTCTTTTGATGTGTGAGTAGGAGTAGATAGGGGTTCCCATTTATAAATTGTGGAGAGGAAATATTGGAACATTTTTAATGGAAAAAATGGATACTCATGTTTTACACATGAAAAAAGGCTCCAAAATAGTTAATTATAAAACCTTAAAATATATAACATCAACATATGTACATAAAATTTAAATTAAAAGAAAAAATTAGGTCATTTTTAATCTTTATATTATTAGTTTAACATCCCAGTAATCTTGTTTTTACCTTAATCACATTAATTAGTTTTTACTATTTTTCGTATTCATAATGAAAATGATAAAGATGAACTTAATATATACTATTAATTATTATAATTAAATATAAGGAATCAATTTTTCTAAATTCAATTCAGATTATAGGAAGAACTCAACATAAAATTCAACGTTTAGAAGTAACAAAAAAATAGTTTTTCAATGAAACAATTCTCATAAGTTTAAAATGTTTTTATATCAAAATTCCTAATTATATTGATTTAAATGTCCTTTTTTGGAATCCTGAAAATATAATTGATCTAATTTTACATTTAAAAACCCATTAAAACAATTTTTAAAATTTTAAATTCACTAATGAAAATGTTAATTCTTAATGGAAATTTATATTTTTCACTACTGTTCGAAAAAAATTAACTTTTCAGAGAATTATCAAAAATTGACTCTAATATTATTTTGAAATTTAAATTTCAAAAAGTAATTTCATGTTTTAAAATAAAATTTCTAAAAGTTTAAAAAAATTATTATATGTTAAAAATAAAAATCATTTTTCAGGAAAAATATATTTTTTAAGCATATAAATACATAACTAAAAATTATGTACTTATTTATCAATATATTTTCATTATATAAATAATTTATACATATTTTTTTAATTTGGTTTTTACTATTCATACCACTACTTTTAAATGAAATGGTTATAGAGGTCATGTATAAATATTAATATTAATAGTTTAGAGTGGTTCAGTAAAACTAGGTGTTGCGTGTTACACAATCTATCGAAGAAATTAAATTTATTTTAAAAAATATATTTCAAAACATACAAAGGTTTTACAATAATAAATGTTTGATAAGGATTATATAGTAAATATTTAGGAAGGAAAGTGGATATATATTACTAATCCTTATATGCCATGAATAGTCTCCATAGTAGAGAAATAATCAAGGAGGGACTTATCTTTCTTCATTGGTGAATCAACTATAAATGTTGGGTTAAGAAGAATGGGTTTATAATTTTTCCTCAACTTTCATTTATGTTATATAATAACAAAATAGAAAATAATAATTATACAGTACTTATTTATTTAAAAAATTCTTATATGAAATACATATTTCATTATTTAAAATAATTTTAAACATAATATAACAAAAAAAATATAATCCTATAAATTGATTGCACCATGTTCTAGAAATTCTATAAGTTGAAAATAAAAGATTGTGTGGATATGTAAACAGTCATGGTTTTTGTGTACAATTATCCTAACATGAACATAAACATGTATCATTTACTCGGTTTATTTTTACTCCTTTTATTGTTTGTATGTATGGTTCGATAATCATACAAGCTAAGTGTGCTCATGTAAATTTATTAAAAATAAATCATTTTTACCCAAAATAATTATAAAAAAAATATATTTAAAATAAAAAATATTGGATGGTAATAAATTTATAAAAAAAATAAAATAATATAAATAATACATATAATAATGAAGGATATATATATATATATATATATATATATTGTGAGATAAATTTTGAAAAACATTCAAAATAATAAGTGTCAGATTTCATCCCAAGTTAACACTCTTTAATACCTCAATATTTTTGTATGAATGAATATTTCAATTGTTGACTGCCCATGGATTATATTTTGTAATGCTCATATGGTAAATTTTAATAATTTGAGAAGAACACTAAACTATATAAAAATTAAATTGAAATATTTGACTATGATCTTTGAGATATACTTTGATACGTAACACTAATTATTAGGTTATAATAGGAATGGTGTTGAGAATATATGTAAAATGGATTAAGGTAAGTTATTTTCCACTCAACTATCGAAGAGTTTTAAATGATATAATTGACTATATGATCAACATAAATAGTTAAATGATTTGAAATCACCAAATCAGCTATAAAGATTATCGAAATATGAACCTTGGAAAAATAATAGAAATAATAATAAATAAGGTCATTATTTCAGTGGTGGTATAATCAATAAAAGTTATTGTTTAATACATGTATATCATATTAATCATTTAATAAATTATTTAATATTATATTAAAATGATAATGAATACCTCCTCAAATTTGACTTTGAGATCAATTTTATAAAATGAAATATCAAATTTATTAATTATCTAGACTAGTATTATATTTTGAGAATAATTATAAAAAAAGAAGAAAATTTATTTATTTTAGAGAAATTGCATCTTGAGACACCTTTTAGAGTGGTTTGTATTGATAAAAATAATGCATATATTAAGATAAAAAAATATTATCTTAATATCTCTACATCGATACATGTTTTAATAGATGTTAAGTTATAAATGTAATATGAGAATATTGATATTTATGGAATCATATAAAACCAAGTATTTATCATGAAAAAAGATAGACTTGAGAGGTATGAGGTTTTAAGTATTATTAGTTAAATCTAAGTTATGGTACACATTTCTGAACTCATGTACTCAATATTAGAGGTTATGAATAGAATCGAAGAG
Organism: Viscum album; assembly: GCA_963277665.1. Lineage (NCBI taxonomy): Eukaryota > Viridiplantae > Streptophyta > Magnoliopsida > Santalales > Viscaceae > Viscum > Viscum album. The sequence goes on from OY728132.1 coordinate 884,743,640, forward strand.
AATTAAGAAATTACATAATAAGATTTAGTAAAAAAACATTATACTATAATCTTTTTTATATATGTTTTGTCAATTAATTATTAATTATAACATAATTTAGTTTAATGAGTCTTTACATAATAAACATAATATATTAAGGGTAGTGGAGTAGTACATGGTCGATCTAAGATCAAGTTTCATGATCATGGTATAAAATAATAGGGGAAAAAATTCCATATGAATAAAAATAGGAAATATTTTTCAGAGTCAATACTTTCTTTTCAGAAACCAAACTCTTATGTCACCAAATAAAGATTGTGTTTAAAAATATGGTAGGATAGGAATTTGGAAACATAACTACCCAGAATACTTAAATGATTTTAAGATATTTTATAGAGATTCTTCATCGGATATTATTATTATATGAATCAGTTATTCTATTTTTATAAAGGTATAAATAATAACTCAGCATTATACATTTTTTTTCAAAAATACATGAGTTAAAATGTATCGAGGATTTAGTAAATCGAGATAGAAATATATTCATATTGATCCTAATAAGGGTTTCTTTTCAAGACATTCCCCTACTAGGAACCATTTTAGGAATATATTAAAGAAGTATGTGACTCCTGAAGCCCACATCTAATAGGTCATGAGCTGGAAACTGGAACCAAATAGACAAATCACACAAATTGGAGGCATTTCCTTTATAAAAACCAACCACATATAAAGGAAATTTCCAATAAAATCTATAATATAAATAAAACAATATCCATATTAATACATAGTGCAGTAAAATGTTATATAAAGACCAAAATTCAAGATAAATACCAAAAAAACTCCTAGGTACTAAATCCAACAACAAATACAAGCATTGAGATAGTAACATCAATCTCAAGTCCCAAATCCCTCTTGGTATCCTAAAAATATATTTATATAAATAAGGGTGAACATACATGTACACTTATTAGGATCCTCCTAAATACCACTCAAGAAAGTATAGAAGAATGGTGTTAACTCTAAAGTGAATAAATAGAATAATCAACAACCACCCACCGGGTAAACCAACACCCAACCTCACCACGGATTGCTCTCCCAATAAAAAGTATAATTATAATAATATAATAATGAAATCATATTGAAATAACGTACCTTTAAACCACTTCCCCAATTGTTTTTTATATTCACACCCCAAAAAAATGTCATGGTGATCTCAATACCATATGCAACCAATTTATAGAACATTATATCACATGTCACAATGATACAACATGTCACTTCCATATCATCATTATCATATATCCACAACCACATAATATATTCCAATGAAATCTATTTTTTCATTAAATTATGGTATCATGAACATGATGGAAATCATCATTATTACCTCATCTTTCCCTACATCATCTCTTCATTGTATCTTCATCTCAATCACATATCCAGGTCATCTAGTATATTTCAGACTTTAACATTAAGCCATAACAACTCATGTGATTATACCTACCATGAGTCATCACATCCCATACTATACTTGTAAGGGACAGTGGGGAAGAGGGAGTAGTCATCCATTTATTCCCTCACTAAAATAGATGTATAGAGAAAACACTCTGATCCCTAAACATTATTTTTGTATGGTTACCTTAATAAAGTAGATATCATAAGAAATCACAAAGATATATCTACATATAATTATCCACATTCATAATCCCAACCTAGGGTTCCATGAAAAAAATAACTTCTATTATATAATGATATTTGAATTTCCATTATAACAGACTAACCATCACTGTTAATCACTAAAACACAAACTATCCCTGCTTATCACCCAAAACAACCCCAAAATCCATTCATAGTTTCCCATTTAATTACATCACCAAACCATTTATAGATGTAAATTTTACTATCCATATTAGATATATTAGGCCCTTAATTTTCTATATTTAATGAAATTGCATTATACAGTCATTAACCAATTTTAATCCAGTCATTTCCCATCAATTTAAATTATTTAAATTTCATTAACAGCTCATAGATTAATCAATTCTATCTTAAACCCCTTACTATATTAATCATTACCAATCATATTCCATTATCCCTGGGAAATTATAATACAATCCTCAAAACACACTACGAACCATGACTTAAGTTACCATACAAAACATGCCAATAGAAATCACAATATCAACAAAATCATGTCATCTTTGCACACAACCATCCATAAAACCACTTATATACCACATAACATTCCACACACCAGTTCCACATCATCAACTGCACCTTCCCATGACAATATTGGAAGACCAACTATAACACCCATTGAAAATATCACCCCAATATCCCAAAAATATCCATAACCATCCACTATAATATACACAAAAATAACAGTAACTAACAAAAGTAAACCAACAATATATAATATCTAATTCCAGAAAAAAGGAATATCCCAATTCAATTTTTCAATATGGTTTCATATTAAATTCAACATCACTTATATGGGAACAACACAATAATTCCAAATATCAAATACCCATCTATTTATTATATTTCATTGTTTAACCTTTTTTAGATCCTAATTTCGAAAACTCTAACAGAAATAACACACATATCACCTCAAAAATATTAATTCACAATAAAATACTAAATATCTCTATATCATAAAAATAATAAGAAATCATGTAAACACATGTAAATCATCCAATTACCTTAAATTTTCTTTTAGTATGATTCATTATGTTTATTATTTAAATCCTTACTATCCACCATAAGCAAGGAAAAACATGTGACGCCCACATTATATAAAAATGGAAATATATTTTTTGAATCCACAAAATCAATCGATGCTTCACAACCACTACCCATAAACAAGGTGAGGAATATAATCACAAATCCAAAATCCCATGAAAAGCCATAACAACCTAGAAAATAGAAACCCCACCAACCATTCAACCCAACATCATGCAAACCAAACCACTAACACTACCACAAACTCCCTTGAGGGGAATAATATGGGGATATCTTAGAAGAAAGGGGAAGAAACTCACTATAAATCATGATCAATTGTTCTATCGAAGACAGGGGTCAAAGAAAAATATAGGTTCTTAAAAATCTCCAAGGGTTCATTTATGGTCACCTAAGGTTCTAGGAAAAGAATAAGAAGAATTTTCAGGGTTTTTAGAACATACCCAGGTTCTATAAATCACAAATACATAGTAAAATATAAATTTACACTATATAACAAGACAAAGTCAGATCATTCTCTAAAAAATAGTCAATGATTTCCCTATGTTTCACCCCTTTTAAAACTTGATCAACTCCCTTATTAGATATAACTAAATAATGGTTATCATGTAATTAAGAAGCCATGGTGAAATGACTCATTTAATGGAATATATAAGGAACTCAACCTCTAGGCATCCATAATACATCTTTCGAACCATAGTTTAATGACACCCAAAATAGAGGAAACATGAAAATATCATGTCAAATATCTATATTGGTAATATAAATTTCATATTGTAAGATGAAATATTAAAAATTAAATACCTATTTTATTAACCCATAGGTAGTCATTTTACTTTAATAACAACACACAAAAAACCTCCATGTTTTGGTTGGAAGTACCACAAAATAACTAGAATCCAACACTACCATTGATGAAGCAACACATACCTCCATGCTATAACATATCCTATTCCAGTATAAATATAAATTCTAATAAGTCATCTCTTCCTCTAATAAATTCTCAACACCTACAACACCCAACATACCTTAATTAATGGGGTAGAAAGGGTTTGAATATTAAATTGGATATTATTTAAATTATTCTCATCTCCAAGAATTTAAATGCAACAACAATGAAAATAGAAAACACCAAATAAAAGACTCCTATGAGAGATACCTATCAAAAAAAATAACACTGTCATATAGGAATAATACTTCATAGATAGGAAATAAATATCAAACAAAATAGTTTCAATTAAAATGCAACATCTTCAAATAAAGAGAGGTCTAAAACAGCCTTGTATAACAATTGTTCATGTGTGAATCACATTCCTATGTACATTCATTTAAGCCACCATGAATCCATGAAACATGGACTAAAGGAATGAAATACCAATATATCATCTTCTCTTGGTGAACCTGAATCTCATCCGGTTACTCCATGAATTTGGTATGATCCTTTATATTTAACTCTCCTAAACTGATTAGACTCACATACACTCCTCGAAATACTATATTATGGATGACTAAACTAACATATTGTATCATATACCTCTACCAAAAGTTGCCTTTTTATCAAGATGAATCATTTAAATCTCCTCCATCACTCCCCAATAATCCTTAAACTCCCAAACTACATCTATTCATGTCTTCATACTCGGTGGATTAGCAACTACATTCCATTTCACTGGGGTGTATGAGATCTAGATGTCTATGTCTTGTAATATCTTCATCCACCTCCATTGATGTAGATTTAAATACCACTAAGGTAAAATATACCACATGATCATATAATATTGGAAAGATATATATTTCAACAATGAGGTAATGTTTCCACAACATCAAATAAAACACCACTGCCACTAACTTGAGATCATGGGTTGTATAGTTATGTTCATGGGAATGCAATTAGATAGAACCATATGAGATTAATTCCCTCTATTTCATTAAAAAAATATACTTAAACCAAGAAATGATGTATAACATAAATACATTAACATCACTACTTCATCTGGAAACCAAAAGATGGGATCACTAATCAGCATTCCCTTATGTAGTAAATGGTCACTTAACATTGATAATTTGATTTGAAATCCCATAATTTCTTGATCAAGGCTGTTAATAGGGCCTCCTAATACTTGAGAAGTGAAAAAGGATCCCAATTAAGAGATGATAGACCATTATACCCTACGAATCCACACTATTTCATCCATAATCACCACTTTAGGAAACCCAAAGGACCAAATTCCTTCATCATTAGGAAATGAGATAACTTCATTAACAAATCCACAATCACCCAAATAGCATTCTACCCTTTTAGTATATTAATAAACCCATTGTGAAATAGATCAATATTTTCTCCCACTTCCATATGAAAATATCCAATTTGTATAAAAATCCAACAAGGATATGATGTTTTTCATTCACCTACTAATATGCTAAGCACCATGATATGAACTCAACCACAAACCATTTCATTCCAAACCAAAAAAATGGCTCATCAAGGCATGATAAATCTTGGATATACAAGGACACACTATCAAGGGTGAACTATAAAACTAATGAATACTATCTATTTTCACTTCCCATAGAATAAAAATCTTTTTTCTATAATAACATCTAATATAAATCATCCCCTAAAAATCCATATGGAGAATCACCATATAAGAAGTGGTCGCATATCATCTCTAACACTAATTATTTCCAATGACACTCTATTACAAATTTCCTCAAGGATTAATTAACTATCATATATTATAGGAAACCTCTACCCCCAACCACTTTTTTATCAAGATGCATTACTTGATGTTTCTCCATCACTCTGTAAGAATCCTTAAACTCGCAAACAAAATCTCATTATGTATTCTTACTTGGTGCATCAACAATTACATTCCCTTTCATTATGGTGTCAGATATCTCAAATTCATAGTCTTGCAAGAACTCTATCCATATTATATAATGTAGATTCAAATCCAAATAAGTTAAAATATACCTCAATCTCTTATGATCTATAAAAACCATAAATATCCATATGATGATGTAATGCATCCACGACATTGAATCATACATCATTGCCCCCAAATTGATATCATTGGTGGTATAGTTACTCTCATGGATATGTAACTTCCTAGGACCATATGAGATCACATACCTCTATTTAATTAGGAATAAACACAAACCAATATGAGATGTTCCATTAAAATCCTTGAACGTCACTCCCTCCTCTAGAAACCATATGATGATATCACTGATCAACTTCCCCTTCAAGTATTCAAAAGCCGTATAACACTAACAGGTCCATATAAAAACATGGTCCTTCTTAGTCATGGATATCAATTGGTCAATAATCCATGAAAATTCAAACATAGATCTATGATAATATCTTATTAATATAAATAAACTATAGAACACCACAATATTTGTTGGTTTTTTTCAAGACACATCCTCCTCAAACATTGATGGATTAACTACTACACTCTAATGGGATATCAAATGCTAGGAAAATTTACCTTGCATGCATAAAACAAATAATTAGGTAACCTTCAAATAGATTGTGTTGTCAAATGACTTGTACCATAACTTTAAGATATATATTATGATACCCCTCCCACATTGAGTATATGATAATTTTATTGATGAACATAACAATGAATATATATAGGGACTCATGAAAGCTATATTTCATGAGTCCCATCAAATTTATTGGGCAATTCATGACCCCAAAATTACTAACTACAAACTCTAAGTTCCATTAAAAACACCTAAACATAGCCTTCAGGATATCCTCGTCCATCACCCCCATATGAGGATACCAATAAATTATATCAATCATTGAAACCCATATATCTCCTAACATTTTATCAGGAATATCATCAATCCTTGGAAGATAATAATGGTTCTTGAAAATCACTCGATTAAACTACTAGTAGTCTACCTTAAAACTCATACCACAGTCCACCTACTTAGAGAATGACACTGGATCACCCCATGGAAATGAATTGGGAAGGATGAATCCCTTCTACATCAAATTATCAATCTAAATCATCAACTCTCATAGATCAAAAGGTTTCATCTGATAATGATCCATTGAAATTGGTGAGTAATTAGGCTATAACTCTATCCTAAACATGATATATCATTGGAGGGGTGGAATCACAACCTATTCTATAGAAAAATATTGTTATTCATTAAAAAATATAGGGAACTACACATACTTCCCCTTTTCTAAAACAGAATATTGATATATTATCTATGATAATATGGGATTTGATGCTTATGGCCCATCTAATGAACATACTTGAAAACAAAAAAAGCATTGGCCATCCACATAATAATTTGAAACTCTCATATAAAATCAATTGATGACCACACACAAAGAGCTAAACCAATACATGTCGAAGGAGATATCAGGTATTAATACCTGAAGAGAAAAAAATGGAATCACCCAATGACTAATTATACACCATTATTAACTCATAACCCCATCATATATCAAGAAAACTTGAATAGCCATGAAATGAAGTAGTAATCACAAGCGATAGTAGAATCCACTTCACATGGACTCACAAGGTTTGGAATAATTCTAGTGTAATAAAGGAATGGGTTTCTTAAGAATCAAATAAGGAAAAAATGATGGTTAATGATAAACAGATGAAACCTTGAACAATATATCTCTTCTCTGGTGTTTACCTATCCATCGCATGCAACTGAACATTCTAACCACATTTTCCTTTCTACCCCTGCTAAAGGGAGAGTATCTCTATTCTATTTACTACACTCATTTTCGATTAAAGGAACTCTTTAAAAAACAATTTTTGAAAATCTTCACAGGAAACCTCCACCTCATTCTACTCCCCAGGATACAAAATCCACTATAATTACTTGAGTTTTGACCCATAATACATTGGAATATTTTAGAGAATATTTCCTAAGATGGTAGCTGATTTGGTGTGGGAATTCGGGGCCTAGGGAGACTCAGTGCGATGATATTAAAAATGATAAATATTTTTTTTCACACGCATATAGTCTTTATTGAAATGTAAATAACTCCCATTTGGTGTCTTGGATTGGATTTTTTAGAATACTAAAATGTCTCAAACATCAATTTTACCTGAGGCACAACCTAAGGTTCTCTTTTCCTGGAGTTTTAGCCTAAGGTGATTTGGATGATCATTAAGTTGTGGATTATTTAATAATTAAATTAATTAAATAAACCTAAACATCAATCCCACTATCTCCCTTATCGTTGGTGAAAAAACACTTAGTAAGAGCCTCTACTATCCCCTCTCCTCCTTTATTTTCCTGAGAGACCAAAATCCACTAGGTTGAAGAAACAAGGTGATGTTGATCTCTATTTCTGATGCAGATCATCATCGGATTGAGGAGCAGCAAGATCTGTGCATCATTCTTCATCCAAAACTTCTTTGTTTCACCAATGATGTATCCATATTTGGTTTTTGGTCACAATACCTTTGTTTACACATTGTATTAAGGTTCTAGAGCCCAAATACAATTGCTAGAGATCCGTTGTAGGTAAATCTACTTGTTTTGGGGTAAAAATCGTCAAACTAGAGGTTTTGTAGGTGATTTTGACTGGAATAACCAAATAAATGTTGTGTTTTTCAATGACACACATTTTTTAGCTCTTCCTATTCATGGAGGATGATATTTTGGGACTAAACACCATGTATAGGGGTTACACACAATATAGTTACCTAAATCATGTGACCATGGGACATGACATAGGCTTGTAATGTAAAAACACATGGGTATGTACTAACACAAGGCCAAGGTACATGGACACGGGTTCTGGTACATGAACATGGAAAAACATACACAGGTAGGGGGATTTTTTCTAAAAATTCCATGTAGTATGGTATACACAGCATGTAAGGGACACAGTTAGTTGGTCCATGTAGAAGGGGAACACTTCCAATGTACAAGAGATGAGGTAAATGGTGTGTACCTGTGCTATATGTCATGTACCCCAACATGGATTTATAATCCATGTAGAAAGGATACATGACTAGGTTCTAGGGTGGTCTCACACGGCGTTTGTGCCCCGGTGATCTTCGTCTACTCCTATGGGATCATCTGGGTATCTTCCTCCTTCCAAATCATTTATATGGGATTAAGATCTTGGATTGGGAGTATCCTATCCTGATTTTATTTCAATTTAGAATGTAATGGTGCCCTCCATTAAGGCTTACAAGATATGAGGATGTGTAAATCGATCAAGATTCTTATAAAGTTTTACTTAGCCGATACTGGATATCGGTATGGTACATATAAAGAGACATTGGGACTGGTACTCCCATGATGTACTAGGGATGGGTTTCTCTTACCCCTCTACATCGGTAAAGATGGGACTCCCCATGTTGACGAAGTGGGTTTTTTACCTTCAGGTAGTTTCCTCTAAAGGTGTTACTCCCCTGATGGACTACGGTGTGGGTTTCTCAGTGATGTTCATAAAGATGGAAAATACTTCCTTGTTGGACCTAGGTGTGAGTCATCCATATATAAGATATGGATAAATTGGGTAATACCATACCATGTTATGATGTGAGTCCTCTATTCTAGGATTTTCTACTCCCATGCCATTCCATGTCAGGGGTCCCCCATATGTGTTCTCTGGTAGGGTTGGTCCTCCTCTACCATATCAAAGAGAAGGTCCTCGAGCCTAGGGTCAGTACCCCCCTGTCAGGTCAGTGTGACGGTCCCCCATAGTGAAAAAGACGATAGAGTCAGTACTCCCCTATCCTACCTGAGTGCAGGTCCTCTAGCCACTGAGTGTTACTCCTCTACAAGTTATGGTGAGGGACCTCGATCCACAATGTTGTACCACCCTATTTAATCAAGGTGTGGGTCCTCCATTATCTAAGTATTACTCCCCTGTCAGATTAGGGTATGGTTCCTCATTTATAGAGTAGTAATCCCCTATCTCTATGTAGTAGTGGGGAGCAGGTCCTCCATTGGAGTTGGAACTACCTCAGATATGAGGTAAATTTACAAGGAACAAGACACCTTAATTTATGTTAATGATAACTAGACAAGAGTTAGTGATCCCTCAATGGACTAAGTTACAGGACAGTCCTTGTAGGAGTGAGAGAGGTTTCACTGGTTAGTTTGTAGAAGCACCCACTCAACTGCGAGGCAGTGGAGAGGAATGGGTCCCTCCATTCTCCCTTATTAAAGATGATTATTGTGGTGAATAGTCTATATTAGTGCTCCATAAAAAATGTGCAGTAGTGATGGGTGGGCCTCTTAACTTGGGTATTCTTTATCTTGCACTGGGTGCTACTTTACAACAACGGGACCACTAGTGTTGGCCACTAGAGACGGACCTAATAAGATTTCCATGATGGATCATGTTATCTCAGACATATCATTATGATTTTTATAGTTGTCCTATATGGATTGCATCTCTCAGAAGGGTTCCATAAGGGATGGATGAGCACATGGAGTGTGTTCTCCGAGTTCCATGATAAGGTTAGAGCCTAAAAGGATAGTCCTGATGTTGCACATGTGGTTGGAACCTCCTGAGACTTAGTGTCGAAGATGAGTATATCTTGGTGATTTCTGGGAGTCCGTATGGTGTTGTCGCATGTTGGGGTTGACAACCCATGTAGTCCAAGCTAAATTGTCTTATACAGTCATGGATGGTTTGAGATAGAGTTTCTATCTTGATTAGGGTTCCCTTGGGCTAGGTCGAGCATAATTTTTCCATTATGTTAATCCCTATTTCTTTTGGGGGTTTTGGGGTGCCTATTGAGTATTTTTTATACTCACCCTTTCACAGGATATGATCACACACTTTTTGTGTTCTATGAAAACCAAAGGACTTTCTATACATTCTATGGAGGACCTGTGGCAAGCATAGCATAGTGACATTGACCGATTAGGTGTTTACAAGATCAGGTTTGAGGATATTTTTTTCATTTTTAGTTGAAATTGATCCCCTCCTTTTGATCACATTGGTCATTTTTATAATTTTCATTGGTGGTTATTGTTTTTTACTTCATTTTCGTTTTTTGCTTTCGGCGTATTCTAATTGAGGGATATAGATGTATGCATGCATTGGTTTCTTTTTGTATGTAAATTTCCAAATTTTTGTGATCTTGGAGATGTGTGTGTGCATAGATTTATATAGTAAATTCCTCCAATGTTAGAAATATATCTACTCAATTATACTTTCCATCCCCTAGCCTATTGGAGGTGGGCTTCGGGAGTTGTGTCATAGGCCCTATTGGGTCAGTTCGTGACAAAGTGGTATCAGAGGTGGTCGGTTCAACATTGGGACCATAGTGTCGTGAGCTTGGTTTGGGTTGCATTGCGATAGTGGTAGAATTTTTTAAGTGTAGTTCCTAGGCCAGATGTTCTAGTGTTGGTGTGGAATCAGATGTGTCAATTCACCAAGACTCTGATAACCTGATTTTAAACTCATTAAATTTGGATACAGGTTGCTGGTAAATAAATGTAACATGCATTATATAAGACTGGGTGTTGGTTTTTCCTATCCTTCATGAGTCATATCTTGATTCTATTTCCGAATTCAACATCGACGACATCCAGACATGATTCTATGTCCGGATTATTATGATAATCCACCCTATGATGAGTCTTCAATACAAGTTACTAATTCTGAGGTGTAACCTTTGGGTGGTCTGTTGGCGATTCCATCACCTATTGAGTTGCAATATTTAATGGTAGTAGAGGAAAAGGATGTGTGCAGGATTATTGCAATTAATTAGATCCAAAGGTACTTACTTATGAGTTATCAGGGTGATCCATAACCCCATGCAGTAGATGACTAGCCCATAGAAGTCACATGAGTTTTCCACTTAGTGAGGACACCTCCTGATCAAATAGTGGTCCTAGCAGCGATAATTCTACAAATTTTTTACAGGTGATGGAGTATTCTAGTGATAAAATCTCATCAAAAGGAAATTATCACTTTTGAAGGGTTTTAGAGACTCTTTAGGGAATAGTTTTACCCAGCCATGATAAGATCAATGCGTATCTAGAAGCTTCTACAACTTCTCTAGGGTAGCATAACAGTCGTAGAGGATTCAGAATGGTTCGCATACTTGTCATGATACAACTTAAATATGGATTAGGATCCTTTATTCAAATCTTGGAACATAAAATAGATAATTCCTCAGTAGATTTGGGAATCTATGACTTTTCTATTCATTCCCACCTATGTTGGAGCATTGGAGTGATCTTTGGTGGTGGAAAGTTTCCTGGATGTGGAAGAGCTGGATCTGAACCGCAGTAGTGGTCACATGGCTGAGGTGTCTGGAGGAGCTAGAATATTATATGTAGTAGGATCATGGTGTAGGATTCATATCCATTACCACACATAGATTAATGGGTTTATAGGTGAGGATCACCTTTGAGGATCTAGTCAACCGCATGAGAGGTGATGTTATGATTGTGATGGCTAGGGTAATCATCCTAGATATTTCCATAACCATAACAATGCTGAGAGAGAGGTATATGAAGACCCTCCTTAGAAGAGATAGTGCAATGAGCATGGTGTTCTGTGAGGTGTTTGTTGAGGAGGAGAAGTTGGAAGAGTGGTAGGGGTGGTGTGTAGTTCAATGTGTTTCCACCACCACCCCAGGTCATCCATGACATGCTCCAGGAGATGGAGGATATGGGATATATAGATACATGTCATAGATGACTTTGACCTAAAATATACATGGATGAATAGAGGTATTTCTTTTTCCCTTTCTACATTATATAGGAGAAGTTATTATAAATTTTTTTGGGTACTGTATTCTTTCTTCATCTTGATTGAGGTTTAACCAGGGTGACACAGGGCATTGATAAGACCGTGTGTTGATAGTTCTGACAGATGTCCTAGTAAGACCACGTGTGTGTTTGGGAGTCCCTTTTATTCCCCTTAGTACCTTTGGGTTTTTGGAATCAAATTTTTATGTGAAACACTTGAGGAGTATGTGGTGTAGTTTGATGTAGCTTTGAACTCACACGGAAGAGGGGTGCTTTCCCCACTAAGATACATTTTTTTGACCTGACCAAAAATGTATGGGAGGATGAGTGAGGCTCAAAAAGGATAGTATCGAGGTGTGGTGGATGATTTATTTATAAATTCATGCTTAGGACCTGTTAAGAACTAGTGTTTACTCTTGGGCATACTTATTATGTTCATTAATACCCTCGTGTGTTCAGCATCACTGTTGAATGAAAAATGGTTGAGGAGGATATTGTACAATCCATCCAGGGGAGGATGTGTGCGTGGGGTTATTTTAGTGTCTGTGTTAGGTTATCAAGGTGTTGTATTGCTAAACCCCAATAATATAGATGGATCTTGGGGCTTGGTGCATTACCACATATCACGACTAAGGAGACATGTTCGTTTTTGTTGCATGATGTTGGTATGGTAGAAGCTAGATGTAAGATTGGTTTGATATTGGTGGTTTGTTTTGTGTGTGTGCTATTAAGAAATATAGAAACCCTTGGTATGCATGCTATCATCGGAGTCTAATGTAGAGTTTATTTTCTTCTCGAATTCATAGGATTTCACTTTTCAATAATGAAAATCAATAAGCTGGGGAGATTGTAATGATCGGGTTTTGACCCATAGGAAATTGAAATACTCTACAGAATGTTTCCATAGATAGTTTCTAATTTGGCATGGTAAGTTGGTGCCTGAGGAACCTTACTACAGTGATATTAATGATAATAAATATATTTTTTCTTGGATGTTTAGTTTCTCTTGAAATGTAAATAACACCCGTTATGTGTCTAGATCAGATTTTGGAGACCAAATTTGAGGCCAGATTGTAGTGTTTACCCTAGGCATGTACTAAGTTTTTCTATTCTAGATAGATTGTTTAGAAGAAAGATAGAGGGTCATTATTTTGTAGATTAGATAATATTAAAATTATTCAAATAAAACTAAACATGAATTCTTTCCCCTCTCTCATTGGAACATGAAAAACCTGAGAGGAGACCCTCATCTTCCCTCTCCCCCTCTCTTTAGTCGATGGATGAAAACATGCCAGATCAAAGAAGCAAGGTGTTGTTGATCTCTGTTCTTAATGAAGATAGTCATCAGATCAAGGAGCAGCACGATCTGAGAATCTTTATTCATCCAAATATTTTTTGTTTCACCAATGAGGTTGGTGGATTTGAGTTTTGGTCCTAGTCCCGTTTTTTACACATTGGTTTAAGGTTATAGAGCCCCAAAACAATTGCTTGAGACCCCTTCTAGAAAGATTTTTGGTTTTAGGGTATACCAGGGAAAATTAAAGGTTTTTGGATGCAATCCTCAATTGAAAATTTCATCTAAAAGATGTATAGTTTAGTGACGCATGTCCTGTAGCTCTTTCTATTTGGGGATGATGAACATTTGGGACTATACACCGTGTATAGGGTTACACATCATGTAGTGACCTAAAATTTGTTACCATGAGACATGGATTGCACTAGCCATGTGAAAACACATGGACATGTACTAAAACTTGACCAAAGTACACAAAAATGGGGTCTAGTACATGGTCATGGGGTACAATACACTGACATGGGAAAAATACATGGGCATGTGGTTGTTTGGGATGAACACACTGTGTAGTATGGGATACATGATGTCTAAGGGACATGGTTGGCTGGTCTGGGTAGAAGGTGAACACATCTAGGGACCTAGATATGAGGGACGTGTCACGTATCTACACTAAAAACCTTATAACATACATGGGTTTCTAATATGTGTAGACAGGAAACATGAACAGGTGCTTGGTCTGGCTCACATACAGTGCGTTCCATACTGCATGTCGTGTACTCCTCAGAGATCCTCCTATGATATTCCTCCTTCTGTATATTATAATATGGGATTCAGATTCAGAATTTAATGTAACCCATACTATGTTTTTTTATACATAGAACATGATGGTGGCCTCTGATATGGATTACATGATATTTGGTGGCGTAAATTGACCAAGATTCATGTGAATTTTTACTGATCCAATATTGGAGATCAGTGTGGTACGTGTAGAGAGATGTTTGGACTGGTACTCCTTTTATGGACTAGGGTGTGAGTTTCTATTACCCCTTTTCTTCATTAAATATGGGACTCCCCGTGTTGAGGGTTCAGGTTCATTTCATTTGGGTAGTTTCCTCCGGGGGTGTTACTATCCTGATGGACTAGGGTATGGGTTTCACCGTGTTGTTCATGAATATGGACAGTTCTCCCCTATTGGACTCGGGTGTAAGGCCATCATATATGACATATTGAGAATGTGGGTACTCCCCTACTGTGTTAGGGTGTGGATACTCTATTCTAGGTGTTGGTACTCGTATGTTGTTCCAGGGCATGGTCCTTAATACGTGTTGTCCTGAAGAGTCGATACTCCTAGGTCGTGTCATTGAGTAGGTGTTATAGTTGGGGTCTAGTACTTCCCTTCCATGTCATGGTGAAAGTACCCAATATTGAATCGAATTGAATATTTGGTACTCCCATGTCCTACCATGGTCTGGGTCCTCCATCCACTTAGTGGTTCTCTCCTACCACGTTTGGTTGTGGGTCCTTGATCCATGGAGTGGAACTACCCAGTCGTATCATTGGGTGGGTCCTCCCTTCTCTGAGTATTACTCCCCTGTCAGAATAGGTTGTGGTTCCTCACTTACATTTTAGTACTACCCCATATCAGAGTAGAAGAGGGTATGGATTCATCCATTGGAGTTAGCGCTCCATCAGTAGTGGGAGAAAGTTATGAGGAGTGATCCCATTAACTTTATGTTGATGATGCCTAGATAAGAGTTAGTGTTCCCTTGACAGACTGAGGAATGGGCCACTCCAAGAAGAAAAGATTTAGGTTTCTCGAGATAGTTAGGATTATTATTCCATTAAATGAGGGGCAGTGGTGACATGTGGGACCCTCTATTCACTCATATTAGATATCATTCATGTGGTTCATAGTCTATAGATGTGCTCCCTAAACTGTGTGTAGAGTTGTGGGGAAGGGCTCTTCACATGGGTTTTCATTAGCTTACACTAGGTGAAACTTAATGACAATAGGACCTATGGTGTTAGACACTAGAGATAGACCTATTAAGTTGTACCTGATAGAGCATGTTTCATCAGACGTACCAATAGAAATGGTAGAGTTATTCCCAAGAGAGTGCATCTCTCAGACGGGTGCCATCTAGGATGGTGGATCTCTTGGACTGTGTTCTCCTAGTTTCGTGATATGGTTAGGGTCGAAGAATAGAATCCAATTACTCACCCTTATTTTGGAACCTCATGAGTCTTAGTGTCTATGATGAGTATATTTGGGGGGGTTTCTGGGAGTCCATGTGGTGTTCTTAGATTTTTGGGATAACATCCCTTATAGACCGATGTTAATTTTCATGTACAGTCGAGGATGGTTCGAGATGGATTTTCCCTCTCTATTCGGGTTCCCTTTGGCTCGGTTGAACGAACTGTTGCCATTTAGATAATAAATTTTTTTTGGGTTTTTGGGGAGCCTACTGAGTATTTTTATACTCACCCCAACACGGGATCTACTTATACATGTTTCATGTATTTTGATGACCACATGCCTATCGATGCTGTCCACGAAGGACATGTGGCAGGCAGAGCATAGTGAGCTAGGCCAACTAAGGTTATTACTGGAGATGTGCTGAGGATATTTCTAGTAGTTTTAGTTGACTTTGATCCCCTCATTATATGAATCTGGGATGCTTTTATATTTTTATTTGGTGGGGGTTCTTTCCTTATTTCACATTCAGTACTTCTATTGTACTTTGTTTGTGGGATATAGATGTGTGCATTAATTGGTTGCTTTTGGTTTGTACATTTTAGAATTTTTGTGAGCTTGGAGATGTGTGAGTGAATATAGGTACATAAAAATGCTTCCCATTTTAATGATATGCCTATTTGACACTATTCTCCAGCCCCTATCCTATTGGAGAAAGGCTGGGGGACTTACATCCTGAGCCCTATTGGGTCAGGTTGTGACATCCACCACTGACATGTCACTCCTCTCATTGGATGAATACATAATGGAAATCAATATTATATCCTAGAATTGATAAAATAGAATGTGATCTCAAGCTTCGCCTTATAGTAATTTTTCTTCAAGTAAATGAAACATCCTTCATGATTAAATGGACCTTCATATTGGAACTCAAAAGGTATATTTCCCCAAAGATCATCCCTTTCAGTTAGATCGTCCCTTTAGTAGTCAACCAGATTATACTATTACACCTTTCCAACATAAAATTCACACAAATATTGATTGAAAAGCATCACTAAAAATAATAATTAAAATAATAGTATCAAGGAATTCATATAAGATCATTTAATTGGTTTCATTTTAATTTTCTTGAAATCACCCCAATGAAGATAGAAGTAAAAACTATCATGATGCATATACCACTCCTGGGTCCCTTCCCTGCAATCAGTATTATCTTTCATAGGGTATTTTTTATTCTTAAGTTCCCTTTTTTAAATCATATGGTGACATAAAATCCTATTTATTTTCTAATATCCATTGATACGTCATACACTAACCTTAGATAACACTATTTCCTTACCAAACTTATGCATCCTCACCAATTTCTAACTCCGGTTTTCATCCTAAATCTCATCCATAGTTCTTTTACCATGTTTTCATGACCAATAACGAATATATACCACTCATGAGACTACATTGAAGATAATAATTATTATCTAATCCAACCTCCCATAGGCCATTGGTTGTAAACTAGAACCAAAGATATAAATCACACAAATGGGAGGAATTACCCTCATAATTCTCTAAAACATATAAAAAACACTAATAAAATCCATAATATAAATAAAAACAGTATCCAAAAATAATAAATAATTCATGAAAATATAATAAAAAGTAATGTAACCTTAATAAAAATACCAAAATTAACTCCCAGAAGAAACTCCAACCACAGCTTCAAACTCTGAGGTGTGAATGTCCATATTGATCCTAAAATACTTCCTAGAAACCAATAAACAGTCACACACACACACAAAGATATATATATATATGGTAGAGAATACATGTATACTAGGATGGATCCCCCCCCCACTCAATTAAACATGTGAAAATGTGGAGTGATAATTATAATTCTATAGTGAATAAATAGAAGAACTGACAAGCACCTACTAGGGAAAATTACACCAAAACTCACTATGGATCTGTAACACCCCATGTTTTTATGAACGTTTTTTTTGAATATATTAATATTGTTTTATGTATTTCATTTAATTATACAATGATTTAATCTTTCATTATACAATACACCAATTTTTATCTTTCACTACATGCAACACGGACTTGGCTTTCATTATATGAAGCATTGAGTTTCTACAAAATGACATTTTGTTATAATAATTATTTAAACAAGATAATTATAACCTATTCATTATAATTAGTAATTTGAATAGTAATAAATGAATTTAAAATATTATTTCTAATGATTATAAATATATATCATATTGATAATAAAACATGTACTTTTTAGTAAGGTCATTATATTTTTGAAAATACTTCTTTCTCAAATGAACAACTTTCTATATCCTTATGTGAACACTAATAAAATTAATTTTTTGAAATATTAGAAATTGAATTTTATTAAATAATATTAATTTTTTAATTAATAATTTCTGAACTTACCATGTTTTGAATTTTTTATATTTTTCTAAAAAATGTCATTTATGGATGAATAGTGAAACATTCTGAATTTTAATTCCGAACATCTTTTTCATATAACAAATTTATCTGGTTAAATTGATTTTTTGAATAGATTTAGGTGTTTCATTAGATAAATTTTAAATAAATTAATCCAATTTAGGTCATTGTAATAAATTTTACGTTGAAATTAGATATAAAAACGTCTCAATCTTTTAAACATTTTTACTTCAAAACCCCGCTTTGTCATCCCAACCGCGGGATTAAATTTAAATTAATTTCTACCACTTCTATTATTGTAATTTGGAAAAATGTATTACATATTTTGAATAAGAATAATTTTTAATATATAATAAGGTAAACTTACTATTTTACTAAAAAAATTAGTGAATGTAATTAAAATTAATTATATGGATTAAGGGAAAAATTAGCATAACAATGGAAAAAACCTTAAACTTATGGCCCATAATGACCTATAAACATGTTTAAAATTCATTTTATATTAATATTTAGACCCTACACTCTATTTTATCTATCTTCGACAATTATTATATATACTATAAATGGAAAAATGTGGGTGGAATTCCCTTTTCAAAAGATTACAAGAATATTACTCCTCCTCCAATATAAAAAAGGCAATCACCCCTCCCACTTATTCACACCTCTCTAGACATTTGGATCTCAAAAATTCTTCTAAAATGAGATTAAAAAATACATATATTAATCATACAAGCTTTAATTTTTTACGGAATCGATCCAAGGAATCCCTTTAGTGAAAACAAAAAGGAGTTATCCAAAGAAAAGATAACATCCTTCCTCAATATCCTTTGTTTTATTTTCATTATCCACCACTAAACTATTATTATTTCATGATTATATAATAACTTAGTTATTATAAATACAATCAGGTTTTTTAATAATGTTTATATGTAAAATTACACACACTTCCAACTAATTGGTGATGAATGATTCATTTTATGTATTAAAGACCACCGCCTCAAAAATGATATTGTTTAGTTTTCTATTACCACCTCACATGGGTGGGAATTATTATGGACATAATTTTTTATATGATATATGTTATATTTATGATTTATTTTTTCTTATGTAATTATTATATAAAACATACCTTCTTAATTTTCATTTTTTGTAAATATAATAACTTCATTTGTGGATGTGTGGACTACCACCTACTCAAAGCGAAGTGATTCATTAACAATTTAGATGGTATGAATTAAGGAGGTGTATAGTGAAATTATATGATATATATAAAATAATAATTCTATTTTGATGATATTATATATATATATACACCTGAATTTTATTTACTTTCATACATTAAATACGACAATAAAACGGAACCATCATTTATGCATACGTACAGCTTACCATCTCCATTAGTGATATATTCCATTTTATATTTATACCATTGATATATTATTATAAATATTTATATTAGAATATATATGATATTTATATAACGTTTTACATTTTTTTAATAATTATACCACGATCTAGTTAAGACGACCAAGAATAATAAGTCAAAAAATTTATGAATAACAATGTTTATTGCAACACCCCAAGCTTCTTTGGTACGTTTACCTTTGAATAGAGTAGTAGCTTGCGTTGTACGCAAGTAAGAGTTTTAACACACCACAACCAATGAAACTAGATATTATGAATAGTAATACCCACTTTTTAAAATTTTATAAATTTTATTTTTCAAAATAGACTTCATTTTTGAATTCTGAATATCGAAATTAGCTTAGGGTGAATTTTTGGTATTTTTCTCATAACATTCAATTTTTGATGAATAGTGAAAAACACTACGTTATTTTTTAGAACTGCCTTTTTTTTAAAATAATTAATTGTTTTAATTATATTTAATTTAGGAAAAAAATATTTCTATAACACCTATATATGTTCAATTTAATTCATTGGAGTCATTTTATAATAATATTATATATATATAACTTTATTGAACTTTTTAATATCTTTTACCCATGTTCTAGGAGCATTGAAAATTTGCATAAAACATAATTTTACCACTTTTGTGAATAGAATTTGAAAAATTACAGAGACATGGTTGATATAAGTAATTAAAATTCAGTTTAATTGGATGAAAATAATTTTTGGTGAATAGTAACTTTTAATTTTTATTTAGCACGATTAAAAGTAAATAGGTTAATTAAAGATAAAAATAGAATTATTATTACAATAAAACATGTCCAAATTCTATTGGATAAGTGTATTTCGACCAAAATCAACCTTAGGAATAAAATAAGATCCTATTGGTCCACCAATATTATATTAGGACAATTATTATTATTTTTATAAGGAAGAGTTAACAGTGTTAAATTCAATATTTAATAACTAAATCATTTTTAATATAGGTTTACACAAAAGATAAATTGGAATATAAATATTTATTATATATATAAAAATATTTCCTACATAATGGTATTTTATTTATAATTTTTAGACATTATATAATGTAATTTATTTATGACACAATGATGATGTAGTAATTTCCTCATTAATGAATGAGTAAAATAATTGATCTAATAAATATCCAAATAAATGCAATTTGAGACTTTTGATGAATTTCAATAATTTTATAGGTTAATATTACATTTTAGGGTTGATTATAATCATTTTTTTTGATGTAATCATACTATTATGACTTTCAAAAAAATAATACTAAATAGTGTCAAAATTGACATAAATGAGTTTTTAAAACAAATACTATATTATTAAATGATATAATAGTCCAATAAATATATGGTTTAACCAAAGAACATATATAATAATATATATATCATTAATGAACCACTTTTTGTTCTCTAGGAATTTTATAGTAAGATTATTAACCATAAAATATAATAATTCAAGAATACATGGTAGAAGTTCAACTATTTAACTCCAAGTTAAATATAAAAGATAAGGTTAATATGGTGACCTAAAACTATCTAAAACCTATTGGTTGAGAGGTTTTAGACCCATACCTACCTTATCATTGAAATAAATAATTTATGGGCTATTAGAAAACGACAATGTGTTTATTATAAAATAATATTTCAATGTTTTTCTAACGTGACCCTCACCTCTCATATAAAATGGTACTTCCCCTTCTGTAAAAATAACTCCTCCGAAGGAATTTGGCTTGGCCAAACCCAGACGAAATATTCTCCAAAATATACTCAATTGATCCTAGAGGGCTTATTTTGATCATAAATCCAACCTAAGGGTCCCTTTTGATCAACTCAAAGGGAAACACTTGAAGAAGAGGTAATAATTTCACCACCCTCTTTCAAGTTCTTTTCCTCTTTCACTTCCTCTTTCATGGGTTTTTCCACAACAAAATAATAACTCCAGTACCTTATACATATTTTGATGTAATTATAAATATATTACAACCATATAAATTATTCTATCCATCCTATATATGAAAAAGTCACCATAGGTGCGTACGTACGACTTACCGTCTCCATGTCGTGGTGTAATTTGTTATTCGAACACTTCATTATTTCGATTGGTATAATAATGAGTATAAATGATTTAAATAATAAATATGACATGATAATTATTCTATTTATATGATATACTATCCAATTACATATGATTTCACTATCAATATAATGATATTGTCGCGTATGTGAACGTACAAATTGTCGTCTCCACGAACGCAATGAGATTCATTCCCCATCGTAATTATTCAACAATAATTTTAATTTTATAATTAAAAATAATATTTAAGAACTTAATATCATTCTGGATATGAATCAAATATATCTTATACATAATAAACATGACTTATGTTATATAACCAATAATGTAAAATGAATCAGTTAACAACCGAAACAATGATACTGCCGAAATATCATTAACAATGAAATATTATAACATCATATATAACATCATATTTATATATTTGGTTCTTGTATAATTTAATAACAATTATTTCACCATTATACAATATATTACCCTACCCTTTACTATAGAAAATTACAAGGTAAGGGGGTTTTCATCTCACTTTTCTTCTCATGAGATTCATGCTATATTAGCCAGTATTACCTTTTGTGTGCTTTATATACTCCCCATGATTGTTTTTTTTGTAATATAATTTAATTTATAGGTATTTACAACATAATTGGATTATCCTTATTTCATGGGGTGTATGTTTCGTAAGTTACCAAATCAGTAAGGGAATTTCAAATTTCAATTTTCACTCATTCGGTTTTAGGAAAACTTCATCGATTATTTTACTCCAAGATTATTTTTGAAATCACTATTTATTTACTTATGTAGTAATTTACACTCCCCTTTGTGTGGATATTTTTTTGATACTCATATTCACTCTATTGACGTATTCTCAAGTCATCAATATGAACATGATAAGAGTGATTTTAACTCTATCACTATTCATTGAGTTAAAAATCATTGTCGTTGGTGTTGTTTGTACAAGAATATGCGTGAATGTCCTCTGATTTACACTGAATATACAATCATATTGAGTGTATTTATATTTTTCACACATAATTGTTTCATTGGATTATCATTCAGCTAATGATACGGTCATTATAAGGGAATTCATCTCAACTTATATTGCACTGAGACTTCTTTGTTGTTATGCACCAATTCACATTTATTTGGTGTATATAATATACTTTGAAAAAGTATATCATGAATCCATTTATTCTCATTATATTATAATGTTTTTATTACCTCAATTATTTTTATTCAATCGTCTCTCACTTGGTTATGAACTCTAACTAAAATATCATTTTAAATGTTTTAAAAATTTATTCATCTAAATATTTCCCATTAATGTCCATGTTTTAAAAATGTTTTTTAAGGATTTATTTATATGAACATGAATATTTTATAACTAAAATTCCTTTTAAAAGTTCCTATGTAGTATGGGACACTTTGATTCCAAAATACTATTTTAAACGACTTCCTGAAAAATAGTGAGACTTTTAAATGTTTTCAAGAAAAATGTGATATTTCTCTCAAATAGTTTTTTTGATTATTTTCATCTATGTCAATATCCATAATTATTATTAATTGAGTTTGATTTATGATAATAAAATCTTCCATATTTTATTGAATGAGTTATGTTTGAATGTGGTTGTGTTATTTTTATTCCATTCATATTTTGTGGTTAAAGTATTGACATATCTTATACTAGTTTTAATATAAATGTTTAGATTATGTTTGAACCTTTTCATATGATATATGCATTTGACTTAGTAAGTGATGGTTGGGGCCTACTATAGCTCCTATATGCATCGGTAGGTCTCATTACACTAATTATTGTCTTGGAACAAGGCTTGACAAAATCATATTTGTAGTCTTCGCACGAGGCCTTGACTATGTGGTTATGATGTTTGGAATTATTCATTCCATCATTATGAAATATCCTATTGATATTACATGTGATTATTAGATTAATATAATATCCATGTGAATAAGTAAATAGAATTATTTTATTTATCTTTTCCATATTATGTTTATGTTGAATTTTAAAAGGCTTGTGTTCTTATCTTATAAATTTCCTTGATTATTTATTTTTATTTATGAATGTTTCCTCTATATTTTTATCCTTACTGAGTATCTAAGATCATCCATTTCTTATGTTTTATTTTTTCCAGTATGCAATGAAGTATATTAAGATTAACCTGTAGGAATATGCTAAGGGATATAAGCGTGTTCAAAGGGGACACAATATTATTTTTTTATTTCATAATGTAATGTAAAACTTATGTATGTTTCTAGTACTTACATGGATACTAAAATGATTGGACATTTAGGATATGAATCCTTGTATCATGTGAATGATATGTAATAATAAACTAATTATAGGTAACTAGGGTTGGTGCATTACAGTTTGTATTAGAAAAAGTATAGTACAAACATTGGAAGGTATATTTATAAAAACTCTTATTATAAAACACCACCCTAATATAGACATTGAGTATTAGTATAGAAGAACATCCAAAAAATTTGGTAATACAAATAATATGTTGGTTTTCCAAGAAATACATACCTATCTGGATACGAGTAGGTAGAGGTGGCTCTGGCATAGATGTTCCTAGGAGTGAAAACTCCAATAAGGAGTTTCGGGCCTGACCTAGGGTATCCTAGTACACGACAAGGAGCCTTTTTCACTCTTGGTTACGACAATCCCGAGGGATATGTTTAGGATAATTCACATTTTCATTACAAACAAATTTGAATTATTTTAATATAATATGATAATAAATATCCTTGGTCAATCCTAAGGTGTTTTAGATTAAACATAATGTGTTATGATATTCTATAAATGATTTTGTGACTCAAACAATGATTTCTTGTGTTAGTCAATGGCTGGATTCCAAGGAAGTCATAGTAACATTGAACATGATGTAAAAGGTGGTAATAGTGGTGAAAATGATAAAAAAAATGGAATGTTGATAGGTGTTAAAACATATCGTCTTCATGCTGAATCATTTTTCCAAAAATAAGATCAAAAACATATATATTAACCAACTCCTGGACTTAATAAAGAATAGAAAAGCGGTGAATGATAAGAGATCTAGTAGTGGAGACAATGGAGAAAATAAAGCTCAATTTATATCATGCAAGAAATGTGCAAGGAGACACATAGGAAATTGTCTTAATGGAACAAATAAATTCTTTATGTGTGGGAATTAAGGACATAATGTAAAGAATTACTAAGGAAAATGAAGAGTAATATGGAAGAAAATAAAAATTATCTTAAGAATCCATTTACATACATTTGATATAAATTTAACGGACCTAGGAATTACTTGAGTGAATACCCTATTCTATAGGATAACCTCTTTGTCAAGGAAGAACCTAGGTATAAATAAAAGGATGGAGAAATGTTTAAAAGTATTAGTGCTCTTTGTTTATGGGATTACTTTGGAAGACTTTTCTCTTTTATGTGTAACCCTTCAGGTTTTTATGTGAAAATTATATATTAAAAAGAATTATCTATTCTATTGTGGATATAGTTATAAATAACCTTTTGGTTTTATATGATCCTTTAATTTGAGTCAATTATGAGTTATTAAATTTTTGGATGAAAATGCGAGGTATGAGAAAAAATTTGTGGTGAAATTATGTTATGGTTATTTTGAGGAATTTATCACATTTTGGTAATGTTATAAAATACAGTTTTCGTAAAATGACAACATGCAGACCATGTGAGAACCAGTCGCGTCGGACAAAGCTGCGAGAATTAAACCCACAACCAAAGTGCGACTACGATCTATCGCCTACCACGGGACTACGTGAAGTACCTGGTTAGTGTAACTAATTATTTTTAGTAAATGATATTATTGATCAATAATAAGTCTATTTGGGATATTATGTTTATCAATTATATATCCTTATCATAGGAACATGATTTGGTGAATAAGTGATAAATGTTTTTTGGAAGACGTTCACTCTGTTGGGAACATATATTCCTATGGAAAATAAAATACTATGGGATTTTCATTTGAGGAGAAATAGTGAATCTTTATCTATGTTTTTATTGTGGACTTATAGTGATTTAGGTTATTTCTGGTAATTATTAACCTATCATAGATAATATGTGATTAAGTTAATTACTCTTAAGTATGTGACTTTAGGAGTAGACGATGATATTTTGAGATACATTTTAATGTGAAAGATTATTTAATCAAATTATTCAATGTTTTGGGTTTCAATCTTAGTTTAGATTATTTTGAAGGATTTTAAGGACAAATGTTTATTGAATGGTATTTATTAAACTTTTGGTACTATTGGTTTTATTTTAGAAATTATGATTAGTATTTATTTCTCTAAAGGATTATCCTATTTGGGGATCATCTGATCTTGTACTAACCATTTTGGTTTTGGTTAATATCTAATGATAGGGGAAATATATAATTAATCCTTTGTGAATTATCTGATTCTCTATAAGTTTATTCTAGCGCTTTAGGTGTGACCAAGTCATCTTGAATACTTATCATTTGGAGTGAAAGATGAGTTTGTGGTAGAAATTAGTTAATGGACGGAACTCTACATATCAAAAAAAGTTCTTATTCAATGAATAAATTAATTCTTAAACTTTAGAGAAAGTTCCTTGAACTAAAAAATTTGTTATCCTAATACCTTATGTTATTTATCATAGATTTATGGCTTTAAGACCCTCAATTTTCATTTCACTTGTTTTTGATTGATGACGTCTATCACTACTTATAAATATTTATGTTTTTCCTCATATATTTTCCACTATTGTTCTCTTATTCGATATCCTAATTTTTTGGGTACTTTTTCCTTTCTCATTCTCTCTTATGAAGAAAAGAATTTATTAGCCCTATTTCCAATGTGGTTTTTCTATAAAGCTATTTTCTTTTTTTACATTTTATTTCTGAATAAAAATTTCAAATTGTGAGGATGAAATTTATTTAAGGAGGGGATAATATAACCCCCCAAGCTCTTATGGTACATTTCACTTTGAATAATGTAGTAGCTATTGTTGTACGCAAGTTGGAGTTCTAACACACCACGACCAATAAAACTATCCATTTTAAATAATGATACCCAATTTTTGAAATTTTATAAATATTATTTTTCAAAATTTATTTCATTTTTGAATTTGGAATATAGATATTAGCTTTGGGTGAATTTTTGGTATTTTTTTGAAAACATTCAATTTTGGATGAATATTGAAAAACACTCCAATATTGTTTAAAACAGACATTTTAGTTATTTAATTATTTATTTAATTTAAAATTATTTTAGGTAAGAATAGATACATAATACATATACATGTTCAATTTAATTCATTATATTATTTTTATAACAAAATTAGATACATACAATTTTATTGAACGTGTTACCGTCTTTTGCCCGCCTTAAAGGAGAATTTGAAACTTTGCATAAAACTTAATTTTAATGCTTCTATGAATTAAATTTTAAAACTCTGAGAGACATGGTTGATATGAGTAAGTAAATTTTGGTTCAATAGGATGAAAATAATTTTTGGTGAATAAAAACTTTTATCTTTTATTTACCACGGTTAAAAGTGAATTGGGTAATTAAAGGTAAAAAATATAATATTATTACCCTAACACATGTTCTAATTAAATTGGATAAGTGTATTTAGACCAACATCAACTTTAGTAATAAAATATGATCCTTTTGGTCCACTTGGATTATATTAGGACATTTATTATTATTTTATTTAAAGAAGAGTTAAAAGTGTTAAATTCATTGTTTAATAACTAAAAAATTTTTAATATGGGTATAGACATAAAAAAATTAGACTATAAATATTCATTATAAAGATAAAAATATTTCCTACATAATGGTATTTTATTTATAATTTTTGGACATAATATACATTAATTTATTTCTAACACAATTTTGATGCAGTATTTACTATATTAATGAAAGATTAAAATAAATGATATTATAAATTACCAAATAAATATAATTTGAGACTTTTTTAGGAATTTAAAAATTTTCATAGGTTAATATGACATATTAGGGTTGATTTGATGAATTTTTTCTGATGTAATCATGCTGTTATGACTTAAAAAACAAAATACTAAATGATTCCAAAATTGACATAAATGAGTTACTAAAACAAATACTATATTAATAAATGCTATAATAGTCCTAAAAATATAAGGTTCCTCCAAATGATTACCATGAATAAACTTATTTTTATTATATTTTATGATTTATTTAATTTAGTTTTCTTACATGGAGAGTATGATTCAAGGTTACAAAGTTGTAAGATTTTATTGAAACAATCTAATCGTTTATTAGGGTTGTTTATGATTATGCTTCCATTGATGAAATATCATGATCTTTCTTATAATAGATATCAATAGTTATATTATACTCAATCCATTAATGATATCATTATGTAATGGAACCATCTTCCACTATTTTTTACTTAAGATAAATATGAAGATATTTTTATGAAAATATAATTTTATTTCACTTTTTTGTCTGCAATCTGTTTATTTGGAAAAAAATGTTTTCAAAAATGTTTTTCAAAAATGTTTTTAAATTACCTTTTAATAAAATTTTAAAGGATAAAGGTTTTAAAAAATATTTTATATTTTTCAATGATTCCATTATAAATTTTCAAATATTATTTCAAATAAAAAGGTTTTTAACAAGTTTTCAAGCTACCTTTATATGTTTTCAAAGGATAAAATTTTCAGAAGGCTTTATGTTTTAAAAATATTTTTTTAAAGAAGAAATGATATTTTCCTTAAGAAATGTTTTTATAATATATTTCAAAATTATTTTCTATCTAAGGTGACATATTTTGGTGTTGCTCATGACTTCCAGTGAAAATGATCCAAAGGTCCCATTCAGATTCATTTTCCAAATGGTTTATGTATTGTTTTCATGATGTTTATGAAACCCATTACTCTTTCAAGGGATATATGTTTATGTAACACATTTATATTTCACATGTTATCTGATTATGTAACATTTTTTATTTCATGAGTCATTCTTTGATGAAATGATAATGAAACCTATCTCTTCTTCCATAGGTTATGATATTATTTCATGTTTGTGATATCAATTTAATTTAATTGGTTATGATATGATTATTTATGATCTTGTGGAACACGTATTTAGTATTTCATTATGAGATGGGTGGGACCTATGCTCCCTAAAATTAATTTGATAAGGATTTATATATCATGAGATAGACATGGATAGAATAGGTAGTGAAAATGGTTCTTTATATGAGTTTTTCTGCTATGATGGTCATGGGAGTGAACCATGACTACCAAGAGTGTAGGGGGAGAGAACCCATACTTATAATATGAACATGGTAGAAATTCCTTAAATATTATGGAAATAATTTTATATGGTTATGTGTCTACCACAAATTCTATGTCTTATTCCTATGTTATGCTTTCTTGACTTATGATCAAGATTACGCTATGATTCATTTATTATTAAATTACAATATTTATTCCATGATTCATGTTTTTTATCTTTTATATGTAGGGTGTGATCTTATAATATCGTGATCAAATTCTAATACCATTATGGTCAGGTTTATGATTGTATATCTCCCTTGTTTACCCTTACTGAGCACCTGATCTCACCCATTTTTATATATAATTTCCCAGAGATAAGAGTATTTCTATTATATATGATGTTTCTAAGAAGGATTCTTATCATAAATGACCTAGTGGGAGATAATGTATATCACTTATACACGAGTGTTTATGTTTCCATGTTTACAAAGGCACTAGACTAATATGGTATTTGGGATCATGTTTATGTAATGTATTAAGTAATAAATACTTTTATAAAATTATTTATAATGGTTTTACATAAATAAAAAATATTAATAATAAAACATTTAAATTTTTTTAAAGTATTTATATGTTTGAAAATAATATTTTCTCAAATAAACTACCTTCTATGACTTCTTCAAAAAATAATAAAATTAATTTTATAAATATAATAAATTGAATTGGATAAAATAAAGTTCATTTTTAATTCATAATTTCAAAATTATTTTAGAGTAAATTTTTTGGATTTTAATCAAAAAATTCATTTTTGGATAAATAGTGAAAAATATAGAATTTTGATTCAAAACTACTTTTTAATCTAGATAATTCATATCATTAAATTGTAAATTAAAATTTTTTAATGTTAATTGGATAAATTTTACATCAATTGATCAAATTTTTTCCATTTTAATAAATTTCACAATGAAATTTTATATAAATAGATCTAAAACTTTTGATCATTTTTATATTAAAACTCCACTTTGTCATCCGGTCTAAGGGAATAAATTTAAATTAATTTCAGCCACATATATGATTTTTATTTGAAAAAAAAGATTGAAATTTTTTAAACTTATTTAATTATAATTTATAATAATTTCTACACAGTTTTTGACAAAAAATTATTATTGGAAGTGAATAAAATTAATTACAGCAGTTATGAGAAAAATTAACTTAACAAATGACTAAACCATAAACTTAAGGCATAAAATGACCTATACACTTCTCAAAAATTCATTTAATGTTCGGATTTCTTCCCTAGCCACCCTAATATTTTATCTTTACCATTATTGGAGCCACTTGACAAGGGAAGACACTGGTGGAATTCCCTTTTATGAAATTTACAAGAAAACCACTACTCCTCCACAATAAATAAAACTCACCCATACTATTTATTCACACCTATAAATCATGTTGGATTGAAAAAACTATTCTAAAGTAATCTAAAAAATCCCTCCATTTATACTATATTACTCCCTTTGGTCAAAAATCCATCCTTGTAATCCCTTTGGTAAAAACAGAAAGGAGTTACCCAAAGAAGAGGTAGCATCCTTGCTCAAGATCATTTGTTTTATTTTCATTCTACACCCCATAAAATATTCTTCTTCCATTATTATATAAAAAAACTAAGTATAATAAATATAATACTATGTTCTTATTATATTTTTTATAACTAAAATTACACACACTTCCATCTAATGGGTAGTGAACTTACCATTCTTGTGTATGGTGGACTACCGCCTCACGAAATAATGTTATCCATTTTTCCTTTACCACATCTCATGGGTGGTAATTATTAGGTGCATTATATTATTATATTAATTATAAGATATTTTAGATATATTTATACTTCATTAATTATTATATAAATCATACCTTTATGATCTCCATTTTGTGTAAGTACAATAACTTCATTTGTGGACGTATGGACTACCGCCTCCTCAGAGTGATGTGATTCATTCACACATTAGTTGGAATGATTTAAAAATGACCGTAGTAAAATTATATAATATATGTGAAATAATAATTCTACTATTATATATATATATATTTATTTAATTTACATTCTTACATTTAACACAACAATAAAATAGAAACAATGTTCATGCTTACGTATGCCCTACCGTCACCATGAACGGTGTGTTCCATTTTATATTTATACCTTTGATATATTATTATAAATACTTATATAATAGATATATATGATATTTAAATCATTATTTAAATTCTATAAATATATAAATCATTATATAAGCCAGAAGATCAAGAATAACAAGTCAAAATATGTATGAAGAAGAAAGAAAATATTACATTAAGCGTAACCTTATCATGAAATTGTTAATATGAGGGTAGTATAAAGACATAATAAAATAATATTTTTTATTATATATAATAATATGATTCTTTTATATATTTATAATAAACTGATTTTTATTTCATATTTGTTTTTTATGAGTATGATGAAAGTCAAGAGATAATGTAAGGGGATTTCTGGTGTTGCTTTTATTTCCATAAGACATATTATTTATTCACCATTAATTAAATTGTGTGGTTTATATACTTATAATAAATGAATTCTATGATAATTATCGTAAAATTTTTGGTATTTTACATGTCCATTTGATTATCTCTCTTTAATGGGGTTTTACTGTTCAAAATCTACCAAATAAGTAAGATAGTTTTGTCTCAATTTTCCTTTTTTGAGAAATATGTTTTTTATGCACCTATAATATTTTATGAGGTGTATATACTTCGTTTTTACATGTTATATCATGAATATAATTGTTTTTATTATATTTTAAGAACAATTTAATTTCATTTTCTTACCTGGTGAGTATGATTCAAAGTTACCAAGCAGTAAGAGTTCATTGAAACAATCTCATCATTTATCAGTATTGTTTATGATTATGCATCCATTGAGGATTTTTCATCATCAATCTCTCAAGAACTCTCATGATTATTATTATCCTTTGGTAATTCACTATATATTTAAGTATTGTTACCATTTTTTCACTTTTTGGTATTTAATATAATTGATAAAATTTACAAAGAAATCTAATATAATTTCCCTTTTATAATGTTAATCTGTTAATTTCGAAAACAATTTTATCCAAAAAAATTGAAAATGTTCTTAAAATGGCTTTTAAATTTTATTTTCTTGGAAAAAGAATTTTAATTTTTTGTATGGTTTTTAAATCATCCTTTTTAATTTTTCTAATATATTTTCAAAGAAAATGGTTTTCACCCTATTTTCGAGCTTCATTTATATGTTTTCAAAGAAAACGGTTTTCTAAAGGTTTTATGTTATAAACATAATTTCTCAAATAATAATGTATATTTTTCCCAAGAAATGTTTTTAGAAGATATTTCAAAATTATTTCTCATATGTGATGATATTTGTTGGTGTTACATATGTCTTTTTGGGAAATCATCCCAATGTCCTATTCATATTCTTTCTCTAAATGGTTTTTGTTTTAATGGCATGATGTTTATGAAAATCATTCCTCTTTCATGGGATATATATTTAAGAAACCATTATCCCTTTTTCAATTTATATTATTACAAAAGATGCATATTATTACAAGTTATGTTTTAAATAAATGATTATGAAACCAATCTCTTTTTCCATAGGTTATGGTATAATTACATTTTTTTAATACACATTTCATTTCATGAGTTATGATATTATTGTTTGTGATTTTTTGGAAAATGTGTGTATTATTTCATTATGAGACGTTTGGGACCTATATCTTCCTCTAATTCATTGGCTAAGGATTTATATCTCATGAGATATACATGGATTGCATGGGTAGTGAACTAAGTTAAATAAAGGACTTTGTCAACTAAGATGGTCATGGGAGTAAGCCATGACTAACAAGATTGTATGGGGATTTAACCCATAGTACTAATATGGACTTGGTAGTGATGTTTGGAAAACAATGTAAATCATTTTATAAGCATGTGTGTTAACCAGAAATTATATTTCGTATTCTTATTCTTATTTTATGCTTTCATGGATTATTCTCCGGATTCAATTATGATTAATGTCTTATGCAATACCAATAATTATTCAATGATTCATCTTTATGATCTTTGATATGTAGGGTATGATCTTATAATGTATTGATCACATTATCATACCCTTATGCTCATGTGTATTCTTATATATCTCCCTTTTTTATCCTTACTAAGTATCTAATATCACCCCTTTTTATATTTCCTTTATCAAAGTTATGAATATATTTATTATGTCGGATGTGTCTAAAAGGGAGATATACATGAAGGACCTAGTGGGAGATAATGTATCTCACTTATGTACTAGTGATTACATTTCCATGTTTCCAAATTCACTAAGCTAGTACAGTCTTCCGGCATCTATTTGTGTAATGTATTAAGTATTCCACCAAAATGACGTGATTTTAATGTATGAAAAGTGATGGTCACTATTGGATCACCCACCCAATATCACATTCATGTATAATAATATAATAATAATAGAATATATAATTAAGGTATACTAAAACATCTTCTCTACTGGTTTGTGGCTCTCACACATCCAAAAAACATCTTCATACTCTTAAAACCTTCCATAGTCATACCACATCACACCATATCATGTCACAACCATTCCATATATCACAATCACATCATCATCATCATATATCCACCACCATATATTATATCCCAACCACATATCAAATTTCTCTTTTAATAGGGTATCAGGAACATAAAGGATATCAACGAGGATCCCTCATCCAACTATAAATAACCCCAACCATATATTATTATGTCAAACACATAAATAAGTCAACCGATATTATATATACTAAAAATTTAATAAATCATAAAATGTATTCTTATATATCATAATCTTGAATAGTTCATACTATGCCCAGAATCTAGGGAGGGGAACAGAAGTATCCAACCATCCATTCTCTTGGTAACCTTTAATATTGGGGGAAAATCCATAACCTAAAAAATTTAGGTGTCAAGAATGTTACCCGAAAAAATTGGGGTGTGAAAAAAATTATACGTAAATAACAACATATAATTATACACACACACACACACACACACACAATCTCAACCTAAGGTTAAATTCCAATAAACTTGAAAACCCATCACAACCACTACACTAATATCGTCATATGCTAACCATTATTTTTTATTATTAATCCACAAACCATACCCAGTTTCTATATTAAATTGATACAATAACTATTCAAAATTTTCCACATAATCACATCATTCAACCATTTAAATATTTACTATTTTACCTTTTATATTTAATTTATTCAGCCATACATATTCTATATTTAATGAGAACAATTACCAAGAAATCATCAATATTTATTACATTTTTTACCCATATATTACAATTATTAAAATTTTGTTAACATCCTATATCTTATTCATTTCTAGTTCAAAACCATTATTGTATTCAAAATTACCAAACATATTCCATTACCACTATGAAATTATAATATCATCCCCACAACACACTGGAAACCACCACACAGGACACCCAACAACACTAGCCAATAAAAATCACAATAGGCACAAAACCATATCCTCATTCCACAAAACTAGCCACACCAACACTTCTCTGTCACATAACAACCCATCCTCTATTCCCATATCATATACCACATCTCAAAATGACAACCATGGAAACCCAATCATAGCACACAATTTACACCTCACTCTAGTATAGTATAACTAAACACAACAATCCAATATCATGGATACATTAATCAAAGAAACAAAAACAATAAACCCAAAAACAAATGATAGCCAATTCTATAAAAAAGGCATTTCCACGGTCTTTTTTTCAATATGGACTCATATTATTTTCTACATTCTATGAATAGTTAATAAAACAAAAATTCTAAAAGTAAATAATATATTTCTTCACCATAATTAAAAGTTCATACTTATATAGAGAATTATTTCAATTATTCTATCAATAATGACACACTTATCATAGAAGAAACAAAAATTATTAAAAATAATAATAAACAGTCATCTGTCACAAAAATAACAAGGAATAATGTAAAAACATGTGAATCACCCCATTCCGTTAAACATAATTTTATTTTAATTCATTATCTTCATTATTTTGATCCATATTATTCAAAAAACCAAGAAAATTCATGTTACTACTACATTATACACAAAATAAATTTGATTATTGTATCGAATACCTTAATCAAACATTCGCAACCACTTTATATGAAAACGGTGTGGAAGATGATCAAAAAGACAAAAACATAAAGATATCCTCAAAAAGCTAGATCATAGTATCCCCCAAAACCACTCATATAAACATCACTCAACGAAAACTACCACCACTACCATGAACTCATATGAATCAAAAATAGAGGAGAACCAAGGAGAAGGGAGAAGAAACTTACCTCAAATCATGACGAATCAATATCTAAAATCCAAGAAATAAAAAAATAAAAGTGAATTCAAAAGTAACCAAGGATGAAGATATGGTCCCCTAATGTTAGAGGGTAAATAAATTAAATAATAAGGATTTAGAGGGAATTATTAATATTTATAGGATCTGAAAATTCACCATACCATGATAGACTATATATGGCTATGGAACAGTGGATCCAAGATGAATCATCCTTCATAAATAACATCAAAATTTATATATATTTCTACAATTTTAAACATAGTATAATATATTATGAAATATACAAAAGGAATGGTTCAGGTCTAACTTAGACACCATGATAAAATAACCCCATGAATCACAAATTAAAGGAAATCCACCTCCAGAACTCGATAGAGTGGCTCAAGAACTATGTCACAATGACACTATAATAATAAAAAATTCAAAAAAATACTCTCAAATATATATGTTTTTAAAATTAATACCATATAATAATAATAATACAAAAGGAAATATGAAAAAAAAAAATTAAATCCATAAGTAAGGTTTTTTCGGTGAAATATATGGGATTTCTTTTACTAAAAACCCTATGTATGAACTCCATGACATATCTGAACCAACCACATCATAGACAATATATAACTTGGTCATTAACAATATAATGAATACATCCACACTATGATTTACCACCATCCAATATAAATATAAATTCTATCAGCTCATCTCTACTTCAAACCACTTCACCTCACCTCTAAAACATGAGAAATGAAAAGTAATGGACCAGATTGTGTTTCTTTGTTACATTGTTTCATCAGATCAAAAGATATTTGACATATCTTATTAAATAAGATTGATTAAAAAATAATATTTATTATTTCATATTCTATTGTTTTACAAGATAATGACTTGTGATATATATACAAAAAATGTTTTTTAACAATGAAATAAAAGTTTATTGAATCATTTGAATCATATTATTTTCCATTTTATAATATAATATGTAAATGATTATATAAATAAAAGTTTTTAGACTTTTAAATGATATCAAAGTATATAAATTGTTTATAAATATTAAAATACCAAAATATATCATAAAGTAAATCTTATTTTTATATTATTAATGTAAATAAATATTCCATGTAATATAATAAAGTTATATGAGAAATGTTTTTAACATATTTAAATTTTATAAAGGAAATTTGAGTTATTTACATTAGTGTGTGAAGTATATGTTCTTTTTAAAAGTTTATTTGAGAAATATATTTTCTAAGTGACTAGTTGGAGTTAATATTGAGATTAGAGTAGTTAAAATTTAATCATACAAGTAAATATTTAATAAATATTTATTTATGATATATTCATTTAATAAAAAGTCAATAATTATATTACTAAGTTCTTGAGAATAATTTGGGATAAATATTATTAAGATAATAATTTAACATTTTAGTCACATGGTTTAATATTAATAATGATCTCAAAGAATTTTTATACTGCATAAAATTTTAAGAATATTTTTATATCTTAACCATTTCAAAAAAAAGTTAGAATTCTTCATAATATTGGATATTTTAAAGTGAAGTTATTAAGATAGAATGTTAAATTATTGAATATAAGAATTATAAATACTAATTTCACCATTATTTAAATATTATTTATTCACAAATTTTATCTCACCAATAATTTTAGTAAGAGGGTTAATTTATTGGATAAGTAAATGGCAACATAGCAGGTGTTACATGCTGATGTAACATGTTTTGATAAAACCAATTAAAGCTGCAGAACATATGGTGGTATACGCACATTATAAATAATGATGTTGTAGGATCAATGATTTTGTATATGTGTTTTTTAGTATTCTTTAAAAAGGGATTGAGAATATAAAAATGTATTATTTTGTACAATAAAATTTCAAATTTATTCTTTATTCATGTATGTCACATATATCAAGAGTGATAAATAATAATAAACCTCCTAGAGATAAATCAATAAGTTATATTTTCTCAATTATCATCTTAAAATTGAATCAGTTGTGATAATATGTTGATACTAATGTGAGTGGGGGCTTGTATAAAGATATAGAATTAATTCTTGAGACACAACTGTGACATTAGTTTTAAACTAGAAATATGAGTATATCAAATGGAATTTCAAACATAATGTCATGGTAATTCTTTGGTGGAATGTTTCATATTAATCATCATTTAATGAGGTTAAGAAGGTATCTTATAAGTTTCCCTTAAAAATTTTATAGATTTATTATACAATAATTGAGTTTTAGTTGATTATGGGTTGTCTTGAATACAGATGATTATATGGTGGGTTTTGATTATTAAATATAATATTTATCCACTTATATGATTGGTATGACATTTAGGTCATTGATGAGAATGATATATAATGTGTATACACATTATTGAGTGGAATTTTATTACTCATATTTATCTGAAAAGAATGTGGTGTGTTAATTTGTATGAATAACATGTGATGTATTTGTCAGTATTTATGACTCTTTAGTTGATGAATTAAGAATGTATGGGTTGTCCTATAAAATATTGACAACTTTCATTTATTATGGTTATAAATTGTGTTTTATAAAAAGGGATTATATTATTTTAACAAATATATGGGATATATTTCGTGTATTCTTATATGTGGTTCCATGTGTGTAGTAGAGATCACAAAATATCCCTTTGTATCTTGAGTATCTCTAACTCATTTTGAGAGGCCTATCTTTTCGTATGGTTAAGATTTAGGAATATATAATCATTTTCATCACTAAAATGGAACATTGGATCACAAAAAAAAAGAATTTGTTAATGAGGGTTGGTTTCATTAGAACGTGTTTTTTCAAAAGGAAGAGATTTATTTGATAGAATATCCGAAATGTATTTTTAATATATGAAAAATAGTTTATGGTTTTATTTCATAAGTGGTAACATGTGATGTGATATAAGATAGAATGTGTATAAAATCTGGGAGTACTAATTGTGACTTGAGCCTATTATGATATCTCTCTATATTAGTGACAATATAAAGTGTGGTCTCTAAATATTATCTCAAATAGGCTATGGGTTAGAAGATATCACCAATATTATAAATCCAAAAAGTAGAAGGAATTACCCTTTACAAAACACAATATAAGACTGTAAAATAGAATTAATGACACAAAATCATGTTTAATGTAGTATCTGAATATAACTGATAACATCAACAATGTAAAATTCATGAATATCATATAATATAACCATTATTAAAAAAAACTAAATCTGTGTAAAAACATCTACTAAATCCAACATGCATAAAATCCTCAAAAACTCTTATATCACAGTGGTACACAAAACAATCCCTTAATACCAAACTCATAATATCCACCTTGGTCATCGAGCTATCATCACCTATAAACTCTACTAATATGACTATATAAAACTATATACAAAAGTAGAGGTGATTATATACACATAATCAGCAATCCATCGACTAAGGATGAATAACCAAGTTAATATCTTGTAGGTAAAATAATCAACGAATTAAAATCCTAATACATAGTAATTTCTTCACCAGCCAAAATTAACCTGGGGTAAACTAGGTCAATATTAGATAGTCAACTATCTTGTCCTCTATACATAAAAATATAATACATACCAAACTATTTAATTCTATTAATCTATACAAAACATTTCCTAAGACTAAATTTATTGAGTATTGTATTCCCAAGAACACCAAAAATATAACTCATTAAATAAACGATTACTTATAGTATAACTTTCACAATAAAAATATATAAATTAATCTAAAAATATATCAAAAGGGGTATATATATTAATAATGCTTCAGAAAATATCAAAATTAATAATCATATCATACATAACATGTCAATAATAGATCATCACTAAAAAAAATTAATTAAGAAAACATGTCAAGATGATGAATTACAATATTCAATATATTATAATCCTAAATAAAAGTTCACTCCCTTATATTTAATAATATAACGGGTAATTTTTAAATCAATACATCATACATTATATATAATGATACCCACTAATAAATTTTAGACATTCAGGTTTTTTATCATTTTCATAACTTACATATTATAGACATGATTCTTCATAATAATCAATTTCTAAAAAAATGATTTATTTTTGTGATATATATTAATAATTAATGACAAGAAAATATATCCACTATGGATTTCAATGTTTTATGTTCTAGAGAATAATTCTATTAAAAATTAAATTCTATAAGAGTAGGAATATTTTCAACCCATCTAATGGAGAATATTACACATGTAATGAATGATATATGGTGGAAATAAATCTCTTAAATAATATTTATTTAAAATGTTTTCATATATATGATTTCATGGAATTTATGTAAAAATAAATATAAAACCAAAATAATACACATTATATATATAATTGAATTTAGATATATAAACACACGTCATGTTTATTCTTCAAAGATGGTTTGTTTAGATACAAAATATCCACTCATTTTAACATGAAAACTGTATTTCTATGGTTATTGGTGAGGATTGAACAAATATAATAGAAGGTAATGATAAAATTATAGATTTATACCAAAAATTCCACATTAATAACATTAAAAATTTATATTCACATAAATATTCATTGTATAAAAATAATATCGAATATATTAAACATAATAGAAGATAAACTATTGTGAATTTAAAACACATCACAACATGAAATTAAATATATAAAGAAAATTACCATTAATTAAAATATTTTTTACCATAATATCCTCCCATTCAATAATTTTACATTTTTAAAAGTTGAAAAAAATATAAGAGAAAGTTATATTCAAGATAAATAAAGGTATTTATAATTAATCGATATATAAATTAACTAATAAAAACAAAACCAAATCCAATTACACAATTATTTATTCAAAGAAAATAGGAAGGTTGGGTCTATTTAATCTCAACCCTCATGAGAATAAGCTTGCTTAGGATTATTTTGAAAGCATATTAAGAATCTCAACCCAATTAAAATTAAAGGATAACAGGCCTATAGATATATAATATTTTCATATGCATATTATGAAAAGTTAAAATAATAAAAATAAACATATTATATTTAAAAATATATTCAACTCCTTACCATCTGTGGGTTTACTCATAAGATCCATTTTAAAATATTATTTTTTAATATTTTAAAATTTATTAACATGATTATATAAGAAATTAAAATTATATTTATATGTATATATTTATTTATATATATAGTAATCTCGTGAGATAACCATGTACATAAAAGTAAGTTCACCTGGATTTGGGACAACATTGTTAAACTAATTTATTCCCTTTTTGGAAATGGAAATGTATCTAAAAACATGTTCAAGGAAAATACCACATGGTTTTTTGACTTAGCCCTATTTTTATATTTCTACAATTCAACTTTTTTAATAAAAACATTCCACTATCTTGGTTCTTACTTTTGTTTGGTACGAAATAAAAATAGACATAGTGAAAGCATTCAATTTTGGTATTTTAAAAAAAATAAGTGGAAAATTTTTATAACACTAGATCCATCATAGAAACATCTATATTCTCCATAAAATATCATACATAAAATATAATCATGGGGAAAATTATTTAATGATACCTCAATAATTTAATCATAAAATAATGGCATTCCACTCATAATTGTTTAAAATTAGCTTGGAAAATCCAACTAAGAATCCCAATATAAAAGTATAAACATGCTTAAAAGTATATTTTTCATCAATATCATATTTGTTTGTGATAACATGATAGAAAAAGGTCATTTATGACTTTAAAATTATTTCTATAACACCATGAACATGATTTGTGGAGGAAATATGTTATTTTCGTTACTCTCTCTTATTTCACACTCTATAATATGATAGAGAAGAATATAAGGGATCATATTCATTAAAGAGGATAGTAATAAGACTTTTGGGACAAAAAAATTTTTATTTAACTAGCTTATAATTTTCTTAATTGTTCTTTTGTCTGTTAAGAAATATACTCTATAAAAAATAACCCAAGATTCTACTTAATGACTATTTAACTTATTCTAAATGTCACTAACATTTCATAAAATTAATATAACTACCCAAAATTTCACATGATGAAATATAAACCATTAAATTAAAATTTTAAATCTTGTATATATTTAAGAAACCTTGAACGTATAATATTCTTTTGACTAGTAATTTCTTGTATTCACTTAGTAAAACTTAAATAATATATAAAGACCATGAAAAAAATTAAATTTATATTATTC
The DNA here is from genome assembly GCA_963277665.1 of Viscum album. Lineage (NCBI taxonomy): Eukaryota > Viridiplantae > Streptophyta > Magnoliopsida > Santalales > Viscaceae > Viscum > Viscum album. The sequence continues at coordinate 884,785,503 of OY728132.1, forward strand.
CAAAATCAGATAATATTTAATTACATTTGTTTAATTTATTTTACTAGTGATCATTCACACTTGGATAAACAACAATCCATTATCATGGGACCCACTTCATCCTAAAATCTTATTCATTTGAAATATATGAACATTGGATATATATTGTATGTTACCCTATAAGCCTATATAATGAAAAAAATCAGTTGTATTCATATATCAGGAGTGGTATTTAGGAAAACATAATTCCCCATAAAGAGACAAGGAAAATTCATAGAAATAATGACCCTCCTTTAAACATACAATGTGTAATATAATCACTTCTTCAATTAATATCTCATAATGTAATATGCATATTTTTTTCATCGCCCTTCCACACTTGATATTTATTTCATTGACTATCATGAATGGAATTTTGAATATATACTGTGGACATTGATATAAGGAATTTTTTACCATATGATTCAAAAGGACTGATATATGTTATACCAATAATGGAAGGGTTAAATCCTATATGAGAGATTTATCCAATCTCCTGGATTCTTTAATATAAACATTAAAAAACATGCGTTTCATCTTGAATAAACATACATGATTCATATAATATAGTGATAATGATCTCAAGTTGAGAGACCAGTACACATGGTTATATATTGGAACCACAAAATACATATAAAACATGTTGGGTTCTTATTAACAGGCTAGTCCTCATTATCTCTCATTCAAAAATATCACCATGTAAAAAAAATAATGAGAGAAAGATTCAATGATTAGGATCCCCCATAACATGATAGTTATACATAATTTTTGTTACAAAACATTTTTACATCAATATATATAAATTATAGGTGAATTGGAAATTACAATCTTTATCTTAATTTGGGTTTTGAGAACCCACTCTAATAAAATATTATTTTCACTAGAATAAATAGATAGCAATTATTACAAAGGTTGTTCTCATGTAATACTCATAATTATACACAAATATGTATTTATTTAGATATTCTACAATAATGCCACCTATGGTTAATCTGTTAATCATGAATTCACCAATTTAAATAAAATATCTCACAAGATGAAATTTCTGAAGTAAATTATTTATCCAATGATATGACTTGGTCTCTCTATTAAGTACCAACACTATATTATTATCACAATATATTGTGATCAGATCCACAAAACTATATATAATTCTAAAATGTGATACAAATATACAAAACCATATATCTTATTTAACTACATCAGAATTCACAATGTACATACTCTATTATAAATTCAGTTATTAAGGTTTTCTTCAAGAATTTCTATCTCATTGCACCACCATTCAAGAAGATATATTGCATGATTATGAATTTCTACCATTATGAGTTATCTGAAATCTATAATTGGTGCATCCCTCATTACTAAATACACTTATACTTCCTAAAATAATAATATATCATTTGTATATCTCATGTACTTTAAGAAATTTTTGGTTATTACCGAATGGAACTCTCCAAGATTTCCTTGGAATCCATCTACTATTCTCAATGTGTATACAACATTAGGACCATTACCTATCATGAAATAAATAATATATCTAACTACTAAAGTGTATACAATATTACACATGATTTCCTTCTCTTATTGTATAGGTAGATACATTTTTTGGAGATATTTTGGCCATGTCACATATATAAAAATACTCTTTTTTATTATTCCATATTATATATTTTTAGTGCCTTATTAATATATATAATTTGAAATAGTCCTACTATCCTTTTAGATCTATCTATCATGATATTGATCACAAAAATATAGGTTTCTTAACCTCATTTTTTTATATAAAATAATTCATTTAACAAAGTATTAACTAACTGTAAGACATGAATCATGTTCTCATTTGAAATATATCATAAATACATAACACTATGGATTCTTGGGAACTCTCTATAACTTTATTATAAAAACATAACCCAATTAATTTTTTAATGAATCTAAATTCACTTATAGATTCATCAAAATAAAGATTTCATGGTCATTATGCTTACTTCAATCTATAAATATATCATGATAACTTACATAACTATTTTTCATTATTTATAATAAAAAACCCCTCTGGTTTAATAATATATCAATATTTAAATAAAATATTGGGGTTTTGACATTCTTCTACTAAATATCATAATCATGAACTATTTTCATAGGAAGTGAAATCCTAATATATTTTTGCATCATTACTAGTGAAATGTTTTGTCATATTCAATATCGTGAAATTTAGAATTAAATTTTTATTTATATGAATGTACTTTATAATACATGTTTATATTTTTTATGAATTACCATATGCACTCAATGAGTTTTTATTTCATAGGAGGGTCTACATATTTATAAACATTATTTTGGTATATGAAATCCATTTTAAAATTCAATATTTCTTTATATATGCAAATTTATTTTTCATCAACTGGTAGCTTAGATTTAAGGGGTTGATTAGTTTAATGGAATAATTCATCACCTAATTCATTAACAAGAAAACCATATATATTCAGAGATATAACCTATATAAATAACCTATATAATAATTTTTATTAGTATTTTTGAAACCATGAGGTTGTATGTTATATTTTTTATAATTACTGAAGTTATATTAAGGTTTTTTCCATGATTGTTTGAAGGTTTGATTCTATATAAGAAACCATACAGTTTTTATGTTTCATAAGTTTGTAATGTTTTTTATTTTATAAGATATAATTTCATTAATGGTTTTGTTGGATGTCCATAAAAAACATCAGAATTTTTTCTGGAGGTAATGTTATTACGATAGTTACAAGTCTCTTAAAAGTAACAAAATGGATGTTTTTATATGTAACGATCCTGGAGAGGTCAGGAATTTTTCTAGAAGTAAGGAACCATATTTCAAGAGTTTTTACAGAATTAAATATTTTCTAATGATATTCTAGATATTATTTTTGAAAGTGTGAGTTTATTTTTAAATTTTTTGAAATTAGTTAAGGTGGATGGAGATATGTTATAATGTTTTTGAAGTTTCATATTTCTAAGAAGTTGAAAAAGTGTTGAACTACATAGTATATAAAAGGTTTTTGGATTTTTCATAATTTACAAAAATCTTAAAGTTCCATATGTAAAATTAATTCATGAAGATATGTAATGGTACTATAAAATTTCGAAATGATATTTAAGAGTAATCGAGGTTGATATGTAATATATTTCATTCTGTTTTCAAGAAATTGGAAACATGTTTGATATGTAAGGGTTATATATAAGGACTCATGGAGTGAGTAAAATGGTCATATCCTGAATGATGTTAAATACAATTAACCATGTCCCATTTATATTATTTTTCCTTGAACATAAAAAAGGATAATGATTCATATGAAAGGATTTATTTGTGAAATGTATGGGTTCTTACTCTACCAAAATTAAATCACATTTTTCCTATGGAGACATATTATCCATATCGTGAAGAGGCATTGGTGGATTTTAGTGGTTTTTACTACTTGAAGATGAACATATCTTCGGATTGGGTCACTCTATAGTTAGTTATAGATTTTTATGATCAATAAATTATCCATGCTATTAGAAATGGAGGGAGATGGAAGGAATAAAAATAATTTGAAAAAATATTTAAATAATAGAGAGAGAAGATAAAAGAATAGATGATGAGGAGTATAATAATTGAGTATTATAAGAATGTGGAAGGAGGAGGAATATAAATAGTCAGTAATATTGACATTATTGAATATCTAAACAAACAGTATTATTTTGTATCTAATAGATTATATATTGAAGATCAGATATGTGGAACATCATACATATATCCAACATGCTAGATTCAGGAATGAAAAAATATATTGAGGAAATTTATGTACTCGAAATATTCTATTTATACAATATTTTTTGTTTTAGGTTTGTTTTTTTAAATATAAAGGATTCAAACTCTTCTAAATTAGAAATAATTATATCTATCATTGGAATTTTGGATCACACCTTGTAAATTAGATTATCACATTTGGAATTATGATTTAGATTAAAACTACTAAACATAGAGTGACCTTCATGTCCATAAATTGAGAAGAGACCTACCTATATAATAGCTGATATCATATGGAGTACTGTGTAAAAGAGGAGAAGTGTGTGACCCTTGGGAGGTAGTGAGATCTTACATAAATCATTATATTTATAGTGATCCTTGGTGACAATTGATTTCACATAAACATGAATATTTAGTGATCCTTGGTGAGGAGTGGATTCACTGGAAAATTTTATCCACCAAAATAGTGATCTGTAATGGATTTTTGGTATGTTTTCATAATAATTAGTATGTAATTCTTAGATATAGCCATGTGTGGTGAACCAAGTAAAATATATGTTTCCATAATAGATTTACATTCATTATATATGAATTTTATTTCGTGTTCATGCATTCAATCAAGATAAATTTTAAATAGTGTTCTTTCAAACAAGGGAACATGATTTAAAGGGAATGATTCATGGTGAAAGGCCATGAATGTGATAACATTTGGATGCCCCCCCCCCCTCAGGCTGTCTCAAGATGAAATGAGTGTAATAAAATACAATGGGTTATTTTTGGAATTTAATAAATAATGACACACCCAACCATGGTTTTTCTTTTATTTTAATCTTTTATTGGTGTTGGATCATTTTCTTGACGCTCAGGTTGTGTTCCTACATGAATTATATTTTTTATGAGTTTGTTGGTGGATTTTTGGCCTATGCACGATTTGTGTGCATGGTTTGATAGTAAACTATATGTAAGGTTAAGATGATGGGTGTTTTCAGTTCAATTTATTCCCACATGATTTTACATTCACATCTTGAGAATCGTTTGGGGAAAACTGTGTGATGCCAATGAAAAATTGTGAACCATGAGGGTTGTTGTCTGGGCCATTGTGGATGTCTTATGCACAGTTATGATAAACCGTACAACAAGCATGAAGGGGGGATCTTCAATTTGATAGATCCAAATCTCATGGTTGGTTCTCAATTTCCCAAAATATGCATCTAGCCCATGCAAGTCGCCCCTTCTCTCTAGTAGTTTGTGCATAGATGGAGCAATGTTTGAAAAACCATGAGAGTTTCCTGGGTTATTAAAATTTATCTTACCTCTTTTACCATATTATGTGTTATACCAAATTTTGGATTTTCATCCATATCTATACCTTGGAATATCATGGAGATCCCAGAAACCTTTCTCTCTTGATCTCATTCCTCTATTGACGCACCTCAATGGTTTTTAGGTAAGTTTCCTTTGGATTTTCAGTCAATTTATTTTTATTTTATCCATCCTTTCTTGATTATTTGGTATTCCTTGGTGTGTTCTCTCTTTTCCAAACCATAGAATCTACTATTTATGTGTGTCTTGAGATTCATTGGCTCAAGAGAATATGTATTTCCACTTAGGGTGTGTTCTTCCTTATCCCTAAGTTTCATTGGGTTCACATGTCATTGAGGTAGGTGTTTACATCTATTTACTTTTCATATATGTCATGGAATGCTTGAGCATTTAAATTTAATTTCTAAATGCGTGATTTATGGTCCTGTTTTGTTTTGTGAATTATTTTTGTGTTTTTATGTGAGAAAATTAGTCTAAAAATGTCTTTCAAAGGATTTCTATATTTATTCCTTTAAAAATATAGACATTAATGGAAGTTGATAAAATTTTCAATGATCTTTAGAAATGAAATTTGGATCATTGGTTTGTTTTTATCCTTGGTTATGTTTTGTTAATTTGGTTTTAATTGGGAATTGTGCTTTGGGTGTGGTTTTAATGCCTCTTTATGATCTGGAATTCATGTTGGGGTTAGTGTGGTTGATGGTATTTCTAGTGGTGATTCTTTTAACTAGTTTATATATGTTAGTGTTATGGTTTACTGTATATTATTCTATTAGGTGTGTGAACATTCATATGTGAATGGGGTGCACATATGGAAGGGTACGAAATGAAGATGGTATTTGATAAACATGCTCAACTTAAAACCCTGATTTTAAAACACTTATTCCCACTCCCTCCTTTCTTTTTCGACCCTCATATAATAAAGTAATTCCTTATAACTCGTAGTAATTTCATAAAGGACCCTAGGTTTTAAATGAATCAAATTTGGTTCCAAATAGTGTGTTAGAAATCATGTCTTGTTTAGAACTTTGAGATGTGGTTTGATTTCTAAATGGCCAAAAGTTGTGTTTTTCAGATTTCATATATATTGTGTGTTTCTTCCTTTCATTTGAAAATGAATTTGGAAATGAATTTGGAAATATAAAATAGAAAAGGCATGTTTGAAATTTTATAATGTTTTGGAAAGTGGTTTTGAAACTCATTTGATGTGACATCCTAGATGGCACTTGTGAATGGCATGTTGTGAGGTGGGAACCTCTATGTTGGATCCTCCAGGGAGAGGGTCATCACATAAGTTTTGTCAATGTTTGGTATAGGAAATCATGGTGGTTGTGGGTTATTTGTTTGAGCCACATGTGTGGGGACATCCACATCCACTATGAACTATTTTCATGGGATTCCTAGGAATCATCTAGAGGTTATAGAGATCATTTCTTATCGACTAAGTAGGTTTGAACCCCTTGGATTTACTAAATGTCTTGGTGGGGAATACCACTAGAGTGGAGAGTTTAGAGAAGTCAGTGAGTTGTTGACTATGGAGTGGAACCATATGCCGATAGGTGATTACAAATTGAGTATGTCTAGATATAGCTTCTATAGATTTTTAGGAAATTCCCATCATTATATATTTATATGTTCTTAATTATTTCCGTTGTGTTTAGTCACATTTTTTACTAGTATCTTATACCTTGTACATGAAATATTTTTCTAGTATATTTCCTAATGCTTCTATTTCCATTCTTTTTTATCATGGCCAATTTTTTTACCATGTTTGGATTCTTCATTGGTTTTTGTTGTAAAGTTGTTATGTTTTCTAATGGAAACTTTTTTTGAAAAGTGGAATGTAGTGTGTGTTGTTTTAAAATGGGAAAGTTTTGTTTGGTTCATTAAAATTTTAAACCCAACTTAAAATAGGTATTACAAACTTGTATTTGTTGATTTTTTTTGGGTAAGTAATTGTACGAACTCTATGGTGATTACCTACTAATAAATTGTATTCTCACACCCTACTTGTGATACTCAATGTTGGGAGACCCAAGTTGGTTTTTAGGTTAAGGATCCTAGTTCATGTTCCCTCAGAGATGTTTGGTCTTGTGGATGGTGGTGACTTGGAGGTAACATAGAGATTATGTCAGTTTGGATGGATTGGTTTTAATTTTTTGTAGTTTCTGTTTTTTCAGTTTATGATTTATCATGATTGGTTTGTATATTTATTGATGTTCAATTATTTTTTGGGATAATTCATTCTCAATTTGGTCATTTGATCCTGGTTATCTTGTGGTAGATCATTATAATAGGGAATTCTTTGATACTCAGTGATATTCTCCATATTGGGATGATTGGGAATGCCACTTGGGCCTTATCCATTGCAGGGTTAGGCATCGAGTCAGATTTTATTTCATTCTACTTTAGAAAAAACAGTATTAGATTATCCCTTTATTATTTGGGGCATCAGATAGATTGAATACTAGGATTTTTGGGACTCTATAAGTAGGTATGGGAAGAGAATTGTGAAAACTTTCTCGATTCTATCCTCAAGTTGCCAACGGTAGCCTGTAATTTGATTCTTTTATTTGGTTTTTTGGTTTGTTTGAATAGAAAACGAAAATGGAAGTGAGATGGTGTAAAAGATGTTTGTACATGGAGTTGTGTCCCATATAGAACCTATGTACACAAATCAAGTTATTCCTAGTGTCTAGTTATTAACTAGGGCATGCCCCACTATACATGTTGTTAGTTTATGCATAGTCACTAGTTACCGATTATTAGAGTTCGGTGTGGGTATTTTTATTGGTGTTAGTTCTGATTTGGTTCAGTTTTCATTGGAATGAGTGTATTTTTTAATGGAAAATGGTTTTTGGATATAGGGTTTTCAAAATAAATATGATTTGAGGTTAATTTTTTAATTGGCCTTGGAGCCACGTTGTTTTTTATTTGAGATAGAAATGGTTGTTTTTAAAAGATAATTGTGGGACTACATGGTGGTTTTGGTTTGTGAGTTGGTGTCTTTGATAGGGGATTCCCTTTTTTGGTTTAGTTTTGTTTGATGTTGATTTATGGTTATGTGTTCATTTTTTGTTTAAAATATGCTTCCTAGAAAATTCCAAGAGGTTTCTAGTTAGTCTCATCCAATGGTTGGCCCCTCCCAGACTCCAATTGGGTTATAAAACCCAAGTTATTTTTTGTTTATTTCCCATATTCCATTGTGTTTGAGTTGTTTTAGAGGTTTCAGAGTGGCTTGGAGAAGTTGAAGTTATTATTAGGTCATTAAGAACTTTTGAATGTCTGAGAGTGAATGAGATTTTGGGTTTGTTTGAAGGTATATATTTGGATTGATGGAAGGTGATAATCCTATTATCATTACAATTTGGGATGTCTTGGGATGTTTTTATACCAATTTACTCTGATTACTTATACCTAAGATGGTGAAGATGAGTAATTTGGAAGATCTCATGAGTGTTCAGAAAGGTTAATAGTTGGGGAATGATTATTTTGGTCACTTCAAGGATTTCATTCCATTATCTCTAGAGATAGTTTCAAAGGATTAATTTAAATATACACTCTTATTTTGGTGTCATATTATAGAGATTAAGGAGTGACTCCTTTTATCTGGTGATGTTCACTTTGAGAAGTTGGTGGATGTGGCAATATTATATAAGTTGGTTCCTGAGGTGCAATCGATAGCAGTTGGGAGCCCAGATCATTTTGGAGATCATAAAGCTTACCCATATTGTGAGAAGTGTGTTCCAATGGAATTAATTCTTGTGTATTATCCTTCATTTACTAAAGATTCTCACTCCTCAAACAAGTCATTTGTGTGCTTTCAGTGTGTCTGGTTTAGGCATTTGAAGTCATATTGTCGTAATCCTCTGAATTCTTGTCATTGATGTGGCTATTTGGATCATTTGGAGAAATATTGTAAAAATAATGGTCAAGAAGGAAGACATTATTAGAGGATGTTATTACCTAACTTTGGGATAGTGTATGCTTCATTAATTAGGGCTCCATCTATAGGCCCCATAGTGAAGATTTCGTGTAGTCATAAATCATTAGATGTGGGGTTGTGGTGTAGTTTTTTGTCTTCAATATCAAAATGGAATTGTTTAAGTCATCTCTAGTTGTTCTATTAACTAATGAATGTTTTAATTTTTAAAATGGTTTTGTTAGAAAATTTTATTTGGAATTCTAGTGGTTGAACCTTTTTTATGCAATCCCTTGATCAATTTTCTCTTCTTATGTTTACATAGTCCTTTTCTGTAATGGTTATGGTTTTTTGTTGTATTCATTTGGGAGATGTTTGAATCCTATAGAAATGAAGAATCTTGATTCAGTTCACTAATCAGTTTGAGTTTTTTATGGGTGTTTCCCTCTTGGATAATGGGTTTCTAGTTTGTTCTAGGAGTTACTAGGTTGGTGATTTCATTTTGGGAGTTTTAATGTTGTATGTTCTAGTTGGGATCTTATAGTGGGGAGAACCATCTTACTTTTTCCATGGTTATTTTCATTGTGGTTTTTCTTATAGATGGTTTTTCATGAATTTTAGAGTAAAAGATAACCCCAAGGTTATTGGTTCCATTGGGTTCCTTCCATTTTGGGTTGAGTTTTAATCCTCTTTCAATCAGGTAACTTTATGGGGTAAAAAGTTTTTGTGGTCTGGAGAATTTTAGACCCCAAATATGGATTTTCTATTACTTTACTCTTTTTGTGGTTTTGGATATTCTAGTTAAGTCTGAGGTTGAGTTACCTACTTGAATCTTTTTAGTTTTGGAGTTTTTTGGTGGCTTTGTGGCCTATGCATGATTTGTGTGCACAATCTGAGGGTAAACTGTTTGTCTAGTTAAGGATAACGGTGTTTTCAGTTCAATTTCTTCTTTAACAGTTTTACATTCATGGATTGAGCATGGTTTGGGTAAAACCATGTGAGTATAATGAGAAATAATGAGACTTTAAGGTTTTTGTCTTCTCCAAGGGGCACGGATTGCAAACGGTTAAAAGAAACCATATGAAAATCATGTAGGGGGCTACGTAATTTAACAAAGCCAAATAGCATGGTTGGTGCATGGTTTCCCAAACTATTTAATCAGCCTACGTGTGGTGCCCCTTTTATCTTTTAGGTTTCACACAGTTGGATCCTGGTTTGGAGAAATTCACGGTGAAACAGTTTGAGTTTTTAATGTCATTAAAATGTTGACATTACCTCTTTTTACCTTGTATGTTTTGAACCCAATTCGGAGTTATCCTCCCTTTATCAACCATTGTGAGCTAGAGGGCTCCAAAAAACCCTCCTCCCTTTCTCTCCTTCCTCCACTGAATCCCCTCAATGGTTCCTAGATAAGTTTCCTTTTGATTTTTTTTTTCAATTTCCTCATATTTTCTCCTTCCTTTATGGGTTTCATGGTTTTTCCTTGGTGGGTTCTCTCTTGTAATAACAATAGAAGATAGGTTTGATGTGTGTATTATATTTCTTTTGTTCTATAGTATCTTTATTGTCTATAGGGGTATGTTCTTTCATATCCTGAATTTTGGTTGTGTTCTCACATCGTTGAGCTAGGTGTTTCCATCCATTTCTATTCTGAAAGATTTCATGTGATGCTTATGCACTTCTATTTATTTTATGAATGTTTGATTTATGGTTGTGTTATGTTGTGTGGATTATTGTGGTGTTTTTATGAGGGAAAATTGGTGGAAATGGGATTTAAAATGACTTATTATCTTGACTCGTCCCTCGGGGCCCATGTCATGACAACCCCAAACCTGCCATCCGTATGCCAGGGAATGGAGAGTAGCACCGAAGGCGTTTTCTCTAAAACTGGGAAGGCATTAACTTTATATCCTAAAAACATACGCAACCAATAACACAAAAAATTAAGAACACAGGTAAACTGTATGGTAAAATTGTGAGTACAATAAGCAAAAGGGGCCAGAATACAAGTAGAACTGGAATGGCTTGGAAAATGAAAAGTACCTGTAAACTGGAACGACTCTTGTGAACACCCGGCAAGGATCCTACCTAAAAGGTAGGGAAAACTCTCAAATGGTCATCTCTGTGGTATGCCTTGTCTAATGTCCACCTCCGAGCTACCACCATTCTTGGTACCCATGTCCTCAGTCAGCATTGTTTGTCGTCTGCACCAAACACGACAAGGTGTGGGAATAGACCATGCAGGGGTGAGTATAATGATACTCAGTAGGGACCACGAGACCCTCAAGGTCTCACAAAATCCACAAAGGATAAACCAAAAAGCATGAAATCAACTGAAAAACCTACTTAGGTATATGCCCATACATATACCTAAGTTATCAAGTATACATATCTTCATCATGAGGAAACACATGGTCCAACTCAAAAGCCCCAAGCTCAATTATTCCACAAAGGAAGGAATACCATAAAGGTAAGTACCACATAGGTACTCCACATAGAAGAATACCACCAAGGTATTACTATAAAGGAAAGTACAAGACAGGTACGGACACAACTCACACCAAGTATAACTTAGGCACAGTAGTAGAGATGATAAGATGTAACTACTAATTCATCTTACTCTATTAAGTGGCAGACCCACGAAGGATCCAAAATCATGATTAGACCCACAGAGGACTGTAGTAAATCATCAGACCCACACAGAATCCTAGTACCTCGTAAGACCCCAACTGGATCCTAGTACATTGTCAGACCCACACAGGATCCTAGTAACTCTTCAGACCCACACAGGATCCTAGTAAATCGTCAGACCCACACAGGATCCTAGTAAATCGTCAGACCCACACAGGATCCTAGTAAATCATCAGTCTATTGTCACACCCACACAAGATTCTAGTACATCATCATTACATCTTCAGACCCACACAGGATCCTAGTACATCATCAGTACATAGTGAGACCCAAACATGATCTTAGTACATCGTCACAACCACCTATTTGGTTCCCGCCCTAAGCTCACTTGTCTTTGGGAGGGTCCGCTCCTCAAGCCACATGTCGATACTCCAACTATAATGAAGTCCCAAAATGATGTATCCCAAAGTACTACCATGTCATAGGGGTCTCGACGCAATAGACGGTGCGTCAATCAGACACTCGGTCTATAAGTTATTATCCTTTAAGTCCCAAGGGCCTGGTTGGATTCGTGGTTAATCCAACCCAACCATACACCAACATTATCCAAATCTCTAGTGGGGTATACCAAAGGTACTGTCTCGCCCCAAGGTTTCATGCATCATAGACGGTTCATCAAACGGGTGCTCGGTGCCAATGTTATAGTCAAAAGTATAAAATGGGTCGAAACTGGTCCAGGTCTGGTCTATCCTAGTTGGACTGACCCGGTCTGACCCACTGGGCCGACCAGGTTTGGGTCGACCCGGCCCACGATGGGCAGTCTGCCCCGCACTGGTTGGTCTGGCACTCACTGAACGGCTCGGCTGGTGCGGCACATGGTGCGGCGGGGTGTCGTGGTGTGACAGGGCGGTTGCAGTGTGGCGAGGCACAGTGGTGGGGTAGGGCGGTAACTGTATGGTTGTACGACGGGAAGGCCATGGTGCGGCGGTCCCCCACGGTTGGCCGGATGGCCATCCGTCCTCTTTGCGCTGGTGGAGTCACTCTCCACGCCTTCACCAGTGGCCGACAGTGATCTAGTCGCCCTTCCCTCTACATCACGGCATAGGGCCGTAGTTTTCTTCCGTTGGGCATGTGGTCGCGCGCTTCTTCCTTCATCATGGCCTGTGGAGTGTCTTCCACCATTCTCGTGCCCCATCGGTGTCGGTTTCCATCCTCCTCCATCGTGAAGAACACAAAAAAACATCAAATGATTTTGGAGAGGTCATGCCTAGTTAGTTTGGCCCACACCCTCTGTGTTAGGGAGATAGCTAGTGGATTGATTAAACATGAATCTAGAAGAATCGTCAAGAACAGTAAGTGGTCAAAATTCAAACAACCAACCCCTACCTTTTCATTCATTGGAGGAGGTCATGAGAATGAAGACAAAGTCACTAGGGATGGTTGAGTCGGTGTTCATTGCTTCAACAAGTTTCCTCTAATTGGGGCTCATGTGTCGTCCTCGTTCTTCAATTCTAGAGTGTGTTCTTCATTGGAGGATGAGTTTCCCAAAAAATCTCCAATGTTCCTCCCATTTCTAAACAAATCCTCCCAAAGGAAATAGGTTCCAATATAATTTAAATTAAGTAGATAAATTATGTTGTCATAATTAAAATGCTAACACATTTCATTATTTTTTAGTTGGCTCCAAAAATTAAATTTGTAGTTGGCCTAATTAAAATATGGGAGGAAGTAAAAGAGTTATCTATCATTATAGGGGGGATCAGGTGGTCCCCACCGGTAGAATTTAATTTGGTGGGTTTTCTATTTTGGGTTTTCCACACTTCCATAACCCATTTAGAGAGGTTTCAAAATGAAAAATAAAAATGTTAAACATTTTATTTTTCGTATTCCATGAAAATTACAAAAAATAACATTCATCCTCAACCAACTACAGTTGAGGTGAAAGTCTCCTTAAGATAATATTGGTGATGCAAGTTCAACAATGTTCTCAGATATCAATTCTGAGCACCGGTTCAAAAGATACAAAAACTCGATCGCACATTTACTAAATATACCCAAAAAAGTTTCTGAAAATCATTTCGGGCACACCGGGGCTTGGAATCACGCACTGTCAATTTTTACAGACTCATAAAATTCCCATATAATTAAAAAATTAAATGGAATTTCCGGGTCTTTACATTCTCCCCACCTCAGGTATTTGCATCCAAATAAGACAAAACTCAAACAAATGGAACAAGTGAGGGTATTGATCATGTATCTGAGCCTCCCGCTCCCATGTGTTCTCCTAGAGGTTCACGTGATGCCAGTAAATGTGCACCAGAGGTATCAACAACCCACAAAGGACCCACTCTTGTCGATCCTCAATATCTACTAGATCCTCCGTAAATGACACCACATCATCGACAACTAACTCACTGTGGTCGATGATGTGAGAAGGGTCATGCACGTATCTCTTCAATTGGAATACCTGGAAGATGAAGTACACCCAGTGAAACTGAGGGGGAAGTTCTAGGCTGTAATCCATCTTGCCAACTCTACTGAAGACTTATAAAGGTCAAATGAACCTCAGAGATAACATTCTCCCCTAGCCAAATCTATGAAAACCTCGTCGAGGTGAGGCAAGTAGAAATATGTGGTCTCCATCCTCGAAATCCATAAGTCTCCATAACCTGTCAATATAAGAATTTTTCATACTCTGTGCAGTCTTCATCTGCTCATATATGATCTGAACTTTCTATATGGTTTCTCGTACCATCTCTGGTCCCACGAGTTCTGACTCTCCTTGGTCAGTCCATCACAAAGGTGATCTGCAAGGTCACTCATACAACGCCTCAAAAGGTTCCATCTCAATAGTAGATTGATAGCTGTTTTTGTATGAAAACTCCACCAAAGGCATGTGATCCTCCAAGATACAGCCAAAGTCAAGGAATTATATATGCAGCATCTCCTTGAGGGTCTGAATATTCCGCTCAGTTTGGATATCAGTCTAAGGATGGAAGGCGGTGCTCAAATAAAACTACATTCTAAAAGCCTCCTACAACCCCTTCCATATCCAGGAAGTAAAACATCTATCATGATCAGAGACAATCATTGAGGGTACTCCATATAGCCGCAAAATCTCATGTACATAGAGGTGTATTAAGCTCTCTACTAAACCCTGCTCTATGATCGGTAGGAAATGCACCAACATGGTGATTCAGTCGATGATCACCTATATAGAATTGTGACCCCTAGATGTACATGGAAGTCCCGAAACGAAGTCCATGGATACCCATCCCACTTCCACTCTGGGACCTCTTAGAGGCTGAACCAAGCCACCTTCTACCTGATACTCTGCCTTTATTTACAGACAAGTGAGGCACCGAGAGACAAAATCTGCTACAACTTTCTTCATTCACGGCCACTAGTGCTATTGTCAGAGATCATGGTACATCTTCGATACTCCTAGATGTGACACTAGACGGGATGTGTGGAACTCCCTCATCACTTCCTCCTGAAGCCACACCGACTCCATGGTACTTCCCCTAAAGAGGATGATGTGCTCCCCACCATCAAAAAATATATCAGGTTCTTATCCCGTGGATATCTGACACGTCGAGCCTCGTAATTAGTTTCCATGCGCTGCGCCTCCCTGACTCACTAAAGAAGTGGGGGAGTGACTGTAAGAGACTGAAGAAATGTTACTCCATACCGATCCATAAAGGATATGTGAAAAGCGGCCAGCTACTCTGTTGCCTCACCTAGTAGTTGTGTACTAGATCTTTCGTTGAGTGTATCTACTACAACGTTCCCCTTATAAGGAGTATTGAATAACTCTGAGTCATAGTACTATAGGAACTCAAGCCAATGTCGATTTCTCTGGTTTATGTCCATCTGATAGATGATATACCTCAGACTCTTTTGATCTATGTAGACTGTAAAATGCTCGCCCATCAACTAATTTCACCACATCTTCATGGCGAAGACCACTCCTGCTAATTCCAAGTCATGGGTAGCATAGTTCTGCTCGTTCTCTCTCTGTTATCGATAACCATATGTGATCACTGATTTCTCCTACATCAGGACACAATTGGTCCATGTCCTTTATGCCTCATAGTATACTATGTACCCTATTCCTTCCTCTCGTAGCCTCAATATGGGTGCACTAGTCAGCCTCTGCCTCAAAGCCTAGAAAATCCGCTGGCATCTCTACAACCAAACGAAGGGTTTCCCATTCTTCATTAATGCTTATAAAGGTGTTATAACTCTGGATAAATCAGGCACAAACCTTCAGTAGTAACCAGCCAAACCCAAGAAACTCCATACCTCTGTCACACAACTAGGTGGCTCCCAAGAACGTATCGCCTCAATCTTTGCTGGATCCATTGCAACTGCAGCCTCGGATATGACATGTCTCAGAAAGTGAACATCTCAGATCCATAACTAGCACTTTCAGAGCATAACATAAATATAGTTCTATCGGAGTGTGTCCAGTACAACCTGCAAATGATAGGCATGATCCTCCTTGGTAGCTGATTAGATCAGAATGTAATTAATGAAGACCACCATAAAGTTATAAATGTAAGGATGAAAGATCTTGTTCATGAGTCCCATTAACACTGTTGGGGCGTTGGTCATGCCAAAAAGCTTATCCCAGAACACATAATGGCCATACCAACATCTGAAATCTATCTTCTTCACATCTTCATCTTTCACTCTAAGCTGGTGATAGCCTGATTTGAGGTCTATCTTCTATAACCATAGTGCTCCCTTCAAATGATCAAATCGGTCGTCAATCCTTGAGAGTGGGTACTTTTTCTTCACGGTCACCTAGTTCTGGCACCGGTAATCAACACAAATTCTCAAGCTCCCATCCGCCTTCTTGGAAAACAATATCAAGGCAGCCCAAGGAGAAACACTGGGTCGAATGAATAACTTCTTTTATAAGTCATCTAGTTGTACATGCAGCTCACAAAGCTCTGAGGGGTCCATTTGATACGCTTGTATAGATATCGTTATTATCCCAGGGTATAAGTCAATGTAAAATTAGATATCTCTCTGAGGAGGTAGACTAAGAACATCATCAGGAAAGACATCTGTGTACTGGTCCACCACTATAGGATAGCTCAGACTCTCCACATCAACTGCTTCGAGGGTAAGGCTATCCAACTGATGAGTGATCGACTCCATTCACCTCTGGGTAAGTCAATCCTGTGCTGCAAAGGCTCCCTTTTCACCAGTGAAGGTAATCCTGGTCTCATCCGTGCAGACACACCGCACTTTGCGCCTAATAAAATCTATCTCTTCATGGACTGAAGATAACCATTCTATACCCAAGATGATGTTGTAAGGCCTCGACGCCGCTACTAGAAGATCACAGCCAAAGCTCTAGCCTCCTAGAGTAAGATCATACTAATGGCACAAGTGTGTAATCATTGAATCCTCTCTCGTATGAGTCACTAGCCGTAACGATCGACCCAAAGACTCCATCAAAATCTATAAGCTCTGAAAAAGGGCAGTGGGAATAAAATAATGAATGGAAAATGTGTCTTTAAGTACTACAGCTATGGTGGAGTAGACACAGACCATACCTTGTATTATCTTCAGAGCGCCATGGTCATAGGCCTCAGCTTCCTGGAGCTGAGTTTTCCCTTATACACCTGCTCCCTTGGGTCGGGGTGGACCACCTGGTGGTAGTGGCGGTAACACCTTGAATCGTCACCCACCACCATGTTCTTGGCCATCTCATCTTCCACATTCTCCTGCTCCCTGCGGACCTCCTCAGTTGAAACTCTATCTCTACCTAGGCAGTCCCTCATCAATCTACTGATCATCCGTTCAGCAGGTCAGGATGTCACGATTCATGTGACCCTACCCACAACATGTGAAACACGACATGTTCCTTGCATGACTGACTCTGTCTCCTATACCCCACACAACCAATCCTGAGTCAGGCGGGCATCCACCTATAGGTATGGTCCACTTGAACCAAAATGACATATGTCTGCTATTAGCTGTAGAAGACTCAACTAAGTGACGATTGGTGGTGGGTCTTGCTGATGGTGACTACTCAGAATGAAAACTCTCCACTACGAGGGATCCCTATAACACCCTCGCCTGCATTGGGATGCTGAGAGAAATCACTGAAGCCCTGATCTCTCACCTGAATCCCTACTCTAAGGTCTGGGCCCTGTAGAATGGGTATCACACCATATCGGTAGAGTATTGTGAGAGGTCAGTAAACCTCATTGAGTATTGATCCACAGTCATGATTCTCAGTTTCTGATTAAGATGTTCCTGTTTGTGCACTGTGCGAAGAGTCACTCGTACAAAATCTTCCAGAAACAGGCTCTTAGAGTCTTCCCAGAAAATAGTCGCCTCATTATAAACATGGAGCATCAAGCTCCACCATCTGCCCACTACATCCTGTATAAGACTAGCGGCAAGGATCATCATGAGATCTGCTAGTGTCTCTACCAATCAGAAGACTCTCACCATGGCCTCCAGCTAATCCAAAGCTTCCTGTGGGTCTGTCTCTCCACTAAACCTAGGTGGCCTCTGGCGCTCGAATTCATGCAATGCACCCAAGCTGCGTGCACCCTCTGCTTCTGGGGCTGGTGGCATCGGTGGACCAACAGGTAATGGTACCGTTGGTGCCTCTACTAGAATACGGCCCTGTGCCAAGGCCTCGTCGCTCGGTGGGATATCAGAGCATACTATACCTGGAACCCTAGCTGGTTGTCTGCGTGGAGGAATCCTGAAAAGAAACTGGTGTTCCAGGGTCAATAAGTTATACCTGGTGAGATAAATCAAAGATATAATAAAGAATACTCTTGAAACACACATAAAATCAGTGTTTTCTTGCACTGAGTCGAAAATCATAGGTAAGGTTCCTCGTTTGTAGATACTTTTACCGCCGCACCAACACTACATTCCCTAAACTAATAACCACACTCAATACAATAAACATTATTGTCGTTAAAAATATCAGAGTCCAATGTTTTATGGTATAACTAACTCCTATGATACCAATATGTCACGACCCTTCCCTTAGGTCTCGTGTTGTGACAACCCCAAGCCCGCCTTCCATAGGCCAGGGGCTAGTGACTGACACCAAAGGCGTATTCCCTAAAACTGGGAAGGCATTGACTTTATATCCTAAAAACAAACACAACCAAGCACACAGAAAATTATGAACATGAGAAAATTGTATAGTAAAAGTGTGAGCACAGTAAGAAAAAAGGGCATGAATACATGCCCAACTTGAAAGTACATGAAATTTGAAATGTATAAGTAAATTGGAATAGCTCCTATGAACACCCACCAAGGATCCTACCTGATTGGTAGGTACAGCTCTCGAACGGTCTTCTCTGCAGTAATCCTTTTCTAATGTCCACCTCCATGTTACCTTCAATCCTAAGGACCTCATCCTCAGTTAGTGATGTCCATCATCTGCAACAAACACAACTAGGTGTGGGCATAGCCCATGCAGGGGTGAGTATAACGATACTCAATAGGGACCCCGAGACCTAAAGTCTCACAAAATCTACAAAGGATAAACCACAAAGAATGAAATAAACTGACAACCATACATAGGTATATTCCCATATATATACCTAATTAACCAAGTATACCTATATCCATCATGATGAAACATAGGGTCCAACTCAAAATCCTGAAGCTCAACTATTCCACAATGGAAGAAATACCATGAAGGAAAGTAAAACATAGGTATTCCACACAGAAGAATACCACTAAGGCATTACCACAATGGAAAGTACCACATAGGTACAGACTCATCCCATTCCAGGTATAACTTAGTTACAGTAGTAGAGATTATTAGATGCAACTACTAATTCATCTTACTCTGTTAAGAGGAAGACACACGAAGCATCCTAAATCATCATCAGACCCGCAGTGGATCGTAGTACATCGTCAAACCCACACAGGATCCTAGTACCACATCTGACCCACATAGGATCCTAGTACATCTTCAGACCCACACAGGATCCAATTGACATGGAATTTCTGGTAATTTACATTCTCCTAACCTTAGGTCTTTGCGTCTCTGTAAACCACAACTCAAACTAAGGGAATAAGTGGGGGTACTGAGCACGTATCTGAGCCTCTTTCTCCCATGTGCTCTCCTAGATGTTCATCGGCTGCCAGTGAATGCACATTGAGGTATCGACCACTGACAAAGGACTTGCTCATGTCGTCCCTCAATCTCTACTGGAACCTCTAAAAATGTTGCCCCATCGTCGACGTCCATCTCTCCATGTACAATGATTTGAGAAAGGCTATGCACATATCTCCTCAGCTGGAATACGTGGAAGACGTCATGCACCCGGTGCAACATAGGGGGATGTTCTAGGCGATAAGCCACCTCTCCAACTCTGCTGAGGACCCAGAGGGTTCCAATGAACCTCATAGATAACTAGTTTCTGCATCCAAATCTCCGCAAACCACGTCGAGGTGAGACCCGTAGAAAGGCGTTGTCACCATCCTCGAACTCCAGAGGCCCTTGTCTCCTATCGGAAAAAGTCTTCTTCCTTCTCTGTGTAGTCTTCATCCACTTCTGGATGATCTGCACTTTCTATGTGGTAGCTCGTACCATCTTTGGTCCCACGAGTACTAACTCCTCTATGTCAGTCCGGCACAAAGGTGATCTCCATGGTCGCCTATAAAATAACTCAAAATGTTTCATTCTAATGGTGGAGTGATAGCTATTGTTGTATGAAAAATCCACCAAAGGCATGTGATCCTCCCAGCTGTGACCGAAGTCGAGGACGCAAGCATGCAACATGTCCTCAAGGGTCTGAATAGTCCACTCGGTCTAGACATCTGTTTGAGGATGGAATGTAGTGCACAAAAGAAACTGCATTCTGAAAGCCTCATATAACCCCTTCCATATCTGAGAAGTAAAACATGTATCCCGATCGGAGACAATAGTTGAGGGTACTCCATGTAGCTGCCCTATCTCCTTCACATAGAGGCATCCCATGCTCTCTACTGAACCCTGCTCTTCGATCTGTAGGAAATTAGCCGACTTGGTGAGTCGTTCGATGATCACCCAGATAGAATCATGACCAATGGATTTATGTGAAATCCTCATCACAAGTTCCATGGATATCCCATCCCACATCCACTCTGAGACATCTAGAGGCTGAACCAAGCTTGCTGGTACCTGATAAACTTCCTTCACTTGCTGAAAAGTGACACACTGAGAGACAAACTTTAATATTTCTTTCTTCATTCCCGGCCACTAGTGCTATCGATGGAGATCCTGGTACATCTTCGCTACTCCTAGATATACCGCTAGAGGGGATGTGTGGAACTCCCTCATCACTTCTTCTTTAGTGACACTAGAACCATGATACGTCCCCTGAATAGGATAACGTGCTCCACACCTTCAGAAAATCTATCTGGGTCATATACAATGGATATCTGAGAACGTCGAGCCTCGTAGTCAGTGTCCCTGCACTGCGCCTCCCTGACTCGCTGAAGAAGTGGGGGAGTGACTGTAAGAGACTAAAGAAAATCGGCTCCATCCTAATCCACAAAGGATCTCTACAAAGTGGCCACCTACTACTTCGCCTCACCTAGGTGTTGTATACTAAATCTCTTTTTGAGCACATCTACTACAACATTACCCTTCCCAAGAGTAAAGACTATATTTGTGGCATATTCCTTGAGGAACTCAAGCCAACTTCTCTATTAATCGTATGCTCAGTCTGTAAGTTATTAGCCTTTTAGACCCGAGGGCCTGGTTGGGTTCGTTCTCGATCCAACCTTACTGTACCCTAACTTTATCCAAATATCCAGTGGGGTATACTAAAGGGACCATCTCGCTACAAGGTTCCTAACACCGTAGATGGGTCTTCAAACGTACACCTGGTGCCAATGTTATGGCCAAAAGTATGGAATGGGTCGAGAATGATCGGGGATTGGTCTGACCCAATCGGACCAACCCTGTTTGGGATGAATCGTCCCGACCCGTTTGGTTCGGCCCGGCCCACGGTGCGACCCAGCCACGCTGGCTGGCCTGGCTTGGTGACCTGGCCTGGGGGGCCCATGGAGCGGCATGGCACCATGGTGCGGTGGTTCATCGTAGCTCGCCGAATGGCCAGCCTTCCACTTCGTGTGACACGGTCATGAGCCGCGCCTTTAGAGGTGGCTGATAGTGAGTCGTCCGCCCTTCTCTCTCTGCCATGGCACAAGGTCATGGTTCTCTTCTGTTGAGCATGTGGTCGTGCGCCGCCACCTTCTTCGCGGCTAGCGGAGTGTCGGTCGCCTTTCTCGTGCCCCACCGGTATCGGTTACCGTTATCCTCCATTGTGAAGAACACAAAAAAATCAATGTATTGTGAAGAGGTCGGTCTATGTTCGTTTTTCCCACACCCTCCATCTTAGGGAGATATCCAGCGGCTCGATTAAACATGAATCATGAAGAATCTTCAAGAACGGTAAGGGGGGAAATTCAAAAAACCAACCCGAACATGTCATTAATTGGAGGAGGTCCTGAGGTAGAAGACAATGTCGTTGGGGATGGTGGCATTGGCATTCATTTCTTTTCCAAGTTGCCTCTGATCCGGGATCATGTTTCGTCCTCATTCTTTAATTTATGAGTGTGTTCTTCATTGGTGTGTGAGTTTCTCCACAAATCTCTAAAGCTCCTCCCTTTCCCAACAAAATCCTCCCAATGAAA
Source organism: Viscum album (assembly GCA_963277665.1). NCBI lineage: Eukaryota > Viridiplantae > Streptophyta > Magnoliopsida > Santalales > Viscaceae > Viscum > Viscum album. The sequence continues at coordinate 884,807,858 of OY728132.1, forward strand.
ATAGGTTCCTATATAATTTAAATTAAGTAGATCAATTATGTTGTCATAATTTATATGCTATCACATTTCATTAATTTTAAGTTGGGTCTGACAATTAAATTATGAGTTGGCCTAATTATTTTGTGGGAGGAAGTCAAAGAGTTGTCTCCCATTAATGGAGGGTTAGGGTGGTCCCCACCACTAGAATTTAATTTGGTGGGGGGGGTAGTTCAGGTGGTCCCAACCTCCATAACCCATGTAGAGAGGATTGAAAAAGAAAAAGAAAAATGTTAAAAGTTTTATTTTTCTTATTCCATGATAATCATGAATCCTAAATTTCAACCTCAACCAACTATGGTGAAGGTGAAAGTCTCAATAAAAAAATAGCGGCATTGTGAGTTCAATGGTGTCCTTGGATTTCAATTCTGAGAGATGGTTCAAAAGTAACAGAAACCCGCTCGCACATGTACGAAACATACGTGAAAAAAATGTTTTGAAATTCATTTCGGGCACACCAGGCCTCGGAATCACACGCTGTAAATTTTTTTGGACTCGTAAAATTCCCGTATAATTAAAACAATTGCAAGGAATTTCTGGGTCTTTACATTTATATATTTATGCATGTAAATATATGCATGTAATGTGTTTGATAAAATTTCAATTAATCTTGTAAAATGAAATTGGCAATGTTGGGTTGGTTTTTCCTTAGTAATGCTTTTTTCATTTGGTTTTCATTGTGAATTGTGATTTGGGTGTGGTTATAATGCCTCTTTGTGATATATTATTCATGTGTGGGTTATTTTGGTTGATGGTAACAATAGCGGTGAACCATTGAAATAGTTTTCAGATGTTATTTTTATGGTTTACAATGGATATCCTATTGGTTTTAAGAACATTCATATGTACTTGGGGTGCACCTATGGATGGGTTCAAAAATAAAGATTGTATTTGATAATCATGCTCAACTTAAAACCCAGATTCTAAGACACTTATTCCCCCACCCTCCTTTATTATTCAACCCTTTTCTCCTAAAGTGGATTCTTTAAACCCTAAGTATTTTTATAAATGTCCCCTGGTTTCAAATGACTCAAATGTGGTTCCAAATTTTGTGTTTGAAATCATGGATTGTTTTTCACTTTGAGAAGTTTATTGTTTCTAAAGGATCTAAACGCCCATTTTCATCTTCTATACATGTTATGATATTTTATATTTTTCTTTGAAAGTGAATTTTGAAATGAATTTTGAACTGTGAAATAGAAAATTTCTTGTTGGTATTTTTTAATTGGAAAGTAGTTTTTAAAGTCATATGATGTGATTGCCTAGTTTGAACTTTTGAATGGATTCTTGTGACATGGGAACCTCTATGTTGTATCCTCAAAGGAGAGTTTAATCACATATGTTGTGTTAGTGGTTGGTCTAGAAAATCACGCTGGATGTGGGTTGCTGGTTTGAGACATGCATGTCAGGACCTACCCATTCATAGTATACTATTTTCATGGGATTCTTGGGAATCATCTAGAAGGTCGATTGATGGTTTCTTATCGACCCTAATTAGATGGGTTGGTACACCCCTATAATTGTTGAGAGTCTCGGGGGTTGTTCCACTAGATTGGCTAGTTTATAGTGGTTAGTTGGTTATTGATTATAGATTTTCACCATAAGTTGATAAGTGAGTCCGAACTCAGTATGTCCAGGGATTTCTTCTATATATGTTTAGAAAATTCCCATGATTATCTATCTATTTGTTCCTTCATATTTATATTGTGTTTAGTTACATGTTCTAATAGTATCATGCTTCTCGTACATGTACTGTTTTGATGGTATTTATCATACTTGTTTTGTTTCCATTCTTTTTCAGCATGGCCTTTTGTTTTCTGGTTTGGATTCTTCATTGGGACTGTTTTTGAAACTATTATGTTTTAAAATGGAAACCTCTTTTGAATGGAGGAATGTAGTGTGTGTTATTTTAAAACATCAAAGTTATGTTCGGGTTTTTAAAATGGAAAATACTACATTCTATATGTATTCAAGACCCATATTTGTGGATTTTTTTGGGAAAGGAAATGTATGGACTCTATGGTGATTTTCTATTGAGTAATAGCATGGTGACACCCAACTTCTTCAACTCAGTGTTCGTAGAGACATGATATTTTGTAGGTTTAGGTTTTTGGTTTAGGTTACCTTGGAGAAGGTTGTTATTGTGGATGGTTGTGACCAAGAGGTCGCGTGGAGATCATGTAGTTTGGTTGGTTCTATTTTTTCATTTTAGATATATCATTATTGGTCTATATATTTATTTATTTTACTTATTATTGGTGATTTTGTGTGTTCATTTTGGATATTTGATCCTGATTATCTTGGGATAAATCATTACCATGGTGATTTATTGGATTCTCAGTGCTATTCGCCATCCTGGGAAGATTGGAAATTCCTCTAAGTCCTTATATTCTGCCAATTCATGTGTCATATTAAATGGAATCCTAGCCTAGTTCATGACATAGATGTTTTGGTATGTTTAGATTTAGAGATTTTCAAGATATGGATTCTATAGGGATAATTAATTTATGTGATGGAAGTCATTTTTCTATTTTTAAGAAATACATAATGTAATATTTAGAGGTACATATTGAAATCACTCATGATATCTATAACACACCAAAATTTGAAAATATGAACAATATATTTTATAGAATGTAAGACATGAAACACCAAGAGTATAAGAGAATATAAAATCTTGAGACATTATGATATATTTACTATAATAAATAAATTCAATACATTATATTGATTCCAACACACACAGCGCTAGTTTTAGTTTGAATTACATGAAACAATGGTTCCTTAAATAGCTTGTGTTACACGTAAGACTAATATTTGTAGAACAACAAATGGAGAAGGAATTAAATTAGATAAAACAGAAGGAGTATGAATCCATTAATATATATGAAGAAAATTTTCCAATATATGGGAGTTATACTTTTGTTATTATCATTCAATTTAATGTAAGATTGATCGATTCTTCAGTGTTTGAAAATGAAGTCTTTGATGAGTTTTACACATAAGATACTTTGGTATCTATGAAGAAATCATTCAATATGATATGAAGATGGAAAAGGATATTGTAGTTCTACATTTATTACGTGGTTTTGATAAGAAAATATATATGTTATTCATATGAAATTATAATAATAAAAATCTTATAGAGAGGAAGATTAGTTTTAATTAATACGAAATGTGTGGATGGAAACAGTAAGGTAATTTTATTAATGGGAGTGATAAATATTTTATGTGTGTAATGGATGGTCATCATGAAAATGAATACCAATGTGATGGAAAAAATATGTTAGCTAATAATGAAAAGAACGATCTAGAGAATATACCACCCACACTCTAGCATTTCAAATTCATAGAGAATGAGAATTATTAGAAAAAAATTATAAAATATGAAGTTTAAGGTTGATAATAAATATAAGAAATCACTTAATTCTAGTGATAAGGGAAAATATTGTGCAATAACTGCTATCGATGAGGAGGATGATAATGATTTGGTGAAAGGTACAATTACCGTCAACACTACAACATCTAATGTCTTATTTAATTATGGATCTACCCACAATTTTATATTTGGAGTATTTATTAAGGGTATAAAAAACCACATCAAGGATTAGATAATGAATTATAATAAAAAAATTATAATTCTCAACGAACACATCAAAAGTAAATTATTATTCTTGGATTTAAATTTATGGGAACATGCTTCCAAAAACGTCCTTTTATTCGCCCTCTAGTTGAATTTTATATTATTTTGGACGTAGATTGGATTTATTTATATAAATTATATTTCATTTTCAATGCAGTTAACTCAAAATTTATATTCATAACCCACCTATTATCATCTATAAGTGTTATTATACATATAGGAATCCAAAGGAAATTGCGTCTATTTTATGAATATTTATTTTTATTCAAAAGTGTATTTTATCTTAGTTGGTTGGGAAAAAACTATCTATCAAAAATATTCCTATTATATGGGATTTTTAAAAGGTATTTATAGAAGAATCCCTTTGAATAGTGAAGTTAATGTTTTTGTTAAAACTCTTACTTGGTGCTACAAATATTTCAAAAACATATTAGAGATTGACCCCAATTGAGTTAATAGAATTAAAGAAGAACCTATTAGAGGATATTGATAATGGATTATTTCATCCAAATATATCACCATGGGGTGTACCTATTATTTTAATGAAGAAGAAAGATATATCAATGAGACATTATATGGATTATCCGAAAATAAACAAGATCACAATTAGGAATAAGTATACTATGCCTCATATTAATGATTTGTTTGATCAATTTTGAAGAGTTCAATATTTTTTTAATATAAATACTTGATCAGGATACTATAATTTGAGGTTTATAAGTGTATACATACGTAGGAAAACCTTTTTTATGTTATGGACACTGAATTTATTTTGATACAATTTGATCATAGTAATTCCCCCCATATCTTCATAGACATTATAGTCTTTAGAGGTTAAATTGATTATTTTATAGTAGTATTTATAGATGATATTATTATACATTCAAAGTGAAATTAAGATCATGAGTATAACATGTGAGTTGTACTAAAGACCCAACATAAGGATAGTTGTATAAAAAGTTTACCATCTATGAACTTTGGCCAAAAAGAATTATTTTTGGGTCATATAATATTAAGAGAGGGTATATATGTGGATACATTAATGATAAAAGTTCATGAACATTTTTTCAGACTAACCACTGTTATTTTTGTATGTAGTATTCTTGTATTGGATGGATATTATGAATTCGTTATGGAGAATTTATCTTAAATTCCTAACCCACTAAAAAAGATAACCTGGAAGGGAGCTTAGTTCCTTTGAACTGATGAATAAGTTACAATTACACATCTTGAATAACATATCTGATGCTAAACTGTATATCAAATTGCATATTAATGAGTTGAAAAAAGGTTATCCAAATAAGAATGAAATGTGGATTTTGAATGATCACATCAAAAAAATTCCATGGTTTAAAAAGACCTAACAAAGTAGAACATATGTATCAGAGACATTAAGATGGCTAGTGGGAGTTCCATGTTTAAATGTGATAACATGGTCGGAGTAAAACATTAATGGATATACATTTCATACTAAATCTCAAGAAAACAGGGGTAAAGTTCAGAATAGTAGTGTATTGGTGTTTACAGAAGCAATTCATTTTCATGTTCTAAAGAAAAAACCCAATTTCTGCATCATGTTCATATTATGGATTCATTGAAGAAATATGGGAGGTTGATTTCTTTAAAATTAATGTTCCTGTTTTTTACAACAAATGGTTTATCGGTAACTTGTGTGAGAAGAATGAGCGGACAGATGTATATCGATTCCTGGACCTTTATTTGATTTCCCCTAAAGTACATGCATTCGATGAAGAACAAAGAACGTTATATATTGCTGAAAGATTAGAATAGAATACAATCATGCAGTGTTGGATGATTCTTTTTTGTGAGAGTTATAAAACATATATATCGAAAAGTGGTCATTATATTTTAACATAAAAAACCACTAACCTTAATTTTTTTATATCAGTTAACATTGGATGTTGTGTTTTCTTGTCCAAGGGGGAAAACACTTTATTGGATATTATCTGTCCTTGGCGATGTGTAGGGAAGATTTAAGAATATGTTGGAAAAGTATGTTTCAATTTGTTAATAGTTTTTTATAATATGATGATTTTTAAAATTATCCCATTTATATTATTTTATAATAGTGGATGGGCCTACTTTCGAAAAAACACAAAGAGAAAAAGTTCCATGATCAAATATGTAAAAGTATAGGTAAATATCCATATATAATTTTTACTTTTCAATGTATTGCATAAAATTGATATTTTTAATTGACATTCATTTAAACAGAAATTTCATGAACAATAAGGTGTCATAGAATGCAGATATTATATGTGAGGATTTATGTATCAAATATTTGCAATTGGAACACTTGGGAAGTTTTACCTGGTAAAATTTCCTTATAAACTTTCCCATAATATTTCATTTGATTTATTCATTATACATGTTAACTACTTTCCTTTTAATTTTTAGTTGTTTTATGACCCTCAACCCTATTGTTCTCAAGAGGTCAAACACATACAAGTGGAATGGTCAAATCATTTAATTGGTTTGAATAGACTTTAGTTTTTTTTGTAGTGTAAAATGTAATATTTAATATTGTAATTATAATTGTGTATTTGGAAGTTTTTTTGGTTGGGTTTAGGTTTTTTTAGTTGAAATTGTATGTTTTGAATTTTGTTTTTGAAGAGGTTCATGCCCTGGTCAAAATAACCCATGGCACTAATTATTGAATATATAGAAAAGGAGAGTAACAAGATACAAAATGAGGGGAGTTTTTTACAATATTTTTCATAAAGATGTAGAAAATAAGGAGGTAAAGTGTCCAACAAGGTCTGGTCTGATTGAATCCTTTATTAGCAAGTGTGTAAGCAACCATGTTGGCTTCCCTAAAAACATGCATAGCAATGTATTCGATCCCCAAAAGTGAGTCAAGTCACTTCATACATATAGTTGTGAGAGGCCAAGAAATATGAGTTACTCCATTCTAGATTGCATGCACAATGGTGGTCAAGTCACTTTCAATCCATATTTTCGTCCAACCTTTATGAAGAGAAAAGGCAATAGCATTGATTACGCCCATCATTTCGGCCTCAAGAGACGAATTAATGCTATAACTAATAAAAAATAAACCATGACAATTCCCAAGATGAAATCTAAAAATAGCACCACATCCCGCTGGACCCATGTTACCCATTGATGCTCCATCAACATTCAATTTTATCCACCTTGGCATCGGGGTTTTCCAGAAAACGTCAATTGTTCTCTTGGGAGTATTATATATTCCATCAATCCAAAGTTTTCAGAGTATCTCAAAGTCTCCTATAGAATTGACGCAATGAGCCTTCTAGATCGAATCCATTTCCTGAATTGTAATGAGTATTCGTTTTTTACCTGCATATAAATTAAATGAGTATTTTTTGTAACCAATATTATTTCTGTCATACCAAATCACATAAAGAATTTTAGCATCTACCGAGAGGAAAATATTTTTAATTTGTTGTGAGGCATCATTCTGAACACATCTCTTTAATTGCAAGTCGATAGAATCAGAGATCTGCCACCTTCAAATATAAATGTCAAAAATGTAGTTCCATAAAGCAGCGGAAGTAGCACAGGATAGAAACAGATGGTTAGTATCTTCCCTGTGTTGATTACATTGGTGACATTTGGAACATAGATGAATACTAAAATATTGAAGATAGGCCTTAGTGGGAATTCGGTTATGAGCAATACTCCAAATCAGAGTGAATCTCATTGGTTTAATCTAAGGTTTATTAATTTAATTCAACCATTCAATGTCATACTCCATTATTGCAAAATTATAATTGAAAGAAATTGATTTGAGAATCCCATTGTGAGCAGGTTCCCAAGTGAGGAAATTTTCGGTGTTAAAATATGGGTAATTGTCAATAATATGAATAATGTTGTCAGGGAGTTCATCTCTGTGAAAATGAAGAACCTCCCTTATAGTAGAATCAGTAATCTCAGGAGGAGTGTCAAGAGATAAGTGTGATATAAGGGGTGTAACAGTCCAGTTATCCATCCAAAATTTAATATTAGACTCAAAACTAACCATCCATCTATATTTTTTCATAATTATATGGAATGTCTCTCTTATAGAGGGAAATATTTTGGAGGTAATATGATTTATATTTCCTCTTTTAATTTTAGAATGAAATCTTTGCATTAAAAAGGTAATTGTATAAGAGTTGTTATTTATTATTCTCCAAGTAAGTCTGGCCTGGAGTGCTTCATTGAAAAATTTTGGGTTTTTTATACCAATACCAACCTTGTAAATTTGTTTAAAACAAGTGGACAAAGGAATGGTGATAAGTTTTCATTCAAAAATACTTCTTATCCAATTGAAGTTATTTATGTAAGTGTTAATCCTTTTCAGAGTACCAATAGTCCAATTATTAATCGTCAAAGAGTAAACCATTTTGCAGACGATGGTTGATTTAACAAGACAGATTATGCCTAACATAGAGATGTATTTTCCCTTCCATAATGAAATATGATTGATGATTTGATCCATAATTTTAATAAAGTATGTTTCATTGGGACTTCCCCAAATAATTGGATCCCCTAGGTAAGTGAAAGTGAAGAAACCTTCCTTAATTCCAAAGTGGTTAATGATAACATGTTTCCTAGTTGAGGAGAAATTTTTTCCAAATAAAATAGTTGATTTCTTCCAACATATGGCTTTTCCAGAGATTTATTCATAATGAGTTAAAGCCTATTTAAGAACTTGTGTGTTCTTTTTCCCTCCTTATATGAATAAGATAATATCATCAGTATAAATGAGGTGAGTAAGAACATTAAGGTTCCTCGCAGCCTGTATGGGTTTTATCTTTTTCTAATTTTCCAAATGTGAGAGCAGTCTTATAAGGTAATGTTCAGCAATTACAAAAAGGATGTCTGAAAGGGGTTCATCCTGTCTGACACCTTTGGTGAATTTAAAATATAATTTTGGTGAGCCATTGATAAGAACGGAGGTAGAAGGACATATAAATTGGGTTTTAATTATTTTTTTGAAAAAATCATTAAAAACAAGGCTTTGATGAACTTTGGAGATGAAACTCCAATAAATTGTGTTGAAGGATTTTCTCTTGTCAAGATTTATGGAAATATTCCATCCTCTATTAGTTCTGTTTAGAATGTTATTGTATTCAAAGGCATGTAAAATGCAATCCTGAATACACCTTCATTTAATAAAAACGAATTGGTTCCAAGAAACAATTCTGTTGCACATGGGAGTGAGTCTATTAGCTAAAATCATAGAGATTATCTTATAAAGGGTATTAAAAAGGAAAATAGTCCAAAATCGATGAATCTCATAGGCATTATCAACCTTAGGAATCAGAGTAAGAAAATGAGCATTTATACCATGATGGAGCTCACCATTGGAGAAAAAGGATCTAACAAGTTTACAAACATCTATGTGAATAGAATCCCAGTGTTTTTATAAAAAAACCATTACTAAAACCATCAAGACCTCGAGCACTATTAGTCTTCAAGCTAAATATTGTATTCTTAATTTCATGCTCTAGGGGGATACTAAAATGATAGGAATTATCCTTTTCATTACCCAAATATGGAATAATATCATCTTTGAGGTATTTATTGACATCAGGACCATTGATGATTTTGTGAAAATAGGATACCACATGATTAGAAATATCCTCATAAGAGTCAATGAGATTTACATTATGCATAAGAGTTGTGAGAGGTTTACTAGCCTTTTTTATTCTCTACAAAGAGTTATAAAATTTAGTGTTACTATCCCCATCATATAACCCTTTTGTTTTAATTATCTGTTTGCGCGTGTTATCCTTTAGAGTAAGAAGGGAACTGGGTTTCACTAAAATTTCAATTTCTAGTTGAGGATCCCATGAAAAATAAGAGTTGGTATCATTGATTTGAGTTTGAGAAAGCTCATTTTATAGAGCATAAATATCTATATCAATTTGTTTAATTTTGGTTCTACACTATCTATTATGATCTTTCATTCGATGTTGGAGTTTAGTGATACAAGCCAATGCATCATGTTGATGTTTTAAGGATTCCTAAAATTATTTTATGAAGGAAGTACAGTCTGGGTTATTCAAATAGGAATTATTGAATCTAAAGGGGAAAATGGGATTACTATTTCTTGTAGACATATTGAAAAGGATAGGGTGATTGTCTGAATTCAACCTTGTAAGGGTAGTGCTAGAAACCACATCTCAATTGTCAAGCGTAGTGGAATTCACAAAACCTCTATTCAGTTTTCCCGCCCCCACCTTATTGTAATGTCTTATGTACTAATTATATTTGGCACCACTAAGGTTAACCTCTAAAAGTTTTTTGTCCTCAATAGAGGCTCTAAATTCATGAGAGGAAATAGCAGAGTGGGAAAGACCTAATTTCTCACTATGATTAAGAATCTCATTATAATCCCCAATTACAATCCAAGGGTCATGCATATTGTTCACCAACAAGGATTTATCATACCAATGGGTTCTCCTCTCTTGATATCTATTCATAGTATAGATCATAGCACAAAAGATGTGATTTCCATCAAAACTAAAATCACAAGTAAAAAATTATATAATGTCTTGACAATGTTCACATCTTGTATAGATGAGTGATAGAAAATCCATAAGGAGTCAACTGAAGATCCATCTTTACATGCACCTAAGAATTTATAGTTAATGGAGAAGAGGAGAATAAATTTGGAAGTAAAGTTGATTTTTGGTTTAGCAATAGCAAATAAAAAATGTTTATGAGATGTTATAAATCTCTTAAGGACAATGAGAGTTTCTGAGTTTCTGATACCCTAACAATTCCAGAAAAAGAGCTTCATTTGGACTTATGTTTGGGGTTGGATCCCCCTTTTTTTAATTAACCAAGTCCTTTTTCCTCTCAGATCTTCTAACATCCTTTGAGGAGGTCATATTTGGATTTTTGTCCTGTAATTTAGAAGATGGCCTTGAAGAGGTTTTTTCAACCATATCATTATCTGCAATATTCTGTCCTTTTGAATCCACAAAAAAGAGCATTTCATTGAAATGAGTCAGAATAATGAACATTTCTTAAAGTAGCATTATCTGGACAGCTGTCTACTTTTTGAGAAATAGATATGTCCAAAGTCTTACCGATTTTCATGTTGTTTGGGTCAAAAACAGGGAAGTTTCCTTGCAAATCAGCATGAAAAATATAATCTAGAATACTTCTAGAATTATTAGAAATAGAGGTATCAGAGTGTACAGTAACATATTTGATGGTTTTTCAAGAGGGGAAGCAGGTAATTGGAGGTGTAGACTATCTATATTGTTGTTAGAATAAGAGAAATTACCAGTATTCTATTTAAAACGCAGTGCATCTTGCCATTCATTCAAAACATAAGCAGTAGGGAGGGAAACAACAGCATAGGAAGTCTTGGTCTGTTCTAAAACAACTAAGGGAGAAGAATATTGCATACCTTTCCCAGCAAAATCCAGTTCATCAGGATAGGTGATATCTCCTTTTTCTGACTCGCAACGTTTTGAGGTACCAGCCTACTTATTTTTTCTAGATCAATCTTGAGAAACAATGGGAACATTTTCCATGAAAAACTCATTTGTTCTATTATTATCAGAAACCAGGATAGCACGAAAAATTCATAAGATCATATCCTCAACTTCCTTAAAAATGTCACATTCCATGAGAAGGGATTCATCATCCTCAACCATTTCGCTCCATGACAAACATTGTAACAGGTATTGAATGTTATATATGTGAATGTTTAACTTTTCTCCTCTTCTTTTTTTTCACGTTCTGATGTTTTTATGTTATGGATTCTGGTTTGGTTTTGGTCTAGTTTTGGTCCAGTTTATGACCTTTTCATACTTTGGAAGAGCATAGTAACGGTTTCATGGGGGTGGGGTGTTCAGGATGTGGGGGGACTGTCCATGGGGTTTGGGGTGGTGTCTAGCAGGTGGGAGGGTGTCTAAGTGGAAGGGGTAAGGGGTGGGAGGGTGTCTATGGGGGGATTTCTAGTGGGGTAGTGAGTTTTCTAGGGGGTGGGGGCTATCCATGGGTGGGGGAATCTAGGGGTGGGGTGTCTAAGGGGGTGGGGGTTGTCGAGTGGGTGGGACCTGTCCAAGTGGGTGGGGTCCATGGGGGGGGGGGCTGTCAAGTGGGGTGTGGTGGGGTGGTGTATTGTTGCTGGGGGTCCAGGGGTGGGGTGTCCAAGGGCTGGGGGTGTCCAGGGGGGATTCCCATGCATAGTGGGGTGGTGTCTAGTGGGTGAGAGGGTGTCCAAGGGGACGGTATCTTGCGGTAGGGGGATATCTGGTGGGGTGGGGTGTTATCAAGGGGGTGGGGGCTATCTAGTGGGTGGGGGTCCAGGGGGTGGGATGTCCTAGGCGTGGGTGAGTGTCGAGGCGGTGGGGGTCTTCTAGTTGGGTGGGGTGGTGTCTAGGGGTGGGGAATGTCTAGGGGGTGTCTAGGTGGGGGTGTCTAGGTGTGGGGTGGGGTGGGGGTTGTCTGAGGGCTTTCTAGTGGGGTGGGGGAGGGGTGTCCATGGGTGGGTAGGTGTCCACAGGGTGGGGGCTATCTAGTGGTTTGGGGTGGAGTACAGGGGGAGGGAGGGTGTCCAGGGGGGTTGGGGGGGTAGGAGGGTGTCCAGGGGGTAGGGGTTGTCCAATTGGGTAGGGGTGGGGGTGTCTAGTGGGGCAGGGTGGTGTCTAGAGGTGAGGGGCTATTCAAGGGGTTTGGGACAGTCCAAGGGGGGGTGTCTTGCAGGGTGGGGTGTCCAAGGGGGGAGGGGTGGAAGGGTGTCCAGGTGTGGGGGGATGTATAGTGGGGTGGGGTGTTATTGAGGAGGTGGGGCCTATCCAAGGGTGGTGGGGTGGGAGGGTGTTCAGGGGATGAGAGGGTGTCTAGGGGTGGGGGCCATCCAGGGGTTGGTGGGTGTCCAGGGGTTGGGGGGCTGCCCAGTGGGGTGGGGTGGTGTCTAGGGGGTGGGGGTGTCCTTGGGTGTGGGTGTGGGGGTGTCCATGGGGGGGTGGGTTAGGGGTGTAGGGGCTTTCCAGGGGGTGGGTGGATGTCCATGGGGGTAGGGGTTGTCCAAGGGGTTTTTGGTTTTTTTTAGTGAACATTGTATGTTTTGAATGTTATGTATGTGAATGTTTAATTTTTATTTGGTTCTTCTTGTTTTGGTCTAGTTATAATGTTTTTATGGTATATATTATAGTTTGGTTTCGGTCTACTTTTGCTGTATTTTATGCTTGTTTCAGGTCTTCTTTGGTAGTGCATAGTAATAGTTGTATATATTTATTACAAAAATTGGTTTTTACATCAATTATTTTATAACTGACATAATAAATGTTTGGGAATGATTTTTTACATCGGTTATTTAATAACTAAAGTTGTATATCTTCTTTTTACAGCATGTATTGTTTAATCGATGAGGAAAAAATCCTTTACCTATTTCTTAATCACGTCAGTTATAAAAATAACTGACATTATTAACCTATTTTCAGGTCGGTTTTTTAATAACTGGAATTAAGAATGCTTTGGAGGCATAGTTTATTATGTCAGTTATTACAGAGATGATGTAATAAACTATATACCTAGTCAGTTATTTAAAAACTAACTTAATAAATTATGACTCCGAAGAATTTTCCACATATGTTTTTTTAGGAACCGATGTGGAAAACATTTTGTATTTATGTTTTTTATGTCGTATTTAAATTAATCGATGTAAAAAACAATATTTATAATGTATCCTATAATAATGTTAGTGAAAAGCGACGTAAAAAATAAAAAATAACCGACGTAAATTTTTTTTTCAACAATAGTGAATAACTTAACACACTATCAAACTCATAAAAGTTGAGAATAATAGATTCTAATGAGATCTAAAGTGGTTGAGACCATGAAAGAAAAAAAGATTAATTTCCTTCATGTTAAGAATGTGGAAAGAGTCACCCAAGATATTGTATCAAAGGTAAGAGAAAATTTTTTCTTTGTAAAAAAAGAAGGGCATAAATTAAAGAATTATCAAACAAAAATGTAGAGTTCAATGGAGGGATATAAAGTTCATCCCAAATCTCCATTTATAGTTTCATTTATTATGTATGGGGAATATATACACTATTCCATTCAATTCCATAATCCAAGAGAAAACTCCAAAACCATGGAAGGACCTATACTATTCCAAATATTGATGTGTATGGATTGAAGTTCTTGTTTATTAGTATAGATGGATAATTAACACTAATGACATAAATGAGAAAGAATTGGTGATAATGAACTTGGTTAGTGATTTTCTGACAAAGTTATTTAGGTCATCTTTGATGAAGTTTGTTGTATTTTTTGAATTATATAAATAGACTATGATTTTATTTGAGGAATAAGGAAAGTGTAAATTTATTAAACTATATACTTTTTCATGTGGGGATAACATAAAAGATACGTATATCAATATGGTTTTCTAATTTTAATGTCTCCGCAATTTCAAAGGCATAACTACCTATTTTGAGGTTTTAAGTGATGAGATTTTCAGTTGATTTGAAAATTTTATTAGGTTTTTTGAAGAATACACTATTGAATTTTAAAAAACCCGTTGTCTTGATATTATATTTTCTATGGTCTGTTGGATAATGAGATGTCGATAATCTTGATGGTTAAAAAGTGATTCATTAACAAAGTGATATAATAATAGATATTTTTGGTCATGACAAGGATTACCATTTAGGTTAATGTATAAATTTGATTTATTTTATTCTGGTTCGGTTCACTACATTAAAAGATTAAATATTGATTTATCATGGTGATTAATGATATTTTTTGGGATGCTTCATTGGATTGATGTATATGTAACCTTTAGGTTTAACATGTGGTTAAACATGAAAGATTATTTGTGAAGATTAAAATTAATTTTTGTGAATGTAAGATCAATGATATGTGATCACCATTTGGGTCAACACTTTCCTTAATTTATAGTTTATTGAGGTTAATTAGGATGTAGGATTAATTATTTGTGGAATAATCCAATTTGAGCCATGGTTTTTCTTTGAAGGAAAATCCTATTTCATTATAAATAAGTAAGAAAACAAAGGGTCTAAAGAAGGAGAGGGGGAACAGTGCAATATGCTCAAATCATAAAAGCTAGTTACCTATACTTTTCCTCAATATTTCACTTAGTTTTCTTTCTTCTGCTCGAATTTCATACCGGTCAAATATTCCACACCCATGCCCCCGACCTCAAGATCATCCCAATCATGAATGATGAGTTTTAAATCATTCATATATGATCTTGGTATCAGTGCTTTCAGATTTAGACCTCTCTGGATTCTTCACTTTGACTTTTCCAGGACAGCCGTCCCTTGAAATTGATGTCATCAATCCATCCACATCCTCTGATCCATCCTAAGGAATAATATCTTGGAGTTTTGATTCTTATGTGTCTTGTATCTCAATTTCACAATCAATTTTTTAATCAGAAGAGGGGTAAATATTACCTTATTTCTCAAACACCACTTGGGGATCAATTAGAGACTTGTATTATTATATAAAACAAGTTGAAAATCATCATTATCCATGATGGATTTTCAAGTGGCATGAAAAATTTTATAAGTGACCGGAGGATCAACTTCTAATATTTTAAAACCCATTAGAATACCTGAAACATCCATTATATCCAATGAAATTTGATGGTTAACCTCATTTTGTATGTCTTCTTCACTGACTTTTTCATTCTTATCATTGTCAATGCTTGTAATTTAGGGTGTATTTTCAATTTGACATAGCTACAAGTCAAAAAAAAATTGTTCTTAGAGGTATCAGCATCGTTGATATTCACCTCATCAGAGAAGTTGGTAGCCCACTGTGTTTTCTTCATGAGAGGATCCACCAACATCACCATTCCATATAGTCTTTTGAGAGTCCGGAATCAGCATATCGTCCACATTTAAAACTGGGTCATTGGGTGAATCACCATCATGAAAAATATGTTTTCACAAGTCCTCATTTTTAGTTTTTTGATTTATTTCAATAGAGATTGACTGAGTTTCCTCGCATACCACATCACTCACAAGAAATATTCTTCCAAAATATCTCCATAGATTATCCAACAACCATACATTCATTCCATAAAATGGGATTTTTTCATACTCAACATCAATTTGGATATTATCAGAAAGAGTCAAAATGGTTATCTTGTCAATCAATGTAGAGCTCAGATCAATCTCCACTAGTGTCCTAGCATAGTGTCCAAAATGGACATACTCCATCTCCCTCTCATGGTGGATATGAGTCCCAATTTACAGGACAATTTTATGTATTATCTTCGGATTCCAAAAGAATCAATTGAGTCCATGAAGACAAACCCATATTTGATAAAATATTTTTTAAGACTTTGATTCATTAAATTCCAAAGGCCCTTCTTGTAAATGCAGCCAACCATGTTTCAACACCAGGGAGACAATGCCCCATTCTTGATGCTTCAAATCACATTAAATAAAAAGATATTGAAAAAATACTAGACTGAGAGAGACACATTTCTAATTGGATAAACCCCACAAAATCAATATTTTATAATTCAATTCATCAGGATTCTAGGGTTTTCCACCTTTAGGAAAAATTATTTGTGTAATCAGATAGTTGTTTCCAATTTTTATTCTCTCAGTGAATGTTGCAGGGTTGGCTTAAATGTGGTAAGATGGTCCCTTACAAAGGATTCTACTCATAAATGAATCTTTTAACATAGCCAATGATCTGGCTCTATCCATCTTCGTCCTGGAAGCTACATCAGCATAAGAACTGCATGAAACCTCACCTCGTGACAGAGAAATATTCTCCCAATATTCCCGAAACGCTGCATTTGAGGAAAGGGCTTCATCAATGATACATATTTCCAACTGATTGACTCTCAATCAGCAGATCTACGAACCTCAACCTAGAAATCTTCTTCATATCTAGCGACCAGACTGTGATCTGGGATCTATTGAAAGCCAACTGAAGCTTTTAGTTTCTCCACTAAAAATAATATTTCCTTATGTTCATAGTCTATATGGTAAATTAATTCCTCAACAATAATTGAAAAATCTTAAAACTAAATATTTTCCTATTTTGATCATTTCTGATGGGTTGATTTTCTTTTCATCCATCATAGATTTATGGTTTTATGGTCGTTAAATTTCTCCTTACCATGTTCATTGTTATTTTCTACTTTTACTTGGGGGTTATTATTTTTCTCTATCTATATATTTTCAATTCCCACTAACTTTCTCTAATTTGGAAACCTAGTTTTGTGTTATTCCGTATGACCTTAATATTTCTATTTCCCTCTACAAGAGGAACCTTTATTAACCTTTTTTATGATGTGGTTTTTCCACAAAAGAATATTCAAATGTTAAATCCTTGATTACAGAGAAAAATTTCAAAATTTGAGGATTAAATTTAACGAGGGGGTGAGAATGTAACACATCCTGATATTAAAGTAACACTATTTTCGAAAAGGCATACAATACACAACACAAAACATAAACATACCTTGAAATATTATTATTTAAATATGATCATTATAACCTGGACATTAAATTTGAGGGTATTAATAGGATTAACCACATTATGTAATATATATAAAGTACCTACACACTAAAAATTTATTTATTAATTCTTAATAAATAAGCACTCAATTTTAAATAAAGACATTTTATTCAAAAATTGGTTTTATTGTTTTTATAAGAGAATATTATAATTTGTTCCCAAAAATTATAACATTTTATTTCATGAAAATAATATTATTTTTAAAATCATTAGAAAAAAATTATATCGCATTGAAATTTTGAGATTTTTCTAAAATGATTAATTTTTCATTGAAAAGTGAAAAATTCAAATTTTTAAATAATTTCATTTCTTTTCATTAAATAAAGTAATTTAAAAGTAATATTAAATTTTGGATTTATTATTGGACTTACATATGATCAATTATATTTATAATAATTTATTTAATCCAAAAAAATTACGACATTGATATAAGTTAATTTTAATCTTGAAACATACTGTTTTATAAAATTTATTTTCTGTTGTGTTTTACACATATATAATAATATTAATTAATTACACCTCTATAAAATGAATATTGATAATTTGATAGAATATTTGGAATCATGAGGTTAAAATTTGTTAAATAGATCCCTTTTAATTTTAGGCAATATAAATATTAACTTTGTTAAAAGTTATCACATTGGTAAATGATAAATCATGCAATTAAGGTTAAATAAATTTTATATGGCATAAAAAATACACCCTTCACTTGAATTTATTTCATTTTAAGGCATACATTTGCATATAAGTATTAAAATTTTTAATATATGCCATTTTGGAGCCATTTGACCTCGGTAGTGACATTTATATTATTTTAGGTGATGAAACTTCCAAAATTCCCCTCTATTGATTTTAATTTATTATATATATTCACGTGAGGATAATAATATCTTATGAATGAATCTAAAATATTATTCTTATCTTGATTAGTTTTTTATCCTAGTAATTTGTTTTTAATTTTTATTTTTGAAACAATCACCTGAAATACTTATGCCATCCCTACTTAGTATTTATTCAATTAATAGAAAAATAAAATAAATTATATTAAAAAAGTAATATATTTTTCTTGAGATATAGTGAACCAAACAATTTATATATAGGTATAGAATATTATAAATATGTTATAATTAAATATCCAAATTAAATATTTTTCTTGATATCTTCAAATTAAAATTAAATTAATAATGTTAAAATTGGCATTATTGATATATTACAAAAGGTGATCTTTTATTAAATTATTAAAAAATAATTAACTTATTACAGTAGGAAATGCAGGGAAAATGATATAAAATTTAATCCCTTATTCATTTATGAAAATATTGTTACCTTAAAAGTTAAATTTTTACCCTTTAAGTTTGTAAAATTCATTAATATGGTTCAGGATAAAATTATTTAACAAAGGGGTTAAAACAGAATATAATATATAAAATAATAGTAAAAACTATTAAAGTTTTTTTTTACTTTAATGGATTTAAACCATATATAGTATTATATTTTTAATTATGGCCACATTGTTCCACTTACAAATGAAAATTAATTTATTATATTTGAATTTATTTTATTAATTCCATGTGTGTCCTTCCATTTTGTAAAAAAGGCAGCACCTCTCCTATCTTATTTACCCCACCTAGAGCCTCTTAGATCAACCAAAAAATGGGAAAAACTTTTATCAAAATCCTTATAGATGTTACATAGGTTTTTCAATTCCAAAAATACCAACCCTACATCTCTTAAGAGGAGATCTAAAGTAATTCTATGGAAAAGGAGGTAATTATATTTAACAAATCTTTTAAGTTTATTTCTCCCTCCACTTCCTCTAAATCTATTGTACCTATATTAAAACATTAAATCTAGTATAATAAATATTCTGAGATGTTATCTTGATTATGGTACAGCCATATTCCATATATTTTCCATCCTATGAAAATAAAAAACAATAGT
Organism: Viscum album; assembly: GCA_963277665.1. Lineage (NCBI taxonomy): Eukaryota > Viridiplantae > Streptophyta > Magnoliopsida > Santalales > Viscaceae > Viscum > Viscum album. The sequence continues at coordinate 884,827,005 of OY728132.1, forward strand.
CATGCGTATATACGACTTACCATCTCCACACAGTGGTGGAATTTATTTTTCATCGCCACTTTACATGGATGGTTATAAAGAATGAAATAATAAACATATATTATATTTGTGAAATAAATATTTTTCGATAATTTTTATATCATATATTCCTTCTTACATCCCAATCCACTGGAAAACCATAAAGTTGCTCGTGTGTGTGTGTAGACTACCACCTCCCCAAAGCGATGTGACCAATTTTTCATTTTCTCTTCACATAGAAGCTAATAATTATAGATTTAATGAATATATATAAAATTTATATCCTGATTAAAATATTATATATTATTTTGAACATAATAAAAGTATGATGACTTGAACTCCCACGACAAAACATGCATGAGAAAATGAAAATTTTAACATCCAAAACAATGATAATAATGAAAAATTGTTTATGAAAAAATGATAAGATATTATAATAGGATCATATAAGTTATTATAAATATAAATATAGTTATAGTATAAATTAATAACATGTTTAAAACCATTATATATTATGTTAAAGTTTGGTCAATTAAGGGGAAACATGAGGTAAATGGTTTCTTAACTAAATTTTCTTTTATTGGGTTAAAACACTTCACCATAGATTATATTATTGCAGGATTATGTGTGAAATAAAATTTGTTTCAATTATGTTTTATTTTCAGTTAGACTTTTTTTGATTTACATTTGTTACACATAATTTCTCCATTTATTAATTCACAATTCAATGATATTATCTTTTTAAGAGATTTTATCTCAATTTCCTTTCATTGAAGCATGATTAAATGTTTTTCACCTAATTTATTTTATAGGGTATATATACTTCCATTTTACATGTTATATCATGAATCATTCAAAATTAATTTTTATTTATGTTTTAATTCAAATCAATTCTTAAAATTGGATTATAATTTAATGTTACTATGTGGTAAGGGGTTTTTAACTTGATTTCCATTTATTTTGTTATAATTATATTTCATTGAATCTGTTAAGAAACTATTTTGTGTAAAATAAAATTTGATTGTATTATGTTTTAATTAAACTTTTATGATGTCAATTTTCATTTTATGCACATAATAACATAATTGATTAATTCTAAATTTAGTAATATGATATTTGTAAGAGATTTTTATCTCAATTTCCAGTCCATTGAGATTAATTTGGTATTATGCCCATATTTACATTTATGTGGTTTATATAATTTCATTTTGAGGCAAATAACATGTATATATATTTATTCATAATGATTAATTATTCAATTCAAATTAATCTTTCTAAAGTAATGTTTTTAAAAATTGATCTTATTTCTCTTTGATTGGGTATATTTTTCTTCCATATCCATATTTTCAGAAATCTTTTTATAGAAGTCCTTTAATTAATCAAATTATTCATTAACGGAATTTTAATTAATCATTTAATTTTTATAAGATTTTAAAAGAATATTTATAATATTTTTTGTAAAATTTTATTTACAAATTTCATTAAAAATAGTCAATAAGAATGTTTTCTATTAATGTATAAAACGTTAGTGGATTTTCTCAACACCATAACTAATTTATGCTATCTTGATTATTATACATTATTTCAATGAATTTTCAACGAAAACTGTTTATGAAAACTTTTTTTAAAATTTTCTATTCCATTTTATTATATTCTTTAAAAGTATATATTTTACTATAAACTCTAATTTTTTATTGGTAATCTCTCATCTCATAATTAATTTTGTAGTCATTATGTTTCTCTTGGATCATTAACTTTCTTGTGAACATCAGACATTAAATTTATCTTAATTATATATATTATTTTTATGATGTATATGATTATTTCTTAAACCATGTACAATTTTAACATCTGTTTTTTTGAATGAATGTTATTTTATTGATTAGGGAAATATTGATATTCTATATTATTTACTCAATACAGAATTATTTTGATAAGGAATATTGTTTATGTATTAGATTAATCATTGAATATAAAACTAATGATTTGAAAATTTAGTCGTGGGTGTGTCCCCGAATTGTATATCTATTTGATGCATCGACTGATCTAATGATACAAATTAGTTGGACAAAATTATTAAATGGGTTTTTAGTCTATACATACCCATAGATTAAACAATCTTTGCAAAAGGTCTTAATGATATAGATATCATGATATCTGATCTCAAGATATCCAATAGTATGAATTTACTTCATTGAGAATTTTTTTATTATTATCCATTATATTAGTGTATTGATATTACCCATGGATTCATTTTATGCTCATGTTATCAATTAAATGGAATGTTTGTACAGTTTTTTACCTTACCGTATTCATTAATACTTATTTACACATTATTCGTTTACTATACATAAGCCTCAATGAGTAACTGATCTCACAGTTTATTTGTTTTCCTTTCCCCAGGACATGATGAAATATTATTTGAATGAGTTCAAGGATATCGAACTTTTTTTCTTTTATTTTTTATATTTTATTCCCTATGTAAAATTTTCATCATATATGTATCTAGTTGAATAAGAATTCTAAATTTATTGGTACATTGGATTTGATCCATTATATTACTGCTAATTGCATTCCATTTTTTATATGGAAGTTTTATTTTTTCAAATCGTTTGAATGTTATTTAGTAATATAGCTTTGAGCTTTCATATCTTCACCAATCCTCATAATACATCTATTAAAGGAAACATTTATTTACATTAATCATTAATTCTATAAAAAATAACTATGAATTAATAATCATCTTTTTTCATACTTTCCAATTGACCCACCTTGTCATGTAAGGTCTTGATCTCTTCATGATCACTGCTTGAATAATATTTATATTTATAACATGATTTTGTTTTCACAACATCATTAGAAAAAAGAATTCAATATTTTTGGGGAATATATATCTCTTGATACAATACATCTTTTACATAAATTTTAGCATTAGATAACGAAATAATACTATGAACAAAAATTTCTAAAGGAAAATCAATCGTTGTAAAAAAAATTACTTCTTAATTTACTTATTATTTCCATAAGACATAATGCAGTCTTTTCCAACTAATTCTTGTACTTTACTTATAATGATATATTGATTTATAAATTTGGAATAGTTCATATTCTATAAATCTCTTTCAACATTATCTATATATCCTTAAAATTATTTCGATGTTCTCTCTTCTTGAAAACCCCATATTTTAATGCACCCTTTAAGGCCTTCATAAACCAAGAATCAATCTATGAATTTACTTGATCTATGTTAAATATAATATTAATAAAAATTTTTAAAATTCCAGTTAACTCATTATTCTAGAAACCCTAGCCCTAGCGGCCTAAAGCTAGTTCATGTTACCATTACATTGGAATAGGATACACAGAATCAAATCTCAATGGATCAAATAGATTAGTAGTCTTAATGAAATAGATACATCTCTGAGTCTTACATTACATTTGATTACAAAAATTACACTATAATTTTCTTTTGAGAATATCAGTATTCCCTCTAGAATATTATTTCATATCTATAACAGTAAACTTCAAGGAATCATGGGTAATGGAAAAAATAAATGTGTTCATAAATTCATAGAAAGAGTTAAGTACAATAGAAGCATTCATGAATTAATAAGCATAATAAATATGAAAATGTAAATAACTAAGAACAAATTAAATTTAAATAAATGGATAATGTATAATAAATATTAAAATATAAATAACTAATCACAAATTCCATTTAAATAACACGATAAGGAATAATCAATATGTAAATTTAAATATCTAAAAACACATGAAATTAAATCAATAAACTAAGAATAAAATGAATCTAAATATAATATCATTTTAAAAATCTCCTAAATAATAATAACTGAAAAATTAATGAAGATAATGATTAATTATTGGACATCAATTATCAGTCACATAATACCAATACTGTCAAGACCTTTTATAAGACAATTTTTTTACATGTAAAAACCAATCAAAGGATGGCTTAACAGATTTGTCCCATGAGACCTACTAATGCATTGATGTGCTATATAATTTGAAACCCCACCAATCACTATAGGCCTTAATAAACAATCATATATTTAATAAATTATTTAATTCATTAATCAATATTCCTTAACATCAAATATCCATATTGACTAATGGATATAGAATTATCATTATTTCCTTAGTGAATAAAATAACCTTCAATGTAAAACAAAAAAATATAGAAATGAGATATGATTTATGAAATAGGAATATATGTGATGAATAATATGGATAATTAGGGAAAATTTAATGTTTAATGATTGTAGGAAAGTGAATATTTCAAGGTAAGTTAATGAATACATAATTAAATAAGGAAGCAAATGTTGATATTATACTTAATAAAATTAATCATAAACTATCCAAAGGAAGAATAAGGATTGTATAAACATATTTTCATTGGAGTAAGAATAATGGTGTGTTTTCATCGATCAATAGATTTAAGATAAAAATATCATTAAAAACATTCATTATGAAAATATCATTTTAATTTTAAAAAAAAAATTGGAAAATACTTTTATTTAAAATCGCTTTTAAAAAAATAATTATAAGGATCCTTTTAAACATGATAAGGAAGCTTAAAAGATATTAAAATCATGATACCATTTAATTCCATATATGACATAAAATTATATTTTAAAAAATAAATTTTCTCTTTTCAATGTAAAAAGGTCAGTAAAATTCTTTATTTAGAAAATGATAAGAATAATCCTTTCACATTCACAATAAATTTCTAATAGGAATTAATTTGAAAATTAAATAATTTTAATATTAATTTTTTTGATAAATAGTAAAAATGCATGGATATTACTTTGATAAATTATTTTTAACATGTTTAAAAAAAATTTGAATTTTTTTAGAAAACATTTATTTAGAAGAAAAAATATTTCTGACTGAATAGAGAAATAATGATTGATTTTATGAAAATATTATCTCAATTAACATAAGTACCAAAGAGTATAAAAATTATAATATTAATTTAAAATATCATGAATAACTAGTAAATAAAAAATTAAATGTTTTATTGAAAAATTATCAAATAATTTCCTTCAATTGAAATTTAAGGTTAATCAATCTCCATTAAAATGACATTGTGAAGTAAACCCTTACAAATATCATAACATTGAATTATGAATCAACCAATGAATTAATTATGTGTATCATATATAAATAAATGTAAAAAATTCTATTTACAATATAATATAATAAAAATTCATTATAATTAAAATCTTAGAGTGATATAATCAATGAAGTATAAGTTTGATCCAGTTAATAAAATTGAGTTAAGAAACTGTTTACCACTTTGTAACATTTAATTCAAATACATATTGTTGAAATAATTTCAAATTAATATTAAAATACCTTAAAATTAATTATTCATGATATTACATGTCAAAGGTGTAGTATTAACTCCATATAAAATAAATTAGCTGTATAATATTAAAATATGCCTCAATGAAATAAAATTATGAGAAAATCTCTAAACTTATGACTCCTTTTGTTTGAATGTGATTTAATCTCATGTATAGTTATTTTAAAAATTTTATTAACTTATTATAGAACCTTATTAATATTTATAATATCCTATATGATCCTTATATATCATATTATTACGGCTTTGTTAATAATCTTGTATTATTTCCATTGTTTCGGGTGTTAATTGCCTTTGTTTCTCATGTATGCTTCATCATGAGAGGTCAAGTTCATATTAATATTATATATCATCATCATATAAAAAATAATAATCATGAAATAATTTTAATATTTTTATATCAATATTAATTTTAAAACCAATCATGAATGATGGTTATGAAAAATAGAGTATGTTACAATCATGGAGACAGTAGGTCGTACAAACACATGAGTAACGTTTCCATTATTCAATGATAATTATGTAAAGATGGTAAGTAAAATTTTAACATCAAATAATGATAATAATATAGTATACACTATATTATATACTTATATATATAATCCATATGGTTTGGTGATGAAAAGAGAGTCATATCGCTTCGTGAATGTGGTAGTCCACACATACATGAATGATGTCATCATCTTTATGTCAGTGCAAAGGAATGAAATAAAATGTTATATATCTTCATTAAATAATGAAAAATATTTTATTAATATCATAACTATTTCATTTATATCACATATAATCATAAATTTTATCCTCACCACCTTCTATGTGAAGTGTTAGTAAAATAAGAATCACATCGCTTCGCAAGGCGGTAGTGCACTATACACACGAGTTGTAACGCACTGACTGTAGTTACCTAGAGTAGTTGAATTAATAAATAACATTGGTATGATTACAAAATATCAATTCTTGAAAGACAAATTATTTTATCAGCCTTGTAAGTACTAGATACATTCATATGGTTAACATTACATCATAAAATGGAAAACTACAACAACATTGTTTCTATAGAAAACACTGAGATCCCATAGACTATCCCTATAGGTCAGTCATAATATACTTCTTCGCATCCTGGGAAAAATGAAACATAGAGATGGGTGAGCTCAGATGCTTAGAAAGGATAACAATATAGTGGAAGCTTTCATAAATAAGCATAAACTTTTAAGGCAATGTATAAAACTAAAACAAAAACCTTTTCAATATAAACTCCATCATAATATGGAAAATATAAATCAAAATAATTCCTTTACATACACTCATAGATATTCTACTAGTCAAATAATCACATGAAATATCAATAGCCACTTTCATAATGACGAAATTCATAATGCCAGACATTCATAACCACGTAGTCAAGGCCTTGTGCCCAGACTCAAATATGATTTTGTCATGGCCTTGTTCCAAGACACTAGTTTGTCTCATGAGACCTACCTGTGCATCTAGGAACTATATAGGGCTCCACCCGTCACTTACTAAATCCAATACATTCCTCATATGAAAGGTTTAAACATAACATAAACATTATTATTAAAACTATCGTATGAAATTTCAATACTTTTTCCATAAACCATGAATGGTATAAAATTAACACATCCATACTCAAACATATCACAAAACCATCAATACAATATGTATGTTTCATATCATAATAAATCAACATCAAATAAACTTAAAATCCATCGATGGATGATGACATAGATGAAATCAAAACCTTTTTTAGAGAAATATATCTATCTATTTGGAGATCATTTAAGAGTCACATAACTATAAAGAAGACATTTATATTGAAAATATTCTTATAATCTTCTAAGATAAGCTTCGATGATTTTATAATGGTAGAAAATTTCCACACCCTCTGTATAAGTTAAAAAAAACATTCTTACATTAATTTTGTCAAAAAGGTCATGAAGTACCTTATTTGGAAAATGACGGACAGATTTCTTCCAAAACATATAACATGAAATAAGGGTATAAATTAATTTACCCCATTGTCTAGTAAATAGTAAACATGTTGTGAAATATATTTTTAAGAAACATGGATGTGGATGATGAAGATGTCCTAGTAGATACTTACGTAAAAACAACCTCAAATAATAAAGAGATTGTAAAATTCATCCTTACCTTGTACTTTTCCTTGTTCAATGGTAGGTTAAATTCCTGTATAATGGTGAAATAATTGTTTTTAAATTATACAATAATCATATACATTAATGTGGTATCATATATGATCTATTAATATTGCTTTGTTAATAATATTTTAGTATTATCGTCGTTTCGGGTGTTAACAGATTAATTTTCCTTTATATGATTTGTTATATATGTAATTTTTGTTATCAATAGAATGTATCTTTTTCATATTCAGAATAATATTATGTCTTTAAACATTATTTATAATCATCTAATGAAAATTAGTCTTGAATGGATTACGATGCGGAATGAATCTCATTGCGTTCGTGGAGACGGTAATCCGTACGTACCCACGAGCGACAATTTCCTTATTTTGATATTAAAATAATATATAATTAGATGGTATATCATATGTAAAGAATAATTATCATGTTATATTTATTATTTACATCAATTAAACATCATTATAATACCCATCCATATAATAATGTATTGAATAACAACTACACCACCACATGGAGACGGTAAGTCGTACGTACGCACGTATTGTAACATATCATTAAACGGATGGATAGAATAATGAATATGTTTGTACCATATTTATAATAACATCATAGTTTATATAATATACTAGAGTTATTATTTTATAATTTAAATAACAAATAAAAAAGACGTGGAATAAGAAAGGAACTTGAAAGAGATGATGAAATATTTACCTCTTCTTCTGGTTCTTCCTTTTGATTGGATCAAAATGGCTCTTTAGGTTGGCTTTCTGACTAAAGAAAGGCCTCTAAGATGCATTTAGGACAGTTTAGAAGTTATTTGGGCAGGGATTGGCATATCCAAATGGATTTGAAGGTGTGAATTAGAGATAAGGGTGAGTGTCCTTTTATAAGAGGGGTGAGGGGCTCCTTAGGAAAAGCTAGAAATATTATTTTATAAATAAAATCATATCCTATTTCTAGTCACTCCAAAATGAATTATTTAAATTAAGAGGTTGTTATGGATAGACACCCGCTCAACAAATAGGTTTTAGATAGTTTGGGGTTACTATATTAACAATATCTTTTAGATTTAACTCTTAGTTAAATAGTTTGACATTTACCATGTCTCTTTATATTTATATATTATATGGTTAATAAACATATTGTATACTTTCAATCGAACCCCAAGTGGTTCATTAATGATACACCCATAATTATATAAGTCTTTTGTACTAACCATAGATTTTTAGGAATATAATATCAATTAATAATATAATATTTGTTTTAAAAACCCTTTTATGTCAAATTTGAAACTATTTGGTAGTTTGTTTTTTCTTAAATTCATAACTGCTTTATTTCTTCTATACAAATTCATATAATCAACCCAAATAGTTAACATTAACCTATAAAATTAGTATAATTAATAAAAAATTTCAAATTACATTAATTTGGATATTTATAATATCAATTATTTTAACATTTCATTAATTATATAATTATTCTATCATCATTGTGTCATAAATAAACTAAATTATTTATTGTAGAAAAATATAAAAAAACTATGATTATGTAGAAAATATTTTTATCTTTCTAATGAATATTTATAGTCCAATTTATCATATTTTTAACCCTATATTAAAAATGTTTTAGTTATTAAACATTGATTTTAACTCTTTTAACTCTTCTTTGAATTAATTAATAATAAATGTCCTAATCTAATCCAAGTGGACCTAAAGGATAATATTTTATTAGTAAGGTTGTTTTTGGTCAAATTACAGTTATCTAATTGAATTTGGACATGTTTTAGGGTAATAATATTTTTATTTTTACCCTTTATAACACTATTTTCTTTTAACTATGGTAAATAAAATTAAAAAGTTACTATTCCCCATTAATTATTTTCATCTTATTGAACAACATTTTAACTACTGATATCAACCATGTCTCTCTGATTTTTTAAATTCAACTCACAGAAGCGGTAAAATTATGTTTTATGTAAATTTTCAAATGCTCCTAGGAGGTGGGTAAAAGACGGTAAAAACTTCAATAAAATTTTTATATATCTAAAATTATTATAAACTGACTCCAATGAATTACATTGAACTTATATAGGTATTATGTATCTATTTTGACCTAAAATAAATTTAAATAAAACACATAATTATTTAAATAAAAAGTTGATTTTAAATAATAACTCAGTGTTTTTCACTATTCATCAAAAATTGAATGTTTTCAGAAAAATACAAAAAATTCACCATAAGATAATTTAAATATTCGAAATCTATAAATGAATTATATTTTGAATGATAAAATTTATAAAATTTTGAAAATTGGGTATTACTAATCATAATGGCTTGTTTGATGGGTTGTGGTCTGTTAAAACTCGAAATTGCGTACAACACACTTTATTTTATTATTCAAAGAGAATCGTACTATGGAAGCTTGGGGTGTTACATTCTCTCCTACTTCAAATAATTCCATCATCGAAATTTCATTAATTTTACTGCATAAAAAGACTCTGGTGGTTCTTCATCATATGTTCCTCGGGTTCCCACATTGCCTCTTTCATCTTATGGTTTCTCCATTGAACTTTTACTAGACGAGTTGTCCGGTTTCTCAACACTTGTTATCTTATATCCAGATCCTTGACTGGATGTTCACAATAAGACAGATCGGGTTCTAGTTCTAATTCAACATAGGTAAGTACATGCGTTGGGTCAGGTAGGTATTTTCTCAACATTGATAGGTGGAATACATCGTGAACTTTGGAGAGACTTGGTGGAATTTCCAAACGGTAAGCTACAGCCCCAATTCGATATAGAATTTCAAAAGGTTCGGTGTACCTGTGACATAATTTTCCCTTCTTACCGAAACGTATAACACCCTTCCAAGGAGATACCTTCAAGAAAACATAATCCCCTACCTGAAATTCCAAATCCATCATCTGGTTATCAGCAAAGCTCTTCTGTCTACTTTGAGCTGCTTTGATGTGGTTTTGGATTACCTTCACCTTTTCCATCATTCCCCCCACCAGTTCTGGGCCTATGAGTTTTCATTCACCAACATCATCCCTACTTATTGGTGTGCGACATCTTTATCCATATAACGCTTCATATGTTTCCATCTGAATACTTGATGGAAGTTATTGTTATAGGAAAATTATACCAGAGGTAAATATTGATCCCACGTACCTTGAAAGTCAAGTGAGCATGATATAAACATGTATTCTATGGTTTGAATAGTCCATTCTGATTAGCCATCAGTTTGAGGGTGGTAGGCAGTGCTCAAATAAAGTTCAGTGTCCAGGGCTTTCTGAATACTTTTCCAGAATCGTGATGTAAAATGTGGATCAAGATCAGAAAAAATCGATAGTGGTACTCTATGAAGTCTTACAACTTCATTAATATATACTCTTTCCAATTGTTAAAGTGGTAAATCTCATCTTATAGCACGAAAATGTGCAGACTTGGTAAGAGGATCAACAATAAACCATATTTCATCATTCTTTATATGAGTCTTTGGTAGTCCCATGTCAAAGTCCATCGTAATATTATCCCATTTCCATTTATGTATGGGAAGAGGTTGCATGACTCCTCCAAGCTATTGCCTTCCAGAATTCACTTGTTGACAAACCATACATCTTAACAAAAAATCAGGAATTCTCCCTCTTCATATTGTCCCACCAAAAATGATCTTTCAAATCTCTATACATCTTAGTGATACCAGGGTGTATGTATAAATTGGAACTATAAGAATCATCCAACAATTCCCTTTTTAGATTAAGTTTATTGGGAACACAATGTCTCTTCCCAAATTTCAAAATTGCATCTTCATACACAATGTCACTCAATCTCCCATCATTCACAGCTTTATTCTTCTTTTAAAACTCATCCTAACCAGTCTGAGAACTTTTTATCCTTTATAGTAAAGATGTTTTGGCAACCATTTGAAAGAGTATTGATGTTTCACCTTCTATGGTGATTCCCATATCCATATTTAATAGATTAATGTATATAGGATTATTTTCAACTCTCATCATGTTCAAAACTCCCTGATCCTTTCTACTCAAAGCATCTGGCACCTTTTTTTCCTTCCCCGGGAGGTAGTGTATAGTGCGATCATAATCCTTGAGTAGTTCAAGCCTTCTCCTTTGCCTCATGTTGAGTTCTTTCTGTGAGAAAATATACTTCAAACTCTTGTGATCGTTATTTATCTAACATTTTTTCACCATATATATAGTGTCTCCAAATCTTCAAAGAAAATATTATAGCTTCTAACTCAAGGTCATGTGTAGGATAGTTTAGATCATGAATTTTTAGTTGTCATGATGCATAGGAAACAACCCTATCATTATGCATAAGGACCCAACCAAGTCCTTTCTTTGAAGCATCACTATAAATAAAAAAACATCATTCCACGATGGTAGAGTCAAGATAAGAGCATTGACTAATCTTTTGTTGAATTCATCAAAACATTCTTCACACACTTTTTTCCATTCAAATTTAACCCCTTTAAGTGTGAGCTTGGTTAATGGGTTGTCCAATCAGGAAAAATTCTAGACGAAATGCCGATAATAACCCGCTAAACCAATAAAATTGTGTACCTCAGTTATACTTGTCGGTGGGGGCCATTCACGTATTTCTCTTGTCTTAGAAGGATCAATGGAGATTCCATCCTTAGAGACGATATGGACAAAAAAATAAATCTCTTGAAGCCAGAATTCACACTTGCTAAACTTCCCATATAATTCATGTCTTCTAAGAGTCTTCAGGATAATGCTCAAGGTATATTCATGATCTTCATAGCATTTGGAGTATACCAATATATCATCAATAAATACCACTAAAAATTCATCAAGACATTCCTTGAAAACTTTATTCATTAGATCCATGAAGACAGAGGGTGCATTAGTCAATCCAAAAGGAATTATTGTAAACTCGTAATGCTTGTTCCTGGTTCAAAATGTTGTCTTCAGAATGTCTTCCTTCTTCATGCACAACTGATGATATCCAGATTGAAGGTCAATCTTGGAAAAGTATTGAGCTCCATGCAGTTGGTTGAATAAATCATCAATGTGAGGTAGGGGATACTTGTTCTTTATTGCAATAGTATTGATCGCCCTGTAGTCAATGCAAAACCTCATAGATCCATATTTCTTCATAACAAAAATGATAGGGGCTCCCCCTGGAGAAACACTAGAGTAAATAACTCACTTATAACTCAATTCCTCTAGTTGTTTATTTAGTTACACTAATTCTAAAGTAGCCATTATATAAGGGGTCCTCGATATGGTCCTTGAACCAGGAATTAAATCAATGGAAAACTCAATTACTCATTCTATAGGATGTCCAGGTAAATCTTTTGGAAACAAATCAACTAATTCTTTCACAATAGTTACATCCTATATTAAAAAATTCCTTTACTCACCCATATTTATTTCATTCTATTCCTCCCCAATAATTGTATTATGTTGAGAAACTGGGGGTGGATCTAGATAAGAATCAGGCGGTGACGATTCTGCTCTAAAGATAAGGTGTTCTTAATCATTATCCTCAAAATCAGTAACCTCTTTCTTCTTAAAATAAATTTTCACATCATGGTCAGAAAGCCAATCCATACCAAGGAGTATATCAAATTCAATCATGGGTATGATGATGATATAAGCACATAAAAGGAATTTATATACCCTAATGGTAACTGATTCAAAAAAATTATTTCGATGATACTTCCCATAAGAGTTTTTAATGACAACTCCCTTGTTAAATCAAATTGGAAATATCTAGTTTTTTTAGAAAACATGGAATATATGAAACAATGCGATGATAGAGAATAAAATAAGGCATTTTCTAAGGTTGAGGAAACCATTAAGTTAACTTCCACCACGTCTTTCGGATATTCAACCATAACAGTAGTGATAGAATAAGCTTGGCCTTGATCCCTTGGCCTTTTCTCAGGAAAGTTCCTCTGATGCTTAGGAAATTCATTTTCATAATTCCCCCTTTCTCTACAATTGTAGAATTCAACATCGAAATCATGTTTCTTCCCCTTTCAATCATGAGAATGGTGGCATTTTTTCACCACACACGTAACAGACTTCCATTCCCTTCAGTCAAGTACCAGGGTGTTTCTTCCCACATTTACTGCAGGATGGATATTCAAATTTTCCCATATTCCCCTTATTTCCATTTCTAGAGTGTTCATCAGATCTCTTATTCTATTACTTTGCTTTAATGTTGTAAGACTTAGAGAATTATTTTTCTGTATTGATAGCACATGATACAACATCTTTATACGATGAGAAGGATTGTGTGATTAATGCTCGACGGAGAAATGGTTTTAACCAATCAAATAAACGATCAATATTACTTCTTGGGTTATGTATATAATCTGCAACATGCCTCGCTAACCTTGTAATGTTAGCCTCATACTTTGCGACATTCTCATCCTCCTTTTTCCCTAGACATGGAAATTGCCTATCCATATCTTCTCGATGCTCACAAGGAAATTATTTTTCTAAAAAAATCTCTTTAAACTCCCTCAATTCCATATTTTATACTTCATCGTCTTCCTTTTTTTTAATCAATGACCACCATTATTCAGCATCTCCATAGAGGCAGTAAACTACCATGACAACTTATTCCCTTTCGCTACTCCCCAAGGCATGGAATATTTTGTTTAAGAAATTTATCCATTGCTCAGCTACTAGTGGATTTATACCCCCCCTTTAATGTTGGTGGTTGTTGCATTATGAAGCGATCTAACATTGATCCTCCACACTGAAGATTATGTTAATCCATACGAGTATGGTTATTATTCATATCCTAAGTGAGTTGTCCTAATATAGTGATAAGCTGATCTACACCAGTTGTATCACCATCTCCACTATAATTATCCTGAGAAGGATGGAAATACCTACATAGAGTGCATGCATTGATACTTTTTAGATTCCTTCCACTAGGATCCATTTTTAAACAATGGCATAAACTAGATTAGTTTATGAATGTAAATACATAATTTCAATATTATAAAACACTTCACATGAACTGAACAAATTATGGATATAATCCATAATCATAAAAATGTTTTCTTGGAGGAATTATATACTCATAAGCCCTTCATAATGGTTTGTAATGAAAATGAGAATTATCCTAAGAATATCCCCTAGGAGTGTTGTAACCAAGAGGGCAGGAAGGCCCATTGTCATGCACTAGTTCCCATTCGAGTCCAGCTCAAAGAAAAGTTTTCAGGTTTTACCCCTTGGTACATCTATGCCAGAGCTGCATCTACCTACTCGTGTCCATATAGTGATTTATTTCTGGGAAAAGACAAAAAATCTCTACAATAAAAAAATTCTAGGAAGTTCTTCTATAATAATCTTCAAAGTCTATCATAGGGTAATGTGCTCTAATTATAGTTTATCTAAATCTAGATTCCATGGTTTTTACTAAACTTCCTCTAATACTAGCTGTAATTCCCCGACCCTAGTTACCTAGATTCGGTGCATTATTACATAACATTGGCATGATCACAAAAGATCAAGTCTCGAAAAACTAATTATTTTTGTAGCCATTGAAGTACTAGATACATTCATAAAGATTACATTACATCATAAAATGTAATACTACAACAAAATTTCTTCCATAGACAACACTGAGATCCCATAAAATTTCCCTATAGGTCAGTCATAATATACTTCTTCGCATCTAGGGAAAAATAAAACATATTAAGGGGTGAGCTCAGATGCTCAGTAAGGAAAACAATAGAGCTGAAGCTTTCATAAATAAGAATAAACATTTAAGGAAATGAATAAAACTAAAACAAAAGACTATTCAACATGAACATCATCATAATATGGAAAATATAAATCAAAATAATTCCATTTACTTACTCACATGGATATTCTACTAGTTGAATAATCACATTCAATATCAATAGACAATTTCATAAAGATTGAATGCATAATCCCATACTTTCATAACCACATAGTCAAGGCCTTGTGCCGAGACTACAAATAAGATTTTTTCAGGGCCTTGTGCCAAGACGCTAGTTTGTCTCATGTTACCTACCGATTCATCGAGGTGATATAGTGTGCTCCACCTGTCAATTACTAAGTCCAATGCATTCCTCATATGAAAGGTTTAAACATGACATAAACATTGGTATTAAAACTAGCATACACAATGTCAATACTTTTTCCACAAACAATGAATGGTGTAAAAATAACACATCCATAGTCAAACATATCACATAGCCTTCAATTCAAAATGGAAGTTTTTTATCATAATAAATCAACTTCAAATAAGATTAAAATTCATTAAAGGATGTTGATATAGTTGAAATCAAAACCTTTTTTATTGAAATATCTCTTTCTATTTTGAAATCATTTAAGTGTCACATAATTATAAAGAAGACATTTATTTTGAAAATATTCTTATAAGATTGTATGGGATTCTTCAACGATGTTTTAATGGTGGAAAATATCCACACCCACCATATAAGTTAAAAATCATTCTTTCCATAATTTTGTCAAAAAGGTCATAAATAACCTTGTTTGGAAAACGACGGAAAGACTCTATTCGAAACATATAAGGTAAAATAAGGGTATAAATGAATTTACCCCATTGTCTATAAAATATTAAAAATGTTTTCAAATACATTTTTAAGAAACATGGATGTGGATGATAAATAGGTCCCAGTAGATACTTAAGTAAAAACAACCTCGGATAGTAAAGAGATTGTGAAATTAACCCTTACCTAGTTATTTTCCTTGGTCGATGCTAGGTTTAATTCCAATATAATTTTAAAATAATTGTTATTAAATTATACAAGAATAATATATATTAATATGATATCATATATGATCTTTTAATATTTCTTTGTTAATAATATTTATGTATTATAGTCGTTCCAGGTGTTAACTGATTCATTTTCCTTTATATCCTTTGTTATGTAAGTAATGTTTATTATATATAGGATGTATCTTATTAATATTAAAAATCATATTGAGTCGTTAAACATTATTTTTAATAATCTAGTGAAAATTAGTCTTGAATGGATTACGATGGGGAATAAATCTCATCACATTCGTGGAGACGGTAACCCGTACGTACGCATGAGTGAAAATATCATTCATTTGATATTAAAATAATACATAATTGGATGGTATATCATATATACATAATCACTATCTTGTTATATTTGGTATTTACATCAATTGCACGTCATTATTATACCCAACCAAATAATAATGTGTTGAATAACAACTTCACCATGACGTGGAGACGGTAAGTCGTACGTACGCACGTATGGTGACATGTCATTCAAAGGATGGATAGAATAATTAATATGGTTGTTCCATATTTGTAATAACATTAAAGTATATATAAGAAACTAGATTTATTATTTTAGAATGGAAGCAACAAATAAAACGGAAGTGGATGAATATAGGAACTTGAAAGAGGTGATGAAATATTTTCCTCTTCTTCGGGATCTTCCTTTTGATTTAATAAAAAGGGTTCATTAGGTTGGCTTTCTAACATAAGGAAGGTATCTAGGATGAAGGTATGACAGTTGAGAGGGTATTTGAGTAGGGTTTGGTAGATCCAAATGGAATTGAATGTTTTAATTAGAGATAAGGGGAAATTCCATTTTATAAGAGGGGTCAGGGGCACCTTAGGAAAAGCTAGAAATATTGTTTTATAATAAAATCATTTTCGGTTTTTCCAGGCTCCAAAATAAATAAATTAAATTATAAGGTGGGTATGGGTTGAAAAAACTCAACCAATAGGTTTTAGACAGGTTTCGGTCACTATATTAACCATATCTTTTAGATTTAACTCTTAGTTAAATAGTTTGACATTTATCATATCTCTTTATATTTTTATATTATATGGATAATAAACATATTATATACATCCAAGAGAACCCAATGTGGTTCATTAATGACAGAAATATCATTATATAATTCTTTTAGTAGAACCATAGATTTTTAGGAATAGAATATCAATTAATAATATAATATTTGTTTTAAATACTCTTTTATGTCAGTTTTAACACTATTTGGTATTTTGTTTTTTCTAAATTCATAACAGCATTATTATTTCACAAACAATTCATATAACCAACCTTAATAGTTCATAATAACCTATAAAATAAGTGTAATTCCTAAAAAGTCTCCAATTACTTTTATTTGGATATTTATAATATAAATTATTTTAATATTTCATTAATTATGTAATTACTGCATCATGATTGTGTCATAAATAAATTAAATTATTTAATATCAAAAAATTATAAATAAAATAAAATTATTTAGTAAATCTTTTTATCATTCTAATTAATATTTATAGCCGACTTTATCTTATGTGTATCCCTAATTAAAATGTTTTAGTTCGTAAACTTTGATTTTAACTCTTTTAACTCTTCTTTGAATTAAATAATAATAAATGTCCTAATCTAATCCAAGTGGACCTAAAGGATCATATTTTATTCATAAGGTTTTCTTTCGACGAATTACAGTTATCTAATAATATCTGGACATTTTTTAGGGTAATAATAATATCATTTTTACCCTTAATTACCCTATTTACTTTTAATCGTGGTAAATAAAATAAAAAAGTTACTATTCAACAAAAATTATTTTCATCTTATTGAACCACATTTTACTTACAGATATCAACCATGTCTCGCATATTTTTGAAATTCAACTCACATAATTGGTAAACTAGTATTTTATGTAAATTTACAAATGCTCCTATGAGGTGGGTAAAAGGCGGTAAAAAGTTCAATAAACTTTTTATATATCTAAAATTATTATAAACTGACTCCAATGAATTACATTGAACATATATAGGTATTATGTATCTATTATTAACTAAAATAAATTTAAATAAAATAAATAATTATGTAAATAAAAATTCAGTTTAAAACAAAAACTCAGTGTTTTTCATTATTCATCCAAAATTGAATGTTTTCAGAAAAATACCAAAAATTCACCCTAATCTAATTTCGATATTCTGAATCCAAAAATGAAGTCCATTTTGGAAGATAAAATTTATAAATATTTAAAAAAAAAACTATTCATAACGACTTGTTTGATTGGTTGTGGTGTGATAGAACTCGAAGTTGTGTATAAGACACACAATTGTATTATTCAAAGAGAAGTGTACCATGGAACCATGGGGTGTTACACGAGTGACATTATCCTATCTCCAATAGAATTGATGGAAAAAAGTTATATATGATATAGTGAATATAAAGGTATAAATATGTAAAAAACATCATATATATACTTTATAACCTCTGTCATACCCAACCTTGAGAAGTGGAAATGGAAAAAATAAATGATATTGGTTCGCGAAGCTGTAGTCCGTTGTACACACAAACAATGATTTCAAAAACCATTTATTTTAATTTTATATTTTTTTAGGTCACGAAATTATTATAAAAACATCCTAGTGTATTTATAATTCTGATGTTATTATATAATCATGGTATAATAACAATTTCATGAGGTGGAGAAAGAAATAAAATAAAGACGCTTCTAAAAAAACATTACCTCTTTTTTGGGTATCCTCCATAGGTTTTCATTAAATACATCAAAGGTTGGATTAATTCCAAAAATTTGTCTTATAAGATAACATTATGGATGTTCAGAAGTGATTTTTGTAGTTATTTTCCGATTTAGAGTGAATTGAAGGTATGAATAAGATAGTAGAGTGAGTGAGCATTTTAAAGCGGGAGTGTGGACACATATGGTATTTTTGAAATGAATTGAGTGATCCCATATTTTTCATGCATCAAAAGGATTAGAAATGTACCATTATAAATTATTTTTATTCCAAATATGAAATTCATTTTTCAAAATTAAATTCACATATGAGTAAAAAAATATTTTAAAATTATTCCCGCAAATGTGATAAGAACACGAGTTTTTAATCTGAAATTATTCAAAAGTTTATTAATTTTAATATCTAAATAAAATATAGAATTTATTCCAATGATATAAATTTGATTAATATAAATAAAAATTAAATAATTTTACATTAAAAAAAGTTACAATTCTTCTCATGGGATCATTAATGTAGAGACCCATAAGAGATAATTTCTCTCTACTACATCATAAGATAACATAAGATATTACATGAATTATTAGAATAAACCTCATGCATGATACATTCCCCTAGAAAATTAATATTAGGAGATTTGAATAACTTCTCCTATAAATACTCGAAAGTAGACTGCAAATTTTCGGTCCACAAAAATGTATGGTCCTTCTAGTTTAGGGTTGTAAGAGGAGTCATGACCTATTAAAATTAAAGAATGAATATCTTGCAATAGATTGCAACACCAAGGAATCACTAAATATATTAAAAATTATTAACTAATACCCAATAAACCAATCCATCAATCATTAAAGGATCATAACATACTCTTCACCAAGACACAACATAACCTATGAGATTAAACTCATATACACAGAATATACCTTTCAATAGATTCCCAAATAGCAAATAAATTTGAATAATACCCTCCTCAAATCCATTTTTTTTATTTTCAAATAAATTATATTTTAGGTAAAATGTGAATCCTTAAAAATTTATAAATGGATATAGAAATAAGTGAACACCAACCCCATAAATTCAAAATTAACTTAAAATTTTAAAATAATAAATTCAAAATAAAGAACCTAATGACCAACAAAATAAACCATATGTGAGAAACCTGAGGAAAAATGATTAAAATCAATACATATATCAATTCCACAGATGGAATGTTTCACACTGACCGAGGTGCATCAAACCTAAGGCATGTTATGTCAAGGCCCAGTAACTACCAACTAATTGATGTATATATATTATCAACAATACTTTGTCAAACAACATCATTGAATATTGGATTTTGGAATAACATCACCAACCACTGCACCAATATCCATCTTAGAACACTATCCAAAATCTAGCTGAGAAACACCACTAGAAACCATCAAACGAAAATTAGAAACCATCCTCAAAACCACATACATGAGATTATAAAAGTACATCTAGTGATTTAGACTCCATAAAACAACTCTCAAATATTCAATATAATCCTCCTATAACCCAAAATACACAAGGAGTTTATCTATGAAAAACATTGAAAATCAGTATAGAAATTCATGAATGATTGAGTTCATGATCCCCAAGAACACAAATTGTGAATTCATGAAACAAATGGTAATTACCAAAAATACATAGTGTTTATAAAAACATTTGAAGTTAGTATTTCACATATCTTCATCCTTCAATCACTTTTCATGATATCCTGATGATAAATTGATCATTGAGAACTAGCCAGCTCCCTATAGTTAATCAAATAGGCCACTATAGAAGATGATAAAATTTCTTTACTAACGACTTAGTTCAAGCGATGATAATTGATACATAGTCATAGAATTTCACCAAAATTCTTCATGAATATGATCAAATAACCCCAAGGTGGAACATTGTGTTTAATAAAACCACTATACTAGAGATCATAAAAAAATCCACAACTCCTCTAACTTATAATGAGTTATCCTCTATGGGGACATTGATATAAAATTTATTACTACTTTTGAATATATCATGAACATGATCACACATAATTGGGGATGTATCACAACCTCCCTAGGAAATACATCAGAGAAATTTTTTATAAACCAAGTTAAAACCATCAATTGAACCATTATTGAAATTAATATAATTCATCATGTCTCTATGGGTCTAATAATTATAGGATAAAATTGAGTTCTTAAATTAAAAGAGGTACCATATTTTGAAATGGGATTCAGAATGCAGATTCAAGGGATTAAATGTAATGACCCATAATTTCAATGTAAATTTTTTTAAATAAATGGGAATTTTAGGAGTCTGTGAAAATTGATAGCACATGATTCCAAGGCCCGGGGTTCCCAGAATGAATTTATTAACTTTTTTTCGGGTACGTTCAGTAACGTGCGAGTGGGATTTTTTATCTTTTAAATCGGTGGTCGGAATTGAAATCTGAGGGCACAGTTGAACTCACAGCACCTGTATTCGCTTAAGAAAACTTTAACATCGATGATAGTTGATCGAGGGTGAAAGTTAATTTTTGGGGTTTTCATGAAAAGAATAGTATAAAATAATGTATGTGACATTTTATTTTATTTTCTTCTAAAACTCCCATGTATATGATTCATAGGTGGGGACCACCTGAATTAACCACACATGAGAGGTTATGGTGCTGGGGACCACCCGAGCCTAACCTCCCATGAGAGGTTATTGTGGTGTGGACCACCTGAGGCTTAAACCTCTTGAACTCCACTCTTAATGGGGGAGAAACCTCTCAAATCCCTCTTTAATGTAGAGGAGCCTCTTGAGCTTCCTCTACATTAATTGTGTCAATGCCATAATTTATTACGCAAACTCAATTTAATTAATTAGACTATTTTGAATTTGTGCCAAAAAACTAAATAATAGATATCATAATCTATTGTCTTCGACTACCTTTTCATTTTGGTGGAATTGGGGAAAAGGCCTGGCAAAGGAGAGAGTGTTGGAGAACTTTGGAGAAAGCTCTCCAATGAAGAACACCAACGAAGAATGAAAACCTCAACTTCGACGTTCTTCCTCGGGACATCCTCCAATGTGGGACATCTTTAATCGACGATTATATTCTCCTCCACAATGCCATCATCTTTTCCCTTGTGATCTATATCAACGAATCAAAGGAGGTAGGGGTCTTGTTCCCATGTTCTTCCCTTATACATTTTCTTTTTCATGAATGGGGTTATTGATTGATGAAGGTTGTGTGGATTGAAATTCTTAAATATCTTCCGTACATGTTCTTGTTCCTGTTGAGCAGCTTGCTACTGATCTAACACGGATGGTGTAGGCCAAAAAAACATGGCCCAAGCCCACCACCATTCTTCTTGAATGGTGTATCCTTTGTGAAGGAAGAAGGAGACATTGGTGATGGAGACTAGTGACGGAGGTCCTCACCAGTGGATCTCAACAACCACGGACAAAGGCATGAAACCCCACCGCCCTTCGGCCTCCACGCCTCGTGGTGCTTCGTCGTCTGCGGCCTTCACCGCCACGTGGCCTCCGACCGCTCCGCACCTTACTGAGTGGCCGCCGTCGTCCGAGCTGCAGCAGTCGGGTCGAGCTGCCACCGTCGTCCGGGCTGAGCCGCCACCACCATCGTCTAAGCATCCACTATCCTCTGAGCCTCCCCACTATCCGAGCCACCACCATCGTCCGAGTCCCATAGTCATCCAGTTAGAGCCACCATTGCCGGGTATAGCCATCGTCTGGGCCGCCGCCGCCGTTTGAGCCGCCGCCACCATTGTGGCTGAGCCGCGGCCCTAGCCGCCACAGCCGGGCTGAGCCACCATCTGAGCCGCTACCACCATCCGAGTCGAGCCACAGCTTCCCATCCAGCAAAACAACCACGACCGCATTTCCTTGCGGCCTTGTGCCCTCGTGTCTACCCCCAGTGGTTCTGCTCCACCATCTAGTGGTCTCGCGCCCTCGCAGCAATCTCCGGATCCTTGTGGCCACCTGCAGCCCTCTGCGAACCCTCGAGTCCTGCCAAGACAGACCCAGTGGGCTGAGCTGAACCCAACAGGGCCGGCCCACCGAGCGGGCCACATCAGACCGAGTGGGTCTGGCCAGGTCAACCCGAACAGTGTCGGTCTAGGCCGAGTTGGGTTGAGTCAGTCTGATCGGGTCGGACCGGACACTTTCCCACTACGACCCATTTACATTCTTTTGGCCATAACTTTGGCACTAAACGTACTTTTGATGAACCGTCAGTGTCACTAGAAATCTTGGATCGACATGGTCCCTTTGGTATACCCCACTAGAGTTCTGTATTTTGATGGGGTACCGTCACATTGGATCCTTCACGAATCCAATCAGGTACCCGGGACTAAAAGTCTAATAACTCACAAACCGGGCATCTGATTGACACACTTTCTGTTGCATTGAGACCCCTATGATGTGGAGAACCATTGATATACATCTTCATAGGGCAATTTCGTAGTTGTGGAATCAACCAGTGTCTTGGGGAATAGACTCTCCGGGAGATGAGAAAGCCTAGTGCAGAAACCCAGTAGCTGGCTGTAACGAGAAGAGTGCTCTTAGCAGTCCTATGTGGGTCATCTCCTAGAGATCATGTGTGGGTAATATACTAGAAATCTTATTTGGTTCAGCTCATATCGATCCTCTATGGGTCATCTCCTAGCGATCCTGTGTGGGTCAGTTCCTAGCGATCCTATGTGGGTCAACTCTTAGCCATCCTGTGTGGGTCAGCTCCTAACGATCTTGTGTGTGTAATCTCCTAGTGATCCTGTGTGGGTAAGATCCAAGTGATCTTTTGTGGGTCAGATCCTAGCGATCCTGTGGCTGTAATCTCCTGGCGATCCTGTGTGTGTCAACTCCCAGTGATCCTATGCGGGTTAGCTCCAAGTGATCTTGTGGCGGTTAGCAGCAGAGCCTCTTAACAGAATAAGATGAAAGATTATTTATATGTAATCTACATTTCTACAATACCTAAATATATACCTAGTGTGAGCTAATTTATTACCTTTCTAATTTCCTCATGATTGATATGGATTACTTGAAAACTCAATTTTGTGTATAGGAATAAACCTAAGTAGGGTTATCTGTTAATTTCATACAATGTTGTTTATCCATGTTGAATTTTTGTGAGACCTTGAGGGTCATGAGGTCCCTACTGAGTATCGTTATACTCTCCCCTGCATAGGATATCCCTACACCATGTTGTGTTGGATGCAGATGACGGACAGCGCTGACTGAGGACGAGGTTACCAGGACTGAACGGTGCTCGGAGGTGGACCGTATGGCGTGTTGGTTCACAGAAGAGATGGGTGGATGTGGAGTTCGGAGGAGGCAATTTGTACCTACCCTTCAGGTAGGAATCATGGTGGATGATACAAGAGCTACTTTTCATAAGTCATCTTGTATATTCATGAATTCCTTGTACTTTCTAGTTGTGCTTGTATTTTGGCCCATTTTTCTTACTATACTCACTCTGTTTATTATTCATTTTACTTGAGTTCATATCTTGTTGTGTGCATGGTTTTGTGTTTACATGTTATAAAGGCAATGCATTCCAAGTTCTAGGGAATTACACCTTTGGTGCTAGTCGCCAGCCTTTGGCCTAAGGAAGTATGGCTTGGTTTGTTCACGGCATGGGCCCTGGGGGAGGGGTCATTAAAATTGGTATCAGAGGGAGGTTCAACCATAGAACATAGGACTTTGATACTTTTTTAATGGCATTATTGTTAGGTGTAGTGAGTGTGGTTATCATTTTATCGAATCCAGTGTTGGTGCAGCGGTCAACGTATCCACAAAATAGGACCCTAACGTCTGATTTATAACATAATGCATGAAAACATTTATTGTGTGTGTGTTTTGAAGAGTTTTCTTTGTGATATTTTTAGTCAGCTCACCAGGTATAAATTATTAACCATGGAGAACCTATTTATTTTCAGGATGCCACCACGCAGATAGCCCGCTTCGGTTCTGAGATTTGTACGCACTGAGATCCCACCGAGCGACGAGGCCTCAGGGTAGGGCCCTTTTCTAGTAGAGGAACCATTGGTACCATTCCCCATTGGGCCACCGATGCCTCCAGCCCCAAAAGTAGAAGGTGCATGCCACTGTAGTTCATTGCATGAATTCCAGCGCCAGAGGCCACCCAGGTTCAGGGGAGAGACGGACCCACAAGCAGCTAAGGATTTGTTGGAGGATATAGTGAGAGTCTTCCAACTAGTAGGGACACCAACCGATCTCATGGTGATCCTTGCCGCAAGAATTCTACAGGCAGCATGGAGAAGATGGTAGAGCTTGATGCTCTAGGTTCATGACTAGGTGACGCTTCTCTGGAAAGACATAGAGAGCATGTTTCAGTCAGAGTTTTTCCCAGCGACTCTTCACATAGTGCACATACATGAGATCCTTAATCTATAGTAGAGTAGCATGACTATGGATCAGTACTTAGTGAGGTTCACTGACCTCTCACGTTACTCCAGAGTTATGGTGTGAGACCCTTTCTTTAGTGCCCGAACCTTCGATCAGGGACTCGGAAGGGAGATCAGGGTCGGGATGATCACACTCTTCATCTCGACATACACATGCGTGTTAGAGAGAGCCCTCTTAGTGAATATTTTCCTTGCTGAGCAGTCACCAGTAGTGAGTCCCACCCCCAGTCATTACGTTACGGAGTCTTCTGCAACTGGCAGTATGTACCCGAGGGAGAGCTACTCATACCCGGAGCAGGTAGTGTTACACATGTGGTGGGTAGGGTCACATAGATCATGACTGTTCGACCCGAAGTATGGATGATAAGTATATGGTCAAAGGACCGCCCAAGCAGAGACAGAGGTTCGACCGAGGAGGTCCACAGGGAGCAGGTGAACATGGCAGAGGAGCTGGCTATTCAAATGGTGGTGGGCGACATTTCAAGATGTTACTCCCACCACCACCAAGAGGTCCACCCCGATCGCAAGGTGAAGGTGGACAAGGGTGATCTCACCTCCAAGAAGCTGAGGCCTTCGATCAAGACGCTTCGAAGATGATACGAGGTACGATATGTGTCTACTCCACCTTAGTTGTAGTTATTATAGACATAGGTCCCAGTCATTATTTTATTTCCACTACCCTCGTTCGAAGCTCAAAGATTTTGATGGAGCTGTTGGCTCAATCCTTACATGTATAGACTCGTACAGTAGTGGATTCGACGATTATGCGCTGGTGCAAGTAGTGTGATCTTACTCTAGGAGGTGGAAGCCTTGGCTAGTAGAAGCATCGAGGCCTTATGATGCCTTCTTAGGTAGGACTGGTTATCTAAAATCCATGCTCAGATTGACTGTATTAGGCACAAAGTTCAATGTGTCCATAGGGATGGGACCAGGTTTACCTTCACCGGAAAGAAGGGAGCCTTTGTGGCACAGAATGGACTTACCTGGAGGAGAGTGAAGTTGATCACTCATCATTTGGCTAGCCTTACCCTTAGAGAAATTGATGTGGAGGATTTGAGCTATCATGTAGTGGTGGAACAGTACGCGGATGTCCTCTTTGATGATGTTCTGGGTCTACCTTGTAACACCCCGACCCCAGTTACCCAGAGTCAGTGCATTATTACATAACATTGGCATGATCACAAGAAAGATCAAATATCAAAATAATGATTAGTTTAGTATCCTTGGAATAACTAGATACATTAATAAAGTTTATATTACATCATAAACTGAAAACTAAAAAAATATAGTCTACATAGTCCACACTCTTATGCCCTCATACTATCCCGGCAGGTTATTCACAATTTACTTCATCACATCCTAGGAAAAATAAAACATAGAAAATGGGTGAGCTCAAATTCCTAGTAATGATAAAAATACAATAGAAACGTTCATAAATAATAATAAACATTTAAGGAAATGTATAACAAAAACAAAAGCCTTTTAAACTTGAAATTCAACATAGTATTGATAAAATAATATGAAATAATGCCATTTACTTATTCACGTGGATATTCTACTAATCTAATTATCACATGCAAAATCAATAACCACATTCATAATGATGGAATGCATAATGTCAGACTATCATAACCACAGAGCCAAGGCCTCATGCCAAGAATACAAATAATATTTTGTCAAGGCCTTGTGCCAAGACACTAGTTTGTCTCATGAGACCTACCGATGCATCGAGGAGCTATAGCAGGCTCCATCCGTCACATATTAAGTCCAATTCATTCCCATATGAAAAGGATTAAACATAACATAAACATTTGTATTAAAACTAGCATACGAAATGTAAATTCATCATATATAAATCATGAATGGTATAAAAATAACACATCCACAGTCAAGAATATCACAAAAACGTCAATACAATATAGAAGTTTTGTATCATAATAAATCAACTTCAAATAAGCGTAATATCCATCAAAGGATGTTGACATAGATGAAATCAAAACACTTTTTAGAGAAATATCACTTTCTATTTTGAAATAATTTAAGAGTCATATATTTATAAAATAAAACATTTTCTTTGAAAATTTTCTTATAAGCTTGTAAGGGAAGCTTCGATGATTTTATCATGGTGGAAAATAGCCACACCCATCGTATAAGATAAAAAACATTCTTACCTTAATTCTGTCGAAAATGTTAAAAAGGACCTTGTTTGGAAAATGATGGAAAGATTCCTTTATAAACCAATTATAAAACTCAACAAGGGTTTATATGAATTTAACCCATATTCTAGTAAATAGTAAAAATGTTTTGAAATACATTTTTAGGAAACATGGATGTGGATGATAAAGATGTCCCAGTAGATTATTACGTATAAACAACCTCTGATAATGAAGAGATTGCGAAATAAACTCTTACCTTGTACTTTTCCTTGGTTGGGGTAGGTTAACCTCCTTTATAATGGTGAAATAATTGTTATTAAATTATAAAAGAATCATATATATTAATATTATATCATATATGATCTTTTAACATTGCTTTGTTAATAATATTTTAGAAATATCGTCGTTTTGGGTGTTAACTTACTCATTTTCTTTTATATGTTTTGTTACGTAAGCCGTGTTTTTCATGGATAGGTTGTATCTTAATCATATCCAGAATGATATAAAGTCCTTAGATCCTATTATTAATCATAAAATGAGAATTAGACTTGAATGGATACGATGGAGAATGAGTCTCATCGCATTCGTGGAGACGGTAGTCTGTACATACGCACGAGCGACAATATCATTCTTTTGATATTAAAATAATATATAATTGGATGGTATATCATATATACAGAATCATTATCATGTTATATTTATTGTTTAAATTAATTACACATCATTATTGTACCCATCCAAATTATAAATTATTGAATAACAATTACACCACGACGTGGAGACGGTAAGTCGTACGTACGCACGTATGGTGACATGTTATTCGAAGGATGGATAGAATACTGAATATGGTTGTACCATATTTATAATAACATCACAGTATATATAAGATACTGTAGTTATTATTCTATAATGGTAATAACAAATAAAGAAGAAGTGGAAGAAGAAAGGAACTTGAAAAAGGGTGGTGAAATCATTACCTCTTCTTCGGGTTCTTCCTTTTGATTTGATCAAAAGGGATACTTACGTTGGATTTCTGACTAAAGGAAGGACTATAGGATGAATTGAGGGTAGTTTAGAGAGTATTTGGGCAGAGTTTGGCCGAGAAAAATGGCTTTGAAGGTGTGAATTAATGAGAAGGGGAGTGCCCTTTTATAAGAGGGGAGAGGGGCACCTTTGGAAAAGTTAGAAATATTATTTTATAATAAATTCATATTTGGTTTCTAATGCCTCAAAAGTGGATTACTTAAAGTTTATGGTGGTTATAGGTCAAACACCACTCATCGAATATGATTTAGACAGGTTTGGGTTACAATGTTAACCATATCTTTAATTATTAACTCTTAGATAATTAGTTTCACTTTTACAATGTCTCTTTGTATTTTTATATTATATGGTTAATAAACTTACTATATACATCCAAGAGACCCCAAAGTGGTCCATTAATAATACACCTATCATGATATAAGTCTCCTGGACGAAACATAGATGTTTATGAATTTAATATCAATTAATAGTATAATATTTTTTTTTAAAACTCTTTTATGTCAATTTTGACACTATTCAATAATTGATTTTTTTTAAAAATCATAATAGAATGACTAATTCAAAAAAAGTTAATTAAATCAATCCTGACATGTCATATTATCCTAAAAAATTTATTGGTATTTATAAAAAGTCTCAAATAACATTTATTTGGGTATTTTTAATATCAATTATTTTAATTTTTCACTATTATGGTAATTAATAAATCATCGTTGTGTCATAAACAAAATAAATTATATAATGTCTAATAATTATAAATAAATTATCATTATGTAGGAAATATTTGTATATTTCTAATGAATATTTAAAATCAAATTTATCTTATGTTTATCCCTGTATTAAAAATGTTTTAATAAATAAACCTTGATTTTAACTCTTTTAACTCTTCTTTGAATTAAATAATAATAAATGTCCTAATCTAATCCAATTGGACCTAAATGATAATATTTTATTCCTAAGGTTGTTTTTGGTCGAGATATACTTGTCCAATAGAATTAGGACATGTGTAAGGGTAATATTAATATCCTTTATACCATTAATTACCCTATTTACTTTTAACTATGGTAATAAAAGTAAAAAGTTACTATTCACAAAAAATTATTTTCATCTCAATGCACCATATTTTAGTCCTTGATATAAACTGTTTCTCTCAAATTTTCGAAATTCCACTCACAGAAGTGGTAAAATTAATTATTAAGAAAAATTCAGTTTTTTAAATACCACTTAGTGGTTTCACTATTCGTAAAAAATGAGGTTTTTCCGAAAAACACAAAAAATTCACCCTAGGCAAATTTCGATATTACGAAACCAAAAATGATGTCCATTTTGAAGAATAAAATTTATAAATTTCAAAAAGTGGGTATTACTATTCATAACAGCAAGTTTGATTCGTTGTGGTGTGTTAGAACTCGATGTTGCATACAACACACACTAATGCATTATTCCAAGAGAAGCGTATCGTAGAAGATTGGGGTGTCACATTCTCCCCTCCTTCAAGTAATTTCGTCATCGAAATTTCTAGAATACTACTGTATGAAAAGTCTCGGGTGGTTCTTCATCAAATGTTCCTTGGGTTCCCACATTTCCTCTTCCATCTTATGGTTTCTCCACAAGACTTTTACCAGACGAGTCGTCCGGTTTCTCAGTACTTGTTCTCTAGTATCAAGAATCTTGACGGTCTCTTTGCAATAATAAAGATCGGGTTCCAGTTCTAATTCCTCATAGGTGAGTACTTGTGTTGGGTCAGGCATGTATTTCCTCAACAGAGATACGTGGAACACATCATGAACTTTGGAGATACTTGGTGGCATTTCTAATCGGTAAGCTACAGCCCCAATTTTGTAATGCCCCGACCCCTGTTACCCATAGTCGATGCATTATTACATAACATTGGCATGATCACAAGAAAGATCAAGTCTCGAGAGACCTATTAGTTTAGTAGCCTTGGAATAACTAGATACATTAATAAAGTTTACATTACATCATAAAATGAAAACAACAACAATATAGTCTCCATAGTCCACACTCTTATCCCCTCATACTATCCTTGCAGGTCATTCATAAATTACTTCTTCACATCCTGGGAAAAATAAAACATAGAAAAGGGGTGAGCTCAAATGCCCACTAAGGATAACAATATAGAAGAAAATTTCATAAATAAGAATAAACATTTAAGTAAATGTATAACTAAAACAAAAGCTTTTTAAACCTGAACATCATCATAGTATAGAAAAAATAAAATTAAATAATTCCATTTACTTATTAACATGGATATTATACTAATCGAATAATCAGATGCAAAATCAATAACCACTTTTATAATGATGGAATGCATAATTCCAGCCTATCATAACCACATATCCAAGGCCTCGTGCCAAAACAACAAATAAGATTGTGTCAAGGCCTTGTGCCAAGGCACTAGTTTGTATCATGGGACCTACCGATGCATCGAGGAGCTATAGTGGGCTCCACCCGTCACATATTAAGTCCAATGCATTCCTATATGAAAATGATTAAACATAACGTAAACATTCGTAATAATACTATCATAAGAAATGTAAATACATCATCCATAAACCATGAATGGTATAAAAATAACACATCTATAGTCAAACATATCACAAAACCTTCAATACAATATAGAAGTTTTGTATCATAATAAATCAACTTCAGATAAGCGTAAAATCCATCAAAGGTTGTTGGTATAGATGAAATCAAAACTCATTTTATAGAAATATCTCTTTCTATTTTGGAATCATTTAAGAGTTATATATTTATAAAATAAAACATTTTCTTTGAAAATATTCTTATAATCTTGTATGGGAAGCTTTGACAATTTTATAATGGTGGAAAATAGTCGTACCCGCCGTATAAGTTAGAAAAACATTCTTACATTAATTCAGTCAAAAAGGTTAAAAAGGTCCTTGTTTGGAAAACGACAGAAAGATTACATTATAAATATATTATAAAAAGTCAAAAAGGGTATAAATTAATTTATACTATAGTCTTTAATATAGTAAGAATTATTTGAAATACATTTTTAAGAAACAATGATGTGGATGATAAAGAAGTCCCCGTAGATAATCACGTATAAACAACATTGGATAGTGAAGAGATTGTGAAATAACCCTTACCTTGTACTTTTCCTTGGTTGGGGTAGGTTAACCTCCTGTATAATGGTGAAATAATTTTTATTAAATTATCAAAGAATCATATATATTAATATGATATAACATATGATCTTTTAACATTTCTTGGTTAATAACATTTTAGAATTATTGTTGTTTCGGGTGTTAACATACTCATTTTCTTTTATATGTTTTGTTATGTAAGCCATGTTTCTCATGGATAGGTTGTATCTTATTAAAATACATAATGATATCAAGTCCCTAAACATTATTTTGAAATCATCAAATGATAATTATACTTGAATTGATTCTATGGAGAATGAATCTCATCGCGTTCGTGGAGACGGTAGTCCGTACATACGCACGAGCGACAATATCATTCTTTTGATATTAAAATAATATATATTTGGAGGGTATATCCTATATAAAGAATAATTATAATGTTATATTTATTATTTACATGAATTAAAAGTCATTATTATACCCATCCAAATAATAACATATTGAATAATAATTATACCACGACGTGGAGACGGTAAGTCGTACGTACGTACGTATGGTGACGTGTAATTCAAAGGATGGATAGAATACTGAATATGGTTGTACCATATTTATAATAATATTATAGTATATAGGAGATACTGTATTCATTATTTTATAATGGTAATAACAAATAAATAAGAAGTGGAAGAAAAAAGGAACTTGAAAAGGGGTGGTGAAATCATTACCTCTTCTTCGGGTTCTTCCTTTTGAATTGATCAAAAGGGCTCCTTAGGATGGCTTCGTGACTAAAGAAATGCCTCTAGGATGAAGTTAGTGAAGTTTAGAGAGTATTTGGGCAGAGTTTGGCCAATCCAAATTGTTTTGAAGGTGTGAATTAATGAGAAGGGGGAGTTCCCTTTTATAAGATGGGTGAGGGGTACCTTTGGAAAAGCTAGAAATTTTAATTTATAATAAATTCATATTCGGTTTATAATGGCTCCAAAGTGGATTATTTAAAGGTTAAGGTGGGAATTGGTCGAAAACCACTCATCCAATAGGATTTAGATAGGTTTGGGTTACTATATTAACCTTATCATTAAGTATTAACTCTTAGTTAATTAGTTTCACTTTTACAATGTCTCTATGGATTTTTATATTATATGGATAATAAACTTACTGTATACATCCAAGAGACCCCCAAGTGGTCCATTAATGATACACCTATCATGATATAAGTATCTTGGCCGAACCTTAGATTTTTAGGAATTTAATATCAATTAATAATATAATATTTGTTTTAAAAACTCTTTTATGTCAATTTTGACACTATTCAATAATTGATTTTTGTAAAAAACATAACAGAATGATTACTTAGAAAAAAGTTAATTAAATCAATCCCAACATGTCATATTATCGTATAAAATTATTGGTATTTATAAAAAGTTTCAAATTACATTTATTTGTGTATTTATAATATCAATTATTCTAATTTTTCACTATTATGGTAATTACTGCATCATCATTGTGTCATAAATATATTAAATTATTTAATGTCTAAAATTTATAAATAAAATATAATTATTTAGGAAATAATTTTATCTTTCTAATGAATATTTAAAATATAATTTATCTTATGTTTAACCTTATATTAAAAATGTTTTAGTAATTAATCCTTGATTTTTACTCTTTTAACTCTTCTTTGAATTAAACAATAATAAATGTCCTAATCTAATCCAAGTGGACCCAAATGATAATATTTTATTTCTAAGGTTGTTTTTGGTCGAGATAAACGTGTCCAAAAGAATTTGGACATGTGTTAGGGTAATATTAATATCATTTTTACCCTTAATTACCCTATTTACTTTTAACCGTGATAAATAAAAGTAAAAAGTTACTATTCACCAAAAATTATTTTCAACTCAATGAACCACATTTTAGTCCTTGATATTAACCGTGTCTCTCGGATTTTCGAAATTCCACTCACAGAAGTGGTAAAATTATGTTTTATGAAAAATTCAGTTTTTTAACTACCACTTAGTGGGTTCACTATTCATCAAAAAATGAAATTTTTCAGAAAAACACCAAAAATTCACCCTAGGATAATTTCGATATTCCAAATCCAAAAATGAAGTCCATTTTTAAGAATAAAATTTATAAATTTCAGAAAGTGGTTATTAGTATTCATAACGGCTAGTTTTATTGATTGTGGTGTGTTAGAACTCGATGTTGCGTACAACACACACTATTACATTATTAAAGGAGAAGCGTACCGTAGAAGCTTGGGGTGTCACATTCTCCCCTCCTTCAAATAATTTCGTCCTCAAAATTTCTAGAATACTACTGCATGAAACGACTTGGGTGTTTCTTCATCATAAGTTCCTCGGGTTCCCACGTTGCCTCTTCCATCTTATGGTTTCTCCACAAGACTTTTACCAGACGAGTCGTCTGGTTTCTCAGTACTTGTTCTCTCGTATCAAGAATCTTGACAGGCTCTTCGCAATAAGACAGATCGGGTTCCAGTTCTAATTCCTCATAGGTTAGTACTTGCATTGGGTCAGGCATGTATTTGCTCAACAGAGATACGTGGAACACATCGTGAACTTTGGAGAGACTTGGTGCCATTACCAATCGGTAAGCTACATCCCCAATTCATTCTAGAATTTCGAATGGTCCGATGTACGTGGGACTCAATTTACCTTTCATACTAAAACGTATGACTCCCTTCAATGGAGATACCTTTAGGAAAACATGATCACTGAATTGAAATTCCAAATCCTTCCTTCGATTATCAGCATAGCTCTTCTGCCTACCTTGAGCTGCTTTAATATGGTTTTGGATTACCTTCACCTTTTCCATAGTTTCCTCCACCAGTTATAGGCCTACAAGTTTTCATTCAACAACGTCATCCCAACAGGTTGGTGTGCGACATCTATTTCTGTATAACGCTTCCTATGGTGCTGTCTGAATTCTCGAATGGAAACTATTGTTATAGGAAAATTCTACCAAAGGTAAATATTGATCCCACAGACCCTGAAAGTCAAGTGAGCAGGATCTCAACATGTCTTCTAAGGTTTGAATAGTTCATTCTGATTATCCATCTGTTTGAGGGTGGTAGGCAGTGCTCAAATGAAGTTCATTATCCATGGATTTTTGAAGGCTTTTCCGGAATCATAAAGTAAAATGGGGATCACGATCAAAAACAATCAATAGGGGTACTCCATGAAGTCTCACAACATCATTAATATATAGTCTTTCTATTCATTCAAGTGGTAAATCTTCCCTCATAGCAAGAGATGTGTTGACTTGGTAAGATGGTCAACCATAACCCATATTGCATTATTCCTCCTATGAGCCTTGGTAGCCCCATGACAAAGTCCATCGTAATATTGTACCATTTCCACTCATGTATGGGATGAGGTTTCATGACTCTTGCAGGCTGTTTCCTTCCAGCTTTCACTTGTTGAAAAACCATACATCTTGACACAAAATCAGCAATCTCCCTCTTCATGTTGTCCCATCAAAAATGTTCCTTCAAGTCTCTATACATTTTGGTGCTCCCATGGTTTATAGAGAAATTGGAACTATGAGCATCATCCAGAAATTCCCTTTTTAGATCAGGTATATCGGGAACACAAAGCCTCTTTCGGAATTTCAAAATTCAATCTTCATACACAAAGCCTCTCAATCTCACATCATTCACAACTTTAATCTTCTTTTTAAATTCTTCATCATCGGTCTGAGAACTCTTAATCATTTCTAGTAAATATGGTTTGGAAACCATTTGAAAAAGCATTGATGTTTCACCTTCCATGGTTATTCCCATGTCCATCTTCACTAGATCCATGAAAATTGGATCCCTTTAAATTCTCATATTGTTCAAAACTCCTTGGTCTTTTCTGCTCAAATCATATTCCACCTTTTTTGCTTTCTCCGGGTGGTAGTGTATCGTACAATCATAAACCTTGAGTAATTCAAGCCATCTCCTTTGCCTCATGTTGAGTTATTTTTGTGATAAAATATACTTCAAACTCTTGTGATCAGTATAAATATCACATTTTTCACCATAGAGGTACTACCTCTATATCTTCGAAGGAAAGATCACCGCTGCCAACTCGAGATCATGAGTAGGATAGTTTTGTTCATGAGTTTTCAACTATCGTGATGCATAGGCAATAACCCTATCATTCTGCATAAGAACACAACCAAGTCATTTCTTCAATGCATTACTATAAATAACGAACCCATAATTCCCTGATGGTAGATTCAATATAGGAGCATTGACTAATATTATCTTCAGTTCTTCAAAAAATTCTTCACACTCTTTTGTAGAAACAAATTTAACCCCTTTACGTGTGAGCTTCATTAATGGGTTATCCAATCGGGCATAATTTTGGACGAAATGTCGATAATAACCTGCCAAACCAATAAAACTGCGTACCTCAGTTATACTCATAGGTGCTGGCCATTGTTGGATTGCCTTGGTCATAGAATGATCAATAGAGATTCAATCTTTAGAGACAATATATCCAATAAAAGAAATCTCATGAAGCCAGAATTCACACTTGCTAAACATCCCATATAATACATGTCTTCTCAGAGTCTTCAGGATAATGCGCAAGTGATTTTCATGATCTTCGTAGCTTTTGGAGTATACCAAGATATCATCAATAAATACCACCACAAATTCATCGAGATATTCCTTGAAAACTCTATTCCTCAGATCCATGAATACAGAGGGTGCGTTAGTCAATCCTAAAGGCATTACTGTAAACTTGTAATGCCCATACATGGTTCGAAATGTTGTCTTTGGAATGTCTTCCTTCTCCACACACAACTGATGCTATCCAGATCGAAGGCCATTCTTTAAAAAGTATTGAGCTCCATGAAGTTGGTCAAATAAATCATCAATGCGAGGTCGGGGATACTTGTTCTTTATTATTATAGCATTGATCTCCATGTAGTTGATACATAACACCATAGATCCATCTTTCTTTTTAACAAAAAGAACAGGGGCTCCCCATGGAGAAACACTAGAATGAATAAATACCGTATTACTCAATTCCTCTAGTTGTTTATTTTATTCAACTAATTCTATAGTGGTCATTCTATAAGGGTCTTCGATATAGGCCTTGATCCAGGAATTAAATCAATGGAAAACTCAACTTATCGTTCTGGAGGATGTCCAGGTAAACTTTCATAAACACATCTACATATTCTCCCACAATAAGTACATCCTCTATTTGAACATTCCTTTCCTCACCCACTATAATTTCATCCTCTTCCTCCATAATAATTGAATTTAGTTGAGCAATTGGGGGTGGATCTAGATAAGAATTAGGTGGTGAAAATTCTTCTCTAAAGATATGGTGTTCCTTATCATCATCATCAAAAATCATAACCTCCTTCTTCTTATAATAAATCTTTGTGTCATGGTCTGAAATCCAATCCATACCGAGGATTATATCAAACTCAATAATAGGTATGACGATGAGATCAGCTGATAAAGAAAATTTATGTGCTCTAATGGGGACCAATTCACAAAACATTGTTGCAATGATACTTCCCTTATGAGTTTTAACTGACAACTCCCATGTTAAATCAGATTGGAAATATCTAATTTTCTTAGAAAACATGGAAGATATGAAACAATGTGATGATCCAGATTCAAATAATGCAATTTCTATTCTTGAGGAAACCATTAAATTACCTGACACCACATCTTTCAGAGCTTCTACCTCAGCAGTAGTGATAGCATAAGCTTGGCCTTGATCCCTTGGAATTTTCTGAGGTATGTTCCCCTGATGCTTAGGAAATTTATTTGCATAATGTCCCATCTCCCTGCAATTGTAGCACTGAACATTGGTAGCTTCCTTATTACCTTTACAATCACGATCTTGGTGGCCTTTTTCACCACAACTTGTAACAGACACCCATTCCCTTCAAGAAAGTACCGGGGTGTTTCTTCCCATATTTACCACTGGATGGATATTCAACCTTTACCTTCTTCCCCTTATTTCCATTCACAGATTGATCAGCAGATCTCTTCTTCTCTTGCTTTTCATTAAATTCATATGACTTAGAGAATTCTTTCTCTATCTTGATTGGACATGAGACAATGTCTTCGTACGACGAGAAGGATTCTGAGACTAATGCTTGACAAAGAAATGGTTTTAACCCATCAAAGAAACGATCAATCTTACTTCTTGGGTTACTTATATAATCTCCATCATAACATGATAACCTTGTAAGGTTAGCCTCATACAATGCGACATTCTCATCCTCCTTTTGTCTCAGAATCATAAATTGTCTTTCCATATCTACTCAATAGTCATGAGAGAAGTATTTTTCTAAAAATAGATCTTTGAACTCCCTCCATTTTATATTTGATACTTCATCATCTTCCTTCATGTTTTGAATTAATGACAACCATTTATCAGCATCTCTAGGGAGGCGGTAAACTGCCAAGATAATGTTTTCCCTTTCACTACTCCCCAAAGCTTGAAATATTTTCTCTAGGGAATTTATCCATTGCTCAGCTACTAAGGGATTTGTACTCCCATTGAATGTTGGTGGTTTCTGCCTCATGAAGCGATCTAACATTTATCCTCCACATTGTGGATCAGGGTGCTCTATACGGGTAAGGTTATTATTCATAACCTGAGTGAGTTGTCCTAGTATGGTGACTAGTTGATCAGCACCAGTTGCATCACCACTTCCACTATAATTATCTTGAGCAGGAGGGAAATCCCTACATGGAGTGTGTGCATTGTTACAGTTTCCATTTCTTCTACTAGGCAACATTTCTAAATAATGGCATAAACTAGATCAGTTTATGAATCAAATTACATAATTCCATACTTATAAAACACTTAACATAAATTAGACTATTTATGGATATATTCCAAAATCCTAAAAATGTTTTCTTTGAGGAATTATATACTCATAAACCCTTCAAAATGATTTGTAATGAAAATGAGAGTTATCCTAAGCATATCCCCCGGGAGTGTCGTAACCAAGAGTGCAGCAAGGCCTGTTGTCATGCACCAGTTCCCATTCGAGTCTAGCTCAAAGCGGTGTTTTTTGGTTTAACCCCTAGGTACATCTGTGCCAGAGCCTCTTCTACCTGCTCGTATCTAGACAAGGATGTATTGCTCGGAAAACTCACAATATCTCTACAATACAAAAATTCCAGGAATTTCTTCTATAATAATCCTCAAAGTCCATCTTAAATCTATGTTCTCTAATCAGAGAATATCTAAATCTAGCTTCCAAGGTTTGTACTAAACTTCCTCTGATACCAACTGTAATGCCCCGATCCCAGTTACCCAGATTCGGTACATTATTACATAACATTGGCATGATCACAAGAAAGATCATGTCTCGAAAGACCGATTAGTTTAGTAGCCTTGGAATAACTAGATACATTAATAAAGATTAAATTACATCATAAAATGAAAACTACAACAATATAGTCTCCATAGTCCACAATCTTATCCCCACATACTATCCCTGCAGGTCATTCATAAATTACTTATTCACATCCTGGGAAAAATAAAACATAGAAAAGGGGTGATCTCAATTTCCCATTAACGATAACAATATAGTGGAAACTTTCATAAATAAGAATAAACATTTAAGGCAATGTATAACTAAAACAAAAGCCTTTTAAACTTGAAATTCAACATAGTATAGAAAAACTAAAATGAAATAATTCCATTTACTTATTCACATGGATATTCTACTAATCTAATAATCACATGAAAAATAAATAACCACTTTCATAATGATGGAATGCATAATGCCAGACTATCATATCCACATATCAAGGCCTCGTGCCAAGACTACAAATAAGATTTTTTCAAGGCCTTGTGCCAAAAGAATAGTTTGTCTCATGAGACCTACTGATGCATCGAGGATCTATAGCGGGCTCCACCTGTCACATATTAAGTCCAATGCATTCCCATATGAAAAGTTTGAAACATAACATAAACATTCGTAATAAAACTATCATACGAAATGTAAATACATCAACCATAAACCATGAATGGTATAAAAATAACACATACATAGTGAAACATATCAAAAAACCATCAATACAATATAGTAGTTTTATATCATAATAAATAAACTTCAAATAAGTGTAAAATCCATCAAAGTATGTTGACATAGATGAAATCAAAACACTTTTTAGAGAAATATCTCCTTCTATTTTGAAATAATTTAAGAGTCATGTATTTATAAAATAAAACATTTTATTTGAAAATATTCTTATAATATTGTAAGGTAAGCTTCGACAATTTTATAACAGCGGAAAATAGCTGCACCCGCCGTATAAGTTAAACAAAACATTCTTACCTTAATTCTGTCGAAAAGGTTAAAAAGGACGTTGTTTGGAAAATGACAGAAATATTCCTTTATAAAATTATTATAAAAAGTCAACAAGGGTATAAATGAATTTATACCATAGTCTTTAAAATAGTAAGAATGATTTGAAATACATTTTTAAGAAATAAGGATGTGGATGATAAGGAAGTCCCAGTAGATAATCACGTATAAACAACCTCGGATAATGAAGAGATTGTGAAATAACCCTTACCTTGTACTTTTCCTTGGTTGGGGTAGGTTAACCTCCTGTATAATGGTGAAATAATTTTTATTAAATTATTCAATAATCATATATTTTAATATGATATCATATATGATCTTTTAACATTGTTGTGATAATAATATTTTAGAATTATCGTTGTTTCAGGTGTTAACTTACTCGTTTTCTTTTATATTTTTTGTTATGTAATCCATGTTTATCATGGATAGGTTGTATCTTATTCATATCCAAAATTATATAATGTCCTTAAAAATTATTTTGAAATCATCAAATGATAATTATACTTGAATGTATTCCATGGAGAATGAATCTCATCACGTTCGTGGAGACGGTAGTCCGTACGTATGCAGAAGCGACAATAACATTCT
Source organism: Viscum album (assembly GCA_963277665.1). Classification (NCBI taxonomy): domain Eukaryota; kingdom Viridiplantae; phylum Streptophyta; class Magnoliopsida; order Santalales; family Viscaceae; genus Viscum; species Viscum album. The sequence goes on from OY728132.1 coordinate 884,867,855, forward strand.
TTTGATATTAAAATAATATTTAATTGGATGTTATATCATATATAAAGAATCATTATAATGTTATATTTATTATTTACATGAATTACAAATCATTATTATACCCATCCAAATAATAATATGTTGAATAACAATTACACCATGACGTGGAGTCGGTAAGCCGTACATACGCACATATGGTGACATGTCATTCAAAGGATGGATAGAATACTAAATATGGTCATACCGTATTTATAATAATATTACAGTATATAGGAGATACTGGATTCATTATTTTATAATGGGAATAACAAAGAAGGATGAAGTGGAAGAAGAAAGGAACTTGAGAGGGGGGGGTGAAATCGTTACCTCTTCTTCAAGTTCTTCCTTTTGATTTGATCAAAATGGCTCCATAGGATGGCTTTATAACTAAATTAATGCCTCTAGGATGATTTTAGGGACGTTTATAGAGTAATTGGGCAGAGTATGGCGGATCCAAATGGATTTTAAGGAGTGAATTAATGAGAAGGGGGAGTTCCATTTTATAAGAGGGGTGAGAGGCACCTTTGAAAAAGCTAGAAATATTATTTTATAATAAATTCATATTCGTTTTATAATGGCTCCAAATTGGATTATATAAATTTTAAAGTGGGGATAAGTAGAAAACCACTCAACCAATAATATTTAGACTGGTTTGTGTTACTATATTAACCTTATCTTTAAGTATTAACTCTTAGTAAATTAGTTTCACTTTTACAATGTCTCTTTGTATTTTTATATTATATGGTTAATAAACATACTATATACATCCAAGAGACCCCAAAGTGGTCCATTAATGATACACCTATCATGATATAAGTCTCTTGGCCGAACCTTAGATTTTTAGGAATTTAATATCAATTAATAATATAATATTTGTTTTAAAAACTCTTTTATCTCAATTTTGACACTATTAAATAATTGATTTTTAAAAAAATGATAACAAAATGATTACTTCGAAAAAAGTTAATTAAATCAATCCTAAAATGTCATATTATCATGGAAAATTATTGGTATTTATAAAAAGTCTCAAATTACATTTATTTGGGTATTTATAATATCAATTATTCTAATTTTTCTCTATTATGGTAATTACTCCATCATCATTGTGTCATTAATAAATTAAATTATTTACTGTCTAAAAATTATAAATAAAATATTATTATGTAGGAAAGTTTTTTATATTTCTAATTAATATTTACAATTTAATTTATCTTATGTTTAACCCTATATTAAAATGTTTTAGTAAATAAACCTTGATTTTAACTCTTTTAACTCTTCTTTGAATTAAATAATAATAAATGTCCTAATCTAATCCAAGTGGACCTAAATGATAATATTTTATTCTGAAGGTTGTTTTTGGTCGAGGTACACTTGTCCAATAGAATTAGGACATGTGTTAGGGTAATATTAATATCTTTTTTACCCTTAATTACCCTATTTACTTTTAACTGTGGTAAATAAAAGTACAAAGCTACTATTCACCAAATATTATTTTCATCTCAATGAACCACATTTTAGTTCTTGATATTAACTGTGTCTCTCTAATTTTCGAAATTCCACTCACAAAAGAGGTAAAATTTTGTTTTATGAAAAATTCATTTTTTAACTACCACTTAGTGGTTTCACTATTCATCAAAAAATGAAGTTTTTTAGAAAAACACCAAAAATTCACCCTAGGTTAATTTTGATATTCCGAATCCAAAAATGAAGTCCATTTTGAATAATAAAATTTATAAATTTAAAATAGTGGGTATTACTATTCATAACGGCTAGTTTGATTGGTTGTGGTGTGTTAGAACTCGATGTTGCGTACAACACACGCTAGTGCATTATTCAAAGAGAAGCGTACCGTAGAAGCTTGGGGTGTCACAAATTCATTCTAGAATTTCGAAAGGTCCGATGTACCTCAGATTCAATTTACCTTTCTTACCAAAACGTATGACTCCCTTCCATGGAGATACCTTCTGGAAAACATGATCACTGACTTGAAATTACAAATCCTTCCTTCAATTATCAGCATAGTTCTTCTGCCTACTTTGAGCTGCATTGATATGGTTTTGGATTACCCTCACCTTTTCCAATGTTTCCACCACCAATTCTGGGCCTACAAGTTTTCTTTCACCAACGTCATCCCAACAGGTTGGTGTGCGACATCTCATTCTGAATAACGCTTCATATGGTGCCATCTGAATACTCGAATGGAAGCTACTGTTATAGGAAAATTCTACCAGAGGTAAATATTGATCCCACATACCCTGAAAGTCAAGTGAGCAGGATCTCAACATGTCTTCTATGGTTTGAATAGTTTGTTCTGATTTTCCATCTGTTTGAGGGTGGTAGGCAGTGCGCAAATGAAGTTTAGTATCCAAGGATTTCTGAAGACTTTTCCAGAATCTTGAAGTAAAAGGGGATCACTATCAGAAAAAACTGATATGGATACTCAATGAAGTCTCACAACTTCATTAATATATAGTCTTTCTAGTCGTTAAAGTGGTAAATCTTCCCTTATATAAAAAAAATGTGTTGACTTGGTAGGAAGATCAACAATAACCCATATTGCATCATTCCTTCTAGGAGTCTTTGGTAGCCCCGTGACAAAGTCAATCGTAATATTTTCCCATTTCCACTCAGGTATGGGAAGAGGTTACATGACTCCTCCAGGCTGTTGCCTTCAGGCTTTCACTTGTTGAAAAACCATACATCTTGACACAAAATCAGAAATCTCCCTCTTCATCTTGTCCCACCAAAAATGTTCCATCAAGTCTCTATACATTTTGGTGCTCCCAGGGTGTATAGAGAAATTGGAACTATGAGCTTCATCCAGCAATTCCCTTTTTAGATCAGGTATATCGGGAATACAAAGCCTCTTCCCAAATTTCAAAATTCCATCTTCATACACAAAGACTCTCAGTCTCCCATCATTCACAACATTAATCTTCTTTTGAAGTTATTCATCATCGGTATGAGAACTCTTAATCCTTTCTAGTAAAGATGGGTTGGCAACCATTTGAAAAAGAATTGATGTTTCACCTTCCCTGGTTATTCCCACGTCCTTCTTCATTAGATCCATGAAAATTGGATCCCTTTCAATTCTCATATTTTTCAAAACTCCATGGTCTTTTCTACTCAATGCATCTTCCACCTTGTTTTCATTCCCAAGGTGGTAGTGTATCGTACAATCATAATCCTTGAGTAAATCAAGCCATCTCTCTATGCCTCATGTTGAGTTCTTTTTGTGAGAAAATAAACTTCAAACTCTTGTGATCAGTATAAATCTCACATTTTTCACCATAGAGGTAGTGCCTCAATATCTTCAAATCAAAGATCACCACTGCCAAATCGAGATCATGAGTATGATAGTTTTGTTCATGAATTTTCAAATGTCGTTATGCATAGGCAATAACCCTATCATTCTGCATAAGAACACAACCAAGTCCTTTATTCGATGCATTACTATAAAAAACAAACCCATCATTCTCGATGGTAGAGTCAATATATGGTAATTTACAAATCTTCTCTTCAGTTCTTCGAAACATTCTTCACACTCTTTTTTCCAAACAAATTTATCCCCTTTATGGGCGAGCTTCGTTAATGGGTTATCCAATCGGGCAAAATTCTGGACGAAACGTCGATAATAACCTACCAAACCAATATAACTGCATACCTCAGTTATACTCGTAGGTGCTGGCCATTCTTGGATTGCCTTGGTCATAGAAGGATCAACAGAGATTCCATATTTAGAGACAATATGGCCAAGAAAAGAAATCTCTTGAATCCAGAATTCACACTTGCTAAACTTCCCATATAATTCATGTCTTCTCAGAGTCTTCAGGATAATGCACAAGTGATTTTCATGATCTTCGTAGCTTTTGGAGTATACTAGGATATCATCAATAAATACCACCACAAATTCATCGAGATATTCCTTGAAAACTCTATTCATCAGATCCATGAATACAGAGGGTGTGTTAGTCAATGCAAAAGGCATTACTGTAAACTCGTAATGCCCGTACCTTGTTCGAAATGCTGTCTTCAGAATGTCTTCCTTCTTCAAACACAACTGATGGTTTCCAGATTGAAGGTCAATCATTGAAAAGTATTGAGCTCCATGAATTTGGTCAAATAAATCATCAATACGTGGTAGGGGATACTAGTTCTTTATTTTTATAGCATTGATCTCCCTGTTGTCGATACATAACCTCATAGATCCATCTATCTTTTTAACAAAAAGAATAGGGGCTCCCCATGGAGAAACACTAGGGCGGATAAATCCCTTATTAATCAATTCCTCTTATTGTTTCTTTAGTTCATCTAATTCTGTAGTTGCAATTCTATAAGGGGTCTTCGATATATGCCTTGATCCAGGAATTAAATCAATGGAAAACTCAAATTCTCGTTCTGGAGGATGTCCAGGTAAATCTTCCGGAAACACATCTACATATTCTTTCACAACAGGTACATCCTCTATTTTAACATTCCTTTATTCACCCACTTTAATTTCATCCTCTTCCTCCCCAATAATTGAATTTAGTTGAGCTACTAGGGGTGGATCCAGATAAGAATTAGGTGGTGACAATTCTTCTCTAAAGATAAGGTGTTCCTTATCATCATCATCAAAAATCGTAACCTCCTTCTTCTTAAAATAAATCTTCGCATCATGGTCTAAAAGACAATCCATACTGAGGATTATATCTAACTTAATCATAGGTATGACGATGAGATCAGCAGATAAAGAACATTTATGTGCTCTAATGGGGACTGATTCACAAAACATTGTTGCAATGATACTTCCCTTAGGAGTTTTAACATACAACTCCCTTGTTAAATCAAATTGTAAATATATAATTTTCATAGAAAACTAGGAAGATATGAAACAATGAGATAATCCAGAATCAAATAATGCATTGTCTAAACTTGAGGAAACAATTAAAAATACCAGCCACCACGTCGTTCGGAACATCTACCTCAGCAGTAGTGATAGCATAATCCTAACCTTGATCCCTTGGAATTTTCTGAGGTATGTTCCCTTAACACTTAGTTTATACATTTTAAAAATGTCAAATCTCCCTGAAATTGTAGCACTGAACATTGGTAGCTTCCTTCTTCCCTTTTCAATCATGAGCTTGGTAGCCTTTTTCACCACACCTGTAACAGACACCCATTCCCTTAAAGCTAGTACCGGGGTGTGTCTTCCCATATTTACCGCAGGATGGATATTCAACCTTTCCATTATTCCCCTTATTTCCATTCATAGATTGATCACCAGATCTCTTCTTCTCTTGCTTTTCTTTAAAGTCATATGACTTAGAGAATTCTTTTTATGTCTTGATAGCACATGAGACAATTTCTTCGTACGACAAGAAGGATTGTGAGACTAATGCTCGACGGAGAAATGGTTTTAACCCATCAAAGAAATGATCAATCTTACTTCTTGGGTTACGTATATAATCTCCAGCATACCTTGCTAACCTTGTAAAGTTAGCCTCATATTTTGCGACATTCTCATCCTCCTTTTCTCTCAGACTCAAAAATTGTATTTCCATATCTGCTCGATGGTCATGTGGAAAGTATTTTTCTAAAAATAGATATTTGAACTCCTTCCATTCCATATTTGATACTTCATCATCTTCCTTTATGTTTTGAATTAATGACCACCATTGATCAGCATCTCCAGTGAGGCGGTAAACTACCATGATAAATTTTTCCATTTCACTACTCAAGAAATCCTGAAATATTTTCTCTAGGGAATTTATCCATTGCTCAGCTACTAAGGGATTTGTAATCCCATTGAATGTTGGTGGTTGCTGCCTCATGAAGCGATCTAACATTGATCCTCCACGTTGTGGATCAGGGTGCTCCATACGGGTAAGGTTATTATTCATAACCTGAGTTAGTTTTCCCAGTATGGTGATTAGTTAATCAGCACCAGTTGCATCACCATCTCCACTATAATTATCTTGAGTAGGAGGTAAATCCCTACATGGAGTGCGTGCATTGATACGGTTTCCATTTCATCCACGAGGCACCATTTCTAAAAAATGGAATAAACTAGATATTTTATTAATCAAAATACATAATTCTGTACTTATAAAACACTTAACATAAATTGAACTATTTATGGATATAATCCATAATCATAAAAATGTTTTCTTTGAGGAATTATATACTCATAAACCCTTCATAATGATTTGTAAAGAAAATGAGAGTTATCCTAAGCATATCCCCCAGGAGTTTCGTAACCAAGAGTGCAGCAAGGCCCATTGTCGTGCACCAGTTCCCATTTGAGTCTATCTCAAAGCAGTGTTCTCGGGGTTTACCCCTAGGTACATTTGTGCCAGAGCCGCCTCTACCTGCTCATATCTAGACAGGGATGTATTTCCCGGAAAACTCACAAAATATCTACAATACCAAAATTCTAGGAATTTCTTCTATATTAATCCTCAAAGTCCATCATAAATCTATGTGCTCTAATCAGAGTTTATCTAGATCTAGCTTCCAAGGTCTGTACTAAACTTCCTCTGATACCAACTGTAACACCCCGACCCCAGTTACCTAGAGTCAGTGCATTATTACATAACATTGGCATGATCACAAGAATGATCAAATCTCGAAAGACCGATTAGATTAGTATCCTTGGAATAACTAGATACATTAATAAAGTTTACATTACATCATAGAATGAAAACTACAAAAATTTAGTATCTATAGTCCACACTCATATCCCCTCATAATATCCCTACTGGTCATTCATAATTTACTTCATTACATCCTTGGGAAAAATAGAAGATAGAAAAGGGGTGACCTCAAATGCCCAGTAAGGATAACAATATAGCGGGAACTTTCATAAATAAGAATAAAAATTTGAGGCAATGTATAACTAAAACAAAAGCCTTTTAAACTTGAACATCAACATAGTATGGAAAAAATAAAATGAAATAATGCCATTTACTTATTCACATGGATATTCTACTAATCGAATAATCACATGCAAAATCAATAACCACTTTCATAATGATGTAATGAATAATGCCAGACTATCATAACCACATAGCCAAGGCCTCGTGCCAAGAATACAAATGAGATTTTTTCCAGGCCTTGTGCCAAGACACTAGTTGTCTCATGTGACCTACCGATGCATCGAGGAGCTATAGCGGGCTCCACCCATCACATATTAAGTCCAATGCATTCCCATATGAAAGGGTTTAAACATAACATAAACATTCGTATTAAAATTAGAATACGAAATGTAAATACTTCATCCATAAACCATGAATGTTATAAAAATAACACATCCACAGTCAAACATATCACAAAACCTTCAATAAAATATATAAGTTTTGTATCATAATAAATCAACTTCAAATAAGCGTAATATCCATAAATGGATGTTGACATAGATGAAATCAAAATTCTTTTTAAAGAAATGTCTCTTTCTATTTTGAAATAATTTAAGAGTCATATATTTATAAAATAATACATTTTCTTTGAAAATATTCTTATAATCTTGTAATGTAAGCTTTGAATATTTTATAACGGCAGAAAATAGCCGCACCCGCCATATAAGTTAAAAACCTTCTTAGCTTAATTCTGTCGAAAAAGTTAAAAAGGACCTTGTTTGAAAAATGATGAAAATATTCCTTTATAAACCACCTATAAAAGTCAAAAAGGGTATAAATGAATTTAACCCATATTCTAGTAAATAGTAAAAATGATTTGAAATACATTTTTAAGAAACATAGATGTGGATGATAGTATAAACAACCTCAGATAATGAAGATATTGCGAAATAAACCCTTACCTTGTACTTTTTCTTGGTTGGGGTAGGTTAACCTCCTATATAATGGTGAAATAATTGTTATTAAATTATACAAGAATCATATATATTAATATAATATCATATATGATCTTTTAACATTTCTTTGTTAATAATATTTTTGAATTATCGTCGTTTTGGGTGTTAACTTACTCATTTTCTTTTATATGTTTTTTACATAAGCCGTGTTTGTAACGGATAGGTTGTATCTTAATAATATCCATAATGATTAAATTCCTTAGATACTATTTTTAATCATCAAATTAGAATTAGACTTCAATGGATGCGATAAAGAATGAATCTCATCACGTTCGGGGAGACGGTAGTCCGTACGTACGCACGAGCGACAATATCATTATTGTGATATTAAAATAATATATAATTGGATGGTATATCATATATAAAGAATCATTATCATGTTATATTTATTATTTACATGAATTACACATCATTATTATACCCATACAAATAATAATTTATTGAATAACAATTACACCACAACATGGAGACAGTAAGCCGTATGTACGCACGTATGGTGACATGTTATTCAAAGGATGGATAGAATACTGAATATGTTTGTACCATAATTATAATAACATCACAGTATATTTAATATACTATAGTTATTATTTTATAATGGTAATAAAAAAGAAAGAAGTGGAAGAATAAGGGAACTTGAAAAAAGGTGGTGAAATCATTACCTCTTCTTCGGGTCCTTCCTTTTGATTTGATCAAAAGGGATCCTTAGGTTGGACTTATGACTAAAGGAAGGCCTCTAGGATGAATTTAGGGAAGTTGAGAGAGTATTTTGGCAGAGTTTGGCCGAGCCAAATGGCTTTGAAGGTGTGAATTAATGAGATGGGGGAGTGCCCTTTTATAAGAGGGGTGAGGGGCACCTTTGGAAAAGTTAGAAGTATTATTTTATAATAAATTCATATTCAGTTTCTAATGGCTCTAAACTGGATTATTCAAATTTTAAGGAGGGGATAGGTCGAAAACCACTCAACCAATAGGATTTAGACAGGTGTGGGTTACAATATTAACCTTATCTTTAAGTATTAACTCTTAGTTAATTAGTTTCACTTGTACAATGTCTCTTTGTATTTTTATATTATATGGTTAATAAACTTACTATATACATCCAAAGGACCCCCAAATGGTCCATTAATGATACCCCTATCATGATATTAGTCTCTCAGACGAACCTTAGATTATTAGGAATTTAATATCAATTAATAATATAATATTTCTTTTAAAAACACTTTTATGTCAATTTTGATACTATTCAAACTGATTTTTTTTAAAAATCATAACAGAATTATTACTTCAAAAAAAGATAATTAAATCAATACTAACATGTAATATTATCCTAGAAAATTATTGGTATTTATAAAAAGTCTCAAATTACACTTATTTGGGTATTTATAATATCAATTATTCTAATTTTTCACTATTATGGTAATTACTGCATCATCATTGTGCCATAAATAAATTAAATTATGTAATGTCTAAAAATTATAAGTAAAATATCATTATGTAGGAAATAGTTTTAGATTTCTAATTAATATTTAAAATCTAATTTATCTTATGTTTAACCCTATATTAAATATGTTTTAGTAAATAAACCTTGATTTTAACTCTTTTAACTCTTCTTTGAGTTAAATAATAATAAATGTCCTAATCTAATCCAAGTGGAACTAAATGATAATATTTTATTCCTAAGGTTGTTTTTGGACGAGATACATTTGTCCAATAGAATTAAGACATGTGTTAGGGTAATATTAATATCATTTTTACCATTAATTACCCTATTTACTTTTAACCGTGGTAAATAAAAGTAAAAGGTTACTATTCACCAAAAATTATTTTCATCTCAATGAACCACATTTTTGTCATTGATATTAACCATGTCTCTCAGATTTTTCGAAATTCCACTCACATAATTGGTAAAATTAGGTTTTATGAAAAATTCAGTTTCTTAACTACCACTTAGTGGTTTCACTATTCATCAAAAAATGAAGTTTTTCTGAAAAACACCAAAAATTCACCCTAGGATAATTTCGATATTCAGAATCCAAAAATTAAATCCATTTTGAAAAAAAAAATTATAAATTTCAAAAAGTGGGTATTACTATTAATAACGGCTAGTTTGATTGGTTGTGGTGTGTTAGAACTCGATGTTGCGTACAACACATGTTATTTCATTATTCAAAGAGAAGCGTACTGTAGAAGCTTGGGGTGTCACATACATCCTCATAGATAGGTGGACTTTTACATTGACTTTTACCCATGGGCGTCACTGATATATACACCAGTGTATCGGATGGTTCTCTCGGAGCTTCGTGAGGTGAGGGTATAGTTAGAGGACTTGTAGGAGAAGGGATTCATCCAAACCAGTCTATCTCTATGGGTAGCCCCGATTCTGTTAGCCAAGAAGGCATATGGGAGCTTGAGAAACTTTGTAGACTATCAACACCTGAACCAGGTGACCGTGAAGAACAAGTACCCACTTTTGATGATTGAAGACCTCTCAGATCAGTTAAAGAGAGCACGTTGGTTCTCAAATACAGACCTCAGATCAGGTTATCAGCAGCTCAGAGTATGAGACGAGGATGTGCAGAAGACGACTTTCAGATCTCGGTACGACCATTATGAGTTCTTGGTTATGAAATTTGGTGAAACCAACACTCTAGCGTTGTTCATGGGACTCATGAACATGATATTTTATCCATACCTTTATTTATTTAAAGTAGTCTTCATCGACGACATTCTGATCTACTCGTCTACTGAGGAGGAGTGTGCCCATCATTTACAGGCAATACTGGAGACACTCCAAGAGAACCATCATTATGGTAGGCTCTTGAAGTGCCAGTTCTGGATCCTAGAAGTTCACTTTCTGGGACATGTCATGTAGAAGGATGGAGTTGCAGCTGATCCGGTGAATATTGAGGCGTTAATTGCATGGGATCCACCCAGGAGTGTGACAGAGGTGCAGAGTTTCTTCGGTTTGGCCAGATACTACCGAAGGTTTGTGCCATATTTCTCCAGAGTTGCAGCACCTCTATCAGCATTGACGAAGAAGGGGAGACCCTTCGTGTGGTCATAGAGATTCCAGCAATGTTTTCAAGAGCAGAGGCAGAGGCTCACTAGTGCACCCAACATGAGGTTACTAGAGGAGGGTGTAGGGTACGTAGTCTACTACGACGGATAAGGGACTGGGCTTGGTTGTGTCCTGATGCAGGAGTGATCAGTGATCACATGTTGTTCTTGATATCTGAGACAACATGAGCAGAACTACACTACCCAAGACCCAAAGTCACCAGCAGTGGTCTTCGCCTTGAAGATGTGGTTACCCTATCTGATGGGAAAATTCATTACAATGTACTCTGATCATAAGAGTCTCAAGTATATATTCTCTCAGAAGGACCTGAACCTAATACAGTGACATTGTATTTAGTTCCTCTAGGACTATGACTTCGAGATAGTCTATACTCTTAGGAAGGGGAATGTTGTAGCGGATGCACTCAGCAGGAGGACTGGTATACAACTTCTGGGAGATGTGACGAAGCATCTATCCTCTTTGAAGATATTATTTGTGGATCGAGATGAAGCATCTTTCCTTTAGTCTCTTACAGTCACTCCCCCACTTCTTCAGCGAGTCAGGGAGGCACGTCATGGGGATGCTGACTACGAGGATCGACGTGCTCAGATATCCACAGAATAGGCACCTGATTGATTTTCTGAAGGTGGGGACCATGTCATCCTCTATAGAGTATGTACCATGGTACCAATATCACTTCAAGACGAAGTATGGAGGGAGGTGCACACATCCCCTCTAGCGGTACATCCAGTAGTGGAAAAGATGTACTGGGATCTCTGAAGACAACACTAGTGGCTGGGAATGAAGAAATTTGTAGTAGAGTTTTTCTCTCGATGCCTCACTTCACAGTAAGTGAAGGTGGAGCATCAAGTACCAGCAGGGTTGGTTCAGCCTTTAGAGGTCCCAGAGTGTAAGTGGGATGGGATATCCATTGTCTTCATGACAGGATGTCCACACACATCCATAGATCAGGACTCTATCTGGGTGCTCATTGACCGACTCACCAAGTTGTCCAACTTCCTACTAATCAGAGAGTAGGGTTCAGTAGAGAGCTGGGACGCCTCTATGTGTAGGAGATTGTGTGGTTACATAGAGTACCCTTAATGATTGTCTTGGATCATGATACACGTTTTACATCCCGACTATGGAAGGGGTTGCAGGAGGATTTCGGGAAGCAGATTCTTTTGAGCACCTACTTCCTTCCTCAGACAGATGGTCAGACTGAGCAGACCATTCAGACCCTCGAGGACATGTTTCATACTTGTTCCCTTGTCTTTAGTTGTAGCTGGGAGGATCACTTGCCTTTGGTGGAGTTTTCATAAAACAATATCTATCACTCCACCATTGGGATAACACCTTTTGAGGCATTGTATGGGTGACCTTGCAGATCACCTTTATGCTGGACTGACCTAGGGAAGTCATCACTAGTGGGACCAGAGATGGTACAAGCTACCACAGAGAAGGTGTAGATCATCTAGGAGTGGATGTAGACTACATAGTGTAGGTAGAATTCATATGCCGATAGGAGACGGAGACCTCTGGAGTTTTTGGATGGTGACCACATCTTTCTAAGTGTCTATCCTCGACAAGGTTTACAGAGATTTGGATGAGTTAGCAAGTTATCCCTAAGGTTCATCAGATCTTTTCAGGTCCTCATCAAAGTTGGTGAGGTCGATTACTATATAGCTCTTCCATAATAGTTGCACCGTGTGCATGATTTCTTCCATATATCCCAGCTAAGGAGATACATGCACGACCCTTCTATTGTCATCGACCATGTTGAGATGAACATCGATGATGGGGTCACATTTTTGGAGGTCCCATTTGAGATTGAGGATTGAGAAGAGGGGGTCTTTTGGGGGTGTTTGATACCGCTTGTGTCCATTTACTGGTAGCATGGGAACCTCCATGAGAGCTCATGGGAGAAGGAGGATTAGATTCGTGCTCAATATCCCCACTTGTTTTCCTAGTTTTGTGATGTGGATTTCGGGGATGTAAAGCCCTAATGTGGGGAGAATGTAAAAACACAGAATTTCTATGTAACTTTTTTTAAATAAATTGTAAATTTAAGAGTCCACGAAAATTGATGGCGCGTGATTCCGTGGCATGGAGTGTTGAGAATGAATTTCTTAACTTTTATGGGGTATGCTTAGTAAATGTGCAAGTGGGTTTTTCTAACTTTTAAACCAGTTCGTGGAACTTAAATCTAAGGGCCCTATTGAACTCGTAGTGCCAATATTCGCTTAATAAGAATTTCACCTTGACAACAATTGTTCAAGGGTGAAAGTTAATTTTATGGTTTTTCATGAAATGAATAAAAAAAATAAAGTGTGTAAAATTTTATTTTATTTTGTTTTAAAACTCCAATGTGGAAGTTTCACAGGTGGGGGCCACCTAAATTAACCTCCCTTGAGAGGTTATTGTGGTGGGGACCACCTGAGGCTTAAACCTCTAGAACTCCCCTATTAATGAGGGAGAAACCTCTCAACTCAATCTATAATGTGGAGGAGCCTCTTGAGCTTCCGTCACATTCATTGTGCTTATGCCATACATTATTGTGCCAAATCAATTTAATTACATAGGCTATTGTGAATTTGTGCCAAAAAACTAAATAATATATATCATAATCTATTACCTTGGGCTACCATTTCATTTTGGTGGAATTTGGTAAATGGCATGGCAATGGAGAGAGCGTTGGAGAACTTTGGAGAAATCTATCCAATGAAAAATGCCAAAGAAGAATGCCCACCTCGACTTTAACATTATTCCTCAGGAAATCCTCCAACATGGGACATCTTCAATAAACGATCATCTTCCCCTCCCCAATGATTTCATTTTCTCCCACGTGATCCCCGTCGATGAATCAAACGAGCTAGGGGTTTTGTCCTCATGTTCATTCCTTCTAATTTTTCTTTTACAGGAATGGGGTTAGTAATTGACGAGGTTTGTGGGGATTTAAGTTCATTAATATATTCCATACATGTTCCTGTTCCTGTTGAGCTGCTTTTAACCACTTTAACAGGGAGGGTGCGGGCCAAGAAAACATGCCATGCACATCCGCCATTCTTCTTGAATAGTATATCCGTTGTGATGGAAGAAGGTGAGTTTGGTGACAGCGACCGGTACCGGTAGTCCGCACCGGTGGAACTCGAGAGCATCTGATGAAGGCACGATGCCCCACCACCCCGCAGCCTCCACCGCTCCGCTCCTGGCTGATCCACCACCACCATCTGAGCTGCCACTGCCATTCGAGCCACCACTACTGGGTCGACGTGCCGCTGTTGTCTAGGCCGAGCAACCACCATTGTCTATTCTGTCATCGTCGTCTGAGCTGCTACCGCCGTCTGGGCCGAGCCGCGGCCGCCGTCCGAGCCGCCCCTGCCGTCCGGGCTGAGCCGCCACCCAAGCTTCCATTTCCCTTCTGGGGAAACCACCATGGGAGAGCTGCCTAGTGGCCTCGTGCCATCACAACAACCCCCGGCCAAACCACTCTGCGGTCTCGCGCCCTCGCGGCACCATCTGCGGCCTCGCGGCCGCCCGAGGACCTTCGCGGCCCCTCGCGGCCTGCCGGGCCAGACCCAGTGGGCCGAGCCAAACCCAATGGGGTCGGCAACCAAGCATGCTGAGCCAGACCCCGTGGGTCAGGTCGGGTCAGTTTGGGTTAGTCCGACTGGGTCGGATCGGACCCGGGCCCACTACGACCCATTTATATTCTTTTGGTCATAACATTGACACCAGACGTCTGTTTTACGAACCATCAGCAGAGCTATAAATATTGGAGTGAGACAGTCCCTTTGGTATACCCCATTAGAGTTTTGTATTTTTATGGGGTACAGTCAGGTTGAATCGAGCACGAATCCAACCGGTCCCCCAGGACTAAAAGTCTAATTACTCAGAGACCGGGCATCCGATTTACACCTCGTCTATTGCGTTGAGACCCCTATGACGTGGAGAACCTTTGAGATAATTCATCGTGGGAAATCGTGGTAGTTGTGGAATAAACCAGTGGCATGGGGAACGAAATCTCCTGGAGATGAGAAAACCTAGTGCGGAAACCCCGTAGTAGGCTGTAACAAGAAGAGTGCTCATAGAGATCCTTTGAAGGTCACCTCCTAGAGATCCTATGAGGGTTAGCTAATAGAGATCCTGTGTGGGTCAGCTTATAGAAATCTGGTGTGGGTTAGCTCTGAGTGATCATGTGTGGGCCAGGTCCTAGTGATCATGTGTGGGTGAGCTCATAGCGATCCTGTGTGGGTCATCTCCTAACGAACATGTGTGGGTCAGCTCCAAGTGATCTTGTGTGGGTCAGCTCCTAGTGATCCTCTATGGGTCAGCTCAAAGCGATCTGGTGTGGGTCAGATTCTAGCGATCCTGTGTGGGTCAGCTCCTATAGATCCTGTGTGGGTTAGCTACAAGCGATCCTGTGCCGGATAGCTCCTAGCAATTCGTTGCCGGTCAGCAGCAGAGCCTCTTAACAGAATAAGATGATTCAATGTTTATAATTAATCATCTTTTCTACCGTACCTAATGATATACCTAGTGTGAACTGAGCTAGTACCTCTGTGATTTTTTCATGATTGATATGGATTACTTGAAAACTCAGGTATATGTATGGGCATATACCTATGTAGGGTTATCTGTTGATTTCATACTTTGTGGTTTATCCTTAGAGGATTCTGTGAGACCTTGAGGGTCATAGGGTCCCTACTGAGAATCGTTATACTCACCCCTACACGGGATATTCCTGCACCTTGTTGTGTTGGATGTAGAGGACAGACACCGCTGACTGAGGAAGAGGTTACCTGGACTGGACGGTGCTCGGAGGTAGACCATAGGGCAAGTTGGTTCGTAGAGGAGACAGGTGGATGTTGAGTGCTGAGGAGGCAGTGTGTACCTACTCTTCAGGTAGGAATCGTGATGGATGATCCAAGAGCATCTTTTCACCTATCAGCCGCCTTTTTTACTTTCTAGATTTCCTTGAACTTTCCATTTGGGCTTGTATTTTGGCCCATTTTTCTTACTGTACTCACTCTTTTTACTATTAAGTTTACTTGAGTTCGTATCTTTCTGTGTGCTTGGTTGTGTTTTTATAGGTTATAAAGGAAATGCCTTCCTGGTTGTAGGGAATTATTCCTTTGGTGCTAGTCACCATCCCCTGGTCTAAGGAAGGCGAGCTTGGGGTTGTCATGGCCTGGGCCCCGATGGATGGGGTCATGACATTAAACTCCTCAAATGAGTGTTTGTTCACATTGAATATGGACTATATGGTGGCTATAGGAAATTAAAAACATTAGAGCATGTGTATTTGGTCAGGGTTTTAGTTTACATCCACCAGCCTGTCATCCCTACTATGCACATCAGCTAGAAAATGGAATAATTCCAACTAGTTGAAGGGGGTATTTAAAGAAACAAATTCAATTTCCTTTGTGTTTAAGAGGGAGAAGCATTTTTTTCCACTGTTCTATGTGAGATACCATGGGGTTGGCCCCCCATCCTCCGTTCAACCCTTTTCATTTAGGGGTTTATTTTCTGGAATTTTTATTGTTGATTTAATGTATGAATCTATATACCTTACCCATATCTTTTTCCTCTTCCTATTTCATTGATTAGAAAACTTTTTTTTTAGTTTGAAATTCATATATTTCACCGAAGAATTTTGAAATCATCTGATTCCTTCAAACCCTTCATACAACCGAAAAAAGGGAAATCCCATAACAAATCCCACCAGAATCCATTCATAAAAACATCAATGGTACAATACACCAAAAAAAAGTTTTTATACTATATTTAAAAAATGAAATCATTAATTGTATCAATTTAATTGGTGGGTGATTTGGATCTAGATGTTGCAGGGGGGGGCCTTCAACAAAACTCCCACTACGGTTTGATTATATTGAAGAAGAATCATGGTGATTATGTGAGTTTTTTTATATTATTCCATTTTGGATAAAATTAAAATAATTATTTATAATTCATTTTTAATTAAATTTTAATTTTCTGAGATGTGATATAGGATCCCATGTTGTTAGTGTGGGTTTAGGTGA
Organism: Viscum album; assembly: GCA_963277665.1. NCBI lineage: Eukaryota > Viridiplantae > Streptophyta > Magnoliopsida > Santalales > Viscaceae > Viscum > Viscum album. The sequence continues at coordinate 884,884,830 of OY728132.1, forward strand.
GCTTGAAGGGGGATTTGAGGGCCTTGATAGAGCTCCCAACCCCTGGAAATTAAATAAAAATGCTTCTTGGAAAAATTAGGTTTTCCTCAAACTTGCCTTATCGAATTAGTGCATTTTTGTTACGATGAATGTGATCTGTGGTCTCACCACCAAAGTTGTCAACTCATGTAGTTGAGATCAGTTGTTTTATTTTTAATTTTTTTTGCTATTTAAATTAAATGGTAATTTAATTTAATGTTTTAACCCATGTAAATTCATGGAATTAAATGATAAAAGTTCCATGTGAACCGAGGACCTTGGGTACTGGCTTGATTCCTTGGCTGTTGATGGTAAAGGCCCATACTATGATAATTCATAGACACATAGACATCTACAATATATGGTGTGATGTAAACCAACATGGATGAACCTAGTATATTGGGTCAGGAACCTTGGGACATGTGGGACTAGGTGTATATACCATAGAGAAATGTGTGTTGTTTTTGGTGAGATGATTGTTCTAGTGTGTCCCTAGACTTGAAGACAGGCTTTGAACTATCTCTTGAGACTGATGCTAGTGAGGCTTACCCTCAAGGCCCATGAGGCCATGCTATGACTATGAATTTTCTGAATGGAATGACATCCCTCGAGAGATGTGTTATGAACTAAGTGAATTATGATATTAATGAGGACTGTAGTGTGGTATATCCATATATGTGTTGACCTAGGAGACGACAATAGGTACCCCAATAATAGACTGACCCTGAACGGGTGCAGTGGGATAATGATTATAATGGTTGGTTTATGAATTGGACCAAACATGTCCTTTATTTTATATGTTTGACTTGGTGTATTCCCTTGTAGTGGAATCTTTTTAAAAAATAGAAAATTCCCAATGTATGGTATTTTATTATGTGATACTTGGATAGAAAAAAATCATATAGGGTAGGTTTATGAAAATTATGGATATGACCATGGTTAAGGAAAATACCATAGGGGGGCCTATGAAATTATTTGTGGGGATTACATGGATTTGGTGTCAATTTGATCTAGTGTACTGGGATAGATGTTCTAGGAGAATTTTGTATGGCTGATAATTATGGGCTATGGTCGGACTAAGAAAACTCGTATAGGAAAGGTTTTTGTTACTTTTATGTATACTAGGGAGACCCGAGTCTATTATATTGGGGGACAAAATCATCATGACATGCTCATAAACACCCCAAAAATAAGTAAATTAGATATAATTGATCTAGGTCACAAACTTAAGTATCAACAATGATATATTATTTGGTACATGGGTCAGAATGGTTTTTGAAACTTTCTCTAAGTCATTATAACATGGGACCGAAGTAGGTATTGCTGGTATCTCTTTAATTTATTTTTAGATGTTTTTTTATTTATTAAAATAATGTCACTTACATATGTTACTAAATTTTTTGTATTTTACGAGACCACGTTGGTAGTGCCTTACTTAGTTTTGTACTCATACCCTACTCAGGTGGTCATGTCACCTGGGTACTTATGAATCCCTCACTTTTTCACATTTAGGTAGGGTTGAGGCCTAAGAATTCTTGATGGATATGAAGTAACTCAGATGGGATTTGGATATTGGGTTGTGGTATGTCTTTGTAAGGATGTAGGTACTAGTTTATATTTTATTTCATCAATTTTTTTAATTGGTATATGTGATAGGCCCTTTGGGATATATTTCATGTATAACAAGATTCATTTCCCAAAATTTAATATTATTATTGTTGGATATATATTTAATTATATGTACTATGATGATATACTATTTAAGGTGATGTATAGTTATTTCTATTATTATGCACACATTGATATGGGGGGTATAAATGCTATAGGATACTTCCTTATGCCCTTATTTATTATCAGTGACCTACAGTATTTGAGGAGGAACACTTGAGGCCATGTTCTTAAATAGTCCAACTACAGTTCAATGTGAGCTGGGACAGAATGCAACAAAGTGGCATTTGAGATTTCTTATTTTCCATTTTCATACTATTTAGGATATGGTAGCGAAGAGATAGAAATGTGTCAGATACTATTTATGATTTTTGGATAGTTCATCATGAACACCTATTCGGTTAAGAAGTCCTGATTTCTCATTATGGGGATGATTTTCTTAGTCTCACTGTTATATATTTATGGAGTACCACTCATTTTATGCACAACGTGTTTAAGGATGATTATTTTCTCATTGGATTTTCGAATCGTAGACTATATAAGTATGAGGTGTCTTATGCATTGTGATTAGGTATGTAGGATATACATGACATATATGTATTCATTTGTCTGATCTGTGTCACTGATTATATATTTAGTTGTTTAACATTTTAAAAACTGCTCATATGATGTTTTCATGTATAAGTATTTAGTGGAATTATACACAGTCGGGATGACCTATATATGTTTTTCCTTCTGATGGAAGATTATATAGATCTATAGTGAGGCACATATGGCAGAAAATAACAATTACCTTAGTGTATGAGACATGGAATGACCTCAATAGGTTAAATTTTGTATTTTATGACTTTGTGATTGACCCATTGTGGGAGGTTTCAATTTAGGTTCAGTTATTTAAAGTGCCAATAACATCCTATATGGGGTTTTCCCATATAATTTGGAATAAAAATATAAATTATTAAGCTTGTAGTTGTGGTTCCTGTTAGTATAGATTGTTTAAGATGATATCATTGGATATGTTAGAGATAAAAGATGGGTGTGTGATTCAACTAGAGTTTAGTAGTGTATGTGGATGCTTGATGGAAATTGGAGCATGGTGGGATATAGTTTTTGCCATGTTGGATGTCGCGTAGTTTGAGATGGTAGTGAATTTTTCATGAAATATTATATTATATTAGGTTTTTGGTGGTGCAATTATATTCAAACACACACACACACACCGCACACATACAAGCATGAAAGGAATGTCATACCCCCCTAAGAGATAACCCACCCAACAAGCCTCTTTATTACATTATATATTTATGGCCCGAAGTCCTTGTGGGAATGAATCCCATTACATGAACCATAGGTCCACCATTGGATTCCATGAAGGCCCTTATTAAATCATACCTATGTCACTAAATTCACAGAAGGCCTACGTCACAATCCCCTTGATGTACTAGAGGCCCAAAGACCCAAAAGCCCAATTAGGATGAATCGTACTACTACTATAGTACCTCGCTACAATTCCTGATATAGTTCTAATACTGCTACATTTCCACTACAGTGCCTACTAAAATTCTATTATAGTGTCTGCATAAATTCACCCCACTTAGATTTGAACCTATGACTGATGAAGGATTACATGGAGCCTTTACCCCTTGAAATAGAAATGGTTGGACTTTTCTTGTTAGTTCCCTATAAATGTAAATGTTTGGGTAGTTTTATTTAGTTCATACCTATGCATAGGAGTTTTTGTTATGGATATGGTATAGGAATATTAATTTGTTGATGTTTTATAATAATAGAACCCTGGGTTCTAGAATCCAAGGATGTGAGGCATATATAGTGTCATTATATTGAGGATGAATTCAATGGGAAGAATTATTCTGGTGCATGACCCTATTGAATTTGGATACATTTTAGTATGTGGTGAGAGTGTGGGTAAATGATAATTTCTTGGAATTATTCCTATTACTAGGCCTTCATGTGATAAAAATGTCATAAATGAAGTGCCTAATTTTGAATAGCAGTGATGAGGGTACTCTTGGTTTACTGGTGATAAAATGCAGCTAGTGTATCATTAGTAGTTCTATGTGGTGAAAATTGGAATAGGTTATAGAATCATAAATGTTTTGATTAGAAAAAATAACATTCAATAAGCATAGTAAGTTATATAATTATTCTTGGGAGACTATTCTAGGTGGGATGCAACTGATGAGAGTGGGAGGTAGGTTTCAGTGATCAGGTGGTATGGGATCATACACCCATTACATCATTGGGATATCATGGTAATTTATATTTTCACATATGAAATAGATTGAATTTTAAATTGGAAATTACCACATAGAGGCTGAGGTTCATTGGTCTTGATATGATATTGAGGGCATAGTTTCTGGTAATTGATAAAGAAATGTGAACATGAAACGTTCCTTCATGAAAGAGGAGACATCAGAAATGGATCAAGTGTAGTGGCCTGAAAAATTTGGGTTAGTCCTAGTATGGTGTTTACAAGACAGTAAGCATGGATCTAGGGGATTGATAGGTGTCATGTGATTTAATTTTTTTAGGTAGCACTCGAGGAGAGACATAACATATTCCATATGGCGGGGGGAGCATCATTGATAGTTAGAGGGTATGACCCAAATTACTGATGGAGTTTTAGTAGGTTCTAAATAATAAAATTCCCATGAGTTTTGATTGAGTATAAATTTATGTTACATGTTAATACTAAATAATGAGTGTTCAAAAATTCCCACACTTAATGTTCAACCATGGATGTGATGTGTGTTGTGATGGCTGAGAATTGGTTTTGGGAAGAAACAATAAGGGTAAACCTTTGGTAGAGAGAAATATTTTAATCATGAGTGATGAAATATTGAGTGGGTGTGGTATTGGTATCATGATGATATTTATCATTTGATGATCATTTGGGATTTTGGAGTCCAGTGAGCAATAAGACCAAATTCATCCCGATTATATATAAAAAATCCATAGGTGAATTGGGTTGTGGTATCAGATAGAGTCTGAGTGTTAGCTTTGGGCATGGGATTAATCGAGATGATATGAGAATAGTAAGGTTTGAGGAACATTTTTTTTAGGTCATGGGGGGTCATGATGGAAAATGTAGTTATTTGGTGTTTTTACCGTGTAGTTTTACAAAATGATTATCTTGAACTTCAGTGAGGACGTATAGACGATCACAAGATTCCTTATAGACATAATGAATTATGGTTAGGTAAGTTTAGTAAGGTGTCAATGAAGGAAGATGATTGTAATAGGGATAATTCATCTAGAGGAGTTAAAATCAGTGTGTTGGTGTGTAATTGGATTAAGTGAAATGGAAACCATGATGGGTGCACCATTTTTGTAAATTAGAGTTTTGTTTTTCATTTTGGATAAGAATTGTTTCTAGACCTAACCCACCAAGGCCTACCTAACCTCCATTATGCCAATCCATGACTCCCAAAGCCTACCTCTAATAGGCAATGGGCTAGTGAAAATCACTGAATAGGAATAATATGAAATGGTTGGTCATGTCCTAAAGTACAATATATGCACAAACACAACCAACTCTATAAAACAGTACAGAGGTATAATAAAATAATGAACATATAGAGTGTAAAAAATTCTTGTAATAACCCATAATAAATACATGTCATTGTATAAAAAATTTATAAAAATGATATAAGGGAAAAAATAAATTCCCAAACCGAAATACAAGGAAACACCCACACTAGAAGAAACTGTAAATAGTAGGGTATGGACGTTCTAGCTAAAAATCATAGAGTCCAACCACCAAACACGGTCAACACCACCATGTACAGCTATTTTCCATAGAACTACGTCCACCATATTCAATTATAATATTTCTATCGACTATATAAGGCCCATCGCATATGGGAAAAGACCATTCTGGGGTGCATATAACAATACCAAGTAGGACATCCTGAAATCACTAAATATAAAGATCCAGGAGAGTTAATTTCAAAATCATGATATATTTCAATTAGATATGAGACGTATATACAATAATCACAAGATAAATAAATCTATATATTCTCAAGGACACTCATCTTATAGAGGTATCCACCATACTTCCATCCACAAAATTATACTCGGGGATTTAGGGTAACAGTCATTCAAGATAATCCACTCCACAAGGTATTCTATCACTGATGGTTCTCATCTATGATATCATGATAATTGGGAATATCTAAATAATTACTCATTATAAATTTGATTATCTCAATATATTGATAGGGGATCACACCCAGAACCATTGTAGGACATCAAAAACCCTACGGGTCTTTCCCTCTAGGTAGGGTGTCATATGCCCATGTAAGTTAGTCATGAAGATTCCAAAAAACCCAACCTATGGAAGGTATAAAAATGATATAGGATTTCACCCATGTATCATGAACATATACTAAAAATTTTATCTGAGAAAAAACCTATAGAGAGGATTAACATTCTATTTTGAGGGAATAATGCCATATTGTACCCTCATAGGGATGGACCATGGAAACACATCCAATTGATGATAGTTAAGCATTGTTGAACTAAGTGTCTTATATTCATCACCCCATGTTATATATCTGATGGAAAAATTAAGTCCATCATCTTGTTTTATGTGGAAAATACCTAGGATGGACTACTCATTGGCTAAAATGTGAGTTTGGAAATAACCTGACGAACAAATAAGGCTATTCATTATCCTGATAGGATTAAATGTAAATATACTAATATGTAATTGAAAATTACCATGAATGGAAAAACTAATCACACTATTGTGATCCTCACTGAAAAGCACTGAAAATAGGCTAATAAGTTTTCCAAAATATACTTTTTCTTATAAAACACAATTCATTGCATTATGTATGATGGGTGCACTGTTTTTTTGACCCATGAGTCAAAATTTGGTACCCAACTTTAATCTCCAATCACAAACCTCATTTTCAAAGTCATGATGTCATAGATGGTTCATCAATCCAACACCATATGGAGAATACATGTCAGATAATATATCTGATGATAATAATAATAATATTATTATTATTATTATTATTTTTTAAATACAACTCTCACTCTCCCCATATCTTCTACAATGTGCATAATGATGGGGAGGCGAGGGTTTTTACACTGGATCCCCATCTAAGGGGGCCACCATCAATGTCAGTAGCTATCTTTGCCTGTAGCCAACGCTACTAAGACCTACACTATTGGACACCACTACCAAGACCCACAATATTGACTATTAGCATTAATGTGGGTGAAGTGGGAGTCACACCAGTGAATGCTTCCATGTAGGAGGGGAGATATTTCCCCAGCTTAACATTATTCATCATCACTACTTGTCTATATCACCTCCTCCATGTTCGTTTCTGAGTATGTCAGATCTGGGGCTTACCACACCTGATCCATCATTGGTGGGAAGATTCAATCCATCCAATCAACTTGGAAATCACTCTCCATCGCACTGTTCCATCACCATGCATCAAACTAAGAAATGAGGTGTGCTATTCCACCCACAATCCACCTTTGTTCAACTATAATCATCTTCACACCTTGATCAATCCATTGATCATGAAACCAAATCCTCGATATCAATCCATTGTTCTGATAATAGTCATGTGATGATCGAATACTAGTTATTTTTGGAACCAAAAACCAAAGGGTATTTCTGATGATGAACGTGTGAATAACAAGGAAGAAAGAAAAAATATACAAAATAGGAATGAAAATCGATCATTTTCTAGGTTGGGCTCAATTATCTTCTAAAAGAACAATGGACAAATATAAAATAAATATATAGACCCATAATTATTATCAATTCCACTCCAAGGAAGCTATAAACAAATTAAAAATCTAAACATAATCCCGCAAATAAATTATTAAGGATTTAATTCATGTTCGATTTGGTATAAATAAAAAATTTGGATTAATTCATAGAACAACCACAATACCTTATGTTTGTATCAATTACTAGTAAAGAACAAAACTGTGTTTTCATCACTGACAAGATCCATGAGCTGCATTAGAGACAATGATCCTTAAGAAATCAATCATGATCCTCAATCCACTATCATTAAACAATCTATCCTCTAATGTGTCCTCTAAACTATTATAATTATATGACTAAACCTTAAATTTTTTATAACAGTGTATATATAGGGGAGGGGTTAGGTCATGGATATTAAACAAATTAATTAATTAAATTTTTTAATTAATTTATTAACCTACCCATGACTACAATCATCCTAAATAACCGACATGGTTAAAGGTTAAGTTTATCCTAGGGTAAAAAATATGTTTTGTACCCAATTGGGATCATAGATTTCTGATTTAGTACTCCATTTATTAGTTTTACCATTATTTCCTAAAAAACTATGTGAGTGTGACATAAAATACATAATATTTTTATTATATCAATACCGGGATCATTGTGCCTCAAAATCATACATAATTCGAGCCCCTGACTCAAAAAATATTACTCAAATTACTCCAAAAACTTATAAGGAAAAATTAAAGTTGTTACACTCTCCCCATCATCAAGGATTTTTATCCTAAAAATAAAAAACATGCTCTTAGATAGGACACTAAACTTTTATTTGGGTCTCCCACTCCCATGAGCTCCCTTGGAGGTTACCCTACATCCAACATTCATTCACGCAAAGGAAAAAAATCACCCATTAAGGGTCTTCTCCTACCAATTCTCAAATGCCACCAATCACTTCAAAAAAATGGAAAACTCCACCATCAATGCCTCATGCAACCCTGTTCTATATCACTCAATGTGTTATTGATGCATCTTTTTTATTGTGAAATGTGGAAAACACCAAGAACCTAGTATAACTGTGCTTATAGGGTCTTGTGGTACTCCACCTTGAAAACCCAATATAGTAGTTAGAAAAAGTGTCTATGGACATTGGAGATAGGTTTCTGCCTTGGAAAAATCACCATAATCCACGGTGTGGTAAGGTCTATCAGAACACATGGTCTCCTCCTAGAACTAAAAAGGGTTCTATCATGGGTTTACAAAAGAATATTGATGACTCTGGGAAGTCCTCATTATCCCCTTAATGAACTCTACCTTCACAAAAGTCACTATAAATGACTCTAGGCCCCTAAACGTTTTCTCACATAGACTCCATCAAGTACATCAGTGACTTGTCGGTTCTCTCTTACATGGACGCAAATGGTTCTACATCGATGGTGGAGTGGTAAATACTATGATATGAATACTCCACTAATGGAAGACGATCCTCCCAGCTATATCCCAACACTAACATATAATCTCAAAAAATGTTCTCTAGAACCTAAACTGTTCACTTTACATGACTATCATTCTAGGATAGAATAGCCATGATCAACCAAAAAATAGTCTCAAATCCTCATAAATACTATCCATAATCATTATGTGAAGTGACAACCGTGGTCTAAAATGATTAATGAAAGAATTCCATGAATATAGTCTACCTCCTTCATATACAAGCATCCCAAACTCTCTACTATTTTTTAGTAGGATGGTTAGAAAGTAGGAAAATTGGTAAAGTCAATCTATGTTAACCCAGATAGCATCATGACCCCTCATTGATTATGGAATCCCCTTCATGAGAACCAAAATGATACCATCAATTTTCCTATTCTATCTGGGAACCTAAACCTCCACCTTTTGATAGGGGAGATAAGAAGAGTTAAACTTAGTATATCATCACAAAATAATTGGATACTCAACCTAGTTTTGAAGGGTACAGATACATCCTCGCCTTTATAGGATGTATTTCAAATGGAAAACAACCTCCTCAACACCACTTAGGACTACATGACTGGTTTCATCATCCTTCATCAAACAACGATGATGTTATCAACACATTCAGAAAATCAATCAAAGACATGTATAGTGGATATATATTAACAAATATCTCTAAGTTGATATCCCTAAGTTGTAAATCCCTACCTTGATGAATAATAGCAGGGACGAAAACCATTATCTAGATGTACAATAAACTATCCTCACCCTTAAGGGTCAACTAAAAAGTGGTGAAGTTCTCAATCACTTCACTCAACAACAGTGGATAGAAAACATTTCTCTGATAATCTTATTCCATGACCATGCCCTTTGGTGGAACTCAAGATAGAACTTTTATAGCATTTATAGTGTACAATTTCACACCAATGCATGAGAAGTCATTTCCCATGAAGTGGACCTCCAAAATCTAGAACATACTATATGAGGCTCCCAATAAATATGGTAGTCTTAAACTATATTCTAAACCAACCCTAGGTGAACCACATTCTCCCCCACTGATGATGATTACATAAATATTTTACTAAAGAAGAATACCATGAACTGATCTAATATGAGTTAAGGATCTAGTTCATAATTCCAACAAACTCTATGGGGGAACATGGGGCATAGGTACTATAGCAGTGTTGTAGCAGTACTGTAGCAGTGGTGGTACTGTTGATCAATGGGTACTGTAGCGGTTGTAGGGTACTGTAGCAGCAGTGGGCACTATAGCAGCCATGTTACTATTCATAGAATGGGCCTAGTGGATATGTAATGGGCTACAAGCCCACTGGGCCTTCGGGTTATGTAATGGGTCTCCCTCTACCCAATTAAAAGAGGTCTGTGCTTTGATTTAATAAAAAAGTGAGGCTTCGGCCCCAACCTTTAAAATAATGGGGGAACTAAACACACCATAGGGTATCACTAGGAACTCAAAAAACTATAGTATCTTTAAAAATCTACCCTTGGTATATCTTCCACTCAAACATGGAGCTAGTGATGACCAATTCAATAGTTAAACTCTAATAACAACTTCTCACCAAAATACCAGTTGAATAATTCATCGATATTCTAGGGTTGATACTCCTCTATAACCATAACCTAGTTTAGGTGATGTCAAACCACACCTAGAATTAACATCTCATCTTCCTCCTAGGATAGCAACACTAGGCTATCCTGAGGAAAACATTGGGTCCAATAAGCCCAAGATCTGTAAATTTATCCAATATCGCTTTCAACTCTCATAGCTACATGGGGTCATTTTTACACTATCACAAATATTGGATCATCCCAAGCTGTAGGTATATGAAGAAGACAACTTTTGATGTGTATTTAAGTAGATAATATCCTCATAAAATATTTCAATACACCACGTCAACATTTCATGGACTAAAATATTAAGGCATCCCAAACTCCCTATTCTATATGTTCCTACAGGTAAAATTTGTAGTATCTTTGACACATGACCTCCTCCTGATTTTCATGAGATTCATTCTCACTAAAGAAGGAATATTTTTTATGGATATTTTTACCTCAAACCAACTTATTTGAACATTATGATAAACTTGTATTCATTGGATGAATATTAATATACTCTTTATCACATCGTGATTGTTATTCTATGTGACATAGTATATGATAATTTCCTAAGAATAATTGTCTCCCTAAAAGGTCATAGTAGATCCCTACTATGATGAGAACCTAAAAGTTCCAAGACACTAATATTGAATATATTTTTATGGGCAAATGATTTCATTTTATGGGACAGAAATGATACAAGCTGTTAGGGGTGGGGACTCATTAAAATTTGAGGAACCTTCTCATGGTGTTTGCCTTTGGTAACATCTAGTAGGATATTATGAGAACAATACCCACCAGTAGGAAATCCACATTCATAGGTGGAATTGTATGTTCCTATAAATAGACATATGTATTGGTCCTTATACTTTAATATTATTATTAATGGGTATTATGACTTGCACACTTATATTTATTGACGAAAATAGTGACAAAAAATGTTCAATGTGAGGTAGGATAGGTTGGGTGTGTCACGAGTAATAATACATTAATGTATAATGTGAGCAAGGATTTTTCACTTCTATAGACTTTGATATCTCATGCCCATTCATGGAAATGATATTGCCTAAATAAATCCACAAAATTGTGTTCTCTATGAAATTTAAATTCTGAGAAGTCAAAGAATGAGAAATCGAGCACATGGGTTGATGTCACTTTCATGCACCCCACTTGATTGTAGAAATAGGGACAAAGAGATTATATTACACGGTAAGCATTCATATAAGGTGACATTTCATTGAAGCATAAAAATATTTCTCTTGGGTTCCTTGAACCATTTCTAGATAGTCTTACTGGAATTTAGACAGACCCGCCTAATGCCAATGAGAAAGAGGCCTAGATTGCCACACAAATAGTAGCTAGTATCTCAATTAAATAATTTGTTATTTAACAAAGCTGAATAAATATTATTAGTTGTTTTGGTTTAATAACTATTCAAGTATTATTGATCACATTTATTTTGTCACTAGTTATTTTAGAGTATATATTATAGATGGAATATTTATTTATCGGCAAATAACATAGTTATATTTATTTAATAAATAAATAATCATTATTCAAGGACCATTAAAAATTGAGGAAGATTTGCATATAATGTTATGGTTCTGGTGATAAATAATATTAAATATTATTTGGATAATTAATATTTAAATATATTGTGCATGTTAAGCACATGTAATGGAATAATAAAACAAGTAACAACACTTCTGATAATTATTAATTATTACAAAGCGAATTAAATTACATGTTATGTTATTATTCACTTATTATCCAGGGGATGATTCCACTGGATATCCAATGGTTGTGTGCACTACATTCTTGGTGAAAATCTCTTGAACCTAGAGGAAAATTCCCTCTATAAGAACACTCTCAAGAATGAGAGAGATCCTCCTCCTCCGGATCTATTAGAATTAATTAGAAGTGATTCTCAAGGATATCGAAGGTGGACATCAAAAGTAAAAGGATCTTCCATGCAAACACTCAGAGACTCATTCGGCAAAATACTAAGATTCATAGAGCATGTGTGGATCACTTAATGTGGAATTATATCATATAATTCTATAATTCAATGAAGAAACACCTCATACATGTGATCGAATGCATCAACGAAGAAAAAATCACCTTGGAGATAATTCTTTAATTTAATTAAATTAATTATAAACAAAACTATGTTGATCCTCTATTATTGGTTTTGGTTTCTCTACATTTTCTTTTATCTTTGATTCAATTCCAAGGATACTATCATTTATCATTGTATTGATCCTATATTAATCATCGATCATGGAAATTATCAAAGTTGGGTACACACCCATCCTACTCTTCTACTGAACCTGGAACCTACAAGTGGTATCATAGGGCTCATATTTCCATTTATAATTATTTAAATAATTCAATGATGATCTATGATTTAATAATTTAGTTTGCCAATTCATTTTATTCATTCTTGTAATATGAATTTACAAATATGTTCTTCCTCTTTTGTTTCTCATAGATCCCACAAAAATGAATAATTTCATTATTAAAATAAAATAGATGATCTCTTCCGGAGGAACTAGTGATTTTTTCTAGGTAACTTGACGATAAATGCCATGTATTCATACATACACACCATGTAATCTACCATACACACCATGTAATTCAGATCACACATAATGAAGTTATGTTCAGTGCATCAAGAGTAATTTGGAAATTACTCAATCCATGTGCATTAATCAAATGTGGTGTAGTAAATTATTACACCTCATGTTGAAAAGGACATACTGGTGCATGGTCAAGTGGACTACATGCCATGTGGCCCACTTGACACAACTTGTAGTCCCTTCATGTTAGGGTCAAGTCATGTATCTCAAACATGGCTTTCTGGGCTCATGACCGTGTAACGCCGAGTCGACATGGCATGTGGCCCACTGGACACACCGTGTACCATGAATATTTTAGAAGTACACTTCACACAATGTTTCCCTAGGTTTGTACTTCATATGGATAGTGAGGAGGGTACATGCTGTGTAGTTGGATCTACATGTTGTGTACTATTTATAGATTACATAGATTAAAAAATTTATTATTATATTATGTAACCCTTGAGATATGAACCTTGACGAGGGTGTAATGTTGGGACACAACATGTGATAGGTGTTTGATATATATATATATATATATATATGTAATTAACAATTGAGTAATGTTCAAAGATCTACACATCATGTATGAGTTGTAATACAATTATTATTATGATTTTATGCTACATGTCAAATATAATAAAGTGTATACAAGTATAAATACACATTTTGTAGTTTTATACAGGTATTCACTGGGTTCCCTCTAAGGTAAAAGTTATTTACAATGTTATAGATGAGAATCTCCAGGAAATTCAGAAAAGGATTAAGATAAAAAGGATTGATTAATTAAAGCTAATGATTAATTGATTCAAGTATAATTTATATTAATTAGAATGATTAAATAATTTAATTTTATTTTAATTAAGTTCATAATTCATTGCATGTATGTGGATGATCATGAGCAAGACCAGACCATTGTATGTGATTGGTTCCCTTTTAATTTATTTATAAAATTAAAATTGTTGTCTTGTGTTCCTTCTCCTCATTAATATATAGGGCATGTGTTCCCATGGTTTATTTTAGGTAATCCCCCTTTTACACCTCACCTACACGTGAGTTAAAAGCATATTTAATCGATGGATATCCCAATATAGTGGAGGTGGTTCAAGTTAGGAGCCACGAAGAAACCAATCCAAGCAGATAAAAATGTGGATATGTGGAAAGTTGTAAACACAAACCTTAAATGGTTCATGGTTTTTCTACACTAGGCAAGGGTTAATTTATCAACAACTAGATAAACTAACCAATTGTAAATCTCATGATCATACACTTTATTTATTTCTATCAGTTTTATGGTTATTCAATATGGATGTTTGACGTGATCACATAATTAATGAACTAACAAGCATACATGATGGAACTAAAATAAAATGGCTTATCCATAAATATTATCTATACATGGTTAATCACTTAAGTATATCCCACTTAATATTAACAAGAATGTGAAAAGATAATAATTAAAAATTTACATATAAATGATAAAATCTCTCAATTAGATATTAAGTCGGTATATCCATTCATTACTTCGGTTAGAATTAATTGCTTGACCAACCCTTTTTGGGGTTATTTCAATTATCGGGGAATTATAATTTTAGATTTTTGGTCGACATGACATAATTTACATCAAGGGTTGACTTCCCTTGCACAAATTTGTGTAACTGAGGGGCATGGGTTGAGAAATCCAAAATTATGGATTTTTAGATTGGGGAGTCCACTCAATAGATGTAGGAAATGTGAGTTAATGTAGTTGGAATTTGTAATGCCTATATAAAATCCTTCAATTTTCTTGACCAACCCTAGTTTGGGTAATTTGAAGGTTAATATGGATCATTGCTACTATAAAGTCAAAGATACATGATATTCCAATGACAATGGTCTGGGGTATTAGGTTTCAAAAAAATAGTGGGAGACTGATAAATATTAATTTATTTAATCATCTAAATTTATCAATATAAAGTACTAAAAAAATGTTCAACATAGTTTTTATAAAAAATAATCAAAATCACATAAAATTATCATTGTTATCCATAATCGAGAAGAAAAGCCTTCTTAGCAGAACTAATTTCTAGGATTGGAAAAGTTTCCTTTGAGTTATCCTTCACCATGAGAGGAAAATTTATGTACTAGGAGAGGCATTACCAATTACACCTATAAATGAGGAGATTTATGAGGAACTCTTTTTGTTATAGAAACATCTAAAATATTCTATATATGTTTAGTTCCTTATGTAATCATACATGATCAGTGATCTCTTAACGAAACATGAAAAAATGGATGCTTATAGAATGACGTCTCACCATTGGGATCTCTATCTAGAGAAGGAGAGGCATGAGATGTATGAGATCTCTAATACTTTTTTCACTACTAATCTTGGAGAGTCTGTGCTAACTGTACCAATTTAGTCAAGCTTATTGGCTATATTGAGTGTTTGGACATCTTAGGGATAAAATTCCTAGATAAGTTTCATACAGATCTCATACTATCATCATTTACTAAGGGCTTCTCTAGTTTTATTATGAATTATAATATGATCAATAATGAGAAGAGATTATCGGATGTTCTGACCCCGATTTTCCAAGTGGATAAGGACATGGGGTGTGACAAACCCATAATACATATGGTTAATAGGAAGAGGAATGGAAAAAAGTAGACTAATATTTCTAAAAAATATAAATCTCTCGAACACCATCCATCCAAGTAGAAGAATATCCAAATACAGGGCAAGGAAAATGAGGTAGTATGCATTGCATAAGGATAGTTTGGCCACTGGAAGAATAACTACACCCAGAGGAGGGGGGAAGAAAATGGTGCATTTGTTATCAAGTGAAATCTTTCTATTTCTACACATTGGGTGTTAGATATGGATTTTGTTGCTCACATCAATATTAAAATGAATAAACCAAGTAGATTTTGGAAAAATTTCAAAGGAGAGATAGATATGTGAGCTACTGGTGGTGTGAGGCTAACTGCTCTTACCATTGGTGACTACCACCTCACTTTTCTGGCAAGAATTATTTTGGTTTTACATGGATGTTATTATTTACTGAGTGTTACCAAGAAAATATTTTTTGTATAGAGTTTATGTATAGATGAATTTATTTTCATGATCAGAATAAATGTTGTTTTTTTATAAGGACAACATATGATTTGGTATGAAACATTTAAATAACAGTTTGTATGTATTAAATTACGAGAACCATATGTTTGAAATTGATAATGAACAAAGTTCAAATGACTCAAACAACACCCAATTGTGGAATCACCACCTCGGTCATGTAAAGGAGAAGTGCCTGATAAAGCTCTGTCCAGATGGTTATTTAGACTCATCTGAGATAAAACCACTTGATAAATTTCATGCTTGTTTACAAGGGAAAATTACCGAACCACCCTTAGGTGGAAAGGCTGAAAGGGACATAGAGCTTCTGGGATTAGTACACACTAATGGGTGTGGGCCATTTCTAGTATAATACAAAGATGTATATTATTACTTCATTACGTTCACTGATGACTTGAGTATATATGGTTGTTTCTAATTAATGAGGTATAAGTCCGAGTCTCTTGAGAAATTAAAGGAAATCAAGAATGAAGTATAGAATCAGCTTGGTAAGAATATTAATAAGCTTTTACCGAATCGAGGTGGAGAATATCTTAACCAAGTGTTCGTTGACCTTGTAGATGAGTTTGGGATTCTACCTCAACTCAACCCACCTTTTACACCACAGTGGAATGGTTAGTGAAAGGAGAAATCATACCTTTTTGGACATGGTATGGTCAATGATGAGTCATGAAAATCTTCCATTATCCTTTTGGGGATATTCATTGAAAACTATTACATAAACATTAAATCAAGTTCTAACTTGGTCAGAAAATAGGATTCCCATCAAGTTATGGAGTGGAAAGAAACCCATTTTTTCACATACATGTGTTTGGGGATGTGAGGTATTTGTTAAGGATTTATTAGGAAACAAACTAGAACCCTGAGGAATGAAGTGTATCATTATAGGGTATCACAAGGAAATATAGTGATACTACCTATACAACCCCACATAAAAGAATGTGAATAATTCCAGACATGATGTATTTATTGAAAGGGATGACATCTTCAAAAATGATAGTAGTAGAAATATTTAATTTGATGAAGTTGATGCTCAAGATACATAGGAGTTGGTATAGGAACAAGTTCCACAAGTCCTCGTGGAAGTGGTAGTTCCTAAAACACAAGTACTACATAGGAGTACAAGAGAGGTAAGGGAACCAAAGAGATATGGTTTCCTTGTCACCAAGGATGGTCACGCATTATTGTTAGACAATGATGAACCATTATTCTATATGGAAGAAGTAGAGAGCTCTAAAGCAGCAAGATGGGTAGAAGCTATGTATTCTCATATGGATTCAATGTATTGGAACCAAGTCTAGGTTCTGGTCAATGCACCAGTTGATGTAAATCTCGTTGGGTGTAAATGAGTATTCTAGAAGAAAATTGAAATGGAAGGCCAAGTTAGTACCTATAAAGAAATGATATCGGATAAGGGTTTTAAAAAACATCAAGGAATTGAGTATGATGAAACCTTTTTGCTAGTTTCCATGTTCAAATCCATAAGAATCATACATTACTTAACAGATTTCCATGAATTTTAGATTTGGCATATGGATTTCAACACTGAATTCCTTAATGGTAACCTTTTGGAAGATGTCTATATGACACGATTAGAAGGGTTTCTGACACCAGGACATGCTAAAGGGGTATGAACGTTGGATATATCCATTTATGGATTATATCAAGCATCCAGGTCATGGAAAATTTGATTAGATGAATCTATAAGATAATTTGGATTCATTAATAATAAATGTGAGCTATATGTTTAGAAGTAGTTTAATCGGAATGAGGTCATTTTCTTAGTTGTGTATGGTGACGACATATTTCTTATTGGAAATGACACACTGGTCTTCCAGGCATTCAAGGACTGGTTGAACATGTTCTTCTCCATAAAGGACATAGGCTATGTAGCCTACATTCAAGGGATCATGATCACTTGTGATAGATCCAAGAGGTTACTTGGACTATGTCAAAGTACATACATTGACCAGATACTAAAAATATTTATTATGGAACAATACAAGAGTGGATTGGTTCCAGTGTCACTTGTTATACATATTTCCAATAAAATGTATCCCCAGACACAACATGACAATTATAGGATGAGTAAGATTCCATACACTTCAGTGATATGATCTATCATGCTTGTCATGTTATGTACAAGACAAGATGTTTCCAATGCATTGAGAATGGTTGTAATATATCAAGAAGATTTAGGAGAACAATATTGGACTTCTATCAAGACTGTCTATAAGTATCTGATAAGAACTAAGGATATGTTCCTACGGTATGGAGGAGATGAGGATCTTTTCATCAGGGGGTACACTGTTGATGGATTTCAGATAGATCAAAATGATTTTATGTCATAATTAGGATATTTTTTCGATCTTAATAGGGGAGATATGAGTTGGTCGAGTTCAAATCAGCTAGTTTTCCCTGATTCTATAGTGGATTGTGAATATATAGAGTCGTCTGATATAGCCCAGGAATCCATATGGATTTGGGAATTTGTCCAGAAACATGATGTTCTACCTAGAAGTAAGGATCACATTACATTGTATTGTTATAATACTATAGTAGTGGCTCTTGAAAAGGATCCAAGGTAAAATCAACAAAAAAGGAACATACTACAAACGTATCACATCTTGAGGTATTTCTATCAAAGGGGTGAAGTTGCAGTGAGAAGAGTGTCCGGAGAAGAGAATGTGGAAGACCCCTTTACTAAAGGTGTGTCACATTTGAAGCATGAATATCTTGTGGGAGCTAATGGATTGAAGGTTGTTAGGAGTTGGCACTAGTGCATGTGGGGGTTTGTTGGTGTTGGTTCCCTAAAAACCAATTTCATTTTACCTCATGATAAACATATATTCATTTTATGAATATTAATATACTTCTTATCACATCATTATTGTTTTTTTCAGGAAATAATACGTGATAATGTCTTAAGAATAGCTGTCACACTAAATGGTCATAGCGGATCCCTACTATAATGATAATCTGGAAATTCTACGACATTATTCTTGAATATATGTCCTATGGTTGGATGATATCATTTTAAGGGACAAATAATATATTAGCTATTAGGGGTGGGGACTCATGAAACTTTGAGGCACCTTCTCATGGTGTGCGCCCTTGGTAATATCGAAGAGGATATTATGAGGACAAGATCTAACAATAGGAAATCCACATTCAGAAGTCTCATTAGATGTTCCGATCTACGGATGTGTGTATTGGTCGTTAGACTTTAAGATTAATATTAATTGGTATTATGAATCTCACACATATATTTCTTGACAAAAACCATGATGACCGATATTAATGGTGAGGTATGATATATTGGGTGCCTCAGGAGTAATACTACATTAATGAATAATGTGATAATTGATTTTTCACTTCTATGGATGTCGATATATCCTACCATTTGATGGAAATGATTTACCCTATCTAACTCCATATCCATGGTGTTCTCAATGAATGTTCAATTCGGGGAAGATAAGAAATGAGAAATCGAGCACATGGTTTGATGGAACATGCACTCAACCCACTTGATTTGAGATATCAAGATAAATATATTATATTACACGTTAAGCTTTCAAATGAGGTTTCATGTCTTTGTGACATAAAATTATTTCTCTAGGGTGCCTTGTCCCGTTGCTAAAATTAATCTTGGAGTTTAGGAAATCCTGCGTAATTCCAATGAGAAAGTGGCCTAGAGGGTCACACAGTAAGTGTATCCAGTATCTCAGTTAAATAATTTGTTGTTTAAAAAGTTGAATAAATAAATTTCTTGATTATGGTTTAATAATTATTCAAGTATGCATGATCGATTTGACTTTGTTTCTAGTTATTTGAGAGAATATATTGTGGACGAAATGTTCATTTATCAAAAAATAATGCAGTTATATTTATTTAATAATTAAATAGTGATTATTCGTGGAATGATAAATATTGAGTTGTATTGGAAGACCGAGTTATGGGTCCGGTGAGAAATAAGATTATATATTATTTAGTTACATAATAATTAAATATAATGTGCAGGTTCATCACATGTCATGGAAATAATAGAATTTCTATTATTATTTTACACATGGTATCACATGGAATAATAAAATATGTAATGACACTGGTGCTAATTATTTATTATTACCTGGGGAATTAAATTCCCCATTATGTTATTATTCTCTTATTATCCAAGGGGTCATTCCACTGGAAAACCAATGGTTGTGTGCAAAACATCCTTGGATAAAATATCTGGATCCTAGAGAACTCTTCCCTCTCCAATAACGCTCCCAATAATGAGAGATATCTTCCTCCACTAGATCTAGTTGAATGATTTGAAAGTGATTTTCAAGGCGATCAATGGAGGAAATCGAAAGAGAAATGATCTCTTTCACTAACACCTAGATACTACATCGTTGATATCTGGAGATACATGGAGCACATATGGATCACCACTATATGAATCCTATCATTGAATTCTACATCGCAACAAAGCTGCACCTTAGACCTGTGGTCCAAAGCATCAATGGAAAAATAATCACATTGGAGGTAATTATTTTATATAATTAAATTAAATATATAAAAAAATATGTTCATCCTCTCTTCTTGGATCTGGGTTCTCTCATTTTACATTTTTTTTTGTTGATTCAACTACATGAATACTTATGTTTATTATCTTATTAATCCTGGATTAATCATCGATCATGAAAATTATTAAAGTTGGGTACACGGCCATCTTGCACTTCTAGGGTGCTCGGAACCTACAATATTTTCCCATGATATCAGGTACACTGTACGACCCATTGGTTATAATCAATTTGGGATTATATAGTATAAAACTATTCTATACCAATGAATACATCATATGGTGTCACTAACACTACAAAAAGATTCCATGTGAAGCTCTTTCTAATCTTGGAGTCGGATCACACTGACAATATATTTTTTATCAATTATCCTTCACTACAGAATCCTTCAAGAAAAAGGTTTTAGAAAAAAAGATTTGCTGGGATCCCTGGGCATTGAACATGGGTTACATCCCTAGAAAAGTGCCATACCATAGTGTACCAAAATTATAATTATATTTGAGAAGACACAAGTCCTAATTAAAGCACTACCAAGGTATCTAGGTCATAATCATCTTATTATTAAATCTATATTCCCATTTCCCTCATATTAACCACAACTAGGGATCACTCTGACACCTTCACATAAAAACAGCCTCAAATACACATGTTGAATGAAATCTTCCACCACACCTAATCACTATTTGATTTGGGCAGCACTAACTCGCCCACATGGTTGTAAATTATGTCACAAGAACTCACATTGTTGGGAGAAATTTACCTCTTCTTTGTGTTTCAGATACCACATAGAAAATAATAATCAGAGGGATCTATCAATGTCCCACATCACACATGAAAAGCCCCAACACTAGAACCACTCTCGAGTGGGGTCATAACTGAGTGGGACACTCACACTACTGGCTTGAGTCAATCCTTTACCACTTGAGAAAGGGATATATATATCCCCAAAAATACTAAGAGATATCTATACATGAATCTCATAGTTCAACTCATCATAAGTGTATCATCTTCTTATACCATTAGGACCAACTAATTCCCCGGGAATGAGTCTTTTTGCGAGTAGAAACATCTGATCAGTTGGGGTCCTTACAATCCGAAAAACCTAAAACAATACCTTGAGGCTATCCTTCATTCCTTTAATCTCTTGATTTCCATAGAAATTGAGAAGTATTTATCCCTATAACTTACGCAAAACTATAATCCTACATCGATGATAATATTGTCCTACTAGATTCATCCCCATCTCAACAAGCATATGATCATCCACATAGAACACAAGAGGTTGGTCCATGTACTTTTTGGAAGTTTGTAGCCATATTCCTTACATTATATGTCAAAACACCACATGAATGGGTCCCCAATATGAGGCAACATCACTCAACTAATTTTCATCATGAAACCTTGTGAAAATCCCAGCTAAATATCACTGTGGAGGAATCCTGAATGTTAAAAATACAAATCATAATGAAAAGAATATATGGGGAGATGGATTGAGAAGGGAATGAATGTCAAAGGAGTCAATCCTACATAATTCATGTACCATTTTATTCCATAGAACTAATGTATTGATAAGATGAATCAAAAAATAGGTAGTAAATATCATGGTTAATAGATATGTTATCCACAATAAAAACACATGCTTTGCTTGCAAAAAATCCACACTCTAAACACTCTAAAACCATTACCCTATCTTCACAACCAATCCTCAACATGGGTACAAATCTGAATACATACCTGGGGAATAAGCAGTTCTAATACCACTCATTCATAACCTAGACCACTGGGGCCTTCTTGGACTGTGATATATTGACCCATGAATCCCCAATCCCACATATAATAAGATAGGGGTTAGAGACAATTTCCAAGTAGGCATAATAATGAAATGGGAGGCCTTAGCCTATATTATTTATATGCACACACACAACCAACTCCATGAAACAATGTATAGGTTTTATAAAATATTGAATATATATAGTGTAAAAAATGAATGTAACATCATTTACTAAATATATATTATAGTAAATAATCATTAAAAAAATGACATAAATGGTATAATACATGAACACATATTAATATATGGGGAATGAACAAAATTAGAAGCAACTATAAAGAGTATAGTGGGAGATATCTTCATTCCAGATCATAGTTTATGACCACCAAACATGTTTAGTGCTGCCACATACTACTAAGATCCAATGAACTAGGTCTATCATAGTCAATTATAATCTTTATACCTACTACATAACACATACCACATGTGGGTAAAGTCCATGTATGGGTGAGTATAACGATACCCACTAGGACACCCCAAAATCACCAAACATAAAGAATTAAGAGAGGATATATCATTATTATGAGATATTCCAATTAAATAAAATATATAGATGCAATAACCACAAGATAAAAAATAGATATTATAAATAAGGACACTCATCTAAAAACGTCAGAATAATACTTTCATCCATAGGATTATGCTTGAGGAATAAGTGTAATGCTCATCCCGGAGAATCCAAACCATCAGGAATGCTATCACCGAAGGCCCTCATCCCTGAGGTCATGGTCCTTAGTAATCTCCAAATAAATAATCATTGAAAATTCTAAGATATCAATACATTGATAAAGGATCAATAGCTAGGGGACACTACAAATGCTACTGGTATAGCCCTCTAAGTAGGGGATTGTATGATCATGTAACTTAGTCATGATGATTCTACAAACCCCACCAAGGGAAGGTTTTGAAATGTTAGAGTATCCCACCCTAGTCTCATAAAGGGATACCATTAACTATATATGAGAAAAAACCTATTGAGGGGATCCTAATACTATGTTGTGGATGTAATTCCATACTAGAACCACATAATAATAAACTATGGAAAACAAAAAACTAATAGTTTTCAAACATTTCTAAAAGAATAATCCCACTTGAATCATCTCATTATATATCTCTAATTCTAAAACAATGTCCATAATCACATCATATGTGGAATGCTTCTAAGGATGGACTACGTGGAGGCCCAGATCCTAGTTTGAAAAAAACTAATGAACTCATGATGTTCATCATTTGTCTAATGGTATAAAATTTAAATCCATATAAATGTTAGTCTAAATTTCCACGAATATACCAATAGATCATGTCATTATTATCCTCATAGAAAAAATATGTATTGGTTATTCACTTTTCCAAAATGAAAAGTCGGTGAAAAGAAAAATTCAATGCATCACATATGATCGGTGCTTCATAGACCTGAAGCAAGTGTCTGAATTAGGTATCCAATGTTTTTCTTGAATCAACCACCTCCATGTCGAGGTCATGATATCAAAAATAGTTCTTTAATTATACACCGTATAGAGAATATATGTCAGACACCAGATTCAATAAAAATAAAAATAAAAATAAAAAAAGAAATAAAAATAAAAAAAAAATTATTAGAAAAAAACTTCTCAATATCCCCCTTTTTATGTAACATGCATAGTGGTAGGGTGACGGGGTGGGGGATGTGCATTGGTTATCGATTAAATGGGCTCACTATAACCACTAGTTTCCACCACCACCATTCCCTACACCACTAGGCGCTTCCACCAATCCCTCTTCTACTAGCTTCCACCACTATAGTGGGAGAAGGGGGAATCGTGCCATCAGGTAATTCCATAATTGTGGGGTTATCACAACCTAGCCAATCACTGGTGGAAACATCCATTCACTCTCACTGCCCCCACCAGGTCTGGGGTTGAGTAAATTAGATATGGGGATTAGCACACCCAATCATTCTTTAGTTGATGGATTCTGGCCATCAAGTCCACTCAAAATGCGTCCTCAATTGTACTGTATTGTTAATACATGTCAAGCTGGGAAACGCGAAACAAAATCATATACCAATACTCTTCTGATCATCCACTTTCATGATTAAACCTCAATCACTCCATCGATCTTAAAACCAAACCCTGGATATAAATCTGTTGATCCAAATAATGGTCGTGAAATGTTTTAATATCAAGAATTTATCAAACTGCCAGCCAAAGGGGATTTTCTGTGATTAACGTTAAAATAAGAGGGAATAAAATCGCACACAAAAATAGTGGAACAAATCTCAACCATTTTTCAATTTATCTTTGATTTTTGATCAATATAATGATGAGATAAGTGCAACAAAAATAAAAAGATCGAAAATTATTATTAATTCCATTTCATGAAATATAAAAACCAATTTCAAATCAAAATATCAAATCGTAAATTTTTCTATTAAGGATTTAATTCATGTTTGATTAGTGATAATCAGAAAAGGTGATTAATCCACAATTAAACCTCCCTATATTGGGTTTATGTTGACTAATGATGATGAAATAATTTGTGCTTTAAAAACTAGTGAGATCCATGAGCTGCGTCAGTGAAAACAATCCTCAAACAATCAGTCATGATCCTTGATTCGTTTTCTTTTTCCATGATCTCCAAAAATGGATCATCTAAAATTTATGAGTTATGTGTCTAAGCATGAAATTTAATAACAATTTTGTATTTATAGGGTATGGTTTAGTTAATGGAAATTAAACATATAAGTTAATTAAATAAATTAATTTATTTATTATTCCTTACACAACTATACTCAACCATAATTCATGACATTATCTAAGGTTATATCACACGTAGGGTAAAAACTAAATTTTAGACTCAAAGGATGATTTATATTTTTTATTTGAGACACTATTTTGGATATATTCCATTATTTTTTTTAAAAATGTATATGCATGATATACTCTGATAAATATTTTCATTATATCAATACTGAGATTATCGAGCCACATAATATCACTCTATATGAGTTTCTATCTATAAAAATATTCCCTAAAAATAGTAAAAAATCTTATAGTAAAAATCAGAGTCATTACATTTTTTTGGAAAAGAAAAACTTTTTGAATGGCTCTTGGATTATGGGGCATCATCAGATCAAGTTAAAATTTGGGAAATAGAATTAATATTCATGCTTAACCAGTGTTTTTTTATTCGAATGGGTGCAGTAAGTTAGGATCCACGCCAAATCTATTCTGAGTATGCCTAAATTAGGATTTGATATTATATTTTGATGATGGAACACATCTGGGATTAGAATATTCCTTTATGAGCTATGTCCTATGTTGGGAAGAATCCTAGGTCGGATGATTAATTAGACAATAAAAGTCAAGAGTCTTGGAATGATAAGATGTCATGGAACACAATCATAATTTTTTAGTAGTGATAACGGGAAAAGGATTGGGTTTTGGTACATGTGTTCCATGGTTTTTGGGAGTGGTACTTGGGAAAAAAATTAAGCATTTAGAGATAAAATAGAGATATTTGAATGGGAATTTGTGACCAAGATAAGTGAGGATATTCATTTGGGAATCCTATGGGAATTCTTTAGGACGATAAGTGTTATGGTGGGGGAGTTTTTAATGCATTATGTCAGTATGGGTAAGACAATTATGGGAGAAATTTGAGTTTACCGATTAGTGGAGGGGATGAATTTTGAATCAAGCATCAGAATGAATTTACAATGTCTTAACCACCACAAACATGTGTTTTTTTTATTGAAGGAGGATATGATGGAGGCTTGAGAAAATAGGAAACACTAGAGGAGGGATGGGTGGCCAAGGATATAGTTTTAAACCACAAGAAAATGACCTTGTAGCCATACTATGTGCACTAGGTAGTTGGTGGTGTAAGGAAAACATACACATTCCCCCTTATGTTTAAGAGGGGGTTAACCCTTTCATTTTCTATTTTTTTTAGAACAAGACCAGGGGGTCAACTACCCCCTTACATCCTTCACCCTGATTCATTTGGGGTGAGATTTTTTGTATGTTTTAGCATTGATTTATTGTCAAAAACTCACTCCCTCCCCTAATCTTCTCCCTCTTCCTATCACCTTAATTAAATAGATTTATATTTAGTTTTAAATTTATATATTTCACTATAGAATGGTGAATTGCATAATTCCTTTGAAACCATCATGAATTATATAATGGTAGAATTTTATAATGATGTTCATAGACCTTTGTTCATTGAACCATCAATTGTACATCAAACTGTGAAATACTTAAGCTTTTATCCTATACTTAAAAATGTCATTATTATTTCTATTGACACTAAACGAGGGGGATTTACCATTGGATGATGTTGGGGGCCTGAAGTGGACCTCCAATAGTGGTTTGGTCTTGGTTAGAAATAAATGTGTCGGTGAGGGGAGTTTTCATAGATTATTCTATTTTACTTAAATTTATAATAATTAACTTAAATTGATCTTAATTAATTATTATATTCATGAGATGTGAGACAAGTGCCTTGGTGATCGGTCAGGGTTTGAGTGATCTTGAAAGAGAATTGGATAGTCATGATAGAGCTTCCGACCATTGGAAATTAAAATAAAAATCTTCTTGGAAAAGGTAGGTGGTTCTCATTCTTTACCTATAAGATTAGTTCATTTTGTATATTATTCATGTGACATGTGGTCACAACATCAGGGGTTTTAACCTGTTTAGTTAAAAGTAATTTTTAATTTTTAATTATTTTGGTTTATCAAAATTTATTCTAAATATAATTTAAATTATTTAACCAATGTAAATTTCTGGAATAAAATGAAACAAAAGTGATAATGAAAATAAGGACCTTGTGAAATGACTTGATACCTTGTCCATTGATGGTCGAAGCTTGAACTATGATGATACCTAACACTTAGAAACCTCTAAGAGTGTGATGTGACCTTAGATGGAAAACCTCAATATGATGGGTGAAGAACCTTGGGACATGTGGTCCTGGGTGGATAGAACCAAGGAAAATTTGAGATGGGTTGGGTGACATGAATATCCTAGAGTGACCCAAGACATGGAGATGGGCCTTCAACCATCTCTCAAGACTAACACTAGTGAGTCTTACCATTGGGTCCTATGAGTTTAGATGATGACAATGATCTTACTAAGTAGTGTGAGGAACGTTAAGAGATTTTTAATGTCCCAATTGACTTGGTATGGTATTGAGGACCCTAGTGGGGTGCGTCCATCCATGTGTTGACCTAGGGGACTAATATAGGTACCCTGATAACAAAGAAACATTATGTAGGTGCGACATAATATGGGTAATGATGATAGTTTTATGATTATAGAATACCCTATACTATCTTTTATTTATGCTTGAATTGGCATATTACATTTGGTAAGTTGTATTTTATGAAATAGAAAACAACCTAGTGGTTTAATTTTATTATGAAATACCTGGATGATAAATCTATCATAAGGGAGATCCATGCTATTTTTAGGCTATGCCCATGGATGAGAAAACTATCATAGGGGATATCTATGATATTAATATGGGGGATTATAGGGATATAGAGTAGGGTTTGATCTAATGTACTTGGATGGAGCGTTTTAGAAGAATTAATGGAGTTTGTGATACTTATGGGCTATGCCAAGTCTGAGAAAGAACTCATATGGGACGTCTTTGTTACATATCTACTTACTAGAGAGACCTGAGTATATAATATTTAGAGTTATGATTATAATGATGTTCTTAGAGAAACCCTAACATTGGATGAATTTGGTATGGTCTATTGAGTTCATGGACATAAGGATCAACAATGGTATGGTATTTGATGGACAAATTAGCATGGACTATACAAAGTTCTCAAAGACATCTCGACATTGGTCTAATGTATGTATTGTGGGTAGTTTATTTTATTTTATCTATTTTCTTATTTTTTATGAGTATGTTTCTTGATCATATCACTACATTTTTTATATATTATGAGACCTTGTTGGTGGTTCCATAATGAGTTTTTTAGTCACACCCTTCTCGAGCATCCATGGTACTTAGGTACCTGATAAACTCATACTTTTTGCTAGTTTAGGTCAGCCTGAGGCTAGATATCTTATGATTGAGATAGTGTATCTCATATTTTATTTGGATATTGATATGTGGTATGGATCGATGTTGAAACAATGCCTAGTTTTTATTTTATTTCTTTTATTTTTACTTTGTATATGTGATTGACCTAATATGAGATAGGGCTTGTATGAATATATAAATATCCCCCCATTTCATATCATTTTTGTTGGATTTATATTTAATTATAAATAATTTTATGATATACTATTTTAGATGATGTATAGTTATCTATCTTCTTGTTCACACTATGATATAAGGGTTATCACCTCCCCATGATACCTCTTTAGACCCATGTTATTAGTTGGCAACCACTAGTGTTCAAGGAGGAGTACCATAGGTCACATGGAGAATTGGTCTAGATATAGTTAAGTGTGATCTGGGATTGTAAGATAAACTTAATATAAAATCATTCATCATTTATGATAGGTACTTAACACAAATCCTACCCATCGGATGGTCCCATTCACCAATAAACCCAGCTTTCCCACTATTAGCATCATAAAATATAAATCACCTCTTGATTAATTCCAAAAGAGCCTTCCCAGTGTGTAACCAATATATAATGAGGATGATTTCATATGGAATTATCTAAAAAGATGTAAAATTTCTTGTGGATTGATGTTTCCTAAATAGTATCTCAAAATCTATATAAACATCATACAAGGTAGATCGACCTCCCACTAGAAAAATCGATTCCAAGGGAACTAAAATCATAACACCACATTTCCTAAATTAGGGACTTGGGTGGTTTTAATAAAAGATTTCCTAGATCTCAAATAAAAAATTACATAAACCTAAATAGAATATTTGTAGATAATACCTCACATGATTTCTTGATCACCTAGTGTTGGAAACTATAGCGAATATATCTGAGAATGTCCGGCTCTAGGGCCTCTTTGTACATGATAATGACCACATCAATGGTTGTGCAATACTATTTCTCCATAAAAAAGAAATGCATCAAAGAACAATACTATATTTTACCTATATTCTCAGTGATAATCATAACCTAGATCACCCTAAAAAATCTACTACCATTGAGGATTATACAACGAAGACTGCTCTTGATGTAGGTTGTTGACTCAAGACCAACATCAAATGAAGGTTGTTCACTCAAAATTCCAATCGAAAAGAACTTTATTAAAAAACACCTCATTTGATTTCTTATTAAGGGTTTTAGTACTCTCATATTCAATAAAATGATAAAAATAAGGCTTGAAATAACACCCTATTATATGTAACTTATTTGGAATATTTAATAGAGAACCTCCAGCTACAACTCTTCTTTTTAGGGAGTCATGAATATTACCCTCCTATGATGATATGGACTAATCTGACATCCTCTCAATCACCTTTTCATTCATCAACACCTCAATATATGATGATAATATGAATGGGGTGGCCTAAATCTTTATCTCTAGATGAAAAGCCTATTTGAAATGTCTCACTCTATCTTCTTCATTTAAAATAAGGGATATATCAAAATAAAGTAGATTCTTATAACAAATAACAAAATCTCATATACAGGAGATCCCATGGAAATAATCCTCCATTGTGGCCTAAGAATGATACTCAACCTGTAAATGATTATAGAATATAGCCCATGAAAATGGTGACAGCTCACGATTTAAAAGGAACAAAAACACCAATTTTGAATATACCCCTAAAAAATACTAATTTCAAATTGAATCCAGTGCACCCTTTGATCATAGATCAAAACGAAGGAAATATCCACCTTCTCTAACCTAGAATTTGTCTCATAATTCATACTTATAGATTCTCTTGAACCAGAACTCTTAAATGATGTTCCTCCAAGGAATGACTTATTCTGATTCAACTTTGTAGTAATCTGGTGGCACATTCTACTAAAAATCATCAACACAAACCTAATGGGGGAAATAACATGGAGCCATAAATTGTAAATAAAAAACCATTAGGAACATATAAACCTTGATTATGGAATATTGTAAGAATAATTCATTATGATTGTTCCTAATTCCCATCATCTACCTAATTCAAGCATAAAAGCATAAGATCATGATGCATGTTTCTTAATTAGGCCTCTACCTCATATGTAGTGTCACCTCACAGAGTAATTTTAGTTAAATGATATTCTGTATATCAGATCATAAGTGGTCCGAAGAATACTACAAAATAGAACATTAATAGGAAAAAAATTGCCTTTATCAGTGCTAGAGAAGAACTAACTACTTGAGAGAGATTAAAACCCCAAGTCTTTTATCTTCTCAAAAAAGTGTTGATAAAGGATCATTTATCAGAACTTTTAAAATAAATAAAAACGGGGCATACAATAGTGTGTTGTAACTGAACACTACAACACCAGTGCAGTGTGTGGTAATAGCACACCATAACACCAAAAACACCATGAATTCATCAAAATCATGTATGAATATAGAAATTAAATGAAGAGAAAACAATCTAGGCTCGTTTTCTCGGTTTTGGTAGGGGGATGTGCATTTTAAATTAAATGATTATTATATATTGTAAAAACAGACATGTAATCATACCAGTCACACCATGAATTAGATTGAGGTGAGACTTATTTTTTACATCTAAAATAACTTATGGATTATTTTCTGAAACTTTCAAAATAGTCCTAATGTGTTTTCTCAGTTTTGAGTACTTCAGTTGTATTTTTTACTAAAATGTCATTTGAAACTATAAACACACACTATGACTAATACCAGTTACATCATGTGTCAATTTGACTATATACTGATTTCATAATGTCACAAAAGATATATAAATTTTTTTCCAAAATTATAATCATAATCCAAGTGTGTTTCCATGGTTTTCAGTTAGTGGAACTTTTTGAACTAAAATGTTGCGTTTAAGCACATAACAAACACATTTAGTAATATCAAACACATCATGAGTCAGATTGAGGTGATGATGATTCTTAAATGTTAAAAATGACATATAGATCTTTTTCAAAATGTATAAAAATAATAAGAATGTGTTTTTATCAGTTTTGATTAGGTGAGTTGTGTTTTTTTTACTAAAATTGAAGTCAATTTTGAATACAAAGATGCACTTGGAGTCATATCGGTCACAACATTCATCAGATTGAGGTGCAGAAAATTCATACACATCCCAAATGTCTTATGGATCATTTTTAAAAAGTATCAAAATAATATGAATGATTTTATCAATTTTGTGTATGTTACTTTTCTTTTTTACTAAAATTTCATTTTAAATTGGAAACACGTACTTTGATGCATACTAATCACATCATGTATCAGTTTGATGTGAGACCAATTCCTACATGTCATGAATGAATTATTAATCAATGAAATTATTTAAAAATATATGAGCATGTTATCTCAGTTTTTAGGGAGTCACTTTTCGTGAACTAAATTGTCAATTTCAAACTAATAACTGACACATCGAGTCATAATAGGAATATTGTGTGTTGGGATGAGGTGAGGCGGATTACTACATGTCCACAATGTCTTAGGGATCATTTAACTAATGTATCAAAACAATATGAAATTTTTTTATTTGTTTTGAATAGGTATGTTTTCCTTTTTATTAAAATTAATGTCATTTTTAGATAAAAAGACACACATGGAGTCATACAGGTCACACTGTTTATCAAATTTAGATACTAATGATTCTTACACATCTCAAATCACTTATAGATCATTTTAATAAAGTATTAAAACAATCTGAATTAATTTTCTCAATTTTGGGTACATGATTTTTTTATAAAATGTCCATTAAAATTGGAAACATGCACTTTGAACTATATTGATCACATCATGTATCATTTTAACATGAGAAATATTCCTACAAGTCAAAAATTAATTTTTAATAGATGTCCTAAATTATCAAGAAAATATGAGTGCATTTCTTTTTTTTCACTGAGTGAAAGATTTAAACTAAACTATCAATTTTAATCTAATAATAGCAAAATTGAGTTATAGTGATCACACCATGCATAAAATTGAGGTGATGATGATTCTTACACATCCCAAATTACAAATGGATAGTTTCCATAGAGTATAAATATAATCATAACATGTTCTCTTGGTTTTGAGTATGTCAATTGACATTTTTAATAAAATTAATGTCAATTTTAAATAAAAAGAAGAACATTGATTCATACCAGTCATTCCATGTGTCAGATTGAGGTTCTATTGATTATTACATGTACAAAATTATCAAAACAATCATATCTTACAATGTAACTGTGTTTCAATTATCTTTCTATGTAAAACATCCAATATTTTATATTGAATCAATTTTCATATAAATTTTTTTTCTTGTTGTTGAAAGTTATAAGAGCATGAGAATCTATGGTGCCCATTATATCATGAGAATTCACCATAATGGGAACATGGTCTTCCTCTATTTTTCTAGATTTCAACAACTAGAAATGTTTTTCAGCTAACAACATCAATTCGATATGTAGTGTTGGTAGCTCAACAGAGTCAGGCAATGAATATGGAAAATGTGGTTAGATTAGTAGAAATGATCATTTTATATCTTTTGTGGATTATTGTATATAGTTGAAAGTAATATATGACTTCAGAAAATATATTTGGAAATAATACATAATTATTGTATAAAATGAGAAGGAAATTAACTTACAAATATTAGAAATAATGATGATAGAATTAATTAAATAAGTAGCCAAAATTAACTTTTTACTAATGGTTGTATGAATTATTGACACATTTCCTTATTTTAATTATCTCAATTATAGTCTAAAAGTCCAATTCATCATAAGCATGAGTATCTTCAAACAAACTACCACAACTCGAATAAAAGAATACACTTGTACAAGAAAATAATTATTATATGAGTAATACTGAAAATAATTAAATTAAAAATAAATATGAAACAATTAATTAATTATATGGATAATGATTTTACAATGGGAACATTGTTTACCATATGGATATGCTGATGGTAAATCGACAATGATGATAAAAAAATGAAAATAGGTCTTTCCAAAAACTAGTCAATGAGTGTGTAGGATGAGGAGAAAATAATATACATTGGATTGAAGCATTGAATCATCCAAGAGATGTTAAGTATATCCTATTTGGTTTATAAAATATTCCTTTTTCTCAATAAATAAATAAATAAATACACATAAGATATTCATTATCCAAGTTTATTTCCACCCAATTGTGAGAATTACATGGATGGTAAATAGATATTTCTAAGGGTGGAACCAAAATACAATGTTAAAGAATGAAAAAAATTTAGATGTATTAAAGTAAAACATACAACGATTTTATTATATGTGTGATGAAAGAAATGAATTTATTTTTAGGAATAATTAATGTGTCATTTATCATTTAAAATGTGTCTATATTTTAATCAATAGCATGAAATAAAAGAATTGTTAAAATCATTGAATAAAATTTGATTGGTGATTGGAAAGTTTTGGTGAAAACTCGAAGGAGTAAAACTCTAAAAAACATAATTTTTTTCCATGTAGAGCCTAAAAAATTTAGATAATTTGAAAAGGATGATTATTGGATCAAATCTATGCATGGGGAGATTGATCAGAATAAGAAAAATGTGACATGAGGAGTTTGAACCGAATAATAACAATGAAGGCTTCTTATTGATCAATTTGTTGCATATATTGTTCCAAAAAAAGTCCATCAGTATAAAAATACATGAGTTTTTAGTTAATTTTGTTTCCTAATTCTATAAAAATCACAACATAAATGATCATGGTAATGTACTGTAAGTGAAAAACAATTCTGTCATGTAATTTAGATGGTAACAACCATGGGGAATCATATTACCACTAGAAGGACATAAAAATGGATTTAAGATTTTGTCAGTAAACCATATAATTCAAGATAACAAAGAATCCAAAGTGAACATAGCATGTCATTAAATTAATAAATCAAAACTAATAAATTTTAATTGAAGTGGGATTCTAAAGGAGTAATGATTTTATCCATGAAAAATAATTTTTATTTCAACAAAAATATATTCTATTAAAACATATTTATTAAATTTACATCAATCAATGTTAGTATTTTATTTTATAAAAATTAGTTAAATCTACCTGTATACGATTTATTCTTTTATTATTTCAAATATTCTTTAACATTTAAATAATAGAAGAAAATTCTAGTTAAATAAGTTAAATTTCAAATAAAATATCAAATTTAGAAAAATTTTGATCAATACTAAAGAATTGAGAACAATAAAATCTATTAAAAATATACTCTTCTTCTGCACCACATAATGAAAAAATATATTTATTTTTAAAACACCATTATGATAAGGTTTTTCCTAGAAAATGAATCATTCCAATTATTTATTTTCTATCTATATTTCAACAACCAAAATCAAAGTATCAAATACATTTAGTCTCAAAAATCATTTTTTCCAATATAATATATTCTATGGATTATAGAACCTGAAACCTCTTTGATTTATCATTTTACAGAATTAAAGTCATATTATTTAAATTCAAATTGATATATTTCAAAGGTAACAACTGAAAATATTATATTTTTTCTGGAAGTAGTTAAATAAATATGACAAATAATAAAAAATATATAATGATTTTTCTCATATGATTTTAAAGATTCATATGAATAATTTGATTGTCACATTTCATAAGTGACCCCCAAATCTATCCCAAACCTCAGGAAATAGTTCATAGTCATCCTAAATAAATACATTAATATTACACTATATTTTAGTCCCCATTATACTAGGAAGAAATTTCCTAAAATAATCATTATATAGTTTTTCCCATGTGTCAGATATTTCATCATACATTTTTTGGAAACAAATTCTATAATTTTCTATCCAATAAAAGGTAATAACACTATATCCTAGTTCCTCATCACTCAGACCCTTAGTGTCAATTGCTGCATGACATAATATAAGTCCTCCATGATGTTCAATATTTTATCATCTAAGTGATTTGTAATGAAATATTCCAATCTAATGACAACACAGACCGCTATATGGAAGAATTTTTTAAAATTTAATGATTGAAAAGAGGAAGATATCATGGAATATAGGTATTTTGAGCCTATTATTTCTCCCAACAGCATGACCCAACATT
Source organism: Viscum album (assembly GCA_963277665.1). Lineage (NCBI taxonomy): Eukaryota > Viridiplantae > Streptophyta > Magnoliopsida > Santalales > Viscaceae > Viscum > Viscum album. The sequence continues at coordinate 884,920,655 of OY728132.1, forward strand.
GAGTTTGATATATCTCAAGTCGCAAAGTGCCTATGTTGTCTCAAGGAGACCTACATGATGTAGGTGAAGATGATACTTCAATATATCTAAAAAATAATGAATTTTGGGTTGTTTTAATATTGGAATGTTCAACTATACCTTCTAGGATACGTGGATATGGGATGAAAAGGATTAGTGGATAATTGAGGGAAATTAGAGATATCAAAAAACCTGTATTTCGTTCATGTAGTGGTTGTGTTCAACCCTTGAATCAGTCGAGACTTTGATTCGAGCCGTGGAATAGTTGGAGCCTTGATTGTAGCCTAGATTCAATCTTGGATTTGATATTGAGGTGCGCAATTAGTAAGTAGCGTCCACAGAGAGAATTGGATATCGATAATTGGTTTGTGATCGTTAGTGCTCTTAAAATATATCATGACACTTTTTTTAGCACTTCAATAAAGCGCTAAAAAAGATATCTTCCATCAGCACTTCGTTAAAAACACTTATAATATGATACATTATTAGTGTTTTTTTATTGTTGATAATTCTTTATTTTTACAATCCCTAAAAAGTGCAAATAAATACATATCAAACTTTTTAAAAAAAAATCAAAAAATGTATAATTATTATATAAATTTTTAATAATTTTAATTAAATTATAATTTTATAATTCATTGAAAGTATAATTATTTATTTATAATTATATAAATACTTTTTAAAAATATAATACTTATATTGTAATATATATTTATAAAATTATATATATATATATAAACATAGTTAGTATATTCATTATTTAAATAAATTTATTATAACTTTTTAATTATTTATTTATAATTAAATAAATAATTATAAGATAAATATTATTTATTAATTTATAATTATAAATGTATAAAAATAGTAAATATACCTTTATAAATATATTTATTTATAAATATTTTTCAAAAATTTATTTTTAACATTATTAATGAATATTTAATCTTAAGATTATGCATGCTAAAAATGAGTACAATATTGAAAATTTGGATACGTTTTATTAATATAAATCATTAAAAAATGGATATATATTGAAATAAGGATGAGTACATATTGAAAATATAAAAACATAGTAAATATATCTATATATATTTAATAAATAATATAAATTGACTAAATTCCAAAAAAAATATTTGTAAGTGTGCATATGTATAAGAAAATGAATTAATTACACATATTTGAATTCAATATAGTATGTTTGATCTATGTTTTAAATAGAAAAATAAAATGAAATTCAATTATGTCTATTACTCAATGGAATTAGTCAGTATTTTTAATTCATATTAATATTTAACTATAAAAAATTATTCACTAAATATATTTCAATATAATGTAATGCATAGATAATATATTAATATTATATAAATCATATTTTTATACATTCATATATATATATATTTAATATATTCTATTTATTAACATTATCAATAAATATTAAATTAATAAAATGTTTAATATTTTTCTCAATTTACATATTTATAATTTTAATTTCTTCATTTTTCATTTTTCGTATATATATATAGATATTTAAAACATTTTATTTATTAGTATTTTTAATTTATATGTAGTATAATCAATTTATTAATTTTTATCGTAATTATTTAATTAATAAATTTTGTAATATTTTTTTGAGAGACTATTTTTTTATTTATTATTTATTTAATGATTTCATTAAATTTATTCAGACCTTAATTGGTGCTAAAAAAGCAATGATAAAGGATTCTTTTTTGAGAGATAAAAATGTAGTTTTGATAAAGGATAACCATTATTAGTGCTAAAAACAAATCACTATTTAGGGGTACCCTTTACCAGTGCTAAAAAAGAAATGATAGAGGGACCCTTTATCAAGGCTACAAAAAGCACTGATAAACGGTTAAATTTAGTAGTTCCTTTCTTAGTGTTGATAAATATTCCATTTATCAGCACCTTTTTCTAGAGCTAATAAATACCACCACTATTAAATGCATGTTTTGTAGTAGTGTATTATTGAGTGTCCTAGGCTTTCCCTCTAGCTTACATCATATAATAATTCTAGCTTCTACTATTTCCCTACCAACCCGTGAAATACTCAAGGGTTCCTATCTAAAAGACCCATCACATATTTTAATTAAAAGCATTGGTACCACATTTTCACAAGCCTTCCCCACTAGTACCCCTCCCAAGAAAGTAGTGAAGATGGATGTGGCCCTCTAAGACCACCGACAATAGGACATGGTTTGGTGACTTGCACATATGTTATATATCACACACAACTGAGAGGCATTATAATAAATATATCCAAGAAATAATAAAAGAACAACCCAACAACTTTTCCTCTACATAAAACATTTCTATTATATAAATTTAATTTCATAAAATTTCAAAATAAAGGAAAACCAAAAATAAACAATGAACCACTCATAAGGAAGGAACTAAAAACTCTAGAAACTCGTGGACAAGATCTATGAGCTCAAACACCCATCTCAATCACCAAATCACACCTAAAGTCTAGAAATATAGTTTTTTTATACATAAGGGTTATAATAAAAGTATAATCAGTAGGATACTTTCCAAATCCTCTCATGAAATTTTGAAGGAAGCATACCAATGAACTGACAAATAAATAGAGAAACTAACTCACCACCTAACTAGGTAAAATATTTTTCCCACCTCACCAAGGATCACTGACCATGTTATACATAGAACTAGGTAACACATTAACAAACAACACATATAATAGGATAATACCTCATTACCACTGTCCCACTGAACTAGTCACCCCAAACCCCAGAGACCCACATATGGGTGATCCCATTCCTTCTATATATCACAGTTCACATTAGTTCTAACTTATCACATTCATATCATCATTTTATACTACGACCCATGGAACTCATCGTAGCCACATCATCATCACATACTCACAATCACACAATGAAACAACGCACTATTAAAACCCTATATAAATTTAGATTATAGCTTAATCCATTATATCTTATGCATATTACACTTTTAATACAAGTATATTCTATAAACATAAGCTGTCAAAAACTTCATATAAATTTATGTCAATAATTAAGATTCATCTTATCCCAAATGAGGAAATACCTCATAATAATAAGCCACCATAACCCTTGTATACCTACATACCATGCTATGTATGGAGGAGTGAGTGGGGAATGACGAGTACTCATCCATCAATATCTATAATAAACTAGATATTGGGAACACACATGAAATATAAGGCCAATATGGGTGTCATATTCCCCTATCAACTCAGGTGGTGGAGCATAATAAATAATAGAATATAGTTATTTTATATCACATAACTATTATAAGGGAGTCTATTTTACCTTATACCAAATATATGGTTAATATCCCTGACTAAAACTCAACTGATAATAATGGAACTGAAAACTTAAACACTAATATGAATACTTTCATTAAATTTTGTCATCATTAAGTACCGAGTAATTTAAAATTACCATTAAATTTCCTTACTTAATTTAACAATCGTCTCATTAATCACCATCACTAATTCTATATTTATGATTTCATAAATATAAAAATAAATTTTTATTTAATATTCAGTGTTTCAATTATGAATTTCACCCCCATTCCCTTTGACCAATCATCCCAGAATATCCATGGTTTTTCTTTAATACACCACTTATATCATCAACACCTATTTCCCATGAGTTAATTTATTATTTAATTTTCATTCCATAATCCTAGGTAATCTAAGACACAATTGAACCCATATCACAGAATAGGAATAAACACTGTAATCATGTAAACTACACTAAGAATTATACAATCCCAACAGTAAGTAACCGGAAATAAACCATCAGATAAGGCTCCCAACCAATTATAAAAATCGTTTCATCACATCTAATACTTTCCAACATCATCCATTCCATCCCTCCATCACTGGCATCAATCCACTACAATATTATAGGAAAAACAGCCCAATCGCCCCAAAACAATTGACTACACCAAGTGAAACACACACACAGAGAGAGAAACACACAAACACAAACACATATATGTATAGTAGTGGAATATATATAATATCTAAATAATATATATATATAATTGAGACATATTTTCATCAAAAAAACTGAAGGGTAAATTAATGTCATTCCCTTCAAGCATGGACGCTTAAAACAAAAAGATTAGGCTTTAAAATTTTATTAAAATTGTATTCCAACATGAAAAATATTTCATTAATCTATTTAAATTAACCAAATCCCTAGGAATATATTTCAAAAAAATTGACCTTATAAAAAGTTGTTAATATCATCTATAAACATTCATTATACATGCTCAATTAATTATTTCATGCTTAACATTTCAAAGTAATAATTTCAAAATTTACTGAATGCCTCCTTTATTATCTTACTTTTCATTACTCTATTTATGTGGATTAATAATTTTCTATATGTAAAATATAAAACGGAATCATATATAATCAGAACATAAATAATTCATACTATGTGGTAAATCATAGGTGAAAACCATCTTAAATAAGGAATTTTTCATGAAATTATATCATCCACTTCCGATTCTTCCCATATCATAATTCTAATTTGTTATCCTCATTAAGGTCAATCCAAAAAAAATTCCATTCAATATAAATCTTGATTCATACCGACTTACACATAACTAAATATAATTCATGAATCCCATACTGTAATTCATGTTATTAATGCCCACTTTATAGTTATAAGATTAGCACTGCAGAAAATGGAGAAACAAATTTCACACCACTATGACCTTACAAGGAAAACTAGTCAGGATTTCATAGAGAATAATCACCCATGAATTTGAGGTTTGGAATAAATAATGGGAAATTAAATTCTATATGTGTTAATCCTCTAATCATTTAGTTATAAGAGGAAATTAGAAGAAAAATTACAATGGTAAAAGGAGACTAAAAATCAAATTCAAGTGCGAAAAAAACCCATGAAAATTCCACATAATTTGATAAAATCAAGGCGAGAGATACAAAGATAAATGATATATATCATGTAATTAAAACCATTTAATTTAGGGAATCAACTTCCAACACCATGGGAATAAAATTATGCAACTATATCCCTCTAAACAAAAAGTTAAGACCAAGTCAGTCTTACACTACAGGGTCATGGTACCAAACACACCATGGTTTCCCTTTGACCATATATACAATGGGTAACCCACCATGGTATGGTTGATCTCCCATTATTGTTTTTGGTACACCATGATATTGAAAATGGTTTTGGGGTTATACCATTTTTATTTTCATCAGACCTACATGACTCAACCTCAGTTAAATCAAGCATCACTCGACCCCCCAAATTAGTCATTTTGGCCTCCGTGTTTCATATTTGGAAGCTATATATGCACCAAACCCATGAAATGGTAATTTATCACTAGCTGTTTCCCATAGTTGAAACTCTTTAAGCCTAGCTATCCCACATGCCCAACCATATGGGGTAGACCATGGTGTGGAGTTTCCACCATGGCATTAATAGTCCCAAATATAGGCATTTTTCCTTATAAAAGCAAAACAAAAATGTTTAAATTGACTATGATCATAGGAGGAACATGGCCACCAAAATGGTGTCTAGTGTTGTTGTTTTATATCTCTAGTTCACAATGAATAAAATTATCCATATTTTATATCCATAAACCAAAACACCCTTCACTATGGGCATAACCACAAGTGTTTTGGACCCCATAGAACCAAATCACAAACTTACACCATTGTGTCATCTCTAATATCTCCATTTGTACCACTAAATCTCAAGACAATATAATAGAATGGTCTGGAACGTCCAATACCCTTACATTATAAAGATATGAACTAGGTTTCATGGTTCATGTTTATTAAGCTTTGATGAACAAAGATCAAGTGAGGAATATCCAAATAGGATGTCGGTTTATTGGTATACATGTACTAGTAGAATGAATTTATGGATATTTATATGATGGAGAGAATTATATTAATCTGTGGAGTGTTTTTGGGTTTAGTTTTGTTTTCCATAATGATGGCTATCATTATAACATTAAGTGACTAATAGAGGATGTGTTTCATTGAAAAATTTGGGTGAAGCTCATGTATTTTTGTGATGTCATATAGGTGGATGTATTAGGAAATATATCGAGGGTTGGAATCATGGTAAATGGTGTATGTTTTGATAAATTTTATTTATAGAGGAGATGATGAGTTCAGAAACTATTTATTTGTATTGGATGAAAAATTCATGAAATTAGGGATGTGTGTGTTATATCAGACAAGGTGGTTTTGGAGAAAACCCATGGGGTTGGATCAAGCATTAGAATAAGGGATTCATGACAATTCATAGTGGAGAAAAATATATGGCATCATATTTTGAAGGTCGAATCAAGTATTGAGAGATCAACCCAAATGATTCTTAGGGATGAGAACCCATATGGTGGGGATTTTCTAACAACCCTTGGATTTTCAATCTATTTTTTTAAGAGTAAACATAATTTATTGATCTCTAGAGTAGGAATAATTTCAATAATTTTTATTGGGATCCTAATTTTAGTATTTATAAAACCATTTGGAGTTAAGTTTACATGTTCTCAGGTGTTTCAATGGTACCTTGGGGATTTGGGTGGAAGTTAGAGAATTTGGCCTCAGTTTGACATCTGACATATTGATGTAGATGAAATTTTCACAAAATGAAGATGGTTTACTAGAGGACTCTCACACTGCTATAAGGGAATCATTCACTATGAATGCTTATTAAGTGAGTTTAAATCTTGTTGAAGTTAGGTTAAGTCATCTGGTAGCCTAAATCATTATAGTGTGGAAAGATATTCATGAGTGTTGTTTGTATTTACGTAATGGTTAATCTCTTATTGGGTTTAAGGATCATGTTGTGTTGTAGGGTTCCACATAATGATAAGAATACTTTTATATTATCTTTATTACCTTTGATATAATGAAGGTTAGTCATGTTATGACCCCTTGGGCCATGTAATGAATGATTGAGATGCTATTTTTTTATGGAAGAGAAGGCTTGAACATGAGGCCAAACTAGAATGAAACAATTCAACATGAAGTTATAATTTTAGGTCATGATAGCTTATAACATAGATTCCATGGTTCTACCTAGAATTGGTAGACCATGACAAGACAGGAATGTCCATGTCGGGGGGTGACAGTGAGTGGGAATTGTACAATAACACTAAGGATCATGCTATGAATTTACACCTTTTAGTTATTTAATAGGAGAAAAACTAGCATATCATGGTAAACACCATTCTGTTATTGTGTTGAATGGGACCTCATAAGAGTTCATTTGTTTGACCACTCCCCTTTAATTTCTTTCCTTTGGAGGCCCCATGTTTACCCCATGATTTCTGGCTGATCGATAGTTTTTTCACCACCTTGGAGCTTGGTAAAATCTTCTCTATTTTATTATTCATATTATTATTCTATTACTTAATATATTATATAAATTTAGAGTGATATATGTATTATTTTGATGGTGATTACACTAGATCATGGTGGAATCATCCTTATATGGCGTCTTCCTATTTTTGTGTCTTGAAGATGTCTAAAGAGGGGAGATACCCCAACATTCTCATTGATTCATCAAAATTTCATTTCATGGTAAATTTTTCATGGGGTTTTACTAAATTATCAAGTAATTGGAACCTAATTTAATTTTTTTGTTGTTGGGGATTCCATTCACAAGGGTTTTGATAGTATGGTCAATATTGGTTTGATCTTGGAGGGTGATGGAAGAAATACCATGAGGATAGTAACGCCGTTATGGAGGTAAGTGGTCCCTTTAATACTTAATAATGTTAATATCTATAAGTGAATGCGTTATTTTGGGTTTTAAAAATATTTAATGGAGGATGAGTGAGTCTAAAATGGTGGTATGGGCTTTAGTTAAGCCATTGATTGGTGAATTGAGAGTGTCAATCATGGGTTTGGAATTGAGGGATGTTAGGTGGTTATGATGCTAAGGGAAAAATGTCTATAATTTATCAAGTGTCCCTATCATGGGATTATATTATGTGGTAAATAATAGATGGCTATGATTTAGATCTAGTGAACTTATTAAGGGATTGTAAGTGCTCGTCCCATGTGAAATAGACCAGTTATTTTTGTACCTTGTAATTATTGTGTCATCTGTTTATGGAAGAGGGTAGTAACTATATTGGGGTGTTTTTTATGGAACATGAAGATTATAAATAGGATCATGGGATCTATTTAGTGGTTGGATCCCGAGGGAGTGGGATGATAGCATGATATGGTCTTTTATGACTACTGAGAAGCCATATAAGGCTTGACCAATGATAAAGATGGTGTTCCATGGTGAACTAATGGCAAGTATAGGTAGTTCATGGGTGGAATTTGTATATAGAAGTATTTATTAGAAGTATAGGGTATCCAGTAAGACACATCATAGTAATATTTTGTACTATACATATTTTTTGGAGAGAGTATAGATCTACTAATTTTTTCATAAGACCCTATGGGGTAGTGAGTATCCTTATTCCAAAGCATAGTGTTTCAGTATGTCCTAATGTGACATATCAATCAAGATTTTTAGTTAGTTATTGCATAGGGGACTAGGATATTTATGAGTATTGTTTAGATAAATATAATATAGTTGGTCAAGGTAGAATCGTTGGGTTGTATGTCCTATCTTTTATTAGAGAGATAGGTGGGAACATGTGTCTAGCTAGATAAATGTTGGGATATGGTCTTGTCTTCCATGTTATTATTATTTCTATTTATGCCATTACAATTTTTTTTCTGACGCTTCCATCGGGGCACACGCATCTGTTTGTTGGAGGACATAAGGCGTGATTTTTTTGCCCCGCATTCCCACTATCTAAAGGTGGGAGGAATATGTTCCTTGTTCAGGGATTTTTGCTCCTTAATTGAAATGGGATTATGGGATTTCGATACTTCCTTTCTTGGATTCCTCCTCGAAATTTTTCACCTAATCTCGGTCTCCCTTATAGACTTAAGATGTTGTTCGTGAAACTCTTCCTAGTGCCATATCTTCATGGACACCAGTTAATTACGCTTCTTCTATCGGGACATTCCAAAGGGTCCAGTCAGGGCAGAAACCTTTGGTCATGTGAGTAGTCACGTTATACATCATTGGCGTGTTTGGACATTGGATCACTGGTGTGTCTGGGCTTCTACCCCTTATTATAGGGCTTCTCGAGGGCATGGATTCCCAAGGCATCCCACGTCGAATGTGGGAAATTTTATGCCATAGGAATGTATCTGAGGTTTTCCTCAGCATCTAATCTTGAACACAGGGTTTGTTTCAGGTTTAACATCTAGAGGATATGGAATAGACTGATTGGAACACTGAATAGAGTGGGTCAGGTGAGTGAATCCTCTAGATGGAAAATTGATTTTGGGGCCAATGTGTGGTTATATTCCCAATTGTTGTTAAGGGGAATGGGGAATGAGGTGGAATGATCCCACCAGGATGTGGTAGCTCAGGTAAGAATCAGGATGGATGATGGAAGGTTTACTGAAGTGGATGGAGAATGAGATGGAGTTTTCTCAAGGACGATGTTGATGTTGGGATTGAGTCTTGAAGAGACCTCCTACGTATCCTAGTGGCAGGGAATCAAAGTCCTAGTAGTTCACCAGACAACAGCTTACCGCTGGATGGGGTCATAAAGGCTTACTGCTGGATAGAGTCGACAGCAAATTACCGCTGGATGGGGTCAAAATGGATTACCAATAGATGGGGTTACAACAGCTTACCGTTGGATGGGGTCACAAAGGATTATCGGTGGATGGGGTCGACAACGGCTTAGCATTGGATGGGGTCATGAAATATTACTGCTAGATGGGTTCGCAATGGCTTACCACTAGATGGGGTCGCAATAGCTTACCATTGGATGGGGTCACAACGTTTTACTGCTGGATGGAGTCGACAGTGGCTTACCGCTGGATGGGGTCACGACGACTTACCATTGGATGGGGTCACGACAGCTTATGACCGGATGGGGTCGCAATGGCTTACCGTAGGATAGGGTCAACAACGGCTTACCACTGGATGGGGTCACAATGGCTTACCGCTAGATGGGGTCGACAGTGACTTACCGTTGGACGGGGTCAGGACGGCTTACCGCTGGATGGGGTCGACAAAGACAAACTAATGGATGGGGTCATGATGGCTTACCATTTGATGGGGTAACTATGGCTTACCACTAGATGTGGTCGAAAATGGATTACCAATGGATGGGGTCATGACGGCTTACCGCCGGATGGGGTTGATCCACATGGAGGCTTCCAACGTACCCTGTCTAGGAGATAAGGATCAAAGCCCACATATTTCGGGATGGATTGGGAACCGACGTGAAGATGGCTAGGACTGTGGGGTGTTGGGATTGAACATAATGGAGGTTTCCTATGTACCATACCTTATCAAGGATCAAAGTCCACGTAGTTCAGGATGGGGTTGGAAAACCGACATGAAGATGGTCAGAATGACCTATGGGTGGTGGGCTTAAACCTCAGGGAGGCTTCAAACGTACCATGCCTTGGCAAGGATCAAAGACCTTATAGTTCAGATGGGGTGTGTGGGACATACACTCTAGGCTACCCAGAGAGGATGTCATGGTTGATGCTTGCTCTAAGCCCACGTGGGTCATGCTCAGTGTGAGAAACAAGATGTAGCAAAGTCCTAAAGATCACGTCGCGGAAGGTGCATTCGTGGGAAGTGGAATGGGGGCTTATGTGTGGTTAGCATCCCAAAGGGGAAACATGGGATTACACCTATTTAGTAGCCCGAGGTGATAGAGATTGGGAGTTCCTCCAAGATGGAGGCCCAGATGGTGAGAAATCCCAGTAGGAGTGGTACGTGGAGAGAAGCTAAGGGATTACACCTGGGTGGTTTCCCTTTCCCGCAGACAAATCCTGCTCCGATAAAGTGGATCTCATTCCATGTGAGGAAAAATCACAATCCTGCGGAGACCATTGGGCATGCTAAATTTCCATGGTGGGGGAACCCCAAGTCTGACACATTGGGTGTGGTCACAGATTAATGTCATGTGTTGAGGATGATGGTGATTGGTAGTTTAACGTCTTGCAGCTGAGACGAGGTGGGTTCACTCCACACCCGTTGGACTTACATAATTGATACCTGCCCTCCCATGAGGGAAGGAAGGCAAAAAAAATTCAATAAATGGTGGGTGTTGAGAAGTGATCCCATTGGTGGTCTACGTTAGGGTGGCTATGCGAAGAAGCAATAGACGTTAGTGTGCCTGGGTTCCACTAAGGAGTGACAATGGTGAATTAGGCTTATGCAAGGAAGCTGCCCCGGTGCCACTATGGATTAGAAATGGTGGATGGGTTTTATGCAATGAAGCTTCCTGGGTGCTGCTATGGAGTGAAAATAGTGGATGGGTCTTATAGAAGAAAGTTGTCTGGGTGCTGCTATGGATCGGAAATGGTGGATGGGGCTTAAGCAAGGAAGCTGCAAGTGTGCTACTATGGAGCGGCAATGGATGGATGGGGCTTACAAAAGGAAATATCCAATAATTTCTTCCACATATATGGATATTAGGGCATCCCAACTCACTGGTGGGTTGAGGTATATGATTGAGGCCTACACCTATGTGCTTGTGCAAAATCATGTTAACTCCAAGGGCACTGGAATCAGTCCGAACAAAGGGGGATGGAAAGGGTGAATCACATGCCCAACAATCGAAACACGGTGAGGGTGGCGTGAAGATGGAGGATAACTGTTTAATGTGTTCAAAACCCAACATCCACATCACATTATCATGAAATGGGGACAAATAAATGAGGGTCGATTGTTGATCATGTTCGAAACACAGGACCTGACTCAAACTGTCATCCTCTGTCTTCCGGGGCATTGGGCCAGGATGGTAGGTGAGCTGATGCGGCATGGGACCAGGACATTAAGGGTTCTCTTCAAACATGGAATTGGATTATGATCTAAATTTAGGACATGAAAAGCATGAGGTAGAGTGATGTATTGTTTGAAAGGATTCCAATGCTCTTGAAATTATGCCACTATAATCATGGCTTGAGGAATCTTATGCTTGTCACATAAGGAATCTCTTAATTGGAATAAGAGGAATATTATTATTGAATGATAGGGAATTCTACATTTTATAGTCATTTAGAGAGCACTGTTGGCATCATATTCTTGGAGCATAAGGCATCTCTCATTTTGAGAAAGAGGCATCATATGTTTGGAACATAGGTTGTACTATAGTTTATATTCATATAGATAAGATTGATGTCATCTCATTCTTGGAGAATAAGGCTTATCATGTTAGAGAAAAAGGCATCCTATGTTTGGAACATAGGGTGTACTACAGTTTATAGTCATGTAGAAAGGACTGTTAGCATATTATGCTTGGAGCATAATGCATCTCCCATTTAGAGCAAGTGGCATCCAATGTTTTGCACATAGGGTGTACTACAGTTTATAGTCTTGTAGAAAGAACTATTAGGCATATGGTGCCTAGCGATGGTTTGTGATGGGACTTACGCAAGGGTGGCCCATTCTGGTTCAACTTGGCATATGAGCCAAGTGATAGGGTTTCGATGAGTTGCTTGAAGAATGGTTTGACTCAAGGTACTTAGGGAATTGATGAGGAGAATATCAACTCACAACATGGGAAACGAACCAAGATGAATATGTCGACTCAAGGTGTTTCATGGTGTACGCAGGAGTATCTCAAATAATTGTATTCCACATGTGAGAGGTGGGTGCACATAAGGGCGCAATTGAAATTCCTGACGTCCCAAACCGAAAAAATCACAGGGCGACTCTCCATTTTTCAGGGGGGGGCCACCACCGCGGTATAGACCAACGAGCGCATACCTGTATACTATTGCATGTAAAATGTACTACAAGTAGGATAAGATGTGCGCAATATTGCACTGTGCGGAACATGAGCATGAAATATTGTGCATAATGGCACAGTTTCGCATAATAGGGAAGGTTGACTTGTAATAGGGAAGGATTGCGCACAGTAGGGGAGGTGAGTTTGCAATATGGGAGATGTGCGTGCAATAGGGGTTCGTGTGTGCAATAGGGAAGGTCATGCATTCAATAGGGGAGTTTGGAATGCAAAATAAAATCTTTGTGTGCAATAGGAAATGTGTGTGCAATAGGGGATTGTGCGCGCAATATGGAAGGCCTTGCGTGCAATAGGGGAGGTTGGCCTTCAAAAGAAGATCATTGTGCACAATAGCGAATATGTGCACGTAATAGGGGGCGGGGCGTGCAATAGGTAAGGCCTTGCATGTAATAGAGTAGGTTGGCATGAAAAATAAGATCCTTGCGCACAGTACAGAATATTTGTGTGCAATTGGATAGGTGCAGCACTGGAAAACACAAAATTGGGCACAGTGGAACTGTTTCTTGAAAAAAAAATTTCCACACAAAACTGGGGTAGGTTGGCACTTTTGTGTGAAAAATTGATTTATTGTGCACAAGAGGGGTTTTTATGTGCAGGCACGGAAAATGAGGACGTACGTGCATTAGAATGGCGGCCGACCTCAGGGGGGCCTCCTATAATAAGGGGGTTCACTTGTATTTATAGGTAGAAACTAGGGAGGTGGTGCGCCTAAAATTCGATGCGGGCAAGGGGTTTTCTGTGCAAGGTGGTGTGCCTAAAATTCCACGCACACCAAGAGGTGTGCATACAATTCCATGCGTGTAAGTGTTTTTTACGTGCAAGGTGGTGCACATAAAATTCCATGAGTGCAAGGCAGTGCAAGTTAAAATCCGCACGTGCATGTGGTTTTCTGCAAGAGGCGGTCCTCATAAAATTCCATGCGTGCAAGGTGGTACGCATAAAATTCTGCTCGTGTAAGTGGTTTCCCACACGAACTACTATGCGCGCACACACAATTGGGCATTTGACATCGCATTTGGAACAGAATAGGTTTGCGTATGGGGTTGTGTGAAAAATTACATTATTGCATGCAATATTCTGTTCTTATGTGCAATAATCCCTTTTTCACAAGATTCTTTATTTACACGAAAGCTTCCATTTTTATGCGCAATATTCCCTTTTTCATGAAATATTCCTTCTTTAAGAGAAAGATCCCATATTTACGTGCAAGATTCCATTTTTACACACAAGATTACCCTTTTATGCACAAATCCATACTTTTCCCTAAAACCGTCCTGGATGGTCGTTTCTAGCATCCCGACTTCGAACAGCCAAAATTTCTGATCCGTAACTCGATTTGTTCCCCACAACTTTTCAAATCAAAGATTTCGGAATGAGCTATGCTCTAGGATCATGTATGGAAGCATATGGTGAATTACATGGACGTGTTTTCTAGGGCCAACAAATTTTCTCTAGCAATGTTGATCCCTCACCACCTGTTAGAGGGTGGAGTTATGCGACATAAATCATGATGTAGTATAAAAATACCTTACCCTTAGTGAGTGGAAATTAGTCGACATGTGATAAAATTTTTATCTGGAGTGACAACGTAGTGGTCAGGATGTTATATAGGCACTTTCCCAGAGTGGGAGGGAAGTGTTATGGATATGATATAGAACCCTACACTAAGTGATAGGGTAGGGTTTGGGATATGATATTGTGTTATGAATGAGAGGGAAGTTGTCTAGATGTAATACATGACCTAACCCTTGGTGATATGATAGTGGTTAGGATGTGTTATAAGACTATACCCTAAATAATAGGGGTTTTGTCATGATGTGGTATGATACCTTACCCTATGTGAGATGTGGTGGTCAAGATTCAACATGGGACCCTACCATAAGTTAGAGGGTAGTGGCACGTATATGTTAACAAACATGACATTGAGTGAGAGGGTGGAAGTGTATGGTTAGATTTGAGTTTTGTACATTGTGTAGGACCCTTAAATGAATGAGATAATGTAGATAAAGAATCAAATATAGGAACATATAATATGATATAGGGTCTAGGTCTGGGTATGCGTCTTGAGAAAAAATCTCTTATCGCATTAGCTAAAGTATGTGAGGTAAGTAGTCAAAGTGTCTTGGTTAATACCTGATTACATGTCATGATTTTGTTCATATTGTTTGTTAAAACATGATTTACATTCAATACATGCATACATTGTATATGATGAATTATATATTGAGAAATTATTTATAATATACTATGTTTTATTCTCACACTCTTCATAGGAACCCCCTTGGTCATGAAAAACATATTTCTAGTTTTTAGGTTATTGGTAGCAAAAGTGATCTAGACAAAATAACAAGATGTATGTTGACAGACTAGCTAGAGAAAGGGATCATGTTTTATAATTCAGTATCCCTTCAGGGTTCTCCATTCATTTTTTACTTGTTAGCCCGGTGGGAGGAACTTGTCGTCTAAGTGTTTGTTGAGTATTCATATCATTTATATTATTACACATTGATTGTTATCTTCTACTGATGGCTAAATTTTAGATGTAATTTCATCAAAATTCTCTCATATTTATTTATGATTACATTATTTATCTATTATTATTATAATACTATGGAGTGTATAGTCTCCCTATATTGATCATGAACTATCATAGCTGTTTGGAAGCTTATGAAACGCGTGGTGGAGTGATTGTGGTTATCGAGAGACCTTTTCTTGGGTATTTTATTTGTAAATATAGGCTAAATAATTACACTAGACTTTATATTTAATTTTATACTCAAATATTTATTGAAAGTGATGATAATATTAAAATTTTCCAAAGGTACCTTACAATCTTAAAACAAATACTTCTCCCTGAGTCAATGAGAGCTTGTTTGAAAAGCTACCTAGCATGAGTGAGACATACAATATTTTGGGTTCTGTATAATGAGTGACACACTAATCCCTTAGTCAGGGCTAGATTACACTTCTCTAGAGTAATAGATCACATGGAATTCAAACCACATGGAAACTAATATTTCATTAACTAGGTGGTTTATTAAGGTGGTTGGTACTAGAGAGGGGAATATGATTTTTTATATGTTATTAAAATTGGATTATTAACTATATATATATTAGAAATGGAAATCCAAAAATAAATATACATCTATTGTAGGGTCATCACAGATCCTCCAAGGGTAGAATTATTATTGGAATCTCTAACATGGGGGTGTTTTCAGGATTGATTGGGGGATCCCTATAAGTTCCATTAGATTTTAATGGATTTTGGGAGAGGAATAAAATATAAGGGGTCTTATGAGATGGTATTTATTTTATAATTATTCTCCCACCATTAAAATGATATCATCCCTTGTCTATCAACAGATGGAGTTCTAATGCCAACACATTCCATCTAATGCATATATATTTTCAAATAATCCTTTTGGATTTGTACATAATCAGTGGATATCTAATATAAGGGGATATTTAAAATGGTTTACCCATAAATAGACATGGGATGACAATGACTGGACTTTCCCACTAGTGTAAAAACTTTTGTATCTGAAGAGAATTATTTGAAAATATGAATATATCAATGGTTTGGAACTATTAGCATAATCTCCCAAACCATTATAATAAAATATACTAATGGTTTTATTAGTCATTGGGTGTTGAATTGATGGTATAATTCTATACTAGTAGTATTATAAAACCCTTTTTATAGACTGAAAATTGTTGGTATAGGTATTAAAAAAATCCAATCGTTGTGTTTTGAACCCATTCCCTATCCATTATTTTTCAATGACATTACCACTATCCAATGAACAATTTTATATATATAATTAGATATATATGTTTTAAAAAATTAATTATAAATTTTAATTTTTTTGTAATTGTACA
This sequence comes from Viscum album, assembly GCA_963277665.1. Classification (NCBI taxonomy): domain Eukaryota; kingdom Viridiplantae; phylum Streptophyta; class Magnoliopsida; order Santalales; family Viscaceae; genus Viscum; species Viscum album. The sequence goes on from OY728132.1 coordinate 884,937,437, forward strand.
CAATAATCATTAAATAACACATTCTCTTATACCAATAGTTGTCCAAAAACGTTTCTATATGCACACAAATGTTTTGAGATATATACCAATGATTTATACGAACCATTGGTTCAGGGGTAATATTTCAATGTATTTCAAAAATAGTAGGTACGAGTATGCCAAATTATTTATACTCATACCAATGATGTAAAAAACCACTTTGTATAGGCCCATTGGTATATGTTAGGTTTCTACTAGTGGGGGACATTATATAGAAAGAACTCCTCACACACATGAAAATATATTTCACCATATAGTATTTATGAGTTATAATATTAAATTTTCAAGTGACATAGATGTTGAGGTGATAATGTTTCTCAATCTAAAATATCCACAAGTCACCATATACCCTTTGGATAATACTATAAATTGTATAATTAGAAAACTAGGCTAAGAACTCATTCATGGAATTGATTCGTTGCTCCATTTCGTAATTGTTTATTATTATTACCTTCATACAATGTGTAAATCACACATTAGGGTAATGAATATCATATTAATGATGGAAACATAATTAAGAAGTGAAAAAATAATCTACCCAACCATGCCAATACTGGAGAAAATACACCTTCTTGTTGACTAAATTAGTATGGAGAAGGTCCCATTCATATTTTTGTGATCATTTGATATTTTTTGGGGAGGTACTAAAGCTCAATTTGATGTTTCTTATTTTTAGACAACATAGATATTCCAATTTTTTTATTAAGGTGGTATCAACAAAGCATTATTGGGGTTAAGTATATCTGTTTTAGTGAATGAGATAAAATTTTCATGTTGATTTTTTATAATAAGTTCATATTTATATAGTACAAGGACCCAAAAATTAAGATCCCTAAAAACACTAAATTAATTCATGAATAGTGATCATTTCTCATTGAAATAATAGAGGTAGTATTGGAGTCCATGATTAATGGGGAAACTATTTTTGAGGATTATGAACCCTATAGGGTTTCTTGGTAGTGTTTTTTATATATAGAGGATATTATATGATTCTCACTAATGTTTCTTGAATGAGTAGTATCCAATGATCAAGAATCATTGTTGGTTGATGATCATGTTATAGGATACAAACATAAGGGTCACCTTCATTACAAATGTTGTTCTTGTTTCATTGTTCGTTAATTATTGTGAAACTTGGAGCTGGTCAATCCCAATGACATGTTGACTGATTTGATTGAATAAGTAAAAGGATCAATCTATTAGAGATAATGGGGGAGGATAACCTAATTGATATGAAATTATGAATACTATATAATTGTCTTTCACTAAGGAATCCCTCGTGTGGTGAAATGTATAAGAAGTAGTTTACATAAGGAGAACCATATCCCTTTTTCAATAGAGTATATATCCATTAAACCATCAATATGAATACACATTTCTTATGAGCATGAAATGAATGGGATGATTTAAAGATTCATGTATCCATAAATGAAAAATACGGGAAACCATAAAAGTGGAGATTATTTTAATAGATTTTTGTTAAATCACAGCCCCCTAAAAATTACCTTATGATGTCAACCCAATGATGTTAAAGTGTATATTAGAGAATTTGAGGTTATAGTTCATTTAATCGGTGACCAAGACATATATTCAAATAAAGTACTCAATATAATGTGTGTGATTGTAGATGGAGAACAATATAATGATAGTGAAGATAATGATAGAGACAATGATGAAACCTTGTAAGAAAGGGACACTGCTGATGAAATACAGACTCTCTGGAGCTCTTCTTTAGAGGAGGTATTCATTATCCCTATTCAAATTCATTTTACACCACAAATACTTTCATTTATATTTTTAACCTTTAAAAAGGATCTAGTGAATTTTCCATGCATTTTATGTCTTCAAAATAAAAACTGGTGGGAATAGGGATCAATATATGTGTATGACCTGAGCGGGGGGGGGGGGGTGGGAGGAATAATCAGTTTAACAAAAAAATTAATTACTATGGTTATAAATTAATTACCTTGGTAAATGTAAATTTGGATAAAATAAAAAACAGTTGAAAACCCCCTTCAAACACTAAATGTTTTCTAAAAAAGGATTATTTCATGGGATATTCTACCCAATATATTTTTAATATCCTCTTTTTTCCATTTTTGGCAACTGATTCATGAATAATAACCTTATATTATGTAAAATTTTAGGGTTACTCACAAAACTACCATCCCTTCACTTATAAAAGGGTAACATATTCACTAATTCAAGACCCACATATAATTTTAATTTATCCTTAAAAATATTTAATTTTTCTCTCACTGTAACTTTGTCCCATGTTAAAAATACTCTATTTACCATTACTTATCATAATTCCATCATTTCCAAGGAGACTTCCAAGGACAATTTAAATCCCTGATGTGAGTTTTATAAACTACTTTGTATCCTTCTAAATTATATCATTTAAATTTTATTTTAGACACACTAAAATAATGACATTGTTATAATTTATATACTATAATGTTAATATATTAATGAAATTATCATAATTTATTCATATAATCCAATCCCTGTGAAAAAAATAGTTGTTCATGCATTGTGCGAACTACCTCCTCCACGATATAACATGCTCCATTTTCCTTCCCTACATTACAAGGTTTTATATAAATATGGAATTAAGGAAAAATATGATATAAATAACATTATAATATGTGAAAAATAGAAAACCTATTAATGATATGATCAATAAATGATCATCATTAATTTTACTGTTTAAAACAAGCATGCTAAGAAGATAATGTTTTACTAAAATTGTGTAAAATTTTCATATACATTACTGATTCTAGTTCCATAAAATTATAATACATCGCACTAATAAACACTAAATAATATCATCGAGATTTTTTTATGATGATATTAAAAAATAAAAACACATTATAATCATTAATTAAATCCGGGAATAATCATTTTTGAGTTGGGTTAAACATGAACTTAAAAAATACTATGCATTTATAACATGGATAACTATGAAAAATTATTTAATAGTATAATATTATACAAATATTGAAATAATTATTTTTTATTTATGGATGTATTTATCATTAACTAATCATTAAATTATTGAAATACCCCCCTTTCTTCAAAAATCACCAAAACAAGATTCTTACCAACTTCATCTTCAAGGATAATTTCAAAAAAAAATCCTGAATGGAATTTTAAAAATAATAAATTATTCTAAATAATCCATAATATTAAATTTAATGACCTATTAATAATTTAATTTGTAATAAGAATGAAGAAGAACACAACTGTTATGAAACCTGTGCAAATGATCAAAACTAGAAATAGATGATGTGGAAAATAAGAAGAATTCATGAATAGAAAGACTATTTATGAATATTATGAATGAAAAAAGATATTATTAATGATCTAAATTAAGTTATTAATATATATATTTGAGATATATGAGGTTAAATTACATTTTTGGAATTTAGTAATAGAGTTGAGGGGTTTTCATCTCAAATTCCTCTCTTTGATATATATATATATATATATTATAATATGCTCCTAATTACCTTTATTTGGGGTATATAATACCTATATGAGATATTATATAAGGAAATTAATTTATTAATGATATTTTCTGATCATTTTTATTCCATCTATTTCAAGTGTTTATGATTAGATTACTACCCAAGCTATATATGGGGTTTTCCATCTCAATTTTAATTCTTTGGGACTCATGTTATAATAACCACCTATTTCATTTTATGTCATGTATATATTAATATGGAAGACTTTTTTCATTATACACATGAAATTTAATTGATTTAAATTTATACATTGTTATCCATCCCTCCTTTTTTTTATTCAAGAATTACCATCTCTATAGTGGAAACCCATCCTATATTTTGGTATTGTAATAGTGTGTGTAATTTCCGAAAAAAAAATCCATAAATGGATTCTGGTAAGTTGATATGGATGGGTCATAGATTAACCTAACAGTAACCACCTCAAAAGTATTATATTATAATTAAAACAATCATCACCTTGATGCATAGTGATTGGGCCTAATATTTCACACTTGATGAGCCACACTGTTATGATTTGCTTTGGAATATTCACATGATCTTAATGAACCATGATGAATGATTTTTATTTCCATTGACATTATCTCATAATAATTAAAACTATTGAACCCAATTACCATATTCCATGTATAACCCAACCTATTTAAGTTACCCCTACCCCTATATTTATTGGATAAGGTAACCACATGTTACTTTGATGATACCCCAAACCTTCTAAGTTAATTAAGGAGTATTATCCTAGACACCACAATATTTTATTGATTATATAAGTATTTTATTTCAATTTTTTTTGTTATAAAGATATATAATTTTATCTTTGTAAGAGGTTCCGGGGGGAATAATATGTAGGGTCTTGATGACTCTTATTCTGAATGCATAAGACTTAATCAGGTGATGGGTGAGGCTTATAATTATATATCCCCTTGATGCATTTAAAGATATCATGAGACAAAACTGGTTGGGTTTTGGTGAATAAATCTTCCCATGATAGGAAGCTCTCTTGGAAAATGGAATTGGCATCATGTTATTGATGTCTGACATTATCCATTCCATCATTATGAGATCATCGATTATTGTTATCCATGTTTTAATTTATTATCATCAATATAAAATTCCCTCAATATAGTTGATTATGAATCCATGTTGATTATTTATTATTTCCATATAATATATTCCATGTTTATAGTATGAAATTTTCTATAGTATTCTACTCTTTACTAAGAATCTTATCTCACCATTTTTTGTTTTCCTTTCTCAAGAAATCGAGAGAATTAATCTATTTAATTTTTAGGCATATGATGGATGGAATAATCATGTCCAACCTATATGTTCATGATGTATATTATTCTTTGAAATTCATTGTATGTGTATATAGTGTCTTCTAATACCACTAAACTATTTGATCCCATATAAACTCATGTACATTGTTCCCATAATGTAATCTAACTAGCATATATAGGTTTCAATAGTTTGGGATGTTATAGTTTGTATCAAATGATGCTTATTAGTGACATTGGGGATTATATTTAGAGGAATTAAGTGCGATAGTAAAAGTCCATTGAAAATACATCAATATTTATGGGGAACACTTTAGAAAACATTATTGAAATTATTTTATATAATTAAACATCCTGAGCTAATTACACTTATACCATTGAAGACAGATGGAGTCTAATAGGAGGAATGAGAACCATATCAACACCCATAGTTAGTGGAGGGATATTCCACTTAAAAATTAAATGATGCTGGATTTGAGGAAAATAAAATCATAACAAAATTATAGAAGTTGAACCAGGTTATAAATAATATCCTCACTCACATAGAGCGACCTATTGATCCACAAAATCGTGTAATTATGTTGGAATGCTTCACGATAAAATGAATACCAACATTTAATGGAAGTAATAAGAAATTGGTAGCTGAAAAATGGATCATTTCTCTAGAAAAGATCTTTCTCACTTTGAGAAATAATGAAAATGAAAAATCAATCAGGTCACTCTATCATCTGAAGGTAGATACAGACCAAGGGTGGTTACAAATTCAAAACGCTAATGTTGAATTTGATACTGAGTTCATGGAATATGGAACTATTAAGGATTTATTATATGATTTATTTTCATTATGATAAGAGAGTGGAAATGCAAAGGTAGTTCTTCAATATTAGAAAAAAGGAGGTGGAAAATATTATTGGATTGTAGATAACATTAAATGTTTACCATGGTATGATATAGACTATGTATGTAGAATGGAATGAATTATTGATCATATCATTGATGTGTTAAAGACAATAGTTCATAGGGTGTTGGTCTCTCAAATGTTTTCTTTCATATAATGATATAGTCTCAAGTTCCATTTAGATAGAAAATGAGTTATTTTAGAAGTATGTATTCCAAGGAAATCAGGATAAGAGGAGGTTGGGTGAGAATTATTGGAATAATAGTTTGAAAATGGTAATAAAGGAAGGGTGTGATTTCTTACATGTGATAACTTTGGGAAGAAAAACAATGAGGATTTTAGAAAGGGACCTATAGTTTTTTATAATTGTGAAGAAAATGGTAATCAAGATCACAAATACAAGGTCAAGGAAGAAGATTCGAAGATATATTTTTTAACTTTTTGGAGAATTTATATTATGATAACCAGTACCCCAAACATCATGTAAATTTACCTTATAAAAGTATAATTGAGAAAGTATAATCTTATGTCACTACCACAACTAAATTCCACGTTTCTAATGATGTGGTGACATGTACTTTTATCATCACTACAAAGATATATAATCTTGTATTTGATTCTTAATCTTCACACTCTTTTATATCATTCATTCTTGAAAAAATGAAACTTCCCTAGAACCCTGGTAATGTAATTATCAATTATGATACAAATTCGGATTGTTAAAGCAACAAATATGTGATAATAATTTCCAATTATGATGAATGGGTGTACCCTATTTTAAAACACAATTATTATAACTAAGGATGAAATTTATATGATCCATAGTATGTATTTTATTTAATAATATAATGAAAAAATATATTACCACGATAAAGGGGTTAGGATTTGTAAACGTGAGGTGAAAATTTATTTTTAAAGGTGAAACTTCATAATCTAAATAATGTATAGATCCTCCCCCGGTATCATTACATAATGAAATTATGGGTAAAGAATAATATCAATAATAATCTATGTATCAGGAATGTATCCTAATATTAGAGAATATACCCCTGGAATAAAATTTCAGTGATGTTTTCCAAAATAATTTCTTTATCATACATTGGAGTGTGAAGTCGAGTTCTCCTTTAAAATCATTACTTGTAAAAAATAATATCTAGAACTCATTATAGAGTGAAATTAGTATTGTTTATGGAGTTAAATAAAAAACTACATGATTTGAGTGATAAAGGATTTATACACCCTAGTGTTTCATCGTGGGGAGCCCTTTTTTATTCATGAATAAAAGGATGGCTCTATGAAGTTAAGAATCAATTAAAGAGAGATCATTTCAATTAAAATAAAGAATAAGTATCATGTAACCATCATTGATGAATTGCTTCTTAAATTTCAAGGACCCCAATATTTTCATTGATAGATCTTCACTCAAGTTATCATTAGATAAGGGTGAATAATGATGATATTCCAGTGGTAAAAAATTCAAATAATGTATGTAAGTTATGAGTGTACAACGATTAATTTTGGATTGACCAATGTAATTTTCATCTTTATGGATTTGATGAATAGACAATTTAATAAGAATCTGGATAAAATTTTTGTGGTGTTCATTTATTATTTCTTGATATAATATAAGATATATTAAGAGAAAGAGATTCATTTAAAAATTACTCTAGAGACTCTCAGAGAAAAGAAATTTTATGGGAATTATATTATGTGGAAATTTAGTATTAACAAAGTTTATTACATTAGACATATTGTATCTATGGATAGAATTTATATTGAAACTTCAAATATCTAGGTATTCAAAGAATGCTCTATATATATGAATATAATTGATTTTTCAAGATTCCTAGACTTAGGAGGTCACTACGATGGTTTAATAAATATTCTTCTTGGTTGGAAAACATATTAACAAGGTTAACATGTGAACAGTTTAACTTCAAATTGGAAAGGGAATGTAATGAAGTTTTTGAATATTTGAGAATGAGACTAATTAATTCATCAATATTAAATATACCAGTAGGAAATGAATTAATTCTAATATATAGTGATTCATTGAAAAATGTAATTGGTTGTGTTATTATACATAAATATTGTTTGATTTATTATGCCTCAAAGAAATTGAAAATCCATGAACAAAACTATCTGAATCATGAACTAAATCATGAAACGATAATATTTTATTTGAAAATATGAATACACTAACTCAATAGAATTATGTTATATATATATATATGTACCACATTGGTATGTAGTATATCATCCCCCACAAGGAGATCAAAATGAGGAAAATAATATGGTTGGTACTAATAAAATACCATGATTACCATTTACACTACCAACCAAGGAATACAAATAAGGTGGATAATACATTGAGTAGGAGGGACCATTGATCTCTATTAATTATGAGGATTAACAAGGATCCTATATATAGATATTTGGTAAATATGTATATGGTGATCTCTAATTAAGGGGAACCATCATTCCTATTCAAATAAATTATCAAACCATCCTTACATTAAAATAATGAGAATCCCCAATAGGATGAGAAAAACTAAAAAAGGAATATTAAATAAGTAACTAATTGGAAGTTTCTAGAGTTAATCAATAGATATGGAGTGCTAAGTTTTGTGAGCAGGTTATGCACTCCATCTATTCTAGAGTCCAAAAGGGAACTTCTAGATTTACTACATAGATCAAATATCTCCTTCAAACATTTTATCATAAAAAGGTATATGTATTTGAAGAGAACATTTCTAGTGGGATGGTATTAAGTAAGAAATTGTTAATTATTGTTCCATATTCTTAGTAAATATATAGGATAATTATTAAATAAAATATATTACGTGAGTCATGAATCCTCTCCCTATACCTATATGAAAGTGGTAAAATTTTATAATAGAATTTCTCAGTGGACCCGCAAAGGCTCCATTGAATAATGATAATATATGGAACATCATGTATAAAATTACTAAGTCTACTCATTTCATAGAGATAAGAGATGGTCTAACCCTTGATTTCCTTTCCTGAATCTGTATTAATTAAATCAGTAGACTTCATGAGTAAATTCTATTGATTGTATTAAACTATTACCATCATTTCACAAGAAAATTATGGAAGAGTCCTCAAAATGGATCCCAATAATAAGATACATTAAACGAATTTATATCATCAGCAGAATTATGGGAAGTTTGAAAGGACTATCAAGAATGTTGAATACATGTTGAGATTATATTCTCTAGACTTCCAAGGTATGTGGGATCAATATCTACCATGGGTTGAATTTTCATTCAATAATATATTTAATTAAATAATCTAGATGGAACCATATGAATCATTGTATGGGAAGAGGTGTCGTACTCTAACATGTTGGGAAGAATCGATAGAATGAATGTTAATTATCCCAATACTTGTAGAGAATAAAACTGTTAAGGTAAAAACTATTTAGGATCACATTAAAGATTCATAAAGGCAAAAAAGAGTCATGATAACGTTTGGGACCATGTATTCTTGAAGGTTTCACCTTGGAATTGAGTCATAATATTTGGTAATAATGGGAAGATAAGACACATGTATATTGGGAATTTTTAAATAATAAAAAGAATTGGAGTTGTATCTTTTTATTGGTTATACTACCCAACGTTTTTAAAGTAGACAACATATTACATATTTCATTACTGAGTAAATGCATGTTGAAACCAAAATTTTTTCTAATAGATAAGGTCATTGAGTTTCCAAATGACTAGACTTATAATGAGGAACATTTCTAGATTATTGACATCAGAAAGAAAGTATTGTAGAATCAGAAAACATGTTTAGTGAAAGTCCATAAGAGAAATCACAAAGTAGAATGGGAAACCTATTATTCAAAAGAATTTATATGTTATGTGTATCCAAATCTTCTCAATATATTATAAATTCTCCCATGTCAAGTAATAAAGAATTTAAGGGGGTGTAACACCCAAGACACTATTATAGTAGGTAAACATTGTATCTTGAATGATCAGGCAATGCACCCTTTAAATATCCCTAATTCTCAAATTTATTAAATGTATTACCTAAATAATTTCAAATTGACCAAACTAACAACATTTTTGAAATCATCATACCAAAATTATCTTATTATGAATAATTGATCTTTTTTATAAAAAGGAGGTTTTTAGTTAAAAATATTTCTTTCATGAACCATGTAATTTGTATAAGATTATTGTTATATAAGAATGACATAAAAGATTAGAATTTTTAAAATTAATTAAATATCAATAAATTTAATAGTAATATAAATTTTAAAATATTTTATTAAATCCTAAATACCATGTCCAACATCTTTAGAACTAATTAAGAGGTTACACTAAAAAAATTACTTGTGATATTTTATTTAAATCAAGTATTATCAAGGAATATTAAGGATTAGATTTACATGAGATCCCCATAAAATTAATTTTTTTATAATAAATAATTCTATTTCATTAAAATAACTATCCAAAATAATTTTATCTTATAAATATATTTACACCTTAAAAATGTTATTTCTATATAGACTATTTTTATGTGATTAAGTGAATTTATTTTAAAATTAACTTTCCCAACCATTAGAAATATTATTCAATAAATGTTTTTATATATTTGATATTAGAATTAAATAATTAGGTATAAAGGTTAGTCTTAATATTTTTCACTAAAATTAATTACTAAGGCTACAAATAAATTTTCAAGGTAAACGTTAATTAGTGTTAAAGATAAAAAGTAAAAACAAGAAGGCTTAAAAAAGTAAAAATTTTCTACTAAAGGAGTGTTTGAGTTTATTTTCATACTATAATCCTTTATCACTCATATTTTTTCATTTTTTACCTTTTAAACAAGAATAGTATCCTTACAGTATAGAAATTGTAAGGGTTACTCCCAAAAATACCCTTCCCTTAACTTACAAAAGGGGAAACATATTCACCACTTAATTAATCACCAATAATTATAATTTATTCATAAAAATATATTATTTTTGTCTTCTTTGAACCCTATCTAAAATTAAAAATACTATGGTCACCGTTAATCTTCATATGCCTTCATTTTCAAGGATACTTCCATGAATAATTCAAGTCCACAATGAGAGAATTATCAACTACTTAGTTTTCTTCTTAATTATTCTCTTTATAATTTATTATAAACAAATTAATATAATGATATAATTTTTATTTATATAAAATAATTTATCATAAAGGTATCATCATTATTTATTCATATAACCCATCCCTTAAGAAAAAAAATTCATTGTTCGTACGTTGTGCAGACTACGGCCACCATGATGTAACATGTTGTATTTAACGTCACTACATAAATGGTTAGATATAAGGATGTTATTAAAGGAAAAATATTATTTCATTATGTTTTTGGTGTTGAAAATTATATCAACTTTTAATGATGTGATCAGAAAACAATCATTGTTAATTCAATTATATAAAATGAGCATTCTAAGATGATAATATTTTATACAAATTGTGTTAGATTTTCATATAAACTTCTTATTATTATAATTCCATCCAATTTTAATATATCACACTAATAAATATTAAATAATATCATAATTATTATTTTTTAAAGATATTTCAACAAAAGACCCTCATAATCATTCATTAAATCAGGTTATGTTTACGTTTGTGTGGGTTTTACCACCCACGTGGACAATTCTATGAATATTTAGCGTGGTTGACTATGAAAAGATAATTACTAGTATAATATTTCATAAATGTGAAAATAATTATTTTTTTTGTTTCTAATGACAAAATATCACTATCTAATTCATCAATTAAGGATTCACCCCTCGTTCATCAAAATCCACCAAAACATGATTACCGTCAACTTAATATTCATGGATAAGGTATAAAAAACTCAGGAAATTAATCTAAAACATTATAAATTATTATAAAATATCCATAAAAGTATCTTTTTTGAAATATTAACAATGAATTTTTAAGAAGAATTAATTTCAACACCACTATTATGAAACTATTAAAACGATTAAAACTATAAACACATGATGTAGAAAATCAGAAAAATCATATAGAGAATGACTATTTTTGAAGAATATTAATGAAAATGGATATGAGTAAGTTTAATAATTATGTTATGTAGATATGTAGCATTTTTATATGGGAGGATAACGTATGGTCATGGAAATCTGGACAATATGTAAAGGTTTTCTATCTCAAATTTATATCTTTGAGACATATTTTTCATTATGTACCTCATTTTCATTATGTTGTGTGTATATATATAATAGATAATATATTATATAAATATATATTACTCTAAAATTGAATAATATTCATTACTAAAAACAAAAAACCATCAAGTACTGTATAGGTTTAGTTTCTTTAGAAAATGGAAAACATAAACAAATTGTTTATAAGACATCTACATTGTCTCCCACTAAATCAATCATTAAAGGACCCTTTTTTTAAAATATCTTATGTAATAACCATTTTCATAAACTGGGGAAAATAAAAATTAGAAGGTTTGATCTCATATGATCAGTACTGGTAAACTCGGTAGATAGAAAGAGAAATATGGATGTGACCTAATCTTAATAACATCTTTGTATATAAGTATATTATAATTATTATGTTAGTATTTAAAAAACTCATGAAGAGGAAGTAGAAGAGGAAAGAAGTTTGAAAGAATCAGTAGAAGTGACTAACTCTTCTTTAATGAGATTCCTCTAGATCTCCTCTTAAGGGAATAGAGTTGATCTTTGGAGAGGAACGGAACCACTATAATATGAATAGATAAGTTGAAAATGGATATGGGTAGTGGAAGGATGAGCTCTAAGGCTCAATGAGAAGTGAAGTAGTGAGGGGAACTTTTGGAATCTCTGAAAATATTAATTTATAATAACTTCAAAACCTATCAAAGAACCTCCAAAATTCCTTATTTTAGAATATTATATGATATATGGTTGTAATATCATGAACCAATAATTTTTTTACTCGTTTGTTTTTCAATTTAAACCTCACCCTTTTAATTAAAAATAGTTATTATATATTAATATTAAGTAATGTAACAAAATTTTCAATGATAAAATAGTACAATTTTTTCTAGTATTATGTTAATTATACTATAAATTAACAATTTAGAATATTTTAGACCATATAATAAAAATTTAATATTTTTAAAATGTTTTATTATTTTTAAATAATTTAAGAAACCATTTTTTTGATATAATATATATATATCACCAATTTGAAACAATTCATTTATTTTATTTTATTTGAAATATCTAAATAATAATATAACTTAGAAAAAATATTTTATTATATCCCTAAGAGGACAATGTCATATATAAAAGTAATTTTATTTAGTAATTATTTAAAATTATATTTATTTTAATATTTTTAATAAATGTTTTTGATATTGGCATTAACAAAATAATTTGTAATTTAAATTTGTGTAATTATTTAAAATAGTTATTTATTTGCTAATATTTATAAATAAAATAACTTCATATCAATAAATCTTCTACATTTCATTTGAATATTTGTAATCTAATTTATTTTCTGCATAACACAATTTAAAAAAAATTATATTTATTAAAAAATGAATGTGACATCATTAAAATTCTAATAAATAAAAGTTCATAAATATCATACTATCACTCAAGTGGCCGAAAACGTAAAAAATATATTCATATAATGATTTTTATTCTAAATTTAAAAATTTGTGTGTAGATTCATTCATAACTTAAATTTTTTCCCATGTGGACACATAAGGGAGGTTATAGACAAGGAAAGTGAAACATTTGGCCATTCTTTGATTAAAATATTGTATAAGTCATTTTCATTGAAAAGTGTACATTAAATAACCTTATTTATATCCATAGTTTTTAAGGGTATAATTTCATTCATCTGATAAAATTTTTACTTTTCAGGGTCATTTTATTATCTTTATAAATTTATTTTTAACCAAAATTAGATAAATTACCCTTACCGTGGTAACAAAATTTACCATGGTTACTATTCATATTAGACAAAAACTAAAAGGGGACTATTTACTAAATATTGACCATAGGAATCCTAATTTGACATCTGTTTTTCAAAATTCCAAATATTAACGTTTCATAATTTAATTTTAAAAAATATTGTAAAATATTATGAAAAATATTTTTTTTCCAAAAAATAATCTTTTAAAAATTAATTGTTTTAAAAAACATATTTACAAAATCATTTTTACAAACCAAAAGTGGATTATTTTAAATCAAAATAAACTAATTGAAACATAAAACAAATATAAAAAATAATTTTACCTTATAAAATAAAATTTAGTTTTTAGGAAAAACTATTATTTTCACTATTCCTTAAAATTTAATGTTTTCAAAAAATAATAAATTCATATTGAGTAGGATCTTTATAACTGTGTTGTTCATAATTATTAATTCTAATTGAAAAAATAGGTTATAATGGTCATTTTTATACTCATAGTTTCTCACGATTCGTTTAAACTCAAGATTCTGTGCAACACAAGCTATTGATGAATTACAATTATTTAAAAAAATGTTTATTAAAAATATCAGGGTGTTTCATTATACCCCCCATAAAATGATTTTATCCCTTGAAATTAGTCACTTAGATACAAACATATGAGGATACATCTGCCTCATCACATCCTTAGGTTCCCACATAGCTTCCTCAAATTAGGGGTTCTTCCATAAATCTTTAATGAAGCGACTGGTCTTGTTTTGTAGAACCTTCTCTATATGATCCGGAATCTCTATAAGATGTTCTTCATAAGAAAGATCTTTCATCAGCTATATGAATTCTAATTTTAGTACTTGTGAAGGATCAAGTATGAATTTCCCCTAGAGATATACATGGATCACATCCTCAACATGAGACAGATTCTATGGAAGAACCAATCGATAAGCTACCATCCCAACACGGTCTAGAATTTCAAAAGAACCAATATACATAAGGGTTAGATTTCCCTTCCTTCCAAATATCATTACTCTATTTCAGGTATATATATTTAGAAACACCTAGTCACCAACTTCAAACTCAAGGTCTTTTTCTGGTTGTTGGACTAACTTATTTGTTGACTCTGAGCTGCATCTATGAATTATTGCATATATCTGACATTCTATACCATTTCATTTACATGATCAAGTCTTGATAGATTTTATTCTGCCAATTAATCCCAACAAGTTAGAGGTCTTTACATATTTCCATGGAGGGATTAAAAAATATCCATTTTAATACTAGGCAAAATGTTATTTTTGCAAGAGAATTAAAAAAAGGTTGGTATTGATCCCAACCACCATTAAAATCCATAGATAAATATCTCAAAATGTCTTCTAGAGATTTAATTTTTCACTTCGATAGACCATATGTATAAGGATGATAAGAATTGATGAAATTTAACTCTATATCTAGATCCAACTTAAAGAATCTCATGAACATTAAGGTAAACCTCATATCCCGATCAGATATAATGGAAAGTCGTACTCAATGAAATCTTACCACTTATGTTACATACATCCAGGAAAGATAATCAAGAGGTAAATCCTATCTAATAGAAATAAAGTGTTCTGACATTATAAATAGATCAACTATAACCCATATATAATTGTAGACTATAGATGATTTGGGTAGTTCGATAACAAAGACCATAGTGTTTTTTCCCATTTCCATTCTTTTATGGGTATTGGTTGTAACATATCCTTAGACATTCTTCTCTCATTCTTAACATAGATACAAACCAAGAACCATGTGACATATTTAGCAATATCTCTTTTCATTCCATCCCACCGGAAATAATCATTCAGGTCCATGTACATCTTTGTGCTTCTAAGATGAATATAGAATAAATAACAATGGCCTCATCCCATAACTCTTTATTTAATTATGGTATGGTAGGAATACAAACATGGTTATTAACTATTTTATTCCATAAACATTGAGGTTGAAGTCAGTATCATTTCCCACTAATTTTTAGTTCTTAATCATCGTTTTGTGCCTCCTTAATCTTCACCTGTATATATGGTTGAACATTCATTTGTTAAAGATAAAATTTATCCCCTTTAAAATTTCAAGATCAATCCTTTACAAATCGATAAATATTGGATATTTTATGATTATTACCATGGATAGTCTAGAATGGTCCTTTCGACTCAAATAATCTTTCACTATGTTTGATTTCCAAGGGTGTTAATGTATTGATAAGTTGTAATCTTTAATCGTATACAATAATCTTATTTGGTGCATATGAAACTCCTTCCATCTGAAAATATACTTCTAACTTCTATGATTAGTATTAATATAACAAATTTCATCAAAAAGATAATGCCTCCATATCTTTATTGCAAGGAATTCTATAGCTAACTCCAAATCATGATTTGTGTAATCTTGATCATGGATTTTATATTGTCGCAAGGCATAAGATACCACCATATCATTTTCCACGAGAACACATCCAAACCCCTTCATAGCTACATAACTATAGATCAGAAACCTTCTTCCACTACAAGGCAGTGTGAAAAAATGTTCACTTGTAAACCTTCTTTTTAGCTCTTGGAAATTATAATCACATTCCCATATCCATCCAAACATAACACCTTTCTGAGTAAAATTGGTTAGATGATTAGATAGTCATGAAAAATCATTCACAAAATGTCGATAATATCCATCCAAACCATGAAAACATCAGATCTTAGTTACAATTATTGGTCTAGGCCAACATTCAATAACTTCTGTTTTTGTTAGATCCACAGATATCCCCTCTATTGAGATTATAGGACAAAAGAATAATACTTTTTCATGCTAAAATTTTTAATTGGTTAATTTTTCATAAATATTATCATTTATAGGGTCTTAAATACAATTCTCAAGTGATCTTAACGTTCTCCCTTTATATTTTAATATAAGAAAATATCATCAATATAGACTACCAAAAACTGATCCAGATAGTCCCTAAAGACTCTATTCATTAGATCCATGAAGATAGAGGGGGAATTAGTAAGACCTAAAGGAATCACTATAAATTCATAGGGTCTATACCTTGTACAAAATTTAATCTTTGGTATATCCTCTTTCATAAACCTTAATTGATGATATCCTAAAAAAAGGTTAATATTGGAAAAGTATTGAGCTCTACATTGTTTTTCAAATAAGTTACCAATGCAAGGAAGAGGATATTTTTTCTGGAGAGTGATCTTGTTATGTTCTTGATAATTAATGCAGAGTCACATTGATCATTATTTATTATTAATGAATTGAACATGTTCACCCCAAGGTTACACACTAGGGAATATGAATAATATTCTCTTGGATTTTCCTCTTCAACTCATACAACTCAATTGGGTCCACTCTATAAGGTGTCATTGAAATAGGCATTGAACTCGGTATGAGTTATATTGAAAACTCAACTTCACGATTTAGTGGAATACCTAGAAATTAATAAAGAAATAAGTCAAAAAACTCTCATAAAATATATTTATTCTTGTTCGTGAGTTTCTCCTCAATCATTGGAGATATATAACCTTTATTTATAAGAATCAAGACTCATAAGAAATAATAAATTTCCACTGGAATGTCATATTCATCCTTGCATCGATAGATGATCATAAATTTAATTAGAATATGAAAGTTGAATTCCCTTCCTTGTAAATTGTTATGTTATCCATTTATATAAGTCCAATATATTCCATGAATCACATCAAATTCCACTGAAGGAAGGAACATAAGATTTTTCGAAATCACATTCCCATAAACATAAACTGGAGAAGAATTATAAAATTGTTATGCGATCTTTGTGCCATTAAGAGTTGTCACTAATAATTAAATATCTAATTGATGAGGTAATATGATGATACACTTATAAAATTCTTTAGAAATAAAATAGTTGTTGGATCATGAATCAAATAAGACATTTGTTAATTTATAGTGGATGGTAAGTGTACCTTTCACCACTTCATTATCATACTCTACATTCCCAGTAGTGATCACATATGACTTTCCTTTGTCATTGAACTTCATAGTTTTCTTATTTCAATCATCATCGATAACCCTTTGATTAGGGAATTGGTTATAATAATTCCCCAAGTCCTTTCACTTGTAGAATTAAAGTGTAGGAGGTGCATTATGTGTAACCTTTTCTATATTCATATCATTAGATATCATTCTTCCATAACTTCAGCATTCAACTTTCCAATGACCTTCTCTCCCACTCATAAAACATATACTATTCCATTTAAGAAAATCCCCTTCATTTTTATTTCCACACATTAAGCATAATGGAAAAATCATCTTCTTTTCAGTGTGGTCATTATATTTTCCATTGAATTCCATTTTTCACTTATTATTAATCCCATTGGATTGAAGGGTTACTCAGTTATCTATATCAAACCTGAGACCACATCTAACGATTTCCTCATAGCTATTAAAGTCCATTTTGGCTAATTCCCTTTAAAGACATGGTTTTATGACACTAAAGAATTTATAAATTTTAATCTGAGGTTGGATAATAATTCCTTAATTATAAATTGAATGTATTGTGAAATTTTATTCATAGGTACCAATGGATTTATATTCCTTTTTCTTATGCTCAAGGAACTCCTTCTCCATATTTGTTTAAGAATACGAAGAAATTACATATCGAATAATATATTATTGAACTCTCCCCATTCCAGAGATTCAATTTATTCTCCTTACCTCTTATTCTTGATAAGATTCCAAGAATGATCTGCTTAAACTTCCAAATGATAGACTGACAAGATGGCAAAATCTTGCTCTAAACATAGGATAACTGAAAATATATTTTCAGTGGTTCAAATCCATTGTTCAGCCATTAGTGGATCAGAAGGCCCACTCAATAAAGGTGAACACTACCTTATAATAGACTCAACATAATTATGTTCCCTCTTTTAGTAATTTGGATGTCCTATATGATTCATATCTTAAGAAAGTTGTGTGAGAATAATGACATGATTTTTTATTCCAACTACCATAATATTTCGAAGCTCAGGAGTACAATCATTTCATTTCTCGTCACATTTAGTATTAATGTGGTTCATTATAGTTACATCCCTTAACTAATACCAAGAATCATATTATGATAAAAAATAATAATAATGGGAAAACCACATAATCTTGAATAAACTTTCTATTTAGGAGACGATAGGTTTTATCCTAGGTTATTCATGATAATTTCTAAAACACTAGGATTGTGACCTATACTTCTACATGTCCTTAGGTTTCTTAATAATGTTTTCTCGTTCTAATTTTTTTAGGTTAACTAAACTATTTCTATGATACAAACTATAATGGCCCCTAATTGACAATCAGATATATTAATTAAAAAATAAATAATATTCATTACCAAACATAACAAAACCACACCTACAACATATATGTTTAGTGTCATTATAAACTAGGAATCCTAAACAACGGGTTCATAAGATAGAAAAATTTTCTCTCACTTATTCTTTTATAACTATACCCCTTTATTGAAATATATTACTCAATACCCTTATCCATAACCTAGGGAAAAGAAACATAATAAAGGGTTATCTGAGATGCTTAGTAAGGGTGGAAAAGGGAGATATCAATCATATTTTATCATAAGACGTAAGAACCTAACATTTTAAAAATATTATCCTATATATGAAAGATTAGAATATCTTTTCATGAGATAAATAAAAAAGGTTCATAAAGAACTAATGAACACAGTGGAAAAATTCATAACCAAAGAAATAGAATTTATGGAATATAAATAATCATATAAAATAAATTCATATTAGTTAAGGATCATTTCAAAGAACATTAGAGTGGATAAAGTTGATTACTTATCTGAGTTCACTTCTCATGCCTTCCCTATATTACTGAACTAATATCTTTTCCTCTTTTAGTACAATCTAGTTCACGAGATATAAATTTTTTCCCAATTAATTGGGGGGAGGTATAGGTCTCACCCATCTCAAAATGAATTCATTCTTATGTAGTCCACAAAACATAAATCATTCATCACAATATAACTCAAGGAATTTAATTGGTTTCTTAAACATCATTCCCCCATAACATGATCCTTGTAAAACCAGTGGATTTTATAAATATAATTTTAGTATAAAACTAATTAGACAATAATAATAATATGGATAATATAATTGAAGCATAATCCTATTAAATAATTTTATCTTAGATGAAAAAATAATTTTTATAAAACACATGAAATTAATCCTTCAGGAAAATATACTTTCTTATTCAAAAATGTTTTATTTTCTAAAAATTTCAGACAATTTTAAAATAAATCAATTTCTTTTAAAATAAACATGAAATATTATAATGTAATATTCATGTAAATAAGGTATTATAGAAACATAAAAATAAATTAATATGTAATAAGATAAAATACAACTTTCTTCTCTTAATTTTGTCACAAAAATCAACAAGTACCTCATATCGAAAATAGAAAAAAAATTATTTTCAAAAAACATAATAAAACACACCAATTGATAAAATTTACTTCAAACATTGAAGAATAATAGAAATAATATTTTGGAAAAAAATATTTAGGATATGTGGACATGGATGATAAATATACCCTATTAAATACTTATGTATAAATAATCTCAGATAATAATGAGATTGAAAAATTATCCCTTACCTGATGTCTGATATCATTTGTATGTATTTGAACGACTGTATAATAATTTAAATAATTTCATTGACTTAATCTAAAATCATATTAAGATTTATGATATCATATATGATCATATTACCAGCTATTTGTTAATAAAATTTCATTATTACTCATTATTTAGGTATTAACTACTTCATTTTCTTATGCATGTTTTATCGAATAAGTTTCAGTTATCCTTCTTAGGTTATATTTAATATCACTTCTAAAATGATATTAATATAATATTTATCATATTTATTCATTATATACATTTATTTAATGATTATTTAATAGATATCATGTAGAATGAATGACATCACATCATGGATATGGTAGGCCATACATACACATGAGCAATGATATAATTTCCATAATTATGAAATACTATGGAATTGGATGGTATATATATATTTCATGAATTCGTATAATATTATAATTACAATATATATTTATTATTTACATCCTTATACCCATCTAAGTAAGGTGGTGGTGAAAAATAGATTACACCATGATGTGGAGATAGTAAGTCGTACATACGCATATGTGGTGATTTCGTTTTTCATAGGATGGATATAAGGTTGAATACGGTTGTTCCATAATCATAATAACATCTTATTATATATGTGATATTGTATTTATTACTTTATAATGGAAATAACTCATTAAAGTGATGTAAAAGAATAAATATGTTTGAAGGAATCTGTAGAGGAGATTACCTCTTCTTCGATGATCCCCCTCTAGAACTCTTATTAATGTACTAGAGTCGGTCTTTGGAGAGGAAAAGAACTTATATAATGTGACTATGGGTGTTTAGAATGGAAATTGGAAGGTGATGGTTGAGTTGTAAGGATCAAAGTGAAGTTAAGAAGTGATAGAGGATGAGCCCTTTTATAATTGAGGTGAGGGGTACTTTTGGATTCTCAAAAAATATTAATTTATAATAAACTAAAACCCCATCCAAGAAACCTCTATATTTTATATTTTAGAAGATGACATGAGGTACGGTTGTTATTTTTCTAACTAATAAATTTTTTGACAAGTTTTTTTTCAATTTAACCCTCATCATTATTAATTAACCATCACTTATTCTATTTAATCTTAATTTAGGTAACAAATTTTTGAATTTTAAAAGAGTATAATTTTTAATTATTTGGTGTCAATTAGAAAAAAATTAAAATTTGGAATATTTTCGCCCATATCATAAATAATTTATATTTTTAAAATTTTTATGATTTTTAAATAATTTAATAAATCACTATTTTGAGAAAATATCAATATTGTCAATTTGAATTTAATAATTTAATTGATATTAAAAAATACCTAAATAATAATATAACATTAAACCAAATATTTTTTTATATTCCTAAGAGGTCAAGGTCATCTATAAAATTTATTGGATATATTAATTCTTCCAAATTATATTTATTTTATTATTTTTAATAACATTTATTTGAAATTTACATTAAAAATAAAGTTTCTACATCAAATTTTGAAATTATTTTAAATTTATATTTATTTACTAAAAATTTAAAATAAATAACTCTAGTTAAGATAAATTTTATTGCTTTCAGAATAATATTTATAGTCTAATTTATCTTATTCATAACCCAATTTTAAAAATTATATATTTATAAAATCATGAATGTGACATTTTTAAGGTTTTAATAAAAAAATTATAAATATGATAATATCACCCAAGTGGCCCAAAACGTAAAAAATAAATTCATATCATGAACTAATTTTTCTAAATTTAAAAATTTGGGTTTATATTCATTTTTAAGTTAATGTTTTCACATGTAGACACATAAGTGATGTTATAGATAAGGAAAGTGACACTTTGGGTCATTCTTTAATTATAATATAATATAAGTCATTTTCATGAATAAGTGTCCATTAAAGGAAATAATTTCGATCAATAATTTTTTAGTGTTGAATTTTATTCGTCCAATAATTTTATTACTTTGTATGGGGTCATTTTATAATATTTATAATTTTATAGATAACCTAAATTATATAGTTTACCCTTTACTGTGATAACAGAATTTATCATGGTTACTATTCATATTGGCCAAAAATAAAATGGGATTGCTTACTAAATTTGTACCTTAGGAATAAAAATTTGAAATTAATTTTTTAAAATTCATAACTCAAAATTTTTAGAATTAAATTTAAAATAAAATTGTTAAATGATATGAAAAATGACTTTTTATTGAAAAATACCCTTTTAAAACATAAAATGTTTTTATAAAAAAATTATATATATAATAATTTTAAAAAACCATAAGATTATTTTTTTAAATCATAAAGAACAAATTAAAATTTAAAACTAATCTATAATATAATTTTACCTTCAAATAGAATATACTGTTTTTAATAAAAATTAGTATTTTTGTTATTCCATAGATATAAATGTATTCAGAAAATAATAAATTCATATTGAGTTGGATCATTATAAGTTATTTATTTATACTTACTCATTACAATTTAATGATTATGTTATAATGGTCGTTTTTTATACTAATAGTGTATCGTGATTTCTTTAAACTTGTGATTTTGTGAAATGCAAGCCATTAAAGAATTACAATTATTTAAAGAGAAATGTTTTTTAAAAATATCAAGGTGTTATAATTTTCTACCTATTTTACATATTATATCATTAAATTCGTTTATTAATGGTTTTTTATGTTAATGGTTAAGCATTATCTTCAATAGGATAGGATTTAATTGTTACTCATTCTATAAGTGGGGGTTTTTCATCTCAATTTTCATTATTTGGGACTCATGTTATTATCACCACCTTTTTTCTTTTGTGCAGTGCATAAAATTAAATTGAAGAATTTTTTCCATGTTACTTGTGATATTTAATTGATTTTATGTCTATATTTTATACCTCTCTTTTATTATTTTGATTTAAGAATTACCTTCTTTGTAGTGTAAAAACTATCTTATGTTTGGTTATAGTAAAATTTTGTGTAATTTCCAAAAAATACATCATTTTCTAGAAGAGGATCAGAGAAAAAGGTTTGGGCCTACGGGTCTCTAGGGCCTTCGGGTCATCAAAGGAATTCGGGCCACAAGGCCTTCGGGTCACATAGACCATGGAGTAGCCCAGTTCACACAGAACAGGACCTAGAAGAGGATCAGAGCAACATCAGTATCAGCCACCAGATGCAGAGCTAACCGGATTGGAAGAATGAGGGGGTATGGAAGCTGCCATCGGGACCAGGAACCGTGCAGCTTTGTACGAGGCAATGCTAGCCGATCAGCAATTCAAGGTGGGGATCTTGGTGATCAATGTTGAAAAAATCTGGGGAGGGGTAGTTCAAGTGGGTTGGGCCTACGGGGCATTTATTGAGCATGGTATGACTCTAGGCCTTCGAGTTATGTGTTGCGGGTTTTTCGGGCCTAGTGCCTTGGGCCTACGGGTCATGTACGGGTTCCCCTTAAACCCTTAAATGGGGGATTATCCATAATAAAATAAAAAATAAGGTTATACACATAACGAGACACTCCTGATGGGAATTATTTAGAACATTAACATTCTCTTAATAAACTATTAAAAAGGATTTTTTATACATTTAGTTTGTATCATACCAAATAAAACTATTAAACCCAATTAATATCTTCCATGGATATCCCAACACATTGATGGTACCCGTCCCCTATATTTATTTCATAATTGTTCTACATATTACATTAATGATACAACATAACTTCCATGTTGATTAATTGGTGTTCTCATATAAATCCACATTTTCTATTAAATGGAGAATTATTTTTAACATTTTTCATTATATGGATTTCTATGTTTGTTAAATTACAGGTTCTTTAGTTAGTGTTATGGAAGTTATTGATTACTCTTATAAGGAATGAATTGGAATTAATTAGGTTATAAGTGGGGAAAGATATTAAATAACCCCTTGATTCATCAACATGCATCATGAGAAACACATGTTGTGTTTTGTGGTATACATATTCCCATGATAGAAAAATTTTCTTGATATAAGAACTTGAAAATAAGTGTTTGATTTAAAGCATTACTAATTCCATTAGTATTTGATGAATAGTTATGATTATCCATGTTCTCATTTATTATCATGATTATATCAGGCCCTCAATTTCAGTTTATCATGGCTTCATTCTATTCAGTTTTTCATTCCATATCACTTATACCATGTTTATGTTTTGTAAGCTTCTTATGTATTCCTCTACATACTGAGTATCTGATATCACCCTTATTTTATCATTTCCTAGGAAACTTGTAGAGGAATATGTATAAATTTCAAAGATATTATAGAAGGGGTAATCATGTTCTATATATATGTTCATGGTATATCTTATGTTTTGAAATGTACTATTTAAATGTATCTGGTCATCAAAGAATACTAAATTATTCAATACTTTTGAAACTCTTATACTTTCAATCAAAATTATTATATAACCCCCATATTTTCAGTTTTGGAGTCTAGGATGTTACATAGAGTGAAATGGGTTTGTAACTAGTTGATTTAGTCATTAATTAAGGATTTTACATAAATATTTGACCAAATTTCTTATTATCCAATCATCAAACTTTTGGGAATTCTTATTTGTAACTTCCTTCCATTATCCTTCCATTCTGTTGGTTCCATCCAATACAGCATAAGTGATATGAGACTGGTCCCTAGAAAGAGATCAATCATAAAATATTTTCCCCTATTTGGTCAAATCCATGAGAAATTATCAAAAAAACATCAGGAGAATGATCAATAGTTATTGTAAAAATGGTATTCATAATCTCATCTGTAGATTCCATGATCAAATCTACCAACAGATATAAGACAATTACAACTACCAGTGTAAACAATCCTTCTCCACTTTCTTTCACATTTTGATCTCCTCTAAATAGATTCTCAATGTCATCTATAGCTTCAACTATAACCCTTTAGGTATAATAGTCGATGTGATATTTAAAAATTTTTAACCAATACATACCCTAGGTTATTTCATTAACATCCATCTATAATATAATGAAATACAAAAATAATTTATCCTGATTGACACTTATAGAAAATGATTTTCACATAATGTCTTGACATTCTCTTTGGACATTCGGAGATTAATGTTTCAAAATAGAAGAAATCATGTAAAAATGAAACCAAAGAAGATCAATATCATGAGAAGAAATGAAAAAAATGGGACACACCTATATCAAAAATGGTTAAAAAGTGTAAAATCCAAAGGAATCATACATATCACCATCACAGGCCCTGATTGATCATCCATGATCAATTTCTTAGCTCCATACAATTTCTGACTCATCGCACTTTTTTCATTATTACCCCCATTGATATATCATTCATTGAGGAGTCAAGGTATTCCTAGAATCACTATAGGTTTCTTGATTTTACTAATGAGAGGAGTTCTTCTACACTCATCCTGTCAAATCATTAGATTCCTAAGACATAAGAGATGTGTCGCTAGCATCCATTCTTGGCATACTATGATAATAGTTCTGAATATTCTCCATATGTGGCAATTGTGATATTATCTAGGTGGTGTAGTACAATCTCACTTTATGTTATTGAGATAACCACATTGAAAGATCGGGGTGTACCATTTGGTTTAGGAGGAAGAATTACTGACACCACCATATTATTCTATGTCATACCACTGCCTTGGAAATAAGTTTCCCTCTTATACTCATTGCAAAAATTATAGTTCCCATAATTTCCCATAGGTATCAACATGATTCCTCAACCAGTATTTCATGAGATATCTCTTTTTGACACTATTTATCAATTGAACATCTCCATATATTCTCATATAAAAGGTAAAATAATCATTATGAAAATATGCACCCTAAAAAATTATTCAAAAATGTGTGCCCATAAGGATGCACATGTAGCTACTTTAAGTGAAAAATGGGATAAATTCATAAATTTATCCACACACTCTATCACTTTTATATTCTCTGGATTTAAACTAAAGAAGTCTACTATTCTAGTAACTCGGAAGGCTTGAAAAAAGAATTTTTTTATTAAAACATTCCTCAAAATCCTACCAACTCATTCCTTGGTATCGTTTAGTCCAAAGTACTAAATTCTCTCACTAACTTGATATATCTTACAAATTTTATGTTGAAATCTCACTTTTAGCTTAGATGATGTTCCATGAAAATTATAGATTACATTCATCCTATTTATCCATAATTCTGATTTTTACAGCTCTGAATCACCCGAAAATATGGGTGGATTCTTCTTTTAGAACTAAACTAAATGACCAACTTTACTTGTTTCATCATTTATATTCCCTTTTTCTAAGGATTTAAAATATTGAATGATATATTGGACCGACGGTTGGTCCATCTGTTGGTTTGGTGAAACCATATTCACGGTAGCCTCATTCAGATGGTTTAATCAATGCATACCTGATTTCATTTTCTAAAAGAAAAATAAAAATTCATTTAGTCTCATTATCTATAAATTTATGTCATTTAAATTTCAAATTTACCCCATCACACATATCACGACAAGGCTTTCCCAAATTTGAAGTTTCTTTCTTTCAAAAAATTTTTTGAAAAATTCTACCATGCACTTTGAAAATCAAACCATTTTGAAATATTTTAAAAAATAAACACGTTTTTACTAAATAATAATTCATTACTAAAATTTAATTATTAATTCATTGTGGAATGAAATTTATATCAATGAATTTTAGGCTATTCTCATCAGCTAAATCCATGACGAAGATATGACAACTACTATAATTCCCTCAAAAAAATCATGCACCCAAACTACTTAGTAACATGAATTTCATCATATGGAACCGCGTGTTCAGAAAGCTGAGGGATCGTGCCCCTCAGAACGCTCGGCCCTCGGGCCGAGCCCGCTGGTCCTCACAACTCACCAGGCCGGTCTGATCCCTTTGCCGGGTCGGACCCGGCAAAACTGAGTCGACCCGACCCATCAGCCCATCGGGTCTAGCAGACTGGGCCATTTTTCACTTAAACGTCAATTTCGTAACGACCACACATCCGATCAACATGTTGTATGTGGAACTAGGACCGATGTGACGAGGTATTCATTTTGTGTTACTATAAGTGAGTTTTCAACGACCTCTGAAAAATGGTTGGGTTGGTTCGAACCCAAAACTAACCGAGCCCTCAGAGCAAAAACACTTATAACATGAGGAACGGATGTCCGATTGACGTTTCGTCAACTATGTTGGATTCCTATTGATGAGATGGTTCTTTTGGAAAACTTCACCTGTGGTTTGGACACAGTTAGTGTATGGTCGGGTTGGATTGTACCTGAAATCCAACCAGGCCCCTGGAACAGAAATGCTAACAACTCACAGACCAAGCATCTGATTGACGCGCCGTCTGTTGCGTTGATACCCCTATGACGAGGCGGTCCTTGTGATATTACCACGTGAGATTCCATAACACTTGTAGGTATCGACCGGTGGCTCGTGGAGCGGATCCTCCTGGAGATGAGCATACGGAGTACGGTGACCGTGTAGTTGGCTGAGACTTGATTACTGCTTATCTGATTCGATACGGAGTGACTTGAATAGCCCAGTGGGGACCCATAATTTGTGAGGTGGTAGACCCATGGTAGAGGAGCACAACTTTGGGAGGTGGCATACCTGCGGTACTCAACAGGGGAAGTACCTCTGTAGGCTGTGAAGGGGGAGCACTACTGTGTGAGGTGGAAGACCCATGGAGGGGGAGCACTACTTTGTGTGGTGGCAGACCCACGGTACTTTACTGGAGGAGTACCTCATTAGTCTAAGGTTAGTGAGTAGCACCTCGGAGTTGTGACAGTATTACTACGCTCGATAGACGAGGAGTTCTCCAGCAGCCGTGTTTTCTTCATCGTGAATAAAAATCCAGGTTGGAGCTGAGTCAATGACCTTTGTGTTTAACTCATGATTGAGATGGGTTACTTGATAACATAGTTATATTTATGAGAATATACCTATGTAAAGGTTATCAGTTGAGATATTTTTTGTGGATTATCCTTGTTGGTTTTAGTGAGACCTTCAGGGTCACGGGGTCCCTTCTGAGTATCGTTATACTCACCCCTGAACGGGTTATTTCCGCACCTCATTGTGCTGGATGCAGATGACGGACAACACTGATCGTGGTTGAGGCTTGTAGAGCTGGGAGACACCCGGAGGTGGACTTCATGACGAGATGGTACCCGGAGGTGACATATGGACATGGAGAGCTTGAGTGGCCATCTGTACTAACCCTTTAGGTAGCAACTCCGGTGGATGATCCAGGAGCATCTTGACACCTTTCTATAATTTTGTCTTTTCCTTGTAATTTACTATTGGGCATGTATTCCGGCCCTTTGTACTTTCAGCACACTTTTTATATTTCTTACTTAGTGTTTGCTTCCGCTTGTACTCTGGTTGTGGGTGTTTTCATTTCATTAAGGCAATTCCTTCCCTTTTTATCCATATTTACTTCTTTAGTGCTAGTCACCAGCCCCTAGCCTATAGAAGGCGGGCTTGGGGTAGTCACAGAAAGGGCCCCGAGGATGGGTCGTGACAAATTGGTATCAGAGGAGTCAGTTCAACCGTGGAACATAGAACTCTGATATGTTCTTTCTGTGAAGAAATAGTGTTAAGGGTACCGATTGTGGTTTTCAGTTTAGGGAGTCCATTGTTAGTGCGGTGGCCGATGTATCTATACACCAGGACCCTGACTACTGATTTCCGACTCAGTGCATGAAAACACTGATTGCATGTACGTTTCCGAAAGTTTTCATTAAGTCATCTCTACCAAGTCAGCTCACCAGGTTTAAATTGTTTGACTGTGTCACATCCGTTTAGGATGCCTCCACACAGATAGTCAGTTGGAGTTTCGATAGAGTACATGATGACGGCCCATCGAGCGACGAGGCTCCAGTGCAGGGCCCCCGTTCAATCTTGGAACCTTCGGGTGGTGTACCAGCAGCACCACCACCTGTTAGGTAGCAGATTCCACCAGCCGTACTAGTGGACGGTGCACGCTGACAGAGCGTGTTACACATGTTCCAGAAGTAGAGGCCTCTGAGGTTACAAGGCAAGACAGATTCTCAGGCAGTATAGGACTGGATAGAGGCAATTGCTAGAGTTATACCCCTAATTTAGATATTAGTAGATCAAATGTAGATCTTAGCTACTAGTGTTTCCCAGTGAGTGACCATGAGGTAGGTCCGCATAGTAATGAGGCTTCGGTACGTGGACTGATGCCTGAGATAGTACCTTTGGGTAGTGTGCCAGCTATATCACTACCTATTGGTCAGCAGTTTCAACTGACGGTACTTGTAGATGACACATGTAGGATTAATGCCTTACACTTGTTTCATCATCAGATACCCCTCAGGTTCTGAGGTGAGCCCGACTCAATGGCGGATGAGGATTGGCTTAAGGATGTGGTTGAGAGTTTTCTAGAGCTTATACAGCTTCGACAGGTTGACATGTCGATAGCTGAGTATTCATCGAGGCATACTGATCGTTCCTAGTACTTGATGACTACGATATGATCAGTGCATTAGAGCTCGGAACTCAGAGAGAGGTGTGTTTAAAGGACATCAGAGCCAGTACTTTTTCTATAAGCATTTTTACTTATGCTAGGGTGCTAGAGAGAACCATTGTGGTTGAATGTTGTTTTGCTGAATGGATACAGCCAGTGAATGTTAGCAGTGGGAAAACAGGAAACTTTCACCACTTTCTGCGTCACTTGTATCATAAAACAGATATTCACTATCACTCCAAGAGTTAGTAATAACTCATAAAAAATTATTTCCTTTGTTATTTGATGATCTTCTAGATTCTCAATCTGTTTTATTTGGTCTACGAAAATCTATTTTAATATGTCTGGAATACATATATTCAAAAAAATGACATCAAAAATAATTTTTCTTATCAACTGTTCTACCAAACTTCTCATGTATATTTCTTATATTATTACAATAGACATTCCATATGTTCTTTTATGCTATATTCATATTCATTTTTTAGAATTTGGTACCTCAGTCAAAGACCAATGAAAATTTTAATTAATAAAAAAAAGACTACATGAGTCTTAAGAACAAAATCATATTACAAACATTATTATAATAAGGAAGAAACCCACCAGGAAAATCATCATGCAATGTAATGTCCTTGTCTACTCTCTTGTTGGGAATACCATCCTCAACATTGTTCTCTTCATGAAAGCCATGTGTGGGAATTTAGTTCATTTTTGTCGGTGAAGAATGTTAATTCATCCAATAGGATGTAAGAGGCCAAACAAGATACACCACCCCCTTCTAAATAGCAGGACAATAGTGGTTGAATCACTTTCATTCAAAATATTATTCAATCAATTTTTTTGGAAAAGTCAACGGCGTGGATTACCCACATAATTTCCTCTTCTAGAGATGAGGACATACCACATCAGCCAAAGAAGCATTCAAGACACCTACCAAGATAGTCTCTAAAGATAGGGCCACATCCTACCGGTCCAAGAACTACTTCAAAAACGGCCTATATCAGCACTAAAAAAGGGATTTAACAGAGCTAAAAAAGATCTGTAAAGCTCATCTCTCATATATGGGGGTCCCTTTTATCAGCCCTCCAAAAAGTGCTGATAAAGGCCACTTTTAGCAGCACTAAAAAAATCGCTGATAAAAGACCCCTTTATCAGTGCTTTTTTTAGCGCTGATAAAAGGGGCATTTATCCGCACTTTTAAAAAGCGCTGATAAAAGGGGACTTTATCATCACTTTTAAAAAGCGCTGATAAAGTTCAAAGAAATTAATAAACAATAATAATTAAACATAATATGGGTGAGTGCTTTTATCATTACTTTACACCCCCTTTATCAGCGCTAGGAGGTCTCCCACACGCTACCCTTCCCGCAAATCCTCATTTGTGCGCACCTCCTTCGCTTCCACCCGAACTCGAACCCGGGACCTCCCCCCTTTCGCAGCTGCACCTTTTCCACAATTCCATTTCATTTTTTTCTCTATTTAATGATATATGTATATATATATTTATATTTATTCATATATTGATATAGATTCATATTAATATAAATATATTTATTCATATATTAGTATATATATATTAATTCATATATTTATATATTTATATATATATTTAGTTATAATTTTTTATATGTATATCTATCTGTATATTAATATATACATATAAGATTAGTTTTAAATACATTTATGAAAAAATATGTTTTTTATGTGTGTTTAGAAATAAATAAATACATAAATACATACATAGATATATACAACACACATACATAGATATATACAACACACAGACACACACAGAGACACACACACACACACAAACACATTTATATTTTCGAATAAATACATATATATGTGTATTTGAAAGGCCATATAATTTACATATAAGATTATTTTTAAATTCATTTATGAAAAAAAATGTTTTTGATTTGTGTTTACAAGTAATTAAATAAATAAATACATATATACATATATAAAACACACAGACACACACATAGACACCCACACACAGACAGACACGTATATATTTATGAATAAATACATATATATGTGTATTTGAAAAGCCATAAAATGTTAAAACGACCATAACATATAATCTAGAATTATTTTTCAATGCCACAAATAGTCAAATCGATGAAAATGAAACAATATTCGATATGATATGTGGTACATGCTTAACCGAAATCCAGATCAAAAGGTATACTTGTTTAAATGTTAAAAAATCGGGGTATCCCAACTAAACACTCAGTTTTGGAGGCCTTATGGGCCATTTTTTGGCTCGAAAAATATGACAGAGGCATTGCCTCAATCACCACTGCATAGAGCTCATCGCAGGCTTCGATTTGATATGTTGTAGAGCTCAAACAGACACCCTAATCAAAAGTTATGGTGGTTTGAAGATTGAGTTACTTTTTCGATGTATTTTCGATCTTTTATTAATTGTTTTGATTTTTTGTGTCCTCAAATTATTATTAAATGATTTTTAATAGATAATAATTAGAAAAGTATTGATTAATAATATTTTTTTAAAATATTTTGAATTCATTTTCACTACATTTCTTATATATTAAATGTAATAGTCTATTTATTTGTATCTATAACATATTTAAAAAAAATTGTACTTATATCAATATAAATATACTTATATAACAAAATGTTATTTTTCATGAAAAAATATTTTTTTTGAAACACAACATTTATCAGCGCTCGGGAAAAGTGCTGATAAATCCCTCCGTTATCAAAGCTACTAAAAGATGCGCTGATAAAGGGGTCCCCTTTATCAGAGCTCAAAAAAAGCGCTGATAAAGGGGGCCCTTATCCATGCTAAAAAAAGCGCTGATAAAGGCCACCCTTTATAAGCACTTTTTTTAGCGCTGATAAAGGGGTATCCCTTCCCTTGCCAGAGTTTAGCATAGTGAGGGTTGCCTTTAGATACTCTATTGACATTTACTTCGATACATCCTGGAAGCGGAGCTTTCTAGAATACCTCAAGGGTGCGTTGAGGATGTCTATGTGAACTAGAAATCCTATTTTGGTGTAGGATCTCAAAGTCACCAATAGTGTTGTTAGTATAATCTTTCTGAATCAAGGCAGTATCCCATATTTCAATGAGAATCCATGCCTTACATGCATTGAGCTCAAATGAGTAATTATTATAAATAAAATTGTTCCTATCATACTAGATCACATGGAAGATCTCGGTAATAGTAGTCAAAAAAAGATTCTTGATTTGTTGAGAAGAATCAAAATCTACAGAACACTGCAATTGAGAGCCGATAGAATCAAGAAGTAAACATATGCAACCAAAAATATCAACAATATAATTCTCGAGATTTGTAGCTATAGTAAAAGACGGAAATAAATGATTAGCATCCTCTCTATGTTGGTTGCACAAGTGACATCTTCAGAAAAGTTGAATCTCGTAATATTATAGAGAATTTCTTGCGGGGACTCTTTTCTGAGCAATATTCCAAACAAGACAAAATCTTGAGGGCCTAATCCAAGGTTTGCTAAAATATTTCAACCAACATAAACTAGAATCAGAATTTATGAAATTTTAATTATAAAAGATTTTGGAATCAATAACACCATTATAAGTAGGCTCCCAAAAGAATAAATCCTCAGAGTTGGATAAGGGGTGATTATCAATTTGATGACTAATATTATTAGAAAGGTTGATGTCATGTGAATTAATAACATCACTAATGGTGGACATGGTATTATCAGGAAGCGAATTGGAAGAAAACATGTAGATTAAGGGAACACCAGTCTAGTTGTCAAGACATATATTAATAGAGGAATTAGTACTAACCATCCATCTAGAATTGTTCATAATGATGGTGAAGGATTGTCTAATGGATGACCAAATGGAAGAAGTGATGTAGTTCAAATAGCAATTCTTAATCGTAGTAAAAATCTTTTCTATAGAAAATTAGTTGAATCAGAGTTATTATGAAGAAACCTCCAAGTCATCCTAGTTTAAAGAGTGTCATTAAAGTGAAAAAGTTTTTTAATTCCAAGACTACCATTTTCTACAGGTTTACAACAAGTGGCCCAAGGTATGATCACAAGATTTTTTTCAATTTTGATTCTGGTACAAACAATGCTTTTAATATAAACGTTAATTTTCTTAAGAAGAACATCATGAAAATTATAAATTATTATATAATAGAGAATTTTGGAGTTAATTTTAGATTTCACAAGACAAATTATACCAACCATAGAGAGATATTTATCCTTCCAAGAATAAATTTGATTGGTAATTTGATCAACAATGTTGTTAAAGTAACTGGATTTAGGTCTTACCCAGAAGATATGAACACCAATATAAGTGAATGGGAAAGAACCATAGTGGATACCTATGTAATTGATGATATTATCTTTTCTGATAGAAAAAAAAATTCCAAAATAACAAAAAGGATTTTCTCATGATTATAGATTGACCAGAAATATCTTCATAATGATACAAGGCATTTTTAAGATTTTGAATATTACTTTTATCACCTAGTAAGAACAGAATGATGTGGTCATCATATAAAATATGGGTGGGAACATTTAAGCTTCTAGAATCCAGGATATGTTTAATCTTATTTTGATCCACAAGGAGAGTTAGTAATCTGCTTATTTAATACTCTGTAATGGAAAAAAGAACGGAAGAATGAGGATATCCTTGCCCAACTCCCATGGTGTATTTGAAGAATCCCTTAGTGGCACCATTTAACAGAATATAAATGGAATCCAAAATGATTAAAGTACTTATCATATTGGTTGAAAGGTTATTAAACCCATAGTTTTTGATATCCTTGACGATGAAGCCCCAATACATGTTATTAAAAGCATTCCTAATGTCATGTTTATTGGAAACACTACCTACTTTAGTGACTTTGTTTATAATGTTAGTAAATTCCAAAGAAATACATATGAAATTTTGTAGAGACGTACCTTTCATAAGACCAAATTGATTCTAATAAAAAATTATATTTCAAAAGGAAGTGAGTCTATTAGAAAGAAATTTTGAAATAATTTGGTAGATAGTGATAATAAGAACAGTAGGATGGAAAAGGTGAATCTCAGAATCATTATCCACTTTAGGAATAAGAATAAAAATTGGGCATTTAAACCATGTGGGAGACCACCATTGGAAAAGAAACTTTTGACAGGTTTGAAAACATCCATATGAATAATCTACAAGTGATGTAGGAAGAAACCAATATTGAATCCATCATGACCGGGTGCACTATCAGGATTAAGGCGGAAAATGGTGTCTTTGATTTCATGATCTATAGGGATACTTAAAAGATAGTCATTGTCTTCAATATTCACAATATCCAGAATGATGTCAGGTAGGATATCTTTGCTAACATCCGAAGCATTGAGGAAATTGTGAAAATAAGAGACAACATGTTTAGAAATAGCATCCTCAGTGTCAAGGTGGGTTTTATCATTTCTATGAAAGACAAGAGGTCTACATACATTTCTGATACTTTGGAGATAATTCCAGAACTTTTTATTTCTATTACTATCTGAAATCCATTTAGTTTTGAATATTTTCTTTTTCATGTTATATTTATGTTTGAAAAGGGTGTTGAGTTTCAGAGAGGTAAATATTTTTAGTTGTGATTACAAAGAGAAATTAGAGAATGTATTGGAGTTTTGAATTTTAATAAGGTCATTCTCTAGATATGATATGTCCATGTCATGTTTTATTATATTTCGAACTACACTAACCCTTAAGGTACTATATAAGATGTTTTAATTTAGTGATGTAAGAAAAATCATCCTTGTGATTCTTCATAACTTCCCAGAAATTTTTAATAATGTTAGTACATCCAGGATCCGCTGCTAAAGCATTATTAAATTTGAATTGAATAGTGGGTTTACTACTCTTGGTGAAAATACTAACATGAATGGGATGATGGTCCGAGTTGATCTGAGATAAGGTAATACTCTATATGGACTCCCATTTTTCGGGGGAATAGATATTAGTGATTGACCTATCATGTTTACTAGGCACAACCCTATTGAGATTTCTTTTATACCATGTGAACTTAGAACCAGTGAGATTGATTTCAATAAGATTAAAATCCTAAATAAAAGATTTAAATTCCCTTGAGTAAATAGATGAGTGGGATGGACAAATTTTTATACTAGAGGTAATAATCACATTAAAATCCTTGATCACAAACTATGGATCTTGGATAATGTTATCTTGAATATTAAGATCGTGAAAAAGGGATCTAAGATCTTGGTATCTATTCTTATCATAGATCATTGTGAAAAAAGAATGTAAACTATTAGAGGAAAATTCATAGGTAAACATATACTTAGAAACATTGAAATAATTAAAAAAAATTAATGATGAGTGATAAAAAACCCAAAGAGACTCAGTAGAAAGACCACACTTGAAAGCACCAAGAAAATTATATCCAAAGGGGAAAAGATGCAAAAATTTCGATGAAAAATTAATTTTGGACTCAGAAATAAGAATTTATTTTTAGTTTGTGAGTCAAATAAAAATATTTTAATCACAACATATGTGTCAGTGTTAGTAATACCCTAAAAATTCCAAATGAAACAATTCATTGAAACCTATATTTGGAGGTAGAACTCCCTTTTTTTGAACCACCTAGGCCCTTATTCCTCATTGATCTTCTAACAACTTGAGAGGAGGGTGGGCTGGATTTCATTCCCTATTTTCTCATAAAGGAAACAAAAGATATGTTCGAGGCACATGTCATATCAACACTTTGACTTTTTTCAATATTTTCGCATTCGAGGAAGTGTCCATAGATCTATCCATTGAAGTCATCGAAGATTTTTTAGCATTTGGGATGGGAATACATGAGGATTCAGTAATATGAGAAGTATTGGGAGAGTCCACTACCACAAGTTTTTCATTAGAGATAAAACATTTGGCTTGTGGAGTCTCTTCTGAATCAGGGTTCAAAATAGAATTACCTGCAGTGTTGACAGGTGTCTGGATAGCAATCAATATGTTCACAATAGAGTTTCCACCCACATGGGATTGAGTAGAGTAAATAATAGGGGATATCAAGTACTGAATTCAGATATATTTCTGTCCCTTTGGGAGTAACTGTTGTTGTAGTAACCATGTATCCAGTATCCACAGAAGGATGTATACCCAAATCTTCTCAAGTGACCCCGGGGAGATGTTTATAATTTATCTTCATAACCTCAGAAATTCCACCCAGTTGGATCTGAGCTGGGGTAGTCGAGTTACAACCTGGATTATCAAAATGGTCTACAACACCCTCAGATGTTGTCTAATATTCCTATTCACACGCCCTGAATGTTGAGAAATCTCACATTCACTAATTTCTAAACTACAACAATATGAATAATTCTTCGAATTTATATTTTTTTAGTAGTTTTTTATTTACTAAATCTATAAATTATATATTCATATTTTAAAGGAAAATAAACAGTAGTTTTTTGTGTCTCATTCACAGAATTCTTCTAAACACATTCTCATATTATATTATATTTATGATAAGGCCATCAAGATTCATCTTTATAATATGTGTTGTGTCATCAGTCATTTTCCTATTAGAATCCCACTCCTTTAGAAGTATATTAAAAATTTTCTCAATGATATATTGATCAGTTTTCTCCCTCTAAAAAAGATATTTCAAACCACCCATACTGATAATGGAACATGAATACATTTGATCAACTAACTCTCTCAGAAGAAAATAAAACTCTCGAAAATCGTCAATTAAAATAGCTAATCTGGTCTCCAAAAATATAGAAGTTATGAAATGAGTAATCTTTAAATTCCACTAAATTATGTTCATAGTTTCACATGAAAATATATAACTATAAATGATTGTCATCAATAAGAAATTATGAATGTTCAAGATTTTATAGGTCAGGACTTTTTTAGATTTCTCATCATGTGTAATGTTCATAATTTCGTTCACTGAAATATTTAATTAAGAAATATCTTCTAATAATGATCCACATTAGTTTTAATCACAAAATTATTAATATGATCTCTCCAATGCAC
Organism: Viscum album; assembly: GCA_963277665.1. NCBI lineage: Eukaryota > Viridiplantae > Streptophyta > Magnoliopsida > Santalales > Viscaceae > Viscum > Viscum album. The sequence goes on from OY728132.1 coordinate 884,975,364, forward strand.
GTTATGTTTTATTTTAAAAATAGTTGAATTGTTAAGATTCATATTATCCAAATTCCCAACTATTTAACCTACCATAACAAAATAAAAATTTCCATAACTACATGATATTGTAATGAAAAAGTAACTATCTCAAAAAACAAATGTTAAGATACAAGATAAAAAAAGGTTGATAAAGGATTTCATACCAAATATCATCCATGATATGGTACTTTAAACAGGGAGAGTGAATGAATATTAAGAAAAACTTATAATTCTATATAACTCAATGAAATTTAATGGTTTATAAGTTATACAATTTGAATTGAACCTAGTAACAACAAGGTATAAATGCAGTTTATTTTTAAAAAAATTAGTACTTAAATGAGGTAACAAAATAAATAATAATAATAAAAATGATATAAATATAGGGAGTTCCATATGAAAGTCTATAAAATTATTTAAAAATATTGACAAATAATATTCACATCCAATCATAAAAACTCCTTGATTTTAATCAAAATACATAAGAGGGTATGTATCTAGATACAAGGAAAATATTTTTCAGACCCTCTAACATCATATTTATTTATATATAACTAATAAAAACATACTAGTTTAAACCTAGACTTATTTGATTGAAATTAAAACAACTATATCCCAAGATCCTATTTGATCAATATGATCAATAATAAGTTCTCCAATAGACATCATCAAACTAACTTTTGAGATAATATTGATTCCTAAATCTATAATATAATTGATCATGTTGGATCAAAATTATATTATTACATAGGAAAAAATATATCTTTTATAAAATAAATACATCAGACATGGAATCTCTATGTGAAAAACCAAAACAAAAAATGAAATCTCATAAAAATAGAGATAGTGTAAAACTTAAAGAATCATCATTTTATTATGTAATAATATTCCATTCATTGAACACTGAGTCTAAATTTATTTCCAATATCATAGAAAACTACCAATTGTAAAATCTAAGTTCTTTGGATGTGGTTTTAATAAAATAAAATGGTCCAATATATCATCCATTTTTAGTATTTCAAATTGAATTAAAAAATCTATAAAAATTAGGTATATCATATTCATCACATCAAATATTTGAATTAAAATTTAATTATACATAAAAATGGAACTAGAAAACATGAAATTAAGTACATGTAAGGAATATAGAGTGCTGTGATTCATAAAAAATTGACTGAGAAGATTCCATTTTTGGAAATTTCACAACATGAATATATTTAAATTCCAATCACCCACTATCCTATATAGAAATTCATTGAAGATAAAGAAATACTAAATAGTAGTCCCTAGTATCTTATTGTAGGGGTAAAAGTTGTGGTAAACAATTAAAGATATCTCATTGGGTTTTCTAATCAATGAACATGTGAAAAAATTAACTTCTAATGAAGAAATAAAATACCTAAGAACTATTTATTTTTAAAGGATTAATCTTTTTTTAATGTTATTTGAAGTTATATTAGGTATACTCTTTCTTAAAATCCTATGTATTTTTATTATGATATTTTAATTTTTTTATTTACTAGGAAGACTAATCACATTATATTTACACAATTTAGGTGGTAGAGTTGGATCATGTTCATGTTTGATGGTTATGAAAGTGATTAATTATTTTTCATAATTATTAAAATGTGTTGATAATATAGGCCATGGTATGAATTTGGAGATACAAAAATTATATTTAATCCATTGTGCTACCATAAAAACACTCTTCCAACCCACTAGGATATTACAAATGAATAACCATTACCTTTACCTCATCATGGAGATTCACAATATAGATCTTTTGTAGTTATTACGATGGGAGTTACATACCCAATGAATAGGTTAAGCCTCCCATCTAAAGAAAAAGTCCACGACCCTATCATTTTTGACACTTTACATTTGTTAAATTAAAAATACTTTTCTTCCTCATCATCTATCTGAATTGATAGATGAATTGTTTTTTAGATCCTCCCAACTAGTATTGAATCTGAATATAAGATCGTTATACCATTAGAATTCATATCCCTCAAAATTCAACAAAAACTTCTATAATTTTCATTTTCATGTGGTTCTAGAATTATCAATATTGGAACACACTATGACACAAATATCATAAGGTGATACTCCACATATTCCATTCCATTCAATGTTAAAAATCTGGGATTTTAACATCTATGTTGAGGAGGAATAAAATCCTCTCATTTAGTGTATAAATTTCTCCCAAGATGCACTAGTTCACACTGACCATCCATAGCTTCAATTAATGAAGTAAAGTACATGAGGATCCTTTTCTATAACACCAACCAAGATAATGCCTAAGTTCAAATATTAATTTAAACCTGATATTACTAGTTCATGTGTATCTGTAGATTGTAAATTTCATATGTAATTCTTTCATGATATCATGGATTTTTTTACCCTAGTTGGCATATCGCGTGATAATTAAAAGATACTGGAATTAGGTGTAAAATATAATTCATACAAAAATTTAATCATAAGATTGATTTTCTTATTGTTGGTTAAGTAATTTCCTCTTGTGGAATAGGTTCATGTATGGGAGAAATGGTTGTTTTAGGCTATAACTTAATTTTCCAGGTATGTTTTCTATGTGTTTATAAAAATTGATATTTTTTAATTTCTATACATTGGATTTGTATCAGGAAATATTTCCCTAGGTATAAATAACGTCATCTCCTATGGGTGGTGGGTGGGTATTGGAAGTAGCCACAACTTTCCTATTTTTATTATAAGTAACACATTGAGTGGATAATTGTTTGGTATTGGGATAAGATCCATTGTCAGGGGGTTACAAATACTATTTTTGAGAAAAAATTGTTTTCACATTTTTTATAAATATAATTATTATTAAATGTATCTATTATGTCATGTTCATTCCTATAAGTCACATACCATATAATATCTGTTGAGATTGTAAAAAAAATTGACTGATGTGACTCCAATATTAGGAATTAGATACTCATAGATGTTGGAGTAATATGAATCCTCATAATCCTCAAAATATCCCTCAAGTGAGATATCATAATCATATAACACATTTTATTTTATAGAGGGTAATTTTTATTTGATACCCTTACTAGAACATGACGTATTATTTTGATGAAACCATTGAAAAAGTGGGAAGCTTTTCATGGATAGCAGTCCAAATTAATTCTCTTATAACTTCTATAATTTGAGATACCAATAGAGGGGATCATAAAATTTATAGTTGAGAAAACGAGATGATCAATTTATCTAGAGATACACCTAGTTTAGAAAACACTAATATCTTTAGAGGAGGGGGTAAAAATGAACCAATCCTTATGGTATAGGATGGTTATATGGGTCAACAACCATAGATGCATTCCTTTGTATGTTTTGTGATTCTAGGGGTTGTCGTGGGGGTAATAATTTCCTTAGCCTTTTGGGTTGGGGTTTCCCATAGGTCATAACCGATTTTTTCAGTTTATTTCTTTTAGCCTTTTGATCAAGTATACTAAAATGACATATATGTTGTGTATTGTCTATCCACTCAAGATTATCGGTATCATTCATTTGAATTGGATGCTCCGTTATGGAGTTTTCTTTCCTTACTTATACCTTTCATAAAATTTTCAGGTGGCTTGGTGTATAATCCTATTAATTCATCTCTCCTATCAATTTCATATCTTTAATGACTTAGAGGTTGTCCAGTTTTATTAGATTAGCCAACTAGAATACCTAATACCTAATGTATATTCAAAGTAAATGACATTATTGTACGGTTTGTTGGGATGACCTTGTTGACCCTTAAGTTGGGTAAAGTGAAATTACATGAATTCACCCAAACCTTTGATGTGAATCTAGAGAGAAGGAATGTGGATAAATTAGTGTTGTTTTTTCATGACATTCAATTAAACATGATGGATGTTATCATTATTTTTGGTTGACTTGGGGTTCCATTTCACCAGTAAAGTGGGAAATCGTCATTGTTTAACTGCTCGTGTAATGCCTTTAGGTAGAAAAAATATAACTCAAATGGTAGCACTAGATTTGGGATTATGGAATGTACCCCCACAAGTTTAAATGGGAATAGATTATTTATTACTCTTCATTGATTTCTCGAATAACATATTTTGGAGTAACTATTATAAACAAACATGATGAATATATTTTCTATGGAATATTCATTCCATAAGTTATTAAATCCTTCTTCATCTTCATATAATGTTTCTTCGACTTATTCTAAATGAAAAAAAGTTTTCCCTACCACATTATTGTGTGATAAAGAATAATTTAGAGTTTGTTTTTTCTAACAACTCCATACTGAAAAGATCTGGTATAGGATGGAAAATGATCATATCTTCTTCTCACTCATCAATCAAGATAAGTTGTTTCCAATTGACCATAGAGTTCTTTTTTTAACAAAACATTGTATTTAATGTACATCTCTATACGAGGTCTTAGTTAAGATAACCATGACATAATGAGGAACATAGTGTTGTGGGGATGTATCATTGTGAATAGGATCAACATAACATTTATCATGGGGAGGGCCTCTATAGCAGATGAAGTCCTTTTCAACATCCTCAGGAGGACCTCTGGGATGATAAATTTCACTTTCACTATGAGGAGGACATCCATGGATGCACATTTTTTATTTTACTTCAAGGGGAGAACCTCCACTTTTGCTGCTTGTTTTTATGGGAATTACCACTCTAATAATTACTCCTTGTAGAACCTCTAATTTTGTAAACTATTGATTGATTGATGGGGGGATATCCATTATAACAATCTGATATTTTGGTCCCTTTAAATTAATATTATCTTCAATAATTTGTGCTAGGGGAAACAATGAAATAACACAACACTAAAAAAAATTAATGGTTTCATATTAAAATTAACATGACGAATTTAGTCATTAATATATATGAAGAAAATAGCTGATTAAAATAATTACTTATTTTTCATTTTAATTTATTTTGGAGAACCTTTCCTAAAATTCTATTGTATTTTACCATAGTAAATTAAAAAGACCATATTTAAAAGTTTATTAACATATTTAATTTCTAGATTTATAAACTAATATTTCAACCTTAAATTATTTAGAAATTGATATGATATAATATAATATAATCTTGATTTTTAAAAATTTTATTTTTAATAAATCTATTTTTTTTATATATTGTATTTTCATTTTAAATATAATTTATAAATTTTATAATTATAATTTTAAATAAATAACCCCATTTATATATTAAACATTCCAATATTGTCTTAGGAGCAATTTTTTTATATTTTTAGTAAAATAATTTATTTTTAGGTGAATAGTGAAAATATATTGATTTTGCAAATATCATCATTTTCAATAGTTAAATTTTTTAAAAAAATTTTGATTTTAAAAAATAGATATTTATAAATTAATATAAATCATTTAAAATATATATATTTGATTTATAAAACCCATGTTTATTTTTTTGGTTACATAAGTAATATTTTAATATAAAAAATGTTTTTCTTCTCCTGTATTAAAAATTAATATTAATCACTTATAAAAATTAAATCTATAAAATGGATACAATATTTTATATTAAAATGTTTATATATTTTAATGTGTTAAATTTATATTTTACTCAATTAATTATGATCACTATTATTAATTAATTACCGATATAATGACAAAACTGTTATTTCTAGAGAAATGTTTTATTAAAATTGCATTATTTTTATCTAATCAAATAAATTAAACCATTATCAGCAGTGAATATAATGTAATTTTGAAACCTATATAATAAAACATTAAATATATTTCAATTTTTACTCAATAGTAAATTATTTTAAGAACACTTAATGGTAAAAACAACATTTTTCTACAAAATATATTTTTTATGTGTTAAATATTTTCATTTAAAAGTAAATTTTATATTTTATATAAATTTAATAAGAATATATGGATCCTAAATTTAGGTTTATAAAATAATTAGTCTTCTCTGAGGTTCACCTTATTATTTTAGTAAAATATAAGTTACTAGGGTAAAAACATGTTACGAAGTTAAAAACATAAATAGTAAAAAAAAGGTTGTAAAAGGATTGAAACATGATTAAAAATTGTTGTAAAAGGGTTTTAATGGATTTATTGATCTTATATAACCTCAAAATCCATTATTTCTAACTTTTTTATAGTGGAAGTTTATTATCGAAAATAATGGATGTTCACAAATGTTCCATTTTCTTCACTTATTATAGGGGTTCACTTCCACCCTATTAAAGTTTAAAACACCCTTAAAAATCTACAGAAAACCCTACCTAATTTTACTCACATATAATTCATTTTAAAAACATAAATATCATGTTAACTATATGTTAGCTTGTGTCTTTTATTTTTAAGGTGACTTTCAAGAGAGTGTTCAAGGTCCTAAAGTGAGTATTACATAATCCTTATAATTTTATTCTTGAGACTTATCTTACAAACTAACCTCACACATATTAATATAATGACCTTAATATCATCATTCTACTTTTAATTAATTTTATTTATAGAAAAATCCTTATTTATTAATTTCCACCCACTACGAAAAACAAAAGATCATTAACCACTTGTCATGGACACTACCGCTGTAACATCCCAGGTAAATAAAGAGTATAAAATTTTCATATTTATTAAGAATTTTGAATTAAATATTAATTTTACTTTAAATGGATTTCTATTTTCGATAGCATACTAGATACACAAGAATGAGTTTCCTTGAAATCTTATATTGCACACAATGTTGGGTCATACTAAAAAATAATAATATAATATTATTTTAAATGGTAGTTAACACCTACTCATTTTATTGGTGGGAATGGAGATAATATACTAAAATATGAATATACATGTTTTTTAAATGGTTTTACATTTACCCAATAAATTTTAGTGGCTTAAAATAAGAAAGAATCTGATATTAAGCATAAATACTCTAATATTCATTAAAAAGTCAATTTACCGCCTATTAATGGAGAAACCTATTTAAATCAAGTTTTCGTCACTTTTATATGTTCTATTTGAAAAAAAAATCTTATTTATAATTAGGACATCAAATTTTACTTTTGGTAATATTTAGGTATTTTTCCGATAAAATTCATTCTTTTATGAATTGTGAAAAATACAGTATTTTAATTCAAAACTACCTTTTAATCAAATTTATTTATATGGTTATTCTATCTTCATAATTTATTTGTATGTTTAATTAGATTATATTTTTATCAATTAATCCAATGTTGGTTATTGAATGTAATTTCACATTGAAATTGGACATAAACAAGTGTCAATCTTTTGATAGTTATTATTTCTTAAAAACATGCTTTTTGTTCTGACAACGAGAATTAATTTTAAATTAAATAATGCAAGTACTATGTTTTGAATTTGGTAAAATATAAATCATTTTTGAATTTGGAATATCAAATATATATTAGGCTGAATTTCGGTAATTTTTCCGAAAAACATCAATTTTTTATGAATAGTGAAACCACTAAGTAGTGGTTAAAAAATGGCTTTTTCATAACAAAGAAATTTTACCGCTTCTGTGAGTTGAATTTAAAAAATACAATATACATGGTTGTTAATATTTATTATATTTGGTTCAATAAGATGAAAATAATTTTTTGGTTAATAGTAACATTTGACTTTGATTTACCGCGGTTAAAGGAAAATATGGTAATTCAAGGTAAAAGGAATATCATAATAAAAAAAATTACCTTAAAACATGTCCTAACAATATTTTATAAGTTATGGCCGACAATTGGAATGCTTGGTTCTAATTTTGGATCCCATGGAGCCACTTAAGAGTGATAATGACACTTTATTTTAATTAACTTAATGTAAAGGCAAAAAATAAAAAAAAACAAATATATTTTAGTAAATTAATTTTTACATGGGGTTATAAGTTATCTTTTTACTATAAATATTCTTTGGAAAGATAAAAATATTTAATACATCATAGAAGTTTTGTATAGTTTTTAGACACCAAATAAATAAAATTATTTATAACACAATAATTATTTAGTGTTTACCTCATTAATAAATGATTTAAAAAAATAAGATTATAAAGATTAAAATAATATTGATAACTGGTAAAATTATTATTGGATTATTTTATTTTTACCATGAGTCATATTATCTTCAACTTTAATATGTTTCAGACATTTAGAAACAGAAAATCATTATATAATAAAATAATACTTTTACACTTTCCTAAAGAGCCCCTCCCCCCTTATAAAAGGATGCCACTTCTAACCCATTCCTCACACATGTAAATACCCTTGTCTCATATAACACCTGCCCAAATAAGCTCAAAATATCCCTAACTTCCACTTATAAACTTTACCTTATACATATGGAACTTCAAGAAACCCTTTTGGTTCAATCCAAAGGGAGTTATCTGATTTAAAGGTAATGTCTTCTCTTAAGTTCTATTATTTAATTTTACTTCTCCAAACCCCTAAACTATTTTTATACATTTATTTTATAAAAAAACTGGTATCCTAAATATACTAAGTTGTTTTTATGAGAATTATTGGAACTAAACTTACACAAACATCTATCTAATGGGTAATGAACATACTGTTTCCCTAGATGGTAAACTATTGCCCCATGAAACAATGATTTTTCTATTTTCTCCTACCGCATATTATGGTGGCCATTATTTTTGAAATATATTTATATATGATATATATTATATTTATGTTTTCATTATGCTTCTTTATTTTTAATTTATTTAATTCCTTTGTGGTTTTCAATTTGAGTTATGCGATAATTTCTTTTCAGGAAGTGCAGAATTCCGCCCCCTAAAAATGAGATGAATCGTTCATTCCATACGTGGGATGTATAAAGGATGGATTTATTGAAATAATATATTATATTATAATATAATTATAATATAACAATGTATTATTGTGTTTTCATTCAATTAAAAATAGAAATTGAAATAAAAGTAATGTTCATGCGTACGTACGGCTTACCGTCTCCATGAACGGTGCATTTCTTTTCCAATATCCAAATGTTATGTAATGATATAAATACACATATATACAAGATATATATGATATATATGATATATAAATAATTAATATCATTCTTTAGATAGTGTAATATTGGCCACATGGACAACCTGTAATTATAAGGTGTTCATTTTTTACTCAAGTACCAAATATCGACAAAATGACCATTATTAACATAAATGATAACATAATGTCTATAACATGATAATAAGTGATATAAAAGGAATAATAAACTTTAAAAAAGGTTTACTAATCATTTATAAATTAACTTATGTTTATTATTTAGGAATAACAAGGAACAAACAAGTCAAGTCAGGCATGCGGTAAGGGGTTTCTGATCACACTTTTAATTCCATGAGATTTCCATTGTTCACCACTTATTTATTGCAAGTGGTGAATTGTGTACTTCCATTTGATATATATATATTATTTATTATATATATATTAATGGTATTATGTTATTCATTTGGTGGTTATTAACTTTTGTTCATATGACTAGGTTGATTACAATGTGGTAAGGGTTTTTAATCTCACTTTTTATTCCCGTGAGATTCATGCTATATTAGCCACTGTTTCCTTTTGTGTAGTGTATGTACTTCCCATTATTATATTCATGGCGTAATATACATTAATTTATGGGTATTTACATCTTCATTTTATGATCCTTCTTTCATGGGGTTTATGTATCGTAAGTTACCAAGTTTGTAATGGAATTTCAATTTTCAATTTTTACTCATTGGGATTTTTGCATACTTCATTAATTATTTTACTCCAAGATTATGTGTAAAATTACTACTTATTTAATTATATAGAAATTTCTACTCCCCTTTTGTGGATATAATTCTGATACACATAATCAATCCATTTATAAATTTTCATGTCATCGATATGAAGCTAATAAGAGTAATTTTAACTATATTTCCATTGATTTAGTTAAACATCCAAGTCATTGGTTTTGTTTGTACAAAAGTATGTGTGAATTTTCTTTGACTGATTTACACATAAAATGCCATCATTTTGATTTTATTTATCATTTTCACAGATTATTATGTAATTTATTTTTCCTTTAATCTAAGGATACATTTTTTATAAGGGATTTCATCTCAATTTACATTTCATTGATACTTTATTGTTGTTATGCACCAATTCATTCATATATGGTGTATATAATACCCTTTGGCATATTATATCATGAATCCAACTATTCTCATGATATTATAAATTTATAATTGAATATTATTCTTTAAATATTTTTATTCAAACTTCTCCCATTTTGTTAAAAACTCTTTAACTAAAATATCGTTTTAAATGTTTTAAAGATTTATTCTTATAAATATTTCTCATTAATGTCCATGTTTTCAATATGGTTTTTAGGATTTATTTATATGGACATTAATGTTTTCAAATGATTATTCATTTAAAAGCTTTAAAGTGGTATGGGACACTTTGATTCAAAAATCTATTTATTAAATGTTTTAAATGGTTTTGAAAAAGGCTTGATAAAGCATAGTTAATTTCAATATCATGATTAGATATATTGTGATTGGAATGTGGAAATGTTATCTTTACATTATGCTTGTGTTATGTTTTTTGATTATGTTATGGTTATTGGGCATTGATTACATATAATGGTGGCTCTGTGATAAACCTAGGGTTAGTAAGATCGAGATAGATCTCCAATGCATGGGTAAACGTGACATATGTAAACGAAAATGTTTATCCTAAGATATTTAGGTAATACACTATGATGGGTATTCCAACGTAATTATCAACAGAGCTGTGATAACTACAACATAAGTATGATATAGATTCCACAAGTTACCTTTATGATTTATAATTTCTATATGTTATTAATAAATCTTATGATTTAATAATTTATGTTATGATTTAAAAGTATGGTTTCATTGTTTTGTATTTATTGATGGCCTAATGTTATCATTTCTTATTTTATATCCCTTACTGAGCTTTTTACGCTCATCCCTTGTTTTGGAAATTTTTTCCATAGGGATTAAATATGAATAAGGTTCAAGGATGAGATCAAGGAAAAGTCATGGGGTCTAAAACATTAAACTAGACATGTTTAGTTTTTATTTTATGAAAAAAATGATTTCTGTGTAGTAGTGTCTACTTGTAATATTGAAGTTCATATGTAATAGTTGTGGCCTAATTATCTAAAAATTTAAACCTAAAAATATCCTCAATGTTAATTATCCTTTTATTTCATGATAAGTAATTTTTTAAGGTTGGGTTCTTATAGTTTGTTTTAGTGGTCGGTTTAGACAACATTTAGGATTAAGAGTTTTCGTTAAACACATGGTTAGTCCCTATGTTTATTATTTTAGTTAAATACGTATTTTATAACTTTTTTAGATCAAGGAAATTCCATTACGAATGGAAGGAGGATGATCTAAAAGGATATTACTATCTCTTTCTGATGACAATCTTACAATAATTATTGCAAAGTCATGTTCAGATGATTATGAAAAGTTTTCTAGCATACAACTCAGTAGAAAGAAGTTGTTTAAGAAATCAAACACCTCTCCTATACCTTGATATCATCGTGTATCATGGGTTTTATTTAATCAAATCCTATTTTCACAATATTCTCCAATTTTAAAGAAAGTTAAATAGTTTCATGGCATTTTCAAAAATTTTACTTATCACAGGATTTTGAATCATATTATGATTTTGAAAATGGTGATGAAGAAGGAGACCCTTGTGCAACCTATTTATATTTTCTTTTACTATATTTTCTCTCTGAACATACTTATGGTTTTTTAAAATTATCATTTATTGAATGTTTCAAATCAAATTCGGTCCGACTATTTTATAAAAATCAATTTTTATAAGTTGTTTTGAAATAATATTTCATACTTTATTATTTTCCGAAACAATTTTTCTACGAACACCCATATGACACGAGTTGTACAAGGTGTATTTGGGTGAAGGAATCAAATGATTGTGAAGATTCTCAAAATAATTGTTGCCATGCATGGGACTTCTACCAATGTGATCAAGATGACAATGAAACCATATGGACACTATGATGAAGGTATGTTGTTCTTTCTGTTATGAATAGTTTTATTTTATCATATGAAGGTTAAATAGAAAAGTGCAATATATATAAGTCTTCATGAATTAATATGTTGAGGTCTTAATGTGTTGGGATGAAAATTTAAGGTGTAAGAAAACGTTTGAGGTTAAAACATATTAGGGTGATTTTTGAGTTTTATAAAAAGGACAACATGTACACCATGTGATAACCCATCTCATCAGACAAAGCTGTGAGAATCGAATCCACAACGAAAGTGCAATTGGGATTTATTTCCTACCACTGGACTGTGTGATGTCCCTGGTTAGTATGAATTATTATTTTTATTTAAATGATTTTACTGATCAAGAATAAGTTGATTTGTGATCTTATGTATTATAAAATAGATATACTTAATATAGGAAAATAATTTGGTGATTATGTAATAAAGGTTATTTTGGAAAACATTCTCTCTTTTTGGAACAGTATATTCTTAAGGAAAATAAAATACTATGGGATTTAATTTGTGGAGTAATGGTTGAAATACTATTTTGGAAGAATCTATTTTTTTATTGTGGACATAAGGTGATTTGGGTTAATTATGGAAATGATTAATCTATCATGGAGAATTTTTTATTAGGTTAATTACTTTTCAATATGAGACAAGAGTAACTGATGTTATTTGGAGATAAATGTTAAGATTTATCTTGGAAGACCATGTGATTAAATCCTTCTGAGATTAGGGTTTTAATCTTAGTTTTGATTACTTTGATGAATTTTATGGACATTTATTTATTTAATGGTCTTTGTTGAACTTTGGGTATTGTTTGAAAATTTTTGGAGATTAAGAGTAGTTTTTCTTTTTGTAAAATATTATCCTTTTTTGGGATTATCTGATCTTCTACTAACCATTTTGTTTTTAGTTAATGGATAAAGAAATTGGACAAATATATTTCATCTTTTATGGATTATGTGATTCTATAGAAGTTGATTGTAGTTCTTTTAATGTGAACAACTCATCTTTAATAATCATCGTTTGAAAAAAAATGATTTTTTGTAGGAATTTAGTAAATGATGAAAGTCTACATGACAATTAATTATTTTTACTTATGTATTTAGTTAAGCTTCTAACTAAATTACTCAAATTTATGAAAAGTAACTTAAAACAAAAACGTTTTCTATTTACTTTTTCTTCTGGGGAATCAAAGACCATTTAACTCATCACAAGTTTGTGATTTTCTAGTGGTTAAATTTCTCCTAATCATGTTATCTATCACTCTCCATCAGACCTTTATGGGTTTTTCTCCCCCATATCGATGTTTTCATGGAATACTAGTATCTTTTGTCTTGGGTGACCGTTTTAATTCTCTTAATTTATTTTAAATTGATAGTTTTATTGACTCTCTTTCCTATGTGGTACATTCAATGATGTTTTTGAGTCCAATTTTAAAATTGTGAGGACACAATTCCCAAAACGGGGGAAGGGTGAAACATCCCAGGTAAATAAAGAATATGAAATTTTCAAATTTATTAAACTTTTTGAATTAAAAATTAATTTTACTTTAAAGGGGATTCTATGTTCGATGTTGTATCTGATACACAACAATGAGTTTCTTTGAAATCTTATGTTGTGCACAATGTTGAGTCATACTGAAAAATAATAATATAACATTATTTTAAATAGTAGTTAATGCCTAGACATTATATTAGCAGGAATGGAAAAAACTAAATAAAATATGAGTATACATGTTTGTTAAATTTTTTTACATTTTCCCAATAAATTTTAGAGCCTTAAAATAAGAAAGAATTTTATTTTAAGCATAAATAATAAAATATTCATTAAATGGCCAGTTTACCACCTTTTAATGGAGAACCATATTTAAATATAGTTTTGGACACTTTTATATGTTATATTTGAAAAAATAAAAATCTTGTTTAAAATCAGGACATCAAAATTCACTTTGTGTAAAATGTTGATATTTTTCTGATAAAATTCATTTTTTGATTAATAGTGAGAAATAATGTATATTAATTCAAAACTTCATTTTAATCTAATTTATTTATGTTGTTAGATTATATTTTTAATTGGTTTTAAAGTGTAATTAGATTATATTTTTACCAATTAATCTAATGTGGTCATTGGAAGTAATTTCACTTTGAAATTGGACATAAAAAAGTGTCAATCTTTCGATAGTTATTATTTCTTAAAAACATGCTTTTTATTTTGACAATGAGAATTAATTTTAAATAAATTAATGAAACTTCTATGTTTTGAATTTGGTAAAATATAAATCATTTTATAATTCAGAATATCAAATATATCTTACTCATAATTGTTGGTATTTTTTAAAAAAACATCAATTTTTTATGAATAGCGAAACCACTAAGTAATAGTTAAAAAACTGACTTTTTCATTTAAAAGAAATTTTATCACTTATATGAATTGAAATTATAAAATCTGAAAAACATGGTTTTTATTAGTAAGTATAATATATTTTAGTAAGATAAAAATAATTTTTTGGGGAATATTAAATTTTTATTTTATTTACAGCGGTTAAAGGTAAATAGGGAAATTCAAGGTAAAACAAATATCATAATAATAAAAAATTATATTAACAGTTGTCATAATCTTATTGGATGAGTCATTTCTGACCATGTGCATCCTTGGATCTATTTTGGGACCCCATGGATCCACTTAAGACTGATAATGACACTTTATTTCAATTAATTTGAAGTAAAGGCAAAAATGACATAAACAAATATCTTTTCGTAAATTAATTTTTACATGGGGTTATATAAATTATATTTTAGACTATATTTTTTTTGGAAAGATAAAAATATTTACTACATCATGGTACTTTTTAATAATTTTTATACTTTTAATAAATAAAATTATTTATGACACAATAATGATGTAGTGTGAACCTCATTAACAAATGATTTAAATAAATACGATTATAAATATTATAATAATATCCGAAACTTGTCCAATTATTATTGGATGATTTTATTTAGAAAAATAGTCATATTATATTGTACTTTAAAAAGTTTTGGACATTTAGAATCCGAAAATCATTATATATTAAAATAATATTTTTACGCTTTCCTAAAGAGCCCCTTGTCCCCCTAATAAAATGACACCACTTCTAACACATTCCTCACACCTCTCAAGCCCCCTGTCTCATCAAAACCCTTCCCAAATAATCTCTCATGATACCTCTATTTCACCTAGAAGCCTTACCTTAGGAACAAGGCACTTCAAGAAACCCTTTTGGTTCAAACCAAAAGGAGTTACCCAATTAAAAGGTAACGTCTTCTCTTAAGTTCTTTTGTTTTATTTTACTTCTCCAACACAATAAAATATTTTTATTCATTTATTTTATAAAAAATCATTGTTCTCAATTTACTAGGTTGTTGTTATAAGAAGGATTATAACTAAACTTAAACACACCTTCATCTAATTGGTAAAGAACATACTATCTCTATGGATGGCAAACTAATGCCTCACGAAATGATGACTATTCAATTATATCCTACCACTTCTTATGGTGGCCATTATGTTGACACGCTATTTATATATAATATATACTATGATTATGTTTTATTTATGCTTCTGTATTTTTAATTTATTTCAAACCTTTATGGATTCCATTATGAGTAAACGTGATAATTCATTTGAGGAAGTGCCGACTTCCACCACCTCAAACTGATATGACTTGTTCATACCATACGTGGGACGTATAAATGATAGAGTTATTAAAATAATATATTATATTATACTGGAATTATAATATAACTATGTATTATTAATTTTTCATTCAATTAAAATACAAAATAGAAATGAAAGTAGCGTTCATGCGTACTTACGGCTTACCATCTCCATGAACGATAAATTTCATTTCTTATCTCCAAAAGTTATATACTATTATAAATACAATTATATACTAGATATTTATGATATATATGATACCCAAATCATGAATATAATTCTCTAGATAATTTACTCTTTACCACATGGATAACTTGTAATTATAAGGTGTTCATTTTTGACTCAAGTACCAAATATCGACAAAACGTCCATTATTAACATAAATGATAACATAATGGTTAAAACATGGTAATAAGTGATATAAAAGGAATAATAAACTTGAAAAAATGGTTCTTAATGATGTATAAATTAACTTAATATTATTATTTTGGAATAAAAAGGAACAAACAAGTCATGTCGGGCACGAGCGAAGTGGTTTCTTATCTCACTTTTAATTCGATGACATTTCCATTGTTCGCCACTTATTTATTACATGTGGTGTATTTTGTACTGACATTTGATATATATTATAATGATTATATTTATATTCAAGGTATTATGTGATTCATTTGGTGTTTATTAACTTTTTTTCATACGACTCGATTGATTACAATGTGGTAAGGGTTTTTAATCTCACTTTTTATTCCCGTGAGATTCATGTGATATTAGCCACTATTTCCTTTTGTATTGTGTATGTACTTACAATGATTGTATTCATGGTGTAATATACGTTTATTTATGGGTATTTACATCTTTGTTGTATGATCATTCCATCATGTGGTGTATGTTTCGTAAGTTACCAAATTAGTAAGGGAATTTCAAATTATAATTTCCACTCATTGGAATTTACGCATACTTCATTGAATATTTTACTCCAATATTATAAGTAAAATCACTATTTATTTACTTATGTAGTAATTTCCACTCCCCTCTGCTTTTATATACTTATTATACACATAATCAATCAATTTATAAATTCTCAAGTCATCGATATGAACTTGATAAGATTAATTTTATCTCAACTTCCATTCATTGAGTTAAACATCCAAGTCATTGGTGTTGTTTTTAAAAAAATCTAGGTGAATGTTCTATGATTGATTTACACTGAATATATAATCATATGGAGTGTATTTGTATTTTTCACACATAATTATGTTATTTATTTATCCTTAATTTTATGATACTGTTTTAATACTGGATTTTGTCTCAATTTACATTCCATTGAGACATAATTGTTGTTATGAACCAATTCACTCTTACATGGTGTATATACTATCCTTTGGCATATTATATCATGAATCCCTTTATTCTCTTGATATTACAATGTTCTGATTAAATTTTATTCCTCAATTTTTCTATTCAAGCGTCTCTCATTTTTTTAAAAACTCTTTAATTAAAATAACATTTTAAATGTTTTAAAGATTTATTCTTCTAAATATTTCTCATTAATGTCCATGTTTTCATAACGGTTTTTAGGATTTATTTTTATGGACATTAATTTTTTTAAATGATAATTAATTTAAAGGATTTAATGTGGTATGCGACACTTTTATTTACAAATTTCTTTATTAAATGTTTTAAATGGTTTTTAAAATGGTTTGAAAAAGCATTGTTTATTTTAATAACCTGATTTGATAAATTGTGATTGGAATGTGGAAATGTTATATTTCCTTTATTCTTTTGGTATATGTTATGATTATGTTATGTCAATTGGACATTGATTACATATATGGGTGGTTCCATGATAAACCTAGGTTGGGGGAGCCCGAGATATCTCTCCAATGCATTGGGTAACATGATAGAGGTGAACATAAATGTTTCTCCTAAGAGATTTTGTAAATATACTATGATGGGTATTCCAACATAACTCTCTATATAGATGTGATATATATAATTTATGTATGATATAGATTCCATAATTTACTTTTATAAATCTTACGATTTCATAAGTTATGTTATGATTGAAAATAATGGTTTCATTGTTTAGTATTTATTGATGGGTAATGTTTTAATTCCTTATTTTATATCCCTTATTGATAATTTTATGGCCATCCAAAGTTTTTGAATTGTTTTCATCAGGAATTAAAGATGAATAAGGGTCAGTGATGAGATAAAGGAAAAGTCATGTTGTCTAAAACATGGAATTAGACATTTTTATCTTTTATTTTATGAAAAAAATAATTACTGAGTAGTAGTGTCTACTTAAAATATTCAAGTTGATATATAATAATTGTGGCATAATTCTCTAAACTTCTAAACCTGAAAAGATCCTAAATGTGAATTGTCCATTTATTTCAATATTATGTAATGTTTTGAGGTCGGGTTCTTATAGTTGGTATCATAGGTTTGTTTAGACAACTTTAGGGATTAGGATTTTTCATTAAACATATGGTTAGTCCCCATGTCTAATATTTTAGTTAAATCATTGATTTATAACTTTTTCAGATCAAGGAATGTCCATTACAAATGGAAGGAGGAGGATCTCAAATGGCATTCCTATCTTTTCTGAATGACATTCTTGCAATAATTATTGCAAAGTCGTGTTCAGATGATTGTGAAAATTTTTATATCACACAAATCACTTGCATGCAGTTGTTTAAGATATCAAAAACATCCCCTATGCCCCGATATCATTGTGGATCATGGGTTGTATTTAATCAAATCATACTTTCAAAATATTCTCATATTTTAATGAATGGTAAATATTATCAGGGAATTTTTAAATATTTTACCTTATCACAAGATTTTGAAGCATATTATGATTTTGAAAATGGTGCTAAAGAAGGAGACCCTTGCGCAACCTATTTATATTTTATTTTACAATATAGTCTCTCAGAAAATACTTATGGTATTTTAAAAGGTCCATTGATTGATAGTTTCAACTAAAATTCAGTCCTAATATTTTATAAAAATATGGTATTATCATATGTTTTGGAATTATAGGTTATACATAATTATTTTTCGAAACTATTTTTCTTCGAACAACCATATGACCCATATTGTACAAGATGTATTTGGAAGAAGGAAGGAAATGATTTTGAAGGATCTCTAAATCATTGTTGTAATGCATGGACCTTCTACCTATGTGAGCAAGATGACGACGAAACCATATGGACACCATGATGATTGTATGTTGTTCTTTCTATTATTAATAGTTTTATTTAACCATATTGAGGTGAATTAACAAAACGACAATATATATAAGGATTCATGAATTAAGATTAGGAGGTCTTAATATTTTGGGGTGAAAATGAAAGGTATAAGAAAATCGTCGATGATAAAACATAATAGGGTTATTTTTCAATTTTATAAAAAGGAAACCACGCAGACCATGTGACAACCCATCACATCGAACAATGCTGCGAGAATCAAACCCACAACCAACGTGCTATTCGGATTTATATCCTACCACTGGACTACGTGATGTCCCTGGTTAGTATGACTTATTCTATTTTAGTTAAAAGAATTTATTGATCAAGAATAAGTTGATTTGGGATCTTATGTTTTATCAAATGGATATCCCTAATATAGGAAAATTATTTGGTGATTAAGTAATAATGGTTATTTTGGAAGACATTCTCTTTTTTGGGAACACTATATGCTGAAGGAAAAAAATTCAATGGTATTTAATTTGAGCAGTAATGGATGAAATATTATTTTGGATGAATCTATGTTTTTATTGGGTACATAATGTGATTTGTGTTATTTATGGAAATGATGAATCTATAATGGAGAATATGTGATTAGGTTAATTACTTTTCAATATGATAGTTTATGAGTAACTAATGTTAATTGGAGATAAATGTTAAGATTTATCATGGAAGACTATGTGATTAAATCCTTTTGAGATTTGTGTTTCAATATTTATTTTGATTACTTTGAAGAATCTTATGTAAAATTGTTTATTGAATGGTTTTTGTTGAACTTTGGGTATTGTTTGACATATTTTGGAGATTAAGAGTAGTTTTTCTTTTTGTAAAAGATTGTCCTTTTGGGGATTATCTAATCTTCTACTAACCATTTTGGTTTTGGTTAATGTCTAAATACAAGGGAAAAATATATTTCATCTTTTGTGGATTATCTTATTCTTTATAAGTTTATTATATCACATTCAATGTGAACAATTCATCTTGAATACTCATCGTTTAAAGAAAAAATGAGTTTGTGGTAGGAATTTTGTAAATGATGAAAGTCTATATAACAATTAAGTATGCTTCCATAATGTTTTAGTTAAGCTCATAAATAAATTCCTCAACTTTATGAAAAGTAATGTCAAACAAAAATGTTGTATGTTAACTTTTACTACTAGGGAATCAAAGTCCGTTTAACCAATCACAAGTTTGTGATTTTTTGGTGGTTATCTTTCTCATAATCATGTTTTCTATCACTATGCATCAGAACATAATGGTTTGTTTTATCCTCTATATCCATGTTTTAATGGAATCCTTGTATCTATTATCTCATGTGACCTTTGTACTTCTCTTCCTTTATTTTAAAGTGATAGTTTTATTGACTCTTTTTCAGATGTGGGAATTTCAATGAAGTTTCTGACCCCAATTTTAAAATTGTGAGGACGCAATTCCCAAAAGAGGGAAAGGATGTAACATCCCACGTAAATAAAGAATAAGAAATTTTAAAATTTATTAAAATGTGTTAATTAAATATTAATTTTACTTTAAAGGTGATGTTATAATTGATGGCGTACCCAATATGCAACAATGGGTTTCTTTGAAATCTTTTGTTGCACAAAATGTTGATTCATACTAAAAAATGATGATATAATATTATTTTAAATGGTAGTTAACGCCTAGTCATTGTATTGAAGAGAATGGACAGAACTCACTACAATATTAATATACATGTTTTTAGATGTTTTTACATTTACCCAATAAATTTTATTGAATCAAAATATGATAGAATCTTATTTTAAGCGTAAATTATCTAATATTCATTAAAAGGTTGATTTATTATCTTTTATTGGATAACCCTATTTAAATCATGTTTTGGTCACTTTTATATATTCTATTTGACAAAATAAAATTCTTCTTTAGAATTGGGACATAAAAAAATTAACTTTGGGTAAAATTCTGGTATTTTTTAGATAAAATTAATTTTTTGATGAACAGTGAAAAATAATGTGTTTTGATTCAAAACTGCCTTTTAATATAATTTATTCATATGGTTATATTATATTTTTAATTGGTTTTAAAGTGTAATTAGATTATATTTTTACCAATTTATCCAATTTTTGTTTTTTTACGTAATTTCACTTTGAAA
This sequence comes from Viscum album, assembly GCA_963277665.1. Classification (NCBI taxonomy): domain Eukaryota; kingdom Viridiplantae; phylum Streptophyta; class Magnoliopsida; order Santalales; family Viscaceae; genus Viscum; species Viscum album. Next base: position 884,996,498 of record OY728132.1, read on the forward strand.
TTGGACATAAACATGTGTCAATCTTTTGATTGTTATTATTTCTTAAAAACATGTTTTTTGTTTTGACAACGAGAATTAATTTTAATAAATCTTATATGTTTTTAATTTGGTAAAATAGACATCATTTTTGAATTCATAATATCAAATATAGATTTGGCTGAATTTTTGGTATTTTTCGGAAAAAAATCAATTTTTGATGAATAGTGAAACCACTAAGTAATAGTTAAAAACTGAATTTTTCATTTAAAAGAAACATTACCTCTTTTTTGAACTGAATTTCAAAAATCTGACATACATGGTTGTTATTAATAAGTAAAATTTGGTTCAATATGATGAAAATAATTTTTTAGTGAATAGTAACTTTGGAATTTTATTTACCGCGGTTAAAGGAAAATAGTGTAATTCAGGTTAAAAAGTCATAATAATAAAGAATGTCCTTAACACTAGTTCTAACCTTATTGGATTATTCGTGGACGACCATGGTCATCCTTGGGTATATTTTGGGACCCCAAGGAGCCACTTAAAAGTAATAATAACACTTTATTTTAATTAACAAAAAGTAATGGAAAAATGACATAAACAAGTATTTTTTAGTAAATTAATTGTTACATGGGATTATATAAGTTATGTTTTCGAATATAAATATTCTTTGAAAATATAAATATATTACAAAAATCTTGGTATTTTTTTATTATTTTTAGAAAACAAATAAATAAAAAAAATGTATGACACAATAATGATGTAGTGTTTACCTCATTAATAAATGATTCAAATAAATATGATTACAAAGATTAAAATAATACACAAAACCTATCCAATTCTTATTGGATGATTTTATTTCGACCATGAGTCATATTATCTTATACTTTTATATGTTTTGGAAATTTAGAAATAGAAAATCATTATATAATAAAATTATATTTTTATAATTTTCTAAATAGCCCCTCCTCCACCTTATAAAAGTACACCACTTCTCACCTTTTCCACACACCTCTCGAACCCATTGTCTAATCCAAACCCTACCCAAATAAGATCTCAAGATCCATATATTCCATCTAGAATCCTTAACTTTGGTAGAACACACTTCTGAGATACCATTTTGGTTCAAACAAAAGAGAGTTACCCAATTTAAAGGTAACATATTCTCTTAAGTTCTTTTGATTTATTTTACTTCTCCAACCCCCTAAAATATTTTTTTTCCCTTTTTTATAACAACACCAGTATACTCAATTTACTATGTTGTTTTTATGATAACGATTTGAACTAAACTTACACAAACCTTTATCTAATTGTTAAAGAACATATTGTTTCTGTGGATGAAAAACTAACACCTCACGAAATGATGATTGTTCAATTATCTCCTACAGCCTTTTATGCTGGCCATTATGATGCAACTATATTTATATATGATATATATTATGTTTATGAATTTTTATGCTTATATATTGTTAATTTATATCATACCTTTATTGTTTCTATTATGAGTAAACGAGATAATTTTATTTGAGGAAATGCGAACTACCGCCCCCTCAAAGTGATATGACTCGTTCACACCATACGTGGTTCATATAAAGGATGGAGTTATTGAAATCCTATTTGATGTTATACTAGAATTATAATATAACTATGTATCATTAATTTTTCATTCAATTAAAATACGAAATATAAATGAAATTAGTGTTCATGCGTGCGTATGACAGACCGTCTATGTGAACGGTGCATTTCATTTCTTATCTCCAAATGTTATGTACTATTATAAATACATATATATACTGGATATATGTGATTTATATGATATCTAAATCATTGATATCATTCTAGAGATAATTTACTCTTTACCACATGGACAACATGTAATTATAAGGTGTTCATTTTTTGACTCAAGTACAAAATATCGACAAAACCGCCATTATTAACATAAATGATTACATAATGTTTATCACATGGTAATAAGTGATAAAAATGAATAATACACTTAATAAAAGAGTTATTAATCAAGTATAAATTAACCTAAGTTTATTATTTAGGAATAACAAGGGGCAAACAAGTTCATTCAGACACAAGGTAAGGGGTTTCTTATCTCACTTTTAATTCCGTGAGATTTCCATTGTTTGCCACTTATTTATTGCATGTGGTGTATTGTGTACTGCCATTTGATATATATATATATTATCATTATTATATTTATATTAATGGTATTTTATGATTCATTTTTTAGTTATTAAATTTTTTTCATATGACTCGATTCATGGGGTGTATGTTTCGTAAGTTACCAAATCGATAAGGGAATTTCAAATTTCAATTTCCACTCATTGAGATTTACACAAACTTCATTAATTATTTTACTCTAAGATAATTTTTAAAATCCCTATTTATTTACTTATGTAGTAATTTACACTCCCCTTTGTGTGGATATAATTTTTATACACATAATAAATCCATTTATAAATTCTCAATTCATCGATATAAACTTGATAAGAGTAATTTTAACACAATTTTCATTCATTGAGTTAAACATCCAAGTCATCGGTGTTGTTTTTACAAAAAATATGTTTTGATGTTATCTAATTTATTTACACTAAATATCCAATAATATTGAGTTTATTTATATTTTTCACACATTATTATGTAATTTATTTATCCTTAATCTAAAGATATATTTTTTATAATGGATTTCATCTCAATTTATATTCCATTGAGACTTTATTTTTATTATGCACCAATTCACTCATATATAATGTATATTCTATCATTTGACATATTATATTCTGAATCACCTTATTCTCATGATATTATAAAGTTATTATTAAATTTTATTCCTCAATTATTTGTATTCAAGCATCTGTCATTTTGTTAAAAACTCTTTAACTAAAATATCGTTTTAAATGTTTTAATGATTTATTATTCTAAATATTTATTATTAATGTACATGTTTTAAAAACCGTTTTAAGGATTTATTTATATGGAAATTATTTTTTTCAAATGATAATTCATTCGAAATCATAAAAGTGTTATGGGACACTTCGATTCAAAAATCTGTTTATTAAATGTTTTAAATTGTTTTTTAAATGGTTTTATAAAGCATTGTTTATTTCAATATCCTGATTTGATATATTGTGATTGGGATGTGGAAATGTGATCTTTACTTTATGCTTGTGTTATATTTTATGATTATGTTATGGTTATTCGGAATTTATTACATATATAGGTTGTTCCATGATAAACGTAGGTCAGGTGAGCCTGAGATAGCTCTCTGATGCATTGGGTAACATGATGGAGGTCAACATAAATGTTTCTCCTAATAGAATTAGGGAATATACTATGATGGGTATTCCAACATAACTCCCTATATAGATGTGATAGCTACACTGTAAGTATAATATTTATGTCACAAGTTACCTTTATGATTTATGATATCTATGTGTTATTCATAAATCATATTATTTAATAAGGTATGTTATGATTGAAAAGTATGGTTTCATTATTTTTTATTTTTGATGGGGTAATGTTTTAATTCCTTATTTTATATCCCTTACTAAGATTTTTATTCTCATCCCTTGTTTTTTAAATGTTTTCCACCGGAATTGGAGATGAATAATGGTCAAGGACGAGATAAAGCAAATGTCATGCTGTCTAAAACATGGAACTATACATGGTTCTTTTTTATTTTATGAAAAAATGACTACTGAGTAGTAGTTTATACTTGTAATGTTAAAGGTTATATTTAATAATTATGGAATAATTCTCTAAAACTATAAACCTGAGAAGATTCTCAATTTGAATTATCAATTTATTTCAAGATTATGTAATGTTTTAAGGTTGGGTTCTTATAACCACCTCCATAAAGTAACATTTTTTCATCTTGATTTTCATTATTTTTATGAACCAATTAATTTACGATTCACCAACATAGAAACATATAAATAATATCATTATAGTTATGTTATAATGATATTAAACAGTTTTTTTCCATACCCACCCATTGAGATATATCGTGTTCATGTTTTGGTTTTTTTACCACATACTTATAAAACACTAGAAGACTATATCATGGATATCTATAGGAACATAAATACTGAAATTATTATAAGTTGAAAATAAAATAAATATTGGTTAATAGTTCAATAAATGTTATATTATTTATATATCTTATTATAATAATATCATCTTCAATTGTTAAAATTACCGAAATAACCTGACACTGATTTAATTTTCACACAAACATATGGGAAAAATATATAATAAATAAATATAATATGATAATAAATGAAACCTATTAAATAAATTATAAAATAATAATATTAATAATAAAATATTGTATAAAATTATTTTGATTTTTCAAAACATTTGGTAGACTAGTAGAATGAATCCGGAAGAATTTAAGGGTTTTTTGTCTCAATTTTTACCCCATAAGATGTATTTCTTATTATACACAGTATTTTTTAGAAAGGTGTATCTATTATAATATTTATATTTTATTATCACAATTATATTATATTTCATGATATTGAATGTTGAATTCCATGTATTTTATCTCATGAAATTTTGAATCAAAATTTAGAAAAATATTTAAAGGTTTGTTCTATGAAACTTATTTAATTAAGATAAATTGTTATTATACACATAATTTTCTTTATATAGGATATATTCTTTATATTTGATTCATTAAACCATGAAATATATTTGAATCATGGTATTATAAATTTAATTTTAAGCTCTCTCTCATTTTAGGTTTTCTATATTTACATGTTACCCAAGCCATAACAATTTTCTTGATACAAATTATTTATCCTTATTTCATAAATTCTATATATAATCATGATCCTCTAATCCCCTTTTATCCTCCAAATTCCTTTTATCAAGGTAATTTTCCATTTTTCATTAGTTAATTTACTTTTTTCAATCAATACCATCTTTATTGGTGAAATACCTACTCAAATAAATGTTTTAAAATTTAAGGAATAACTCCCATTATATTAAAGGAATATTTTCCTCCATGCCCATATTTTCGTTCACAAATAACTTTTACTGTATTTTTGGTAACCCTATTATGAATTATTTTTTATGGTACTCAAAATTATATTTACCTGTTTTCAAAAGGGAAATACAATTCTTTTATACAATATGGGTTTCCAACATGGGTATTTCAAAATATTTAAAAAGGTTTTCTATCCTTTTTAAATAAAATTTTTTATCGTCCACTCCATGATTCCTCTATAAAACATTTATATCCTTTTTCAAAACTCCATGAATTTAGAATTTAATAAAAAATAATTTTTTTAACATATAACAAAAATTTTCATTAAAATCGTTTTGAAAATGAATTTTTAAAAGAAATTGTGGACTTTTTATATTAGGCTTTATACATAAATATAACAAAAAAACCTATTTTAAAATACTTTCACAATGACTTATTTTCCATCATTTTGAACATCCTTTCCAATTATTTATGGTTTTATAATATAAATTATTTTTTCATCATTTTATGAGTTTTATTTTAATGTATTTTCGTGGAAAAAGTTTAATTTTTATCATTCTTAACAAAGTAAAATTGAAAATTCTTATATAATTATTATTCATATACCTATTGATTTTTACCAATGTTTTCAAAAATTAGAAATGTTAAATTTTTTATAATAGAAGTGATGCATCAATATTATTAACTTTCCTAGTTTTCTTCAGTGTATAACCATAATTTTTCTTCCATTCCCTTTCATAAATGAATAATTTAATTTTTATTCCTTAGATATAAGGGTGTTCACCAAGATAGAATACATAAATTTATTGTCAAAAATATTAACTTAACCAAATACCCTTTATCTATACAGTGTAAATACCACATTCTCAATATACTTGATTGAATGGTATTTTCCTAGAATTTATTTAATATTTTTTTATACTCATTTAATTTACATGGGTATATCATGTTATGATTATTGATGTAATTATAAATATTTTATTTATGTGATTCCATTTTAAATGTATATGAAATCCATTTTATTTCCATGGGGTTTTTATGATATGTTGATGATTTATTTTTTGTGGCACACATATGTATGGGCAATGATTGGGGGGGTCTAATATCACCCTCCAATGAATTAGTTTATGTTTATGTTTCATGATATTTTTATTCATGGGCATAATGATTTAATTTACAAATTTGTTGGTGTAATTAGTTTACATTCGTTTTCTAGCATGTTCATAATGAGTGTATTCATATATAAATGAGCATACTGAGTTTTCTCACAATGTTTTCTTATTCTATGATTTTTCCATATTTATAAGAATATATTTATGTTACACTTCCATGTTATGCCAAAAAACAATTCTAATTTTGATACCTATGTTACTCTCTCATGGATTATCATTATAGGATTATATTTTAAAAAAATTATTCAGGTATTATATTATGATATGATTTGTTCTATGAATCATGACTTTTGATCAATGCTTTATTAGGTATGATATTCTTGTATACTTTTATCATTCCCATTTTCTCATCTTATACAAAATTATGATCATTGAAAATTATTTCATATGTTTACCATTAATTTGTTTTTGAGATCACCCCTTTCTTATGTTACCATTTCCCTAGGTTATGAATAAAATTAATACTTATGATGTGTCTAAAATAGTATATTATAGTGATAAATTTGGGGAGTTGTTTTAAACACGTCTTGGATTAACCAATTTTTTATATTAAAAATATATGTTTGTTGAAAATGACATGAGTTTTTTTAGGTATTAATTTTTCCTAACTATTGTGATCTCTAATACTAAAAGATCCTTGGAATCTATTTCAAATAAATATTAACATTAATTAATGTAACTGAGATGGTCATGTATCAATGGAATAAAATTTGGTATCATATTTTTAGATTACTTTCTATGTTAGGATATTAGTTAAGGATAATTTAATGGTTTATTAGTTAATTTGATCATAATTTAAAAGGTATACATAACATTGTAGGTTAGTTGAGGTAATAATCAATATTTAATTTTGTTATGGGATTATAATAAGCGAACATTAGAAAGTATTAGAAATATTTATATGTGTGGGTTAACATCCTAAAATTTTGTTGATGTTTTGATTATGTTGTTTTCTTATAAATTAAATACTTATCTGGACACTATAGGTGTTGATAGGATCTAGAATAGATGTACATAAGGGAAATAACAATGAAAATGGAATATTGGGTGTTAAATCAATCGTCACTAGGTGTATGATAAATATTCCCAATTACGGACCAGGTTTTATACTTATATGGTAAATGTTATTATTAATTCACTTTCCCTTTATTGAAACATTATGAAGGATTTAAATATGATTTTAACTAATTATGTTATTGAAAAAAATTGGAAAAATATCAGGGATAACCAAGCGCTTAATACAAAGAGTCATAGGTTGGACTGAAAGTATATTATGTTAAAAATGATGGTGTCATTGGGGAGTAAATATTTGGATTTATATTTTCATATTGATATCCAAATTATTATTATTACCATTTTTCAGTATCTGGTTGAAACAAGTTCATAAAATTGATTTTGAGTTAGGTATGTATACAGAAACCACTATGGCTTATTACCGAATAAGGAAGAATACACAAATGGCTTATAATCTTAGTATATGCCTATTAGGATAGAAAAAGAGAGTTTTTGGGTCTTACCTAAGGTAGTTTGGTTGATATATTAATAGAAATTAAATCCTAATACTCTTATAAAAATTGACTATTGAGTGGTATTCATCGATGAAAATATGGTATATTATGAAAATTTATTTGGATAATGTCAAAAATATATTGATTTTTCATCATTAGTTTTTCTATAATGGTTTGGAAACATATATTAAATGGTATCAACAACGATGAAAAATTATTTTATTATAAGGTTATATTTTTAGGTAAAACTATTGGAGAACAGCGATTAAGGTATGGATAAATTAGAGGTTTAATATATGGCTAATGTTGTGGTAAAAACAGTTTCATTGAATTTAGAAAAAACGAGTCAGATAATATTGATGAAATAGGAATTGATTATTGATTTAATGAAAAAGGAATCTGTGATTTATTTAGTGAATTTTATCTAATTTTTTCTATTATGAAATTAATTGTATGGTGTTTGACATCAAAAAATAGGGGTTAATATATTTGAGGGTCAAAGATAGAGTTAATTTTTGGAAGGATATATGATTTCACAATGGTTTCATGTTTTGGATATTTAAATGGTTTCGGTAAAGTTATCTCTTTTAAAATATATGATTAATGTATATACAAACTTGGTTATATTACTGAATGAATGACTAATGTTGTCTGACTAAAGATAAGTAACTTGATATATACTAAGAGCGTAAGTTTTATTTCATATTATAAGTTATATACCAAATGGTGAGTGGGTTTAAAATATTCTCACATATGTTAATCAGTGAGAGGTAATTAAAATAGAGATTACACAATTAATTTAAGTGGGGTAGAATGAAGAAATATGTAATTTTGAACCCTTTAAAAAAATACTCTCTTCAATAGATTGTGTGAAATTCAACACCCAACTAACACAAAACTCTAATAAAAAACCATGAAATATTAAAATTACATGAATAATGTAATTGTTAGTAGATAAAAAGATCATAATCAATAATAATAACAATATATTATTATTTTTCTTATCATTTAAAGAACCTTGAAAATGGGAATTTTATTTTACCTTATTTAATTAAACATACCATAATTAAAATTTATTATAATAGTTTATATTTATATTTATAAACTAATATGTTAATAGTAAATTATTTAGAAATTTATATGAAATAAAATTTAAGACACTTGATGTTTAAAATGTATTTTTTTAACAATATTAATTTTTCTTTATATATTTTATTTTTATTTAAATGATAATTTATAAATTTTATAATTTCAATTTGACACAATTAACTTCGTTTTTTGATTAAACAATATAATATTAAACTAGTATTATATATTGATATTTTTCTGAAATAATTGTTTTTTAGGTTGGTAGTGAAAAAATATACCAATTTTTCTAATACTATAATTTTTATGACCTAAAATATTTTGAATCATTTATTTATATAAAATATATATTTATAATGTAAAATAAAACATTCAAAAATAATATATTGAGTTTATAAAACCCATGTTTAATTTTTTGGAAGAATAAGTAAATTTTTCTCTACTTTTTTTGTTATATTAAAAACTAGCTTCCACAACATCTTTAAATTAAATCTAAAAAAATTGAGTTCATATTTTAGATTAAAATTTTAATAATTTTTAATAAAGTCACATTAAATTTTAGGAATAGAATTATGATTACAAAGATTAAAGTTAATTATCGTGGAAATAATAAATATCTTATTTTAAATGAATTATGTTATTAATATTGTGTAATTTTTATCTAATAAAATAAATTAATCTGTTATAAATAATGAATATAATATAATTTTCGAATATATATATAAACACGTTTACACTCATTCAATTGGTTATCAATAATATATGATATTCAAATAACATAATCGTAAAAACATCATTTTTCTACAAAATAGTTTTTTCTATATATTAAATGATTATTTTTAATATTAATTTTATATTATATATAAATTAAAATATAATATATGGATTCTAAATTTATGTTTCAAAGAAAAAAAAAATTCTATAACGTTTGACTTATGTTTTTAATAAAATATAAACCACTTGGGTAAAGACTATTTACCATGTTAAAAACCAAAATGGAAAAATTTAAGAATAAAGTTGTAAAAGAATTTAATAATGTAAAAAAACATGGTTTAATATGGGTTTTGGAGGAATTATAGACCTTTTATCACACCAAAATCCATTATTTCTCAATTTTTTTTACCATTTATCCTTGAACATTGTCCTTCCATTATTGAAAAATAATGGATGTTCACAAAAGTTCCCCTTTCTTCGCTTATTAAAGTAAATAACAAACACCCTCTTAGAGTTACACATAACCTTATTAATTTTAATGAAATATTGCCCAATTTTCTACAAAAAGAGTGTTTTTTCACTAATTAAATTCCATGTTCACCATAAGTTACCCCATTCCCTTCATTTCAAAGGATAATTTAAAGAGAAATTTTAAGGTCCCAATGTGAGTATTACATAATCCTTATCATCTTCTTCTTAATATATTGTTTAAAACAACCCTATGTATAGGGATATAATGACCGAAGTATAATTATTATACTTAAATTTTATTATATTTAGGGAAATACACATATTTATTACTTTCCATCCACTAATAAAAACAAAATAACATTTACCCTACATTGTGTGGACTACCACCTCACAAAGTTACATTTTTTTGTTTTTCTTCTTGATTTTTTTATTTTTAAAAACCACTTAAAATATGATACAAATTCTTAAAAATTTAAATAATATCATTTTTCTTATTTTATAATCATATTATTGACTTTCCAGACCATACACACCCATCGATATATATCATGTTCATTTTTTGGTTTATTTAACCACCCAATTGAACAATTCTAGAAAACTCTATCATGGATGACTATAAGAACTTAAATAATAAAATAAATTTAATTTATTAGTAAAATAATTATATTTTTATTTTTAGAGAATTTTTATTTAATGTATTTAAATGATTTTTAAAATATCATTTTCGATCGCTAAAATTACTAAAATAAGCCAAACCCGATTTAATTTTAACATAATCATTAGAAAAAAATAAAGAATAAATAGAACATGATAATAAATGTAATATATAAAATAAAATATATAATAATAATTTTACTATTAATTTATCTAAAAAGCATAATTTTTATTATCTAGGAAGTCTGGTGCATGTTCAGAACAAATTAAGAATAAGGTAAGGGTTTGTTGTCTCAATTTTTACCCTATAAGGCACATTTCTTATTATAATTTATATTTTATTATGAATGGTGTATATACTAGAAAATAACTATTTTATATCAAAATTATATTAAATTTCATGATATTAACTATTCAATTCCATGTTATTTCTCTCATTTTATTTTTACATAAAAATTTGAAAAGTTGTATGGGTTTGTTATCTGAAATTCACTTCTTTAAGAAACATTAGTATTATACAAATTATTTAGTTTATATGTTTCATATTTTTCCTATTTTATTATTTAAACCTTGAAATTACTTTCATTAAATGTATTGTATGTTCAATTTCAGGCTCTCGCACTCATAAGAGTAGTTTTGATTTACATGTTATTCGAGCTGTAATAGTTTTCTTGACTAAAATTCATTCACCTTGAGTCATAAATTCATTATATGATTATGATACATTAAATACCTTTTATCTACAAATTCATTTTACTTATTTTATTTTCTATATTTATCTAGGTATGTTACTTTTTTCAATCTATATCATCTTCCTTGGTGAAATCTCTTCTCAAATAATAGTTTTACAATTAAAAGAATAACTCCAATTATTTCCAAAGGATCCTTTTTCCCCATTCTATATTTTAATTCATGATAAAGTCCACCAATTTCATTGGGTAACTATAATATAGATTAATTTATATAATCCTCATAATTTTATTTTCTTATTATTAAAAATAAAATCTTAAAATCAATTTTATGATGTAGTTTTTCGATAAGGATAATTTAAAATATTTTAAAAAAAATATTGGTCCTTTAAAAATAAAATGTTTTATATTTAACTCCATGTCTTATTTATAAAAACCTTATGTAATTATCCAATAATGCATAATTTTTTTCCCTCTAATTTTTTTTAAATATATTTACCAAAAAAATCTATCATTTTATAAAAAAAATTGAAAAGAAACTACTAATTTTTTCTCTGAGACATTATTTATAAAAATGAGATAATAAATATCCTTATAAAATTTTTCATAAGAAAAAAATTCCCATAATTTTGAGTTTACAATCACATTATTCATGGTTTTATTAATTTAATTATTTTTCTGTCATTATATGAGTTTTTTTAAAATGGATTTCATAATAAATAGTCATTTTCTTCATGATTTTCAAGGTAAAAGTGAACTATTAATAAAAATTATTCTTCAAATAAAATTTCATTCTTCACCCATGTTTTAATAAATTATCATTGTTAAATCTCTATATGAGAAATAGTCTATCACTATCTTTATCTTTCCTAACTATATTTGATTTATAACCATGAATTTTCATAAAATTACTTTTTTCTATGAATATGTTTCATTTATTTTGTTAAAGGGTGTTCACCTAGATTTCATAAATCATTTTATTTGGGAAAATATTGAATTAACCATATACCATTTATCTATATGATGTAAACTCCACATTCTATATTATCTCTAATGAATTTTATCTACCTAGAAGGTTACTAAATATATTTGGATTCCGATTTATATTCTATATGTATTTCATGTTATGATTATTGATGGAATGATTAATGTTTCCCTTATGTGATTCAATTTGTAGAGGATGTAAAACCCATTCCTTTTTCAAGGTTTCATTACAATATGATGACGAATTATTTTATATGGCATGCATATGTAAGGATGATGATGGGTAGGGTCATATATCACCCTCTAATGCATCTGTTTTGGTAGATATATCTTTATATATTTAGGTGTGGACATAAAGAGTTAGAACACATAGGTGTAGGCATAATTAAATTGTTTACATTTTTAGGGATGAACATAATGTTTTTCTTTACATAGGAATGGTAAAAATGAGTTTTCTTAAAAAAATTTCATATTCTATGATTGTTCCATATTTTTATGAATCTCTTCATATTAAATTTCCAAGTTATTAAAATATTTTATGATTATTATTATTCGTGTGTTAATCTCTCGTGGATTATGATTATTAAAATATCTTTATTTTTTGGTTTGGGTATTATATTATGCCATGATTTATTCCATGGGTTATGAATTTTTATCTATGATTTATTATGTATGATATTCTTATGTAATGTTATTATACCCATACGTTCATGTTATACTCACATATGATCATTGAAAACTATAACATGTGTTTAACTTTACTTAGAATTTGATATCACGCCTTTCTTATGTTCCCATTTCCCTAGGATATGAAGATAATTAATATATATGAAATATATAAAAGTGTATCTTGTATATATAATTTTTGGGGCATGTTGAATAATTTTCATGGATTAATCAGTTATGTATATAGTGAGATAAATGTATTTTGGTTGAAAAAGGTATGAGTTTCCTTAGTTAATGCTTTTTCCTAATTCTCAAAAAGTATAATATTAAAAGGCAATGGGAAAAATTGTATTGAAATATTTATATTAAGACATTAATTGAGATATTCATGTGTATAGGGAATCATAGTTGGTATCAGATAAATGATTAAATAATATTAGTGGTTAGGATGTTACTTGAGGATAATCTAAGGGATGATAAGTTTGGGTTTATTATAGTTTCAAAGGTATACATAATCCATTAGGTTATTTGCGGAAATTATAATTGATAAGACTCTATGTGGGTTAATATTATGAAATTTTGGTGAATTTTTTACTATGTGGTTTTCCATGCAATGATATGTATGTATAGATACTACATGTGGGTAGAGGTTTTAACATAGATGTATCTAAGGGTAATATCCCTGAAAATGGTTTCCTGGGTATTCACTCAATTATCACCTAGTTCATGATAATTAAACTTAACCGCATACCTTGTATATAACTCCCTGTGGATATGATATGATTGACTAAAATTTTGTTTAATGAAACATTATGAAGGATTTGAGTATAATGTTAACAAATAAGGTTGAAAAAAATAATTGGAAAATGTACATTGATAATAAAATACTGAATATAAATAGTTACTATTCGAACCACAAGTATTACATGGTAAAAAAAAGTTTTACAGGAGATGAAATGTTTGGATGGATGTTTCTATATTAATATTTTGGATATTATTTGAACCATTTTTTAGTATTCAATTGAAAAAGGTTATGAAAATGAAGCTAATAAAGGTATGTATCTAGAAACCCCTATGTATTATAACAGAATAAGGGACCATACTTAAATTCTTTAGTATATTAGTATATTCCTTTAATTATGGGAAAGAAGAGTTTCATAGTCTTACCTCAGGATGTGAGGTTGATATCTTAAATGATATTTAATATTTATACTCTTATAATTTTCATTAGTGAGTGATATTTATCAATTATATTCTAGTATATTCAAAATAATTATGACAATTATATGAAACATGTATTTAATTTTTTTAATTTATTTTATTTTAAAGGTTTTGAAAAATATATTAAATATTAATAGAAACCGTGAAAATTTATTTTTTGAAAATGTTGTATTTTGGGGATAACTTTAGAGAACCCATGATTCATGTAGAAAAAAATCTAAGGTTTAATATATTATTGACATTTAGTAAATAAAGGGTTGATTTATCTAGATAAAGGTTAATTTGGTAGTATTTACATCCATGGAATTGATTATTGATTTAAGGAAGATGTGATCCATGATATTTTTTGTGAAGTTTTTTTTCATTCTTTGATTATGATATATATTAACTGGTGTGTTCCTATTAGAACCAGTGGTTAATAAATTTAAGGGTTAAATATAGAATTAATTTTTTTAGGAATATATTATTTCACTGTGGTTTAGTATCATGGAGATTTAAATTGTTTTGGGGAAGGTATGTTATAGAGAATGTATGATTAGGGTACATAAAAACATGGATATATGATAGTATGAATGATTAATTTTGATTGATTAAATACAAGTAACATGATATATTATAAGAGCGTAAGTCAGATTTCATTTTAGAAGTTATATCTAGAATAGTGAATATGTTAACAATACAATCTCTTAATTTCATCATTGAGTAATAATTACAACTGATAGGTTAAAATTTATTTTTGAAGGGTAGAATTTAATGGCCCGATAGTTCGAACCATTTGAATTAATACTATCTTCAATGTCATGTTTCACATGAAACAAATAACTAACATAATACATGAAAAAAATAAAACATGGAATATTAAAATTATATGAGGAATATAATCATTATTAGATAAAAATGTAATAATCAACTTAAATAGATATATATTGTTATTTATCATTACTTTCAAAGAAACTTTAAAAAATGGTATCTCATTTTCTATTGTAAATTAAAATTCTAATAGTTAAAAGTTTATTATAATATATAATATTTAGATTTATAAACTAATATGTCAAAACTGAATTATTTGGAAATTTATTTTAAATAATATTAATGACACATGATGTTTAAAAAAGTATTTTATAAAATAAGTTTTTATTTAGATATTTTATTTTCATTTGAAGGATAATTTATAAATTCTAAAATTCTAATTGACACAACTGAATTCTTGTTTGAATTAAACATTTCAGTGTTATCTTAGGATAAATGTTTTATTTTTTTCTAAAATAAATGATTTTTATGTAAATGGTGAGAAATATACTAATTTTTCAAATACTATTTTTTGACATAAAAGTATGGATAAGATTATTTATAAAGAAATATATATTTTTAAGTTAAAATAAATCATTCAAAAAAATACAATATTGAATTTATAAAACCAATGTTTAATTTTTTGGAAATAATTAAATTTTTTTATATAAACATGTTTATTCACCGGTAGTTAAAATTAGATTCCATCACATGTAGAAATTAAATCAATAAAAAGTATTTCATATTTTAGATAAACATTTTAATATTATTGAATAGTTTCAATATATATTTTATCCAAAAATTTATGATAATTGGGATTAAAGTTTATTACTGCGTAAATGATAAAACTATTATTTTGAATGAATTATTTAATTAACATTGTGTGATTTTTATCTTGTAAAATAAATTAATAACATATAACAAAAGAAAATAATATTATTTTTAATCCTTTATATAAATTCACTAACACCATTTAATTTGTAATCAAAACTAAATGATATTAAGAACACTAAATGTTTACCTATAATTTTGCAAACAAATAGTTTTTCTATATATTTAATTATTTAATTTAAAAGTTATTTTTCTCTTAAACATAAATTGAATTAGAATATGTTGATCCTAAATTTATTTTTATAAAATAATTTTTTTTATAAGGGTTACCATATTTTTTTAATAATATATAAACAATAATGGTAAAAACATCTACCTAGGTAAAAAACCAAACTAGTAAAATGTAAAAATATAATGGAAAAAGTGATGAAATATGTTTATATAGTCTATGAATATATGTTGTTGAGGATTTAATGAACATATATGATACCAAATTTCATTATTTTATACATTTTTAATCATTACCCTCTGAATAGTGTCATTCCATTATTGAAAATTAATGGGAGTTCAAAAAAGTGTCATTTTATTCACATATTAAAGAGGATCATTTCCACCCTTTCAAAGTTAAACATACACTTAGAAATTTCCATGATCCCACGAAACT
Organism: Viscum album; assembly: GCA_963277665.1. Taxonomy (NCBI): domain Eukaryota; kingdom Viridiplantae; phylum Streptophyta; class Magnoliopsida; order Santalales; family Viscaceae; genus Viscum; species Viscum album. Next base: position 885,012,925 of record OY728132.1, read on the forward strand.
TTTTCCTCTCCCATAACTCTATTGAATTACTTAATGTTCATGGTCACCATAAGTTGTCTGAATCGCTCCATTTACAAGGTCACCTTCATGGGAAAGTTATAGGTCCCAAAGTGAGTATTATACTATCCTTTTAGTTTTCTTCTTAATATTTTACATAGAATCATAAACTATAAATAGTAATATAATGATCTAATTATAATTACAAAAATAATTTTTTTATAATAATATATAACACTTTCCTTATTCTTTTTCATCCACTAAAATAATAACATTAATTGTGCATTGTGTGGACTACAACCTCTATAAAGTAATGTTTCTAGTTTTTCTTCATGATTTTCATTTTTTATAAAAAAAACTAAAATATTATTCACCAACGTAAAAAATATACATATTTTATTATTATTATTTTATAATTATATTATATACTTTTTAACCATACTCACCCGTCGAGATATAACGTGTTCAAGTTTGTGTTGGTTAAATCACCTACTGGAAAAGTGCTAGAAAAATCTATCATGGATAAATTTTGGAACTTAGATAATAAAATTATTATATGTTAATAAATAAATTATTGGTTTATATTTCGGTAATTTTTATATTACTTATTTATGTTATTATTATAATACTATCTTGGATCTCTAAAATTACCAAAATAAGGAAACACTCATTCAATTTTCACGCAAACATGCTAAGAAATAATATAATAAGTAAAAAAGAATATAATAATATATGGTCCATATTAAATTAAATATATAATAATAAGTTACCTATTAAGAAATATAATAATCCTAGTTTTACTATTCACTAATTTAAGTGCATGCACAGAATGAATCATGAACAAGGTAAGAGTTTCCTGTCTGAATTTTCAACCCTTGAGAAATATGTCAAACTATACACCATGTTTATTTGGAATGGTCTATGTAATTAACTATTAATATTTTAAATTATTATTATATTATGTTTCATGATATTAAAATTTCAATTCTATGTTCTTTCTCTCATGGGGTTTTGATTAAAAATTAGAAAAGATACAAGGGATTTTTTCCTCAAAATACATTCTTTCAGATAAGTTTTAATTTTGCACATAATTTTTTCAGTATGGTGTATATGATGTGAAATTTATTTATTAAACCATGAAGTATCCTTCATTCATGATATTATAATTTCATTTTTAATCTATATCTCATTCAATGGGTTTAAATTTATATGTTTATTGATCCATAATAGATTTCTCGAATCAAATTCTATCTCCCTAATTTATTAAATCCCAACATGATTATGATATTATAAGACCCTTTTTTCCTCACAATCCATTTTATATACGGTATTTACTCTTGATCCCTTTATAAGTTTCTTTTCTTCATCAATATCAACTTCCTTGATGAAATATATTCTCAAATAAAATTTATTCATTAAAATTAATATCTCTCATTATTTTCAATGGTTCATTCCCTCCATGACCATGTTTCCTTCACACCAAAGTCCTATGATATATTTAGTAACTATAATAAGGATTTTTTTATATTATCTTCATAATTATATTTACATATTTTAAAAATTAAAATCAAAAATACTATTTACGACGTGGGTTTTCAATAAGTGTATTTTAAAATATTTAAAAATGGTTTCAATCCTTTCAAAATAAAATGGTTTATCTTCGACTCTATGTTTTATTTATAAAACTATTATATTCTTACTCAATACACCATTATTTTATATTTCATAAAATTAATGTTTTTATATATCTTAAAAATTTTCTTTCCATCCTTTATGATTCATAGTTTTCAAAAGATACTCATTATATTGTGAACTAGACTTTCATTATAATAATAAAAAGAAACTATATTTTTAAAACACTTTCATTGGAACATATTTTCCATAATTTTGAATCTTATTTCTCATTAATCATGGTATTATAAAGTAAATTATTTTTCCTTTATTCTATGATTTTTATATATAATGTTTTTCTTTAAAAATAGTCATTTTTAAATTGATTTTGATGTAAAATTAAACTAATCATCTACCAGTTGATTATTTTTAAACGTATTTTAAAATGAGAAATGTTAAATCATTATAAGATACAATAACTATCACTACCATTATATTTCCTATCCACCTTCGGTGTATAGCCATAATTATTATTCCTATGCCTTTACTCTTTGAAAAGCCTAATTTTGATTTTATTTATTAAATGGAATTCAAATAGATTTTTATACATCAATTGATTAAGGAAATTATTGGATTATCCAAATGCACTTTTCTTATACAGTGTAAATATTGTATTCTCTATTATATTCATTGAATGGTTTTTTATAGAAATTTACATAATAATTTTTTATACCCACTTATTTTCCAAAAATATATCATGTTATGATTATTGATGTAATTTTGAATGTTTCCCTTATCTGATTACATTTTAAAAGGATAAGAAACCCATTTTTCATGAATTATTTATGAGAAAATGATGACTTATTTTATTTGCAACAAATTTGTATATTTAATGATGGGTGAAGTCCTATATCTCCTTCCACTGCATTGGTTTATGTAGAAATGTCACGATATAGTCATGTGTGTACATAATGAGTTTATTCACACAAGCATGGGTATAATGAGTTTTGTTCGCATTATCAGGCACGGAAAAGTGGTTTATTCATATAGAAGTTGTCTTAATGAGTTGTTCACAAAGTTTTCATATTCTATGATTGTTCAATATTTCTAAAAATGAATTTATGCAATATTTACATTTTAGTCCACACTTTTATGCTTATTGTTATACCTTTGTTACTATCATGGTTTTTGATTATTGGAATATTATTTAACACTCTTTTGATCAATGTATTATATTAGAATAATATATAAACCATGACTCATGAATTGTGATCTATTCTTTCGTGGGTATGATATTCTTACGTACTTTTATTACACATGTTTTCTAATTTAATTCCCACTTATGATAATTTAAAACTATCAATTATTGTTACCCTTATAGAGCATTTGATCTCACCCCATTCTTATGTTTCTATATCCATCGGTTATGAAGAAAAATAATATGTATTATTTATATCAAATACTATCTTATAAGAAGAGTGAATGGGATATGTTAAAGGTTTTCATGGATTAATAAATTCTTTAGATAGTGGGGAAAATGTTAGTTGGTTAAAAGATACTAGGGTTTATTTAGTTAATGATTTTTCAATTTATCTGCTACTCTAAACCTTAAATATTATTAGAGTGCATTGTAATTAAATATTTTATTTGTCTCATGAAATTAAGGTCTCCATGTCCAAGGGGTGTCACATCCCTATCTGTTTATTTCCATGTGGTGAGGAGGACATCCATAGTGGGGTCTCTAAGGTTTTCCCTGTAGTTTTTGGATAGGTATTAACCATATAGAGGACTTATATGGACATTATTCCTATTATTTGAAGGAGGACCTCTAGAGCTTCATTTTTTTTACTGACCATAAGGATGAAATCCACGGTTGGTAATCATATAACCATAGGGAAAAACATTATGATGATTATTCTAGAAAGTACCTTTAAAACTAATAGATATATATTTTTGGGGAGGAAATCAACATGAATAGTTATTTTCCCTTACAAATGAGGGGCATGTTAGAGTAGTCACAAATACTAGCCTTGATTGAATCTGAGGCCTCCCACTGATGGTGAGTTAGAATCATCACTAAGTTCCTACTAGGATACACCAATAAGTTTCATGGGTGTTGAAATTATTGAAGGTCGGGGCATGTTCTTGGGATTTAGTGGTCTTCTACCCCTAGAAGGGCCTTCTTTTAGGTTCCTTGGTGTGGATGATTGATATAGGTGCCTCAACAATATCTCATATAGTTTTTGAGGTTATATGGTGGCAGTTTCAGGCTTGGTGGATCAGATCCCTCTTGAATAGATTTTTAATTATAATTTAAATGTATGATACATCAAATTTGACAACTTTATATATGTTATTTTGGCATTTAATCACTCTAGGATGAGGCTCCTAAAGTGATTTGAAAAGATTATTTGGTATTATTGGAACTTAATAGACCACTATTTGTGTGATTAGGTTTCAAATAGTCATGAATTGTATAATACATCTCCATAAGGGAGATAATATCATTTTTTAGGTACTCCTTAATCATAGTTTGACAACCTAGTGTCGGTGGTCCTAGTTTTATGATATAATATGTCAAGGTTATAGTTCCAAGATAGTAATTATGAAAACAAAACACTCAAATAGTTAGTCCCTATATCAATATATCATAGTGTACGATATATACATGTCATGTGGTACAATATACAAGGTTTAAGGAATATATTATTCCATATAATTATCATATTGTGAGGAATATTATAGTGATAATATTCCATTTCCTTTTCCATGAATCATAAGATATGATTCATTTAGAAAGACTAAAACATTCTTGGGAATCTTTATGTTATATAAATTATGATCTGTTGCACATTATTATCTAACTGATAGCATATGAGGCAAACTGTGAAGTTTTATATGATAAATACTTTCATGAATCATTATAGTCGTATGTTACAAAACTTGTAACTATAAGTTAATATAGTTATAAGTATAATTTAAAAATTTCTTAACTATAATTTTTTTAGTCATGAACTATAAACACGTGAATAATATATTAGTTTTTTTTTGATAATCCTTGAATGACTATACAATAAGTTAGAAAAATAATGAGTTTTATGGGTTACTAATTAAATTAATAGAGATTCTCATTATCCACAATATGTATCCCTTCCTCCTACCTTTACATCTGAGACAATAGTATATCATGGGTGCCTGAGTGTTCTACTAATTCAAGGAGAAATTATGTATATCACAAGGATACACCATAGAGTAAAAATTTATTTAGGATTCCTCTTTTTTAATGTTTATCAATCCATTTCATGATGATGGTATAATAGTATCTTTGGTGTATGACATATTCATGATAACATCATCATTTTTTAAGTATGATTTTGGGTTTTAATGGATGAAAAATTGGATTTTACAGTTTCATATTTTTTTGATGTATTAAATTAATTTCCTATCCTAAAAAACCTAATATATATATATTTGGAAAAATCAGATAGCAATGCGCAACCACTTAGGATGGAAAACAATTTTGGAGAGCCCAGATAAAGAAAATTATGATTTGTGTTGTGTTTAGTGATTATTATATTTGGATATTTTATAAAATAAAAGGGTAAAACATAAATAATAATCTCATTAGTGTAGAATCATATCATAAATAGGTATTCGTGTTGAATTTTACTCTTCTATAATTAAATGATTTAACATGAAGTTCACCATATTTCTTATAGTTTCTATTATATCATTTTTTGACACTCTCCCAATTTTTAAGTGTGTACATATTCTCATATGAGTTAGTGGAACATAGGGTGTTTTGTTTTGAAATTGATTGTATGGTGTTATAAATCATCTCATAAAGAAGCTTGATGTTTTTCTTGAGACAAACCCATTGATTTAAGACATGTTTAAAAAATTCTTTTCAGTAACAATACTTATTACCCATATCATGAAAGCAATTGATTGATACCATGAATTTAATTATAATATATATGTTTTTTTACCTTATCTCTCTTTGATTAGTAATTTTATGGTTTAAATCTATATAGTCGAGAACATTTTAATTTATCACTATCTCGGGAGGTGGTATGTTTGGTGGAATCAAAACCATAACCAAAGGGGGCTTCCCAAATATACAATTTAAGTTAATTAGAAACCACATTTTTTTGTTAAATTTTATATGGCGTTACATACCTTTCAATTTCACGTGACAAGGAATATTATGTTTTATTTTAAGGTCAGGAAACCATAAATGGTGATGTTCTTTTTAATGTCAGTTATCTAAGAGTAATGTTGTTCCTTTTAAGGATGCATGCCTAATTCCAATGTTGTTCCTTTTAAGGATGTGATTCTAGGAGAATAGTTTCTTGTATTTTAGTGTCAAATAACAAGGATAATTACTTTTAATATTAATGTAATGAAGTGTAAAATACAGGGTGAAAGATAACTATAAATGGTTTAGTATGGGACCTATCCATGAGCATCTCTTCTGGATTAATCTTGAAGGGTTTGTTATGTGAAGGAACGTTGGGGTCAAAACTATATTAGATTATCATTATTTCTTAGGATTATTGATTAGACCAAGGTAGTGGACTGAATACTTTATATCTACAAATATTCTTTTAGAGATGTTAGGATGAGTGCTTTGAGCTAAGAGATATTCCATCTGTTCCCATAGATGATAGACTCTCATAATCAACGGGATACATGATTGGTTTAATGATAGATATCCTATCAATTAGGGTGGAAAACCAATGAGTAACCCATTATCAAGTTCATACATGTATGAAAAAAATCACTTGAGTTACCTAATGAATCAGTCATGTATGTTAGGACTACATAGAAGACTCCTCGATAGAGAAGTATTTTCTTGGATTTAAACAAGGAAAAATAATTCAAACAATGTATATTGGTTCACTGAAGGATCTTGGATACCCATAAATGGAATATTTTGTTAATAGGGGTTCCCTATGTTAAATATTATGTGGGGATAGTCTATTAAATATAAGGAAAAAATATTTCCTAAAGATCCAATTTCACATAAAATTTCAGGATATAGGAAAAAATATTATTCCCAAATAGGTTATCTAAAATTATGGTTTTCCTCCACTTATGTTCTAGATAGTGGAAATCCCAACATGAAATATCAATAGAATAGAGATATAGAACCCTGTGAAGGATTTTAAATGGACTAGGCCACTATGTTTTAATAAGGAGGGATAATACCCATGAACAACTGAAGCATGGGGTCCCCTCCTATTTAGGGATTGGTTTTGATGTCTACCTTTTGTAATTTTCTTTAATAAGACATTGTAAAGAAGGGTTACTCTCAAACAAGGTGATTTATTTGGATTATTCTTATAAAATATCCTTTTCCTTTAAAATGGATGCCTCTTGTTATATTTATAGGAAAAGGTTGATGGTTTGTAACCAAAAAAAATGTTGGATGTTGGGCTATATAAAATTCTCATATACCTATGAAATCACTTCCACCCTACCAAAAATTATAAAGTCACCACATGAATTGAATATAAACACAAAGGTACCACTACCTCATTAATTTAAACATTAATTATTCATATAGGGTTCTAGTTATTGAATCAAAATAAGGTTTATCAACATGTAAATATTATGTGACAATATAATTTCTAAATGATAAATTATCTTCATTTTTTACAAGATATAAAATTTTCACCTATTTGTCTTCTAATTTTCTATACAAAGTGTTCATCACTTTTTCTCGCATCATCATTCAATTACATAAATATTTTTAAAAAATGAAAAACTATCCCCTTTATAATCATTATTTAAGAATTAATTAAAATTCTAATCAAATAATCCTAAAATTTAGCATATAAATTTAAATATATTCATTTTAATTACAATTTCATAGCCCATGAAATTTTCAAACATTATTGGTGTATCTTCACAAACATCCCAATATTACCAGATAATGGATACACATATTTTATATTCCACACCTAGTAATAAATTCAATGTAAATTAATTTTCAAATTAAAAAATTTAACATCATCAATTATCATACAGATATAAAAACATTTTAACATTTGAATTTAATATAAACAGACAAAAAGTCTTATTACAATTTTAAATATATGAAAATATGATTAATTATAAAAAATATATCGGCATAACAGTGGTTTCAAATAGATAATCCTCAATCATTTGAGAATCTTTTCACATTTTTGCATGCCAAATAATTTTAGAATCACGTCAATATTAAAACAACCAAATTAACATGACATTGAATTTATAAAAAATTGAACAATTTTTTTTATTCAACCCCAAAAAAAACATTCTCTTTATTATACATATATCAATTATTTCAAGTGTTTATTATCTAATACATCAAATGTTTAATACATAAAATGTATCATAGTTCCATAAATAAAAATATATGTATAGAGATATTAATACTATTAATTCAATGTAAAAAATATTCTAAAAAAACATTAAATGCTTACCAAAATAACTTTAATTAGTGTTCATTTTCATCATCCAATGATAATAGAATATGAGAATATTTTTCAAAAAATATATTACCCAAAAATATGGATTAAGTATTTACTGTTCAAAAAATGTGGTGTAAAACATGTGTCTACAAAATCCCAGCATAGCCAATCCTATTGGAAATAAGAAAAAGTGTACCTTAAGGATTTACTAGTATCATATTGACAATCATGGTTAAACTATATCCTAACTCATGTATCAACTTGAAAAAAATTATCATATTTTTTTTCTAAATGACATGATGATGCCACAGTGTCATTAATTCAATAATCATTTTCAAGCATATTTTTATTAAAAAATCAAGTATCTTCATCATTACAATATGATAACCAAAAAATTTAAGCATTATCCTTCCTCAAACCCATATATATGTCAAATAATTTTATTTATTCATATCCTGAGACTTATCTCTTATTCCCCAAGTAATTTTGACATGAAATTCATTTATCAAAACCTTATTTATCTATCCAAATTATTAATTAAATTGTTCCATTAAATATAAAAAATAATCATATTATTCACAAGATTAATTGAATTTTATTTTTTCCTATTTCTATCATATAAAATCATTCCAAATTATCTATTAATTTACCCAACAAACCGTATTCCCAATTATGAAGATTGTAAAATACTATAATAATTACAACTACCCAATTTCTCAGTTCATTATAAATATTCAAATAAAAATATTTCATTTTTATCATACCCATATAATTTATTCCACATATAATATTTCATAACAAAAACATATTATAATATGAAAATTTTCTCGTTAATAAGTAAGTAAAATAATTGTAACATTTATTAAATAATTCTCACTATGTGAAAGCATATCATACGTTTCCTTTAATTTATTACATTCTTCTATGTATCATATAAAATATAAATGATCATAATGTAATAAATATAAAATTATAATAAAATACCTTATTATTTACTCATGTAAAATCTTTTTTATATTACTGATTTAAACATACATTCTTATTCCCCATTTCATTTTCACAATTCCCTTTACTACCATTCCACTTTTCATTATAGAAAAATTTCAACCACAAATATGAAAAATATTTATGTTTAATTAATTAAAAACAAAATTACATGTTGCATTTATTTATTTATATCCCCTCGTTTAATTAAACACATGATTTAATCAATTATACTCTAGTTACAAACCTGATATTTATAATTTCTTGCAACACAAACAAAATTATTCAAACAGATAAGTTCAATTCAACATAAAAATTACCATTTTCATTTATATTAAGATATAGTGTAGTTTTAGAATACTATTATAAATAAAAAATGGTTAGTTATCAATAAAATAACACATTTTTTATGAAATTGTTATATTAATTCATCAACGGATTCTCTCTTAAATTATAAATTTTAGTTACTATATTTACTAAATTTAAATATAAATATAGATTGTTAAAAACTGAATATCCATATATTAATAATATTATTTCAATGAAATATAAATTTATTTAAAAATATCATTCAATTAGGATCATTAATTAACCACATATATCGTTTTACTACAAGGTGTACATAAGGAAAACTAATTAAAACAAAAATTGAAAATTTAATTCCACATTTAATTTTTAAATTAATTGACAGCCACTATTGCATTAATAACATGTTAAATTATTATAAAATTAAATTTCAAAAGAACACAATATAATTAAATTGAATTATCATATCAATAATAACACCCAAAATTTGTGAATTAGAACCAACAAGAATGTTGAGTCCACATACCTCACATTATATACATAATTCACATATTTATTATATGCCTAATTTATACAGTTTCATAAAATTATATTAATTTTATTAAAACTAATTTGGAAAAATAAAATGAGGAAAAGATAATAAATGAAATCAAGATTCCTTAAAATAAAATGATAGGGCTTACGATCTATTCACCATCTCAGTTCTTATGAATCAAATAGATTATTTTCTTATTAAGAATTGAAGGTTAAATCTCCAAGATAATATTGAGAGAGATATTTTGAGAGTTAATTAATGAAATCTCCAGTGAATACCTTTTATAAAATAACCCTAAATTCTAAAATACCATGAATACAATGTTTAAAATCAGTCTATATTAATTTAATGGTCTAGGTTGCACACCAAGTACTCGATGGATAATGATCAGCCCCCTGCTAGTTACCAATCACTTGGCGTAACCAAAATCATTACATTATGGTCGATCTAAAGAAACTCCCCTCCCCCATCATGGCCAATCGGAACCTAATAACATATTAATAAGCACCAGGTTTTATAATTTTCTTGTTCCTAATAAACACCACCTCTATATTTAAAATTTATTCAACACTTTCACCAAATATTTTTTGTTTTAAATGGAGTTAAAACGATTTAAAAACCTCAAATATCCAAATTACAAATTAATATTCTCCCAATAAAACCAAAGTTGTTACATTATTTTAGCTCTATGGGATTTAAAATAAACCCCTAGATATAGTTATAATCATATATGATGTCGTTCTTTACTAAAATTTTATTTGAAGACTTTTATAAATACATTTTAGGTCTATTGATAGAATCTATTTCCAAATCTTGATAAGAGGTTCTCACTACAACATTACGAAATTAGGAATAATTTTTTAAGAATATCCATTCATCATTGTGTGAACAATGTTATCACATATTGATAACCCATGTTCACATTATTTAAAGTGATATATACTCCTTCAGCTTGAACTCAACTCATGTTCTCCACACCAGGATCAAATCTTGGTCTTCAAGGAAAAGTACATGGCTCTTATTTTTAATTCCAATATATGGAAAAATACCTCTTATCCTAATTTTTTTTAATCTTTTTTTAAATTAGAACAACAAAAAATAATATATATATATTTATATATATAATCCACAGTCTTAATTTTCTCATAATTATAATATTTTATAAATAAATTTTATAATGATTATAAAATACATGTATTTTATTTAGGACCACTTTTGATATGATATAATCCACTATATTCACCTTCTTAATGTTGTAACCCAATTTTTTATCATGTAAATGAAATATTAAAGATTTATGCATTAATATACCCTTAATTTTTAACTCCTATACATATTCACCAAAATAATAACATATAGTTGGCATGATATACCCTTCAAAATTTAATAATTGACTTATATAACATTAATAAAAAAAATGGAATTTATACATTGTTTTTTTTTCAACCATTCAGGTATCCTAGATATTATCATCTCCAATATGTAGTTTTTACACAATGGAAACTATTTATATACTTTAAAGATACATTCTTTATTTGAAAGTATGTTGGTGTAGACTCTTAATGAACTCTATTTGTTTCCTTCTAACCAATATTATTAACATATCATTTATATATATCATCAGGATTAATGATATTAGACCTCCCATTAGTTGATCAACTATCATCAACATATTGAAGGGATCAGGGAAATTTTTGTTAAATGTATTTATATTGAAATTCATAATGAACTATTTGAACCATTTTGTAAGTGATTACTGATTGAAATATATGGATAGTTCATGAAAAAGTGGTGACTATAGTATCTCTAAGTTATTTACATTTATAATCATATTGAGTACGTGAGTGTAGAATATAGTTACTTTATAAATTTTTCATAAGGAATATGATTTTGAAAATATAATGAAAATATTTCTTATGGTTTTTGTAAGTATCTAGACAAACATATTGAACAACTTCACCCGTTAAATATTCAAGAACATAATTTTCTAACACAATAAGTTTTTATTCTTTCTTAAGAAGAATTTTTATGTTTCGCTACTAGCCTAAGAAGTTTCTTTCATTAAGCTTCTCCTATTCAAGAACTAATATCAATTTCATAGTTTATTATGATATAATTTTTATATACAATAGATGTTTTTATCATATGAGTATTGTGTTTTATATTCATTTAATGATTAATTAAATTAAATTTTCTTCCACCAAAAAGTTGTCCCTATTTAATTTGTATTATCTTTATTTGCTGTACAGGATTTATATTTCACTAAATATTTGATTCTGATTAATATTTTCACTCACATATTAGATATTTAGGTATAATATCATGTCAAATGTATTATATATTAATCTTTGATAGTTTAATGGAATTGCCACTTAAAAATGCATCATGTATATTATCTCAACTGTATTGTTATATAATATTAAATTTTAGGGATTATATGTTATTTGTAACATGATTATCATAAAATGACATGGTTAAATAACTTTTAGGATTACACACATCAACTATTCCCTAAAAAAGATAATCTTGGGGCACATGGATTTATATTGAATGTAATCATTTGAAGTATTAATGTCTTGAATTTTTTTATCTTTAAAAAAATATAAAAAATATTTGTTTAGGGTTTTTAAAAATCTCAGTGAATTTTCACATGTATTCCATTTATATATACAAGCTTCTATTTATTTAGTTTCTATGTCCAATACTGTCAAAAAAATTATTTTCTTTAAAAAATATTAATATATAAAAATTTATACAAATAGTGATTTTTTTCAAGTAAAAAAATTTTATCCAATTATATTTACACATATTCAAAAACAACTCATCTACATTTTTAGGAAAATATTTCATGAAATTGTTGATAATTATATCAAACCATAATTTTCAAAAGAAAAAGTGTGGTTTAACAAATATAAAACACCCAATTTTTAATTCTATAGGGTCTGAGAGAATTCTAGCATAAAATTACATTATCAATTGATTAATTATCAATAATGATAAAATTATAATGAAATCCTAATAACTAATATGTATAAATCATAACCATTATTTACTATAACATCCATAATTTTTCTTTCAATTATGTTATTTTGTTTAATTTTTTTATTCTAAGAATTAAGTTGGATTATTTCAGTTTAGAAGAGTTGGAAGTTCATGGTTTCTTATAAATCAGGTTTTTAATCTTTTCGGTGAAAAATGAGTAGCACCAAGGCCATCGAGGAGGATATGGTTCCCCTTGGTCATTTCACGGTAAAATAGTCTGAGCAACCACACCTAGTGTTGTGTGTGGTCTTCAACATGGTGTAAAAGTAGTCATTCTCTCTACCACAAAAAACATGGAACCACCATGCTATGATATAAGGTGTAGTGGAAGAAAAAGTCCAAGACCTTTAAAATAGGAAATGTCCAAACCCTATGGTCAATCTTCTTGGAGAATCAACCATGTTGTATTTGGAAACACCAAGGATGGAGAAAGCAGTTTCATAATTTTACAAGCCTACTTAGTTCCTGATTTTATTATGAAGATTACTCTAGATGTTTATATCATTGATGTGGGTTTTTAGGTATTATTTAACTCTTTTACCTATATGAAAATATTCATTCTACATCCTTTGTCTCGTATTCTATTTTGATCATTCTCCAAGAAGGGGGTTTTTGGTGTTCTATCTTCTGTAAAAGTTTATTTGATCCTTCTAGGCTCAGTTAATATCATTCCTTGTTAGGAGATTGATGTAAGGGTGGTTGGATTTTTTCCTTTATTTTTTATATGAATCATTTTGGTATATTATTTTTTTATCCCCTTTGATCATAAGTATTTTTAATTCTTGTTTAGTTATATGGAATGCTTGGTTTAGGGCCTCCTCTTTCAAATTTTGGGTTCTTATTTCACAGTGGTTATGGATCCTTTGTTGTGTGTTTTATAATACAATGATTGAGGTAGGTGGCTTCATAATCTATTCACTCTCAATTAAAAATTATGTTTCTATTTTTATTTGAAATAGATTTCTACATTAATTTCTAAATCATTATTTGAGGCACTTGATAAATGTTTTGAAATGAAATTTTGTGTGATGAACACCCTTTGGAAATTGTTTTTTAAATAAAATTATGAGTTTAGGAAAAATATTTCTATTTAAAATGGGTGTGTTAAAGAATTATTTTGATGATGATTTTTTAGAAATAAAGAAATGAAGGTTATTATTGAATTCGAAAGAAATGAAGTGTTTTGATATGCATGACTTCTAATAAAATCCATTTGATGTTGGTTTTTGAAATGAAATGGAATTATTTAAAATTTTATTCTATGATTATTGAATAATTATTGATGAAACTATTTTGAATTAATTTATTTCAACCTTGATTTATTTCTTCATAGCACCTGGGAGCCTTGGTAGTTAGGTCAGTGGCCAATGATATGCATGCTAGGCCTGAAATATCTATAATTAAAAATGGATTGATGATGAAAATGTTAACTAAATAAGATGAGTGAGTGAGGTTCATTATTTAGTATATAATCTAATTTCACCTAGGTTTTAGATCTGGGGATGTGTGTACAATGAGACTAGTATTTCATATATTGTGTTTGGAACCTTGACCCTTAATCCAAAAAAACCCATAACTCTAAATAATAGTTCTGTGATTAATAATTATTTATGAATTCCACTGTTCATAATGTTTTTTTATTTTGGATTTTTTGATCAAATGATTTATCATTCTAAATTTTAGGAAATGATTTATCATTCTGGTTTTGATGGAGATTCTTTATTCATACATATTTTATTCTTACGATTGAGATGATTTGTAATCATGTTTCATTTTGAAATATAGAAAATAATACCATTCCATGATTTATTAAAAATTGATCATATTTGGTTTATTTAGGAAACTTATTGGAGGGATCCTAGTAGGCTAGTGTTTCTCAGAGCCTACATGTCCCATTTGGTATGTGTAGAATTTATTTTTCTTAGATTGGAAAAGGGAAAAACATTTCTTGGAGGTGGTGTGGGTTTTTTATAAAGAAACCTTGGGATTTGGTGGTGAAATATAGTTATGTTATCCATATGTACAAGGAGATATTTTTGGTTATGTCACCATTATTTTATTTGATGATTTTAAATGATTTTCAATTATGGGTTTTTTAACTCTTGTACCTTGTAGTGATTTTCTCTTGATGAAACATTATGTACACAAACTATTTATGGTTTATTATCCACTAGCATTTATTTGTTATCTTGTTGTCAAATTTTTCCAACATGATAATTTTTTATGCTTAAGAACTTGTCTTTAGAAAATGGGGATCATGAATTCCCTTTAGTTTGTGTTAGAGTTGGATGGAGTTCTAGTTAATTAGTTTATCGGGGTTGGTTTGTGAAAAATTCGTATCAAGGGGAAGTTTTTTCACTTATTTAATGTCAATATGCAGTTTCATATATCTTGATATATAGGAGATATGATTGTTGGGGCTTAAGGGGTGGTTATAATTCAGTTCCTGGATATATCCCATTGTAACTATCATTGAATTACTAAGGATGGCTGGGAAAAAGTATCTTTCAGGTGTTTATTGATCCAATTAAATACTTTAACCAAACTCTGATATGAGATTAATGTTCATATGTTGAGTTCTTACTAATTAAGTCCATGATCTCATGTCTCTGGAATGATATTTCTATGTTATCTATTGATGTCATGTCATACCATTCCCCTAAGAATATGTACAATCAAACTTCAGATGGGAGATGTTAATGAACCATATGAAGAGAACCATCCATTTGATCATAACATTATAAAGGTAATAGCATGTGTGGTCTGAGCTATGGGCTATTGGACTACACCTATCCCTATTCGGGATATAATGGTGGAACAAAAAAAATATTATAGAAGATATAAATCATAGGAGTTTCTTCATTAGAAAACACTCTCTCTCTAGAGAAAAATGACTGTTAGATGGAAGAGGATTGGTTAGGAAAGAGTGATCGAGTCTTTTAGTTCATGGAGACAGCCCGAATCCATTTGGTTGAAGTGTGTCATCTTCAAGCTTGAGGGTCCTAGAAGGAGATATTTGATTATTATAGTATTAGAATAGAGGAATGACTTCTTAGAGTGGAAAGACAATAAGAATATTTTTACAAATAAATTATATCTTTAGTTGATAGTATTGGCTAAGTCCATAAATTTATTCAACCATAACAATGTGATTGGACAGTGACTCAATATTCAAATTATTTTATTGAAAATTCTCATTTTTAACCGAATATAGTTTAAAATGAGGAGATAAATGCCAAATGGTTTACAATGTCTCTTCCATCATATATTTTATCTCATGAATATTTGTTGAATCATACCTCTGATGTTGAAGTTCTAGAAAGGGATTTGATGGTGTAAGTTGATATGTATGGTATGACAAGATTTAATGAATATCCTCATACTCCTAATGGAATATTTAATCATACCTATAAGATAAAGATAAATCAGAATGACTCTCATGGTGAAAATAGTAGTAGTGGTCTTTTTAAATATAATTCCCCTAGATGATCTCCAATTTCTAGAAAAGGCCCACTAACATGTTTGTAGTACGAAAATGTGGAAAACTTAAAGCATAATTTAATAGAGAAACCAAATATATATAACTCATAATGATTTTTAGGACACATGAAGAGTTTTTTTCATGTTTGTACTTCCGATATTAAAGGAATGATCTCATCTTCATCATGAGGATTTGTGGTATAGTCATATGCTTCAAGAATAATGGGGTTCCATCCATAATCCTTATGAATGAAGTAGCTTCATTTAGTGGATGAATATCCCATGTAAATTTATGTCGATCCTACTATACTAAGAGGTACCATTTACATTGATTCATCTTTAGGGACTAATTTATTTGACACTTGTTCATCTAATTCTTTCACGTCAACCTAGACCGTGGACCTATTGGAACATCAAACAGAACTAAATTTTTATGTAATAGAGATTGTAATGCCTCTTGAGATAAAGAGAGAGAATGGTATCATATTCCCCTCTTCTACCTTCTCATTATTTTAGATTAATCTTGTCAATTACTTTTTGGTTCTTGAAATGAGTTCCCTAGATATTGTCATCAGAATGGATTGGTCTGTTACTCCCAAATATCTTATTGATAATTATCATTAGTGAGTGTCCTTTACTACCCATTCTAGGGAGTTCCCTTTTTTATGTAAAATGGTACATGAGGTCAAGCTGAGCTAGAACAACTGTTATAGAGTTGGGTAAGATAAAATCCTTTTATGTTGTTTAATTGGATAATTAAATATCTTATAGTGAATTACTAGTAGTATATTTGGAATTTCTAGATGTGCTTTTATTTATCATTTATGGACTACCACTAGAGAGGGAGGTATTTTTTTTTTTGAAAAGTTGTATGGTTACAATATATTATCTATCCACTCTCACCATATAAAACCATCTGAACTAAAGAAACTAAAATATCATTGAGACAATTTTATTTCCAAATGATTCATTCAACCCATTGTGTCAACTTGGGTAGCAATAATGTTTTTTAAAAGAATTATAATGAAACCCTTTTCTTGTATTTTGATTACCAGATGCTCAATCTAGTTAGTATCAATAATATTTACCTATTTAATCAAATAAAAAATTTATCTGATCAAATAAAATGTGTAAAGTGGCATTATAAGATTTATCTTTGATCTGGATACTAATTATCCTAATATATTTATAGTATTTATGGAGAATATTTTCCCCCTGTGTCTTGACACTTTCATTATGGTATTCATGGATGATATCTTGGTTTATTCAATAACCAATTATGATTTTTTACCTAAATTAAGAGAATTACTCGACATCTTATTAAATAAAAAATTTTATTACAAACTATGAAAGTGCAAATTTTAGATTTTAGAGATGTTTTTTTAGGGAAATTTTTTTTTGGAACATAGTATCTGAGTTGATTGTAAAAATTTTAATGTAATCATTTCATAGGATAAACAGCATAATGTTGTCACAATTTTAATGTTATTGGGTTTATTAGGGTATTAATTAAAATTAGTAAGGGTCTTATCTAATCATTCTTCTCTGTTGAATGCTCTCACTTGGAAGGGAGTGAATTTGTTTTTGGTAATCAATGTTTCCAAATTACATTTACGATTTGAAACACAATTCAACTTTAGATAAAGTTCTAACTCTTATAGAGGTTGTCCATGAATTTATCATGTTTTCTAATTCATCATATATAGGTTGGGGTTTTATTCTCATTTAGGGTTATATCATGGTGGATTATGGTTCTCTTCATATTTGACCAAGTGATAGAATTATCCAAATCATGATCTTTAACATGTATTACTAATACACAATCTTAATACTTGGAAGTACTACCCCTTTAGATAAATGTATACCATTTACTCTAATTATTATGAGATTGAATTATATATTTTTATATAAATATTTTAATATCCAATAGTGGTTATCGGTGGTGTATAGAAAATATTTTGACATTAACATTTCCAACCCCCTAGGAAGGGGAACATTTTGGTTGATGCTTTTAGCAAGAGGTTTTCATACCAGGTTATAACATCCCACCACTCACCCATTGTCTTGGGAAGAGGCATAGGTTATGCTAAATTTATGATTTTTACCCAAGACACTAAAGGATAGAAACAAGTTCCATTGGTATACAAGATCATTGAGATATGGTTTCTTTAAAAGAGAAAAATATATAAAAGATGAGTATAAGAAAGACCATACTATATGATGCAAGGAATGTAATACAATAAAAATAAAACCAAAAAGTCTATATTAGAGTAGTATATATAATTAAAATGTATAAAATTTTCATAACATTGAATAAAATATTCAATAACACTGATGTCACATCAAATCAAACAATATCCAAGAATTAAATCCAATTACCATGCCCACTACATCATGATGCATCACTTGAGAGGTAAGACACTTGGCATTGGCGAGATTCATGATATATAACATTTGAAAACTCATGAATGTAACCTTGCATGGGGTAAGAATAAAAACTCCATAGGTAATCCCCAAATACTTCCCAAAACATTCCACTAGGAACAAGAAAAAGTTATCTCACATTTATATAAAATGAAATATCAATTGAGGCAATGAAAAACATTTCTTTATAAAAAAATTATATAGTTTTGAAAGACATAAATAAATAGGTGATGATAAATAATTGAACTAAATAAATTTTTACAATTATTTGTACCACTTGAATTACCATCCATATTCTATAATCACCCACCCATTCATTCCAAATGACAGTACCAATACTCAATAGTGGTGACTCAATACACAACCACATTATCACCAAATAGAATACCGTTTTCCACTTTGACACCAGACCAAATTTGGAACCAAAAATATTCCTCCAGTACAATTTCATGAACTCACATAAACCAACCATTATAATATATCATTAGAATCAATTAATTTGAAATAAATCTTCTTTCAAGGAATTTATCAAAAACCTTTTGTAAAACATTTCAGAAAAAAGATTTAGGTACTAAAACCAAGGGATTTTTCAAAAAAGAAGGAAAAGATAATTTAAACATCATTAAATTATAATCTAGAACAAGTAAATGAGAATATAATACACCTAACACTCAATGGATGACAAAATGGAGAATGAAACAACCACAATTCAAGATTTAGATTCATAATCCCTTCATTTAAATATATCCAATCCATATCTCATCAAAAAAATCATAAACCATATATCTATACATGTAGGATTAGAAATATTATTTTAGGTGATAGAATATGAGATTATAAAAATATAAATAAGAGAAAAATATAATTACAATTGATTTTCGAGATTCAAAACACTTTTATTCATCAATACCTCCTTATGGATCAAAATTAATTTCCAAGGATGCCCCAAAAGGAAGTCAAATTCAAGATCTAGAGAGAATGGGTGAAAAATGAGTCTTCTATGGTTTAAAACCCAGATAAACATTCATTATAAGAAATTTAAATTCACATCTCATTTTTTATGTTGGAAAATTTGTCAAACAATGTTCTAACCATTCATATATATTGTCTTAAAACAAGGAAGCTTCATGGATATGTCGTATGGTATGAAAAACTAGGCACCGATAGTGCATATGTACTATTCAAAAATTCAATTTATCATTTGGTTTCCTAGTAAATACATACAATTAATCCAAATCATGTTCCTACCATGTGAAGATACTATCATAAAAAATCTCATCTCACATTGTTTCTTAGAGACAATGTACAATTAATAATAATCTAGCATAAATTGTGCACCCCTTAAAACCATTACAAAGTTCCCCAAATCCATCAAAAATATCTTGAATCTCAAACCAAGTATTATATAAATTAAAAATAAATAATAAATAAGAAAATTACCTAAAATTGGGTTGGTGTGGTATTCTCCACCCACAACGCTTTCCATATTTTGAAATTTGGAGACTCATGTTCCTCTGGAAGAGCTCAAGCCACTTCTCCCACATTTCCATTTCACGTTCCCATGTCTCTTCCTAAATCTTACCATGATTCCATAATAATTTTAGAAAATTGATACTTATACCATAAAATAGATTTTATTTTATATCCATAATACTTATTGGAAATGAAGAAACATAATATTGGATTATGATCAATAACGTCCCATTATATAAGATTTCTGGTCTGGTTGGTCCTTTATTAATTCAGCTACATGAAATACATTTTCACATAACTAAATATTGTTTTTAAAGAAAAAAATGTCCACATCACTAAAAAATTCAAGTAACTCAAATAAGATAATGTACTAAGGAGGAAATTTTCCTTCCATACTAAAATGATGACTCCCAACCCTTAGAGAGATTCTTTAGAAAACATGATCATCTTTCTCAAATTATAACGGTCAATGAAAAGATTCAAATACAATTTTTGACAACCCTAACCCACCAATATCCTCTTCCTAATCATCTTAATATTCATAGATTTCTCGTATACAAGGATATGATTTATAATTGATATCTAAACTTGTTTCCACCAAAAACATTGGATAAGGATAAGGAGGAGAATAAATATCAATCTTAGTGATCCTTATGTACCAAATTTAGATAAGTATAATTGTATGAGAACTCCAATAATGGTATATGATCCTCTCATGAGAAATCAAAATTCATAACCCAAGATCTAAATAAGTCTATAAATTAATTGGATCATTCGAGTAGCCTAAAAATCCATTTTTGGGGAAGGTATTCCAAGCTTATGGTCAACTGGGTTCTAAGGTCTTGCTATAAAGATTTATAAAACCGAGATATAAAACTAAAGTCTATATTAGATACAATCAAAACTGACACACCATGTGACTTTAAAACTTCCCTTTTTTATTTTTTATATATTTCTTCCACTTTATTATATTCATGAATAGGGATGGGGTGGGTTGACTTCATGGGATGATCCATAATCACCATATAGCATCATTATTGTAAACCATTATTGGTTGACTTGTGAAAATATAATTACATATCTTCTCCCATTTAAACAAAAGTATCAGTAGATTTCTTAACCCAAATTATTGTTATTGGTGTATTGTGTTGGACTAATAAAAAGTGGGATATTTCAAGAAAAAATATGCAACTTCTATTTTCATTAGAGTCCACTAAAAAATGATCTCACCACAATATAAATCATCTAAATAGAAAAACAAACAACCCATTTTGAATGGCTCTCAGAAGAAATAATATTTTTATAATAAGTTGGAGGAACTATACTCCAATATCTAAAGTGAAACATAGACAACTCTTCAAATATGAATTCCTCAATAGTATCCATAATATTGATTTTTTACCTCATCGTTATAGATTCTGGATCATATATTTAATAATATTTACCATGATCATTCAAATTAAGAACAAAAGATACTAGTAATAAAACATCAACATCTCCTTGATCATCATAATCCTTATTCATTTTTACAATGACCATTATCATATTCCACTAATCAGAAGCCTCTTTCGAGAACAAACTATATAATTTCCTACTCAATGCAACATCCATGGAATTTCATTTACTTGATGTATACATAATGTAAAAATAAAATATTTAAAGTTATTCTATCCATATTCATTTCCATATATTAAAATCACATTGTGATATAACATGTTTCATTATTTTTTGAACCATGAGGACTATTAATTTCACACCAATGAGATAAAAATTAAATATTCTGTATGCATGGACTACATTAGTTAATTCCAAATCATGTTTTAGCTAATTTTTTTCATGAACCCATAATTATTTTGGTCTATAAGATACAATAAGATAATCTTCCATGAGAAAACATACCAAAACAATTCCATATGGATCACAATAAACCACATATCAGCAGCCTAACTTCAAAAACATAAGGATACATACTAATTTATACTGATCCTTAAGTTGTTAAAAATATTTCTATCATGATTTTCTCTAGTAGAATTTAGCCTTTTCCTTTTAAAAATTTTCATTAATAAGGAAAGTCATTAAAAGTCACAAAAAAGTGTCGATAATATCATACTAAGCTAAGAAAGATATGCATATCAATGAAATTATTTAATGATTCATATGAGATAACAGCTTGTAAATTTTAGCATCTATAGATACCCCTCTTTCAGAAATGACATGATCTAGTAAAGGTACCTCTTGTATCCAAAAATTTGACTTTGAAACAATAGACAAAAGACAATATTCATACAGGATACCAAATACTGTAGTTAAATGTTGTCCAGGTTCAATATTAGTCTTCGAATGAATTAGAATAGCATTGATGAAACCCACCACAATGTATTCTAGATACATCTGAAATATTTGATTCACCATTTCCATAAATATAATTACTGTATTTATAAGACTGAAAGGAATGACCACAATTTCATAATGACCATATTGACTCTGGAAATTTTTGTTTGGAATTTCCTCTTTCCGAACAGTATTTTGGTGATACCCCAATTGTAAATCAGTCTTAGAGAACAATTTTTATCTCCTCAATTTATCAAACTGTTCCATGATTCCTAGAAGATAAAACTAATTATTTATAATAAATTGGGTTTTCAAAAGTTAATCCAAACAAAGTTTAAGATTTCTATCTTCCTTATTTATCAAAATAAATTGTGCTATCGGCCTATAAGAGATAATTTCAACAATTGGTTTCAACATTCCTGTTCAAATTGTATTTATATCCCAATATCAATTAAACATATTCTTAACACCATCATAAGATATGAGATTAACCTTCTAGGAAAAATAGTTTATGTGGTATTTAATTAATTTCAACCAATTGTTTCCAAAAATGAGGTTATATATGTCCATCTCAAGAACAAATAAATCCCAAAAAAAATAAAACTCATCAATATTTATAGAACATACTGCACTCTTAAAGTATGAATATTACCATTGGAAGAGAGGTGTTTGACATATCATAACATGATGCATAACTTAAACATGGAAACCAATATGATCCACAGCATGAGAAAAAATAAAATTGTGGGACACAACCATATAAAACAAAACATGAATGAGAGTAGAGTTAAATTGAATCATAGACCACACCATTGAAAGACCATATATATCCACTATGATCATTTTATCAGCACCATTAAACTACTAAATAGGTATTCTCGATAATTATTTATTTATTTTTTATTATTGTAATGATTTTTTAGGTGTTACTGTGATATTATAGTTACCTTGGGGAACTTAGTTCTAGGATAAATTACCATTTTATATCAATCAACCGATATGAAGATAAGAAGACAGGGACATTTTTGATCTATTTCCTCCAGTTGACTTCAGAGTCTCCATAAAATAAAATTTTGATTTCCCTACATTACAAAATTATGGTATTCTCATATAGGTGTTATGGATTCATGCTTTATATTCTCTTAATATACACATTGATAACATCTAAATTGATAGCTTAAATGAGGGGGGTAAGGATACTAGACCAACTGACTAGTTCCTCAATGCTATGTTTGGTTGGAAAAATCTTCCCTCATATGGTTTTCCCATTATTAGATTTCCCAATTATACCTATAGAGGTAAATTTGATTCCCCCTATGGAGGTTTCCAAGATATCATTTTATTCTACCATCATCCTATTCACAATATTTTTATAGTTCTCAATACAGAATATAACCAACCAATAGTGTATGTTAGGTAATATCCCTACATTAAAGGACCCCTTTTAAGTGGTCAATAACAAAAAATCAAGAGAATAATATTAAGTATATGGTCATAAAAATTTTTATTATAGTGATTTTAAAGTACAATATTATTTCTTTCATTCCAAAAGATATATTAGGTTTAGAGTTTTAGATAATTATAAAAAAAATCTTAACAACTTTAGCTCATAAACAACAGGCTCATCAATATCTGCATTATCTCCCACTATAAAAAAATTCAAAATAGGTCGTCAAAATCATCCATGTGAAATCATTCTAGATATAGTTAATTTAACATCTCTCTAAATAACCAGAGTAAAAGAAAACAAAATAAGGGTGATCTATGATGATCAGTAAGGGTAAACATTAGAGTAATCAAACCGAGATCATATGAAAGAATAATATGAACATAAGGGTCTATGATCATGAACATAAAATTTAAAAATTATACCCTATATATCAAATGGTCGAGAAATTGTTTTGTGAAATAAAATATAGATGTTCATAAGACATGAGTTATACAATAATTAAAAAACATAAACCATGAGAGTATAACATAAAACGTGGAGTTGTGGTAGTAACATATAACAACACAAAAACATAAGTTAAGGCTAACTTCCAAGACAATATAACATGGTGAATGAAGTCCCGTAAAGGGATTATGTATATTCCATATCCCTGCATGATGTCCCATGAGACTAAACCAATACCCAATGCATTGGGGTGTTATCTTAGCACACTCATCATAACATGGCCTTAAATATGTGTTCCATATGAAATATAAAACATACAAAATAATCAGAAGTATTACCGATGGAATGAAATGTGTATTTTAATATTTTCATGAGGCATGATGAAAGAAAATATAACAACAGTTTAAAAATATTTCATCCCTAGTCAAAATGACAGAACTATAAAAAGGGTTTTTCTAGGGATAGTATTTTAAAAGTACGAGCTAAAAGAACCGTTAAAACACCCTTTATCAATGCTATAAAAAATTGTTAAAGGATTAACATTGATAGTTCTTGTAAAAAACTAATAATGGCCCCGTTATTAGCACAAGTAAAAAAGTTCTCATAAAAAGGGAATTTATCAGTGCTTCTAAAAAGGTGATGATATGGTGTCTTTATCAGTGCTTTTTTAGAAGGGATGATAAAGACCCCCTTTATAAATTCATTTTTAATAGCGCTTATAATTTTTATTTTTCAAGAAAAACATATTTTATTAAAAAATATTTATATATTTATAATGATTTAAATATAATATATATATTTTAATTATTATTTATAACAGGCTAAATAGAAATTTAAACATAATATATAATATATTTATAGAGAAATAGCTTATAAAGTAATTAAAAAATATTTTTAATTTATAATTTTATAATTATTATGGAGTAATAGTCATTTAATATAAATTTGAAAATTAAAATATCAAAAAATTGATAAAAAATCTTAATTATTTGGAAAACATAACTCGAACGTCCAATTGTCATAACTTATGTTCATGGTATCTATTTTGTATCTACCACATATCAAATTGAATAGTATGATGAGTTATACACTATATATATCTTGACTAAGATCTACAAGCTTTTAGCTATTTTTCACCCCCATAAATTCCTAGAAGGCCTCCAAAACTCAATTTTTCGTTGGGGTACCCAATTTTTTTTACATTTGATGGAGGGGGTCAATTTCTCCTTTCTTAGTGGGAATTGAATTTATTCCTAGGTATTACATTAATATTGATCTTATGGATTTGAAATTTTATTATTTGTTACAATGTATTATTATTTATAATGAAATATATGACAATATATACATATTTTTTATATATTCACAGATAAAAATTAAATTTTGTAAATAAATAATTAAATATATTTACATATAAAATATATTTCCCAATATATAAACCTTATACAAATAAAAAATAACAACCATATATATATATATTTAATATATATATATATACATTTATATAAAAATTTATATAAATATATGGCTAAAATCTAAATAAATAAATATATATATATCATAAAATGAAAAAAATAGTATATAGAAGTGGAAAAGGTGTTGTTTTATAATCTAGAGGTCTCTTGTTCAAAACCCATTGGAGGTAGGGGTATCCACTGGGGTGGGATTATCTAAAAAGTTGAGAAAGGGATGGGGAAGTGCTGATAGGGGCTACAGTGTGAAAAAAATTTACCTTTTAACAGACGTTCCTTTATCAGTGCTTTTTATGTGCTCTATTAAGGCTAACCCTTTAGCATCATTTACATTGTCATCACATTTATAGCATTGATAAAGCTCCTTTACTAGTACTGTTAGAGTCTTGATTTGTAGTAGTGTAATCATAAACCATTTAATATAATTTGGAAGCTGGTATCATAATAGATCAAACACAATGAAGTTAAATATTGAAAAAAAGTATTTTGGCATAGATGAAAAAACTTTAAATGAGATCATTGATAAATTATTGAGGAAAGCAACATTTTTCTATTTTAAAATTACTTATTTTTAAATTGTTCAGAAAAAAAAAGAAAAAATTTTCATTTAAAATAATAGAATAAAATTAAAAAAAAATATTTTTTAGAGAATTATGATGGTTGGAAAAATCCAGTCACACAGTGTAATTTAGGAAAACATTCCTTCCATATTATGTCAGAAAAAGGGTCAAAGAAACATGTTTTTAAAATGAAAAAATATACCTTTAAAACCATTTTATAAAATATAAAACATGAGTAAAAATTAATTTAAATATTCATTATAGAATGTTTTAAAAAAAATTGGAAACAATTTTATAAAACATGTTCATGGAAGAAAAAAGAGTTTTATGGGAAATTTCAAAAAGGAAAATTTACAAAGAAAGCCCCTCATAAATATCATATCATTGAAGTGAGCATTAATAAAATTAATGGAATATATATTTTTTATAAAAATTAACATAAAAAATTTTAAATATAATATAATATATTCAAAATTAATTTCACACATAATCAAAGATTGACATAAAAAAGAAGTAGATTCATAACCCAAAGAATGTAAATTGGGTTAAGAATTCCATTACCACTTTGTGACCAGTCGAACCGTATGCCTCACAAAGTAAATTTTTATAAAATGAATAATTTAATACCATTATGATAATAATATTCATGTTATTATATATCAATATTCGGTATATATACACCACACACAATAAATAATTATTGAATTAGACATATATCTCACATAAATAAAAGTGAGACGAGAAACACTTACCTAATTCTTCCCTATTGTGGTGCATATTATAACCTCCTATAAAATGGTTAAAAAATATCATTAACTAATTAAATAACTATATTCACATTTATAATACCTTATGTGATTATTTTATAAAATCTTATAACCCATTATTTAATTATATTTCATTATTTTCATGGTTTCAAGTGCATTAATTTCTGGGTTTCATGATTGGTTCATTTGTGTAAAATTTTAGATGTTATTTAAAAATGGTATTAAAACTCTAGAAGATGAGTGAAATATTATTCATGCACTTATAATGTTTTAAATTTTCCCATAAAAAATTTTTATTTCTTACACTATGATGATTCATTTGATAAAATGTTAATGATAAATGTTTTGTTTATATCTGTGGTTTTTCTCAACAACATGAACTAGTTTTGTTTTAGTTAAAATTATGAGTATATATTAGTTACATAACAAGAAATTTGATATTATATACCTATTAAAATATTATTTAACCCTTATAATATTTTTATGACCTTCCATGAAGTGATAATGGAAAAAAACATAATCATTAATTATATAGACGATTAACCGACATAATTTGGACACTGTTTTAATTTCTTTAAATAAGAGGATGTAATAAAAGTTATGGATATAAAATATTAAATTGTAAAAAAATTAATATAATTTAATTATTCTTTCATTATTATTCCTTGATGGATGTAATATATGAGGAGAAAGTAGATGAAGAGAATAAAATAAGAGATATGTTTTTAGAAAATTATCTCTTTAATATCACCTCCTTGAATGACCCATTAATGATATTAGATTAGGTATTTCGGTGATAGTATCAGAATTTTGATGTGTTGATAATGTTTAGGGTATATATTCTATGATATTTGAGGATTATTAAGGCTTTTAAGTTGAAATGGAGTGGTGAGGGCGGTATTTATACTTTAGGAGAGATGAGTTTATGTGATTAAATAATGATTATTGTATAATTAAAGAAAAACACATTGAGGTGGAATTAATTTAAAATAATTAAAAAAATTATTTATAATGTTTATAATATATAAAAACCTTAAATAATAATTAAATTTTTTTATATTTAGGTATTTTAAGTCTTCACCATTTTAACTTGAACACTTTTCATTATTTTGCCTATAATGTTGTAAATATTTTTTTACTATGATAACTATTTTATGTTTACAAATAAAAATGGACATAAAATGTAATTTAAAAATTATTATTAAAAATTTTTAATACATTTTACCTAATTAAATTAATATAATTGGAAAAATTAGATTGAAAATTAATCCTGTGGACATAATGAAAAAGCGGGGTTTTAAACATAAAAGTGTAACATTTGAAATATTTTTATATCCATTCTCCATATCAATTTGATTAAAATAACCTAAATTGGATTTATTAATGTTTAATTAAGATAATTATATTTTAAAACCAATTTAATATATAATTTAACTATACAAATAAATTTGATGAAAAAGAAGTTTTCAATTAAAATTTAGAATTTCACTATTCATCAAATAAAACACATCATAAAAATACAAAAAATTATTCCTAAGATAATTTTGAAATCCTGATTTATAATTTTAAGTTTATTTTGTAAAATAAAACTTAAAAAACAGTCCAAATTTAGTTTTAAAATAGGTTCACCATCAAAAGTAATCAAATGTTCCTTTAAAAAAATATATATTTTATTGACTAAAATTGGATTAATTCTTATCTTGAGACTATATAACATATTGGATAAGATTAATTAAAATTTATTGAAAATATAACATATAAATCTAATTTAAATAATTTAAAAATAATTATTAATTTAATTTATAATGATAAAACACCTTTGTGGGTACAAAAATAGTTTTTCATAAAACTTGTACTTTATTTTTAGTTGGTTTTTATCTTCTTTTCTATTTATTTGTTTGCCTAAAAATTAATTTCACAATTTACTTAATAATATTAATTATTTTTATTAAAATAGTTAAGATATAATGGTTTTTTAAATATATTAATATTTTTGTGTTTTTTTAAGCTCGATAATTTTTGAAAAGTGGGTTATTGAAGAGATTAAATTTATTTTAAAAGAGACAAACTGTAAAATTTTGGGATCTTACATTATACCCCCAATAAAAAAATTCTACCTTAAAAAGTTTTTACATAGATATAAAAGAATTAGGTTACCTTTGCCTGATAACATCCTTAGGTCCCTTGTAGCTTCTTCAAATGGGTGGTTTCGCTAAAAACATTTACCAGGTGAGTTGTCTTGTTTCATTGAACACTATCAATACAATAAAGAATATATAACGGTTATTCTTTATAATAAAGGTATTGATATAGAGGTATAAACTCTGAGTTTAGTACATGTGAAGGATTAGTTTTGGACTTATGATATATACATGTAACACATCATGAACATGAGGGATATTTGGTGGGAGAGACAATCGATGTGATACCATTCTGATACAATCATGAATTTTAATAAAAACCACATCCTTAAAATTTTGAAATTGTACATATAAAATAAAATAATGATATTGTAAAATTTCTCTTTGAAAAACCCACATATTAAGGAGGGTCAATAAAACCGCCATCTTTAAAACAGAGTAAAATTAAAAGGTAAAGATCACCGGATAACTGGGATACTAATTACCAAAATGTGAAAATATAGACATGTAAGAGAATTATAACTATTAATTTTTGATTAATACTTATGGAGAGAACATACATTATAAAGTTAATAATCACAAAACCATAAATCTATGATGTGTTAAAAGTCCATTGATTTCTCAGTAATAAAAATAAATAGATACATTTTTTTGTTTCAAGACCATTTTCAACGAGTTGAGGAATTACATTACTTCCCTGTCTAAGAACATGAGTAAATATACATACATGTCAAGTATAGTTTCATACATTAATAAATTTCTACCACAAACTCATCACTTTCTCTATATGATGAGTATAATTGTTTTATACCTGAAGAATCATAATCAATTCCTCTAAGTAAACAAACCAAAAAAGTTATATAAACATCTCATGTATTTGGGCATTAATCAAAACCAAAATGGTTAATAAATGATAATGTAATTATCTAAAAAATAATCATTTATATTATGAGAAAATACTTTAATTTCCAAAATTCAATAAAA
The DNA here is from genome assembly GCA_963277665.1 of Viscum album. Taxonomy (NCBI): domain Eukaryota; kingdom Viridiplantae; phylum Streptophyta; class Magnoliopsida; order Santalales; family Viscaceae; genus Viscum; species Viscum album. The sequence goes on from OY728132.1 coordinate 885,043,384, forward strand.
ATACCAAAATATCACCATTGTTCATTTGATAAATAACCTTCATTACAATTCCTCAAAAATGTTATAGACTAATATTGCAACCCAAAAATAAAAATTATTTGATCACATAGTCTTCCAAGGTAAATTTTAACATTTATCTTCAAATAACATCAATCACTCTAAATGTCACATACCAAAAAGTAATTTCCAAAATCACATAATCGTTAATATATGCTATATATTTCCATAAATGTCCTATGACACCATAACGATAGAAAAAAATTATATATGATTCAAATATATAATCAACAATCATTCATAAAATAAAATCCCAATGTATTATATTTAACTTAATCCTATAGGGCTTCCAAGATTGTGAACACCTTCAGAATTAACATTAAACACTTTATCACCAAAAAATTTATATTTTCTTGGTTATCTATAAAACAAATTTTTTCAAAAATAAATTAAAATTTATCCATAAAATGTTTTAAATAAAATACAATATTTTAATAATAACCAGGACATCATGTAGGCTCTTGGAAGGTGATGCATCCTTTTCAGCCTTCTGTCGTGGGTTCAATTCCCGCAAACTTATCGGGTGGGATGGGGTTCCACCCATCCTATTGGTTGTCCCTTTTGAATTATAAAATATTATAATCCTTATAAAATTCCATAAATTTAAGAAAAATACTAAAAAATAACCTTAATATTCTTTAACCTCAAAGTTTATCTCATACCATTCATTATGCGTACAAGAATGTAATAACCTATTATTACCTCCAAAATGAGTGTCTCTAAGAATAACTAAATTCACCATAAAATTTGATAACTTAAATCCTAAAAATGAGTTTCTAATACACTAAAATTATGACTAAACTTAAAATTATAAACCCAATATGATATCCATAAATCATAATAATACCACGAAAAATATATCCTAATATCCAAATTTTTCAAAAGCTTTCTTTAATACTAATTGTTAGGACCTAAACATAAACATTACATATTCTGGTGATTTTAAACTATAATTTTATTTATTAAATTTCCAAATATCTTTTATGTTTGGTGTATTATATAATTACTAAAAACTATTAACAAAATGGGATCATAAGCAACCGATTCATACAGATCGGCATTATCTCCTACTATATACAACTTTCACAATAGGTTATAAAAACCATCCATGTGAAATCCCTCTAGACAAATATCATGTAACATATTTCCTCATAGCCTAGTTAAAATAAAACATTATAAGGGTGATCTCATATTCTAAGTAAAGGTAAACATAAGTGAAATTTAACCATTATCATATGAAATCACAATACAAGCATTAGGGTATGTGATCTGGAACATAACATTTGGAAATTATACCCTTTATATCAATGGTAAAAATATTAATTTCTGAAATAAGATTTGTAAATTCCTAATACATGAGTTATAAAATAATAAATTAAAATTAGTCATGACAGCATAAAAGATTACATGAAATTGTTTAAATAACATATAAAATGACATAAACATGATTCAAGGATAGCTACTAATACTATATAGTATGGTGGAAAAAGTCCCACAAAGGGATTAGGTTTAATCCATATCCCAACATGATGTATCATGGGAATAAAACATTACCCAATTCATTAGAAAAGAAACAAGGTACACCCATCATAACATGATCATGCTTATGTTTTCCACATTAATAATCAAACATAGATAATAATAATAAAGATTACCCATGGAATAAAATGGGTATTGTAATATTGTCATGATTTATGACCAAAGGAAATATAAAATTTTATTAAAATAGTACATCCCCATTCGAAATGATTATAAAGAATTTAATGTAATATGTAAAATGTTATCATAATATATAAAATGCTATGTCATAAAATATTCAACATCGGGTGTTGATATAGATCAAAATACATTAATTGAGATCATTGAAAAATTATTGAAGAAGATAACCTTTTCAATATGAAAATTATTTATTTTTTAAATGTTGTGAATAAATAAAAGAAAAAATTTTCATTGAAAATAATAATATAAAATTTTAATGTTAGTTTTAAATAATTAATTCATTCATGAAAATCTCCTTGGTCCATAGAAGTTAAAAAAACATACCTTCTAAATGTTAGCAGAAAATTCTCCCAGAGCTTTGATTAGAAAACTAGAAAATTTTCCTTTTCAAACATTTTGTAAAAAATAAAACATGAGTAAAAATGAAATTAAATAATCATTGGATATTATTAAAAAACATGAAACTACTTTATAAAAAATTTCATGGAAGAAATGAGAGTTTTATTATAAATTTTCAAAAGATAAATTTTAAAAGAAAGACCCTTCTAAATATCGTATCACGGAAGTGACCATTAATAAAATGAGTTGAATAAATGTATTTATGGTAAAGTACCATAAAATAAGTTTAAATAAAATATTATATATTTCAAATTCATTTAACATATAATATTATTGATACATAGAAAAGTATTATAAGTTTTACCCAAAGAATTGAAATTGGGTTAAGAATTCCCTTACCACTTTGTGATCAGTCGAATCGTATGCCTCAAAAAGTTATATATATCTTATTTAGAATTTACAACCATTAAGATAATTATATTCATGATATGATATGTACAAGTGCTATTTATATACACCACACTCAATAAATATGTTTTTAATAAGACATATATCTCATAGAAGTAAAAGTGAGCTGAGAAACCCATAAATTTGGCTTACCTCTAGTGTTGTATATATTAACCTAATGTATAATGGTTATATAATGTCATTAACTAATTAAAGAACTATATTAATATTTATAATCACTTATTTGATGATTTTATAACCTATTATGTTATATTTAGTAATAATATATCATTATTTTCATGGTTTTGAGTGCGTTCATTTCATGGTTTCATGATCGGTTCATTTGTGTAAATAATGGATGTTCTTGTCAAATTTGATTAAAACTCAAGAGGATGAATAGAATATTATTAATTCACATAAATGGGTTTAAATGGTCCCATATATCATTTTTATTTCTTACATGAGGATGATTCATTTGATAAAATGGTAATGATGAATGTTTGGTTTATTTTGGCGGTTTTCTCGATCATCACAATCTAGCTTCGTTTTATTTACTATTCGGAGTATATATTTGTTAAAAAAATTAAATATGATATAATATACATACTGAAATATTATTTTACCAAATTAATAGTTTTATTAACATCCATGATGGAGGTAATGGGAAAAAACAAAATCATTATTCACGGAGATGATTTACCGACATAATTTGGAAAATAGTTTTGTTTCTTTGAATAAGAGAAGGTAATAAAAAGGATGGATATAAGATATTACAATATAAATATAAAATTATTCTATTCTCATTATTCTATAATATTTATTCCTTTATGTATTAAGGATATGTGGAGAAATTAGAAGAAGAAAAGAAAATAAGGGAGGTGTTTTGATAAAATTACCTCTTCAATATCACCTCCTTGAATGACCCCTTACGGACCTTGGATTTGGTATTTTGGTGAGATTAGAAACAATTATATTTGTGGAGATTGTATAGGAGAGTTATTTAACAATATTTTACTATCTTAAATGATTTTTAGTCATAATGGGGTGGTGAGGGGTGGTATTTATACTTGGGGTGCAGTGGGTTTAAGTGACTAAATAATGATTATTTTATAAATTAAATCCAAACACATTCCAGTGAAATTGATTTCCATGAATTAGAATTTTAATTATTGTATTGGATGCTATTTACGGTCAAAAAAATACCTAAAAACATAAAATTTGGTATTTTTAAGGTATTATAATCCTTTAACCTTTTTTATTATTTTAGTTATACTACTAAAAAATAATTTACCACGATATCATTTTTTGTTTAAAAATTAAAATATTCTTAATTACTAATTATGAAATTATTATAGCTAAAATTTAATTCATTTTACCTAATTCATTTCTCATAATTAGAAAATTTATATTTCAAATTAATCTTGTAGACATAATGAAAAGGCAATTTTTTAATGTGAATGGTTTGAAAGGTTGAAATGTTTTTATATCCATTTTCAATGTAAGATTGATTAAAATGACCTAAATTAGATTTGTAAATGTATAATTGAAAAAATTAAACGATAAAACAATTTAAAATTTAATTTTACAATATCAATAAATCATACAAATATGTAGTTTTCAATTAAAATGCATTATTTTTAACTATTTGTCAAAAAATGAAACTCATCATAGAAATAAAAATGATCCCCCCTAAGCTAATTTTGTAATTATTATTTCAAAAATAATGTTTATTTTGTCAAATGAGACTTATAAATGTTCCATGTTTTATTATTAAAATCATTTCACCATCAAAAGGCAGAAATACTACCTTTAAAAAAATATAAATTTTTGTGCGTAAAATTGGATTTATTATTTTATTAATACTATCAATATAAGTAGATGAATTCAAAAACATTTTATTGAATATTATAAATACAAATTTTATTTAATTCATTTACTCATAGTTATTAATTTAATTTATGAAGTTAAAATTCCTTTATTGGTATAATAATAGTTTTTCATAAAACACATCCTTTATTTTCAACTATTTTTTATCATATATACTAATTCATTAGTGACCCATGAATTAATTTCTTAATTAATTTGATCATATTCATTAATTATATTATAATGGATATTTTATAATATTTATATTAAAATAATAATATTTTGGAGTATTTTTATGCTAGGTGTTCTGTGAAAAGTTGGCTATGGATGGTATTAAATTTATTTAAAAAAATGAGACATACCATAAAATCACAACGTGTAACAAAAACACATGAACCTTATAAATTGGCCTTCATACTCTGTCACATTAACATTTTCCTAATTTAGTGTGAGTAAATATATTATCCTTGAGATATTATAAGTGTGGAGATAAATTTTCGATTAAATAATTCCACAAATCCGAACGATTTAAAATATTAGTCTTGTTTAGTCTGGAAAATATTATCCCACCACTTCCTAGAAATATCCACCAATATGAAAATATCTATCTTCACATTCTATTCCTCTAGCATTTCTAATATGTCAATAATTTCATTATTCTTCAAAATCAATGCATCTATTTCTTTAGGTAAAAATTTACCTTAAAAATAATTTGAGTTAGTTTTTTAATTTCAATGGATAAACATTATCGGTGTGGCCACGGTTTCTTACTTCCCACATCAAAATCTTGAAATTACATTATTATAATCTTTAAATGATGTTGATTTAATTATGGCTTATGTTGAACCAAATTCTAATCAGCTTCCTCCCATGGATTTTTTTGGGGTTGTAAAACTGGCTCCATTATCAAAATAGCACAAAAAAATCAAAGAAGAAACCAAGAATTATTTTTGAAAATAAGGATTTATATTTCCAATTAATTAAAATAAACAATCATCATTACCAATTTCTAAAAACACTGAAAAAAATAATAACAATGTATTCCTAGAGGTATATCCCACTAACAATGCATGATAAGATACACTAATCCACTAAACCCACAATGATGATATGAAAGCACACCAAGAAGTGTCTTAGAAAACTTTTGAATATGGATTCCATTATTTATTGATGTTCATTACCATGCGGTCAACTATGTATTTTTATTCAATAAAAATCAAGTTCATATTTTCCTATATCCTTGATACCATTCCAAAAGAAACACATATTGAACAAGATTGATTCAATTTGTAACATACCATCACTTTATCATTGGATTAGTTAGAGGTGGAGGTGGTACTGACCATAGTTTACATCCACATGACATTAGAGGCTACCAAAATTCTCTATGATCATATAAGATCATCAGGGGATGATTTAACTTGAAATAAAAAAACATGTGTAAGTTAAGATAAATATAAATCATACTATATAATTCCTAAGATGTAATAAAAAAAACTCAGACTAGAAATACTATATTAGAGTAGAAGATGAAATAAAAAGGTATAATACTAATATAGAATGTAAAAACCCTCAGTGACATAAATTTAGAATCAATCCAAGAAAATACCAAGATTCATCACTATGTCAAATTCTTACTACAAAATGATGAATCACTATCAAATTATGTAACCTTGCCGTTACCTATGTCTTGATAAATAACATCTATATATTCACCAATGTTTCCATGAATCCCATGAGTTTAAAATCCCAAGGTAATCCCCAAATATGTCACAACACATTCCAATTGGATAGAGAACATGTTAGATTAAATTAATATAAAAATAAACTAGATTGATGTAGTAGAAATAAAATCCTTATAAATTAGTTAAATATATTTAAAAACAATAAATAAAAATATTAAAAAACAATTTAACTAAATAAATTTATTTATTTTTTCTTATCAATTTTCATAAAATCCATATTCCACACTCTCATTCCCATGCATGCCCAATGAATTTCCAAATACTCATGAGCAGTGACCCATCTAATAACCATCTCATCACAAGATGGAAGACCAAATTCCACCTTTAAAATGACCCCAATTATGGACTAACATGGCACTACCAATTATATTTCATAAACTCACACTATGGAACCACTATAATAACTCATTTGAATCCATTTCTTTAATAAAAAATCATTTAAAAATTTTATAAAAAAAATGAGAATATTTTCGAAGCTAATGATTTATCTAATAAAACCATGGTATTATTCCAAGAAATAATTTAGACATCAAGACTTCATGTTCTATAATGAGTAGAATATATAAGAATCCACCAACGGCTCAACATATCAAAGAAATAGAGAACAGAACAATAAAAATTATGGATCCATCCTCAATATCCATTCCCTTTAATTAATAAAATCAAAATATCATCATAATACATTACTAACCATATATTTATCCACGTAAGATTAAATATAATGTTACTAGAGAGAATAAATGATTTGATCTAAAGAGATAACAGAAATAGAGACTTACCACAGATTCTAGAGACTTAAACCAAATTTATTTATCAAAACCTCTTCTAGAAAAAACAATGATTACCAAGGACATCAATGGAGGAATATGAATCGTATATTCTGAGTTAATAGGTAAAAAATGAGACCTTTGGTGTGTAATATATAGTTAAAAACATATTTTTGGAGTTTAATTGAACATTTAATGGTTAAGACACACTGTTTTTCAATCTGTTTATCCTTATATAGGTACTATCGCCAAACTAGAATGTGACACAGTTTAACTTCATAGTTTGGAAAACAAAGTTCCAATCATGGAAAAGTACTACCAAAAACATTATTAATCACATTTTTTCTTGAGACACCAACATTTTTTTTGACAATCTATGTTCCAACTATTTAATAGAATGATCTCAAATACTCATATCAAACTTGATTTCTTTGAGATGGTTCATGGTTTCTACTAAACAAGAAAAACTATAAACCCATTAAAACCCTCCCGGAAATCCCCATAAAAACCAAAAACTCCCAAAATTAAACTAATTTATTATTTAAAATAAAAACACATTGTAAAAGGGTAACTTAATTGAAACCATGGGTGTTACATGGGTTTTGAAGGAATTATAAAATGTGTGGAATCTCATGGAACTCTTCACATGCATGCATTTGGGAGTCTTACCTGATGAGATTGGGTTTTCTCTAACAAGTGTTCAGTTGTTATCCTCTCTTCATGAGATTATTATCTAGGATAAGTAGTTTTTTGATGAGTTCTAGGGTATCATTAATAAATTATATAGTGTGGATACAATTATTGAATAGTATCTATCTCTAGAGAGAATATTTTTCTTCAATAAATGTTATGTCATTCCATTACCTATGATAATGTCTATGATAGGGGATTTTCATCATTCCTTTTGGTTTGTTCACTAATACAATGCTAAGAATTTCTATGATATAAATCATTGATTCTAGGGGACAGGTATAAAATAAGACATCATTTTATTAGTTTCTCATTGTTATACATGTCAAAAGATTAAGGTTGAGCATCAAAATCCTACTGTTCTTATTCAAACCACCCTATTATGACCTATAAAGGGGATGATAGCATGATGTATTTTGTTTTTGGGTAGTTCAATACTCCTCGAGGATATAATTTGACTTGTGTAGTTATTAACTAGTTGAAAAAATTGGATCACATTATTCCCATTCATGTCACCACAAAAGTTAATGATTTTGGATATCTATATGTACAGATTTGTTTTTAGATTTCATGGAGTTTTGTGTACCACTGTATCTTGTAGGAAATCTCAATTCACATATCGATTTTTGAGGGGTATTTATGATGAATTGGGATCCTAGTTCATGTTGGAAACAGAATACCATCCTTTGATTGATGGTAAGATGAAACAAGCTGTAAAGATTTTTGAGGACCTGATTTATTATTGAATCCCAACTATATAGGATCATGGGGTTTTCATTTGGTGATGGTTTTTCTAATACAACATTAGATACAAATAATCCGTAAAAATGGTTCCCATTAAGGCCTTATAAGGGTGACCATATAGATCTACACTCTATTTGTATGATTTTGGGGAAGTTTACCTGGTGGAACCTAACTTTGTTCACGAGACAATAATAATGATTCATATGATTTTTCAGAGGTTTTTAATGGATTAGAGCTGGTATAAATATTAAGTGGATTTTTTTTAAATTATTTGGAGTTATTTATTGGTAAACATTAGTTCTTTTCAGTCTCTCATCGACAAGGTCATTGATGTCTTGGAAAATTAGGGAAGTTGGCCTCAAGTAATGTAAGAGCTGTGGAGGACATTAAGAATATTGGGAAGGTGGAATATCATTTGTCCTTGCAACAAAAAATGAATTTTATCAATGATTTTTTTCATGCGTCACAACATAATAAATATCATTTATCCCAAATCACGTTTTTAATTGTGAGGACTATGATGTGGAACCTCATATAATAGTAATAAACAAATTATTCATATTTTTTGAATCTCAAGTCAACGTTCTCCATGGAAAGTCTTACCTTTGGTATGAGTTCCTTAGTAACATGGGTCATAAACTCATGATATGTGGGAGCATGAGGTGATGATGATAGTTAATTTAAATCATTTCACCATGGACCAGAATTCTTGACATGGTTTTTTGGGGTCAAAAATCATATATGGTAGAGAGAATTGTAACATAATATCCTTTTCTTTCATGTCTATTAATTTATTTACCTTATATTATTTTGATCTTTAAGTTGGTTGTTTTTTATTTCCAAATATTCTTAGGTTTTTGGTGGCTTAAAATGAGTTATCATTCTTTTTTGTTTAAAAAAAGAAGCAACACGACCATGGTGGAGGCCGTTGCATCCCTTTGAATCCTCCATGTAAAAAGACTATAGCCATCATGCCCAGTGTTGGGTGTGGTCTTCATGATTGTGTGTGGGGAGTCCCACAATGTTCCACGACCAGCATAGCCCTACCATGATATGGTGGAAGGCATGTTGGGAAAAAATGGCCTAGAATTTTTTATTATGGAATGGATACACCCACAGTTGTTCTACTAAGTAAATTTACTATATTTTAATGGGAAACACCAGAGCATATTGGTAAAAGTTTCAAAATTTAAAATTAGTAATAAATGCCCATTTTTTATGGTTGGTTACACTTTCCATGTACAATATTGATGATATATTGAACACATTATGTAGCGAATTTTCAATTTAATAAATTGAGCATTATTTTTTCTTTTAGCTTGGATTTTAGTTTGAGAACATTCTAGGAATGGGGTTTTGGGAGCTCCAGATTCGATTAAAGGTGATTTGGACTCTCTCATATTAGTTCATTTACATCATTTTCATGAGATCTATGTTAGGTAGATAACGGTTGGTTTTACTTGATCATTCCATGGGAATCATTATGGTATGTAATTTCCTTTGTCCCTTTTGATCATAAAGTTGTTTAATTCATGTTCAGTGATATGAAATCTTTGTTTTAGGACCTCATCATTCCATTATGGGTCCCCCTTTTTCCTTGGTTTTGGATCCCTTGTTGGGTGTTTGATGATACTATTATTGTGGTCGATGGTTTCTTAATTTATTCCCTATCAATTGAAACTAATTTTACATATTTTATTTGACATGGATTTATCAATTGATTTCTAAAGCTTGATTTGAGATTCATGATAATTGTTTTCAAATGTAGTTGTGTGTGATTCAAACCCTTTAGTAATTGATTTTGAAATAATGGTTTTATTTTAGAAAACGATTTATAATTGAAATGAGAGATTTTCATAATTATTTTTATGTCGTTTTTTGTAAAATGATGCCATGAAATGATCTAGGAAATTTGAATAAAATAAAATATTTTCAAAGGAATGAGTTTTGATGAAAACTATTTGAGGTGTTTTTAATGAAATTTATTTTTTGAAAAATTGATCAAAGGTGACATGAATTATGATTGATGAAACTGATTTTAGATGAATTATTTTCCCCTTGATAGATTTCATTGAATCACATGGGAGTCTAGTTAGGTAAGTGGGTGGACTGGGATATGCATACAATACTTGCATTAACTATACATAGAAATTGATTAATGATTATAATTTGAACTAAAATTGATAAGGGAAGGGGTTAATTATTTTGTGTGGACCCTTATTACACCTAGTCTTGATATCTATGGATGTGTTCACATGAGAATCTGCATTTCTCTAAGAGTATGTGAAAACCTGAACCTTTATCCTAATAACCCTAGAACCATTAAAAATGGTGTTATGATTGTTAATTAAGTTTACATTATAATTCCTATATAGTGTTTTATTTGTAACTTTTTCATAAAATGATTTTACATGTTTATTTTGATGAAATGATTTATTATGACTTTTGTGATGGAAATGATTATTTTTCCCTATTTTATTATTTACATAAGAATGATTTAAAGTCATGTTTTATTTTGAACTATGTAAAATATAAGAATTCCATGTTTTATTTAATCTTAATCATGTCTAGTTTATTTAATATGGAAAAAATATGAAATGTATTCTTTGGATCCTACTAGGTTAGTGTTTCTCACACACTACATGTGCCTTTGGGAATGTCTAGACTTTATTTTCCCCAAACATGGAAAAGGGAAAGTACCACATGGAGGTGTTGTGTCTTCATGATAGTAGAACCTTGGGAGTTGATAGTGATAGAATTGTATGTTATCCATATGTATGATAAGATATTAGGGGGTAATTTCATCCTTGGATTATGTGATCTTTTTATTGGTATATAATTCTATGTTTTTTACATTTCTAACTTACGGTACTTATCTCTTTGAGAATATTTTGGAATATAGATGTTTCTGGTTTCTTATCTACTTTTTTTATCTTGTGGGGAAATCCTTCCCCCTTGATAATTTTTTATTCCATTTCATTTTTCACTAGCCTATAGGCATTAGGAACTTCTTTCAGCCCATGTGAAGGTTAGCTCAGGTTCTAGTTTATTGGGATATCCTTGTTTTTCGTGATATTTATAATCAATTTCAAGAAGAAACATATTATTTCTTCACATTACTAAATCCTATATCATAACGTTCATGTAATAATTTATATAAATACTATTAAAATTAAATGATTTTTTTAACACCTTAAACTAAAACATATAATAATTCATAATATAAAACATTATATTCCATAATTGAACTAATTATGCAATAAACTTAATTAATGATCTATTAAAAAAATTGGAAATCATGTAAACATTTTTGGAATATTTTTTAAATAAAAAATTATAAATACTATAATTTTTTGAGCATTATATATATTCCATAAATAAATAAACATGGAAAATTAATATTCATTTTCATACCATTCGTAGTAAAATTTTACAAGGTATTCAATATGAAATTTGACATATTAAATATATGATATTTATGAAAATACAAACCCATTTTTATATTACATTCAAACATTTCATATTTTATGCAAACATTTTACATTATATAAATATCTTATATTTTTATTTTACATAAACATTGATCAATTCGACCAAAACATATTTTGGAAGGGTTTAAATAAATTTCAATGGAATTATCTTATTATGAACATATCATATTATTATTTATGATTATTTCATAAAATGAAATAATTTATTTTATTTTTAGACTTATTTTTAAAATTTAAAATCTATTTCTATTAATTAAAATTTAAATTTCATGAATTAAACATAGATATCGTCCATCAAATCAATTTTCTAATGGTTTAAACCCCACTTAGAATTAGTTGTGGGACTTAGTATTTTATAAAATCAATTTTTCTTAACAAAATATAAAACCATGTCCTGTTTTATTATAAACTATTTTTTTTATTCCGTATGAAAACCATTTCTAAATAATCCATGTTGTTTTCATTAGTTAAATCTTTTTTGGTAAAACCATAAACATTTATCCTTTTAAAACTATGATGTAGTTTTTAAAAGATACATTGTGGTTTTTTATAGAAACCTCATTTCTCTACAATCCATAAACACTTTTAGATAAAACCATGTCATACAGAACATATTTTTATAATGGCATTTTTTTGGAAACTATTTCCTTGGATATTTTTCATAATAAAAAGATTTAATTTTACAATTTTCATAAATCATGATTATTTTTAAAAAAATGACATAGTTATCCAAATATTAAAAAACCATTAGATTTTTAATATAAAACATTTAATGGTTCTACAAAAAAATTATTTTATTAAATTCATCACCATGTCAATCATCAATCCATGTGATATTAAAGATTGTATTATATAATTATTGTGTTTTATATGGAGAAATACTTATCCAAATGTAGTATAAGTGAGCAATTAAAATATATTTTTTCACAAGATATAACCATTTATTTCAATTGAATAAAACATAAATAAATAAAATACCTCCTTATCTAAAAAATCCTTTACTCATTATTTACACAAGTTAGATGAAGATCACTAGGAGTAAAAAGTGTCTCTAATATGAGGGTAATGCCCATGTTTTAATATTTTCCTATATCGTTGGAAGATTATACTTCAAGATATAATTTATTATATTTTTTGACTAAATTCAACGAGAAATAAGGAATTTGATTCATGGTATTACAACACACTATTAAACAATACTCAAATTCACACTCATCCATCCACTTCACAACCCATGAACTAGTTTATAAAGATATCCATGGATTCATGTTGGATCACAAACATTTATCAAACATTCAACTATAATTGAAATGCTTCATATGTATTTAATAAAATTAAAACTCTTAGAACTATGAGAATCATGTTTATTCATAATTTAATAAGGTTTAAATAAATAATATGGATGTTTGAAACTATTTAATGATAATAAAATTAAACTTTTTTATATATATGATATAATTTATAAAATTAATTTTTAATTAAAACATTTTATCATTATTCATGCACTACCTGAACTAAACCATGACACAGTAACCATAACTTAATTGATTTTTACTCAAGTACAAACCATAATGTGGTCAATACTTCCATGTCTTCATATTTCTATCAAAAATTCAAAACCTATTTTGATTATTGAGATCTTGAAACTTGTTTACATTTTAAATGATAGGAAAATTTTTATTTTAAGGGGTTTTGTTAGTTTCAAAATTTCTATATACATCAATTTCATACATTTTGATCTCATTAAATCACAATATTTAAAAATTATTTCGATGATTTAATTTTATATATCACATCTTCAACCAAAAAAACTTGTTCCAGACATATTAATATATAAATAATTATATAATTAATTATGTATGCTATTTACAAAAATAAAATCTAATTATATCCACATATATAAAAATTCATGTCATGAATAAGGTATATTAAGCACCTTTAGGGAAAGTTTTATAATAATATGAATCCAAATTAATACTCAAGAGAAAGTATCATGTGATAGGTATCCAATGAATCACTAATTTAATATAACCATGCTACCCGAGTTAGATTACGTAGACAAAAAATTAAACAATTTATAGATTAATACTTAAGAGGGATATGAATTCAAATAAAATACTAAATCCTTATATGTATAAATAATAATAAAAAATTATTACTGAATTCGTAAAAAAAATATGTGATATTATTAATTTTACATGATGAAATTGTGTGTAATACATAGTGTAATATCTTTAATGCATATTATGGAATTTAAAGGAAGAAATTTAAATATTGTAAATTAATTATCATTGATATTTTTAATTATAAATATAAATAAAAAATTTAAAATTTAAAAAATAATTGAAAAATTCAAATATTCATCCTGATATATAAAAAGATTATATAATGAAAATTTATTTGAAAATAATTTTTGATATGGTTTGGTCCCTATTGATGAATGTTTTTAAAGGATTTAAAAAAATTAGAATGACATGGAAATAATTCCCACCCGGGGAAATGTCATCTCATAGCATTATCCAACCTTGTGTGTGTCAGACTCACACTCCAAGATATGGTTCCACGAACACATAATTTTCATACTAGATTTGATACAAATTAAATATTTTTAGACATAACTACCCATAATTACATTTATTAAAGAAAATAAATAATTTTATAAATTAAAAATACCATTTAGGTTTGTAGTTTCAAAGAATTTGGAAAAATAATAAACTAATAAATCCCATGTCTTTCTCAAATAATAGGAATTTTAATTTTTCCCACTAATTTAAAAACTAAATAATCTATAATAAGTGGTCAATATACAAAAAAATTCTCAAACATGTGATTCTTATAGTCATATCATATTAAATACACTTCTTCATAACCTCGGGAAATTAAAACATAATAAGGGATGAGATGAAATGTATAGTAATAAAAAAAAATATTTCAATGATGGAATAAAATGGGATACATATTATGAAAAGAATAAGTAATATTTACTATTCCATAATCAACTAAAACTGAGATCATAATATTTCCATGGATAGAAATAAAAATAAAGAGATCACATAAAAAATAATTCAATTATGGTGATTGAATGTATAATTCTAGAAATATTGATCTTACCTTCAAGGCCTATGATATTATTTCTTTATTTCTATCAAGGATTCAAGAAAGATATCTCATTGAATTGGGTATGAATGTACCAAATATGCAAACATGTTTGTTACATGAGTCCAACTATTTAATCGAGATGTTATATAATTCTAGGTCCCACTTAACACTTTTTTATAACCAATACATTCATCATATGAGATAATGAGTAAATAATACATAATAAACCATTTGAAAAATCGTCTATGTTGGGATAAAAAAACATAAAAAATGTCAAAACATTCCCCAATAAATAAAATAACATTATTTATAGGAAAATAACATCCAATATGAATTATATAAAATTTGATGCTCAAAACGTAGAGAAAAATTAGTATATGTGTAAGATAGTATTGCAATAACATAATCATATTCAATTGAAATAAAGAAGGTGTGTGGTTTTAAAATAATGTATCCCTATGTGATAAATGAAATATAAAAGTATGTTTGAATATATAAAAAACATTCTTTCTATATAAGGGGTTCTATATTATAAATTAAGAAGGGATTAGGAGTCGAATTGTCTAATTCGATGAGTTAAAAACCCGAAAATATAAGTATATATTAAAATATAAATAATGAAACATGAATCCCATAATGTTGAATCATTTTTAATATTATAATAAATATTTAATTAAAAATATAAAATATATTTTAGAAAAAACATTTTAACATTCTTGTCTGAGTCAATGTTGGGGGTCATTTTAGTAAGTAATTTTCTAAAAGGTGAAGTGAAATATTTTGAGAAAATTAAATTTTAAAAATAATCTCCAATATTTTAACCCTGAAAATAAGATATTGGTTTCCACAAAATAAATGTGGTGTGGAATATAGAATTCATGGTTTAGAAAGGGGGTAACTATTAAAACATCTTATTATACCATTTTCTAAAACTCATAATATAAAAATACCATTAAAATTTTATTTTATTAAACTTTTATCTTACAAAATTAGATTATAGAATTAAATATAATAAAATATTATTCTTTAAGAACCTAATCATGGATGAAAATTTTCCATAACAAAATATTATAACTCAATGAAATATATTTTAGTTACCAATAACCTTTACGGAAAACATGTCACATGATGTGATAAATATTTATCAAAGGGTTTGGGTGTTAGGAATTTATATACCCAAAAAATTAAATAATACAATATATAACAATAAAATGGAAAAATATACCCATATTATATGAAATTATTTCATTATAATGATCAAATCTCAATGAATGAATTTTGTTTCACCAAAAACCAATACTATTGAGGGAAACAATTGAATCAATAAACACTTGAATTAGGAAACATGATTTAACTATGAAATAACATGAAATAAAAAACATATGATAAAAATAAATCCATAGGTATAAAATATAACACAAAAATAAAACATTTTGTGAAAAATGTATTATTTCAAAAAATAACGATAATTAAGTCCATGAAAACCATTACAACCCAAGAATTTTTTTAATCAAACCCCCTTAAATGATATGATTTTAAAGAAATTTAAATAACAATGATTAATTATCAGATCATGATACAATATTTTATATTGGTAGTAGATACATCATTCCAAAGAATACATGGTTCATAATAGGAAGTATGTCTCATGGAGTGAAAAGTGGATATTAGAAAACCTTGCTTCTTAGGTAACACTTGAATCAAAATAATAACAGAGAAAGTAAATAAAATTGGAGTACGTTATCCCATGAATAAAATTGAAGTATATAATCAAATACATTCGTTGTAATTAAATCAAAATAACAACATAATAATGAAATAATGTTTTATGAAATTTAGCATCTCTCAAAGAGTCTGAAATGAGACTAAGAAACCCTGGAGACTTTATAAATTTTCAAAAAGGAAAACCTAAAGGGATAGAATATAAAATAGAAAATTATATAGAAATAATAAAGATAAAATTATAGTATAAAATATCAAATGGGAATTAATTACATAATTCAATAGAAACCATTGTGTATAATATAAAAATAACTCAAGGAATTGAAATTTTAGACAAAGATCCCTTATATCTTAACTATCATTTTAATCAAACCCCATTCAAATAGAGGTGTTGATTTTAAACATAAAATATCATGATTAAAATTTAGTTAATTTTATGTTATATCAATTAGGAATTATTTGAACATTTGAAACGAATTTAGGTGCATAATAGAAAACATGACTCAAATGAAGTAATTTTTGATGAAAACCCAATACATTGTTCGTGATTTGTTCTACTGATGCACCTAAATTATTGAATAATCAAATTAATTTCATTAAATACCACATTAGTAACATTATTATTCTATAATTAATATAATATGGACAATTTATTTTCATATTGTATTTATTTATTTTACATTTCCTTCTTATGTTTGCGTGAAAAATTGAATAAGTATCAGATTATTTCGACGATTTTAGTGATCGAAGATGATATTTTAATAAAAATTAAAATAATTAATATATACATTACATAACAATAAACCAGTAATTATTTTATTATTCACTTATAAAAATTTATTGTATAACTTCCCATAATCAAAAATTATATAGTTATATATTATTTTCAAGTATGTAGTTTAACCAACCCCAAACACAAACACACGATATCTCAATAGTAGAGTATTGTTGTGAAAGTATATAATATTATTATAACAATATTATTATGATAGTATTTATATTTTAATAAGTTGGTCAATAATATTTTAATTCTTTTGGAGAAATAAATATAATCATGATGAAAAATGAAATACATTACATTGTGGATGCAAGAGTCCTCACAAAACACGATTAATGTTCTTTTGCTTTTATATGAAGATATAAATGAATGAATAAATGTTGTAACATTAATATGATAAGATTTATGTATAATAATTATATTTAGGTTAAAATTTTACTATGTAAAGTAATTGATTCTTATAGGAATATTATTATGAAAATCTTAAGGAATTAGTAATACTCATATGGAGCCTTTGAAGTTCCTCATGAAATTATACTTGAAAACAATGGGTTTAGGATAACTCATTGATACTAAAGGATTTCAAAATTGGAATATATTTAAAGGATGATAAAAAAGTCATAGGTTTTGTAAGAAAATCAATGGAATGTGTGTGTAATTATGGGTAGTAATTTTACCATTTTATAAGTGAATGAAAGGGATCATATAGAAACACACATTATTTTTTCCTATAAGGGAATTCTATTATTCAAGCGTCAATGGATAAAAAAGTAATAAATAATGTAGTTTGGGAGGAGATAATGTTTATAAATCCATTAACACTCTTTTAAATACATTTTTAAACAATTTTTAAGTCATTTACTCTTAGTGTGATGTTGTGGGGGGGGGAATTGAATGTGGTGGATCGTGATGTATAGTGCGACGCTCAGGAGGGAAGTGGTTTATCTATGCCAGATCTATTGACTTGGTCTAAGGATTCTTCCAAGGTTTTCTTTTACCAATCTACGTTGGACACTCAGACAACCAGTGGATTTGACGGTTACATGTGGGATTCTTCTGATTTGTCGTTAGGGATGAAAAGTGTGACGAATTCACCCTCTACTCATATGATTTATGATCCATTGATGGTAAAATCAAAGGTGGTTTTGAAGGCCTCGAATGGAAGATATAATTTAAATGTCCCCACTGGAGTAGTGGAAGAACCGGCGACACATCTGTTTGCATATTTCCTTGACATAGGCTCTAGAAGGATTCTCCGAAAAGGGTCATCAGCCAATGTTGAGGCTAATCCTAGTGTGTTCGCTGAAAGGATTGAAATTGGGAAGATTTCTCTGATTGTGTGTCTTAGTTTTACCTAATGGTGATAAGTCCAATAGGTTTGAGGATATGGTAAGTATAATCTCATTCTTTTGCGGCTCCTCCTATTGGAGATGTGTTTCTCTTGGTTGTGGCATCTTTCATTGCATTCTCCCTTCGAATAATTTCAAAATACATGCGTGGAGCATCGGGTCTTTGTCTCTGAAACCTGGATGGCTTCCCCTACATGAATGGTCCTTGGATTTCAATGCCTCATGTGAAAGGAATACATTTTCTTAGGTTTGGGTTCGTTTTCATGGTCTTAATTGGGCCCTTTGGTACCCAAAAATACTGCATGATATTGGCTTGGCAATTGGGACTCCTATACGCCTCAATAAAGAAACTGTGGTTGTTCGGTTTGGACACTTTTCCAGAATGTTGGTGGAGATTGATCTGATCTCCACTTTGATTGATAAGGTAACTCTCTCTAATTTCTCTGATAATATCCATATTGATGTTGAATATGAAAGGAATCCCCTTTTCTGTACTGAATATATGGTTGTTGGTCCTTCTTTGGAGTTATGTCGGAAGATGATTTCTTGGGAGAGATGTGGGATGAAGGTTCATTCAGCTAACATCTGCAGAATGAAACCTGAGAATAGGCATGTGGCTTTGTCAAAGTATCTTTATCATGATGGATATATCTTAAAAAAACCTTCTCCCACTAAGTTCGATATGTTGGTTTCTGAAAAAATCTGTCTTGCAAGTGCCGATTTTCAAAGGTAAAGGCCTTATGGTGGATAAGACGCTGCTGAATGGCCCCTCTACTACTCGTGTTTGATTAGTTAATGAGAATAAATCCAATGATGGTCGAGTTATTTCTTCCATTGGATTAGTTGAGACTGTAGAGAATGATTTCCCCACTATTGTTGGGTTTCCTACATGCAATGACACTTCAAACCCTATCATGCTTGATTGTCCTAGTATATTCCTGACACATGATGAGACTGGTGTGCCTGATACTAGTTTGTATTATCACATTGGGATGCCTAAAAATGTTGATTTTCATCATGAGATCCAAAAAAAATTGAACTTCTATTGGATTGTTGAGAAGTGTGGTGACATCTCTGACGCAGACGGGATGAAAACGGGTAGCAGTGGACCTTCTTCATTCAAGTATGAACTCTTATCTAAAAAATGGAAGACAGAGGATACTCCTACTCCTTCTAAGATAAGGCCTAGGAAGGACTACTCTAACACACCTCGTAGTGTGTCTACCCGATCTTCTTCAAAGTTTCCAGGAAATCTCAATTCTGATATTTTTAAGAACTTTATCCAGGGTAAGTCCTAATCTGAATAGGAAACAGGTGATGATTCTGATTATGGAAATGACATGTCTTATTATGATCTATAATTTAGTTCTTGAGGGATGAGGGAAAGTTCCTTAGTTGGACCCCGCTCGTCTCTCTTGTACTTTTTCTTTTATTTTTAATAAATGGGCAGAAGCTTAGGTTCTTCCTGGAGTTTCTAGGTTTATTATACAAGATATCACATCAAAAAAATACCTAATATTTTATCAAAAATGAAAAACTAGATATATAAATTATTCAAATATTAATTTTTAAGACACTAATTAAAACATATTTATTTTTTTAGAATAACATTATATCATATATAATATCCTTTCATGTCTTTCACAGTACACATCTTGGATTCTTGGGGAATGGAAAAAATAATCAGTGTGTGATCAAATTATCTATAAGGATTAAGTAAAATTAAATATATCAGGATTAGTTAAGGTGTCACCAAAATAGAAATGTAAATAATTGAAAACATATGTCATTTAATTAAAAAATTGATAATAAAATGTAATCAGAGATAATATCATTGGAAGAATCTCATGGATTATAAAAACTAAATTATTAATGAAGGGAATTATTAATTATTGGATTCCATGATATCGGGCATCATGATACATCTACTATCAAGACCCATCACAAGATAGTCTAAATACTATGGGTAAACACCAAAATCATATTAATTCAACAAATGGGACTACTGATGCATTAAAGGGATATATAATTCCGGTCCTCCCATAACATATTTTCAAAATAAATCCTCATATATCAATTGATCAATATATTTCAAGAATAAATATACATTATCATCGAATATATATATTTGATAAAAAATATAGACTTGTGAAAATTTACCCTATTCAATCAAATAACATTCATAATAAAAAACCTAATGTAAAAAATGTTTAAGGATTCGGAAATAATCATATACATGATATAAATAATATGGATATTTAACAAAAATTAAATGAATAATGATCAAATAATGTTAATGTTTCATGGAAAAGTAAATGAATAAAAAATAAATAAAGTGGATTTCAATAAATTAATTGGTCCAAATGAGAATAAAATTTACATATAAAGAATAAGGATTTTATTAATACAAATTATCATCAATGGATTATAAGTACAATAAAGGTTTTTTTCCATTGGGGAATATAAATAACATACAAATATCCTTAAAACTATTCTTGAAGAAATAACATTTTCACTTGGAAAATATTTTTAAAGTAAAAGGTCGCAAAATATTTTGAATATAATTTTATTTGGGAATAACATATGAAACTTATAAAGTAATTCTTAGAAAAATGATTTGTCATGAAATTAGAAAAAAAATGTACATTTCCTTGACATTAAAATAATGAATTCTTTCAAATTCTCTATAAAATCAAAATAGGAATTGTTTGGAAAATGACATGAATATTCCATTAAAAACATTTTTCAAAATAAAAACATGGTTAAAATGAAGGGGATGATGGATAGAGCCCCTATCTCTTAGTATCCTAGATAGGTTACAATGATGGATAATTGTTTCACGTCAGCACTGCCTATGGGGCCTATTTTAGAGGTTCATGCACATAAGGTAAGACTGAAGAACCCCCTTCTTTTTCTTCACGTCACATCAAACAAGGCCCATTTCCTCATATTTTCATATTTCTTTATATTTTCTTAATTTTTAATTAATTATTATTATTCTAATCTAAAAGTAGGAACCATATTCTTTTAATGTCTCCCATTCAATTTACCTTTCAATAACTGAGTGTTAGGATGCTGAAGCCATACATTCTCATATTCTCATGGCCATATTTAGTTCAGATTGACATCCATTGGAGCTATTTTAGCTTATTTAATTCTACATGGGCCTAATTTCAATGGAAACTATTGGTGTTCTAGAACACTGTAATTGGAGTGTTCTTCTCTATTCAGATGATTACTTCTCCAGTACCTAGTCATCAAAGTCACGCTAGTGTGAAAATAAATACTTCATAATTTACCATTGGATGGTTTAATTCAATAGAAGTAATGATATCAAGTTTTTGGTAGTGTGGATTCATGTTCATTGACTTATATGTACCTTAAAGAACCCATATTTCATCCATGGTATTAGTTACATGATTTGTTGTTTCCTCTGGATTGATGAATATACTCAATGTCTTAAGTAACTCATATATATTCATCCCTAAATTGATATGAAAAATTCAAAGCCTCTCCCAAAATATCATGTTAATAATGTGGAAGGTGAGTTTTGTATTTAGGAATGCATTAATTATGTGGAAAACTTTGGATATTTTTATTTTTTTAGTCATTAGAGTCACTAGCCTTCGAATTTCTCTCATCATGGGAGGGGTTATTATAAAGGATCAGTGGCCCAAACTAATTCCACCCTTTCTCCCAAAGTTCATAAGTATCCTTTTGGGATGAATCCTAATTATGGAAATAATCTGAGGACCTTTTCGATAGGATGTCACTCATATTTGGTCATGTAATGGAGTTTGATTAAATCGAATCCACATTATACCACATCACTAGATAGAAAGGGACAATTTTTTAACACCCAACAGAGTCATGTTATTTTTTTCATTTACAAATTCTATTTTACCATTATTAGTCCCACTTTCTCCCACCATTTTCCCAAAGGATCCTGAGTCTTATGAACACAGGAAGGGTAAGGGAATTTCTACTATAGTGGATACTGGGGGTGTTGGCCCTTCCTCTCCATTGGCCTCATGAACCCTTTATTAGACCTACATTGTGCAAGTCTTGGTGGATGAAACTATTTGGATAAATTATAAACTAGTATAGTAGGGGATATATAATTGAAATTGACCCAAGGGGTGATGAGCTACTTTTATTGGTTTATGGAGAACTATGAGTGTTCAAGTAAAGATTATGGCAGCCAAGTCCATTTTGACCCAATCCATGGCAGAGTCTTGGAAGATTGACGGAATTGGTGTCTATGAGGATTTGGCATCCCCTGTGGTCACTCATAATCAATTTGGAATCCTTGGGGGTGTTGATCATGTAAAAATGAATCATAAAATGAGAGTTCAATTAAGAGACTAATTAAACTTGGTCATTCCCCCAAGGTCACTAGAAAACATGATGTGGTAAACATGATGGATAGTATGCATACTCACTCTATCAACCATCAATATTTTTTTCATGCATGATGAATTGGATCTTTATTCTGGGAGGGAACTGATTTTTTGGGGGTTATGTAAAATAATTATTTTTGTGTATTACTTCAGCTCCATGACTGGTCTCTTCCATAAGAATAAATTTTTTTGAAGTTATCACTCAACTATAACGTGATATAAAAAATTGAAAATTTTTAAGTGGAAAATTTTTATTTTAAAAATAAATATTTAATAGTAAAAAAATTTTGAAATAATTTTTAAAAATATTATTTTGGAAGAAAACATATTTCTGACTAAAGATAGAAATAAAGTTGGATTTTCCTAAAAAATGTTTATTAATTATTTTATGTAAAAAATCGTTGGAAATGGTAATATTTCATGAAATATTCATGAATCACCAGATGATAATAAGGTTATATGTTTTAATTATAAATTGAAAAATTAATTTCTTTCACTGAAAATTCAAGAATAAATATTCGAGATTTCAATGAGTTTTAAAAATAAACCCTAACAATGATCAAAATGTGGAATTGACAATTAATCAGTGAATATATTATTTATATAAATTATAAATACACATAAAATAAGTGTAAATTATATAATGAAAATTAATTACACACATAATATTAGTATATCATATAGAATTAAGAATTAATATTTCTTAATGTAAATATATTGGGTTATAAAATTATTTATGATATGGTAACTTTTATATTAAATCACCTTCTATCAAATAAATAAAATTTGGAAAGTAATATACCTTGATTTTTGACTTAATAATTATATTACATGCAAAATTTCAATTATATACACCATATAAATAAATTATGTTATAACATTAAAGTATTCCTCAATGAAGGGAATTTTGAGAACAAGCCCCTTACCACACACTTCCCTTAAGTTGAGCACTTTTTAAACTTCTATATAATGATTTAAAAAATTTAATTAGCTTATAAATTAATAAAAATATTTAAAATATCTTATATGATCCTTTTATAATATCTTATGACCATTTTGTTAACAATATTTCATTACCACAATTGTTTCGGGTCTTAATTTCCTTATTTTTTCATGATTGTTTTTCCTGAAAGTTACAAATAATGAACTTATAATATAGTTATATCATATATATATTTAAATTAATAGTATAGACATAATTTTTCTTTAATTATATGAATCTTTTTAACAATTTTTGAAATGGGGATATAGAAAATAAATTTCATCTCTTTGTGGAGATGGTCAGTGATACGTACGCAAGAGAGATGATATCATTTATTTATGAATTAAAGGGTATAGAAGTGAGTGATATATTAATTTTAAAGAATAAATATAATTTCATATATATTATATATATTATTTTCTATTATCCTCTATTACATTCCATGCATTTCTATTGTGAAAATGAATCACATCACTACGTGAGGCAATAGTTCACTGTACAAATGAGTGATGTTATCGTATCCCCCATAGAATGGAGTGTGAAATGTAAATGTGATATTATGATTCTAGAATTGTAATTTTCTTAAAATTATCAAATTTAACTATAAATTATGCCCATAATAATACCTATCTAATATAGGTACTTATGTAAAATGAGTCACCTAGGATCATGAGGTAGTAGTTCACTACACACATGGGTGATGTTATCATTTCCCATTTGATGGAATATGAGATAGATACTGGTTATTCCCATAAAATAAAAAAATATCACTATATGTTATATAATGGTGTTTTTATATAATCATGTTTGAATAATGTTTTATGAAAGTGGAAGAATTAAAAAAATAAAAGTGCATGTTTAAAAACATTACCTCTTATTCAGAAAAGTCCTTTAGGTTTCCACTAATTGACATGATAAGATTAATTTATGATAAAAGACCTATGGGATATTGGTATAGAATTTATGAAGATATTTTGGAAAGTATTTTCTGATGAAAAGTTCTTTGATAATGTGAAAAGGAGATGATAGTGGGATCCCATTATTAGTGGTGGAGAAAGACAGAGTTGAAATTTTGAAAATAATCAATCATACCCAAAATTTTCTCAGGAAACATGGATAAAAATTCAAATTAATTGAAAATATACATTATAAGGTTGATATATATCCTACCAATAAAAATTGAACATGTTTTGTGTACATTTAAACCCTTATCTTATTAATTTAACACTCTTGTAGACCGATTTTTAATTAATTGGGGAAACTAATTTTTACTATTTTCGTTATCCATTATAGTAAAAAATTAAGTTTACCTTATTAGATAATATAAGTTTATATTATTAAAATATGGAATCCATTTCAATTAAATAAATTCTTAGAAGTGGAATAATTCAATTTAAAATAAAACCCCAAGGTGCATCGAAAAATAGGTTTTTCTGAAGAAAACATTCAATATTTTAAAATGTTATTATATCATAATTCAATATAAATTTAAATAAAATAGTGTTAAGTTTTTTAATGATAAAATAATTTCACTAATTTCACTTTTAAAATAATTTTACACATAATTTAACTTTTAAAATAATTTAAAAAAAACTACATTTTCTTAATAAAAACAGCATTTTCAACTATTGGTCGATTGGAATGTCCTGAAGGCCTTCATTTGTTTATTTTTGATAATTCACATTTCAAGGGGTGAGGTGGAACCATTCCAAGGCTCGAAGTCATTAGAGACAAATACATGACTCATAGGTCTTAGAGGGAATCACCCAGACAAGATAACTTGGAACTGATCCTCCCCAGCATATGTCCTGATATCAGCACTCCACCTTCCTAGGGCTGGTTGACTAGTTGTCTTATGCAAAGCTACACAGGCCTCGTACCGATGGAAAAGCCATACCCTCTCATTCTTCCAAATCTGGTCAGCTTTCCTCTAGTGAATGTGCCTTCCATGAATCCTCATCTAAATCCTTGTTCCCTGTAGTAAAATTGGTACATTTGAATTCAAGTTGCCTGAAGGCCTTGGGGCCCCTAAGGCCTTAAGGTGGCTTGAAGGCCGTGAGAATCAACTGGCCCAAAGGCCTTGGGTGTCCCGAAATCCTTGCAGGAACCAAGGCCCAAACCTGTGGCCAAAAGGCTCAAATGGATGAATAGTTCCAGCTATAAAAATACCGAACAGTACCTGCTACACTGTCTGCTACAGTCCTGAGACAGTACATGCTAGAATACTGCATTTTCAACTATTTGTCAAAAAATGAAACTTTTCAGAAAAATCCCAAAACATAACCATAAGATAATTTTGATCTGATTGTTTCAAAAATAATGTTAAATTTTAAAAATAAATTTTCTAATATTGGTAAAAAAAATATTTCAAAATTATGTTTTCAAAGAGTGAATAAACTGGTTTTTTAAAGAATATTGTTTTTTGAAAACAGTTTGTTTTATTTCAAATGATTCTTATTTTATTTATAATGAACATATATCCAATAAATTTATGTGTAAAAAATAGTTTTTATTTTTTATTTACTACTAATCATAACCTCCAATTTTACTCTAGGGTTATAATTGAATACTATATTATTGTTCATTTAGACTTATGTTACATTTTCTCTAAGCTATCAAGGTGTTTCAATTTATTTCTAAAGAAATATAATATAAATTCTTAGGGTGTCACACTATCTTTTAATATTTGTTACAAATTTCATATACACTATAATACCTGATGTTCCTCTTTTAAAATATTAGGGTATTATGATATACCCCCTTAAATAAATTATGTCCTCACAATTTAATGATAATGTTGATAATCATGAGTTTGTAATTTTAATGTCCCATTATTGAAATACCACATAATGAGAATGTTTAACAAAACATCCTTGTGAAATGATAGAAAAGGAAGTATGAAGGTCATCTATAATAATCAGATAACTAGGTTTCAAAATATGATAACATTTTAGGGATGTAATGATATGGTCATGGAAGAAAATCATAAATAAATATAGAGAGTGATTGAGGTCCTTGATCACAAAACCATAAATACGTGATTATTTAAGGACAATTTTATTTAATATATATTAATCTAATATGATAAAAAAGTTTGTTTCAAGATCTTTTTCATAGATATTAGAGATTATTTTACAATATATACTAATAATAAGAAAGAATATACTTACATGCCAAGTATAATTTCATCCTCTAATCATTTTTCACCACCATGATATTCTATATGTCTAATTTTTCCCCATAAAAATTATAATAATAATTTAATATTATTTACACAACATCAATGACTATAAAACCCCTAATGTTTGTAAAAACCATCAAAAATATTTCTATTATAGGTAAAGTCATTATTCCTTAAATAACTTTTCCCTAAAACCCATACCAATATCAAGTGTGGATTTGCAGTAAATGTTTCCAAAAAATATCCTCAATCATGTTATATTACTACCACAAAAATTTTAAAAATGAGTGTTTAAGACATTTAACTTATGATAAAACATAACTCACAACCCCATCATGATATCAATAAACTAATAAGTTAATAAATACATATACACTTAAAATATTTAACATAATCCTTATATGCTTAATGATTCTTAATAGAAAAATACCTTTGTTAAATATATTTATACATTTTAATTATTGAATCCCAATACATAAATACTTCATTTGTTTTATTTTATTATTGGCCCTTCATTAGTATAGGGGTTTACCTTTAGAATAGGAAATTGACTTGGATTGTCACGACCCCCTCCCCACAAAGTGTACCCCTCCTGGGTCGGTAATGTGAAAAGGGATATAATGACCCCTGAGTCCCGCCTCCAGTAGGTCCCGAGTTGGCGACTAGCACTGAGGGTATAATAAAAACACAAATGGGCGGCAGTACCCTCTAAGAGAACACATGAGGAAGAGAGAGATAAGATTAACACCAACCAACTCCAACTCAGAGTTGAGATATAAAAGAAACCCAAGTGCACGTATGTAATGCCATGAAAAAGTACTACAACTGGAATGGGTAAAAATGAAAGTACCCAAAAGAAAGTAAAAAACAGCAGCAACCACAAGCTCGAACAGCTCCTGCATCCCCAAGCTAGTAGAAACCAGCTTGATCTCCAACCTCCTCTAAGTGACCTGAAAAACGGTTTATATATTCATAGGGTGAGTATAATAGTATACTCAGTAGGATCCTCCCCAAAGCCTCTCGTGAAAAGTAAAGAAAGCATGCTAAAGCAAAGTTAACAACAAGTGAAACTAACTCGTCACCTAAATATGTATACTAAGTTCCCAACCTCACCATGGCTACTCTCACCAAGTAACGCATATAAGATTATATCATATAATAATGAATATCAAGGGTACCTCTCTACTACTACCCCATTGGTTTTCCGCTTAGATCTAACGTCGCACGTCATGAGCATCTCTCTCTAAAAAGGCTTTCATGTTGACACCTAGGCGAAGCACCGCAATATGAACCACGTGAAACAAAAACACCACGTCCACACACCAAAGTAACCTTGTAGTTTCTGGGATCCACCACATCTCGCATATCGTGTATCATACATCATGTATTATACCTCAAGCCATTATAGCCTATACACCAAGTAAGGATCCTCAAGCTAGCACAGCCTATACACGTTACACCTAGAGTAGTACATAGAAAACTATATCCAGAATATATGTGTGTGAGCAACCACAATCCATTATAGCCCTCTACACACATATATGGGGAAAACTAACCAATGTGCCTGCCAGCACCAGTAACTACCAAGAGAAGAGAGCGGGGCCAAAGGGGGTAGTCAGTCATCCATCCTCCCACTGGAATGTTGGGGAAAAAACCCACCCCCCCCCCCAAGGCTCAGAATACCCAGGGTGGAAGTTTCCCTTACTGGTAGGGTGGAGTAGCTTATAGAAACACAAATAGTACAGGGTATATTATATCTCACAACCACACTATGGGAATTACCTAATCTTATACACAACTGCAGCTAACATCCCTCAGACTCTAGGCTGCTACTTCCAAGACTAGGTATCCTATAAGAACACAATAATTTAAAGATATTTATTAGATTACTTCATTCCCTTTTTATTAGTTTCAGTGTACATTGATTAATTCTTTAAACATTAATTAACCATGAAGAATTTCACATTAAATTTCATTATCATCACACCCAAAGTCAATTGTTCCTTCAAAAATTCCAACCCCATCGTTATGTTCTAGCAACTCAATCCCCATGGTTTAACACAATTTATTCAATTATTCATTATAGAAATACTTTCCCACATTCCCAGGCATTCTATAAAAACATTATGTGCTACTAAACACAAGGGGGGTCAACATGGTTAGTAAATGTATGACCTGTCGAGTCATTACCACTTATAGAGAGAGCATATACCCATCCTTCCTTGAGAAGTTAACCACATAAATCATGTGGAATACCCTATGTGTCTTTGCCTCTTTCGGAAGATGGGTAAGTAAGACCAGCTACCTTGAGTAGTGGGGAAAAGTAAAGAAGATAAACAACCAATCAAAATTACCAAGCATCCAACAATCACATCCTCTCCATTCCATCATCCCTGGTGTCCTCCCTGACACCCACATGCATAAACCAATGCATCTCGCCGCTCTAGGAATCATCTCCTGTCACAACCAAAAGACTTCATGGCCCTTCATATCACAACAGCCATCCAGGATCACATCATAGCTCAAATAGTAGGAAACCAAAATCCACATTTAATTGGGATCTTGGACCTTTAACAATCAAGAGGGTAACTCAGAACCCTTAAAGGAATTATCAAACAATCAGTTCTTTAATCCTTCTTGAATTAACAGATTTATTATTCGTAGGCTCCAAATTCCGGAAACCAAATCAGTAAGCTATCCCAAAAAATTAAACATTCTTACTGCCCCAATTTGACTAACATCGAATTACAACTAGAACCAGATTCGTTTACATTTATCTTTATCTTTAGCCAAACATTTATTAATTAATCCCAATTTACGTTCTTTACCGATTTCCATCAAGAACAAATAGGTAATAATATCAAACATAGATATCACACTATCTAGCAAAACATGAGGCAATAACATGTGATCGATATCAGTTTATTTATCTGGTTAAAATATTTATTATGTCAATTCCATTGTCATAGAGTGTGATTAAACATGCTAACAATACAGTTTCATATGAAAGAAAATATAATCAATGAATCCCCTACCTCGAAGAGTATCTTGATGTTCTTTATCCACACAACAGGTCACGATCCTCCTCTCACACCAACTACATCCACCCGAAGATGCAACGGTAGGAACGCACCAACCAAACCCCAAGAAGACCCCCATTAGAAAAATGGAGATTAAATTCTATAATATGGAAGGGAGAAATAGGAGAAGATGATCCCAATGGAATGAAGATAAAATATAATTTATATCGAGGATTGATCGATATAGCTTGGTTGCATCAAAAGAGAGCGGAACTGATCCAAGGAGTAAAGTTTGATTGTGCAACTCCTGCGGGAAGTATTGAAAGGTTATAGCTTCTAATAGCAGAGAACAAAGAGTAAGAACAAGGGGGGATGATATCTTGTCCCTTTTGAAGATTTAATAGGGTAACAATTTAAGATACGCTTAATTCCCCATTAAAAGAGGATCACAATAACCCACACACTTTGACCGAGTAAAAACATCTCAAGTCGTTGGAATAATTAATATAGGATTTATGGTCTTTGAATCATCCATCGAGATACCTCTCAAAAGAGAGAAAGCCACAAAAGAAATTCATAAATAAAACATGAAAAGTCTAACCACAAAGGGGACATCATTACATGAAAAGAGTTAATCATCAAACAATTCTGGGTACTGAGCACATATCTGTGACTCACGTTCCTAGGTACACTCCTCCATGCCACCATGTCACCACAATACATGAACTAAGGGGATAGAATTCTTTAAAAACACCTTCTCCTTGTGGTCTTGGATCTCCACAGGTCACTCCTAAAAGGTTGCATCATCATCAACATCAATCTCTCCTCAATCGATAATTTGGGAGTCATCATGAAGATAACGATGGAGCTAGGACACATGGAAAACATCATGTATCCAACTCATCTATGGGGGAAGTGCTACTCGATACGCCACAGCTCCAACATGATCTAACACCTCGAATGTCCCAACAAACTGCGGAGAAAGCTCACTTCCATGACCAAACCTTCATTGCCCACGACGGGGAGTCGCCTTCAAAAACACATGATCCCCAACATTAAACTCTAAGGGACTCCATATTTGATCATCATATGATTTTTGATGATATTTTTCTATCCTCATCCTCTCAAAAATCGTTTGAACCATCTCTTTTGTATTCTTCGCTAGTACCGGTCTGATAATTGCTCACTCTCCGACCCCAGTCCAGCACAACGGAGAATGGCAATGCCAGCCATACAAGGCGTCAAATGGAACCATACCGATTGTGGAGTGAAAACTATTATTGTAACCAAACTCCACCAAGGGTAAGTTCCTCATACATGAACCTCCAAAATCATGAACACAAGAGCATAACATGTCTTCAAGAGTCTGGATGGTTCACTCTATCTGACCATCCATTTGAGGGTGAAAAGAAGTGATAAGGCATAGTTGAGAACCAAA
This sequence comes from Viscum album, assembly GCA_963277665.1. Taxonomy (NCBI): domain Eukaryota; kingdom Viridiplantae; phylum Streptophyta; class Magnoliopsida; order Santalales; family Viscaceae; genus Viscum; species Viscum album. The sequence goes on from OY728132.1 coordinate 885,075,218, forward strand.
AGCATGTTGGAGACCTCTCCACACCCTAGAGGTAAAACAAGGATCTCAATCAGAAATTATTGTCCTATGGACTCCATGAAGTATCACCACCTCCTTTAGATACAGCCTCGACAAAACTTCAACTGAGCTCAACTCCTTGATCGCTTTGAAGTGGGCCGATTTTGTTAAAGAATCCACTACCACCCAAATAACATCATGTCCTCCCAGAGTTCCAGGTAAACCTGTATCAAATTCCATTGATATGTCCTCCCACTTCCCCTGAGGAATCTCTAATGGCTGGAGAAGACCACTAGGAACATGGTGTTCAGCCTTCACCTTCTGGCAGACTAAACATCGAGACACAAACTCTGCAACTGCATACTTCAGCCCAGGACACCAAAACTGACTCCTCAAGGATCGGTACATCTTTGTCATGCTAGGATGTACTTCTAAGGGAAAAATATGTAACTCTCAGAGAACTATCTCGTGCATCATTATGGGAAAAAAATCCTTCCATGATACAACACTCGGTGTTGTTCGTCCTCCGACCAACCATTATGGGCCTCACCAAAAACAACTCGGTCTCTCCAAACCTCCACCTGTAGATCACCCAACGAGGATTGTTCCACATTCTTCACCAGAGAATACTACACCTTCATTTGAAAAAGACAACATATACCCCCAACTTCTCCCATATCTATATTCAAAGCTGACAGTTCTTCCATTACTCTCTAAGAATCACTAGATTTATGCACAGCATCACTATGTGAATTTTGGCTCAGCGCATCAGCTACAACATTCACTTTTCTAGGTGTATATGATATTTTGAAGTCGTATTCCTGTAATAACTCCATCCATTGACACTTTCATATGTTCAAGTCATCCTGGAAGAAAACATGCCTCAAACTCTTATGATCAGTGAAAACCACAAAGCGCTCACCAATGAGGTAATGTCTCCAGAACATCAGAGAAAACACCACAGCTGCCAACTCAAGATCATGGGTGGAATAGTTGTGTTCATGGGGACGCAACTGCCGAGACCCATAAAAAACAAATGACCTCTGCTGCATGAGAACACAACCTAACCCCATATTTGAAGCATGGCAGAAAACATCAAACTGGACTCCCTCAGCTGGAAGACAAAGGACTGGAGAACTTACTAACTTCTCCTTTAGATACACGAATGCTGCCTGAAACTGATCAGTCCATATGAATTCCTGATTTTTCTTGATCAAAGTTGTCAGATAAGTCGCAACTCATGATAAATTGGCTACGAACTTCCTGTAGTAGCCTGCGAGACCAAGGAAACTTCGCACCTCTGACTCTGTCTTGGGGGGCTGCCTAAGAGACAACTGCTTCTACCTTCGATGGATCCACAACCACTCCCTATTGGGACACAAAATTCTCCATGAAATGTACTTATCGAGTCCAAAACTCACACTTCGACAACATCTCGTACATGTGATGTTGGCGAAGAACTCCCAAAATGGCTCGTAGATGCTCTCCGTGCTCCTCTTCAGATGTGGAGTACACAAGGATTTCATCTATGAAAACTACCAATAATTTGTCCAAGAACTCACAGAACACAGTATTCATCAATCCCATGAATACAGATAGAGAATTTGTAATTCCAAATGGAATTACAACGAACTTATAATGCCCATGACGACAACAGAAATCAGTCTTTGGAATATCCTCATCCTTCACACGCATCTGATGATATCTCGGCCGTATGTAGATCTTTCAGAACCAAATATCACCCATCAGTTGATCGAATAAATCATCAATTCATGGAAGAGGATAGCAATTATTTATTGCAATTATTTATTGTAACTATTATTTCGTGATGATAATCGACACACAACTGCAAACTGTCATCGGCCTTCTTCACAAACAAAACTGGTGCACCCCATGGTGACACACTTGGCCGAACAAAACCGCACTGAAATAGACCATCAAGATATATATGTACCTCTCGTAACTCAGTAGGTTCCATAATATATGGACACATAGAGATAGGATATGCTCCTGGTTGTAGCTCGATCCCAAAATCAATCTCTCATCGAGGGGGTAATGTTACAACCTCTTCTGGAAAGGCATCAAGGTACTCCTCTACAACCCTAGTAAATGCCAACTGCTGAACCTCAGAAAAACTCTACATCATCTCAGGAATCATGGATGATAAAGATGGAACGTGCCTATGACCCATCCAAGGGTCTTGCTCACCAAAAAAACCACTTACTCTCCATCCGTACCAATGAAGATGACCTTTTTCTTGAAGAAATCCACGATAGCCTACACCGAATAAAACCAATCCATGCCAAGGATGACATCATATGGTTGTATTCATAAACATAGGAAATCTCCCCATGAGCGGTGTTGCCCTAACACTAGCTCACTCTCTCTACATACATCAAACAAGTCAACTTGACCTCCAACTGGTGTAGTCAATGCCATGGGCACTCGATGCCTCTCTACCCCATGTCCCAAAGCATGGACAAGGGTAGATGTTATGAATGAGTGTGTCAATCCTGAATCAAACAAGGCATACACCATGTTAGAAAACAAGAAAAGGGTACCTCGAATGACGTATGGCTCACCTGGAGCTGGAAACGCTTTAGCAAGAAGCTGACCATGACCTCCTACATATCCTCTCTGACCCTGATGACAACCACCACCATGGCCGCACTCTGCTCTATAAGGACACAGAGTGTCATGAGGATGTCCCTTACCTGTCCCATCTACCCTCTGCTTATCTAATGATGTTACAACTAGCTGCTGATGCCTCGGTTGGAACTGCCTCAACAGAGAAACTTGGAGCGTAGCGCCCCGTGCACGATGACCGCTCTGAAAGGTCTGGAACTCTCACTGCTGATGGCCACGACCACCACAAGAAAAACAATCACCTGATCCCTTGGTATATGCCTAATAGTTTATACCTTTGGAGAAATGAGATGTGAATGAATGGGACCTACCCCCGGCTGAACGGAAACTCTTCTACCCTAAAAATAGGGTACCCTAGACCACTGCTCTGCTTCGTGAGGAATGATGCTGATTCCCCTCTCGCGATGATCCGGTCCTGGCCAAAGTCCTCTCGACAACCTCTTCCCTTGCTAGTAACTCAATATATGTCTTCAACATAAATGGGGTGACCTGGAGCTGGATCTCTGGATACAAAGCTTCCCCAAAATTTCTCACCCTAGCCTCCTCATCTGGTAACAGGTCCGAAGCATATCGTAAAAGGTTCCTGAAATGGATTCCAAACTCTCGAACACTAGAGCTCCCCTATCAAAGGGTAAGAAGCTCCTAAAGACTGGACACCTTTGTAGTCAAAAAAAGAAACTTGACTCTAAAAATGTCTCGTAACTCATTCCATGAGATCATTGACTCCTCACAATCCCCGAGGAATTAGAACCACCACTGCCTCATTGCTCCACGTAGCATTGTCACAACCAAGGACACCCAGTGCTCCTTTTGATCATGAATCGAACTGACGCAGATCTCAACCTCCTCTAACCATTCTTTCGTGACCGCATCTGAAACAGATCCCTCATACTTATACACACTCTGGCTCTAAAACTCTCGGAGTTTCTTCCTCCACGTTTCTTCATCGTCAACCTCTTCCCATCATCGATCTTCCGGAATAGCGTGCTGGACATTTTCTGCACAAACCTGACAATGACGTTGACCTGGATCCATACCAGTAAAATAACAACTGTTAGAGTTCCTAAACATGGAATATGGAAGACTCAACATTAATTAATTAATTTCTTTCTTTTATTCATTTTACTTTAACCAATCCCAAGTTCTACCAATTCAAACATAGGCACAAGGAAGAATGATGCATGATCGTTTCCTTGGTCTCTACCCTGTAACTAGTATCACCTTGTTTAGTAGTCATTGTAAACTTAAAGGTCCGTACAACAGATCATTGGGGTCCCTAAACGCCTATGTCTCAGCCGGTCTCCAATTTTTACCTCACTTGATAAACATGGATGATACAGTTTCCCTACCAACCCATGCAACCTCACCTCTGTCTGACTCCAAACTCCATCTTATCCCTCAACCAGACCTCTGATACCACTCTGTCATGACCCCCTCCCCACAAAGTTTACCCATCCTATGTTGGAAATGTAAAAAGGGAGATAATGACCCCCGAGTCTCACCTCCATTAGGTCTCGGGTTGGAGACTTGCACCAAGGGTATAATAAACACACAAATGGGAGGAATTACCCTCTAAGAGAACACATGCGGAAGAGAGAGATAATATCGACACCAACCAAAACCAACTCAGAACTGAAATATAAAATAAACCCAATTGCACGTATGTAATTCCATACAAAAGTACTACAACTAGAATGAGAAAACTATATGTACCCAAAAGAAAGTAAAAATAGTAACAACCACAAGCCCGACCAGCTCATGCTACCCCAAGCACGTAGAAACTAGCATGATCTCCAAACTTCTCTAAGTGACCTGAAAAATAGTTGATATATACAAAGGGTGAGCCTAACAGTATACTCAGTAGGATCCTCCCTGAAGCCTCTCGTGCAAAGTAAAGAAAATCATGCTAAAGCAGAGTGAACAATAAGTGAAACTAACTCTTCACCTAAACAGGTATACTAAGTTCCCAACCTCACCATGGCTACTCTCACCAAGAAATTTATACAAGAATATATCATATAATAAATAATATCAAGGGTGCCCCACTACTACTTCCCCACTGGTTTTCAGCTTTTCCGTAACATCGCACATCCTGAGCATCTCTCTCCAAAAAGGCTTGCCCGTAGACACCTGGGCGAAGCACCACAATATGCACCTCATTTAACAAAACCACCACATCCACACACCAATGTAACTAGGTAGTTTCTGGGAGACACCACAGCTCGCATATCATGTATCATATTTTGGGTATTATACCTAAAGCCATTGCAGCCCATACACCGAGTAAGGATCCTCAACTCATCATAGCCTATACACATTACACCTATAGTAGTACATAGAAAACTATATCCATAACATATGTTTGTGAATAACCACAAGCCATTACCACCCTCTACACACATATATAGGTAAAACTAACCAATGTACCTTCCAGAACACGTAACTACCAAGAGAAGAGAGTGGGTCCAAAGGGGGTTGTAACCCACCCATCCTCCCACCGGAATGTTGGGGAAAACACCCCCCCCCCCCCCAGGGCTCAGAATCCCCGGGGTGTCAGTTTCCCTTACTGACAGGGTGGAGTAGCGTATAGAAACCCAAAAAGTATAGGATATATTATATATCACAACCATACTATGGGCATTACCTAGTCTTAAACACAACTGTAGTTAACGTCTCTTAGACTCCGGGATGCTACTTTTAATACTAGGTATCCTATAAGAACACAACCATTTAAAGATATTTATTAGATTACGTCATTCCATTTTTATCAGTTCTAGTGTACGTTATTTAATTATTTAAACATTAATTAACCATGAAAACTTCCACATTAAATTTCATTAGCATCACACCCAAAGTCAATTGTTCCTTCAAAAATTTCAACCTCATCATTATGTTCCAGCAACTCCATCCCCATGGTTTAACTCCATTTATTCAATTATTCATTATAGAAATACTTTCCCAACATCACAAGAATTCTATAAAAACATTATATGCTACTAAACACAAGGGTGCTCAACATGGTGAGTAGATGTACTACCTATCGATAATTTTCCACTTATAGAAAGAGCATATACCCATCCTTCCATGAGAAGTTAAACACAGAAATCATGGGGCATACCCCGTGTGTCAATGCCTCTTTCGGAAGAAGGGTAAGTAAGACCAGCTACCCTGATTAGTGGGGAAACGTAAAGAAGATAAACAAACAATCAAAATTTCCAAGAATCCAACAATCACATCCACTCCACTCCATCATCCCTGGTGTCCTCCCTGACACCCACATGCATAAACTGATGCATCTCGCCACTCTAGGCATCATCTACTGCCACAACCAAAAGCCTCCATGCGCCCTCATATCACAATAGCCATCCAAAATCACATCATAGAACAAAAATGAAGTAAAAAAACACCACATTTAATTGGGCTCTTGGCCCTTTAACAATCAAGAGGGTAACTCATAACCCTTTAAGGAATTATCAAACAATCAGTTCTTTAATCCATCTTGAATTAACAGATTTATTATACGTAGGTTCCATATTCGGGAAACCTAATCAGTAAGTAATCACAAATAATTAAACATGCTTACTGCCCCAATTTGATTAACATTGAATTAAGACTAGAACCAGATTAGTTTACATGCCTCTTTATCTTTAGCCAAACAATTATCAATTAACCCCAATTTACGTTCTTTACTGATTTCCATCAACAACGAACATCTACTCAAAGAAAACATAGATATCACACTATCTAGCAAAACAAGAGGAAATAACATGCGATCGATATCAATTTATTTATCCAGTTAAAATATTTATTATATCAATTCCATTGCCATCTAGTGGGATTAAACATGAAAACAATGCAATTTCACGTAAAGGAAAATAGAAGTAATTAATCCATTACCTCGAAGAGTTCTTAATGTTCTTTATCCACACAACGGGTCATGATCCTCCTCTCGTGCCAACTAAATCCACCCGAGGATGCCACTGTATGGCCGCACCAACCAAACCCCAAGAAAAACCACATTAGAAGCATGGAGATTACATGCTATAATATGGAAGGGAGAAATAAGAGAAGATGTTCCCAATGGAATGACGATAAAAACATACCTTATATCGAGGATTGATCAATACATCTTGGTTGCATCAAAAGAGAGTGGAACTGATCCAAGGAGTAAAGTTTGATTATGCAACTCCTACAGGAAGGATTGAAAGGTTCTAGCATCTCATAGCTGAGAACAAATATGAAGAACAAGGTAGGATGATATCTTGTCCCTCTTGAAGATTTAATAGGGAGACGGTTTAAGATACGCTTAATTCCCCGTTAAAAGAGGATCACATTAACCCCTGTGATTTAACCAATTAAAAACATCTCGAGCCATATGAATAATTAATATAGAATTTATGGTCTTTGAATCACCCGTCTTAATTTCAAGGTTTCAATGTCACAGAGAGTTCTCCATTCCAACACCTAATGAGGGAGATATGTTGGATGAAAGATCCCATAATAAAAGTAATAATATTATTATTGGGTGTTTCGTGGACCCGAGCCACGAACCATAATTTAACATCCCAAATTAGACATAAATCTATCGTATTAATGACAATATCACATCGCCACTGATGATAAGTCAATCAGACATCACACGTGGGAGTTAGGGCGGGTCTAAGATTTAATAATAATATTAAATCTATAAATTCATGAGAGTTTCGGGTACCTGATCCGAAAACCCGAAAAAGACATTCAATATTGGACTCATAAATTCCATCTCGATGTCGGGGTCACACTACCGCTGATGGTTCGTGAAACTGAGGTCGCACAAGGAAGATACCATCAAAATTCAGTTTTCCCAACGAAAATAATAATAACATTTTATTATTATTATTATTATTAATTTAATTTAATTTAATTCCTTTAATTATCACATTCGAAATCCACGCAAAAAATCTCTCCAATTTGGTGTGCATCACCCCATTCCACCTTGATTTATTTCCTTTTTTTAACTTATTTATTATATTACTTTAAATTTTAAATCTTTATATCGTTTAAACTCTTTCTCTCTCCAATCTCTTTCTCTCTTCCACAATTCCCACACACTCCAAAAAAAGTGGCACCTCCCCTTGATTGACTCCTCTTTTAACTTATTTATTTTATTTTAACATTATTGGAATTAAAATCATAATGATTATTAAAAGTGAATAAATGTTCAATCACTCACATACAACTCTATTTCCACGCCTCCTCCATCCCCCCATGTGCTACTTATGTGTGGCGCCCAACTCCACTCTCACTTCAATGTTATTATTAATAAAATTAATAATAATAACATCCATCATTAATGTTTGAATTTAATCCCATTAAATTAGTTTACCATGGTTATTCTCATATTAAATTAAAACCATTCCGTTTAATTAATCACTCACTAAAATCCACCATTACCATTTATTATTTAATATAATAGTAATAAATCCTATTTCAATTTGATCAATGGGTCACCATCATTATCATTAATAATTATTATTATTATTGAAGGCCATTATTATCTTATAATTACTTCCCTTCTCCCATCAATTAAATCCTTCTCCCACGAAACTCATGCGGCCTCTTCCTAACCATAATTTTCATAAAGTAATGGACCGGAGAGGTCTAGGCCATTGCATGGATAATTCCTAGGTTCCATACATTTAATAAAATTAACTATAAATGGATCCCTATGATGAAATTTATTTCCTTCCATCAAACACTTAATATTTCCTTTGAAATTCCTTACCATTTTCCCTAATTTTACAGACATAAAAATTTTTACGATTGCATTGACGAACTTTCCTGGGTTTATCTTTTGTTTTCATCGACATTAAGTAAATAAATCTTATTTCCCACCTAGTCTCCACCACTCGAGCTCTTATATAACTCGATCCTTCTCTTATTTCAAGAGTCTGAAAGTTGGTTAAGTTATATATTTTAAATCATATTTTAGCTTAAATAATTAGGAAAAATCATTATATATGTCACTCCTATAATCATCCCATTTGGTTTCTCGTGGTCACCATATTTTCCTTTATTTTCAATGTTAACATGATTTATTCAGGTTCTATCTATTGATTAGATCCAAAAATTATAGTGTGAGCAACAATAATTATAGTGGGAACCCACATACTCGTGAAGAATCTCTTACGGAATTTCTAAATTATGACATCTTCCTTTCAATATAATATATATTAGGTTTAACCTAGTTCATTAAATTTCATCATAAATTTAAGTCCTTAATAATGGTTTGTAATGAAATTTTAATTATACAAATAATATCACTTGGGAGTGCCAAACCAAGTTCACAGTAAGGCCTGTTGTCTTGTACCAGGTAATGCTTGAGTCATGCCTAACACACATTTTTTATGTTATTCCCCAATGGTGATTTTTTTCCATAACCAAGTCAATTTTTTGTATATATAAATGGAATTATTTTTAGTAAAAATCACATAATCTAAACCTTACCAAAATTTCAGGATGTTATTCTATACTTATCCTCAATTTTGATCACATGGTTATATTCGTGAGTCTGTATTTTCTTAAATCTACTTCCCAAGGTTTCAAATAAACTTCCTATGATACCAACTTTAAATACCTAACCACTAGTATCATAGGTATAATGGTTACTTTACTACTTTTCATATAATATAGTATATTTCATCATGATGGACCGAATAGTTATTATTTTTTATAAACGTAATACATACATGATTCAAATATTAAAATTGAAAATGACAATTAAAAAATATTTTTCGAGAATATCATTATTCCCAATAGAATATCATTTAATATTATTCATATCACAATTTTTATATTCATAGGTAATGGAAACAAAATAAGGGTGAGGTCAAATTCTCGTTAAGGGTTAGGTACAATGGAAGCTTTCATGATTTAAATAAAATATCATCATTATGGAAATGAAGAAAATTAATAAAACATTCCATTTAATTAATTAATTGATCATTAAATAAGACATATTCAACACGGAAAGGTAAACAAACCAAAGACATGAAATTTAATCAATTACATTATTATTATAATTAGATAATATATCATTAATAGAGTAAGGTAAATAATTGAAAATACATATATTTTAATCAATATTATGAGATTAAAATACATCCAAAGATAATATGATTATGAAAATATCTTGGATAATAATAACTTAATTCTTTTTGAAGGAAATGTTTAATTATTTTAAACCATGATCTTGGGCATCATGATACCGCTACTATCAGGACCATTCACAAGACAGTTTTTACATTATGGGTTAAAACCCATTTTATGTTATCTTACAAATTATCCTTATATGTCTCTTGATACATCGAGGTTCTATATAACATTAATCTCCAGCCACCACTATAGATCTAAATCATTCATCATTATTGAAATATCTATTTAATTAATGAATCAATATTCCTTAGTATCAAATTTCTGTATTGAGTAAAGAATATGGATTTATCAAAATTTTCCTCAGTTAATAAAATAACTTTAATTATAAAAAATCATTTGTAAAAATGGTATAATTTTGATGAAATAATAATATCCCTGATACAAAAAAATTTCATATTGAAGATAAATGAAAATTATAATGATCGTAAGAAAGTGAATGGTTTATGGAAAAGCTAATGACTATAAAAATGAATCATGAAAGTAAATGAAGATATAATAATTAATCAAAATAATTATAAAACACCCACATAATGAATACATATTTCATCAATATAATATATCCCTAGTAGAGTACAAGTAAAATAAAGGGTTTTTGTCATTTATGAATAGATATACTATACAAATATCATTAATAACATTCTTGAAGAAAATATCCTTTTCACTTTGAAAATATTTTTAAAAATAAAATTTTAAAAAAATTTGGGAAAATATTATTATTTTAATATAAAAATTGAAACATATAAAGTATGGTTTAAAATATTGAGTGGTCATAATGACAACAAATTCCATACATTCCAAACATGTTAAAATAAAGGTTCATTTCACATTTTATGTGAAATACAAATGAGAGTTTTTTGTAAAATGAAACGATGAATCATTTCAAAACATTTATTTAAATAAATAAAATGGACTAAAAATTATTTTAAAAATCATAGGTTAATGGTAAAATATATTTTGAAAACTTATAGAAAACATGCTTTTGATAAAAAAAGGATTCTAGACCAAATAGAGAAATAATGTTTTATTTTTAAAAAACTTTTGGTCAATTTTTTTAAGTAATAAATAGTGTAAAAATGGAACTATTACATGAAGAAAATAATTAATGACCTTATGATAATGAAATTAAATGGGTTTATTAGAAAATGATCACATAATTTTCATTAAGATAAACTCATGAATATATAATCTTGATTAGAATTATATTGTGAAATAAACCCACACAATGATCATAATGTTGAAGTGAGAATTAATAAATGAATAAATTATGTGTATTAAATTTAAATCTACATATGAAAATTTTATATAAAAAATATAAGCAAAATTAATTAAACACATTATTATAGAATATAAATGTCAATGAAGATGTAATATAGCCCAATGAAAAGAAATTGAGTAATAAAATTCATTACAATTTGAAAACTTTTATATCAAATATGATTGGGTGAAATAATTAAAATTTAAACTCATAAAACTATGAGTTATGAGTAAATCATGATATTAAATGTAAAAGGAGTAGAATATACACCATATAAATAAATTAAGTGTATAACATTAAAGTATGCATCAATGAAGTGAAATTTAGATAATTTCCCTTACCTCACAGTTCCCAATAGTTGAGCACACTTTAACCTCTGTTATAGTGGTTTTAAACATGTTAATAACTTATACAATAACCATAATAAAATTTATAATATCATATATGATCCTTTTATAACATTTTATATCCTATCTATTGATAATCATTCATTATCACTATCATTTCGAGTGTTCATTGCCTTATTTTATCATTCATGGGTTGTCATGAATATTCTATATCTAGAACATATAATAGAGTTCTATAATATAAAGAATTGTTTTAATGTTATAAATATAGATTTTTTTATTATATAAATCTATAAAACCATTCTTCAAAATTGGACATTGAAAATTAATTGCCTCACTTCACAGAGATGGTAATCCATACGTATGCACAAGCAACGATATCGTAACATAATGAATGAAACAGTAAGGAAGTGGTGATATATTAATTTTAAAAAATAATTATAATTTATATATATCATATATATTCATTAAATTTATTATTTATTACCTTCTATGATACATGTTTGTAAAAACGAATCACATCACCTTGTGAAGCGGTAATCCACTACACACACGATCGATGTTATCATATCTCGCACAGAATGGAAGGTAAAAAATTTATGTGATATTACATTTCAAGAATTATAATTTTGTTTCAATTGTTGTATATATTTATTTATATATGTTTATCATATCCATAATCATAACTAACAGTTATAGGTGTTTATGGAAAATGAGTCACATCGATTCGTGAGATAATAGTCCACCGTACCCATTGGTGACATTATTATTTCCCATTTGATGTACTAGGATACATATATTGGTCAAAACTTTAACATAATAACGTTTCAGTATATTTTAGATAAATATTTTATTATATCATCATAAATGAATACTATTTTAAGGATATGGAAGAATAAATAAAATAAAAACACTTGTTTAAGAATGTTACCTCTTCTTTGATAAACTCTTTTAGGTTTGCACCAAAAGCCTTCTTAAGTAGTATTTAAAAAAATAATTCCTCTAGAATGTTTCTATGTAATTAATGAATATTTTTTGTAGGGTATTGGATGAACAATTGTACTCTGTGAGTGTGATGAACAAAAGTGAGGGGTGTCTTTTTAAAAGTGTGTGATAAGGATATACGTGAATTTTTTAAAAATAATTTATCATACTCACATTTTTCTCATGGAAAAGTCTATAGAAGGAATTTTAATAAAAAATATATATGATAAGGTCAGAATATTTCCAGAAAATAAAAATTTTGAAATTTTTTAGGTAATTTTAACCCTTATCGTTTTACATTTACCCCTAATAGATACATTTTTACCTAATCTAGGATAAATAGTTTTTACTATTTTCACTATTCATTGTGGTCAAAAATTATGTTCAACTTATTAGATATCATTAATTAATCTAATTAAAAATATTTAATATATTTTTTCATATTAAATTCATAGAATTTATAAAATTAAATTCAAAATTGAACCCACAAATTGGTCGAAAAAACATTTTTTCCAAGAAAAATATTCCACTTTTAAAAAAACATTTATATCAGAATTAAATATGTAATTTATTGTAATGAATTCAATTATTTAATGTGTACCATAAATAAAATAATTTTACTTTAAAATTAATTTAAAATATAGTTTAACATTGTAAATAATTTAAATAAGAAAGGAAATTTTTAAATAAAAACCGCATTATTCATTATTCATGAAAAAATGATAATTTTCAGAAAAATGAAAATAAATCATCCTAATATATTTTTTATATGATAATTTAAAAAAATAATTTCATTTTATGAAATAGATTTTCTAAAATTTGAACAAAAAAATAAATAATTTTCTCAAAGTGTGACTAAACCATCTTTTAGAAAAATAATGTTTTTCAAAAGAAAATTTTTTTTTATTTATTTCAAATAATTGTTATTTTGTTTCAATTCAATACATAACCATTGAATCTATATGTCAACTGTATAATTTTTATAATTTATTTAGTATTATCCATACCCGCCAATTTAATAACTATGTTATAACGTTATACTATATCATGATTTATTTAGACTCAGGGTCACATATTCCACAAGCTATTGAATATTTTCAATTTATTTAAAAGGAAATATAAAATAAAGTCTCATGGTTTTGGATTATCTATTAATCTAGGTTATATGTGTCATATATGCTATCGACCTTGATGTTCATCATTTAAAACATCATGGTGTTATTTATAATATAAACCCTCCTACTAAATCTGGGTGTGATGAACCTAAATTTAATCTCCATTTAATCTAATTCAATTTATAAATAAGATAAAATATATATTTAATTCAAAACATTTTATATATAAAAATTTAGTTTTTTGAAGAAAATTGTGTTATAACCATTATGTGTTCTTAATATTATTTGGCATCAGTTATAAATTAAATGTATCTTAATATAATTATATTTTTTTTAAAAATTATTTTCCTCATTTAAAATATTTTAATTTAATTGATTTGAAAAAATTAAACAACACTAATAATAAAATTATTTGAAAATAATAGTTTTTCCATTATCATGGTAATTACTTCTAATATTGGTAATCATAATTTCATTCCCAAAAATTAAATTGACATTATTACATAATATGATCACATTTATCTAAAATATAAAATATATTTTTTGGATTTAATTTCTAGAAGTGAAGAAAACTAATTTTTTTAATATAAGAAAATAAATTAGTTTAAAGTAAAATTTTCGTTATCTTTGAAAAATGATATAGATGGGTTTTATATATATAATAGAAATTTTAAATGATTTATTTTAAAAATAAATATTTATCATTTATAAAAATATGATTAAAAACATTTATTTCAGGGTAGTGTTTAAATTTTATATTATTAGAAAAATTAGCATTTTTTATTGTTCCCCTAAAAACATTTAGTATAGAAAAACATCAAAAACCCATCTGAAGATAATTTTCTTATTCTATGTCCAAAAATGTTGTTTATTTCAAAAATTTAAATTCTAAAATTGATAAACATATCTTTTATATAAAAAATATAAATAAAAACCTTATTTATAGAACGATGTAATTTTTTTATTTAAAATTATAAATGTGAAATGTGTATAATACATGTGATAAATAACATTTTTACATTAATAATTACAAATCATAATTTATATTTATATTACCCATTAATATGTTTGTATAGGATCTAATCATGAGTAAATATCTAATGGCAGTAGAAGGTGGTCATTTTTCTAGCATAGATCTCTTGGAGATTTCAACAAGCCTAAATTTCTCTCACATATGATTTCAATCATACAATAATTGTTTTAGTTCTTCTTGCACATAGTCTAAGTAAAATAATATTATAGCTACCTCATTCCCATGTTCAGATAAATGAGCTCCATAAGGAATACTTCTGCTACTCGTTGATAATTATTTTTCTATTCATAGATATCTTAATATGGTTACTTCCTTTCATATATATTATTTTAATAGATATATTATAACAATAAAATATAATTTTAATATGTGATGGTATTTCTATAGTTTGGGATTATGTGTAAAATAATATATTCACAAAAAAAAATTGTTAAGAAAAATATATATTGGAATTTCAATTCTTTACACAATTGATGCAGGATATTAAAGGGGAGTGATATGGCTTTGTTGAGATACTCTATTTTGATGTAATTTCAACATTAGATGATTTATTATGTAATAAATATTATTTCATAAAATCATTGATAATGTATAACAGTAGTTAAAAATTAATTTTCATTGACTTTCCATTTCTAAAATGTTTTTTGTACATCTAAATAGGGATTTTTTTCCCTTGATGTTGTATCCCATAATTGAAATAGATAATGATAACACCATATTTATCTTCGTGTTAAGACTATGTTAATATTTTTCAAAAATTTAAAATATTAAAATAAATTGTTTCATTGATGTGGTTTCTATGAAACAACTCATATGATTTATATAATATCTTCATACCCAAGAAATCTATGTGAAAAGCCCAAAAATACCAATGATCTCAAAGTATAAAGAATATTTATTAAAAAATGAAAAATAACATGTACATATATTACTATCTCTCTTAATGTTTTCTTATAAAATGATCTTTATGGAAATCCCTCGTGTGTTGTATAGTTTTTAGAATAAAATAGTTGGTATCCATGATATAAATCATATTTCAAATCAATTGTGTTCTTCTGTGCTCATATTTTCTAAATAATGCTTAGAAAATTTTACAAATTACAATTAGTGGTTTAGATAAAAAATAAAAAATATATCTTTACATGAATTTGGGCCTCATATGGGAGAATATAAATATCTTAAAAATAGTAAGTTAGATTTAAATCGACCAACATAGTGTTATTTAGTCAAATTTTTAACATAGTGGACAAATTTGGTATTTTTTGTTTTCTAGACTCTTTGTAGGCATGTTTTTTCAATAATTAGATAAGTCACCCTTCTCAATAAATTATTTATAATGAAACATGGAGTGATATAATTCTAAAGGGGAGGATGAACAAGTAGTCACCTTAGGGTGGTATTTTTAATCTCCCTTTATAATTTTAAGGAGAATTAAATAGTATAATTGATTTTTAATATATATTTTATATTAGTAACGTTGTTACTATTATATAATTTTTATAATAATTTCAATTATTAAAGTATTGGGTAACCAAAATCCTTTTCCATCACAAATACCTAGTGATATCCATGAATTGTAGTTTTATTCCCCCGACACCTTAAAAAATTAGATTAAAATAATATTATGCTTAATATCTTTCTTTAAAGGCAATCATGAGTCTAAATGAATCATACTATAATGATTATTTATAACCAAGCTATTAAATTTTAATGTAGGAATTATGATAAGAAATTTTTGAGAAATATATATAATGGTTTAAAATTATGAAAATTTATTTATTTTTGCATAATAAATAAGTATCAGATTTTTATTAAATTCATTTTTTCATTCTAAAATATTTTTTCCACATAAATGACTTTTATTGAATTTATCTACGTACATTATTGTTGATTCATAACATTCATAGAAAACGTATTTACACTAATTAATATCTTTTTAAAAATATCATGTCAATATTTTCATAGGGTGACATTTTAAAATTTTTCTAAAAAATTATTTATCAATGAATAGTGAAAATATTGATTTTCTATAAAATTGTCATTTATTTTAATTAAATAATGTAATTTAAAAGCCCCATTATGTTTTTAATTTTATATTAAATTACAATAATTATTATTTAATTATAAATTATAGAATTAAATACATAAAAATCTTCACGATACTTGAATTTCATATAAGTTCATTTTTGGTATTAAAAAAAAATTTTAAACCCGTTTAAATACGTGTAATGTGTTTTTTATTATTAAAAATTAATATATATTTATTAATGTTTTATTTAAATTTATTTTATTATGTATTAAATAAAATATTTTAACTTTTATTTTATTACTTTTATAAAGTAAGGAATGGAAGTAAATTCTGATTTATTCTTAAAAATTCATTTATTCTAAAATTGATTTTCATTGTGTTTTGCATGTTTATTTAAATTAAATTCAAACAATTATAGAAATTTAATCTTGTAAAATGGATTATATATTCTATAATCATCAAAATTAATATAATTTTATATGGATAACCTAATTTTATAGTCAAAATGAATAGTAAAAATAATGCAATTTTGTTAACATGACTAGGGTTAAAATAAGTTTATAGGTCATAAACAAAGATGTAAGGGTGTTAATGCCACCTAAACTAGTATAATTATTATTTTTTGAATATAGACAGACCTTATATTATATTACCTTAAAATTAATGTCCATTTTAATCAACTTTAACATGAAAGTGACCTTATATTGTTGAAATATTTTATGTAATTCCACATGTTCCCCTCCCCTCACTTATAAAGGGAAGCTCCTCTTCTCCCTTATTCATGCTATTTGAGCCCAGTATATTGGAAAATATATGGAAAAAAATCATTCCTATATTCTTTCAGTTCATCCTATATCCCCTATTATTAATTTAAGACTAATATTTCAAGTCTTAGTGTAATCCAAAGATGGTCTGTCAAAGAGGGGATATAAATCTTGACCAAGGTATTACAATTTTATTTCTTCTTTCACCATATATAAAAATATTTCATCCATAAAAACATGGTTTATATAGATTCACAAATATAATTATATATTATTATTATGATGGAACAAAAAATTTCCATATCTTCACCATCAAATAAAAAATAAAACTTTCACATTTGTGTACTTGTGCACTACCACCTCCATATAGTGATATTATTCATTCTCAAACACCATATTTAATAGATAATTATTATGAAAAAATTAATATTTTCATATTATATTCTTGTAATAATTATTCTTATATAATTTTAATACATTATTTACCTTTTTACCATCACATCTATCAAACAATGATAATATAGCTCATGCGTACGTGCAGACTACCACCTCCACGAATCAATGAGATTCATTTTTCATTTTTTATTTACATGGATGGTAATGGGGATATATTTAAATAATATATATGATATTTATGATATATTAATGATTCTATAATGTCAAATTACTATTTAATTTTTTTATTATATCTATAAAAAATTGGAGACATCACTCATGTGTACATACAAATTACTATTTAAATAAAGTGAGGTAATTCAGTTTCCATCAACACTTCATATAAATAGTTATAAATATGAATATAATGAATATATATTGTATTAATATAATTTTTAAAAATATATAATGAAACCATGATCAATGATCGTGGTTGATAACTATTAAACGAAATCATTCATGAGAAACTGAAGCAGTTATCACCCATACATGAGGATTTTAATAAATAATTAATAATAAATGGGTGTTGAAATGTTATATTTTGACTATTTATGATATTATAAGTGTGTAACATGTTATTTTATATAATTATAATTAATATTAATTTATTATATATGATTTTTCAATGTTTACAAATAAATAAGGACATAAGGTAAGGGTTCTTCGTCTCAATATTATTTCATGGAGACATGTCTACTGTCATGAACCAATTTTTTATTATGAGGTGTGTCTACTGAAAAATTGATATCCATATCATTGATATCCTTATTTTCATTTTATTTAAAGTATAATTATAATTTACTTATTTCATGGGACTTATGGATCATGATTTACCAAAGTAGTAAGGGTTTTACCCATGTTTGAATTTCAAAGTTGATTTAAAGGGAATATTGTTGTCATTTTTTAAAGGAGTTTATTTTTTATTTTTAACTAAAAATGTGAAATTAGTCATTATTTTAACATAAACTATATGAACATATTTACCCACTTTCATGAAAATATTTTCATTGATGTTTCCTTTAAAATTTTCCATAGATATTTTAAAATAAAATGTTTTTCTTAATTTTTAATAAATATATATATTTCAAATGAGTGATTTAAAAATGTAAAGTAATTTTTCCTAAATAAATGTTTTGGTGATCCTTTTAATGAATTTTCATCTATAGTAACATACATTGATTTTTCCTATAGTTTACTGGGATTATGATCTAATTTTAACTTCTTACTTGTTATATATATGGTTTATGATTATCATGGTTAAATATTAATGAAAATATTTTAATTTTCAGTGGGATAATATTTGTTGTAATGATAAAAATTTTAATGATATTATAGCATAAAAATGAATTTATTATTATTATGTGATGGGTGAATCTGTTATATCACTCTAATAAAATGGGTAAATATTTATGTTTATGATCTCAAGGGTTATATGGGAGGTTATCTCCATCCCAAAAGATATTACTTGAGTGGTTATCCCAGGCCCAAAAGAGTTTACATAGGAGGTTATCGTAAGACCAAAATAGTGAGAATGTGAGGTTATCCCATGACCAATGAAGGTGCATGGGTGGTTATCCCAAGACTTATAATTTATGTATATTTTGGTGGGTATCCATGATATAATATTTATTTGATTTTGATTATTCCACACATTATGACACTCTTTTATGACATGTTATTATACCAATTTCATAGCTTCAATGATAATATTATTTAATTACTTTATGATTCATATCTTATGAAATGTCAAGTTTTCTGTTATGAATCATGATTGTATTATTTTTTGGGTATGAATTTAAAATTTTGATATCATGTTCTCATGATGTTATGATCTTAATATAATCACATGTTATCATTGATTATTATCTCCCTATTTACACATATTTAGAATCTAAGCTCAACCTTTCTTATATTAACATTACTCTAGGATATGAATAATGGTTTTAATTATGATCTGTATAAGAAGGGTGATTGTCTTGATCAACTATGTCGGTGATGATGTAGATCTTTTATTTACCAATGTTTTATGTATCTAAGTTTTCAATGACACTAATCCTTTGTTGATATGGAGTATATTGTAATGATTTTTAAGTAATATTAATTTAATAATATTTAATATTTACATATATAGTTCATGTGTCACTTTAATTCCCCCACCCCATCTCCATGATGTAATATAATTTTCTAACACTAGTTATCGCACACAAGTCGGCCATTTGACATCCCACCTAAGAATAATCATAATGTAAAGGTAAAATAGTGCATGTCCTCAATTTTACGCTTAGATAACCATAGTTTGGAGACTAGTATCAAGGGTTTGAAAATATCCCTTGTGAAGAAATTTACCCGATATTGATTCATCACATCAAAACACCAAAATATATGATACAATAACAAAAAAGTGGTAGAAAATGAAATAAACATTGTCAATATAATATAAAAATATTATATATTTTACCATATATATTATACATAAAAATGAGACTCTAATGTTAAACTCAATTATAATATTATATTCAATAATGTTTAAAAGAGATATATAAAGAAGTGTAGATATCCCACCACAAAAGTCCAAATGTTTCCAGAAAATACCCCAAAATGTTCATTCACAACAACTATCATGAAAATGAGTTCTCCTTCCTTTTACAATAACATATTTTATATGATTTAGGTGTACACAATGTGTGTAAAAAAAGGGATTGAGAATAAAATCCTAGTATAAAGAACTACAACCCCTAGAATCCCATGTATTTTAATATGATTATATATAAAAAGAGTAATTATTTAAATGATTTGACAATATAATTTTCGTAAATGAAAATAAATTATTATGTTCTATTTGAGCCTACTAGATAGTCTCATAATAGCTTTTATTAGTGCTTATAACCATAGCTCATGGAAACTAAACACATGGATCATCATCATTTCAAATACCAAACACATGGTATCACATCATCCCATATATCGATCACATGGTATCAGAGTTTTTCAGATCAGCATAAAAATATAATAAAATAACATGTCTCTTAAATCAATGTCATATGCTTCAACTTATCTATATCCCACATATAAGTGACCAACTTCATGGAACTTTTCACAATACAAAATATTTGGCTGAAAAAGAAAATTAATAACCACATTATTTTCATCTCAAGATATCAAATTTATCCAGAAGTTATTTCAATTTAATAACTGAAAAACTTTTTAAATTCATGTATAATAACCATTTATCCAAAGCACAATTTCATTGTAAAATACATAATTTTAATAACACATTTAATACCCCAAAACCTTGTTTTTAGTCACCATTACTCATTACTAAATTGAAAAAAATAAGTATCCATTAACCATTTTTATATTACATTACATCACTTTTAAAGTAAATCATAACAGTTATCTTAAATCCAATCACATACAATATTGAGAAAAAACCTCAAAAAACAATGAAAAACTCATATAAATAAAATATGAATTTATATAGTAGTGAATCAGACATAGCACAACAATGTATCCAATTAAATGTAAATTTAATCCAATAATTTAACAGAATTAATTATACTAATAATTATTACACTAATTATACATTTAATTGAACAAAAATACTCTTTAATTGATCTATTTTTACATGATTTCCATAATTCCCCCACTTAAACACATTATTTTACCAAAATCACTACTAAAAAATTAATGAAAATTTATTTGATATAAAACCAATTTTAAATTCAAAATAACTCATATTAATTCATTAAATTAAAAAACAATATAAAAATAAAAATATATCATAATATTAAACACCAAAATAAGAAATAAGTTATCTACCTCACATTTGAAGAATAATTTTCACAAGGTACAGATCCATCACTTTTATAAACAAACAAGGAAACATAAAACTGTAAAACTAAAACAAAAGATGAAGAATCAATATAATGCAATAGATACGCCTTGTTCCCTAGACATAAAATGATATGGTTCCTGGATTTCTTATTTAGAATGAGATAAATCCATCCATATATCAAAAATATAACTTAAAAACGATAAATAAATCCTTGAAGTTTGGGAGAGAAAGAAATAAAATAGGTCCAAGTAAATTTTTCAAATAATCACATAGTTCAAAGGGATATCATATTTTGGATCTAATCCCATGACCATGAAAATTTAAGAATTAACCAAATTAAAGAAAAACTATAGGCTACTATTTTATTGGGGTTTATTCTAGGGTTTCCCCTCTACTTTCATCACTATAAAGTACTTGGTGCATAATAATATGGTACCTGGTGGTAACTGTTTGGTCAAATCTGACAATTTCCATCTCATTACACCCCTCTTTCCATATTTCATCACCTGTAACTCCCAAAATAAAAACTAATTAATTATAAAATATTATCATAATCATTAAAATAAAATAAAAAAATACCTAAAAACTTATGATTTTATTTATTCTCCTCCATTAGACTTATCATCCTTGAGAGGCCTTACGTAGAAAGATTAAAAAATAACTCTCCATTTTATCTTATCCTTCCCCAGTCTCCTATTTCACACATACATGCTTCCATAAAACATGTATGTGTGGTAATACCATTCCCTCAAAAAAATTCTATTTATAATTAACAATTTTTACTGTTATCTTAATGAAATAAGAAACTGTCTTTAACTCCTTATCACAATATGAAG
This sequence comes from Viscum album, assembly GCA_963277665.1. Classification (NCBI taxonomy): domain Eukaryota; kingdom Viridiplantae; phylum Streptophyta; class Magnoliopsida; order Santalales; family Viscaceae; genus Viscum; species Viscum album. Next base: position 885,097,688 of record OY728132.1, read on the forward strand.
ATCTTAAGATGTATCTAGTTCGTAATTACTTAGCTATGATACATGAAAAAAATAACATAATATTATACATTATAGGTGATGAAAAATAATAATAAACAACCCTAATAACCTATATAATCTCAAGAAATCCAGAAAATTAAATATCTAACATATTTTTCTTACCAATGATTTCCCAACCAAGACAAAACACAATAAAAGTCCTGATCTTAAAACTCAAGATAATTACATATATGATCAAAATATGAGTTATACCTACTCTAGTAAATAACTAAACTCTTATCTATCATATTCACATGATCATACATCTCTCAAACCAAACTAATCCCACTGAAATATGTTTAACACCCCATATTTCTAGTTTTCAATTTCCTTTAATAAACCCCATTTATATGATAGATTATTTTACATGAACACTGAACAAAAATGAATATTGATTTTTTTATTAATTTAAATCAATACAATATAAAATTGAAATAATTAATAGATAGTTTAATGAAACATAAATTTTAAAATTATAAAATGAATAAAACCGATATTATTTAAAAATTCTAGATGATTGAAATATTCATCATCCTTATAGCCTCTGAGGATCATACCAAAGATAATATCTAAGGAAAAAATAATACATATTAAAAAATATATAAAAATTATTGGTAAAGTGAATTATATAATTATATGAATTAATATAGAAAACTATGAAAGGAAATGAATTAAATATTGTTAATATATAGCCATTGTATATGTATGTTCATTAAACATATGTGATCGTTCCCCATATATGGTCTTTGGTAATATATAGTCAATAGGTATATACTATTATTTGAATATATAGAGTATAATTCTAAATTTTTTTAAATATTTTATAATATAATAATATTATATACGTCAATAAGTAATCATGATAAGTAACTGTTACCATATAGACATTGATATGGTGGTTATAAATATAAGTAATCACATTGTGTAATTTATATAGAATAAAGGAAAGGAAGCATGTAGTAGAAGTATCTGGTGTGAGGATTATTTATCTTAGATTGGGATGGAGGTAAAATCATTGAGGTTTCCCCCTAACCAAGCCAAATCATAACTTCATTGAATATGTCTTGGGAAATATTATACATGGGATAAGTTCAATCTTGTTCTAATCCTTACAAGATTCATGCTAGCTAAATCACCACCTGCTACCGGAACCAGTGCTTATCTCACCCTAATGTATTATATGGTACTATTTATGGGGTTTTCAATCATATATTAAGATGATATAATCATGTAATTATTAATTTAATAAATTATATTTTAAAATTATATAGGTATTTTTATTGTTACATTTAATTTTATAGAATTTTCATTTCTATAAAATTTGTAAATTTTAAAGAATTCTTTTAAATAAATATATTCATAAAAAGTAAAGATTAATATTAATAAAAATGAATTTATAATATTCATAAAATGGTTAGAAAATAATTGATCAATTTTAAAAATATAAAATCATTAAATACTAAAAAGATATATATTTTCAAAGAATTTTATTTCTATAAATAATTTTTTTTACAATTATAAATTAAATTAATCACCGAAAAATGATAGTATTAAGGTTTTTTATATTTTATATATATAATAAATTAATTAAAATTCATTTTATGAGTATTAATTAGTAAGAAATAATAATAAATTCAATTTTCTTCTTATAAAATAATTTTTCAAAAAATGTTTTTATGAGTTTTTCATTTTTATTTTAAAATATATTTTAATCACATTGATGAAATTAATCAAATAAAAGTTATTTTTTATTTTAAATTAGTATGTAAAAATTATTTATAGTGTAAAATTCATTTTTCTTGGAAAAAATAAGTCACCAAGGTGAAAGTAAGCTACCATAGTAAAGGGTAAAGATGAAGTAAACTAGTTAAAATAAGTAGTTATATCATAAAATATCATAAAAATAATATTTAAATGTGTTTATGTGGTAATTATTGATTTAACCTCGTCCATATTCAATTAATTATCTATGTTCCATGAGAAATTGTATTCCTTGCATATTAATGAATTAGAATTGGAAACAATGTCACTAGATCTCCCCTATAAAAGGACCCCTTCTCCACCCACTTAAACCCACACATATCCTTTGGTTTCACATTTAAACCTACAAAAATTTTCTCCTTAAAATACTCTCAGAATATTTGGAACATTATTTCTTCATAAAAATCCTCAAATAATTCATTTCCAAGAGGCTATCTAAGAGAAAATTCAAGTCTTCAATGTAAGTTTCATCCTATCCCTAATCATTTTTCTTTATATTATCAATAAACCTATTCTTAAATGTAATTTATCAATTTAATAACATTTTTTTTTAATACTTAATATTTTATGAACGTTATATTACAATCACACAATAACATGATTTTACTCAATCATTCATTATAATACGTTCTTGTTGGGGACAGTTTTGGAACCTATAAGAATGATGCTATAACATTTACCTTATAAATGATGAAGAAAATGTAAATAATGGTATTATTTTATAATAAATATTAATTTAATTTTTTAATAATTATTTAATGTTTATATATATAATTGTATTCATCTATAAAAATAAATTTTTCTTTCTAAATAAAAAATTGCAAAAATTATATTTCTAACCATTTTTTACAATATATTACTATAAATTCCATGAAATCACCATAGGAAATAATAAAAATATAAAAAATTTATATACAATATTTTTAACATTCTTAAGGGGATGAAAATGTGATCAAATATAAAGGACCTAAACATCCATAATAAAACAAGAATTACAGAAACAAAAAAATCAACACCCAGTGGATAAGTTTAACTACAAATGACTAATGAACCTGTAGGAAAGAAATATAGGAGTATGGAATTAAGTAAAATAAAATTTAATAAGGTTATTATATGGATATATAATAAATCAAATTTTATTATACAGAGAGTTATAATATGTTTTACCATGCATGGATCTGATGAAAGTGTTCTTTGTATCAATTTCCATTCCATGATACATGTTTCAAATTATTCACTAATTCAATTTTACATTAGTTACATACATCGAAATTGACATATCTTATCATAATTTATGTATGATTCATGGTATTTAAAATTTCATTTCAAGTTCACTCTTTCATTTTATTTTGATTCATACATTAGCAACCTTATAATGGTTTTACTTGACACATTATCCTTTTCATTGAGTTATAATATTTTATCTTTGACTCTTATTTTACATGTTAAATATATTTTAAACCTTCTCTATCAGATATTTTGTTTTATATTTTATCTAGGTATATTTTATTTTCATATCAAAATATTATTCTATATTTTAGTTCATACTTTAAAAAAATATAATATTGTTACGAATAATTATCATCCTTTATATTGGATATTAATATTCCATAACTATGTTTTTCTTAGCAGAAATGTTTTAATTTATAGTTATGAAATTTAAAAATTTAATTTCTTTTCCAAAAATATTTTTTTTATTTAATTCTATTAAAAAATATTTCGTCACTTTTATCAATTTGGACTCTTTGTAATAGCATTGAATTGATATAAAAGTAATTTATTCCACTACTAAACTAATCTATATATTTCACTCAAAATGTGTCGTAATTTACCTTTATTTTTTGTCATCATTATATTATTAAGGTTATTTTCAAATAATTTATTATATTTATTCTTTTCAACTTTTGTGAAATGTTTTGGATAGTGATATATACCTATGTTTTTACAGGAATGTTACCATAAATTTATGAAAACTACTTTTTATGATTTACATCATCTTTTCAATATATTATTTTTATGATCATCCATATATGGAATTATATATCACGTAGTAATCTCAAATTTATCTTTCTCAATATTTTATTTGTATAATTGAAATTTTGGTATCATATGATCGAATTATTGATGGTTCTTACATGATACCTTTTGAAATATTTTGAATTTCATTTTCCTCACAAGGGTTAATGATAGAGATAATATTTTCATAATTTATAATTTTTAATTCAATTATTTAATCCCAAAAAAATTGAACATGTTGAGTTATTTACATCAATTTTGGATTCATGATGTGTTTTGGGCTAAAATTGGAAAACTACTTAATTTGGAAAATATTGACATATTTTAATCACTTTGGTAATTCATGCATATCCTTAAAAATATATATCCAATTCATGTTATTATTTTCTTATTGGTTTCATAGATTTATTTTCTACAACTTTTGTTTTTTAACCAATATTTAATTCGGCCATCCATGGGTCCAAATAATTCAATTAATTTGGAAAATTAATCTGGAAGACCGCGTGGACCCCACCTAAATAAATTGATCATAAATAGGTCTAAATAAATAAAATTTATGTTATTACAATTGTATTGGAACGATAATTAAATGGGGAGTTCGGATGTTGAGGATGACGAAGATTTTCCTTCCCTAAGGTAGACCATGGATGCTTAAATTTTGGGAAAGGAAAAAGGAAATATTCATCCAGAATAAATGCTCCAATTAAGTTGGCCATATATCATGCCATACATGGAGGATGAATATAAAATTTTGGTATGAAACGTTAAAGATATTTTGGAAGATCTTTGAAGGAGAAACCATCTCAAATTTAGGCCATTAAATTTCTCGAACATTGTCAAAGTTGTGATGGACAGTATTTGCAGGAAATCTTAAAAAGGAATTTTGAAGATCTTAAATTTTAAGACTGGATGATGGCACCCCCTTGGCCTATATAATGAGGGGTTCACCGATTCTGAAGGGAGATTTCAACACCACAATCGAATATGGGAGGAAGCCAAGGGACACTTGGGGAAATCATCCTTTAGCATCATTATGTTTCTTTATTTATTTTTCTTTACATTAAAATGTTTCTCCTCTCCCGCATCATACCGTTTACCCCATCCATGGAGGGGTAGATTCATTTGAGAGATCGGAAAGAGGGGTGGATGGACCTAGGTGTTGTGTTTGAGTTCTTTTTCTTGAAATGAATAAAATTTATTCTTCTTTCTTATTCTGGTTTTAATTCTTAATTCAGTAATAAATTCCAAATGCGGTAGTGTTTGGTTTCAATTCTGAAATTATATATTGCTTAGGTAAATAATCACATATCCCTCCACCCAACTCCAATCTGTATACGGTATAACAGGATTAGGGTTGGGTAGTGATTGCTCATCTAGACCTAGTGTTGTGCCATCATGGTTTCCAAATTTACCTATTCTTCTTCCTTAAACTGGTAATAGAGATATTCATCTACCAAGTCCTCTATCTACCTTGTTCTGATAGATGTGATGATAATTTTCATTTCTAAAACCTTATATTGTTCATCCTCCTTCCAATGTGTTTAGGATTGTAGAAGGTCTCTTGATTAATTAGAGCAATCTCGGACCTAGAATTGTTGTTCCCTAATAAACCAATATTTCGACATAAAATCCTACACATGTGCTTGAAAACAGCTAAGCAATCACCACCCAACCGTAATCTTGTTCCACCATATACATATTAGAGTTGGGTGGAGGGATATGTGATCATCGACCAAAGAAATTTATAATTTCATAATTAAAACTAAACACTACCGTATTTGGAATTTAATACTGAATAAAAATTAAAACCAAAATAAGAAATAAGAAAAAATTGATTAATTTCACACACAAGAAATCAAACACAACACATAGGTCCAACCTCTCCTCTTTCTAATAAATCAAATGAATCTACCCCTCCATAGATGGGGTAAGCGATATGATGTGGGAGAGGAGAAACATTTTAAATTAAAGAGAAATAAAAGAATGAAATAAAATGATACTGAAAGAGAATTTCCCCGAGTATCCCTTGGCTTCCTCCCATCTCTGAATATGGTGTCGAACTATCCCTTCAGAATGGGTGAACTTTTCTTTATATAGGCCAGGGGTGTGATGTCCTCCAGTCTTCAAATTTAAGATCTTCATAATTCTTTTTTAAGATTTCCTGCAAGTACTTTCAATCAAAAGTTTGACCATGTTCGGCTAATTTAATGGCTGAAATTTGAGATGGTTTCTTCTTGAAAGATCTAAAAAAATACCTTTACCGTTTCATCCCAAAATTTCATATTCATCCTCCCGATATAGCATGAGATATGGCCAACTTAATTGAAGAATTTATTAAGGATAAATATTTCCTTTTCCTTTCCCAAAATATCAGCATCCATGGTCCGCCTTAGTGAAGGTAAATCTTCATAATCCTCATCATACGAACTTCCCATCTAATTCTCATTCCAATAAAATTAGAATAACATAAATTGGATTTATGTAGACTGATTTATTATCAATTTATTGTGGTTGGGTCCACGCGGTCTTCCAGAATAATTTTTCATATAGATTGAATTTTTAGGACCCATGGATGGCTGAATTAAATCCTCGTTCAAAAACAACAGATGTAGAAAATAAATATATGAACAAAATAAAAAAATAACCGCATTAATTGGATTTATATTTTAAATGATATTCTTGAATAACAAAAGTGATTAAAATCTGTCAATATTTCCAAATTAAGCAGTTTTCCAATTTTAGCCCAAAACACATCATAAATCCAAAATTGATGTAAATAACTCAAATTGTTCAATTTTTAGGAATTAAATCATTGAATTAAATATAAAAAATGATGAAAATATTTTTTCTATCAATTCCCCCACACATAATCTATGATTTTACTCAAGAAAAAAATCTCAACAAGGAATTCAAAGGGCACCAAGGTCACCAATATTTAAATTTCAATAAAATCAAATGGTTATCAATTTCCAATAAAATTATCTAGTTCCACAAAAATATCAATTTAATTTACCATTTTTCAAAGATATAATCAATTCATGCATTTTAATTTTCTCCTTTAAAAAATGATGGAGCTTCTCCTTTCATTCATTCATGCTTCTCAATTTATTATTACTAGACATACAAAATCATGATCTACCTATCTTTTGAATATTTTCTCTCATCACTCATGATAAAATTAATAGTGTCGTTATGCACATATCATGAGAACATTATCCTTATCCATATTCTTGTAAAGGAACTACTTTCTCCACTTTGTAAATACAAAATGCACATAAAATCATGAGGAATTGCAATAAAGGTTCAAATGACTCTGTGGATTTGGGTTGGTGGGTAAATGATTGAAGTAATTTAAGGCCAGAAGTAGGAGTTTTGACTCTTAAGTACAATGCATGATTAATAAACTAAAAACATAGGATAAACCTCACCCAAATCCCTTTTGATAAGGTGAAACACAGCACCACCCTTTTTTAATGACATGGGTCATGAGTCAATAAATGATTACAAAGAATGATATCATCCAAGTTCTCCTAATCTTTTATTTAAAGCTCCATAAAAACACTACTTTATTTTTCCGTTTTTTTTTATCTCTAGACAGGCACAATGTTATTTTTAATATTTTTATGGAGAACCGAAAAAAATGAATGAAAAATAATGAAATTATGACTCATGCCCAATTTTATAATAATACATTGCCCAAAATGATGATTCACACCTTACACCACCCAAAAATGATACATATCCCAAAAAAACTCACACGAAAGGTCCTTCCCCCACACTCAAACTTGAAATATCCATGCAAAAATACTAAAAGTGCAGGTAGGTAAGGAAATATTAGCTTGTAATGTGGCTTAAACCTATAAGGAAATTCATGGCTTCTACAGGCTAACGAAGGATAAATGTAAGGGTGGGTCTTAGGTAAATATGTGGCTAGCCAATGTAGCACCTCAATCATTTTAAATGTGTTTTTTTATAGTCATAGCTTTGAATATTTTCATTACAAGTTCCGGTATGTGGCATGTCCAAGATCACTCAAGAAATATTCTCAAGTTAAAATAGGAAATGTTTGGTCTAGAAATCCTCTCAGGAATGGGAATATGATATTGGAAAATCACTCATGGAATGATTAATAATAACAAATTAATTTACATGAATTTCATAAATTCAAATAATGAAAAATTGAATAGAATTTTCATTTACATGAATCAATTAATTCCCTCAAATCATGAGTCTTTATTTCAATATCCTTGCTTCACTTTAATCGTCTAATTATCCATTTTAATCATTCAATCTCATTTACATTGAAATCTAAAACAAGGAATCACTAGATTCTTATGAAACACATGTCTCCTAGATAAGTCAAGTAAAACATGAATTCAAGAGTGGGCATGCATTTTTTAATTAACTCTTTACAGGACTAAAATTGTGGGGAATAACGTTTTATAATATAGAATTGAAACTCTTACTCCCCTATTAAATGGATGCTTTTCTTCACGATGTGTAATCACACTACTGCATCTTCATTAATGGACCTAAAATATAAGAATGAAAACAATTCATAGTTTAGTTCTATTCAATCATAAAGGTAAATGACTAAGAGGACAAGTGGATAATGGGTGGAAATGCATGTTGCCTCCCGGTAGCGCCTTTGTTTAAAGTCATTGGCTTGACTAAAAAAATTTAATATTTTTGAAAAATCCTAGACTACAAGATTCCCTCCCACACACTTAATTGATGCATTGTCCTCAATGCATTTAAATTGATTTAACAAGACATTTGATTTGAAAATTAATCATAGAAATCATTTAACTATAATGGAGAGGTACAACCTGGTTTATTGGTAGTGCAACTTTGAGTTAAGCTCCTATGTGTTTCACTATAAAAACATTAAAACAAAAGAAAAAAAGAAAGCATAAGATATTTTTTAAGAAACAAATGTATAAATAGGATGATAATAGAAGGATAGATCTTGGTTTAATCCCCCAAGAGAGCCTTGGGTTTTGACTGCCTCTAGATGGGCAGTTCTAATCGGTTATCCCCAATCTGATGGAGGGTAAAGTTTCTTTCTCATGAACCAAGCAGAATTCTTCTTTACAACACACACTTAATCCTTTTTATTGAGGACTCTATGGATATATTATACCAAGTTTCTCCCCATTATAATGAGATACAACATACATGGTAGGGTTTGGACAATGAATGAGTCCTCCTCTTTCATAGATTCTACTTGCATAATTTCTTCATTCACTAATGCTTTCCCAAGATATGATGCATCAATGGAATAATTAAAGGGGATTTGAAATAGTACGTCTATTGGAATAATATTATAGCATAAATAATCAGAATCAAATACATACCTTTCAATGTCTACACATTGTGTCTCTATTTCTTCAGGAAAATCCACTTTGATCTCTTCTTGAACACCCTCTAATAAATGTTCAACAAGTTTGGGGAGCTCCAGATGTTCCTATTTAGATGAATCTTCTTTTTCATAATCTTCCTCCATGGAAATATAAGATTTTTCTTAATATGAAAAAATTAAACAAGGGGAGGTAATATTAAATAATGTTTTAACAAGATCAAAAGATAATGGGTTCATGAAATGATTATCTCTCGTAGTTTCTTCATCTTCAAACTCTTCTTCATTGGAAATCACGTCTTGGAGTTGAGTAGTATTAGATAGAGGAAAGGATTCAGTCTCCACTATTTCTTGGATCTCCATAGAAAAATTACGGAAGGCTAATGGGGGGTCTTCTTAGACCTTGGAAACATCATAAAATTCTGGAAAGTAATGGTAGAACTCAGTTAGCTTTTGGCCCATCACTTCAAAAACATCATTGTTCATGTCCTCCCTTAGTCCATATATGAATTATTTGAATGTTTTTTCTGCATTATATGACATACAAAATAACCTTAATTGTCTAAAAATAAAAGAAACACCATCCTCCATGGACAAGGGTGAGTAAATAATTGGTTCTTTCACCGGTGGGAAATGTTTACATGAATTAAAGGAATAAACATTTTAAATCAACATGGAAAAATGTTTTTTTATTTTCTTTTCAAAATTATCAAATGGTATAATATTTATAATTAGTTTGTGGCACTACCTCCCTGGATACATTTCCAGGTTTGATGCATGCCTGTCATGGGGTGTGGCAAAACAATATTTTTTTTACCTATGTATAATATAGTATTTGATCCTAGGTAGTCTCCCAAAGAGGAGTGCAAAAAAAACAAGGTTGTCACTTTTTTGTTAGTTTTCTGAAAAAGATTGGTTTTAATTAATTTTAATGACTATGATAGAATAAAAAAAAGCTTGAATTTATTGATTTTAACAAATGAAAAAGATGGTGATCGGATTGGGTTCAGCTAGACCTAGTGTTGTGCCATCATGGTTTCCAAATTTACCTCTTCTTCTTCCTTAAACTAGTAAGAGAGAGATTCACCTACTGATTCCTCTCTATCCTTTAGTCAGATATATGTGATGAGAATTTTCCATTCTAAAACCATAGATTGGTCTATCCTTTTTCCAATGTGTTTAGGGTTGTAGAAGGTCTCTTGATTAATTAGAGAAATCCTAGACCTAGAATTGGTGTTCCCTAATAAACCAAGATTTTGACATACAATCCTACACATGTACTTGAAAACTGTTGATCAATCACCACCCAACCCAAATCTTGTTCCACCGTATACATATTAGAGTTGGGTGGAGGGATATTTGATCCTTGACGAAAGCAATTTGTAATTTCATAATCAAAACTGAACACTACTGCATTTGAAATTTAATACTAAATTAATAATTGAAACTAGAATAAGAAAGAAGAAGAATTTTTTTTAATTTCAAGCACAAGAACTCAAAACCCACACATAGGTCCAGCCTCCCCTCTTTCTGATCACTCAAATGAATCTACCCCCTCCATGGATGGGGTAAGCATTATGATGTGGGAGAGGATAACCATTTTAAAGTAAATAAAAATAAAAGAAAGAAACAAAATGATGCTGAAGGAGAATTTCCCCGAGTGTCACTTGGATTCCTATTTTCTCCAATTGTGTTGCCAAAATCATCCTTCAGAATGGGTGAAATACCCTTTATATAGGCCAAGGGGGTGCCATCCTCCAGTCTTCAAATTTAAGATCTTCATAATTCCTCTTCAAGATTTCATGAAAATATTGTCCATCGCATGTATGACCATGTTTGGCCAATTTAATGCCTTAAATTTGAGATGATTTCTTCTTGAAATATGTTTAAAAATATCTTTAACATTTCATCCCAAAATTTCATATTTATCCTCCCTGTATAGCATGAGATATGGACAATGTAATTGGAGCATTTATTCTGGATAAATGTTTCCTTTTTTCCTTTCCCAAAATTTCAGCATCCATGGTCTGCCTTAATGAATGGAAATATTCATAATCCTCAACATCCGAACTCCCCATTTAATTATCGTTTAAATAAAATTATAATCACATAAATTGGATCTATGTAGACCGATTTATGATCAATTTATTAAGTTGGGGTCCATGGGGTATTCCTGAATAATTTTACAACTTGATAGAATTTTTCGGCCCCGTGGATGGCCGAATTAAATCCTGGTTCAAAAACAAAAGATGTAGACAATAAATATAAGGCCACTGCCTTAAACCTTACTTAATCCTGAGTTATTACAATATTACACATTGAGGATCTTTTCAGTTTTAGAGTTTTAGAGAATTATATCATTAAACTTGCATTACATTCCACATTTAAACAAAGTGGTCACATAAAAGATAGTATTCATTTTTTCCCATCAACAGAAACATATTTAAAAAAAAAGCATGGATTAATTCTTGACACTTCCTTGACACTATCATCATATCATGTACCTTTCCTGTGACATGTGAAAAACATTTCAAAAAACTTGGGATGAGTATAAAAAGCTCAGTAAGTGTTATAAAAAATATAGAAACGAAACATGAGTTCATATATACATAAGAACGAAATCATACTTTACCCATAAAACATAGGCACTTTAACATACCTCATCAAATCATGAATAAATCATAGAAATAATAAGACATAAAAGGTAACTTGGGGCATTCATAACATTCTTATGTAGGGAGTAACCCTCTTGGTTACGTTTGGAATACCCACCACAGTATATTCCCTAAATCTCTTCGGAGAAACCTTAACGTTTCACTCCTTCGCGTTACCCAATGCATTGGAGAGCTATATCGGGCTCACCCACCCTTAGTTTATAACGGAACCACCCGTCTTCATAACAATTCCCAAGAACCATAACATAATTGTATCACATAAAACATGCATAAAGGAAACATAAAATTTCCACCTTTCAATCACAAGATATCAATACAACACATTGATATAAAAACATTAAGAGAACCATTTTGAATACCGAAATAAATGAAATGTAAAACATGGTATTTATTTTTCATTTAAAAAGAAGGTATGGCTTGTAGAGGAATCCGAAACTCAAATAATGGTCACGGCGGCGGAGAAGTCGTTGTCGCCGCATACGTATGACAATACATTCCCTTTTGTCGTTTAGTAAACGCTTCGTATAAAAAAGATTCCTTTTGAATAAAGTAAAAGTCAAATGGGTTTATACACCGTATAAAAGAATGTTGTGTATAAAACAAAATATTCCTCAATGAATGGAGATTGAGACGAAGTCCCATACAAAGAAGGTATCCTTATATTAAGGATAAATCAATTACATAATTATGTGTGACAAATGAATACACGAAATATAAGTGGATATTAAGTATAAAACAATCCGAGGTTATTCACACATATTCATAGAACGAAATATTCAAGGATTACAGGTTTATCCCAAAGAATCAAATTTGGGTTAAGAAGTCCCCTTGCAAAAATTTGATAGCCTAACAGCGTCACTACAAAATCCAGAAAATGAGTTGATGAGAGATAAAAAGGGTATCTCATCACATTGACATAAAATTTAAATCAATAAGGATATAGAAGAACATATCCCAACATAATAGTATGTGTATTAAAAGACATAACAAAAGAAGTCTTTTAAAAAGAGGAGGCTGAAAGGTTCCCTTACCGACATGGGTATCTTTCGAGACATGCACCCCGTGAAAGAAGGACAATACAACATTGATGTAAATACTCATGAATGAAAGTATATTACACAATGAGTAAAATAATGGGTAGTAAATACACCACTAAAAGTAAATTGTGGAAAATGTAGCATAAATCTCGCGAGAATAAAAGTGTGATGAAAAATCCCTTACGAAAACTCGGCAGCCTAACGGCACCACTTAAGACTTCCAAAATGGATTGATGAGAGAGAATAGGGTCTCTCATCATATTAACATAAAAATTACAGTAATATTAATATAAAATAACATCCCAATAACAAGAAATATGATATTTAAAATGAATGACATAAAAGAGTGTACTTAAAAAGAAAGAGAGGAGTAGGATCCCTTACGAAAATTCGGCAGCCTAACGGCGCCACTCAAAACTTCAAAAATGGATTGATGAGAGAGAATAGGTTATCTCATCATATGAACATAAAAATTATAGTATTATTAATATAAAAGAACATCCTAATCACAACAAATATGAGCTTAAAATGAATGACATAAAAGAGTGTACTTAAAAAGAAAGAGAGGGGTAGGGTCCCTTACCTCAAGTCCGACTTGTCTTGTTCGTTTCTTTATATTCCTGAATAATAAACTTTGGACAATTTATAATTTCCTAAGGACCTAATTTAAATATTATTATTCAGTTCATATCACAAATTATAATGTTATAATAATTGTTTAATAATGCTACTTCATATCAGATGTTTTTGCTGATGTTTGGTACATGAGTCAAAAATGAACTTGTTTGAAAAATGATTGTCCATGTAGTTATAAGTAAATAATTTCCAGAATAGTATTAATGATTAAAATATCATATATATCTAGTACATATTCATTTTATACTATCCCATATCATTTGGAGATAAAAAATGAAAAGCACCGTTCATGGAGACGGTAGGCCATACGTACGCATGAACGCTACTTTTATTTTTTGCTTTGTCATATTAATGGAATTAAAAATAAATGATATATATATATTATAATTACAGTATAATATATATGTTATATAAGTCACATATGTTTATTAATTGCATTCTTTAAACATTCAATTTATTGCATGTACGAGTCACATCACTTGAGGGGGCGGTAGTCCACACTTCCTCATATGAAATTATCACATTTACACAACATGAAAAGAATAAAGGTATGTTTTAAAAATAAAATACAGAATCATATAGTAAACATAAATACCATATATATCATATATAAAATACATTGACATCATAATTGCCACCTTTAAAGGTGTTAAAAGAATATTGAACAATCATCGTTTCGTGAGGCAGAAAATCGCCAACCACAGAATCAGTGTGTTCTTTAACCATTAGACGAAGGTGTGTGTAAGTGTAGCTTGAATCCTTCTTATAAAAACATCCTAGTATATTGAGGATACTGTATTTGTTACATAAGAAATGAATAAAAAGAGTTTATGGGGTTGGAGAAGAAAAATAAAACAAAAGGACTCAAGTGAAGACATTACCTTAAAATTAGGTAACTCCCTTTGGTTTGAGCTCAAAGGCTTCCTTGGGAATACTTCTGCCCAAAGTGAGGCTTCAAGGAGTTAGAGAGGGATGTGTAGAGACAAAATGGGCAGGTTTTGGCCGATCCAAATGCTTTGTATGTGCGGGTAAGGAGGTAGAGGTGGGGGCCTTTTATAAGAGGAGAGGAGGGGCACTCTTGGAAAGTAAAGAAATGTTACTTTATTTTAGAATGATTTTCGGATTTTAATGGTCCCAAATTGATTTGGTTCGAGGATAAGGTGATAAGTGTTAGAAATACACCCATACAATAGGGTTTGGGTATGTGTAGGTCTTAGATTTTACATTATCATTCCATTTTATTTAAATCGTTAAATAATGAGGTCATCGCTGCATCATCATGATGTCATAAATAATTTAATTTATTTAATGTCTAAAAATTATAATAAAACTACTATGATGTAGGAAATATTTTTATCTTTCCATTGATTATTTATATTCAAAAATCTGACTTGTATAACCCCATATAAAAATTGTTTTAGTAAAACATCTCATGTTTGTGTCATTTTTACTTTAACATTAAATAAAAAGATATTTATGTCATTTTCCAACCAAAGTGGCTCCATGGGGTCCCCAAGTTGACCCATGGATTTTTTTTGTCGGCCATGACACATACCATGAGGGTAGGACATGTTTCTAGGTCATTTCATTTTATTAAAACATTATTCTTACCTTAAACTACACTAATTACCTCTAATCGCGATTAAAAACTTAATAAGTTACTATTCACCAAAAAATTATTCTAATACCATTGAACCACATTTTACATCTTAATGACAACCATGTATGTCGGATTTTTGAAATTCAAAACACAAATATGGAAATATTTCATTTAAACGGAAAATCAGTTTTTATAAGTACCGCTTAGTGGTTTCACTATTCATCAAAAATTGAAGTTTTTCAGAAAATTACCAATACATCACCCTAAGCTATATTTGATATTCCGAATTCAAAAATGATGTCTATTTCACAAAATTAAAAACATATAAGTTGAATTAATTAATTTAATAATTAATTCCCGCTGTCAATACAAATAGCTTGTTTTTATGAAATAAAATGTATCAAAAGATTGACACTAGTTTAAGTCTGATTTCAAAGTGAAATTAATTCCAACGACCACTATTAGATTAAATGGTAAAAATATATTCTAATTTCACTTTAAAACCAATTAAAAAGATAATATAATCATATAAATAAATTAGATTGAAAAAAGGTTTTGAATTAAAATACAACATTTTTCCCTATTCATTAAAAATTGAACTTTTTCCGAAAAATACTAAAAATTTACACAAAGTAAATTTTGATGTCCCGATTCTAAAGAAGAATTTTATTTTGTAAAATATAAAACATAAAATTTTGACAAAGTTGATTTAAAAGAGGTTCTCCATCAAAAGGCGGTTAATCGACCTTTTAAAGAATATTAGATTGCTTACGCTTAAAATTGGATTCATTCGCATTTTTAATCCTCTAATATTTATTCTAAAAAGTAAAAATATTTGAAAAACATATATAATCATTTTTTACTTAGTTCTATTCATTCCCTCCATCACAATAGCTAGGCGTTAACTACCATTTAAAATAATATTATTTTATTATTAGAGTGCAACGTAAGATTACCAAGAAACTCGTTGTTGCGTGTTGGGTACGCCATCGAGCATAGCGTCTCCATTAAAGTTATATTAATATTTTATTCAAAAATATGGATAAATATAAAAATGTCATATTCTTTATTTAACTGGGGTGTTACATCCTTCCCCCCTTTTGGGAATTGCGTCCTCACAATTTTAAAATTGATCTTGGAAACATCCTTGAAAGGCCCACATCAGAACAAGAGTCGGTAAAACAATCACTTTAAAATAAAGAAAGATAAGTACATAGGTCACGAGAGTTAACCCATACTAGTATTCCGTGTAGGAAAACATGTAAATGGAAGAAAAAAATAAAGAGTCATGTTCTGATGGAGAGTGATAGTAAACATGTCTAGGAGAAATTTAACCATAAGAAAATCACAAACATGTGATGGGTTAAACGGTGTTCGATTCCCTAGTAGGAAAAGTTAATAGACAACAGTTTTGTTTTAAGTTACTTTTTATTGAGGAATTTATTCATAAGGAAACATAATCACATATCCTGTTGACTTTCAACTTTTACTAGATTCCTTAATCAAACTCATATTTTCTCCAAAAGATGAGTATTTAGGAAGACTTGTTCGCATTAAGAGTACAATAATCAAATTCTGGAGAATCACCTAATCCACAAAAGAGAACTATATACTTCCCATGTCTTTAGACTTTAACCAAAACCAAACCCAAAAAGGTTATTACAAGATCAGATAATCCAGAAAAGGATAACCCTTTCTAAAAATAAAATCTATTCTTAATCTCCAAAATTTTTCCAACAAAACCCAAAGTTCAAAGAGGACCATTCGATAAACAATTTTTCCATAAAATTCTTCAAAGTAAACCAAACTAAGATTGAAAACCAAATATTTGAATAATTTAGTCACATAGTCTTCTAAGTTAAATCAAAACATTTATCTCCAAACAACATCAGTTGCTCTTAAGGTCTCATATTAAAAAGTAATTAACCTAATCACATATCCTCCATGATAGGTTAATAAATTTCCATAGATAACCCAAAATCAACTTAATATTAATTCATAAAATCATCTAACTAAAAAGAATCAGTCAAACTAACCAGGGACTTCACGTAGTCCAGTGGTATGCAATAAATACCAGTTGCACTTTGGTTGTGGGTTCGATTCCCGCATCTTTGTTTGACGCGATGGGTTGTCACACAGTCTATATGTTGTCCTTTTTCCAAAACTATATAATTCTCAAATCATTCCCAAAAGAGATAAAATCATCAAAAATAACCATAACGTAATTTAACCTCAATTTAATCTCGTGCCTTTCACTTCCATCATAACATATAGTAACCCATAATTACCACAAAAGTAAGGATCATATAAACCCAAATGGTTCTTTATAACTATGTCCACAAAAGAACAGATAACTATTCCTTGAATAAAATTTTCATATATTAAACATCAGGGTTACACATACAATAAAAAGTCTTCTAATGTAACCCCATCATCAAAAGAGACTTAATACTCTTAAGAATTTCACCATAACTCTTGAAGCCCTTATATGTTGACTTCTTACTCATTCAACATTCTTCATGATCCATTAACCATTCCTTTCCAACTTATTCTGAAATACTTCTTTCCTACAAACAAAATCGTGAATCATATCCTAAGATTCCAAAATAGGAAAACAAAAGTTATCAAATAATCCATACCTTTGATTAGTCATTGTCAGTTTCTTCATCCTCAATCAGAATGGAATTAGGTATTGGTAAATGAATATTTGTACGATCTTGGTGATCCCATTCATGAAACTTCTTCATAGGACATGTGTTTGTATAATTACCATGCACACCACATTTAAAACATTCAATTGATCCCTCAGAAAGAACTTCTTTCCCTTTCCTCGAGTCAACTAGATGCTTCCTTTTTCCATGGCAGGTTCTTGCTTTATGACCTTAATTTCCACATCTATAGCATATTTCTGTCCCTTTGAAACATTTTCCAAGGTGTTTCTTTCCACATCTTTGACACATAGGTTTTTGAACATACTTAACTTTATGATTATTACCCATAGTTCCATAGGGATTTGTTTCACGCATATATGATACCTTAGAGAAATCGCCAAGGTTTAGGTGGTCAATCATGACTCCAGATAGTTGGTTGAGGATAAACACAAGAGTTCTGATTGCAACTCCCATATCATTCAGTTGCTTGCTCAAAAAACTATCACAGTTTCCTTCACATCCACTGTTACTTAAGTGCCTGCTAGATCCATCCATTTACTAAAACGAACAAGGACAATGTGAGTATATCAACAAAATCATCATGTACTAATTAGGAAGATAAACACTAAGATATACTTACTCATTCACTTTATATAAAACTAGGACTCTTTCTAAATTCCTAACCATTATGGTAATGTCACTTATGCTTAAAGAATACCCTAACCTCTAAAGTTATCTAAACCGACCTCTGATACCAACTATAAGGCCCCAGCCTTAAACCTTACTTAATCTTGAGTTATTACAAGATTGCACATTGAGGATATTTTTAGGTTTAGAGTTTTAGAGAATTAGATCATAAAACTTGAATTACATTCCACATTTAAACAAAGTGGTTACATAAAAGATAGTATTCATTTTTTTCCAATCAACGGAATCATATTTAAAAAATAAATCATGGATTCTTTCATGAAACTTATTTGACACTATCATCATATCATGTACCTTTCCCATGACTTGTGAAAATCATTTCAAAAAACTTGGGATGAGCATAAAAAGCTTAGTAAGGGTTATAAAAAATATGGAAAGGAAAGATGAGTTCATATATACATAAGAATGAAATCATAATTTACCCATAAAACATAGGCACTTTAACATACCTCATCAAATCATGAATAAATCCTAGAAATCATAAGACATAAAAGGTAACTTGGGGCATTCATAATATTCTTATGTAGGGAATAACCCTCTTGGTTACGTTTGGAATACCCACCACAGTATATTCCCTAAATCTCTTCGGAGAAACCTTAACGTTTCACTCCTTCGCATTACCCAATGCATTGGAGAGATATATCGGGCTCACCCGCCCTTATTTTATCATGGAACCACCCGTCTTCATAACAATTCCCAAGAACCATAACATAATCGTATCACATAAAACATGCATAAAGGAAACATAACATTTCCGCCTTTCAATAACAAGATATCAATACAACACATTGATATAAAAAAATTATGAAAACCATTTTCAATACCAAAATAAATTAAATGTAAAACATGGTATTTATTTTTCTTTTAAAAAGAAGGTATGGCTTGTAGAGGAAGCCGAAACTCAAATAATGGTCACGGAGGCGGAGAAGTCGTTGTCGCCGCATACGTATGAAAAAACATTCCCTTTTGTCATTTAGTAAACGCTTCATATAAAAAATATTCCTTTGGAATAACGTAAAAGTAAACAGGGTTTATACACCGTATAAAAGAAAGTTGTGTATAAAACAAAATATGCCTCAATGAATGGAGATTGAGATGATGTCCCATACAAAGACGGTATCCTTGGATTAAGGATAAATCAATTAAATAATTATGTGTGACAAATGAATACACGAAATATAAGTGGATATTAAGTGTAAAAAAATCAGAGTTTATTCACACATATTCATAAAATGACATATTCAAGGAGTACAGGTTTATCCCAAAGAATCAAATTTGGGTTAAGAAGTCCCCTTGCAAAAATTTGACAGCCTAACGGCGTCACTACAAAATTCAGAAAATGAGTTGATTAGATATAAAAAGGGTATCTTATCACATTGACATAAAATTTAAATCAATAAGGATATAGAAGAACATATCCCAACATAATAGTATGTGAATTAAAAGACATAACAAAATAAGTCTTTTAAAAGGAGGAGGGTAAAAGGTTCCCTTACCGACATGGGTATCTTTCGAGACATGCACCCCGTGAAAGAAGGGAAATACAACATTGATGTAAATAGTAATGAATGAAAGTATATTACACAATGAGTAAAATAAAGGGCAGTACATACACCACTCAATGGAAATTGTGGCAAATGTAGCATAAATCTCACGGGAATAAAAGTGAGATGAAAAATCCCTTACGAAAACTCGCAAGCCTAACAACGCCACTTAAGACTTCTAAAATGGATTGATGAGAGAGAATAGGGTCTATCATCATATTAACATAAAAATTATAGTAAGATTAATATAAAAGAACATCCCAATAACAAGAAATATGAGCTTTAAAAGGAATGACATAAAAGAGTGTACTTAAAAAGAAAGAGAGGAGTATGATCACTTACGAAAATTCGGCAGCCTAACGGCGCCACTCAAAGCATCCAAAATGGATTGATGAGAGAGAATAGGATATCTCATCATATGAACATAAAAATTATATTATTAGTAATATAAAATAACATCCCAATCAAAAGAAAGATGTGCTTAAAAGGAATGACATAATAGTGTGTGCTTAAAAAGAAAGAGAGGGTAGGGTCCCTTACCTCAAGTCTGACTTGTCTTGTTCGTTTCTTTATATTCATGAATAATAAACTTTGGTAAATTTATAATTTCCTAAGGACCTCCTTTAAATATTATTATTCAGTTCATATCACAAATTATAATGTTATAATAATTGTTTAATAATGTTAGTTGATATCAGACGTTTTTGTCGATGTTTGGTACATGAGTCAAAAATGAACTTGTTTGAAAAATGATTGTCCATGCAGTTATAAGTAAATAATTTCCAGAATAGTATTAATGATTAAAATATAATATATATCCAGTACATATTAATTTTATACTATCCCATATCATTTGAAGATAAAAAACGAAAAGCATCGTTCATGGAGACGGTAGGCGGTACGTACACATGTACGCTACTTTCATTTTTTTCTTTGTCATATTAATGGAATTAAAAATAAATGATATATATATATATATTATAATTCCAGTATAATATATATGTTATATAGGTCACATATGTTCATTAATTTCATTCTTTATACATTCCATGTATTTCATGTATGAGTCACATCACTTGAGGGGGCGGTAGTCCACACTTCCGGATATGAAATTATCGCATTTACAAAACATGAAAAGAATAAAGGTATGTTTTAAATATAAAATAAATAAGCACATAGTAGACATAAATACCATATATATCATATATAAAATACATTTACATCATAATGTCCATCATTAAAGGTTTTAAAATAATATTGAACAATCATCGTTTCGTGAGGCAGAAAATTGCCAACCAAAGAAACAATATGTTCTTTAACCATTAGACACAGTTGTGTGTAAGTGTAGCTCGAATACTTCTAATAAAAACATCCTAGTATATTGAGGATACAGTATTTGTTACAAAATAAATGAATAAAATTATTTTAGGTAGTTGGAGAAGAAAAATAAAACAAAAGGACTCAAGTGAAGACATTACCTTAAAATCGGGTAACTCCCTTTGGTTTGAGCTCAAAGGCTTCCTTGGGAAGAATTCTTCCCAATGTGAGGATTCAAGGAGTTATAGAGGGATGTGGAGAGACAAAATGGGTAGGGTTCGGCCGATCCAAAGGCTTTGGATGTGTGGGTAAGGAGGTAGAGGTGGGGGCCTTTTATAAGAGGAGAGGAGGGGCACTCTTGGAAAGTAAAGAAATGTTACTTTATTTTAGAATGAGATTCGGATTTTAATGGTCCCAAATTGATTTTTTTCGAGGATAAGGTGATAAGGGTTCCAAATCCACCCATCCAATAGGTTTTGGACATGTGTAGGTCTTATATTTTACATTATCTTTCCATTTTATTTAAATCGTTAAATAATGAGGTCATCACTGCATCATCATGATGTCATAAATAATTTAATTTATATAATGTCTAAAAATTATAATAAAAATACTATGATGCATTAAATCGTTTTATCTTTCCATTGATTATTTATAGTCAAACATCTGACTTGTATAACCCAATGTAAAAATTGTTTTAGTAAAACATCTCATGTTTGTGTCATTTTTACTTTAACATTAAATAAAAAGGTATTTATGTCATTTTCCAACCAAAGTGGCTCCATGGGGTCCCCAATTTGACCCATGTATTTTCATGGTTGGCCATGACACATCAAATGAGGGTAGGACATGTGTCTAGGTCATTTCATTTTATTAAAACATTATCCTTACCTTAAGCTACACTAATTACCTCTAATCGCGATTAAAAACTTAATAAGATACTATTCACCAAAAAATTATTCTAACCCCATTGAACCACATTTTACTTCTTAATGACAACCATGAATGTCGGATTTTTGAAATTCAAAACACAAAGATTGAAAATTTTCATTTAAACGGAAAATCAGTTTTTATAAGTACCACTTAGTGGTTTCACTATTCATCAAAAATTGATGTTTTTTAGAAAATTACCAAAAATTCACCCTAAGCTATATTTGATATTCTGAATTCAAAAATGATGTATATTTTAAAAAATTCAAAACATATAAGTTTCATTAATTAATTTAATAATTAATTCCCGCTGTCAAAACAAATAGCGTGTTTTTATGAAACAAAATGTATCAAAAGATTGACACTAGTTTAAGTCCAATTTCAAAGTGAAATTAATTCCAACGACCACTATTGGATTAAATGGTAAAAAAATATTCTAATTTTACTTTAAAACCAATTCAAAAGATAATCTAATCATATAAATAATGTAGATTAAAATGATTTTTTGAATTAAAATACAACATTTTTCACTATTCATTAAAATTGAACTTTTTCGGAAAAATACCAAAAATTTACACAGAGTAAATTTTGATGTCCCAATTCTAAAGAAGAATTATATTTTGTCAAATATATCACATAAAATTGTCACAAAGTGGATTTAAAAGAGGTTCTCCATCAAAAGGCGGTTAATCGACCTTTTAAAGAATATTAGAATGTTTACGCTTAAAATTGGATTCATTCGCATTTTTAATCCTCTAAAATTTATCGTAAAAAGTAAAAATATTTGAAAAACATATATAATAATTTTTTATTTAGTTCTATTCATTCCCTCCATCACAACAGCTAGGCGTTAACTACCATTTAAAATAATATTATTTTATTATTAGAGTGCAACGTAAGATTCCCAAGAAACTCGTTGTTGCGTGTTAGGTACGCCATTGAGCATAGCGTCCCCTTTAAAGTTATATTAATATTTTATTCACAAATATGGATAAATATAAAAATTTCATATTATTTATTTACCTGGGGTGTTACAATAAATATATGAACCCAATAAAAAAAGAATCACATTAATTGGATGTATATTTTTAAGGATATGCATGAATTACCAAAGTAATTAAAATCTGTCAATATTTCCAAATTAAGAAATTTTTCAATTTTATCCCAAACCACATCATAAATCCAAAATTGATGTAAATAACTCATCTTGACCAATATTTAGGGATTAAATCATTTAATTAAATATAAAAAATGATGAAAATATTATCTTTATCAGTTAATCATTATTTGATGTATGATTTATTTATTAGAAATCAAATATAAATGGTTTATCATTATTTTATGGGTGGAATAATAGTTATATACCCATATAATTCATTGGGTAAATATTTATATCACTTGAGATTACTAATGGATGTGATTAGTGATGCCCGATCTATTTTGTTATGGAATGTGGGTGTGGATTCCTGATCCACTATTTTATTTTCGATGGTTAGCATTTTCAATTCAATATGTTATTATGTTCATGGTTGGTAAAATTTACATATGATATTATTTTTATTTTTATTATTGTGAACATTACTGAGTTGTAATTCTAGGGATCTTGATTATTGTCTTATGATATCTAATTCTTATGTTATTCTATATGTTATAATTTCATGATAATTCATTAATGATTCTGAATTCACATTAATTTTTCTATAGTTATTATATCATTTAACATTACCAATTCATATGATGCCATGATGTTAAACTATTAATCTAGTATTACTTCCATATTCATGTTTTCTCCCATGTTTATGTAGTAGTGATAATGTCTTTATTACTCATTGAAATGTTTCCCCTTAATGAAAATTTTGAATCCAACATTTCTTATGTTTTCAATTTCCTTAGATACTTATAAACAAGAATATATCCATAAATAAATATTATGTGGAGATTTTTGTGGGAGATTTTTATTCTGTACTATGTAATATGGTAGTCATTTTGTTAATATTCATTGAAACTAAAAATTTGGGTTTTTGGGTGTAATTTTTTTTATGATATATAAAATTTTTATTATAAAATATATAGATCGTATTCTTGGTTTATCTTATTCTTATTAATAGTAGGGTTTAATTGATTTTGTTTCTTAGGTTTAGAATTATAAGATAACACAATTTAAAGAAATTGAGTTATAACATGAAGTTTCATTGGATAAAATGAAGGTGTCATATATTTATACATATTAGGCTTAAATATTATAATTATTATGATATTTTTCTCTGATATTATTAATATATTATTTTCTATTACTCATGTTAAACCATTTTGTTTTAGTAAATATATATAACGAGAAGAAAGTGAGTAAAAAACAAGTGTAAAGGATAATGTGTTTATTGTCCCAACGAAATACCAAATGGGATGAGAGTTCTCATATAAAGATTTTTTTTCATGATATATTTGGTTATGAGTAATATACTAATCCACAATGAACTCCCAAATACACCAAATAATTATAAAATCACTATGGGGTCATTAATATAATAACAACCACCATCCATTAGTTACTATTTTTATCCCATAATAACAGATAAATGGATCAATGTGATTTAAAAAATATTTTCTATTATTTAATGTTGAATGTATGAAAACATAGTTTCTGATTTTTATTATTTGGATGGTCAATATAACTAATAGAGAATATCAATAATGAACATGAAGAAAAATTAATAAATTGACCCAATGGAATGTAAGGAGTTTGAAAAGGTTTTTCTCAATAATTTGTTTCCCCTAACCTCCTTGTTTCAAAATAGCGTCATAATTACTTAAGTTGAAGTAAAATGAGGGGGAATTCATTGGTTTATATGACGTAAACATCAAGTAAATATGATTTTAATATCAATCATGAATGAAAAGATTACCATTTACTTATTTTATTCAACCTAGGTTTAAAAAAATAATTAGATATAAAGGATGTAGGTATATATGAATAAATTATTTGAGATAAAATTAAGGTGGGGATAGAAATAAGAGACTCATTTTTTTAGGGATTTGGATGTTAGAAAAATAAAATGGAATTTCATGGAAACATAAATGAAAAATTACATGGAGAAAATAAAATTCAACCATCTATATTCCAAAAATGTGGCATGAAGCACCATGAGAATTTCTTTATGGGAAAAATAAGATGTTTTATATATGATTAGATAGACCATTAATCATATAATTTTAAAAAAATGAAGAGGCTAATTAACATAATGGTGGGGAAGGATTCACCAACTAATGAACCACCCACGCTTCAATGATTCAAATGTAAGGAATTTGGGAATTATGAGAATCAATAAAATAATATATGGGATAATGAGAAAAATTGACACCTACAACCACTAAAACCAAGGGATCAATGATCGGATTATAAAATCCAAACAAATGAAGTAAATAATCATAATTATCATTTGAAAGGTAGACACATTTTCCACACAATACTTATGGAAATCTTATTTGAATATGATTCTTCATATTCCTTCATATTCTACAAGTTTGATAATAATATTGATAAGCATTATCAAATATTAGATATTGAATTGTATATAAAAACACTTGGTGGTGTAATGATTTCACCCAAATAATATAAATCATATCCAATAATGGTTTTTATAAAAATTATTCTAGATAATTTATTTTATATTTCCTTAGTATAAGTTATTAAGATATTGGGCATGGATCAACTCTCTCTTCATATGGATCATATTAATTATTTGGATAGGTAAATTTCATTCCATATTAAAAATAATATTATGATCAAATATTAACAAATTATTATGAAATCTCATTGAAAACTATTTCCATGATATAGGTATTAATATGAAATAATGATAGATTTTTGGATAAAATTATTGTTTAGAAACATGATATTGAATACACTCAAATTGTACTAGAAAATATTGAGGCCCAAATATTCTTCCAACTCTGATCTAAATTCATTTTCTAAATATACTTTCCCAGTTCATACTATATTTATAGTTTATATGAGGTTTTATAATAATCTATTCAAGAAGGAAATGGTGTTCAATGAGGTATATCCTATATGGACCCCATTATTTCCTTTGGATTTATATTGTATCATATTTCCTATAATTTTTTATGGTATGTTTTTTTTATCTGAAATTTTGAGATGGATTTCTTCCTAGTTGATATTATTTGGTGTTCAGGTGTTCTGGTGTTTGTTGCTATGTATTTTGGGATCTTGGTTTTTTGTTTTAGTGGTGTTTTAATTTAGGTTATTTAGATTCATGGTTCTAGTGTAGAAGGCATTAGGGAGGTTCTGATGGTGTGTCAAAGTTGATAGTGGTGGTGGTCTAAATATATCTATAATAGTGTTGTTCTAGTTTCATGTCGATAGTAGTGGGTGAATATAATAATGGCATTCCTATATTTTTATTGGTTTGGTGATGAAGATGATGATGACGGGCATTCTATGGAACCATTAATATTGATGAAATGATAGAGTAATATTAATGTCACGGGGTGGCTGTTTCATGTGGGACACATTTCTAGTTGTCATGTAGAGGCACTGGGCTTCAGGTAAGAAGGTAGTAAGATGGGATCTTGGTTTGCACTTTTATGAGAGCTCTCTTCAAGTATTTTTCACATCATCCTTTGTTTGAAAATTTAATTTTGTAATTTTGATATTATTTGGATTCTATTTCTTTATGGTGGTTTCCATTTTATATCATGGATTCATATTTGGTTTACAATAAACCGTAAAAGTGGTTTTAACCATTTCAATAAAAAATGAAATTGAAGCAGTACTTCCTAAATATTTTTTGGGTATTCCCCTAGAACATGATGTTGAGTGAATAATGGAAAACATTGATTATTTTATTCCTATATCAAAGATTCATCACAGAATATCCACCATTAAATGGGAATAATTGAATAAGAAACATCAAGAAAATTTTGATAATTGTCTTATCTTCCCAAGTGATTATCCAATGGGTGCTCCAGTCCTATTTGTTAAATAGAGGGATGGACAAATTCATCCTTTCTTGATTATAGAGATATTAAAAATATCTTAATGGTTAAAAAATATCATCTAACACATATTAATGATTTTTTTCAAGTGCATTATCCCTTGAAATCCCAAAGCCACTGTCTATAACTATTACATGGGTGTGATTACAAGGAAGCAAATTTTGAAGGACTGAAGAGTATAGTAATATTTTTAAACTAGATTAAATATGTGATAAAAATTATATTGGATAAAAGGAAATGTAATATAATACATAGATAAATATAATAAAATTCTTCCTTGAAAACTCAATCAATGATATTTTCATCATAACATGACAAAAGAAAACAAAATAATGGTAAGCCCAAATTCTCAGTAAGGGAATGTATAGTAAAAGAAATAATGAATAAATGATAATAAATCAACATGGAAAGGTAAATAACTGAGAAAAAAAATCCTTCAACGTATTTGGATAAGGAATAATCAATATGGAATGGTAGATAAGTGAAAAAAAGTCTATTTAAGTAATAAACTAAGAATGAAATGAATTGATAGATAAAGTCAAAGAAAAAATCTAATGGATAATAATAAAAAATGAATTCTCAGTAAATGAAATTCTTAATTATTAGATTTCATGTTTCCTAGAAACATGATACCATTACCATTAATATCTATTCTCAAGACTGTTTAATTTTTTTGTAGAAACATGTCTATTCTACATGGAAATAAACTAAATGGGTTTTTCACCAACTAATTTCATCTCTTGATTCTATCGATGCATCAAGGGGATTTCATTAACCAGTCCCTAAACAATATAGTTAATGTCCAAATAATTCCTAATATAGTGAAATAATTAATTTAAATCATAAATAAATTTTCCTATCAAATATTTGTATTGAATAAAATATATAGATTTATCAAAAATTCCTCAATTAATTAAATAACTGCTAAAGTGAATACCCGATGTAAGAATGGTATATGATTCCAAATATTATTATATTAATTTAATAATAATTTGTATATTTGAGATAAACATAATTTACAATAAAAATTATTATTAGTGATTGTTTCAAGAAATAGTGAATAATCAAAAAAGAATGTGATATTACAATGATTCCTTTTTTAGTACTTGGTAATTTTTTGCTCAAAACCCCTTAGATGAGATAGTTCAAATTGAAACATAAAATACAATTAATTATGAGTGATTCATGATATTTAATGAAATATTCAAATTATAAAACCACAATAAAGAAAATTAGTACATAATAATAAATAAGTCTTAATGAAATGCAAGCTCAGATGAAATCACTTACAACTATGGTAACATATAAATCAGAAACCCAAAAAGTAATCATATTTGAATGAAGAATTGAAATAAAATTAATATAAAACAACTTGTGATATAATATATAAATATTGGTAGTAGATACACCACACAAAATAAGTAAGTGGTGAATATTACATGTACCTCACAAATTTAAAAAGCAAGATGAAAATCCCTTACCAAGTGTTTAATTTAAAGTGAACATACATTAAAATATCAAATATTGTTTGGAAACATATCACTAACTTATACCTTAACCGTAATCACATTTATAAAATATTATTAGTCTTTTTATAATAATCTTTCATTATTTTCACTATTTTGGGTATTAATTGCCTTGCTTTTCGAGTATGTTTGCCTTGTTATTTTTTTTGTTTTTTTGAAAATCATAATTTTACCATCTCTAATATGTGAAAAAATATTTAGATATTATATATATTCATTATATATTTATTTATGTTAATCCATTAAGTTTGGGTATAAGAAATTAAATTCACCATTCAAGGATATGATGGGTCTTACATACGCATGAGCGCTACTTCCATTTTTTATCGTATTTAATAGAAGGAAAAGTGAATGATTTATATTTATATTATAAATCTTGTATCATATTTATTTCATATATTCCACATATTTTTATTAATTGCATCCATAATACATTTCATATTTATTGTGAATGAATCACACCACTTTGATGAGACGGTAGTCCACACATCCACAAACATAGTTATCATATTCCTATAAAATGGAAAACATAAAGGTATGTGTTATATAAAAATTCTAGAAGAATAAATATATAATAAATAATATATATCTAATACAAAATCTATAAATATACAATTATTCCAACCATGAAAGGTGGTAAATGGAATAACGAATGACATCGGTTTGCAAGGAGGTATTCTATTGTACATAAGAATGTTGATTGCATATCCTATTTGATGGATGTGTGTGAAAGTGTAGGTAAAACTATAGTAATATAAAAACATCTTATAAATAATATAATTAGTTTATTATATAATCATTATAGAAAAAATAATTAAAGGGGTGGTGATTTTTATGAAACAAAAGAGATCGTTCATGGCCATTATATCTTATTCGGGTAACTCTATTTGGTTAATACCAATATATTTTCTTGATTTAATTTCAAACCAATGTATGTATTTAGGAATTAGGAGAGGTATTTTGTTATATTATTTTGGAATCTTTTGGATTATCCAAATGTATTTAGAGGTGTGAATAACTGGTAGAGTTCAGTGACTTTTTTATAGTGGAGGGGTGGCATTCTTGTAAATTTATGGAAGAGGGAATTCCACCTTGGTTGTTTCTAATCCATGTGGCTCCAATAATGAAAGAAAATTAATTAAGGTTGGCATAAGATATAAATATGGTTAGTAAATGTCTTTTTGAAATGTTTTGGGTCATTTTTCCCTTATGTTTATTGTATACTTCGTTGTTATGAAAATATGTCTCTTAATTATTGTAAATAATTTTAATAACATTAAATAAAATTTTTGCTATGAAAATAATATTACCTTATTAGACATTATAAAATTAAATTATTAAAAATATTTAATCCATTTTCAGATATTATAATAATAGAATTTTGAGAAGATAATTTAAAATTAATCTCATAGAAGAGATGTTATAGATGGTTTTTAAACTAAAAATGTTCAAAATATTGAAATGGTTTTATAAATAATATCAATTTGAAATTTATTATGATGAAATAAATTGGATTAATTTATTTATAATTGATATAATTTTAATTTAAAAAAATATTAACAAATAATTTATCTATAATTATATTATATGAAAAATTATTTTTCAATTAAAATTTGGTATTTTTCGCTATTCAAATAGAATTGAGACTTTATAGAAAATTAAAACAATCCACACTAATATAATATTGAAATTCTCATTTCCAAAATTGATGTTTTTCTACATATAAAATTTATAAATATTCTATAATATAGTTTTAAAATAGGCGTGCCATTGAAAAGTGTAAAAAAATTTATTTAGAAAAAAATACAATTTTTAATTGTAAAAATAGATGTATTCTTATCTTTTTATTATAAAATATATTGGATGAATATAAAAAATATTTAATTGAAAATATAATATATATATATATAGTTAATATCATTCACTAATATAAATTAATTTTAATTATAATGATAAAATAAATTTTAGATAAAAAACACTTCCATTATATTCAATTAGTTTTTATAATAATTTATAATTATTTGGAAATGTGTGGATTCATTTTATATTTCTATGAAATAGATATTTTTATAATATAGTTGATAATATTAAAAACCACTAATTTAACTTCAATATTTTGTCTAATTAAATTAAATAATAATGCATTAATAATATATTTTTGGTCTGTAAAACACGGTCTTGCATGTAATGGAAGTCATTGAATAAAGTGACTACTGCGTAAAATGCAATATAACATAGTATTTTATTAATTTCAAGCTATATAATATATTAAATTTATTAACAAGCTTAAAAAACCCATAAAATCTTGAGAGTTTATATTCCTTTCTATGTTTGGTATTTCGTGTCATACATGCCACTGAATAAAAAGTAACTCTTTTAGCATTTCAGGGGTGTTTCATTCTCTCCACATATATTTAATTATATCATCGAAATTTAATGTCAATCTTGATAGTAAAGGGTTTTATTTTTTGAAACTAATTTGTTGATAATCCCACATTATAAATTAGACTATAAAATAGCCTCCTAATAAGGGAGAATGAGTAGTAGAATGGTCTCAGAGACTAACATATAACTATGTTTCTATATATGAGAACATCAGTGGCAAGGGGAAATATGAGATTTGATTAAAAGAAAAAATATTTATAGGAAATAATTGGGTTTATTGATCAAAAATAAGTAAATGATCAATGGAAATTTTAGGACCTTAAATCCATAAATCTGTGATGATTTAAAAGACCAACGGTTGAATAAAAAAGAATTTAATATGATGACATTTTTTAAGATACATTTACTAATGTTGTGGAATTATTTTATTAACCAATAATATAATGAAATATACTTTATTTATATGTTTTAATTTCATCTTATCAATTCCATATTTATTTTGTGCTTAGATAAAATTCTAATTCATGCCTTACTCTATGAAATAGATATCCTAAAATGAACTTTATTTCTAGGAGCACTAAAATAAAATTTTAATATATATTAAGTAATAAAAAAATAGTGACATGTCTTTCCATTTCTATTAAACTATTCTAAAAAGATAATATGGTTAATAAATTAATCTCTAAACCTAAAAAAGTGAAACTATTGGTTCATCACTTGTATTTAATCATAAAATTGGTTAACTAAAAATAATTACACCGTAACGTGGACATCATATAGGCTCGTGGTAGGACCAAAACCCTTACCTTCCTTAGGTCATGTGCTCAATTCCCATTACCTTATAGGTTATCCTTTTTCATAAAACATATTAATATAATTTCCAAAATAAATATTATGGTCATTCATAAGATTTAAGAATTTAATAACAATTTTTCTATGGTTTTTATTACAATTTTTTTTTGAAATGATAATAATATAATTTTAAAATTATTATAATCTCATTAATGATCATAATAACACTAAATTTTTTCAATAAAATTAAACTCCTATCTCTATAGTGTTAGGTAATTATTCCTTAAATAGATTTTCCACAAAATCAAATGCTAACCTAATGAGTAAATTATCCTAAATTTATTCAAAAATATACTTAATATTCATAGACTCCCATCACATAAGACCTAAAAAGTGGATTTTAATACTTATAACTTATGATCAACCTTAATCTCATAATCCTCTGATGTCATCAATAATTATTAAGTTAAATAATTAATATATTCTTTTATGTTAATTCTCAAATTATATCTTTGACTCATGGTTTCTAATCTATGATTTAAAAAATCTAGTTTCCAAGGCTTCTATTAAAATTTGTCTATTACAAATTGTATTCCCCAACCCTATAATTTTTAGAGATGACATCTATTACCATTACATTTACATAATTACAAGGAATCAAATCCCAAAGGACCGAAAGAGTTTATTTGTATTGGAAAACCATAATAAATATTGGTTTACCATTTTACTTTGGGAAATATAAAATAAAACATAATACGTACCAAAATCTAATATACTACATCCTCAAAAAGTCATTCAATTATCTTGTCTTCATAACCTGGGGAAATGAAACAAAATAAGCATGATCTCAAATTCTCAGTAAGGGTAAGTACAATGTAATAAATAATGAATCAATGAGAATAAATCAACATTAAAAGGTAATTAACTAAGTAAACATTCCATATAAATATCTGGATAAAGAATAATCAATATTACATGATAGATAACGAAAACACATGTAACTTCATCAAAAAACTAAGACTGAATTGAATCCATAGATAATGTCAAATTAAAAATCTCATGGATAATTATAATAACTAAATTATCAATAATATAAATACTTAATTATTGGAATTAATGTTTCCAAAGATCTTGATACCCTTACCATCAATATCGATTCTCAAGACACCATAATTTTTTGGGTAGAAACCAATCTATTTTGCCTATAGACAAACTTGAAGGGTTTGTTTCCTACTGATTTCATCTCATGGGACTACAATGATACTAGGTGATTTCCTTGACTATTCCCAAAACCATATAGTAAATTTCCAAATAATTCCACATATAGTTAAATAACTAATTTAGCTCATAAAAATGTGCCTTTTAAAAAATTTTAATTGAATAAAATATACTAATTTATCAATAACTCCCTAGTTAATCATATAATTATCATAGTAAACACCGAATGTAAAAAATATTATATGGTTTAGAAAAAATTAATATTCATTGAATGATAATATAAAGATTTTAGATAAATTTTATGTACAGTAAAAATTATCATAATGAAGTTATTATTTCAAGAGAAAGTTAACAATCACAAAATAATGTTATATTGTAATGAAAACTTTTACCACTTGGTAGTTTTCCATTCCAAACCCATTGGGTGGTATAGTTCAATGTGAAAAATAAAATACCATGATGTTGGAGTGAATAGATATATTAAATGAAAAAGTTGAATTTTATACACCATAATAAATTGAATCGGTGCATAATAACAAATAAGTCTCAATGGAATGTAAATTGAGACAAAATCCATTACAATGGTGGTAGCTTCTGAATCAAGAACCCCCAACACAATAATAATAATATTATATATTTAAATAACATTAATATCAAATAAACTATGATATAATATATCAAAATGGGTAGTAGATACACCACACTAAATAAGAAAGTGGTGAATATTGCATTAATAAACAGATTTAAAAAATGAGATGAAAATCACTTACCTTGTGTTTCCTTTTGGGTGAAAATCCATTGACATCATGTATAATGGTTTTAAAAATTACAAGAAATTACAAGGAACCATAATCATAATTATAATATCATATATGATATTCTAATAATATCTTATTAACCATTTGTTAATAATTTTTCAGTATTTTCACTATTTCATCTGTTAATTTCTATGTTTTTCGAGTATGTTTTGACTTGTTATTTTTGTTCTTATTATGTTGATCATGATTTTATAATCTCTATGATTTAAAACATTATTAATAAATTATATATATATATATATTAGATATTTATTTATGTTACACAGTAATTTTTGGACACATGAAATGAAATACATTGTTTATGAAGACGGTTGGTCTTACGTACGCATGAACACTACTCCCATTTATTTGTCATATTTAAAAGAATGAAAATTAAATGATATATATATATGTAAAATATAATTACAATATAATTTTTATGTCATATATGCCATATATTTTTATTAATATTATTCTTAATACATTCCATGTTTAGTGTGAATGAATAGCATCGCTTTGAGGAGGCGGTAGTCCACACATCCACAAACGAAGTAATGATACTCCCAAAAAATAGAAAAATTAAAGCACATGTTATATAATTTTTTCTAAAAAAATATATGTAGATTATTAATACTATATATATCCTATATAAATGATAAATACATCATTAATCTATTCATGAAATGTTGTAAATGGAAGAACAAACAACATTAGTTTGTGAGGTGGTTGTCCACCTTACACACAAACGATGATTTTGTATCCCATTTGATGGATGTGAATGAGAGTGTAAGTAGAAATATTGTAATAAAAAATATCTTTATTTTTAATATTTTGTTGTTATTATATAATATTTTTATAAAAAAAATTGAATGGGTAAAGAAGTAAATGAAACAAAATTGATTGTTGTGCAATGTAACCTCTTAATAAGGTCATTTTAGTTTTTACCAAAAGGGCATACATAGTTTTCTTTAAGTTCAATTTTAGGATTATAGTATTAATATAGGGATTTTGGGATCTTATTTTGATAGATTTTGGACAATCCCAATGGATTGATAGGTGTGAATAAGTGGGAGCATTGGGTGCATTTTCATAGAGGAGGAGGAGTGGCATTCTTATAAATTTTGGAACGATGGAATTCCACTCACGTTTTTCCATATCAAGTGACACCAATAATGAACCCAATTTTAGAGAAGTTAGTATAAGTTATAAATATTACTAGAAAATGGTTTTTTGAAAATTTTATAGATCATTTCTTCCCTTAAGGTTATGGTTTAGTAGATTGATAAGGTATTTTATTACTCAATTATCCTAATTCATTTTAATCACATTCACTAATATTTTTGATAAAAAACTAAAATTTCCATCTTATAAATTATAAATTAATCTGGTTATAAATATATAATCTATTTTTTCAAATTCCAATTACATAATTTGTTGAATTTAATTTTATACTAATCCCTTAAAAGGGACGATAAAGCGAGTTTTTAAAGTTAAAATGGTCAAAAATAGGAAATGTTTTAAAAAATAATTTAATTTTGAAATTGATTAAAATGACCTAAATAAAATTAATTTATATATAGATAATATAATTTAACTCTAAAACAAATTTATAATATAATTTAACTATATAAATTAATCACATGAAAAAATGGTTTTCAATTAAAATTATGTATTTTTCACATTTCATCAAAAAAATGCAAATTCGTTGAAGAATTAAAAAAATTCACACTAAGATAAATTTGATATTATTTATTAAAAAATTATGTTTATTTTATTAATAAAAAATTTATAAATTATCAAAATTGATTTTTAAAACAGATGTGCCATAAAAAGGTGTCAAAATTGTCATTTTGGGAAAAATAAAATTTTTAAGTGTAAAACTATATTTATTCTTATATTATGATTATAAAATATATTGGATAAATATAAATGATATTTAATTTAATTTATAATATATATATATTTCATTAATATCATTCAATAATAATAATTAATTAAACATATTATGGTAAAACACCTTTGTGAGCAAATAATGATTTTATTTATATTCAATTGGTATTTATTTTCATTTATAATTAATTGGTAACCTAGGTATTCATTTTATATTTTTATAATCTAGATATTTTTATAATATAGTTAATAATATTAATTACCACTAATTTAACATCTAGGTTATATGTTATTACATTAAATAATAACTATTTAATAATATATTGTTGTTCGGTAAAACTCAGTCTTGCGTGTAATGGAAATCATTGAAGAAAGTAATTATTGTGTGAGAAGTAAGATAACTCAGTGTTTTGTTCCCCAAAATCTATAGAATAAAATAGATTTATTTTAAATAATAAAAATATCATAAATTCTCTATATATTATATTCCTTTCTATGTTTTTTGTTACATGTCATACATGTTATCGAATAAAAAATCTCCCTTTTAGAATTTCGCGGTGTTACATTTATGATCAACTTAGTGGGTCACAATACTCATCAATTATTAATATTTGACTTTTATATTATCAACTAAGATTTAATAGGTATGAAATATTCAACACAACCATCAATATAAAATATTAACACCGTGAATTCATAGTAAAACCATTTTGATTTCTAAATTCCCAAATTGTCTTTATAGATTTAATGAATAGAGTCTTTAGAGGCCACCTTAACAAATTTATGGCGGTATTTTTTGATGAAATTATTATAAATTCAAATTTAAAGGAATAATGTGAATAAAACATGAGCATCATTCTAAGTATCATATGATAGAAGAAACTATATACCATTTTTAGCAAGTGTGAATTTCTTCTACAAAAAGTATAATTCTTGAGTAATGCAATCATAAGTGAGGGTTTTTCTATTAATATTTCAAAGATTTTAGTGATTGTTTAAATTACTAGAAAAAAAAATGAATAACATTGATTAATAGGTTTTACAAATTGGATGGATATTATTGATGGTTTGTGAGAAATTTATCATGACTATTAAATTCTATAACCAATTCAACATGGAAAGGGGTAGATTTTATCTAGATATGGGAATATAAAGATTTATTTTTGGAGCTTAATATGAGGTTGTTCACCCCACCTATACATACACTACCCTATAGTGTAAAATGGTTTTTGATATATATTTATGCATCAAATAATGGTTTATAATGTGACATCATGAAAAATGATAAGTCCAAAGCTTATGCCTATTTCAATAAATGATATATTGAAACAATACCCAAAAAATGATCTAGAGTTAGTATAAGTAACTTTTTTCTGAATATTTGGTGGAATTTTTATTATGGCGATATATGAGATATATATACTGATAATAAGTGGTTAAGTTATATAGTCACACATAAGTAGTTGAACATGAACCAATGGATATGTCTAGGGTTAATCAATGATTAAAACTTCTCGATTTATTACCATCAAAAGAAGGAAAATAAGGTATACACCTCTCTAAATAGGAAGGATCACTCAACCTCATCCATGATGAGGATTGGAAGTGACCCAATAATCATATATTTTTTAAGGATGACTTTCCGAAAAGGAATAGGCCCAGGAAAAAATGCTCAGTCTTCAAAATTTATTAAATAAAAAGAGATCACAAGTACAAAGGTTCAAAACGATGCAACATGCCCAGAAAAATAAAAAGGGTTCATATTCCTCACCAGTTTCAACATCTGAAGCCATA
The DNA here is from genome assembly GCA_963277665.1 of Viscum album. Classification (NCBI taxonomy): domain Eukaryota; kingdom Viridiplantae; phylum Streptophyta; class Magnoliopsida; order Santalales; family Viscaceae; genus Viscum; species Viscum album. The sequence continues at coordinate 885,135,379 of OY728132.1, forward strand.
TCCGGATCAGCTGATTCCCACTCAGATTGTGAATTATAGGAATTGAGCATTTTGATGTACTGCTCCCTTAGTCGCAGTTGCTCTGAAGTCAATGGCTCCCAGGACAACTGCTTGTCGACCTGCCCCCGCTTCGGATCAATATCTTTCCAATTCAAAGCATTGAAGGAGGATCTAGTAGACACCATCTTTTTCATGTTAGAGTAATTCTTTCGTGTATTCTTCTTTGTTGGATCAGTGAAATTCCCTACATTATCATTTCCTTTCTTCCTCCCATTCTTGAGTATATCACTATAAGATGTCTTGACATGGTTTTTGGGAGAGTTTTCTTTATTCTCATCAGAGACATCCCCACACTTACTTGGTAACTCCAATAAGCCATTCTCCTTCTGATGATTCTCATGCACTAAAACAGTCCTCACCCGAGAAGATTTCCTATTATTGTCTATCAATGCCAGGAATTGACCATGCTTCCTATTACCCGACCCCTCATCAAAATCTACATCCCCGCAATAAACATGTTCCGCACCCGCTATACAATTCTTCTGCAACCATGACTCTCAGGGGGTAACTCCTTGTTCTCCTTAGCTTCTTATCCATCCATATCCACATCCCTAGATGCTTCCTTTTCCATACCAGCATCCTCATTCATAAGCACTAAAAATTTTTATCAACCTCAATAATTGGGACCTCCTTCATAATAACCACTGAACCCCTAGAATCGATTCCCACTCTCCCATTACAACCATCAGCAGAGGGGAATTGAGGAGCCACAACATCCCTATTTTCAATATCCAGATTCAGGTTGCCCACGACTACCCCTTCCCCCACAAAATACACCACACCCAAATCACATTACAACCTTATGAAGACCTCATCCACATTCGGGTTAGAGGGTGTATCCATGTTCTTCTTTAGAGTCCCATGGCCATCCTATTGAGCAGTACCATCATCATGTCCACGAGGCTCACGAATTCCTAGAGGTGCAGGAACTTGAGCCATAGAGTCATCCCCCCTCGTATCTTCAACATATTCCTCTGGTCCAGAACATATATGAGAGATTTCACCACAGCGTCCCTTCTCCCCATCACGGGCTGAGACTCCACCAGCAGGCTGCAAGCCACTCTTATCACGACGACACAGAGGAGCCATATGCCCAAAACGACAACAGTTCACGCAGAAAGGGACCCAGGATTCAAAGTAGACCAATTGATGCAACCGGAGTTCACCATTAATCTTGACACATATATACTCAATCAGTACCTTAGACACATTTCTCTCAATTCAAATCCTCTAAGAAATTGTATGGAGGAGATATCGGGTGCGAGAGTCCATGTATAAAAATTGACCAATCATATTCCCAATCAGACGTAGTATCGCAAAATTTTGAAAAAGTTGTGGAATACCTTGAAGGGTGATCCAAATCTCCGTATTTAGAGGATAACGATGTATATGAAACCAAAAAGACTAACTAAAGAATGAAAAATGAGAGCCTTCCACCGAATGTGGGGTAGAGTACTAGGCATGAATCAAATCATCTTCATTGCTAAAGAAGATTCGAAAATGCCTCGTATCCAGAAGCTCGACAACCACTTTTTCACAAAGATTCTAGGAAGAGGAAACATACCTATCAAACGATGAAACTGAGGGATGATTCCTTCCAATGCAAGCAACGAAATTCAGATCCAGCAGCGATGATATCTTTTTGAACTCTAGCCGGGAAATTGAAACAGAAATCACATTATTGACCAGTTGTGGAACCTTAGGGAAAATATCAATCTCTGGATGATCAGGTGGGAGGGAGGGATCAGAAACAGGAGAGTAGGATCGATGAAGGGATCGTGGAAGATGGTGAGATCCATCATCCCCCCTCCTCAGCTGAGGCACAGGGATGGGTGACTGCGTCGAACTCATCCACTACACCATCAGAGGATGAGGGGAAAATAATCAGACCGCGTACATGTATATTTTTACCTAAGGATGACTTTGTTGATCATAATGGAAGGGTTGGAATCCTATCTCACTGGAGTTACTACTTAACCATACATGAATTTTAAGATCTAGGAAGCATAAAATGATGATATAGATCTATAGAATAATGTAAGATATGTTTTTGAGTTTGACCATGAAAATGTTGTAATAATATGATTTGGGAAATGAATATGCATCCATAAAATACCATAACAGAAATAGTCATTTCATAATGAATATATCTCATCATTCATTATCCACCATAGAATCACAAAAATGTATATAGATATTAGAGATAATTATGGGTGTGGTAATATGAAGTGGGATATTATATCTTACATATCAGGATTCTTGATCTTCTAGAAAATTATGGCTGAACATCAAATGTCTAAGGGGAGGATGAAACTATTTCCCATAGACATATGGAAATTGGATTAAAAACCAATATATTTTACCATAGGTGTTCTTAATAAATTTAATAGAAGAAAATTCAATTGGAATTTTTTGATCGAATTTTGAAGTTAGTGAACTTCATTTTTATTCGAGATAATTTCTCAACTAATCAAAATTATAAATTAAATATAAAGGAAGTGGCAGGGCTATTTGGTGTATTGATTTAAATTATATCAAATTAGAATCAAAGGATTAATTATATGTTATTGAGGAGTATTATGTAATGATTAGATATAGAGATAATATTTACCATAACGTATCATCATAAAACTAATGGTCAATAAAAAATGACCATTGATACTTTGGAAGATAAGACGAGATCCAACTCGATGAATATCAAAGGAGGTTTGAATAAATTTTTTCCTCTCATAGAGTCTAATACAATAAACTTTTCCACTTTCAAATTCTAATGAAACAATAAAATAATATAAATTGGATGAAATGTAGAACATTAACATGTTGGGATGAAGATATATAGAAGAATCTTTTGGAATCCAATCCTACTAGGGAAATTACAGATAAGGTTGAAACCATTCAGTGATATATCAATAAAGTGTAAAGTCTATAGAAGAGATATGATAATAATAATTATTGAGATATGTAGTTTTGGTATTGTGAAACGTTATTACTTTGATTATCACCATAAAATGTGTTTATGAGATTCGAGGGGGAAAATGAACCTCTGATATATCATTCCCTTCATGATTCATGATCATGTAAGGACTATGTCTTATTATGTAGAACCCCCAATAAATAACTCCCAAGTTCATGATATGTTTGATGTATCACTTTTAAGAAATCTAATAATAGATCAATCATATGTACTGAACTCATAGGTTTCACAATTCGAATATGATATCGCTTATATTGATCTAGTGGAGATCTTGGATTGTTGAGAGAAAGTACTTTTAAATAAGACCACATGCTTTGTAATAGTTATGTGGGGAGATCATAAGTGTGAGAAAGTGTATTTGGAAACAAAAGATACAATGGGACAAAAAAACCCTTATTTTTTCATCTGATTAATGAAATTTTGAGAGTGATATTTTTACGGGGGAATAACTCAACACCCCATACTTATAGGGTGAACATATCTCTAATAAATTCCATTTATTTAATATTTTTTACATATAACATCGAATAAAAATGAAAAATTGTTGATTTCATGAATATAGAAAATTAAAATAAAAAATGAAAACATTACAAGATAAGTTAATAAAACATAATATGGAAATTAATAAAAGGAATAAAATCATAAGTATATGAAAATAATAAATGCATGAAATATTCATCAACTTGAATTCCCATGACTATTATATCATCGATGCTAGATATGGAAAGAGTAAAAAAATTATGAATATGATGAACATATAGATAAAAGGAATGAGAGAATGACATGATTTTTTTAGAGAAGTATATAACGTAATATATAGATATTATATGTGGTTTTTATGGTCATTGAACATGTATGGTCATTGGACAAATATGACCATTGGGTGTATATGGTCATTAGTCATATTGACCATTTGGAATATACAATTTTTTAGCTATATTAAAAACCATTAAAAATAATTATTAATTGTTTTATACTTTTATTATATGATATAAGTCAATATAGTAATCATGAAAAGTGATTTTCCACTATATAGTCATTAATATGGTGTATAAAACTAAAAGTAATCAAATATTAAAAATTATGGAGAAAGAAATTATGGTATTATGTATTAGATGTTTTCCATATGTTTTTCATTTATCAGATATTTGGAATGAGGATGAAATATTAGGGTTTTTACCTCACTAAACCTAAGTTGAACATTTATATAAATCACTTGAGTGGAATTATCTATGGGAGAAGTTTAGTCTTATGGAAAAAACTAGAAGATTCATGCTAGTTGAATCACCACACCCTAAAACCACCATTTCTTATCCCAAACATAGATATTATGAATAGATTTTGAAAATTTTATAAGTAATAGTATCGATGATATAAACTTGTAATTATTAATGTAATAAATGATATTTTTAAAAATATGTATCTATTATCTTTATTACATTAATTTTTATAGGTGTTTCATTTTTTATAAAATATATATCTTTTATGGAATTATTTTAAATTAATTTATTCATAAAAATAAAATATTTATTTTGATAAAAATATTTTGATATAATTAGATCAATGGTTAGTAAATAAAGAAATAATTTTAAAGGAATAAAATGTTATAATTTTAAAACGAGATATTTTTCACATAATTTTTTTAGGTATGCAATGTATTTTTATCTTAATAAATAATATTTAACCACTAATAAAGAGTGATTTTAATGAATGTTTTTAAATATAGAAAATAAAATAATCTAGAGTTACATTTATGAATATTACATGGTGAGGAAAAAGAATAAATTAACTTTTATGCTTAAAAAATATATTTTTTAAAAAAATTATGTTTTTGGTCTTTTAATATTAAAATTTAATTAAATAAAATTAATAAAATTTGTTGAAAATATGTATTATATATTTGGAATCGAAATTACAAAATTATATAATGAGTTCAATTTCAATTTTCTTGTAAAAACATATTACCGAGGTAAAAGTGAGTTACTATAGTAAAGGACAAAATGAGGTAAAGAGGTTTAAATAAGTGTTAAAGGCATAAAATGTTCTAAAATATTATATATAAATGTGTTTATGATAGAATTATCAACCTCACCACATCAATTTTTCAATATTGATCCACTTTCCATGACGAATTTCTTTTCTTACAAATTTAGGGATGAATATTTTTGAAATTTCCACTCAAACTCACCAATAAAAGGACCTCTCATCTACCCACATAATCTCATACCAATCCTTAAGGTTACTATTGATCAAGTACAAATATTATCTCTGTAAAAATCCTATCCTACAATTGGGAACATCATTTCCCATGAAAGAGCTTCCAATCCTTTATTTCCAAGAGGTTCTGTAAGAGAAGATTGAAGTCTATAATGTAAGTGTTATCATATCTTAAATAATTTTTATTTATATTATTCATCCACATATTATTTATTATAACTTATCCATTTAATTTTATTTTCAAATAAATAATTTTTAATAAAAATTATATTATAATGATACAATAATATGGTCTTACTCATTCAATTGTTATGATGTGTTATTTTTTGTTCAGTTTTACTATCTATATGAACGAAGCTATAAATTTTATGACATGAGTGATGAAGAAAACTTAAATAATGGTAAAATATTATAATAATTATTAATTTAAAATATTTTAAATATTATTGAAGTCTTTTATATATTATTATATTCATCAATAAAAATCAATTCTTCTTATATAATGAAAAAACATAAAAATATATCTTACCATTTCGTTATGAACCATCACCATAACTTGCATGAAATGATTGTGAGACTCCAAATTTAAATAAATAACAAATATATAATGTTTATTATCATTTTTTAGGTGATGTAAAATGAATGAAGGAGAATGAACATAAACCAACATACCGAAACAAACATGGAATAAATTGAACAATAATTACCTGAAAAAAAATTAACAATGAATGAATAATGAATGGGTAATAAATAATTATGAATTAATTGTGTAAATTAAAATAAATATGAATAAGGTTTTGATATATATAAATAAAAAATCAATGGATCCTATAACAGTCACTTTATGTTGGGCTGAGCACTAATCGTATGTGAGGCTTCTTTATCTCAATTTTCTTCCCTTAAGTTACGTTTCATATTATAAACCAATAATCTTTTAAATGGTGTACTTGCCTTATAATTGATATATATATATATATATTAAAATAATTTACATATGATTGAATATAATTACAATTCAATCATAATTTCTCTGTTACACTAGAGTTTGTTACATATGTTAGCAATGTAATAAAGGATTTTCTTAGCATAATCGTATTCATATATTCATACAACTTTTTATTTGACAATTATTTTCCAACTAAAATATCTTCTATCATTCTTCTATAAACTATTTTATTTTTTATTTTTTTATAGAAATTATATTTTAATATATAAATTTCATTCCTTGATTGATTTCTTATTTTATGAAAATATATCATTGTTTAAAATAATTTACATCCTTTATATTATTAATTTCATTTCCATGTCTACATTCATTTTTACCAGAAATACATTATTTTTTTATTTTAAAATTTAAATATGTAATATCTTCTACACCTCTCTTTTTTGTATTTAATTATAATAAAAACGAAAATTTTATCTCTTTTATCAAAGTGGATTATTTTTAAAACCATTAAAAATGAATAAAAAGTAATTTTACCAACATTCACACCAATTTTTATCTTTCAACCCATGATTATCCAAAATTAACTTTGATTAATTTTAAAGATACATAATTTTAAATCTTTTCAATAATTATTTATTTCTTATTTCCAAACATTTGAATATTTTTATGAAAGTGACATATTAATATTTTTATGACAATATTACCAAAAGTTTATGGAATTTTTCTACGATTAATCTTCCATTTTCATTACTATCTATGAATTATTATTCATATATAGATATATTCATTATATATTACTTTTTGAGTTCTTATACTCGCTGTTTCTTTAGGGTGATTGAAATTTGGGTACCATCCAAACCAGTTAATTTTGGCATCTTATGTGATACCTTATAAATGGTTTTGAATCCAATATTCCATCCATGGGTTAATTCAGTTTTTATGTATGACTGATCTACTAGGGAACATATTTATGGTTTTTCATCAAGTGATGGGTTTAACTATAATTATATATCCCTCTAATTCATTTGGTAATCCTTTAAATCTTATGATATTACTATGGGATACGAGCGATGATTCTCGATTAGCTTGTTATAAGATACAAGGGGTGATTCCCAATTTATTATTTTACGGTGTCTGGGTTATGATGTTTGATACATTATTTTAAAATTTTATTAGTGTTTAACATTTATATATGTTATGATTTTTGTATTAATGTTTATTCCACTCTCCCTAATTATATTTCCCTAGTACATTAATACTATATGATGATCTCAAATTCTTATTCCATGGTAGGTGTTATACTTTTATGATAATTTATTTATGGATCTATGTCCATGAACCTTGTTATATAGTTATTTTATCATACCACAGGATTAATTAATTTTACCCCATGATCTAAATCCATTAATAATGTATTTATTGAGTGTTAATGTTCTAATGATAAATGAAATATTCTCATATTGAATTTTTTTTTAAACCATATTATTTATATAATTCCTAAGTATCTTCAATTAAAAATATTTCATTTTTAATATAAGTCACCATTGAAAAAAAATTTAAGGTTTTTCTTAATGGTAAAATGTGTTTCAAATAACTTCTGTAAGGGTAAAGAATCTTTTCTATATGATTCGTAAGGGTAGAGCCCTTTTTAATTGACTTTCTTAAGGGTAAATGGTCACTATATAAGGGAAAAAATCCATATGTAATTGTAACCAAACAATAAATAAGGGTAACCCACCAATTTAATATATTTTATAATGGAAAGGACCTATATATATTCACTGAGTATGTGTAAGTGATTTGATCCATGCACAATGTAAGGGTAATGAATGGCCTATGTAAGGTAACCATGGTTAATTTAAGGTTGTGAAAGGGTACCATATGAGCTATAGAAAGGTTGTGTAAGCTATGTTTGGGTACCTTAAACACTCTATACGTATATTTAGAACTTTTTGAGGGTTATATAAGGATTGAAATCATATGTGTATGGGAAAGAACGTGTTTTGAAATGTTGTGTAAGGGTGATGTCTAAGATGTAAAAGGGTAACCTGGCTTTTCCAAAGACTGAGTATGGGTAAACAATAGCATAACGGTAATACCAATTTACCCTTACTCATTACATATTTCCTCTATAAGTGTAATTATTTTTATGTAGTTTTTCATATTTTCAACTTCTTAAACCTATAAACATGTTTTTGATGATTCGAAATTTCTTAAAATCATGGGACTATATCCTCTAACATGTTGAAATTGATTATATCAATATCATGTAAGTATTTAAAAACATTGTGACCAAGAATCACTTAAAAGATAAATTAAATAATGATATTTAATTTTTTTTTAATATTGTGAACATGTACACAGTTTTCCATATTAAAATTATTTGGACCCTATTTTGCATCATTTTTTGTTGACCCTTTATGTCCAATAAGTATAAAATTTTCATTTTTTATAAAGTGTTACATTCTATAAGTAATAAAATCCCTTATAATGATATTTCATTATGGTAAAACCATCTCTCTTCTATTCCTTGGTGAAACTCTTGTAAGGGATAAATTCCATATAGGAATTTATATTTCCCCTTCTCCTTATTTCTTGTATTTTATTTTGTGAAATAAGTATTTTATAAAGAATGGTAAAAAAATTTAAATGATAATAATATGGATATTATTAAATAATGATAAATAATTATTATCTCAGTGTTATCCAATATTATTTGAGATATAGTAAATTACCATCACATATAAATTATAATTTTACCTAAGGAAGAATGGTTAGCTAATGTGATAACTCAAAATAATAATTTGGAAGTTATCTATGATATATAATCCTTTATCACATGTTGTATTTTATTTTCTTTTTTGGAAATAAAATAGTTATAATTGGTTCTATGAATCCTTGGTGAGATGTTTGAGCTGACAAACATGTGGATATGGTTCGCGTTATATTTTTGTAATGATTCTTTATGTTCTCCATAAATTAATTTGAGGTATTAACTTCAATAAATTTTTGGGGATATTGTTTGAATATGTTTCCATGATACAATTCATGGGTTGGCATAATTGATCATTGTTGTTAATTACAATCTCATGCGGGTGTGCTCATAGATCATGAGAACCTTATATGATACATGTTTCTATTATTAAATTCATTACTTATTCATATTTTATGTTGAACACGTGTATTATATGTTGAGACTTTTACACATGTGGATAGTAAATCCATACTTGTATGTTCTACCCTTTTGGGTGTTTATTTGGAGGTATTGTTTTGGTGCTCAAAGTAGGAAGACCATCATGACTTGTTTATTCTTTATAGAGGGAGTGCTAATGATTTGTAATAATGGATATTATGGAACCAAGAATAGGGCATGGATATCAAGATTACTCATGGATTTTGTGTGATGCAGTTCATGCCAAGTGGATTCTAATGAGCATATTACTCAATGCGTAGAAGATACTGAGTATGAACACTTTATGCCCAGTGAATTCTGAGACAGGAATCATTTTATTTATAGTGGATGTCAAGTAGTACATACACATGGTTTCATACAACAAGATTACAAAACCTATGGTTAGTTCTGGATTACTCTTGATATCTTGACATTCTTTCTGGAAAGGAGTTGAAGAAGTTACGATAAGGGCTTATGGTGGCTTGGTTATCACATGGAGGCTCAGTTTTGGATTGTTGAATTGATTTCACATTTTTTATTTATTTATGTAATACACTTTTTCACATGAGAACATATATTAAGGACACACTGGTTGTGAATGACCAGGTTTTGTTACTCACACCCATCCACAAGAATCCAGATGTGTATGTAGACATCATGCATCATGATTCGAGTATGGGGAATGGGATTATGGTTGATGGTTATGTAGTATAGCATCGAGCTTGTCGCAGAATAGTAAAACCCCTAGGGGACTCCATTGTTATTTATTTATATATTTGTTTTATTTATACTTTTTTTTGGCTTACCACTTTGGGATCCCATTTGTTTATTTGTTGAATGAAATGTATGTTATCCTTTAGATTCCAAATAATACTATGATTTTTTTTTATTTTTCATTTTTTATTTGATATATGAAATGATATTGAGGGTATAGTCTCTCAACTTACAGACTTATACCCTCATTTCTAGTCATAACCCTCTTTTATGCATGGAGGGACACATGAGTTCATATGTAAATATAGATTTGACCCAATGGTTTAGGTCAGGGAATTACAAAATGGTATCATATGGCCAGTTTCACTAAATTATTTCTTATGTTTACCTTGATTTTGTATAAGGTAAACATGAGTTCATTGTGTGGGACTCGGGTAGGGGAGCTGTTACGTGCTTATCTGGTTAATTGTATAATAGACCCAGTAGTTACCAAGGATGAGATTTATGTTACTATTTTTATTAAATTTTTGGTTTGTTCATGCATCATGATTAGGAAAATTAGTTTACATTCCATATATGTACCTATTTTTTGCTACATAGTAGTTCTTTAATTAAATTATTTGACTTTTTCTATCCATTAATGATAGATTCTCAGTTATTCCACATATATGTTTTCTATTTTGTTATGATATATATAACAAATAATTAATTAGTGGAATTAAATTTTTTTATTTTTCAGTATATATATTAGTAAATTTACTAGCGTACATGTATGATAATTTGGTTAGTTCTATGAGGGTTATACCTTTTGTTATAGGAAGATTCTTAGGGAAACCATTGCATGATCCCTTAGACAGATTATGGCATAACCTTTTTTTCTAATGGTTACCTTCAAGTTAGGGAAGATGTCTCCATGTATAAGATTGAAGGGACCACCTATTTTGTAGGAGGGTACTAAATTATTCTACAAAATCCTCTATTTTTACTGGGCAATGGAGTCCCTTAATATTCTCAAGATTGAATTTGGAATGTTGAGAGGATCTTCAACCATGTAGAGACCCTAAAGGATCAGAAGGTGAAGCATGGGAAATTTATACTTTAGGGTGCTTAGGAACTTTAGTGTGTTGTTATGATTCATGATATAAGGGAATCAGGTATCACTTGGGTGAAATTCAATGAACTCTTCCTTGAAGAGTTCTTATAAGGAATTATCAAGATGAACTGAGAACATGATTTTATGGAGATTCCTTAGGGAGAGATGATCGTGTCTTCTAAATCATATCACAACATATAGATTCTTCACTTTGATCCTCTCTTGGATGGATATAAGTCATAAAATGTCTGCAATTTTGAGATTAGGATTTATCCAATGTTTAGACTTTAGGTAAGGAACATCAATCTTATGAATTATAATCAGGTTATTCATAAAAACACAATCATAGATAATGGAATGGAAGTGGATCAAGAAACTTGTTTTCATTCATTTTTCATTACTCATATGAGTTGATCTCCAACTATTTCCATGAGTGTCGCATTAGGTAGTAGGAAGAGTAAAGTTGGCGATATACAGCAGTGTAGAGGTATTCAAGTGGAGAAGGGCTCTACTTCAGTAGTTCCCTTAAGAGGAGTATCATATTGATTCAATTTTGGAAAGACTATTCATTTTAACTGAGTGTACATAATAACCCTTATCCAGTGCAAGAAGTGAAAAAATAGGGGTAATTTTAATAGTATTTATCTAAATATATGAAGTCATGATTTTTTTTATGGATTTGGAATACATGGTCATGGAACTAGGGATTCAACCATAGTCCTTTCTAGCATGCCTAGATAAAGACTTGGGAGGTCCATGTTTATCAGGGATGGTGTCATCATGCTGAGATATGTCATGCCTTTTTAGTGGATCAGAATCTTGCAGATAATGGTGTGGGTCCATCTAGCATTTGAGATATGGTTTTGATCATGTCTTCTTTATCAATTGCCTTTTTCAATAATAATTCTTCCCTTTCCTTTGTATCTTTACAAGTAGTTTCTATAGTCAACCTATTGATCAAGTTATCCTCTAATTTACTTTACATTGATACATCGTTTTTCTTGATTTTGGTCCTTCTTTAGTGATTCCCAAATATTCCTTTAGTCATCATATACTTTGGAAACTTTTGGACTTAATTATATTGGATATAATGATCTTTAATGTGATTTTTGATATGGACTAGCTGACCAACTTCCAGGATCACATTGATTTATATTAGAGACTGGTATTGTTTACATTATTATATGGATAGAATTACTTAATGAGCAGAGAGTATATTTATGGCTACGATCAATAATCAGGATCAGGGATATCCCCCACAACTATTTTCCCAGTCGTATTTATCTATTAGTATGTATTTTCTGGGGATTTTATAGGAATTTATCCTGATAGAGGAGTTTAATTTGAGAAATATCTCATGTTGGGTATACATACAGTATTGATAACCACATCTCATTTGGAACCAAAAGAGATAATGGATCTCAAATTACAGCTCGATGACTTGAAGTAGAAGGTATTTATCAGGATGAGTGCATCATGATGGATTGCACCTATATTATTCTCTAAGAAGGTGGATATTAGTCTTTGAATTTTCATTGACTAAAAAAGTTGAACCAAATAACAGTGTAGAGAAAATATCATTTACATAGGATTTTTTATCTTTTTGATCGTTTATGGGGAGTCCAATGGTTCTCCAAGATTAATCTTCACTCAGGTTATCACTTGATGTGGGTTAGAGAGGAGGAAATCCTAAAAATATTGTTTTAAAGATGGTATGGAATGTATGAGTATATGGTGATGTTGTTTGGTTTAGCTAGTGAACTGAATGTGTTTATTTCACTCTTGAAAAAGTTATTCTATCCATACATAGAATTGCTCATTATGGTGTTCATCAATGAAACCATCAGCTACTCACCGACACTGGAACTAAATGATAGACATCTTGAGATAGTTCTAAGTAAAATTTGAATACAAAATATTTATGCCAAGATGCCAAACTATTTCTTATAGATTCATGAGGTTAGGTTCTTGGTGAATATGGTGTCTATAACAGGTATATCCATAGACCCATAATAACTGGATGTCATGATTTCCATAAAATTTCCCCATAATGTGTTCAAGTTCCGGATATTTTTGGGGTTAGCCTAATATTACTGAAGTTTTATTCAAGACTTTTTTTTTATCAAATCCCATGAATTAATTGTTGAAGAGGGGATTAAATCTCTAGTGTTCATACCAATGTGAGAAATATTTCATGAGATGAAGAAGAGGTTTACTATAACTCCAGTATTGATACTCTCTAAGACTGGGATTGGATATGCCATGTGCTATGATGCACCATGCATTAGATTGGGAGTAGTACTATTGTCAAGAGAGTAGATAGTATATTATGGGTGATGTGTTTTTTTACCCCATGAGTAGAATTACCCTACTCATTACATGGATCAAAAATCCATGGATCTCACTATGAATTGTTAGAGAATCTATCTCTTTGATGAGAGTTTTTTTTCTACACTGACCATAAGATAATTTATTACATATTAACACTGTGGGATTGGAATGTGAGGTAGATTTATTAGGTAGAATATATTATTAAGTTTTAATTATATATGGATTATGCACTATGTAGGGTAATTCCATTGTGGATTATCTTATTTGTATGATATGTGTAGATTAATAGCTTGGTTAGTGGCCTTTATAACAGACACGGAGGTTGTTGGATAACAAAAGGATAGATTCTTATGAAGATTACAGATTTATGAGTTGTGATCCCTTTGTGGTCAAATATTATAAATATTATTAGGTAAAGGAAGGGTATGAGTCATACCTAGAATGTGAAGATATGTGGGAACAACTGTATGGAAGTAACATGATTCATATGTGGTAATTTGGTGATAATAATGTGATACTTGTATATTTGGAAATAGTAGTCCATTATTCCATCAAGTAGGATCTGATGAGGGACATTCATACCTCTAGGATGGTGGTATATCCGGATGAAAAAAAGATAACCTGAAATTTATGTGACAGTTCTAGTGGAAAGGGATTTATAGGGTCATCACTAGGTTTATTTCACAAATCCTTACCTATGAGAGGGTAAGGTCTGAGAACCAGCATCCTTCTAGTTTTCCCAAGACAATTCTAGTACCCATGTGTAAGTATGAGTATTCCATGATGGAATTTTGTTATGAGGTTTCCCAAATCCTAGAGGAGTCATGATACTATCTTGGTGATTATTGATCGGCTAACTATGGTTTCTCACTTCATACGAATATGAGAGACTCACTTGGTGGATGAGCTTGGAAAGCTATATGACCATAAGACCGCATGATAGTAAGGATTTCCCTTGATAATTATAACTGATAGAGACACATGATTCAAAATTACTCTTTGTAATGGCTTACATAAGGCCTTAAGGACATAGAGGATATTGAACACAATATACCATCATCAGTTGGATGGACAGTCAGAGTAGATGATTCCCATAATGGATGATATGATCCATGATTACGTTCTAGAAATTCATGGATCTTTGGATAAGAAAATTCCATTGGAATGTTTCACATATAATAACATATTTATAGTATTATTTATAGATGTAACCTTTCAAGGCTCACTATTGATGATTGTTCCACTTACCACTATGTTGGAATGAGGTGGTTGAGGTAATAGTTTTGGGTTGAGACCTCAAAGAGGGTGATGTTGATCATGAAGTACTTTTGGAACACTAAGATTAGGTAGTGATCATATTCATACTGAAGGAGACAACCCTTTGTTTTTTCTATTGGTGATGATCTTTTCATACAAGTGAAACGTGAGGTGGGAATCTCTGTTTACATAAGCATGGAAAATTGGAACCATGGTTTTTAGAACATTTATGATAACTAAAAACTCATTCCCATCACCACTATGTTGGCATGTGGAAGGTGAGGAAATAGTTCATTTACTTATTCTGGTGTAGGAGACCTCAAAATGTGTGACATTTATAAGGATGTAGTCTGTAAACACTCTTATTAGGGAGTGATCATATGCTGATAGAAGGATACAACCCTTGGTGATTGAAATTAGAGTCCATGTTTTCTTACGAGTGTTACTCAGTTGGGCTTCATAATTTAAAAATATATGGGGAAACTAAAACCCTAGAATTTTGGACCCTTCATTATCAATGAATGGGTTGGGATAATAGCGTACCATCTAGACATTACTTCATGTTATTTAGGAATGCATGATGTTTTCCACAATTCTTAATTTTAGAGTTACATACATGATGTTGCGTATGTTATAGACTATGTGGATGATGAGTTGGTTCGAGATGCATATTATGCAGAATTTTGATGTTGATTATAGACCAGAGTGATAAATTACTTCTAGGTATGATAGTACCACATTTCTAGTTTTGTGGAAATATAGATGGATCTAGGAGGATACGTGGGAGTGGGAATCTTATGTTCATTCTTAGTGTTCTAAGTTGTTCAAGAAAAACAAATAAATATACTTATCAAGGATGGGATTACACTATTGGGGGGGTTATGTTTTTTTAGCTTTAATTTATTATTAGAACACTATTTTGGGTATAATTTATAGTTCTTTTATGTGAAAATATTTTATTTTAATAAAATTCACACATATGTATGTTTTATGGTGTCGTATAAATGAAAATTTGGTTTTAAAGAGATTATTTAAGGGTAAATTCTCTCTTTCATAGGTCATGTAGGGGTGGAACCCTTTTTTATGTCATTAATAATGGTAAATGGCCACAATGTAAGGGTAAAATCCATGTATAAGTGTAACCATGCACTATGTAAGGGTAAATCCTGATTCTATATAGCATGAAAGGGTATGGCCCTATTTATATACATTTATTAAGGGTAAGTGGGATGGTTCATGTGCTGCTTAAGGGTAAGACATAACCTATATAAATGTAACCTTGTATTTTTAGAGGCTGCATAAGGGTACTGTATGCACTATTTAAAAGAGATATAAGTTGTTTAAGGTTACCTTAGACATTGTGTAAGTGTACCCTCATTTATCCAAGGGTTATGTAAGGATATCCTAGCAAGTGTGTAAGGGTATTATGGAGTTTTATTAGGCTTTGTTAATGTAATTACTAACCTATGTAATGGTATGATACCTTTATAAAATCCCATGTAATGGAAATCACTCTCATATGGTAATTCCAAGTTACTATTATAAGAGAATACTCTTTATGTGAGGGTAATTATTTTTACCCATTTTTTGGATTTCCATCTTCTACAAACTATAAATGCATTTTTGATGATTCTACATGACTGAAGATCATGTAATTAAATCCTTATACTCATTTAAAGATTCATATAAATATTATTAAAGGATTTAAGCACAAGAAAACTGAGAATCCTGTAAAAGATAAATTAAATTAATATATTTAATTAGTGGGTTTTATTATTGTGAACTTGTATGAGTTTTTCCATATTAAAATAATTTTAACATTTATGCCTATCATTTTTTTTGGTATTTTTTGTTCGAGTAACCTGCAATTTCCCTTATTCTTGTTGTTGAAACCATCAATTAATAACAAGATCCCTTATAATAATTTCTAGGCATGGAAGAACCTTATATTTTCTCTTTATGGGTGTAGCAATTTGAAGTGATTACTTCTAGGTATGAATTTATATTTTCCATTCTTTTAATTTCATGTTATTTTTGAAAATTAATATTTCTAAAAATAAGGATAAATTTTTATTAAATAGTAATAATATTGAAATTATCAAGGAATGGTAAATAATTATTATCTCAGCATTATCCAGGATTATTCAAGAGAATGAAAATTATTATTATTTGAACATTTTAATTTTTTCTTATAAAGAATGGGTACTTCATTATATAACTCAAAATGATAATTGGTAAATTATTTTGGAGATGGAATCTATTATCACATGTGGTGATTTATTTATTTTTTTAAATGAAATGGTTATAATAAATTCTAAGAATAATTTGTGAGTGGTTTGAGATAAAGAATAAATTAATAGGTTTCAGGTGATGTTTATTTGATTCACATTGAAATTCATCATCCACCACTTTGTGGTGGAATGTTAATTAACTTTTGGGGATCTTTTTATAGTCATTTCAACTATATAAAGATTGTGTAGGCATAATTTATATCTATTATTGATTATTATCACATGTGATTGTGTGTGTATCCCCTGAGAAAAATATATGATACTTGTTTCAAAGGGTAAATTCATAGCTTGTTTTTCATGTTTGATGTCAATAACATGTAATGTATTTTTGTAATTTTAATCATGATGATACATTATTATTTCTTGTATGTTCTACCATATTATGTTTTCCTTTGGAGGTAATGTTCTTGGTTCCCAAAATAGGTTGAACATCATGACATTTTTATCCTTTAGATATGGAGTGTGCATGATTTTCGATGATGGACCTAAGAACTGGGTGGTGATATGAGAATACCTCATGGATATTTGGTGATACAATAGATTCCTAGTGGATAATAAGGAGAATGTTTCTCAGTTCCTAGAATATGACGAGTGTGATCACTTGATACCTAGTGGATATTGAGAAAATTAATCACATGGTGTCTACTGGATATCAAATATCACATAAATATTATATGTTGAAACATAATTCCTATCCCTATGGATAATTCTTGATTAATCCTAATATCTTTAAATTCATTCGACATGGTACAGAAATAGGTACAACCGGGGTTTGTGGTGGCTTTTCTGAGTACATGAGGGATTAGTTTCATATTTTTTTATTTTGTTTTGAATTTATTTATTTTTTATTATATACACTTGTTTACATAATCACATTAGTTAAGGAATTATTGGTCATATACTACCTGTTTTGATTAATCCCACCCTACATTGGAATCTTAAGTCATGTGAAAACCTAATGTATAGGGATACCAGTAAGGGAAATGAGACCATGGATGTTGGTTGATAAGTGGATCATAAAGCTAGTGGTGGATTGGGATGGGCTTTAGGGTACTCCAAAGTTAATTATTTATTTATGGTATGAAATTATAATTGGGATTGGCTTACCATCTTTGGATTCCATTTATTTGTAGTATCAAATGTATTCCATATTTTATTTTCCACATGTTACTCACATTATTTTTTATATTTCTTGTTTGTTATTTGAGCTATGACATGATACAGAGGGTATAGTATCCATAATGAAGGGTGTATACCCTTATAGAATTTCAACAACCTCTTTTATATTGGGAGGTTCACAAGCGAGCATGTGGTATTCTAGATCGAACTTGATAGTTCAGGTAGCGGAGTAAAAATAAAGTTGTCATGAATCACTCATATATTTTCACTTATTAAGTGTTTCATATCAACCTTTTCTTATGTTTTCCATTTCCATAGGAACTAATTTTCATAAATTTGTCTAGAAATAAATATTTTGGGGTGAATTTTGTATGATTTTTTCAAGTTATATTATTTCATAAGGTAGTTAAATTACTAATTGATGAATACTTTAAACATTTTGGTTCTAGAATATTTTCAATATGTAATTTTTATAATGTAAAATATATTCATTTTATTCTTGGGTTGTCTCAATATTCCCCACCATATTCCATCAAATATGAAAAAGACGACAAGATCATATAGATAAAGATTCTTACTGATGCTTTCTTTTTGTAGTTCTAAAAAACTGTAATAAATACAAATGATCTCCATGTGTTTTAACCAAATCAATAATATATTCACAATAAATATCCTCAAGAATCAAAATAGAATGCTTAAATTGGTCATCTGTTTATGGATGATAAGTCATACTCAACTCCACTTAAGAACCCAAATCTTTCTTCAATCTTTTTCAGAGTCTAGATGTAAATCTCACACCAGGATCATATAAAATTTAATTTGGAATTCCATAAAGTCTAAAAATTTATATGACATAAATCATACAAATATCTCCAATTACTTAAGTCACTTTGATTTGAATAATTTAATAAACATTATTTATCCCATTAATAAGGACCCAAATTACATTCTTCCTTTTCTATGGTCTTCAAAAACTGATAAAAAGACCCGTAGTGGCATAATCCCATTTACACACTTTAATAATTTATAACTAGATCTTACTTTATAGTAATTATTGATTATATTTCACCTACTAAACGATGAACCATCTCAAAAAAACTACCCATGTTCCATTTTAGCTAACCAAGAAAATAATGATGAAACACAAAGGATTTTTTTTTAACTAGGATAAAATTCCCATAAATAAATTTTAAAAAATTCCATTAAATCCACCTATTGATTTATTAGAATATAAAATCACCCTTGTAAATACAAGAGTTAATACAAACTATGTGCTCATTTAGGTATCCTCACCCACACATAAAATATCTCAAAATAAATCTAGCACTAATATTATGAACTACGATCATCCATTACATGCTCCCCTAAGGATGAGTAGATGATCATTCGAGTTAAAAAAAATAAAAACCTCTTTAGATCGATTAAGATATAGTTATATGAAAATGATATGAATTTACAATAATTTTTCTACTTCCATACAACATCCACCTAAGATATCATATGGAAATAATCATCACTAAATTAACATTCAATAGAGTATATATTATCTCAAAATAAAATGATTCTAGATATCCAGCCCATACCATATATCAAATAATTGAATAAATATAAGAAAATATATAACACAATCACTTATGATCAGGGAATTCCACAAATTTCTCAACAAACAATTAATTCCAAAAACTTTTTAGAGAATAAAAAATTTTAGCCAACTAAATATCAGGAGTAGGTTAATACAATTTATATAGCCTAATATTACAAGAACCATATACCACTACTCACCTATCATACATATCAACACGTCTTAATATTGTGTTGGTGGAAACATTGTACATCCCATAACACTTTCATGAATATAGTAAAATGGGAATATGATTTATTGTCATCATTTTTTAGCTCTTATAAAGTAGACACACATTCATCACCCCCAATAAAACTTCACTCACATTATATTAAATACCATAATAAGAGAATATATGTGATAGAAGTCTTGGATGAATTAGCGATTATTCCATAAAATACCCATAAAACTCTAGATCTCAAAAAAAATCATTGGAATTTCCTAATACTTCATAGACAATACCTATATAGGATCCATAAATATCCCATATTTTGAGAAAACATTCCCCTGAAAATTTACCTCTCATATCTATAACTGATATTTCAACATCATGTCATATAAATGAATACCTCTCAATGTATCCAAGATAACTTCTATATGTTCTTCAGAATCTTTATAAGACTAGGATTATATCCATATAAAATTGATAAAAAATCATATAGGAATATATACATGGATCGAAAACATTGTTCATCAAGGAAATAAACACATTTGACAAAATTATCACCCCAAATGTCATCATAAATAATTAAAAATAGATATACAATGATTGAACGGTTTTATTAGGTATATTTTAATCTCACACCCTCAACTAATAATGACCAAATTGGATATAAATGTTTAAAAACCCTCAATATCCTCTCAATTTAATAAATAAATCATAAATTCATATAAAATGTTACAAATTATTACTAGTAAACCAATTAAATCAATGAAAATCAACACATAATTGTATTCTCACCTCTTCCTACTCTGCAAAAATCACTGGGGTACCCAACTGAGTCATAATCATTTGGAAGAATCCCTTATATTAAATAAATTCCAACTGATTTTATAAATATCAGAGATCATCATGTTTCATATGAAAAATTTTTATAAATATAATCTTCGTACTCAATACCAAGTTAATCAAAAACTTTATCTCTATCTTTGATGGAAAATGTAAAAAAAAACTTCAAGAAACATATCCTATTACTAATTAAATAAATGAGAAAAAAATATTTTACTTACTCTCAATGGAGATGAGAATTATTATTTCCACCAATGAGGAAATTTTCCTTAGCTACTCAAAACCATAGCTATCTTTTTTTCTCATGATAATTTGATTCTCCTAAATAAAAATATGATTCATCATAGTAAGGAAAGTGTTTTATGCGCCACTAATAGAAATTAATATTCTCTAGAAAATGTGACAACAAGTTTATCCTAATAGTCACATCATAACTTATTATCACTAAAATAAATAAATCCCACAGATAGTCATTTCCATAAAACTCAATAGAATAACATTGACATCTTTGGATAGTCTACTATATTCTTCATATTTGTGTTTTTATAGAAAATACTCTAGATAGAATCTCAACAACCAAAACCATGTTAGAAACCATGAAACCATATACAAAATAATGGGATGTAATAGAATCAAATAACAAACCAAAATGGTTAATATAACAAGCATAAAACTCTAACAATGAAAAAACCTTCACTAATATCCAATTTTCTTTTCTAATTAAGGAATAATATCCCAAAACCTTTCCATGGGTCATCTAACATCCCAACATAAAATCTTCTTATTAAACCTATTATTGTGAACCTTTACCTCCCCCATGAAAAAACCCCTCAAATAATATATACCCAACACTATACTATAGTTCTCTTTTCCATGAATGAGATAATTTTATGAAATTCAAATCATGACCTCTACATCACTGAAATACTTTCGAGTATAAATTCAAAAGTTACCCTACATTTCCACAAAAATGATACACATTAGTCTCATTAGAAAAAACATATCAGTATTCCATCATAAAACACACAAATAACACTCAAATGGTTCCCATACTATAGAAGAAAGAGAATGAATGGTATTACACTGACCATATACTCACTCACCATCCTTATTATAATAATCCCCCTTTATTATATTACCACTACTAGATCTACCCTCTCCCATTGATATCCTCTTCTCTTCTTTAATAAAATTTTCTACTATGAGAGATTACTTTACCAGTTTTATGATGGTATTTAAAAATAATGATATGAAACATAAATTAGATCTAAAACTTCATCCCATACTCAAATAAATTACCATTATAAGTATCGTATTCATTCAATGTCATGGAAAAACAAAAAATGTTCATAAACATATAGGCACAATCAATAAAGGTTATGTTACATTTATTAAACTCTATAAACTCATGAGATTTATCTATTCTCATAATTTGTATAATGAAGTAATAAATTAAGAGAACCCATATTGTATCCCTTGAAAACCCCTTGGTACTCTTTTCCTAGACCATGATATCCCAACAATATTGAGTTGGTCCATCAAGAATGTAAAAAACAAGTATCAGTTTCTTCCCTTTAGGAGCATAGATCAACTAAAAAATATTTTCCATCCCATATATAAACTCTTTATCAAATTGAGTCCCAGTATCTCATCTAGATAAATTAGGATTTTCCACTTTAAAATCTAAACCCACATCTCACATCATCACTCTCTCCTAATGTATTTTCCATTCCATGTTTTACATCACATTAAGAAACCAAATAGTGATCCTCTTCTCCATTAGATTCTCAAGATCACCTACTAAATAATTAGGATTGATTTACCATTATATATATCCTTTATCATATTTATCCAACTAATCCTTCTTCTCCTAGGGCTTTTCAACATATTTCTTTATCTCCATGTTTTGATAAAATTCAAAAAATCAATTACCAGTCAATATAATTTTTTTAATAAATAAAACATCATGAATCGCTCCTTGCATATAATCTGAATGTAATTAGTCAAATACATCTAGTCAGGATATATTATAAAATTTATTTCATAAATTTTAGCTAATTAATTGATTATTTATAACATATTGAGGAAACTGCCTACTATTTTTATAAATGAAACAATTATTTAAATAATATATCATTCACTAATCAATCATAAACACATGATTGTACACACATTAAATATATTTATGGTCAAACAAGATTCATAAATATTTCTATCACTCATGAGAAACTATGTAATCATTTTTTCCCAAGAACTATTTTATAAAAATCACAAAAACGATACCATACTCTCCAAGTAAAATAGACTTATATTATGGTTATACTGGCCATACTAACACACACATCTTCTATAATAAGTTAAAAATATCTGTGGTACCAACTCCAAAGTATAAAAACCTCATATACTAAATGTCTTTGACACCATCTTGTGGAATCCAACACAGAAACGATTGTTCTTCCCAACTGTAGCACCGCATGGCCTCAAGTGCACTCCCTGACCAGTAGACACTAAGGACTAGTATCAAGGGTCTTAGAATATACCTTGGGTTACTTACCCTATAATGGTCCATAATATAAAAATTCATAAATAAAATATACAATAGAAATACAAAGTATAAAATAAACTAAACATACTCAATATGCCATAAAAATATCCCATACTTTCCGATATATATCAAACATCTAAACATGACACTAATGTTAAACTAAAAAATATTTTGAAACCCCTCCACAAAACTCATAATATAACTAAAATATTATCTAGAATTTACCAAAACATCATACACATGTTATTGGTCCTCTTTCCTTTACCTTCAACATTCATATGATCAAGATACACACATTGTGTGTATGTAAAGTGAATGAGAATAAATATTCAATATAAACAACTATAGACCTTGAAATTATATGATTTTTTATGTGATAATATATAAATAGTGTAAATATTTAAATTTATTGATGATAACTTTTTTATTAATGAAAATTAAATATTAAGTGATAATTAAGACACCCAAATAGTCTCATTCATATAGTACCGATAACCGTTGTTTATTATATCCAAACATATGTATCTTCATTTTATGATATTCCAAACATATGGAATCACATCATATTACACTCAAATAACATATAATACCATATTTTTATAGGTATAACTTAAGACCAATCAATGAAAATTGATCTCAAATCAATATATCGTGTCTTATCCTAACCTGAGACAACATTAAGGTGACTAATACAAAATAGTTGGTGGAAAATTACTTAACAACGCCATATTTAAGATAAAAATATCGAATTCAGTAGAAATATAATTTTCTCAAAAAAACCAAAAAAACTTTTCAAATACATGTACATTCACCATTTAACCAATAATCACTTTCATGGATAAATTTGTAATTTACAGAACACATTTAACACAATAAAATCCATATTTATAGTCACTTTTACCAATTACATAATTGAATAACATTAATTATTCATTACCCCTTTTCTCAGATTAAATTTCTTTTCTTTAAAAATAGTTTCCATTAGCGATCCTTATGAAAACCACTCATAGCGTATAGAAAAAAATTCAAAATAACTTATAAAAAATCATATATACATTATATAAATTTATATACCAGTAAATCAATCATAACACATCAACTTACCTACTAAAACATCAATTCCAAACCATGTTTTATCATAATTAGTAGTTCTATTAATGATTACACAAATCCCACATTTCATTTATGAGTTTAGTACTTTAATCCATTTGTTTTTAAATAAATGTTCATAATTATAAAACATAAACACAGTATTTAACCATAAAAATACTCAAATTTTATTGAAAAATTATTCTATATGTATATAAAAAAATTTACATCAAATAACTCACATTATAACTAAACTAAAAAATTTATAAAAATAATATGTAATCACAAGATTCAAAAACAAAGGAAGAAAAATATCACCAACCTTGTGATAGAATAACAATTTTGAACTAAGTACATAGCTTCTGATCCTCCACGAGCACAAAGGAACTTCAAAATCAATGAAACTTTATCAATGAGAAGGAATTACAACATGATAGTTGTCACACATTTCCCATTTCACATAGAATGGTTGGTTTATTGAAAATCTTATCAATATATATATATATAACACCACATGTGGACTGAATATCCTACATTAAATAAATGATACATCACTTCTTGATGTTTGGGAGATAAGGATATTGATTAGGTCAAATGAGATTCAATAAATTATCCCCTAGATTAAAGTAATGTGATATTTTATATCAACTCTCACCACTATGAATGGATATAAATCCCTATATTTAAAGAAACCCACATAGAGAGTATAAGGTACTCAGTCTATGGTCATTGAGTACTTGATGGACTATCAGGGAAACCCCCTCAACTACCACCCCCAATAAATATCTAGTTCATGATAACTATGTACCAAGTGTTACCTGTTAGGAAAATCTAGCAATGTACACCACATTATAACCCTTATTTATCTTTATTCACCTACAAAACCCAAAATAATTTCAAATTAAGTCCAAAATAATATCATTAAAATTAAAAATATAATAAAATACATACATAAAAAATATGGTATGATACATCATAATCTCTATTAGAAAATATTGTAATGAAAACACTACCACCATAAAGTTAATGTTCAAGGTCTTTAATCATGATTTGTGACCCTGATAGATGTGGCATTCTATGAAATCAGTTGAGGTAAGGGTGTAGTGTTCAAATATAAATTTATAGGGAGATATGTATCTAGGTGATTAAGGTTTAAGATAGATATGGTTCAGTATGAACGGTTATTAGTGTTATGGAATAATAATTATGCTAGGGTTTTTTTGGGAGGATTATACAGTGGACCATAGATCATTTAAGAGTGAAAATATCTTCCATTCATGCATGACCATAGATATTTTTATGAGTTTGGAGGAACCCATAGTGGAAAAAATATGAATCTATAAGAAGGGGTGATGGGATTTAATAATGGGATTCTAAGTATTGAACTTATAGGGTACCTCTTTATCCACTACATGTCCCTCTTTTCAGTCCAAATGTAGATAAAATATGGATCTTTTCACTCTTATCTATTCATGATTAATGAATAATCAATTTTACATGATTTTCTATGTAAATCATTATGGTGATATTTTTAATCCCATTTGATATCATTTAAATAATGTTTTTTTTGTTTTAAAATTTTGGTTATCATATCAGGTGATGACCATACAAGAAAGAAATTTGACTGTTCCATTGTGTTCATTCTCATTGGAAGAACACAACTATCCATTCAATTATATTATTTAATTAATCAAATGCACCATTTTTTATAAAAGATGATTTTGAAAATAAAAATTTACATGTGATATATGGTGATGTCTTTTCTAGATAAGAGGCATAATGAACCCCTTTTAGGACCCACTATCATGGGTACGACTATGATAATTTATTTAAATCTATAGTTAAACACAATACATGGTTTTGATTTTTTTGGTGGGAATGATAGATGATGTTTAACATTTTTAACATTATTTGAGGTAAAAATATTTTGTTTGAATTAATAGCTAAGGAATGTTCATTATGAACTTTTCGGTTTTGGATTTTTATTATATATTATAGTTGATGTTACGATACTCATATCTTACACATTATTTTTTGTAGGTGGTCTATATGATGAAAATTGTGGTTGATATTTTTTTGAGTAAAAAATGTATCAGACCTGAAATTATTAGGTGATATTTGAATTATATTTTTTTAGTTTTGTGTATTTTTGTTATATATTATTGGTAATTAATAAATGGATAATGTTTTATGAGATTTTATAGCTATTAAAACATGTTGTTACAAGAATAAAAAACATTGAAAGTGCTATTAGTAGCACAAAAATCCTAATGGAATAGGGATATGATTTTTTTCATTTTTAATACCACTGTTAATCCTTTAGAAACCATCAGGACTCTGGTAAAGCAGAAGAACATTGGTAGAGTACCAAGAGTCTGGTGGAGACCCACCATGAATCTGATAGGTTTTTTAGCCTCTATTTTAATTATCCTATGTATTGGTTACTATTTGAATATAATTAAGGATTTGGTTTTGGATGGTTTGGGTTTTTTCAATTATTATTTCTGTTTTTGGTATTTTATTTATTTACCACACAAGTTGGTTTCTCATGTTGGAGATATTGGAACTAATGTAAAGATGTTTGAAAGTTATATAAAAGTGGATATGATGATACTCTATGAGATAAATTGAATGAAATATTTTCAAAAAAAATAGTGGATTTAATTCCCAAATGGTATTTTCCATGTTGTTTCATACATTGTACATGTTGTGGCGAAGGGTTTCTATTAAATAAAAAGTGATCAACCCTTGGCCAACACCACCAAAGCAGCTATCTACTATAAATCATCATATAGACATGATAAAATCACTAACTTGGATGAAATTGGAGGATAAATTTTTTAAAAAGTTAGATCTATACATGAGGGAGAATAGAAAACTTGTTTTAATGCTATTGGACTGTGGCTATAGTGCATGGCATCACGACATGAGGAAATAAAATTAGTGTAAAACACAATGTGTTATATAGAAGAAACAACCCAAAAAATAACATTAGAAAACTATATTGGAACTATAAAATATAATTTAATACTGAAAATTAATTTAAAATTTTATTTTGAATACACTATGGAGAAGAGTACCACATCCATAGTGGTTACAAAATGGGGAGCAGATTTGAACCAAGCTATAACACTCTTTGTTTGTCGGGGTTGTTGATTCCCTAAAAATTGAAAAGGGGTACATATTATGTAATATATCAGTATAATAATATTTCATTGTTTGGATTATGTAAATTCCAAAAATATTCAATAGTGTATTTTAGTGGTTCTCCCAGTTTAAGGGTGTCACATCATAGTATAGGGAACATGCTTTAATGACTCTATATGAACGATTTTTTTTTGATGTATAAATTGTCATGATATATAGGTAAAATCAAGACAGGAAGGGATGTAGATAAATCCAGACATATATATCAATTTTTATACCATCATGTTTTGGTGAAGGTACTATTTTTTTAATCTTTATACATAATGGATTATATTTATAAAGGAGGGGATGTTCGTTTCCTGAGACAGATGTTACACCACAACCTGATTTGAGACTGAGGGAGATTTAGAGAACCACACAAATATCAAGAGACAATTACATATAAAATATTAAATAAGTTCATTGGATAATATTTTTTACTAAAAACCATGTCATAGAAAAGGATTCCATGGCTTATAATTACTAATGACAAGATAATCCATATCATGGGGATGGGTGTCACATGTGATCAAGGAATTTTCTAGATATAGATTGAAATAATGATTAATGAAATGAAATAAAATTCCAATGATTTTATCATCTTAAATAGAATATATTAACCACTTTAAAATATGTGGGACACCTGAAATGATCTCAATTTATTTTTGAAAGAATATTTAAACATATCCATTAGATTAGGGGATATATTTTTTTGAGATTATAAATTCATATGAAGAAGTGTTGGAAAGTGGTAGAGATCACATTTTTATATCTAAATTAATGTGACAAGGAAGATATATCTCTTAGATAATTATTAAAATATATATTATTTTCTAATAAAGAGAATAAAATTTTATTCCTCTACTGGAAGGAATATGGAGGAGAATTTTTTAGTCCTTGAAGATTCTTCTAATGAAGAGGACCATGTTATTCTATAAGGAATCATGAAATATTTATGAATATATACATAGTTTAATTCATGTGAAAACTATGAAGTATAATTTTGGAGAACCAGGGAACAAATATGTCTTTAATGCATTAAAATTAGTGGTAAAATTAATTGTAATCTTGTGCATCAATGTGGAGATTCCTTCTGAAGTAGTGAGATAAATACAAGATGTTTTGGGTGTGATCCTTGTGATGTAGTCAGCCATGCAATCCCCTTACAAGGGGAGTAAACCCAATAATATCCTAAAATGACAATCAAAAAATTCACTTAGTGGATTCTGATGTTTCAACACATTAATAATTACATGCACCTTGGATTAACACATTATATGCGGACCAAGTAAAAACATTTGTGCATTATGTGGTTGTTTTTATTAATTTATCAAGCCATAGTTGGTTATTTGGGTCAATAATAATTGAAAAAACTTTTCACGATATAAATTATATAAAATTTACAATTTAATCGTCAATAAAATATGATCTAAAGGTTGACCCTATTAATTATGTTGTCAAGATCACTAAGGGAAGAGAGAATTTATGGAAGAAGTGTTCATTTTGAAAAAATTTCATACCAGGATTCATCACCTCTATTGGTATCTATCATCTAAGACCCTTTTTTACCTAGAATTTTTATCAAAACATCTATTATTTTTATTTTATTTTTCAGTTATGAATTATTCTAATTGGTATATGTATTTAAATTATCTTCTGGTATTATATTATATTAATCCCATGGAAAATTGATATAATTAGAAAAATAATAAAAGCTCAAAGGAATTGTATATTGCTAAAAAAAATTTGGGATAAGTGAGATTCAGATAAATAATTATATCAACTCTCAAAAGAAAGGTAAACGTAATTCAGATTTTGAATCCCTTAATTTTTTCAATGACATATTGAGATTAGATAAGGAAACTAATATGCTGTGTGATGTTAGATTTATTGATTATCAAGAGATATCATGTAATCTTAAATTGTAAGTTATCCACTTTTTGGAGGAGCTATATTAGAGGTTATATGAATAAAAAATGAAATTAAAACAAAATAATAAGTCCCAGAGTTCTAGGATGACATAACAAACCACGATTTTAGAAAAAAGTTCCTTTGAATAAATATTAGGTGGGTGGCTTTTATTGAATGAAAAACTAAACTAAATTTAAAACTATGTTACCTTAATAAAGATATTAAACATTACCATTATTTTAAATTTTTAAATTTTTGGGTATAAATATATGTTACTAGTTTATAAAAACTAAATAAAAATGAATAATAAATTAATGGCCTTTTTTCCTTAGAATATAAATGGTTCTGAAAATTATTTTTATGAATAATGCAAGCTTATATTAATATTAATTTTTTAAAAAAATTTATAAATTAAATCATATAAAATTATTTAATTATTTTTAATTATCATTTTAAAATTATTTAATGGGATTAATTTCATTTTTATGCATAAAATTAAGTTACTGTGATAATTATAGTTATCCTCGTAAATCAGTTATTTATTAAAGATTCATTATTTTCTAAGTATTTTTTATTTTTAAATTAAATGGATATTTTTTATAAAAATTAATATAATATGATGTTTCAAAATATAAAAAAATAAATTAGTAATCATTTAATTGGTAATAAATTTAAAGTAATATTATGATCCATTAAGGATTAAAAAAACTCTTTCCTGCAAAAAAAATTCAACAGAATGTATAATTTAATTTATATGGTAATATTAATGTATTATGAAATTAAATTTGATTAAATAGAGTCCATGTTTTTATTCATCATGTAATAATTTGGAAATAAGATTATTATTGTATTTTTACTAATAAAATAACTAGCAGTGTTAAATTTTAACCAAGGTTAATAATTGCTAAAATGTGAAATCAAATGTGTCTCAATTTTTACTAAATTAATTAGACACCTAGGACCTATATAATAATTTTTTTTGTTTTTAATGTCACTCATACATTTCTCAAATAAATTTACTCACCTAAATCTCATGAAATTAAATAATTACTACTTACCTAACATTTTTTTCCAAACATTTTTCACTTTTTTCATACCTTTAAACGGTTCTTAGTTACACCCTTTCAAGAAGAAACCATATACCAGAATTCATCGGAAACTATTCCTTATTTACTTCATATAAGGAACCTATATATTTTTTTAATCCTCTAGTCTAAAAATATTTCTTGAGTTCATCCATTTTCAAAGGATACATCAAGAGAAGATCAAAATTCTCAATGTAAGTATTACTTACACTTTAACATCCTTTCTTTATCATTATCATCCACCCTCCTCCAAACCCATTATAACCATACATATATATAATCAGATAAATATAAATAACATACTAATGTTTTATTTTGATGTTATACTGATTAACTACTCTAGTCCCATTCAATCATGAAAATGATAACATTTCTCATGTGTGTGTACGGACTATCACCTCCATAAATGACATGATTCATTTTTTCCCCACATTTTAGGTATGGTTCCATAAATGGGTTTAGTGAATAGATATATTATTTATGTCATTTTTATATATTTTTTAAATATACACTAGGATTTATATAATTAATATATCCAATAAGAGATCATTGTAAAACTAACTTTCTAAAACAAACATACCAGGAAAAAAGTGATTTATTTATAGGTGACAACTTATTTTTTATTTAAATTATTCTTATAAATCTTACCATTTTTTATTTATATCCTTAATTAAATCTAATTAATTTTATTTTAATTTTTTTGAAGATGTTATTATTAAAAAATAATCTCTTTTATAGACATACACATATTACGTAACATATTCATTTTGGTTCAGTCTAACCACATAAATAAAAAATTAAATAAATTTATATCAGTTGTTGATTTGGAAACATAATGGTATATATTAATAATGATTATTCTCCTTTTTTATTTTTAATATAAACATTTATCCCGTTAAAACATTTTCCACAATTCATTTTTTAAAAATCACTGAAACAAGTTTGTCGTAAATTCCATTTTTAAGAAATTTAAATAAACACTCATAAAATGAAATTATATTTTCATAAACTACAATAAAAAATAAATTAAAGTACCTTTTATGATCCATTAATGATGAAATTTTTTATTACAATGAATAAACATTGCACGATTATGAAAATAGTAGAAAATGATCAAGATTACTCACACTCGATATTGAAAATAGATAATAACTAACTTGTATATATGTAGAAAATAATTTTAAATAAATATTATAAAAATGTATATACATGAATAATGTTTTTAAATTGGTTATTAAGATAGTTATTTTTGTTATATATGAGGTTAAAATGTGATCAAATAAGGAAGAATTAAAGTCAAGTGTTTCATCAACTTGATGTTTTGATTCATTTGGTCATATCATTTCTTACTAAAATATAATTTTCATGCTTTTTAGATTCTAAAATTTCATTATTATATTGTACTTCCCAGTTTTCTCTTGGTTAATTAGTTATAGTCATCAATAATAACTTATTTGATTCGTTTTTTTATGAAATAAAAATATAACCTTTTTATGAATAACTCACATTCCTACTAATAAATTTTTAATTCCATGTCCATTTTTTTCTTGTCAAAAGGGTATTATTTAATAAGATAGAAATTTTATTTTTAATTTTTATTTATCATAATTTAATTTACCAATTTTTTTAATGAAATTCATTCAATAACTCATTAATATTAGGTTTTCTTCAAAATGACCTAAAAATATTAATAAAGTCATTTATTTTCATTATTTACAACTTCATATTAGCTAGATTGATTTTTTTATTTATTTTCAAGGATCCATTATTTATCAATCTGTATAATAAGGTTTTAAAAATTCTTCTATTTTCATTATCATTTTTTTTCATTGTAATATTCATTTAATCTTTTGTGACAAATTTTAAATGGTTTGGGGAAAACATGTGTATTTTCACTTCTATTTGTTTCCAAGTTTTATCTCGCATGATGTGATGTTTTTATCACTATCCATATGTTATTATGATATAATTACTTTTGTAACATTATATTTTAAATATCAAATGATCTATTTATTTTATGTTATGTGATTTTTCGGAAAAGTTTAAGAAACCCATTCTTGTTCTGTTGGTTCTTTATGATATGGTGATGATTGATTTTAAGTGGAAAACATATGTATGTATGATAATGGGTGGGGTCATATATCACAATAAAATGAATTAGTTTATGTTTATATAACATTATATAGTTATACACATACATAATGAGTTTTTTCACATGGGAATGGGCATAATGAGTTTGTTATAATTTTCATGTCTCGACACAATGAGTTTGTTCATATATGTGAGGGATAATGATTCCTCCCACAAAGGTTTCATAGGAATATGGTTTTT
This sequence comes from Viscum album, assembly GCA_963277665.1. Lineage (NCBI taxonomy): Eukaryota > Viridiplantae > Streptophyta > Magnoliopsida > Santalales > Viscaceae > Viscum > Viscum album. The sequence goes on from OY728132.1 coordinate 885,168,330, forward strand.
CAATATTACCAAGTTATTTTCCAAGTTATTTCACATTTCCATGCGGCATTACATTTTCATGATATATTGGTTTATCATTTTACACCGTATTTTTAAATTATTTCACACTCCACTTTTATGCATATATGTTTTCTAATTATCAAGATATATTTTTGAGACATCTCATTGCTTCTATACATAATTAATGAACATTTTGTGATATTATGTCAATCTATTGTGTTTTATGCTCATAATTTATGGCCTCATGTTCATTTATTAATATATTTATCCATCCCTCATGTTCTCATTCATGTTTATGATATGAAACATTATGAGATGTTTTTTACTTACTAAGTTTCTAAGATCCCCTCTTTCTTATGTTCAATTCCCTGGTTTAGGAAAATGATCAAATTTTGTTCTATTTCTATAAAAATGGTTGATGGGAGCATGATTATAGGGAAATGTTTTCTAGTGTTGTAAAATATGATGCTTATATAGTTAATCTCTAATACACTAAACCTTTAATCACTTGGGTTGTGACTATTTGTGGGATGTATTATTTAAATCATGAAATTAATGTATTATTTGAGTTATGCTTAGATGAAATATATATTTTGGTATTGAATGATGGTTTGGTTATTTTTTTGACATTTTTTTTGTATTTTGGGGATAAAATAAGTTGTTTTTGGTGAAAATCCTATGGATAAGTCTTACTCTATGTATAAGATAACATCCATAAATTTTGTTAAATTAGAGATTTTGTGTTTTTCCTAGAAATAATATCCATGTACTAATACTATAAGTGGATACATGATCTTGTAAAAATTTACCTTTGAGTTATAACACTAAAATGGGATTATTTGGAATTAACTCAATCATCATATGGTGCAAGAAAAATATACCTAAATGCACACCTGTTTTGAAACTCTTGAGGGATATTCTTTAGTTAATTCATGTCCTCCTTATGAACCATTATGAAGTATTTGATTAAGTGTTTTACTTAAAAATCTAACCACAAATAACAAAGAGATTCATAGTTTAACTCAGTGAAACCATTTACGAAGTCATACTTATAAGTTCACTATTTCTTTATATGTAAATTAATTAAATTATGTATATTCATTCCAAATTATTCTTCAGTAAATGTAATAGTGGGAACCTAAAAGAATAATTTCAATAAATATTCCAATCACAATGTGGAGGTTGTACCAAAAATTAACCAAATCGGTTAAGAACTAAAGTGAACACTATGTGATTATACCAAAACAACTATCAATAATTGTGATTAACAGTATAGAATTAGTTGAGTTTAAAAACACACAAAATAAGTGAAGTATGGAATCTTATGGAAGTTCAAGTAACGAAGATAGTAGAGGAAAGAAGATTTAATTTCCTTCAAGTCAAACTTGTAGGAAGAGGAACCCAGGAGAATGTCTCAATGAAACAAGATTATTTTTTATCTATAGTAAAGTAGGGAATATAAAAACTAATTTTCAAGAAAAAATAAAAAGGGTTCATCCTAAGGTACCACTAATAGTTCAATGTCTTAAATGTTTGAAAATTTGGCATTACCCAAATCAATTCCCAAATCCAAAGTCTAACAAGTATGATTAGAACCATAAATTTTCATGACTAAGGGAACAAGGGAAATCCCATACAATAAAAGCTTCTTAGGTGAGTTCCATTAATAATATAGTGTAAATAAAATATATAATCCATTCTATAATTATGGGTTTTGTATTTGTGTCTTGTTTAAATCAATAATATGTAAATAGTATGTTTACTGAGAACATTAATGTGACACCTTGATCCTAGATCACTCATAATTAACTAACATGGTGGCAACATGGCCTCATGAATTCCTCCCTATATTCCATAGTCTTTGGAGTAGAAGGAAGGGTTTAAGGTGTTATGGTGGGGATAATATACCCTCATGACCAAAGTGGGACACATCAGTAAATAATAGATAAATAAGAATATGAAGTATAATGGAAATAACAAAAGTAAACTTCCAAACAATAATAATAAATAATCATAATAATCATCATCATATATTATATGTTGATATCAATATGTTATACTCAATGTGAATATAGTCATACATTGAATCGTGTATACAATTTAATACATATATACCAAAATGGACAAAAATTCCAAAAGAACAATCTTAACGAGCATCATGAAAACTACCTTTGTCTTATGATCCTAATATCCCATCCTATAAAATGAATAAAGATTCAATATCTAGAAAAGTAATCCAATATGTGTATATAAAAAGTAAATGTGTAAAGGTATATCAAATCTATAATAGTAAAATTTACATAACCCATGTCGTGCTCAGGCTCTTCATGTGACACCAATCTGACCATACGTGCTTCGGCCTAATCCATATGTCTCTAAGTATACCATAAATTTCATAATCATGGTCTAAGTAATATGATTAAGGATTAACTATTGTAATAATATTAACATACGAAACAAAGAGAACCCATTGAATCCTTTACCTTATAAGGTTAATCCAACTCACATTAATTAACTATTTAGCCTAATAATTGGGTTCAATGAGTAATCCATGAGATTTACACTTGAAATTACACTGTAAAAGAATCTATATAATGGAACATTTCCAACGTAAATCTCGGGTTAATAATTAATAAATCCAAAGATGATAATTTGAGGTGTCATATTTCTGAGGATATCATGCTGAATCCATATATATAATCCACTCGATTCTAATTTTTTAAGATAAAGGATTGATCCACAATTCCATGAAATGATAGCCATATAATAGAAAAAAAACTTCCATGGTGGGTGTGTCCCTTGGAATCTGGCTCAATGAATCAAGGTGGAACCCTCTGAGGGATCAAAGAATTCCCTTGGAAACTAATTGCTGGCTCAAACCTATGAAGTCTTTAAAAATGAAAACTTTCTGTAGTAGGGTACCATATATTTTACACATATAATTGGTCAATGTAATATCCCTTCCAAGATTAATTTATTTAGATTTTTTACATTTCAATTCATTTCTCAATTATAAGGGGAAACCAATATAGTCACAATATTAACCAAATCACATATAAATGATAATACACCATTTGATTATACATACTAAAATACATTTTATTTGATATCTTTTGTCATTTATACAACTAGTGATAAAAGAGGCCAATTCAAATTCCACCTCATGGGTTTTCTGATTTGTTATATAAAATGATAAATACATAATATAAAGGAATGCACCTGTAGGGGAGTTTCAATTTGAGGTATCAACCATAAACTACATTAATAGGGCTAATATGGGAAATATGTTAGGGTTAATGTAAATTAATGGCATATTAAATTTAAATGCAATGTGTGGGATATCAAAAATGATACATAATGAAAACAAATTCATAGACATCACAACATTAAGGGAAAATTTATGAACCACCACCCTTATACTAGTAGTAAACTTCCCCTAAAGTATGTACCTTAGATTATGTATGGAATGAGAGAAATTAATAAACTAGACTAACACTCATAAAATATGGACTATGAGGTTGTGTGGAAATAACATTCCAAATGGTGGGAGAAATGAAGAAGGGAAAAAAGTTGTTTATAGAACATAATGAGAGAGATTCAATGGGACTAATGGAGTATGATTTACATGTCCAGTGGTGGAGATGGATCAAATTCTAGATGGAGAGGAGAAGGTATCTCTAATAGTGGGAGTCATCCAGATTTGAATTAGGAAGAAGAAATATAGTTTTTAAGATAATGTCAGGAAAATTTTCTATTTCACTATTTTTTAATTAGTGTAGAGTTTGAATCATTGTATGAAAAATTATGCACCAACTATGTTCCACAAATTTCTAAGTGGAAAATCCATTATCATTAATAGAAACATGTTTATAAAAACTACTTATGTCCCATGAATTTTCATGGTCCGTAATCTATAACCCCTTTCATGGTTTTCACGCAGTTTGATAAACATTATAGAGACCATGTGGATCACCTCCACAATGTATCTTTATTTCTCCCCATGGTTTTTTGGCCTCACATGTATAGTTTATAAATCTATGTGAAACCTCACAAATCATATACATTTGAGGTTTATGGGTAGCATGAATTACATTAAAACCATGTGCATCCCCTTTTTTCTCCAAAACCCAAAGATCTAGGATCTGAATAATCCCCATATTCTCTCAAAACATTCTTTAGTTCCATAGGAACACACATTTATATTAAAAATAAATTTAATTTAAAATAGTCCATACCTCTCTAAAAATATGGTATCTTACAACCTACATTCCTTAAAACAACTATTCCTTGAGTTTCCTTTCTCAGGGTGGTTGATCATTATATAAGTTTAATTCCATTTACTGAGCATGTAAATTATCCTCTAAATCCCATGCCACGTCGTATACACAATCATTATTCCATGTGAGCCATATTATAGGAACTGACTTACCTTTAAGATGTTTTATTCTTTGATCAATGATGCCAATCAAGTACTCATCAAAATAAGCATTGGCCTAAAACTTAATTTTCCCTAAATCAAAATCCTAATATGGATCATAATGATAATGATGAATCCAATAAATATGGAATACATTGTTAATATCTCTACATATTTGAGGAATATCTATATGATAATCCACTAGTATGACAATTTCTAAAATCTCAAAAGACCCCATGAATCTAAGAAATAGCTTGCCATGCCTCCTAATCTGTCGATGCCTCGGTCTAGGAGAGACATGTAAAAAGACCTGATCCCCAACATAAATCTCCAAAGGTCATTAATGATGATCAAAATAATACATATTCCAAGACAAACCTATAGCCAAATATTTTGTGATAATCTATACATGCTCTGAAGTATCCTAAATGATATTAGTTCCTAGTAGCATTTCCTCTGATGCCTATAACTATTATAGGGGTGAAAAAAATTACCTTACATATAGGTCCTTGTATGGAGACATATATATAATCTATTAGAAACTGTTATTATTTGAAAAAATCATCGCACGATATATATTTCCCCCAAGAAACTCCAAAATCTAGGACACATTCTCAGAGTATATCCTCCATCACCGAAATAATATTCTTAGATTGACAACCAGTCTGTGGGTGATAGGTTATGCTCAGAAGCACACATAAACCTAGTGACATCTAAAACCCCTTCTTGTACCATGACACAGACCTAGAATCCCTTTCTAATATGATAGTATATATGATAAAATGAATAAACATTATAGCATAGAAATATAGTCTTCTATGTTTTTCAACTAATAAGGTCTCCCTAATAGGCAAAAAATGGGTGACTTTTTTATCCTATCAATAGTTCACCCATACTACATCCCTGCCTCAAGGGGATCTCAAAAAACCCATAAAACTATAGGGATTTCATCCCATTTCAAATATAGAATGCGTAGTATCCATAAAATACTACCATACTATGGGTTATCCTCTTTCACCTAATCATAGGTGGAACACATCGTAACAAAACATTCTATCAAACTCTTCAACCCTGACCACCAATACAAGAGGTGTAAGTTGTGGTTTATCATGGTGAGTTTGGGGTGTACTTCCAACCAGAAGAAAGATATTCTCACATTAATTCATGTTGCGTGTCTACAGGAACAAATACAAATCAATGAATACACAAGATCTCATCCTTTTCCATTACCCAACCATGTGGTGGGTCCACTCCTAAAATGCTCTCCCTTGGGACCAAACCATTGGAATAAGATAGATACATCATATTCAATCAATACAGTTGTTAATAATTTATTGATAATGATGTGAGTATAGGCTACCCAAGATAGTCCTTCACCTCCAAATTCATCTCAAAAAATTTGTCCATCAACTAATACTTGTTTGTTGCCTTCTGAACCACTTGTGTCTAAGTCATCTGGCTTAGCGCATCAGCCACTAAATTGACCTTCCATGGAATATAAGAAATGTCAAAATAAAAAGACTATAGTTATCCAACCCATCTTAACATTTTGAGATTCAAGTCACACAGAGTGAATATGTATACAAGGATTTTGTAGTCTTGTAAACCACGAATCATTACCTAAGAAAATAGTGCCTCCAACAACATAAGTTGTGGACAATTACACCTAGCTCAATATCATCCATTGGGTAATTATAATCATGATCCCAAAACTAGTGAGACCCATATTCCATGAATCACTCCCATTGCATCAAAATTTCTCACATCCCACTCCCTAAGGCATAACATTATACATTGTAGAAATTACTAGGATCAGGGATAATTAGGATTGGTTCTGAGGTAATTCTTCCATTAAACTCCTTAAAATATTTCTCACATGCTTCAGAACATAAAAATTTACCACCCTTCTTAGTAAAGCACATAAGAGGTGATAAAAAATGTGATAAATCTTGAATAATGTTCCTATAATATCCTGATTTCCCAAAAAAATCTATATTTGAAAAATATTCACTGTATTATCTTAGTAAACCATGAATCACACCATATATGGGTTCAAAAATACTCTTACCTATAATATAATGTTACCCATGAAGTGAAATTTATCAATCATGAATTAGAATTTTGTGAGATTTGAATATAACATATTCTCTCTCAGTGTACTTAATATGATGCATGGTGTTTGGAATGATCACATCAAGTATGTATAATGACTCGTATTTTTGTGAAATTATTTTTAGAAATAATTGCTGAAACTTTTGAGACCAGGTACTAAGATGGTGTGCGATTCCGAGGCCCGGTATTCCCGGAATGATTCCCTATAAAGTGTTATGATTTTAGAAGCATGTGCATGAGAATATTCTAATAAAATGAAATAACATTTCAATGGGTAACTAGATAAAAAACTGTGATAACCATTTATCCAAAATCATTGGTTGTACCCTAGCCACGACATAAAGATAGTCGGTGTGGGTATTTAGTTGAAAACCCTCAAAAGGGTGTAACCGTAAATAAAATATTTTATTTTTAAAATCCTAATAACTCATAAATGGTATCTCGGATTGGAAATCAGATACCACTGTTGTGTTTTAAAGGGGGTGTTTTCCATAGGTATGTACTAACATTGACTGGAATGAGCCTGTTGTGGAAAATAGTTTTTGGATGTAAACGTCATTAAAATATTTTAATAAAACTATTTAATTCTTCACGCAACGATGCGATTTATTTTAATACACATTTTCCATAGGATTGAGGGTTATCCCCATAACCATGGAATTCTTCTAAGTTAAGGAGATGGATCTCTCTCAATGAATAGTGGAGGATCAAGGATCAACGATCAATGATGAACTGTGGATTCGAAGGATATTCACCCTCATCAATGACACAATGACTATTCTTCATCAGTGATGGAATTAAATCGATTTAGGGAGTTTGTGATTTTATTTATTTTCCATGTTCATGAATCCCATCATGAAAATCGAACTATCAACAAACAAATTGGCCCAGCAAGGTGAAATGCAGCAGCCACATAGTTAGGGAAGATTGTGTGGAACTGGGGGTGTGGCCAGGGTGGGCCATGTCCAGTGGAGTAAACCAGCCCCCAGCAAGAGCAAGACCAGGTAAGCCATGCCACTCCAGTAGCCCCATGGGACAAACCCATTAGGTTGGGTCCATCCATCAAAGTATAGCGAGCCAGTTTGGGTTGGTCTAGTTCATACTAGAATGGACCGAGCTGGGTAATCCAAACTGAGTCTGGTCGACCGACAGGTCATCTAGGTCTAACGGGTCGGGTCAGACCCATATCGGGCATTTTTCACTAAAATTGTCATATCTTCCAAATGGAGTGTCTGATTGATGATACATCTACAGCATTGGTACCATTGATATTGTGAAGTCCTTTTGAGATGTTTTGGTGGGTTTTAGTAAGATTATAAGTGGATGAGATAATATGATTTTTTATTTAAATTTAGGGTTCAATGCATGATCCCATTCCCATCATATAAGATAACCCATATTCTGAAGTGAGTTGTCTTAGCCCAGCTTCAACAGTTGACTCTGTGGGTTGAATCAGGTATCAAACAAAGTTTCTCAGTTGGTCTTCACTTCCCTTCGTCGTACCTTAAATATGGTTTGTGGACAATGTGTGACCAATATTTACATGGGAACCTATCCCCTATCTATAATGATGTTTCTAGTAGGGAGATGAGTCCCCCAAGTGAGACCTAGGCATAGAAGAGCCCCTATATATGTATCGAAATCAGATTATTTATATTCTACATAACTAGAACTTATGAGTATACTTCAAGTTGTTTTCAGTGGTTCATGTTTTTATATGACTTGGTGACTATGGGACTTGGGGAAAACATAAAATATCAACACTCTCTGTGTTATGAAACTATGTTTATTACCGACCATCCGTGTGCTACCTACACACCATTTTTTAATCAAAATTCCATGTATTACCAAAATTGTATGTCTCAGGGAAAATACAAAAATTATCGATACCCTAGTGTTCTCTTGAGTACTTTTGGTAGACCTATTCTATGTGCTTCTATCAGATAGAATGAGGTGTGAGATCTCCCAGTACGATCATGATATGGGATGAACCATGTAGCAGGAAGTGGATGAGACTTTGTGGCTTGAAATATTTTATTAATATAGCTAGATATTCTTTTTATATGTGTTATACACATATACCTGTGTTGAGCTGATTATTCATTCTTAGTTATGTTTCCTTTGTGGTCTTTTACTTCAAGTTTAAGGTGTCTTACTGAGTATTGTTTTACTCACTCATGCATGGTATTTTCCCACACATGTCATGTATTATGTATACCATAGATTCTTTGACAAAGTCCAAGGTGGACTGAAACCATGTGGTTCTTAGAGAGATACCATACATTTGAGGTGAGACCATACATCTTCATATAGTTGTTCACGTACCTACCTATCACGTAGGGTTTTCTATAGACAAGCTTCAGGACCATGTGCCATAGACTCTTTATTTTTGGTGGGATTGTATTCTGGCCTAGTTGTACTTTACTACACTTTACTTTCATGTCATACTTTGTTGGTTGGTATATAGTGGTATTCGTGATTTTTTTTTCTTAGTGTTATTACCTTTTTGAATTTCTGTCTTGGAAATGTGTGTGAGTGTGTGTACATGTACTTAGAAAAATGCCTCGTATTTGTGGGATATACCTACTCAGCACTTGTCTCCAGCCCCTAGCCTATTGGATTCTATATTGGGGTAGTCATATTATGGGCCCCTCTAGGAAAGGTCATAGCAGAGTGGTATCAAAAGAGGTCAGTTCTACTTTACGACCGAGAGTATGTGAGAATGTTTTGGGTAAATAGTGTTACGCATTTTGAGTTCGGATTTCCAGCTAGGGATTCTAGTGTTGGTGAGGAAACCAACATATTCAGAAACCAGTACTCTAGACACTTGCATTTCAACTCATCACATGAAAAAAATGGTGGTAGGGAAGAATAATGGTATATGCATCACATAGGGTGGGTTTTGTCTTCCATGTCCTTCCTATGTCAGATCACCAGGTACACTCTTTTTACCATGATACATCTTGTTTTCTTACAGTGTGTATTCACGATGCTAGCCACAGAGGTTTTGGAAGTAGGATTACGATTCCGACTCAATGTTTGATGAGGTAACCCTAAGGGGAGCGATTCATAGAGTAGTTTTTCTTTCGAATGGTCAACATGTGTCACTTTCTCCTATTGATCAGTTCGTAGACCCACCTCAAGTGGTTCAGGTGGATACAGCTTGCCAGACTGAGTCGTGGATGTCACTTTTGGTGTTGGATGGTGATACACAGGTTCTGAATGTGTATAATAGGCTTCCTCAGTAGTAATAACTAAATAGGAAGGTTCAGAATGACCTATCGATAGCAGGTATGTAATTTAAGTCACAAAACAAGTGGTTTCATCGGTTGTTATAGGCTCATGATAGTTCTTAAAGAAGAGGAATTGCTATGATTTTCTAGAGAAGGGAAATTCCACATTATATTGTCCCACTGTTGAGGCTGCATTCAAGGAGGAAGTTGATGAACCACCAAGGAATAGTTAGTGGTGGGAGAAGACAGATCTGTCAGGCGGCGGATGTGGAAGTGGACCTAGGGAAGTAGTAGGAGGTGACCAAAATTTTGACATGTTACCACAGCCACCCCCAGGTGGTCCATACTAGACTCAAGGAACTAGAGGATAGGGGTGGAGACAGTTGCAAGATGTTGAGGCTTATGACCCTAGGACTTTGGAAATAGTTCAAGGTATGACCTATGTATTTCTACTTTAGTTGCAGTATAAAGACACGTGTGCTAGTGTTTTCCTTTACAACCAATTTTTTTGTCTGATACGTAGAGATTTAGATTAAACCATTCACTTGACCCTCATGTTTAGAGACTCTTATTAGAGGACACCCAATGATCACATACAGGTGCCAACCAATTGACCCGACTCTTAGAGGTGAGAGTTTCAGTTTGGAACTCTTGGTCATAGCATCAAGGCCTTACAATTTCATTCTCAATATGGACTAATATCCATAGTTCATGCTCAAATTGATTTTTTGAGGAAAATTTTATGGTTTATCCATAATAATATAACTATATTTCCCTTTTTATTAATGAAATTGAAATTTATTCAACTCGGGATGGACTCATGCATAGGAGGGTGCAACCGATTACTCTTAAGTTGGATAGCATGACCCTCAGTGAATTGGATGTTTTAATTCCTCAGTTCCCTATAGTAGTGGTGGATTATAATTAATTCTTCCATGAAGATGTTCCAGGTTTACCTCCTTTCAGATAGTTAGAATCTTGTATTTATATACACCCTGAGATGATACTGATAACAACAACAGTATATCAGATGGTTCCCAAAGATTTTTATGAGATTAAAGTGAAGTTGGAGGACTTGAAAAGGAAGGGACTTGTGAGACCTAGTGTTTCACCCTGGTAAGCCTTGTCTGGTCTCCTTTGATCACAGACATATCATCTCAATGGCTGGAGTTGCAATAGATCCAGTGAAGGTTGAGGTATAGTTTAATGATTTCCCTCATCATGAGGTTTCTAGAGGAGGGTGTCTAGTATGTAGTGTTCTATGTTGCATCAGAAACCTGGATTGGTTATGTCCTAATGTAGAGGCATGTAGTGGTTGCCTATGGTTCAAGTCAGTTTAAATCACACAAGAAAAACTTCACATCCCATGATCTTGAGTTAGTAGGAGTAGTCTTGACATTAAATATGTGATGACACTACCTAATGGGCGAGAGTTTTATCATCTACTTTTACAACAATAGCATAATGTATATCTTCTCTCGGATGGATTTTAACATGAGATAAAGAAAATGGATAGAGTTACTATGACATGATAACTTGGAGATTTTATATACTCTTGGGAAGTGGAAAATGGTAGCAGATGGTCTCACTAGGATATCTAGCTTATAGTTGTTGAAGAAGGCATCATAGTAGTTATCCTCATTGTAGATATCCATTGGAAATGGACTTGTAGAAGCTTATAAATAGTCAATGGTTGTCACCCCACCACTCTTACAATGATTCATGGAGGTAAAACATCATAATATGGATTGAGAGGAATTACATGATAATATGTTCATGGGGAATTCCACTCATATATATTCAAAAGGTGGGAAGAACGTTGTTCTTTTAAGAGGATTCATGATAATACCAGTGGAATTGTGGGAAGAGGTTCTGAAGGATTTTCATGCTTCCCCTTTAGCGGTATATCCAGGTGTCAGAATGATGTTCTAGGACCTCCAACGTCATTTTGGTGGCTAGGGATGATGGAGGAAGTTGAAAATTTTGTGTCTCGATGCCTTACTTGTCGAAGATTTAAGGCTAAGCATCTGGTTAAAATGGGTTTGAATTAACCCCTTAAAGTGCTTAAATGGGAATTGGATGGAATAATAATGTACATCATGGTGGGTTTTCCACATATGTATAAGGAGCACGATGATATCTGGGTGATCATTGACTGACTCACCAAGTTGGCCCACTTTCTATCTATCTGAGGGCAGTGTTAAGTAGAGATATTGGGACACCTCTACCTGTAGGATATAGTTATACTCCATAGATTTCCATCAACTAATGTTTCAAATCATTATTCTGGATTCACATCTCAGATGTGGAAGGGATTATAGGAGGCATTTGGGAGTTAGTTATTTTTAAGAACATTGTTTTACTCATAGGAATATGGAAATAATGAGTAGTCCATTTAGGCTCTGGATAACATTCTATGGGATTGGGTGTTAATTTTTGGTTGTAGTTTGGAGGATCTCTTACCTCTGGTGGATTCTGCACACAAAAACAGGTAACCCTCCACCACCAGTATGGAACTATTCAAGGATTTAAATAAGTGACCCTGTAGGTCACCACCTCATTGGGATGACCTAGGAGAATCGATGCTCATGGGCTTAGATATGGTGTAGGTGACTATAGAGAAGGTGCAGGTCATCCAGGAGATGATGAAAACTGAATAAAGCCATCATAAATCCTATGCTGATAGGCTATAGAGGCCTCTAGAGTTCAAGGAGGGAGAACATGTATTCTATCAGGTCTCTCCTCGACGTCAAATATAGAGATTTGGTTGGAACTGCAAGTTATCTCCAAGGATCATCGAATCTTTCCTGTTTCGAGATATAGTTAGCAAGGTGGCATATAACTTGGCTCTACCATTGTAGTTGGACCGAGTACAAGATGTCTTCTAGATGTCTCAATTGAGGAGATACATGCATGATTCAACACATGTCATTGAATGGGAAAACTTTTCATGAGAACTTGGTTGAGCTCAAGGATCAATAGCAGGGGATCCTTCATGGGTAGTTTATTCCTCTAGTGCGCATTCGGTGGTATCATGAGAATCTCCCGGGGAACACATGGGAGTAGGAGGCTCATATATTTGTTCAGTACCCTCAATCGTTTGAGTATCCCTTTGTTTTGTCATTAGAGGATGTAAAGCTCCATGGTGGGGAGAATGTAATTACTTGGATTTTCCCAAATTTAATTTTATAAATTAGTTGGGAAAATTCTGAGACCAGGAGATGAGACGGTATGAAATTCGGAGTCCCAGCATGCCTGAGATGATTCACTAAAAAATGATATTTTTTTAATAGCACACACATGAAACATTTTTGAAAAAAATGAAATATCTTATAAAAAAGTTCCCAAATCATAAATAAAAGGTCCCCATTCATCATAGTGAAGTGGCTTTACCCTAGGCATGACATAACTTTAATTGGTGTAGTTCATCAGTGGAAAAAACCCAAAAGGGCATAACCGCAAAAAAAATAATTAAATAAAAATATTTTATTTTTAAAATACTAAAAACTCATAAAAGGTAACTCATATTGGAAATCTGATACCACTGTTGAGTTCATAAGGGGGGTTTTCTTACGAAGGCCTAACATTGGCTAGTGCAGGATGGATGTGAAAGATAGTTTTTGGACATAAATGCTATTAAAATATTTTAGCAAAAATATTTTATTCATGATGCTATGATGTGTTTTCTTTTAATTCACATTTTTCAAAGGATTCAGGGTTATCACCAAAACCCTGGAATTCCTCTAAGCTAATGAGACAGATCTCTCTTGATGAATAGAGGAGGATTGTGGATCGACGATCAACGATGATCCTCGAATTCGAAGGATCTTCACCTATAGAAATGATGTGATAACTATTCTTTGTCAGAGGTATAATTGAATTGAGGTAGGGTGTTTTTGATTTAATTCATTTTCCCTTTTCATGGATTCCATGATTAATACATACCTATCAATAAACAAATTGGCATGTGGATTGATCGTTGTTGTGGGATGTGATTTCCTTGTAGTGGGGTTTAAAAAGGTAGATAGATATTTTTGATTATATATTCTTGTTATTTGTTAAAAATTATAACATCAAATGATCAAGGCTGATATAAAAAATTCTAATATTTGTTCTTTGGGCGTTCTTTATTCCATTTTTGTCCCCTCAACCTCTCACGTTATTCGGTGTTTTCGCACGTTCTTCGCATGTTCCTTGCCTTTTCCTTAATCCTTTGAAACTCTATGTGAGGAATATGAATCAAGGAAAAATTCCATAATGGATCCTCAAAGGTGTGATGGTATAAAAAGGTAGTGATGGTGCAATGTAGCGGAAGAGAGAGGCGGCGGCTCTGACCAGTTCAGGCAGATCACGGAAGGGCGGTCAATGGTGGAGGCAGCACCGTACTGGCAAGGGAGGTCTGGCCAGGCACAGCACAGTAGGAAAGGCCACCAGAGGGGTGGAAAATAGTGGCAGTGTGATGTGGTCTTGGTGCTACCACAACAGAGGGGGCCCGCAGTTGTGGAGGCCGCAAGTAGGAACCAGGGGTCGCAACAGGAGGCTGCGAGCAGCGACCAAGGGCCATAGTGGCGGTTGCGGGATGTGGATCTGAGCTGCGTGGAGCAGAGATAGAGACCAATTGCGGAGCCATGATCTATTGGTGTGATACATGGTATCCACATCATTAGGGAAAACCACGTTGACTAGGGGTGTGGCCAGGGCGAGTTGCATCGAGTAGAGTAAACCAACCCACAACGTGGGCGATGTCCAACCATCCCACTAAGTCGAGTGAGTTTGGGCGAGGCCTGTTTGGCCATGCTGGTTCATACAGGAATTGAATGGGCCAAGTTATCTAAATCGGTTTAGGTCATACCTGGATCAGGAATTTTTAACTAAAATAGCCATCTATTTCAGAGTGTCTGATTGATGAGTTGTTTATGGTGTTGGGACCCTTGCGACCGGGCTATCTTTTTAAGATGGATTGGTTGGTTTTAATTGGATTAGCAGAGGTTGAGATTATACTCTTGGTTTGTTCCTATGAAGGTTTGATGCAGGATCATGTTCCCGTCATATAGGATGACCTGTATTCTAAAGTGAGTTGTCTCCACTCAGATTTGATAGTTGACTCGGCAGGTTGGACATGTATCACACCGAGATTCCAAGTCGGTCATCACTTCTCTTCATGGTATTTCATATGGGGTTTATGGACATTTTGTGACCAATATTTACATAGGAACATATCCCCTAAATAGGATGATGTTTATAATAGGTTTATGAGTCCCCCTAGTGAGCCCTAGAAACAGGGACCCCCTATTTGTGTATTGAGATCAGATTATTTATGTTCTATGTTACTAGACCTAATGAGTATGCTTCAAGTAGTTTTCATTGGTTGATGTTTGGTTGTGACTTGGTAACTATGTTTATTTGGGGTTTCATGACTTATCGACATGCCGTTTTTTACCGAAACTCTATGTAATACCAACATTACTTGTGTTACCAACACTTCGTGTGTTACAGACACTCCATGTGTTACCGACACTCTGTGTCTTATTGACACTTCGTGTGTTATAGAAAATCCATTTATTAGTGATTTTGGATGTATCATGGAAACTTTGTATCTTTTCAAGACCCTAGTGATCCCCTGGGTACTTTTGGAAGACCTTTTTGATGTGATTCTATCAGATAGCTTGAGAAGTGAGATCTCCCTATATGAGCATGCTATAAGAGGAACCGTGTAGCTGGTAGTGGATGAAACTTTGAGGCTTGTAATCCATTATGAGTATTCCTAGATGTTATTTTTATATGTGATATAGAAATATACTTATGTTGATAGGACTATAACTTCTTACTGATGTCTTCTATGTGGTCTTGTGATTTGGGTTTCGGGGTGTCCTACTGATTATTGTTTTACTCACACCTTCACGGGCTTTTTCCCACATGTGTCATGTCTTGTGCAGACCATTGATGTTTTGCTGGAGTCCATGGTGGACTAGGACTAGGTGCTTCTCAGAGATATACCAGACAATTGAGGTGTGCTCCTACAGCTTTAAACAGCTATTCTCGTACCTACCATTCAGGTAGGGTTTTCTAAGGACAAGCTTCAAGACCATGTACTACGTAATCTTTATTTTTGGTGGGATTTTATTTTGTCCTTGTTGAACTTTAATGCACTTTACATTCCTATCGTACTCTTTTGGTTGGGATACAGTGGTATGCATGCATTTGTTTACTTAGTGTTTTTATATTTCAGAATTTTGGGCTTGGAGATGTGTACGTGAGTACATATACTTCGGAAAATGCCTCCCATTGGTGGGATATTCATACTCAATGCTAGTCTCCATCCCTTAGCATATTAGAGGTAGGCTTGGGGTAGCCATGGTATGAGCCCCTCTATGATAGGTCATCATAGTATGATATTACACCAAGTGACCATCCATGAAACCCCCACGAAAGAATCCATTTATGGGTGGAATATCTAATTCATATGTTCCATAATATAGCAACCCAAAATTTTCATACCTTAACCTTACATCATTTTTTGGGAATACTTAATACATTATAAAAAGTGACACTCAAAGACCATATTATTTTAGAGGCTTTGGAAACATGGAAACATAATTACTATTACATAAGTGAGTTACATATCTCCCAATAGGTTCTTCGTTACTAGAGCCCTTCTTATATACATCATACATAATACATATATTCTTAACCTGAATAAAGGAAACATAAAAAGTGGTGATCTCAGATTCTCAGTAAGGGTAAAAAATGGAAATATGTAAGGCTAATCATTAGCATAAGGGTATGAGAACATGATCATGAAAATAGATGATCATACCCTACATATCAGGGATCATAAACAAGATTCATGGAATAAATATTATCATTCCAAAAGACATGAACCATAATGGAATCAAGATAATAATACATAAAATCAAAACATAGGAAAAAAGAAATGGAATTATGGATGACACATAAACATGTAAAATCATACCCTATAAGTCAAGGATCAATGAAAAAAACTTATCAAGGAAATTCATGCACTAAACCTATTAGGAGAGACACATCACCATCCCTAGTCACATTCGTTTCCTTATAAGGGATCGATTTTACCCATCTTACCATAGTGGATATGGTTTCCCCATATTCCAAGAATGGATTGGCTTTCCCTATATTCCCATAGTGGATTTAGTTTCTGCATCATCCACAGTAGATAAATATCATAAAATTTATTCCCATATTTATCTTAGGGGATATAATATATACCCAATGCATTATAAAGAGATATACGTCCCACCCATCACATAATAAATTCATATATACATGTTCCCCAAGACCAAAAAAATGGTCATCATATTGTGACCCATAAAAGGATACATGTTTCATAAACATCATAAAAAACCCGTGAAATAAAATGGGTTCCATAAACATTTCATCTCATCATAATATATAGGAAATAGTTAGATTTTATATCAATTTCATCAAACATAGACCATGAAAATAAGAATGTTTCAAAAGCATATATCCCTTAGAAGAGGAATGAGTGTCATAAGAGACTTTTCATACTAAACATAATCAATTAAAAGAAAAAATAAGAATGGTTTCCTTATATAATATCCATAGTAAAACATTAAATATTTAAAAGTACATAATGTTATATTAAAAAATAACTTTTCAGAACATTTGTAGAGGAAAATATACTTCTTCTTTGATAAACACTTTTAAAAACATAAAATCTTTTTAGAAACATTTATATTTTAAAATAGTTTTGAAAATCATACATCATTTTTAAAGTAATTATCACTTGAATATCATTTATGAAAACATATTTGAAGACATGATTTTTGAAGAAAATAAATTTCAATCCTAAGAGATAAATAAGGTAATATTTTTCTTGAAAAAATTTCCTTACATATCTTAAGTACCAAAGCGTGGATGAATGGTAACAATGCCATAAGATATCATTAATAACCAGAGGAAAATAAAATTCATGGTTTTAATTTTAGATATGAATCTTAATATTTCATCAATGGGAGCATTATCATAAACTATAATGAAAAACAATGAGATTGTTTCAATAACCTCTTTCCACTATGGTAACATTAAATCATAGTCCCCCTAAGAGAATAAAATTAAATGAATATTATAATATCATGAAAATAATAATATTTATGATAAAACATGTCAAAGGGGTAACATATACACCTCATAAAATAATTTAGGCACATAATAAAACATCTATCTCAAAGAAGGAAAATTGAGACAAAATTACTTTACTGATTTTCTAACTTTTGAACGGTAAAACCAATGAAATAATTATAAAAAATGATATTTAAATAACCATAAATTAATTTATAATAATAATATAATACATTCATATTATTTATATACGTCAATAAAAATAGATAACTGATGAATGATGAAAAAGTCTCATAGAAATAAATTTGAGATGAGAAATCCCCTTACCTTATTTATTGAATCTATCCATACTCATTTAAACCTCTGGTATAATAAATAAATGTTTATTATAAATCTATTAAATAGTCATATAAAATCACATCATACCATAAATGATTTACCTATAACCATCTATTACCCCATTTATTGATCATTCCTTATTAAAATTATGTTTCATGTATTAACTGCTTTGTTTTCTCATGTGTTTTGATTTGTTATATTTTTTATCCTTATAATTATATCCTGATCTCTAGAATGTAAAACATGATATAAATATCATATTTATTCGGTGTATATGTTTTTATAATAATATATAAAATATATAAATATAAAATGGATTACACCCATCATGTAGATGATAGGTTATATGAATGATGTTTCAATTTTATAGTTGTATTGAATGAATGAATGAAAGAAAATGACATATATGTGAATATGTGTGTGTGTGTGTTTACGTGTGTTTTTTTGTTATCATTCTAGTATAATTATAATTTCATGTTATTAATATAATTTTACAAAATCCGTTTTTAATACAATCCATGTAATGTGTGAATGGATCAGATTGCTTTAAGGAGTTGGTAGTTCACACGTCCAAAAACAATGTTATCATATTTACACAAAATGGAAATCATGAAGGTATATGTTATATAATAATTAAAAAATTATGAATACATCATTAATATAAGATATAAAATCTAAAAATACAATGTTCATCATAATTCCAAAGCATGAGAGGTGGTAATGGAAAACGAATGACATCATTGCATGAGGTGGTAGTCCGCTAAACACAAGAATGATAAATTCATTGCACATTTGATTGAAGTGTGTGTATGTGTAGGTCAAACCCTTATAATAAAAACACCTCAGTGTATTTAGGATTCTAAGGATGTTATATAATTATGGAATAAGAATAATTTAGGGGGTGAGAATTAAAATAAAGTAATAGAGCTTGTGTAAGTATGTCACATCTTCTTTGGTTAAGTCCTCTTGGTTTTCACCAAAGGGCTTCCTTGGATGGACTTCTGCCTAAAGGGATGCTTCTAATACTAAAGGAGGGATGTTGGGTGGTTATGTCGGCAGGTTTTGGCTGATCCAATGGTCTTGATATGTGTATGTAAGTGAGGGGTAGGTGACATTTCATAGTGGAGGAGGAGTGAAATTCTTTAAATTTAAAAAGGGAAACACTATTGAGAGCTCTCCCTTACATCATGTGTCACCAATAATTTACCATTTTAGAGAAAATAGGTAATTTTTTAAATATGCCTAAAAAATAGATTTTGGATATGTTTTATGGTTATTCGGCCTCTTAAGATAGTGTTTAACCACCAATAAATCTTTTTTGTACCTTAACCATAGTAAGTAATTTCAATTACTTTTAATAAAAAAAATCAAAAAAAAGTTGAAATTTTTATAAATTGTGAATTATGATTATTAAAAATAGGTAATACATTTTTCATATTTTAAACATATAATTAGTGGAAATTAATTTAAAATTAATCTCGTAGACATTTTAGAAAAGTGGGGTTTTAAAGTGAAAATTTCTAAAAGATTTAAGGGTTTTTATATCTAATATTAAATTTCAAATTACATTCAATTACATAAATTGGATTAATTGATGTATAGTTGATCCAATTATACTTTAGAACAAATATATATTAAATTTATTAATAGAAATAAATAAGATGACAACATGGTTCTAAATTAAAAAACAGTATTTCTCACTTTTGATCGAAAAATGAAACATTCAAAAAAATAAAAAAAATTAATAAAATTAAATTTTGATTTTATTGTTTCAAGAATTAAGCTTATTTCTCAAATAAAAAACATACAATTTTCAAAATTTATATTAAAAATTGGTTTTCCATTTAAATTAGGTACAATTACATTTTAGAAAAATACCACTTTTTATCAAAAAAAATTGGATTTATTATTATCATATACTTGTCAAATATATTGGATTATTATAAAAAATATATATAAAAAATTAAAAAATTCATCAAAAATATTTTGATTAATTTATTGTGATAAAATTTTGTTTCTACAGAGAAAAATAGTTTTATTAGAAAAGTAATTTCATTATTTTCAAGTATTTGTTACATTTATTTCTTACTAATTTATTTAAAAAGGATTAATTTTATATACTTGTGTAAATAAAATTTTTATATATTACTTAGTCATATTTTTAACAAACATTCCAATGTCTTAGTGGTAGCTATAATAATATTTTAATAATTATATTTATAGTATATTGTAGTTTGGTAAAACTCAACCATGTATGTAACAAAATCTATTGAAGGGACTCAATATTGTGTGTAATACAATTCAAAAACATTATTTTTTATACCATAATAAAATATATGTTTTTCATGTAGTTCGTGATTAATTTGGTGTTTCACATGCCAAACATAGTGCTTTTATAAAGAAATCTATATTTTTGGGTTGTGTGAAATAAATAATATAAAAGAGACTAAATTAATTCAAAAATATCAAAAAATCATGGTGTGTAACATTCTACCCCCTTAAAATGAATTCTTCCCTAAAAATCATCTATTTTATTAAAATATTAATGATTAAAAGTCCATATCATAGAAACCCACATCATAAAAATGAATACAAAAACTTCATTAAAAAATGTATCGTTAGAAACATAATGGTTACCAAAAGTTACAAATAGCTAGGTTTACACATAGGAAAATATTGAAGGAAAGTAAAAATATGGACTTAAATGAAAAGAATAAATAATCATGGAGATTGATAAATATTTATAATCATAATAAATTGGGTTATGTAGAGAATGCTAACGATCACAATAAGACAAATTGAAGAAGCATGAAAGAGGTAATTGATATTATCAAAATTGATGATAATAGGACAACATTTTATTTCAAGAACCTTTTCCCAATGTTGAATAATTTTTTAAAAGAATTTATACATAATGATTTTAATAGTTTGAGGTTCAATCCCCCATCTATCACTATTTACCATCAACAGAAATTGGTTGAAATAGTTTATCTAATATGAATAAATCCTCACACGGTGATATAATACTTTAATCTCACCAACTTTACTTGAGGTTAAACTTAAACATTCCATAAATGGTTTACATTATATCCCTTATGAACGAATTAATCCAAAAAATTATAATTTAGGTCACTATATTTCTCAAAAATAGCTTAGCATTGATCTATTATATATCTTAAAGTAGATATTTTTTGTTACATACCAAATATGTGAATAGATTTATCAGGTTTTCTCTTTAAACATGGTAATTACCTGAATTACCATAAAACCTTATTGAAAGCATAGATTTAATCTTATTATAAATATTATTGTATATATTCCATAAATTTAAAAAAATTATTAAATTCATCCATGATAACATAGAACACTTTCTCAACAAATCCTTTATCAGTTTTAAGGTCAACGATACAATCTAATTTACTTTATCCATTTCAATCATCACTTTATCCAAGCTAAACACAATTTTCTCAACTACATTAACACATAAAGGGTTACCTTCCCTTAATAAAAATATAACCTTTCCATGAAATAACTTTTCTACTTCATGGGAACTTTTCAAAAAATCATTTAAAAACCTTAATGAAATACTTATAATGAAAATATTTATAAATTTAATGATTCATATGACATAATAATTGAATTTGAAAACATAAATACTTCATTAATCCCTCTTCCCTCTCAAAAAAATAAATAGTCTTCATCTTATTATTACTTAATACCCCTTCCTAAAACATGAAATATGAATCATGTCATAGCATTAATAAAATTCAATTTAATCATTCCTATAAAAAACTATTATAATAGCACATACCTTTTATATGTCATTCATGGTATCCTCATAATTAGAAGAAAAACCATCACTAGTACCACCTTAAGAATTCTCTTCATGATCCTTCTATATAGGGATTTATTTCATTCATAATTCCCATACATTCCACATTTAAATCATTCATCAATTGATAATACCTTTTGTTGGCCAATACACTAATCCATTGTATTAACTCAACTTTTAATTTTCCCTTTACAGTTACTTTCTTTTTTTCCCAATTTTTCATAGTCAAAACATATTATTGTTCCTCTAAGACATTCACTTGTGTTCTTATCTCCACAATCATGACACAAAGGAAGTTAAATCATTTTTCCTTGATGGTCGTAATTACCTGAAATCTCACCGAACTCATTTGTTCTTTTCTTTGGTGTGTTTGGGAGTCAGTTAAGGAATACATTATTAATAATGTTTTATTGAAACTAATTATGCTTGATTACAATAAAATTCACTCTCATTATCATCCCATTGGAATGATCATTATAAAATTATCAATCACTTTAATGTTATCCCCGTCCCTTTTGGTTCCCTCTATTGACTAAAACAAAAATACATAAAGTAAGAAACAATAATCATAGAGGGGAACTACATAATCATGAAAAAACCACTTATATGATGATTAAATTATGAAAACATATTTAATATATGACACCTTAGTTTTATAATACGTTATTAATTAAAAAATTATAGTTAAATCATTTATGATTGTTCATGAAGAGTTTTTGAATTCCCAAAGAATATCCCCCGGGAGCGTCAAACTAGGTGTGAAGGAACCTGGAATGTCATGCATTAGTTCTTGATCAATTATAGCTCAATATGATTTTTTAAATGTTTTTACTCCAATGTACATATGTTTCTTAACCATATCCACTTATAGTATCCATACAAGGATATATTGAGAGGACTCCACTCTCTCTATCCTTTACCAAAATACAAGGATATTTCCAATACTTTTCCTCATCCTTAGACATATAATTATACATGTCCTTAGGGTTCCCACTAAGGTTTTATCATATTATTTTAAAAAATTTAAAAAAAAAATATTTCTCTTGTACCAACTATTGCGACCCTCTATTTTCATTCATTAACCTTTCATCATTTTTCTTGAATACTTAATATATTACACAAATAAATGCCTAACAAACGTATTAGTTCAGTGCCTTTGGAAACCTAGAAACATAAAAACTGGTAAATAAGTGAGATAAATTATCTATATATATAGGTTCTTCATGACTATCACTCTTATTAGACACAATATATGTAATATATATCATCATAACATGGGGAAAAGAAACATAAAAAGGGGTGAGCTCAGATAATCATTAAGGGTAAATAAGGGAGACATGTTATCATAATCATGAGCATAAGGGTATGAGAACATGATCACAAAAATATATGATCATTCCTTTTATATTATAGATCATATAAAAGATTCATTGAATATACATTGGTAGTTAATAAGACTTGAATCATAAGGGAATCAATAGCATAAGCCTTGAAACCATGACATACAAATAACACATGGAATTATGAAAAATACATAAACATGTAATATAATTCCATATAAGTCAAGGATCAATGAAAAAACTTATCAGGTCACTTCATGGTGACTGCACATACTAAGTAGACACACCACCATCCTTAGTCATGGCCCTTTCCTTATAAGGGATCTGGTTTCCCCATCATCCCATAGTGGATCAAGTTTCCCATATTACCAAATTACATTGGGATTCCCCATCTTCCCATAGTAGATTAATCCCATAAAAATGATACCTATTACTGTATCATGAAATATAAATATTTAACCAATTAATTGGAGATATATATAGGTCTCATCCATCACATAAAAAATCATACATTCATATTCCACAAGATAATTAAACTTTCATAATATCATGATCCATAAAAAGAGATGGGTTTCATAAACATCATAAAATAACCAAGTATATTAAATTTGTATCATGAAAATATCATTGTATCATAATCTATAATAAATATACAGGTTTCATAATCCTTTCATCAAACATAACCCATTATAAGAAGTGGTTTTCAAAATCATATAACACGTGGAAGAGGTATGAGTGTTAGAACCAATATGTCATATAAAAAAACAATTAAAAGAAATAATAAAAATAATGTCCTCATATAATATCCATGGTAAATCATAAAATATTTCTAAGGATTTAATCTTATATGGGAAATATATTTTTAAAATACTTTTTTTAAGAAAATAACATTTCTTATATAAAAAAATTAAAACATAAAACATTTTTTAAAATATTTTTCCTTTAAAATGGGGTGGAAAACCATAAAAATTAACCTCTTTTTCCCTTGAATATAATTTAATAAAAAAATTGAAAATATTTTTCAAAACATGGTTTTTGAATAAAACATATTTTTGACTGAAGAGATAAATAAGGAAATATTTTATTGAAAAAATAACCTTAATTTTCTTAAGTACCAAAGAGTGTAATAATGGTAAAAATTAATTAATATATCATGAATAAACATAATATAATAAGAATAATTATATTTCTTCAGATATGGATCCTATGATTTCATCAATGGAAGAATAATATTAAACAATCTCAATAAATGGGGAGATTGTAGCAATAATATCTTACCACTTTGGTAACTTTAGATCATAATCAACATGAGATAATAACATTACATGAAGATTATATTATCATGAAGATAAAAATATTCATTATATAATATGTCAATGGTACAATATTTACAACTCGTAAGAGAATATTGGGGCATAACAAAACATGTGTCTTAGAGAAGGCAGATTGAGACAAAATTTCCTTACCTGTTTAGTAACATTTTAACTACAAACCCCATGAAATATATATAATAAAATGGATTTGTAATTACACATAAATTAATTTATAATAATAATATACTGCATTAATGTATAGTATATACACCACACAAAATAAATGAGTGGTGAATGAGGCATAAGTCTCACCAAAATAAAAGTGAGATTAGAAATCCTCTTACCTTAAGTCTTAACTCTCTTCGTACTCATTCAGACCTCATGTATAATAAATATAAGTTTATTATACATATATTAAATAAATATATTCAATCATATCATAGCATATATTATTTTATTATGTCCTTATATTACACTTTTATTGACAATTCCTTTGTAAAATTATGTTTTGGTTAATAATCACTTTATTTTTCACATGTGTTTTGATTTGTTATATTTTTGGTCCTTATACTTATATCATGACCTCCATAATTTCACCCATTATATAAATATCATATATATTCAGTATATTTTTTTTATTATAATCTATATATATATATATATGAAATGGAATACACCATTAATGGAGATGTAGGGTGCATGAACATGTTTCCATTTTATTGTCATATTGAAAGAAAGAAAGTAAATTATATGTGTGTGTGTTATCATTATAGTATCAATATCATTTCATATTTATCATATTATTTTACAAAACTCATCCTTAATCCATTCCATTAATGTGTGAATGAATCATATGGGTTTGAGGAGGTGGTAGTCCACACGTCCACAAACAAAGTTATTTTATTTAAAAAAACAAAAATAATTAAGGTATGTGTTATATAATAATTAATTAAGAATTTATACATCATAAATATGATATATAAAATCTAAAATTCGTATTTTCCTCATAATTCCAAACCATGAGAGGTGGTAAAGGAAAAACAGATGACATCATTTTGTGAGGTAGTAGTCTGCCACACACATGAATGGTAAGTTCATTACCCATTTGATTGAAATGTATATATGTATAGATCAAACCCTTATAATAAAAAATTATTAGTATTTTTAGGATACTGAGGCTATAATATAATCATTGAATAAGAAAAATTGAGTGTTGTATAATGAAAATAAAACAAAAGATCTTGTGGAAATATGTTACCTCTTATTTAGGTAGCTCTTCTTGGTTTGAACCAAAGGGCATCCTTTGTTGGATTTTTTACTAAATGGAAGATTCTAGGATTAAATAAGGGAAGTATTTAAGTTATTTTGGAAGTTTTTGGCCGAGTAAAAGGGCTTGATAGGTGTGATTAAGTGAGTTGGGTGGGGGTTAGTTCCCTTTTATACTGGAGGAGGAGCAACATTCTTGTAAATATAAAAAGGAAAACACTACCGATAGATATCCCTTACACCATGTGCGTCCAACAATTTTCCATTTTAGAGAAAATAGGGTAATTGATCTAAATATGTCCTCCATTGGATTTTGGACGTGTGTTATGTTTATTTGGCCACTTAAGTTAATGTTTAACCGCTAAGTAATTATATTTGTATATTAATCACTATAAATAATTTGGGTTAATTTTACTACTATTTTTGTTCCGAAACTAAGTTGAATTTATTATAAATTATAAATTATGATTATTCCAAATATGGAATCCTTTTTCCAAATCCTAAACACAAAACTGGTAGAAATTAATTCAAAATTAACCTTGCAGATGGGTCACAAAATTGAGGTTTTAAAGTGAAAAAGTCCAAAATATTGAAATATTTTATATCCAATTTCAATAAGAAATTGGTTCCAATCACCTAGAAATGAACAACATCATTTCACAATGTGGAATTCCATTGTTCACACGAATGGTAAGTTCATTAACCTTTTGATAGGCGTGTGTGTGGGTGTAGGTTGAACCCTTAGAATAAGAAATCTAATTATATTAAGGATACTAATGTTATTATATAATCAGGGAATAAGAATAATTTTTATTATGGAAAATGAAAATAAGAAAAATTTCTTGCGGAAGGATGTTACTTGTTTTTTGGTTAACTCCTCTTAGATTGCACAAAAGGATTCCTTGGTTGTCTTTATTCCCAAAAGGATTATTCTAGGATTATTATAGGAATTTTGGTAGGATATTTTGAATATTTTTTCTGAGATAATGGTCTTGATAGGTGTGAATAAGTTAGGGGGTTGATTTCCCTTTTATAGTGGAGGAGTGACATTCTTTTAAATATAAAATGATAAACACTATTAAAAGGCTTCCCTTACATCTTGTGCCTCCAATAATTCACCATTTTATAGGCAATAGGGGGACTGGTCAAAATATGTCAAAAAAATATATTTTAGAAAGTTTTCTAGCTTATTTGGCCAATTAAGTATTTATTTATTTACAACATAATCTTGTTCTTACCTTAATCGTTGTAATTAATATCAATTGCTTTTATTAATATTTTTTCTAAAAAACTAATTTGACATTATTACACATTATAAATTATTTTAATTACAAATATAAAAGAAATTTTTTTAAATTATAAACATTTAAGTGGAATAAATTAATTTAAAATTAATCCCGCAGATGAGTCACAA
The DNA here is from genome assembly GCA_963277665.1 of Viscum album. NCBI lineage: Eukaryota > Viridiplantae > Streptophyta > Magnoliopsida > Santalales > Viscaceae > Viscum > Viscum album. The sequence goes on from OY728132.1 coordinate 885,195,714, forward strand.
AAGTGGGTTTTTCAATAAAAATATTACAAAATATTGAAATGGTTTTATTTCCAATTTCAATAGGAAATTGGTTCCAATAGAATACATTAAGTTATTTTATATTATCAATCCAAATATAAAATTAAAACCAAATTAATATTTAATTTAACTATATAAATAAATTTGATGAAAAAAAAAGATTTCAATTAAAAAATAGTATTTTTCACTATTTATCAAAAAATGAAAATTCCCAAAAAATTAATAATAATTCACCCAAATTAAAATTTGATATTATAATATCCAAAATTTAATTTAGTTTGTAAAATTAAAATTATAAAAGTGTCAAAATTTATATTTAAAATGGGTTCAACATTAAAAGGTGGAAAAGTTAACTTTTAGAAAAATACAACTCTTTTCATAAAATTTTATTTATTATAATCTTATACCTATCCAATATATTGGATGTGTATAAATGATATATATAATTTTATTTAAAACATTCATCAAAAGTGGTTTTTTAGATTATAGGGATAAACTTGTGTTTGTAAGTAGAAAAATTGTTTTTTTAGATAAGTAATTTTTTTATTTTCAGATAGTTCTTACATTATCTTCATTGTAATTCATAACCAAATGATTAATTTTATATAAATTGGTAAATAATATTTTAAAATTTTAGTTATTCTTATTCATAACTTCTATTCCAATTTCTTGGTGGTTGCTTTAATAAAATTTTAATAATATTATTAATAATATATTATTGTTCAGTAAAACTCGGCCTTACATGTAATACATTCTATAAAAGGGACTTGGAATTGATTGCAATACACCCAAAACATTATTTTTTTCTTCCCATAATAAAATATAAGTGGTTTTTGTATTAAAATATTCACTTGTTCTTGTGAAACTAAAATGTATTTCTTTCATATAACAAAACATATATTAAGTTTTGTGAGAAGTGAAAAATATAAAAGTGATTAAATTAATTCAAAAAAAATTACAAGATCATTGAATGTTACATATAACGATTAATGGTTTGTTCATGAAATAAAAAAAATATCACAAAATACTCATATATTCCATATCTTCTTTGAAATTTTGTACATGGTATATCTGAGGATCTTACTCTCACAAGATGATACCCCACCCTCAAATCAATCTTTAAGAAAACATGAGATTCTTAGAGCTTGAAAAAGGGATATTCATTATCAGGTAATGGTTAGAAGTTCTTAACCGTAAACTAATTCATTTTTCAGTAATATACACACTCCCTAAGGGTTAAATTGATCTTCTTGGAGAAAATTATGGGTGAATTCCAAGAATAGGTATGGGGTTTAATATACCATTTTGATTTCAGATCCACTAACCACCTCTTGAGTTATCGATGATCAGTAGGATCCTTTCTTTAGAGTGGAATAGATGCATGTTCTACTCTTATAACTAGTTCAACAGTGAACTATAACTCTCTCCCCAAAGTTAGTCAAGAATTTTTTTGGGGAAAACATCTTTTTAGTGTTCCACCACTATAGGAAAGAAAACTTTTCATACTCCTATATCATTCAAAACTGGCTCGCAATATAGGCTAACACTCCCCCATCCCATGTTGCTCAGGTCCAACTCAACTTTCCTAAAAATATCATTCTCCAATTTAAATATAATTATCACTATCATGTGATATTAATGTCACCCTTATATGATTAAAATCAATTTTATTATGATAGGGTAACGACTAGTCCATTCCGAGTATGGTGTGGATGCTTGACATCTCGAGGATGAAGAGGTTCCATAAGAAGTGATTAACAATAATATTGATGTGGAACCCTTTTTATTGGCCTAAATATTGTAATAACACTCTAAACATATTATAAATAGTCATCACCACATATATTACTCAATTTCATGCCTGATACCTTCCATGATTTCCATAGATATAAATGAATGTGACGAACTTGTGTCAAATAAAGTAGACACTAATCTAGATGATACTATGAAACAACATGAGTTTTTGGGAATTTTTTTTATCTAAATATTTTAAATTTCTTCAATACCTTATTTTAAATTCAAAAATTATGTTCTTCAATATCTTGTGTTACATGAATCACCATGTCTAGCTTGTGTTAAACGTGACACTATGTTTTAAAAAATCATGATATATTATTAATCATATTACTTAAATGTGACCATTATAACCAAGAAATTAAACTTGTTGTAATGAATAATAATAATAACATTTTAAATATTAGTTATAATGTTTTTATATTAAGATAAAAAAATTATAAAAAATAATTAATTTTCAACAAACACTTTATATGTTCTAAATATCCCATTTTCTCAAAAAAAATGTTTTTATTTCATTTTAAGAACACATAATAGAGGTACTTTTTGCAATTTTAAAAAAATTATTTTAAAAAATGAAATTAATTTTTTAAATAATCAAATCAAGCTTATCTTTAGGTTACCTTTTGATATTTTTTGAAAATATTAATTTTTCTTGAATATTGAAAAATACTGTTTTTATTGAAAATGATTTTTCATTTAAATAATTTCTGCGGTTAATTTTTTTAAATGGATTTTATAGTAATATTAGTCAAATTATATATAAATTAATCCAATTTTAGTCATTAGAATATTTTTCATTTTGATTTTTTATATAAAAAGATTTTAAACTTTTGAATATTTTCTATTTGGAAACACGCTTTCTCATCACATTTGTGAGTTAAATATTAAATTAAAATTTTCACTAATATGAAGGAAACTTTTAAAAAATGGATTGAATATTTGGAATCACAATAATTTATATTATTTAATACGGTAAAATTAATTTTTTACTATAATAAATAGTAAAACTTATTTACTATAGTTAGGGAATAAATATTTTTATTCGGGATTAAACTAAACGTTTATGAGTTAAAAATGGTCCAAAAAACTATTCAAACTCCCGTTTTTTGAAAATATATTGACCTTATCATGTATAAGTCTCAATAATAATCTATTTTATATCATTTTTATGTGATAATCATGCGTAGACCTTTTACATTCCGAAAATTAATCATGTTCAACTCACCTCTCTCAAAAAAGACCTCCCACTCTCCTTTCCTCTTCACACTTAAAAAAACCTCTTCTTTGTCAAATAACATACCAAATAAATTCTTTAATTATATATTATCATCATATAATCCTTATTTTTTATTAAACCCTCATAATAATACATCATTTATAAATCTAAAGAGGCTTTCTAAAGTTGTTGTGAATTCCTAAACATTCATTTTTGTGTTATTTATTCCTACACTTAATTTGAATATAGTTTTTTTGTTATGATATAAAAACAATAGAATATATAATATAATAATATTTTTTATGTTAATGGAATAACCTATATCTATCTCCTATTTTATCAAATGTGATATGAAATCATCATCCGTGTGTACGATGGACTACCATCATGCAATCATTTGTCAAACATTTTCCATCACCACCTACCATGGACGTATATAATGATGCATTAAATTTTTTATATTTGATATATATGAAATTATTATACATATAAAATTATTTTATTTCATATACCTTCTTACTCTTCATTCATTGGGAATATGAAAACATCGTTTGTGTTTATGGAAGACTACAGCCTCACGAAGCAATGTGAATCATTCACGATTTATATAAAATGTAATAATGATGGATTTAATGAAAATATTATATATTTTTTAAATTAAAATGAATCTATAATGATAATATATTATTTTCATTTCTTTCTTTCAATCCATTAATAAAATCATAACATCATTCAAGCATACTTAAGAACTACTCTCTCTATGAATGGTGCATTTCGTATTCTATCTATGACTTCTATAAATTAACTTAAATACATAAATTATAAAAAATATTATATTTATATCATCGTGAAAATCCTGGATATTATTTAACCATTATCAAAGTAAGATGACCAAAAGAACAAAAAAACTATACAAAAAAACAATGTTATTTCTTAAAATGGTACCTGAACATGGAATTGTTAACAAATGGGTAATAAAAGGTCATGAGTGAAAAATATATGGTATGATATATATATGTATATTTATGTTTCTGTAATGGATTTATAATAAAATTATATTTATTATACATGAGGTTTGAATGTGTATAAAGAAAGTCAAGACTTAAGGTAAGAGTTTTTTTTCTCAATTTTTCTTCTTTGAGACATATGTGATATTATGAACCTATCTTACTTTATGATGTGTATATAAATTCCCATTAACATTTAATATAATAAATTTATTTATCTTTATTATATTTTAAATTTTTTAAATTTTATTTGTTTATTGGATGTATACTTCAAAGGTATCAAAGTCATACAATCTCATCATTTATCAGGATTATTTATGATTATGTTTTCAATCATAAAATATTAGGATATATCTCTCAAGAAATGCCTGAATTTTATTCTACCCTTGTTGTATCATTAGAATATATGACTTCCATCATTTTCATCAATTTATATACTTAATAGTTTCAATACAATGTTTTTTATAAAAATTATCTTCATTGCTCTAATCTATCAGAAAATAGTTTTTCTTCCAAAACTATTTTTTTTCTAAATGTACCTTCAAATTTTGGTTAACATTATCCAATTAATTATTAAATAACTTTTTACCATGTTTTATTGTTTATAAAATGTTTTGATATAAATATTTATGCTACTTTTTCAAAAAAAAAATCATTTGGACTTTCCTAAAAAGGTGGAAAGAATCTTCATTTTAACATGTATGGATTGAATGATATTCCATGAAAACATTAAAAATTATTTCATTTAAACTTCCTTTATATACATTCAAGTTTATTTTCAATGAAATTTATTTGAATTATTTTTTATGTTTTAAAAAAATGTTTTTCCAAGTGTAAAGGATATTTTCCTCAAGAAATGTTTTCAATGATATTTCAAAATCATTTTCAACGTAAGATGAAATCTTTTGATGTAACATATGCCTTAATTAGGATATGATACAAGGATACCAATATTATTATTTCTATTAATGGTTTAAATTTATGATGATTTAATGTTTATGAAAGCCATTAATTTTACAGGTAATGATTTGATGGATGATTATAATATAGTGTCACACATACATATGATTTTAATTATTTAATAGGTAAAACCTATATGTCCCTCCAATGAATTAGTTAAATATTTATATCTCATTAGATAGGAAATAATATAACTGGGAGTGAACCAAGTTCAGTATGGTACTTTTTCCACTATGATGGTGATGGGAGTGAACCTTGAATACTATGATGGTTTAGGGAGTGAACCTATTCCACTATAAAATCCTTGTAAAAGTACCTTTGATAATATTGAAATGCATTTATATGCTTATTTGTATACCAAAATTCTATGTATTTTGGAAATTTTATGCTCTCTTGGCTCATATTCTTTGACTCCTTTATGATTCATGTCTTATGAACTATCAGGATTTATACAATGACTGATTTTTATGATACATTATATGTAGGGTATGGTGTTAAAATATTATTCTCATATTCTCAGACCCCTATGCTCTTTAAATATTCATATCTCCATTATTTACCCTTAATGAGCATCTTATCCCACCCTCCCTTCTATTTTATCTCCCTAGGTTATGATGAAAGGTATTATTTATGATATATCTAAGAAGGGTTCTAGTAATGAACCAAATATTTGGATATGATGTAGCTCACTTATAAAACATTTTTTATGTGTCCAAGTTTCCAAAGGCACTTCCCCTTTAAGATCCTCAGGTGTGTGTTTGTGTAATGTAATAAATATTCGTCTAAAAAGATATAATATCTATGTTTGAGATGTTTGGATCTTAATATACTAAGATCATAACTCATACAGTAAAAGTCCTCACACTCTACTCCTCAGGTACCAGATTCATAGAGAGTTACTAACCTAATCCAAAACATAGAACTACATCCTAGCTACGCTATGTATGTCCACTCTGCTGTAAATACATATCATATCATTGACTTCCTTGGCCTCATCCACATCCCCATCCTATACACATGATATTACTCTATCTCCTAGCCAAATATGAATCTACTGATCTTGATCCCCTACATATAGATTGTATATATCCTATCCTACTAGGAATATATGGGAATGTGTTATAGAATCTCGGGAGGTGGCCTATTCTACCACAAGTGTGGAACACAATTAGATCTCTATCACATAGAGGATTCATGTGACCTTGCCTCCAACACTGATTGAATAATACATAACTTCCAACTTGGATACTCTAGCTACAACTACTATGATGATATAACTAAAGGTGAAACTTCCTATAGCTAGATGAACTACTTCCTTATCTTAGTTCTAAACCACTATGCCCTATTCCATTAGCTTCCGTCAAAAAATTTCTCATAGATAAGGGCATGGATCATACTCTATATAAAATATCCATTAAAAATACATTCACCTAAGATCAGATGGAATATCTAAGCTTATCCTAAAAGCATCTCGATCATGACCAATCATCACCAAAAAAGGGTAGTGTAAAATGTTGGAGATCAATGAGGGGAGCTAAATAGTTCATAATAGATATAGTACTTGGATTGAGAGGCATAAAATACCTATATAAATTAGTTATTAGTGTCTCCAAAACAATTTAATCATAGAATATAAAATGTAAATACTTCCAAACCATTCCTCGATACTAATCTTCCTTATTCATAACATCCCAAAAACACATGGTAGAACTGTTAGGCATATATGCAGAAAGCCTAACCATCCTTTTAGGAGGTGTATTTAGATTCTCAAAGATAGAATTATTGGGCTTGAGCTATGAATCAGACACTTGGGGCACCATCATCTGAGAAATTACATTTACATTACAAATGGAACTCTCACATAAGTTTTGAAATAGTTAGTGCAAGTCATGGAGCTCATTTTATACACTATGTAACACCAAAGTATTTCATAGTATGTTATCTCTTAAAAGTATTTTAATAACTTGTGCTACACCCAACACCGAGTTCGAGCACACCACGACTTACCAAACTATCCATTCAAAAATGATGTCATGAATAGTATTAACCACATTTTAAATTTTATATATCCTGTATAATTTTAACATTCATCTTTTATGTTTCTTATACATAATATAAGAAAAATTAAATTTTTATGATAAAAGAAGTATTTTTCAAAAAAAATGCACTTTTATGCCTTATAATGGTAAACCCTTTTTAAATGCAATATTTGACACTTTTATAAATTAAATTTAATGAAATTAAATTTCTCTTTATAATTGGGAAATAAAAATTTAGTTATGATAAATTTTTTGTACTTTTCTGATAACTCTCATGTTCTGACGAATTGTGAAAAATACTAAATTTTAATTGAAAACAACGTTTTTAATAGAAATAATTTATAGTGATAAATTATTAATTTGAATAGTTATGAAGTATAATTATATTATAATTTTATCATTTAATACAATATAGGTCATTATATTTAATTTCACATTTAAATTTGATATAAACACATGTCAATATTTTGATAGTTCTTACTTTTTAAAAAACCCGCTTTTTGGTTTTGACAACTGGAATTAATATTAAATTAATTACTGAAACATATATGTTTTTAATTTGGTAAAATGGAATTCATTTTTGAATTTGGAATATCAAAATTATCTTAGGGTGAATTTTTGTTATTTTTATGAAAACATCCAATTTTTGTTGAATTGTGAAAAACACTTCATTATTGTTTAAAACTGACTTTTATTTAAATAATTATTTATTATATTTAAATTTATTTTAATGAAAAATAGATATATAGTAACTATATAAGTTCAATGTAATTAATTGTAGTAATTTTATAATAAAATTAGATGTATAAATTTTTATTGAACTTTTTATTGTCTTTTGCCCACCTTCTAAGAACATTTGAAAATTTGCATAAATCATAATTTTTCCATTTCTGTGTGTTGAATTTCAAAAATTCTAGAGACACGGTTAACATCAGTAAGTAAAATTTGGTTCAATAATATGAAAATAATTTTTGGTTAATAGTAACTTTTTACTTTTATTTACAATAGTTAAAAGTAAATAGGGTAATTAAGGGTAAAAAAGATATTATAATTACCCTAACACATGTCCTAATTCTATTGAATAAGTGTAATTCGACCAAAAACAACTTTAGGAATAAAATATTATCCTCTTTGGTCCACTTCTATTGTATTAGGACATTTATAATTATTTTATTTAAAGAAGAGTTAAGAGTGTTAAATTCAAAGTTTATTAACTAAACCATTTTTAATATGGGGTTATAAATAAGATAAATTAGACTATAAATATTCATTAGAAATATAAATGTATTTACTACATAATTTTATTTTATTTATAATTTTTAGAGATTAAATAATTAAATTTATTTATGACACAATCATGATGCAGTAATTACCTTCTTAATGAAATATTAAAATAATTAATATTATAAATATCCAAATAAATATAAATTGAGACTTTTGATGAATGAAAATAATTTTATAGTTTAATATGACATTTTAGGGTTTAGTATAATTTTTTTTCGAATTTATAAGTTTTTTATTACTTTCTAAAAAAACAAGAGACCAAATAGTGTCAGAATTGACATAAATTAGTTTTTTAAATAAATACTATATTATTGGTTGATATAATATTATTAAAAATTTAAGGTTCTCACAAAGGGATTAAATAACATTATATATGTCATTAATTAACCACATGATACTCTCTTGTATTTTTAGAGTAAGTTTATTAACCATATAGTGTAAGAATACAAGAAGGCACGGTAAAAGTTAAACTATTTAACTAAGAGTTAAATATAAAATATAAGGTTTAAATGGTCACCAAAACATGTATAAAACCTATTATTTGAGTTTTTTTCGACCCATAGACACCTTATCCTAGAATTAAATCATTTTTTATCCATTATAAACCTAAAATTATTTTATTATAAAATAATATTTCAATCTTTCCAAAATTGACCCTCACCTCTCTTATAAAAGGGTACTTCCCCTTCTCTTAATTTCACAACTTAAAATCCATTTTTCTCGGACAAACCCTTCCCAAATACCTTCTAAACTATCCTACCTTCAACCTAGAGGCCTTACATTGATCAGAAAGCCAACCTATGGAGCCCTTTTGTTCAATTCAAAATGAAACACCCGAAGAAGAGGTAATAATTTCACCACCCACTTTCAAGTTTTTTTCTTCTTCCACTTCCGCTTTCTTTGTTGTTTCGATACTAAAATAATAACTCCAGTACCTTATATGTACTATTATTTTATTATAAATATGGTACACCATATTCGTTATTATATCCATCCTATAATGACTAAGTCACCATACGTGTGGACGTATGGCTTACCGTCACCACGTCATGGTGTAGTTTGTTATTCAAACAATTCATTATTTGGATGGTTATAATAATGAGTATAAATGATGTAAATAATAAATATAAAATGTTAATTACTGTTTATATATGATATACCATCCAATTACTTATGATTTCACCATCAATATAATGATATTGTCGCTCGTACATACGTACTGATTACCGTCTACACGATGTGATGAGATTCATTTCCATGTTCACCATTCAATGAATATTATAAAAATATATATTTTTAATAATTATGTAATATATGGAATAATAATTCTACTGAAGATATATATACTTACATAAATCTTATTCACTTACTTCTATTCAATACGATATGAAAATGGAAACAGTGTTTATGCGTACGTACGACCTACCGTCTCCATAATCGGTGCCTCCCATTTCATATATCTATCTATTATAAATATTTATATTCTATATATATATAATAAATAAATCATTTTTTATATTCTTTAAGTATTTAAATAATGTTATAAATGATATGATAAATAATAACAAGTTAAAACATGTACGATAAAGTAATCGATTATTACATGAAATGTTAATTTAACATGGGAATCATTATTAAATGGGTAGTATAAATGAATAAATGAATTATTTATGATATAATAAATATTAATATGGTTCTAGTATAATTTAATTACATACTATGGTCATTATATAGGGGGTTAAAGGTACCCTCTACCAAAGTAAAGTGTGAGGTAAGGGTTTATTCTACAATCTCTTCATTATATGAGGTTGTTTTTACGTGAGTATCTACTGGGACCTATTTATCATCAACATATGTGTTTCATAAAAATATTTTCAAAAGGATTATTTTAAGGTTTTATGTAAGTGACCCTTTAACTAGATCATCATTTTAAATTGTTTAAATATTTATTCCTCTAAATCATTCTCATCAATGTCCATGTTTTCAAAATGGTTTTTAAGGATTTATTTATATGGACATGAATGATTTTAAAATGTTAATTAATTTCAAAAGATTCAAAGTGGTATGCGACACTTTGATTCAAAAATTTATATAAATTTCTTCCTTTCTAAATTTTGTGACATTTAAATGTTTTATGAAAAAGGGATATTTCTCTCAAAGATTTTTTCAAATCATTTTCATCTATGTAAACATCCTTTGATGGATTTTAAACTTGTTTGAAGTTGATTTATTATGATACTAATCTTCCATACTGTATTGATGTTATTGGGATATGTTTGATTGTGGATGTGTTATTTTTATACCATTAATGGTTTATGGATAATGTATTGACATTTCATATGCTAGTTTTAATACGAATGTTTATGTTATGTTTAAACCTTTACTTATGAGGAATGCATTGGAATTACTAAGTGACAGGTGGATCCCACTATATCTCCTCGACGCATTAGTAGGTGTCATGAGACAAACTAGTGTCTTGGCATAAGTCCTTGAAAAAATATTATTTGTAGTCTTGGAATAAGGACTTGACTATGTGGTTATGATGATTGGCATTATGCATTCCAACATTATGTAATTGGATATTGATATTACATGTGATTATTAGACTTGTAGAATATCCATGTGAATAATTAAATGGAATTATTTGATTTATCTTTTCCAAATTATGCTGAATTATATGTTTAAAAGGCTTTTGTTTTAGTCTTATACATTGCCTTAAATGTTTATGTTTATTCATGAAATTTTATGCTATATTTTTATCCTTACTGAGCATCTGAGCTCACCCCTTTCTATGTTTTTGTTTTCCCAGGATTCCAAGAAGTGTATTATGATTGATAAGCAGGGTTGAGAAATGGGATTAATGGCATTATTATAGGATCAATTATGTAGTGTTTAATTTTATAATGTGTAAGGTAACATTCATGTATGTAATCTATTTTCCAAGACTGATAAACCGATCTGTCTTTCTGGACTTGTTTCCTTGTAATCATGTCAATGTATTAAAATAATGCACCGACTATGGGCTTCTGGGGTTAGGGTGTTATAGTTGGTATCAAAGGAAGTATATAAACAACCTTGTAAATAGATTTAGGTAAATTCTGATTAGAGAACATTACCCTAAGATAGACTTTGAGGATTAGTATAGAAGAGCTTCCTAGAATTTTGGTAATGTCGGGATTTTGTGTATTTTCCAAACAATACATCCCTGTCTAGATATGAGTAGGTTGAGGAGGCTCTGGAATAGATGAACATAGGAGTGAGAACCCTGACAAGGAGTTTTGGCCTTGAATAGGGGTATCCTGGTACACAACAATGGGTCTTGCTACACTCTATGTTACGACACTCCCGAGGGATATGCTTAGGATAATTCAAATTTTTATTACAAGCCATTATGAAGGGTTTAAGAGTAAATACTTTCTCAAAGAAAATATTTTATGATTATTGATTATATGAATATTCTTTTCATCATACGTTAGGTATTTTACAAGTTTGGAATTATGAATTGTGATTCGTAAACTTACCTAGTGTATGCCATTGTTTATAAATGGTGCCTATTAGAAGGAATGAGTATTACAACAATACTTATAATTGAATGATTAAGAAGGATATTATCTTTCATGGTATTAAGACAACAATTAAAAGGGAAATAACATCCCATGTATTCTCATCATATGAAGAAATAGTATCATTTTTTAATAAGATAAGTAAATAATTCTCTGAGCACAATTGATTTTAAGGGAAGAAATAGAAGAAAATAATTGAAGAGATAAAGATAGATAAAAGGAAGGGGGGAAAGAACGATTTTACCATAGGTGATAACTGTGGAAATAATCACCTTGGTAAATACTTGAAGGGAATGGGAGTTTGTTATAAGTGTAGAGAAAAAGTACACCAAGTACGTGATTTCAAGGGTAAGAAAAAGGTTTCAAATGTACAATGCTCCATCTGCAAGGATTTGGGACACTATGCGAATCAATGTCCAAATCATCAGAGTATACCCCAAATGTTGCTATTGGATAATAATCAAGTTATGATACTACTAAAGATGAAGAGAAATTATGAGAGTTCTTATATTGTTATTAATATATTGTGTCATTTGAGTATTGTATTAATTATGTACATGTTATAAGAATTATAGAGTATATAAGGATTGTACTGCAGTACTATTTCATTAAGGACTTGAGATTGTGTGGAACTAATAAAAGTGACTCAATAACAGGTTAATTTTTTTTGGGAAATATATGGTTGAGAGAAAGATAAATCTTAATATGGTTCTGATACTGAGGTAGTTCTTTTGGAATAAGATGTGATTGATTTGGATAAATTATATTTGATATTCTTGACTAACTTGAAACTGATTAATGATTTGTATATTCCATCATTTTTGCAGTTTATAAAATAATTGGATATAAAGAGTATATCTAGTATTCTATAAGTAATAAGGGAGAAAGAATGTAATCAATAAGGTTTTATGGTAATTCAGGGTGTTACCATGTTTTAAAATAATCCATAATGAAGGTATTCACATGTTGTTATGTGGAAAAAATGATCTTCATTGTGTTTAACTTCTTTATAAATTTTGGACTGTGAGTTTGGACAGAAGTATTTTGGAAAAGTCTATAGGTTTAAATGGGTTAAGTTAAATGTTGGATATTTTTGTTTAAGGTTAAAAAAATTATTTAATATTATTTTTTTGGATTGTTATCAAAAGGACAACCCGGAGGTCAGTTGACAACTTGTCGCATCCGGCAAGTCCCCGAGACAAGAACTCGCAACCGAAGGGCGATAAGGTTAGATCACATACCACTAGAATAAATGATGTACTGGTTTGTATAATGTAGTTTTTTTTAAATATTCTGACAAATGAATTATAAATTTATTATTTTTTAACCCTATATGATTACGATAAATATAATATTTTTGAATTCTATTATATTTGGGAGTGAAAGATTAGTTTGTGGTAGGAATTAGTTGAAGGGTGAAACTCTACTTGTCAATTATATTTTTTTCCTCTTTTTATATGAATAAATTAATTCTTAAATTTTAGGTATGGGATCTTAAAACCAAAAATGTGTTATCCAAATACCTTATGTTTTTTGGAACCAATGATATATTAAATCATCATACATTGATGGATTTGAGGCCCTCAATTTAACACTTGTTTGTGATTGATGACCTCAATCACTGGTTATAAATATTTACATTTTTCCTCCAATTATGTGTCTCTAATTTCCACCAATGTTCTCCTAATCGAGATCATAATTTGGTGGTGACTTTTTCATTTCCCTTTCCCTCTTATTAAGGCTAAATTTTATTAACCCAATTTCCGATGTGGGTTTTCCACAAAGGTATTTTCCAATTTTAACCTTTTATTTTAAAAAAAATTACAAATTGTGAGGACACAATTTATTGAAGGAGGTGATAATGTAACACTGCAAAAAATCATATTATGTTATCTCTTCAAAGTATTTCAATAAACTACACTACACGCAACACTAAGTTCGAGCACACCACAACTTACCAAACTAGCCATTTAAAAAAGATATTATGAATAGTATTAATCACATTTTAAATTTTATATATCCTGTATAATTTTAACATTCATATTTTGTGTTTCTTAGATATAATATAAGAAAATTAAATTTTTAAGATAAAAGATGTATTTTTTAAAAAATGTAGTTTTATGCCTTTTAAGGGTGAACACTTTTTAAATCCAATATTTTAAAATTTTATATATTAAATTTAATGAAATTAAATTCTTCTTTAGAATCGGTACATAAAAATTTAGTTTGGATAATTTTTTGGTACTTTTCTGATAAATTTCATATTTTGATGAATAGTGAAAAATACTAAATTTTAATTGAAAACAAATTTTTTAATAGAACTAATTTATAGTGATAAATTATGAATTTGAATGGTTAAGAAGTATAACTATATTATATTTTTATCATTTAATACAATTTATGTCCTTATAAGTAAGTTCACATTTAAATTTGACATAAACACATGTCAACCTTTGGATAGTTTTTACTTTTTAAAAAAACCCACTTTTTGGTTTTAACAAATGGAATTAATTTTAAATTAATTAATGAAACATATATGTTTTGAATTTGGTAAAATGGAATTAATTTTTGAATTTGTAATATCAAAATTAACTTAGGGTGAATTTTTGGTATTTTTATGAAAACATCCAATTTTTGATGAATTGTGAAAAACACTGCGTTATTGTTTAAAAACGACTTTTATTTAAATAATTATTTATTTTATTTAAATTTATATTAATTCAAAATAGATATATAGTAACTATATAAGTTCAATGTAATTAATTGTAATCATTTTATAATAAAATTAGATGAACAAATTTTTAGTGAACTTTTTACTGTATTTTTTCCACCTTCTAGGAGCATTTGCAAATTTACATAAATCTAAATTTTTCCACTTTTGTGAGTTGAATTTCAAAAATATGAGAGACATGGTTATCATCATTAATTAAAATGTGGTTCAATAATATGAAAATATTTTTTTGTGAATATTAACTTTTGACTTTTATTTACCACGGTTAAACGTAAATATGGTAATTAAGGTTAAAAATGACATTATAATTACCCAAACACATGTCATAATTCTATTGGATAAGTGTAATTCGACAAAAAAAAACCTTAGGAGTAAAATATTGTCGTCTTTGTTCCACTTGGATTAGATTAGGACATTTATTGTAATTTTATTTAAAGAAGAGTTAAAACTATTAAATTCAGAGTTTATTAACTAAACAATTTTTTATATGTTGTTATACATAAGATAAATTAAACATAAATAATCATTAGAAATATAAAAAATATTTAATACATAATGGTGTTTTATTTATAATTTTTAGATATTAAATAATTAAATTTATTTACGACACAATGATGATGTAGTTATTACCTTCTTAATAAAATATTAAATTAATTGATATTATAAATATCCAAAAAAATATAATTTAGAATTTTGATGAATTACACTAACATTATAGGTTAATAATACATGTTAGGGTGGATTATATAAATATTTTTCTAAGTGATAAGGTTGTTATGACATTAAAAAAACAAGATACCAAATAGTGTCAAAATTGGCATAAATTAGTTTTTAAAACAAATACTATATTATTGGTTAATATAATATTATTAAAAATCTAAGGTTTAGCCAAAGGGCTTAAATAATATTATATATGTCATTAATTAACCACTTAAGGTTCTCTTGGAATTTTAGATAAATTTTATTAATCATATAGTTTAAGAATACAAGAAGAAATGGTAAAAGTTAAACTATTTAACTAAGAATTAAATATAAAAGATAAGGTTAATGTGGTGACCTAAACCTATCTAAAACCAATTGGTTGAGTGGTTTTTGACCCATACGTGTATTATCCTAGAAATAAATCATTTTGGATCCATTATAAACTGAAAATTATTTTATTATAAAATAATATTTCAATCTTTTCCTAACGTGACCCTCACCTCTCTTATAAAAGGGTACTTCCCTTATCTTAATTTCGCACCTCCAAATCCATTTGTTTCGGCCAACCCCTACCCAAATACCCTCTAAACAATAATTCCTTCAACATAAAGATACTAATTTAACTATAAATCCAACCAAAGTATCCCTTTTGGGAAACTCAAAAGTAAACACCCAAAGAAGAGGTAATAATTTCACCACCCTCTTTCAAGTTCTTTTCTTCTTCCACTTCATCTTTCTTTTTTGTTTCCTTAATAAATTAATAAATTTGGTACCATCTATATACAGTGATGTTATTATAAATATGGTAAAACCATTTTTGTTATTATATCCATCCTATAATGAAAAAGACACCATACAAGCGTGCGTATGGCTTACTGTCTCCACGTCGTGGTGTAGTTTTTTTTATAGACTGAGATCCTACCCAGAAAAGCAAGATCCCTTTATTGATAAAAAACAAAACACTTACACCAGTCTAAAAGTAGATTCTTTACATTGATCCTTCCTCAGAACGGAAAGGAGATCACTTGGAACATGATCATCCCAACGAAAATCAGATCCATTCACACCCTTGTTCGCAAGACCATCAGCCACTGCATTTGCTTCTCTATAAACATGTGTAACAATGTGCTGCTTTGAGTAGAGAAGATCCAAGCATCTTGATCATTTATTTATAATATTCCAAGAGAGATAGAGATCACCTGTCCTAATAGCCATCACCACTTGAGTGGAGTCACATTCAACCCCCATCTTATCCCAGCCCCTTCTACCAGCCTACTCAGCCGCTTCAATGACACCTCACATCTCTACTTCAAGAGCAGTGGCGAAACCACACGTCGTGGTGTAGTTTGTTATTCAAACACTAAATTATTTGGATGGGTATAATAATGAGTATAAATGATTTAAATAATAAGTATAAAATGTTAATGATTCTTTATATATGATATACCATCCAATTATATATGATTTTACCAACAATATAATTATATTGTCACTCATGCGTACGTACTGATTTTTATCTCCACGACGCGATAGGATTCATTTCCACGTTCACCATTCAATGATGATTATAAAATTATATATTATTAATAAGTATGTAATATATGAAATAATAATTATACTGTAGATATATATATATATATATATACTTACAAAAATCTTATTCACTTACTTCCCTTCAATATGACATGAAAACAAAAACAGCATTTATGCGTACGTACTACCTACCATCTCCATAAATGGTGCCTCCATTTTAATATATCTATCTATTATAAATATTTATATTATAATTATATATGATATATAAATCAATTTTTATATTCTGTAAGTATTTAAATCATGATCTAAATGATATGATCAAGAATAACAATTTAAAACACATACGATAAAGAAAGCGATTATTACCTGAAGTGTTAATTTAACTGGGTAATCATTAATAAATGGGTAGTATAAAGTCATAAATGAATCATGTATGATATAATTAATATTAATATGGTTCTTTTATAATTTAATAACATACTATGGTCATTATACCGGAGTTTAAACATACCCTCAACCAAAGGAAAGTGTAAGGTAAGGGTTAATTCGACAATCTCTTCATTATCCGAGGTTGTTTTTATGTGAGTATATACTGGGACCTCTTTATCATCCACATAACTGTTTCATAAAAATATTTTCAAAATGATTATCTTAAGGTTTTATGGTAGGGACTCATTAACTAGATCATCATTTTTAAATGGTTTAAATATTTATTCTTTTAAATCATCCGCATTAATGTCAACTTTTTCAAAATGGTTTTTAAGGATTTATTTATTTGGAAATTGTTTTAAAAATGTTAATTCCTTTCAAAAATTTCAAAGTGGTATGGGACACTTTGATTCAAAAAATTTTCTAAGTGTCTTCCTTTATAAATTGTGTTACTTTTAAATGTTTTTATGAAAAAGTGATATTTCTCTCAAAGAGTTTTACAAATCATTTTCATCTGTGTCAACATCCTTTGATGGATTTTCAACTTGTTTGAAATTGATTTATTATGATACAAATCATCAATATTATATTAAGGGTTTTGTGATATGTTTGACAATGGATGTGTTATTTTTATACCATTCATGGTTTATGGATAAATTATTGACATTCCATATGCTAGTTTTAATACAAATGTGTATGTTATGTTCTATCGTTTTCAGATGAGGAATGCAATAGACTTAATAAGTGATGGGTGGAGCCCGCTACAGCTCCTCGATGTATCAATAAGTCTCATGATACAAACTAGTGTCTTGACACAAGGCCTTGACAAAATATTATTTTTAATCTTGGCATAAGGCCTTGACTATGTGGTTATGAAGTCTGGAATTATGAATTCCAACATTAAGTAATTGGATATTGATATTACATGTGATTATTTGACTTGTATAATATCTATGTCAATAATTAAATGGAATTATTTGATTTATCTTTGCCATATAATGATGATGTTTAAGTTTAAAAGTCTTTTTTTAGTTTTATACGTTGCCTTAAATGTTTATTTTTATTTATGAATGTTTCTGATATATTGTTATCCTTACTGAGCATCTAAGATTGTCCCTTTCTATTTTTTATTTTTCACAGGATTCCAATAAGTGTATTATGATTTATAAGTAGGGTTAAGATATGGGATTAATGGAATTCTCAAAGGATCATTTATTTTGGTATTTATTTTCTAATGTGTAATGTAACGTTCATGTATGTAATCTATTTTCCAAGACTGCTAAACTGATCGGTCTTTCGGGAATTATTTCCTTGTAATAATGCCAATGTATTAAAATAATGCTCTGACTCTGGGATTTTGGGTTCGGGGCATTAGAGACTATATGATATGTAGGAAACCCCCTTGAAGTTTCATATCAGCTATTATCCCCTAAACTATAATAGGTGAAACTGGATGTTGAATAAGTGGATGTACTGGCAGGTTAGGTCTCACCTTTTCTAGGGAATAGTCATTGCAACCTTCCTAGAATGTGACTCAATTCCATCATGGTGGCATATATCTATATTTCTAGGAACACACCTATGAACATGAAAACAAAATAGAATGGATCATGATTTGGAAAAAAAAGATCCAAGGCTTAAATACATGAGATTTCTTGAAGCAGTAATACAAATATAAGGGTACACAACACAAGGTTTACTATCCCATCTGCCCAGGTCTATGTATAGGGTATTTTTAAGGTCTCAAGTTTTAATTACTATGGCTCCATTATATTAACATTTAATTAAATGTCATTGGAAAAAACACCACTCCCATTAAGTTGTAATTGGAATCCCCATTTGAAAACAAAAAATAATTATAAGAATTTAAAATTTAATACACCTTTTATATTTACCTGGTTTAGTTAGATAAAGTATCATTCTCAAGTTATAAATTCAAATCATTTTTAAGCTATAATTGTGTGTTCATGAAACTATATCCATATTTTTGACATCTAGTCTCTAGATTTAAGAATTCATAATATGGTTCGATAATATGGATGGTCATTCCAAATTTATAGATGCACAAAATTTATAAATTAAAAATTAGACTCTATTTAATCATATCTAACTAACGTTTCATCACATGTAACCAAAATTACATAACTCAAACATGTGATAATTTTCGAGTTAAGGTTCTATCATCAAGGTACATTGGGAACCACTACTTAGGTTAATGTAGAAACTTTAAGTAACCTGTTATTCATTTTTTCCCCTAAGAAACATTAGTTAAGTCACTTTTAAAGAAAAGAGACACAAAAAATACTATAAGAAATGAATTTAAGGAACTAAACATGGTAAGTCCAATAAATGAAATATTATTCCCCAGGTTCCTATAATTATTCATGATCAAATGATTCGATACTATACTAGGATGAGGTTAAAATTTAATTCAATAATGGTTACAAACATCATAAATCATGACTCTTTCCCAATAGTGGAAATAATACAACTATAATCAGTGAAAATCATAGAATAAAGTCTCTTCATATATAACATGGATTTTCCCCCATACATAGGTTATCTACTCTAAGGTACAAGATCATTACTAATATCCAAAACATCCCAAACTTCTCTCTACCACCCCAAAATAGTAAGGCAAAGAAGTAAAACCCTATGAAAACACTTTGGGACATCCCAGCGCTATTTTAATCTTAATTAACCCTGCTCGGTGTCCAAATTACCTTAAGAGTTCCCCCATGTATTCCATAGGCTACAAAATAGAAGAGATAATCTAAGGTCATAAGGTGGACAGAATATACCATTGTGATTAGAGTGGAACATAGTGTTAAATAATAGATAAACAAATAAAAGTAGTATAATGGAAATATCTATAGTAAACATCCAAATGATAATGATTAATCATCATCAATAATCAATTTCATATACCAAATCATGATGTCAAGATTCTATACAGAAATAGAAATCATGCATACATGTAATTAGGAACACATTACAATACATGTATATCAAAATGTATTGAAGGGAAAAGAACTATCTCCATGGGCACTTTTATCAATGTATCTATCTTGTACGTGTAATCTTCCATCCTATAATGAGAATCAAGTGTCCATATCTGGGTGTTTTATATTGTACCTACCTATATCATGAAGTCTACCAGGGTTCCAAATGACAACCTAAACTGGGTGTGAGTAAAGCTAAGTAGGACACCATCAATGATGTCTATAAACAAAATAGTCTATGTATATAATTTTTAATAGTTTAGAAGTATATTATATATATTATAATTGAATATATATAACCCATTTTGGGATTAAGATTCTCATGGAAAACTTGGACAACCATACATGCTTCCACCTAAGAAGGATGTCTCTCATCATAGTATAATTTATTTAATTAGGGTAAAAGAATATAAATAATGTTTCAATGTCATAATAATAATAATGGAGGATCTAAAGAAAAACCATGACATCCTTGACCTCAAAAAGTTGACCTAGATCACATTAATTAACTATGTTTCTTAGTTATAGGGTTCAAAGGTTAATATCATGGATGATCCCTTGGAATTCCTTTGAAAAACACCTTAACCGATTCTATGGAATGCCTCCAAAGTTAATCCTAGACTTAGAGTGAATAGAGACCAAGGTGATCATGCAAGGATCAAATTTTAGATTAAATCAAGATGAATCTATGGGGATAATCAAATAAATTTTAATTTATAGAAATTTAATATGGATTTGTGGCACAATACTTTAGTATCCAACTAATCGAAAAATACTAAATTATGAGGTGGGTATATCCCTTAAAAAATTGGCTCAATAAATCTAGGTGATGTATTTTTAGTTCTCAAGGCATTCCTTAAGGAATAAATGGATGGATCAGGTCTAACCACGCCATTAAATGAAAAAATTTCCATAGCAGGTCATGTTACATTTTATAAATAAAAGCTGGCCATGTAATTTGTATGCCAGGGTTAATTCATTTAGGTTCATTATGGTACCTTTCATTCCTCAATGATATGGGGGAACTGGGATAGTTAAAACATTAATAAAATAACTAATAAATGATATGGTCTGTGTGATTATATATAAAAAATTAAAATTAAATTAATATCATTTATCATTCACATACCAGGGATAAAGGAGGCCAAGTAAAATTCCACTTCATGGGTGTTTGGATTTATTATGAAAATTTACCACCATATAATATAATAGAACACATGCAAAGGGATGGTTTTGGTTGAGGTAGAAACCCCCAACTATAGAAACATGTCTAAAGGGGATCTTGGTCATGGTCTACTTAATTAAATTTAAGGAATATTAATTATAGATGCAATGTGTGGGAAGTTTGGCATTTTGAACAATGAAAACAAATTGTAGACTTCATAACAGTGAGGAAAGAGTTATAGACCACCAAAATTATACTAATAGTAGACTCCACATCATTTATTGACCTTAGATTCAAGATCAAATAATAGAAATACGAAAACTAGACCCAGACCCTGAAAATTGGACATATTTGGTCGCATAGAAATAGAATTCCAAACAATAATATAAGTAAATAAGGGAAATAAGAGGATTGAAGATCATAATAATATAGAATAAATAGTAATGAAAATTTTTAATTAGAAATTAAGATGAATAATATGGATCATATACTATTTGTAGAAGAAAATAGAGATACAATAGTGGGAGAGTATTGGAAATGAAGGAGGTAGAAAGAAAATAGGTTTTTAGAGGATAGAAGGGAAAAATCATAATATGACTATTTTTAAGGGGTGCATGCTTTGGATACATGGTTGGACAAACCATGCACCAACAGTGTGTCACTACTATATTTGTGGAACACTCATTCAGAAATATATACACACAATTGGACAAAGAATTCACAACCTATACATTTTCTTTGTCGAAGAGGTGTACCCCCTTTAATGATTTACACACAGTTTGAAAAACCATGTTCATAACAAGTAGATCACCTCTAAAACATGTCTTTATTTTTTCACATAGTTGTGTGGAAACCATCAAATGGTTTAATAAATAATGTGTCACCTATTTGGGGCCCGAGGTTGTGGTTCACAAATATCCCTAACTATGCACTAACCATGTGCCTCACCTATTTTCTAAAAAAAATGGATTTATGGGATTTGAACAAGTCTAGGATGCTTCTAAGACCCCCCTTAGTTTGTTAAGAATAATTTTTGACTTTTTTCACTGGGGAATGAATTTATTTCAATGGATTACTTAAATATTCATATTATGGTATTGAAATTTTAACATTTTTTATAATGTAATTTTATTTATAATCAAATATATAACAATATATATATATTTATATATTTGAACGTAAAAATTTAATTTTATAAAAAAATAATTAAACATACTTTCATATAAAATACATTTCACAACATAAATGTCTTATCTAAATAAAACACTTATATCCATTTTATTTAAAATACAAATATATGAATATTTATAAACATATATAATGTGTAATTGTATATTTATATGTGTGTGTGCCTCTGTATTGACAAACTAATATCTGTTATCTCTATTTTCTAAACCCTAGTATATACATATAAATATATAATATTTGTAAAGATATATAAATTTGTAAAATTATACACACACACACACACATATATATATATATAATATGTGTGTGTGTGTGTGTGCTGTATATATGTAGTTATTTATTTATAAACACACATAAAACATATTTTATATATGAATTCAAAAGTGATCTTATACATATATGTATTAATATTCGAATAAATATATAAATATATAAATATACCTATATATATATTATTATATATATATATATTAATATATAGATATATATATATAACTAAATAAATATAAATTTATATGGATATATATATTAATAACTATATATATATATATTATTATAATCATATATATATATATATTAATATATATATATATATATCGTAATTTATATATATATATATATTAATATACAAGTAAATATAACTATATATGTATATATATATATAAATACATAGATATATTAATAAATGAAGATAAATGTAATATGATGGAGTGGTAAAGGCTTAAAGTGCGTAGAAAAAAGGTACGGAGTTCGAATCCAGGGTAGGAAGGTCACGTGTGTGGGTGGAATAACAGTTATCGCTGTTAAAGGGGGGTGGGGCGTTGATAAAGGGTGCAGGTGGGGGTGGTGGATGGGGCGTGCAGTTTGGGGGTCAGGGTGCTATAAAAGGGTGGGCTTCAAGCACTGTTTAAGCCTCTCTAAAATGAAAAATATTTTTTTATTGTTTAATGTATTTTTAAATTTTATCATCGCTAAAAAATCCTTGATAAAATGGGCCTTTTATCAGCACTACAAAAGCGCTGATAAAGGTCCCTTTGATTGGAGATTTTTTTAGAGGTGATAAAAGGTCCATTTATCAACGCTTTTTAAGCGCTGATATATGGGGACCTTATCAATGATTTTCTTAGTGTGGATAAAGGTAAAATCCACTTTATCTTCTTCTCGATTAACAAAGCTTTTTTAGCAATGTTAATGCCCTTTTCTAGCACTGATAATGTCTATATTTGCAGTAGTGGCGGTATTTTCATTCATCATAACACACTCCTCCACTCTCCCCCGCTGTCCTCCCCGGTGCCTTCCCCTACATGTACTCTCCCTCTCTCTCCCTTATCTCTCATATCACTTACCACCACTTTCCTCCCCACCCCTCTGCTCTCGTTCTATCCCTATTCTCTCACATGTTTCCCCCATCCCCCTAACCTCCCCCCCCCTCACCCCATCTCCCCCTGGCTACCCTAAACAGCCACCCTCCCCCAACTACATCAGCTCCCCTTTCCTCCTACCTTGAAGAACACTATAATTTCCATAGGAAACATATTCTCTTCTATAGACACGTAGAACCACGAAGCAGCGTACACTTCACTGTATATAGCAGATTCTTCTCCATTTGTCCTACCACCTATCACAACATTAATTTGGGAGTAACGATATCAACATGATTGTGTATAGGGATCATTTTCATTAGTATATCAATGACTTGTGTGTTTCATCACACAGAAACAGTGAAGATTGAGCAGATTACTTCTTTTGGTAATGCAGTTTTATTTTACAAGGCTAATCTTCTCATTATTGTGTTCATTTTTTCAGTCGTGATGTTGGGGTGTATTTATTTCTGTTGGTATATTTATCGAGTAATTAAATTTGTTGTTAATTATATGTTATGTTTTCATATTATTATTACGTTATTATTAAATTTATTTTAATTTAATTTTTATCAGTTTTAATAATCTTTCAACTAAATTAAATTCTGATATTAATATTGGCCTTTTAATAATAAACCGATTCAATGGTCCATGAAGGAAAAACATGTCAACTGATTATTGTGTAAATCGGTGGCCATACAAGTGAGAAATAGGTTGTTTCATTACACCATTTATTTTAGTACTTGATTGGGTATCCTAGTGTATTTATAACATCGTAGAATGAGACCTTATATAAACATGGATATATAAAATGATCATCTAAAAAATGATTATATTTTCAAAACAGGGGATAATTATGTAGAATTAATATTTAATGACATAAAAGGATATTTTTCATGTAATCCTATATGTTTTTCTATTATTTCATTACCCCGACACATTTTGTTGATTCAAAGTTCATCTTAATTTTTAATTTTAGTTTATATTTTCTCTTTATCAATTTTTCGTTTAGTTTACATAATAAAAAAGATGAATAATTCCTTCAATTGATTCTTCATATGAACATCATCCAAAAATATAATATTAGTGAATTGGATTTTGTGATGTATGTGGTTTGAGCATACTCTCTACTTTTACAGTAGACAATTGATTTTACAAATTTTAAAATTGGATGTGATGTGATGCACATAACAAAACTCTTTTCAATTATAAAATGATAAACAAAGTTATTATAGAAATAATGTAACGACCTTAACTATTATAACTGAAATTTTAATTTTGATTTAATTAAATATCTTATTTTTTAAAATACATATAGAAAACACATTCACTATATTTTTCTAATTATATCCAATTGTATTTAAAATATAATTATCTATCATTACCATTTATAATATAGCTATTGAACAAGGATCACGAGACAGGTATAAATATTGGCTTATAACAAATACTTTCGACATAGAAAAATGTGGTGATGGAATTATCATGTGGGATTGTTCCCTATGAATCCCATTTATCATATATTTTGAGGGATATATCATTTCAAGGCTTTTCTGTAGACCAGACCCAAGATGATATCAAGAAACATAAGAATGAGTGAAACTGTTTACACGAGAAGTTCATGCCCATCGAGATCACATCCCAAACCTAGTTCACAGAATGACCCCATGAAAGCCCCACCATAGAACACATTACCCATAGGGAATATGATGGTGTAATTAATGTACATGAATCAAGACTATAGTATTTTAAGTATGTATATATCTTTTTTATACAATAATGAATATACTATTATTTTATTATTATTTTAAGAGAACAAATAATATTTTTGGTTAATATGAAAATTAAAATAAGAAATATATTTTGATAGACTAATAAATAAAATGTTAATAAAATATTATTAAAAAATTAATTTTCTTAAATATATATGATCATATAATTTTTATAATCCAAAATGTAATTTTTATTATGTTTTAAAACTATTTTTGTCAATACCATCCAATTTTCAATAAATGTTGGATTTTATTTTAAAAGTGAAAATTGAAATTTTTTAGGAATTATTTAAATAAATTAATAATTTTTTGGTATCAGGATGTCAATATTTTCAAATACGTATTTTCCATAATTTTCTGAGACAGGTCAATTTTGTTTGTTAAAATTTAAATAACCAATAAATATATTTTCTGATTTATGTCTTCATATTATCCCAATAGTTATTTAATAAAAACTATAAAAGGTATATTCTTCTAAATATAAGTTTTATATTTAAAATAGTTTTATTTTAAATGTTTTTACATATTTTATAAAGTTTTAGTGAATCCACTAAAATGTATAATATATTTAATGATTTTCAGTAAATTTATTTAAAAATGTGACTAACCTCCACATAAGCAAGGATAATATTTTAATTTCATCACCTAATGGAATTATAAAATATGTTTTCTATTCCTAGGAAAAATCATGGGGAAAAACATCGTAAGGTTTGTGATTTTGAATATTTAATTAAACAGATACCAAAACTTATGTTTGTGAAATATTAAAAATTCCCCTCTCATTTCCTATATAAACCAACACATGCTCCCACTTTATTTCATTAAAAATACATGGTTAACGTCCTTAATCTATACTAACTTCTCTAGAATCCACCTAAGGAGCCCTAATTTCTCAATAATCCCCACTTCAAGCTTTTAATGTCACACACTCAAGTAAGAGTTCCTTCTTTTCTCCTTTTTTCCATGTTTCCTTACTTTTTTACACCCTATTTTTTCATTTTAAAATGATGGGGTATGTTTTTACACATACCTAATACTTCCCTTATTATGTATGAATGTTGATAGACCACTTTCCCTCACATTAATCCCTTTAATTACACTCATTACTATGCCTAAATCTCGTAGGTGTTATTCCAATTCTCCACTTTCTTCATGTTTATTTATTATGTTACACCTTCTATCTCCAAATTAATTATGTAGAGACATGAATTTATATGACCCTAACACTTTACATATCATTTATATATGATGAGATACCTATTTCAATCTCATCACCCCTTTTTATGAATTTTAATGTCGCAATGTTAGGCTGCCGAAATTTATCCACGAATTTCCATTCAAAAACAATTGTGAAGTGAATATTGTACCCATTCCCTATCAAGGGTGTTCACTGTTATGTACACATACCATTTTATTTATGGAAGACATGTTTTTTTTCTACACTGCTTGATTTTGGAATAATTTATGATGATGAATGAATCCTTGTTTTATGATCTAGGTGGCACAATTAAGAATGAGAATGAAATGAATGTGATGGGTGTGCCCATAATTATATATAGATCCAATGCATTAGGAAATATTTTGTATCATGCTATGTTATGTTGGGATAGGTGTTTAATAGATTCAATTATGATACTTTTTCCACTATGATGTCTTTGTAATTTATCCATGACCTATGAAGCATTGTTTTAAGTTGTTTCAATATTTCTGTGTTTTGATTGTCATGATATATCATTCCATTATGTTCAGGTTTCTTTTATGATTCATTGATATTCCTATTGTATAAAATGTTTTGTGTTCCTCATGTTATTCCATGTTTTTTCCCTTTCAGGGATTTATAGCCCACCCCTTTCTTATGTATGTCCTTAGGTTAACCCTTGCAATATAAATTACATATGAATATTGTCATCATCTAAACGATGTTTTAAATAATGATTATTTATTTCATGTTTTATGTTGTTATGTAATGTTCCTAATTTCCCAAGACACTATACATCTCGATATATTAGGTTGTGTTACGTTATATTTTATTTCTTTAAATCATGTATGAATAAAATAAAAATATCAGGGTTGTTATAGTTGGTATTAGAGGAAATTTTTTATATTTTTGGGGATTAGGATTATAAATATCTAGTGAATTCCATAGGGATCAGACTATGTATATCAAAAAAATCCCTAAATCTTAGTGAGTATATAGTAAATTTTATATCAAGTAAATACATCCCTTTCTAGTTATGAACATGTGGACATGGCCCTTTCACTGATGTATCTAGGGGTAAAACCAGAAAACACCATATTGATATAGACTCAAATGAGAAATATTGCATGGATATGGGCCTTGCTATACTATTGGTTTAACAGTCACCAGGGATATGATTTGATAAATTCATAATAATAGTAAGAAACCTTATTAAGTGGGAAAATATCATAATAGTATACATTTGGAAATATATCATGGATAACTTAGACATAAGCCTAGAAACTCCTATGTTATGTATATAAATGTAATCTATAAATTATCCCGCTAATGTCCCTAGATTCCCCTTTATATGATTAATAATTTAAAATACTTACCTCTGATTTTTTTAAATATATTCAATGGCCTGTAATAGATGGAATCGAACTAACAACCGATGCAATGATAAATGTAATTACTACACTAATGTGACGCCCAATTTGATGGGAGAGGGAATCAAAAACATTATACATATACTCTATTAGTTAACTCATGTGTGGAATAGAAACATGGATCAAGAGG
Source organism: Viscum album (assembly GCA_963277665.1). Lineage (NCBI taxonomy): Eukaryota > Viridiplantae > Streptophyta > Magnoliopsida > Santalales > Viscaceae > Viscum > Viscum album. Next base: position 885,224,242 of record OY728132.1, read on the forward strand.
ATAGTCATCTCCCCCTAAGAAATAATATGTCACAATCAGGAGCATTACAAAACAAAGGCTATATACATTCAATGGTTCATTTAATCCATCAATCACTTAAAAATGGATCAACTCCATTGAGAAAGTATTCTCCAACCATTAATCCCCCCAAAAAATATAAGGATCTTCTAGATGATTATCATATGGATGGTGAATCTGGTAATTGGTGGACATTGATCAAAAATATGAAGACTGAGGAAGAGATCGAGGTGATGGTATATAAGGATTTCTAAAAAATATTTTCTGATAAATATTTTCTTGGAACCCTCAAACTTAATATGGAAATAGACTTCATTTCCTTCATGAAAAAACACAATGAACCAATCAAAGAGTATGAGGAAAACTTCAAAATGATTGCTTGATACATTTTCAAATTTATCAGTACTCCCAAATAAAAGGTCCAATACGGATTTTATGGGAAAAACCATGCCTGTGTAATTCCTTAGAAACTCGTGACTTTGATTTCTATGAGGAAACTGTACGATGTTCCCTCAATGTCGAAATTTAGATCAGTGAGTCTCAGGGGTATCATGGGGATAAGAAGTGGAAGGTGGAGTCAAATTCTGGAAATCTGAGAGAGAGATCAAAAGGTGCCATTAAATTTCAACATCAAACATTCCAATGGTATGGAATGAAGTACGCTGGTAATTTCCTAATGGGGATGAGGAAATGATTTAGGTGATGGATGGAAGGGAACCTAGCCATTGATTTTGGGCGAGAAAAATTTGCTATTGTGAAAGAGGATAAGAATGTTCCAGCAAACCCTCAACGCATTGTTCATTTTAATATTTTCATGGAACCATGGAATTTCTAAAACCAATCCAATATGCCAAGGGTTATAGGAGGCAACCAATAAAATCCAAAGAATTAACGGAGTGTTTTTTCCATCACTACCACCAAAGTGAATCCCAAAAATGAAGTGGTGATAGGTACACTAGTAATTTATTCATGAATTGGGAAAATGATTTTTGATTCTAGTTCTACACATTACATTATATATAAAACGTTTAGTAAAACAATCCAAACACAACCACAATTCTTGGATGTATAGATGTCGGTGAAAATGTAAAATGGTGCAAATATATCATCCAATTTATATAATTCCTCCCCTATTAACATTTATTAATCAATCTTCCAGAAGAAACTTATCATACTTCTCTTGGTGGAATTTGATGCAATTCAAGGCATGTATTAGCTTTCCCTATATAGGTACAACATAAATTATCGTGAGAGGGAAATTTCTCTTGATATGGGAAATCAACCCCTGATTCTGTACAAGTGCAATGAGGTGGATGAATTTTCTTTAGCACAGTCATCCAATGTATGGATATTACTACCTTATGAGAATATGTATCTTACTTAGTTGATCGAGTCCACGAAAGGGATGATCCTTGAAGACATGCCTATTGTGAGGGAATTCATTGATGTGTTTCCAAAGGAATTTCCTAGTCTTCCTCCTAGTATAGATATTGAATTCTTGATTGAATATATAACTATGTTGTTGGAAATATACATGACTACACAAAGAATATATTTTTTGGAACATTATAAGATAAATAAAAAAATATAGAAAAATATAAATAAAGGTTTTATACACCCAAGTTCTTCACAATGAGGTGCACTAGTCCTATTCATCAATTAGAAAGATGGGCCAGTGCTTGTTTACATTGATTATAGTGAGCTCAAAAAATGATGATAAAGAACATGTATCCTTTTTAATGAATTGATAACTTGTTTGATCTACTACATGGAGAAAAATAATTCTCCAAGGTGGATATTTGGTCAGGATATTACCAATTAGGGGTGGAGAATGATGATGCCTCCGAGACTGATTTTAATAAAGGGTATGATAATTATGAGTTCATAGTGATTCCATTTATACTCACTAATGCCTTAGAAATCTATATAGACTTGTTGAAAAGATTATTTAGAGATTACCTTGACAAATTTGAGGTAGTTTATATTGATGATATTCTAATATGCTCCAAATATAACAAGTATCATGAGGATCATTTAATTATTATGCTAAAGACCTTGCGAAAGGAACAGATTTATGCGTAGTTCCTAAAATGTGAGTTATGGCTTAAGGAAGTCTCTTTCATGGGGAATATCATCACAAGGAATGGGATATTTATGGACCCTTCAAAGATAGAGTCAATTTAAGGATAGATGAGGATAATTCATATTATAGACATCTAATGTTTCTATGGATTAGCTAGGCATTATTTCCAATTCGTGAGAAATTTCACATGATAGTCAATCCCTATAACCGAGCTAAGTCGAAAGGGAGTCATGTTTTCTGGAAATGATGAATGTGAAGAGAGCTTCATGGAGTTAAAAAGAGGCTTTTCACTAATCCCATGATCACACTACCCACAAGGGGAGATCATTTCGTGGAATTCAGTGATTCTTTGAAGAAGGGACTGGGATGTGTGATGATGAAAACGAAAAATTTCATGGGCTATGAATTAAGGTAGTTGAATTTTCATGAGCATAACTATCGAAAATATGATCTAGAGTTGGCTGCAATGACCTTTTCTTGTAAAATTTGGTGACATTTCCTCTTTGGGAGAAGTTCAAAATATATATGGACCACAAAATCATCATGTATATATTCACACAGAAACAGTTGAATATTCACCACTAAATATGGTTAGAGATGGTCAAAAACTATGATAGATCAAATCACTATAATCCATGGAAAGGAGATAATGTGGTAGATGTTCTAAGTAGAAAGGATCTAGTTCCTCTTTCAATGATGAGAATTTAGTAGGATATTATCTTTTCATACATGAATAGGATGGTCATGGGAATCATAAAGGAAAAGAAATCATCATTCCTTCTACAAATTATTGATCAACCATCTCTTCTAGGGATTTTAATGGATGCTCGAAGAGAATATGTGGGAATTTATAAGAAAAAGGAGACTATCAAAAAATGTAAATCCTTACAGTTGAATGTTAATGAAGAAGGTGTTGCATGATTTGATAAAATACCATGTGTACTGAAAAATCCTAAATTAAATAAGGATCTGTTGGATTATAAACATATCTCATTCTTCTCTATCAATCTTGGAAGCACAATGATGTATCATGATCTTCGGGAGCACTATTGTTGGGACAATATGTAGAAAGATATCAGAGAATATACATCAATATTTATCATATGATAGCAACTGAAGGTGTAAAGGAAAACATATAAGGGGATGATGCAACCATTACACAAACCAAAATGGAAATGGGAAAACAACATCCAAGACTTCATCACTAGGCTTCCTAATACATCTATAAGAAATAATGCATTTTTGGTTATAGTGGATCTTCTTACAAATATTTCACATTTATTATTATTTGAGAGTATTTTTCATTAGATCAACATGCATGGATATACATTAAATAAGTGGTGAGGATACACAGTGTACCACTATCAATTGTATATGATCACGATCCAATATTCTCCTCTATGTACCCGAAGAGTATCCTAAATGTTATGAATACTGAGTTAAACAATAGAACAATCTCTCACCCTCAACATTATTTCCAATCTGATCGAACTATCCAGACACATGGGATCATGTTGAGAGCATTCTTATTGTGCTTCAATAGAGGATAAGATCAATATATTCCTCTAGTTTTGTTCAATTAAAAAAATTGATTCCTCTCAAGAATTGAAATATCTCCCTTTTAATCCAATTATGGGCAGTGGTTAAGAACACCTACATGTTAGATGATGCTAGGGAACGAATACTACTAGGTCCACAAATGGTCGAGGAATTATTGGAGAATGTCAAACCCATTTAAAAACACATCAAGACTGCTCAAATTCAACCTAAAATCCATGAGAAAAATAATCTAAAAGACCTAGAGTTTGATTTTGGAGACATGTTATTCTTTTGCATATCTCCATTGAATATTTTAATGAGATTTGGGAAGAAGGGAAAGCTTAGTCTAATGTACATCGGCCCTTTTGATATCCTTGATCATATTGGAGAGCTGTCATACTGACTAGCAATCTAAACTAAACTATCTCAAGTACATGATGTTTTCCATGTATCCTTCTCGAGAAAGTACACCATACCCCTCTCATGTACTCAACATAGAGGTGACACCATTGTATAATGGATTCTCTTAATATAAGAAGTTAGTGAATCTCTTAGATCATCAAGACAAAGTTCAACTGAATAAGGCAATGCACATGGTCAAAGTGTTGTGGGGAAACCACATGTTCGAAGAAGAAATGAGGGAACGAGAGGAAGAAATGAAATAGAGTTACCATCATCAGTTTGAATTTGGGAAATTAAAATTTCGAAGGTGAAACATCTTAAGGGGGGAGATTATAACGATCTAAACAGTTATATGTGAAATTTACTTGTTTATTTAGTTAAATGTATTATTTTTTATAATGGATATAGAAAATATATTCACTTACTTTATTTTAATATGGAAAATTGTTTTTAAATGACTATTATGTATAATTACCATTGATAATATAGCCTTTAAACAATAGTAACATGACTATTATAAATATAGGGTTTAAAAAAACATTCACCAAAAACAAAGGTGGTGATGGCCTCAACCTGTAGGATCATTCCTTATGAATCCCATTTATGGGATATTATGAGTGTGATATCATTTTTTCCTTTTACCTATACCAAGCCCTTCTTGAGGTCAAATAACTTAAGAATGAGTGAAGCCATTTAAGGGGAAATTTCAAGCTTATCAAGAGAACGACCAAAATCATGTTCACCAAACGACCCCATGAAATCCCCACCATCAAATACCTTACTCTTAATGCGTATGCATGTGTAATAAATGGATATGTTACATGACCCTAGAATTATGATTATCTACATTATTTTTTCATATAATAATGAATGTACTTTTATTTCGTTAATACATTTTAAGAACAAATTATATTTTTGGTTAATATTAAAATTAAATTAAGAAATCTATTTTGTTGAAATAATATATAATATTTTAATACAATATTATTATTAAATAACCTAGTGCTTCACCATGGCATGAATCAGTCCTCATCGTTAAAAAGAAGTATAGATTGATGCGTATTTTCATTAAATATCAAGATTTTAATGGAACCATGGTCAAGTAAAATTATCCCCCTCATATTAATTATATACTCAATCAAAACAATAGAACATTATACTTATTGATGATTGGACTTCGATATTCATATCACTAGTTAAGGTTTGAAAAGGGTTAATATTTCCAACACCACATTTCATACAAGCTATAGACACTATGGACTTATAGCGATGCTATTTTGAATTATGAGTTTTCCCATAATATTCATGGATCAAATGAATAAAGTATTTAGAGAATAATCTAATAATTTTTTGGTTTTTTGTATATATGATATTATTATATAATCAAATAGAAATTAAGAGCACGAATATCATTTATTGAGTGAGTTAAATCCCTTGATAAAGAAGAAAATATATTCCAAATTTTAATTGTCCATTTTCTTGTAGAAAAAGTCATTATTGGTTCATGTAATCACAATAAAGGGAATATAATTAGATCTATCAAAGATGGATGTTTTCAAAAAGTGTCCTAAATCAAAAACTATAACTGAGATTACTAGTTTTCTTAGTTTAGAAAAATATTATCAATTATTTGTGTGAAATTTCTCATGGCTATGAAATCCAATAATCAAGTTAAAATAAATGGGAGTGAATTTTCTTTGGATAGAGGAATATGGAGGAAGTTTCAATGAATTAAAATGGAGTAGGGTCATCACTACTATACTTATTTTGGAATATTTTTAGGAAGAGTTTGTAATATATAGTTCTTCTTTAAAAAAGTGTTTGGGTAGTGTCCTCACAAAGAAAAAAAATTTAATTTATTATGTCTCATTACAATTAATGTATCTTGATCAAAATTACTCTATGTATGATTCAGATTTTGAGGATTTGTTTCATTAATGATTTAGAAGAATTATATCTATAGAGAATTTTGTGATGTATATATTGATAACAAGATCCTGAAATATTTATTCACATTGAAGGAGTTGAATATGGGGAAAATTATGTTTTTATAATTAATAAAATATTATGAATTCTCCATATATTTCCACTCAAGAAATGAAAATAAGGTGGTTGATGCTCGAAGTAGGAAAAACAATACTACTAAATTAATGAAGATTGATTAAAAATGACCCAATACTCCTTGATTTATAAAGGATGAATCTTAATTTCATAAGGTATAGAGAGAAATACCATCCTTCTCAAATGAATTTTCAACCATCAATTTAAGTGAAGATAAACCATAAACACAATTTATAGATACAAAAAATGGTACTGAATATTATGATGCTCAAATTTAATAAATATTCACTTATAAGGCTTCAATGAGTATATGTGTTCCATCAAAAATGGAATTCAAGACAGAAATTTTTTGATGATTCACATAACCCGTACTTCTATATTAATTTATGAAGAATGAATATGTCTATATATCTAAATAAATCTATAGTGGGATAGCATAATTAGAGAAATTGAAGAATATGTATCTCGATGCTTGGTAAGCTAGAAATAGAAGTGTTGAATGAAAATAGTTTATGGAAATTTTTCAACCATTACCCGTACAAATATAAAAATTGAATGAATCTCCAGGGATTTCATCATAGGACTCCCCAGGACATATAAAGGATAGAATTAAATTTGGGATATAGTCAATCATCTTACAAATTCAATTCATTTTATTGCCATAAGAGAAGATTTCACACTTAAAAACATTAAAATATATATATAAGGTATGTGGTAAGGTTTCATGGTGTACCAATCTATATTATATTTTATTGGGATCCATGTTTTTCTATGAGGTTCTAAATAATTCTTTATAAAGAGTTGGAGAAATAGATGAGTTTAAAAAATTATTATAATACCATAATAAATATTCGGTCTAATAGGAACATTCAAACACAATAGGATATGTTGAGATCTTAGTCATTGTATTTCCAAGGATGTTGGCACCAATACCTTCCCCTTGTTGAGTTCTCAAATAGTTATAGTTCCCATTATATCATTCAAATAGATCCACAAAAAGGATATGTATAAGAAGATATGATAGACTGAAACATTATGGGATAAAGTTGGACAGAGGAAGCTGATAGTTTCTGACCTTGTCCTAAAACTGATGTAGAAGGTTCAGAACACTCAGTATTATTTAAAAGGAGAGAAAATCAGCATAAGAGTTATGTAGATAAGAATTGAAGAGATATAGATTGAATTTGTTACGAAGTTCTTCCTTTGAATATATATATGGAATAGTGTTTGGTGATTGGATAATGAGTGAAACTTGATCCCTTGATACATTGGTCCCTTCAAGATCCTTGATCATGTCACGGTCAGAAAATATTTCTCAGGAATCCAAATAAATCTATCTCAAGCACACGATGTGTTCCATGTGTCATTTTTGAAGAAGTATATACCAGATACATCACATGCACTAATATAAAAATTTTTACAATTTGATCATAACCATTTATATTAAGAATAACCTATATAGGTAATGGAACAAATATTTAAGTTTTTGAGAAAAAGTAAACCCATCATGTCAAATTTATGTGGTGGAATAAAATGTTTGAGGAGGGTACATGGGGATATGAGGGTATTATTAGGTACCCTAACTTGTTTTACTCTAGGTAATAAAAGTCCAAAGAAGAAATTATTTTCAATGTGGGTTGAATTTAATGACCCATGAATTTATTAAATACTTTTCCTTAAAAAAATACCATGTTTTTATCATGTCTTGCACTCAACAATTAACTAAAATGAAAACCAAATTACCTCAATAAAATCATCAAACATTAACATTATATTATAACTATTAAATTTATGGATATCAATAAACGTAAAAAATTTATAAAATATATATTAAAGGTGACAATAAAACTAAGATCATTTTATTCTTAAAATATACATGTTTCATAAAAAAATTATTTATTATGAATTTTTATATACAAATTCATTTTTATAAATTTTAGAAATTTATTCATATAAAATGACTTGAATATTTATAGTATTAATTTTTAGATTAATTAATGGGGTAAATTTTATTTTTATGCAAAAAATTAAGTTACCTAGATAAATATTCTTTAATATGGTAAAATAATTATTTTTCCAAGAATGATACTTTTCCTAATATAGTTTATTTTAAATGAAGTGGATATATTTTAAAATATAGTGTCTGATATTATTTCTAAACATATGTAGACATAAATAAACACTCAATTAAGTGGTAATGAATTTTAAATAATACTAATAACACTTAATGATAAAAATGAATTTTCTCTACAAAAATGTGTTTTTCAAGACATTATATGTTTTAATTTTAATGATATTTTCCACATATTTAGAAATTTAATACGACTAAATAGAGTCCAAATTTGGATTTATCACATTGATTTTATTAATAAATTAATATTATATTTTTATTAATAAAATAATTATTTTTCTAAATTTTAATTAATCTTAATAAGTGTTATAATGTGTATTATAATGTTGCTCGATTTTTACAAAATAAGTTTTACACTTAAAACATTTAAAACCCATTCTTGGTTGGAAATTCAATACCACCATATCTTGCCAACATTTTCCCACCTAACACAACTAACATTTTTTTAATTCCATTCCTACCCCATACAAAAAATTATTTTCCAATGATTTTTTCCTCCTTTTCACCTATAAAAGACTCCAAATTCCACCCTTTTTAAATCCACACCACTATTTAGAAATTATAATGAAAATAAAAACAATTTAATTATTCTATATTTCCTTTATAAATTTATAATCCTCTTTCCTCAATAATGTTCCACACTTCCTTCATTTCTAATGGCTACATCAAGAGAAGTTCCAAATTCACTACTTAAGAATTACTTACCCTTTAACTTATTTTCTTTATTCTCCTCTCCCAACCACCTCCAAAACATTCAAAACATATGTATATGAATAAATATTTATAAATGATATACTGAAATTTTATTATATTGAAAGTATAGAACATATATATTCCCATCCCATTCAATGGAAAAAATGAAAATGTTTCTCATGTGGTTGTGTGGACTACTGTATCTATGAATAATATGTCTCCTTTTTCATCACCACTTTTCAAGTATAGTTCTATAAATGAGTTTTTAATAGATGTATTTTTTTATTTTTTTATTTTTTTTAATATTAATTAGGTATTCTATAAGTAATATTATCAATGATATATTATTGTAAATCTAACCTCATAAAATTAACATACCAATAGAATAATTAAGTTATTTATAAGTGATACCTTTTTTTCATTTACCTTGTTTTAATAAATCTCACCAATTAAGATTCATCACTTTTATTAAATATAACTAATTTCATTATTATTTTCTAACAATAATATTATAAAAAATAATCTCTTTTATAACCATACTCACACATTGATTGTATCATTTTCTTGTTAGGGAAGTTTAACCACCTACATCAAAAATGTTATAAATTTATTTCAATTGTTGAATTGAAACTTAATATTATATATTAATTATTATATATTTTGTTTTTTATTGGTAATATAAAAATTTAACTCATTAATTTTGTTACCAGCATCCATTTTTAAAAAATCATCGAAAAATGTTTATAACTAGTTTCGTCAATAAGAACCACAAATAAAATAATTATAGAATAAAATTGTAACTTTATAAACAATAATAAAGCATAAAATATAGTAAATTTAGTTTTTTAATAATGATTAAATTTCATATAATAATTAATAAAAATACAATTGATAAGAAACTAGTTCAAAACGTCAAGATTTCTCATGGAAAATTTCGAAAATAGATAATAACTAACTAATATACATGTATATAATAATTGTAAATTATTTTTTAAAAAGGTTTTATACATGAATAAGGTTATGAAATATGTGATTAATATTTTTATTTTGGTTATAAATGAAGTTATATTTGGATAAACTAAGTTATAATTCAAGTTAAGGGTATTGTCGACTTAATTTCTGATTCATTAGACCATAAAATTTCTGACAATAATATATTTTTTAAGATTTATTTGGTCTTTATATTAACCTATTTTATATGTTACTTCATATTTTTATTTGGGGATATTAATTATCATATTGAATAAATACTTATTTGATAAAATTATTTTTGAAATAAAAGTATAATATATGTAAGAATAACTTCCATTCATACCAATTAATCTTTTCAAACATGTCTATGTTTTTTCAACCAATTTTTTTCAATAATTTAATCCAAATATGTTTTTTATTTTATATGTATCGTATTTTCCTTTAACTCTTTTATTAAATTAATATCCTTAAACATTTATTAGATATTGGTTTACCTCTAAAATGACCCAAAAGTCTTAAATGGGCATTTCTATTCATTATTTTCAAATCTGGATTAATTAACCTGATTTTTTTTCATTTTAATGATATTTTATTTATAAATATTTATAACAAGGTCTTCAAAATTATTCCATTTTACTTCTTATAAAATTTATTGAAATTAATTTTCACTTCCTCTTTGGTAACTATGTGGAAAATGTTTTAAAACATTTTTATTTTAACTTCTATTTTTTGAAAAGGATAATCTCTCATGAGGTGATGTTTTTATCACCCTACTAAATATGTTATTATAATACTGTATCTTTTGAATAATTTTATTTTTGATATATAATTATCGCTTTTGTTTATGTTATGTTATATTTTTAAATAGATTAATAAACCCAACCTTTTTATGTGGGTTCTTTAAGTTATGATGATGATGATGATTGATTTTAAGTGGTACACATATGTATAAATGATAATGGGTGGGGTCTTATAACACCCTAAAATTTATTTGTGTAAGATTATATCTCATGAGATATTCATGAATTTACATAATTTGGTTTTTTACATAAGCATGGGAAAAATGAGTTTTCTCACATTTTCAGCTATAGAAATATTGACTTTGTTTACATCGGTATAAACATAATGACTATTGTAAAAAAAATTATTGGTGTTATGGTTATGCCTCATTACTTTGAATTTATGAAACATTTATTAGATGAATTTTATTTTAATGATATTCCATGTTTTCATGTTACATGTTATTTTTAAATTACTCCCCACTCTTAGGTCTTGTTCAAATGATTTATGATTGATTGGATGTATTTTAATTATTTTCATAAATTTTATTCTACTAAAATAAAGGTTAAATTTTTATTAGGGAAAGAAAATAAATGGTAAATGGGAGGTTATGGAGTCCTAAAATTATATATCTATTGTGTATCCTGAGTCATGACATTAATACAAACACGAGATAAATACCTGAATGAAGAGAAAATAGAATCTGTGGAGTCTTTGTTCCCAATGGCTCCCAAACTATCTAACACTTTTTACCTTCATGATAATTCTGTTTTTGCATTAGTTGTGTGGGAGGATGAATCTATACTCCTAAATAGGTCAGTCCATAAACCGTAAGGTTGGTTTTGAGCCTTTAGAAAAGTTGACAATTAAGGTAGGGTCTCATCTAATTTCCAAAATAAATACTCATTTATTTTCAAATAGCGAGTCCATTGAGTAAAATTTTGTGCTTCAATAATTATATTTATATGATCTTATGTTTATATATCATGTTATATGTTTATAATTTATGATATCATGATATATTTTTAAGATATTTATACCTTAATAATTTTATCCTTCTTTTTTTTTGATCTGATACATTATGAAATGATTTCCCTCACTGATCATATCAGCTCAACCCTTTCATATGTTTACATTTCCCAAATTATAAAGATGATTATGTCATGTGATATTCATAGAAAAATGTTTCATATGGGTGTAATTATGCAGAAGATTTTTAATGTGTTTCAAAATAATATTTTTATGTAGCTAATATCCATGACAATAAACCATTAGGTCCTTGGGTTGTGACCATTTGTGAGATGTATTATTTAAAATATGAAACTAATTTATTATTTGAGTTAATTTTATATTGTTTCAAAAATGATAAATTTATAAAAATTTATTTTTAATATTTTAATATTCTCAAAACTAGTTCTTTTGTAGTGACCACTAATATAAGGGAAAAATGGTTCAAATATTGATGAATTGGTGGAGATTCCCTCTAAATTGTTGAATTTCAATGATGTTTCAATGGAAAAGGACCATGATTAAAAGTAATGTTAAAACCTAAAAAAGTAATTAAGAGCTTGGATTTCACCTAGAAGAATAATTCATGAAGTAGTAGAGTTTTACGAGAGAGAAGGTAAGCCTTCCATTACACAGATGAACACCAAGATGAAGGAGAAAATTGGCATGCTAGATAAACCCACCAATGCTTGTAAGGATGATATATCTAATGGGAAGACACTCAGGGAAGAAATTAATGCTCAAATTTAGGTAAGAATAAAAAATTTTATAATACCCAAAAAAATTATTTTAAAAGAATACTATGATTGATATATTTCAATACATGAAACATCGAGTTTCAAATAAACTATGATATACTATAAAAATGTTATTATATAAATATTACCACTATAAACGAATCATTAAACTGGTGGTATGAATAAGAATAAAAAAAATTATGAAAAATATTTAGAATAGTTTTATATTTTGAAAAATTCTTTATTAACTCATAATAAATATGTACACTTTTTTTAGAAAACTCATTTCATACTTCAAAAATATTTTTTCCTCATAAAATGGTTTTTATGTTGTTTTATGCATTAAAATTATAATTAACTTCTATTAATTTTATTAATTTTATTTAAAAAAATGATATATTTTTTAAAAAAATCATGCCATAATAAGCAATTTATTAATTTCTTTGCTTTTTCAGAAATGAAATATTTTTTATTCAAAAGTAAAAAATGTCAATTTTTGAGAAACTATCACTTTTTTCTTTATATAATTCAATCTGAAATTACCATTATGATTTTTATTTTTAATTAAATTAAAATAAGAATCATTTATTATAAAATAATTAATTAATTATAAAATAATTAGAATCATACTTAATTATTATATAATACCATTTTTAGTCTAAAAAATATATTTTTTTAAGAACTATTATTTATATAATTTTATTATTTTTTAATAAAATTTATTTATACCACTTATTCTAATTGAATATTAAAAAATGAATTCAATGTTTGGAATCACGAGTTTCAAATTTTTTATATAGGATGTTTTGTTTTAGGTAAATATAAATAATAACTTTCATAAACATTTGTTCCTACAATAATGGTAAAATAGGAAAATTAGTGTTGAAACTATAGGATAAGGTCTAAAAATCAATCCAAAACATTTCTTTATTTTATTTTATGAGTTTAATTAGACTATCTCCATCCTAAATTAAAATAAATATAATTTGGTATGAATTTCATTCCATAATGACATTTATATTACTTTAAGAAAAAAATAAACAAAAATTGTATCTCTCTTAATTTTAATTTTTGTTATATCTTTTCATAAGTAAAAAAATAAAGATATAAATAAATATAAAAAATTTTAAAAAAATAAATTAAATAATTTTATTATAGTAATTTATTTATAAATTTTTTTATGGAACAATTACCTTAAATGCTTATAAAACATTGACTAACTACTTAGAATGATAGTAAGAAAAATCAAGTAAATGATTTCAATAATTTTATAAGAAATATAATTTGGATGAATTATGGTGTATAAAGAATTTTATTATCAATATTAATGCCTAATGTTTTGTAAAATATTTTATAACATAAATCCATTGTTATCATGATTACCTTAATTTAAAATTAAATGAATATCCCTAAAATGTAATTGATGATATTTTATGTTAAAAATATTTTATTAAATGACTTAAATTCAAAAACAAAATTCAATAGGGAATAAGGAATTTTAAATGATCCAAAATTTAATCCTTGGACCATTTTTCAGAAACATTACTCTATTTATGTAAATTAATGACCTTTAAAGTTGAAAACATGTGTTACTATGGTTAAAGTTAAAAAAGGATTAATGAAGGGGTTAAACCAAGAGATTAGGTTTAAAATGACATAAAAACTATATAATTTTTACTGTATGGTGATATTTCAACCTTAACCTATTTCTATTCAAATCAATAGCCATATATAATCCATTTTCCTAAGAAATATTTTAATTATATTTTAATTTTTTAAGTAATTTAAAGTGTGTCCTTTCCTCACTTATAAAAGGGAACCTACTCTCCCCTATTTATCACAGATTTTGATCACTCTAGATAATCAAATACATGACTACATCTCTTATTAACCTTCAATTTAATTACCTATAGTCTCTAGTCTCATAAAATACTTCCCTAATTGGATTATAGTATAATCCAAAAGTTCTTTTAGGAGAATAGTTTTAACTCTTAACTGAGTGTTTTTATTTTATTTCTTTATCTAACATCTTAAAATCCTTATAAAACATGATTATATAAAATCTTATGTATCTTAAATTACAAAAATATTATTATAATTTTGGTACCACCTTTTTTACCTCATTTTTAATCATATGGGGAATGAAAATAATGTTTGGGCATACATGTGGACTACCACCTCCGCAAAGCAATGGGTTTGGTTTCTCATCACCACATCAAAAGACTTGTTCTTATTAATAATTTGAAGAATATATATTATAGTTGTGAAATTATTATGATCTTATAAAGTAATATATTACGTTCCTTCTTTCTAATCTTCTCCTATAAAAATGATGACATCACTCGTTCAAACCTATAGGCTACCACCTCCATGAATCGATGCTATTCATTTTTCATTAAAACCTTTAATGAATGATTGTAAAAAATTATTTATGAAAATTATAATTATTTTCTGATTAATATTTTTTATATGATGAAAACATGACCCCTTAAACCATAGACAACCTACTGAATTATTTTTATGATTATGAATTGAATGTACTCAAAATTTTCAACATTAATTTCACTAATTTAATTACATTATAAGGAATGGTAATAATTGATATTAAAGGGATAATAATAAGGTAGTATTACAATAAAATGTAATTAATCAAGTATAAAATTAATATAAGTTTTTTATTCATGATATAATGTCTGTTCGTTCTAAGTTAGGCTTGAGGTAAGGGTTTTCTAACTCTATTTACTTTCATCTGGTTATATTACTTATTCATTGTCTATTTTATGAAAATATTATGTATGTAATTACCTATAATTATTTAATTTTATATTTCAACTTTTTTATATATATTTACTTTTTTTACACATAATTACTTCATTGATTAATTATCACTTAAACATTATGATCTTTGTATGGTTTCTCATTACACATTTATTTATGTGTGACCTATGTATTATTCATTAATTTCTTATATATTGTGGTGTATATAATACTCCTTTGATATTTTGTATCATGAATATATTTATATTCTTGGTATTTAAGGTTTCACAAGAATTTTTTTCTTTCATGCGGGATATGATTCAGAAGTTACCAAAGAGGTAAGGGTTTATTTTACCATATTGTCATTATTAAAGATTGTTTATGTTAAAGTTTATGATGGGGGAACTATATGGTCTATCTATATTAAACACCCTGAACTTTATTATCTTGTGGTTATTTATAGAAATTAAAATCATTCCTTATATTATTCTTCCTCTATTTTATCAAAATTCCAAAATATTTTTTTAAGGAATGTTGAATTTTTTTTCAACTCGTCAAGGAATATTTTTCTTCCATGTATATATTTTATTTAAAAAAATTCAATAATGTTTTAAATATTATCCAATGATTGATAAAACTAATTTTTACCCATTTTTCACTTTCTATAAAATGGTTTCAATGGAATATTCGTTTTTCTTGAATGAGGCCCTTTTTACCAAATATGTGAAATGAATCTTTGTTTTTACACTTACCTCATAAATGAATTTTCTTATCATCATAAAAATTATTTTCCTTAAATCTTAATTTAAAATTTTCCATGTTCCTTTTCATTGAATATGATTTTTCTAATATTCAGTAATTTATTATATTTTTAATAAGTGTTCTCAAAATTAAAAAAAATCTCAAGAAATATTTCAGTGAGATTATAAAATTACTTTAATATTTATCAATATACTTTGATCAATATTAATATTTAATGGGTTTATAATCTAATTATATTGTACACCACATTTCTATGGATGGATTATGATAATTTTGATTGAGGAAAGTATTGAAATTCCATATGCCAGTTCCTAAAACATGGACTATTATTTATTATTAACTAATATTTATTAAGTTGTATTTCTATTCATATAATGAATGTATTATAATTATTAATTGATAGTTGTGTATCAAAATTATATAGCCCCATGAGGCATCTGCAGATTTTATGAGACAAAAAAGTTTTGTATTTAGCATATACGCTAACCATTTTTGTATGTTTTCTTGTTATAATACCTAAACTGTAAGTTTAAGTTATCCGATATTAGTCATTCTATCATTATAAAATCACTTAATGATGTACTAGTGATTTTATTATTATTTATGATATTCATGGATATGTTTTAAACTCATGTTATTATTTATATAGAATTATTTGATTTTTATTTATTCCTTCCATATTATTTATTCATTATTTATTTTATGATATCTTCCTCTGTATGCATTCTCTTACTGAGCCTCTGAGCATAACCTATTATTTTATTTCCTTTACCCATGATTCTTGGTAGTGTACATTGACTAATATGTAAGGACATACTATAGGGGATAATAATTTTCTCAATGGAAATACTATATTGTATTTTATTTTTTCAAATGTAATTTAAGATTCAATTATGTATCTATTTTTGAAATACAACTAAACTATTTGATCCCTTAATAGTAAATCACATGTACCTCATTCTAAATTATTAAATTAACCGTCAAAATTGGTTTTCTATGGTTAGGGTTGTTATGTTTTGTATTAGGGAATTTTTAGTAGGACCCTTGGGAACTAGATATCACAAAATATAGATTAAAGAAAATAACTTTATGATATATTCTAGTTATAATTAGATGTATAGGTTAATATCATGAATTTTTGGTAAAGTATAGATTGTGTGGTTCTCGTAGTTAATACATCCTTTTATAGATACTGGAAATTTGAAGCAACTATGATACTAATGCACTTAGGGGTAACTAATATGAAATGGGATAATTGGGTATTAACATGCTAATGACTGGTTCATGGTGGTTGGTCTTAAGATTGTACACTTGGATATACACTACAGGGTGAGATTCATGGTTTAATTCACATTTTCTTTATGAGCCATTACGACCGATGGGAGGATAGAACCTATGGAAACCTATGACATGCCATAGTGATATGGGAAAAAACTAAAGTTTAATGGGTTGATAAGTCTAAGTATAATCATTACTTTAAATTCATATATACCCCTTTTTAGTTTCTTTTAGATGATAGTTGCATATTATTAAGGATATTTTTGTGGGATATTTTTTAGAATACGAATCTTCGGTTTACTAAGTGTTTTAGTGAAAATGTTCCTTGACGGATAATGATTTAATATTATGTTGAAATATATTAAAAGTCATTTATGACCATAAGTGTTAATATTATTTTTTATGTTGAGGTATTTACGGTTCATTAAAAATTGGGAACATATTTTTTATCATATAGATTATAATGTGCTTGAAAAATTATTTCATAAGTAAGTAACTAAAGTTGTTTCAAAATGAGTTCACTGTATTTTGGGGTAATGTTATGTAAATCCTTGAACCTGTAATTTTGAATTCAGTACTAAAATATTCTATGTATTTTTTATAATAGATAATAGAAAAATATTTGGTACATTATATAGTCAATGAACTTTTCAGGTCTAGGTTTTGGATAACTAGACAAAGACATACATAAATTGAACTAGAGTTTAAAAAATAATTAGAAAATAACTAAATGGATTTATTTTCACTTGCACCTTAACTGTCCTTTAAACTTATAATGAATCATATGATAAATGTTTTAAAATCTTGTGATGAGAAAAAAACATAGTACAAATATAGATAATATCATGAAACAATATGGCATGGGGTGTGCATAATCATTATCCTCATAACATAGGAAAAAGATCATAATCATGAGAGGA
Organism: Viscum album; assembly: GCA_963277665.1. Classification (NCBI taxonomy): domain Eukaryota; kingdom Viridiplantae; phylum Streptophyta; class Magnoliopsida; order Santalales; family Viscaceae; genus Viscum; species Viscum album. The sequence goes on from OY728132.1 coordinate 885,242,383, forward strand.
AGCATTAATAAGAGAATTGGGATGTGGCAATGCCTACAAATGAAACATCATGCCTAAAAGGTCAACTACCACACATTTTTGTCAACAAATCTAGAATTATTTTAAAAATTATTTCAATTTTCTCATGAGGTTTTTCCTTTTACCCAATGCATTGGAGCACTATAAAATTATGGGCGCACCTGTCACATCATAACATTAACATTGCGCTATATAATTTTGGGTTCACCCATCACATCATAACATTTACATTATCATGCATGCCACATAGAATATATATCAATCATGAACATAGATAACCAATTTGAAGTAATTTTTTTCCTATCATAATCATACATTCATAAACTTTGGGTTCCCAAATGAAAGGGGGGATAGCATACTTGATATAAGATTCATCAACCTGGAGTTAGAAGTAAAATGTGTGTTTTGAAAGTAGTGTTCTTTTGGAAAACATTATGATTAAAATAAACTATATTAGAAAAAAAATTATATCCTTGAAAATATAATATAATTATGAAAAATTTATTTTTAAGGAATATCCATAATTAAAATGGGATGAAAAATGAAAAACCCAAAGAAATAGAGTTGGATTCAAGAATTCCCCTTACCTTAATTCCAGCTTACTTTTTTCTCTTTTGTTCCTACTAAATAATAAACATATGTTTATTAAAATAATTTCCCATAGGTTAATTATAGTCATTTTATACAAATATTTATCAATTATGCCCATTTTATTAGATTTATTAATTTTCATTGATGAATTTGAAGTGTTTTGATATCATATTTTACATAAAAATTTCTCCTCTTGCTAAAATTTCACTATTTTATTAAATGTAATTTATAAGATAGTATAATTTATTCCAGAATAACCTAATACATATAATTTAATATTCATATATTATATATAATTTATACTTTCCATGCATGATGGTGTTTATAATAATTGACTTAGAAACTTCTCGGTAGGTGGTTAACCAACCTTTAACGGGACGTTGTCAAAATAGTGGTAAAAGGAGGTATGAAATTTATATTTTTCATTAATATGAGTCTCTTGGATGAACCTTAGATTTTTAAGAATTTAATATCAATTAATAATATAATATTTGTTTTAAAAACACTTTTATGTCAATTTTGACACTATTCAATAATTGAATTTTTTAAAAAACATAACAGAATGATTAATTCGAAAAAAGTTAATTAAATCAATGCTAATATGTCATATTATCCTAGAAAATTATTTTTATTTATAAAAAGTCTCAAATTACATTTATTTGGGTATTTTTAATATCAATTATTCTAATTTTTCACTATTATGGTAATTACTGCATCATCATTGTGTCATAAATAAATTGAATTATTTTTTTCTAAAAATTATAAATAAACTATCATTATGTAGGAAATACTTTTATCTTTATAATGAATATTTACAATCTAATTTATATTATGTCTAACCCTATATTAAAAATTTTTTCGTAAATAAACCTTGATTTTAACTCTTTGAACTCTTCTTTGAATTAAATAATAATAAATGACCTAATCTAATCCAAGTGGACCTAAATGATAATATTTTATTCCTAATGTTGTTTTTGGTCAAGATAAACTTGTCCAATAGAATTAGGACATGTTTTAGGGTAATATTAATATCATTTTTACCCTTAATTACCCTATTTACTTTTAACCATGGTAAATAAAAGTAAAAAGTTACTATTAACCAAAAATTATTTTCATCTCAATGAAACACATTTTAGTACTTGATATAAACCATGTCTCTCAGATTTTCGAAATTCCACTCACAGAAGCGGTAAAATTATGTTTTAAGAAAAATTCAGTTTTTTAACTACCACTTAGTGGTTTCACTATTCATCAAAAAATGATGTTTTTTTAGAAAAACACTAAAAATTCATCCTAGGATAATTTCGATATTCCGAATCCAAAAATGAAGTCTATTTTAAAGAATAAAATTTATTAATTTCAAGAAGTGTGTATTACTATTCATAACAGCTAGTTTGATTGATTGTGGTGTGTTAGAACTCGATGTTGCGTACAACACACGCTATTTCATTATTCAAAGAGAAGTGTACCGTAGAATCTTGGGGTGTCACATTCTCCCCTCCTTCAAATAATTTCGTCCTCGAAATTTCTAGAATACTACTGCATGAAAAGACTCGGGTGGTTCTTCATCATAAGTTCCTCGGGTTCCCACGTTGCCTCTTCCATCTTATGGTTTCTCCACAAGACTTTTACCAGACGAGTCGTCCAGTTTCTCAGTACTTGTTCTCTCATATCAAGAATCTTGGTCGGCTCTTCGCAATAAGATAGATTGGGTTCCAGTTCTAATTCCTCATAGGTGAGTACATGCGTTGGGTCAGGAATTTATTTCCTCAACAGAGATACGTGGAACACATCGTGAACTTTAGAGAGACTGGGCGGCATTGCCAATCAGTAAGCTACAACCCCAATTCGTTCTAGAATTTCGAAAGGTCCGATGTACCTGGGACTCAATTTACCTTTCTTACCAAAACGTATGACTCCCTTCCATGGATATTCCTTCAGGAAAATATGATCACTGACTTGAAATTCCAAATCCTTCCTTCGATTATCAGCATATCTCTTCTGCCTACATTGAGCTGCTTTGATATGGTTTTGGATTACCTTCACCTTTTCCATAGTTTCCTCCACCAGTTCTGGGCCTACAAGTTTTCATTCACCAACGGCATCCCAGCAGGTTGGTGTGCGACATCTCTTTCCATATAACGCTTCATATGGTTCCATCTGAATACTTGAATATAAGCTATTATTATAGGAAAATTCTACCAGAGGTAAATATTGATCCCACATACCCTGAAAGTCAAGTGAGCAGGATCTCAACATGTCTTATAAGGTTTGAATAGTTCGTTCTGATTGTCCATCTGTTTGAGGGTGTTAGGTAGTGCTCAAATGAAGTTCAGTATCCAAGGCATTCTGAATACTTTTCCAGAATCTTGAAGTAAAACGTTGATCACGATCAGAAACAATCGATAGGGGTACTCCATGAAGTCTCACAACTTCATTAATATATAGTCTTGCTAGTCGTTCAAGTGGTAAATCTTACCTTATAGCAAGAAAATGTGCTGACTTGGTAAGACGATCAACAATAACCAATATTGCACCGTTCCTTCTAGGAGTATTTGGTAGCCCCATGAAAAAGTCCATCGTAATATTTTCCCATTTCCACTCAAGTATGGGAAGAGGTTGCATGACTCCTCCAGGCTATTACCTTCCAGATTTCACTTGTTGAAAAACTATACATCTTGACACAAAATCAGCAATCTCCCTCTTCATGTTGTCCCACCAAAAATGTTCCTTCAAGTCTCTATATATTTTGGTGCTCCCGGGGTGTATAAAGAAATTGGAACTATGAGCATCATCCAGCATTTCCATTTTTAGATCAGGTATATCGGGAACACAAAGCCTCTTCCCGAATTTCAAAATTCCATCTTCATACACAAAGTCTCTCAATCTCCCATTTTTCACAGCTTTAATCTTCTTTTGAAATTCTTCATCATCGGTCTGAAACTCTTAATCCCTTCTAGTAAATATGGTTTGGAAACCATTTGATAAATCATTGATGTTTCACCTTCCCTGGTTATTCCCATGTCCATCTTCACTAGATCCATGAAAATTAGATCCCTTTTAATTCTCATATTGTTCAAAACTCCATGGTCTTTTCTGCTCAAAGCATCTGCCACCTTGTTTTCTTTCTCCGGGTGGTAGTGTATCATACAATCATAATCCTGGAGTAATTCAAGCCATCTCCTTTTCCTCATGTTGAGATATTTTTGTGAGAAAATATACTTCAAACTCTTGTGATTAGTATAAATCTCACATTTTTCACCATAGAGGTAGTGCCTCCATATCTTCAAAGAAAATATCACCGCTACCAACTCAAGATCATGAGTAGGATAGTTTGGTTCATGAATTTTCAACTGTCATGATGCATAGGCAATAACCCTATCATTATGCATAAGAACACAACCAAGTCCTTTCTTCGATGCATCACAATAAATAATGAACCCATCATTCCCCGATGGTAGAGTCAATATAAGAGCATTGACTAATATTCTCTTCAGTTCTTCGAAACATTCTTCACACTCTTTTGTCCAAACAAATTTAACCCCTTTACGTGTGAGTTTCGTTAATGGGTTAGCCAATCGGGAAAAATTCTGGACGAAACGTCGATAATAACCTGTCAAACCAATAAAACTGCGTACCTCAGTTATATTCGTAGGTGCTGGCCATTCATGGATTGCCTTGGTCATAGAAGGATCAACTGAGATTCCATCTTTAGAGACAATATGGCCAAGAAAAGAAATCCCCTGAAGCCAGAATTCATACTTGCTAAACTTCTCATATAATTCATGTCTTCTCAGAGTCTTCAGGATAATGCGCAAGTGATTTTCATGATCTTCATAGCTTTTGTAGTATACCAAGATATCATCAATAAATACCACCACAAATTCATCAAGATATTCCTTGAAAACTCTATTCATCAGATCCATGAATACAGAGGGTGTGTTAGTCAATCCAAAAGGCATTACTGTAAACTCGTAATGCCCGTACCTGGTTCTAAAAGCTATCTTCAGAATGTATTCCTTCTTCACACACAACTGATGGTATCCATATCGAAGGTCAATATTTGAAAATTATTGACCTCCGTGAAGTTGGTCAAATAAATCATCAATACGAGGTAGGGGATACTTGTTCTTTATTGTTATAGCATTGATCTCCCTGTAGTCGATACATGACCTCATAGATCCATCTTTCTTTTTATCAAAAAGAATAGGGGATCCCAATAGAGAAACACTAGGTCAAATAAATACCTTATTACCCAATTCCTCTAGTTGTTTCTTTAGTTCAACTAATTCTATAGTGTCCATTCTATAAGGGTTCTTCGATATAGGCCTTGATCCAGGAATTAAATCAATGAAAAACTCAACTTCTCGTTCTGGAGGATGTCCAGGTAAATCTTCCGAAAACACATCTACATATTCTTTCACAATAGGTACATCCTATATTTTAACATTCCTTTCCTCACCCACTATAATTTCATCCTCTTCCTCCCCAATAAGTGAATTTTCTTGAGCTACTGGGGGTGGATCTAGATAAGAATTAGGTGGTGACAATTCTTCTCTAAAGATAAGGTGTTCCTTATCATCATCTTCAAAAATCGTAACCTCCTTCTTCTTATAATAAATCTTCGCATCATGGTCCGAAATCAAATCCATACCGAGGATTATATCAAACTCAATCATAGGTATGACGATGATATCAGCAGATAAAGAATATTTATGTGCTCTAATATGGACTGATTCAGAAAAATTTGTTGCAATGATACTTCCCTTAGGAGTTTTAACTGACAACTCCCTTGTTAAATGAAATTGGAAATATATAATTTTCTTAGCAAACTGGGAAGATATGAAACAATGTGATGATCCAGAATCAAATAATACATTTTCTAAACTTGAGGAAACCATTAAATTACCTGCCACCATGCCTTTCGGAGCTTCTACCTCAGCAGTAGTGATAGCATAATCTTGGCCTTGATCCCTTGGCATTTTCCGAGGTAAGTTCCCCTGACACTTAGGAAATTCATTTGCATAATGTCCCATCTCATAAAAATTGTAGCACTGAAAATTGGTATCTTCCTTCTTCCCATTGCAATCATGAGCTTGGCGGCCTTTTTCACCACACTTGTAACAGACACCCATTCCCTTCAAGCAAGTGTCGGGGTGTTTCTTCCCACATTTACCACAGGATGGATATTCAACCTTTCCCTTCTTCCCCTTACTTCTATTCACAGATTTACCAGTAGATCTCTTCTTCTCTTGCTTTTCTTTAAAGTCATATGACTAAGAAAATTCTTTCTCTATCTTGATATCACATGAGACAATGTCTTCGTATGATGATAAGGATTGTGAGACTAATTCTCGATGGAGAAATGGTTTTAACCCATCAAAGAAATGATCAATCTTACTTCTTGGGTTACGTATATAATATCTACCATACCTTGCTAACCTTGTAAAGTTAGCCTCATACATTGCGACATTCTCGTCCTCCTTTTGTCTCAGACTCATAAATTGTCTTTCTATATCTGCTCGATGGTCATAAAGAAAGTATTTTTCTAAAAATAGATCTTTAAACTCCCTCCATTCCATATTTGATACTTCATTATCTTCCTTCATGTTTTGAATTAATGGACACCATTGATCAGTATATCCAGTGAGGCGGTAAACTGCCATGATAACTTTTTCCCTTTCACTACTCCCTAAAGCCTAAAATATTTTCTCTAGGGAATTTATCCATTACTCAGGTACTAAGGGATTTGTACTCCCATTGAATGTTGGTGGTTTCTGCCTCATGAAGCGATCTAACATTGATCCTCCACATTGTGGATCAGGGTGCTTCATACGGGTAAGGTTATTATTCATAACCTGAGTGAGTTGTCCCAGTATGGGGATTAGTTTATCATCACCAGTTGCATCACCAGCTACACTATAATTATCTTGAGCAGGAGGTCAATCCCTGCATGGAGTGTGTGCATTGATATGGTTTCCATTTCTTCCACTAGGTGTCATTTATAAACAATGGAATAAACTAGATCAGTTTATGAATAAAAATACATAATTTCGTACTTATAAAACACTTAACATAAATTGAACTATTTATGGATATAATACATAATCATAAAAATGTTTTCTTTGAGGAAGTTATACTCATAAACCCTTCATAATGATTTGTAAATAAAATGAGATTTATCCTAAGCATATCCCCAGGAAGTGTCGTAACCAAGAGTGCAGCAAGGACCGTTTTCATGCACCAGTTCCCGTTCAAGTCTAGATCAAAGTGGTGTTCTCGGGTTTTACCCCTAGGTACATCTGTGCCAGATCTGCCTCTACCTGCTCGTATCCAGAAAGGGATGTATTGCTCAAAAAACTCACAAAATCTCTACAATACCAAAATTCTAGGAATTTCTTCTATACTAATCCTCAAAGTCCATCTTAAATCTATGTTCTCTAATCAGATTTTATCTAAATATAGCTTCCAAGGTTTGTACTAAACTTCCTATGATACCAACTGTAACACCCCAACCCCAGTTACCCAGATTCAGTTAATTTTTACATAACATTGTCATGATCACAAGAAAGATCAAATATCAAAAGACAGATTAGTTTAGTAGCCTTGGAATAACTAGATACATTAATAAAGTTTACATTACATCATAAAATGAAAACTAAAAAAATATAGTCTCCATAGTCCACACTCTTATCCCCTCATACTATCCCTGCAGGTCATTCATAATTTACTTCTTCACATCCTGGGAAAAATAAAACATAGAAAAGGGGTGAGCTCAAATGCCCAGTAAGGATAACAATATAGTGGAAACTTTCATAAATAAGAATAAACATTTAAGGCAATGTATAACTAAAAAAAGCCTTTTAAACTTGAACTTTAACATAGTATGGAAAAAATAAAATGAAATAATGTCATTTACTTATTCACATGGATATTCTACTAATCAAATAATCACATGCAAAATCAATAACCACTTCCATAATGATGGAATGCATAAAGCCAAACTATCATAACCACATAGCCAAGGCCTCGTGCCAAGACTACAAATAAGATTTTGTCGAGGCCTTGTGCCAAGACACTAGTTTGTCTCATGATACCTACCGATGCATCGAGGATCTATAGCGGGCTCCACCCGTCACATATTAAGTCCAATGCATTCCTATATGAAAATGTTTAAACATAACATAAACATTCATATTAAAACTAGCATACAAAATGTAAATACTTCATCCATAAACCATGAATGGTATAAAAATAACACATCCACAGTCAAACATATCACAAAACCTTCAATACAATAAAAAAGTTTTGTATCGTAATAAAGTAACTTCAAATAAGCGTAATATCCATCAAAGGATGTTGACATAGATGAAATCAAAACTCTTTTTAGATAAATGTCTCTTTCTATTTTTAAATCATTTAAGAGTCATATATTTATAAAATAAAACATTTTCTTTGAAAATATTCTTATAATCTTGTAAGGGGGGCTTCAAAGATTTTATAATGGTGGAAAATAGCCGCACTCGCCGTATAAGTTAACAAAACTTTCTTACCTTAATTCGGTCGAAAAGCTTAAAAAGGACCTTATTTGGAAAATGATGGAAATATTCCTTTATAAACCACTTATAAAAGTAAACAAGGTTATAAATGACTTTAACCCATATTATAGTAAATAGTAAAATTGTTTTGAAATAAATTTTTAAGAAACATGGATGTGGATGTTAAAGAAGTCACAGTAGATTATTACGTATAAAGAACCTCAGATAATGAAGAGATTGTGAAATAATCCATTACCTTGTACTTTTACTTGGTTTGGGTAGGTTAAACTCCTATATAATGGTGAAATAATTGTTATTAAATTATACAAGAATCATATATATTAATATGATATCATATATGATCTTTTAACATTTCTTTGTTAATAATATTTTAGAATTATCGTCATTTCGGGTGTTAACTTACTCATTTTATTTTATATGTTTTGTTACGTAAGCTGCATTTTTCATGGATAGGTTGTATCTTAATCATATCCAGAATGATATCAAGTCCTTAGATACTATTATTAATCATCAAATAAGAATTAGACTTGAATGGATACGATGGAGAATGAATCTCATCGCGTTCGTGGAGACGGTAGTCCGTACGTACGCTCGAGCGACAATATCATTATTTTGATATTAAAATAATATATAATTGGATGTTATATAATATATAAATAATAATTATCATGTTATATTTATTATTTACATGAATTAAACATCATTATTATACCCATCCAAATAATAATTTATTGAATAACAATTACACCACGACGTGGAGACGGTAAGCCGTACGTACGCACGTATGGTGACATGCTATTCAAAGGATGGATAGAATACTGAATATGGTTGTACCATATTTATAATAAAATAACAGTATATATAATATAATGGAGTTATTATTTTATAATGGTAATAACAAAGATATAAGAAGTGGAAGAAGAAAGGAACTTGAAAAAGGGTGGTGAAATCATTACCTCTTCTTCGGGTTCTTCCTTTTGATTTGATCAGAAGGGCTACATAGGTTGGAATTATGACTAAAGGAAGTCCTCTAGGATGAATTGAGGGATGTTTAGAGTGTATTTGGGCAGAGTTTGTCAGAGCCAAATGGCTTTGAAGGTGTGAATTAATGAGAAGGGGGAGTACCCTTTTATAAGAGGGGTGAGGGGCACCTTTGGAAAAGTTAGAATTATTATTTTATAATAAATTCATATTCGGTTTATAATGGCTCCAAAGTGGATTATTTAAAGTTTAAGGTGGGTATAGTTCTAAAACCACTCAACCAATAGGATTTAGACAGGTTTGGGTTACAATATTAACCTTATCTTTAAGTATTAACTCTTAGTTAATTAGTTTCACTTTTACAATGTCTCTTTGTATTTTTATATTATATGGTTAATAAACTTAGTATATACATCAAAAAGACCCCCAAGTGGTCCATTAATGATACACCTATCATTATATAAGTATCTTGACCGAACCTCAGATTTTTAGTAATTTAATATCAATTAATAATATAATATTTTTTTTAAAAACTCTTTTATGTCAATTTTGATACTATTCAATAATTGATTTTTTTCAAAATCATAACAGAATGATTACTTCAAAAAAAGTTAATTAAATCAATCCTAACATGTCATATTATCCTAGAAAATTATTTGTATTTATAAAAAGTCACAAATTACATTTATTTGGGTATTTATAATATCAATTATTCTAATTTTTCACTATTATGGTAATTATTGCTTCATCATTGTGTCATAAATAAATTAACTTTTTTAATGTCTAAAAATTATAAATAAAATATAATTATGTATGAAATATTTTTATATTTCTAATAAATATTTACAATCTAATTTATCTTATGTTTAACCCTATATTAAAAATGTTTTAGTAAATAAACCTTGATTTTAACTCTTTTAACTCTTCTTTGAATTAAATATTAATAAATGCCCTAATCTAATCCAAGTGGGCCTAAATGATAATATTTTATTCCTAAGGTTGTTTTTGGTCGAGATACACTTATCCAATAGAATTAGTACATGTATTAGGGTAATATTAATATCATTTTTACCCTTAATTACCCTATTTACTTTTAATCGTGGTAAATAAAAGTAAAAAGTTACTATTCGCCAAAAATTATTTTCATCTCAATGAACCACATTTTAGTCCTTGATATTAACCATGTCTCTCTTATTTTCGAAATTCCACTCACAGAAGCGATAAAATTAAGTTTTATGAAAAATTCAGTTTTTTAACTACCACTTAGTGGTTTCACTATTCATCAAAAAAATGAAGTTTTTCAGAAAAACACCAAAAATTCACCCTAGGCTAATTTTGATATTACGAATCCAAAAATTAAGTCCATTTTGAAGAATAAAGTTTATAAATTTCAAAAAGTTGGTATTACTATTCATAACGGCTAGTTTGATTGGTTGTGGTGTGTTAGAACTCGATGTTGCGTACAACACACGCTATTCCATTATTCAAAGAGAAGCGTACCGTATAATCATGGAGTGTCATAGAAAACATGATCCCTTTCAAAATGGTCAAACAATTGAAGTTGTTTTCTGATTATGAACGGAATATCCTCAAAATGTATGAAATGAGTTTAAATTAAATAATAACTACATATGGGATGGTAATAAATAAAATAAAAGGGATATTAATAAGTTAATATGACATAAAATTTTCTTAATAATGTTTAAAATTAATATAATTTTATTTAATATGATATAATGTACATGGTGAGTCATACTCGAGGTAAGGGATTTCTTACCTAAATTTCTTTTCATTTGGTTATATTACTTATTAATTGTATATTATATGCCAAATTTTTAGGTGAAATTACATATTATTATGTTATATTTTATTTCAACTATTTTATGTGTATTTAAATTTTCCATAAAAACCACTTAATTGATTAATTATTTATATAATGTTACAATCATTGTTAGGATTTATCACATCATTTTTATTTTTGTGAAACATATATCATATTCATCAATTTTTTATTTAATGTGGAGTATATAATTCTTATTTGATATTATATATAATTAATATCTTCATATTCATGGTATTTTATATTTCATTTGATTTTATTTATTTCATGGGGTTATTATTCAAAATCTACCAAAGCGGTAACGGTTTATTTGAAAATATCATCCTTATTTGGGATTATTTATTTTTAAGATTCTTTTAGAGGAATTAGATGGTATTTATATATTTAATCTGATAAATTTTCTTTCCATGTGGTTAATTTAATAAATTTTAATGGTTTCTTTCATTTTCCTCTCTCTAACTAATCAAAAGTACCAAATTGGTTTTTTAAGGAAACTCAACTTTGTTTTTCTAATTCAGTTGGGGATTTGTTTGCTTCCATGTCCATATATTATTTAAAAAAAATTCAAGAATATTTTTAATATTCTCTAATAATTTAATAAATTAATTTTTACCCATGTTTTAATTTATATAAAAATCTTTAAAATGAATGTTCTTGTTATTTTCTGAATGAGACACTTTTTACTGATGGTGTGAATATAATCTCTATTTTAAGGATTACCACATGAATATATTTTCTATGATTCATGAATATTCTTTTCCTTGAATATTCCTTTAGAAGTTTACATAGTATTTTTGATGTAAATTTTTTTCCAATATTTTGGATGTTTTTATATTTTAAATAATCTATTTCAAAAAAATATTTCATTTTCCTCAAGAAATTTCATGGTGAACTTTTAAAAGTATTTTCATCAATGTCAACATTAATTTATTGATATTACGATTTATTGGGGACATAATCTAATGATATTATCCACCTTATTTTTTTGGATGGAATATGATCATTTTGAAAAAGGAAAGTATTGACATTTTGTTTTATATTTCTTTCAATTCAAATAGTTATTTATTATTATGTCATATTAATTATTTTTTATTATTTATTAATATGTTTAATTTATTTTTATTATTATGTTATTGTTGGGACCTATAATTACATATCCCCTCGATGCATCAGTAGGTCTCATGAGATAAAATAGTTTGGTTATTTGACCTAATCCTTACCAATTTTTATAAAATGTTTTTGCATGAGGGTTCAATAATAAGTTTAAGATGACAACATTACGCATTCGGTCATTATAAAATTATTTATTTTTGTCCATGTGATTATTTTAATAGTTATGATATATATTTATATGTTCTAATCTCATGTGAGTATTTATTTGGAATTATTTGATCATTATTTATTCCTTCTGTATTATTCAACCCTCATTTATTCAATGATAGATTCTATTTTATGTTTTCCCTTACTGGGAATATAATCTCACCCTTTTGTTCTATTTTTTCCATTGGATGGAGTAGTGTGCTATGATTGATATGAAAGGATATTCTATAGGAAAAATTAATTCCTTCAAGGAAAATACTATGTTGATTTTATGTTTTCAAATGTTGTGTGAGATTTAATCATCAATTTTTTTTCCAAGACTAATAAACTATTTCATCCATAGGGATGTGATATCTTTTATCTAGTCCGGATATAATATATTAACCACTAGATATAGATAACTGGTAATGGGGTTGTTAAAATTATTTATGAATTGAATAAGATCCAATGTTTGTGAATAAATAGTTACAGTAATCAAATTCAAGGGTAAGACTAAACATAACCATTTTATAAATTTTTTATTTGACTATACATTGGAATTTGATAATGAAATAAAGAAGAATTATTTTATATTGGTGGAGAAGAAAAATATAATTTTTATGTCATAAATATTTTATTCCCTGGGAAAACCATCCATGGGAATAATGGAATCCCAATTAAGCATGGTAAAAAAATTTGTGGATATTCCCATTAAAAATGAAAATAGTGCATGATTTGGGAACACATTAAAAAAATTCCTACAAGAGGTAAGGAAAAATGAGTGAGTTCAAAATGAATTTATAAATAAATGAGATTTATTTGTGTTATCCAAAGTCATATTTCTAGTTTTCTCTAAGAGGCATTTGAAAATATTAACTACTATTAAGTTTATAGATTTTTTGAAACAAGATGTTACCAAATAAAGAACTAATATAATGGTTATAATTCCAATAATTCATAAAATTACAACCACGTCTCTAAATGAAATATTAGGAGAAGATTAGTTGGAATAAAAGGAGAAAATGGAATATATAAATAAAGAATTATTCCATTGAGAAATTGGTTTTTGGGGATGATTGAAAAATATTACCAAGATTAATGATCTGATAATTGGAGTTCAAAATATTTTTCTCAGCAAAAGATATCTTAGAAATAAATAAAGGAAGAATTAGAAAAGGGAGATATGGTTTTATACTCTTAAATCTCATATGAAAAAGTATTCAAAGGGAGAGGTACAAGTTATTGTCCCTAATAATTATTTCATGGATAAGTAAGGTAGTAATAAGATTTAATAAATAATAGTCAAAATAGTGATGTTTCAGGAGATCCTTGTTTTTGATAGTACTTAAGGATGATGATATTATGTTTTGTGACATGAATAAAAGTTCAAGCCTAATAGAGTTGAAGAGAAGTTGGAGTATATCATAAGCAATTTAGATATGACTATGTATTCATTATTTAATGATAAAAGAAAAAAGGTGTACCATTGTTACTAACCATCTTCCCCAACTTGAGAAAAGTGGAATTTCCTCCCCTGTCTATATTTAGTTAAATTTTGTTGACTATTATTGAAGTTCATCAGGTATTTTGGGGAGATATTTTCCCTTGGTAAGTTGTGTAATGAGAAGGAAATGGTTATTACCATATGATCCAATGATCCAACAGAAGTTAGAAGATTAATAATTAATACATAGTTAAATATTAAATTTCATTAATATGACTAGAAAAATAAGGTCTAGAGAAATAAAAATTGGAATAACAAGTGTTATCAATGATCCAATTGAGGTTTTGGTGTCAAAAACACTTAGCATCAATTTGTATCAAACTATAAACATTAAAGATGACTCCTTGATGGAGTACACCAAAAAATATGATTTTTATGATTTATTAATTTTATGATAACATGTTATATAATTTGATATATTTCATGATATAAAATGATACTAGATATAGATTTATCTTATACTATATATCATATCTATATTTAGTGATTGGGTTGACATTTAGGGGTTTTAGATTTAAACATCCAAAAGTGGAATCCCAATACTAAAAAAAGACACTTAGTGATCAAATGAAAAAAATATTTGTTAATTATTGGTATCGTATTAAATAATTGGTGTTAATTTTGATGTCTACATTTTATTTGAAAAAGATATATTTTAGATAAGTTCAATGGTGGGAACTGGATATTTGGACTTCTTGAACATCATTAATGTAGGTGTGCTCAATCAAAAATGATGACATTATTTTCATATTCTATTCTTACATACAATGATTTATAACTTAGTAGGGTTATATGTTTTGTTGATATCTCACCTCTTTTTGGTAAGACCACTCACTAAAAGTATTTCCAAATGAACTTACACCTAATAAGTTTTTAGATATTTCAAGTCAAATGTGGAGTTCCATTTATTCATTGTTATCAATTAAATATAGAGATAGAAAGTATATATCATTGAATTTTATAATAATAGTGGGAACCAATTATCTACGAATTTTCTATAAATAATATATTGAAAATTATTATAACAATTATTAATGATTCCTCATTAAAAAAACTAGGTATCATGATAAGTGGAATAAAAATATTTCCCTATAGAAACTTTGAAGCGATGATTTTTTGAATTGAAATTATATATTTTTATTTGACATCAATAAGACAATGGGATCATGACTATGGATCTAAATGATATGATCCTATATCCTAAGGTAAAAGGTTTTCCAAGATTTATATTATTTAATTGGAGAATGGATATTTATTTGGATATGATGTCAAAGGCGGATAAGAACCATCATGAATCCATGAATCTACATGACCATTAATGGGGGAGTACAATGTGGGAGAGTATAAAGTTTCATTGTGATATGAATTAGTATTATATTCATGATGGGTGTTTTCAAAAAAAATCATTCAGGATATGTTTATAACAAATTGTGGATTTTTTTATAGATGGTGTAGGATTTTTTATCAATAAGTTTTAGAAATTTTTTATATTGGATTTTTTGACCACACAAGTTGGTTTCGGGTATTGGATGTGTTGGTTGAATAGTGAATAACTTCAAAATTTATCCATAAGTAGAAATTAAAATGATCTAATAGATATATGGCTTGAAGAAGTCCATGAAAACGTTGGAGGATTTTATATCTAATGTATAGTTACCACATTATGAAAAGCATTAGTCATACCATGGTGTAGGTTTTCTATGAATAAAATATTGGCCAACACCTCCAAATATGTCATACTTCATAAGGTAGTGAATGATATTGCAAATAATACTTTGTTTAGTGCCAATATAGGTGAATGACTAGAATGGGTCTATTCAAGATAAATTAGAGTATAGGCAATGTGGTTTTGTGATGAGGGAACATAGTGTTCTAAGTGTGGGGTTGGAACATAGGTGTAAATGGACTTAGGGTAGAATAATAAGTATGATATAAAATGCACTATTGATAGTAAAAAATAAATGTGGACAAAAACTAGGGTGGTTGAACATTGGAGTGTATATTTGAACCACAATTAAACACACCATGATATTCTATTGATGGTGACTCTAAATATTATTAAATGGATACATATTATGTAAAAAATAATTAGAATAATATTGATCTCTTGGGGTTATTGGAATAATGAAAAGTTGGTTATATCGATTAAGGTGGTTTTTCTAGTTTAAGGGTAACCATGCCACTTTGGAGTGATCATTCAATGAAGAATATCTATGTAAGAATTATTTTGAGAGTCGAGGTGTTCATATATCAAAATTCTATAGCACACCATAGAGGTGAAGATAGATTATAATATATCTAGAAACTCAAAGACCTCAATTTCATGGTGAAGGTGTAATGTTGTGAATCTATATACATTGGGTTTAAATTTATGGGGTGTAGTATGTTCATGTTGTGGCATAGAGAATGAACTAAAACCAGAATAGAAATCATGCTAGATTGATAATATTACTCCAATATCATGGTATAAATGAATAATATTTATTTATTATATTTTATTGAGATGGTTTTTAACTGATCACCAAACCATATAAAATGAGGGCATGATACAAAATTATTAGATAATATATAATAAATGATGTGGTGGTGGGTGAGACTCTACAATCAAGGAATTTTCCTGTTACAACTGGAATTCATGAATAATGAAATGAAAAAATAAGGGATTGGCATATCTTGACTATAATATAACAACCACATTAAAATATTAGGGACACCTATAATAATCTCAGTTGATTTGTGAAAATAGAATTAATATAATCCATCTTATTAATTTTCAGATGATATTATGATTATAAAAGCACTTAGAGAAGTTCCAAAAAGTGGTATATAAAAGACTTGTATATCTGAATTCACAATAGAAGGAACATGGATATCTTATAAAATCATTGACAAGCATGATAATATAGAATAGGGACCAGGATACTCCAATCCAATTATAAAAGGAATATTGGGGAGAGTTTTGGAAATTATTTAAGTTTATTCCCACAAAGAGTATGGTGGTATTCTAATGAAGACTCGTAGAATATTGGTGAATATATTTTTAAAGGTATTCTTGGAAAACTGATGAAGTAATAATATGGGGATCAATGGTATAGATACCATTTCTTTTCATACATTAACCTTGATTTATTTTGGTGGAATAATTAAAATTGTACATAAACAAATTCTTAAAGACGGTATTAGCTTAGTTCTTTTGGAAGCATGGAAATATAAACCCTAGTACATAACTGAGCTAAATTATCTACCACTAGGTTCTTCATGTCTAGAACATTTAATAGACATATCATATATAATACATGTCTTCATAACATGGGGAAAGGAATCATAAAAATGGTGAGCACAAATTATCATTAATGGTAAACAAGGGTGATAATAAATCATAATCATTATCATAAGGGTATGAGAACATGATCGTGTGAATTTATTATCATACCCTACATATAAAATATCCTAAATAAGAGTAATGGAATAAATAGTTTCAGATCCTAAGACATGAATCATTCGGTAATAAAGAGCATAATCCTTGAAACTGTAATATAGGAATAAGGCATATAATTGTTGAAGACACATAATTATGTAATATCATTCCCTATAAGTTAAGTCTCAATGAAAAAAACATATTAGGGAACTTCATTGGGACTAAACCTTTTGGGCGGGACACCCCACCATCCCCAGTCAGAGTCATTTCCTTATAAAAGATCAGATTTTTCCATCTTACAATATTGTATCAGGTTTCCCCATCTTATATAGTTGATCAATACCATAGATATGATTCCCATAATTATTGAATGAGAAATAAATAATTACCCAACTCATTGGAGGGAGATATAGGCCCCACTCTTTACATAATAAAATCATACATACTTGTGACATAATATAATAAAAATTAATCATATCATGAACCATAAAAAGAGATGAGTTTCATAAACATCAAAACATAACCCACTAAATTAAATGGGTATAATAAACATTTCATCATATTCTAACCTATAGTAATTATACATGTTTCATAATCATTTCATCAAACATAACCCATCAAAAGATGCATGTTTCAAAAGCATATAACCCATAGAAGATGAAAATGTGTCCTGAAAAACTTGTCATATTAAACATAAACCATTTAAATAAATAAAAATAATACTTTCCTTGGATAATATCCACATTAAATCATAACCAATTTCAATGTATATAATCATTGATGTAAAAATATTTTGAAAACATTTCTTAAGGAAAATAAACTTTCTACTTTGAAAAAAAATTTATAAAATTGAAAAAAAAAATTGAAAACCTTTTTATATGAAAATAGCTTCAAAAACCATAAAAATTTAAAAAAAATTCACTTGAATATAATTTAAGAAAAAAATTTAAAACAAGTTCGAAAACATGGATTTTGAATAAAACAGATTTCTGACCTAAGGGAGAAATAAGGTAAGATTTTATTGAAAATATTTTCTTACTTATATTAAGTACCAAAGATAGTAATAATGATACAAATACATTAATATATAATTAATATCCATAAGAGAATAAAATTAAAGATTTTTATTGAGATAATGATCATATTATTTAATTAATGGAGCATAATCGTAAACAATCTCGATAAACGATGAGATTGTAGAAATAAAAAATTACCACATTGGTAACATTAAATCATAATCCAAATGAAATAATAACAATACATGAAAGTTATAATTTCATATAAATAATAATATTTATAATATAACATGTTAAAGGGAAAATATATACACCTTGTAAAATAATATAGGTGCATAACAAAACATGTGTCTCAATGAAGGAAAATTGAGACAAAATTACCTTACTGATTTGGAAGATTTTGAACCATAAACCCCATGAAAAATAAATAATAAAATGGATGTGTAAATACCAATAAATTATATTATAATAATAACATATAACTTTTGGGGGAAGTATATACAGCACACAAAATAAATGAATAAGGCATAAGTCTCCCAGAAATAAAAGTGAGATGCGAAATCCCCTTACCTTATGTTTTGACTCTCCTAGAACTCATTAAAAAATAAAATATAATAAATATAAGTTTATTATACAAATATTTAATAATAAATTTGAATAATATCATACCATATATGATTACTTATGACCTTATGTTTCCCATTTATTAACAATTCTATGTCAAAATTTCATTTTGAGTAATAACCGCTTTGTTTTTCCCATGTGTTTTGATTTTTTATATTTATGGTCCTTATTATTATATCATAATCTACATAATTTAAACAATTTTTTAAATATAATATATATTTATTATATATTAATTTATAATAATATATAAAGATACAAATATAAAATTTAATACATCGTTCACAGAGATGGTAGGCTGCATGATTGTTGTTTCTGTTTTTTTATCATACTGAAAGAAAGTGAATTAAATATATATATATATATATATATATTATAACTACATTATAATTATAATTTCATATTTATTATATAATTTTACAAAACCCATCATTAATACAATCTATGTAATGTGTGAATGAATCACATCGCTTTGAGGAGATGGTTGTCCACACATCCGCAAATGAAGTTATCATATTTACAAAAAATGGAAAGCATGAAGGTATGTGTTATATAATAGTTAAATAATAATAATTACATCATAAATATAATATATAACAACTAAAAGATTATTTACATCATAATTTCTAAACACAATAGGTTTTAAAGTAAAAATGAACAATAACGTTTTGTGGAAGGATGTTACATCTTCTTTGGATAACTCCTCTTGATTTTCACCGAGGGGAATTCTTAGTAGGATTTTTTACCAAATTGAATATTATAGGATAAAGGTAGGGAATATTGGATGATATTTTATAATTTTCTGGCATATTCAAAGGTATATATAGGTGTGAATAAGTGAGGGGGGTGAGTTCCCTTTTATAGTGGAGGAGGAGCATACTTTTTGTAAATATAAAATGAAAAAAACTATTGATATGTATCCATTACAAAATTTTCCTCCCATAATTTCCCATTCTAGATGAAAGATGGTAATTCATTGAAATATTTCAATAAAATTGTATTTTATATTTTTTATATTTTATTTTTTCACATATTTTAATGTTTAACCACTAAGTAATCTTTTTATACCTTAATCAATGTAATTAATTTTAACTACATTTGATAATATTTTTGGTCAAAAATCAGAGTTAAAATTATTATAAATTATAAATTATTCTTATTAATAATATATAATCCTTTTTCCAATTTATAAACATATAACTAGTAGAAATTAATTTAAAATTAATCTCACAGGTTTTCCGCGAAAGTAGGTTTTTAATACGGAAAATTACAAAAGTTTGAACTATTTTTATATCTTGCTTCAATGTAAAATTGGTTAAAATTACATTAATTGGTTTCATTAATCTATAATTGATAAAATTATACTTTAATACAAAATTAATATATTATTTTATTATATAAATAAGTTATATGAAAAATAAATTTTGAATTAAAATTCAGTATTTTTTACTATTTATCAAAAAATGAAACATCTCAAAAAATAAAAATAAAAACTCACCCAAACTAAATTTTGAAATTATAATTTCAAAAAATGATGTTTATTTTTTAAAATTAAAATTATAAAAGTGTCAAATTTTATATTGAAAATTTTTTATCCATTAAAAGGTTGTAAAATTACCTTTTATAAAAAAACTATTTTTTTTATTCAGAAAATTAGATTTATTTTTATCTTATAACTTTAAAATATAATGGATGAGTATCAAAATATATATATAATTTATTGAAAAATTTCATCAAAATTGATATTTTTAATTCTTTGGGATGAAATTACGTTTGTACATAGAAAATTATTTTTCATATATATGTAATTTCTTTATTTTTAAATAGTTATTACATTCAATTCAAACTAATTGATAACCAGAAGATTTATTTTATATACATGTTTAAATAATATTTTCACAATTTGATTAATATAATTCATAACTTCCATTCCAATGGATATGTAGTTTCTATAATAATATTTTAATAATATTATTTATAGTGTATTTTAGTTCGGTAAAACATGGACTTATGTGTCACATAAGATATCAAAGTGACTCAATATTGTGTGTAATACAATCCAAAAATAGTGTTTCATTTATGAAAAGAAAATATAAGTGTTGTGTGTAATGAATGATTAACATGGTGTTGAGATAGAAAAAAATAATAATTTTGTATAATAAAATCTATATTCAGTGTTGTTTTAAATGAATAATATCAAAGAGATAAAATTAATTTGAAGAAAAAATAACAAAATATCAGGGTGTTACATTCTTATCCCTTTAATATTAATTTTTTCACTTTAAATTCATATGGGTTATAAAATTATTGATTCTTGAAAGTTATTTTCATATAAACGCACATTATAAAAATGAATAATAATGGTTCCATTAAAAATGGAATGTTAGAAACAAAATGGTTACCCAAAGTGACTCATAAATAGGTTTCCACATTATAGAACATTGGTGGAAAGTGAAAACCTGCATATAGAAGAAAAGAGTAAATAATCATAGAGATTGATAAATATCACTATAAAAATAAAGTGGTTTATCCTAATAATGTTAACAATCACAAAATCATAAACTAAAGTAGTGTGAAATATGTCATTAATATCATAAAAATCATGATAATAGGACAATATTTTATTGTACGGCCCTTTTCCTATAGTTGAATAATTTTTTCAAAACAATATATAATTACTTGATTTTATTCCCTTTCAAAAGAAAAATCTTAACTTTTGATCATGTCTCGACTAATTTCCCCATCTTCTCTAAGTCTAAAAAATGAAAGGGAATTTATTTTTTCCATTCCTGAATCACTAAGAGATCATAAGATCGATGATAATTCATCCCATATATCATCTCTTACCATTAACAAAAATTGGTTAGAATAGGTTATATAATATTTATAAATCCTCACATTGTGATATAATATGGTAATCTCACAAACTTCATCTAAGGTTTAACTAAAACATTCCTTAAATGGTTAGCCTTGTAACACATTCAGAAGTTGAAAATTGAAAAAAAAATCGAAAGAAGGTTGCTAAATTTATCAAAAAAATCTTATCATTGATCCCACATTTATCACAAAGTAGATCTTATTTTTCACATACTCAATATCTAAATACCTTCATCATGTTTTCTCTTGAAACATATTAATAACCTAAATTACTATAAAACTGTGTTGAAAGATTACATGCTTTATTATTCCAATTATTATTGAATATATTCATTAAATCCACATTTTTTTGTAAACGTAATCAATGATAACATCAACCACATTCCCAATAAATCCTTTATTTATTTTAAGGTCATCAATATAATCTAGTTTACTTTATCAAAATCAATCATCACTTCATCCAAGCTAAACATGATTTTCTCACCATCTTGAACACATCAATAGTTACATTCCCTTAATCAAAACATCTTATTTACATGAAATCACTTTTATACTTCATTAGCATTATTTAAAATATACTTTGAAATCCTTAATTAAAAACTTATACTGAAAATACTTATATATTTAATGATTTATATAACATAATCTTCTAAATCCTAAACATAAATAATTCATTAATCCATCTTCCTTCTTAAAAAATAATACACTCCATCATCTTATTCTTTAATACCCCTTTCTAAAATATGAAACAAAAATCATGTATTTACGTTTATAAAATTCAATTTGATCATTATTATCTATAATACTCTTTGAACAGTACATAATTTTCATATGGTCGTCATGGTTTCTTCATGATCAGCAGAAAAACCCTTACTTGTAAAACCTTGCTGATTCTTTTTACGATGCTTCAACACAGGACCTCAATTTTCATAATTCCCATTGTTCCCACATTTAAACCATTCACCAATTTATAATAACTTAGGTTGTCCAATATTCTAATCCATGGTGTTAACTAAAATTTTAATTTTCTCATTGCAGTTACTTGATTAGTATCCTTATTTCCATAGTAAAAACATCTTCTTAATCCTCTAAAACATTCACTTGGGTGATTATTTCCTCATAATTAACACAAAGGTATACGAATCCTCTTTCCTCAATAGTCTCCATTGCTCAAAATCTCGTCAAACACTTTCCTTCTCTTAGTTGGTGAGTCTAAGAGTTGGTTAAGGTATACATTGTTAATCATGTTCCATGAAAATGGATTAAGAATGATTAAAACATCGTTCAATAAATTGATCATACCATTTGATTAATCATTATAAAATTTTCGGTCACCTTCAATTTTAACCCATTTCCTTTTGTTTCCCTCCATTTACTGAAACTAGATAGCATATAGTAAGACCCAATAATCATAGTGGGGAACCACATAATCATAAAAAACCACTTAATGGATTTCTAAATTATGAGACCTTATTTAATATAATGAACCTTAGGTTTATCCTAATTAATTCATAGACAACTTATATTTAAATACTTTATTATGGTTCATGAAGAGTTCTTGAATTCCTAAAGAATATCCTCCGGGAGTGTCACACTCGGTGTGAAGCAATGCCCACTATCGTGTAATAGTTCCTGATTGAGTCTAGCAAAATATGGTGTTTTCAAGGTTGTTATTCCTATATACATCTATTCCAGAGCTACATTCACTTGTAGTATATAGAAAGGGATGTATTTCTAGGAAACCACTTACTCTATCCTTTACCAAAATTCTCGTTCATTTTCCTATAATTTCTCTCACCCTTTGACTTATCCTTAGACATGTCCTTAGGGTTATCACTAAGGATTTCTCATCATACTTTCCAAAAGGTTAACTAAAATTTTTATCTAATACAAACTATTATGAACATCACATTTCATACATTAACCATACATTATTTTTTGTGGAATACATAATACATTACACAAACTAACGTCCAAAGAGTGTATTAGTTTAGTGACTTAAGAAACAAGGAAACATAAACCCCGGTATATAAGTGAGATGAATTATCTCCGATAAGGGTTTTCATGACTAAATCCCTTATTAGACAGATTATACATAATAATATCTTCATAACCTCGGGAAAGGATACATAAAAAGTGTTGATCTCAGATGTTCAGTAAGGGTAAATAAGGGAGATATATAACCATAATCATAAGAATAAGTATGTGAGAACATGATCATGAAAATATATGATCAAACCCTTCATATCAAAGAACACAAATAAGATTCATGGAATTAATATTTTCAGTTTAAGGGATATGAATCATAATGGAATTAACTGTAAAATCCATAAAATAATATCATATTAGTAATACATGGATTTGTGGTAGACACATAAACATGTAATTATATTCTCTATAATTCAAGGCTCCAAGCCAAAAAAACTTATCAGGGAACTTCATGGGGACAACACCTACTAGGTAGAACACACCACCATCCCCAATAATAGACCATTTCTTAAAATAGATAGGGTTTCCCAATATTCCCATAGTGGATAGGGTTTCCCCATCTTCCTATAGTGGATCAGGTTTCCCCATGTTCCCATAGTGGATTGGGTTTCCCCATATTCTACAGTTGATCAACCATGTTGAGTTGACTCCCATCATAATCTCATAATATAAAATTTTTTACATGATTCCTTGGAGGGTGATATAGGCCCCCCATCACATAATAAAATCATACACACATGTTCTAGAAGATAAAAAAACTTTCATTATATCATGACCCATAAAAAGAGATGGGTTTCATAAACATCATAACCTAACCCATGAAATTAAATGGGTATCATAAACATTCCCTAATATCATAACCTCTAGAGAAATGTATATGTTTCATAATCTTTTCATAAAAAATAACCCATAAAAAGAAGCAGATTTCAAAAGCATATAACTCAAAGAAGATGAACATGTATCATAAAAAACATATAATATTAAAAATAAACCATTAAAAAAAGAATTATAATGGTTTTCTAGGATAATATCTATACTAAATAAATAAGTATTTCAAATTATTTTTTCTTAGATGTAAAATATCATTTGAAAACATTTCTTAAGGAAATATCCATTTTACATTGAAAAAACATTTTAAATCATGAAACTTTTTTGAAAAAAATATTCGTTGAAAATATATTAGAAAACCATAAATATTTTTAAAAATATTTTTTATTTTAATATCGTTAAAGGAAACATTTTTTGAAAAGATATAGGAAAATATAGTTTTCAAATAAAATAGATTTCTGACCCAAGAGAAAAATAAGTTATGATTCTCTTGAAAACATTTCCTTACTTATATTAAGTACCAAAGAGTGTAATAATTGTAACAATACATGAATCTATAATGAAAAACTACTATAGAATAAAATTCATTATTGTTATTGAGATATGGATCATAATATTTCATTAATGGAAGCGTAATTGTAAACAATCATGTTAAATGATGAGATTGTAGCAATAACCTCTTACCACTTTGGTAACATTAAACCATAATACCAATGAGGGGATAACATTACATGAATATCACAATATCATGAAAATAATAAGATTCATGATATAAAATTTCAAATGGAAAATATATACCCCTTTTAAAATAATATAGGTCCATAACAAAACATGTGTGTCAAAGAAGGAAAATTGAGACAAAATTACCCTACTGATTTGGTAAATTTTGAACTATAAACCCCATTAAATATATATCATAAAATGGATACATAAATACCCATAAATTTGAGTATAATAATTTTAGAATACAATCATGGGTAGTATATGAACCACACAAAATAAATGAGTGTTGAATAAGGTATCAGTCATAGAGAAATAAGATTATTTTGTCAAAACAAATTTATAAAAGGGTCAATATTTCTATTTAATATGGGTTTTCTATAAAAATGTTGTCAAATTAAATATTAAAAAATATAACAAAAAATTCATAAAATTGGATGAATTATTATCTTATACTTATCAAATCTATTGTATGTGTATCAAAAACATATAAAACTTTTATTGAAGAAATTCATCAAAAGAGGTTTGTTTAATTTATTGGGATAAAATTGTGTTTGTACATTGAAAAATTGTTTTCCTAGCTAAGTAGTTTCTTTATTTAAAAATATTTCTTATATTTATACCTAACTTATTGATAATCAAATGATTCATTTTATATACATGTGTAAATCATATTTTCACAATTTATTTAATTTTATTATTAATTTTATTTCTAATGGCTAGGTGATAGCTACAATAATATTTTATTATTATTATCTATAGTATATTGATGTTCAGTAAAACAAGACCTTGTGTGTAACTCATTTTATTTAAGGGAATCATTATTGTGTGTAATACAATCCAAACATAGTGTTTATTATATGATAATAAAATTTAAGTATTTTATGTGGTTCAATATTAAATTGTCAATGAAAAAGACAAACTCAGTTCTTTTGTATAAAAAATCTATTTTTCTATTTTGTTTGAAATGAAAAATATCAAATAGATTAAATTAATTTGAAAAAAAATCACAAAATATCAGGGTGTTAAAAATTACACCAATCTATATTCGTTACATCTACAAAATTGATGTTGTTCTATATATCTATGAATCCAAAAGTATTAATTCATTTCTAGAGAATCTAGTGAAGGGGAGGGATTGTGTTTAGTGTTTCTTGGGAAGTAGTGGGTTATCCCTAACCCTTATAGTGAGGGTGACACTATTTATAATCTTAACCCACCAAAAAATAAATGTTATTGGATTTAGGTTCATTAGATCATTGTTTACTTAATTCTCCTTGGATTATCCCAATGTAGGTGATCAAATTAAAAACCATTATGTCCTACGTGCTTTATTTTCTTCATTTTTTATGGTATAGTAGGTGTGATTGGGTTTTACATAATTTAATTTATCTTTTAGAGGATAAATACTTGAAAATTATTTATTGGATCATTAATAAGAGAAGAGATAAAAAATGGCCCCAATAATTATGAGATAAATATTTCATAGTGTTAAAAAATTTAAGAAAAACGAGTTCATTTTTTAAAAGTTCCATACCCTAATTTTCCACCATCTTAGTGTATCTCTCTTATAAGAATCATTTAAGACTAACATTTGATCTCTATATTTGGTGTGAAATTTATGTATTATGTAGCACAAAGGATCATAAATTATATCTTCAACCAGTGAAATATTAAATTTTATTAGGGGTGGTGGGTGGTTTACCTCTAGTACATTGACTATGAGATGGTGTATACTCCCAGAAATGGGAATGTTTGTAACTGATGTGCATAGCTAAAATTATCAGTTAGAAGTGATTCAAAATTCTAAAGGATAATTCTAACTCATGTGTCTTATAATTGAGTTACACATGGATGTGTCTAAGGAAAAATTTTATGTGTTTTTATAACATTTAATTTTAACTAACAATTAATTAAGTCGGTTAAATAAATCCAAAGTGTTAAAAATAGTCCCAAAGGGGGCTATAACACGACTCCCTAAGATTTTCTCTAATAGGCCATTGGTTGGATACTTGCACTGAATAGTCATATCACTAAAATAGGAGTCCTTAGCCTAAGAACATTTATGGACACACACTTCTCCATGACTATACAATGTTGAAATGTAAGAAAAACTAATAAACCAAGAATTAATACATCTAAATCCTACAACTAGTGTATGAAAACATCCAATGGAAAGTAAACATGTCCAAATAAAATCCCACATCAAAAAGTATGAAAAACAAGTCCAAATTCAAAGCAAAGATGGGGATTTCTGTCAAGATAACCACAGGAACACACATTTGTCTTTTTGGGTCACTATATGCTCCCCGGTCCTGGTATATCTAGGACTCCATCAAAAGGTTGATCTTCTACCCATGACAATATAGATGTGGGAAAATACTATGTAGACGTGAGTATTAAAATACCTAGTAAGACACCTTGAAACCAAAAAACATATAAAAAAAAGGATAACATTTATCTTTACATAGGTATATGTCTAGAACACATATAACAAGAATATCTAGATATACTTAAAAAAATACAGATAGTATCAAGGTAAATTCACAACCATACTATCATCCTAGGATTCCGGCTCAAAGGTTTCATGTAGCACTCATCTGGGATACCACACTCTATGAGCCATATATTACTAATGATGACCGTTTGAAAGGTGTTTCTCATCAGGTATCTCCATTAGAAGTATACATTTTAAGTCTAAAGATATATAATATACAGATGTGTATCACACCCAAGGACATTTCATATTCCAACAAATCAATTTGAAATAACCTAATAATTAGAGGATCGACAGTCACATAGTTTTGGTTATGAAAATACCAAGAACATCACCTAGGTAAATAGAATGGATGAGGATCTCACTCCATGCCACCTAGATGGATACCAATAATGAAATCCATGATGTACTGGTGATGGGATCCATATATTATGTTTAGTATATTATTTCATGCTAACCCTCAGGGAATGGATATAGGGAATTAACCATAAATAAAATGGTCCAGACACAATAGGACAATGGATCCAAAAATACTCCAAAATATTAAATGACATGTACTATTATAACATGGTGTGGCCCTTTGGATCATGTCCTAATCTATGTAAAACATATTGTTCCTATGTCTGTGTAATAGTACATGACATTTCCATGAAGTTTTAATTCTTCTTATGTCTATGTACATATATCTTCCCATGCACACATTGCATGTCTATGTCTGTGTTGAAGAACACAAGAATCCCATCTAGTGTTCTGATGGTCGTGTCCATGTAACCTTTGAGGTATACATCAAGCCATCATGGAGGGGTCACATGTTTTGTGACATGGTCACACATCATGTCATACGTATCTTCATTATGAAACCCTAGAAGCTACAGTAAGGGTCTCAAATGAAATGTGTTCCTGAAATAAACATCTTGTGTATTAGGATTTCCTAGAGTTCAATTATTATTCATACATCATCCCATCGCACGATATGATCCACCAAAAATAATAAACATGGATTGTGGATCTAGGACAACCGAGGCTGATCATCATCATAGATTTTATTTCCACCCACCTTGTCTGTTCAAGAATCATCAGGAACCACACCTGAGGATTCCATATACATTCTAATTTTCTCACAACTACTTTCATCACCAGATCCCCATATCATACCATGTATGGATCTGTGATATCAAATCGATTCTCCATGAAATAGGTGTGCAACATTCCATTCCTCGGTATTTGTGTTGAACCACTAGGAAACAAAACCATTACCATGGAAAAAGAAATAGGAAAGTGAAAGTACATGTCACAATAATGTGGAATATTCCCTAATCGATGTTTTTGTTACCTTAATTAATTTTCATTAGAACATAGAACACAGGGACATAAAATAATCAACATGAAATTCCCCATCCCAAATCATAACTATCCCATCCCTAAATACAAAAATTCATGAAATAAATTCATTGGGTAATTGATTGGCCTTCGTCATAGGAACCATAAACATGGATAATTCCAATCAAAAAAATATCCTACCTCAATTAATATCTATTGCTAATGAAGAAAAAATGTGCATCGTCATTATTGGCGGGATTCTCTGATTCTATTACACAACGACCATGGAACCTTCTTTTGATTATAATTTGTCAGTGGATCCTCTATGAATGACTCTCCAATTCTCTCTTAGAATAACATATTTACACAACTTACCCTTATTCTATCTACAATGGAATATTAAATGCAGAGGGTAGGTTTTTCATCAATGAATAAAAAAATAATCTATTTAATTATTTTATTCATTTTATTCACAAGATGAATTCTTCACAAACAATTGGTTCCAAAAAAGGGTATATCATGCCAAGGCTAAAAACCACATTGTGAACTCAAAAATTCACCCAAAATTATTATTTGGGCCTTTTTTAGATGATATTCCACTTTTTTAGGAAAAATATGAATGAATTCTATTTAATATATTTATTATATTTCTATCATTTATTATGGGCACATTGATCCGCAATATCACACACCATCTCAATTATTGGTCTGGAAAATAATCCATAAAATACCCAAAATTAATACATGGAAAACACATTATGTTACATTCACCCCACCTTGGGGATTTACTTCCCAAAAATCCAAAATATGTGGCTATAAAACAAATGTGGGTGTTGGGCATGTATCTAATCCTTCAGTGCCCAGGTTCACTCTTGAGTATTCCCATGCTACCACCAAACATGAACTAAAATAATCTCTCACCCATGAAGGATTATCTTTTACAAATCCTTGATCTCTACCTGGTACTCAGCAAAGATAGCTCCATTCTTTATATCCATCCACCCTAGTCAAGAACGTGCGATAGATCATGCATGTAACTCCTCATTTGTAACATGTGGAATATGTTACATACTCAATTTAATAATAGAGGTAGATCTAAGCGATATTCCACCTTTACCACTCTACAAAGTACCACAAAAGGATAATGAACCTCATAAATAGATTTAAAGGATAGTAAAATATTCATAATCCACATTGAGGTGAACCCCGTATAAACACATGGTCTCCCTCCTAAAACACCAAAGGCCTCCATTGTCAATTATCATTAGACTTATAATGGATTTATGTAGTCCTAATATACTATTGGATGATCTTCCCATTCCAATTAGTTGCCTACAACAACTATAGGCCCATAAGTACTGACTCTCTTTAGTCGGTCCAACAAAGTGGTGACCTTTAGGGTCACCCATACAAGGCCTCAAATGAATCCATACCGATGGTGGAATAGTTTCTATTATTGTATGAAAACTCCACTAATTGTAGGTGATCCTCCCACCTATGGACAAAGTCCAACATGCATGATCGGAGCATATCCTCTAAAACCTGAATAGTCAACATATTATGGCCAAATGTCTGGGGGTGAAAATCCATAGTCAAACACAACTGTGTCCCAAACACCTCTTGAAATCTCTTCCAAAACTGAGATATGAAGAGAACATCATATTCAGAAATTATTTTTGAGGGAAATCTATGAATTTAAACTATCTATTGTGCATAGAGTTATCCCAACCTCTCTATTGAACTCTACTCTTGTATAGTTAAGAAGTGGTCCAACATGGTGATTCATTCTATGATCACCCATATATAATCATGTCCCATGGACATATGTGGTAACCCATTCCTTAATTCCATGGATATACCATCCCACTATCACTATGGATCCTTAATAGATTGATCCAAACCCACTAAAACAAGGTTTTAATCCTTCACATTATGACAAGT
The DNA here is from genome assembly GCA_963277665.1 of Viscum album. Taxonomy (NCBI): domain Eukaryota; kingdom Viridiplantae; phylum Streptophyta; class Magnoliopsida; order Santalales; family Viscaceae; genus Viscum; species Viscum album. Next base: position 885,273,405 of record OY728132.1, read on the forward strand.
AAGGCATCGATAGAAAAACTCTATAACTCCCTTATTCATCCCTGAACTCCAAAACTAACCTTGTAGGTGTTTGTAATCTTTTCAATGCATGGATGTACCTCCAAAGGAGAGGTATGAAACTCTCTCTTAACATCCTCCCTTGATTTCATGGGAACCTTTGTGTGTCCTCTAAAAATAATGACATGCTCTCCACCTTTTGAAAATCTACCAGGAGCATGTCCAATGGATATATGGGTATCTAGGGTCTCATAGTCAGCATCCTGAAGATATTCATCCATTAACTGATTTAAAATTAGATGGGAGAAAACCTTTGACTAGAGGTAAGATCCTCCATATCCATCCACAAAGGATAACTTCAATGAGTCCAACTGTTCCAACACATCGTAGAATAATTACAAACAAGATCTCATGTTGAGAGTATTTTTTACTATGTTCCCCTTCCTATAAGTATAGAAAATATAAAAAAAATTATACTAGAAGAAATATATACATTAACTCTATGTAAAGTTAAGATAATTGAGAGAGAATATATACTTAGGAATCTTATGGTCATAATATATGATAAACCACTCGTCCATTAGGTAGTGTCACCGCATTTTTAGAGTGAATATTACCAATGATAACTCAAGATTATGGGTCATGTAGTTCTTCTCATGCGGTCTCAACTAACATGATCCATAGGCAATAACCACCTTCCACTACATTAGAACACAAAATATCCCAATTCTTGATGCATTTCAAAACTCCACATACTCAACACCCTCCTATGGAAATATCAAGATGGGAGTGATCTTCAATCTGTACCTCAACTTCTAAAAAGCAAATAGGCACCTCTCTGTCCACATGAAAGGATTCCCCTTTCCATTCAAAGCTATCATGGTGGATGATATCAAGTAGATGTTTGGTATGAATCTCTAATATTATTCTGTCAACCCAAGTAATCTATGCACCTGCGTCTTTCTCGTGGGTGACTCCCAAGATAACATTGCCCCAACCTTTATCTGGTCCACTTCCATACCATCTTCTGATATAACATCTACTATAAATTGGAACCCTTAAATCCAAAAATGGAACTTCGATAGATTATTGTAAAGATAGTGCTCTCATATTATGTTTAGATCTATCCTCAAATGTATCACATGATCCACCTAGGACATTGAGTATACAATGAAATCATTTATTAACACTATAATGAACTGTTCAACGAAGGGATGAAAGATCTGGTTCGTGTGTACCATGAACACCATTGGGGAATTTATCATCTCTAAGGGCATCACCAAGTACTCGTAGTGACTGTTGAAACATATAAATTTCAGATTTGGTATGTCCTCATCCCGTACTCATAGCTGGTGATAGCATGATCTGAGATCAACATTCAGGAACCATTATGACCCTATCAATAGATCAAAGATCTCACTAATCCTTGTTAGTGGATACTTATACTTCACAGTCACCTGGTTCACGAATCGGTAGTACACATATAACATCAAACTCTCATCCTACATTTTGGTGAACAAAGCTGTGTTTCGAAGGGTGAAACAATGGTTTTAACAAAGCCCTTTTTATACAAGTACTCTAACAACACCCAGAGCATGTGAAGGTATACAAGATCCATCCAATATGCAAGTGAAGATATTGAGGTTGTCCTAGTGTGTAAATAAATGGATAATTTTATCTCTCTGTGTGGAGGTAATCTTGGAACATCTTTAGGAATGACATCCTCATACTTTGACACCATTATAGTGAATTGAAAAATCATAACATCCACTACACTGAGGGTCATGTTATCCCACTGGTGAGTTATCAACCACACCCCCTGTAAAGACCCGTAAAATTCAAGGGAAATTTTTTCTTAATTTTCTTTAGAATTTTACAAGAATGCGGTTTCAGACGGCACCTGATTCCGAGGCCCGGAGTGCCCGGAATTAATTTCCGAAGTTTGGCTCGGGTACGTTCAGTGAACGAACGAGCGAGAATTCCTAACTTTCGATACGGTGCTCGGAATTGAAATCTGAGGGCACCGATGAACTCACAGTGCCGATTTTCGCTTAAAGAGACCTTTTCGGGCGTTGCGTTTGTTGCGGGTTGAAAGATAATTTTTGAGGGTTTAGGTTGAGTTAAATAAAATTTGTGTAGAACAAATTTTATTTTAACTTCTTAAAACCTCTCAAAGGAGGTTGGAAGTGGGACCCACACCCACTTAACCTCCCTTGGGAGGATTAAGTGTGGTGGGGCCCACACGAACCCCCACCTTTTCAACTCCCCACTCTCCCTCTTAATGGCTTGACAAGTTAACTTATATTTAATTATACAATTCATGTATATTAAATAAGTGAGTTAATTTTGGAGTTAACCATTTTGAATTTCAAACCTTTGAAATTCTTGTGGTTAAGTTATGAAATAATATAAGTTAAAGCTTATATTATTCTTTGAGTTTCTTTTACCCTTGGGAGGATTTCTTGAGAGCTTTGGAAGCTTTTCTTCTTCTTCTTCTTCAACTCAACGAAGAACGCGAAGAACGACGTTCTTCAACGAAGAACTTCTCCGCCGAAGAACACGATCCATCCGCGACGCCGTATCCGCGACGCGACGTACTTCTTCCGCGTCTTCCCTTCCGCGACGGTTTTCCACGACGAACGCCTTCGATAACGACTCTTCCTCCGACGTCAAAGGAATCGACACCGATATTCCACGACTCCGTCACCGTGCGACTATCGAGGTAGAGATTCTTGAGTTTGTTGTTCTCTTTATTATTTGACTTTCCTCAAGACTTGACGAGGAACGCTCTTTTTCCGACGAAGAACGCCGCTCCGCTCTTCTTCTTCTTCGGTGTCAACGAGAGAGAACACCGCACCTTCCTCGGAAAAACCTTCGTCGGCGTACAAGGATTCGCCAACGACGTGCTTCTTCGGACGCGCCTCTTCGTCAAAGGATTTGACGAACGACGACCGCGACGCCCGACTTCCGCGACGCCGTCTTCCGCGGACATAGTCGAATCCTCGATCTTGTACCCAAGGTAGGGGTGGTTGATTTAATATTTAATTATCTCATTTTTCTCGTGGTTCGTATAACTAACGTGGGATGTTGATTATTTTAAGATGCGTTATTAATTTAACGTGAGGGGGGGCCGGACCGCACGAACACGGCCGAACCCCCTCCAACGATCTTGTTTGTTCTTGCGGGTGGAAGCAAGAGGCGTGGTGCCGTCGCACCACGTGGTTGATCGTGCGTTTATTTTACGCAACGCCGTCGCGCGCACACCATGGAAGGAACATCAAGAACGCGACGCCGTCGCGCCGCGTTGAAAGAAATTAACGTGTGGCGAAAGGGGCGCGGTGCCGTCGCACCGCGCCGGACGACGAACGCCGCGGCCGGTTCCGGGCCGCGGCGGGACGAGAAGACCGCGGCCGGTTCCGGGCCGCGGCGGAAGGAAAGACCGGCGGCCGGGCCGCCGGCGTCGGAAGCCGAAGGGGACCGGAAATTTCCGGTCCCGTTGGAGAAAATCGGCCGGCCGGCTGGCCGGCCGGAACCGGGGAATTAATTCCCCGGCCAACTGGCAAAACCCCCCTCTTAAAGAGGGGGGCGGTTTTATTTTAAAGGGAGGGGGCCGGCTGCCCCCTCGGTTCCGCTCAAGGAGGCCCCCTCATGTGAGGGGGTGGTTTGCTCAAAAAAAATCGGCGCGGCTAAGCCGCGCCGCCAGAAGACAGCGGGGGCAATCAAGCCCCCCGCATGCGGCACCCCGTGCGGCGCCCGCCGCCGCCAGCGCGGCCCGCCGCCGCCGCCACCGCGGCCCGCCGCCGCCGCCGGCGCGGCCCGCCGCCTCCGCCGCGCCGCCACCGCGCGCCGCCGCACCGCCGCCGCCCGCCGCCGCCGGCCACCGCATCACCCGGGGGGGGTCGGGCCGGGTCGGCCCGGACCCGGACCCCCCGTTTCGAACCTGATTTGGTTTTTGGCTCATAACTTGAGCCTCGGACCTCCGAATGACGAACCGTCTGCGGCAACGCGATCCTTGGATCGAGACGGTCGTTTCGATATATCGCACTCAAGGTTTCGGGTTACTTTGAGTTCGGCCGGGTTGGTTCGTTCACGAAACCAACCGGGCCTTCGGAGCGGAAACGCTCATATCTTGAGCCACGAACGTCCGATAGACGCGCCGTCAGTCGCGTTGTGTTCCTCTTAGTGAATCGGATCTTTTGGCATACTCCGCCCGAGGTTTGGACGCAGGTGGAGTACGGTCGGGTCGTTTTTTCCTTAAAAACCAACCGGGCCCCGGAGACGAAAATGCCAATAACTCACAGACCGGGCGTCCGATTGGCGCGCCGTCTGTTTCGTTGACTTCCTCTTGATGAGACGGAACTTTTGACATACTCCGCCCGAGTTTTGGATGCAGTCGGAGTATGGCCGGGTTGGATTGTTCCCGAAATCCAACCGGGCCCCTGGAACGGGAAAGCTGATATCTTTCAGACAGGACGTCCGCTTGACGAGCCGTCAGCGGCGTTGGTGGTTACGTTGAGTAACGGTCCCTTTGAGTTTACCCTATGGGAGTTCGGGGTACAGTTGAGATACGGCCGGGATTGGTTCGCACTCGAAACCAACCGGGCCCCTGGGACGAAAAGACTATTAACTCACAGACCGGGCGTCTGATCGACGCGCCGTCTGTTGCGTTGAGACCCCTGTGACGAGACGGACCTTTGAGGCACTTCTTCGTGGGACTTTGTGATACTTGGAGTATCGACCAGTAGCTCGTGGAGCGGACCCTCCCGGAGACGAGCGTGCAGAGTACGGAGACCGTGTAGCCGGCTGAGACCTGACGACTGCTTGACCGACTCGACTTGGAGTGAGTCGACTAGCCCAGTGGACGGAGCGCCCGGTACTTGGCGGCAGACCCACGGCGGACGGAGCGCCTGGTAGTTGGCAGCAGACCCGCGGTACTCGACAGGAGGAGTACCTCAGTAGGCTATCTGGGTAGCGCCCGGTATTTGGCGACAGACCCTCAGCGGACGGAGCGCCCGGTAGTTGGCCGCAAACCCGCAGTACTCGACAGGAGGAGTACCTCAGCAGTCCTAGGTTAGTGAGCGGCAGCCTCGGAGTCGTGACAGGACCACTGTACACTCTAGAGACGGAGCTCTTCAGCAGTTACGGTTTCGATAATGAAAATCCTGGTTTGAGCAGAGACTTTTGACCTTGTGTTTACTTCATGATTGAGATGGGTCACTTGCTAACTTTGGTATATGTATGGGAATATACCCGGGTAGTGGTTATCCGTCGATTTCACAATCCTTGTGTTTCCTCATGATTGAGATGGGTTACTTGATAACTTAGGTATATGTATGGGCATATACCTAAGTAGGGTTTATCTGTTGAGATCTTCTTGTGTTTATCCTTGTTGGTTTTAGTGAGACCTTGAGGGTCTCGGGGTCCCTACTGAGTATCGTTATACTCACCCCTGCACGGGCTATGCCCGCACCTCGTTGTGTTGGTTGCAGACGACGGCCAGTACTGGCAGAGGCCGAGTGTTCGAGGACTGGACGGTACCTGGAGGTGGACTATACGACGAGGCGGTACCCAGAGGCAGACCACTGGGCGGGTCATACTTGGAGCAGACGGCGGGACCCGAGGAGCAGAAGAGCTATCTGTACCCACCCTTCAGGTGGGATTTCCAGTGGACATCTCAGCGTAGCAGCTTTACTTTTCAGTCGCTGTTTTCCCTTTCGAGTTGTACTTTACAGTTGGGCTTGTATTTCCGGCCCCTTTTACTTTTCATCTCTTCTTTTTGTACTTAGTGTTTTACTTCCGCTTGTACTCTGTGGTGCTTGTTTTCTTTTTAAAGGCAATGCCTTCCCAGTTATCGGGATTTTACGCCTTTGGTGCTAGTCGCCAACCCCTGGCCTATGGAAGGCGGGCTTGGGGTAGTCACGGCACGGGCCCCGAGGACGGGTCGTGACAAATTGGTATCAGAGGAGTTCGGTTCTACCGCAGAACTTATAACTCTGATCTTTCTTTCTGTGAAGCGATAGTGTTAAGAGTACCGAGTGTGGTTTTCAGTTCAGGGAGTCCAGTGTTGGTGCGGGCGGCCGACGTATCCATACACCAGGACCCTGACAACTGATTTCCGACTTTGTGCACGAAAACACTGATTGCGTGTGTGTTTTCAAAGGTTTTTCCCCTTAAAACAGCTCAACCAGGTCAGCTCACCAGGTATAATCGTTTGATCGTGTTACGTTGTTTCTTTCAGGATGGCCCCACGACGGCAGCCAGCTAGGGTTCCGAGAATCGAACGTGACGACAGCCCACCGAGCGACGAGGCCTCGGTGCAGGGCCCTTTGTTAGCAGTGGCACCGGCGGTAGCTCTACCCGCCGAGCCCCCGATGCTTCCAGCAGCAGCCGCTGACGATGCACGTCGCCTCAGCGCACTGCATGAGTTTCAGCGCCAGCGACCGCCCAGGTTTCACGGGGAGACGGATCCCCAGGCAGCAGAGGACTGGCTGGAGGCAGTAGTACGAGTGTTTAGGCTAGTGAGGACACCAGCAGACCTCATGGTGATCCTCGCTGCGAGCCTACTACACGCAGCAGCAGGACGATGGTGGAGCTTGATGCTCCAGGTACACGATGAGGCATCTCTACTTTGGACAGACTTTGAGAGCCAGGCGTGCCGAGAGTGGGCAGTGTTACTCCTGTGGCGGGATTGGTCACATGGCTCGTGACTGTCCGACCCGCCATGCTGATGATCAGCAGTTAAGTGAAGAACCTCCCAGGCAGAGGCAGAGGTTCGACCGTGGAGGTCCGCAGGGAGGAGGCGGACGAGGCAGAGGAGCTGGACGAGCAGCTGGTGGTGGGCGACGCTTTGAGGCTCTTCCACCACCACCACCAGGAGGACCACCCCGACCGCAGGGGAGAGCTCAGCTTCAGGCAGCTGAGGCCTTCGATCATGGAGCTCTGGGAGCCGATGGACAGGAGCAGAACTAGTGGATACGTCCTTAGTACTTCTGGTTCTTTGTTGCTTTTGTGTAGCGTCTTGTATTATGAGCTGCAATAATAAAAGACGCATCCTTTGTGATGTTTTCTTTCCTGTCCTCTTTTGTGATGTTACTAAGAGGTTCCAGTTGACTGTTGACTTGACCCTCACTTGTGAGACATCTACTGGAGGAGACCAGTTACCACACACTGATGCCGACAGTGTGACTCAACCCTTGGAGGCGAGAGTAACGGTTGGATCTCTTAGTAGTAGCGTCGAGGCCTTACGACGTCATCCTTGGTATGGATTAATATCATCCATGTTAGCATTGACTGTTTTAGGCAAAGAATGTGGTTCATCCAGGGGATGAGACCAGGTTTCTCTTATCGGCAAAGAAGAAATCTTGCAGCTCATGTGGGACCAGAGATGGTCCGGGACACGTCAGAGGAGGTCCATGTCATCCAGGAGCGGGTCCTACATGGGCGATCGATTCCTCTTGTGCGCAACAGATGGCGGCACGGGAATCTCCAGGAGAGCACTTGGGAGCGGGAGGCTCAGATGCGTGCTCAGTATCCTCTTTTGTTTCCCTAGTTTTTGATGTAGCTTTACGGGGACGTAAAGCCCTGAGGTGGGAGTAATGTAAAGACCCGTAAAATTCAAGGGAAATTTTTTCTTAATTTTCTTTAGAATTTTACAAGAATGCGGTTTCAGACGGCACCTGATTCCGAGGCCCGGAGTGCCCGGAATTAATTTCCGAAGTTTGGCTCGGGTACGTTCAGTGAACGAACGAGCGAGAATTCCTAACTTTTGATACGGTGCTCGGAATTGAAATCCGAGGGCACCGATGAACTCGCAGCGCCGATTTTCGCTTAAAGAGACCTTTTCGGGCGTTGCGTTTGTTGCGGGTTGAAAGATAATTTTTGAGGGTTTAGGTTGAGTTAAATAAAATTTGTGTAGAACAAATTTTATTTTAACTTCTTAAAACCTCTCAAAGGAGGTTGGAAGTGGGACCCACACCCACTTAACCTCCCTTGGGAGGATTAAGTGTGGTGGGGCCCACACGAACCCCCACCTTTTCAACTCCCCACTCTCCCTCTTAATGGCTTGACAAGTTAACTTATATTTAATTATACAATTCATGTATATTAAATAAGTGAGTTAATTTTGGAGTTAACCATTTTGAATTTCAAACCTTTGAAATTCTTGTGGTTAAGTTATGAAATAATATAAGTTAAAGCTTATATTATTCTTTGAGTTTCTTTTACCCTTGGGAGGATTTCTTGAGAGCTTTGGAAGCTTTTCTTCTTCTTCTTCTTCAACTCAACGAAGAACGCGAAGAACGACGTTCTTCAACGAAGAAATTCTCCGCCGAAGAACACGATCCATCCGCGACGCCGTATCCGCGACGCGACGTACTTCTTCCGCGTCTTCCCTTCCGCGACGGTTTTCCACGACGAACGCCTTCGATAACGACTCTTCCTCCGACGTCAAAGGAATCGACACCGATATTCCACGACTCCGTCACCGTGCGACTATCGAGGTAGAGATTCTTGAGTTTGTTGTTCTCTTTATTATTTGACTTTCCTCAAGACTTGACGAGGAACGCTCTTTTTCCGACGAAGAACGCCGCTCCGCTCTTCTTCGTCTTCGGTGTCAACGAGAGAGAACACCGCACCTTCCTCGGAAAAACCTTCGTCGGCGTACAAGGATTCGCCAACGACGTGCTTCTTCGGATGCGCCTCTTCGTCAACAGATTTGACGAACGACGACCGCGACGCCCGACTTCCGCGACGCCGTCTTCCGCGGACATAGTCGAATCCTCGATCTTGTACCCAAGGTAGGGGTGGTTGATTTAATATTTAATTATCTCATTTTTCTCGTGGTTCGTATAACTAACGTGGGATGTTGATTATTTTAAGATGCGTTATTAATTTAACGTGAGGGGGGGCCGGACCGCACGAACACGGCCGAACCCCCTCCAACGATCTTGTTTGTTCTTGCGGGTGGAAGCAAGAGGCGTGGTGCCGTCGCACCACGTGGTTGATCGTGCGTTTATTTTACGCAACGCCGTCGCGCGCACACCATGGAAGGAACATCAAGAACGCGACGCCGTCGCGCCGCGTTGAAAGAAATTAACGTGTGGCGAAAGGGGCGCGGTGCCGTCGCACCGCGCCGGACGACGAACGCCGCGGCCGGTTCCGGGCCGCGGCGGGACGAGAAGACCGCGGCCGGTTCCGGGCCGCGGCGGAAGGAAAGACCGGCGGCCGGGCCGCCGGCGTCGGAAGCCGAAGGGGACCGGAAATTTCCGGTCCCGTTGGAGAAAATCGGCCGACCGGCTGGCCGGCCGGAACCGGGGAATTAATTCCCCGGCCAACTGGCAAAACCCCCCTCTTAAAGAGGGGGGCGGTTTTATTTTAAAGGGAGGGGGCCGGCTGCCCCCTCGGTTCCGCTCAAGGAGGCCCCCTCATGTGAGGGGGCGGTTTGCTCAAAAAAAATCGGCGCGGCTAAGCCGCGCCGCCAGAAGACAGCGGGGGCAATCAAGCCCCCCGCATGCGGCACCCCGTGCGGCGCCCGCCGCCGCCAGCGCGGCCCGCCGCCGCCGCCACCGCGGCCCGCCGCCTCCGCCGCGCCGCCACCGCGCGCCGCCGCGCGCCGCCACCGGCCGCCGCACCGCCGCCGCCGGCCGCCGCCGCCGGCCACCGCGTCACCCGGGGGGGGGGGGGTCGGGCCGGGTCGGCCCGGACCCGGACCCGGACCCCCCGTTTCGAACCTGATTTGGTTTTTGGCTCATAACCTGAGCCTCGGACCTCCGAATGACGAACCGTCTGCGGAAACGCGATCCTTGGATCGAGACGGTCGTTTCGATATATCGCACTCAAGGTTTCGGGTTACTTTGAGTTCGGCCGGGTTGGTTCGTTCACGAAACCAACCGGGCCTTCGGAGCGGAAACGCTCATATCTTGAGCCACGAACGTCCGATAGACGCGCCGTCAGTCGCGTTGTGTTCCTCTTAGTGAATCGGATCTTTTGGCATACTCCGCCCGAGGTTTGGACGCAGGTGGAGTACGGTCGGGTCGGTTTTTCCTTAAAAACCAACCGGGCCCCGGAGACGAAAATGCCAATAACTCACAGACCGGGCGTCCGATTGGCGCGCCGTCTGTTTCGTTGACTTCCTCTTGATGAGACGGAACTTTTGACATACTCCGCCTGAGTTTTGGATGCAGTCGGAGTATGGCCGGGTTGGATTGTTCCCGAAATCCAACCGGGCCCCTGGAACGGGAAAGCTGATATCTTTCAGACAGGACGTCCGCTTGACGAGCCGTCAGCGGCGTTGGTGGTTACGTTGAGTAACGGTCCCTTTGAGTTTACCCTATGGGAGTTCGGGGTACAGTTGAGATACGGCCGGGATTGGTTCGCACTCGAAACCAACCGGGCCCCTGGGACGAAAAGACTATTAACTCACAGACCGGGCGTCCGATCGACGCGCCGTCTGTTGCGTTGAGACCCCTGTGACGAGACGGACCTTTGAGGCACTTCTTCGTGGGACTTTGTGATACTTGGAGTATCGACCAGTAGCTCGTGGAGCGGACCCTCCCGGAGACGAGCGTGCAGAGTACGGAGACCGTGTAGCCGGCTGAGACCTGACGACTGCTTGACCGACTCGACTTGGAGTGAGTCGACTAGCCCAGTGGACGGAGCGCCCGGTACTTGGCGGCAGACCCACGGCGGACGGAGCGCCTGGTAGTTGGCAGCAGACCCGCGGTACTCGACAGGAGGAGTACCTCAGTAGGCTATCTGGGTAGCGCCCGGTATTTGGCGACAGACCCTCAGCGGACGGAGCGCCCGGTAGTTGGCCGCAAACCCGCAGTACTCGACAGGAGGAGTACCTCAGCAGTCCTAGGTTAGTGAGCGGCAGCCTCGGAGTCGTGACAGGACCACTGTACACTCTAGAGACGGAGCTCTTCAGCAGTTACGGTTTCGATAATGAAAATCCTGGTTTGATCTGAGACTTTTGACCTTGTGTTTACTTCATGATTGAGATGGGTCACTTGCTAACTTTGGTATATGTATGGGCATATACCCGGGTAGTGGTTATCCGTCGATTTCACAATCCTTGTGTTTCCTCATGATTGAGATGGGTTACTTGATAACTTAGGTATATGTATGGGCATATACCTAAGTAGGGTTTATCTGTTGAGATCTTCTTGTGTTTATCCTTGTTGGTTTTAGTGAGACCTTGAGGGTCTCGGGGTCCCTACTGAGTATCGTTATACTCACCCCTGCACGGGCTATGCCCGCACCTCGTTGTGTTGGTTGCAGACAACGGCCAGTACTGGCAGAGGCCGAGTGTTCGAGGACTGGACGGTACCTGGAGGTGGACTATACGACGAGGCGGTACCCAGAGGCAGACCACTGGGCAGGTCATACTTGGAGCAGACGGCGGGACCCGAGGAGCAGAAGAGCTATCTGTACCCACCCTTCAGGTGGGATTTCCAGTGGACATCTCAGCGTAGCAGCATTACTTTTCAGTCGCTGTTTTCCCTTTCGAGTTGTACTTTACAGTTGGGCTTGTATTTCCGGCCCCTTTTACTTTTCAGCTCTTCTTTTTGTACTTAGTGTTTTACTTCCGCTTGTACTCTGTGGTGCTTGTTTTCTTTTTAAAGGCAATGCCTTCCCAGTTATCGGGATTTTACGCCTTTGGTGCTAGTCGCCAACCCCTGGCCTATGGAAGGCGGGCTTGGGGTAGTCACGGCACGGGCCCCGAGGACGGGTCGTGACACCCCCCATCACATGAGTCCATCCAGTGCATCCTAGGTTTCATTTTAGTTGACAAAGTAGAACCTATTCACATTGTTGAAGACACACCACATCATCCTCTTAAAACATTATATTTGGGAATGAACTGAGGATAGATATTCCATACCTAAGAAGATGTCATAAGGCCTAATCACTGCTAAAAAGATATCTGTGTAGAAAATTTGTCCTCTAAGTGCCCGTTTACACTATCAGAACATGTGTGAGATCACTGAGTCATCTCCAGTAGGAGTCTGCAAGCATAAGGGTCGAGCCAAGGGCTAAACCAGAATCTCTAAGTATAATATTAGATATGTGGAAATCATTGAATGACTAGAACCTATATCAATAAATATTGTAGCTAATGTATAAATGACATATATCATACCTTGTATCATCCCCTGAAACCTCTAGTTCATAATCATCAATGGCCTACAGCTACCCCTCTGCTATCCTATAGCCCCCTCATCCTAGAATGGACCTCCTAGGGTGGTGATGGTAATAATTCGAAGTGTCTACTACCTCTAGATTTTCTCTTAGATCTTATTCAATGTCAAACTACCTATGTACATATCTGTTCTAGCCACTTCCTTTTCCTCGGTGGCCCATCCCCTCTCTCTGAGTCAGTTGTATGGTGGGTCATAAAATCTCATTCAGGATTTCTTCATCCATAAAAATAGTAGAAACACCAATACCTAGGATGAATGGACCCATCTAGTCAGCCCTGAACTATAGATCATCTAACCTAGGACATTCTCTGGAAATTCCTCGCATGTATAGGTCCCTAAGATTTACATTGACTCTCTACTAAAAAAGTCTCTTCTATTATGTTTACAATGAAAATAACCACTATATGTGTATACTCCGTCAGGAAACTCTCAACAACCAAAGCTCACTCTAGCACTCTGAAATTGGTAGGAACTCATAGAGGTGTAACTCTGGCTCAAATTTCTCTGTGAATTTCTTGGTTTTATCTCCAAGCCTAGAAGAAATGACCATGGATCATATCCATCGAGTACTTAGAGGGGTTGTCTTACCTCAATTAATACTCAGATACTAACATGTTTCCCAATTGAAGCTGTAGAAGCTTTTGTATGTGCACATCTGTCAACATAGCTAGAGATAACTTCTATCTAAAAATCTCAAACTCTAACAACAATAGATTCTCCTCCTCATATGATTGGGTTACCAAACTCCACTATCTTCTTTCCGAGCCATAGATAAAGATTAATTTTATAACAAACATATGATATTTCGGTATCCTAAAAATACAAAAAAAAATTGCATCACCGCATCAAGCCTTTCCTTAGCTATATTTTGGTTGGGATCACCTTAGAACCTAATGGGTTTTCTAGTATTGAAAATCATGAAGTTTTATCAACCTACACACCTCATCATCTAGTATTACATGTATCATTCACAACTATAAAATGACTTTATAGCCAAACTTTTATTTCCATGGTTTGGAAAACTGTGGTCATAGGTATCCTGTAGACACAATTTTTGAAAATTATGGCTATATGTGAACATATAGCCATGGTTACATTAAACCATGGTGGTAGGTTTCATAGGAACATAAAAAAAAGAGGAAATTGGTGGGTGTCACACCCCAGCTCACAAGTACACAGAGCCGGTGCCATACAGAGGATCGAATTTGGTTCAGGCTCTGAGAAACCAGTTGCTTCTTAAATGTTTCTTCTACTAATAACTGGTACCTGAAAATTTTATATCAAAAACATTGGTTGGGAATACGAATTCCCATTAAGGGGTTTAAAAATAACATAATGTTCCCAAAATAACTTTTGAAAACATTCTTTAAAATTTCTATTAAACATTTTCTTTAAAAGCTGTAACACATTAAACATACCATGACAATTTTCTAAGGGGTATAGTACACAATTTAACACATACTAACAATATCATGAATCAATTATGAGAGTTTTAATTCATAATAGAAAGTAAAATACATTTCATATCAAAAGGAAAGTACAAAATCAATAACTAAGTGTAATGTATGATCAGAGTTGCGCTTAAAAAAATAACTTCAATTTCATCATTTACTATTCATCATTAAATCTCAGAATAATGCATAAATAATAAATATACCAAACTTAAACTTCTTATATTTCTCATAACCAAGATCCTTAACCAAGAATATTCTACTAGCGGAATAATTCTCTGGTTAATTAATTACATAGTCATAATGAGGGATGTGCATATGTTGGACTGTGTCAAGGCCTCGTGCCAAGATCTAGGGGATAACTATAATCGGACCCCAACCCATAGAGCCTCTGTAACTCGACTCCACCCTAGAGAGCCTCTAATAATCAGACTCCAACCCAGAGGGTCTGCTGTAACTGGACCCCAACCCAGAGGGCTTACTTTTACCGGTCCCCACCCCAGAACATACTAGGTCCAATGCATTCCTCATAACTATAAATCAAAGTGCACAAACCACTTTGATTTATTAAATCACTTAACATTCCCAGTACCCATTTTACTTGGTTTCTTAGTTCACATTACTCAAAGTGTCCCATACCACTTTGAATAATTAAATTCTTATCTCATAAATTATTATTAACAACGAATTTTTTGACTATAAAATAATAACTTTACAACTCTTCCATAGTAATAAACATTAAATGCATCAAAATATATGCTCATTATTCATGATTAGGTAAATGGAATTGGAATATAATATGCAAGTTACTATTCATACCACTTGTTTCTCTACATTTTGCATAAACTAGTATACAATTTCATGCAAGTAATTAGGCTACCACATAAAATGATAGTTCCTAAATTCTCAAAATCCCTGATTCATGGAATTGAATATTTATAGTTTAAAATGACCAATTTAAATTAATATAGATGTCATTGGTACACAAATAATTCATCATTGGTTTCAAATATAAATAAAATGGAAAAAAATGAAACCATTTAGTCCAAATATACATAATATAACAGATTACACTGAAAATATGGTTGTCTCAGTTAATCGAAGGTATACATAGTTTATTACAGAATCTTTTCACATGATACAATTACTAAAGTATATCAAATAATGGATAAATAGGGTTTGATGTATAAAATTATTACAAGGCTAATATCTTTAAAGGTTCTTTAACTAAAACGAGTTTGGTATAGGATATACATATCTAAAAACTAATGTTTTGCTTAATATTACAAATCCACTTGAACCCAAAACTATAATCGCATCCATGTATTTATATAATAGTTATAAATCATCTTTATTAGCATAAAATAGAACTATATTGAATTATGTGTATATTTCCAGATATATACCAAGTGTTTATCCATTTTTTTATAATTAACAATTCATACTAAACACCCCCAAGTATAATTTTCGACCATAGAAAATATTTACACCTATAACTTTTAACCTTTGAAAAACATGAATTCACTTATAGATGATATATATAGGTATAAAACATATATATATATATATATATTTAAGTACATGAACTTTTCATTTCACAACCAAAACAAGTACCTCTTTGTTGGTTAAACATTGAAAAACACTTTTAGAAAAGTAGAATAGGGTTAGGATGGAATACTATATGTGTACATATATATTTGTGTATGAACATATACATGTTCGTATATTCCAAATGTATATATATGTTTTTTCACAAGGAGGACAAAGAATAAAAAGTAAACCATAACAATTAACGATTACCTTATTAGAATTGTTTAATCACCAAGACTCAGAAATATGAAAACTTGTTTCGGATTATTTATAAAAAGAAACCTATAGGCACAACCTTATATATATATATATATACATATACATACACTTATACAACTTAAAACCAAATTCAAGACAAAGGTAATCCCTTAAACAGACTAGGAAATAGTGAATATAAAGAAATAAATTAATTTCCCCTTACTTGTTGAGAAGACTGAAAGAAGACCATCTGAAAAAGCTTAGCACGGGGAGTGAAATTGGGATTTTTCCCTTCTCACTTTCACACCAAAACAAGGCTTTTATAGACACAAAACTATTGTGGAAAATGAGCCGAGAATGACTCAGATTTCTGGACAAGCGGGGATTTGAGGTAGGGACAACCAAAAAGGAACATAAACAATATTAAATGAACCTATACAAGAACCAATTCAATATTAAATTATAATGGGACTGAAAAAAGTAGACCAAAACAAAATCCTAATGTTCTAATTTCCAAAATATGAGTAGTGGTAAGTGTAAATCAATTCAATTAATGAAATTAATACATTGAATCATTCCCAAACACCACCTGAAAAAGAACACTACTTGTCTGCAGATGTTAACAGGTGGGTGAAAATGAATAAAAGATTCGATAGGAAATAAAATCCAAAAATATGACAATCCAAAAGACTTGATATAATACGCAAGATAAAGAATTAAATAATTAATTAGATAAAAACAATACTTGGGACAGCGAAACGTTTGTAGAATAATTTAGACCAGAAAATTAAAATAATAGAAAAAAAAACACTTGGAGAAAGATTTCAGTATATACGACTATGGATATTGGACCAAAACACCTAAAATGAAAAAGAAGTAAACCTACCTTGGTAGGTTGGAGAAGAATCAAAACCCTCCATGTACTTCTGAAACCCTGGATCATGTTTGGCCATCACCGCAGGCTTGTTTTTAGATGGAAAAATATACTAGGTGGAAGAAATATGAACCCTAACTGAAACAAAGACTTCAAGGCGTTGCTTGGACCATGGTCTAACCGCCCTCGCCATATTGAAACTCAAATCCCGGGTAGCACGACCCTAACGCCCCTGACTTTTACGACGACATGGTCTCTCGCAGATCTATGCTCGTCCTAGACAGTGCCCCATGAAACTGCGTGTCACAAAAATGACTTATTTTAATGTTAAACTTAATTTAATTTCCATTTGTCCTTTGTTTTTGGGGTTTCTCAAGATTTTATGGTGGAATGGGTGAGTTTTCGTGAATTGAGCCAAACCGTGAGCCTAATTCCAGATTTAAAAATAAATTTTGTTTCTTTTATAACTTTTTCATTTTTTAATATTTTTTACCCATTCAAATTCCTAAATGTTATACCCTAACATATTAACACCACCATTGTAGTTTGGAGCCTTTATAAATCCATAACCAAAGTGTATATGGGTTTTTATTTAAGGTATTGGGCCTTCCCGAAAACTCAATTCTAGTTTTAAAAGATAAAATTTGATTAATTAATAAATTATTTATTTTTAAGGATTTTTCGGTGATTCCAAGCCTCAAACGTGCCCCTTGAACCCAGTCGTGCGCTCAAGCTCTCTCTCCTCTCTTTGTAGCTCTTCTTCATCGAGATGTAGTGCTGAACTTATTAGGGTTTCTAAAATCAGGCAGATTTGAAGAGGTAAATTCATTCATTCATATCTCCTTCAATATTTACTCTTTTCCCCCATTTCAGTCCCCACATGACCTCATCCTCATTAGTAGAGCCTAACTATCAGGTTTTCAACATTTGGTTAATTCGAGGTAATTGCTTCAAGATTTTTCAAGGTGAGTGTTCCTCCCTTCCACTTCTTCCATTTCCTTGGGGTTTCATCCCTCTTTCTTGATGTTCCAAAGTATCCAGAACCTAAGGTTAGTACCTAGGGTTTAACCATGGGTCTTTTTGGTGAAAAGTTGTGGTCTAGGGATGGATTTATCATCCTTGTGGTGTCGGGGTGGTGTGGTTGATGTTTCGCAGCATGTTTTGAGGGATTCGATAATTTCGGTAGGTGATTCTGTGGGTAACCATTTAATGATGAGTTAGTTAGTTTGATTAAATAATTTTTCATGTTCCTTATATGTTGTGCATTATGAGAAACCCATTTTTGGTAGAAATAGTAAATCATTCGGTATTAAAGTTACATTTTTCTTGAAGTGTGTATTTTTCAAATGTATTTCATGTGTTGTCTCTTGTGGTAGTTTTGTAAAATGTGGAAGTGATTTATTTGTTGTTGAAAGGGGATTCCAATTTTGGTTGGGTAATGATATAGTGACATGTGTGCCTAAAAAAGGGGGTGTATTTGAATGGTTTTATGTGTATAACCTTGGTATACTCCTTGAAAGTGTTTTATGGATTTGTGTGTTCTCTTGGGTATCTTTTGTGATATTGTTCAAGGTGATTATATAACATTTGAAAGTGGATTATTACATGTTGATTGGGCTGCCAATTCTGTTTTGGTAGGGTCTTGGTGTGATTTTGGCTTAAAAAGAGGTTTTTGAAATGGGTTCTATGTGCAATGTTTGGGTATACTCCTTATAATTGTTTTATGAAAGTTTTTAATGGTTTATTGAGTTGTGTAGTAGGTGAAACTATATCAGCAAACTGTTTTGGTAGGATTATATTTTTAAAATGTCCATTTAATTTGTGAAAAGGATGTTATGTGATTTGTATCATCTTGGAAATATTTTATTAAATTTTTTGAAGGATATATTGAGGTGTGAATGTGATGTGAAATTGATGTGGAGTGTTTTCTATGAGTGTGATGTGAAATATTGAATTTTTGATTATGAAAGAAGTGTTATTTTCCATGTGTGTGGGATGTTATATGAGTTGAAATATCTTATAATCGTTTTATAAAATTGTTTAATGGTTTTGTGTAAGTGTTGAAGAAATGTGAAATGTGTTGTGGGCTATTTTGGTATGAGTCGGACTTCAAAATAATTTCGAATGAAAAATGGATTTTTGTGACATGTGTGGTATACATATGGGATGTTTGGTGAATTTTTGATGTGTAAATGATATTTTCCTATTCAATGTATATTTCTTGACTTGTTGAACGTTTTTGAGCATAAGGGGAAAACCTGGGTATTTAGGTGGGTGGACGTGTACTAGTATGCTAGTGAATCCGTGGGGTTTGGACTCAGTTTGACTTAGAAAGATTGACTCTTACAACTCTAAATAAATTATGATGATGATGATTGGGGACCACTAGGTTATGGGTATGTAACCTACTAGTGGCTCATGTACGAGAACGGATATTTGTGATGGTTACTCTCACCGAGATACGAGGTACCTGGGACCCACAACTAGCTAGTTCCAAGGGGTTATTTCCCATTGCTTGTGCCCACTAGATATTTTGTGCTTATCGTCAGCATACAGTATGAGTGGCTGGAAAATTCAGTAGCCTTGGTATTTATTTTAAAAGTTTTTATTCTTTAAATTATCCCACTTGAAAACTGATTTTTTTTAAGTTGCATCTTTTAGAAATTGTAACTAGAAATTACAGGTTTTTGAAAACATGCATTCTTTTCATCTTTAAATGTTTATCACATGGAATCTCTTAGTGGTGGTATCCTACTGGGAATTGTATCACACCATACTTACACCTTTGGGTGTAAGTAGACTTGGTTATTTTTGTTGTCACAGGTTGGGTACAATTGTTTTTTGTTCCAGTGGTTCGGGTTTCTAGCAGGTCCTTGGTGGTGAAGTCTTGTGGAGATGGCTTGAGGGCAGTGCCCCATTCCATGAGGGTTCTTGGGATGTTTCATTTTGGTTTTTTACCTTTGGTATAGCCTTTTTGAGTTTTTTTAAGCTATGTAATTCAGTTCTGAATTTTTGTAAAAGATTGTTTGGTTTGAAAAATCCAGATTCGTTTTATTGGATTCTTTTGTTGTTTTAAGTTTATAAACTCGGGTAAATCATTCCTAATTCTCATTTTATGATACCCGGGCACTTGTTCCAGCCCGTGGGAGTCGGGAACTCTCTTCGGGCTTTGTCACTGTCCAGTTTTGGCACTGGTTTCGGTGGTGACCAGATTTGGTTCGTGACAAAATGGTATCAAAGGAGGTTCGCTCTCTTTGGGTCATGTTATTTGGGGAACATTCGGGATAGTCTAGAGTTAGTAATGTTGGGACATGGAATTTTGGTTATGATTATTGTGGATGATCTCCACACCTCATGACGTTATTCAGGTCTCCAAGGGAAGTTGGGACCTTTTAGAGTCCCTTGGTTTTCTTTGTTTAATGATGATTAGGGGAAATGAAAAGAGAGTTGGGTTAATGGTCTCAGTGAGCTCGCAAGGTCTGGAAAGCCATGTGGAGCCAGAGATATTCCCTAGAAAAATCTATGTTACAGTGAAGTTATTGGAATATGGCCACCAACCATATGTCCAAGTCACCCACTGAAACTAGTTTCCTCTCGCATTGTCTTGTGTTCTTTAATTTTGAAATCTTGGAACTTTGGTTTTAAAGTGACTTGGTTTTAAGAAGTGTAAAGTTTTTGTTAAATGATTTTAAAATAAATATGGAATGGTTTGATTTATGAAATGGTGGAACTGAATTTTCAGAATTATATTCAAATGGAAAATGGTGTGCTTATACCTCTTTTTAAAAGTAGAAACTATACTGAAGTTGGTTTTGAAAAAGTGATTCTAATAGATTTTTCTAAACAATCAAAGGGTGTTTTAATGATATAAGATGATATGAAATTGATGTGAATAACATGAAAGTGAGTTCTTGTCCAAATGTTTGTGTCTTTCTGAAATGTTTAGTAAGATTTTAATAGGAATTTTGATCTCCTGGTTAGTGGTTTTGAGAAAAATGATGTGTTGGTTGACTTTTTGGTTTTGAAATGTGGAAAGAATTTTTTGTTTTAACCTTTGGTATTTCCATGGGCAACCACATGCTTGGGGTTATATGGGATGATGGATGATTTATGTCACGACTGGATGAGTTTCGGGGTGGATATGAGGAGGGTGACCAGTGTGGCACAGAAACATCCATGTGTAAGGCCCATGGGGTACCATTGGTGGATACGCTAATCACTGAACCGTTTGTTTTCAAGAAATGTTTTTAAAGAAAAACACGATGTCTTGATTAATTGTTTGTGATGGCTTATATTATGTGTTTTTGAAAAAGTTGATGTTGTGGGATGATTTGAGTCCAATAACCCCTCCTATTTGAACTATGTTTTGGGTTTGGGTTTGGTTAGTAAGTTGTGTTGTAGGGACGGTTAGTGGTATCTTTTGAAAAATGTTTTGAGACGCCTTTATGGTGGTTCCCTTCATGTGTTTGGATCTGGTTTGTGGTATATCTTGACCAATGGACCATCTTGGTTGGGTCCTTGGGTTCTCTCATTGGACAAGGTATGCCCCCATTAAAGGTTAATGCATAACTGAAGCGCAACCCATATTTTTTCCTCCTTTGGAAAATCCTCCAGTTGAACAATATAAGGAATCTTTTTCTTGACCTTTTTAGATTGAGTATACACCACTTCCTTTATTGGTTTTTTGTATCCTCTTGTAGTGGTATATTGATCATGGATGGTTGAAAGTGACTGTATCCACTTAAGTTTCCTAATTTTTTGAAGGTGGAAGTGTTCTGGGGTTGTTAGCATGGATGAGTATTTGGATAGTGTCTAATAGGAACTCTAGGTCCTTCATAATCTCTTCGAAGAAGGAGTTTATGTTAAACTACCAGTGTGGTAAATCTATTCATGAGAGGATATTGTGGCCACTTTCTAGAATTGTGTGCTTTTTGGAGATGTTGTACAAGTTCCCTCTCTATGCATTGTTTATATCAGTCGCAATGGTCATGTTCGATGATGCCTTGTGATGTCATGTGCTTGATTGACCATAAAGGTGAAAGTTGGGAAATGATCTGAGAGTCTCTATTATGTTGGGAGAATGTATCCCTTGGAAAAAAATATTCCATTTTAGAGGAAGGTGAGTATAAGTGTTCTTTACTTCTATTGTTTCTCACCCGAACAAACAAGGTGTGATGTGTGTACATCTTCTAAGCCCTTGTTTCAGTGAAATATTGAGTTAGGGTAAAGTGAGTTTGGAATGTGTTATGTCTTGGAAAAACTTATCGGGGATTGTGTTGTATTTGTTGTTTGCAATGAAAGAATAATTCTCATTCATGGGGTTTCCAAATCCTAACTGCAATGTCGAAGATGCTTCAATCATTTGAGCTCCATCCATAGGTCTCAGAGAGAAGATGACTCGTAGTCAGGGGAAATCCCAAGGTCGTTTAAACCCTTGTACAATTTCCTATCCTCAGTATGAAAGATAGGAAGAGTTTAAACCTATGGTCTCATTATCTTTATTCTGTTGTTCATGTTCATTGAAAATAGGTAAAGGGCCTTGTACCCATGTCATCTCCCAATGTTATTTAATCCCCCTTTGGTTTCCGTTGAGTCTTTGGAGAAAGGTTTGAAGTTTGGCTAGACAGGTTGGGCACACGATTTGCACTTGGTTAGTAGTGACCATGCCCCAGAAAACCTTGTAGATAGAAGGATCCCCACTGTTAATGGATGGTTTCCCAAACCGTGTAGACTAACCATGTGGTCGTCCAAACTCTTTAAATTCAAGGGGCTTTCTGTACCGGCTCATGCTGGTCAGTTAAGATGGTTGGTTCTTATGGTGGAGAGACACACTATGAGTCTTATATAAGTTCTTTTGTAAATTTTTGATAGAAGTATACCCTTTTTACAGGGGATTCCATTCAGGCCTCCCCTTGTTAGTGTCCTGATTCTTTCTCATGAAAATATATATATATATATATAGGTTGTCTCTTATGGTGGGGAGGTTATTTTTGTTCCTCCATACCAGTAACTCAGACTTATCCATGGTCGTGGCTTAGCGGTAGATAGTATCATTCATACCTATCAGGATACCTACATCTTCCTTTAGTAAACTTTGGGATTGGGGAGTACCCAATGGTCAAGTTAAAGTAAGGTAAGTGTAACCTTCTTCGATGTTGTTGTTCATTAGGGTGAATTGCTTGAGTCTTGTTCGGATAGTGTTTAATGAGTTTTATTTTGGGATCAATTATGAATGTGATTGATCATTTCAGGAAATTATTGTAAGCTTTGTTTGTGAGAATAATCCTTCATTAATTGATCACTGGTGGTGTTTTGGCCTTTGTGGGTGAAACCTAACAAGGGAGTGCCTCTTGGTTTCTTATATGGGTTTGGTTGTTGTTTTGGCCTTGATGTGACTTTCCGGGATGAAAAATTTTCATGGTGGGGAGAATTGTCACATAAATGACTTATTTTAAAGTTAAACTTAATTTAATTTCCATTTATCCTTTGTTTTTGGGGTTTCTCAAGCTTTTATGGTGGAATGGGTGAGTTTTCGTGAATTGGGCTAAACCGTGAGCCTAATTCCAGATTTAAAAATAAATTTTGTTTCTTTTATAACGTTTTCATTTTTTAATATTTTTTACCCATTCCAATTCCTAAATGGTCTAACCTGACATATTAACACCACCATTATAGTTTGGATCCATTATAAATCCATAACCAAGGTGTATATGAGTTTTTATTTAAGAGATTGGGCCTGCCCGAAAACTCAATTCCAGTTTTAAAAATAAAATTTGATTAATTAATAAATTATTCATTTTTAAGGATTTTTTGGTGATTCCAAGCCTCAAACGTGCCCCTAGAACCCAGTCGCGCGCCCAAGCTCTCTATCATCTCTTTGGAGTTCTTATTCATCGCGATTTAGTGCTGAAATTATTAGGGTTTCTAAAATCAGGCAGACTTGAAAAGGTAAATTCATTCATTCATATCTCCTTCAATATTTACTCTTTTCCCCCATTTTAGTCCCCACATGACCTCATCCTCATCAGTCGAGCCTAACTATCAGGTTTTCAACATTTGGTTAATTCGAGGTAATTGCTTCAAGATTTTTCAAGGTGAGTGTTCCTCCCTTCCACTTCTTCCATTTCCTTAGGGTTTCATCCCTCTTTCTTGATGTTCCAAAGTATCCAGAACCTAGGGTTCGTACCTAGGTCATAACCATTGGTCTTTTTGGTGAAACTTTGTGGTCTAGGGCTGGATTTATCATCCTTGTGATGTCGGGGTGGTGCGGTTGATGTTTCGCAGCATGTTTTGAGGGATTCGACAATTTCGGTAGGTGATTCTATTGGTAACCATTTAATGATGAGTTAGTTTGCTTGATTAAATAATTTTTCATGTTCCTTATATGTTGTGAATTATGATAAAATCATTTTTGGTAGTAATAGTAAAGTATTCGGTATTAAAGTTACATTTTTTCTTGAAGTTTTTATTTTTCAAATGTATTTCATGTGTTTTCTCTTGTGGTAGTTTGGTAAAATGTGGAAGTGATTTATTAGTTGTTGAAAGGGGCTTCCAATTTTGGTTGGGTAATGATATAGTGACATGTGGGCCTAAAAAGGGGGTGTATTTTAATGGTTTTATGTGTATAACCTTGTTATACTCCTTGAAAGTGTTTTATGTATTTGTGTGTTCTCTTGGATATCTTTTGTGATATTGTTCAAGGTGATTATATAACATTTGAAAGTGGATTATTACATGTTGATTGGGCTGCCAATTCTGTTTTGGTATGGTCTTGGTGTGATTTTGGCTGAAAATAGGTTTTTGAAATGGGTTCTATGGTCAAAGTTTGGGTATACTCCTTATAATTGTTTTATGAAAGTTTTGAATGGTTTATTGAGTTGTGCAGTAGGTGAAACTATATCAGCAAACTGTTTTGGTAGGAGTATATTTTTAAAAGGTCCATTTCATTTGTGAAAAGGTTTTTATGTGATATGTATCATCTTGGAAATATTTTATTAAATTGTTTGAAGGATATATTGAGGTGTGAACGTGATGTGAAATTGAGGTGGAGTGTTTTTTGTGAGTGTGATGTGAAAAATTATATTTTTGATTATGAAAGAAGTGTTATTTTCCATGTGTGTGGGCTGTTATATGAGTTGAAATATCTTAGAATTGTTTTATAAAATTGTATAATGGTTTTGTGGAAGTGTTGAAGAAATGTGAAATGTGTTGTGGGCTATTTTGGCATGAGTCGGACTTCAAAATCATTTTGAATGAAAAATGGATTTTTGTGACTTGTGTGGTATACATATGGGCTTTTTGGTGAATTTGTGATGTGTAAATGATATTTTCATGTTCAATGTATATTTCTTAACTTGTTGAACTTGTTTGAGTACAAGGGGAAAACCTGGGTATCTAGGTGGGTGGACGTGTACTAGTATGCTAGTGAATCTATGGGGTTTGGCCTCAGTTTCACTTAGAAAGATTGACACTTACAACTCTAACTAAATTATGATGATGATGATTGGGGGCCTCTAGGTTATGGGTATATACCCTAATAGTGGATTGTGCATGAGAATGGATATTTGTGATGGTTACTCTCACCGAGATACGAGGTACCTGGGACCCACAACTAGCTAGTGCCTAGGGGTTATTTCCCATTGCTTGTGCTCACTAGATATTTTGTGCTTATCGTCGTCATACGGTATGAGTGGATGGAAAATTCAGTAGCCTTGGTATTTATTTTAAAAGTGTTTATTCTTTAAATTAGCCCACTTGAAAACTGATTTTTTTAAGTTGCATCTTTTAGAAATTGTAACTAGAAATTACATGTTTTTAGAAAACTTGCATGCTTTTCATCTTTAAATGTTTATCACATAGAATCTATTAGTGGTGGAATCCTACTGGGAATTGGCTCACACCCTACTTACACCTTTGTGTGTAAGTAGACTTGGTTATTTTTGTTTTCATAGGTTGGGTACAATTTTTTTTGTTCCAGTGGTTCAGGTTTCTAGTAGGTCCTTGGTGGTGAAGTCTTGTGGAGATGGCTTGAGGGCGGTGCCCCATGCCATGAGGGTTCTTGGGATTTTTCATTTTGGTTTTGTACCTTTGGTATAGTCTTTTTGAGTTGTTTTAAGCTATGTAATTCAGTTCTGAATTTTTGTAAAAGATTGTTTGGTTTGAAAAATCCAGATTCGTTTTATTGGATTATTTTGTTGTTTTATGTTTATAAACTCAGGTAAATCCTTCCCAGTTCTCATTTTATGATACCTGGGCACTTGTGCCAGCCCGTGGGGATCGGGAACGCCCTTCGGGCCTTGTCATGGGCTAGTTTTGGCACTGGTTTCGGTGGTGACCAGATTTGGTTTGTGACACTACGGCCTGCTAAAACCCTACCGGCCTCCTACTTGATGACTGAAATGTCGGACCATCCCTAACCTAACCCATGATGGCTCAATACACCCCTCTGCAAAACCCTAATCACGGACCCCAATTCCCCTAACGAGATTCATTATTGTTTTCTTTTTTTCCCTTTTATCGGATTTCCTGCTCTATTATTATTATAATATTTCCATTAGTATATTTTTATTCTTACTTCATTATATCATTACCATATAAATTTTTTTATCAATAACTTGTTAAAAAAAGTAAAAAGTTAAACCTAACTAATAATATTTTAAACTTATTTTATCAATATTTTTAAAAGTAAAAGTTATTATTATTATTAAATCCTTTTATGAAACATATATTTATATATATTTCACATTACATACTTATAATGTTATAAACTAAATTGATAATTGAAAATTTATTATAATAATCATATTTTTTAATTTTAAACATTAGAAAAAATTTCAATATTAAACACATATATATATATATATATGATTCAAGATAACAAAAATTTTTATCAAAAGATCATCCATATATTTAGAATTTTAATCATTCTATTAAAATTATTTTATTATATATTCAAAATGTTAATAATATAATGAAACATTAATCTAATTTATAATATAATAATTTTCATATTATCATATATATATATAACCCATATAAGTATTCATATAATAGTTTATGTAACTCTTTTCTTAGTTAAAATAGTGAAAAATGATGTCATTAAAATATTTTATAACAAAAAATTTCAATGCTATGTACAACCGAAATTATAATTTTATAATAGTATTTTCATTCAAATCCAATATACAAATATATATATATATCATATTTTGGAAAATAACCCGATTAGTTATATTTTTTTATAGTTATTATTTAAATTATTCTATAAAATAATTATTCGATAAGAATAAATTGTGTTCGACAATAGTAGTTTTTTTATTCTTTAAACAAATTGCGATAATATTTACATTTATGTTTGTACTTTGTTCGGATAACAAAATAAAACCTAAATATTACTATTACATGAAAAACATGTTTTTGGGGCATTACATTATTCTCCCTAAAAATAATTGTGTCTTCGCAATTCTAAAAGGCTCATACACAAACCACAGCAACACCAAACACACGTAACTCATGAATTCTCTTTACCGAGAACACCATCGATGGTAGGGTGTTGACGACCTCAGGTGGATCCCTAAGGTAGTATTCAGCTGCTCGATTTCATTGGCCCAGACACACTATTAATAGCTAGGGTCGATTCTGTTCTTAAAGCACTCAGCCTTCCATAAAGAGGCATGAGAAGTGTGGAGGTTGGAAATTTTAGAGTGGACTAAATCCCTATAAGTCCCATGCACCACGTCGTTCATGAAAATATTGATGTCGTAGAGTTCTCTATACATACTAAAACTCAGTACCTAGAATAGGTAGGTTTCTCAATGGTCACCATCCAAAGCAGCTTCTAGAAATTTACCTATAGCTCGATAGTTATCGGCCAAAGTGAAATATTGAAAAATAGCTTCATGAAACCTTCCCCTCTGCCTATAAGCTACAAATTGTGCAATTGAAATACAGTAATAGTCCAAATTTTTTCCTTGGTAAAGATGGAGGATGTTTGGGAAGTTCAAAACCCGATGGAGTTGTTTACAAGACAATTTAATGATTTAAAAAGTCTCGTAGCCCCCTGAACATGACTTGGACACAATGATTTCTACTATCTCTGTTGGGAGAGACAGAAGGCATGATGCATCATTCAATTGAAAATTTAAGAAAACTAATACTTAGTAACACATAGCCATGTTTTTTGTATTGTTCTAATTTTATCAGATGTCTCTGAAGAGACATAATACTAGTATTATATTTTTTTTCCAATAAACATCATACTTAGTAATGCTTAAATAAATTTGTATTTGTTCAGTTATGGTTTTCCAGAGTTAACTAAACTGAATCCTCTAATACCAACTATCACAACCCAGCTCACAAGTACTTGGAGTCGGTGCCATACAGAGGATCGAATTCGGTTCAGGCTCTAAGAAACCAGCTGCTTCTAAAATGTTTCTTCTGCTAAAAACTGGTACATTAAAAATTTATTTCGAAAACATAGGGTGAGCATACGAATGCCCAGTAAGGGGTTTAAAAATAACATACTATTCCAAAAATAACTTTTGAATTTTTTTTTTAAATTTCCATAAAACATTTTCTTTAAAAGTTGTAACACATTAAACATACCATGACAATTTTTGAGGGGTATAAGTTCCCAATTAAACACATACTAACAATATCATGATTCAATTATGAGAGTGTTCATTCAGAATAGAAACTAAAAGAAATTTCATGTCAAAAGTCATGTAAAAAATAAATAACTAAGTGTAATGAATGATCAGAGGTGTGCTTAAAAAAATAACTTCAATTTCATCATTTACTATTTGCCATTAAATCTATTAATAATTCATAAATAATAAATATGTCATACTTAAAATTCTTCTGATTCTCATAACCAATCTACTTAGCCAAGAATATTCTACTAGCCGAATAATCCTTTGGTTAATTAATTACATAGTCATAATGAGGGAAGTGCATATGTCGGACCGTGTCAAGGCCTCGTGCCAAGACCTAGGGGTTAACTGTAACTAGACCCCAACCCAGAGAGCCTATGTAACCGTACTCCACCCCGGAGATCCTCTAATAACCATACTCCAACCCAGAGGTTCTGCTGTAACCAGACCCCAACCCAGAGGGCTTACTTTTAACGGTCCCCACCCCAGAACATAGTAGTTCCAATGCATTCCTTGTAACTCTAAATCAAAGTGCACATACCACTTTGAATTATTAAATCACTTAACATTTCTAGTACACATTTTACATGGTTTCTTAGTTCACATTATTCAAAGTGTCCCATACCACTTTGAATAATTAATTGGTTATCTCATAAATTATTATTAATAACAAATAGTTTGACTATAAAATAATAACTTTACAACTCTTCCATAGTAATAAACTTTTAATGAATCAAAATACATGCTTATTATTCGTGCACGGGTAAATGGAATTGGAACATAATATACCAGTTTTTATTCAGACCACATGTCTCTCCACATAATTCATAAACAAGTATTCAATTTTCATGCAAGTAATGAGGTTACCACATAAAAAGATAGTTCCTTAATTCTAGAAATCCCTAATTCATGGAATTGAATATTAATAGTTAAAAATGACCAATTTAAATTAATATAGATGTCATTGGTACAAAAATTATGAATCACTGTGTACAACTATAAATAAAATGGAATAAAATTAAACCATTTAGTCTAAATATACATAATTTAACAGATTTCACTGAAAATATGGCCATCTTAGTTGATCGAAGGTATACATGGTTTATTACAAAATCTTTGCACAAGAGAAAATTACTGAAGCATATCAAATAATGGATAAAGAGGGTCTGACATTTGAAATTATAACCAGGATAATATCTTTAAAGGTTATTTAACTAAAACGAGTTTGACGTAGGACATACATATCTGAAAACTAATGTTTTGGTTAATATTACAAATCCAATTGAACCCAAAACAATAATCGCATCCATGTATTTATTTAATAGTTGTAAATCATATTTATTAGCATAAAATATAACTATATTTAATTATTTTAATATGTCCAAATATTTACCAAGTGTTTATCCATTTTTTTATAATTATTAATTCATACTAAACACACCCAAGTATAATTTTCGACCATAGAAAATATTTACACAAACAACTTTTAACCTTTAAAAAAATGAATTCACATATAGATGATATATGTAGCTATAAACCATATATATACATATAGAATTAAGTGTATGAAATTTTCATTTCACAACCAAAACAAGTACCGCTTCGTTGGTTAAAAATTTAAACACTTTTAGAAAAACAGAATAGGGTTAGGATGGAAAACTATATGTGTACAAATATATGTGTGTATGAACATATACATGTACGTATATTCCAAACGTTTATATATGTTTTCTCACAAGGATTACCAAGTATAAAAAGTAAACCTTAACAATTAACAAATACCTTTTTAGAAATGTTTAATCACCAAGAATTAGAAATATGAAACCTTGTTTCAGATTATTTATAAAAAGAAACCTATAAGCACAACCTTATAAATATATATATACACTCATACAACTTAAAATCAAAGACAAGACAAAGGTAATCCATTACACAGACCAAAAATATTGAATATAAAGAAATAAATTAATTTCCCCTTACTTGATGAGAAGACTGCAAGAAGGCCATATGAAAAAGCATAGGATGTGGAGTGAAATTGGGATTTTTCCCTTCTTACTTGCACACCAAAACAAGGCTTTTATATCCATAAAAATATTTTGGAAAAAGAGCCGAGCATGACTCAGATTGCTGGACAAGCTGGGATATGAGGTGAGGACAACCAAAAGGGAACATAAACAATATAAAATGAACCTATACAGGAATCAATTCAATATCAAATTATAATGAGACTGAAAAAAGTAAACCAAAACAAAATTTGGATGTTGAAATTTCCAAAAGATGAGCAGTGGTAAGTGGGCTCAATTCAATTAATGAAATTAATACATTGAATCATTCCCAAAAACCACCCATAAAAGACCACTACTATTCTGTAGATGTTAATAGGTGGGTGAAAATGAATAAAAGATTCGATTGAAAATAAAATACAGAAATAGGGAAAACCGAAAGACTTGATAGAATACACAAGATGAAGAATTTGATAATTAATCAGATAAAAAAACTTAGGACAGAAAAAATTTTATAGTATACATTAGATCAGAAAATTAAAACAATATAAAACAAAACAATTGGAGAAAACATTCAGGAGATCTGACAATGGAAATCAGACAAAAAATCCTAAAATGAAATAGAATTAAACCTACCTTGGTCGGTTGGAGAAGAATCAAAACCCTCCATGTGCTTCGGAAACCCTGACTCACCTTTATCGATCATCACAGGCTTGTTTTTAGATGGAAACATCAATTAGGAAGATGAAATATAAACCATAGCTGAAACCGAGACTTCAAGATGACGCTCGGAACATGGTAAAACCTCTCTCACTGGATTGAAACTCGGAACTCGGGTAGCACGACCCTGACTCCCTTGAATCTTGTGACGAAACGGTCTCCAGCAGACCTCTTCTCAACCTAGATAGCGCCCCATGAACCTGCAGCCTGTTGAAACCATACCAGCCTCCTTCTCGATGACTGCAATGTCGTACCCACCCTAGCCTAACCCGTGATGGCGCAATACCCCTCTACAAAACCCTAATCGCGGACCCCAATTCCCCTTACAGGATTCATTTTTTTTTCTTTTTTTTCATTTTATCTGATTTCCTGCTCTATTATTATTATAATATTTCCATTATTATATTTTTATTATTACTTCATTATATCATTACCTTATATATATTTTTATCAATAACTTTTAAAAAAAAGTCAACAGTTAAACATATCTAATAATATTTTAATTATTATTATTAAATCCTTTTATAAAATATATATTTATATATATATTATATTACATACTTATAATGTTATAAACTAAATTGATAATTGAAAATGTATTATAATAATCATAATTTGTAATTTTAAACTTTAGAAAAAAATTCAATATTACATATATATATATGATTCAATATAACAATAGTTTTTATCAAAAGATCATCCATATATGTACAATTTTAATCATTATATTAAAATAAATTTATTATATATTCAAAATGTTAATAATATTATGAAACATTAATCCAATTTATAATCTAATAATTGTCATATTTTCATATATATATATATAACCCATATAATTATTCATATAGTAGTTTAAGTAACTATATCCTTAGTTAAAATAGCACAAAATGATGTCATTGAAATATTTTAAAACAACAATTTTCAAAGTTATGTACAATCGCAATTATAATTTTATAATAGTATTGTCATTCAAATCTAATATACATATATATATATATATCATATTTTGGAAAACAACCCGATTAGTTGTATTTTTATAGTTATTATTTAAAATATTCTATTAAATAATTATTCGATAAGAATAAATTATGTGTGTCATTAATAGTTATTTTTTAATTATTTAAACAAAGTGCGATAATATTTACATTGAATTTTGTACTTTGTTCGGCTAAAAAAATAAAACCTCAATATTACTATTACACGAGAAACAGGTTTTTGGGGCATTACAGTGGGAAAGGGATACTGCTATGGTTTATTAAACATTTTCTATATATACAGATTTCCATGGTTTAAACCACGGTTTTAGACACATATTTCACAGTTTCAATTGTAAAAGTAGCCACCTATTTCTACAGTTTAAACCATATTGCTAGCCACCAATTCCCATGGTTTAAAATTTAGCCATATCCACCTATTTCCATGGTTTAAATCATGGTCATAGAAACCTATTTCACTAATTTAAACCCTAGTTGTAGACACCTATTTCTAGATTTTAACCTATGATCATAGAAACCTAAGGCCACAATTTGAAATTGTCATGATAGCCACCCATTTCCAGGGTTTGAAACCATGGAAATAATTATTTTATTTTTATAATGATTAATAATTATAATTATATATTATTATGTATATTATTACATTTATATATATAAATATATAAATATATATGTACATATAGTCTATTTTATAATAGTGGAAAAGGGTTGGAAAAAACTAAAAGAGTTCAGAGGATCAATCTTCATTGGAAATGATTTTTTTTTAATTCTGCAGACATGATCTCAAACCATGGTGGTAGCCTCCTAAGTCCATGGTTTGAAACCATGGACATATCCACCTAAGTCTACAATTTAAAACCATGTCCAAAGCCACTTAGGGCCACAATTTGTACCGTGGCTATAGACACATATTGACATAGTTTAAATAGTGGTTGTAGACACATATTTCAATGGTTTAAATT
Organism: Viscum album; assembly: GCA_963277665.1. Taxonomy (NCBI): domain Eukaryota; kingdom Viridiplantae; phylum Streptophyta; class Magnoliopsida; order Santalales; family Viscaceae; genus Viscum; species Viscum album. Next base: position 885,306,049 of record OY728132.1, read on the forward strand.
GTGTCTATAGTCACTTATTTCCATTCTTTAAAACATGGCTAAAGATCAGACCCTATTGAAACATATAAAAATCCCAAAGATCAAGTAAACCACGGAATTATTTAATTACCATGGTTTTTGGGCCTATTTATATGATTTCAAACTGTGGAAATATAATGATTTTGTAGTTATGATATGATACTCAACATGTGATAGTATTGATAGTGTGTCACCTACATATAACATCTCTACTACCCAACCCTTTATGGATTCGTCATCCCTGAGGGGATTATCCTTGGGGTCCGAATACTAAATCCTAGTTGAAATACATTATAGAATCATCTTAAAACTATACAAGATGAACCACCATAAAAGTGTATATCTTAAGAGATAACTCAAGAAGGACATTGAAAACACATCTCATTACTATATGATGCATGTACCATTATTTTCCCTCCAACTAGTTTCCTCATGTATTGAGTTGAAATTTAGGTGATTAGAGTCATAGTGTATAGATATGTCGGCTACTGCACCAACACTGGAGTCCCTTTCTTGAAAGACGAACTTGAAAAACCAAACATTGTTATCCCAATACGATATTGTAGACTCTGGTCGTGAGGTAGAATTGAATTCTATGATACCAATAATTTATGACCCATCCTAAAGGGGCTCATGATATGAATCCACAATCTCACCTCTTATTGGAAAGGAGATGGTGACTTGTGCTGAGTTGGCATATCACTAACATAGAATGTCTAATCTAAGGTACCTATACACATGCACACATATCCCAGACCATAAAATTCTAAATTTTAAAAAAATAAAATAAAACGTGCATGAATGTATCTAAATCCTACCACTAGAGTATGAAAACAAGCAATGGAAAGTAAATAGGTCCAAATACAAGCCCACAAAAAATATGAAAAACAACTCCAACTTGAAAGTAAGAAGGGAGAATGTTTTTGAGATAAATGGGGGAACACTCCACATTATGTTTGGATCACTATGTGATGCCAAGTCCTAGTCCCTCTGTGACTCTATCAAATATTCGATCATCTGTAAAAGACACAACATGTGATGGAAAATCCCATGTAGGGTTGAGTATAACAACACCCAATAGGACACCGAAAATCAAAAAAGAATATTAATAAAGAATAATAGTAATATCTAAATAGGTATATTACTACCTAAAATATAATAATAATATCCATATATACTCAACAAAGACACAAAATCTTAAGGTAAATTCACAACCATAATCTCAAACTGGGATTACTGCTCGACGGTCCAACAAATCACTCATCCGAGAGAACACACTCCACGAATCAAATATCAATGATAATGTGTTTTCAAGATGTAATGATTCTCATTTATTTCCATTATATTTATATTCTAGAAGTGTAAAAAGATATAATAAATATATGAGGATCACACCAATGTCTATGTGGTATACCAACAACTCAATCAAGAATAACACTTTATGTAGTAGATCGATGTCTGTGTAGTGTTGGCCATGATTATACGAAGTACTCCACCTAAAGAAAGAAAATGGTAAATGATCTCACTTCGGGGCTCATATAAAGATTCCAACAATTATATCCCAGAATTACTACCGAAGGGATCACTATCCTATGTGTAGAAATTGATTCTATACTAACCATCAGGGAATAGATATTGGGAATTCACCCTAAAAAAAACTTGTCCGGGATGAAGTGGAAAAGGGATCCAAGCTAACTATAAGGAGTAAAGGGTGGTCACCAGTAGTACATAGGGTTCCCCTTTAGTACTGAGTCCAACCTATATAAAATGGACCATTCACATGTATATGTAATATTACACAGATTGCCCATTCCACTTTATGTTTCCCCATGTCTAAGTACATAGCTCATCCCATGTATAGTTAGCATAGTCATGTCTGTGTCAAAGTACATGGAATTACCAAAACCAAGTACACATGGCCATGTCCATTTACCCTCTAAGGTACACATAAATCCATTAGGGATGGGTCACACACCCTGGGACATGGTCACAAGCCTTGTGATACATATCTTCATTATGAAACCCTACCCACCGATGTAAGGTTCCCATGATATGTGTGTTCCTGAAATACATACCATGTGTATCAGGATATTCTAGAATCCCATTATTCATCACATTTCATCCCCTAATGCAATCTGATTCACCACAACTCACTCCCATGTATTGAAGATCTGGGTTAATCAGGATTTATCATCATCAGATATTTGATTTCTGGTTGCCTCATTTATTCAGAAATCATCCTAAAGATCCACTATCACCATAGATCCAAGAACCACACTCATGCAAACCTAATCTATTCGGATATTCTCACCTCTAACATAATCACACAATCTTCATTCCATACTCTGTATGGATCTAAAATATCTAATCATTTCACTAGGAAATAGGTGAAAAAGATTCGATTCATTGGTATAAGTATTGAAACAACAAGAAAACAAAACACTGAAGATGAATCATGATATAGGAAAGGTAATGTACATGAAATAACCATGAGGAATGGACCTTGGTTGATGTTCATGTTGACCTCAATTAGTTTCTATTATAATGATGAAAAAATAAATGTAAAATAATCAACAAGAAATTACCTATCTCAATTCATAATTATCCCATACCTACAATACACATGATCTATGAATAAATTTATTGGTTGATTGATTCATGATATCATAGGAATCATAAATAGAGATAAATACAATAAAATCAAACATCTGACCTTGATTCAGATCAATTATTGATGAATAATTAAGTTTCATTGTTTTCTTTATCATGATCCTCTGATTCTATTTCCCAGCAATAGTGGAACCTCGATCTGGTTTTCATTTGTTAATGGATCCTCCACCAATGGCTCTTTAACACACTCTCAGAATTGTAGGCTTATAATGTAAACCCTTCAATAATGGATATAATATTTTATTTAAGGTTGACAATGAGTATATACATCAATCAGTAAAAATAAAATTATTTATTTATTTATCTTATTCATTTTAGTCCCATGATGAATTTTTCACAGGAAACCCAATCTAAAATATATTATGTTTCACCTAGGTTAAAACCCTTAATTTGATCTCAATGGTTCCCTATGATTTCTAATTTAGGTATCTTTTATAAATTATTCCTCTTTTTAAGGAAAAATGAGTGTGTGTGTGTGTGTGTGTGTTATTAAATGTATTTAGTATTTTTGAAACATTTATTCTGGTCACATCGGGCCTTAGAAGAACATGCCTTTGTATGTTGGGTCTTGAAAATAATCCATACGATATCCAAAAATTATACATTGAAAATATGAGTCATTATAAAAAGTTAAGACACTATATTCCATGTGATTTGAATATATATATACATATATGTTGGGAAGTGGGGACTTAAATGTCCATTGGTGGTAATTTACTTATTTTATATAAATGAATGAAAAAATTGATAAATTAATAATAGTTTATGTATGGTTTTTATATCTCTAAGTATGTTGTTCATTCTTGACTAATAAAAATGTATCATGGTATTTGAATACACTTTAATTTCCAATGGTGGAAATATATATTATCAGGCTTTTCTTGAGATTAATTTTCTTTCAAAAAGTCAATTTATAGCATTAGAAAGAACCATGTTTCTTAGAGTTGTTTTCTATAACAATATTTCAAAGGAATGAGGTTATGCTGAATTTTTTATGAGTTTTCAACAAAAAAATACTAAGTGACAAAATTAGTTCTTTTGATAGGTGATGGATTAATGAAAGTGGGTCATTTATTTTTGGATATATAGAATAAAAAATTAATGTGTTATGGAAGTTTTATGTGTAGAATATATCTAGACATTGAGTCCATAGTAGTTTTGTTTTTGGTAAAAATGATAGACTTAATTTTCATTTCTAATAGGGAAAAATTCAGGATTCTTGTACACAAATTAATATAAGAACAGTGTATCATCAATGGATATATATGAAAGAGTAATATATTTTCCAGATTTTGGAGGATATATTATGTGATTTTATTATTTATTCCGGTGGTGTTTGGGAGGATCATTTCTATTTGGATGATGTTTCTTATAATAATAGCTACTTGATATTAATTTAGACATAACCATTCCTGTATCTTTATAGAAAACCATATTGATCACCCTTAAAATGGATGGAGGTTTTTGAGTCTTATCTAATTAGGCCTAAAATTTATGTGAGTCTGCTGATATAATTATTTTTATTTGAAAATTCTGGGATAACACATAGAGAAGGATGATTTCATATACATATAGAATATGATGAAATATAGATTTAAGTGTAGTAGATAAATTATTTCATTGGATTAAACCTTGTTTGGTACTATGAGGGATGAGAAGGCATGGGAAATTAATAACATGAATTTTTGTCCCTTTTGATATCACCTAATGGACAAGGGATGTCAATTATTAGTTGGATTTACCTCTAATATTCCATAGTATGGGTGATTCATTTCATGTGTTATAGTTATGGAAGTATGAGTATAAATCATCTCATATATTTTGTTATGAGGATGTGGAATTAGTGGTTTATGTGTCTTTATTCAAGTAATCTTTTAATATTTTTTACTGGAGTGAGAAAATATTTCAAGAAAATATTGTTCCACTTATGCATGTGGTTTGTGAACATGACCATGTTTAATAGTTTACTTGGAAATATCAAGTGTCAATGAGGTATTAGGGGTTAGAGTTTTCCTTAAAGATAAAAATTGAAATTTATTAAAAATGAAATTTAATGAAATGGATTCATAAAGTTTATTTCATCTAAAGTTTTGGGAGTTTCTTAGTAAAAAATTGGAATTTTTTGGGAGTAGGGAGATAAAGAAATTGTGGTGAATGGGTAGCCTAATCATTTATTTGAACCATGAATAGTCATAAAAAATCTATTATCTTTTTTTAGTAAGGTGTATTAATCAACTAACTATTCATATCATTTATTTTTCATAAATTTGTAGCTCATTAAAGAAATCATGGTTAGACACACAATTTTCCTAACCATGCATGTTGAGTATTATTATATGGAAACAAATTATATTATGAATTTTGAATCTTATAATACCAATTAATACTTTATCTCATCATTGAATGATTATAGGGATTCTTTATGGTGAATTAGAGGATCTCTATTTATTAAAAAAGAATTTTCTTTCAAGGATTGGTTGAAATAAGATGGAATAAAAGGTTAGGGTTCAATGATTCTCTTTGGTTATTAAATATATCTATATATCTTATGAAGTATTCTATTATTTACGAAATTATAATATATTGATTTTAGATCTATGAATCATTGAATATAGAAATGACAAATTTATGTTTATTATAGTTACAGATTGAATAATTCATCTTATCTATGTGATTTATGGGGTGGTGAATTAGTGAATTTTGGGAAGGGTGATGATAGAAATGTGTCTTTGATCTAACATATAAATTAGTTAATATATTTTTTGTGATTTATTGATTATAATTTTTCATGGAATGAGTTGATTGAGTGGTGTAAATGTTTTTAATTTTTTTAAATATGGGGATTTTCAGCATTATTTAATTTTATTGAAATTCAGGGATTTTTATAACCATTTATTTTGAGATGAAAATGGGAAATAGAAAACTAATATATTTAATTATATGGAATTAATTTATTATATAAATTTCAAACTCTATTTTTGAGGGATTTGATGTGAATAATTTTGAAATTTAAATGGAGTTTTCGATGGAAATTTTATTGGTCATCAAGGTGTTTGATTTTGATAAAAATTATAGAATTTATTGTCAATTTTATTTTCATGGAATTTTTTTAGAATGTATTATATTGATAAATGTTATATAAATATGGGTTTTGGTATTTATCATATTTGGATTTTTCATGTGTTAAAAATTATTTAGTGAGGCCTTTTACTAAAATCTACATGTTTCATACAAGAATATCGGTGTCTTGGAGAGTGTGTGTTAAGTCGATTAGTGGTTTAAATAAGTGGGGAAAAAATTTACACTCACTATAGTGTTAATTTGGAAATATAAATAGGGATTCATACCATGGTAAATCTAGTTACTAATGAAAATATATAAAATAAGTGTTTTAAATTTGGATGTTCTCAATAATTTCTGTACATAGAAATTTATTTTAGTGAAATATAGTGTTATATAAAATTTATTAGAAAATGGGGATTTTCATTTGTATTTTGGGAAATTAGGGTTTCCCTTTATTTTTAAAAATTATACATTTTATTTGTGTAAAAAATAGTTTTTTCTGGGGTTAAATTTTTTGAGAGAAAATATAGTTTGGGTGAATTATTTAGAGTCATTTTTAATTGATTATATTGGGTAATGTAGATTCATTATGAATATTGTTCTAATTTCGTAATTTCTTATTAAATAAAATGTTTTCATGAAAAATCGTATTTAATAAAAAAAATTCAAATTTATTACATAAATCACAGACATAATACAATCAAAGAATAAAATGTGGTCTAGTGTATTTTGTAAAGTTTATATATAAAATAATAAATTAAATAGGGATATAATAAAATTAATTAAAAACTCCAGAACATGCCTTTAGAATCCCATTTCTCTTCTAAAACTCCATTGGAAAATAAGGGGATGTTCAAAAAAATGAAGTGTTCTATAAAGAACAATGATGGAATAATCAAAGAATAAAAATTTTAAAGTAAAATATGTGATTCAAGATTCATATCAATGTAAAGGGGGTGAGAATTATAAACATGAAGATTAAATAAGGATATAAGATGATAACATTAAGGAAACATAAGAATGTGGTAGAATCATGAAACATGACATAATAAATATAAGTCAATGCTAACCGTTGAGAGATGATAACATATTATCCTCAGGATAACCTATCGTACACCAAAAATGGTATCTAATGAGATAGAAAACAAATCCCAATGCATTGGGGTCTATATAATTCCAGGCCAACCCATAACATTCATATCATATATATGAATGTGTTTTTCATGTTGATCATAAAAAATAAGAGCCTTATTCATAAAATTTAACCCAATAATTAAGTAATGTGGATTAAATACATGGAATTTACCAATAAATGAAGTATTGGAACATTAAGGTGAATACCCTTGAGTGGAAATAGAGGTGGGTATTGACTCTAAAAAAATCATAGAAAATCGCACGATAATTTCAGCTACATAATGGGTGTACATCAAGATTCATGGAAGAGTTTGGTGATATTGAAAAAAGGAATATCATTATCTATACATCATAATTAAGGTAAAAGTACTGAGAGAAAAACATATCCCAATATTAAAAATTGGAAATCAAGTGCACAAAACAAATAAAGTTATTGAATAATGAGGATGTGGAGATGATTCCTTACCTTGAGAGCACACGTCTAAAAGACTGGGAGGAGCTTCTTAATATCTTGGGAATACCTTGGGATATATATATATATATATATATGGAGGTAAAGGTAGGGTAAATTCCAGAAAAAAAGATTTTTAGTTAATATGAATGAAAGTATGGGTGGGTTTTTTTAGAAAATGAGAGGGTGATTCTTTATTAGTTTATAAACTTATGTTTAGGACTCTGTATGATAAAATAATCAAAAACATAAACCTTCCCACTGTTTTTTCCCTGTTTTTATGAAAAATAGGATTTGTTTTAAATATTTTATATGTATAATAACTGAAATCAATAAAATAATAACATTGGTGATGTGGAAGTTCAACAAGTTCATAAAGAAAAGATTTTAAAACTTTAGAAATAATATAGGTTTTTTTGGATTCCTTAATGTTTTATATAATTAATCAAATATATTAAAAAATATATTATTTTAAAGAAAAAAATATTATTTAGTAATGGATTCCTTTTATATAAATTATTACATCACAATTATGCTATTATGATGTCAAAATACAGACTACATACTTATAAAATATTTAATTTTAACCTAAACATTTTACTCTCGCAAAATTATGAAAAAATTCACAATTCAATAATTTTGATATAATGATTTTAAAAAATATTATTTATGATACCAAAAAAATTTACAAATATGAAAATGTATACTTTTAATTAAAAATCCTTATTTATATAAAAATACTAGTTTTTATGAAAATAAATTCTTTCTAACCCAAATAAAAATTACATTGAACACCAATAAATTATATTATCATTTATATTTAAATATAAATTATTTAATAATAATTAAATTATGAAAATATAATATATTTTAAAAAAACATTAATTTATCAAAGAGGTGTCTTAAATGGAATTATATATTTCCTGAAAATACAATTTCAATTTTTCATATCAAAATCTATTTTTTAACAAACTCGTTATATAATTGTTTATAAACTAATACTAAAAATTCATAAAAATAATCATTATTTTATTTAAAAATAAAATATAAAATTTATTTGACTAGGGTAAATATATATAAACCCTTATTACATTAGAATACTCCTTAAGTGTATGGTGTAAGATGGTGAAACTTTCTTGGGTTGGTTCAACCAAAAATTTTTGGGTCATGATCTCAATAATCATGAGCATTTCACATAAATGCTTTCACTATTTTTTTAGTTTTTGAATCTTAGATTGGTCTTTTTTGTGGGACAATACTAGTAATTACATCTCCCTTGTAAGCTTTGATAAATAAGATTTATAGGTTATGATCCTACTAATCGAGGTCATCGTTTGTTTCATCTCTCTCAATATGATTTTACCACTACCCTTAATGTATACTAGTTATAAAGGTCATTTTAAAAAGAATATATTAATAATAGTTATGTTGATTTATGTTTTTCTAAATCTTATATGTTATAAAAGTCCAAAATAACCATAGTAGTACATGTGTTTTCTATAACTTCATTACTTAAAATAGAATTGATTCATTTAAAAAGTGAATTTTAATTATAAATGATTAGTTCATTACATTATTTGTAACATACCATGATTTTATAATATAATTTGTTTCAAATAAATATAATTTTTCTGATATATTATGTCATATGATGAAATAATTTTTTCTTGCATTACATACAACAATGAGAGTCTTCGATAGTGTTCATGACATGCAACTTTGAGCTTCTATGAATGATTAAATAATATTATTTTAAATATTATCTTTATAACATAACCATTAAATAGGTGGATATGAATAGTATTAACAAATTTATGAAATATATATATAAATTACATAATAATTATAAATTTATTTATAAATTATTAGTAAAAATCTATTTTATTTAAGTAATTATGTTCATCAAAAATGTGTTTTCTTCAAATATGATTTTTATTTCTTTTTATAATAAAATATAATGATTAATTTATAGATATTTTAGATAATTGTTTTAATAAAATTGAGTTTATTTTTTAAATCAATGTATCTAAAATAACTTATGGTCAATTTTTGGATTCTTTTTTAAAAATATTGACTTTTCAGTGAATAGTAAAAAAATGTAGATTTTTTTGTAAAACTAACCTTTATTTTCAATAAATTAAATAATTTAAATGAACCATTATTTTTCCCATTAAAATTAGTATTATTTATTCATATTTAATCCACATAATTTCTTTTTAATAAAAATTATATTTTATTTTAGTATAAGTTTATTTTTAATATTAAGAAACTTGTTTTCTTTCTGAAAACTATTTTAAAGTGCATTATGTTTCTCCATTTTAGTTAATTAAAATAACACCTAATGGGGAATGATTTAAATAAAAATTTTCAAATTATTTGAATTTAATTTTTTGAAATATATTATATAGTTTGAATCATAATTAATTATATTATATAAAAAATTGAACTTAATTTTTTACCATAATAAATAATGAATGTAGTAAAAATTGTTTATCGTGGTAAAGGTGAAAGTGGGTTTAACAGGGGTTAAACTTAAAATATAAGGGGTAAAATGACATATAAACTTGTAAAAATCCATTTTCATGAAATATTTTTACCTAATTTATTCTGGGATCTACAATCTTCTATTTTGGATCTTTTTGGCATGAGAAAAATATAGGTACACCTTCTTATTTTAGAAAAATTACCAGTGTTCCACTCACCTCACTTTTAAAATGCCACACCATTTCTTCTACTCCTCGCACTTCCAAAACCAATTTTTCATGCCAAGAGCTTCTCGAAAAAAATTAGTAATTACATAAAATAATTCCAAAAACCATAATTTTTCATAAATCCATTATGATAATCCTTTTTATATATGATATTTATTTCATGGTTATAATTATGAAAATTATATAAACATGATAAAATTAAAAGGAATAAACACCAAACCAAAACATACATGACAAACAAAATAGTTATTAACTGAAACATAATTTTAACAAGGACCTATTATTAAATTTGTAATAAAAGGGTATATGTATGTAAAATATTGAATGATATTTATTAATATTTTTATTCAATATATTTATAATAAACTTATATTTATTATAAAGGAGTCCTGAATGTGTACGAATGAATTCGATACTTAAGGTAAGGGATTTGTATCTAACTTGTTAAATATGTGAGACACATTCTGTATTCACCACCCATTTATTTTATGTGGTGTATGTGATACACATGAATGAACTTTATTATTCCTATCTTGCAAATTATAATGATTCAAATATACTTTGTAGGATCTCTCTTTTTTGGGATTTACTGTTCAAAAGATACCTGAGTAGTAAGGGATTTTGGTCTCAATTTTCATTCTTTGAGATATACATTATGTTATGTACCTTTAAACTTTTATGATGTGTATATACAAAAAAATTTACATTTAATATCTTGATTTTATTTATTCTCATGATGTTTTATCTTTCATATATTGTTGTTCCTTCATGGGGAGATCAATTAAAAGTTTCTAAAGTGGTAAAAAAATTATGTTACAATCTATTCTTTTATCAAGATTATTTATAATTATGCTTCAAAAGATAAAATCATAAGATCCATATTTCAAGAAACTCATTAATTTTATTTTTCTACGGTTACTTCCTGAGAGTACATGTTTTACTTTAATTTTAGAGTCTTTATATACATAAGAGTTCAAAATAACGTTTTTTAGAAAAAATGTCTTTATTTATTTATTCAACTGAAAACCCTCATTCTTCCAAAACAATTTTTTTCTATAAAAATATCAAAATATAATTAATATTATATAAAGTATTTATAAAATAAATTTTTATCAATGTTTTAATTTTTATTTTTTAAAAAGGCTATTCATGATTTTTTCCAAACAATTTGTCTTTGGATTTTACCAAAATTGTGAATAGAATATTTATTTTAAGATGAACAACTTGAAAAATATTTCATGTTTCACCAACCACTCAATGATTTCAAGATTACCATATATTTTTCAAGGTTATTTCCAATGAAAATGGTTTTAAAATTTACTTATATTTTAAAAATAACTTTTCAAATAGAAAAACTTATTTTCCTTTATAATTGTTTTTAAAGGATCATTAATTATTATTTTCATAGAAAAAGACTTTGAAAATGTTTTATGTTTAAAAAATGTTATTTTAAGTGGAAAGGTAATTTTCCCCAAGAAATATTCCATGTGACCTTCCAAAATAATTTTCAATCTAATATAACATCCTTTGATGTTACTTAAAATTTATCATGGATATGTTCCAAGGAAATAATTATTATTCTTTCTTTGAATGTTTTATGTTTTGATGAAAATATGTTTAAAAAGAATGTTTCTTCTGCCATTATTATGCTATGAAGAAATTATTATTAAACATTTTCCTTTTCCATGTGTTATAATTAAATGTTTTTGATACCCATTTCTTGTCATGGTTTCTAATACAATTAATGTGTTTTGATATTATGGAACACATATGTATGATTTTCATTATGTGATTGGTGGGTGGTGAATATCCATATAAGTCATTGGGTAAAGATTTATATCTTATGAGATTTGCATGAATAGAGTAGTGAGTGAACTCAGTTCAGTAAGTGACTCTGTGCACTATGATGGTCTTGGGAGTGAACCTTGACTACTAGATGTGTTTGGTAGTGGACGCTTTCCAAAATGGAATCCTTGGAAGTGGCCCTTAACAAATTTGGAAAGGATTTTCTATGATTAGGTGTATTCCAAAAATCTATGTCTTATAATAATGTTATAATCTCATGGTTCATGTTCATTGATTCCTTTATAATTCATATGTTGTAAAATACCAAGCTTTATTCCATGTCTTAAGATTATGATAATTTATATTCAATTTATGGTTTTAAAATGTTAATATCATGTTATAATACATTTATTATCAATTCAAAATTATGTGATCATTTATATATCACTTTCATACCCTTACCGAGTATCTCATCTCATCATTTCTTATGTTTCATTTCTCGAGGTTATGATGAAAGTTAATATGTATGTTATTTCTATGAAGGGTTCTAGTTATGTAGAACATTGTGGGAGGTTATTTATCTCACTTATGGAGAAGTTTTTCATGCCTATAATATTACAAATAAACTATACCTTTATAATAATCAGGGGGTGTGTTTTTGTAATGTAATGAAGTTTCATCTAAAAAGTTGTAATATTAATGTATGTGATATTTTTTTCTTTATAGTATGTTTTATAGAATATGTTTAGTTAACCTTTGGAAACACGGATGAGAGGAATTTAGTGATAACCCTTAGGATAATCCTATATATAGGATAACTTCCTATGTTTTGGTAAAGAAAGGATTGTGGATTTCCTAGAAATATATCCCTTTCTAGATACTAAAACTATATGTGGTTTTAGAATAAAGGTACCTATGTGTAATAACTCTGGAAATGGAAAGTTAGGATTGACTCAAGCATTACCTAAAACGAAAAAAATCCTTACAACACAATTAATTTGACACTCTCGGAAGATGTTCCTTGCTTAGTCACATTTTCTTTATAAACCATAATGAAGGATATTAATAGATGATGGCCACGAATAGACTGGGTTAAACCATAGGTGTCATATATACAATGTAAAGAGTCAGGTTTTAGATATCATATAACTTACATTCTTTATTATACGGTTCCCCATTATTATTATGGTTTCTAACACTATTCATTTTTGTTTTAGTTAATGTTAGTAGATTAAAGGAACTGAATTAACATTTAACATGTTGGATAATTTTTTGATGAGAATACAAATGGTTTGACGACTAGATTGATGGGTATTGTGATTATTCCTAATAAGCTATCATAAAACATGATTTAAAATGTGCACCTTAAACAAATCCTAGAAGCCCAAAAGAATATAGGGATATAGTCCACTAAGATTTTAGGTTGTGGCGACTAGAGAGGGAAGAAGATTTAGTTTATTATATGTCGATAATACTGGAAGAATCAGTCAAATGAATGTCTTAAAATAATTAGAAGGTGTTTCATCAGTTAATAAAAATGATGGAGAGTAACTAATTTCCTATAAAAACTAAAGATTTCAATTAAATCAATGAGTGTTAATCTATTTTTTATATATTAAAAAATTGTTGTGGATTCATCATTTAAAATGGATCAATTTATTTTAAATAGATAAAACATAGACGACACTTATAAAAATAATTCTTTTGAAATAACCCTTTTACATTTACTGTCGTAAATAACTTTTACTTAAGTAAATTATATTTGTGTCTAAAGAATAAATTAGACTTATTACATAATTTGAATATTCTAGTTCGAAATATGAAATCCATTTTATTATATCCAATTTCTAAATGTGTTAAAAATTATTTTTAATATAAAAAAACCTAATTCATAAAAAACAATTATTAGAAAAAAAATTATTTTTAAGAGAAAAATAATTCATTCCTTTTATTTTTTAAGTAAAACTATTTAGGAAAATATTTATTTATTTATTTATTTATATTATAGATATATTTAATTAATATCATTATTCAATATTGATCAATTTTCATTATTAAACAGAAAATTCAAAATAGATAAATAGATTATATAATTCGTTGAAAATTTTATTTTTAACATTAAATTATTTTATTATTAATTATAACCGTTTAATAGTTATTTTATGAATGTTATTTAATTTACATACATACATATATATTGATAAAAAATTTCATTAAATATCACAATCTACCTCTAAAGAATCTAACTTCCAAATAAGAACATATATTATATAAGCAGAATAGTGAAACAGATTTCATTGAATATTAATTATTAAATTATTATTAATTATAATTCCATTTTTAATTATTGTATATTATTTACATTTTTCATTAATCATTTCAATAATTTAATAAATCAATTTTACGAAAATAATTTGTTGAATTTTATAAATATATTTAATTATGATCATAAAAAATTGAAAAATGTATTTATAATAAAGAAAGTGATATAATTTTCTATGATTGATTGTTTATCATCAATTGTAAAAAAAATAAATGAATTATAATTAATTATTTATACATATAAAACATAATTTTCAAATGTAATATAACATTTTTTTACTAGTAAAAATATAAGTAACAAGAAGGTTTTATAATGACTAATTATATATAAATATATAATCACTAAAATACTTGATATTGATTAGGGTTTAAACTAAATTATGATTATTGTAAATTATTTTCATTTTTCTAATTGAACCACTTTTCACTTTTTTTAGGTTTTATTTTTTCCTAAATATTTAATTCATTTTCCATTATCACTTTTAGGGATAATATTTACCTTCTCTATTGATTATATTTTTATTTCATGGTTAATAGTTTTTTCTTTTTAATAATCATTGTCATTAAGATTATTATATTAAACTAATTTATTAATTTATCATGGATTAAACATGTTTAGTTTATATCATTTAAATTTATTTTCCTATAAAAAAATAATTAAATTATTTTTATATTATCATATTTTGTTACATACCTATAGAATAAATTTATTTACATTAAAATGAAAAGTGAAATAGGATTAGTATTTTCAAACATGATTACAAATTGGATATAAGTTCCAAAAGTCTAGGTTATTTCATTATAATACCATAAATAAGTTACATCCTCTTGAATTTAAATTTCACTCATAAATGACAATATATTAGGGTATTCTCATCATATTCATGAATCGTGGTATAATTTCTAAGGAGATATATACCTTGAAATTTTTTGTTAGACTATGAAACTAAAATTTTTCCCTATGTATATTCATATTACTATAATTTCAATTATCATAACCACTTATGAAAAATATCCCTCCAAATTTGGTTATAAGACATTATAGTTTCAATATACATACCTTTCATTGCTCCATTCTCATGATCATATTTCCAACTGAAAACTAAAACAAATGTGGTTATGATAATATAAATTTAAAACAAGATTATACCATTATATGAATATGAAAAATAAATACTATGATATTTTCTCTTATAAGACCTTCATTTTAAAATATAACACTTCCATTTAAAAAGTTTTATAATTGGATTGTACACTAACTTTTTTAGTTCAACCTTGATTTCTATAAGTTATATTAAATTAATATCAATAACATAATCCTAAAAAGTAACTAAACCCCATTGTAATTCAAATTGAGGTGTCCCATGTATAACAAGTTTATATTTTATATCATTTACATAATTTAAACGCTACAAATCATAAATTTTCATATAATACTAGAATCCAAGGTTTTAGTGTCATTCAATATTGGACTCATAAATGAATTATTAAACGTTATTACTTAAAATTATCCCATAAATGTATATACACAAGACTTGATTCTAAAAATAATAATTTATATAAATACCTAGGAAAATTTGAAATAAAATATGGAGTGATCTCAAATTCTCAGTGAGGGAAAACTTATCAATGAATCATAAAGAGGTTAGATCATATGAATTTGTGAAGACGTGAACATGGGAAAATATATGACTAAAATAACATGGAATCATAATAGTTGTCTAAGTGGAATGATAGAAGGATATATAACCTTAGTGTATCATACATATAATATAGAGTAATAGTGATAAGGCAAGATACATTAAACATGATCTATGGATCATAATATTGTCATGTGGAATACCATAAGAATGTGAGATAAGTATAGGACATCATAATTTATGAGAATACCTAATCATGTACACACATAATTTTTGAGAAAACCTAGTATTTCATATGCATTATGTTGTGAGTTAAACCAATTATTACCATGCATTAAGTTTTGAGAAACCCCAATCATTACCATACATCATGTTGCGAACAAATCCATCATTTGCATTCATTATATCATAATAACAAGAGATAAAAATCATTAACCAATGAATTTGGGGGACATATAGAACCCCACTCCTTAGATAATAATAAACAAAACATATTTATGCCACTTGAATACAATCCTACATATTATCTTGAAAAATTTATTGAATTCAAATGGGTTACATAACAATTTAAAAAGTAGTCTCATAAATATAATTGATAATTATATTAGTTGATACCCAAAATCTGATCACATAAAAGAAGTATATCAAAATTTAATTTAGTGAGATCATTCATGAATAATTAATCAATAGGATATATATCCTTTATATATGTTTATAAAAATGGGTTATAAACCATAATGAAACCATGAAAAGAAATAAAATTTAATTAAAGAAATGTGGAGTGGAAGATAAAACTTATATGAAAATAAAAATAAGTTCCTTGTTATGTTTTTATGGTATTTTTTATAGTAAAACCAAATCGATAAAAATTTTATAAAACGTAATTTTTAAAATAAATAAAGATAAATATGAATATTATAAAAGATAAAATATTTTTTGAATTGAAAAATAATAGATAATACATTTTTTTAAAGAAAAAATATGGGCATTGAGGATAAAAACATAATAGAGATGATGAGAATTATTCTTAACAATTTAATATTTTTATGAAGAATGAAATCCATAAAAGAAGAATATTTAGACATGAAAATGTAATTTCCAAAGATATAAATATATTATATAAAAATAAATACACTAATTACCTAATATATCAATCTTATTGAAATATAGTTAAATAAGAAATATTCTGACCCAATAAAATGGAAATTGAGTCAATAAAACCATTATTAATTTGGTATTAATTGGATAAAAATGATATGTTGGAGGCTTAATGAAAAATAATTTTAAATTTCATGTATGAAACTTATATAATTAAAAAATAGGACACCCAAGTAAGTAGTTTCACTATATATAAATATAGTGTATAAAAAGTATTCTTTTCATAATGAATGAAAATCGAGAAAAAGAACCCTTTCCTTGGATTCCTTCTTGGATGAATGCACTCTAACTTCTGGTATAACAAACCAAGGATGAATAATAATTTATTTTAAAATAATATATTACCTTTTATATTCATTTATTATATATTTATTACTTAATTTCTATTAGTATTGGTTATCACATATTTGTAGTTACAACTGTCCCTTATCAGTCTTTAGTATAACAATTTGGTTGTCATTCTATGTTCAGGTGTTAAATAATATAAATAATAATCAAGTAAATAGAATATATTTTATTAAATTATTTATGATGTTTCATTTTCAATCCATTTTATTTTTAGGTACGATTCATAAAGACAAAATCTATGGAGAGCTTGTTTTGATAATTTTTAATGAACAAAAGATGGTATATTAATAATTATATAAATATTTATATTACTATTATAGAACCAAAAAAATTATTTATTTACTCATTAATATCATATACTACATTTAATTAAGTTTTCAAATACATACGTTCTTGAAATTCATGGCATCATCCATGTATGTGGTTAAACTGACCCAAACATGAATATGCTATTTTTTGTCATTGAGTATGGTTATTAAAAGGATTTTTTATTATAATATCATTATTATATAATTATAATGATATATTTTAGATTTTATATATTTAATTAATCATATTATATTATATATGACTGAAATAAAATTAAATATAATGATGATAAGTTGCTACTTATAATGAAGAAATTAGATCTCCTCTTGGAAAAATCTATAGTTTTTTATTTGCAGAATTTGGGAAATCTATAGAGATAAAAAGATAAAACATATAAGATAGGAATTTAGAAGAGGAAAATAGTTTTTATTCAATGTAGAATAAATTTGTAGGTTTTGATTGGAGTGGGTGTAAGAGAGAAAATTTTTATAAGCAAAAATAATGGACATTTCTTTAGATACATAAGTTAGGTGAATAGTAAACATAAAATTTCATTGGAGTACGTTAAATTAATTAAAAAACTGATATTGATACAAGTGTTATTTATTCCCAAAAATTAAATATTTATTTTATAAATATTTTATATCATTTTAATTATCAAAAATACGTCCCACATCAAGTTACCACTTTTTACCTTGTATAATTATTTATTATGGTAACTACTTTTTTATTAATAATATTTATTGACACTTATTACCATTTTTTATGTGATGATTAAAAATGTGAACTATATTTAATCTAATTAAATTTATTGGGATGACAAAAACAACTATTAATTTAAAATATAATATATATTGAAAAAACTATTTTTGTAAAATGATGACTATTAAACATTAAATGTTCTAAGTCTTATTTCTTATTAATTGTTAATTTAAATTAGTTTTAATGTATATTTTTATAAATTTAAACATTAATTTATAGTATTTATTTTATATATATCAATTTAATTTATTCATATAATAATTAGACAACTATTATAAAAACAATTATTTAAAAACAACACTTTTACCATTTCCATAGTAACTAAATTTTTCCTTAGTAAATTATTCGTGTCTAAAAAATCAACTTATTACATAATTTTAAAATTATAATTAAAAATATTAAATAAATTTTATTATATAAAATTTTTAATTGTGATCAAAATTAATTTGAATTTAAAAAATTCTTAACTAATGAAAAAAATGTAAGAAAAATGATTTTTTTAAGAATAAAAATAAATTGTTCTAATATATTCCATGTAAACATTATTATAAGAATATTAAATTGTTTTTTATTTATATTATCTGTATATTTAATTAATATATTTTTTAAATATTGGTAAATTTAGTTTATTAAAATAAAAATACATGACATATATAAAATGTATATAATTATTTGAAAAAAATAATTTTAACATTAAATGACATTATTATTATTTTTAAACATTAAAAAAATCCCAATAATGATATTTATTTAAGTTATATACATAATAAATTTTATTAAATATCATAATGCAACTCTGAATAATATAATTTATTAATAAAATTATATAATATTTAACAAAAATAAGAATATATTTTTCATTGGATATAAATCCTTTAATTTTTCTTAATTATAATTCTTCTTGTATTTCTTAGATATTAATTAATTATTTTATTAATTAATAAAAAAATTTAATCAACCCATTTTACTTAAATAATTCTCTGAAAATACTAAATATATTTAATTAAAATCATAAAAATAAATAAAAATATTTATAATAAAGAAAATAGTTATCATTTTCTATATGTGATTGCTTATCATCATTCTATATTTATTAAACGAATGATAAATAATTAATTATAAATACAAAAAAAATGAAATATAATAAAACCTATTTATTTGAAAAAATATAATAATAATATTTAATTACAATGATTATAGATATATATATATATATAATTAAAATAATGTATATATTCATTTTTACGTTAAAAAATTTGTTTCCTTATAATTCATCTATATTTAGTGATTTTTATTATTTTTAACTTTTTATAGGTTTGATGTTTATCTAAAGATTTAATTTATTTTTCATTATCACTTATATATATAATATTTACTTTCTTTATTGATTTTATGTATATTTAATGGCTAATAGTTTTCCTAAAAATAATCATTTTTATTTTGAAAGATAATGATATTAAACTAATTTCTTTTTTATCCTAGATTAAACATGTTGATTATATATCATTATATTTATTTTCCTTTAAAAAAATTTGAAATCATGTTTATCATATCGTATTCATTTATTTATGTTGGGAATAATATTCTCCATATTAAAATGAAAAATAAGACAAGATTAGTCTTGTTGCGCATGCATACTAATGGAATATAAGCTCCAAAATGTTAGTTTGTTACATACTAGGGGAGATCACATACTAACCCACATATTTCGACATTGAAAGCTTTTGATTAGTGGATGGAGGTTTTCTTGGGACATCACAGTGGTTTTGGTGAAGCCATATGACTTCATCCTTGGTATGTACCAGCCATCTATTGTGTATGCCTAGATCAACTACTATTGTAGGAGAGTGATATAATTATGATCTAATGTATAATTTTCCACCTTTTTGGGGGAGTGAGACCATAAATCTAAATGAATATGTAATTTCCATGATATGTTACTGCTAATCACACACCAGTTGGGGAGTTTAACTTATTGGGCAACAAATACCTCAAACAATTAACTTCTAGTAGTTGCGGGGGACTGGATAGTTTTTTTTCCCAAAAATATTCTAGGATTACCCCCTCCTCAGGAGGTATACTTATATATTGATCTATATACTAATAAAACTCTCAAATCATCTATGTCTTGTTGAATGACCTTATTTATGCTCAGGGGTCTAAATGTGTAATAGGAGGCCATATAGTGTAGGGTTTCATCATAGCATGTGTGTCTCACAAAAAAAATATGATTTTGTTCTCTTAGAATGAAAATATAATATTGAGGATATTTACTTATGATCAATACCTGAATTAGATTAGAATATAAAAAAATACCTTCATCGATGATTGATAACCCTTTCGAGAATCTGATTGCGGAGAAGTGGTTATTGAATACAAACGTTATGTTCAAAAATCACCATCTTTAGTTTCTTAAAGAATATATTTTAAGGATGAAATTCAAACTATTATATAAACATTGTGAGTTTTTTATAATGCCCTTCAATATGAAAAATGACTCAACTATGTTCATGGGCCGTATAAATTGGTCCTTTCATCCTTTCTTTGATCTATTCTTGGTTGTCTTAATAAACAACATCCTCTTTTATTCAATATTATACAATGATCGTGATGAAAATATGTGGTTTATTCTAGAATTATATAGGGATAAGAAACTATATGAAACGCACATAAAGTGTTAGTTTTTGGTTTTAGACATCCAATTATTGGGGCATGTCATCTTAGGGGGTTGAATTAGTTTTGGTCCTATAGAATAACAAGGTTGTGCTATCTTGGGATCCACCCAAGAGCATGTTTGAGGTTTTTAATTTCCATAGGTTGGTGGGATACTATTTCAGATTCAAGAAAAACTTGTATAGGATTGTGGATCCCATGAAAACATTTACCCAAAAGGGGTGTCCATTTGTTTAGTCTAAGAGGTGTTAGATATATTTCTATGAGTTAATGAAAAGGTTGATGAGTGATCTTATACTGAGGTTTCTATATGAGTGGGTTGAGTCTTTTTTTATGACATCTAAAGATCATGGAATGGATATGTAAAGAGTGAATAAATGATTGATTATGGGTTCATGTAGTTTATACCCCCTAATAAAACATTGTGACCCATGATTTAGAACTGTCAGTGGTAGCGTTTAACCTGAAAACATAGAGGCACTATCTTCTTGGTGAGTGGTTCCTAGTCTATATGAACCCTAAAACCATCAGGAACATCTTCACTCAAAGAGATATTAACCTCATATAGAATCATTGGTTGTATTTTCTATAGGAATATAACTTCATGATTTTCTATTTTCAATGAATGGAGAATATGGTGATATATTCCCTTAGTAGGAATTCCTACAATCATATGTGGGGGTATGAATATGAAAAGTTTTCCTGACTTATTTCTTCCTTAGTAGAAGAGGAATAAGTGGATTATATTTTTTTAATGGTGTTATTCCCTCATATACTTCATCATATGAGGGATTTATAATAGAGATATGTTTATTGTGATATTTTCCCTCACTGGATATTCTCATGCGATGCGCTATATGAATTTTATAAAGGTAGGGATCACATCATCCAATTTTAAGGCTGGAGGATGGTGCATATTGTACTACTTGATGAGGTTAAAATTGAGTTATATAATTCTCCCATAGTGTTACATCTTATAGTGATAAAGATGATTCAATTCCCTAGGAATCAATTTTTGTGGAAATAAATGAAGCAGACTGTTACTAAGTTTATATCTTGATCCCTTTCCTATCAGTAAGTGAAGGTGGCACATCAAGTTCATGTATGTTTTCTCTAGACCCTATAGGTTCCATAGAGAAAATAGTATGTAATATATATGTAATTCATTATGGGGTTTATATAGTCCTTGAATTGTTATAATGGTATTTGTGAGATCACCAACCAAATGCAAAAGTCCAAACACTTCCTTTCTATTTAGGAGTAGATCATAGAGGAAGGATTGAGATGATTATAATATCAAAGATCATATAGCTACATGGGATAACGTTAATTATTTTTTAAAACCGTGAATATTAATTTACGTCCTAGTTTGTCATAAGATTATAGGAGGCATCCGAGACTAAATTACAAATGTATATAGTGTTAAAAACCTATAAGGATGGCTAAAACAAAATAAATATTCATTTTACCAAGGATATGTTGAGGGTTGATGTGATAGATTTTAGCTGGATCTATAAGGATACATTTCCTTCAACGAAGTTCATGTATAAAAATTTCTATTACTCTACCATTAGCATGGAAACTTTTAAGTCCCACTATTGGGGACTCTATAGGTCACCCCTCTATTGGATGAATGTATAAGAGAAATCATCGATGGTTCCATAGTTAGTATAGGTGATAATGGAAAAGGTTTTGGTGATTTGAGATTGGGTAAGGACCATTGAGAGCTATCAAGAGTCCAACTCATATTTAAGGCAATATGATTTAAAATTCATGTAGAGAGATCATGTGTTTTTGAAGTTCATTCCATGGTGTGGATTATGATGATTTTATTAGGGATGCAAGTTATCCCATAGGTTTCATCGGTC
This sequence comes from Viscum album, assembly GCA_963277665.1. Lineage (NCBI taxonomy): Eukaryota > Viridiplantae > Streptophyta > Magnoliopsida > Santalales > Viscaceae > Viscum > Viscum album. Next base: position 885,328,961 of record OY728132.1, read on the forward strand.
CATTATGAATCCCCGATAGGGTGGTAGAGGTTAAATGTCACCTAAAATTACCCTCATAGAAATAATAAGTACATGAATTCTTCCATATATCAAAGTTTATGAGATATATGTGTGACCATAAACATGTCAATGACTTGGGAAATATGAACATCAAGGATGATTCCACTTAATCAAAGTATACAATGGTGAAAAAGGATCATAGAATAAGATTATTCATGGATTTTATATTCCACCATTTAACATCCTATAGTGGTGTGGGAACCTTTTGGATAATTAATGGGATTGAGAGACCCAAATGCAGGCTCAATATCCTCAAAAAATTTTGTATGTTTGGATTTTTAGGGTAAAATCCTTGTAGGTGGAGAGAATGATGAGACTCTAGTTTTTACTATTTGAGTACTCAGAATATTTCAAATAAAGTTTTATGGATTATTTAATGATATGGAATAGATTTATAGGAAACATAGAGCCTTCATATTAATATTTTAATAATAATATATTAAATTTTAGTGTGTGTGTATTCAGTTGTAAGAGTGAATATTTTTCTTTAAAATAAATCCTCAAATGGGAAATATGAGGCTTCCTTTATGTCTAAAATGGTGGTTTTACCTAGATTAACTCTAATTTTATTTTTCTTTAATTTTTTTTGTAACTTACCTTAGTATCATGTGTTTTTATTAAATAACATGAAACATAGTGTTTTCCTATTTAATTATTTTCTCTAATCTTAGGTCCATACTATATAAACCCTAGGATTAGAAAAATATAGATCTAGAGAGATCTATAGATTTTGTAGTTCTAAATAGTTCATCATATTGAAAAATATAATCATTCAAAGGAATCACCATTGATATCCAATGCAGACATTATATTATTCAAAAAATAATTCAAACTTTACATAGGGTTTTTTTATTTTATTTTTTTCATTATCCATGAATTTAAAATTAATTTAACGATTTTAACCCCACATTATTTTTTAATGAAATAGGGTGAGTTTTTTTTAATTTATTCTAATCTTTATGCATCAATTCAAAATTATTACATAATGGAATCTCTATGTAATAATAATATTTTCCCTAACCTTAATCACTGTTTTTGTTTCTCATTTTTGTTTGACGACTGATGAGGGGGTCAAAAATACCTCTCAAACTCATTTAATATTTTCACTATACCTCCTACTCTATCTTAAATTCTTACATTAATGGTAGAATTTCATCATCCCTGGGGTATTCTAGTGGTGAAATCATGACATAAGATGACTCGAAAGTAGGAAGGTGACTGAGGTGTGGCGGATTAAATGAGAACAGGTGATGAAAGAGGGGGGTAAAAATTGCTAAAAGTTATATTCTAGGAATGGATGATGATGTGGATTAGTCAAAGTGAGGTTATGTGAGTTTTTGGTGCATGGGAGGTGGTTTAATAGGGATGATAACCTTAGTAGAGAAGTGTGGTGTGAGTCGAGTGAATAGGGGAGGTGTGAGTTTAAATATTATCATTAAAGAAGTTGAAATTGTAAGGAGGTGGTGGCATCCTAGGGACACTGTGGAATGGAGATGGAAACATTAATCTAATGATCAAAACATTACCACTTTATTTGGGATATTCTTATTGGTACTGGACAAGCTAGGTCGACTCTTGGGATGGAAATCACTTAGGTCTGACTCTTTGAGTCATATAGGTGTAAAAGGTTGGTGGTCCCATCCATAAGGATCTAACTAAACTAACCTTGTTAGTGTGAATAGGTAAAACTCACTCATTAGGGGGATCTCGTCTATTCTGATTTGTAACATGACAAGCTTAAAGGCCACTGTGTGGCTCGATTTTTAACAAAGTAGTATTATTTCATTAATTTAGCACCATGTTTTGATTTTGGGAAAATAAATAGCCCACTATGTTTTTTTATAGATATCAAAATGATGTATTCCTTTCAACATGAGGATATTTATAAGAAGTGATATAAATTTTTGGGATTTTGATTTGTAAGGTTGATAATGGGGTTCAATCATGATTATCCAATCATTCTTTGGGTTGGAAACACCATGGAAATGAGTTTATGTAAAAATATAGATCCATCATATAACATATATAAGTTCATTATCCTCATCACATACATGGGGAGTGGTTTCCCTATCTATAAACTTAGTATCCTCATATCTAAGAGCTCTGGTATGGAATAGGTCCTCAACCAGAGTCAGTATACCCTCTACTAATACATTTCATTTGATGATTCATGGGTCTACCAATAGTTCTAAATAGGTTGTGTTAGTTTCTAGATAGTTAATTGGGATTTTATGGGGATAGATGTGATCTTTCCTATGGTTGATTTGTGAAGAACTATATCTTCTTCCATTCCATGGATTCTCACGTTTAATGTATATCTAGGTTTATATAGGTGATTCTTTCCTTTATTTTTGGTTTTGAGTTGAATTTCCATTTATTATTCCATTATGGTTTTCATAGAATCTTATTGTGCATGTATATACACACACCAAGATGGGTATATTCTCCGACACATGTCGTGTCTTATAAAAACAGTTGGTAGTTTGGTGGTAATCTTTGCAGACATAGTGTAAGTGGATATTTTATGTTCTTAGAGGAGGAAATAGTAGACGATGTCCATTTATGGAGATACATCATCATTGGGATCATCCCACTTCAAGTGTTTAGTTTGGTTTCTTCTATTAGTTACTGGGAATGTACTTTTCCCTTTTTATGGATTAAGTACTGGCTTACTATTAAGGATCATAACATTTTTCACATGAAAATAATTATTAGAAATTAGTTTTATTTATCCATCATCCATTTATTGGTATTGCCTTTAGATGTGTGTTGTGTAGAAGTTCATTAGGCTATAGTCTCATATCATGTGTAATACACCCACTTGGTGTAATTCACCATCCCTCGGTCTATAGGTGGTGGGATTTGGTTGGCACACTCAGCTTACCACCATCCATGAGGGGTCCTAGTTGGTCAATTAGTGTCAATCATAGTCTCATTATAAATTAATGCTTACTTCTACTTCACATTCATGGATTATTACTCACAAATATAGTTGTGTTCATCTTTGGGTTTCTATTTTAGTTTGTGTTTCTTTATGAAATTGGTTATTTTAGGAGAGATGATAGTTGTGAGATTTTGAAGAATATTCTATAGTTATTTTCATTTATGGAAGAAAACATGTAGATATTTAGAATGAGTTAGACATATAAGTGTTCTTATAAGATACTGTGAGGTTGAGAACATCCCCATGATGATGTTTGATCTATATTTTCGTAAGGTGTTGCTAATTTGTGATATTATTTGGGGAGATATGGTAGTGGTGAGATTTGGAAGAATATTTTAATGTTTTTTTCATTTATGTATGACAACATATTGATATTTGGAATGATATAGACATATAAATGTTTTCATATGAGACTGTGAGGATGATATCATCCCCTTGATGATGTTTGTACTAGATTTACCTAAGGTGGTAGTAATTTGTGAGGTCATAATGATGTATTTTTACTTCACATGATTTTTGTAGATCCTAAACCTAGGATCCACTTAACATGAGCTTCAGGTCATATAGCCATTGAGCCTTTGGCATGATCCCCATATTCCAACGGTTTCCAACTATAAGAGAGGGTCTAATTATGTCATATTGGGGAGACTATACCCTCTTGGGTTAATAATAATAATAATCGTAATAGTAATGTTTATTAAAAAACAGAATTGTGGAATAATTTAGTCAAACTTGGTATAATCAATAAACCAAATATTGGTAATAACAATACAAAATCACTAAGACATAAATATGAAGTAGTTTACATGTCATGATAATCATAAAAAAGCACATGCACGGTCACCCATGGTCGTTCATATAAGTAAGCATGAAAAAAGAACATCAAAACATCATAGATTAACCACCTGGTCCAACTTCTATCCATATTATTCACCTTAGCATGTACCTATTCAATAAAATCCAAATGAAGGACTCGGTCCCTTACCTGATCCTAGAGACATAAAGTCTCCACAAGTCTGAAAGTTCTTATGCAGGGTGTGAGTATGAACTAATTAGGACGCTACCAACGTGTTCATGTATATATCCATATTAATAAATTTGTATGTATACATAAATAAATTGAAACTAGAATCATAAAATACATAACATGCTTCACATGTTCACAACAAGAACATGGGATAATTTACTACTTTGTCCAACATCGGTATGGACAAATGTATGCGTAGTCTATCATCCTTAGATATCCCTTGGTGCCAACCCATATTCAATTCAACCTGAACGTCACACCAACCAATATCACATGTACCAAATCTTGGGTAAAACCAATTTCCCATTCAAATTCCAAATAGTTATATCATAGGTCCCTTAGACATTCCTTAGTCAAATCATTACCAGATCAATACCTGAATGTCCAAAATCAATCATAAGTCCCTTTTACATGCACTTGAACAACTGATGATGACTCAATAGTCTGACATCCAAAGGAATAGAGATATTTATTTTTCAATAATTATGGACTATCAGCCCAAACATAAATGGTAGGCCTTATCCCCCAATCGATAGTCCCACACATCATGTCCTATGGATTTCAATGGTGAGCACCTCCTATATAACTGATGATCAAAACCATCCCCTAAGACACAATATCTATTGAGGGTTCCTCCAATAATTAGTGGCAAAATATAACTCACTAATACTTTTATTATCTGCACATGACTCCAATGATGATATTTTCCAACAATTGTAAGGGGAAATCAACAATATATCCTAATCCACACCATCTAGTGAAACTCCATTGCCACATGACCCAACATCGACAGAGCCATCACAATATTACTCAACCTGAAAAACCATTTAACTTAAATCCCTCTTTTCAACATCACCTCAAGTACCTCAATATATTCCCATCACATTCCTATAAAACATATCTAATCATATCATAAATCAATTAAAATAAATAAATAACACAACATTCCCAAAAAAATCCAGAAACCTCATTTCACACAAACCAATCCATTCAAGGCACAATTCATTTAAATAAACATAATAATCTCATAGAGATAATCCATTTATAGTGGAAAATAAAATCATTTAATTTAGTATTAGAATTTCACCCCCCCCCCCCCCCCTTATGGTCATATTTAAATACACACCCATGGAACTTGCATAGACGTAGAGAAAGCTATAAACCACCTACCTTATTCTCATAGGTCGTCAATTGTTGAAGAAAACCTATAATTTGATCCATATTGGAAGAAAAAAAGTATATAAAAAACACTAGAAATTTTAAATATGATCTCGGATGGAAATATAATTCAAAATAGAAAGTTAAATAGAAAAATTAAGAAAAATGAATTTAAGCCTTATTGTTAGCTATTCAATTCCACTAACACAGATTGAATCAGAGATCATATGAAGAAAATATGCCAAATCCTAGAGGATATGAGAAATGGGAGAACTCCTCTATTATGAAAATTATGTATGAGTAGGAGGATGAGAAAAAAAAATATGAATGGAGAAATGGTAATTTCATCCCATTTAATGAGCTCCATGATTTGGAAAACCATGTACCAACCATGTAGTGACACCGTCCAAAGGGATCCACACCTCACATAAATATATTAAAGGTTTGAAAAACCATGTGAAAAAAATTAATTCACCTTATAAATTTACTATTTAGTAATTTTAGGGTTATTTACCCCCATCGATATGGTAATAAAAATTGTTCTCTAGTTCAAAATGGGGCGCACAGTTTGGGATTGATGGTTAGCACTAACTGTGTTCTCTTTCCTACATCTCTAAAATTTTTAATTATTAAAGATAGAACCATTTGAAACCAAAATAGGTTTTTGAGACACCTAATAGACCTCAAACACCATCCAAAAACAACATAATAACACATTTTAATTCCAGAAATTAAGCTCTAAATCCCAATATAAAAGTGGGCACATCCAATAAACATAGAAGTTAAAATACCCTAAAAAATATACCCACCCAAAAACCTAGGATTTTATAGTTGTATTATTATTCATGTATGAACATGAATTTTAATTTTGAATAACTTGGAATGTTTTAATGGGAAATTTTACTCAGCCTTTCATGCACACCCATACAGATGTCTAGTCATTTTTTATGTAAATATGTATCCTTTTTGGAAGTAAATGTTGATGTACAGTTTGAAGTTTCATCCCAAAGAGGTATAACAAGTGGTTATTATTATATTTTCCCTAATGGAAGATTTTATATCTATTGGTTAAGGTGTTTAATTTATAATTTTATTAAAGTATAATTTAATGTCATGTTTGGGTATTGGATTGTATATATTATTTTATTTCATTATTTCTTATTATATTATTATTGACTGGTAATATGTCAATTATATGTATATCTATAATATATAATAATGTATTTTGGCTCGAATATGAATAAAAATTACATATGTTTCTCTATATTGAGTTTTTAATGATTTTAATTGTATGTTTCATGGGTGAATACCTCTTGTTTTAAGTGTGCATCATATTGACGATAGTCACAAACCACTAAACTATTATAGGATGTCCTATGGAGGTTCACACAACCTTTTTCCAACTTAGTAAAGTTATATATAGGTTGGAGTGATGTTAGAGTGGTATCATCAAGGTTTCTTTATATGGTCAATGTTTTTCATTAAGAACATGTGAGGTTTTTGTTAAAGAAACTAGGGAAATAGTACTAGAGGTGTTTGTGTTCTATTTATCATACTATAGGATCCATCCAAAAGTTGTGGTGGTTGATGAATTATTATGTAAGGAATCTGATCATTTCTTAATAGTCTTGAGTACTTAGAGAACTATTTTCATGGTACAGTTAGACTGGTACATGAATTATATAGTTTTTAGCTCAGGGTTAATGCACATTATTTCTTTTGATATGGGAGTTCCTATATGATATTTAGTTAGGGAATTGAAATCATATATCTAAAAATTATCCTTTTATTTTATTATAATTCTACTGAATTTTTTTAATTATTTATTAAGGTGATGTGTTATAGTATAAAAATCTATAATGTAAATTCATTAGCTGAGAATGACTATAGGTCCATGCATGTTCGATCACATGGATGATGAGGATTTCTTATAGATAACCAAGTATGGGGAACCTATACCTATTACCATAAACAATATAAAATATAGTGTTGATATAGGGATAGATTATATTGATGATATAATTTTTTAGTTCCATTGAATCACACTACCCTTGTTGGGGTAAGTCTTGAGGTAACCCAATCATTTAATACATGAATATTAAATCTTTTTAGATGGTTATTTTTTATATATCATTATGATTTGTACCAATAATGTAAATTTTTATTTCCTTTAGAAAAATTAATACATTAATAACAGGTACGTAAAATATTTAAAATATCCCCACTAATTTATTCACACCTAAAACCCTTGTTAGGAATTATATATTTAAAATAATTCTTCATATCCTGGGGAAATGGAAATATAAGAAGTGTGAGATCATATTCTTAATGATGGTAAAAAATAGAGATAATAATCAATAATCATAGTTAAGTATAACCTGAGAATAAGTGTATAATGGAATGAGATTAACATTTTGAAATCATACCCTACAAATCATAAATTTTAATCAGGTTTCATGAAATAATGTTTGGAGGTTTATAACACATGAATCTTAAAGGACTCAATGGACATGAGATATAAGAGCATATAATTTTCATATGATTATGTCAAAAAATATTGGAATAAATTGAGAAATAATCATAATTATTTTAATATTATGTCAATGTTACACACCAAGATACTCTTCACACTTTAGGAATAGGATAACCACCTATGTACCTATTTTGGTCATGTGATAACCTCCTATGCGCACTTGTTGGGATTGGGATAACCTATTGTGTACCCTTTCCATGATTGGGATAACCACATGTATACCATTTGATCTCACAAAACATCAAAATTTCTCAAATTCATTAGAGGTATAAAATAATCCCACCTATCACATAATTATAATCCATTTTTATGTATTCCAAATTATCATAAAAACATTTATCATTTCATCATAACATAACCAATGGAAAATAAAATTGATTTCATAAATATTTCATCATCATAACTATGAACCATATAGAGAATTAATAAGGATAGTATCCTATAATAATCTCCCTAGTGAATCATAAGTGGCATCACTGGATGTTATCATAGATAAAAAATCCTTTTAAAATATTGTTGGAATATTTTTTTAGTAAAAAATACCTTTCATTTTAAAATAACTTATTTAAAATATAAAAATTTCTAAAATATAAAGGAAAAAAATTTCTTTTAAAAGATGAATAGAAATTTTAAATTATTATTAATATAAAATAGAATTCATGATGGTTGGAAAAGTTGTTTTCATGGTTTATGTTAAAATAATGATTTCATTCACACCATTGGTAAAAATGACTTCATTCAAAAAAAGAATATTACTTCTAAAAATTTTCAAAGAAATTAAAACATGAGTAAAAATACTTTGATAGTAAAAACATTATTGTAAACATTTTTAAAAAATATGGAAATAGATGGGAAAAAATTCTCAACCAAATTGAAAAATAATGTAAGTTTTCCTTAAAAACATTCTTTCAAAATTTTGATTACAGATAGAGAGGGGAAAATGAAAAAATAACTTGTTATTTATAGAAATAACTAGTGTGGAAGAAATATTATTATATCTTTGATATATAGCTCATAAAATTTTATCTTTCTAATTTTTAACATAAAAAAATAATAAAAAGATAGATTGTATAAAAAAACATACCTCAAGTCTAAATTGAATATTAAGTTATCAAACCTCCAGTATAATAAATTTAAATTCATTATAATTTTATAACATAAATATATAAATACTTATAATATAATATATTGTTGGTCAGAGTGGATATCTCAAGAGGGGGGAATTTGGTACACAATTAAAATTTCTATTTAAAAACTAAAATACACAAAAATAATTAAATATACAAATAGATAAAATTTTAGAAATATATAATTGGTCTATAAAAATTATTCTCAATAGTTGGATTAAGGAATAATTAAAACACTCTTGAAAATAATTTATCTTTGGATACTGATTTACATGATATAAAAATATATATAAAACAAAAATTAAAGTTAACTATCAATGACAAGTTTTGGTAAATAATTTTCAAAACAAAGTAATAAAAGTAGATAATAAACAAAGTGGAATCAAATAAGGGGTTCAATATCAAGCTAAAACTAAATCCCTCCACTAGGAAATCACATGCGGCTAAGAATTTTATTATAATAAAAAACAAATCAATAATATTGATTGGGTTTCCATTTTATAATTTTCATGAATTTCCACAATTATACTTGATTTATATTAAGTAAAATTAATAATTAGTGTGGGTGATCAAATAATCTATGGAATTGTTTATGTTTTTAATTTTCTTCCTTTCCTTTTATAGCATATTTTATTAAGATTCATTGAATAAATAAGTATTTTAATTATCAGGTTATTTATGTAAAAATATTATTTGAAATTATATGGATTAAACAAATAACTTATAAACATTTAGTCCAAAATTATTTATAGGTGCATTTATATGAATTTTGATCAACTATGAAGATAGTTTACAAAAACTATTGCTCTTATATTTTACATAATGACCTTATATGTTTCTATATAATTATTTAAATATTCTTAAAATTAAATTTTTATTGAGATTCTAAATCCATGTTATGATATTTATAACTTTTTAAGTTATCTCTCAAATATTTTAGGGTTTATAAGTTGAATATAATTATAGAGGCAGTGTTTGTATTCCCCTATATCAATTAGATACCACATTTAGAATTCACTATTATGTCAATCACATTTAAACCATAAAAATCCTTATAGTTTATCCACAAAAAATCCAACACATCCTTACCCACCCATTTCTTAGGTACATTTTCATGAATAATATTCAATCCAAGTGCAAATGAGGTGTTTTTTATAGAATATTTTGAGAAAAAGTGTGATATTTGATAAAATTGTTAGGAATCAATGAATTTGGTAATTGGAATAATATTTTCCTAATTTATATATGTAACACCTTGAGATTTTATGAAATATTTGTTTTCAAAAAAAATTAATTTCCTCGACATCTGATGTTACATGAAACACTGTGTTTTAATGAACCATGATTTTCTATAAAAATTTTATTATCATGTCTTTCACCTATCCATTGTAATGGATGGTATGAATAGGATTAAATAAATTATGAGAATATATGGTTTAGTAAAATATTAAATTAATTATTTTTTATCAATTAAATATAAATTAAAATAGGGACCAATTCAAAATAAAAGAAATATTTTTCTGAAAAACAAATTTCAAGAAAGAAATGTGTCTTTATCTTAATAAATTAAATTATTAAATATTGATGAATGGTTTTAATTAAATTTATGTATTATAGATTAAATAAAAACTTTATCATTCATATAATATGGTTTTTAGACAGAATATTAATATAAATCAAATTTTATGAGTAAAAGCGTATTTTTTATAAACGAATATGTCACATTTTGCATATTTTATTAAAAGTAAATTTTTCCAATTTTTAGAAAATGTATTTTGAAAAAAATAAATTTTATATTTAAAATAAAAAAATCAAAATTAACTTAAAATTAATTTTTGGTAATTTTTTGAAAAAATAATTTTTTCAGTGAATAGTGAAAATACAGGTTTGTATTGAGAATTGCATTTCTTTTGAAGTATTTAGAAACATAAAATTGGTATAATATTATTTTAAAAGTAAAATTGGTTAAATTATATTATTATTAATCAAAAATATTTCATTGGAACTAATTTTATGTTTAATTTTGTTATAAAAACTTTTTAAACATGTGAGAACTTTTTCTTTGGAGAACCGATTATTCGATGTGACTACGGGTATAATTTTAAATTAAATTATAAAAATTATTTGAATTTAATTTGAAAATATGGATACAATATTTGAAATTAAAATGAATGATATTATATAATATTCTCAACATAATTTCTGGTTATAATGAATATTATAAGGATTAACAATTAATTACTTTGGTTAAGGTAAAAATAACTTTATTAGGGGTTCTACTAAAACGATAAGGGTTAAAAATTATCTAAAATGTGTCAAATTAATATTTTATGGAAATATATTGACCTTATCTCTAAAAATATTCGATAATGGTCCATTTTGGATCCTTTTTTCATGTGAAAAATCAGGGTGAAATTCATTCATTTTGAACACTCCAAGTGTGCTCCCCCCCCCACTTATAAATGTCCATCCTCTAACCTCCTCTACTCCTCACACTTTGAAATACCATTAGTTTAGACAATAAATATTCAAATAACTTCTTTAATTACATACCCATGACATATATCACCTTTTTTTATCAAAAATTTATACTAATAAGGATTTTTGGTAGAAACTTAAAGAGGTTGTCTAAAGAAGATATATCCTTCATTGACTGGGTATTTTTTTTATTTATTCTTCCACTTCCTTAAAATCATACAAAACCATATTATATAAAAAATTATGTATCTTATATATAATTATATATTGTTATGTTAATTTAATGGCCTATATCCATCTCCTCTTCCCTCAAATGGGAAACTAAACTATTAATTGTGTGAATGATGAACTACCACCTCCTGAACTGATATAATTTGTTTTACAACACTATTTCTCATTGACTGATACAATGGAAAATTTTAAGTATGTTTATATATATATATATATATTAACATAATTATACTTATGAAATTATGATATCACATATACCATATTACATTTTATTTCATGGGGGATATGATAATATCACTCATGTATATAGTGAACTACCACCTCACAAATATATGTGATTAATTTTCCACTTATGATTTACATAAAAGGTGATAAGAATAAATTAAATTAATATATTTTACTTTTATTCCATAAAAAATAATTTTATAGGTATAATGTCACATCTATCTTCTTACATACCAACCTGTTGGAAGATAATAACCTCTATCATGTGTTTGGGGAACTACCATCTCATAAAAAAAATGTGATGTGTTTTTCCTTTTTGTTTTATTTATATGGTAATAAGGTTATATTTATTAAATAAATATTATATACATTATATAATAAAAATTTTGTAAATGTGAATTATTATTTAACTTTATTTTGTTTCATCTGTTAAAAATTGGAAACAACATTCATGTGTATGTATGACCTACTATGTCCATGAATGGTGTAATTAATTTTTATATATCTAAACTTTATAGGTGACATTAAATATGTATATAATGAACATATATTATATTAATATAATTATTAAAATTCTCTATATGACTGAATGGTTATCATTATACAAGGATCAAAACTACCAAATCAAAACATACATGAAAAACGAAGCAGATATCACCGAAACAACGATTTAAACAAAAAAAATTAAGAAATGTGTTGTATTTATGGCCCATTTTAAATTTATGTGTTGTATTTATGGCCCATTTTAGATTTTATATAATTTATTTATTTATTTTTATTATATGAAAAAAATTTAACCTTTTTTTATGTGGCTTGTGATTCAAATGTTACAAAATTGGTTATGATTTTATGTTATAATCTCATTTTTTAATTTCGATTGCTAATTATTAGACTTCTCATGATCGTATATTATGATATATCTCCCAAGAAACTCATGAATTTTATTCTCCTCTATTAATTTCTTGAGAATACATATTTTAATTTAATTTATAATTATTTAATCACATAAGAGATTAAAATTTATTTTTAAGAAAAAACAACTTCATTTCTCGACTTAGATGAAAATTATTTATCTTCCATATTCATGTTTTCTAAAAATATTAAATAAATTTTTTCAAAGATCCTATTATTTTTTAAATTCATTTTACTCATGTTTTTCATGTTTAAATTTTTTTAAAGTAATCTTCTTTTCATTTTCCGAATGAGGTATTTTAACTTTTTAAAAGGAATATTTATTTTAATGTTTATGGCATGAATATAATTTTCTTAAATCATGACTGATAAATGATTTAATTCTTCCTTTATAGGTTTCTAGAGTTATTTTAAAGGGAAAAAATTTAAAGTTTTTTGTGAATTTTTAGTTTTAACATTTTATTTTTAAATTTTAAAGTCTATTTTCCTCAAGAAATGTTTCAAGTGATCTTTACAAATAATTTTCCATATAATATTAAATCCTTAGATGTTATTTATTATTTAATAGGGATATAATACAAGGAAAAAATTATTATTATTTCTATGAATGATTTATGTTTATGATGAAAAGATGTTTATGAAACCCATTTCTTTTCCATGAGTTATACCCTGATAAAATGCATGTGAAACTTTGTTATTTTTCCCACAAGTTATGTTCAATTTAAATGAAGAATTTTTTAAGAAACTCATACCTTTTCCAGGGGTTATTCTAGGATGAAATAATGAGATTTTTATAAAACTAATTTCTTTTCCATAGGTTATTCATTGATTAAATTTTTAGGAAACCCATTTATTTTCATGGGTTATGATCTTGTAAATAATTTATGATATTATAGAACATATATATATATATAATTTTTATTATGTGATGGTGATTATGTTATAACTAAGGCTCGTGGTTATTTTATAACTAAGGATTTTGGTTTCATTACAACTAAGGATGGTTGTTACATTATAACTAAAGATGGTGGTTATGCTAAAAAAATAATGAGTGGGACATATATCTCTCTATAATTTATTGTGAAAAGATTGATATCCAATGAGATATGTAGGACTAAAATGGAGAGTGAATATAGTTCAACAAGGGATGTTTTCCACTCTGATAGTTTTTGGAGTGATCCATTACTACTATGATTGTTTTGTGAGTGAACTCGTTCCACTATAATATCCTTGTTAATGAGCCTTGACTATTTTGGAAATGATTCTATATGCTTATTTTTATGCCATAATTCCATATATTATGCCAATTTTATTATCTCATGGATCATGTTCTTGGATTATTGTATCATTCATGTCTTATTAACTTCTAATCTTTATGTCATGATTTAATATTATATTGTTTTATATGCATGAAATAGTTTTAAAATGTTATTCTCATATTCTCTTACACTTAAGATCTAGTTATATTTACGCATCTCACTTGTTTTACCTTACTAAAAAAATGATCTCACCCATTTATATTTTTTTTACCCAGGTTAAGAAGAAACGAATTAATTATGATATTTCTAAGAAGGGTTCTATTTTAAATGAATATAGTGGGAGGAAATTTATCTCACTTATGAACTAGTTTTTTATGTATCCAAGTTTCGTAAGAAGCTAATACATTATGATAGTTGGAAATATATTTATATAAAATAATTAATATTCATCTAAAAATATTTAATTTTTATATATAGAAAGACTATGTCACAATATTTGGTGTCAGATAAAGATTTATTCAACCTTCGTAAACTTGGATAAGGAATCTTCAGTGAGAAGCCTTGGGATAATTCAATGTATATAATAATGCCTTAACTAATGGTAAATAATAGAGTGCAGTTTTTCTAGAAATACAGCCCTATTGGGATACTATATGTGGGCATGGTTTTGGTACAAATTCATCTAGGGGATACAAGTACATCTTCACCAGCATTCAGGTTCTTGGTGAGTGTTCCCTTACTATACACCTGGTTTGGCATGCCCAGAGGATATGATTTGATTAATTAAAACTCTATTTATTTACCAGTATGAATAATTTTAATAAATAATGACCATGAATGAACTTGGTTAAACCTATAGTGTCATTGATTTAAAACAGGGTGTTATAATTCATATATACTATAAATGATTTTCCTGATTTTATGGTTTATCCACTATGATTATTATTTCACAATATATGCTTTTGGTTTTTTCAATAGATGGATCCAGGAGGAATCGTGTTAACATTTAATGTGATATAAAATTTAGTGATTATGGGAAACCAAATTGGCTAACTACTGGAGAGAAATACATGATGATTATTCCAAATCAACAATCATAATATATGATTAAAAACATGAACTTTGGTGAGATTCCAAAAATAGAAAATAAGAGGAAGATCTAATTTTATGAATGTTTGTGTGGTAATTAACATAGAAAAAAGAATATTCAAGTTCCTATATGTCATGAAAGTGGGACAAAGTACCTTGAAGAATACCTCAAATGGAGGGGATGTTTTTTTCTATGTGTGGTAACAAAATTATGATTTCTAAATACCATCATGGTTGTATGAGTTTAAGGTTGATAAAATTTTCAATATCTTAGACACTCTTTCTTAGGTTATAAGAGATGATATTTTAATGTGATTAATTTTATTTTGGGAGAATTCTAATTGAAATAATGTGTATATAACACTTAGTTTCGTCATGAAGTATTAGTTGTAGAAGAATGATATTTTCATATGTTTTAAGGTATTAACAACCTTCAGGCTTTATATGACCTTTTATAATTTATTCTATTTTAAGGATGTTTAGAATATTTATAGGGATTTTATAAGAATTATTTTAATACATTTTTATTAAAAAGGACAACCTATCACATCTATAAACACTATAGGGATTGAAACAATAACCTAAGGTTGATAACAAAGGAACACCTACCACTAGACTACTTGATTTATATGTTAGTAGTATTTTTTAAATGATGTGATAGATAATTATTAAGTTAATATCAGAAATATAAGTTTTATAATAGAGATAACCATGATATTTAAAAATGATATGTTTACATATTTTTTCTCATGATAATTAAAGGTCCATGAACAAAATTAAACAACTCATGATTAGAAGTTATTCTTAGTATTTCTTGGATTAAATATATGGAATCATTATATTTATTGAGAAAAGTGTGATATATATAGTAAT
Source organism: Viscum album (assembly GCA_963277665.1). Lineage (NCBI taxonomy): Eukaryota > Viridiplantae > Streptophyta > Magnoliopsida > Santalales > Viscaceae > Viscum > Viscum album. The sequence goes on from OY728132.1 coordinate 885,344,877, forward strand.
CACAAAATATTAACATAAATATTCACACATAAGGAGTTGAATATGCACCACAGAATATGGTTAGAGTATATTAAATATTATGATTTCTCAATAAATTACCCCCCAAGAATGTGAACAAGGTGGATAAAGCATTGAGTTGAAAGGATTATGAAATATTGTCTATAATGATGATAAAAAAAGAAATAATATTTTAGGATATGGAAATTATGAATCTAGATATTTTTTAAGGAATGAGAAATCATATCATTCTTAAATAATTGTTCAACCATTTATCCGATTGAATATTGAAGTGGCACATAAGGAAGATACAGAAATTAAAAAGAAGGTGAGAAATGTTACTAAGTTTAAAATTAATGGTGATGGAGTGATAAGGCTTAGAAACTATGTATGTATCCCATACATACCATTTTTTAAGAAGTTAATGTTAGAGGAAGCTCATAGTTCTTCATTATCTACTCATCGAGGAAGTACAAAGATATTTATATATTGGAAAGAGAATTTATGTATTGATGAAATGAAGTGAGATATTGAAGAGTTTGTATCTTAGAACATGGTGTGTCAATAAATTAAGTATGAGATAAAAATTTAAAAGGGTGTGTTACTACCTTTAACCATTCCATAATGGAAATAGTAAAATATCACCATGGATTTTGTCATTGGATTCTCCAAAACATCTAAATGTCATAATGCTATTTTGGTTGCAGTCGATCACCATAAAAAGTTAGGACACTTTATTTATATCATATATAACTTCTATTTTAATAAATGTTCCATAATATACATTAAATAAGTGATAAGGATTAATAGAGTATCAAATTATATAGTATCTAATCAGGATCTGAGGTTTACCTCAAAGTTATAGAGAACTATTCAATAGGATCAAGATATATAATTAATCTTCATCACTGCATATCATCCTCACATAGATGGTCAATATGTGAGAACCATTAAGAACCTAGAGGATATTTTGAGATCTTATTATATGGATTTGAATGGTGTTTGGTATCAATACCTTCCTCCAGTTGATTTTTCCTACAACAATATTGTTCACTCGATCATTCAAATGGATCATTATGAATCCCTCATGGAAAGAAGTATAGGAATACAATGTGATATAATGATTTTGGGGAAATACATGTATTGGGACCCAGACTACCTATGTAAATAGAAGAGAAATTTTTATCAATTCAACATCACATCAAGGTATCTTAGAGTTAATATAAAGTTATGCAGAAAATCATCAGTGTCATCTGGAAGTTGAAGTTGGTGAGAAGGTTTTTCTATGAATTTCTCCCTAGAAGAAGGTTATGAATTTGCAAGGAATGAAAATTTTTACCAAGATATATTTTTCAAAATTAGATTCTTGATCAAGTATGGATGTAATTTTATCACCTGGTGCTTCCTCTGAACCTTTCTCAAGTTCACAATATGTCCCTTATATTTCTCCTAAAGATGTATATGTCTGACCCTTCATTCGTATTGAACTCAAATGAAGCACCACTAAAGAAATATATATCTTATGACGACTTTTTGGTGGATATTCTGGATCATAGATATAATGTTCTATAAAACAATACCACTCACCCTGTCAAATTTCTGTGGAGATATCAGCAATTTGAGGACGCTATATGAAAACTTAAGGATATGTTGAGGTAAAAGTATCCTATGTTATTTATATCAAAGGGATAAAATTATTAGGGAGAAATTATTATTTTAAAGAGGTTATAATGCAACACCCCAAAAATTTTATATATTACTTTTTACAAAAAAGAAATTAATTTTTTCGATATCTTGTGTTACACACAACACCGAGTTTTAATGAATCGCGGTCTCCTGTAAAAATATTGTTATGGTAGTTATTGTTGTGTCATTGGATTAGTGGGTATGAATATAATTAAATAAATAATAAAAATATATGTGTTAAACAAATATAAAATTAATTATTCTATTATCAAATTAAATAAAAATGAAAATAAATAGAGGTGAAAATAAAGGAAATATTTTCTTGAAAATGTGTTTTTTTGCTCACAATGTGTCTTTATCATAATTAAATAAATTAATAACAATTGTTTATTTTTTAATAAAATATAATTAGTATATAATCAATAAATTTTTTTATCATTCATCTAATATGTTTTTTAGGCATGAGTAAGGAATAAATCCAATTTTATACTCAACAACTGTATTGTTACTAAAAAGTAATTTTTTCACATTTTGTTCAATTATTATAGTTATTTTTCAATTTTATAAAATTAATTTTAAAAAATTTATTTATTTTTTGAAATCAAAATTTAAAAAATTTCTTATAGCTATATTTTGTAAACATATGAAAATATAAATTTTTCAGTGAATAGTGAAAAAAGCTTATTTTTAGGAATTATCATTTTATTAAAATCATTTAAAAACATAATAATTGTTTTTATATAATTTTAAAAGAAAATTAAGTTTAAATATATTATTATTAATCCAAATTATTTTATTCGAATTATTTTTATGTTGAATTTTTATATAAAAACTAATTAAAATTATGAGAACTGTTCCTTTCAAAATTTGTTTCTTCATAAAGTTTTCCAATTTATTTTTAAATTAAATTCATCCAATTATAGGAATTGACTTGAAAAAATAGATTCAATATTTCAAATAAGTAAAAATAATATTATATATTATTTTTAACTTATTTTTTCATATTTAATAGTAAAAAATATAATTATTATTATGGTTAAGATAAAAATGAGTTTCCCGAGGTTAAACAAAAAATATATGGGTAAAAAATTTCCTAAATATCATTAAAATTCCTATTAGATGGAAATATTTTTACATTTTATATGCCAATTTTCTTTAATGGTACATTTATAATCCTTATATAAATTGAAAAAGTAGGGTGCAATTCATTCTTTTCAAGTTGACAACAATTTTACTTTCAAGACACGAATCCCCTTTCCCTCATTATTAACTTGTTCATGGTGAGATGGAGGAAAACCTATGTGCTTATCCATAGACAAGTAGCTCATAAAAAACTCTGGAACCTCCTCATGAATATACTTTTGAATAATGGAGGCTTTAGGTTGATATGGATTCTTAACATACCCCTTTAATATTTTCATATACCATTCAAAAGGTTACATCCAACGAAGATATACAGGTCTACAAAGATTTATTTCTCGTTCCATATGAATCATTAAATACACCATTATATCAAAAAAATGAGGAAAATACATTTCCAATTGACAAAGTATAGAAATTTCATCCTTTTCCAAAATGTTCAAAGTATTCACATCAATCAACTTCTTCCATGTTGAATTGAAAAAATAACACATCTTCATTATAGTATTTCTAACACATATGGATAATATTCCACATAATGAAACTAGTAGAAGTTGTTGCATCGTGATGTGAAAATCGTGAGAATTCACACATATCAACTTCAAATCCTTCAAAGAGACAAAAAAAATTTAATTTGAAGAATAACCTTGAGGCAATTTGATATCATGAAGACACTGAAAAAATCTAATTTTCCCCCTCTTAGATAATGTATGATAATCTGGGAGAAGAAATGTTTATCTTCCATTAGGAGTGGGAGCTAACTCCAAATGTATTCCCATTGATAGTAAGTCTAATATTGCATTCAAACCATCTTATTATTTCCTTTAATATATAAAAATGTTCCAATCAAACTATCATAGATATTCTTCTCCATGTGCATGAAATAAAGATTATTTTTCACTTCATGATATCTCTAATATGGTAGCTCAAAAAATATTGTCCTTTTCTTCCAAATATGTATATCAATACCAGATTTATGTGTCATTACCAATGTCACATAAATGTTTTGCATCCTCTAAAAATACACATCATGGGATAAAGGTTTGGGAGAAATATTAAATTCTTGTGAGCTATTGAATGCCTTTTTTAGTCTTATATGAGAGTGATCTATGGGAAAAAATATTCGAAGACCCATGTATATTGTTTTCCTCCCATGATGCAATTGAAAAAATGAAGTATGTTGTTCGCAAATTGGACATGCTTTATACCCCTTAACACTGTCTCCAGAAAAATTTCCATATGCTGGGAAGTCATTTATAGTGAACATAAGCACTACATGCAGTTGAAATAATTCTATTTTATAATAATCATACACCCTAATACCATCCTCCCATAAAAGTTTCAAATCATCAATCAATGGTGACAAGAAAACATCAATATCATTTCCAGGTTTCTTTAGACAAGAGATCCTTATACTCAACATGACATGTTTGTGCTTTATATAAACATCAAGAGATGGGATGTAAATTACCTATAAAACAGACCATGAACTATCTATGTTACTGAGGCTTCGATATGGATTCATTCCATCTGTGCACAACCCAAGTCTGATATTTCGAATTTCATTTTTAAATGTAGGATATTGGTCATCAATTTACCTCCATTATGGAAAATCAGTTGGATGATGTATTTTTCTTTCACATATCAACTCATTAGCATGCCATCTAAACTTTTTTCAATCATGTGAATTAGAAAATAAAAATTTCAAATGATGAATTATAAGAAGATACCAAAATAACTTGGTAGGGATCTCTGTAATATCTACAGCAGCATGTGATTTTTCTTCCAACTTATATTGTGATGTCCCACATTTAGGACACTATGACAGAAATTCATATTCCCTCCCATATATCATACAGTCATTCAGATATGCATGTATTTTCTTGTTTCCAAATCCCATCGGGAATAAAATTTTCTTGGACTTACAATGTGAATATGGAAGATCGTTGTCTTTTGGAATAATGTCTTTCAACAATTATAGCATCTCTGTAAAACATATGTCACTCAATACATGTTTTGAATTCATGATAATTAATAATAACATGTATAAAAAAACTGTAAAATCTGTACAAACAAGATACAATGGTTTTTTAGTATCACCATATTGACGTGCAATTGTTGGTTCTATCTCAATTTGTTCTACTATAACATCACGAATCATTTCTTCAATTCCATCGGAGTTACCATATTTTAAATCATCATGATCAGTAGATCTGAGATTCTTTCCAGTTTTACCATACCAAATCTAAGGGTTGTAACTTGAATTAAAACCATGACAAATCAGATAATCTTTTATCTCTCTACTTTCCAACTTCTTCATATTCAAACATTTCAGGCATGGATAGAAAAAAAATCCATTTCTTGGAACATTTCATTTGGAAAATTCCAAAAACGCATCAACACCTTCCTCATATTCGTACTCATTCGATGTGTCGAAATCCAAATTTGACTCATTATTACCTATTCCAAATATCAAAATTAAACATCTTGTTAAGATATTCCAATTTTATATTTATAAGAAAAATATCATAATTTGAATGTAAAACAATTTTGAAATACAAAACAAATATATGTGTATTTGAAAGAGATATGCATGGAAATATTTTTAAAAAGAAAATTTAGTTAGATGTAACATTTTTATATTTATATAAAAAATGACATAATTTGAAAGTAAAAAGTTATTAAAAAAATTGGGAATATATGTTTTTGTAATCGGGGATTGGTGAACAATAAAAGGAAAGATACTACTCGATTTCTATTGATATAGAAAATTTATTCATCTCATAGAAAATTTTCCGATGAAATTATTTTATAATGATAATAAAAAACCTATGAAAAATTTGTCAAAGGGTGTGAGAGGAAAGTGTAATTTAGAATGGAAATACTTTATAAAGAAGAACTTGTTTTCCCATGAAGCTGTTATCTCTAAATAAGTTGAAGTGGAGGAATTTGAAATCTATATAGACTATCTGAAGTTAATATATTCCAATGGTTTCAGTGAAACTATTGGGATATATATACCAAAGGTTCAAGAACTATTGGTATACATGATGTCTAGCATATAATCTATTCCAACGGTTTCATGGAAACCATTGGGATATATGTAATCCCCCAAAAATGGTATAGTAAACTAGGTATATATATAAGGAACATAAATATAGAACATGTAATAAATACATGATGGTAATATTGAGTATAAGGGAGAAAAGTAAAGAGAACATGTCAGGATCTGACATCCCCGAGCCATGAACCTGGTCACCTAACACCATGGGTATCCCATAGTACCTTGGTTTCCTTCTATAGCACAACATAATAAATTACCCATAAATTTACCTTGTCACGCTGATTAATTTCCCCACATTCCAAAACAATTTATTTCTGTATATTTTTTTACCCTATCACACACCCTGAGAAACTTCTCAGGAGGTCACCCATACTGACACAACTTCAGGACAAGCATGCTTAATTGTATATTTCTAATCAGGTAGGCTCCTGAAAATAAAGTTGTTCCTTGTTAACATCGGTAATAACATTTAGTCTTTTAAGTATCACTTTTCTAAGGGTGTTACACTCTATCCCCCTTTAAGGTATAATGTCCTCATTGTGGACCCCACACCACAAACCCAAGTAGTGTCACTGCACTTCTGATTGGGTATTAAGTCCAATACCATTTATCATGACCCAACCTCCTTGGTCCATGAAACTAGTCACCTGACCCCATGGGTATCCAATAATACCTTGGATTCCTTCCCTAAAACAATATAGTCTATTACCCATTGGTGTCCCTTTTAAAATTAATTATTTTCCCCATAGGCTAACACATGTTCTTTCAGTGTGCTTTGTCATCACTCATAAAAATCCTAAGAAACTACCTCAGAGGTCACCCATGTTGAAACTACTCCAGACCAAGAATTCTTAACTTTGGAGTTCTAATCAGGTATTCTCCTAAAAAAAATCAACACCTTGTTAACATGGGTGGTGAAATTTATTCTTTTAAGTCTCACTTTACCAGGGGTGTTATAGAACATGTAACTCAAAATTAATGAGGGTGGTTTAGAATATTGATAAAATGATCATAAAAGGAAATCATTTTAATATTTTAAATTTCCTTTGTTGAAATTAAAAATCATAAAAAGGATAATAAAACTTTATTTTGAAAATAATATAAGGTAAATATGAAGGTCACATGAGATAAAACATAATTTTATTTCAAAATATAAATGAGAACATTGGCATAAATAGAAAATTATAGACAAAGAGGGTAACCCATCGTTAAAGACGATGAAAAATATTATCATCAATGATATACTTTTTGAGAAAGAAATTCATCAAGGAAATATTTTAAATATAAAAATTAATTTTCCCTAGAGAGGAAAATAAAATACCATGAAATAAAATCTTAAGGTAGAAGTGTCCAAGCATAGAATTAAGAAGTTCAATATGAAACATTATAACTCAAAGAAAGGGGTTTTGAGTTAAAAAAACCATTACATCGTCATAATATTTCAGATTGAAAATCCATGAAAGGTATAAAATGATATGGTCTTTTAAATAACCAATATTTAATGAAATAAATGACAAAACGAAATCCATTTCCAATACATACACTATAAAAATAAACAAGAATTGAATATGAATTATATCGCAATGAAACAAAATTGAGATCCAAAAAACCTTACCTTAGATCATGATTAATTCTACACATGCACCTAACATACTAGATAATAAAATTAAGTTTATTAAAAAAATTATTAAGATAATTATTCATCTATATTTGATATTCTAAGCTCTATATATTACCATATGTCATTAATTTACAATATAGTTTTCATTCATGTCAGTTACATAAGGTTATCTGGTCAAATTATTTTTAACTATCTTGGTATATTGACCATTGTCAAAGGTTTTGTAAAATAGATTAATAATATCCATAATTTTAGATTTTTTATTTCATTTATTATTCCATTTTCATAAAATATATAAAGTTTCATAGGTTTCCAAAATGGACTCAAATTAAGAAAGGTTTCTTAAGATGTTCATTTAATGCGATTAAATTTACTATAACTATTTATTATTAATATTACTTATAGATTATAAAATATAATCATTACATAATATTAATAGTTTTATAAATATCGTGTTTATGTGTTAGATATGTTTTTGTATTCATCTTTTTTAAGTTATAATGGGAAAATGAAATACGTCATTTCGTGGAGGTTATAGTGTGCACGTACACGGACGACACTTTCATTTTTCATGGAATGGGATGGGTGTAAAAATAAAATAATTTTTCATTTATTAGTATTATTCATGTTATAAATATTATATTTTTTTCATTAAATAACTCTTTTAAATCATCAGTGTAAAGAGTTTATGAAAAATAGAACATGTCGTTCATGAAGGCGGTAGTCCACACAACTGCATGATGACATCTTCATTTTTCGAATGTTTTTGGAGGGTGGTAGAAACGTTAATATTCCTATAGTATAATAACATTTCATAAAATTAAATATACAAATTTTATCATAATTTAGTTGATAGAGAATTTTTTGGGGGGTAAAATAAGATTAAGATGAAAAGAATAAGGAGTAAGAATGAATGACGTTAAGAGATTTAACTTTCTCTTGAAAGTATTCTTATAAATGAAGGGATTAAGATAAATTATAGAGAATAAGTGATTATAAATGTGAAATATAATTATATTATATTAAAATTGTTTAGAGTTTCAAGAATAAACTGAAACTTAGAGTGGTCTTGAAGGGGTGGTGAGAGGTCCCTTTTATAAGTGGAAAAAATGGAATTTTTTGTAAATATCCGTTTTATATCTATGATTCCATGAAATTATTCAAGGTTAAATGGTTCCAAAAGGGGTCTATAATTAATTTTATAGGGGTTTGGTTTAATAAATACTCACCCATGAAATTGTACACATTTTTTTAATATGTTTTGAGACGTTTACAATTAGATTTTTACACTTTACCATTTTGGTTTTTACCTTGATAACTAGTTTTTAACTAAGTAATTTTAGATTTACTAAAAATATAATATAAATATTATTACCAAATTAGGGTGTGTTGAACTTATACTTAATCCAAATTCAATTTCTAAATATGATAAAATTTACTTTTAAATTAAAACATATAATATATAGAAAAATTATTTTTTGGCCATTGAGTGTTCTTAATTTTATATAACATTAATCACCATTTAAAAGAGTGATAATATATTTTATATATGTGTAAAGATAATATAAAATTCATTATATAAAATATCTAAATTTAATTTTTTAGTTATAAATTACAAAGCATTCATAAAACAATTCTTTAAAAATAGTACTTTCATCATTATCATAGTCATTAACTTTAATCTTAGTAATAATACTTGTATGCCTAAAAATGAAATTAACCTTATTAAATAATATAAAAATTTTAAACTAAAATATGAAATCAATTTTTTTAAATTTTATTTCTATAAGTGATGAAAATTAATTTTTAACATAGGAAGAAGATAAGGGATTGGAAGAAAATGGTGCAATTTAGATAAAAAGATGAATAAATTACATGTAATTAAAAGAAATTAAAAATAAAACAAAACCTAAAACATTAGATACCTAATAGCATATCATGGTGGTGAATCCTCAGAAACTTGTTATCTTTTACATCCCCATTAGGACTCTATTTATAAGCCCCCATCACACCCCTGGGGCATTATAATGGCATCACAATGGGTTATAATGGACCATGGTCCATCTTGTGGTCATAAAAGGGGTTTTCTACCCTTATTATGTCGAACCTGCTCATTTTTTATCCTATAAGGTGACTTCACATTGTGAATATTGTTAAAAACATGTAATGTGTAGGAGACAAACTTTTCACAACATTTTTTACACTCTCAAACCCTCTATAGGTGATTTGAGGAATTGTCATGGCGTGACCATATGTTTCATTCTGTGAAACATGTTGGTATGGTCCAGAACACTTCTTTTTCTTCATGTGTTTCCTTCATGTCCTGTATTCCTTAAAGTTTCACATCGTGAATGAAATTCACAATGTGAATTTTTAATTTCGAGTAGGTTTCACCTAGTTTGAACTCATTTCTTCATTTCTGAGCTCTGAATTTGGTCTTTGACTTTCCATATGTCCTCATCCATCATTTGAATAATCAAATCATCACCTTTTATCCACTTTATGATCATTTCATATATCCTTCCAAAAATTATGAAAATGATTAAATATAAACAAGATTAATTAATTCAATCATAAAAAAAATATTAAAATAAACATGAAAAATATGACTATGTTAATTCCCTGACACTTAAAACTTTCTTGTTCTCAAGCATGTAGTCTCAACAACATTTTAAAAGTATTTTCACACTATCAATATTTAAATTTCAACCATAAAAAATGAAATGTTTGATAATGGAATATAAACTTTCAAATTCCACAAAAAATAATTCCTTTACCTCCTCATTCTTAAAATAAACAAAACCAATCATGCATTTTAATTTCCTTATTTTGAAATAATAATGTTTCCTCTTCCTTATACTTTTATTTCATAATTCTTCATTAATTTTTATTCCAATTGAAATTTTTCTCACATTTAATTCTTTTTACTCATATCTAAAGGTAATAAATGTAAATTTAATTGTGCTCATACCTCAATACACGTCACTTACCATAGGCTTACAAGGAATCTAGAATATCTGCCACATAAAGATAGAGGTAAAAATTAGTCATGAGGAATTTCATTATATTTCAAATTTATATTGGGATTAGGGTAGGTATTTAATGAATAAAATTAAGCTCAAATAGGGGGTTTTACTAAAAATCATACTTCATGATATCAAAAGCTAATCCAAATGAAATAATCCTATAAATTTCATCTCTCAAACCCTAATTATCAAAGTAGGATCATGATAAAATCAACATAATGAATGAATCTACTTATCTTTGTCTTTTCTTTTTTTTTCCTTATTTTCAAAATTATGTTTATGAAAAATCTCACACCCATCACCTAACCACATACGATCCTAAGACCATGGGTCTAGAAATAGTGATTTTTTATCCTCTTAATAAACAAACCATTTTTTAATCATTATTTTATTTTTATTATTTTTTTATTTTTTATAAATATATATGAATAATAAATTAAAATTAAAAAATATACTTTCCCAAATCATATTAAAACCCCTAGAAAAATGAAGTACACCCCCATCTATTATGGACAACCTATCCCCCACACCTAGTCTTTTAAATATCATGTAATATAATATGAGTAGGGTAGGAATGGATATAATAGGATTATAACATAACTCATTTAATATCAATTCCATTCATGGATTCTATGGTTAAAAGTATAATTGATGTCAAGTTGGGTCCAAGGATAAAGGGTTAATCAATTAAAATTCTTTGATCATGTTTAAATAAGTTTTGTGCAGTCATTACTTCGATAAGATGCCAAGAAAGTTCTAGAAGAAAATATATCTAGGTCTCTTTAGAAATATACAAAATAAATAAATGGTAAATATTAGTTCATAAATTTTTTTAGGGATGAGAACATATAGTTTGGGACAATTATTCATGTAAATGCACAAATATAATAAACCAATGAATATCAATTTATAAAATTCAAAAAATACAAATATAAGAATAATTTCATTCTACAAAGATCAACATATTCCCAAAAATCATGTTTTTTAAAATTCATCCCATCATTCTTAACCTTACTCATTCAATTTACTAGTTCACTCATATAATCATGTCAACGGTGAAAATTAAAACATATCATAAGAATTCTCCTTAGAAAATTATGTCTCCTAGATCGATATTAGCGTTCAAGAGTTCAAAGTGGGGCAGGAAATTTCTTTCAATTCTCTAAAAAATAATTTTAAAAAAAATATATGGATTTAAAAAGATAATGAATGTAAAACAAAACTCTCTTTATAAATGATGTTTTAATTCAGGTTTTGTAGGTCCTGTTTTAAAAATACTTTGTTTATAGAAGTTAATGACGTGAATCCTTCCTACAACGTGAATTTTTGTTTCACAACTCCATTATATAGCTTTTTCATGAAGTGAATTACTTTAATGTTGTGAATTATATTTACTCAACATGAATTCTATATAGTTTCTTTAATTTCACTTCCTTCAATTTTTATTCCATGTTGGTGGAACTAAAAAATAAAACAACTCTTGTAAGTATAAGATCTGTTTCAATATAAGCTCTGAAATAATTATTTAGATGTGGTTGCTTCCTAATTTATTCATAAAATAAATTGAAAAATGAATTAAATTTTAAATGCTGGAAATAAAAATAAAAGAAGGATAAATCTTGGTATAATCTCTCAAGTGGGCCCTAGGTTTTGAATCTCTCCAAAAGGGCAGTATCATCTATCATCCATAATCAGTAGGTGGGTGGAGTTTATTGGACTTAAAGTACCACATTTTTTTTCTTATATCTTTTAATTATTTTTTCTTATTGAGGATGACTCCATGGATAGAGTACACTAGATATACCCTCTTCTTAATTAAGTACAGGTTGCATGATCAGGGTAGGATTAAGTATGGAACCTCCTCCTCTTTATTTTCTACTCATGTAACCTTTTATAAAATATCCAACGTTTTCATAAGATATGTCTCATCAAAATAATATTGAAAGGGAATTTTAGAATGTAATTTAACTTAAACTAAATTTAAAAAAAATGAGTCACTAGTAAAATCCTCCCTTTTAGTGTAAGCATCTTGTGTCAATGGTTCTTCAGGGAGAGCCACTTCAATTTCTTCATGAGAATCCTCTAATAAATGTTCAGTTTCATCGAGGATCTTTATATATTCCTCATAAGGTTCATTTTTTTCACCATATTACACCCATGAAGAATAATAATTATCCAAATCTATAAAATTTAGATAAGGATATTTAATACTCAATTCAACATCAACAAAATTAAATGATATTAAGTTCAAGTAAATATTATCTCCCTAAGTTGGTTCAGATTTGATTGCTTCTTTAGTTAAAATTTCCTCTTGGATTTGATTAGTAGAATACGGAGATGGGTAGTCAGGATCCTCTAGTATTTATTCAAATTACACCACCTAGGTAGTTTCTTCATCATCCATGGCCAGCAATAGGTATTCAGGTGTTGATTCTTCTATCTTGTAGATGGGGAGATCTCTTTTTATTTCATCATCTACCTATTCACTCCAAAATTGATCTGAATATTTTTCTATATTCACATTAGCACATGATTCTTCATCTTTACACTCTATCTTTTCATAGTATTATTTAATTTGGAACTCTAGATGGTGGGGTTGCAGGTAATCTTTAAGTGTTGCCTCAAAAACTTAAATGTCTTCAGAAAAATTGGGAAAATCCAACGGTGCTTCCTCATTGGCCTCCATTTTAGGTCTAGGTTGCTCAATGGGTATATTGAAATATGTATTTAACTGGTCAATTTTTCTCCCTAATTCATCTATTGAACCGCTTATCCTTTTCACCTAGTAATTTAAATCATTGGAGACCACTTCTTATTCTTGATGTTGGACCTATGAGTAGTTATTCCATGAAGAGTAATATCAGTTTTGATACATCATTGAAAAAAAAATTCTTTTTTATTGATAAAAGGAAAAAATATTTCTAATAAATTTGAAATTATAAAACACAAAAAAATAACTTCTTAGCTCCTTGAAAATAGTTCTAGTTTTGACACATCTATTGTAGGGTGGTACAAAAGATTATTTATTTTTCCTAATACAGCACATAGGCTGATCATGGTCATCTCACTTGAGGAGCAACACAGTCGATCAATAAAAATTCATAATTTACTTAATCTAATTCTTTTTGTTATTTTAAATATTTTTTTAAAATGGTGATATTTTCTATTTTGGGTTTTGGAAAACAAATGAAATGAAAATCTTAAACCAAAATGCATACAGATGAAAAATAGAATGAATTTAGGGAAGAAAGGTCTTGGTCCTAGGGTTTGGTAACATAGGTTCTTTCATTATTAAATTCAATTTGAAAATCTAGTCCTTTGTACATGGATTGTTATTACTTACCTTGAGAGGTATGTTTATCATAACCAAGAAACCACTTTGGAACACCAAATATATCCAACTCTTTAACATCCCAACCTGACTTACCATTAACATAGTACATGAACTGATGGGTCACATGTCCTCAAGCATGACTCCCAATTCTCCAGAGGCTTCTGACTAGCAGTGAGGGTCTCAAGAGGTGATAGTGGGGAGACTATACCCTCATATCAGAGTTGAAAAGTGGTATTATCAGATAATTAAAAATAATATATAGCGTAAGTAGTTTATAAATAAGTGACAAATCAGTAGAAGAATAATATAGAAATTGAATATAAAAGTGGCCAATTTCAGTTTATACAAAGTATGCATGTACATTTGATGACACATAACTGAAAATAATAAACATATAGAAATATTTACAATTCAGAACAATACAAAACTCAAGTAAAGAAAAGAACTAAAAAAAAGATGATCTCCACAAGAATACTAAGCTCCAGATTAGTCCTTTACTCATAAATCCTAGTTATAAGCACACAGTAACAAGAAAGGTCCAAGTTCCTGCAAATAGAAAGTCTACTCGGGTACCCCAGTGTAATGGAGGCCCGAGCAGGGTGTGAGATATAAATCTCAGTAGGATAGCATGCACACTATCTAGTTTAATCTAGACAGTGCAATATAAATTAAACAGTGTGTAGGTATAGAGAAATAATTTACATAACTAAATAAATACACAACCACCCATCCAGGTTCTGAAGGGACACCTGAAGGTTATACCTGCTTTGGCTCATAGCCAGGATAAGAGTCTGACCATGTCACTATATATATATAGTATATATATAGATATATATATATATATATAGATATATATATATATATATATTTCTAGAGTGGACTGGGACATAACTCACAGGCATCAAACACTAGTCTTATAATGACCCATACTTTAAAAACATAGATATTACTTCAAAATTGAAGAATGTTCATTAAAAAAATATAAAAAATCCATGACATGAACATATAGGTATAGTGTATTTGTAAATTAGAAAACATAAACAACTGGTTCATAAGACATATATATTATCTCCCACTTATTCCTTCATAATTATACCCCTTTTGACATATCTTAATTAATACCCTTCTTCATGACCTGGGGAAAAGAAACATAAGAAAGGGTGAGATCGGATGCTCAGTAAGGGTAAACAAGGGAGATATCAATTATATCATAATCATAAGACATAAGAACACAACATTTGAAAATATTATCCTATATATGAAAGATGAGGATATCATGTCATGGGATAAATCATAAAAGTTCATAAAGAATCAATGAAAATATTCCCAAAATTCATAACATAAGACATAGAATTTTTGGCATACACATAATCATAGAAAATAATTTCATAATGGTAAAGGCTCATTTCTAAGACCATCATAGTGGATAAAGTTCATTATTGAACCGAACTCACTCCTCGTTTCAACCATGTATTACTGAAATAAGATCATTTCCCATTCCATCCCTATCAATCTCAAGAGATAGAAATATTTATCCAATGTATTGAATGTAGGAATAGTTCCCACCCATCATATAATGAAATTATTCTTACGTGTTCCAAAAAACTTAAATAATTAATCATAGCATAACCCAAAGAATAAAATGGGTTTCTTAAACATCATTCCATCATAAGATAATCCATGTAAAATAAATGGATTTCATAAATAGAATTCCATCAAAAAAATAATAAAATCATAGGAACGGTAGGGATAGTATAATTGAAACATAACTCTATTAAATAATTCTCTCTTATATGGAAAATAATTTTATAGAACACTTGAAATTAATTCTTAAGGAAAATGTCCTTTCTTCTTCATAAACGTTTTCTTTTCTCAAAATGTCGTACAAATTTTAAAGAAAAGAATTTATTTGAAAATAAAATTGAAATATTTTAAAGGAATATTTATAGAAATAAGGCATTATGAAAACATAAAAATATTTTCATGTCGTATAAGTTAAAATAAAACATTCTTCTCATACTTTATCAGAAAGTCAAAAAGTACCTCGTAATAAAAACAAAAAAAGATTCATTTCATGACATTTAATAAAAATTCACCAATGGGTAAAATTTACTCTAAAAAATTTTATAAGAATACAAAAAATATTTTTGAATACGTATTTAGGAAACATGGACATAGATGATAAATATACTCTAGTAAATACTTGTGTATAAACCATATCAGATAATAATGGGATTGGGAAATTCTCCCTTACCTTAGGTTTGATATTATTTATATGTATCCAAACCTCCTTTATAATGATTAAAATAATTTGATTGACTTATTCTAGAATTATATTCATTTTTATGATATCATACATGATCATATTATCATTTTTTTCTTAATAACATTTCATTAATACTGGTTATTTGGGTATAAACAGCTTCATTTTCTTATGCATGTTTTTTCAAATAAGTTATAATTATTCTTAATAAGTTATAGTTATATAATTTCCAAAATTATATTAAAATAATATATATAATATTTATCCATTCTATACATTTATTCTTAAATGAATATCCTATAGAATGAATTTCATTGCATCGTGGAGACAGTAGGTCGTACGTACTCACGTTTGATGACATCATTCCTTTAATTATTAAATGGTATGGAAGTTGATGGTATATATATTATTCTAGAATAAATATCTTTTTATAATAATAATATATAGTTGTTATTTCCATCATTATATCCATCCAAGTAAAGTGGTGGTGAAAAATAGATTACACCACGGTGTGGATACGGTAAGTCATACGTACACATGCGTGGTGATTTTATTTTTTTATAGGATGGATATAAGGTGGAATAAAGTTATTTCACAACCATAATAACATCTTAGTATATAGATGATACTGTATTTATTACATAATATTGGAAACAAAAAAGGAATAGGAAGTAGAATAAGAAATTATCTTGAGAAAGTCGGTAAAGGAGATTGCCTCTTCTTCGGCGAGCTCCCTCCAGATATCCTCTTAAAGGCACTAAAGTTGGTATTTTAAGAAGACAAAAACCTATATAATGTGACTAGGGAAGTTGATAAGGGAAATGGAAACGGGGTATAGGAACTTTAAGGCTCGATGTTTTATGAATAAATGAGGGAGGTGGTTCCCTTTTATAGTTGATGTTGGAGGAACCTTTGGAAATTCCAAAAATATTAATTTATAATAAATTCAAACCACGTACAAAAACCTAAAAAGTATCTTAGTTTCAAAGATTATATGAGATAAGGTTGTAATATTATCAATAAATAATTTTTATACATGTATTTATTTCCATTTAAACCTTATCATTTTTATTTAACACTTAGTTATTCTATTTAATTTTAACGAAGGTAACAAATATTTCAATATTAAAAGGGTAAAATATTTACTTATTTGATACCAATTAGACCATAAATAAATAATTTTAAACATTTTAAACCATTTAATAATTATTATATATTTTTTAAAAAAATTATTATTTTTAAATAATTTAATAACACATTATTTTGTTAAATAATCAATTGTGTCAATTTTGATACTATACAATTAATTTATTATTAAAAATATAAATATGACAAGTTAACTTTGAAAAAAATGTTTTATTATATTAACAAGAGGTAAATTTAATCTATAAAATACATTGTATAAATTAATTATCCCAAATTATATTTATTTTAATATTTTTAATAATATTAATTCATTATCTCCATTAATAAAATAATTAAAACATTGGTCTTGTGTAATTATTTAACATTATTATTTTTTAAATAAAAATTAAAAATAAAATATTATAATGACGATAATTTTTTTATATTTCAGAGAAATATTTATAGTATAATATATTTTCTGGAAAAGCCTATATTAAAAATGTTCTATTTAATAAAATATGAATGTGAAACTTTAACATCACTTTAAATAAAAAATTATAAGTGTCATAATACTTTCAATATAGATCCAAATGGTCAATAACTTAACCCTTAGATTATTATGGTCTCAATATACTTGACCAATAAGATTTTTTCAAGTGTTTGTGTCTTTTAATGGTTTTTATCAGTTTAATAAGAATTAGTTTATTGATTTTTTATCAAGTAAATAATTTCTACAGGATCAATGTATAAGACTTTAAGGTAATTATTATTTCCTAAAAATTAAAAAAAATTAACATGATAAATGTAAGGAACCATAATTTTCCATGTAATTTTTTTTAATTATATGGAAATATTACGAGTCCACTAAAATTAACGGCGAGTGATCCCAAGGCCCAAAGTGACTGGAATGAATTTCTGAACTTTTTTAGGTACGTTTAGTAAACGTGTGAGTGGCATTCTGTAAATTTTGAACCGGTGCTCAGAATTGAAATATGAGGACACTGTTGAACTCGCAATGCTAATATTCTCTTAAGGAGACCTTCACCTCGACCGCAGTAGGTCGAGGGTAGAAGTTAGTTTTTTAGATTTTCGCGAGAGGGTTAATCAAATAATAAAATAAAATATTTAACTTTTATTTATTTATTTTGAAACCTCCCATTTGAATTCATGGTGGTGGGGACCACCCAAATTCATCCTTTAATGGATGGTAACTCTTGGAAGCTCCCCATTGATGTCCCAACTTGATTTGATTAATTAATAATACTTAATCTTAATAAGATTGGCTCCTCACCTCCTATGGAGAGGATTGGGTTGGAAACTAGTTGTGGTGGAGAACTTTTAAAGGAAGATCCTCCAACAAAGAAGATCCTCCAATGAAAAACCACACCCAATGAAGAACGAGGACGACACACGAGCCCGGATCGGAAACGTGTTGCGGGAGCGACGAACGTCGGTGTCCCCTTCATCAACTTCATCCTCTTCATCACGCCATCTCCAATGAGTAAACAAGTTAGGGGTGTGTTTATGTTTGTTCTTCGTGGTTTTATGTTGAAACTTTCTTCTCGAAGCCGCATGCTATTGGTCTACCGTGGAGGGTGTGAGCCAAAAAAAACATGACTTGATCCCCCCACATCTTTATTATTGATGTGTTCTTCTTAGGTCGCGATGACGGCGACTGCGCAACTGCACCGCCGAAGGAGACTGCGACCAATCGCCATAGCAGAGGGAGGTGGCGGCTGGCACCCGGCCGACCACATGGAACTGAGGAAGCACACGTCCGTACCACCATTAGTGAAGGAGGCCATGGCCCGTCAGTCGCAGCGGTGGGAGGACAGCGGCTGGCATGCTGGTCGGCCACGTGAGGTAGGGTGGCGCGCGTCTACGTCGCCGGTTGGGCAAGACTTCACGGTTGCTTAGCCGCAGTAGTGCACTGAAGGGAGGTCGGCTCCAAGCCAGCCATGGGAGGATAGTGGTGCTATCGCGCCACTGGGAGGAGAGCCAGTCGGAGCACCGGCCGACCATAATGGATCGGCAGGACCCGCTCGACCTAGAAACACTTAAATGGCCTTTTCTTGAGAACCAGACGTCCTTTTGACAAACTGTCTACGACACTAGAATACTTTGATTGAGATAGTCCTTTTTGGTATACTCCACTTGAGTTTTGGATAAAGTTGGAGTATGGCCGGGTTGGATTGAACCTAGATCTAACCAGGCCCTCGAAATGGAAACGCTAATAACTTACAGATCGGGCATCCGATTGAGGCATTTTCAGTTGCGTTGGGTCCCTTATGATGTGACAGACCTTCGTGATACTTCTTCATGGGACTTCAAGGCAGTTGAATTATCAACCGATGGATTTAAAAGTAGTAACTCCCAAAATCATGCATGCTTAGTGTGGAAACCTAGTGGCTAGTTGTACTTGAAGAATCTTCAGATCCTATGTGTGTCAGCACTCAACGATCTTGTGTAGTTCAGTGCATACCGATCCTTTGTGGGTCAATTCTCAGTGATCCTGTATGGCTCAGTGCATACAGATCATGTGTGGGTCATCTCCAGATCTTGTGTGGGCCATCTTCAGATCCTGTATGGGTCATCTTCGATCCTATGTGGGTCAACATCAAAGCTTCTCGATGAAGTAAGATGATCTAGCTTACGACTAATCATTTATACATTCGTACTTAAGTTATACCTGGTGTGAGATGAGTCCTTACCTTCGTGGTGATACCTTATTGGTATTCTTCTGTGTGGCGTACCTTTGTGGTGATACCTTTGTGGTATTCTTATGTGTGGAATTACCTTTTTGGTACATAACTTTTGGGTGTTACCTTCATGGTATTCTTTCCTTTGTGGAATAGTTGTGCTTTTGGATAAATAGTTGGGCCTTGTGTTTCCTCTTGAATGATATGGGTATACTTGATAACTTAGGTATATGTTTGGGCATATACCTAAATAGGATTGACTATTGTTTTCATGCTTGGTTATTTCGGTATTGCTCTGTGGTTTATCCTTTGTGGATTCTAAGAGACCTTCGGGGGTCTCGAGGTCCCTACTAAGTATCGTTATACTCACCTCGGCATGGGCTTCGCCCGCACCTTGCTATGTCTTATACTAATAACGGACAATGCTGATCGAGGACTAGGTTACTGGGACCGGAGGTTGCTCGGAGGTGGACATTAGATGAGACGATCCACAGAGACGATTGTATGAGAGCTTTACCTACCTTTCAGGTAGGATCCTTGGAGGGTTTTTATAGGAGTTGTTTTCAGTTTTACTTGTACTTTCCAGTTGGGCTTGTTTTTTGGCCCCCTTTAATTACTATACACACCCTTTTTACTATATAGTTTACTTTGTGCTCATATCTTTTTTGTGTGCTTGGTTCTGTGAGTTTACAAGTTATAAAGGCAATGCCTTCTTGGTTTTAGGGATATACCTTTCCAATGCTAATTTCCATCCCCTGGCCTATAGAATTCAGGCTTGGGGTAGTCACGGTAGGGTCCCCGGTGGATGGGTCATGACAAATTGGTATCAAAGGATTTCGGTTCTACCAAAAAACTAGGATTCTGATCTTTTCTATATGGAAATAGTGTTAAGTGTGATGAGTATGGTTTTCAGTTTGGGGAACCCAGTATTGGTGTGGCGGCTAACGTATCTATACACTAGGACCCTGACTTCTGATTTCTGACTCAGTGCACGAAAACACTAATTGTGTGTGTGTTTTTGAAAAGTTTTCTTTGTGGTCTCTTTGAGTCATCTCACCAGGTATAACTTATTGATTGTGGCACACCTGTTCTTTCAGGATGCCTCCATGTAGACAGCCATCCAGGGTTCCAGGTAGATTACGTGTTGACAGCCCACCAAGCGACGAGGCTTCGGTGTAGGGCCCCCTTACACTAGTTGTACCACTGGGTGGTGTACCCGCAGCACCACTACCTATTGGGAAGTGATGCCACCAACCCTAGTAGTAGAGGGTGTATGAAACTTGAGTGCACTACACGGATTTCATCACCAGAGGTCACCAGGGTTCCAGGCCGAGACGGATCCATAGGCAGCTGAGGACTGGCTGGAGGCTGTGGTTAGAGTTTTTCGACTGGTAGGGACACCAGCTAATCTCATGGTGATCTTTTCCGCCAGACTTCTTCAGGAAGTAGTGGGCTGATGGTGGATCTTGATGCTCCAGGTTCACGATGAGGTCACTCTCATATGGGTAGACTTCAAGATCCTTTTTAGGTTATAGTTCATCCTAGCGACCTTATGCTCAGTGCATATACAGGAGCTACTCCACTTGCAGCAGGGTAGCATGATTGTGGCTCAGTATTCAGTGAGGTTCACTGACCTCTCATGCTACTCCACCGACATGGTGAAGGACCATTTCTTTAGGTCCTAGACCTTTGAGTAGGGGCTCAGATAGGTTATTAAAGCTTTGATAATTTCCCTCAGCATCCTAACACAGGTGGGGGTGTTAGAGCGAGAACTCTTAGTGGAGAGCTTCTTTACTGAGCAGTCACCAGCAGTGAGACCCACCACCAGACATTATGTAACAGAGTCATATGCAACTAGCATCAGACAGATGATGCAGAGGTCCAAAAGCACCATACCTACAGGTGGATGACCGTAGGATACAGGGTTAGTGTGCAGGGCTCTCGAGATGGAGCAGTACAGGCAAGGAGCAAGCGGTGTTACACGTGCGGTGGCCAAGGTCACATGGTTCGCAACTGCCCGACCTGTCGTATAGATGACCAACCGATAGTCGAAGTACCTCCTGGGCCAAGGCAAAGATTCGATCTAGGAGGTCTAAAGATAGAAGGTGGATGTGGCAGAGGAGTTGGTCATGCAGTAGGCGGTGGACGGTGATTCTAGGTTCTACCGCCACCACCTCCAGGTGGTCCACCACAACCATAGGGAGTAGGTGGACAGGGACGAGCTCAGCTCCAGGAAGCTAAGGCCTATGACCACGGTGCTCCAGAGATGATACAAGGTACGATCTGTGTCTAATACACCTTATCTTCAGTACTTATAGACACAGGTGCCAGTCACTCTTTTATTTCCACAGCTCTCGTTCAGAGATTGGAGATTCCGGTGGATTCTTTGGCTCGATCCTTACATCTAGAGACTCCTATGAGATAGGATTCGATGATTACATACTGGTGTCGGTAGTGTGAGCTTACTCTTGGAGGTGGGAGCTTTGGATGGGATCTTCTAGTAGCAGTTTCGAGGCCTTACGACGTCATCTTAGGTATGGGTTGGTTATCTATATTCCATTCTTAGATCGACCATATTAGGCACAAAGTGTGGTGTGTCCATAAGGATAGGACCAGGTTTTCCTTCACCAGAGATAAGGGAACCTTTGCAGCACAGGATAGACTTACCTAGAGGAGGGTGTGGCCGATCACACATCAGTTGGCTAGCCTTACCCTTGGAGTAGTTGATGTTGAGAATCTGAGCTATCCAGTAGTGGTGGACCAGTACACTGGTGTTTCCCCTAATGATGTTCCAGGTATACCTCCTCATAGAGAGGTGGACTTTTATATCGACTTATACCATGGGATGGAACCAATATCTACACCAGCATATCTGATGGCTCCCATAGAGTTTCGAGAGCTGTGAGTACAGCTGGAGGACTTGCATAGCAAGGGGTTCATTAGGCCCAGTGTTTCTCCTTGGGCAGCCCCAATTTTGTTCGCCAAGAAAACGGATGGGAGTTTGAGACTCTGTGTGGACTATCGATGCCTGAACTAGGTGACCACGAAGAACAAGTACCCACTCCTGAGTATTGATGATATTTTTGATCATCTAAAGGGAGCATGATGGTTTTCAAAGATAGACCTCAGATCAGGATATCACCAGCTCAATGTACGAGATGAGGATGTGCAAAATACGGACTTTAGATGTCGGTATGGTCATTATGAGTTCTTGGTTATGTCATTCGGCATGCTAAACGCCCCACCAGTGTTCATGGGACTCATGAACAGGATCTTCCAGCCATACCTCGATTGCTTTTTAGTAGTCTTCATCGACGACATCCTGATTTACTCAGATACGAAGGAGGAGCATGTCTATCATCTGCAGATAGTTCAGGACACACTCTGAGAGAACAAACTTTATGGTAATCTCTTGAAGTTCCAGTTCTAGATCTGAGAGGTTCACTTCCTGGGAAACGTCATCTCAGAGGCTGGAGTTGTGTTGGATCCAGCGAAGATCGAGGTTGTGCTTTCTTGGGAGCCACCTAGGAGTGTGACGGGCGTGTGGAGTTTCCTGGGTTTTTTCAAATACTACCAGAGGTTTGTGCCTGACTTTTTTAGTGTTTTGGCACCCTTATCAATGTTGATGAAGGGGAAACACTTTGTGCGGTCGGAGAGATTCCAACGGAGTTTCCAGGAGCTGAGGTAGAGACTGACAAGTGCCACCATCTTGAGGCTACCGGAGGAGGGCGTTGGGTACGTAGTCTACAACGACACATCAGGGACCGGGATTGGATGTGTCTTGATGTAGGTGCGAGCAGTGATCACGTATGGTTCTCGATAGCTGAGACAGCAAGATAAAAACTATGCTACCCATGACCTGTAGTTAGTAGTAGTGGTCTTCACCTTGAATATTTGGCGACATTACTTGATGGGTGAATGTTTTAGAGTCTACTCTGATCACAAGAGTCTCATGTATATCTTCTCCCGGAAGGACCTGAACCTGAGATAGAGACATTGGCTTGAGTTCCTCTAGCACTATGACTTCGATATAGTCTATAATTATGGGAAGGGTAACGTAGTAGCATATTCAATCAGCATGAGATCTGGTATACAGTTGCTGAGTGAGGCGATAGAGAAACTAGCCGCTTTATGGATATCCTACATTGATCAAGATGGAAAGGATTATCTTTAGTTTCCGATAGTCACTCCCCCACTTCTTTAGAAAGTCAAAGAGGCGCAGCTTGGGGACAATGACTGTGAGGCATGATGTGCTCAGATATCCACAGGACAGGCACCTGATGGATTTTCTGAAGGTGGGGATCACGTCATCCTCTCAGAGGGCGTATTATGGTACCGGTGGCGCTGCAAGAGGATGTGTAAAGGTAGTTCCATACAACCCATCTAGCGGTACATCCAAAAGTGTAAAATATGTACTAGGAGCTCTAGTGTCAGCACTGGTGGCTAGGAATGAAGAAAGTTGTAGCATATTTTATCTCTCAATGCCTCACTTGTCAACAAGTGAAGGCAGAACATCAGGTTCCAGCAGGCTTAGTTCATCCACTAGAGGTGGCAGAGTGGAAGTGGGATGGAATCTCCATGGAATTTTTGATAGGACTTCCACACACATCCAAGAGGCATGATTCCATCTAGGTGATCATTGACCAACTCACCAAGTCAACCCACTTACTACCTATCAGAGAGTAGGGACCAGTAGAGGGCTTGAGACGCCTCTACGTGCAGGAGATTTTTCGGCTTCATGGGGTGCCATCTACGATTGTCTCCGATCGTGATACACGTTTTACTTCCTAGATATGGAAGGGGTTGCAGGAGGCGTTCGGGACTCAGCTTCGATTGAGCACCGCCTTCCATCCTCAGACAGATGTTCAGACATATCAGACCATTCAGACCTCAAGGACATGTTACGTGCTTGCGTCCATGATTTTGTCCACAGTTGTAAGGATCAATTACCTTTGGTGGAGTTCACATACAACAACAGATACCACTCCACCATTGTTATGGCACCATTTGAGGTGTTGTACAGTCGACCTTGCAGATTACCTCATTGATGGACTGACCTAGGGGAGTCAGCACTCATGGGACTAGAGATGGTACGGGCTACCACAAAGAAGGTGCAGATCATCCAGGAGAAGATGAAGACTGCACAAAGAAAGTAAATGTCCTATGATAATAGGGTATAGATACCTCTTGAGTTCGAGGATGGTGACCATGTCTTTCTATGGGTCTCACCTCGACGAGGTTTGTGGAGATTTGGTTGGGGCGACAAGTTGTCTCTGAGGTTCATCAAACCCTTTCAGGTCCTCAACAGAGTTGGCGAGGTGGCATACCACCTAGATCTTCCCCCTCAGTTGCATCAGGTGCATGATGTTATCCATGTATCCCAAATGAGGAGATATGTGCATGACCCATATCACGCCATCGACCACGACGAGCTGGACATAGACGATGGGGTTACATTTTCGGATGTTCTAGTAGAGATTGATGATCAACAGGAGATAGTCCTACGTGGGTGATCGATACCTTGGGTGTGCATTCGTTGGAAGCACGGAAACCTCAAGGAGAGCACATGGGAGCAGGAGGCTCAGATTTGTGCTCAATAACCCCACTTTTTTCCCTAGTTTGTGTTGTGGATTTTGGGGATGCAAATCCCTAAGGTGGGGAGAATGTAAAGACACATAATTTTCCATGTAAATTTTTTTTAATTATATCGAAATTTTAACAGTCCGCAAAAATTGAAGGCGTGAGATTCTAATGCCCAGAGTGCCCGGAATGAATTTCTGAACTTTTTTTAGGTATGTTCAATAAACACGTGAATGGAATTTTGTAACTTTTGAACTGGTACTTGGAATTGAAATTTGAGGGCACTGTTGAACTCACAATGCCGATATTCACTTAAGGAGACCTTCACCTTGACAGCAATAGGTTGAGGGTAGAAGTTAGTTTTACAGATTTTTGTTGGAGGGTTAATCAAATAATAAAATAAAATATTTAACTTTTATTTATTTCTTTTGAAACCTCCCATTTGAATTCATTGTGGTGGGGACCACCCAAACTCTTCCTTTAATAGAAGGTAACTCTTGGAACCTCCCCAATGATGTGCCAACTTGATTTGATTAATTAATAATACTTAATCTTAATAAGATTGGCTCCTCACCTCCTATGGAGAGGATTGGTTTGGCAACTAGTTGTGGTGGAGAACTTTTGAAGGAAGATCTGCCAATGAAGAAGATCCTCTAATGAAGAATCACCTCCAATGAAGAATGAGGATAATGCATGAGCCCAGATCCGAAACGTGTTGTGGGAGTGATGAATGTCGGTGTCCCCTTCATCGACTTCATCCTCTTCCTCATGCCATCTCCAACGAGAAAACAAGGTAGGGGTGTGTTTATGTTTGTTCTTCATGGTTTTATGTTGAAACTTTCTTCTTGAAGTCTCATGCTATTGGTCTAACACGGAGGGTGTGGGCCAAAAAAACAAGGCATAATCCCTCTGCATCTTTATTATTGACGTGTTCTTCATGGGCCGCGATGACGGAGGCAGCGCAACTGCACCACCGAAGGATATCGCGACCCGTCGGCCATGACGGAGGGAGGTGGAGGCTGGAACCCGGCTGGCTGTGTGGAACTAAGGCAGTGCAAGTCCGCGCCACCGGTTGAGTAGGAAGTAGCGGCTACTTAGCCGCGGTGGTGCACCAAAGGGCGGTCAGCACCCAACCGGCCACGGGAGGACAGTGGCGTCGTTGCACCACTGGGAGGAGATCCGGTCGTAACAGATCGGTGGGACCCACTCAAGACCCACGACATCCCCTAATGGCACTGCTGCTTAGTGTTCTGAATGGAAGGGGGTGTTCCCCTTCGGCGCCAGCTCAGGTGGACCGCGCTGCCCAGCGGGTTGCCCACCGCGGGCTGGGATGTCTGCCCACTGCGGGCCGGGACGCATGCCCACCGTGGGCCGGGCCGCCTGCCCACCGTAGGCTAGGCCTCCTTCCCACCGCAGGCCGGGCTGCTCATCGTGGCCTGGGCCGGACCTCAGCCCAGCCCATCCAGGTTGGAAACGGGCCCAGAAACACTTAAAGAGCCTTTTATTGAGAACCAGATGTCTGTTTGATGAACCTTTTACGGCGCTGGAATCCTTGGATTGAGATGGTCCTTTTTGGTATAATTCACTTGAGTTTTGCATAAAGTTGGAGTATGGTGGGGTTGGATCAAACTCAAATCCAATCGGGCCCTCAGAATGAAAATGCTAATAACTTACAGACCAGGCATCTGATTGAGGCGCCATCAGTTGTGGTGGGTCCCTTATGACATAACGGACCTCCGTGATACTTATTCATGGGACTTCGTGGTAGTTAAAGTATCGACCGATGGATTGAGAAGCAGTACCTCCTGGGATCAAGCACGCTTAGTGTGGAAACCCAGTGGATGGTTGTACATACAGAATCTCCATATCCTTTGTGGGTCAGCGCTCAGCGATCCTATGTAGGTCAGTGCATACCGATCCTGTGTGGGTCAGCGCTCAGTGATCCTTTGTGGGTCTGCGCAAATCTATCCTGTGTGGGTCATCTCCAGATCCTATGAGGGTCATCTTTAAATCCTATGTGGGTCATCTTCGATCTTGTGTGGGTCAACAGCAAAACATCTTGATGAAGTAAGATGATCTATCTTACGAATAATCATCTATACTTTTGTACTTAAGTTATACCTAGTATGAGCTAAGTCCTTACCTTTTTAGTGATACCTTAGTGGTATTATTATGTGTGGCATACCATTGTGGTACTTACTTTCATGGTGATACCTTAGTGGTATTATTCTGTGTGGCGTACCTTTGTGGTAATTACCTTTATGGTGATACCTTTGTGGTATTCTTCTGTGTGGTGTTACCTTTGTGGTACATGCCTTTGTGGTGTTACCTTCATGGTATTCTTTCCTTTGTGGAATAGTTTTGATTTTGGATAAAGAGTTAGGAATTGTGTTTCCTCTTGAATGAGATGGGTATACTTGATAACTTAGGTATATGTATGGGTATATACCTAAGTAGGGCTGACTATTCTTTTCGTGCTTGGTGATTTTGTTACTTCTATGTGGTTTATCCTTTGTGGATTTTGAGAGACCTTCGGGGGTCTCAGGGTCCCTACTGAGTATTGTTATACTCACCCCTTCACGGGATTCGCCCGCACCTTATTGTGTCTTGTGCAGATGACAGACAATGCTAACCGAGGATGAGGGTACCAGGACTGGAGGCTGCTCGAAGGTGGACATTAGTCGAGATGATCCACAGAGATGACCGTATCAGAGTTGTACCTACCCTTCAGGTAGGATCCTTGGTGGGTGTTCATAAGAGTTTTTTTCCATTTTACTTGTACTTTCCAGTTGGGCTTGTATTATGGCCCCCTTTACTTACTATACACACCCTTTTTACTATACAGTTTACCTTTTTCTGGTATCTTTATGTGTGCTTGGTTGTGTGATTTTACAGGTTATAAAGGCAATGCCTTCCCAGTTTTAGGGATATGCCTTTTCGGTGCTAGTCGTCAGCCCCTGGCCTGTGGAAGGCGGGCTTGGGGTAGTCAAGACACGGGCCCCGAGGGATGGGTCATGACAATAAATAAAAACATTTTAGTTTTCAAATGAGCATTTATAATCGAATTTATCTTCCATATAACCTTATATTAAAAATGATATAGTTATTAAAATTTGAGTGAGACATATTTAACTTTTCTTTAAATAAAATAAATTAAATATCATAATCTCATTAAAGTAGCTTCCAAAGGATACCATTTCAACCCATGGATGATTTAGGTAGAAACTCACTCATACGATGATATTATTACAAGTGTTAGGTTAATTTTATAACATTATTTTTACTCTTAATTACCTTATTTACCCTTTTACCGTATTAATAAAAATTACTGAAGTTACTATTCAAAATACAAAAAAATAAAAGAAATTTATTTACATAATTTGGACCTATTTATTCAAAATATGGAATCCATTTTTTCAAAATTTAAAACACATATTTTTTATTAATTAATTTAAAATTAATCTTGTTTTCGAAATGAGAAAACATGTTTTTAAAAGTTAAAACATTGTAAAAGATTGAAATGTTTTTACATCTAAATTCAATGTAAAACTAATGAAAATGACCTAAATTATATTTACTAATAAAAATATATTCTATTTATACTTTGAAACTATTCAATAATATAATTTAACCATATAAATTATTTCGATGAAGAAAGTTTTTTTTAATTAAAATTTAGTATATTTTTACTATTCATCAAAACTTGAAATTTATCAGAAAACTATAAAAAATGAATTGAAAGTATATTTTTATATCCCTCTTACAAATAATAGTTTTATTTTTTCACATAAAATTTATCAATGTGTCAAAATTTTAATTTAAAAGCGGTTCTCCATTAAAAGGTGGTAAAATTACCCTTTTTAAAAATTTAGGTTTTTATACATAAAATAAGATTTTTTCATATCAATAACTATAATATATATTGGATGGATATAAAAAATATTTTATTAAATATATAACATTTATATTTCATTAATTTTATTTACTAATTGTAATTCACTTAATTTATTGATACAAAAAATACAAATATTTCTTTTACATTTAATTGGTTTATTTTTTTTATAAATAATTAGTATCCAAAGAATTCACCTTATATTTTCATAAGTTTTTTATTTATTCCCAATAACCTAACAGCTAGGTTATAATGGTAATTCTATAGCAAGGGTGCCTCATGGTTTGTTTAAACTCACGATTGTGTGCAATTCAAGCTATTGAAGAATTAAAATTGTTTAATGAAAATATTTCATAAAAACATCCCGGTGTTACATTATACCCCCCTTAAACTAAATTTCACCCTTGAAATTCATCACTTGGAAATAAATATATGAGGATTACTTCGCCTCATTGCATCCTCAAGTTCCCATTTAGCTTCCTCAAATTGGTGGTTCTTCCATAAAACTTTAAGCAGTCGAGTGGCCTTGTTTTGTAGAAATTTTTCACTACAATCCAGAATCTCTATTAGTTATTCTTCATAAGAAAGGTCTTTCTCCAGTGGTACAACTTATTAATTTAATACATGTGAAGGATCAGGTGTGTACTTTATTAGGAGAGATACATAGAACACATCACGGACTTGAGAGAGATTCGGTGGAAGCGCTAATCGGTAAGCTACCTTCCCAAAAAGATCCAAAATTTAAAAAGGATTGATATACATAGGGCTCAACTTGCCCTTATTTCCAAATCTCATTAATCTCTTCTAGGGAGATGTTTTTAGAAACACCTTATCACCCACTTCAAACTCTAGGTATTTTTGTCAGTTGTCAGCATAAATTGTTTTCTAACTCTGAGCTGATCTTATGTGTTGTTGAATAGATCTGACATTCGCTACCATTTCATAAACAAGATCTAGTCCTAATAGCTTTCTCTCCACAACTTCTTCCTAAAAAGTTGGATTTCTACACTTATTTTCATAAAGGTATTCATAAGGAGCCATCTGAATACTAGAGTGAAAGCTATTATTGAAAGAAAATTCCATCAAAGGTAAGTGTTGATCCCAACCACCTTTGAAATCCACAGAGCAAGCTCTCAACATATCTTCAAGAGTTTGAATTGTCCTATCCAACTAACCATATGTCTGAGGATGATAAGAAGTGATGAAACTTAACTCTATATCTAGAGCCTATTAAATACTTTTCCAGAACTTTTAGGTAAACCTCATATCCCGATTAGATATAATGGAAAGTGTTACTCCATGCAATCTTACCACTGCCTTTATATATATCCTATGAAGCTGATCAATAGAGAAATCCTCTATAATAGAAATGAAGTGTGAAAAAATCATAAGGCAATAAACTATAACCCATATTGCATTATATACTTTAGATGTTTTGGAAGTCTGATGATAAATTCCATAGTGATGTTTTCCCATTTTCATTCTGGTATGGGTAATGGTTGTAACATCCCTTTAGACTTCTATCTATCATCCTTAACATGCTAAAAAACCAAGCATTAAGATACATATTCATAAAAATATCTTTTCATTATATCCCATTAGAAATACTCTTTCAGGTCCCTATACATATTTGTGCTTCCAGGATGAATAGATAATGAATAACTAAGAGTCTCGTCTAATGGCTCCTTCTTTAATTTTGGTATGGGTTGAATACAAACACAGTTCCTAAACATTATAATTCCATCACAATCAAGTTTTAATTTATGAAAATTTCTCACCTTATTTTGTAGATCTACAACTTATTTCTTCACCTTTTTAATCTTCACTTGTATATATGGTTGAACATTCATTTGAGAAATATAAGATTTCTCCCTATCCTTTAAAATTTAAAGATTCATCCTTTGTAAATCCATAAATATTAGATATTTTGTGATCCATATCATGGATAGGCTAGCATGGTCCTTTTAACTCAAATCATCTTCCACCTTTTTTGCTTTCCTAGGGTGGAAATGTATTGAGAAGTTGTAATATTTAATCAACTACAACCATCTTCTTTGGTGCATATTCAACTCCTTTTGTGGGAAAATATACTTTAAACTTTTATGATCAGTTTAAATATCACACCTTTCACCATAAAGATAATTACTCCATATCTTTAATGCAAGTATTACTGCAGCTAACTCCAAATAATGAGTTGGGTAATTTTTCTCATAGATTTACAATTATCACAAGGCATAATATATTTCCATATCATTTTTCATGAGAACACATCTCATCCCCTTCTTGGAAACATCACTATAGATTAAAAACCTTTTTCCACTATAAAGTAGTGTAAGTAAAGGTGCACTAGATAACCTTCTTTTTATCTCTTTGAAATTATCTTCACATTCCTCCATCCAAACGAACATAACTCATTTTCAAGTCCACTTGGTGATTAGATTAGATAGTCATGAAAAACCATTCACAGAATTTCGATAATATCCATCCAAACTAAGAAAACTTCGGATCTCAATTAATTTTGTCGGTCTAGGACAACTTTCAATAACTTCTGTTTTTTCAGGAACCACATATATCCCCTCTATTGAGATTATGTAACCCAAAAATGAAACATTCTGAAGCCAAAATTCACACTTGGTAAATTTTTTATAAAGCTTATCCTTTATCAGGGTCTTTAGTACAATTCTCAAGTGATCTTTATGTTCCTCATTACACTTCAAATAAACTAGAATATCATCTATAAATACTACCACAATTTGGTAAAGATATTCTATAAATACTCTATTCATTAGATCCATGAAGATAGTGGGGGAATTAGTAAGAAAAAAAGGCATCACTATAAATTCATAGTGTCCATACCTTGTACAGAATTTTGTCTCTGGTATATCTTCATTCTTGACCCTTAATTGATGATATCCTAAATGAAGATAAATCTTGAAAAAGTATTGACCTCTACATAGTTGGTCGAATAATTAATCACTAGAGAGAAGATGATATTTTTTCTTGATAGTGATCTTGTTAAGTTATCAATAATCAATATAGAGTCTCATTAATCCATCTTTCTTCTTAAAAAACAGAATAGGTTCACCCCAAGGTAACACACTAGGTAATATGAGTCCCTTATCAAGATTCTATTAGATTTTCTCCTTCAATTCATTAAACTCGATTGGGGTTATTCTATAAGGTTTCTTTGAAATAGGCATAGCACCCGGTATGAGTTCTATTGAAAACTCAACTTCACAATTTGGTGGAAGACCTGGTAATTATTCCAGAAATACATCATCAAACTCCCATAAAATGGGTGTATTATTAATGGTTATTTTATCCCTAACCATTTGAGATATATAACATTAATCTATAAGAATCAAGACCCATAATATGGAATAAATTTTCACTGGAAGTTCATACTCATCCTTTCATCGATAGATGATCATAGATTGATCTGTAATATGACATGTGACTTCCATTGTTTGGAAATTGATATGATATACATAGAGATAAATCCAGTACATGTTAAGAATCACATCAAATTCCACTAAATTAAGGATCACATGATTTTTAGTAAGCACTTTCCCAAAAATTTGAAATATAGAGGAATTATAAACTTTTGATGCGACTGTTGTGCCATTAGGAGTTGTCACAGCTAACTCAACATCTAATTGTTGAGGTAATCTGTCAATACACTTAGAAAATTATTTATAAATAAAAGAGTGGGTGGATACCTAATCAAATAAAACATTTTCTACTTTAGAGTGGATGGTAAGTGTACCTTTCACCACTTCATTATTGTATTCCACATCACTGATAGTGATCACGTGTGACTTGCCTTTATATTTGGACTTAAGAGTTTATTGTCATTTATCATCATTAATAACCCTTGGATTAGGTCATTGGTTGGAATAATTCCTCATTTCCTTCCACTTGTATCATTGAAGTGTATTTGGTGCATTCTATGTAGAATTTTCTCTATTCGCATCACTAGACATATTTTTCCCATCACTTCGAAATTTAACTTCCTCATGAACTTCTCTTTGAAAACATTTTCTAGCCCCTTTAAGATAATTTTATCCATGTTTATTTCTACACATTGAGCATAAGGGAAAACTCATCTTCTTTTCAGTGTGGTTTTTATATTTTCCCTTGAATTCTATTTTTCTCTTATTATCAAACCCATAAGGCTTATGGGTTACTACAATCTCCATCTCAACCTTGGGATCACATAAAACTATTTACTCATAGCTATTGAAGTCCCTTATATCCAATTCCCTTTAGAGACTTGGTTTTAATCCACTAAAGAATCGATCAATTTTTCTCTCAGGTTAGATAATAATTCTAGAATCGTACCTTTCAAGTATTCTAAAACTTTCTTTGTAGGTACCAATGAATTCATCATCATTTTTCTTAAGTTCAAGGAACTCCTTATCCAAATTTGTTCGAAGAATAATTGTAAAGTACTTATTGAAAAATAAGTTCTTGAACTCATCCCATTCTATGGATTCAATTTCATGTCTTTTCCATATATTCTTGATAAGATTCCACCATTAATCAGCTTCACCTTCTAAAATATAGATTTACAAGATGAATTTATTATGTTCTAAACATTGGATAATGTAAAATATCTTTTCAGTGGTACTAATTCATTGTTCATCCATCAGTGAATCAGAAGCCTTGCTAAAAGAAGGTGGATGCTGCCACATAAAGAACTCAATAGAATGTTGTTCCCTTCTTTTTTAATTTAGAAGTTCTGTATGATTCATAGCTTGAGAAATTTGTGTGAGCATAGAAAAAAAATCCATTACAAATCCCATAAAATTTGATTTCTTTAGAGAACAATTATTGCATTTCCCATTACATTCATCATTAACGTGGTTCCTCTGGGTTCCATCCATTAAATAAAACTAAAAATCATAGTATAAGAAACACTAATCATAATGGGAAAACCATATAATAAAGAATAAAATTTAAATTTAGGATATTTTAGGTTTTATCCTAGGTTATTCATGATAATTTCTAAAACACTAGGATTATAACATATACTTTGGCATATCCTTAGGGTTATTTCTATGGTTTTCTCATCCTAGTTTCCAAAGTTTAACTATACCGTTCCTATGATACCAATTATAATGACCCATATATTACATACATAGATATTACTTAAAAATTGAATAATATTCATTAAAAATATAACAAAGACAGGATAGGACCGTATAGGTATAGTTTCTTTAGAAACTGGGAAACATAAACAACTGGTTTGGTTCATAAGACATCTACATCGTCTCCCCCTTATTCCTTCATAACTAGACCTCTTTTTGACATATCTTACTTAATACCCTTATTCATGACTTGGAGAAAAGAAACATAAGAAATGGTGAGCTTAGATGGTCAGTAAGGGTAAAAAAGTGAGATATCAATTATATCATAATCATAAGACACAAGAACATGACATTTAAAAATATTATCCTACATATGAAAGATCATTATATCATGTCATGGGATAAATCATAAAAGTTCATAAAGGATCAATGAACATATTCCCAAAAGTCATAACATAAGACATGGAATTTTTTGAATACACATAAGCATAGAAAATAATTTCATATTGGTCATGGCTCATTACCAAGACCATCATAACGGACAAATTCCATTACTGGACTGAGCTCACTCCTCATTTGGGCCCTATATTATAGAACCGAGATCATTTCTCATTCCATCCTTGTCTGTATCATGAGATATAAATATTTTCCCAATGAATTGGAGAGAGGTATAGGTCATACCCATATCATAATGAAATCATTCTTACATGTGCCACAAAAACATAACTCATTCATCATAGCATAACCCAAGGAATAAAATGGGTTTCTTAAACATCATTCCATCATAAGATAATCCATGTAAAACAAATGGATTTCATAAATATCATTTTTCAAAAATATAATAAAATAATAAGAATAATAGGGATAGTATACTTGAAACATAACCCTATTAAATAATTCTATCTTATATGGAAATTAATTTTGATATAACACTTGAAATTAATTCTTAAGGAAAATTTAATTTCTTCTTCATAAACATTTTATTTTCTCAAAATACCATGCAATTTTAAAAGAAAATAATTTATTTGAAGACAAACTTGAAATATTGTAAAGGAAGATTCATGTAAATAATGTATTATGAAAATGTAAAAATCCATTCATGCCGTATAATTTAAAATAAAACATTCTTCTCATACTTTTTTCAAAAACTCAAAAAGTGCCTCATAATGAAAATGACAAAATATTATTTTCACACCATTTAATAAAAAATCACCAATGGGTAAAATTGAATTTAAAAAAATTATAATAATAGAAAAAATATTTTATAATACATATTTAGGAAACATAGACATTGATGATAAATATACACTAGTAAATACTTACGTATAAACCATCTTGGATAATAATGAGATTGGGAAATTATCATTTACCTTTGGTTTTATATCCTTTGTATGTATCGGGACCTCTTATATAATTATTTAAATAATGTGATTGAATTATTATAGAATCGTAGTCATTTTTATGATATCATATATGATCATATTATCATCCGTTTGTTAATAACATTTCATTGTTACTCGTTATTCGGGTATAACATCTTCATTTTTTAGGCATGTTTTGTCAAATAAGTTCTGATTATTCTTCATAGGTTATAGTTATATCATTTACTGAATGATATTAATATAATATATATCATATTTATTCATTCTATATATTTATGCTTAAATGGATATCATGTAGAATGAATCGCATCGCATCGGGGAGACAGTAGGTCGTACGTACGCACGAGTGATGATATCATTCCTTTAATTATTAAATGTTATGGAAGTGGATGGTATATATATTGTTCTAGAATAAATATCAAGTTATAATAATCATATATAGTTATTATTTTAATCATTATATCCATCTAGTTAAAGTGGTGGTGAAAAACAGATTACACTACAGCATGGAGATGGTAAGTCGTATGTATGCACACGTGGTGATTTTGTTTTTCGTAGGATGGATAGAAGGTGGAATATGGTTGTTCCATAACCATAATAACATCTCATTATATAGGTGATATTAAAGTTATTACTTAATATTTTAAACAAAAAATTAAGAGTATGTAGAATAATAAATGATCTTGAGAGAGTCAATAAAGAAGATTACCTCTTCTTCGGCGAGCCCCCTTTAGATCTCCTCTTAAAGACACTAAAGTTGGTATTTTGAGAAGACCAGAACCTATATAATGTCAATAAGTAATTTTATAAGGGAAATGGTAATGGAATTTATGAACTTTAAGGCTCAAAGAGTTATGAATAAATGAGGTAGGAGGTTCCATTTTATAGTTGAGGTTGGAAAACCTTTAGAAATTCCAAAAATATTAATTTATAATTAATTCAAAACACATCCAAAAACCTACAAAATTTATTAGTTTCAAATATTATATGATATAAGGTTGTAATATCATCAACAAAAAAAATTTATAAATGTTTTTATTTCCATTTAACCCTTATCATTTTCATTTAACACTTAGATATTCTATTTAATTTTAACTAAGGTAACAAATATTTCAATATTAAAAGGGTAAAATATTCACTTATTTGATGTAAATTAGTTCATAAATGAATAATTTAGAACATTTTAAACCATTTAATAATTATTATATATTTATTAAAAATGTTTTATGATTTTTAAATAATTTAATAATACATTATTTTGATAAACAATCAATAGTATCAATTTTGATACTTTACAATTAATTGATTATTAAAAATATAAACATAACAAGTTAACTTCAAAAAAATGTTTTATTGTATTAATAAGAGGTAAAGGTAATCTATAAAATTAATTTTATAAATTAATTATCCTAAATTATATTTATTTTAATATTTTTAATAACATTTATTTATTATCTTCATTAATAAAATAATTACAACATCAGTTTTGTGTAATTATTTAACATACTTATTTTTTAAATAAAAATTAAAAAAAAATACTATAACGAATATAATTGTTCTATATTTTAGAGGAATATTTATATTATCATATATCTTTTGTAAAATCCTATATTAAAAATTTTTTATTTATTAAAACATGAATGTGACAACTTTAACATCACTTTAATTAAAAAATTATAAGTGTTATAATATTTTCCATATGGATCTGAATGGTAAGTAACATAAAAATTGGATGATTATGGTTTATATATACTCAGCTAATAATATCTGTTTATGTTTTTGTGTCTTTTAATGGTTATTATCATTTTAATAAGAATTAGTTTATTGATTTTACATTAACTAAATAATTTATGCATCATCAATGTATAAGCCTTTAAGGTAATTATTTATTTCCTAAAAAATACAAATAAATTAACATGATAAACAAAAAAAAATTAAGTTTCAAATGAGTATTTATAATTGAATTTATCTTCTATATAACCTTATATTAAAAATGATATAGTTATTAAAATTTTAGTGAGACATATTTAACTTTTCTTTAAATAAAATAAATTAAATGTTCTAATTTCATTCAGGTGGCTTCCAAAGGATACAATTTAGACCCAAGGATTATTTATTTACAAACACACTCATTCAATTATATTAAAAAAATTAGGGTAGTTTTATAACATTATTTTTACCCTTAATTGCCTAATTTACCCTTTTACCATATTAATAAAAAGAATTATACCCTTTTTACCCTTTTACCCTTTTTACCCTTTTAATTACTGAAGTTACTATTCAAAATGACCAAAAATTAAAAAAAAATATTTACATAATTTTTAATTAATTATTCAAAATATGGAATCCATTTTTCAAAATTAATATCACAAAAAAAATTTTAATTAATTTAAAATTAATCTAGTTTCCGAAATGAGAAAATGGGTTTTTAAAAGTTAAAACATTGCAAAATATTGAAATGTTTTTACATCTAAATTCAATGTAAAATTAATGAAAATTACCTATAATATATTAAATGATAAAAATATATTATATTTATACTTTTAAATCATTAAATAATATAATTTAACAATATAAATTATTTTGATGAAAAAATTTGTTTTTAATTAAAATTTAGTATATTTTTACTATTCATCAAAACTTGAAAGTTATCAGAAAAATATCAAAAATTCATCCAAAATAAATTTTTATATTCCTCTTACAAAGAAGAGTTTTATGTTTTCATATAAAAATTATTAATGTGTTAACATTTTAATTTAAAAAGGGTTCACCATTAAAAGGTGGTAAAATTACCCTTTTGAAAAATATAGGTTTTTATACATAAAATAAGGTTTATTCATAACCAATGAATAAAATATATATTGGATGAATATAAAAATATATTAATAAATATATAACATATATATTTCATTAATTTAATTTACTAATTTTAATTCACTTAATTTATTAATACAAAAAATACAAATATTTCTTATACATTTAATTGGTTTATTTTTATATAAATAATTGGTAGCCAAAGAATTCACCCTAAATTTTCATAAGTTAGTTATTTATTCCTGCTAACCTAATGGATAGGTTATAATGTTTATTTTATACCAAGGTTGTCTCACGGTTCGTTTAAACTCATGATTGTGTGCAATGCAAGCTATTGAAGAATTAAAATTGTTTAAAGAAAATATTTCATAAAAACATTCAGGTGTCACAAGTCTACAAGATGATAAGATCTACTCAATGGATATAAATCCCTAGATAAATTTATATATATATATATATATTTGTTGTAGTGGATTGGGACATAAGTCACAGGCATCCAACACTAGTCTATCAGCTCATAAGATCTACTCAAGGGGTAGTAAGCCCTACATCCTAATTGAGTGAGGGTCGTTATGTCCGTCACTCGGGATGGAGAGTGTGCACACCATGGAAACACTCTAATATGGCACATAGAACTCAAAATACCATCACCCATATCAAAGTAGTGGTGAGGGTCTCTATTCCCAACACTGATGTAAGGGAGCGTGAGTCTTCATGCTCCTCAAAAACCTTACCATCGTATCACAACCTATTTTAAAGTCACATTTATAATTGGAATTGGTAAATAAAACCTATCATCCATTTCCTTATTAAACCATTGATAAAATAAATATAATCACATTTATGATGCAATCCATGATGCATTACCTCTCATGATTTTTATTTATCCATCCCATTATAACCACTATCACAATTATAATATAATTCATAAGAAAAATGCCTCTTATGAATTTCAATAGAAAAGTTCAATTACATACTAGTAATTACCATTTTTAATGATCATTTATAAATCATAATAAAAATTTAAGGTGTGGTCTTACGACCCCTTTTCAAAACATCACAAGAATCCATTTCATTCAATCTATTTAATTCAAGTTATTCACAACATGAGGAATTACCTATCATGTTTCAAACTAACCATGTTTGATTTAATTTAACTCATTAAATTCATTAAAACTTGGAAATACCATTTGTAAGATCAAAAGGGTAACTTAGAGGGTGACATGGTCATTAAATCACATGCCTACTTGGGAAATTCCATTTTACAAGTCTAAGGGCACTTAGAAGGTGTGTTGGTTCAAACAACCATTTTAAAAAAAGAGGGAAACTCCATTAAGGTATATCAAAGAGGCCAAGTACTAGTAATTCCGTACAACTAACAACAATATCAAGCATAAATTAATAACAAAGCATTAAACCAAATATTCTTTAAAACAAAATCATATTTTATACTTTTAAAGACAGCACACCTTCGTTGGAGGGGTTTTATTACAAAATCATGAAATTTTTTATTAACAATTTATTAATAATAATTTAAACATTTATTCTAGAAATAAAGATTTATTAATTAAATGTGAGGAAAGTATGTAAGGCAGTTAATAAATTCATTCTTTAATTGAAAAGGGAAATAAAAGGGGCCAACCTCAGGAAGTAGACTAAGCTAAACACTCAGCACTTAATGACTTTGACGATGGCAATGATAACTCCACACTTTCACACACATACATTTATATATATATATATATATATATATATATATATTCTTATTAATCCAATGTACATATTCCCCTCTTCATGAGGGAATATGGACAAGGAAGATATATATATATATATATATATATATATATATATATATATACCTGTGTATATGAGTGCAATCCTTCACATATTCGTCAAATGCTCTAAAAACAATACCAGGAACTCAAAAACATCACAGAAAGGACCAATGCACTCAAATAAAATGTAACGTCCCGGATCCGGGTGCCACTCAATGGGTGCCCCGAACCCGTTTGGTCACGTGACCTCAAGAGTATTTCTCCAAATTCTAGAGGTTGTCGACTAGTAGTGAGGGCCTAGGACTGATAGTAGAGAAACTATGACCTCATTTTTCAAAGTGTAGCACAGCGGAACTAAATATAAACATACAAAATGCGGAAGCAGTAAACAATATCAAGATAAAATGGACAACGATACTGAAGTAAAAGATGACCAACAGACATATATAATGATGAAATATCTCCCTAAGTCTAAGAAAGCTGCCAAAATAGGATACACTATAATCTAAAACAATATAGTACAAGGGACAAGTACAGTAAAGAAAAACAAAACAGTACAGCAGGAACTCAGCAGCATCGCAAGCCTAAGCTCGGTCCCATTCTCTCCTACTCCTCTACAACAATCAATTACATGTATAGGGACTCTTTGCAGAAATATAATCTGTTTGGGACCAAGACATGACCCAAACAGGGTGTGAGAAATAAATCCCAGTAGGCAACCACCAAATTCCCATGCCCAACTATCAGTGAAAATGTGCAACAACGGTGTGCAATAATGAAATGCAGTAAGCTAGGAAGTACTCAAAAGTAGCTACTCCTACCAATTCCATTACCATTTAATTATTATTTAACAATTCAATATAATAGAATTATAAGTTCCTGAGACTCAGCCTCAGTTGAAAATCTTCTATACAGTGCCGCAGCAAAAACCACAAAAATCTATCTAACAAGTATAAGGTAAAACAATACCAAGCCTGTTCTTTATCATGGCAGGTATAACATGTGAAATCACCCCAGTGAATATATGAAGTAAACAGTGTCCTTAGACATGAAAACCCTTACCCTCAGGTAATCAGAATTGAAACCCTCAGGTGATTACCCTCAGGCATAATGAATATTGCCCACAGGTGTACAAGTTAATTCCCTCAGGCATGGAAGCTACTGCCCACAAGTATAAGAAAAGTTACCCTCAGGCTAAACAAAACACTTCCCTCAAGCTAAAAAAACACTACCCTCGGGCTAAGAAAGTAACTGGGCCGATCCCAACACATAAGCAAGCAATTATATACATTTTTCTCTCAAGAAAACTCAAATCATACTATAATCATGGCATACCCTAGGGTATCTTGGCCAAACGGATAAACAAAGGAAATGCACCCATGGGGTAGCCCTGGATCATGGCAGTGATCCCAAACAATAGTTTATACATATTCATTAAATTACCTATGAAATTATAGGTATTTCATCAATCAAGGCCTCAGCCATACGACACTCCAGACATGGGCACGTAGCACAACGGTACACAAAAATAACTCGACATTTGGAAATTAACACCAAAACACCAACCTCGATCTCCACTGATCGATATATGCGAACGACACCTCTCAAAAAACCTGAGAAATACATAGATCTGGGACGAACGATAACACATTCAAACCCAAATAACTTCCCCTCAGGAAATAATTAGAAGGAAACACTAAAGGAGAGGGAAGGGCTTACCCGCGCTATCTAAACGTGATCGACGGCGGAAGAATCCAAGTTTTGGCGTGTGATCGGGAGATCCTCCAAGCTTCAGCCTCCTCTCCCAGTGCTCCAAATGAACCCACAGCCTCCTCTACTGAATGAGGAGGCTACTACCCTTTTATAACAAAAAAACATAACTACATGGTGTGTACTCTCAAGTACACGACGTGTACTTTTCATTTTTTAATTGTTCCTCTGGCGGCCACTTTCCACTACCTCGCTGTTCATTTGTCGACTTGATTACACTGCATGTATTTCTGAGTACACAACATGTACTACTGTTCCACTGGAGGCTACTCCCACTGTCTTACTGTTCACTTGCCGACTAATTACACAGCGTGTATATACTAAGTACACGACATGTAGTTAGTTTTTACACTCTTCATTGCCGACAGGACTACACACCCTGTATACTCATCCCACATGGCCAAAGTACACGGAATATGGAAAAGTACACAGCATGTACCCAAAAATTTTGGGATTTTTCCCCATTTTCCTTATTTTCTCAAAAACACTTATGGAAAAAGGAAAAGAAGAAACTCGTAACTCAAGAATAAGAACCGGGTTCTTTCATAAAATTTCCAAGAACTCATAAAATAAAAAATCCTAAATTATAAATGGATCAATAATGAATAATGAAGGAAAAATTACCCAAAATTAGTGATATATGGACTGAAATTCTTCACCTTTGGTGGAGGTTTCCGGAATATAAACAAAGGGGTCCC
Organism: Viscum album; assembly: GCA_963277665.1. NCBI lineage: Eukaryota > Viridiplantae > Streptophyta > Magnoliopsida > Santalales > Viscaceae > Viscum > Viscum album. The sequence continues at coordinate 885,387,833 of OY728132.1, forward strand.
GAGTGACGCTTCGCATAACCTAACACTCGAGAAAAACCACAAATCCAGGTTATTCCAAACCCTAAGGTTCATTTGAGATGAAATCGAGTGATGGGAGAATAAAAAATGTCTAACCATGTAACTAAGATGGAGTAGGAGGCTTACCTAGAATATTTGGAGAGAAATCACCAAGAAATCTAGGTTAAAATAGCATACAGAGAGGAGGTCAGGAGGAGGTGTGTAGCGTGGCCTGGAGGAGCCTAGGGAGGGCGTCACACTAAGGTGGGAGACCTCATTTGAGGGGGGTCTTAAACCTAACATAATAACAATAATAATAGTAATATTATTATTATTATTATTATTAAAATTTCTCTTTATTTTTATTTCCCTTTTATTTTCATTTAATTTTTATTTTAATTTAATTAATTCAGTTTTTAAAATAGGGACTCAGTGCATGGTTTAGGCCACATAGTTTATCAAATCATGTGCCAATAGTGTACCCCTTACTAGCCACCTGAGGCACCCCGCACGGGCTGGTTGCACAGTTTGGAAACCATGCACCAACTATGTAGTGAATAGTGCTTAGGTACTACCTCTACAACTAACTATGCGGGCTAGGCACACAGTTTGGTAAAAATTTCATAGCCAATTTGACAGCCTCTTTCCACCTATATAAGGATGCACAGTTTGTTGCATAGGTCTACACTATTTCAAAAAACCATACGCCCTCTATAGAACACCCAAACCTTAATTTTCCAGGTTCGGTGCTCCCGAAACTCCTCAAGACACCTGAGAAACATATTATACCTTCACTAAAGTCCAAAAACATCACTTTGAAGGGTTCCAAATCTCATAATTTCATTCCAAATCTCGATTTTAAAAATGTACCATCTAGTAAATTCAAAAAAAACAAATTCCCTTGAATTCTCATCTAGTTCAAAACACAATTCATTACAACCTACCAACCTTAGAACTTATCGTCCTCATGAAGCTTCATTCAAATGGTTGAGTTTCATTTCCAAATGCCCAACGTTCCTTCAAGAACTTCTCAAGAATTTGTCACTTAAGACATTAAAACCTAAGATAGTGCTCAGTTTCTAATTTAAATATCTTGATGGTGCTTACCTAAGCTCATTTAACCAGAGACACAATCATGTCGTCGCCCCTTTAAGCATTAGGCCAATGGTGCTTCCCACCATAAGCTTTAGCATTAAGAGGCTAATTCCAAACCACAAAACCTCCACCATAGAAATTGACTTCAAAACACTCCCCTAAGAATTCTAGTGACGCTCCTAGAATGATTTCTTTAACTTAGAAAACCCAAAAACATCCAAGGTCATAATAAGGACCACATTGAAAATAAATGGTCGAAACTCAATCGATTAAAATGAAACCAGTTGTGAGAGCTCTCCTAAAATACACTATTGACCCTAAAACCACACTCTCCATAAACTGGTGATGTGCTTTTAAAATGGTTTCATCACTAATTATGCTCGTTAAATGATAAGAAGAACAAGTCAAGCCGTTTCATCTTACTTATACCAAAACACCCAGCTTAGATAGTTGGTTTCTTACAAAAAAATCACAATGCCTCTTTCTAAGGAACTCTGCATTTACAACAAGTACATTTACCAAATTCCATACCTGACTTAGAATGACTTATCTTGGTCAAAACCTCACCTCAAAATCTAAATTGTCATTCCACAACATGAGCAAGGTGCATAACCCAAATCCATCCCATAGAAGTCGTTACCCTTTGAAGAATTGCCACCAAGCCCGATGACTAGTCTAGGATAAACATGGATTCAAAGAACTAGATTCTTAGGAACTAACTAAGGTAGTCCACACCCCATATTACAAGAGAGACGTTCAAACAAGTCCAACACATTCACAACATATCAACGACTACGCTCGGAGCAGAATCCACCTGGTAGTCATGTCAAAGAAAATGGATGGTTTTCGAGAGTCCTCCCAAGGCGTTCCTACATAGGAACCCAAGAATCACTTGGAACTAACCAATCCTTGTTAGAAACCATACATCCATTGTACAATATAGATAAAACCGCCCAAAAATCTCAGTGTCTTTTTTTAGTCTTTAGTGCGGTGTAAGATCGACGCTCTCTTAGTGCATCTAGGATGATGTCAAGATAGGGTGCATGCTCATCTCTAAGTAGAATACACAAAGAGGACTTGAATGGTTTCTAGTAAATCATACTCAACTACTAGAAAGAAGAAAAGTTGAATCACAAATGGTCTACTTCAAAGAGGAATCTTGGCTTCACCTGACGGCGTATTGTTGTTAACCAAACCATAATTCCTTCACCACCCATGGAATTCCATGATCATTCAATTTTATCTACTGAAGTCCATCCAAGAACAATGGGGTTTCTCAAAGGTTGCATACATATCCAACCTCGTCAGCATAATTCTTCCGAGCAAGCACTGACACGAATTTAAAACTTTCAATCCTCAAGGAATTCGAGAAAAACTGACCATTTCCAAATGTTCCTCTTAGGTTGTGTTCCTTATACTTTTAAGGGAATGTATTTACCAAAACTGACACAATGTTCCCCACCTTAGAAGTTTCCTTGTCAATGATAGAGAAAATATGGACCAGCCACTCACAAGCACGCTAGGTCAAATCCACCTTAAACAAACGTGTGATGCTCCTCTGAGTCACACTCACCATTATCAAGGAATTAGAAAACAAAACCAAAATCGAACCGACCGACATTTCAAAACACACGAGTCTTACTGAACATTAGGATGAACTTGTTTATTTAATGCTTGGGTCACTCTACTCTGGAGATGACACGAGACCATACACAATAGCATAAGATTTAAATATTTCACCAAACTTAACTGATTCATTAGAACATTTAACACTTGACAGTACCACATATATGAACGCATAATACCTTGAGGTTACACAAGAAAATAGAACATCATAATTACTACCCATAGGCTTATAAAACATATGCATTCAAGTATTGGATGGCTTGTACTAGAGATCGGTCCAGAGTCGTATTGTTCCATATGACCTTTCACTTAGATAATTGCATACCCAATCATCCATCATTGAGGAAAATAAAGAGTTAAGCGACCTACGAAGTGTAGGACCATGTTTGAGGCATGTCTAACTTGCTAAAAATGAACATTAATTGATGTTCAAGCCTATATAAAAGTCCAAGAAAGACATGAACACCCATCTGAACAAGGGTTTCATTGGAAACTAAAAGTCCTAAAAGAAAAAATAGAACATGAATGGAACCAAACATCAGAAATATAACATTTCAAGAAAGGTATAGAAGCTCTAAGGGTGATACCTACTATGGGCTATCCCCTTACTAGAGTAGACATCGACTCTATCAAAAGGTTACGCCAACAGAAGTCACTGGATCAATATCCTAACATTTTAATCCATTTCTAAAAAGAAAATGGACTACTAAAAATGCTCATGCTTCCATTCCATGGAAACTTAAAGAGAAAATCTCAAGTTACCCTTACATAAGGGTTTAAATGAAGGATGATTCATGGGGTTCCATTTCCAAGCCCTTTACCTTTTTTCACATTTAACCTCATAAACATTTTAAAATATAACTCAAAACATCAAGTACCCATTTTAAAACAAAAGCACTAGGTACTTGATTTTTCGACCAACGTATCAAAGAAAAACAAGAAAGTCTCACAAAACTTCCTTTTAAAATATTATACATTTTTAGACATCCTTCATAATTAGTAAATTTATCATAATAAATTCATTTTTAAAAAGGCTAATCTAACTTACTAGGGTCTTGCTAAGCCAACCTAGGTTCATCAAAATGAAACCCAAAAGTAGTTGTTTAGTTTTTAAATTTTGAAAGCACCCAAAAGGGTCATCCCATAAGAAAAATGACCCAACTGACCTACTTCGGTCCAATTGAGCATTTAAAAAGGTAACTAATTCATTTTAGATTTAAAACTGAAGAACTTTCAAATTTATACCATCTCAAAATAAATGATGGTTAAATAAACCAAGGTTCGATTACATGGGTTGTCATTTCTTAATTCATAAAGTGCTCATACACTTCATGGATTAAAAATTGGCTCCCATTAATCAAAACCAAACCCATTTTAGAATATAACATGCTCAAAAATAATGGTCCAATCATATGGGTGGCCACCTACCAACCTATAAAGTGCCCATACACTTTACAATTTGGAATTTGGCTCCCATTAGTCAAAACAAATTCACTTTAGTATTTTAATTTAACATCATTTACATTTTAACCATAGCCTTAAAATATGTAACTATATATTTCTTGAGATGGTTTGAATATACGGGCTACCCTTTCCTGATCATAAGGAACCCATACACCTTACAATTAAAAATTGGTTCTCATTCATTCACAACCACTATCTCTTCATCCCATGTAATAAACCGAATATAATAAAAGAAAAACATGCCATCATAAGCAATAAACATAGAAGAATTCTATAACATAGAGGCATGGCATGTAAAGAGGCAGGGCATGCTAAATAAAAAGAAGCATGGCATATAATCACATAATCATGTTATGTAAACAGGCATGATAAATATTACCTAAATAGGTACAAAATAAGCATGTCACTAAAATACCTAACATGGAATAAAACATGCATGATAAAAAAATAAAATCATGGAATAGCACTCAAGGAACACAAACATACTTATCAGGAAACATACTAATGCAACTACATGTCATGGAATATTCATGACATGCTAATTTTCTATGTTCCTAATATGATGCATGAAATATTTCATCCTCACCGAACCAAGACAATGGTAAATTTATATAAAATTCCATAATTCATAATTAATGGAAAATACACCATTCACTCAAGGATAAATCATATCAACTGTAATAACAAATAGCATGAAAAATAATCCCATCCCTAGCCACAAGAATGGCTATTTACCAAGTGTTGACACATTCCTATTATCTTGTCAACCAACCTAAAATATTAATACAAAGGAAAAATAAAACTCTGATACCACTTTGTAATTTCCCAAATTAACTTATCATTAACACGGCAGTTGGACTGGTGGGTCACATGGCATCAAGTGTGTCTCCCCAAACGTCATAGGCTGGTGACTAGCAGTGGAGGTCTCAGGATGTGATAGTGGGGAGACTATACCCTTATATCAGAGTTCCATAGTGTTATTATCAGATATTGAACATCAATATAGAGTGGAAGTAGTATATAAATAAGTGATAAATAATTGGAAGAATAATATAACAATTTAATATAAAAGGGTCCAATCCCAGTTTATACAAATTATGAATGTACAATTGATGACACATAACTGAAAACAGTAAACATACAGTATGATTTAAAATTTAGAACAATATAGGACTCAAGTAAAGAAAAGAACTAAAAATCCCAAAGGTGATCTCCAAGATCATCTTGAGATCTAGATTAGTCCTTTTCTTTTAACTCCCAGTTACAAGAACATAGCAATAAGTAAGGTATAAGGTCCTAAAAATAGAAGGTCTACACAGGTACCCTAATGCAATGGAGGTCCGAGTAGGGTGTGAGATATAAATATCAATAGGATGGAACGCATGGTTTCTAGACTAATCCAGATAGTGCAATATAAATTAAACAGTGTGCAGGTATAGAGAAATAATTTACAAAACTAAATAAATACACACCCACCCATCAAGGTTCCTAAGGGAAACCTAATGGCTATACCTGCTTCGGCTCATAGCTGGATTAAGAGTCTGATCATGTCACTATATATATATATATATATAAATGTATATATTGTTGGAGTGGACCGGGATATAACTCAGAGGCATCCAACACTAGTTTACGAGCTGTTAAGCTCTACTCAATGGGTAGTAAGCCCTGAATACATGTATATATATATATGTGTGTGTATATATATGTATATATATTTCTAGAGTGGGATAGGATGTAACTCCCAGGAATCCAACACTATTCTACGAGCTAATAAGCTATACTCAAGGGGTAGTAAGCCCTATATCCTGATTGAGTGGGGGTCGTCATGCCCGTCACTTGGGATGGTGAGTGTGCACTCCATGGAAGCATGCTAAGATGGAATGTGGCTCTAATAATCCCATAACCGATATCTAAGTAGTGGTGAGGGTCGCCATTCCCAACATTTATGTAAGGGAATGTGATTATTCATGCACATTAGAACCCTTACTACTATACCACAACCTCTTTTAAAGGTTCATTTATAACTGGTATGGGGAAAGAAAACCTCCCATCCAAATCATTATAAATCCATTTAGAAAATAAATATAATTACATCTATGATGCAAGCCATGAGGTAGTAACTCTCATGCATTGCATTTATCTATCCCATTATAACCATTATCACAATTATAATATAATGCATAAGGAAAATACATCTTATGCATTTTATTACCCAAGTTCAATTACATACCAGGAATTACCATTTTTAATGAACATTTATAAATTTTAAGAAAAACTTATGGTGTTCTCTTACCACACCTTTTCAAAACATCACAAGAATCCATTTCATTCAATCCATTTAATTCAAGCTATTCACAACATGAGGCATTACCTCTCATATTCCAAACTAACCATGTTCGATTTCATTTAACTCAATAAATTCATTAAAACTTGGAAATACCATTTTTAATATCAAAATGGGTCACTTAGAGGGTGACATAATCATTAAAGAACTTGCATACTTGGGAAATTTCATTTTACAGGTCTAAGGGAACTTATATGGTGCATTGGTTTAAACAAACATTTTAATAAAAGGAGGGAAACTCCATTAAGGGGTATCAAAGAGGCCAAGTAATATTCATGTCTTATAAATAATAAAGATATCAAGCATAAAGTAATAACAAAGCATTAAGACAAACATTATTTAAACCACAAATCATCTTTTATACTTTTGAAGAAAATGCACCTTCATTGGAGGGGTTTTATAAAAAAATCATGACATTGTTCATTAACAATTTATTACGCATAATTTAAACATTTATTCTATAAATGAAGCTGCATTAATTAAATGTGAGAAAAGTGCGTAAAGAAATCAATAAATGCATTCTTTAATTGAAAAGGGAAAGGAAAGAGAACCTACCTTAGGAAGTAGACCAAGATGAATACTCAGCACTTGATGACTTTGATGATAGAAATGATAGTTACACACTTTCACACGCATATATTCATTTATATATATACTCCTTAATCCAATGTATATATTCCCCTTTCCATGAGGGAATATGTACAAGGATGATATATATATATATATACCTATGTATATGAGTTCCAGCCTTCACATAGTCATAAAATGCTCTACAAACAATACTAAGAACTCAAAAACACCATGGAAAGGACCAACCACTACTACAAAACATGCCTTTAATAGCGTTAGAATCGGCCTTTATCAGTGCTATAAAAGTGCTGACTACCTCAGCATGGTTAAAAGGCCAAGGCTTTTATCAATACAAATATAAGCACCGATAAAGAATAATTTTATTAGCACTTTTATTTAGCACTGATAAAAGTATGATTTATCAGTGCTTCTATAGTCGATTATAAAGATCCCCTTTTTCAGTGCTTCTAAAAACAATGATAAAGGATTAATTTATTGGATTTTATATGGTCATTGATAAATGATATCTTTATCAATGCATTTAGTAGTGTTGATAAAGATGAAAACTATAGTGTGAAGCTACAGCACACTAAATCACCAGAAACATGTGAAGTGTGTTGTAACAACACACTAAATCACTAGAAACAGAAACAAAAATTACAAAAATAAGATAAAATTGCGGAATTTAAATGAAATAAAATTTATAGCACAAATACAAGTAAAATAAAACACTATTATAGAGTATGTTAGTTGTTTTTTTACTAAAATTAAGGTAAATTTTGAATAAAAAGTCGCACATGGAGTCATACCAATCACACCATGAGTTGAACTGAGGTGTAACTAATTCCTAAACATCACAAATGACTTATGGATCTTTTTCCTAAAGTACCAAAATAATCAGAATGCATTTTCTCAGTTTTTAGTATGTCAGTTGTTTTTCTGATTAAAATTAATGTCAGTTTTTGAATAAAAAGACGCAGTTGGAATCATATCGGTCACACCATATGTTGGATTGAGGTACTACTAATTCTTACACATCACAAATGAAATATGGACCATTTTCCTAAAGTACCAAAATAATACGAATGGTTTTTCTTTTCTTTTTTGAGTATGTCAAATGTTTTTTCACTAAAATTAATGTTATTTTTGAATAAAAATACTCACTTGGAGTCATACCGGTCACACCATGCATCGGATTGAGGTTCGTCTGATTGATACACATCCAAAATGAATCATGGATCATTTTCCTAAAGTATCAAAACAATCAAAATGTGTTTCCTTGGTTTTGAGTAAACCACTTGTGTCTTTTACTAAAATATCATTTTAAACTAGAAACATGAACTTTGATCCATACAGGTGGAATTGTGTGTGGGTTTGACATGATAATAATTCATACACATTAAAAATGAATTATGAATCATTGTCCCAAATTATCAAGACAATCTGAGTGTATTTTCTTGGTTTTCAGTGAGTGACACTTTTTTGTATTAAAGTGTCAATTTTAAACTTATAACAGACACTTTGACACCATATTGTTCACACCGTGAGTCAGATTAAGGTTTGGGTTATTTTTATACATCAAAAATGAAATATGGATAATTTTACTAAAATAACAAAACAATCCGAATGTATTTTCTCAGTTTTGAGTATTTCGGTTGTTTTTTCACTAAAACTAATGTCAATTTTGAATAAAAAGATGCACTTGTAGTCATACCAGTCACACCGTGCATCGGATTGAGGTGAGTCTGATTATTACACATATCAAATTACTCATGGATCATTTCCCTAAAGTATAAAAACAATCAGAATGAATTTCCTCAATTTTGAGTACGCCACTTGTGTTTTTTACTAAAATGTCATTTTAAACTAGAAACACACACTTTGAGCCATAAAAGTGTCATCGTGTGTGGGTTGACATGAGACTGATTCATAAACCTCAAAAATTAATGATGAATCTTTGTCTCAAATTATCAAGACAATCTGATCAAATTTTCTCAATTTTCATTGAGTGATGCTTTTTTTGTATTAAAATGTCAATTTTAACCTGATAACATAAACTTTGACACTATACCGGTTACACCGTGCATTATATTGAGGTGAAGATAATTTCTACATGTCAAAAATGATATATGGGTTATTTTAATAATCTAACAAAACAATCACTACTGGGAATGGAGGATTTCCCAATGCTTCTTTACCAATGGTTTGCTTAAACCATTGGTAAAGAAGGTCCAGGACACCCTTTCCCAACGGTTTCCTACAACCTTTGGTAAACGGGTGTCCAAGGCACCCTTTCCCAATAGTTCTAGTATACCATTGGGAAAGGGTGCCTTGGACACCCATTTACCAATGGTTTTTAAAAACTGTTAGTAAATGTTTACCACAAATACAATTGATCACCACTCCTCTCCCCTATTTGTGACAGAACCCTAAATCTCTCAATCCCTCAGCTCCTCTCGCAACTTCCCCCATCTGAACCACTCAAAATCCATCCAAATCATCTCAAATCATGTATTTTCTTCTTTATACACATAAAATATTTAAGTGCTACCTTGTTTTTATTGTTATTCATCTCATATTTTAGTTTTAAGTTTTGATTTTGATGTGTATATCATTTTTTGTTTTTTGATTTAATCTAGACTTTATCCATTCCAATCAATTTAATTAATTAAATCTTTAACCCTCCATTGAAGAAGAAACATCTCAAATTCATTGTTGTTGGATTCTAGATTTTCTAAGTGTGTGTTTTTATGCTTTTTCTTCATCTTTTAATTAATTTTTACTTGGAAATTTATTTATATGTGTTTATTAATTTTTATCAAAGTTTTTATGAATGGTTTCCTTAAAATTCCTTGAGGAAAGTGTTGTATTAAAATGAAAAAAAAAAGAATAAGTCCTGTGTAATGTAATTTGTTATAGTACACTATGTGACTATGTTTGGTATTTAGTAACACATGAGATAACTAGTGTGTGAGAATGTGTTGTGAAAGATATTATATGGTTGGTTCAAGATTATATTTACATTTTGAGCCTATTAATGAGTTGTTTTAAAGATGTTTTGAGATATTTACCTTATGTTTATTGGTGAAAACTGGGAGCTGTAGTGGTGGTTCATGATTAAGACATATAATTACTGCTAAACATGTGGATAAACCATGCATAGTAGTGAATTCTTGAAATGTTTGATGTTTTTAGTCCTTTTTTATTTGAATTTTCTTTTGATGCTAATGTTTCTTATTGATACCTATGATGGGAATTTATCTTAGTTTCTAAATCGGTTGAGACTCCCCCACCATGAACAGTGTATGAAACCTCTACCCTTATTTAATCATTCTGTTTACACAGCCTATGCAACCTCTACCCTCATTTAATCAGTGAACTCAAGTCATTAATTAAAGCCTTCATTCTCACTAGCATTTAATAAATTTAATGATGTAAACCCATCCTCACATGATTTCTTACCTTAGATAGTGTCCAACATATGGAATACGAGCTTTTAAATCCATCAGTTAACCAGGATCATATATTCCATTTCCCCCAAGATGACTGTACTAATATAACTTTAGGTTCAATTAAATATGGTTCTCATTGTACGTTGTATATTATGTGTCCTTCTTGGCCAATACTCACTTTTATGAGGGTGGGGTGCTTTTCACTACCCATGCTAGCATGTGTAGACATCCATAAAAATGTTATATAAGTCACAAGTTTAATTTAGTAATTTTGTTATCATTGACATACTTTATTATTAATCTCAAATTTAAAAATAAATGTTTTTGTCTACACTTAATGAAATTAAATCTTTTTACAAGCCATGAACCACCTATTAGTGTAGAAGCCTAAAATTTATTCACCCATGGGGTGTGCTTGACTTGGGGAAGTAATTGGGTAATGAAAGGTATAGCCATAGAGGTGCCAATAATGAGTTATTGAACATGAGTGAATGATTTTGGATACCTATAACACATAATGGGACCTAAGGCATGTGCCTCTTATAGACCTAATGAAAATGAATATAAATAAATTTTAATTTAATTTATGAGTACTTGTTCTTTACATTATTTTAATAGTTCACTACATCGACTGAAACTTCTTCCTTTATAATTTACTTAAATGTATTTTCTATTAAAGTTCAATACTATTGAATTATTTATGAAAAAATGACTTATATAAATTCTTTTTATAGAATGGATAGAATTTGGATGTATGAAACCGATCGGATCTCAAGCGATTTTCAAAACAATTTGGAGAGATTTATAGATTTTCCATTTCACAATGCTTCAGATAGTGGTCGCATACACTGCCCATGTTCCAAATGTGTTGGTAGACCTTGGTTGAGCCGTGAAGAAGTCGGCTACCACATAACCAAAAATGGTTTTCAAGAAAACTACTTTGTGTGGTATCACAATGGGGAGAAAATGAAATCTCAAATTGGTGATGATCGAAATGAAAGGACTGGAATAGAGAATTTGTTAGATGATCGGTTTCCGTTTATTCGTTATCATGAAAAAGAAAGGATTTCGACTTAAGAAGACTTAGATATGAGGAAAGTTGATGCATCTAGTGAAAATGATGATATTGATAGGTGAAAAAAATTGAATGATGCTGCCACGAATCCAGTATATCGACAATGCGATAAAATGAAAAGGCTGTAATTTTTAATCTGATTGTTTCATGGGAAAACTATGTATGGGATTTATAATATAGAAATCGATTACATTCTTGACCTCTTGAAGGATTTACTTCCATATGATGCAGATATTCCCTCAAACCACTATATGGCATGGAAGTTAGTTGAGGAACTTGGATTTTAAAGAAACAAAATTCATGCTTGCCCGAAAGATTGCAGTTTATTCTGGGAGGAAACCGTTGAACGAAATGATTGTATAAAATGTGTCACATCTCATTGGAAATCAAAATATGATGGAACACCATCCCTCATTCCACAGAAAGTAATGTGGCACTTTCCATTGATCCCCAGACTCCATAATCTTTTTATGTCTGATGACATATCAATAAAAATGAGATGTCATGATACCGAGAGAAATAAGACTAATGATGAGTTGGTTCATCCTACAGATGGTTTTTCATGGCAGAGATTTGATGCTCGACATCCTGATTTTGCAGCTGACGTGCGTAACATGAGGCTGGGTCTTTCATGCGACGGTTTTAATCCGTTTGGGAATATGCTTACTTCGCACAGCACATGGCCAGTTTTTATACACATTTATAATCTTCCCCCATGGTTGTGTATGAAAAAACCTTTCACTTTCATGAGTATACTCATATCTGGTCCTTCTGATCCTAACATTGATATTGATGTATACATTCAACCTTTAATAAAAGAGTTGAAACTTATTTGGGATGTGGGTGTGCGCACATACGATGCATGTTCGAAAGACATATTTCAGATGTGTGTTGCGCTTATGTGGACGATCAATGATTTTCTGAATTATGCAATGATGTCTGGATGGAGCATCAAGGGAAAACTGTCATGCCTAGTTTGTATGAAGAATACACGATCCAGAAGACTTAAACATTTCTATAGTTTCAGTTTTATGGGACATCGGCGATTCTTTCCAAATGATCATCCATATATAATGAATTGTTGAAGATTTGATAATACCATAGAGACTGATGATCCACCTCAGCGTATGTCTGGAATTGATGTTCTTAATGAATTGAAAGATTTCATTTTTTCATTTGGGAAGGGTCAAATGAAATCTATAAAGAGAAAGAATGTTTCTACTGAAACCTGTTACAATTGGAGGAAGAGGAGTATCTTTTTTTATTTGCCTTATTGGTCAACCAATTTGTTACGTAATTTCTTAGACATAATGCATATTGAAAAGAATATATGTGAAATGTTGCTTTTGGTTCTTCTAAATGTCAAGGGGAAGACAAAAGATGATTTACGATCTCGGCGTGAGTTGGTGGATTGGGGCATCTGACCAGAATTACATCCTGTGCATATCAGTAAAAATAAATGGAAACTTCCATGTGCTTCTTATGTGATGAAACCTACGAAAAAAACAATTTCTAGAAGTATTAGAGACTATTAGAGTTCCTGATGGCTATTCAAGCAACATGTCTAAACGGATCAACAGAAGAGAGTTGAAGCTAAAATCTTTCAAGACTCGTGATTATCACATTCTACTGCATGAGTTTCTTCCAATAGAAATTCGTCATATTTTTTCCAATAATGTAAGGGTAAATTTTATTCGATTGTGCCATTTGTTTAGAGATCTTTGTGCTAAGAAGTTTTTTAAGTCTTTCTTGCAAAAAATGTTGAAATATGCCCCATTAATTTTATGTGAGTTGGAGAAAATATTTCCTCCATCATTTTTCACATGCATCCTGCATATGACTGTCCATATTCCCACTGAAATACTTCTCAGAGGACCTATTTATTTTCATTGGATGTATCCAACTGAAATAAATATGTTCACATTAAATTATTATGTCCAAAACAAGAATCATCCCGATGGTTCTATCATGAACGGTTACTTAGCTCAAGAATGTATGGATTTTTGCTCAATGTATTTGTCTGATCTTACTACAAGAATGAACAGACCAATGAGAAATGAAGAAGAACAGTATGAGAAAATTGAACCCAGTTTTCCATCACTTCCTCAAACAGGAGGAATTCCTGGATCATATACATTGAAGACATTAATCCATGAAGAGTGGGAGATGGCACATCGCACAGTTTTGTTCAACTATGATTTGTTCGATGACTATATCAGGTAACTAAATTGAATATGTATATCTTACATATATATCTATTAAACTATTCATATTTTTTATCTACAGGGAACATAAAACAATGATAAATAGGAAACATCGTTCTTTATCTTTGAGAAGGAGAGAGACTTTGCATAGCAAAGAGTTTTCTTCTTGGTTAAAATTGAAGGTAAAAATATTACTGTTTAAAATAATTATATCAATATTTAATTAAGTTTAATAGTCATTTATATTACAGGTATTGAGTTTGTCTGCTAACTTTGTCTCTAGGGAAATAAGAGCTTTGGCTTTTGGTCCTAATATCGTGGTTTGTGACTATAAATCAATTGTTATCAATGGGTACAAATTTATTGTCACTGAACGAGGAAAGAACATGAGAACATAACATGATGGTGTTATGGTTACTGCCACAACAGATTTTTATGCCAGTGCATCAGATAGTAGACCGCGATTTGAAAATGTGGGTTATTATAGAGTTGTTGAGAAAATAATAATATTGGATTATTACTCTCATGGACGAGTCACAATGATGAAATGCCATTGGTTTGATTCGATGACAAGAAAGGGAACATTTATTGATGATTGTGGATTTTGAGTAATTAATATGACTCGCACTCTTGCTACCTAAGAACCATATGTGTTGGCATCAATAGCTAAACAAGTTTTTTATGTCAAAGACCAACTTCGACCTAAATTAGGTGTCATAGTTGACGTAATTCCAAGACATATTTTTGATGATGGTGATGATGGAATTGACACTATTCCTAGTTCCATTGGAACCAATCCATTTATTTATTTTGATGACTCCAATAGCTCAATTGTAAGAGTTGATTGTGAACTTGAAGTTATGGTTGAAAATATATAGAATAATTCATCCATGTTCTCAATTATTTTGGTTTACCTCAAGTTGGGTTGTTAAGGTTGGTAATATTCAAATTGATTTAGTATTGATCACAAATATGTTTTAGCTGACTTGACTATTATGTGAATTTTCAATGTTTATTGGTTGCAGTTTTATTTGAATTACATTTTCTAATTTTCAATTGAACTGTATTCAAACCTAGTCAAATAATATTTCTAACTTGGTGAACATTACAACTTGTATGATTTATTAAATGAATTCAAGATCTTCTAAAAAAATTGATAGCTAAATTACCAATGAATCCCCCTATTCCCTCATATATTTAATTTTTTGGGTTACACATTATTTTCCTTTTTCTAATTAATTACACATTTGTTTTCAAAAGCAGGAAATGCATCCAATTGAATAGAGACGAAGGAAAAAATGATGGAGAACAATCGTCGAATGGCGGAGATGAGCGTTCTACCATTATTACCTATAGTGAGTACTTTATTTCAAGTATATATATTTAAAGAATATATAATGTCATGTGATTAATTTTTTTGTAAACATTTTTGTATGATCCACCTATACGTCGACAGTTATTCGACGATGATCCTAGTACTGGGCCTAGTACTCAGGTCGGTGGTACAAGGAGGGTTCGTACCAGAGGTGGACGAGCAGCTTCGCGTACTCGACTAGACCCTGCCCCTCCCAATGACATGTCATCCTTCCCACATTCTGATCCTGGTGTGTCATTAGGGACACACGGTATATTTAGGCATCCCATGTTTTCACCACCTTTTTCATCTTCTGGCCCATATTTTCATATCCCATGATGATTCTCACTCCCTAGTCAGAATCCAGTTATACAGATGTCCCATATTTTTTTCCATCTACTTTTTTCTCTTCAAGATTCTATCTTCCATCGTCTTTGACTCCTGTTCCACCACAGGGTGTTCCATCAGTTTCTGTGTATCCAGCGGCACTCAGCGATCAGACTGGTGCAGGTATATTTATAGAACCCTAACAAATTTTTATAGCAATATTTATTTTCATTATAACATTTTTTGATAAAATATATGTTTTTCTTTCATGATAGATACATCTACTGATAGGAGGCGGGGTGGGGGCGTACACGCATGTGTTCGGTGTGGAACCACCGCACACAGGTTATGGTGGATTCCAATAAAGACAACCAAATGGTTGAGAAAACAGGGCAACAAAGTCGGAGTTTTTTGGAGACGCTTTCCAAATACTTCGACATCATCCCCATAATCCCACTATCATGGAGACATTTGTCACATGAGGTCAAGGATAGAGCTTGGGCAGAGATGTGGGTAAAAAATCTGTTGTATTTAATGCCATGAATTATTTTTGTATTTATATGAATTAATATTTTGATATCAGCTTCGATTTAATTTTCCTGATGGTGAGGGTGCACGACCGGAACATCTAAAGGATTTAGGCGAGATTTGGAGAGCCTGCAATCATGAGTTATATATTTGATGGTGTGCTAGAGTTGGAACTAAGTTAGAGGTAGTACTAGTCATGGATGATTGTCCTATAGAGCAGTATCGTCAGATGATTACTCATTAGATGACTACCCAGTTTAAGGTATGAATTACATTTGAGGTATTTAAATAATAAATTTCATGTTTTGCATTAATATTATCCTTTTCATTATCAAATTTTATTTAGGAATCATCTAGAAAAAATAAATAAAAAACATTGATGCAAAAAAATACCTCCACACACTAGGACATACTATGATGCCAGATCATGAGAGGAAGCAGGTATGACAATTGTTTATAAATATTATTTATGACTTACAATTTCTTTTGTTTCCTAAATTATTTAATTGTTTGATAAAGTATTCATATAACTTTAGTTTTCAATGTCATTGTAGAGGCAAATACAGAATATTAAAGGACGTGTGCCTCGAGCAAAACTGTTTTGCTCGAGTAGACGGAAAAAGGATGGAAGTTCCATCAACGAAGCGACTGAGCAGCAGATTGTAAGTTTTAATTTGTTTATTTTATATTTTAATATCTATTTTTTAACCTAATATTATATTTATATTTGTAACAGGATGCTTTAGAGGCCCTCGATGCCCAAGAATCAGACAATTTTGGGCCCACTGATCACTTACATCATGTGTTGGGAGAGGAGCATCCTGGCAGAGTACACTACCGACCTAGGATAGCCCCGACAAGGTATTGATCCTCCTCAGGTATGAGTTGTAGTGTGTAACGTCCCGTACTCGGGTGCCATGCAACGGGTGCCCCGAGCCTGGTTCGCCACAAGACCTCAAGCGCATTTCCCCAAACACCAGAGGCTTCCGACTAGCAGTGAGGGCCTAGGTCTGATAGTGGAGAAACTATGCCCTCATTTGTCAAAGTGTAGCGCAGCGGAATAAAGAATAAACATACAATGAAAGCGGAAGCAGTAAACATACACAACTGAAATAAATACAGCAGTGGATATAACCAACATTATATAAGTGATGATGTTACATGTTTCAAGTTCTAAGAAAACAGCCAGAACATGTTATACACAATACAGTACAACAAAATACAGAGTACAGCAAAACTAGCAAAACAGCTGGCAGCAGCATCGCAAGCCTAGGCTCGGTCCCATTCCCTCCTACTCCATAGAAATAGTCAAGTACCTGTATAGGGACTCTTGCCCCTATCTACACCTGTAGCAACGTAATCTGTTTGGGCCGAGAAGCGTGACCCAAACAGGGTGTGAGAAATATATCTCAGTAGGCACCCACCAAAGGCATGTTCCCAACTACGTGTAAGCATGCAACAATAGTGTGTAGTAGTAAAATGTAATAAAGTAAGTAGTACTCAAAAGTAACTAATTACCAGTTATATTTCCATTTTATTATCCATTCAATCCATTTAAATATTAGAAATCACCATAGTGCATCTCTACGTAAACAGTCCACGTACTCAGACAAACAAAACCTTACCCTTAGGTAAGCAGAATCCAACCCATAGGTATAGCCCCCAGGCGTAACTGAAATTTCCCTCAGGCGTAGGAAGTGTCGCCCTCAGGCACAGAAGTCAAGCCCTCAAGCACGAAAGGTGGCCCTCAGGAGAAATAACTACAGCCCTCAGGCTAAATAGTGCAGTGACCTCAGGCTAATCAAAACAAGGCCCTCAGGCTAAATACAAAAACTCCCTCAGGCTAAACAGGTAACCGGGCCATGCCCAACAGGTAAACAAGCAGTAACAGGCAATTCCTCTCAAGGCAATTCTACAATTACTACTTTAAAGGCATACCCTCGGGTATCCTGGCCCAACGGCTAAACAGTGAAACACACCCTGAGGGTGGTTCCGGATCCAAGCAACGATCCCAACCAGAATTTTAATATCATAGTTTAATCACCTATGAAATTCTAGGGATTAAACATAGCAACGACCTTAGCCACACGACACCCCAACATGGGTTCGTGGCACAAAAACACACAAAACACACAAAAGTTGGAAAACTAAACACAAAGACACCTACCTTATATGCCAACAAACATTATACACGAACGCCGACTCCAGAAATGCCTAAGAACGGCGTAGATCTGACGAAGAACAAAACCCATTCAAACGAAACTAACTTACGTTAGGAGAAGAATTGGTAAGAACGGTACTAGGAGAGGAGAGGGCTTAACCGTGTGGTT
Organism: Viscum album; assembly: GCA_963277665.1. Classification (NCBI taxonomy): domain Eukaryota; kingdom Viridiplantae; phylum Streptophyta; class Magnoliopsida; order Santalales; family Viscaceae; genus Viscum; species Viscum album. Next base: position 885,406,202 of record OY728132.1, read on the forward strand.
CCAATGAGATCGTCTGAAGCTGAATCGGATTCCAGATGAACTCCTGATGGATCTTCAAAGATCCGGCCTCCTCCTTTGGCTCCAAAATGGATCAAACGCCTCCTCTGCCAAATGAGGAGGCTACTTCCTATTTTAATCCAAAAAAACAAAGTACACGGTGTGTACTTCTGAGTACACGGCATGTACTTATTTCATTTAACTGTTCATTTGGTGGCACCGGCACACTGTTCATCTGTCGACATGAGTACATGGCATGTACTCCCAAGTACACGACGTGTACTGTCGCCCAGCTATCGACGACTCCACCGCCTTACTGTTTAAGCCTGTCGACTGACTACATGGCGTGTAAGGTACCACTACACGGCGTGTAGTCGGTTCCTACACCCTTCGTCACCGAAAAGGCTACACGCCCCGTGTACTCATCCCAACATGGCCAAACGTACATGGCGTGTGGATAAAGTACATGGCGTGTAGTTTCGAAATTTAGCATTTTTTTCATTTTCCATATTTTCTCAAAAACACTTAAGGAAAAGGAAAAAGAAGAAGCCCGTACCTAAAAAACAAGAATTGGGTTCTTACAAACTTCCCCCTTATAGAAATTCATCCTCGAATTGCCCTTCCGAGGGTGGCGAAGAATAAGCTCGAAATAGCTCTGGACATTGAGCACGTACGTCGGCCTCCCGCTCCCAGGTCTTGTCCTGCACTCGGCCATGCTGCCATAGCACCCGTACGAGAGGAACTGACCGGCCTCGGAGAACCTTCGTGCTCCTGTCAACAATACGGATCGGATGCTCTTCAAAGGATGCATCATGCTGCAGCTCAACCTCCTCTGGCTGAAAGGTGTGAGACGGGTCTGAATGGTAGCGATGCAACTGAGACACGTGGAAGACGTCGTGCATGGCTCGGTACCACTGTGGTAACTGCAACCGATAGGCAACCAGCCCGACTCTCTCCAGAATATCAAATGGTCCCACATACCTCGGTGAAAGCTTACCCTGTCTCCTGATCCGCTTGTGTCCCAGCCTCGGAGAAACACATAAGAAAACCTGATCCCTGACCACGAACTCCAAAGGTCATCTACGGCGATCAGCATAAGACTTCTGACGAGACTATGTGGTATCCATCCGCTTCCGAATCAACTGGACCTGCTCAGATATCTCCTGTACGAGCTGTGGCCCCAGTAAAGTAGCCTCACCTGCCTCTAACCAGCATAAAGGTGATCAGCATGGCCTACCATATAAATCCTTGTGTGGTGCCATCTCAATAGTCGCCTGAAAACTATTGTTATAGGCAAACTCGACTAAGGGTATATGCTTCTCCCAAGAGCCCCCAAAGTCTAGGACACATGCACGCAGCATGTCCTCAAGCACCTGTATCATACGCTCTGACTGGTCATCTGTCTGAGGGTGGTATGTTGTGCTCAGAAGCACCTGTGTACCCAGCGCCCTCTGAAAACTCTACCCGAAATGGGACGTAAAGCAGGCGTCCCTATATGAAACGATAGAATGAGGGACCCCATGAAGACGTACGATCTCTCGGATATATAAACTTCTGAGCTTGTCCACACCGAAGGTCTCCTTGATCTGCAAGAAGTGAGCTACCTTCGTGAGTCTATCCACAACAACCCACGTGGCGTCATTGCCTCGAGGTGACCTCAGAAATCCCGTCACAAAATACATCGCGACATCATCCCATTTCCACTCTGGAATGGGAAACTACTGTAACAGCCCAGCTGGCCTCTGGTGCTCTGCCTTCACCTGCTGACAGGTGGAACACCTCGTAACAAAACCAGTTATCTCTCTCTTCACACTCGGCCACCAGTACTGATGCCTCAAGTCACGGTACATCTTGGTAACCCCGGGATGAACTGCCCAAGCTGAATCATGAAACTCCCGCATCAGCTCCTCGTGTATATCCCCTGGAACCCATACACGTCCATGGAAATGCAAAACCTCATCATCGCCTATCGTCCAACTGGGAGGAGGTTCCTCACTTACCACCGACTCCCGTAGAACTAGGCCTTCTGAAACTGATAGCTTCCTCATCCTCACTCTGTCCAGGAGGCTAGAAGTCACATCTAACGAGGAAAGATAAGTCTACCCCTGACTGTCATGCACCTCTAGATGCATATCAGAGAACAAAGCCATAAGCTGCCACTCACCACTGGCCTCCTGCACTGCCTATATCTGAGTTTTCCTGCTCAGTGCATCAGCTACTGCATTACCTTTACCAGGTGTATAGGCAAGCTCAAAATCGAAGGACTATAGGTACTTGACCCACCTTCTCTGCCTCAGATTCAGGTCACACTGAGTAAAGATATACTTGATACTTTTGTGGTCAGTGAAAACCACAAAATGATCTCCCAACAGATAGTGTCTCCAACAGCGCAACACATGAACAACTATAGCCAACTCGAGATCATGCGTCGAGTAGTTCCTCTCATGTGGCCTCAACTGTCGAGACCCGTACGCAACAAATCAGTTGTCCTGCATCAAAACGGCTCCCAGCACAATCCCTGATGCATCATAGTAAACTATATAGCTCTTCCCCTGCTCTGGGAGTATCAGGATCAATGCTGATGTCAACCTTCCCTTCAGGTCCTGAAAAGTTGTCTCACAATCTTCTGACCAAACGAACTTCACACCCTTCTTAGTCAGACCTGTCAATGGTGTTGCTAAGCGGGAGAAGTCCTGTATGAAGCGTCTGTAGTAACCAGCTAGCCCTAAGAAACTCCGTATCTCAAACAAGTTCTTAGGCTGCTCACAAGAAACTACTGCTCTCACCTTCTCTGGGTCTACTGCAACTCCTGCCTCTGAGATGATATGACCCAGGAAGTGAATCTGGTCCATCTAAAAGTGACACTTCGAGAGCTTAGCATATAGTTGATTCTCTCTCAGTGTACTCAATATGATCTCAAGATGGGTGGCATGGTCGTGTCGAGTGTGAGAGTACACCAAGATGTCATCCACGAATACTACCACAAATGAATCAAGATACGGATGAAACACACGATTCATCAGAGCCATGAAAACTGCTGGCGCATTCGTGAGTCCGAACGGCATAACTGTATACTCATACAGACCATACCTACTCCTAAAAGTTGTGAGTGGTATATCTGATGGTCTAACACGCGGTTGATGATATTCTGATCTCAATTCAATCTTCGAGAACACTCGTTCTCCACGAAGCTGATCAAACAGATCATCTATCATCGGCAAGGGATATCGGTTCTTAACCATCAACTGGTTCAGCTTCCGATAATCCACACAAAGTATGAGGGTACCATCCGCCTTTTTTTCAAAAAGGACCGGAGAACCCCAAGGAGAAGTACTGGGTTGGATAAAACCCTTCGCCTGTAGCTCCTCTAACTGCCTCTTGAGCTCCTGCAATTCAGGCGTGGCCATCCTATAAGGAGGAATGGACACCGGTGCTGCTCCTGGCACAAGCTCAATAGAGAAATCCACCTCAAACTCCGGAGGTAGACCTGAAAAGTCATCCAGGGAGACATCCCTGAAACGATCAAAAACTAGAGGGAAATCCGTCTGACAAGTCCCCTGATCATCCAGATATAAACTCACAATCTGGGCTGTGACTCCACCTCGCCCATGATGCTCTGGTCCAGGTCGACTCGCCTGAACATCTCATTCTCCCTTGTATAGAAACTCCCCGCCCTTTGGTGACGTGAAACGCACCCTACGACGATAGCAGTCTACAAAGGCTCAAAATGGAACCAACCAGTCCATCCCGAGAATGACGTCATAGCTCGTCATCTCCAAGACATAGAGGTCCCAAAAGAAGTGACACCCACCAACCTCAAGGGGGCACCCCTTGTACTGACGCACACCAGCCATCCTAGTCCCCAATGGAGTGTCTAGCATCAATATATCGAAATAAGTAGAAACAAAGAGGCCAAGGCTCTCCACTACGGGTACAGATATGAAACTATGTGTAGCACCCGTATCAAAAAGTACCGAAGATAAGATAGAAGCTACTAGAATAGTACCTATGACTGTAGAAGGTCCGGGATCCTGCTCCTTCTCGGTCTGTTGCACTGCATATGCCTGCCCAGTGCCGCGACCCTGTGACACAGCCTGGCTACCCTAAGCTGTCCCGGCCAGCTACCTCTGCGATCCTGGTGTCTGGCTACCACGGCCACGACCACCATCTCTGCCTGCACGCCCTGACGTATTCCAGTTCTCTAACTGGTAAGAAGCCACTGGTCCTGCTCCCTTATGCGGAGTCTGCACAGAACCCCTCTCACTAGCCACTGGTAAAAACGCCCTGAAAAAGCGCTGTAGATGACCCATCTTGCCGCAAGCTCGGCACTCCACTGGGTCTCGTGGACACTGCGTCCTCTTGTGCCCCTCTCTGCCACACTGGTAGCACCTGACTAGTCCACCTGAAGAAGCTGCCTGGCTGGTACTACCGCCCTGAGAGAAGTCCATCTGTCTCTTCCTCTTTCCAGTAGAAATAATATCAGTAACTGGTGGTGAACCGCCCCAGCCCACACCACTAGATTCTCACAGGTTCCTCTCTGTAATCAACATATGGTTCACAATCGCGTGTACAGAAGGAAACCTGAAAACATTCACCAGCACTCAGATGTCATACTGAAGACCATCCTCAAAACTTCTGGCTCTCAACATCTCATCACCCACCAGCACGGGTGCAAAAAGTCGAAGCACTGTAAAACGAGCAGAGTAGTCCATCACCGACATTGCGCCCTGCTGCAGATTCATGAAGTCTCGAGCTCTATCTACCCTCAGCGTCTCGGGAAAGAAGAAGTCATATAAGACTACCTGAAAATATTCCCACGCCATGTCCCTGTGATGCTTTGTCTGGGTGGTAACATCCCACCACCTCTTGGCGGAATCACGCAGCATGTAAGTCGCGAGCTTGACCCTCCGCCCTGGAGGTGTCTCCAAGTACTCGAAAATAGTCTGCATTGATCCTAGCCAAGACTCTACAACCTGTGGTCCTCTATCCCCTGAAAACGTAGGCGGATGCTGCTGCTGAAAGATACGCATCAGCTCGGCCATAGATGTGGCAGCCTGCGGTGCTCCCTGAAAGGTCTGCATGAACCGCAATAAGCCTTCATAGAACTGCGCCTCTATGCCTGTGTCCAGTATAACAGCTGGTGCCGCATCTGGCTCTGCTGGTGGATCAACTGGTAGCCCATGGCCCACCATCTTCGGAGTATAATCATCTCCGCTCTCCTGGAGAACAACCCGTGGTCATCTAGGCGGCATGACTCTACAAGGTCAAAATTATGCCTCATATTCAAGATTATTAAGACTGAAAGATAAGGAACCACAAAGGGAACAAGAGGAAGAAGGTATTCAAAATTGGAAAAACAAGACTACAAGGCGTGTACACTGACTACACGGCGTGTACTTGACTTCCTTTCCCCTGCCCGGGTCCTTCTACACGGCTAAGCCACACGGCTTCCGTTCAACAAAACTACAAGGCGTGTATAATATCTACACGGCATGTACTGTGTTATTTTCCAACTTCCTGTGTCGTTTGTGACACGGCCAACTACTCGGCTTAACTCCACACGGTGTGTTACACCCATACATGGTGTGTACAGCACCCTGTTTCTTAGCCACACGGCTAACTCCACATGGTTTGTCCTCGGACAAGACTACACGGCGTGTCCCATAGGTACACGGCGTGTTTAGGGAGAGGTGACACCGGCCCTTGTTGTTAGTTACACGGCCGAGTCCCCAGGTCACACTACACGGCGTGTCTATTATTGACACGGCATGTTATGTCAAGGAGTTCACCGACCCATGTTGTTAGTTACACGGTCGGACTCTCGGTCACACTACACGGCGTGTTTTACCCAAGACCTTCCCTACCCCATGTCGCCGCCCGCATGGTTTGTGACACGAGAAGAGACTACACGGCGTGTACTCGGGGTACACAGCGTGTACTCAAAAATTTCATTTTTCTTCCCGAACATAAGAACACACACGGCGTGTATGAGGTCCTACATGGCGTGTATTCTGGGTTTTCCGGACAGTATGCCTCAGAAACTTCCCCGGAACCTAGAAAATATAAAAAACCAACACCTAAGTGTCAAATTCTGACCCGTGGGGGCCCATACTCCCCACGAATCAAAGTTTGACATCTTATCTGTGTTATCACCAATAACAGTCAATGATCCACCAAATTTCGGTCAATGGGGGCCCATACTCCCCAAAAACCAAAGTTTGGCATCCATTCTATAAACAGGCTCAAACACAAACACCATATCACAAGGCAGGTATTTATCAAGCAGCTATCACAATAGCATGCTTAATTAGCACACCAACTATCACAACAACATGCAAATTCTAATGCACCTACATGGCATGGAAACTATGCATGTCATGTGATTTCTAGAATGTGCCTATATGATGCATGAGACGGCATACCCTCATCTCATTGGGTTGAAACTAAATAGAACCCACAGATAAAGTATAAACAGCACAATCCAAGTGCGTCACCCAACGGTGAAAACATATCAACTATAAATTGAAAAATCAATAAAATTGCAAAATACGAGGTAGACTGGCTTTTTTCCTATACACGGGTTAGCTACGCTCGGGCATAGCTTATTAACAACTATCGTTCTGTCATATCCCTAACTAAGACTCCAAATAGTAAGTCAAAGAAAAGAAACCCCTCTGATACCACTTTGTAACGTCCCGAACCCAGGTGCCACGCAACGGGTGCCCCGAGCCCGGTTCAACACAAGACCTCAAGCGCATTTACCCAAACGCCAGAGGCTGCCAACTAGCAGCGAGGGCCCAGGTCTGATAGTGGGGAAACTATGCCCTCATTTGTCAAAGTGGAGCGCAGCGGAATACAGAATAAACATACAACGACAATGGAAGCAGTAAACATACACAACTGAAATAACTACAGTAGTGGATATAACCAACAGTATATAAGTGATGATGCTACATGTTTCAAGTTCTAAGAAAATAGCCAGAACATGTTATACACAATACAGTACAACAAAATACAGAGTACAGCAAAACTAGCAAAACAGCTGGCAGCGGCATCATGAGCCTAGGCTCGGTCCCATGCCCTCCTACTCCACAGCAACAGTCAAGTACCTGTATAGGGACTCTTTCCCCTATCTACACCTGCATCAACATAATCTGTTTGGGCTGAAAATCATGACCCAAACAGGGTGTGAGAAATATATCTCAGTAGGCACCCACCAAAGGCCCGTTCCCAACTACGTGTAAGCATGCAACAACAGTGTGCAGTAGTAAAATGTAATAAAGTAAGCAGTACTCAAAAGTAACTAATTACCAGTTATATTTACATTTTATTATCCATTCAATCCATTTAAATATTAGAAATCACCACAGTGCATTTCTACGTAAACAGTCCACGTCCTCAGACAAAAAAAAACCTTACCCTCAGGTAAGCAGAATCCAACCCACAGGTATAGCCCTCAGGCATAACAGAAATTTCCCTCAGGCGTAGGAAGTGTCACCCTCAGGCACAGAAGTCAAGCCCTTAGGCACGAAAGGTTTCCCTCAGGCGAAATAACTACATCCCTCGGGCTAAATAGTGTAGTTCCCTCAGGCTAATCACAACAACGCCCTCAGGCTAAATACAAAAATGCCCTCAGGCTAAACAAGTAACCGGGCCATTCCCAATAGGTAAACAAGCAGTAACAAGCAATTCCACTCAAGGCAATTCTACAATTACTACTTTAAAGGCATACTCTCGGGTATCCTGGCCAAACGTCTAAACAGTGAAACACACCCTGGGGGTGGTTCTGGATCCAAGCAACGATCCCAACCAGCATTTCAATATCATAGTTTAATCACCTATGAAATTCTAGGCATTAAACATAGAAACGGCCTTAGCCACACGACACCCCAACATGGGTTCGTGGCACAAAAACGCACAAAACACACAGCAGTTGGAAAACTAAACACAAAGCCACCTACCTTATACGCCAACGAACGTTATACACGAACGCCGACTCCAGAAACACCCAAGAACGGCGTAGATCTGACGAAGAAAAAAAACCATTCAAACACAAATAACTTACGTTAGGATAAGAATTGGTAAGAACGGTACCAGGAGAGGAGAGGGCTTACCCATGCGGTTCCAACGAGATCATCCAAAGCCGAATTGGATTCCAGACGAACTCCTAGTGGATCTTCAAAGATCTGGCCTCCTCCTTTGGCTCCAAAATGGATCAAACGCCTCCTCTTCCAAATGAGGAGGCTACTACCTATTTTAAGCCTAAAAACAAAGTACACGGCGTTTACTTCTGAGTACACGGCATGTAATTCTTTCATTTAACTGTTCATTTGGCGGCACCAACACACTGTTCATCCATCGACATGAGTACACGGCATGTACTCCCAAGTACACACCGTGTACTGTCGTCCAACTGTCGGCGACTCCACCGCCTTACTTTTTAAGCCTGTCGACTGACTACACGGCGTGTAAGGTACCATTACACGGCGTTTAGTCAGTTCCTACACCCTTCGTCGCCAAAAAGGATAAATGCCTCGTGTACTCATCCCAACATGGCTAAACGTACACGGCGTGTGGATAAAGTACACGGCGTGTAGTTTCGAAATTTTGCATTTTTCTCTATTTTCCATATTTTCTAAAAACACTTAAGGAAAAGTAAAACGAAGAAGCCCATACCTCAAAAATAAGAACCGGGTTCTTACATAGTGCCACCGAGCTGCAGCAAGTTAGGGCACAGGCAGAACAGGCTGAGAAAAGGGCCACAAAGATGGCAGAACAGTCTTCTAGGGCAAACAGTGCATTTATGAAATTTATTGAAGTTCTACGCCCAACACTTCCACTAGAGGCTAGCCCAGCTTTTGATGAATATATGTCGTCGATATGTTCTATATATGGTGCACCAGGTGGCAGTTCTAGTGTTGGTCAAGACGATGACCATCCTGATGATGATGATGATGGTGAGGAGTCTGATGCGGAAGAGGAGGGAGAGGAGGAGGGTGAGGCGGATGGTGAGGGCGAGGAGGAGGGCGAGGGTGAGGAGGAGGGTGTTGAGGAGGTTGAGGATGATGATGGGGATAAGGACGAGGGTGATGATGATGGTGATGATGGTGATAGTGATATGGGATAAATTGATCTGTTACATTTTTTACTAATATTACTGATATTTGATGTTTAATCTATTCTAGTTGTTAGTTTTATCTAGACCCGTAGTATAGTATTGGAGTTGAGTTGTTTTTATATATTGTCTGTTTTCATGGATGTTGTTGTCTTTTAGTGGTTTCGGTGTATCTTGAGCATGTTTATAGAGTTTTGTGTGTTTAGGAACTCCCTGGATATCCCCCTCCTTCTTGGACCCTGGACAACCCCCCCACCATCCTTCTTGGACACCGGACAGCCCCCCCCCCCTCCCCACCATCCTCCTTGGTCCCCGGACAGCCCCTCAGACACCCCCCGAACACCCCCCCTGGACAGCCCCCCAGACAGCCCCCCCACCTCCTCCCTGGACCCCAGACAGCCCCCTGACAGCCCCCCCACCCTCCTCCTTGGACCCCAGAGAGCCCCCCGAACACCCCCCTCACATCCCCCCGCACAGCCCCCCCACCCTCCTCCTTGGTCCCCGAACAGCCCCCCAAACACCCCCCGGACACCCCCCCCCCCCCACCCTCCTCCCTAGACCCCGTACAGCCCCCCCCCCCCCACCCTCCTCCCAAGACCCCTAGACATCCCCCCCTACCCTCCTTGATTTCACATGTTTTTTTATTTCTCTGATCATGCAATGTTATTTAGGATTATTCCATTTTTGTATGTCTTTAATTATATGAATGTCTTGGTAATCTTATTACTCATTTGTGACATGTACGAGTCAACCCTGTCTCAATCTGAGGCATAGTGTGGCCGACACCACTCAAAGTGTCTCAGGTTTATTTGAAATGGACAACATTTTAAGTGAAAACAACAACTGACATACGGTAAACCGACCAAACACATTCGGATTCTGTTGAAACATTAGGGAAATGATCCATGGGTCATATGTGACGTGTATGAGTCAACCTCACCTCAATCCAAATCGTAGTGTGGTCGGGATCACTCTAAGTCTCTCTCTTTTGTTTAAAATGGAAAACATTTTAAGTACATATGGAAAACTGACCAAATGGATTCTAATTGTGTTGATCCTTTATCACAATGATCCATAGGTCATATTTGATGTGTACGAGCCATCCCCACCTTAATCCGATGCGCGGTGTGTCCGACACCATTCATAGTGTCTCTCTTTTGTTTAAAATGGACATCATTTTAAGTGAAAACAACAACTGACATATGAAAAACTAACCAAAAGAATTATAAATGTGTTTATGCTTTAGGAAAATGATCTATGGGTCATATGTGATGTGTAAGAGTCAACCCCTCCGCAATCCAAGGTGCGGTGTGGCCGGAACCACTCTAAGTGTTTCTCTTTTTTTTCAAAAGGATATCATTTTAAGTGAAAACATCAACTGGCATACGGAAAACCAACCAAACTCATTCAGATTGTGTTGATACTTTAGGACAATGATCCATTGGTCATTTTAGATGTATATGAGTCAACCTCATCAAAATCTGAGGCACGGTGTGGCCGGTACCACTCTAACTGTGTCTCTTTTGTTTAAAATGGACAGGATTATAAGTGAAAAGAACAACTGTAATACGGAAAACTGACAAAACGCATTCGGATTATGTTGATAATTTATCACAACGATCCATGGGTCATATGTGACGTGTATGAGCCAACCTGGGATTAATCTGAGTTGCGGTGTGGTCGGGATCACTCTAAGTGTCTCTCTTTTGTTTAAAATGGACAACATTTTAAGTACATACGGAAAACCAACCAAACGCATTTGGTTTCCATTGAAACTTTAGGAGAACGATCCATGGGTCATATGTGACATGTACGAGTCAACCTCGCCTCAATACGAGGCACGGTGTGGCCGACATCACTCAAAGTGTCTCTCTTTTGTTTAAAATGGACTTCATTTTAAGTGAAAACAACAACTAGCATACGGAAAACTGACCAAATGGATTCGGATTGTGTTGATACTTTAGAACAATGATCCATGGGTCATATGTGACATGTACGAGTCAACCTCGCCTCAATCCGAGGCGCGGTGTGGCCGGTACCACTCTAACTATGTCTCTTTTGTTTAAAATGGACAGGATTATAAGTGAAAAGAACTATTGGCATACATAAAACCGACCAAACGCATTCGAATTCTGTTGATAATTTATCACAATGATCCATGGGTCATATCTGACATGTACGAGCCAACCTGGGCTAAATTCGAGTCGCGTTGTGGCCGAGATCACTCTAAGTGTCTCTCTTTTGTTTAGAATGGACAACATTTTAAGTACATACGGAAAACCGACCAAACACATTCGGTTTCCATTGAAACTTTAGGAGAATGATCCATGGGTCATATGTGACATGTACGAGTCAACCTTTCCTCAATAGAAGGCATGGTGTGGCCGACACTACTCAAAGTGTCTCTCTTTTGTTTAAAATGGACTTCATTTTAATTGAAAACAACAACTAGCATATGGAAAACTGACCAAACAGATTCAGATTGTGTTGATACTTTATCACAATGATCCATGGGTCATATGTGACGTGTATGAGTCAACCCTTCCTTAATCCGAGGCGTGGTGTGGCTAGTACCACTCTAACTATTTCTCTTTTGTTTAAAATGGACAAGATTATAAGTGAAAAGAACAACTGGCATACAAAAAACCAACCAAACGCATTCAGATTCTATTGATAATTTATCACAACGATCCATGGGTCATATGAGATGTGTAAGAGCCAACCCAAGCTCAATCCGAGTCGTGGTGTGGCTGGTATCACTCTAAGTGTCTCTCTTTTGTTTAAAATGGACAACATTTTAAGTACATACGGAAAACCGACCAAACGCATTCAGTTTCTATTGAAACTTTAAGATAACGATCCATGGGTCATATGTGACGTGTACAAGTCAACCTAGTCTCAATCTGAGGCGCGGTGTGGTCGACACCACTCAAAGTGTCTCTCTTTTGTTTAAAATGGACTTCATTTTAAGTGAAAACAACAACTAGCATATGGAAAACCGACCAAATGGATTCGGATTGTGTTAATACTTTAGCACAATGATCCATGGGTAATATGTGACGTGTATGAGTCAAACCTGCCTCAATTAGAGGTGCGGTGTGGCTGGTACCATTCTAACTGTGTCTCTTTTGTTTAAAATGGACAGGATTATAGGTGAAAAGAACAACTAGCATACAGAAAACTGACCAAACGCATTCAGATTCTATTGATAATTTATCACAATTATCCATGGGTCATATGTGATGTGAATGAGCCAACCCGGGCTCAATCCGAGCCGTAGTGTGGTTGGGATCACTCTAAGTGTCTTTCTTTTGTTTAAAATGGACAACACTTTAAGTACATACGGAAAACTGACCAAACACATTCGGTTTATGTTGAAACTTTAAGAGAACGATCCATGGGTCATATGTGACATGTACGAGTCAACCTCGCCTCAATATGAGCTGTGGTGTGGCCGACACCACTCAAAGTGTCTCTCTTTTGTTTAAAATGGACTTCATTTTAAGTGAAAACAACAACTAGCATACGGAAAACCAACCAAACAGATTCTGATTGTGTAGATACTTTAGCACAATGATCCATGGGTCATATGTGACGTGTAAGAGTCAACCTCGCCTCAATCCGAGGTGCGTTGTGGCCAACACCATTCATACTGTCTCTCTTTTGTTTAAAATGGACATCATTTTAAGTGAAAACAACAACTGACATATGAAAAACTGACCAAACTCATTTGAAATGTGTTGATGCTTTAGGAAAACGATCCATGGGTTATATGTGACGTGTACGAGTTAACCCCACCTCAATCCGAGGCGCGGTGTGGCCGGCACCACTCTAAGTGTCTCTCTTTTGTTTCAAAAGGATATCATTTTAAGTGAAAACATCAAATGGCTTACTGAAAACTGACCAAACGCATTTGGATTGTGTTGATACTTTAGGACAATGATCCATGGGTCATTTGAGATGTGTATGAGTCAACCCCGTCTAAATAAAAGGCGCGGTGTGGTCGATACCACTCTAACTGTGTCTCTTTTGTTTAAAATGGACAGGATTATAAGTGAAAAGAACAACCGGCATATGGAAAACTGACTAAATGAATTCGAAATCTATTGATAATTTATCACAACGATCCATGGGTCATATGTGACATGTACAATCCAACCCAGGATCAATCTGAGTCGCAGTGTGTCTGAGATCACTCTAAGTGTCTCTCTTTTTTTAAAATGGACAAAATTTTAAGTACATACAGAAAACAGACGAAACGCATTCGGTTTCCATTGAAACTTTAGGAGAACGATCCATGGGTCATATGTGACGTGTACGAGTCAACCTCGCCTCAATCCGAGGCACAGTGTGGCTGACACCACTCAAAGTGTCTCTCTTTTGTTTAAAATGGACTTCATTTTAAGTGAAAACAACAACTAGCATACGGAAAACTGACCAAACAGATTCTGATTGTGTCTATACTTTATCACAATAATACATGGGTCATATGTGATATGTACGAGTCAATTGTTCCTCAATATGAGTTGTAGTGTGCCCGACACCATTCATAGTGTCTCTCTTTTGTTTAAAATGGACATCATTTTAAGTGAAAACGACAACTAACATACAAAAAACTGACCAAACGCATTATAAATGTGTTGATGATTTAGGAAAACGATTCATGGGTCATATGTGATGTGTACGTGTTAACCCTGCCTCAATATGAGGCACGTTGTGGCCGAGATCACTCTAAGTGTCTCTCTTTTGTTTAAAATGGACAACATTTTAAGTACATACGGAAAACTGACCAAACAGATTCTGGTTGTGTTGATACTTTAGCACAACGATCCATGGGTCATATGTGACGTGTATGAATCCAACCCGCCTCAATATGATGTGTGGTGTGGCTGGAACCACTCAAAGTGTCTCTCTTTTGTTTCAAAAGGATGTCATTTTAAGTGAAAACATCAACTAACATACGGAAAACCGACCAAACGCATTCGGATTGTATTGATACTTTAGGACAATGATCCATGGGTCATTTGAGACATGTACGAGTCAACCCCGTCTAAATCCGTGATGCGGTGTGGCCGGTACCACTCTAACTGTGTCTCTTTTGTTTAAAATGGACAGGATTATAAGTGAAAAGAACAGTTGGCATACGAAAAATCGACCAAACGCATTTGGAATCTATTGAAACTTTAGGAAAACGATCCATGGGTCATATGTTATGTGTACGAGTCAACCACACCTCAATCCAAGTTGCGGTGTGGCCGACACCACCCAAAGTGTCTCTCTTATGTTTAAAATGGAAAACATTTTAAGTACATATGGAAAACCGACCAAACGGATTCGGATTGTGTTGATATTTTAGCACAATGATCCATGGGTCATTTGTAACGTGTATGAGTCAACCCTGCCTCAATCCAAGGCGCGGTGTGGCTGGCACCACTCAAAGTGTCTCTCTTTTATTTAAAAAGAACTTCATTTTAAGTGAAAACAATAACTGACATATGGAAAACCGACCAAATGCTTTCGAAATATGTTGATACTTTAGGACAACGATCCATGGGTCATTTGTGACGTGTACGAGTTAACCTCGCCTCAATCTGAGGCATAGTGTGTCCGGTATCACTCCAAGTGTATGTATTTTGTTTAAAATGGACATCATTTCTAGTAAAAATATATGGTATACGAAAAACCGATCAAATTATGAATTGAATTCCGGATTCCACATATAATTTTCATCTAAATTTTAAATTGAATTCTAAATTAATTATGTATGTTTATAATTACGTTATGAATTATGATTTAATTCTGGAAGTGTATAGTTCCAGGATGCATTATATGTTAAATGTGTATTAATTTGTTCTCTATATATATGTGTTAGTTGGTTATTGCAGGTACAATAATTGTATATGTATGTGTTAGTTTATTGTAGGTAAAATAATTGTAAATGATTGAAAATGAGAGGGAATAGACTGGCTGCTGTGCAAATTGCAGGCTGCTATGCAATTTTCACAGCATAGGCTATGACAATAGTTTCAAACCGTTGGCATAGAATTCTGAGGATTTTTTTTACCAATGGTTCATAGAACTATTGGGAAAGAAGTCGGCTACTTGGTTTTCCCAACGGTTCAATCCAAACCATTGTGAAAAACTATCCCAATGGTTTGGAATAACAGTTGGGATAGGTTAATTTTTTCCAACCTATCCCAACGGTTCAGTGTAAACCGTTGGGAAAATCTTTTCCAACGGCTTACTTCCCTACGGTTTATAGAACCATTGTTATAACATATACCAATGGTTCTGCATTATTTCCTAATGGTTCAGAACTGTTGGGAAATCCTGCATTTCCAGTAGTGAATCCTAATGCATTTTTTAAGTTTTGAGTATGTCAACTATTTTTTTCACTAAAATTAATGTTAATTTTGAATAAAAAGACACACTTGGAGTCATAATGGACACACCGTATGTCGGGTTGAGATGTGAATGATTGATACACATCCCAAATGACTCATGGATCATTTTCCTAAAGTTTAAAAATAATCAGAATGTGTTTCATTAGTTTTGAGTACGCCACTTGTGTTTTTTACTAAAATGACATTTTAAACTGGAAACATGAACTTTGAGCCATACAGGTGGCATCGTTTATGGGTTTGACATGAGATTTTTCATACACATCAAAAATAAATTATTAATCACTTTCCCAAATTATCAAGACAATCTGAAATCATTTTCTTAATTTTCAGTGAGTGACACTTTTTTGTATTAAAATTTCAATTTTTAACTGATAACGAACACTTTGACACCATACCGGTCACACTATGTGTCATATTGAGGTTAAACTGATTACTAAACATAAAAAATGACATACTTATCATTTTAATAAAGTACCAAATTAATCTTAAGGTGTTTTCTTGATTTTGAGTATGTCAATTGTTTTTTTTCAATAAAATTAATGTCAATTTTGAATAAAAAAATGCACTTGGAGTCATACTGTTCACACCATGCATCATATTGAGGTGAAGATGATTTATAAAAATATAAAATGACTCATGGATCATTTTCCTAAAGTATCAAAACAATAATAATGTGTTTTCTCAATTTTGAGTATGCCACTTGTGTTTTTTACTAAAATGTCATTTTAAACTGAAAACGCGCACTTTGAACCATACAGGCCATATAGTGTATAGTTTTGACATGATAATGATTCATACTCATCAAAAATGAATTATGAATCATTTTCCCAAATTATAAATACAATCTGATCATGTTTTATTAGTTTTCAGTGACTAATGTGTTTTTGTATTAAAATGTCAATTTTAAACTGATAACGAACACTTTGACATCATACCGGTCACACCATGAATCGGATTGAGGTGAGGATGATTCCAACACATCAAAAATGACATATGGATAATTTTCCTAAATTAAAAAAAAAACCAAATTCGTTTTCTCAGTTTTGACTATGTTAGTTATTTTTTCAATAAAATTAATGTCGATTTTGAATAAAAATACACACTTTGAGTCATACCAGTCACATTGTGCATCGGATTGAGGTGAGGCTGATTAATACACATCCCAAATTACTCATGTATTATTTTCCTAAAGTATTAAAACAATCAGAAAGTTTTTCCTTGGTTTTGAGTACACCACTTGTGGTTTTTACTAAAATGTCATTTTAAACTGGAAACGCACACTTTGATCCCTACAAGTGGCATCGTGTATGGGTTTGACATGATATGGATTCATACTCATTAAAAATGAATTATGAATCATTTTCAAAATTATAAAGACAATCCGAGTATGTTTGCTTAGTTTTTAGTGAGTGACACTTTTTTATATTAAAATGTCAATTTTGCAGACATATTTATTCAAACATTTAAGTTGGATTATATAACTATTTGATGATTGGGAGTTGCACAGATGTTTCTCCAATAACAGTAGTGGAGAAATTGAAGCTCCCAACATAGAATGTATAGCGACCCGAGCCTTTTCTTACATTACTATTACATAATTTTAAAGATAAACAACATAATAGTATTACACATAGATGATCCAAAGGTTTAGTGTCTTGGGAAAACTAGGACCACACATAACAAATACAACATCAAGCATAAACATTTATTTAATTTTTTCTTCTCTAGCTTCTTATTGGCACTTGTCCTCTTCTTAGTACATGTAGACACCTGAGGATATATATCTAAAGGGGTGAGATAGAATCCCAGTAAGAGGATAGATAATAACAATATAGCATGGGGTGATCATAATCATAACATGGGGAAAAGATCATGAACATGAGAGGAAGCATATATAATACTTGAAATGTGGCAATGCATAAAATTGAAACATCATGTCTTAGTGGTTAACTACCACACATACTTCTGAACCAAGATAGAATCTTTTTCACACATCATTTCACATTTACTCGTGAGATTCATCACTTTACCCAATGCATTAGAGCGTTGTATAATTTCGGGTGCACCCGTCACATTTAAACATTCATATTGTGCTATATAATTCTGGGTGCACCCGTCACATCATAACATTGTCATTTATCATGCATGCCACAATGAACATATAACATAAATTAACATAATGAACCCATGAAAAGGAATGGGTTTCATCTCATAAGAACACATTCATAAACATTGGGTTCCCAAAAGAATGAGGGAATAACATACATGTTACAAGAACCGTCAATCTTGAATGAGAAGTAAAAGGTGTGTTCTTGAAAGAAGAGTTCTTTTGGAAAACATTTGGTTTTTCATAAATACCAATGCAAACATTTATATCCCAGAAGAGTAAAGATAATGATGAACAAAAAATTTTTAAGTAGTAACCATATCAAAAGGATTGAAAGAGGTAGAACCTGAAGGATGAAAGTTGGGTTCAAGAACTTCCCCTTACCTTGTATCTGAATGCTTCATTCTCTTTAATGTCCTATATAATGACATTATATTCATTAATTATAAATTCCAGAACATTTTATACATTAATATGGTTCATTATGGTTTCATTATGTCATTTAATGTTACTTTGTATGACTTATAGAGTTTAAAAACATTGTTCGGGGATGTTCGTTTTTATGGTTTTTCTTGGGTGGTCCACTTGTATTCATAAATTGAAGTTTGGGTAGAACATGGGTACACATACAGAACTAATATTACATGTTATTAATGAAATTACATAATTTAAAATGATATTATAATGAGTTATATTTTATACCATGTGGATGAATCATTAGATAAAAATTAAATGAAGATTATTTGGGTTAATTTGAGTGATTTTTCGATCATAATGATCTTGTTTTATTTTATCACTAGAAATATGGTCATAAGTTAGTTACAGAACATTAAATATGAGATAATACATATAAAATATTCTGGTTCAACCATTAAAATGGTTTCATGACCAGATCTGAAGGTATAAATGGAAGAAGAAAGCATGTCATTCTTGAATGTGATAAATTAACACCTCACAAACAACGTTCTCTTTAATAAAATAAAAGGAAGAGGGAAAGGGGGTTGGATGATATAATATCCCATTAGCATAATAAAATTATAGTACATTTATAATACTAGAGTTACAATACCATTTGGATGAAGATAGGTGGTGAGAGATCAAGAAATGAACTTGAACTTGAAAGGAAATTAAAGGAGAAGAGGGAGAGAAATTACCTCTTAAATCCTCCTCTTGAGATTCTCCTTAAGGAAGCTAGGATTGGTCTTTTGATGAGACCAGAAGCTCTTGGACGTGGGATAGGGTCTAGGGAGGATGTTTGGGTAGAGTATAGAGAAGGCTTGGAGCTTGATAGGTGTGATTAAATGAGGGTGTGAAGTGTGGTTTTTATAGTAGAGGGGAGAGGGGTTTCCTTAATATAAAATTCATTGGTTTATTAATTTCCCCCAAGAAAAAGAATAGTGAGTCTTGAATGACCAAGAATAGTAATTTTATCATGTGATCCCTAACCAAGTGGTCTTACATCATCATAACATCACACATGACTCTATAATTATCTTATTTAGCTTATTTTTGTAAATTATGGTATTTCACTATTAATCAAAAATTCAAGTATTTTAGAAAAATCCCAAGAATTTTACCCCAATAATTTTTTGATGTGTAGAATCCAAAAATTAAATCCATTTTTCAAAAAAAAAATCTAAATATTATTAATTTAATATTTAATTAAAATCATAATTTACTTAAAAAAACAGTTTTTAAGATTAAAACTGATTTTATAGTGCTTTAAAAAATTACATAGGGTCTTATAAAATTATCTAAAAACTATAAGAAATTTATTTTATAAATAATGAATAAATTTTAAGAAAATACATTTTCATTTAAATTAATTAATTAATTATAATTAATTATTTATGACTTAAAAAATTCCAAAACGTTTACTAAGGTCAAATTGACACTTTCTAAGATGTATAAATTTTATTTAATTATTCATGGGTAAGGTTAATATTATTTTGGGTGATTTAATATTCTTAAGGGTCATATTACTATTCATAAGGGTAGGTTACTATTCACAAGGGTATGTTACTATTCACCGAAAATTATTTTTGTTTCATTAGACTCCAAAAATCATCTTGAACACAACCATGTATGTCAAATTCTCAAAATTCCAAACACAAAAGTGAAAAAATTATGTTTAAAGGTCACTTATCACTTAGTAGTTCATTAAGTTATGTTTTCATGTGATTTTATGACATAATTTATAAGAAGGGAATTTCCATTGAAAAAATTTGGGTTGTTACATTCTTCCCCCTTAAGAAATTTCGCCCTCGAAATTTCACTTTACACAAACAGGTGAGGGTACTTATCCTTCATCACCTCCTCTTGTTCCCAAGTTCTTCGTCAAACTTATGGTTCCTCCAAAACACTTTGAAAATATGGGTTGTCTTGTTGTGAAGAACCTTAACTCTCCGATCCAGAATCTTTACTGGTTGCTCCTCATAGGAGATATCATCTTCCAACTGCACCACCTCTGAGTTTAGTACATGTGAGGTGTCTGGTATGTACTTCGTCAGTAGTGATACATGAAACACATCATGAACTTGAGCCATATTTGGTGTAAGTGCAAGACGATAGGCCACGGATCCAATACGGTCAAGGATTTCAAAGGGGCCAATATACCTAGGGATTAGCTTCCCTTTCTTCCCGAATCGCATGACTATCTTCCATGGAGATATTCGAAGAAAGACTTTATCTCCAACATCGAACTCCAAGTCCCTTCAACAGTTGTCATCATAGCTCTTTTTCCGACTTTGAGCAGCTTTGATGTGTTTTTGGATGACTTGAACCTTCTCTATCATCACTTGAACAAGATCGAATCCAAGTAGCTTTGTTTCTCCAACTTCATCCCAACAGGTTGGAGTTCTACATCACTTTCTATACAGAGCTTCATATGGAGCCATCTGAATACTCGAGTGGAAGCTATTGCTGTATGAGAACTCAACCAATGGGAGATACTGATCCCATCCACCTTTGAATTCTAGAGAGCAGGCTCTTAGCATATCTTTAAGCGTCTGAATAGTCCTTTAAGATTTGACATCAGTTTGGGGGTGATAGGACGTGATGAAATTTAATTCAGAACTCAATTCATGTTGAAGGCTCCTCCAGAATTTAGATGTGAACCTTGGATCATGGTCAGAAAAAATTGAGACTGGAACACCATGCAGTCTCACCACTTCCTTCACATATAACTTTGCAAGTTGTTCAAGTGAGAGGTCTTCCCGAATAGCGATAAAATGGAACGTCTTGGTGAGTCGGTCAAACATAACCCATATCGCATTATTTCCCTTTGGTGTCTTTAGGAGACCCGTGACAAAGTCCATAGTAACATTTTCCCATTTCCACAAGGGTATAGGCAATGGATGAATCATACCTTTGGACTTTTGTCGCTCATCTTTAACTTGCTTACATACTAAGCACCTTGATATATATTCTGAAATCTCCTTCTTCATGTTATCCCACCAGAAGTGTTATCGGAGATCATGGTACATCTTGGTACTCCCAGGATGGATAGAGAATATTGAGCTATTTGCATTATCCAATAGCTCCTTCTTTACCCCAGGTGATGAAGGCACACAAAGCCGCGTTCCAAACCGAATCACATCATCATCATCAATATGGAACTCATGTAGATTACCTTCCTTTACTACATTCACCCTCTTTTGTAACTCCACATCATCCCTTTTTGCTTCCTTAATCTTCTCTCGGATGGATGGTTGGAAAATCATTTGGGAAAGGTAGGATTTATTCCATGCCCTTATGATTTCCAAATCCATTTTTTTCATATCCAAGAAGATAGGTTCTTTCTCAATCCGCAGCATGGATAGAGTAGCAGGTTATTTTCTTCTTAGAGCATCAGCTACCTTGTTCACCTTTCCAGGATGATAGTGAATAGAGAAATCATAATCCTTGATTAGCTCTAACCATCTCCTTTGATGCATGTTGAGCTCCTTTTGTGTGAATATATACTTTAGGCTCTTGTGGTCGGTGTATATGTCACACTTCTCGCCATAAAAGTAGTGTCGCCATATTTTCAAAGAAAAAATCACGGCTGCCAGCTCTAGATCATGCGTCGGGTAGTTCTGCTCATGGATCTTCAACTATTGTGAGGCGTAGTCTATCACATTATCATTTTGCATGATTACACAACCCAAGCCTTTATTTGAATAATCACTCTATATCACAAAACTTTCTCCACTTTTCGGTAGTGTGAGTACAGGTGTAGTGATCAGCCTTCTCTTTAGCTCCTTGAAGCTTCCCTCACATTCTTCTGTCCAGAAATACTTTACCCCTTTCCTTGTTAACTTAGTTAGCAGGCTTGAAAATCTTGAGAAGTTTCTCACAAAACGTCGGTAGTACCCATCTAATCCAAGAAAACTATGGATTTCTGTGACACTAGAGGGCCTAGGCCATTCCTCAATTACCTTTGTCTTTTAAGGATCCACAAAAATTCCCTCACTTGTGATCACATGTCCCAAAAAAGTGACTTGCTTCATCCAAAAGTCACACTTTCTGAACTTGGCGTACAACTTCTCCTTTCTCAATGTCACCAACACAAGTCTTATATGTTCTTCATGTTCCTACTTGATCTCGGGGTAGATGAGAATATCATAAATAAACACTACTACAAATTTGTCAAGGTAATGTATAAAGACTCTATTCATCAAATCCATGAAGATTGTAGGGGCATTAGTAAGTCCAAAGGGCATCATCGAAAACTCAGAGTGCCCATACCTTGTTCGGAAGGTAGACTTTTGAATATCTTCCTTCTTCACCTTTACCTGATGATATCCAGAATGAAGATCCACCTTTGAGAATTATTGAGCTCCTCTTAAATGGTCGAACAAGTCATCAATCCTTGGGAGAGGATACTTGTTCTTTATGATGATCTTGTTGAGTTCCTGATAATCGATACACAGCTGAATTGTTTCATCCTTCTTCTTTACAAAGAGCATTGGCGTACCCCAAGGTGATTCACTAGGGTGTATTAACCCTTTTTCCAGATACACTTACAGCTGCTTCTTTAACTCCTCCATTTCGATAGGAGCCATCCTATAGGGAAACTTCGAGATAGGAGTAGCTCCATGTATGAGTTCAATTGAGAACTCTACCTCACGATCCGGGGGAATTACGGGTAACTCTTCGGGAAATACATTGTTGTATTCCCTCACGATGGAAATTTCCTCAAGGTTGGCACTTTCCTTTGACTCAGCCATTTGGGCGAGGTATGCTTCTTCATAGGGAATCAACACTCACACCATTGGAGTATTTTTTTAAAGGAGATTCATGATCTTCTTTACATTTGTATAGGAGCATGGGATGGTTCGGAATATGAAAATATATTTCCTTTTCCTGAAAGTTGATATGTGCTCTATATAACGATAGCCAATCCATTCCCATTATAGCATCAAATTCCACCAAGGGAAGTATTACCAGATTTTCTAGAAGAATATTCCCACATACGCCAACAGGAGAAGAGTCAAACACTAGGGTTGAAATGATTTCACCACTTGGTGTTTTTACAGATATCTCTACTTCAAGGTTTCGGGGCTTCGATTCTATAGTTCTAGAAAACTTGCAAGATATAAAGGAATGCATAGAACTAGAATCAAATAATACTTTTTCCATTCTTGAGTGAATAAGAATTGTACCTTGTATGACTTCATTATCATGTTCCACCACCACAGTAGTGATGGAATAAGACTTCCCTTGTTCCTTTGGCTTCAGTGGCTATTGAAACTGATTATCCTCGAGGGCTCGAGGTTTAGCGCACTGGTTTTCATAGTTCCCTAGCTCCCTACAGTTGTAGCATTGAACCATGAGTGGTTCTCTCCTTTCATCAGCTACATTATCCTTCCTTTTTATGTATTTTCGACACTATTGAGCTTGATTTCCTTCTTTCCCACACTTAAATAACTTCCTCGTCCCTTTGAGGTAGTTCCCATGGTGTAACTTTCCACATTTTTTGCAAGTGGGTCGTTGATTTTTCTTCCCACCTTTATCATTAGATCCACCGGCTTGAAACTCCATCTTTCATTTCTTATCCCCATAGCCATGGGACCGTTCTCCAAACTCCATCTCTACTTTGAGGGAACATCGAACGAATTCTTCATAACTCCCAAAGTCTCGAATTTCAAGAACCTTTCAAAGGTGTGGATTTAATCCAATAAATAATATATTAATTTTTCTATCATTGTTGATAACAAAACCCGAGGTGTACCTTGAAAGACTTTTGAAATTAACTTCATAGGTTGTGATAGATTCTCCTTCTTTTTTCTTGAGCTCTATGAATTCTATCTCCATCTTTTTATGAAGAGTTCATGGGAAATACTTATTAAGAAACATTATCTTAATGTCTTCCCATTCCATCTCTTCAATTTCATCCCTTGGATTGGTGTTCTTAATCAAATCCCACCATTGATCGGCTTCCCCATCTAGATGATAAATGGATAGATTCACCTTCTCTGTCTCAGAACAGTGAAGCACAGAAAATATCTTCTCCATGGAGTTGACCCATTGTTCCATAACTAGTGGATCGAAAGATCCACAAAACATCAGTGGTCATTACCACATTAAACATTTGATAGCCAGTTTCTCCCTCTTTGGTGAAGGAGGACGTTCCCCATTATTATGGTTATTGTTCATAACCTGAGATAATTGGGTAAGAATCGCCATGAAGTTTTGAACTCCACCTCCCAAATCATTGGGGATGTCATTTGGGAAATCATTTCATTGGCCCTCACTTCAGTTGTTGGCCTGATTTCTCTTGGTTCCCACCATTTTCTAAAATAGAAACGGTTAGAACAAAACATAAGTAAACAAGTCATGAATAACTTATTCATTTAAAAAATTTATACCAAAAACATAACAAATGGGATCCCTATGTAAATATTCTAGTGTCCATATTTGTACTTAGTCTCATGCTATAGGTTTTCCCTAGGGTTCACTAATCCTAATTCCCAAATTAACTAAAACTTGCCTATGATACCAACTATAGCGACCCGGGCCTTTTCTTACATTACTATTACATAATTTTAAAGATAAACAACATAATATTATTACACATAGAGGATCCAAAGGTTTAGTGTCTTGGTCAAACTAGGACAACACATAACAAATACAACATCAAGCATAAACATTTATTTAATTTCTTCTTCTCTAGCTTCTTATTGGCACTTGTCCTCTCCTTAGTACATGTAGCCACATGAGGATATACATCAAAAGGGGCGAGATAAAAGCCCAGTAATAGGATAGATAAGAACAATATAGCATGGGGAGATCATAATCATAACATGGTAAAAAGATCATGAACATGAGAGGAAGAATATATAAGACTTGAAATGTGGCAATGCATAAAATTGAAACATCATGTCTTAGTGGTTAACTACCAAAAATACTTGTGAACCAAGCTAGAATCTTGTTCACACATCATTTCACATTTACTCATTAGATTTATCACTTTAACCAATGCATTGGAGCGCTATATAATTCTGGGTGCACCCGTCACATTTAAACATTCATATTGCGCTATATAATTCTGGGCGCACCCGTCACATCATAACATTATCATTTATCATGCATGCCACAATGAACATATAACATAAATTAGCATAATGAACCCATGAAAAGTAATGGGTTTCATCTCATTAGAACACATTCATAAACATTGGGTTCCCAAAAGAATGAGGGAATAACATACATATTACAAGAACCGTCAATCTTGAATGAGAAGTAAAAGGTGTGTTCTTGAAAGAAGAGTTCTTTTGGAAAACATTTGGTTTTTCATAAATACCAGTGAAAAACATGTATATCCCAGAAGATTAAAGATAACGATGAACAAAATATTTTTAAGGAGTAACCATATCAAAAGGAGTGAAAGAGGGAGAACCTGAAGGATGAAAGTTGGGTTCGAGAATTTCTACTTACCTTGTATCTGAATGCTTCCTTATCTTTAATGTCATGTATAATGACATTATATTCATTAATTAGAAATTAAAGAACCTTTTACACATTAATAGGGTTCATTCTGGTTTCATTATGTCATTTTATGTTACTTTGGATGACTTATAGAGTTTAAAAACATTGTTCGGGGA
The DNA here is from genome assembly GCA_963277665.1 of Viscum album. Lineage (NCBI taxonomy): Eukaryota > Viridiplantae > Streptophyta > Magnoliopsida > Santalales > Viscaceae > Viscum > Viscum album. The sequence goes on from OY728132.1 coordinate 885,431,912, forward strand.
TGTTCATTTTTATGGTTTTTCTTGGGTGGTCCACTTGTATTCAGAATTTGAAGTTCGGGTAGAATGTGGTTACACATACAGAACCAATATTACATGTTATTAATGACATTACATAATTTAAAATGATCTTATAATGAGTTATATTATATACCATGTGGATGAATCATTAGATAAAAATTAAATGAAGATTATTTGGGTTAATTTGAGTGATTTTTCGATCACAATGAACTTGTTTTATTTTATCACTAGAAATATGGTCATAAGTTAGTTACAGAACATGAAATATGAGATAATACATATAACATATTCTATTTCAACCATAAAAATGGTTTAATGACCAGATCTGAAGGTAGAAATGGAAGAAGAAAGCATGTCGTTCTTGAATGTGATAAATTATCACCTCACGACCAGCGTTCTCTTTAATAAAATAAAAGGAAGAGAGAAAGGGGGTTGGATGATATAATATCCCATTAGAATCATAAAATTATAGTAAATTTATAATACAGGAGTTAAAATACCATTTGGATGAAGATAGGTGGTGATAGATCAAGAAATGAACTTGAACTTGAAAGGAAATTAAAGGAGAAGAGGGAGAGAAATTACCTCTTAAATCATCCGCTTGAGATTCTCCTTAAGGAAGCTACGATTGGTCTTTTGATGAGACCAACAGCTCTTGGAAGTGGGATAGGGGATAGGAAGGATGTTTGGGCAGAGTATAGAGATGTCTTGGAGCTTGATAGGTGTGAGGAAATGAGGGTGTGAAGTGTGGTTTTTATAGTGGAGGGGAGAGGGGTTTCCTTAATATAAAATTCATTAGTTTATTAATTTCCCCCAAGACAAGGAATAGTGAGTCTTGAATGACCAAGAATAGTAATTTTATCATGTGATCCCAAAAAAATTTGGCTTACATCAGCATAACATCACACATGACTCTATAATTAGCTTATTTAGCTTATTTTTGTAAATTATGGTATTTCACTATTCATCAAAAATTCAAGTATTTTAGAAAAATCCCAAAAATTTACCCCAATCATTTTTAAATGTGTAGAATCCAAAAATAAAATACATTTTTCAAAAAAAATCTAAATATTATTAATTTAATATTTAATTAAAATCATAATTTACTTACAAAAATAGTTTTTAAGATTAAAACTGATTTTATAGTGCTTTCAAAAATTACATAGGGTCTTATAAAATTATCTAAAAACTATAATAAATTGATTTGATAAATAATGAATACATTTTAAGAAAATAAATTTTCATTTAAATTAATTAATTAATTATAATTAATTATTTATGACTTACAAAATTCCAAAATGTTTACTAAGGTCAAATTTTCACTTTCTAAGATGTCTAAATTTTATTTAATTATTCATGGGTAAGGTTATTATTATGTTGGATGATTTAATATTCATAAGGTTCATATTACTATTCATAAGGGTAGGTTACTATTCACAAGGGTATGTTACTATTCACCGAAAATTATTTTTGTTTCATTAGACTCCAAAAACCATCTTGAACACAACCGTGTATGTCAGATTCTCAAAATTCCAAACACAGAAGTGACAAAATTATGTTTAAAGGTCACTTATCAATTAGTAGTTCATTAGGTTGTGTTTTCATGTGATTTTATGACATAATTTATAAGAATTTAATTTCCATTGAAAAACTTTGGGTCGTTACAGAATGACCTTACAGACGGATTACTACCCTATATAAAATAACTTTAAAAAGTGGGGAAAAACATTATTTCAATAATTCTCCTAAAAACTGGCACGATGGATCTTATATTAAGTTACAAGTGTTTTTTACACTTTTAAACAATTTTTATAAAATGAAATCATGGTATGATCCTCATTATACATCATTTCCCAACAATTTTATTGTTTGCAAGCCAGTGCTTCTTATCCTCTTCTACCTTGGTCTCCACCTTGATCTTCACCTCTGCCTCCTCCTCCACGTCGGTCTTTGACTCTGACTCTACCTTTTCCTTCACCTCTGCCTTTACCTTCACCTCCACCTCCACCTCCACCTCTGCCTCTGTGATTTCCCAAAAATTTTATTCTTTTAAGTTCAGTTCTTCTAAACAAATTGATTTCCTCCATTATTCTTCTCCTTCAGAAAGAGATCAAAAATAATATATAAGCATTTTGAAACTAATAATTCACACCCCAAATATATTTCAAAGTTAATAAGTCATACTAGATCACAAACATATAATGTAATCACCTAACTTCATCGTCGAAATACATTCTGAGAAAGTGTATATTTCCCACTCATCTCTAAAAAATTTGATTTCTTATTTTGAGTGACTAGGTTATCGACAATCTTGATAGTATTGAGAAAATTTAAATAAACATATGATTATAAAATATATTTAATGAATTTTTAATTACCTTTGGAAATTACCTATTGGGGGATGCTGGTCTTTTCATTATTTATGATTTGTCTCATAAATTTTCAAACATAATATTCACAATCGATGTCATTGTCTTATTTCAGACACTGTAAAAACATTAACCAAAATAAGTAAAAAAAAATTTGAAATGTTTTAATATTTAAATATTTCTATATATACCCTAATTTGTTCCCATTTGTAGTAATTCATAGGCTTTATCCCTTTAGACATCGACTTCATGCCATGATCTAGCATGTATTGAGCAACCACCCTATCATAACAAAATTCTTGTTAAAACATAGACTGAACATATAATTTGAAGTTTATCTATAAAATTTTGATTTTGGTGTATTACATATTAATGATACACATCATGAGTGTTCAGTTGAATCCAACCATTAGATCCGAAAAATAAATATTCAGGGTATCCAGATTGACTGCTATCAGCATATAGTGCACCCTAAAAAACAAAAACAAATACTAATATAAAAATTAAAAATATATGTTATGTGATTAGATTGTATATTTTTACCTTTGTATTGTAGGCATAAAAAATAGTCTTTCATTTTGTGTATTTTTATTAAACTCTTAGAGTAACTGATCTTTTTTATTCTCAATTTCATTGTTCTCTAAAGTAAGTTCTGGTGTAGAAATGATACAAGGGTTGATGAATCCAAAGCATGCTTCGTGTGATCTTCCCTTTATATAGTTGTGATATAAATACATATAAAAAAAATATTAATAGTTATTAACTTTAATAAACATATTATCTCACTATTTGGAAAGACGTATTATGAAAATGTACCTTATGTATGTATTCATAGCTAAGATGCCCAACCATTTATGCTTGAGAATATCATTTAAACTCTCGAGACCAATTACGTTAGTTATAGAAACTCCATATATTTATTCTTGATATTAAATTTAAAACATATGTTTATATTTAAATGTGTTCTCTATATGAAGTTTTAACAATAATAAATGTTTCTCTAGAACTGGCAGGGAGAAGGTACTTGCGGAATTTCATTTTGTTTTCTTCATCGATTCAATAGATTTTCTTGATTCAACCTTAAATTTATCTACCACTTTATTCATCTATAATACCATAACTCACATCAGACCTTTTATCATCAACTGTTACATGTTTTTCATTTGAAAAAATTTGTTAAAGATGCACCCAACATATCTTTATAAGATTATATGACATGCTATGAATGCTCCAATAGCAGCTTCGGCCATTGTAATATCCTAGCCATCAAGTGGAATGGGAAAATAAATAGTCGACTCATAAGATGCATCAATACCCACTATCATGTGATCTTTTGGGAGGTGTTGATTGTGTAGTTGGTCTCCTAGGATATTATACCTTGTACCCATCACAACATAGCGGTACGTGGGTGTTGACAGATACAAATCACATATAATTTTACCCTACATAATTTTAGTAATATAAAGTTATAAAAAGTTGTTTGATTCATATTTAGGAGAAAGATTAATGAAAAAATTGAATAACCCAGGTAAGTTATGTGGTTTGGGGGAATGACTAGCCTCAAATATAGTGGGATAATTTGTTTCATTTGTGGATATTTTCTCCATCGTCGGTTCGCTTTGATTTTTTCTTATACATTAGTTTGTCAAACCAAACCGAAAAATAATATCTTATAGTGATTCTATTTGTGTCTGAAATCATCTCATCATATTATATGTATCTTCATGTGGTTTTATCTTCTCAGAATATGTTTGAGAAGAGACTCAAAAACCTAATCCTCTAACGCGACCATATTTGTTAGGCCACTTTAAAGCTACTAAAAGTAGTTTTTCTTCTAGTACGATCATTGTCGATTGTTGTGTCTAAAACATATAGAAAAATATGAACATAAATAGATATCTTTATGTAATATTGTTATAAAGCATAACATATTACAATTATGTCATATTTACACATGATTCCCATACTGGTTTTTTGTTTTCATCAACTAATTTACCCTCCTTATTTACACAAGCCTCCTTCTATAGCACATGATGTGGGATGGATGTGTCTTTAGATTTTGATTCATCAATCTTCATATAAATAAAAGAGAATACATCGTTTCATATCACATAATTAAACATGTATTGTTGATTTAAAATACATACCAATTTCTTATCTAATGAAGCATACCCCATCCTTCCATTGTGATAGGGGTACGTTGGTTTTGATGCACATTGTTTATTTTCATTACTCTTTTATTATCTCATAAATTAGAAATTTTAAATCAAGTTGGATAAAATAAATAGTGTTAAATAATATATTATCGACTGCAATGCACCTAAAATGATTTCTCATTGTAATGATTGATGAAATAATTCCATGTTTCCTGCATTATAATGTGTGCATAACTAAGTGGTGGGTGGGGATTTATTTTTCCCTCAACATCCCTAAGATATAACTTCTTCATAAGAGTCCAGAAGCCGTTGTGGGATTTTACAGCAACCATTAAGACTAATTTCTTAAAAAAATATTCTAAAATAAACGAAGTCTATAAGGAATAATGAAAATTAAATCAATGTTTCATTATATAAGTTTTTAGTAAAATAGAGAAAGTATATTTTAAAATTACCATTATACCTTTCTAAAGGATTTCCTCCATTATAGGTTGGATGCAGTGCCATGAGTCAATATCAATCGGCACATTCATCCTCATTGTGACCCCAAGATTACTAATGAATGTTGACTTTTGTGGGTCAATAGGTTTTCCATGTTGATTCCAACCAACCTCAAATTTTATACCCTGACTTCTTTCCTAGATAATTTTATTCAAAACTGTGATGTTGCATCGTTGTTGTTTTTTTCATCAACATGTTGTTGATCCCCTAATAATTCTATAGTTTTATCATCAATATTCTATTCTTACTTGGGATTGGTAACATCATCGTGTTCAAAATAAATTTTCTTCATGAGTATTCAAACATTTAATTTGTCTTGAATAATAACAATACAATACACTCTATGTATAAAATTTTACAATTGCATGCATCTTGCGTGAAATTTATTACGGTCTTGAATAGAGATATAATACTTCAATACTATAGTAAAACTAACCTTCACTTCTCTTATTTAATCCATCCTCAGATGCTTGATTTTATTCCATCTCTTGATGATGGATTGGACTCCCTCTTTCAAACTATCCTTCCTCTCATCATTGTGGTTCCAAAGTTCATTGATGACATACCTCCCAAATAATTATTATTGCATTTTTTTTGTTTGATATTTAACTCCCATATTTTTTAGACATCCACCTATATTTATTGAACTACTCTAACCAAAATTCATCTCATACCGTGTACTGGTGATCATTTTGGATGAGTACTACTTAGAGTATTTCAAACAACATAGAAGAGATGGGGGATGAGTCTCAAGCAACAAAATTCAATAATAACTATTCAGGAGATGAAATTCAAGTTTCCACTAAGGTTCAAAAATAACTTAAATGAAATTTTAATTATTTTTTATAATATATTGAGAAAATGAGGAGGATAAAGTGTTTTCAAAAGTAATCGAGTGAGTCATATAAGAAAATTCATATCAAGAAACCGAAAAAAAATCATTCATTATGTTTTTGATTAATTTTTCGGTGTCATTTTTTGTGTTATCATGAAGTAGTAAATGTAGAGGATAAAAGGATAAAAGCATTGAATAATAAGTTGGGAGATGTGGTATTAAAATCAATGGTAGTAACTTTGAAAGAGATTAATGAATACAATCCAAGCAGGAGGTATGTCATCAAGGAACTTTGGAACCACAATGATGAAAGGAAGGCTAGTTTGAAAGAGCAAGTCCAATCCATCATCAAGATATGGAAGGAATTCAAACATATAAGGATGGATTAAATAAGGGTATTGAAAGTTAGTTTTGTTATGTTATTGAAGTATTATATCTCTGTTCAAGACAGTATCAATTTTCATACAAGATGCATGAAATTTTGGAATTTTATGCATTAAGTGTATTGTATATCAATATTAGAAAAATGAATCCTTATTTACACAAACTTATTTCTGAAACTCATGATATTTTTTATGAAGATTTATTTATGATTCTTATGACTATTATATGTTGTAGGATTCTTTCACAATAACAGATGGATATACAGTTCACAGTGGTCTTGTATGAAAAATAAAATCAAAATATGTCATAATAATGATATAAAAATATTTAAAATGACTATATATACCCATTATAATATCTTAATTTAGAAATATACAACATATTACATACATCTCATATAGGTGTATCAGTACTCATCAACTTTGAGGAAACTTTCACTTTCAATTTAGGAAGATATACCTACTTGTGCCTACCACTATTGTATAAAATTGACACTGATTAATATTTTTCCATATGTTTAATTATAGAGAATATTGATGTTAATAAAATTATGAATAAGTTCTAATCCAAATCCCAGATGAAATATAATATACTAATAAATAAATAATAGGAAGCTTTTGTGTCCTAAGACCATCAATAAAAGTATAATATACTAGGATTGTTCCTATCACTATAAAAGAACCTTGTATAGTATCATCCATAGTTTACTCAGCCATAAAAAATCTACCAATCATATCTAATGACCCTGTCTAGAAGTAATAGCTCAAAATACCTATTGGAGGTTCCCCAACTAACCACATTGATAGAAATGTTTCACATAAAAGGTGTGATAAGGATTAGTGTCATAGGAACCTAAACTGGTGGAAACACTCAAAAAGTCCCCTCAATTGAATAGGAATTGGAATACCTCTACTCTAATGGTCTTGAAGAAATGAATCTCACCCCACCTATATTTGGCATCACTTTTATCTACTCAATAATTCCTCTCCTACCAATTTTGGATATTTTTTTTAATCCACCATAAGATCCCTCCAATAACATACATCCCTTTAAAGGGTGAATTTTTCAACTTATACTCAATATTGATCTAGAATTTTTTTTACTCTTATAAATGAAATGAATCTATTAAATGTAATACTAAATTTATTATTATGATAAATTTCCATAAAGTCTTAGAGGAACCATAGATGCTTCCTGTCATTGAAAATTATACCATATAGCTTGAAGTAGATCTACAATTTCCTCTAAGGTGTGGGGATAAATATAAGTTCTAGCATACAGAGGATGTTCATTGGCTCCTTCCTATGGAGATATAGGGGTCAGAGTGGTGACATAATCTACCTTCCTATGGAGATATAGGGGTCAGAGTGGTGACATAATCTATATTAATGTATAGATTCACATAATTTTTCCCTTCCAAAAAACAATAATATTTCAGAAATAGACACAAAATAATCTATATTAAATGAGAATCCCCTGCCCCTATCTCTCATTAATTTCCTTTTTAATAAGTCTTTTCATACTTCATATATAATTAAAAATATGTTAGAAGAATTATTTTAAATATAATTATTAAATGACTAAATAATAGTATCGATAAATGGGGTTACTAAATAAACTCAATCAATTAAGAAGTTATATAAACATAATAATCACTAATAAGTAAATAAGAATGAATTATTTATTTATTATTCTTGTTTCTATTAATATAAATTTATAATTTATTATAGGAAAAAATTAAACAAATACACATAAGAACATTATATTTCATATATTCTTATTGATTTCTACCTATCAACTTCTAAATAAGAGGCATGAGACTCGAGAAGATAGGTCAAGGAAAAAATAAACAAAAAACAACCTGAATTCATATGGTAACTCAAGTATTAAACATAATTATGATATTTAGATATATTTATGGATTATTTATCATGTCTATAAAGTTTTTTATTTTTTGGATATAATCAATACCAATATCCCTAGTTTCACTCTGATTCCATTTTGTAACATTTTTAACCTAGTATACCCAAATAATTCCCAATTCAGGTCAGCACATCACCTCAGACACACTTCCCGATCACTAAAGTCTTATGTCAATGATAAGGTATATATATAACTTATTTGAGAAATAGGATAATCTCTTCAATGTTTAACTAAACTCAATTTGGCCTTTCTATAAAGCCATCATTACATTTGTAGTGGCATGTGGTGAAAAATCTATTTTATTTATCCATACAGGCCCATACACATATGTTGACTAACCTTACCAAATAAAAACATCCTTCACTTTCTTCAAAACTATTTTATATAGAGGAAAAAGATGAAATAGAACCACTCATTTTATTTTAGTAGTGAGGAGATGAGATGTAGGGTTTGTTATGGTTGAGAACAGTTCAAAAACGCAAAATGCAGAACCCAAAACATCAAACAACGATATAGGAAAAGTAGAAAATAATATAAATTGGATTCTATACCTGATTAATATGAGGGAATGTAGAGGATTCATGTAGATAGCAGAGGAGTTCTGCTAGAGCTTGATAATCATGAGTAACTGAGTCGCGGTTAATGTTCTTTAAAATAGATCAGGGACACTTTTAACAGCGCTTTCAGAAAAGTAATGATAAAGATCTCTTTTATCAGTGCTAAATTAATAAGTGCTGATAAAAGATATATTTATTAGTACTTTTTTAGCGCTAATAAAATAAATATTTATCACGACTAACATTTTAGCATTGATAAATATTTCTTTTAATAGCGTTTTTTTAGCGCTCATAAAGATCAATCTTTATCGGCAATAAAAAAGAACTGATAAGTATTCCTTTTATCAATGTTGAAACTTTATCGCTGATAAATATTTTATAATTATAATTATTTATAGTAATTTTATAATTATTTAAATATATATAATTTTTTATTTATAATTCTATAAATACTTATTTAAAAAATATTTATTATTTAGTTATAATAATTATAAATTTATAAATTTATAAATTTAGTAAATATACATTAAGAGATATATTTATTTATAAATATATTTTTAACATTATTAGTGGATATATAATATTAAATACATGCAATTTAAAAATGGGTGAAATTGAATAATTCAAAATGAGTACACTTTAAAAATATTGAAAAATTGATAAGTTTTATTAATTATATATAAGTTATTAAAAAATTTTGGATATATATATATATATATTTAATTGGATGAATACATATTGAAAATACTAAAACATAGTAAATAAATAGAAATAAATAAATAATAGGAAATGATTAAATTAAAAAATAAAATAAAAATAAAAAAATATTAAAAATGAATACCCTAATTATGGTATTAAAAAAATTGACCAATTAAAAATATATTATATTAAATATATCATGTAATAATGAAATTCTAAAATATACTAAAATTTGAATAAATTGCATAAATATTAGGTGTATGTGTTTATATATATTGCGTAAATATATTTGTGTGTTCATTTTTATATACAAATGTATTAATTACATATATATATATGTGTGTGTATGTGAAATAAATGTAACACGCGACAATTGATATATGTTAAATTAAAAAATAAAACAACATTAAAAATGAATAAGAAATGAATATGTTTTTAATTAACATTTTATTCATTTTATATACATTTATATTTATTATATATTATTTACTACTATTTATAATATATATATATATATATTATACTTATTCATTTTTATTAATAATTATTTCATTAATAAATTTTGAAATAATTTTGTAATTTATTCATTTTTAATTTTTTTGTTTAATTATTACAATTTATTGATTTTATATATCTATATTTAATATATATTATTATTAATATTTATAATCTATATATATATATATATATGTATATTAAATTTATTCATTTTTATCAATAATTATTTAATTAATAAAATGTTTAATATTTTTCTTAATTTACTCATTTTAAATATTTATTTTTTCAATTATTTTATTTTGTTCATTTTATATATCTATATATTTAATATATTCTATTTATTATTTTTTAAAATTTATATATATATATTCAATTTATTCATTTTTGACAATAATTATTTAATTAATGAAATTGTTAAAAATTTATTTTTATTTGTTTAATTTTTCATTTTATTATGGACATTTCTCAGTGCTAAAAAAAGAATTGATAAATGGCACCCTTTATTAGTGCTAAAAATAAAACATTGATAAATGGTATGGTTTATTAGTGCTAAAAATAAATCACTGATAAAGGGTAACCTTTATCAATGCTAAAATAAAGCGCTGATAAAGGGTGGCCTTTATGAGCGCTTTTTTTAGCACCAATAAAGGGATCCCTTTATCGATGCTTATTTTAGCATTGATAAATGTCAACGCTGTTAAAGGTGTGTTTTGTATTAGTGAACACACTCAAAGAGAATTACCCAGAACTCATAAACTACAAAAAATAACCAATTATAAATTGAGAAACAATAAGGAATGAAGGAAAACTTACCCGAAATTGGTGATGGGTGGACCGAAATGCTCTAAACCGCTTCACCTTAGGTGGAGGTTTCCAGAATACAAACAAAGGGGTCACAAGAGATACTTTTCATAACCTAACACTAGAGAAAACCCAAAAATTTGGGTTAAACCAAACCCTAGGGTTTGTCCAAGTTGAAATCAAGCGACGAGAGAAGAAAAACTGGCCAACCATGGAAGGATAAGGGAGGAGGAGGCTTACCTCAAAGATTCAAAGAGATTCCATGAAATCTGGGTTAAAAGAGCATACAAAAAGGAGTTCAGGAGGAGGTGCATCATGCGGCCTAGAGAGGATCCCAGGGAGGGCATTGCACTGAGGGAGGAGACCACCTTTTGGGGGGGTTCTTAAACCTAACAAATAAATAATAATAACAATAATAATGATAATATTATTATTATTATTATTAAAATTTCTCTTTATTTTTTTTCTCTTTTATTTTCATTTAATTTATATTTAAATTTAAATTAATTCAATTTTTCAAATAGGGGCTCGGCTAATGGTTTAGATCTCACAGTTTATCAAATTGTGCACCAACCGTGCGCCCCTTACTAGGCACCCCGCACAGTCTGGCCGCATGATTTGGAAATAGTGCACCAACCATGTGGTGAATATTTCTTAGGTACTACCTCTACCACTAACCATGCAAGCTAGGTTCACAGTTTGGTAAATCGTGCACATCTCATGTGACAGCCTCTGTACACCAACATAAGGTTTCACGGTTTTCTATAGAGGGACTCACAGTTTCATACAAATTGTACGCCCTCTACAAAGCACCTAAACCTTGATTTTTCAGGTCTTATGCTCCTGAAATTCCTTGAGACACTTGGGAAACTTATCATTCGTTCACTTAAATACAAAAACATCACTTTAAAGAGTTTCAACTCTCATAATTTCATTTTGAATATCGGTTTTAAAAACAACTCATCCAGTAAATGTAAAAAAATCAAATTCCCTTAAATTTCCATCTGGTTCAAAGCACGAGTCATTACAAACTCTTGGTTGAAAATATGAATGAATGTAAGTTTCATGACATGGTGGATGATTTTTGTGCCTGTGCACTTCCCTCACATCCTCCACAAATTAAATTAAATCATTTAAATAATTAAAGAGCAATAATTACGAAAGTTGTGAAAACTCCCCCTAGGACAAGCCTCGGGTTAGTCACTTTCCATTTATAAGTAAAGAGATCATGAAAGAATATGGGAGAATAGAAATAAAATTGGGATTTTAAGAAGAAAATGTATTGGAAGAAAACAGAACACTTGAAATAAAAAGATGAATACGTTGCATGGAATGAATAGAAAATAAAAAATAAAACAAAAACCTAAAGAATTAGATACCTAAACGAATAACACAGTGGATAATCCTCCTAAAATATTTATCTTTTCTATCCCCCTAGGTGTAAAATCATGATATTTTAAAAATGAAATACTCTATTCAATAACGTACAAGATACGCAGCACCAAACTTAAAAAAATAATAAAATATTATTATTTAAATGTGATCATTGTAACCTACCCATTAAATTGGAAGGAATGAATAGTATTAATGGTATTGTTAAATATATAATGTTCATAATAATTGATAATTTATTAATTAATTCTTTATAAATAATCACCCAAATTTTTAGTAAATTCATTTTATTTTCAAAAAATATGTTTTCTTCAAAACTGGTTTTTTCCCATTTTATGATTGAAAATTATAAATAATTTATAAAAGTTTTATAAAATTTATTTGAAAAAATAAATTTCATTTTTTAATTCATCATGTCAAAATTATCTGAGGATGGTTTCTTGATAATTTTTTGAAAAGATTAATTTTTTCAGTGAATGGTAAAAAATACATATTTTTATAAAACTGTCATTTTCTTTATATTAAAATGTATATTTATGATTTTTATTTTATCTAAAATTTACTTAAGAACTATTTAGTTATATATAATATAATTAATTATGTTTTATTCAACCTTTTACCTTATTTTGGTATAAGTACATTTTTTGGTTTAAAAATGCATTTTTCAAGAAAACTAGTTTTCATTGCATTTTACGAGATTAATTTTAAATTTAATTTTGAAACTTATATATTTTGAATTTTTAGAAATATATTACATATTTTTAATGATTGGATCTAAATTTGGAAAATATTTCCATTTTATCTTTTATCATTATGAATAATAACTATAATAATTTTTGTTACCACGATAAAGGGTAAATCGGGTAATTGAAGGATAAAAATAAATTAATAAGGACTAAACAATTACCTTAACACAAGATTAAATTTAATTTTATGATTGAATCTCGTCTATAATCATAAAAATTTTATATTTATGAACTTTTATGCCACTTGGGTGAGCTTAAGTCATTTATACTATTTTATTTAAAGAAATGTCAAATATATCACACTCTTGTTTTAATAAGTGTAATATTTTTAATATGGTTTTATCCAGAGAATATGTTATACTATAAAAATTATTTTTAAATATAAAAAATTTATCTTAATCATTGTAATCTATTTTTATTTTTTAGGGAATAAATTATTACCTTAAATGCTTGCACAATATTGATGCAGTAATTATGTAATAATTAGAAAAATCAAATAAATGATATTAAAAATATTAAAATAAATATAATTTGATAAAATTAATGTGATACATGAATTTTATAGATTACATTGATATATTAAAAATATTTCTCTTGTTAAAAAAAGTGTGACAAAATTGAATTTCCTTTGAATATAATATTATAAAGGTTATATTCTCATCCAAATAGCCGTAAATGGTCTCATAACTGATCCTTTAATACATAGGGATGAAAATCATCATCCATTAGTACAAGTTTTAAGGTAATTTTATAATATTATTTTTACCCTTCATTACCCGACTGACCCTTAACTATGGTAATAAAAAATATTACTAAATTTACTATTCATAATGTCCAAAAATAAAAGAAAAATAATTAATAAATTTGGATCTTCTGATTCCAAATATGAAATCCATTTTTAAAATTCAAAATATGTGAGTTTCATTAATTAATTTAAAATTAATCCTGTTGACTAAATGAAAAAACAGGTTTTTAAAGTGAAAATGTTCAAAAAATTGAAAGGTTTTTATACCCAATTTCAATTTAAAATTGATTACAAAGACCTAAATTGGATTAAATGATAAAAAAATAATATTATTATACTTTAAAACCAATCAAAAATATAATTTAACACTATAAATTATTTAGATGAAAAATTTGTTTCCAATTAAAATTTGGTATTTTTCACTATTAATCAAAACATGAAACTTATCAGAAAAATATCAATAATTCAACCAAATTAAATTTTTATGTACCTCTTTAAAATAATAATTTTATTTTTTAAAAATAAATTATATAAAAGTGTCTAAATTGGATTTAAAATTGGTTCTCCATTAAAAGGCGGTAAATTTTCTTTTATAAAAATATAGGGTTTTATGTGTAATATTGGGTTTGTTCTTATCTTATGCCTATAAAATCTACTAGATGAAAATAAAAAATATTTTTTTGAATATATAACATATAGATTTCATTATTATCATTCACTAATACAAATTAATTTAATTTATTAGTATAAAAAAAACTTTGAGCATAAAAATAGTTATTTATAAAAATATTTCCTATATATTCAGTTGGTTCCTATATTCATTTATAATTAATTTGTAACCAATGAATCAAACCGTGTATTTTCATAATTTATTTAATAATATTCATAACCACCAACTTAAAATCTAGTTTATTATTATTATATTAAATAATAATATTTTAATAATATATTGTTGTTCAGTAAAACTTGGTATTACGTGTAATGCAAGCCAACTCATTATTGTGTGTAATATAAGCTTAACATGGTGTTGCGTATAAATAAATCTAGAAAAAAAATTAAATTTATTCAAAACTGAAAATATTGTAAAGTCTTGGGGTGTTAAATTAGAGCTATAAAGATCCAATCTTTCCATACATAGATATTACATCTTTTTAGATGAATATTAATTATGTTACACCAACACACATCTGAGGATCATAATGGTATTGTGCCTTTGGAAACTTGGAAACATAAATAATTGGTTTATAAAATATCAATATCCTCTCCCACTTATTTACTCATAATTAGTGCACTTTTACATATCATACTTAATACCTTTCTTCATATCCTCGGGAAAATAAATATAAGAAAATAGTGAACTCAGATGCTCAGTAAGGGTAAAAATAGAAGATATAAATTAATGACCACATAAAAGCATAAGATAATAATAAGAAAATGATATCTTAACCATAACTTACAAAGTTCATTCCCAATCTGAAAAAGAACATAGTCATGAGTTATAGAATAAAATATTAACATTTCAAAAGAAATGAATCATGAGAATGAGAATTCATCATAACTCAATTATGAATCATAAGTTCATTTCATAAATGTGTGTATCATCATCGTAATTATAGAAACCATTAAATATGTAAAGTTTAACTAAAAATACCATTTGATTATGAATCAACACTTTTTTCCCATAATGGATCAAGCACATAACCTTGTTTCCCATAACAGATCAAGCACATCGACTTGTTTCCCATAACGGATCAAGCACATTAACTTTTTCCCATAATGGATCAAGTACATAGACTTGTTTCCTATAACTATATCATGAGATATTTTTTATTATGCAATTTATTGGAGTGATATATATATCCCACCCATCATATAATAAAAACCATAAATATGTGTGACACAAGAACATAAATCATATCAAAACCCATAAAAATAAATGGGTTTCATAAACATTTCATCATAGCATAACCCTTTTAAAATAAACACATTTCATAAAAATCATGTCATCATAAAAATAAACCATAAAAATAAATAATAATAATGGTATCATTAGATCATATCCCTACTAAATCATAAGAAACATCAAATAATGTTATGTTATATGAAAAAATGAATTTGAAATATCACCTCAAGTAATTCTTCAAAAAAAAATATCCTTTCCATTTTGAAATCATTTTTTTAATCCACACAATTATAAAGGAAAAAATTATTTGAAAATAAAATTGAAATATTTTAAAGGAATCTTCAATGCATTAAGGCTTCATGACAGTGGGAAAATCCACTCAAGTCGTATAAGTTAAAAAACATTCCTTCTTTATTTTTTTCAGAAAAGTCACAAAGAACCCTGTTTAGAAAATAACAAAAATATTCCTTTCAAACCATTTTTCAAAAATTAAAACATGGGTAAAAAGGATTTTAAAAAATATTAAAAACCTTTTTTAAACCATTTTTAAAAATCATGGACATGGAAGATAAATATTATCCAATAGATACTTAAACATAAATAATTCCGGATAATGATGAGATTGTGAAATAAACTCTTACCACTATGGTAACTTTTGAATCATAATCTCCATGTCACGACCCGTCCTCGGGGCCCGTGCCATGACTACCCCAAGCCCACCTTCTATAGGCCAGGGGCTAGTGACTAGCACCAAAGGCATAAATCCTGATAAAAAGGGAAGGCATTGACTTTATATAAGTAAACATACACAACAGAGTACGCAAGTGAAGTAAACACTAAGTAAAACTGAGTACAAAAGTAAGTGCTGAAAAGTAAATGGGCCAGTATAAAACCCCAACTGAAAGTACAGTACAACTGAGAAAGAAAGTACAACAGCAGTAAGTAAAGCAGCAACCACCGAGTCGTCCTCCGGATATCCCACCTGAAGGGTGGGTACATATGGTCTCCTCAGCTCCTCGGGTCCGACCGTCCGCTCTGGGTATGTCCCATCTAGTGGACCACCTCCAGGTACTATCCAGCACCACAAGCCTCCACCTTGATCAGTGATGTCCGTCGTCTGCATCCAACACAATGTAGTGCGGGCATAGCCCATGCAGGGGTGAGTATACGATACTCAGTAGGGACCTTGAGACCCTTGAAGGTCTCCCAGAATCCACGAAGGATAAACCACAAAGGAAATATACAAACACAAAGTATCAACCAACTCTACTTAGGTATATGCCCATACATATACAATCTCAGTTTGACTCCAACTTCCAAGCCCAAGCACAATCCAGTCCACACAGGAAAGAATTCAATCATACCAATGATAATAATTTGAAGACAAGACTTAACTTACATAGGTATACTACTTTCGAAGAGGGGTGGAGATGATTAGATGTAGCCTCTGAATCATCTCCTCTGCTGAACCCACGTAGGATCCAAGTACAGAAGTCGTCACTATCGAACCCACGTAGGATCCAAGTACAGTCTTCATCACTGTCGAACCCACAGAGGATCCAAGTACAATCATCCTCACTGCCGAACCCACATAGGATCCAAGTAAAGTCGTCTTTATCTTCGAACCCACGGAGGATCCCAACACGGTAGTCGTCGTAGTCGCAGCCAGCTCTAGGGTTCCCGCACATAGCGTGCTCGATTTTGGGAGGGTCCGCTCCTCGAGTAAAGAGGTCGATAAATCAACTGTCATGAATTCTAGAGTTGATGTATCCCAAAGTTCTATCTCGTCAAAAGGAACTCAACGTGACAGACGGCGCGTCAAAGGGACGCCTGGTCTGAGAGATATTGGCTTTTTTGTTCCAGAGGCCCGGTTGGAAATATGCTTGTTCCAAACCCAGCCACTTACCCAAGTTGTATAGAACTCACTTAGATTATCGCAAAAGGACCTCCTTGTCTATAGGATCCCAGTGTCGCAGACGGCGCGTCGATCGGACGCGCGGTCTTTAAGTGATTCATGTTTAAGTGAAAAACAGGCCCGGCCCGTTATGCCTAGTGGGCTGGTGGGTCGAGTCACCCAGTTTTGGCAGGTCCGACCCGGTAGGGGTGTCATACCGGCCCGAAAATTCGTGCGGCCTAGCCAGAGGGGCGCGGCCTGGCCCGAAGAGAGCGCGGCCCGGCCCGAAGCAGCGCGGCCCAGCCCAGCGGGGCGCGGCCCGGCCCGGTGCAGCCCGGCTGGGCACGCGGCCTGTCTGGCTCGGCCAGCTGGCCGAGCAGTCCGAGGCAGGGGCGCGGCCCTCGGCTGCCTGAACCGGCGGCGCCAAGTGGCACCGCCCTCCCAAACCGGCCAGCTAGGCCGACTGGCCTTCTGGCGCAAGCGGCCCGCACGACAAGCCACGGGTTTCTTCAGCGTGGCGCCCTCCTGGTGCCGCGATTCGACTCCGCCTGGTCGGTCGACAGGCCGGCCAGTTCTCCAGCGTGGCGCCCTCTTGGCGTCGTGGCTCCCCTTCGCTCAGCCGGTCGGTTCTTCTGTCGAAGAGGCCCGTGAAGCGGGCTGCAGTTTCTTCCGCACAGCCGACACGACGGCATCGGCTTCCTCTGCCATGTTCCCGGCTCGGCGCGATGGCATCGTGCTTCCTCTGCCTTCAGTTGCCGATTCCAAAAATATAAACAAGATCAAATGGAGGGTCGTCGGGCCGTGTTCGTTCAGCCCGCGCCCTCCGCATTATGTGATAGCAATAGGTCGGACAAGCAAGATGTTCAACGACAAACGAGGCATAATTTTAATCCATTAAAATTGAACTTGATTCCCCTACCTCGATAATTGATGTCGTATGTTGGGTGTCGCAGAAGACGGTGTTGCGGAGTGAGGTTTCTTAGACGATGTCGGTGTGCATCGTCGTTCGTCGTGGAACCGGCATTCTTCGTTGAAGAGACGTCGTTCTTCGTCGAGAGAGGAGTTCTCTTCTTCTTCACACAATATTTTTCTCCTTCTTCACACAAGATTTCTCTAAAATCTTCTCCAACCCAACGTGTGCCAAAATAAAATAATAGGCTAAACTATTATTTTATTGACATAAGCAATTATAATTTCAAAATTCAAACCACTCCATTAATTAATTGAAGAGGGTTAATTCTTTAATTATCATGTGTTGGCATGAATTAAAGAGGGAGAGTGAGGGAGAGGAAGAGTCCACATTTAAGAGGAGTTTACAAATTAAATAAGGGGGTTTAAAGAGTTTAGAGGAGGTGAAAGGTTGGGGCTCGTGTGGGCCCCACCTCTCATATATCCACACATGGGAAGTTGGGTGTGTGTGGGCCCCACCAACAACTTCACATGGGAGGAATTAACCTTTTTATATATAAAATAAAATTGTTCCAACAATTTTATTTACTTATTAATTAAACCCCAATAATTAACTTCTCCTCCCATGCAAACGCAACTACGGTAAAGGTCCCCTTAAGCAATTATCGGTGTTGCGAGTTCATTGGTGCCCTCAGATTTAAATTCCGAGCACTAGTTCAAAATATAGAAAAACCCACTCATTCTTTTACTGAATGTACCTAAGCTAAACTTGGTAAATTGATTCCAGGCACACTGAGCCTTGGAATCAAGTGCCGTCAGAAACCACAGACTCGTAAAATTCCAAAGTATTTAAGAAAAAAATTTCCTTGAAATTTCTGGGTCTTTAAACTCCATGAAATAAATAAAATTATATGGGTATTTAAATCCCATAATTTTCATGATAGTAATCATAAAATATATTCATGTTCAGTAAATCCACCACACAAAAGAAACAAGTAGTTTATAAGGCATGTGTCCCACAAAAATTAAAGTGAGATGAAAATCTCTTACCACAAGTCTCACATTTCCTTGTTTGCATTCAAAACCCCTATATAATAAATTTGGATTCATTATACATCATTACATAACCATATTTTATCATACCATATATTATTTATTAATAACATATTATCTCCCATTTATTAATAACTTGTTATTAAAATCATTATTGTGGGTGATAACCGCTTCGTTTTCCAAGCATGTTTCGATTCGGAAGTCCTAATCCTTATACTTTGATAATAGTCCCAACATTTATAGAATTTTAATCATGGTATAAAAATAATATATATTAATTATATATTTTTTTTAATCAATCATAAAAATTATATATATATAAATTAATTACACCATTCATAGAGACGGTAGGCCGTATGTACAGAGGAATGTTGTTTCCGTTTTTCGACTGATGAAATGAAAGAAAGGTAAATAATAATTTAATTTTATAGAATTATTATTATATAATATATATCATATATATTCATAAAATTCATTCTTATTACCATCCATGTAAAATATAAATTAAAAATGATTCACATCACATCATAGAGATGGTAGTCCATACGTGCGCATGAGCGACGTTGTCATTTCCAAAAAGATTGGATGATAAGAAGGTAAATATTATATTATCATTAAAAAGGTATAATTATTTCATAAATATAATAAATAAATATTAAATTCATAATAATACCCATCTATAAAATATGGTAATGAAAAATGAATTGTAACTCTATGTGGAGATGGTATGTCGTACGTACGCATGAGCGATACTTTCACTTCTTATTTGATAGGAAATAGGGTGTATAATGGTCCTTTAATAATCATAATAACATTTAATAATATTTAGGATACTTTATTTATTATTTTATGATAAATATTATATATTTATAGGAGATAAATAATAGTATAAAAAAGTGATCGGTTAGAGTGATTACCACTTCTTTAAAAAGATTCCTTTAGATATCCTCTAAAGTGATCTAGGGTTGGTCTTTTGGGTAGAATGTAACCTTTATAATGTGTATAGGGAATTTTATAAGATAATTTTTCAGATTCTGGTTTATATATAAGTTTCAATGTGGTGAAATTAAGTGAGGGAGGAGATGTCCTTTTATAATTAAGGTGAGGGGCACCTTTGGAATTTCTTAAAAGATTAATTTATAATAAATTCAATCTCAATACAAATACCTTAAAATGGAAATTTATTCAAAGATAATGTGGGATAGGGTTTTAATCCCATAAACCAATATACTTTATACATTTTTTCGTGTAATTTTAAACCACATAATTTTGATTAACCCTTAGTTAACCTATTTTAATTTTAACTACGGTGACAATTTTTTCAATATTAAAAGGTTTTAGTTTTTACTTATAAGTTGTAAATTGGACCATAAATAGAAAATTTATAATATTAGAACATACCATATCACATTTTTTCTTATTTAATAATTTTATGATTTTTAAATAATTTAATAAAATATTATTTTCCTAAAATATCATTAGTGTCAATTTTGACACTATTCATTACTTTGACTTTAATAAAATCAATAAAACACTTAATATTTGGAAAAATATATTAAACCATCAAGAAAAATTCATGGTAATATATAAAATTATTTTATTACCCTAATTATCTCAAATTATAATACTTTTAATATTTTTAATATCATTTATTTGATTTTTCCATTAATTAAATAATTACTACATCAGTGTTTTGAAAGCATTTAAGGTAATTATTTCTTCACTAAAAATTAAAAATAAATTTCCATGATAAATATAAATAATTTATCTTTAAAAATAATATTTATATTAAAACATATCATATATATTACCACAAATTAAAAATATTACACTTTTTAAAAATAAGAATGTGATATATTTGACTTTTCATTAAATAAAATATTATAATGGTCATAATCTTATCCAAGTGGCTCCAAAATATCATAAATTAGTCTATTTGATGATTATGGTTGAGATATAATTATAAAATAATATTTATATAAGTTTTTGGGTCAATTATTAGTTATGATTTTATTTCTAACCTTTAATTAAGAGATTTACCATTTATCGTGGTAACAAAAATTATTAAGTTTACTGTTCATATTTTCCAAAAATAAAAGGAAAATATTTAATAAATTTAGACCTAATTATTCCAAACATGGAATCCATTTTTCAAAATTCAAATTATAGAAGTTTTAGAAGTTAATTTAAAATTGAACTGGAAAAATGCAAAGAAAAACAGTTTTTTGGACAAATGCCCTTTTTAAATATAAAATGTTTTTATACTAAATTCAAGTATAAAATACATTTAAAACCCATAATAGAGGTGTTTTAAATCAAAATTAAACTAATAAAATTTTAATTCTAACCAAAATATAATTTGACTTTGTAAATACTTGAAAAGAAAAATATAGTTTTCAATAAAAATTAGTATTTTTTCACAATTCATTGAAAAATAAATCTTTCCATAAAATTTTAAAAAATTCATCTTAAGATAATTTTGAAATTCTGGATGGAATTTATTTTTTCAAATAAATTTTATAAAACTTTCAGAAATTAATTATAAGAAAAACCTTTTTGGAGAAAACGTATTTTTAAAGAATAAAATGACTACTAAAAATTGTGTGATTATTTTATAAGAATTTTTCAATACATTTATATTGAGTTATACCTTTATATTTATTTAATAAATTGGTTAATCCTATCCACACTCTTCAATCCAATGTTTAGTAAATAATAGAAACATAATATTTTAATAATATTATATGATTTTTTTGAACTCGTTAGTGCGTGAAATACAAGCTATCAAATAAATAATGTTATTTAAAGAGAAATATTTCATAAAAATAGCAGGGTATTACATTCTAACCTCCTTAAAATGGATGTATCCCTTGAAATTAATCAATTATATACAAACATATTAGTATTCCTCTACCTCGTTACATCCTCATGTTCCCACATAGCCTCCTCAAATTTGTGGTTTCACTACAAAACTTTAATTAGGTGAGTGGTATTGTTTCATAGATCTTTATCTATACAATACAAAATCTCTACCAGTTTTTCTTAATAAGAAATATATTTATGTAAAGATATGACCTTTGAGTTTAGTACTTGTGAAGGGTTAGGTGTGTACTTCCCTAAGAGAGATACATGGAACACATTATGAACTTGTGATAGATTCATTGGAAGCTACAATCGATAAGCTAATATACTAATACGGTTAAGAATTTCAAAAGGACTGATATACCTAAGGATTATCTTTCTATTATTTCCAAATATCATCACTCTCTTCCACGGATATATTCATAGGAATAAATTATTTCCCACTTCAAACTTCATATTCTTTTGATGATTGTCAGTATAAATTTTTTGTCGACTCTAAACTGATTTTATGTTTTTTTGTATAGAACTAACTTTATATTCCATTTCCTTAGCTAGATCAGGTCCCAATAGATTTATTTATCAAAATTCATTCTATCATAATGGATTTCTTCACTTCTTACTATAGATATATTTATAAGGATCCATCTAAATTCTAGACTGAAAGCTATTGTTATAATAAGATTCTAGTAAAGGAAGTTGTTAATCCCAACCACCTTTGAAATCCATGGATAAAGATCTCAACATGTATTCTAGAGTTTTAATGCTCCTCTTAGATTGAAAATCTATCTGAGGGTGATAAGAAATTCTGAAACTTAACTTTGTATCTAGGTCTTACTAAAGACTTTGCTAAAACTTTTAGTTAAAACTAAAATATGGATCCGATATAATGGAAATTGGTACTCCATGAAATCTTACCAATTAATATATATTCTATCAAGATGATAAAGAGAGAAATATTATCTGATTTAAATGAAGTGTGGATAATTTATAAGATGATCGACTATAAACCATATATAATTATAGTCTTTAGATGTTTTGGGGAGTCCAACGACAAAATGCATGGTGTTGTTTTCCCATTTCTATCTAGGTATGGTTAATTATTATAACATCCCCTTAAACTTATATCTCTTAGCCTTAACTTACTGACAAAACAAGCAATGAGAAACATGCTCTGCAATATATCACTTCATTTTATCCCACCAGAAATAATCTTTCAAGTTTCTATACATCTTTGAACTTCTAGGATGAATAGAGAATGATGAACTATGGGCCTTATCCAATGTATCCATCTTCGTGTCTAGTATGTGTGGGAAATATGCATGGTTTCTAAACCTTATTATTCCATCACAATTAAGGTTTAACTCTGGAAAATTTCTCACCTTCTTTTATAGATCTTCATCTTCCTTTTCTGCCTCTTTAATCTTCACTTAGATAGATGGTTGAATATTCATTTGATCCAGATAATATTTATCCCCTTCATTTAAGATTTACAGGTCCATCCTTTATAAATCCATAAATATTTGATCTTTTGTGATCCTCATCATATATAATCTTGCAAGATCCTTTTGTCTTAAAGCATATGACACCTTGTTCACTTTTCTAGTGTGACAATGTATTGATCATTCATAATCTTTAATCATCTCCAACCATCTTCTTTGGAATATGATAAAATATTTTTTATTGAAAATATACTTTAAACTTTTATGATCAGTATATATGTCACACCTTTCTCCATAAAGATAATGCATCCATTCTTTAATTCAAAAATCACTACAACAAACTCCAAATCATGAGTTGAGTAATTTTTCTCATGGATATTTAATTGGTGTGAGGCATAATCTATCACCTTATAATTTTTCATGATAACACATATCAGTCCCTCATTTTATGAATCACTATAGATAAAAAACCTTTCTCTATTATAGGGTAGTGTGAGAATGGGTTCACTAACCATCCTTCTTTTTAGCTCCTTGAAATTCTATTCACATTCCTCCATCCATATGAACTTAACTCCTTTCTAAGTAAACTTTGTGAGTGGATTAGATAATATCCATCCAACCTAAGAAAAATATGGATTTCAGTCACCATGGTTGGTCTAGGCCATTTCTCAATAACTTCTTTCTTTGAAGGATCTACTGATATACCATTACTTGAGATTATATGACCCAAAAATAAAACTTTCTGAATCTAAAATTCACACTTGGTAAATTTTTCATAAATATTATCCTTCCTTAGGGTCTTCAATACAATCCTCAAGTGATATTTATGTTCTTACTTACACTTTTAATATATAATAATATCTTTTATAAATATTACCAAAAACCGATCAAGATAGTATCTAATGACTCAATTCATTAATTCTATGAAGATAGTGGGGGAATTAGTAAGACTAAAAGGCATCACTATAAATTCATAATGTCCATTCCTTGTATAAAATTCCATCTTGGGTATATCCTCCTTATTTACACTCAATTAATGATATCCAAAATAAAGTTAAATCTTGGAAAAGTAGTCATCTCCATGTATTTGATTAGATAAGTCATCAATATGGGGAAGAGGATACTTTTTATTGATAGTGATCTTGTAAAGTTTTTGATAATCAATATAGATTTCATTGATCTAACTTTCTTATTAACAAATAGAAAAGGTTTACCCCAAGGTGATGCACTGGGGTGTATAAATACTTTATCAAGATTCTCCTAGAGTTTATTCTTCAATTCATGTAACTCAAATGGGGTTATTCTATATGGAGTCTTTAAAATAGGCATAGCACTAAGTATGAGTTCAATTGAAAACTCAACTTCATTATTTGGTTTAATTCCTAGAAATTATACATGAAAAAACATCAATAAACTCCCATACAATAGATGTATCCTTAATGTTGAGTTTATCCCCAAACATCTGAGATAGATAACCTTCATGTATAGGAATTAAGACCAACAATATGGAAGTAATTTCCATTGGAAGTTCGTTTTCATCCTTGCATCGATAAATAATTATAGGTTCATTTAGAATATGAAATGTGAATTCCCTTCCTAGAAAATTAATATGGGATACATATAGTGAAATCCAATACATTCCAAGAATTACATTTAATTCAACTAAATAGAGAAAAATAATATTTGCAGGAATCACTTTTCCATAAACTTCAATCATAGAAGAACTATAAACTTGAGATGCAACTGTTATGCCATTAGAAGTTTTAATAACTAACTAAGCATCTGATTATTGAGGTGATATGGTGATAACCTTAGAAAATTATTTAGAAATAATTAAGTGAGTAGATCTATAATCAAATAATACATTAGATATTATAGAGTGTGATATTGTCCAAAAAGGATCTAAGTATCACTAAAAGGGGGATGGGTGAATCAGTGATATCTTTTTCTTTTAAGTTTCATTTCTTTTGAAACAACCTTCACCTTCTGTTAAAGAGTTGTTAACTTGATAAAAATAAAACAATCACACATCCATAGAAACATAATAATTTATAAGGTTCATTACTCAACAAGAGTAGTTACATCCTTTGTATGGTTTGGAAACAATCTGATGCCACATAATCCACTAGAAAACAATCCTTTTGTGTGGATACAATGAGTAATATATGCCCTTATACTAATTTAGCACTAATTTCAATACAAAAATTCATGTGCTTCAAGTAGCACTAAATGATGTAATGAAATTTTTTGTAACAAGTTAAGAAACATGTTATTGTGCTGCCTTGACAACTTTCACAAATTATATCTTCTAAAAAAAATCTTCACTTTCTTACCTAGTAGTAGGCAAGAACTTCTTCTTGACTTCATAATGATACTCAGTCTGATTCTCAGTCTGATTCCCAATCTGATTCCTAAGTTTTATTATTCGGTTCAATAAAATAACTCTATCAGAATACCACTAAAACAAATTTGAACTACTTCATCCTGAGTCCAAAAATCCCATTCTGATTACTCGGTCTGATTTTGGAAACTCTGATTATGCTCTTGTCTCTTCTCTTTTCCTTTTTTTATCTGAAAAATTTCATAAGGAAAGAAAAATCTGGAAACTTATTCTCTCTACAAAATTTTATCACTCCACCTTCTCTCTTAAATAGTATATCTATGTTAGAAAGTAAAAAAGTACTTCCACTAATTATAGGCTACCCAAAAGTGGTTTGGATGAGATTTTGAAAAACTTTCATGCTCAACCAAATTTCCTAAAATCACAATTTCCCTTGAATTTCGAATACATATTTGACTTCTTTAGTTCTTTTTAACTCTTCTCAAACCTTCTAAAATATTTTCATGACTTCTTATTACTTCATACTTCTTAACAAATCTTCAGTCCAATTTTTATCTCCATTATGATTTCTTCATTACAATGATCCATGCCAATTGAAACACAAATCTTACCAGTCTGATTTATTCATTATGATGAAGGTAGAATATTATTCATTACATTTCTCTAAAACAAATTATAACATATGGAAAACACATATCTTATCATTAAAATTTTGGGAATCTCTTCTTCAAACAAGCACTTATAATAAACTCATAAAACTTTAATCTCCCCTTGTCAACACTTTTGAGGTTTCTTGAAACAATTATTCTTTTCCTATTTTCATAGACCAATGATCCTACATCTGATGATGTTTTCAGAATCTATCTTTTTCTGATTATCAGTCTCTAATTCACTCCAATAATTGGTGTAAAATCTAGTCTAATATTCTTGACCAAATTGATATTAAAAAAACTCAATAGATTTTATTTCTCTTTTGACCCAATTGAAAAATATATCAGAAAGATAAAATAATTAAACCAACAATTCATTTTGATGAAAATGGTTAGCTACATTTTTTATTGTTCAGTCTATGTATTTTTTATTTATATTGTTCCCAACAAACTTCAACTTCATTTTCCATTTTCATTAGTCTCAACAACTTCTTAATGAAAATAATTCTGCCTCCGGTGATCAGTGACACATTGCATCTGATGGACTAGTATCATCAGCTTTGACCTCAGAAACTTCTTCTATTTTTTTATTATAATACACATATACTTCTTTCTATAAATATTTTTTTCTTATGTATTATTAGTCAGACTAAAAACCATCATCTTTTTCTTGTTACATTTTCAAAAAAAATTCAAAACTTTCAAAAACATCTGTGTCTAGTGACCCCACACCGATGAACTGAGATTGGAAAGGTTTGTATTCATAAACTTTATTCCTATAAAGACTCTTTCTTGTAATTATTACTTCCTCATGACTTTGAGAACATTAAAGATCAGAATAGCATCATCTTACTTACATTGGGAAGTATTATAACTTCCCTTCTTTCCAGCAGCTTCTTTCATCCAACTTGAACCTCAATACATGTAGAGACCCGAAGCCTGACGTACATGGACATTACATTACATTTGAGGAATACTTAGTACATAACAAAACACACACACACAAGGATCGTAATAGTTTAGTGTCTTTGGAAACTCGGAATATAATCTTCTAATCGTGGTGAAAGATCTTCAAAATCTCCCATAAAGATCTTCTTCTTTTTTACCTAAAACCTTTCTTTATATCCTGGGGAAAAGAAAACATAAAAGGGTGAGCTCAAATGCTCAGTAAGGGTAAACAAAATAAATATCAATCACATCATATAAGCACATAACTTTTGGAAATCTTAACCTACAAAAGAGATCATAATTTCATAACATGGGGTAAATCATGGCAGTGAAATGTAATCACAATAATCATAACTTAAAACATGAAACATTGTGGCATTCACACATAATCATATAGAATCATTTCTTGTTAGTCAAGACTCATTGCCAAGACTATCTTAGTGGACAAAGTCCCTTTCTGAATCGAGTAACCCTCGTTTCAGTCCTGTTTCACTGAACCGGTATAACCTACCGTTCCAGCCCTGTCTATCTCATGAGATATAAAATCTTTACCCAATGCATTGGAGGGAGATATAGTTCCCACCCATCTTATAATGAATCCTTTATTATGTGTGCCACATAATCATAAACCATACATCATAGAGTAACCCATGTAATAAAAATGGGATTCTTAAACAACATGACATCATAAAACAATTCATATAAGATAAAGGAATTCATAAAAATGTTTCCATCACAACATAATTAAATCCATGTAATAATAGGTATAAAAAAAGAAACCTTTTATTATCTTAGATGGAAAATAATTTTGATAAAATACTTGAACTACATTCTTGAGTAAAATATCCTTTCTACTTCAAAAACATTTTTCCTTTCATAACATGTCATACGACTTTAAAATAAAAGAAGTTCATTAAAAATAAACTTGAAAACTTGTAAAGGAAGCTTCTTGGAAATAATTTTTTAAAAATCCATTCATGCCGTATAAGTTAAAAAAACATTCTTCGTACTTTTGTCAGAAAAGTCAAAAAGTACCTCGTATGAAAAACGAAAAAAGATTCCTTTCATATCCTTTACTAAAAACTCATCGAAGGGTAAAATTGGATTTAAAAAATTGTAGGTGGATGGAAATAATATTACATATTGAGGAAACATGTATGTGGATGATAAAATACACCCCATTAAATACTTACGAATAAACAATCTCGGATAAAAATGAGATTGTGATATTTCCCCTTACCTTAGGTCTGACTTGCTTTGTAAGTGTCCCAAACTCCTGTATAATGATTTAAATAATGTCATTGACTTATTAAAGAATCATATTCATTGTTATTATATCATATATGGTTCACATATGACTTTATCTTACCCGTTCTTTTGTAAATTCAATGTTAAAGAAGCGTTTTGGGTAAAATCGTTTCATTTATCGTAGGTGTTTTGACTTGTTGTTATTGACATTATTATTACTTATATCATGATTTACTTACTTCCAGAATATAAAATATGATTTATATATCATATATATTCAGTATATATATATATATAATAGATAGATAAATGAAATGAAAAACACCGTTCATGGAGACGGTAGTCCGTACGTACGCATGAACGCTGTTTTCCTTTCCTTATTGTCTTGAATGGAAGTAAGTAGATGACATACATATATACATAAATCCAGTAGCTTTATAATGTCATATATTTCATTATTATTTCTTATATATACTTCTTCATCATTCTTAAATGGTTAACATGGAGAATGAATCTCATCGCGTCGTGGAGACGGTAGTTCGTACGTACGCACGAGTGATGATATCATTTCCATAAATATTTAATTGAATTGGAGTGGATTATACAATATATCAGAATCAATATGATGTTTAAATAACTATGTTTAGTTATTCTTTACACCATTATACCCATCCATGTAAGGTGGTGGTGGAAAATAGATTACACCACGGCGTGGAGACGGTATTCCGTACGTACGCACGCGCGGTGATTTCTTTTTCCGTAGGATGGATAGATGGTGAAATAGGGTTGTTTCATACTTATAATAACATATCAGTATATGAGTGATACTGATTTTATTACTTCATAATGAAACAACCTAAGAATAAGAAGTGGAAGAAGAAATAAAGATGAAAGAATTGGTAACGGTAATTACCTCTTCTTTGAAGCGCCTCTTTGAGACCTCCTCTTATGGCACTAAAATTGGTCTTTGAGGAAGACCAGAACCTCTAGGATGTTGCTAGGGAATTGGAGAAGATATTTTGGCAGGGTTTGGCCGAGCTTTAGTGCTCAAATTGGTGTGAGGAGGAGGGGGAGGAGGTGTCCTTTTATAAGGGAGGAGAGGGGCACCTTAGGAATATCTCAAAATATTATTTTATATTAAAGTCAAAATCGGTTTATAATGGTTCCAAAGGGTCTTATTTCGAAGATAAAGTGGGGATGGGTAGAAATACTATCATCCAATAGGATTTAGACAAGTTTAGGGTATTATTTTAACCTTATCAATTATATTTAACTCTAAGTTAAATAATTTAACTTTTACCGTGTCTTTTTGTTTTCTTTCACTATATGGTTAATACACTTACTATAACATGCCAAACGAACCCCAAATTGTTTATTATTAATATATATATCCTTATATAAGTCATTTGGCCGAACCTTAGATTTTTAGGAATAAAATAACAATTAATAATATAATATTTGATTTAAAAACTATTTTGTGTCAATTTTGAAACTATTTGATATATGATTTTTGTGAAAGTCATAACAGAATTATATGTTAGAAACAAGTTGATTAAATCAACACTAATATATCATAGTAACCTAGAAAATTAGTGGAATTCATAAAAAGTCTCAAATTACATTCATTTGAGTATTTATAACATCAATTATGTTAATATTTCCTTAAAAGGGTAATTACTCCATCATCTTTGTGTCATAAATAAATTAATTTATTTAAAGTCTAAAAATTATAAATAAAATATCATTATGTAGGAAATCTTTTTATATTTCTAATGAATATTTATAGTCGAATTTATCTTATGTATAACCCCATATTAAAAATGTTTTAATAAATAAACTTTGATTTTAACTCTTTTAACTCTTCTTTGAATTAAATAATAATAAATGTCCTAATCTAATCCAAGTGGGCCTAAATGATAATATTTTACACTTAAGGTTGTTTTTGGTCGAGATACACTTGTCCAATAGAATTAGGACATGTTTTAGGGTAATATTAATATCATTTTTACCCTTAATTACCCTATTTACTTTTAACCGTGGTAAATAAAAGTAAAAAGTTACTATTCACCAAAAATTATTTTCATCTCATTGAACCACATTTTACTTACTGACATCAACCGTGTTTCTCGGATTTTTGAAATTCCATTCACAGAAGCGGTAAAATTAAGTTTTATGAAAAAATCAGTTTTTTTAACTACCACTTAGTAGTTTCACTATTCATCAAAAATTGATGTTTTTCAGAACAATGCCAAAATTTCATCCTAAGATATATTTCATATTCCGAATTCAAAAATGAAATCTATTTTACCAAATTCATAACATAGAAGTTTCATTAATTAATTTTATAATTAAATCCCGCTGTTAAAATAAATAGCGTGTTTTTAGGAAACAAAATATATCAAAAGATTGACACTTGATTATGTCTGGTTTAAATGTGAAATTACAACCAATGACCAACATTGTATTAATTTGTAAAAATATATTCTAAATATACTTTAAAACCACTCAAATTAATAATTTATCACTATTAATTATTTCGATTAAAAAAGTTGTTTTTAATTATAATTTAGTAATTTTCACTATTCATCAGAATATGAAAGTTATCCGAAAAGTACCAAAATTTCACCTTAGGCTAAATTCGATACTCTGAATCCAAAAATGAAGTCCATTTTGAGAGCTAAATTTTCTAAAATTTAAAAATGTGGTTATTACTATTCATAACGGCTAGTTATAATAATATTTTAATAGCATATCGTTGTTTAGTGAAACTCGGTATTGCGTACTACACACGCTATCGAGGAAGGTCGTGATTGCGTGTAATGAAAGGAAAGTCAAGGATGCATGTTGTGCAAGCTCCTTTTGGTGTAGCGTACAACACAAGACATTAGTGAAATAAAAAAGAATATTTTTCATAAAATCTCGAGCTGTTACATTCTACCCCCCTTAAAATGAATTTCGCCCTCGAAATTCGTCGGGGTTATAAATGGTTTACTATTCGAAAGTTTCTTTAATAGAAACCCACATCGTAAAAAGGAATACCAAAACTTATCTTTAAAAACAAAAGTATGAAATGTAACGGTTACCCAAATAAACTAATCACTGGGTTTCCACATAGGTGAAAATATGGATATGGAAGAGAAATCTAACCATCATGTTCTGATGGAGAGTGGTAGAGAACATGGCTATGGAAAATCCAGTAATCACAAATCCATAAATTTGTGACGATCTAAGGTACCATCTGATTCATCAGGTATAAGATCACTAGGACAACATTTTTGGTTTTCAAGATCATTTCCCTAAAGTTGAAAATTTGAATTAGAATAAATACTTTCTTTATTTTGGTACAATCTCACTGTTGTTCATGCCTTGAACAATTTCCACTTCATCTATTAAATAAATGAAGTTGAATTTGTTATTCGTGAAGTGTTAGCAGATCATGTGATAGAATGACGGGTCATTCCATCTGTCTCAAACAAAAGGTTAGCAAAAATTATATACATAAGTCGATCTATAGTGAGATTAATCACATATGGTTCCTAAAATGGACTTATACTTCATATATCATACTGCTTAATATAATAAAACTAGTTTCTAATAAACAGGGACTTCCTGTAGGCCAGTGGTAGGCGATAAAGGCCAGTCGCACTTCGGTTGTGGGTTCGATTCCCACAGCCTTGTCCGAAGCGATGGGCTGTCGCCCGTCCTGCAGGTTTTCCTTTTTCTAAAACTACATTACTATAACATCCCATCAATAATATCGAAAAAAAACTTCTATCCTTAAACAATACTCACTTATGTCCAACATAATCTATTTCAATCTTTAGGATTATCCATAATACTGTAGTCCACTCTCATAACATAGTGAAAACGATTACCAGAGATTTAATACCATCGTTGATCCCCATATATCATAAGATATGTTTTGTTGGTCACATTCCAAACATTCAAAGTCCTTAATCATGTATTCTCTTGAATACCTTAGTGAAAACATGAATGCAGTTTAAAGTTAACACTTTCCACATACCAAAATCCTCAAAATTCTATATACTCAAACCATGATATCACTTAGTCCTTATATCAATCATGAGCTCATGAATACTATTAAACATTTCATTTTCTCGTTTTCCCTTCATTATGCGCATATCATCTTATTTCCAAAAATATCTGAATAACCTTTCATGGATACTGGTAACATTAATCAGACAACAGTGTAACAATCCTTACATGTCTCTTTATTCCATAGTACCATGAGATTACTTATACAACATTACACATGATAAACATGTAATCATTCCACTAAATTCTTAAACCATTGACTGAGCTTCAACAATTCTTTCATCTCACATATCATTTGTAGTCTCTTCATCATCATCCACATAAATACTTCCCATATGACCATACTGATTATCTTCATGAGACTTTCCCTTAGGGAATTGGTTTGCATAATGCCCGTACATTCCACATTTAAAACATTTAACCATTGTTGATGTCGTAGCAATACCATTATCCTCATCCATGTTGTTAACTGAACCTTTTCCTTTGCATTTACTTGCTTTGTGTCCTTCTTTTCCACACCCAAAGCATCTTCTAGTTTCTTTGAAACATTCTCCTTGATGCCTCTTCCCACATGATTTACATAGGGGAAATTGAACTTTCTTTCCTCTATGATCATCATGAAACTCCATCTTTCTCTTATTAGCCGAGACAGGAAACTTACCAAATTTTACTTTATTGATCATATTATGAGATTGATGATTCGGCATAATAATGATGTTTGGACTTCCAAATCCCATTTCATTATGAATAATATCATTCCATTGTCCATCATATCCTCCATTATCGTGAATCATCTTGTTTCCAGCCATTTTCTAAAACCCAAAAAAGAATAGTGTGAGAGGAAAAAATCATGCTAGGGAAAACAACATAATAAAGGGGGAGTACCCTCAATATCTAACATCTTATGTTAAATTCTATGATCGTTACCGTAGTTCTAGGAATGTATCCTATACGTATACTTATCCTTAGGGACATCCCTAGACATACCTTATAAATATCTCTAGGGATCTCACTAATGTTCTTGCATCCTAGTTTCCAAAGGTTGACTAAACCTTTCCTCTGATACCAACTGTAGAGACCCGAAGCCTGACGTACATGGACATTACATTACATTTTCGGAATACTTAGTACATAACAAAAAACACACACACAAGGATCGTAATAGTTTAGTGTCTTTGGAAACTCGGAATATAATCTTCTAATCGTGGTGAAAGATCTTCAAAATCTCCCATAAAGATCTTCTTTTTTTTACCTAAAACCTTACTTTATATCCTGGGGAAAAGAAAACATAAAAGGGTGAGCTCAAATGCTCAGTAAGGGTAAACAAAAGAAATATCAATCACATCATATAAGCACATAACTTTTGGAAATCTTAACCTGCAAAAGAGATCATAATTTCATAACATGGGGTAAATCATGGCAGTGAAATATAATCACAATAATCATAACATAAAACATGAAACATTGTGGCATTCACACATAATCATGGAGAATCATTTCTTGTTAGTCAAGACTCATTGCCAAGACTATCTTAGTGGACAAAGTCCCTTTCTGAATCGAGTAACCCTCGTTTCAGTCCTGTTTCACTGAACCGGTATAACCTACCATTCCAGCCCTGTCTATCTCATGAGATATAAAATCTTTACCCAATGCATTGGAGGGAGATATAGGTCCCACCCATCTTATAATGAATCCTTTCTTATGTGTGCCACATAATCATAAACCATACATCATAGAGTAACCCATGTAATAAAAATGGGATTCTTAAACAACATGACATCATAAAACAATTCATATAAGATAAAGGAATTCATAAAAATGTTTCCATCACAACATAATCAAATCCATGTAATAATAGGGAAAAAAACAGAACCCTTTTATTATCTTATATGGAAAATAATTTTGATAAAATACTTGAACTCCATTCTTGAGGAAAATATCCTTTCTACTTCAAAAACATTTTTCCTTTCATAACATGTCATACGACTTTAAAATAAAATAAGTTCATTAAAAATAAACTTGAAAACTTGTAAAGGAAGCTTCTTGTAAATAATGTTTTAAAAATTCATTCATGCCGTATAAGTTAAAAAAAACATTCTTCGTACTTTTGTCAGAAAAGTCAAAAAGTACCTCGTACGAAAAACGAAAAAAGATTCCTTTCATATCCTTTACTAAAAACTCATAGAAGGGTAAAATTGGATTTAAAAAATTGTATGTGGATGGAAATAATATTACATATTGAGGAAACATGGATGTGTATGATAAAATACACCCCAGTAAATACTTACGAATAAACAATCTCGGATAAAAATGAGATTGTGATATTTCCCCTTACCTTAGGTCTGACTTGCTTTGTAAGTGTCCCAACCTCCTGTATAATGATTTAAATAATGTCATTGACTTATTAAAGAATCATATTCATTGTTATGATATCATATATGGTTCACTTATGACTTTATCTTACCCGTTCTTTTGTAAATTCAATGTTAAAGAAGCGTTTTGGGTAAAATCGTTTCATTTATTGTAGGTGTTTTGACTTGTTGTTCTTGACATTATTATTAATTATATCATGATTTACTTACTTCAAGAATATAAAATATGATTTATATATCATATATATTCAGTATATATATATATATAATAGATAGATAAATGAAATGAAAAACACCGTTCATGGAGACGGTAGTCCGTACGTACGCATGAACGCTGTTTTCCTTTCCTTATTGTCTTGAATGGAAGTAAGTAGATGACATACATATATAAATAAATCCAGTAGCTTTATAATTTCATATATTTCATTATTATTTCTTATATATACTTCTTAATCATTCTTAAATGGTTAACATGGAGAATGAATCTCATCGCGTCGTGGAGACGGTAGTCCGTACGTACGCACGAGCGATGATATCATTTCCATAAA
Source organism: Viscum album (assembly GCA_963277665.1). NCBI lineage: Eukaryota > Viridiplantae > Streptophyta > Magnoliopsida > Santalales > Viscaceae > Viscum > Viscum album. The sequence goes on from OY728132.1 coordinate 885,467,759, forward strand.
TATTGAATTGAATTGGAGTGGATTATACAATATATCAGAATCAATATTATGTTTAAATAACTATGTGTAGTTATTCTTTACACCATTATACCCATCCATGTAAGGTGGTGGTGGAAAATAGATTACACCACGGCGTGGAGACGGTATTCCGTACGTACGCACGCGCGGTGATTTCTTTTTCCGTAGGATGGATAGATAGTGAAATAGGGTTGTTTCATACTTATAATAACATATCAGTATATGAGTGATACTGATGTTATTACTTCATAATGAAACAACCTAATAAGAAGAAGTGGAAGAAGAAATAAAGATGAAAGAATTGGTAACGGTAATTACCTCTTCTTTGAAGCGCCTCTTTGAGACCTCCTCTTATGGCACTAAAATTGGTCTTTGAGGAAGACCAGAACCTCTAGGATGTTGCTATGGAAGTGGAGAAGAGATTTTGTCAGGGGTTGGCCGAGCTTTAGTGCTCAAATTGGTGTGAGGAGGAGGGGGAGGAGGTGTCCTTTTATAAGGGAGGAGAGGGGCACCTTAGGAATATCTCAAAATATTATTTTATATTAAAGTCAAAATCGGTTTATAATGGTTCCAAAGGGTCTTATTTCGAAGCTAAAGTGGGGATGGGTCGAAATCCTATCATCCAATAGGATTTATACAAGTTTAGGGTATTATTTTAACCTTATCAATTATATTTAACTCTAAGTTAAATAATTTAACTTTTACCGTGTCTTTTTGTTTTCTTTCACTATATGGTTAATACACTTACTATAACATGCCAAACGAACCCCAAATTGTTTATTATTAATATATATATCCTTATCTAAGTCATTTGGCCAAACCTTAGATTTTTAGGAATAAAATAACAATTAATAATATAATATTTGATTTAAAAACTATTTTGTGTCAATTTTGACACTATTTGATATATGATTTTTGTGAAAGTCATAACAGAATTATATGTTCAAAACAAGTTGATTAAATCAACACTAATATATCATAGTAACCTAGAAAATTAGTGTAATTCATAAAAAGTCTCAGATTACATTCATTTGAGTATTTATAACATCAATTATGTTAATATTTCCTTAAAAGGGTAATTACTCCATCATCGTTGTGTCATAAATAAATTAATTTATTTAAAGTATAAAAATTATAAATAAAATATCATTATGTAGGAAATCTTTTTAGCTTTCTAATGAATATTTATAGTTGAATTTATCTTATGTATAACCCCATATTAAAAATGTTTTAATAAATAAAATTTGATTTTAACTCTTTTAACTCTTCTTTGAATTAAATAATAATAAATGTCCTAATCTAATCCAAGTGGGCCTAAATGATAATATTTTACACTTAAGGTTGTTTTTGGTCGAGATACACTTGTCCAATAGAATTAGGACATATGTTAGGGTAATATTAATATCATTTTTACCCTTAATTACCCTATTTACTTTTAACCGTGGTAAATAAAAGTAAAAAGTTACTATTCACCAAAAATTATTTTCATCTCATTGAACCACATTTTACTTACTGACATCAACCGTGTCTCTCGGATTTTTGAAATTCCATTCACAGAAGCGGTAAAATTAAGTTTTATGAAAAAATCAGTTTTTTTAACTACCACTTAGTAGTTTCACTATTCATCAAAAATTGATGTTTTTCAGAACAATGCCAAAATTTCATCCTAAGCTATATTTCATATTCCGAATTCAAAAATGAAATCTATTTTACCAAATTCATAACATAGAAGTTTCATTAATTAATTTTATAATTAAATACCGCTGTTAAAATAAATAGCGTGTTTTTAGGAAACAAAATATATCAAAAGATTGACACTTGATTATGTCTGGTTTAAATGTGAAATTACAACCAATGACCAACATTGTATTAAATTGTAAAAATATATTATAAATATACTTTAAAACCACTCAAATTAATAATTTATCACTATTAATTATTTCGATTAAAAAAGTTGTTTTTAATTATAATTTAGTAATTTTCACTATTCATCAGAATATGAAAGTTATCCGAAAAGTACCAAAATTTCACCTTAGGCTAAATTCGATACTCCGAATCCAAAAATGAAGTCCATTTTGAGTGATAAATTTTCTAAAATTTTAAAATGTGGTTATTACTATTCATAACGGCTAGTTATAATAATATTTTAATAGCATATCGCTGTTTAGTGAAACTCGGTATTGCGTACTACACACGCTATCGAGGAAGGTCGTGATTGCGTGTAATGCAAGGCAAGTCAAGGATTCGTGTTGTGCAAGCTCCTTTTGGTGTAGCGTACAACACAAGACATTATTGAAATAAAAAAGAATATTTTTCATAAAATCTCGGGCTGTTACAATACAATTGGAAGCACTCACCCTTTCCTTCATAAGGCTGGAATCACAAGTTTTTAGACAAATTATGATTTTTGATAATTACATAATTGAAATGAATCTTCATATTTACATAAGATCCATGAAGACTCTGATTCATCTTCTCATTACAATATTACTTTCATTCCGGACTTAAGGTGATTCTGATGAACCTTTTCTTTTAGAAAAATTCTTCTCACATCGATGGACTTACTTAAGCATTATGAGTCCAATTTTTTAAATATGATGGTCAATATAATCATAAAATTTTATAAAGTGAGGTGATTTATTCTTCTTTGATCTTTTTTTTAACAAAAGACAGCACTTTTCATTACAAAACTTCTTACAGCTTCCAACAACATCTTCTTTCCAACTTGGTCCAAAAAATCTCCCCCTATGGATTTTGTTTTCAACAAAGATTCATAAATCACTAGAATCTTTAAACTTTTGAAATGGATTACTTATCAACAATTATAATCCTATATGAGCTAACTCATTATAGGAAACAAGAATTATTGATATCAAAACCATATTGTCCAAAAGTAGTGACTCGGGAAATCCTTTAGCTTTTCTTCAAAATTTTATTCACCTATTTAAATTTCAAGACAAAGATTGTTTATTACAACCAATCCAACAAATAATTAGAATAGTTCACACACTTACATGTCGAGATCATATCTTACCCACAACTCCCCATTTATACATGATTCCTTAAAAGGTTTATCACATATCAATGAATAAATTTATGTAACATTCTACCCCTTTGACAACACTATCCAAAGAAAATATGAGAGAGGGAACAAAAATATATATATCAACCTTGATGAGAAAGAGTTTGGATTCCCATGTTCAACCTCAGTTTATAAAAATCTTCCTTTGGTAAAGGTTTTGTGAAAATTTCAGCAACTTGTTATGATGTAGGAACATAATCCAGCTTCAATTAATTATTCTCCACATTCTCTTTGATGAAGTGGTACTTTATGTTAATATGTTTTGAACAATAATTTTGTATCAGATTCCTGGTAAGATTTATTTCACTTTGATTATCATGACCTAAGATAAAGGGTAACTTTACTTCAATAAGTAAGTCTTCTAACTGAGTTTTCATCCATATAAGTTGAGTATTAACTTGAGTGGAAGCAACATACTCAGCTTCAGCTATACTAAGAGTTACTAAATTTTTTTTCTTTATTTTCCAACTAACACAAATTTTTCCCAAAAAGAAAACTCCACCATGTGTGGATCTTATATCATCAAAATTTATTGTCCAATCGGTATCTGAATACCCAAACAAGTCAATACTTTATGATCCATCATACCTGATTCTAAAATTTGTTGTGATTTTGATATATCTAAGAATTCTTTTTACATACAATAGATTTAATTCTTTTGGAGAACTCTGAAATATTGCACATAAGGTAAAATCATAATAAATGTTGGGTCTTGAGGCGATCAAATATAAAAAAATTCCAATCAGCTTCTGAAACTCTTTTGAGTCAACTTATTTTCATTATCCATCTTTACTCAACTTGGTTCTGACTAAAATTGGTGTAGAAACAGGTTTTTGAATTTTCCATTCCAAACTTATTAAGAAGTTCCTCAGCATACTTTTCTTGAGAAAGAAAATTTTATTTCTTCTTTTGTAGTATTTGTAACCCAAGGAATTATTTTATTTCACTTAGAATGGACATCTCAAACAATTTTTTCATCTCTTTAAAAAATCATTCACAAGTTCTTTCATCATTCCTATCAAAGATAATATCATCAACATAAAAAATTATGATGAGGGAAAACTCCTGACTTTATTTGACATAAAGATTTCCATCAACTCTTTCTTTATTAAAACTCGTCTTTCTTAAGCAGGTATCTAATTTGGAATACCATGCCCTTATGGATTGTTTTAGCCCATACAAGTCTTTCTTAAACTTTCACATATAAATGGTTATAATTTTTTTGATTAAACCAACACATATTTTACAAGTGTACAAATCCACCACAATACTAGTAGTATCTATAGAAAAAATATTTTCCTTTGAAACTTCCATACTGATTGGAGTTGTGAGCACGTTTCTCAGTAATCTTATTATCTTTCTTATCAAAACATTGTTGACCACCAACCTTTCTATTATCATCTAGAATCTTCTTTTTCATCTAGGTTTTCTTTTTAGCCTTATCATAAGTAGAAGTAATAGCAACTTTTTCAGAATAATGATTTTTAAAAGCTTCTGAATTATCTATATTTTGGTCTTATCCACAGATATCACTTTCCTAGATTTCTTCTTCTTAGAAACAATTTCAACTTTCTTATCAACCTTTGAAGGTACCTTTTGATCCTTCTCAAGTTTATCCTTTCCAGAACTTTTACCAACTTTCAAGGTAGAGTTTTTTAAATTTTTAAGCCTTTATTCAACTTTGGGTTACCTATAAATGGTTGTAATGTTGTTTATTAAACCAACACATATTTCATATGTGTATGAATCCACCACAATACTAGTAGTATATATAGAAAGAATATTTTCCTCTAAAATGTCCATACTTATTGGATTTGTGAGCATGTTTCTCAGAAATCTTATTATCTTTCTTACCAAAACATTGTTGACCACCAACCTTTCTATTATTAGCCAGAATCTTCTTTTTCATCTGGGTTTTCTTTTTAGCCTTATCATAACTAGAAGTAATAGAAACTTTTTCAGACACATTATTTTTATAATCTTATGAATTCTCTATATTTTAGTATTAGCCATAGATATCACCTTCCTAGCATTCTTCTTCTTAGAAATAATTTCAACTTTCTTATCAACCTTTGAAGGTACCTTTTGATAATTCTCAGGTTTATCCTTTCCATCACTTTTACCAACTTTCAAGATATAGTTTTTTTAATTTTTAACCATTTGTTCATATTTGGAAATTTTTTGTTGGATAAGTTCAAACTCTTATTCGTTTTCATTCAATTTTACTTCTATATGTTCATTACAATTATTTTATTTATCAAGATATTTCTTCAAATCATATATATCTTTTAACAGCTTAATTTTCTCATCAAGAACACCTTCATCATTATTTTTTAAAGAGTTTTTTAACTTTTAAACTTCCTAATTTATTTTTCAATCCTCCAAATATTCCTCATACATTCTTTCAATTATTCTTTAAGATGAAATTATAATTGGGTTTCTTCTTCTTAAAAACTGTTGCTTCCAAAATCTTCATTATTCATTGTTGAAATGAAAGTATTCTCACCAACATTCTTAGTAGATTTTTTTTATTCAGATTCATTGTATTATTTTTCATCATATTTATATAAGAAACTTATCCTTTTATATTTTGATAATTTTATATCCTTCCCTTGGGAATAATATTTAGCTTTATCACTCAGTTTCTTCCATGATCTTCTAGGTCTTATTTCTTCTTCATCAATGTCCTCTTCTTTATTTCTTCAAGGAAAATTATCCACAAAGTGATCAACGAATCCACATTCAAAACACTTCAAGGGAATTTTCCCTTTATATTTACCTATACCTATTCTCATATTTTTAGAAAATAAGGATAAAATTTTATCAATATTTTTACATACCTAATTTTCAGAATCAGAATCTCCAAATTCTTATTCTTCAAGAATATTTTTAAGCTTTTATTTCTTAGTTGCTTTGAAATACATTTCTCTGTCAACTTTTTTTCCTTCCATTACTTTCTCCCTTCTCATTTTATAAGTAATGAGAGTACTATGAAGATCATCTAGAGATAGTGTTTCAGGATTTGTATCTTCCAATGAAGAGACTTTGGCGTCAAACTTGTTATGAGGAATTATTAATATTCTTTCAACAACTATAGAATCCTCTAAATTTTCACCAAGATATCTGATTGTGCTGAAAATTTCATTACCCTGGTAAATAATTCCCCAAAAAAATCAAACTCACCCATTTTTAGATCTTCATACTTCATCCTCCAGATTTTTAATTTCTCCTTCTTCAATTCTATATTTCCTTCATAAATGTTATTCAACTTATCTTAGATACCTTTGGAGGTGGAAAAACCCTTCACTCTTAATAACTCACTTTAAAAAAGTTATGAGAGTAAATAATTTGTATCTCTCCCATAATTCTCAAGATTCTTCTTATCAATAGATTTATAGGGAACTTTATCATCAATATAAGGAAATACATCTATTGCAGCTTCAAAAACATCATACCCAAGAGACATAAGATAAGAAAACATTCTATATTTGTATATATGATAGTATATTTCCATATATGATATTTATTACCATAAAAGACCGGAATACCTTTCATATTGACACAATTCAGATTCTCTATCAACTTCTCTTCAAAAATTCATCAAAGAGTGAAATAAAGAAAACTGGTTATGATACCAATTGAGATTGTCCAAATAGGATATAAGTATCACTAAGAGGGGTAGGGGTAAATTAGTGATATCTTTTTCTTTTAAGTTTCCTTTCATTTGAAACAACCTTCACCCCTGTTAAATATTTGTTACCTTGCTAAAAATAAAACAATCATATATCCACAGGAACACAAGAATTTAAAAGGTTCACAACTATATAAGAGTATCTACGTCCTTGGTATGGTTTTGAAATAGTCTGATAGCACACAATCCACTAGAAAAAATCCCTTTTATGTGGATATAATAAGTAGGATATTCCCTTAAACTCATGTAGCACTATATTCAATACAACAGTTCATGTTCTTTAAGTAACATGAAATGATATAATACAATTTTTTGTAATAAGTTAAAAGACATGTTATTGTGATTCCTTGACAACTTTCACATATAATATCTTCAAAAAAATTATTCACTTTCCTACCCAGCATTAGGAAAGAACTTCCTCTAGATTTCATAATGATACTCAATCCAATTTCTATTATGGTTCCATTTTTTATTCCCAAGTCTGATTTCTTAGTTCAATAAAAAAACTCTATTAAAACACCACTAAAATAAATCTAAACTACATCAGCCTGAGTCTATAAATCCCAATTTGATTACTTAATCTAATTCTAGAAACTCTAATTATGATATTGTCTCTTATCCTTTAATTCTTTTATCTAAAAAACTTCCTTAAGAAATCACAATCTGGAAACTTCTCTCTACAAACTTTCAGCACTTTTCCTTCTCTCTTCAATTATACATATATTTCATAAAGTAAAAAAGTACTTACACTATTTATAGGTGACCCAAAAGTGATTTGGGATGGATTCTAAAAAACTTTCCCGCTCAACAAAATTTCCCAAAATATCAATTTACTTTGAACTTCGGATATATATTTGACTTATTCATCTCTTATTAACTCTTCTTGAACCTTCTTGAATCATTTCATTACTTCAACTTTCTTTGGTCTTCTTAACAAATCTTCAGTCTGATTTTGATCTCCATTACAATTTATTCATTATGATACTCCATATAAATTAAAAGACTAATCTTCCCAGTCTAACTTCTTCATTATGATTAAGACAACATATTATTCACTATGTTTCTCTACACCAAATTGTAACATATGGAAAAATAATGTGTTCTCATTATGATTCTTGGCATCACTTATTCAAAAAAAACACTTTTTCTAAACTCCAAAAACTTCAATCTCCCCTTTAAAACTCTTTTGAGGTTTCTTGAAACAATTATTCTTTTTCTCTATTCCTAGATTGATGATCCTATATATGATGATGTTTTCGGTGCCAGGTTACATCTGATTATCATTCTCTATTTCACTCTAACAATCGGTGTCATCTCTAATCTAATAGTCTTAAAACAATTCATACCAAAAAAACTAAATAGATTTTCTTTCTCTCTTGACACAATTTAAAAACATATCATAGAGACAAAATAATTCAACCAACAATTCATTTTGAAGAAAATGGTTGACTTTATTTTTGATTGATTGGTCTCTATATTTCTTAATTATATAGGTCCCAACAAACTTGAACTTCATTTCCCTTTTTCATGAGCCTCAATAACTCTCTAATGAAAACAACTCTACCTACGATGATCGGTGGAACACCATGTCTGATATACCATTATCAACAGCTTCGAATTCAGCAAATTCTTCTCTTTTTTTATTATGATACACATCTGCTTCTTTTGACAAAAATTTGTTTCATGTGGCTTATTAATTTGACTAAAAACTAACATCTTCATCTTGTTACATTTCTAACAAAATTTTATATCTTTCAAACACATCTACATCTGTTGATATCACACTAATGAACTGAGACCGGAAATATTTGTATTCAAAAAATTTCTTCTTTTACAACCTATTTCTTGTAATTATGAATTCATCATGACTTTGAGAACTTTTAAGATCGACATTGCATCATCTGACTTACATTGGGAGGTATTATAGATTCCCTTATTTCTAGAAGCTTCTTCCATTCTAATCCGAACTTTAATACGATTGGCAGCACTCCCCCTTTCTTTCATAATGCTATAATCACAAGTTTTCAGACAACTTATGATTTTTTAGAATTACAAAATATCAAAGAATCGTCATATTTATATCGAATCCATGTAGACTCTGATTTAGATTCTCATTATGGTCTTCATTTCCTTCCAAGCCCCAAGTGAGTCTAATAAACCTTTTATTTTATAAAAATTATTCTCACACTGATGGACTTCCTTAATAATTGCGAGTCTGGTTGTCTGAATATGATGCTCAGTCTGATCACAAACTTTTAAAAAGTGATGTGGTTTCTTCTTCTTTGAAATTTCCTTGACACAGAAAGATAACACTTTTAATTAAAAAACTTCTTCCAACTTCCTACAACATCTTCTTTCCAACTTGGTTCCAAAAGAGTGGATGATAAGTGTACCTTTCACCATGTTATTCTCATAACCCACTTCGGCAGTTATGATCACATGATATTTCCCTTTGTATTTCGCCATAATAGATTATTGATGGTGATTATAAAAAATCTTCAAATTATTTCAGAAGTTGGCATGATTCCCATATTCCTCATATTTATAAAATTAGATCACAGGTTTTGTAGTAGTTGGAATCTTCTTTTCCTCCATTTCATTAACTGTACAATTCATTGCCTTTCGAAATTCATGGGCTTTATGACTCGCCTTTATATATTTAAATCACCTTTCAGATCCATTCAAACACATCCCTTGATTTTTCTTCCCACATTTATGGTAAGTATATGGATATAATTTCTTTCCACCATGTGATTTATTCAAGTTTTCATGAGACTCAGACATTCTTTTCTTATCAAAACCATGGTATTGGTGGGAATCTCCAATTTCTATTTATACTTTGAGTGAACATCAAATGATTTATTCATAGCTAATGAAGTATCTTATAGATAATGACTATCTGAGACTTGGTTTTAGGCCACAAAAGAATCAATCAATTTTACTTTTAAGGATTATAATTAAACCAAAGACATACCTTTCAAGCCTTGTAAAATTTTCCTCATAGGGACCAAAGGACTCATCATATTTTTTCTTTATCTTAAGAAATTACTTCTCTATATTTGTATGTAGAATACAAGGAAAGTACTTAATGATGGATATCCCCTTAAAATAAACCCATTCCATGGATTCAATTTCTTCCTCTTGCCTCATATTCTTGATAAGATTCCACCATTGATTTTCTTTGCCTTCCAGATGATAAATAGCTAGGATAACTTTTTCATGTCCTAAGCATTGAAGAATATAGAATGTTTTATCAATGGTTTTGATCTATTACTCGACCATTGTTGGATTAGAAGATCCAATAGAATAAGGTGGATGTATCCTCATGAAAGATTCAACAGTACATTATTCACCCTTTTAATCATTTAGAAACTCATCATGATTCATAGCTTGAGAAAGTTTTGTGACCATAGCAGTAAGATTCTATATTCCTGCTCCCATAACATTTGGTTTCTTAGGTGTATAATAATTGAATTTTCTATCACATTTAGCATTAACACAATTCCTTCAGGTTATAACCATTTACTAAAATCAAAAATCATAGTGTGAAAAAAAATAATCATAGTAGAAACCACATAATTCTAACAAATCATTTATCTAATGTTTGAATCATGACACCTTATTCTATGACACCTTAGGTTTAACCTAGGTTATTCTTGATTGTTATCAAAATAATAGGACTTTATCCTATACTTATAATAATCCCTAAAGTTTTCTCATCTTAGTTTCCAAATATTAACTAAACTCATCCTATGGTAGCAACTATAATGAACCAAGATTTTCATACATAGATATTACATATTTTTAGATGAATATTCATTACATTAAAACACATGCCTGAGGATCGTAAAGGTATAATTCCTTTATAAACTTGGAAATATAAACAAATTATTCATAAAATATCTACATCATCTCCCGCTTATTTCATCATAATTATCACCCTTTTTGATATATCATACTTAATACCTTTATCCATATCCTAGGTAAAATAAATATAATAAAGGGGTTATATCAGAAACTTAGTAATAGTAAACATTGGAGATATCAGTTGATGGTCATATAAAAGCATAATATAAGCATAAAGAAATGAGATCTTGACTGTAACTTACATAGTTCATTACAAATCTAAAAAGTACCATAGTCATGAGTTATGGAATAAAACATTAACATTTCAAAATACATGAATCATGAGAATTAGAATTTATCATAACTCAGTCATGAACCATAAGTTCATGTCATAAATGTGTGTGGCATCATCATAAGTATAGAAACCATTTCAAAATACAAGGTTAACTACCAAGACCATCAGATTAGGCATCAACACCTATTTATCATAATGGATCAATCACATGAACTTGTTTCCCATAATGGATAAAGGGCATCGACTTGTTTCCCATAATTTATAAAGCACATTTACTTGTTTCCCATAATGGATCAAGCACATTGACTTGTTTCTCATAACTATCACATGAGATATTTTTCATCAACCAATGCATTAGAGGGAGATATAGGTCCCACCCATCACATAATGAAAACCATACATATGTGTGCCCCAATAACATAAATCACATCAAAACCCATGAAAATAAATGGGTTTTATAAACATTTCATCATAACATAACACGTGGAAAAGAAACAGGTTTCATAAACTTCATGCCATAATAAATATAAACCTTACATAAAAAATAATAATAATGGTATCCTTATATCATATCCCCAATAAATAATAAGTAACATCAAATAATTTTATCTTATATATAAAAATTATTTTTAAATACCACATGAAATAATTCTTTAAAAAAATATACTTTCCATTTTGAAATCATTTTTTTAAGCCGTGAAATTATAAAGGAAAAAAATTATTAGAAAATAAAATTATATACTTTTAAAGGAATCTCCAGGGCATTAATTCATCATGATAGCATGAAAATACACTAATTAAGTGTAAGTTAAAAAAAAGTTCCTTCTATATTTTTTGTCTAAAAAATCATAAAGAACCTTATTTAGAAAAAAACTAAAATATTCCTTTCAAACCATTTTTTAAAAATTAAAACATGGGTAAAAATTATTTTAAACACTAGTAAAAACCTTTTTGAAACAATTTTTAGAAAAAAAATAGATATATAATATAAATATTCCCCATTAGATACTTAAATATAAACAATCTCTAATAATGAAGTGATTGTGAAATAAACCCTTACCATAATTGTAACTTTTGAATCATAAGCTCCATGAAAGAAATAACATTATATGGGTATGTAAATACCATAATTTTCATGATAGGGATCATAAAATAAATTCAAGGGTAGTATATACACCACAAAAAAGAAATAAGTAGTGTATAAGTCATGTGTCCCAAAGAAATAAAAGTGAGATGAAAATCCCTTACCTCAAGTATCATCTTTCCTTATTCACATTCAAATATCCTATATAATAAATATGGATTTATTATACATTTATTACATAAAAATATTTCTTCTATAACATATATTATTTATTTATAACATCTTATCACCTATTTATTAATAACTTGTCATTAAAATCACTATTCTTGGTGATAACTATTTCGTTTTCCAAGCATGCTTCGATTCAGAAGTCCTGATCCTTATACTTTGATAATAGTCCCATAATTTCCAAAATTTTAATAATGGTATAATAATAATGTATATATTATATACATATTCATATTCATTCATAAAAAATAGATATAAAAAAATAAATTACACCATTCATGGAGATGGTAATCCATACGTATGCATGAACGTTGTTTCCATTTTTTGAATGATTGAATGAAATAAAGGTAAAAAATAATTCACTATTATATAATTATTATTATACAATATATATCATATATATTCATTAAATTCATCCTCATTACCATCCATGTTAAATATGAATGAAAAATGAATCGCATTACAATGTAGAGATGGTAGTCAATACATACACATGAGCGACGTTGTCATTTCTAAAAATATTGGATGATAAGAAGTTATACATTATATTATAATTAAAAAATTATAATTATGTCATATGTATCATATATAAATATTAAATTCATCATAATTGTAACACCCCAAGATTTTTTGAAATATAATTTTTTAAATTAATTTAATCATTTCAATATTATGCATATCACGCAACACTAATATAGCTTGTGTTATATGAAAGAACTAAGTTTTTCTTATATTCCATGAAACAACAAGTTAATATTGTGCTACATGAAACATAATCTTATATTTCATTACACACAACACTGAGTTTCTATAAAACAACACTTTATTATTATAACTATTTAAATAAGATAGTTATAACCTGACTATTAAACCTAGTAATATGAATATTAATAAATACATTTTAAAATATTATTTATAAATTTTTAACATAAATAAAACATATTTATAATAAAATATATAATTTTTGATAAAGTCTATGTGGATTGAAAAATACTTTTTTTTCTTAAAATAAATGCTTTTTATGTCTTTCAATGTACAATAATAAAATTAATTTTATACACTTTAAGCAATTGAATTTGAAAAAATAAACTAAATTTTTTATTTAATAATTTGAAAATTATATTAGGATGAATTTTTTGGATTTTTCTAAAATATTTCAATTTTTGGTTTTTTCTGAAATATTTCATTTTTGGATGAATAGTAAAAAATACAAAATTTTAATTGAAAACTATTTTTTCATATAATTTATTAATATGGTTAAATTATTTTTTTAATTTAATTTTATAGTATAATTAGTTATTTTTTAAATCAATTAATCCAATTTAGTTCATTGGAACCAATTTCACTTTGAAATGGGTTATAAAAATATTTCAAACTTTTGAACATTTTCTCTTTAAAAACTCATTGTCTCGTCCCATCTGTGGAATTAATTTTAAACTAATTTCTGATAATTTTGTAATTAGAATTTGAAAAAAAAATGGATTCTATATTTGGAATCAGAATAATTTATAATTTATAATAAATTCAACTTAGTTTTTACCAAAATTTTTAGTGAAAGTAATTAAAATTAATTACAGCAATTGAGGTAAAAATGAGTTTACTTAGTGGTTAAACTTTAATTTAAAGGGACAAATAACTTAGAAATATGTCCAAAATATTTTGGATGGAAATATTTCTACAAAATACCCTATTGGATCAAAAATTTATAATTATTAGAGGCACATTGTGTAAGGGAGACCTCTCAATAGGGTTAACATTTTTATATTTACAATAATGTCACTCCTCCTCTTTTATAAAAAGGTCACTCACCTCCCTCACTTCTTCACACATATAAATCCATTTGTATCATCTAAACCATGCCCAAATATCCTCTCAAATTCCCTCCCTTCATACTATATTACTTCCTTTTGGCATTAATCCATCCAAGGAATCCCTTTGGTTCAAACCAAAAGGAGTTACCCAAAGAAGTGGTAACATCCTTTAACAAGAACTTTTGTTTTATTTCTTTCTCCACCCCCTCAATTATTATTATTCCATGATTATGTAATGAAATATGTATCCTCAATATAATGAGATATTTTTATTCTAATTTTAATATATAAAATCAGAAAAATTCTCATCAAATGGGATACAAAATCATCATTCATGTGTACAGTAGACTACCGCCTTGTGAACTGATGTCGTTCATTCTTACATTTCCACCTTTCAATGTTGGGAATAATGATATAATTTATATTTTTATATGATATATATTATATTTATTATGTATTTATTCTTATTTAATTATTATATAACACATTCTTTCATGATTTTCATTTTATGGAAATACGATAACTTTGTTAGTGGACGTGTGGACTACCACCTCCTCAAATCGATGTGATTTGTTCACACTTTACATGGAATGTATTAAGAATTGGTTTAGTGAGAGTATATGATATATGTGAAATAAAAATTCTAATTGAATTATATTATATATATATATATACATATATTTCATTTACTTTCTTTCTTTCAATACGACAAGAAAATGAAAATAGTGTTCATGCATACGTATGGCTTACCGTCTCCATGAACGGTATATTTCATTTTATATTTCTATATTTTATATATTATTATAAATATATATATATATAATAAATATATATTATATTTATTTAATGTTTATAAATATTTATATTATTAAATCATAATATAAGTAATAGGTCCAAAAATATAACAAATCAAAACACATGCGAAAAAACAAAGCAATTATTACCCAAAATGTAACATTAACATGGAAGTGTTAATAAACAGGTAATAAAAGGTTATAATAAAATCATATATGGTATGATATAATTTTATATGGTTATTCAATATATTTATAATAAACTTTTATTTATTATACATGAGCTTTGAATGAGTATAATGAGAGTCAGGGTATAAGGTAAGGGGATTTCTAGTCTCACTTTTATTTATACAAGACTTATGCCATATTCACAACCCGTTTATTTAGTGTGGTGTATATACTTACCATGAATTTATTCTATGATTATTATCTTTAAATTTATGTTTATTTACATATCCATTTTATTATATCTATTTCATGGGGTTTTATGGTTCAAAAGTTACTAAATCGTTAAGGTAATTTTCTCTCAATTTTCCTTCTTTGAGACACATGTTTTGTAATGCACCTATATTCTTTTTTGAGGTGTATATACTGCCATTTTACAGTTTATATAATTAATATCATTATTTTTATGATATTTTAATCTTTATTTTATGTTATTATTTCATGGGTATTTTGATTCAAAGTTTCCAAAGTGTAAGAGTTTACCACCACAATCTCATCATTTATCAGGATTATTTACGATTGTGATTCCATTGATGAAATATTATGATCATTATCTCAAAAAATATCATGAATTTTCTTATAATATATTGATGTAATGTTATCATTTTTTTACTCTTTGGTACTTAAGATAATTAAGGAAATGTTTTTAAGAAAATCTGACTTCATTTCTATCTTCGGTCAGAAATCAGTTTTCTTAAAAAACCAAATTTTATAAAAATGTTTTCAAAAATGTTTTTAAATGATATTGTAAGATAATTTTCAAATAAAATGGATTTAAATTATTTTTAAATATTCCTTTATAAGTTTTTAAATCTATTTTCAAATAAAAAAAATTTCAAAATGTTTTATGTATTAAAAATGTTTTTTCAAATAAAAAAATATATATCCCTCAAGAAATGTTTTAAATGGTCTTTTATAATTATTTTATATCTAATATGACATTATTTGATATAGTTTTTGTTTTACTAGGTATATTATCCAAGGATACCATTAATATTATTTCTTTGAATGGTTTATATTTTGATGGCATAATGTTTATGAAACTTGTTTCTCTTCCATAGGTTATACCATGATAAATGATTATGAAACCCACTTCCTTTAATGGGTTATTCTAAGATGAAATGATTATGAAACCTATATATTTTAAATATTTTATGATATGATGAAATTTTTATGACACCCATTTCATTTCATGGGTTATGATATGATGCTTATAAAACTCATCTTTTTTTTACGGGTCATGATATGATGAATGTTTTATTATCTTATGGAACATGTATATATGATCTGATTATGTGATGGGTGGGACATACATCTCCCTAAATTTCATTGGGTAATGATAAATGGTATATGAGCTCAAAGGGTGTATGGGTTGTAGACCAAGCTTGAAAACAAGAGGGTACACGGGTTGTAGCTCAAGACAGAAAACAAGAGGGTACATGGGTTGTATCCCAAGTTGAAAACAAGAGGTTATATGGGTTAGATACCAAGCATAAAAAAAGAGGGTACAAGGGTTATAGACAAAGACTAAAAATAAGAGAGTTTATGGGTTTTATCCCAATCCTGAAAATAAGAGGGTGTGCGGGTTGTTAGCCCAAGGCCAAAAAAGGTGCACGGGTGATTAGCCTGAGCCCAACCTATTATGAAGGTCTTGGTAGGTATCCTTAGCATAAGATTTTATATGATTATATGTATTCCAAAATTCTATGTCTTATTACTATGTTATGATATCATGGATTATGCTCTTGATTCCATTATGATTAATGTATTATGTTCTGCAAATCTTTATTCCATGACTCATGTGTGTGGCTATTGATATGCAGGGTATGATCTTCCAATGTCATAATCATGTTCTCATACCCTGATATTCATGTAATTATTGTGTATATCCTTTATTTAACCTTACTAAGCGTCTAAGATCACCCTTTCTTATATTTCTTTTACCTAAGTTATGAATAAAGGTTTTAAGTAGGAGTAATAAAGGGTAAAAACTTTATGGGAGATATTGGAGATCTTTTTTCAAACTAGAATAATGTGTTACAAGTTTATAAATACACTAAAATATTATGGTCCTTGGGCATGTACTTTTGTAATGTTCTGAATATTCATCTAAAATTATGTAATATCCATGTATTTTGAGCCTAGGTCTCTATATTTGGTATCAAAGGAAATTTTTAGTCAACCTTCGGAAACTATAATGAGAAAAAAATATTAAGATCCCTAGGTATATTTCTAAGGATATGTCTAGGGATGCCTCTAAGGATAAGCCTAAGGATGAGTTAAAGTATAGAATAATGTCCTAGAATTTTGGTAAGGATAAATAAAGTGGTTTTCATATAAATACATCTCTATCTAGATACAAAAAGTGGAGGTGGCTCTATCAAAGATGTAAATAGGGGTAACAAACCTGAAAAATCTTTATTGAGCTAGATTCAATCAGAAACTCATGAACAACAATGGTCCTTGCTTCACACCTAGTTTGAAACTCCTGGGGGATATGATTTGGGAATTCACAAACTCTTTATGAGACATCCTAGAGGATTGAAATAGAATATGACTATGAATAATCTAGGTTAAGACTAAGGTGTCATAAACTTAAAATAAGGTGTAATTATTTAGACACCCTATAAGTAATTTTTCATGATTATGTGGTTTTACACTATGATAAGTGTTTCTCATTCTATACTTTATTGTTTTATTTAATGTATGGAACATGAAGGAACCATGATAATGTTTAATGTAATGTAAAATGCAATGATTGTCCTCCTAAGACACTAAAGTTTATGGGAATGGGAATAGAGAACATTATTGTTATGCTCACAAAACTTTCCCAAGCTATGAATAATGTTGAACATATAAATGAGAAAAGGAGGGAATGATATTCTATTGATTCTTTCATGAGGCAATGTCCATCTTCTTTTAGTGGTTTAATTGATCCACTAGTTTCTGAGTAATGGATCAATACCATTGAAAAAATATTTTCCATTCTTCAGTGTTTGGAGTATGAAAAAATCATTTTGGTTGTTTATCATTTGGAAGGTGAAGCATATCAGTGGTGGAACCTAATTAATAACTTGACAGAACAAGAATAAATTGAATCTATGGAATGGAAAGAGTTTAAGGGGATATTTCTTATTAAGTAATTCCCTAGTATTCTATGAAAAAATATGGAAAATGAATTCCTAAAGATTAAATAGAAGGATGATGAATCTATTGGATTCTATAAAGAAAATTTTACAAGACTTGAGAGGTACTCCTCGGGTATTATCATTCATCTTGAAAGTAAATTTGATCGATTATTTAATGGTTTAAAACCAAATCTCCTAAGGGTGTTAGCCATAAGGGAATTTGGATGCTATGAAGAGATTTTTTTGATGTGCTATTAAGGTGGAAATGGAGGCTAGAGTTATGTATCAACCACAAGGTTTTAATAAGAAGATAAAAATATAATTAGAAGGAAACTATAAGAACTGTGGAGAGAAGAATATGAGCTATCCTTTATGCTCAATGTGTGGGAAGAAACATAGAGGGGATTTTCTTAATGGGACTAGTAAATGTTTTAAGTGTGAAAAGGAAGGAAATAGAGCAACTGAATGCCTAAGTGATTGGAAAAAGTTATCTAATGATGTGAATAATAATAAATCTCCAAAAAATGAACCTCCCACATTTCAGTTTTTAAATTGTAGGGAGTTTAGGAATTTTTCTAAAAAGTTCCAAAATCCAAGGGTTAATAACGATTATTAACACCAATAACTTTTAAAGACAAAGGACAAAGGGAAAGAATATGAAATTACAACAAATGAAGTGAATCATGATAATTAGGTCACTCTATAATGGAGAATTTCATGTGGTATTTTTTAAGAGTAATATCTATGAAAATCTTGTTGTTAATACTTTATTGGTACTTGATGTGATTCTAAGAATTTATTATCTCTCTCTACATGAAATCTAGATTAATGAAATCACATTGATATTATAGCGGTGGAAGGATGAACCCAAGATTTTGATAGAAGTTTTTTTTTAATATAAGATAATATTTAAGGAATAAAGGGTGAATTGTCTTTTGAAAGCATGTATGTTTTCAATAAGGGTTTGTGAAAATTCAGGTTATTATCTTGTTTCAAGAGAATAAATGATGAATGTATTAAAATATTTTGGTATGTGACAATAAATATCTACTATATGACATATCGGGGTCACTGTTAAGCTATTTTTGAGAAATTTAGTGACCTTCTTTCTAATGTTTTGGATTTTCATCTTTCAGAAGGGTTAAAAAGTTAAATATTTATGGAAGGGTTTAAGTTAATCTTTGTATGAGGATTTAGAGATAAAATTATTATCTCAATATATTAGGATTTATTCATATTGGATAACCTATGCTAACCATTTTTCTATGATGTTAACTAAAAATAGATGGAATGACTTATCATTCTATTTATGGATCTCATGATCTATTAGTGCTTCAAGAATTAAAAATTCACCTTTATTCCCTAGAGTAAGAGATTAAGTGGGAAGTTTTAAAGGAAAACCAAAGGGTGGGATTTTTCTTATTAAAGGGAATGAAATAAAGTAAGTATATCTTCTCATAAAAATTCTTTAACTTTAGGAAAATGGTCTTGAAATAAAATGCTGTCATGTAATCATCATTTTTTATGATATTAATGGCCTTTTTTAAGCCTATTTGGTTTATGTCTTTGTGGTTGTTAACTTTATCTTGAATGTGTTCTCTATCAATCTCCATCGGAATGTGATAGTTATATTTCTCTTCTGTGTCCATGCTTTCACTTTCCACCTATGTTCTCCTACATGGAAACTTAGTTATGAGTTACTTTGGGTAAATGTTATGGTTACAAATTTCCCTTTTTAAAGGAAGTTTTATTATTCATTTTTATGACATGGGTTTATATGAAAGTAACTTTCAAGTATTAAACCTTTGATAACCCAGAAGAATTTATAGGGTGAAATTCAATTTTAGGGGGTTAGAATTTAACACCCTAAGATTTTTGTGAAATGTATTTTTTTTGAATTAATTTTATAATTTTGATATTCTATATTTCACACGAAAATGAATTTTTCTTGTGTTTTTTATGAAATCAATAAGTTTGTATTGTGTTTCATGTAACACCAATTTAAGCTTTCTCTATACACAACATCATCTTAGCTTGTGTCACATGCAACACTAAGTTTCTATGAAACAACAGTTTATTATAATAACTATTTAAACAAGATAGTTATAACCTAGACATAAAAATCAATAAAATTAATAGTAATAACTAATTTTTTAAATATTATTTTAAATTTTTTCAAATAAATAAAACATATTTATAAAAATATATATAATTTTTCAGTAAATTCTATATGTTTTGAAAAATATTTTTTTCAAAAGAACTTCTTTTTATGACCTTTGGTGAACAATAATAAAATTAATTTTATAAACTTTTAAAAATTTAATTTTATAAAATTAAATTCATTTTTAAATTCAAAATTTTAAAATTATCTTCAGATAAATTTTTTGGATTTTGTTGAAATATTTCATTTTTGGATAAATAGTAAAAAATGCTGAATTTTAATCGAAAACAATTTTTCATCAAGTTTATTAATATTGTTAAATTATATTTTAATTTGGTTTTAAAGTAAAATTAGCTCAATTGTACATAAATTAATATAATTTAGGTCATTGTAACCAATTTCGAATTGAAATTTGATATAAAAACATTTCAAATTTTTTAACATTTTCACTTTAAAAACCCATTGTCTCATCCTGTCTGTGGGATTAATTTTAAATTGATTTGCGACACTTCTGTGATTATAATTTGGAAATTTTGATTCCATATTTGGAATCATCATAATTTATAATTTATGATAATTTCAACTTAGTTTGTTTTCAAAAATATTAGTGAAAGTGATTAAAATTAATTGCAACGATTGAGGTAAAAACGAGTTTACTAAGTGGTTAAACTTTAATTTAAGGGGGAAAATAACTTAGACGCTTGTCCAAAACCATTATCTGTACATATTTAGACCAAGTACCCTATTTTATAAAAAATTTAAAATTATTTTAGTCACATTATGTAATGGATGACTCTCAATAGTTTTACCTTTTTATATTTATAAGAATATCACTCCTCCTCCACTATAAAAAGGGCACTCACCCCCTCACTTATTCACACATATCAAGAATTTTGGCCCATAAAAACCCTAAAGAAATATACTCCCAAATTCCATACCTTAATCCTAGAATCCTACATTTGGTAATAAATCCAACCAAGTAATTCCTTTGGTGTAATCCAAAAGGAGTTACCCAAAGAAGAGGTAATATCCTTCAACAAGCACTTTTGTTTTATTTCTTTCTCCATCCATAAATTATTCATATTCCATGATTATGTAATAACATAAATATAATAAATACACTTAAATTTTTTTATTCTAATGGTATAACATATACTCACACATACTTCCATCAAATGGGATATGCAATCATTGTTTTTGTGTACAGCGGACTACCGCCTCATGAACTGATGTCATTCATTCTTCCATTTCCACCTTTCAAGGTTGGTAATAATGATGGAATTTATATTTTTATATAATATATATTATATTTATGATTTATTTATTCTTTTTTAATTATTATATAACACATACCTTAATTCTTTCCATTTTTTGGAAATACAATAACTTCGTTAGTGGACTTATGGACTATCGCCTCCTCAAAGCGATGTGATTCGTTCACACTTTACATGGAATCTATTAAGGATGGTTTTAGTGAACTTATATGATATATATGACATAATAATTATAATTTAATGATATTATATATATGTGTGTGTGTCATTTACATTATTTCTTTAAATACGATAAGAAAATGGAAACAACGTTCATGCATACGTATGACCTATCGTCTCTATGAACAGTGTATTTCATTTTCTATTTATATATTTTATATATTATTATAAATACATATATAATGAATGTATATGATATTAATATAATATTTATCATTTTGGATATGATTAAATCATTATATAATTAATATGACCAAAAATATAACAAAATCAAAACACATGGGAAAAACAAAGAGGTTATTACTCGAAACGTAACTTTTACATCGAAGTGTTAATAAATGTGTAATAAAAGGTAATAATAAAATCATATATGGTATGATATAATTGAATATGGTTATTTAATATATTTATAATAAATTTATATTTATTATATATGAGTTTTTAATGAGTGTGATGAGATTCAGGACACAAGGTAAGGGGATTTATAGTCTCACTTTTATTTTTGTGAGACTTATGCCTTATTCGCCACTCATTTTTTGCATGGTGTAAATACATTACATAAATTTATTCTAGGATTATTATCTTTAAATTTATTTGTATTTACATATCCATTTTATAACCTTTGTTTCATGGGGTTTTATGGTTAAAAAGTTACCAAATCGGTAAGGTAATTTTGTCTCAATTTGCCTTCTTTGAGACACATGTTTTGTTATGCACCTATATTCTTTTTAAAGGTGTATATACTTCCATTTGAAAAGTTATGTCATGAATATAATTATTTTCATGATATTTTAATATTCATTTAATTTTATTATCTCATGGTTATTTTTATTCAAAGTTACCAAAGTGATAAGAGTTTATTACTAAAATCTCATAGTTTATCGGGATTGTTTATAATTATGCTTTCATTGATGAAATATTATATCATTATCTCAAGAACTCTAATGAATTTTATTATCCTCTGGTTATTCATGATATCTTCACGTAATGGTACCATTTTTTTACTCTTTGGTACTTAATATAATTAATTAAAAATTCTCAAGAAAATCCAATTTCATTTCTCTCTTCGGTTGGAAATTTGTTTTCTTCCAAAACTATGTTTTCTAAAAATGTTTTTCAAAATTATTTTAAAATGATATTTTAAGATTATTTTCAAAGAAAATGTATTTAAATGATTTTTAAAGATTCATTTATAATTTTTCAAATATATTTTCAAATAAAAAAGTTTTCAAAATGTTTTATGTATTAAAAAATGTTATTTCATAGAAAAAAGGATATTTTATTCACAAAATGTTTTAAATGATCTTTCAAAATTATTTTCCATCTAAGATGAAATCCTTTGATATAGTTTATGATTTACTAGGTATATGATATAGTTTATTCTAGGATAAAATTATTATGAAACCTATCTATTTTACATAGGTTATTATATGATGAAATGTTTATGATACCCATTTCATTTCATGGGTTATGATATGATGTTTATAAAACCCATATTTTTAATGGGTCATGATATAATGAATTTTTTATTATCTTATGGAAGATGTATGTATGATTTCATTATGTGATGGGTAAGAACTATATCTCCCTCTAATGAATTGGCTAATGATAAATGGTATATAATCTCAAAGGGTACATGGGTTGTATCAAAATCTTAAAAACAAGTGGGTACACGAGTTTTAGACCAAGCCTGAAAACAAGAGGGTACATAGGTTGTAGCCCAAGACCAAAAACAAAAGGGGACATGAGTTTTATCCCAAGATGAAAACAAGATTTTACATGGGTTGTAGCCCAAGAATGAAAACAAGAAGGTGCATGGGTTGTAGCCCAAGCCTGAAAATAAGAGGGTACATGGGTTGTATTCCAAGATTGAAAATAATAGGGTGCACATGTTGTTATCCTAACCTTGATGTAGGTACATGGGTGATTAGACGAATCCTAACCTGTTATGAAGTTCTTGGTAGGTAGCCTTGACATAATATTTTCTATGCTTATGTTTACACCACAATTATATGTTTTATTCCTATTTTATGATCTCATGGATAATGCTCTTGATTCCCTTATGATTCATGTCTTATATTCTGTAAATATTTATGTCATGACTCATGTGTATAACCTTTGTATGTAGGGTGTGATCTTCCAATGTTGTACTCATTTTCTTATACCCTTATGTTCATATTATGCTTGCGTGTCTCCTTTATTTACCCTTATTGAGAATCTGAGCTCAACCTTTCTTATATTTATTTTCCCCTTGTTATGAATAAAGGTTTTAAGTAAGAGTACTGAAGTGGAAGATCTTTACGGGAGATGTTGATGATATTTCACCAAACTAGATGAATGTGTTCCAAGTTTACAAATACACTAAACTATTATGGTCCTCGTTCATGTACTTTTTTAATGTGATAAATATTGATATAACTATAATAATACTCATCTATAAAATATGGATATGAAAAATATATTTTATTGTTACGGGGAGATGGTATGTAGTACGTATGCATGAGTGATACTTTCACTTCTTATTTGATGGGAAAGAGGATGTATAATGGTGTTTTCATAATCATAATAACATTTTAGAATATTTAGGATACTCAATTTATTATTTTATGATAAATATCATAGATTTATAGAAGGTAAATAAGAGTATAAAAAATAAAGTGAGAGATTGGAGCGATTACCTCTTCTTAGAAATCACTCAATTAGATCTCCTCTAAAGGGCTCTAGGGTTAGTCTTTTAAGAATATAATCACCTCTAGAATGTATCTAGGGAAGTTTAGAAGATAATTTGGTAGATTATGGTCGATATATAAGGCTCAATGTGGTAAAATTAAGTGATAGAGGAGGTTTCCTTTTATAATTGAGGTGAGGGGAGCCATTGGAATTTCTCAAAAGATTATTTTATAATTAATTCAATATCAATCCAAATACATTAAAATGTTAAGAGATTCAAATATAATGTTTTATAGGGTTTTAATCCCATCAAAAAATATATTTTAGATATGTTTTGGTGTAATTTTAAGCCTTATCATTTTTATTAACCTTTGGTTAACCTATTTTAATGTTAACTACGATAACAAATTTTTTAATATTAAAAGGTTGTAATTTTTACTTATAAGGTGTCAATTGGACCATAAATGGACAATTTATGATATTTCAGACCATACCATATCTAATTTTTCCTTATTTAATATTTTATGATTTTTAAATAATTTAATAAAATATTATTTTCATTAAATATCATTAGTGTCAATTTTTACACTATTCATTGCATTGAATTTAATAAAATGAAGAAAACACATGGAATTCCAAAAAAATATTTTAAAGCATCCCCAAAATGTCATGGTAATCTATAAAATTATTTTATGATGTTAATTATCACAAATTATAATAATTTTAATATTTGTAATATCATTTATTTGATTTATACATTAATTAAATAATTACTCCATTAGTGTTGTGAAAGCATTTAAGGTAATTATTTATTCACTAAAAATTAAAAATAAATTACCATGATGAGGATAAATCCTTTATATTTAAAAATACTATTTATAGTTGAAAATATACTCTACATAACCATATATTACAAATATTATACTTATTAAAAATAAGAGTGTGACATGTTTAATTTTTCATTAAATAAAATATTATAAAGGTCATAATTTTATCCAAGTGGATCCAAAATATAATAAATTCAACCCTTGGATTATTATAGTTGAGATATAATTATATAATAATATTTAGGTAATTGTTTGGTTCATTCAATTGTTCTAGTGATTTTATTTTTAACCTTTAATTACTCACTTTACCCTTTACCATGGTAACAAAAATTTCTAAGTTTACTATTCATATTTCCCAAAAATAAAAGGGACCTATTTAATAAATTTATACCTCATGATTAAAAATATGGAATACATTTTTCAAAATTCAAATCACATATTTTGAATAGGTTAATTTAAAATTAAATTGGAAAAACACAACGAAAATTAGTTTTTCGGAAAAATACCCTTTAAGTATTAAATATTTTTATACTAAATTAAAGTATAAAATCTATTTAAAAACCCATAATTAAAATATTTAAATAAAAAGGAACTAATAAAATTTTAATACTAACCCAATTTTAATTTTACTTTATAAATACTTTAAAAGAAATATACAGTTTTCAGTAAAAATAGTATTTTTTCAATATTCATTGAAAAATCAACATTTTCAGAAAATTTTCAAAAAATAATCTTAATATAATTTTTAAACCCTGAATTAAATTAATTTTTTCAAATAAAATTTCTAAAACTTTTGGAAATTAATTATAATAAAATCCATTTTTGGAGAAGACGTATTTTTTAAGAATAAAATGACTACTAAAAATTGTGTGATTATTTTTTAAGAATTTTTCAATAAACTTATATTGAGTTAGACTTTTATATTTATTTCATAAATTCTTTAATCATTTTCATACATGAAAATCCAATAGTTAGGCAATAACAGACACATAATATTTTAATAATATTATTTGGTTCGTTTAAACTTGTTATTGTGTGCAATACAAGCTATCAAAGAAATAAAATTATTTAAAGAAAAATATTTCATAAAAATATTAGGGTTTTATAGAAGAAATTTTGAATTAAATATTAATATATATTAATTTATTATTTTTATAAATTCCAAGAGTTCCCCTCCCCTCTCTTATAAAAGGGCACCTCTTCTTCTCATTTCTTTACACTTCAACCCCCGTTTTTTTGTCCATGACCTACCCAAATACATTCCTAAAATACCTCCTCTAATTATATAGGTATTGTTTAGTAATAATACTAATCTTAGAGGTCTTAAGGTGTTAAGAAAAAAAGGTTTCCAAAGAAAATGTATAGTTTTGATCTGTATGTTTTAGTTTTGTTTCTTCTTCTGAATCCCTAAAACCTTCTTAAATCATGAAAATATAATAAATCAAATATAATTTGTATATTAATATGTTATTATGTAATTTTAATTACCCATATCCATCTCTTATTCCATAAAATGGGAAATAAAATCATCATTCGTGTGTACGGAGGACTACTGCCTCGCAAACCAATGTAATTCATTTTCCCTCACCGTCTCTCACGAATGGTTATAATGATGGAATTAATGTTTATATATTATATTAATAATAGATTTATAATTATAAAAATATAATATATAATTTAAATTCCTATCTTTCCATGCACAAAAAAATGATAACGTCATTCGTGTGTACATGTGGACTACCACCTCCACGAAGCGATGATTTTATTTTTTTTTTCATCACCACATCACATGGATGATATATATAAGTATATTTAAAGGATTAATATGATATATATTATATTATTATAATTCTGTAAAGTTAAAATAATGCTTACCTACTTTCCATAATGATCGTATAAAAATGGAAACGTTACTCATGTGTATGTATGGATTATCATCTCCATGATTGTAAAGAGTTAACTTTTTATAACCATATTTAATGGTAATATTTAAAATTATAATTGATGTATAAAAATTATAAATATTTCATGATTATTATTTTGGAGAAGATGGAATAATTACCACTTTGATTATAGTCAACCGACCAGAGTCATTTTGGACTTGAGTACCGAATATCGTCAAAACATCTGACGTGAACTTAGGTGATTAAGTAATTGTATATAACATGGTAATAAATGATATAAAATGAATAATAAAATTTAAAAGGGTTATTAATTTATTATAAAATTAAAATAAATTTATTATTTAGGAATAAAAATAATATACATGATGTGTCAGACTCACGATAAGAGACTTTATTTTAAAATCATCTTTTAAAGTTTCCCTTAAAACTATCTTCTTCTTCCATATCCATATGATTTTTTTCTAAAAATGATTTAAAAACGGTTTTTATTATTATTATATGATATTTTTAATTTATTTTTACATATTATTTACTTTTTAAAAAAATTAAAGGAAATATTTTTTTCATTTTCCAAACAAGGTACTTTGTGACTTTTCGGACAAAAATATGGAAGGAATATTTTTTCAACTTATACAGCATGAAAGAATTTTCATGAATTTATAATTAATATTTATTTTAATATTCCATTAAAATATTACATGTTTATTTTCAAATAAATATTTTTCCTTTGTATGTGTACAGTTTTCTTTTTAAATAAGTAATTTTCCTCAAGGAATGTTTGTATGATACAATCATTCATGCTTTATGATTATGTTATAGTTATTGGAAATTTTTTATGATGATGTTTGATTCCATTATAAACCAAA
The DNA here is from genome assembly GCA_963277665.1 of Viscum album. Classification (NCBI taxonomy): domain Eukaryota; kingdom Viridiplantae; phylum Streptophyta; class Magnoliopsida; order Santalales; family Viscaceae; genus Viscum; species Viscum album. The sequence goes on from OY728132.1 coordinate 885,495,882, forward strand.
TATGGTTGGTTCCATTATATAACACCAATTAATTGGGTATTTTTATGTTGGAATTTGACCGTGATGGTTATTCCAAATGTAACTACGATGGTTACTCCAAGTATAATCATGGGGGTTATTTCAAGTATAATTATGAGGTTTATTTCATGTGTAGTCATGAGGGTTACTTTATAAGTAATTATGATAATAAAATGATTCTCCAGTTCATCTATATGATTTATTTATTCTTTCTAAGTTTTTATAGAAATCTCATCTTTTCAAAAAGTAAGTTATTAATTTTATATTAAAAATAAAGTATATGTTACTTCTTAAGGGTAAAAAGTATAACACTGTGAAAAAGTTTTCATGAGTTTATAATGTTTTAAAATAAAACTATATTGGTTTTATTTTTCCTTTAATATTTCTTATTAATTTTTTTAAGGAAATATTTGGTTGGAAAAGGTGATTTCTTGGGTAAGAAAATGTTTATTTTTTTCCTAAAGATTATTTTGAAAAGGGGGAAAAAGTATTTGTGGATTAATAGTTTCTTTAATTATTTTTATTTCAATTAATGAGGTTATTATTATAATTACATGTTTTAAAAAAAATTCATGGGGATTAAATATGGTTAAGGGAAAGTAAGAAGTCATGTTTAAATTCATAAAGTTTTGTCATGAAAAGATATCATGTTTTATTTTAAAGAGTTTTGTTTTATGTGAAAAATGGATACTATATAGAGATGTAAAATTATAATTAAGGGGTTTAATATATAATATTTTTTCCTAATTTTCTAAAACTTTAAATCTAAAATATATTTGGGAACCAAATAATGTGAATTCCAATCTAAATACACTAGATTATATGATGTTTAAGATCAGTTCCTTATGGTTGGTATTAGAGGAGGGTTTAGATAACTTCATAAATTAGGATGTTTTAGGAATATTAATATGAATATTAATATATATCATTATGGATTTATAATTTTAAGGTTTATCATATGTTCATTGTCTTAAAAATCCCTTTTGAGGATTTAAGTTGTGAAATTTTTAGGTAACTAATGATATTTTTTGGAGAAATTTATTTTTAATATAATTATGGGCTATTAAAAAATTGGGAATATATGTTTCATAATATAGATAACCATGTTATTGGAAATTTATATGGTGACTAATGTCATTATTTAATAAGATCTCTATAATTTTGGGGAGCATTATTGTAGGTTCTAGGTGTAGTGGAAGCGTGCGATGGGCGGTGTCCAACTTTAATCTTTTCCATAATCAATTATCAATAAGGGATCTATAAAATTATTAACATCATGATACATGTAATTGAGTCAAAGAAATAGATAAAAAAATAATTTTTTTGAAACCGAGAGAGATGGATCAACACATATTATTTATAATTAATTTAATTAGATAAATAATTGCCTCCAAGTTTATTCTTTCTTTGTTTATGTGTCCATACACATATTTTTAGTTCACCATCATTACATTTTATAAATAAAGGGTAGATTTCCTCTAGGGTTGATCTACACATGTTCCAAAAATATCTAGACATCGTCGAAGGATTCTCCAGGTGCTAGAATGGAAGATCCTTATGCTTACATCATCCACCTTCGATCACCTTGAGAACTGCTTCCAAATAATTCTCCTTGATCTGGTGGAGGAGGATCACTCTTGTTCTTGAGATAATTCTTGGAGAAGGAATAACTCTCTAGTATTGAGATTTTATTCCCCAATTCCTTGTGCACCACAACTTTGGCTTGGATAGGTTATGATAAAATAAACATAATTGGGTATTTATATCACTAGGGCTAAAATAACATAATTGCACAAGTGCCATTATTTATTTTATTAATCCTAGTGAAACCCCATTTCAAATAATAATATTATTGTTATTATTATTTCTTGACATGTGATTAATTTTTCAAATTATAATTAAATATCATTTAATCAAATAATATTCAATATTATTATTTCCCACCAGACCCTTAAACTTGGTCCGCCAATCCTCCACAATATTTATTAAATATACCACACATAATATATTCTCTCGAATAACTAGTGATGGAATAAATGATATAAGGCATCCATGAATAATTATTAAACCACTATAGAGAATAATATTTATTCAAATTGTTAAATAATAAATAATATATTATTTAACCGAGATACTGGATACGCTTAGTGTGTGACCCTATAGTCCTCTTTTGTAGTGGAATTAGGCAGAGCAGCCTAAAGTCCAAGGTTGGCATCTAGAAACACACCAAGTCACCCATAGAGAAAGAATTAAATGTTGAAATGACATTTCACCTCATACGAACACTTACCTTATAATATAATCTCTTTTTCTCAATATCTATAATCAAGCTGGTTTCAAGATAGTGTCATCAACCCATGTGCTTGATTTCTCTTTCTTTGACTTCCCATAAATTGAACTTGACTATGGAACACCATGGATATGGATTTATTCAGGCTATATCATTTCCATCAAAGGGTCTAAGACATCAACTTTCACTAAATAACTGAAGGGATAAATCCTTTCTCGCATTATTCATCAATGCAGTATTACTCATGATGCACCAAACATATCCTACCTCACCGCGAACATATGTCATCATATTTTTCGTCAATACATATAAGTGTACGAGTCACAATACTCATTAACAATAATCTTAAAGTCTAAGGACCAATACACACATCTGCAGATAGTAACATCCAATGACACTTATAAATGTGGATTTACTACTGGCGGGTCTTGTTCTCATAATATACTCCTGAACATTACCAAGGGAGTACACCATGAGAAGGTACCTCAAAGTCCTATTAGTCCGCACCCTTGATATCCTGTATCATTTGTGTCCCTCAAATTATATCATCTGACTATAGAACATATATTCAAGAATAGTGGTGTAACGTTTCCCAATTCTCATCATAGCGGAGAACTGCTTTGAACTTTCATTGTGATAGCTACTCTTAGAACATTATCACATAAAATGTTACATAGATTAACAATAATGATGTGATAAGTTATTTATTAATATTCAAAACCATGAATATAATTTATCATACAGTTCAAAGAAGTTATTTCAAGGGAACCAACTCCAACAGACTCTCACTTGCACTAGAGACAACTACTAACAACCTTCAGTCTGCTAGCTCTCACATGGTACCCATGCTTATGATGAGATAGGCCTTTATTTAAGGGGTTTACCATTTTCTCTTCCATGGGTACTATTCTCACTACAACTTCACCCCTCTGATAAAAATCCCTCAAGAGGTGTTACTTTTGAAGTATGTGATTTGTCCTTTGATGTGACCTTATCTATTTTTCAAGAACCACCCCTATAGTATTATCATAATATAATGTGATCGGGTCTTTACTTCTAGGTTACACATCAAGATCTTAGACAAAGTTCCAAATTTATATATCTTAATTGGCTTTATAAAAAATCCACTATATACTCGGAATCCACAGTAGAATCAGAGACAACTTGATGGTTTGAACTCTTCCAGCTCACATATCCTCTGTTGAGATAGAAAACACATCCTGAATGTGAATTTGGATCATTCTGGTCTATCTGAGAACCAGAATCATCATACCTTATGATGGCAAGCTCCTCATCTCCTCCATACACCAGGAATGTATCCTTAGTTCTTCTTAGATACTTAAGGATAGTCTTAATAATAGTCCAATGTTGTTCTCCTAGATCTTATTGATATCTTCCTACCATGATCAATGCATAGAAAACATTAATTATAGTACATAACATGGCATACGTGATTGATCCTATCGCTGAAGATTATGGGATATTACTCATTCTATCTTTCTACTATTGTCTCGAGACACATTTTCTTAGAAATATATAAACCATGAGACACTAGAACTAATATCCTCTTATATTGTTCCATACTAAACCTCTTTAGTATCTAGTCAAAATATGAACTTTGTCTTAGTCTAATTAGCCTCTTGGATCTATAATAAATGATCTTGATCCCTATAATATAGGTTGTTTTGCCTAAGTCCTTTGTGGAGAAGCACTTGTTCAACCAGTCCTTAACTGATTGTAAGACTAGTATGTCATTTCCTATAAGTAATATTTCATCAACATACACTACTAGGATAATGATTGAATTCCCATTAAACCTTTGGTAAACACATGGCTCACATTCATTCTTAATGAAACTAAATTCTCTTATGGCTTCATTGAACTAAATATCCCATGACCTGGATGCTTGCTTCAATCCATAAATGCATCTATACAACTTACAAAACCTTTTTACATCAGCTAGTTTCACAAACCCTTCTGGTTGTGTCATATAGACATCTTCTTGAAGGTTCCCATTAAGGAATGCAGTTTTGACATCCATCTGCCAAATCTCATATTCATGGTAAGAGGCTATGGAAAGTATGATTCTTATAGATTTAAACATGGAAACTGGAAAAAAGGTTTCATCATATCCAATACCTTGAAACTATTTAAAACCTTTAGCCACTATCCTTGATTTATAGGTACTTATTTTAACTTTTATGTCTAGTTTTATCTTGAATACCCATTTACACCCAATAGGCTTTACATCAATAGACATATAAACAGAACCAAAACTTGGTTCTGGTACATGGAATCAATCTTATAATTCATAGCTTCTATCCATATTACATAGTCTGAGCTCTCTACAACCTCCTTGTATAAGATAGTTTCATCATTGTCCAATAATAATGAGTCACCATCCTCAGTGACTAGAAAACCATATATCTCTGGTTCTCTTACCTCTCTTACACTCCTATGAAGTACTTATGTTTTAGGAACCAATTATTCCATGGAGCCTATGAAACTTGTTCCTATACCAAATCCTATGTATCTTGATTATCAACTTCATCGAATTCAATCTTACTCCCACTATCCTTTTTAAGGATGTTCTCCCTATCAAGAAAGACAGCTTGTCTAGTGATAGTCACTTTCTTATCTAAGGGTTTGTATAGGAAGTATCCCTTTTTTTTCTTGAGATACCCAATAAAGATACACCTTGTGACCTGGGGTGATATTTTTTTCCTAATAAATACTTAACAAACACCTCATAACCCCATACACATGTATGTGACAAAATGGGTTTCTTTCCACTCCATATCTTGAAGGTAATTTCATTTTCCGCTTTATTCGGTACTTGATTCAATGTGTATGACGCAGTTTGTAATGAATATCCCCAAAAGGATAATAGAAGATCTGCATGACTCATAATCAACCTTACTATGTCCAACAAGGTACAGTTACTTCTTTCACTAACACCATTCTAATATCGTGTGTAAGGTGAAGTGAGTTGAGATAGAATCCCAAACTCCTGTAGAAATTCGATGAAGTCTTGGTTAAGATATTCTTCACCTAGATCTGATCGAAGCTTCTTTATATTTTTACCAATTTGATTCTCTAATTCATTCTTGAATTACTTGAATTTTAAAAGGACTTGTACTTATACCTCATCAAGTAAAAATAGTCATATCTACTCAAGTCATCCGTAAAAGTTATGAAGTAAGAATATCCACCTCTAGATTCTATTAGAAATGGTCTACACACATTAGTGTGTATGAATCCTAGAAGCTCTATGGCCCTTTCACCTTATCCAAAAAATGGTGGTTTGGTCATTTTTCCTTGTAAACAAGCATGAATTCTATCAAGTGGTTTTAGTTTAGATGAGTCTAAATAACCATCTTGACAAATCTTTTTCAAATGTTTCTTGTTTACAGGACAAAGATGGTGATTCCAAATATGGGTGTTATATAAGTCATGTGAACTTGATTTTTTATCAATTTCTAACACTTGGTTTTCATAATTTAATACATACAGACCATTATTTAAATGTTTCATGCCATAATATATGTTTTCCTTATAAAAGAAACAACTTTTATTTCTGAACATGAAAATAAACCCATATGTATTTAAACTTGATACAAAAAAATTATGTTCTTGGTAATAGTAGGTACATAATAACAATCACGTAAACCCAAAATCATTCCCATTAGCAATAAAAGGTGGTAGTCACTAATGCCAAGAGTATCCATCCTCACACCATTAGCAGCTCGCAGATCCACCTCTCCTCTAGAAATTTTCTGAAATCTATTTGGTTCCTACATTTTGATACATATGTGAGCACCACAAGCTGTATCTAATACCCAATGTCTATAAATGGAAAGATTTCACTCGATAATGAACACACCTTTAGCTTCCCCATGTTTTTGGGTGCAGTTCCTCTTCCAGTGGCTTGGCTTTCCATATGAAAAACACACTAACTCCTTTTCCTTACCCTACCTCTAGATCTTATTCTTCTTGGTAGGATGGTGCTCGGGAGCTTTAAACTATTTATAAGTCTAGGGCCTCTTTTCCTTGTCCTTACTCTTCTTATTCACCATAAGGACTATGGGTTTGTCACACCCTATGTCCTTATCCACTTGGAGAATCAAGATTAGAAGTTTTGATAGACTCTTATCATTATTTATCATATTATAATTCAAAATAAAACTAGATAATGTCTTGGGAAGTGATGAAAGTATGTGATCTGTGAACAGCTCATCTGGGAATTTAATCCCTAAGATGTTTAGGCATTCAATATAGCCAATAAGATTGACTATATGAGGTCCAGTTGGCGCAGACTCTCCATGATTAGTGGTAAACAAATCATTGGAGATCTCATACCTCTCTTGTATCACCTTCTCTTATTAGATATCCCAAAGGTGATACATCATTATATAGGCATCCATATACTCATGTTACTTCAAGATCTCATTAGACATGGATGATAACATGAAGCACTGAAAATATGTAGCATCATTCAGATGTTTCTCATAGAGAGATAATTCATCATCACTTGCCTTATTTCCAGGCGCAACTGGTAAAGGCTCTTCCAGTGCATATAATTTCCTTTCATGGTAAAGGGTGACCTGTAGGTGCCTTTTTCACTCCTGGAAATTAGTACCAGTGAGAAGGTTTTCCTTCTCAAGTATGGATCATATTGATATGTTTGATGTAATTTTTAATGTTGTTTCTACAAATAAGATAAGCATAGATTTAGTAATTTTTCTAATAAATTTAGATAAATAAATAAATAATATTTTTATTAGTCTCACACTATTTTATCGAAACTCAATATCCCTCACCATTGGCTTTGAAATATCCTATTTCTTAGACATTTTAGTGGCAAGGATTCATATTTCCCTTCTCATTACCCCAAATTTGGTTGGTAAAGAAACTTGAAAGGTTTTAGGTAGGCATTCCAAATTCCAAATGCATGAACTCAAAGTTCCCTGATCCATTGAGTGGACTCCCCAATCCTAAAATCCTTTAATAGTATTTCCTCAAACTTTTCCTCTCAGTTACACTAAGTCATGCTTTGGCAGTCAACCCTTGATGTGAAGCAAGTCAAGTCAACACAAAACCTCATGTTACAATTCCCAAATAATTGAAAGCACCCCAAATTTGGTTGGTCAAGCACTTTGAACTATGGTTCAATTCTAACCAAAGTAATGGAAGGTTGTACCAACTTAATATTTTATTGAGTTATTTTATCTGATATATGTAAATTTCCAATTATTATATTTATCACATGATTTTTCATATTAAGTGGGATTACTTAATTTATTAACCATGTCTTTAAGTAATATTTATGCATAAGACAGTTTATTTTAGTTCCATATTGCATGCTTATTAATTCATTAACTATGTGATTGTGATAAGACACCCATAATGAAATAACAATGCAACTGATATAAATAAAATAATGGGTATTATCATGGTCTTATACTAATGGTTAGTTTATCCAATGTTTGATAAACTAATTATTAACCTATGGGAGAAAAACATTAAACCAATTGAGGTTCATGTTTACACCTTTCTACCTGTTCACCTTTGTATCTCCTTGGATTGGTTTCACTTCGGCTCCTAAGTTTAACTGTCTCCACTAGCTTGGGAGCTCTATCCATTATATATTCTTTTAATCACACACAAGTGAGGGGTACATAAATGAAACCATGGGCATGCAGACCCAACATATTAATGAAGAGATAAGGAACGTAGGCCAATAATTTAATTTAATAATAAATTAAAATGAAACCAATCACATATAAAGGTTTTTTCTAGCTCATGATCATCCACTAGCATGAAACGAATTACACATTTAATAAAACTAGCATTAAATTCTTAATTGTTCTTATTTAAGATAAATTGTGCTCAAATAAATTAATTATTATCTTTAATTAATCAATCCTTTTATATTAATCCTTATCTAAATTTCCTTGAGATTCTCATCCATTATAATTTTAAACAAATTAAATAAATTCATTTAAAATTAACCTTGTACACAAAAGTACCTTGGAGGCAACACGGTGAATACCTGTCTGATTCCTCCCAATATGTATTATACTTGTATATTGTTTTACTCTTGTAACATATAGCATACATGACTTATTGCATAATGTCATGACATGTACTTCATGGATGATTACATGAATTACATGATTTTTTAGTCATGTGTTATTCTCAAATGAACGTAGAGTAAAATACATGATATGTAGATCTGAACATTACACAGATAATAATTAAATAGTTAAATATTTATGTATATTAAAACTTATATCATGTCATGTCCTATATTTACAACTACAAGCAAGTACATATCTCAAGGTTTACATAGTAAAATAAATAAATTTTAAATTTGTGTAATCTGGTAAAAGTACATGGTGTGTAGATCTGATCTACACAGTGTGTACACCCTTCACCTTCTATCCAAATTACATTCCTAGGGACTCGATGTGTGAGGTGTACTTCAGAATTGGAGTACACGGTGTGTCCAGTGGGATACACATCATGTTGACTCTGTGTTACACAGTAAACGTTCAGGTAGGCCATGTATGGAATACACGGCCCATCTCTGACCAAAAGAGACTACACACCATGTCTAATGGGCCACATGGCATGTAGTCTGGCTGACCATGCGCCAGTCTATCCCGATCAACACGTGGTGTAAGAATTAACTACACTGCATGTCATTAATGCACATGGGTTGAGTGATTTCTGAATTAAATCCTAGTGAATTTAACACGACTACATGACCTGTAACTTTGGTTACATGGTTTGTACTACTATGTTATCCAGGAATAATCCTTGGCTCCTTTGGATGAGTTCCTTGATTTTATTTTAATCATAAAATTAATAATTTCTATTAGATTTTCAAGAAACAATAGAAGAATAAATAGATCTCGTAATTTAGATTGAAATAATGATTAAACTTGAATTGAAAAACTAAATCACAAATGTGTAAATCACTAATAAAACTAAATAATTATAAACAATTATGTTCCCGCTCTGATACTACTTGTAGGTTCCGGGTGCAGTGGAAGGGTGCGATGGGCGGTGCCTAACTTTGATTTTTTCCATAATCAATTATCAATTTGGGATCTATACGACCATGAATGCCATGATCCACAAAATTGAGTCAAAGAAATAGACAGATAAGAATTGTGTTGGAACTAAGATATAGGGATCAATGCATATTGTTTATAATTAATTTAATTAGATAAATAATTACCACCATGGTTATTCTTTCTTTGTTGATGCGCCCAACCACAGATATATGGTGTACCATTGTATCATTGTAGAAATAAAGGGTAGATTTCCTCTAGCGGTGATCCACACATGTTTTATGAATCTTTGGATGTCACCAAAGGAGTCTCTGGGTGCTATCATGGAAGATCATTTCACTCAAATCATCTTTCTTTGATCACCTTGAGAACCGTTTCCAAATTGTTCTCCTTGATCTGGTGGAGTAGGATCACTCTCATTCTTAAGAGCATTCTTGGAGAAGGAAGAAATCTCTAAGCATGAGAAGTTATAATCCAATTCATTTTTCACCACAACTTTGGATTGGATAGCTTATTAGAAAATAAACATAATTGGGTATTTATATCTCTATGGTTAAAATAACATAATTGCACAAGTGCCATTTTTTATTTTATCAATCCTAGTGAAACCCCATGTCAAATAATAATAGTATTATTATTATTTATTGACACGTGATTAACATGTGAATTATAATTAAATGTTATTTAATCCAATAATATTCAATATTATTATTTCTTATGAGACTATTAAACTCATTCTTCCAATCCTCCACAATATTTATTAAATATTCTGCTCACAATATATTCACTCAAATAACTAGTGATGGAATAAATGCGATTAGTCATACAAAAATAATTATCAAACCACTACCGGGAATAATATTTATTCAACTTGTTAAATAATAAATAATATATTATTTAACTAAGATATTGGATACACTTAGTGTGTGACCATCTAGGCCTCTTTCTTATTGGTATTAGGCGGAGGAGCCTAAAGTCCAAGGTTAGTGTCTAGAAACACACCAAGGCACCCATAGAGAAAGAAGTTAATGCTGCAATAAAATGTCATGTTATATGAACACTTACAGTGTAATATAATCCCTTTATCTCGATATCTCTAATCAAGCAGGTTGCATGCTAGTTCCATCAACCCATGTGCTTGATTTATATTTCTTTAACTTCCCAAAAATTGAACTTGTCTATAGAACACCATGGCCATGGATTTATTTAGGCTATATCATTTACATCAAAGGGCTTGAGACATCATCTTCTATTAAAGAACTAAAGGGATAAATATTTTCTCGCATTATTCATCAATGCAGTATTACTCATCATGCACCCAACATATCCTACCTCACCACAAACATATGTCATCATGGTTTTCATAAATACATATAAGTGCAAAAGTCATAAAACTCATTAATAATAATCTTAAATTATAAGGACCAATACACACGCCTGCATATGGGAACATCCAATTACACTTATAAATGTGGATTTCTTACGAGTGGGTCTTATTATCATAATATCCTCCTAGAAATTACCAAGGGCGTACACCATGAGAAGGTGCCTCAGATTCCTATGAGTCTCCACCCCTAATATCCTATATCATTTGTGTCCCTTAAATGATATCATCTGGCTATAGAACATATATTCAAGAATAGTGTCGTCACACTTCTGGGTTCTCATCATAGTGGAGAACTGTTATGACCATTCAGTGTGACAACTACTCTTAGGACATTATCACATAAAATGTTATGTAGAAAAATAATCATGATCTGATAAGTAATTTATTAATATTAAAAACTATGAATATAAGTTATCATAAATTAAAAAAGAAGTTGGTTCTAGGGCACCAACTCTAACAATTATAGTATTAAGATAAACAGAATACTTTGGGTTTTTATTTTAGAAATAAAGGATGAATTATCATATGTAAGAATATGTGATTTTATTATGGATTTATAGTGATTTAGATTATTTTTGGAAATGGTTAGTTTATCTTGGAAATTATATGTTTAGGGTGTGCACATTTTGGCATGATACGTCAATATCAATTGATGTTATTTTGGGAAATAAATGATCAATTTATCTTGGAATATAATGTGAAAAAATATTTGGGTTTCAATATTAGCTTGGAATATTTTTTTGGAATTTTAACAATAGTTATTTATCAAATAATCTGAGTTGAAATTTGGGTGTTTATATTTAATTTTGGATATTAAGGTAGTTTTTATTAATTTAAATGCTTATTCATTTTTTGGAATTATCTTATCTTATACTAACCATTTTGGTTTTGGTTAATTAATAATGATAGGATTAATAGATTTTTATCTTTTTATGGATTTTATGATCCTTATAAGTTGATTATAATTATTCTATCATGAAAAAATAATCATTAATACTCATCATTTAGAGAAAAATATGATATTGTGTTGAAAATTTATTAAATCTTGAAATTATACTTTTTAAGTAAGTATATTTACATATGTTCTTAATCTAGGTAGTAAAATAATTCTTTATCTTTAGGAAAATTATTTTGAGACAAAAACATTATGTATTTAATTTTCTTACCAAGAAATCATTGGTCTTTAAACCAACCATAGATTTACGATATTGTGATGGATAACTTTCTCATGACCACATTCTCTATCACTCTCTATCAGTCCTTAGGTGTAATATTTTCTCTTTAATGTCCATATTTTTACTTTACACCAATGTTCTTCTATATGTAAACCTAGTATGTGTTATTCCAGGTGACCTTCTTACTTTACTTTCTCTCTTTTCAAGTATAATTTTTATTGACCCTTTTTATGATGTGGGTTTTTAACAAAGGTATTTTGAAAATTCAAACCCTAGTTATTGATAAAATGTTCAAAATCATGAGGATGAAATTTCTTAAAGGGGGGTAATGTAACATATTTATATTTTAAAATTTAAATACTATGTTCAATAACATACAAGATAATAAACACTAATCTTAAATGAATAATGAAATATTATTATTTAAATGTGACCATTATAACTTCACCTTTAAATTGTAAAAATGAATAGTATTAATGAAATTATGAAATATATAATGTTCATACACATAGATAATTTATTAATTAATTATTTTTAAATAACCACTCAGATTTTTAGTAAATTCATTTTATTCTTCAAAAAAATATGTTTTCTTCAAAAATGGTTTTTTGCTTTTTATGAGTTAATATTATAATTAATTTCTAAAATTTTTATAAATTTATTTGAAAAAATTAATTTCATTTTTTAATTCATCATGTCAAAATTATCTTATGATGATGTTTTGAGAATTTTTTGAAAAGGTTGATTTTTTCAATGAATAGTGAAAAATACCGATTTTTATAAAATTTTCATTTTATTTATATTAAAAAGTCCATTTATGATTTGAATTTAATCTCAAATTTAATTAAGTATTATTTATTTTTATATAATAAAATTAATTACATTTTATTCATCCTTATACCTTTTTTTTATAAGTACATTTTTGGGTTTAAAAACGCATTTTTCAAGAAAACAAGTTTTCATTGCGTTTTGTGGGATTAATTTTAAATTAAATTATACCAAATATATATTTTTGAATTTTTAAAATATTATTAAGTATTTGTAATTATTAGGTTCAAATTTTATTAATATTTATCTTTTATATTTTTGTCATTATGAATAGTAACTATAGTAATTTTTGTTACCTTGGTTAATGGTAAATCGGGTAATTAATGGTTAAAAATAAAATGATATGGATTATAAAATTACCCTAACACTTACTTAAATTTTATTGGATTATTATATATTATAAATAATCAAAAAAATGTAAAAATTGTGACCTTTTGATGCCACTGGGATGAGCTTAATACCTTTATAGTATTTTATTTAAAGAAATGTCAAACATGTCACACTCTTGGTTTAATAAGTGTAATATTTTTAATATGGTGTTATCTGAAGGATATGTTCAAATATAAATATTATTTTTAAATCAAAAATATTTATATTCATCATGACAATTTATTTTTATTTTTTAGGGAAGGAATTATTACCTTAAATTCTTGCACAACACTGATGCAGTAATTATTCAATTATTGGAAAAATCAAATAAATGATATTAAAAATATTAAAATAAATATAATCTGTGATAATTAATAATATAAATAAATTAACTTAACTTGTAATGGATTTATTAAAATAATTTTTTCAAATTATAATTGTTATCTTGATATTATTAATGTCAAAGTAATGAATAGTACTAAAAATTAACATTATTGATATTTTATAATAAATAATATTTTATTAAATGATATAAAATTTATAAAAATATTATATTCATAAAATTTATTATGATATGTTTTATAATATCAATCATGGTCCATTTACGGTTTTTTTATTTTATAGTAACTATATTAACCCTCAAAGAGTAAAAATACATGTTGTCACGGTAAGAGTTAAAGGGGTTAAAACCAAAAAATAAGGGTATAAGTATAGTAAAACTTTTCTAATTATTATTTTATGAGGTTATTTAGACCCATAATCATCATATATTATAAATATATCACTTTGGATCCATTTTTAATTAAATATTAATTTATTATTTTGATAAATTTCAAGAGTGCCCCTCCCCTCTCTTATAAAAAGGTACCTCTTCTTCTCATTATGCACACTTAAAAACCTATATGTCTTAGATAATACATGACAAAATGCCTTAATAAAATCCATCCTTCCATTATATAGGTGATTTTTATTCATAATACCAATCTTAGAGGTCTTAAGCTATTAATAAAAGGATTTTTACAAAGAAGAGGTATAGTTTTTATCTGTATGTTTTAGTTTTGTTTCTTCTTCCAAATCCATAAAAACTTATTCAACCATGATAATATAATAAATAAAATATCCTAAATATAATAATATTTTATTATGTGATTTTAATTTCCCATATCCTTCTCTTATTCCATCAAATGGGAAACGAAATCATCATTCGTGTATACGAAGGACTACTTCCTCTCAAACCGATGTAATTAATTTTCCCTCATTGTATCTCAAGACTTGTTATAATAATGGAATTAATATTTATATATGATATTAATAACATATTTATCATTCTTAAAATATAATATATCATTTGTATTCTTACCTTTCCATGCACATAAAAATGATAGCGTCATTTATGCGTATGTGTGGACTACCACCTCTGCAAAGCGATGTGATTCATTTTTCATTACCACATCACATGAATGATATATATATATATATATAATTATATTTAAATAATTAATAATATATATATAATATTATTATCATTCTTTAAGGATAAAATAATACTTACCTTCTTTCCATAATGATCATTGAAAAATTGAAACATTACTCATGTGTATGTACAGCTTACCGTCTCCATGATTATAACATAGTTCATTTTTCATAACCATATTTAATGGTTGGATTTAAAAGTATAATTTATGTATAAAATGATAATTATTTTACACTTATTATCATTGATATTATGAAATGATTATCCCTTTTATTATATTCAATCGACCGAATTCATTTTAGACTTAAGTATCGAATATCGTCAAAACTTATGATGTGAACTTAAGTGATTAAGTAATTGTATATAACATGGTAATAAGTAATATAAAATGAATAATAAACTTTAAAAAGGTTCTTAATAAAGTATAAAATTAATATAAGTTTATTATTTAAGAATACAAAGAATATATGTCACGTTTCAGACTCGGGGTAAGGGACTTTCTTTTAAAAATCATCGTTTAAAGTTTACCTTAAAACTCTATTTTTATTCCATATCCATATTATTTTTTTATAAAAATTATTTAAATAAGGTTTTTACTATTATTATATGATTTTTTAAAGTCTTTTTTACCAAATATTTACTTTTTAAAAAATGTTTTTAAAGAAATCTTTTTTTTATTTTCCAAAAAAATGTATTTTGTGACTTTTTTGACAAAAATACATAAGGAATGTTTTTTTAACTTATATGGAATGATAGGATTTTCCTAGATTCATGAATAATGTTTTATTTTAATATTACTTTAAAATTTTACATGGTTATTTTCAAAGAAAATTTTTTTCCTTTTTATGTGTGTAGTTTTCTTTTTTAAATTAGTAATGTTCCTCAAGGAATATTTTTATAATAAAAACATTCATGTTTTATGATTATGTTATGATTATTGAAAATTTTTTATGATGATGGGTGATTCTATTATAAAAAATATATAGGTGGTTCTATTATATCTCTCTAATACATTGGGTATGTTTATGTTAGAAGTGGACTGTGATGGTTATTCCAAATGTAACTGCAATAGTTACTCCAAATATAACTATGAGGGTTATTTAAATTATAATCGTGAGGGTTTTTTCATGTGTATTTGTGAGGGTTACTCCATAAGTAAGTATTATAAGAAAATTATTCCCCAATTTACCTATATGATTTATTTATTCTTTCTATTTTTTTACAGAAATCTCATGTTTTCCAAAAGTAAGTTATTGAGTTTATATTCAAAAGAAAGTATATGTTCATTATTAATGGTGAAAGTATAACTTTGTGAAAAAAGTTTTAATGAGTTTATAATTCTTTCAAATAAAAATATATGGGTTTTATTTTTCTTTTAATATTTCTTATGAAATTTTTTATGGAAATATTTTGGCAAAAAAGGTGATTTATTGGGTAATAAAATGTTTGTTTTGTGACTAAAGTTTGTTTTGAAAAGGGGGAAAATTATAAGTATTTATAAATTAATGGTTTATTTTATTCTTTTTATGTACCTTACTAATATTTTTGTGCTCATCCCACCTTTTAAAATATTTTCCATAGGTATTAAATATGGTTAAGGGAAAGGAATAATTCAAGTTGAAAGTCGTGAAGTTTTTTCATGAAAATAAATCACGTTTTATTTTAAGTTTTGTTTTATGGGAAAACATATACTATGTAGAAGTGTTTAATTATAATAAATGGATTTAATACGTAATTTTTTTCCCTAATTTTCAAAAACTATAAACATAAAATATATTTTGGAACCAAATAATGTGAATTGAAATCTAAATACACTATATTATGCGATGTTTAAGGTCAGATCCTTATATCGGACCTTTATTTATAAGCCTCCATCACACCCTTGTGGCATCATAATGGAATCATAATCGGATATAATGGACCTTGGTCCATCTCGTGGTCATAAAATGGGTCTTCTTCCATTATTAAATCAAACCTACTCATTTTTTTTCTTTTCAGGTGATTTCACGTTGTGAATACTATTCACGACATTTAATGTGTGAGGGCCAAACTTTTCACGACATGTTTTACAATTTGAAACCATCTCTAGGTGATTTGAGGAAGTGTTACAACATGAGCAGATGTGTCATGCCATGACACATGTAGTTATGGCCCATAACACTTCTTTTTCTTCATGTCATTCCTTCACATCCTATATTCCTTCAAGTTTCACATCTTGAATGACATTCATAATGTGAATTATTGATTTATAGCATGTTTATCCTAATTTCATCTTTATTATTCGTTTATAAGCTCTGAATTTGGTCTTTGACTTTTCGTATGTCCCAAACCATTGTTTGTATCATCAAATCATCACCTTTTATCCACTTTATGATAATTTCCTATATCCTACCACAAATTATAAAAATGATAAAATATCGGCATGATTAATCAATTAAAGGTTAAAAACAAATCATTTATATTAAAATAAACATGTAAAATATGATTCTATCACTATCCATGAATGAGAGGTCTTAAAAATAGTTATTTCATTGATCAATAGTTTTATGATAGGGATTGAGAAATCATCCTTAGTACAATATAGGTTTAAATCCTTAAATTCGATGAAGACTCAAATTTTCTTATTTTTCTTCTTTATAGGGATACTATTTGTGAGCCACTTCAGGTATTTTTCTCCTATATAAAGTAAACTTTGATCAACCTATTGATCTCAGCTTCCACATTGGTGTAATTGGATTGGATTCATTCTTCTTTCCACTTACTTATAGCCATGGTGTCTTTCTATTAGATCCATGTAATGACTTTCTTCCTAGGGATCTAACATAACCATTTCTATGTAATTACACAAAAATGTGTTCTGGTGTTATTTATGTACATATGCATATTTATTTTAGTCATAAGTGTTTGTGGAAACACTTATTAGTGTTGGTTTTGATTCCTCTTTAGTACTCAAATTCACTTTTTGATGTTCATAAATAGTAGTTGAAACACCTTCCTCAAATATAAAAGGAGTGTCCCTAATATATTCCTATTATTTATTATCAAGATTGAAATATGGACTAGCCTTTTGAGATTTTAGAGATTATTAATAAGAATTGTCACTTCCATTGGGACCACATCCATCTTAGTAATGGAAGGGTTCTTTGGGTGTAGCTGACACTAAATAAATGGAGGAAAAGGTACCTAAACTTGGTGTTTTTCTTTGATGGTTCATATCTATACAATAAAAAATCCTTGTCTATGTCGACAAAATATTAGTCAAACCCACATTCAAGTATAGATTATTAGGGATAAGATTGATTCAGATAAATAGCATGGGTTCTCTTTTTCCATTAATGTTGGTTACTCGACCTAAGTATCTACTTACCCGTCATAAGAAAAGAAGGTGATTAGTGGGTATATATCATTATCCAATAAAATCCAATGACTCCCTAGATATGGAATTTTCACCTCAATGCAATTAATGGGAAACACAAAATCTTTTCTAATTCTACTCCATAGATTGCTTGGATCATTTTCTAAGCCATTGGAGGAAGTAATTTATGTTATGTTACTCATAAATGGATACCCCTCCCCCTCCCTCTATAGTAACCTAAATATATGTATTAATATTAACATGAATCAAAAGGAGATACTTAACTATAAAGTATCCCATATTTTCCATTGATAGAATATAGGGAACTGGTACATGAATATGAAGCTAGGGCCTTCCTAAAAAGATGTTGAAAGTTGTATCCTAGTGGACCACCATGAATTTTGAATTGGATATGGGATCTTGAAATTAGGTTCTTAGTTTGATCCTACTAATGGGTATCTACTCACTCTTACCACACACATAAATTGTCAATTTTAAAGGATATGGGTTAGCTTTACTGTATTCCAAACATCAAAGGATCCAAATCAGGATAAGGTTGATTCTAAATCCATTATTAATTAAATCTTAGTAAATATTGATATCATCAATATTTCTATATACATATGTTCATCCCATATTACATTTATTGTGAATCAGTCAATATGTGGATGATATAACTATGAATATTGTTTAACTGAGCTTTAATGATTGAATATATGTGATAAGGAGTTTGCACAATTCATACAACAAGTTAAGACCATGAAAATAATTGTTTTCATGGTTAATTGAAGATTTAATGCATAATTATTGAATTCCATGTAATAATATTGAAGAAGAAATGAATTAAGATGTTTAATTGATGGCGAACATGAAAAAATAGAAGTTTATATATATTTTTCATGAAGAATAAGTGAGAAATAAAAAAGAGAAGTTTGAGAAGAAGTTGGATTATAATTTTAATTGAGGACGGAATTAAATTAAATTTTGATACTTAGATTATTTGTAAGTATTTTTATGGTGGACTTATTAAAAAATGAAGGTCAGCCCATAGGGAAGACAAGTCTAGCTCAACCAAGGGCTCATGCAGGGCCCGTAAGTCAACTACACCAAAGGAAACTAGACCACAAAAGACTACGGGTGGCATAGAAGGGAGGTCCTGTGTATAAATCCTATAGTGAGGGAATGGAGCAGTGGCGGTGCCATTATTTGGGGAGGCATGGAGGAAAGGAGAAAAAACATGGATTGGTGTTAGTGGGGGTTCAAGATTTCTAGTCAGCTGATGGAATGTGTTGAGTAATAAATTATAACCCCTACCTATGGAAGAATAATTGTGGGATGGTGGGAGTGTGTGCTACTATTCCTCTATCTTTAAAAATCAGATAAAATATGGGTTTTCAGATGAGATGATATTAACCATCCAATCAGTTGAGATAGATTTTCTTTAACCTCCCTTTATTGATGGATCTTTATAGCATGGGTATTCCTCCATTGATGAGTCACTACCAAGAGTCCTCAGATCAAACCAAGGCTATGAACATGGTTAAGATGGACACATAAATCCCCAGTGATCCAACAAAAATCCACACACATGTAACATGTGATATTCATTCATGGACATACATGAAAAATAGGAACCTAAGTCATGATTATTACATTGATTAAGTTAAGACTTCAGATGAAAATAGAATCATAATTATAACATCAGTTGCATCCAAAATTAATGTACATGCATGCGGTTACACTTATATAAATGTATACCAAATTAAAAATATGTGGCAGTGTGAAAGATTAAAATAGGGAAGAGACCATATGATGTGGATCCATGGTTATTCAAAATGAATACTACAAGTAAAGAATAGAGGAATCTTGATCATTTGAGTGTTTAAATGAGGTGATTCATGAGTGATCATGAGGTTGTGGTGCATTTATTAACTACATTAAGAATGAAGACCTACAGATAGAATTAGGGTGTTTAAAGTTGTAAGAGGATATACCTTGACCACTTGGGTATATTTTGTTCATGTAGACAGTATAAATTTCATTCTATGCATGAATACATTTAGTGTGGTGAACCATGGGTGCTCTTGAATCCATATGAAGAAGAAGATACCCCCTTGAGTATTTTGAGATGCATTGAATGAATAATGAATACCAGTGGATATTCATTTTAATGAGAAATTAAATACCCATGTTTATTGGGTATTCAAAAGGAATAAAATAATTACCCATGATTCGATGGGGTATTCCATGATTATCATAAAATAATAATACCCATGGTAATTCATGTAATATTATTTGAAGAATAAATTTAGACGTGTTTAATTATTAACACATTTAAATGAGGATTTGAATGGGGAATTTAAATCATAGAATAATTGAGACCCAGTGCACCATGTTATTTTTGTATAAATATGTGCATACGGGTGATGAGAATATGTATAGAATTGTAAGATCATTTTGAGACCCCTTTCATCCATTATGCAAGAACAATTTTGATAGTGAGCCAAATCCGGGTAATTCTTGAAGAGGGTGATCATAGGAGATTGATCATTTTAAGAGGTGTATCAGGACCAGTATTGTTGGATTTCTTGAATAAATACATAAGTAATGAGAAATAATATTTCTTGTGGAAAAAGAATATCCTGAATAATTGGAGGGATGCCAGTATAAAAACAATATATTTTTAAAATATAGCTCAACTAGTTGGTGTTATTATAAAGAACACTGGTGGGATTCCAGTATAAAGATCCCATCGGAAGACATCCCACAGTAATCATTAGTGATCATGTGTTATGGGAGTTTTTTCTATTATGAATTTTGAAAGATTTTCTATACTTATAATAACTTTTATTTAATAGTTGTAATCCATGTTGGTAAATCTAACCAATATGAAAAAGAGTGGGTATTAGTACCAAACCTTGTAAAAATATTCATGTGTTGTTATCTTATTTTTACATTACGAGTGCACAACAGATCCATTCCTCTTAATTGGGGAAAAGGTTCAAGAGTAAGAGGGGTTAATTAAAATAAATTAAAATTTATTAAAAAATTTGGGTACACTGATTCACCCCCCCCCCCTATTAGTGTCCTTGTATGATCCATCTGGGCTCTACAAGTGGTATCATAGCATAGGTCTTCCTCTGATTGGATCAAAGTTTTTACCCCCAATTTTTTTTACAAGGATTGTATAATGCGCATATTTGAAGTTGATTCTGAAGTACTAAAAGTGGAATACTTACTCTCTAATCCTATTTAAAAAGACATTAAATTATTTACTAAGATTATAAAAAATGGAAAGATAAGAGAAGCAAAGAGAATAAATAAAATCTAAAATAAAGAAGAGAAGCATTAGTGCTCACTTGTCAAAATAGTTAACAATGAATCTTTTAAAGAAACCATCTTGAGCTATGTATAGTATGGAAAAGTTTCATCTATAAATCTTTTTAAATACTTATAATCTTATTATAAAAGATATATGAATAATGTTCCTAAAGAAGTGATTTTATATATACTTTTTTCTTTCAAAGATATTTTTGAAAAAAATCACATCTTGAAGAATAAATTAATATACAGGATGATTCACTTGTTAAGGAATTAAAAAGGTGCAATTCTCTTTTAGAACTTATTAAAGAAAAGTAAAAATCTATTTCACCTTACAATGAAAATATTTCATTAATTAAATAATAATGCAATGGAATTTTTATGAGGGAGTTGTTAGTAAACGTGTTTGTGGTGAAGTAATCCATGCACTTAAAACATTGTTCAATGTTTCCATGAATGTTAGAGATGCTCATCTTGAAGATGAAACATTTAAGGTCAAATATCTTGACATATTAATGGAAGAAAATACCAAGATTCATGGATAGTATATTTAGAAGATCCATGCTCTAGAAGAATCACTTAAAGCTACTATTAGTGTCAAGAAAGACCAATTAGAAGTTTAAACTAGAAAAATAAAAGACCTTAATAACTCTTTTATTGAAATTAGAAAATAGCATGAAGAATGGATTAAAAGAATGAAAATTTAATGGGAAGATAGGTTGAAATCATTTGAAAATGATAAATTTTCCTTCAGCATGAAATGTCTTGAACTAGATGAAAAATTGATAAATTTGAAGGAGAAACATTCTTGAACTTCCTAAGTTACTAAAAAGAAGAATTCTACCACCTAAACATATGAAGAGGGTCAGCCTCCAAGAATGGATGCTTCTATACAAACTGTTGATGTGACTCGTGTCTCTAAATATACTCAAATTGGTGGAAATGAGAGATCAATATCATCTCTTGATCAACTTTCTATAATATTATGGATGAAGTTAACTCATAACCCAGTTAATTTTTTTTCTACTAATGTAGTCTCATCTGCTAGTGCAGGTTCAAATCCAAAAACTGGGAAAATATGGGTTGATAAAAATGTTAAAACATCCACCAAAACACCAAGGGTGTATACTATAAAGATCAATAAAAATAAATCCCAAAATGATTCTCCAAAAGGTAAAAGAAAAATTGAGAAATATCATGGCTCTAAAACTTTTCAGACTAATACTACAAGTAAAAGAAAGAGATTTGTTGGATATTATTAGTTCTACTGGAAGTTTGGGAATCAGTATGAAGAATATTGGCGCAACATGAGAATGTATGAAGACTACAAAAGGCCTGTATTTAGGGGGATTATATGTGAACAAATAATGAAAGAAAACTAAATCAGAATACATAGATGAAGAACAATCTGTCTATCAAGAATAGATTTAGGTGTTTTAAAGGCTTCAATGATTACTATATCATGTGTGTTTACATAGAATGAGATTTTAGATATTCACCAATCATATAAAAATCCTATTCTATAAAATACCACAAAAAATCTATAAGTAAAGAACAAAAATTGAAAATTCTTCCTTGGGGAATAAACAAAAGAAAGTAGTCATGAAATCTATGAAGCAAGAAACACCCAAGAAGAATAATAAGTTGAATTCCAAGAATGTCATGTAAATAAAGAAAATATGCTTCTATTTTGGAAAGAGAGTTCATACCATAGACCACTGAAAATAGACCATGTAAATGAATGGGAGCAAGCTGAAGTCGAGAATAGAATCAATCTAAGAGAGAAACAAGAAGATAGGATTGATTAAAGGAATTATTGAAGAAGACTTTCATAAGTTACCCAAGAAGGGTAACTTAAAAATATTTAAGGATCCATTTGGAATCTCTAAAGTTTAATATTTTAAGAAAAATTCATAATTAATTTTCCTAATCAATTAAAATTTTCTAGAGAAATGAAGAAAGATGGAGACGAAGCACTAGTTAGAGCAAATTCAAAAGGAAAACGGGTTGTTTCACATGAAGATCTCGAATTCCATGAGAGGATATTAATGAATAATAACTCAATTATCTCACAACAATTGTGTGTAAGGTGCAAGAAAACTATACATAATGCAAATAATTGTTTAACTGTACTACCATCTCAAAAGGATATGTTAAAGATAGAAAAACAAGCACCAAGGGAACCTATTTCATCAATGACAGATGTGAAGATAAATAATCCACACATGATGAATGTGAATGAAATAAAATAGCCCATGCTATTGAAGAAATTTAAAAATATGAAATATAAAGGAGGAAAAATCATGAAGAGTACAATACACTTTAGAGTTATAAGAAAAGGAGTCTCTAGGTTGAGAGAAAATTATTAACCATGTTTCTTTTATTATGCTCATAAGTGTTCCACCTTATCCTTATTATTATTCTATTGTATTTGTGTGATTACTTTGTAAGGAATTGAAGGTGAAGTTCATTCTCAATATGAGAAATGAATAAAAAAATACAATAATTTGGAATGAATATTTGAGAAAAACTTGAATTTTTCAACAATGGTGGATTATATACATCTTGAAGACTATCTTATAAAGCCATACACTAGGAATAATGAATGCAGTGTACCCCTTGAGGGGGAGAAAACGTAAAGAAGATGTTATCAAGATTTTTTCCTTGAATATTTGAAAGATCATGTAATATCTAAAAAAGATGAAAATTTAGGTAACCTAATTACACTTCTTTCCCTAGTCTTGATTATATCAAATATGTGAATCAAGGGGGAGTATTTTTTGATGAGTAAACTCATAGAAAGTTAGAGTAAAATATTATTTCACTTGAAGTTTTGAATGAATTTTCTAAAGTGTGCAAGAGAATATATTACTTAATAAATATGATTACTTATAACTTCTTAATTGATAATTGATAATTTTTTATCATGATTTCACATGCATGGTTATTTATGTATATATTAGACAACCTTGGTTGTATCTATCTAGTTTTCTACATCGGTTTTCCCATTTAGACTTAGAGTTGATTAACTAAAGTATCTTTGCTAAGAGAACCATGTGATATCATCCCTATCTTAGAAGTGATCAAAAAAAATTCATATAAGGGAGAAGATTGTGTCTTGGGAGATTTTATGAGATGTGGAAAACCCCTACTTTTCCTTTGAATTTGATTTTAAAAGGGGGATAAAATATTGAGCACATATATTGACTGATTGAATATGTGAAGAGTTATTGACAAAAAAAATACAAAGGGGGGTATTATAGAGCCTATGTTTCATTTGTTTTAAATTATTAAATATGTGGATATATAACTTTGATGATTGTTGAGTTGATATTTAATGATTGAATACATAATCTAAGGAGTTTTCATAATTCATACAATAAGTGAAAACCATGAAAATATTTATTTTCATGGTGAATTGAATATTCCATGCATAATTGTTGAAATCCATGCAATAATATTGAATAATAAATACTTGAGGATGTTGAATTGATGGTGTCCAAGAAAAAATAGAAGTTCATATATATTTTTCATGAAGAATAATTGAGGAAGAAAATGAGAATATTGAGAATAAGTTGGCTTGGAATTTTAATTGATGATGTATTTGAATTAAATGTTGATAATTAGATTATTTATAAGTATTTTTATAGTGTCCTTATTAAAAAATTAAGTCTATCCCACATGGAATCCAAGGTTATCTCATCCAAGGGATCATGCAGGACCTGTAGTTCAACTACGCTAAAGGGAACTAGCCTGAGCAAGATTGTGGGTGGAAGAGAAGGGAGGGACCATGTATAAATATTTTAGTGAGGGGATGGAGTAGTGATGGTTCCACCATGTGAGGAAGCACTGAGGTAAGTAGATCCATCATCGGGTGGTGCTAGCGAGGGTTTGGGATTTTGAGTTAGATGATGGCACGCGTTGAGTAATAAACTGAACCCCCGGCCTATGGAAGAATCAATGTGGGATGGAGGGCGTGTGTACTACTGTTCCTCCATATTTAAAATTTTGATAAAAATATGGTCCATTGTATGAGCTTCTCTTGATCTTCTAATTGATTGAGGGAGATCATCTTCAACCTCCCTCACTCAAGGGATCAATATAGTGCAGGTATTATCCATTGATGAGTCGCAAACAAGAGTCCTCGGATCAAACCAAGTCTATTAACATGGTTGAGATGGCCATGTCAACCCCTAGTGATCTAGGTGAAATCAAATCATATGTAACATATGATATTCATTCATGGGCGTGCATGAACAGTAGGAACCTAAGCTATGATTCCTCCATTGATGAAGCAAAGCCTTCAGATGAAAACATATGCATAATTATAACATTAAGTACATCCAAAATTAATGTACATGCAAGTTTCATACATGTATACTGAATTAAAAATAGGTGGTAGTGTGAAATATTCAAATAATGAAGAGATCACGTGATGTGGAACCATGGGTATTCAAAATGAATATTGTGCATGAAGAATAAGGGAATCCTAATCATTTGGGTGTTTAAATGAGGTGATTCATGAGTGATCATGATGCTATGGTGAATTTTTTAACCATGTGAAGAATAAAGACTTTCATATAGCATTTGGGTGTTTAAAGTCATAATAGGATATACCTAGACCTCTCATATAGATGTTATGCATGAAGACAACATAAATTTCATACTATGCATGCATTCATGAAGTTTGGTGGGAATTTTGAGATGTAGAGAATGAACAATGAATACCAGTGGGTATTCATTTTAATGAAAAATTAAATACCCATGTTTAGTGAGTATTCAAAAGGAATAAAATAAATACCCACAATTCAATGGGGTATTTCATAATGATCATAAAATAATAACACCCATGGTAATTTGGGTATTTTTATTTGAAGAATATATTAAATTTATTTAATTGTCAACACATTTAAATTAGGATTTGAAAAGTGAATTTAAATCATGGAATAATTGATACCCCATGAACCACATTGTTTTTATATAAATATGTGCATGCATGTGATGAGAATATGTATATAATTATAAGATCATTTTGAGACTCCTTACATCTATTTTTGTTACACCCCAACTGATGCTTTATTTTAATTTAATTATTTTGGGTCTCGCTTTTGAGATTCAATTTGAACCGATTTTAATTTAGAAAAAAAATTGGGATCTTTTGTGAGCATGCGACCGTGCGTGGTGCTCGTCCTTAATAAGAAAAAGTTTTAGTATTAAATTTGTTATTATATGGGCATGCGAATGTGCGCACGACCATGCGCGGTGTTCGGCCTCAATAAATAATGTTATTATTTTGATTGGTTTTATTATTTTAGTTTTATCATTAGTATTAAATTTTTTATGATTTATTACGATTTAATTTTATTATTTTATTCTTTATTTTTATTTTTATTTTATTTTATTTTTATTTTATTCTTTCTAAATATTATTATTATTATTCCACTTCCCTCTTCCTCCCCCCTCATTTACGTCACACTACACATATTCCCCCCTGTTTCGTCACACGCAGGCCCCTCTCCTCCTAACCCTAGCTGGCACCCTCCCTTATCTCTCTGATTGCACCCAGTGGCGACCCCCCTTGCACCAACCAGTGTCACCCTGCTCCACCTCATACCAACTGGTGCCACCTTGCTCTACCTCACACCAACCAGAGCTGCCCTGCCTCACCTGGCACCACTTGGATCCGCGCCACCCCTCCCTTCTGGTCGGATTTTTCGGCATGGTGCACCTCTGGCATCCCTCCCCCTTGCTCAGTTGGCCATCCACACCATCATTGTAGGTGTGTTTCACTCCATTTAGGTTTTTTCTTCCATTGGCAGTTTTGTGAGGTTAGGGTTCCATGTTATTTAGGGTCCAATTGTGATATATTTGGTTCAATTCTTGAATTAGGGTATATCTGAGTTTTTTTGTGGTGCGATTGAAGTGCGGTGGACTTTTCGCACCAATTTTGCGAAGTTGGTCTACACTGAGGTATGTGTTTCCACATATAACCATTACTTGAAGAATTAATTTGCTTATTTGATTAATTTAGCATGTTTATTACTTAGTTTCTTGGTGAAAATTTTATTTTACTTGAGGTTTAATATTTTTTTGATGTGTTTAGTAGTGTATTTATATGTTATGAGTATTTTGTTTCTGTTAAAACCCATGTTGATTCATTCGTGGTGTGTTATAGGCTGTGTTTTTTGTTATTAAAAAGTATAAGGGTTGCAGTTAGAGTTTTTTTGTGCGTTTTGGTTTAAAGAGTGTTTTTGGTATAAATTTTTGTGGTGCTAATTTTGAAGTGTTTCATAAATTTTTTTATCAATTTATTAAATTATATGTGTGTGGATAAGTAAGTATATATATGTGTGTGTTTGTGTGTGGGTGGGTTCCCCCATTACATGTATAATCATCCATGTTAGTGACTATACACGTATGGGGATAGGTGTTCCTATTTATGTATATATAAATACATACGTAGGTGAATGGAGACTAGTATATGCATATGTTCATACCTTTAAGGATCTCCTTGCACATGTTCATGGGCCATGATAATGTGTATATAGGATCTAGGTGTCCTTGCATGTGTGCGAAGATGCATTTTCTTAGTGGGGGGCAGCAACTTTTAGTTAGAAAGTTCCAAGAGCCTAAGTGGATGGCTTGGTTCCACCTTGAGGTGGGTCTTCTATGCATATGCCTTTAATTTCAATTCCATAATTGTTTACTTGTTTTAAAAATATTTTTTGTATTTATGCTAAATAAACATGCTATGAAATCTGGTTGTGGTTGCTAGAAATTATTATGCCTTTGTTTTGGAAATTGAAATGTATTTTTAACTCCATTGGTCTTGAGTGACTTTTCTTGAAAAGTGATTTCCTAAGTGATTTTTAATTAGTAATGAATATTTCCAAAGGTGTTTGTCCTTTCGGCTAGTTAGTTATAAAAAGTGTTCCTTGTATTTAATTAAGCTCGTTTGGCACCATAATAATGGTTTATGAAAAATAAAAATCTCTCTTGAGGAACACCCCCTTGTTTTAGAAAATTATGTGTGTGTTGAATGTGTAATTTGGGATATAATAGGCATGTTCATTTTTATGTGATGGAAAAGGGGGGGATGCGCTCAAGGAGGGAGATCAGTGGTGATAGGTTGGATGTTTTTTAAGTAAAGAAAATGATAATTACATATATGTTTGCTTAATAAAAACTCACCACCACTTGAAATGGAGCACAATGGGAAACCTAGGTATCTAGATGGTTGGAATAGGACTAGTACGCTAAATGAAACATAAGTGGTTCATCCCAGTTTTGTCTAGTAGTATTGACGCTACAATACTAACTAAATATTTGTGATGATTGGAGACCACTAGGTTATGGGGGTGTCCCCTACTGGTGGATTGTACATGAGAATGTAGATCATTTTGTTTTTAATGCCACATTTCATTGAGGCATGAGGATCCTAGGACCCCAACTAACACTAGATTCTTAGGGATTTACCATGGTGCTTGTGATGTGATTTCCTTTCCATTCATTGCATAATTGATGTCCTATTTGTGAAAATCATATTTT
This sequence comes from Viscum album, assembly GCA_963277665.1. Lineage (NCBI taxonomy): Eukaryota > Viridiplantae > Streptophyta > Magnoliopsida > Santalales > Viscaceae > Viscum > Viscum album. Next base: position 885,524,726 of record OY728132.1, read on the forward strand.
AATCTAAATTGGTTCCCTTTCATTTTGAAATGTTAATGCATGCTTGGAACCTACTTTGAAAATATAGTGGGAGATAAATGCTTTACTTGAAAATGAAAACTTGTTACTTTAATTTGAAAATAATGAAGAACATTATTTTATTATGTCCTATTTTCTAACTAGCATGTTATGGATTTCTTATAAAAGGCATGGGCATAGGGCGTTGTTGTATCTTGGATTTCCTACTGAGCATCTCGATGCTCATTCCTACTTTACTTTTTAGTTTTAGGTTCCTCTAGTTTTTTATCACTTCTAAAGCGAGTGTAGTTTACGTTATGTGGTGACCCATGGGGTCACTTGAGGTATGTCTCATTGCTTCATTTATTCATTTTTCCACGGCCAGTTTGTCCGGTTTATTTTCTTTTATTTATATGTTTGTTCAGTTTATGATTGTTTATCTGTATTTTTTATGGTCCAAATCATTCACAACTGGTTTTTTTATGCCCAGCACTATTTTCCAACCTGTGGGGATCGGGAATTCCCTTTGGGACATATTGTAGACCGTCTCAGGTGACCGGTTCAGGGTTGACCTGGGTTGGTTCGTGACAAAATGGTATCAGAGCCAAGTTTTGTTCTTGTTATTTGGGGTGTCAGGTAGATCGGAGATAGGACTCTCAGTACTCGAGTGGTAGGTGAGGGAGGAGCGTCGTGAACTCTTTCTCATTTCAATCCTTGAGTAAGATGAGGTAGTTTGGGATTTAAGTTTTTGGATTTGGTCTGTATAGATGGGGGATGACAGTAGGAGTAAACTGGTACTGTGTGTAGTCTCACATGGAGTAGCGAACCATGTGATTCCCAAGAGTACGGTTTGACACTCCTAGTGGTTGGAGCTTACTTAGGGCATGGTCTGCTAAACTATGTATTTGGGTTAGGCACGACCACTAGTTCTCCGTCTAGGTTCTTTAGTATTGGTGATGCTTTGGTTCAGTTTTGGGTTGGCACAAAGACATTTTTAAAAGGAAATAGGACTTTGGGGTTTCTCTTATTTTCTCTTGGTGTGAGTCTAACATTATTCTTGGGGTGTGTTTCCCTTGGACCTTATTTCTGGAATTTGGCATTTGATTTGTTGAAATCGAATTTCTAAAAGAACTTATTGGGTCATTTGAAATTGAAGTGAGTTATTTTGGAAATGGAAAGCATTTAGGAAATTTTTCTTGAATTTTTTAAATAGATTTTGGAAAAAGGTATTTTTAGAGTATTGGGAATATTTTGTTTTGAAAATAGAAGGGCCTTGTTTTTTCCAGTGGTATTCCTATGGGTGCTCGCATGTGAATGTGGACATGATTAATGGATAGTTGGTGGATTGTTTGGATGGGTGCTTGAGTGGTATGGAAATGCACATCTTTGAGGCATCTAGGAGTATCAGTGGTGGGTGATTGATCCCTAAGGCCCCTTCTTGTTTTCCTAAAAAGTTTATTTGGGTAAATAGATAGGAAATTTTCTTGATGTTTTCCTATGTGTTTGGGTTATGTCAGGAGTGTTGGGAGGATTTTGTCCGAGAGGACCTGATAAAAAAGTGGATTTTTCTTTAAAATTGGTTTTTGTGCTTAATGTGACATCACCTTTACCTCACTATTGATGGCGCCTCACTCACCTGGAAGATATCGGGCTTTCGGCTCGCTCCTACTAGGATTTTGATCTCCCTTCGGCGGCAATGGAGGCTCCCCCTCTGGTTCCCCCCTATATCCCGCTTTATCCTCTCCTTGGGCTCTTGGTTCTCTTCGCTCGTTCTTCTAGGGTTTCCTTCCCTCACCTTCCTCTGCTCCATCACCCTTTGGCTTTCTTCCGGGCTGGCTCCTCTGCACTCTGACCTTGAGCTTCACCATTCCTTTCCAGGTCGGATCTGGAACGATAGAGCCCCTGAGGTTTTGGGTTTAGCATATAGGTGGTTGTGGATTTCTCAATGTCGTGTCCCCCTTTTTTAGGGCTTTGGCCCCTGTTTCTTCTTTATCATTGATCTCTCTAGGGTTTCATCCCCTCGGCTTCTTGGCCTCCTTTTGGGTCCCATTCCCATTTCTTCCTCCTTTTTTCTTGTTGATTTTTTCCAACCTTTCGGCTTTGTTGGGGTGTTTTTTTTTGGTGTTCTGGTTTTGACGCGATGGTTCTTGCTTTATGGATTGTTGTGCAAGTCCCTCAGCTCACCCCTCTCTGGCCTCCGGGACCACTACCCCCTTCCAGGTCAGTCGGGTGTGATGTTCTGCAGGAGGTTTTGGGTGTGTGGTGTGTTATGGTGATGGGTTCCCGGTGATTCAGGTGAGGAGCATCTAGTTTGGGTGGCATTGTGGCGATGGAAAATTGTTGAGTCAGTGGTGCGGTAAGGTTGAGCACAAAGAAGGTGGTGTGACGACAGGATGGTCATCTGGTCATGATCTTCTTCAATGCAAGTTTCCTCGACAACTCACTGGTCTTCGTGGAGTGTTTCTTTCCTATTTTGGGAGTTCCATTTCATGGCTTGTTGGAGGGTTTCGGTGGATGGTTACTGGAGTTTTGTTGCTTGGGGATGATGTTTAAGGGTGCTCCAGCGTGGTCTTCTTTAGGAAGCTCACTTTCTGAGTTCATATTTGTTTAGTTCCTATTTTCGCTTTCCCCGGGTTCTTGTTTGGCACTGCTGTTCTCTTGCGACGTGAATGGAGACCACGACGTTACTGTGATGTTGATTACGGTTTGTAGAAATGTGATCGGCTTAGGTGTGAATTGATCGAGACTAGTGATGATGTTTTTTGATTTCTTCAATTTTAATTTTGGTATCTAGATGTTGTTCAGACTTCATAATGGGGACTTCAGAATGGGCAGGATTTGATTTTTGATTTTATGTTGGAATATCTCTGGTTGGAGTTGTTTTGGGTTCACACTTACTCCTTAAAAGTGTCATTTGAAAATATAAAAATGTGAATTGTGGTGGTTTTTGTGCTTAAATAAATTTGTAATTGGAAAATGGTTTTGAATCGAGAGTGAAGATAATGGTTTCAAAAGATATTTTGGGTTTTACTTTATAGTGCTTGTTTTTTTCTTTCAAGTGGATGTTTTTTTTTTTTGAGAATGAATTGGTGTTTTAAATTAGAATTACAGGATTTGTTTCTGGTTGTGGATGTTTGTTTTGTGATGTTCTTGTCTTTGTGTAAGGTTGTTTTATGTTTCTTGTTTGAAATATTCCCCCTAGAAACATCCCATGGGTTTCCAGTAGGTATCTCTCAGTTCTTGGCTTAGCCCGGACTCTCAATGGAGTGATGAAGCTGGGTTATGATCGATTGTGTTGGTTTTTTGTAGACATTGAGGTCAGTTGAATATTTTTTTAGTGCTTTGGGAAAGTTGGGAGTGTCTCCAGTTTTTGAGGAACTCCAAATGTTGTGTGGGTGTAAGTTGTATCGAGTATGTATGGAGAGGCGAGACTAGACCAGTAAACAGTAATTGTTCCATTTTTTATTGTGAATGGGGATGTCTTGAGTGATCCTCAAGACTATCTTCATCTTGAAGTTGTACCTAAAGAAGTGAAGGTGAGAGAAAGTGGTGGATCTCGTAGGTGCTAGACCTGTCATCAAGCAGTGAAGGAGGGGTGTTGACCTTCCTAATGAGCTAGTTTCATGTTTCCTATAGGTTGTTTGGAGAAATTAGTTTAAAGCTCATAATATTTGTTGGTCTTGTTCATATTGTGGTAATTGAAGGTTCCTCATCTGATGAGGAGCGTGAACTCAAGGGACCTATTCTTGGAGTGCTCCTTCCAAGAGTTTGTGTTTCTTATCTGACAGACCACTCAATCACCTATATCTAGTGTGTTCAGGCAGGCACTCTAAGTCGTTCTCCACAATTCTAAGTTGGTATGATGATGGAGTGGTTTCTTGGGACACAAGGATAATTCTATAGGTTGCTTTTCTAGTGGAGGAAGTTTCAGTTGGAGATGGTCATATTATGACTGTAAAGCAGTAGATGCTTCAGACGTTAGGGCCCCAGCCATAGGTCTCGGGGTGAAGCTTGCACGTAGTCAAAATTCATCAGACGTGGGATGGGTTTGGTCCAACTTCAGTCCGTCGTGTCAGGATGGGGATGACTTAAGTTCTCTATTGTGGTATTGTCTCTAAAGGCTTCATTTTTTAGGGACATGAAGGCCTTGTTTTCTTATTGTTGTCTTAATTTATGTAAATTCCTCTTAGGGATTTGAGTAGGTTCGGAGAACCCATATTCTTGTAAATCTAGTGAGTGCGCTCTATGAATGTGGAATCTTGAATAGTTTACCTTTTTGTGGGTTGGTTAGGGATCAAAATTATACTCATTTTGAATATGCTCATGTCTTGTGGAATTAACGCTCGCCTGTCCGGGTTTCCTCTTGGTTAGGGGATTCCACTATCAAAAACCCTCCAATGTGGTGGAGTGTTGTCCAGTGTGGGAATATTCTGTGTGGGTCAACCCGTGTTAGTAGGTTTGTGATGAAGAGTTCAGTCTGTATCGCTCAAAGTAAACTGGGAATACCCGCGTAGATGTCATGGTGCTAGTAAAATCCTAAAATGGTGGGGATAACCACTGTGGGTCTCGCCCATGTCTCCCATTGTGATAATTTGGTTTAACTTAGGGAGATTGGATCATCAAACCATTGTTAGAGGTTTTATCTAGGTTTGTGAGTCATTTTGTTTGGAGAACCAATTTTTGACAAGAATCCTAATATGGTGAGGAGACCACCATAGGATGAACTTGTGGAAAACTCTATCTTCAAAGTGTTCTTGGCAGGGAAATCCCTTGCTTCTTCTCTATCTGACCCTGACCATGGTAATTGGTTAGTTCGAGTAGTGGGTTGCTCGATGACTGTTATTGGAGGTCTCAAGTGGCCCAAGTGATCCCTAAGTTAGGGGTCGGGGTGTTCCATGTTGTAGTTATGTTTGGAGGTGAATTCCTTGTTGTTGGTATTTTTTCTTGGTAATTCTAGTTTTTAGATCTATGGAGTTTTAGGTTATGTGTGTTTCGAATGCTCGGCCTTTGGGTGATCGGGTTTTTGTTTTAGGTATCTTTGTGGTTTTACTTGGAATCTTGGGTTGGTCAAGCCTTTTGGGACTTTCTGGGGGCAGAAAGTGTCATGGTGGGGAGAATTATCACACACCAAAAAACGCTTTATTTTAATTTAATTATTTTGGATATCTCTTTTGAGATTCAGTGTAAACCATTTTTAATTTAGAAAAAAAATTGGGATCTTTGGTAGGCGCGCAACCGTGTGTGGTGTCCGACCCTAATAATAAAAAGTTTTAGTATTAAATTTGTTATTATACGGGTGTGCAACCATGAACACAACCATGTTTGGTGTCCATACTCAATAAATAATGTCATTTTTGTGATTGGTTTTATTATTTTAGTTTTATCATTAGTATTAAATTTTTTATTATTTGTTATGGTTTTCTTTTATTCTTTTATTCTTTATTTTTATTTTTATTTTTATTTTTATTTTTATTTTTATTTTTATTTTTATTTTATTTTTATTTTATTTTATTTTTATTTTTATTTTATTTTATTCTTTCTTCTTATTATTATTTTTCAACTTCTCTCTTCCTCCTCCTCATTTACATCATGCTACACCTCTTCCTCCCTAGTCTGTCACGCACAGGCCCCTCTCCTCCTAACCCTAGTCGGTGACATCCCTCATCTCTCCAGTTGCAACGAGCGGCGACCCCCCTGCACTAAACGATATTGCCCTGCTCCACCTCACACCAACCGGTGCCACCCTACTCCGCCTCACACCAACTGGTGCTACCCTACCTCACCTTGTAGGATTTTTTTTTAATACGTTTTTTAAAAAAAAAAATTTAAAAAAACGGTCAGGTTAAAAATATTTTTCAAAATGCCACTCAAAGGCGGCATCCGCGATGCCGCCTTTGCGTTTCGGGGCAAAGGCGGCATCGTGGATGCCGCCTTTGGCCTTTACGCGAAAGGCGGCATGCGCGATGCCGCCTTTCCCCTAATTTTTTTTAAATTTTTTATTTTTTTTATTTTTTTTTTTTGTTTTGTTTATATATATATATAAAAACAAAACAAAATTATTCAGCAGAATATCTCTGCTACTAAATATCCAGCGGTACTGCCATTACAGCAGTCTGGATTCTGACAGAAACTCTCACCCAGACCTCCCTTTTATAAGATGGCTTGCCCTGGAAATCATTCTGCATTTTCGATGTGGGATTCAGGTTCTCCCTTTCCTGCACAGTACATTCTATATTTTCGATGTGGGATTCTGTTTCAAGTGCATGACTTTGAAAGACAATAAAATATAAACTATAAGACCAATATAAATGAAATTTCAAATATTGATTAAACATATAAGAAATTGTTGAAAACAAAAATAATTTCCTTAAAAATGATGATAAAAAATAATTTATAAGCTTTCAAAACTGCCTACTTGAAATTTAAAAATGTTTCAAGTACGTGAATTTGAAAGACTATAAAATATAAAATATAAAACGAATATAATTGAAACTTTAAATATTGATTAAAGATATAATAAATAGTTGAAAACAAAAGTAATTTCCAAAAAAAAATTAATGAAAAGTAATTTATAATCTTTCAAAACCGCTTACTTGAAATTTAAAAATGTTTCAATCACGTGAATTTGAACGACTATAAAATATAAACTATAGAACGAATATAATTGAAACTTTACACATTGATTAAACATATAAGAAATAGTTGAAAACAAAAAGAATTTCATAAAAAATGTTGATGGAAAATAATTTATAAGCTCTCAAAACCGCCTACTTGAAACTTAAAAACGCTTCAAATACATAAATTTGAACGACTATAATTACATAAGTAATAATTAATAATAAATAAGAAATAATTATTAATTAATAATTATAATGAATAATAATAATTACTAATTACTAATTAATTAGCAATATAATTATTAATTATATTACTAATTAACTAAATAATTATTATATATGTGATAATTAATAAGTAATAAGTACTAATTATTAATTAATAATTATAATGAATAATAATAATAATTAATATTTATATTACTAATTAATAATTAATAATTAATAATTAATAATTACTAATTAATTAATTATAATTATTAATTATATTACTAATTAAATATAAAATAATTATATATGTAATAATTAATAAGTAATAAGTAATAATTATTAATTAATAATTATAATGAATAATAATAATTAATATTTATATTACTAATTAACTAATTAATAATTACTAATTACTAATTATTAATTAATTAGTTATAATTATTAATTATATTACTAATTAACTGAATAATTATTATATATCTAATAAGTAATAAGTAATAATTATTAATTAATAATTATAATGAATAATAATAATAATTAATATTTATATTACTAATTAATAATTAACTAATTAATAATTACTAATTACTAATTACTAATTAATTAGATATAATTATTAATTATATTACTAATTAACTATATAATTATTATATATCTAATAAGTAATAAGTAATAAGTAATAATTATTAATTAATAATTATAATGAATAATAATATTACTAATTAACTAATTAATTTTGACATAATTAATTATTACTAATTACTAATTAGTTATTATAGTGAATAATTATAATTACTAATTATATTACTAATTAACTAATTTACTATTATCTAATTAAGAATTATATTACTAATTAACTAATTAATTATTATATAATTAATAGTTATATTAATAATTAACTAAATAGTTATTATATAAGTAATAAGTAATAATTAATAATTATAATGAAGAATTATAATTAATATTTATATTACTAATTAACTAATTAATTATTATATAATTAATAGTTACGTACTTGAAACATTTTTAAGTTTCAAATAGGTGGTTTTGAAAGATTATAAATTATTTATCATCAATAATTTTGATGAAATTCTTTTTGTTTTTAACTATTTATTATATGTTTAATCAATGTTTTAGGTTTCATTTATATTGGTCTTATATTTTATGTTTTATGGTCTTTGATAGTAATGTACTTGAAACATTTTTAAGTTTCAAGTTGGTGGTTTTGGAAGATTATAAATTATTTATCATCAACAATTTTGATGAAATTCTTTTTATTTTCAACTATTTCTTATATTTTTAATTAATAATTATTACTTATTACTTATTACTTATTAGATATATAATAATTATTTAGTTAATTAGTAATATAATTAATAATTATAACTAATTAATTAGTAATATAATTAATAATTATAACTAATTAATTAGTAATTAGTAATTATTAATTATTAATTAGTTAATTAGTAATATAAATATTAATTATTATTATTCATTATAATTATTAATTAATAATTATTACTTATTAATTATTAATTATTACATATATAATTATTTTATATTTAATTAGTAATATAATTAATAATTATAACTAATTAATTAGTAATTAGTAATTAGTAATTAGTAATTATTAATTATTAATTATTAATTATTAATTATTAATTATTAATTAGTAATATAAATATTAATTATTATTATTATTCATTATAATTATTAATTAAAAATTATTACTTATTACTTATTAATTATCACATATATAATAATTATTTAGTTAATTGGTAATATAATTAATAATTATATTGCTAATTAATTGGTAATTAGTAATTTTTAATTTTTAATTATTTAATTAGTAATATAAATATTAATTATTATTATTCATTATAATTATTAATTAATAATTATTTCTTATTACTTATTAATTATTACTTATGTAATTATAGTCGTTCAAATTTACGTATTTGAAGCGTTTTTAAGTTTCAAGTAAGCGGTTTTGAGAGCTTATAAATTATTTTCCATCAACATTTTTTATGAAATTCTTTTTGTTTTCAACTATTTCTTATATGTTTAATCAATGTGTAAAGTTTCAATTATATTCGTTCTATAGTTTATATTTTATAGTCGTTCAAATTCACGTGATTGAAACATTTTTAAATTTCAAGTAAGCGGTTTTGAAAGCTTATAAATTACTTTTCATTAACATTTTTTTAGAAATTTCTTTTGTTTTCAACTATTTCATATATCTTTAATCAATCTTTAAAGTTTCAATTATATTCGTTTTATATTTTATATTTTATAGTCTTTGAAATTCACGTACTTAAACCATTTTTAAATTTCATGTAGGCAGTTTTGAAAGCTTATAAATTATTTTTCATCATCAATTTTAAGGAAATTCTTTTTGTTTTCAATAATTTCTTATATGTTTAATCAATATTTAAAATTTCATTTATATTGGTCTTATAGTTTATATTTTATTGCCTTTCAAAGTCATGCACTTGAAACAGAATCCCACATTGCAAATACAGAATGTACTGCGCAGGAAAGGGAGAACCTGAATCCCACATCGAAAATGCAGAATGATTTCCAGGACAAGCCATCTTATAAAAGGGAGCTCTGGGTGAGGGTTTCTGTCAGAATCCAGACTGCTGTATTGGCAGTACCGCTGGATATTTAGTAGCAGAAAAATTCTGCTGAAAATTTTTGTTTTGTTTATATATATATATATACATATATATATATAAACAAAACAAAACAAAAATAAAAATAAAAATTTAAAAAAAAAATAGGGGAAAGGTGGCATCCACGATGCCGCCTTTCCCCAGAACGCAAAGGCGGCATCTCGGCTGCCGCCTTTGAGAGGCATTTTGAAAAATGTTTTTAACCTGACCGTTTTTTTTTTAAATATTTTTTAAAAAAAACGTATTTAAAAAAAACTCCACCTTGTACCACCTAAATCCACGTCGCCCCTCCCTTCCTGTCAGATTTTCCAGCACGGCGCACCTCCGACATCTCCCTTGCTCGGTTGGCCATCTGCACCATCACCTCAGGTGTGTTTTACTCTGATTGGGTTTTTTCTTCCATTGGTACTTTTGAGGGGTTAGAGTTTCATGTTATTTAGGGTCCAATTGTGATGTATTTGGTTTAATTATTGAATTATGATACATCTAAGTTTGTTTGTAGTGCGATTGAAGTGAGGTGGACTTTACGCACCAATTTTGCGAAGTTGGTCTACACTGAGGTAGGTGTTTCCATATATAACCATTACTTGATGAATTAATTTTCTTATTTAATTAATTTATCATGTTTATTACTTTTTTTTTGAATTTGATTTTACTTGAGGTTTAATATTTTTTTACGTGTTTATTAGTGTGTTTATATGTTATGAGTATGTTGTTTCTGTAAAAACCCATGTTGATCCATTCATGGTGTGTTATAGGCTGTTTTGTTGTTAATTAAAAAGTGTAAGGGCTACAGTTAGAGTTTTGGTGTGCGTTTTGGTTTAAATAGTGTCTTTGGTGTACTTTTTGTGGTGTTAATTTTAAAGTGTTTCATAAATTGTTTTATTGATTTATTAAATTATATGTGTAGTGTGTGGTCCCTAATTGGTGGTTTCAAGTCACCGGGCCTAAGGCAACTCACCTGCGTGTGCATAGGTAAGTATATATATATTTTTGGTTCCCCCCGTTACATGTATAATCATCCATGGCAGTGGTTATACATGTATGGGGCTAGGTGTGCCCATGTATATATATAAAAATGCATACGTAGGTGAGTGGAGACTGGTATATGCGTATGAGAATACCTGTAAGGATCCCCTTGCACATGTTCATGGGCCATGTGAATTTGTGCATATGGGCTAGGTGTCCTTTCATGTGTGTGAAGACACATATGCTTAGTGGGGGAGCACCAGATTTTAGTTAGAAAGCGTCAATAGCCGAAGTGGACAGCTTGGTTCCACCTTGAGGTGGGTCCCCTATGCCTATGCCTTTAATTTGAATTCCATAATTTCTTTCTTGTTTTAAAAATATGTTTTGTATTTATGCTATATAAACATGCTATGAAATATGGTTTCGGTTTCTAGAAATGATTATGCCTTTGTTTTAGAAATTGAAATGTATTTTTAACGCCATTGGTCTTAAGTGACTTTTCTGGAAAAGTGATTTCCTAAGTGGTTTTTAATTAGTAATGAACATTTCCAAAGGCATTTGGTCTTTCAGCTAGCGAGTTATAAAAAAGTGTTCCTAGTATTTAATTAAGCATGTTTGGAACCTTAATAATGGTTTATGAAAAATAAAAACCTCTCTTGATGCATGCCCCCATGTTTTAGAAAATGATGTGTGTGTTGAATGTGTGATTTGGGATATAAAGAGGCTTGTGCATTTTTGTGTGATGGAAAAAGGGGGGATGCACTCAAGGAGGAAGATCGGTGGTAAGAGGTTGGATGTGTTTTTAAGTAAAGAAAATGATAATTACATATATGTTTGCTTAATAAAAACTCACCACCACTTGAAATGGAGCACAATGGGAAACCTGGGTATCTAGGTGGGCGTACTAGGACCGGTACACTAGATGACATGTAAGTGGTTCATCTCGGTTTCATCTAGAAGGATTGACACTACAACACTAACTAAACATTTGTGATGATTGTAGAGCATTGGGTTATGGGTGTGTCCCCTAATAGTGGCTCGTGCATGAGAATGTAGATCATTGTGGTTCTTATGCCATGTTTCACTGAGGTACGAGGATCCTAGGTCCCCAACTAACACTAGTTACTTAGGGATTTTCCATAGTGCTTGTAATGTGATTTCCATTCAACTTGTTGCATACTTGATGTCTTATTTGTGAAAATCACATTTTAATCTAAATTGGTTCCCTTTCATTTTGAAATGTTAATGCATGCTTGGAACCTATTTTGAAAATATAGCATGAGAGAAATGATTTACCTAAAAATGAAAACTTGTTACTTGAATTTGAAAATAATGAAGAACATTATTTTATTATGTCATGTTTTATAACTAGCCTGTTTTGGATTTCTTATAAAAGGAATGGGAATAGGGTGTTATTGTATCTTTGCTTTCCTACTGAGCATCTTGGTGCTCATGCCTACTTTACTTTTCAGTTTCAGGTTCCTCTATTTTTGGATCACTCCTAGAGTGATTTTAGTTTATGTTCTGTGGTGACCCATGGGGTCACTTGAGGTATGTCTCATTGCTTCATTTATTCCTTTTTTTGCTACCAGTTCATCCGGATTATTTTCTTTTATTTATCTATTTTTTTAGTTTATGATTGATTATCTATCTTTATTATGGGTCAAATAATTCCCAACTAGTTTTTTTTAAGCCTGGCACTAGTTTCCAGACCATGGGGATTGGTAATGCCCTTCGTTCCATGTCATGGAATGGCTCGGGTGACCGGTTCAGGGTTAACCCAGGTTGGTTCGTGACAATTTTTCAATAAGAATTTTGAGAGTGAGACAAAGCTGGGTAATTCTTAAAGAATGTGATCGCATGAACCTGAGAATTTGAAGAGATGTATCAAGACCAATAATGATTAAGTTCTTGAAGAAATACAAAATGATGGAGTAACAATATTTCTTATGGAGAAAGACTATCTTAAAGAACTAATAGGATGCCAGTATAAACAACCAGAGTTTTTTGGGATATTTCTCAACTGGAAGGAGTCAGTATAAGGAACACTAGTGGGATGACAGTATAAATATCCCATAAAAAGATGGCCCATAATAATCATTAGTGATCAGGAATTATGAGAGATTTATCTTTTAGGCATTTCAATAGATTTTTTATACTGGTAATCACTTTTATTTACTAGTGAAATCCATATTGTTAAATCTAACCAACATGGAAAGGAGTAGGACTTAGTACCGAACCTTGTAAAAATATTTTTGTGCTATTGTCTTCTTTATTATCTACATTATGAGAACACAATAGATCTGTTTCTCTTAATTGGGTAATGGGTTTGAGAGTAAGAGGGGCTAACTAAAAGAAAGTGTAATTTGAAAAAAAAATGGGTACACTGATTCACCCCCTCTCAATGTCCCTACATGATTTGTATAGGCTCTACAACATACAAGTTCTTTATATGTCTTTGTATGGTAGTTTACCAGTCTTTTTTGGTGAATAAAATAACCACATGACACTCAGTGGAGCCTATTTCTACACGATATGTCTCAGTTACGTCAAATTTAGTCTCAAACTCCTGATTTCTTAAAAGGGCCTCCATAAGGGCCTCCATGAGTTCTTTAGATAGGTAGAGGGATCCGTAATTGAAATTCTATAAGGGATCATGGAAATTTGATTTAAGACATTTTATTTTTTATAAAAATGTATATACTTTATTCCATGTGGCTATTTTCTATCTTGAGGATTAGGGATCAAAGTTTACTATGTTTATTACTCTATTCCATGGTTAAAATTAGAGGAGCTTTTTTTATTTTCATTTTTGGTTAAACTAGAATTCCTACATCTTGGTACTATCCAAGTGACTATTTATCAGTTAATTGATCTACTTGTATGATCGGATAAAACCAATCCCAATAAGATTTAGTATTGAATTAATGTTACTATTAATAACATTGTATTGTTTTAAATTTATTCTCAGTTACATGTATGACCTTAGTGGGAATAGTGCTTGAACATAAAGGTCCACTACAACCTCACCTCCCATGACCTTTGTGCCCCCCTCCCCAATTATTAGTGGGGAACTCAACTTCATATGATCCTTATTCATCATAAAAAGGGGTTTTAAAGTTAATGGAATTGATAGATATTTTGATTCTTCATCAGATAAAAATTAGTTAGAATGGAATTTCCTATCCTCCCAATGCTAGGGGTAAGAAATCCTGAAGGGTCTGGACCATTTTGTTTTTCTGTAGAGGTTCCTCTTCCTATGCCTTATTTTTCATCAATATGATCATCAAATTTTTTATAACTCTAAAGGATAAGTTGTTATTATTAGATCTAAAGAGGTAATTAGGGACATGAATGGAGTTGAGTCATTCACTAATGATTACATTGTGTGGTTTATTGATATTATGTATATCCATTTATCAAATTTCTATGTCCCCTAATTTTGGACTTCCTTAAAATCTACTTATTCTTTAGTTGAATTAGATGATACAAGAGTCACTTGATCCAAGGGTTTTACCAACTTTATATGACCAATTTATATCACCTTTTAGATAAAACCTTTTAATAAAAATCATTTCTAGATATTTTGTTCCAACATTTGATGATAAAGGCAATGATCAGGATCATTTATCCCTACCTCATTAGTTGTTTTTATTTTTAGCATCATGAATAAGTTTTTCTCTAGAATAGTGATGAAAAATACTATAGCATGTTTGTTTTGGATGGAATATACCTTGTTCTTCTATTTTTTGAAATTCCAACAATTTTTTCCCTTATTAATGTTATGTTAATTCGCATTAAGGTGCTATCATTTTTGTTTTTATTCAAAAGGAGGTATTTTATAATAGTTTTCAAACTCAGGGGATATTGTTGGAACTAGAAATATCTTGATCATGATGGTTTCAGTTTTTGATTTTTCAAATTTTTTCCCCTATATAATTAGAATTGTCCAAGAATTAGATTTAGAGTGTCGGATGGAATCTTATAGTTTTTATACTACCACTTAAAATTCTTGAAACCTGGAAGGGTACATTAAAGGAATGAGTGGTGTTTATAGACCATCTTAAAGATTCTATATGAAAATTTCCAGTAGTTTTCCTTATGTGAATTTCATGTTTATGGAATAGTTTAAACCTTTCCACCTAGAGATGAAATCTGTAGCACTCTCATTCTCATGTTGTTTACAGTTTGAGAGGTTTAGAACAATAGTCTTCATTAGAGTTAATCTAAAGAGGTATAGAAATTGATGTCAGAGGTATTCTCAAATATTAATGGATTTAGCTGGAAAATTTTATACCAAATAAATGTGGGCCCCTCTAAAGTTTGAACGAACCACCTAAATTTTTACACTTTTAGTTGTTCTGGTATTCCCATTATGGGGCCACATCGATACATGAAATGTGTGAGATATTGTTTTAGATATCCTATGATATTGAATGTTAGAAATATGGGATTTACAATGTTGGGTAGAGTATGGATCAAATTCAATCACTCGGGATATGATTTTCTATTTGGTTATACCAATTCATGTTATACCTCTATGGACTCCATCTGAGTAGTAAGGGATTCAAGAATCTATGGTGGCAATATCATCTAGGATTACACTCATATGTAAGTAGTTGGTTGAGCCAAATAAGGTCAGACTTTAAATGCCTATGGATGATAATTGATTTGAGTTATCCAGGGATGAATTTCCTAGACAGGTGGTAGTTGCTACTCCAATAGGGTAAATTCTTGATAATCTTCTAGTTTTATGGTTGGGTAGACTAGTTTCCTTGGGAACAGGTTGGTTAGATGACTTTAATATACCCTTTTTGGTTGATAAGCCTTCTCTTATTTAATAGGATTCACTAGAGGAGGCATAGTGTATTTTTGTTAAGAGTTGTACTCAGTGGGTATGTCTCATCTGAGTAATTAAATATTAAGTTGCCTCATCTTTTCCAATTTAGATTCATACCATGAAATATTTTCCTCTATGAAAAGTGGCTTAACTTCTTCAAGTGGTAGGAGGTTTATAGATGTAGTCATACCTTTCCATTTATCCTTAGCTAAAACTCATTCGGTGGGTGGTAATTAAATGTTTGAAGGATCCCCTAATTTTTTATCCTTCCTTTGATGTTTTTGCACACACCCTCTTCACTCACTTTGGTGAAAATCACATTTTGATTAGATACCTCCTCATTATTTTCTTTTATGTCATTATCATGCTCCATATTTTTTATGGGATTTTCAATGACAATATTTAATGATGTGAATTGCATGTTAGTAATTATATCCCCATCCATATCAAAATACTATCAAACATCATTGGTTTCGGAATAACCTTTAAGGGATAGATCATAATCTTCTTCCACCTTTACTTTTTTGGAAGTTTTATTAGAATTACAGCCCCTGAAAATTTTTTCTTTCTCCTCTCAATGCTCCCCTAGAGATAGATAGTAGGTGGTAACACTGAGGGAGATCCCCGTGTATTTCACTATGCATGGACTTGATAGAGGATATGGGTTAAAAAATTTCAGTAGAGGTAATCACAGGGGGCTCTTCTTGTGAGGTTTCTCCAAGTATGGAAATGATTGAATTTCTTAGAGGTATAGGAGGAGGTAAAAATTCCCCTAACTCTATGAGTTGGGGATGAATTTTTTTTTCTATAGTTTTTACTACTCTTTATTTTATGTTTTATAAATCTAGGTGCGGTGGTTGAGGTAAAAATTCCCACATCCTTACTAGTCAGGGCTCCTATAGTGTTGTATTTAAAGTTTCTACTGCAGTATTTTTGGCCATTAAAGATTTTATTCTAGGATTATTTGGATATATTTTGTTCCTTGGGTAAGACTCCCTTTCTACTAGAGATAATTTCACTCTTTTAGAATTTGTTTTCCTTAGACTGATCACAAATTTCACCTTTTTGGAAGCCTGGTGTAGAAACCTATCAATGGACCATTCTCATCTAGTTCACCTATTTTTAGATCTAATGATGAAAGGATTGCATTTTATTGAACAATTATCATATACATAGATTTTTTGAATACACATAATCATATAAAATTTTGAACATGTTTACATATGATTGGTTCACCCATTAAGTTAAGGAGATGAAATCAGGCCCTCGCATAAACTTATGGACATGAAATAAGGTTCACACATAAGATTATGGACATGAAATATGGTTCACATATAACCTTATGGACATGGAAGAAGGTCCAGGAATAACCTTATGTACATTAAATTAGGTCCATGCATAACCTTATGGACATGAAATCAGGTACACATAGAACATTATGGACATGAAAACAGGTCCACGCATGATATTATGGACATGAAAACAAGTCCATGCATAAAATTATAGACAATAAGTTAGGTCCATGAATAACACTATGAATATGAAATTAAATTAATGTATAACATAATTAACTCATGATTTATCCATATTTACTCAATTAATTTGAGAGAGATATAGGCCTTTCTCTTCTTGGATATAACATATCAACCATCTTTGGTTATAACAGAACCACCGTCACATAATGAAAATCATACACATGTGTTCCAAAATATCATAAAACATTCATTATATCAAAACCCATGAAAATAAATTGGTTTTATAAACATTTCATCATAGTATAACCTATGGGAAAAGAAGTGTGTTTCATAATCATTTCATCATGCTATAACCTATGGAAGAGAAATGGGTTTCGTAAATAGCTTATCATCATAAACATAAACCATTAAAATAAAAGATAATAATGGTATCCTTGGATCATATCCCGAGTAAAGTATAATTAACATCAAAGGATATCATCTTAGATAAAAAATTACTTTGAAATGTCACATGGAACATTTTTTGAGGAAAATATCTTTTCCACTTTGAAAATCAATTTTTAAAACATAAAATATTTTCAAAATACTTTTCTTTTAAAATAACCTTAGAAACTTATAAATGAATATTTAAAGATAATTTAAAGTATTTATTAAGTAAAATATCATTTCCAATATTAAAAACACTTTTTAAAACATAAAAAATCAAAATTATTTTCTTTGAAAATAACCTTGGAAACTTATAAAGGAAGCTTTAAAGATCATTTAAAACATTTCTTAAGGAAAACATCCTTTATAATTTGAAAAAAAAAATATAAAAATATAAAAAATTAAAAATAATTATTGTTTAAAATAACCTTGGAATGTTATAAAGGAGGCTTTAATGATCACTCTGGATGAAAAAGCATTTTCGACCGAAGAGAGAAATAAAGTCAATTTTTCTTTAAAAAATATTTTTAATCACTTGAGTATTTAAAGATAAGAAAATTAATATAAAACATATATTCTCAAGAAATAAATATAGGATAATAAAATTCATGAGTTTCTTTAGATATAGATTATAAGATATCATCATCGAAAAATTTATCGTAAATAATCTCGATAAACAATGAGATTGTAACATAAAATCATTACCACCTTGGTAACATTTGAATAATAAACCCCATGAAAGAGAGATACTCAAATGGATATGTAAATACCCATAATTTTCAGGATAATAATCATAAAATACATTCATGGTAATTATATACACCACATAAAAGAAACATGTGGTTAATACAACATGTGTCTCGCAAAAAATAAAAGTAAAACAGAAATCCCTTACCACTTTGGTAATGTTTGAATCATAAACATATTGAAAGATTAACTATAATGTCTCGGAATTCCATGTAATTTTTTTTAAAATTATATGGGATTATTTCGAGACCAGGAACTAAGACGGCATGCGATTCTGAGGCCCGTAATTCTCGAAATGATCTATCAAAAAATGTTAAGTTTTAAATAGTGTGCATGAGAAATTTTCCTAAAAAAGTGGAATAACTCTTAAATGGGTGCCCAGATCAGAAATCTGAGTGTATCATTACATTCAGGATGGTGTGTTTATATTAGGCGTGACTTAAGTTTAGTCGGCGTGGGCCTCTAGTGAGAAAACTTGAAAATGGCATAACCATAAATAAAATAATTAAATAAAATTTTTTAATTTTTCAAATCCTTATAACTCACGAACGGTGTCTCAGATTAAAAATTTGAGACCACTATTGAGTTTGTGAGGGTATGCTTTCCTTAGGAAGATCCTAACATTGGCCAGCACGGGCCAACATTGGAAAGTAGTTTTTGGCTATAAATAAAATAATTGGATAAAGATTATTTTATTTTCAAATCCTTATAACTCATAAAAGGTGGCTCAGATTGGAAATCTAATAGTACAGTTGAGTTTGTGAGGGTATGGTTCCTTTAGGAGGTTCCTAACATCAGCTGGTGTGGGTTAGCTGTGAAAGTTTGTTTTTTGGGATGTAACCATAAATAAAATAATTTAAATAAAAATTATTTTATTCTAGAATCCTCATAACTCACAAACGGTAACTCGGATTAAAAATTCGAGACCATCGTTGAGTTTGTAATGAGATTTTCTCCTTAAGAGGGGTCTAACCTCTATCATCGCGGGTTGAGGAAAAAGTTAATTTTCAAACATTTTATGGAAAAATAAAATAAACTTAAAAAGTTTATTTTATTCAAAATTGTTTCACTGTAATGTAGAGACAAGACAACTATTTCTTTCCATAAATGAAACCGCGCAACAACACTACAATGCAAAGTAATAAAAACACTGTTTCCAAAATGAAACAGTGTAATGGTGGAGACTCAGCATGATAGAAACATTGCGACACATTTTCCCTATTTAATGGGATAATAGGAATTGAAGATCAAATCTAGATCTTTCAAATCACTCTGAATCTTAGGAGGATCCCCGTTGACGAATGACTATTTCCAACAACTTTGAGCACCCCCCCCCCCCCCCTCTTCAATTGATCTTTCTCTCAATGATAGATCGAGGACTTTCATGGTCGGATCACCTTCAGTGACGAATCCTTCCTCCGATCGAACCTATTCTCTAGGTAGGGGTTTAAATTTGAGTGATTATTTTTCTCTTGTTCTTCCCTTCTAATTGAAGAAAACGGATCAACTCACTAACTAGTTGATTTGCGGATGGAATATTATTATGGGATTGGAAATATTATTGCGGGTTTGATATCAGGGATTAAATATTTATGAGTTGAATTATGATTCGTGGTCCCACTGACAAGAACAATTCTGAGCCAACACAAACAAAGGTTGGTTTGTTCATTGGGTGTTCTCTATGATCACCTCCCTCTCTCTCCTTGTTCTTTGCCGACGGACCCAAAAGGTTGTGTCAGATATTTTCCGACCTATTCTCTAGGTAGGGGTTTAAATTTGAGTGATTATTTTTCTCCTGTTCTTCCCTTCTAATCGAAGAACACGGATCAACTCACTAACTAGTTGATTCGCGGATGGAATATTATTGTGGGATTGGAAATATTATTGCGGGTTTGATATCGGGGATTAAATCTTTATGAGTTGAATTATGATTCGTGGTCCCACTGACAAGAACAATTCTGAGCCAACACAAACAAAGTTTGGTTTGTTCTTTGGGTGTTCTCTATGATCACCTCCCTCTCTCTCCTTGTTCTTTGCCAAAGGACCCACAAGGTTGTGTTAGATATTTTCCGAGTGAATTCCAAATGAGTTCAGACCCCTGGAGCGATGGAAAAATAGTGAGGAGTACGTGGAAGTGATAGTGACAACCAAGAAACCCAAAAGCACAGAAGAATTAGAAAATGGACCACTGGAGTGAGTCCGGTGGCATGTGGAGGAGACTATTGATGGTGGCTGGTGGTGGCCCACGGTGGTGACTATAGGCGGGAGACGGTGTGGCCTGGTGGTGTGCTGAGGTGGTGAAGGCTACGACCCGTAGGGGCCACAACGGTGCAGGGGGACCGCATTGGTCGGGTGCCTCGTCAGTCTGAGTGGGCCGCAGCCTACATAGGCATGTGGTCCAATGTGGACCACATGTATATGGGAGGCGGTTAGCAGTGTGGCTACATAAACCGAATGCCAGCGTGGCATTCGTACTGGACCCAAGTTGGGTTGTCGATGCGGTCTAGGCCAATGGAGAGAACCGGACCACTAAGCGGCCTGGGATGGAGGAGAAATAACCCTCCATATGGGCCAGATAGGAATCTGGTCCATTTTACGACCTAGCTAGAAAGGAACCAGTCTGACTAAGTCAGGCCGGGTAGGAGAATGCGGACCGGGTCACTAGGTGACCCGACGGGCTAGACCCACGGCGGAATCAGGTTAGGTCTAGCAAGGCCCAATGGGCCTAGCCACTAGTCCAGGCCGAACCGGGTTAGGTCGGGTTATACAGGACCCCTGGGTCAAGTTCGTCAGATCGGTCCGACCAAGTCAGACCAGGCCCAGACGCAACTGGCCTTTATTTACTAAAATTCCAATACTTTTCAGACTGGGTGTCTGATTGATGCGCCGTTTGCAGTGTTAGGACCCTTACGACAAGACGGTCATTTGGGTATACTCTAAGTGATTTTTCATGGAAGTAAAGATACAACTGATGGATTGAGGAGTATATTCTCCTAAAATCAAGTGTGATGGAGAGTGAGAATCCTACAACTGGCTGTGACACGAAGGATGTGATGAGCAGACCTCAGTGGTCCAGTAGCTGAGTGGACCTCAGTGGTCCAGTAATGGATTAGACCTTAGTGGTTTAGTAGCTGACTGGACCTAAGTAATCCAGTATCCGAGTGGACCTCATTGGTCTAGTAGCACAGCGAACCTCAGTGGTCGAGTAGCTGAGTGGACCTCAGTGGTCTAGTATCCGAGCAGATCTCAATGATCTAGTGGCTCAGAGGACCTCAGTGGTCCAGTAGCTCAGTGGACCTTAGTGGTCCAGTAGCAGAGCGGACCTCAGTGGTCCAGTAGCTGAGCGAACCTCAGTGAATCACCAGGGATGAGTCCCTCATAAGTACAAGATGATTCAACTTTATGACTGATAATCTTACTTTCTATACTTTGAGTTATACCTAGTGTGACCTGTCTTTGGTTTTTGGTCTTGCTTTGTAGTCTTTCCTTTTTAGTTTGGGGTCCCTACTGAGTATTTTGTTACTCACCCATGCACAGGATTCTCCCACACATGTCGTGTCTCGTGCAGGTGATCGACGCTTTGACAGAGACCTTAGTGGTCTGGGACCGGGTGGTGCTCAGTGAGATGGGACAGATGGGCATACTTCTATGGCTACAAGCAGCTACCCTTGACCTACCCTTCAGGTAGGATCTCAAGCGGACAGACTGTGGAAGTTTTACTTTCCTTTATGGTTTTGGGATTTTATTATATCCCCTTTGTACTTTCAATTTGGACTATACTCTTAGTATTTTTCTCAGTGACAGTTGTGGTTTACTTTGTGTTTACTTTCCATAGTTTGAGCTTTTTCATGTGTACATGTTTAAAGGTAATGCCTTCCCTTTTTGGTATATTCCTAGTCGGTGATAGTCATTAGCCCCTGGCCTAGGGAAGGTGGGCATGGGTTAGTCACAGCACAGGCCCTGGGTAACGGGTCGTGACAAAGTGGTATCAGAGGAGGTCAGTTCTACCTTAAGAACCCAGAGTCTATGAGTTTGGTTTAGGGAAATAGTGTTAAGTGTTTCAAGTTCATATTTTAGGTTAGGGAATCCAGTGTTGGTGCGGCGGCCAATGTATCCATACATTAGGACCCTGAATTCTTCTTTTCGACTCAGTACATTAAAACACTAGTTGTAGGGAAAAACGATGGTACATGCATAGTATAGTAATGGATTGATTTTTCCATGTTCTTCTTGAGTTAGCTCACCAAGTATACTCTATTAAACATGGTACGTCTTGTTTTGTTTCAAGATGCTTCCATGTAGACAGCCAGACACGATTCCACCACGTGATCATGAGGATAATCTGTGAGGTGACAAGATGGGTACATGGGTTCATACTAAAGACAACACCACTAGGTGGTGTACTAGCTATACCACCAACTGTAGAGTAGCACATGGTACTCGTAGTACCAATAGATGAGAAGTGTGGGATGAGCACCTTTCACAAGTTTCAGTGACAGAGACCCCTCAGGTTCTGAGGTAAGCCCAACTCACAGATGGCTAAGGACTAGATTGAGGTAGTGACCGATTTTTTCATCTAGTCAGGGAACCATTAGATCAGATGGCAGTCCTGGAAGTGAGCCATCTACGTGGCTCAGTAGGGCGATGACGGGGTTTAGATTACCTGATCTTATGATGAGGTGACTTTTTCGTGGACAGATCTTGAGAACCTCTCTTAGAGAAGTGTCTCTTTCCATAAAATCTAAGGTATATGCATGCCCAAGAGCTTCTATAGCTTTGATAGGATGACATGTCGGTAGTTGAGTATTCGTCAAGGCATGTTGACCTTTCCAAGTACTCGATGAATATGATACGACCAGTGCTTCAGGACTCGGAACTATAAGATATATGTGTTTAGGGACATCTGAGCCAGCACCATTCCTATGTGCATTCCTACTTATTCTAGGGTGCTATAGAGAACCTTTATGGTTTAAATTCCTTTGACTAATTAGATACAGCTAGTGGATGTCAGCAGTGGGAAAGCAGGAAACCAATGTCAGTCTCAAAGACTTGGACGTGTGAGACATTCCAAGAAGAGATCCCAATATAGGGGATCTACAGATCATGGCTCATGGGGTGGTTCCATTCATCCTAGAAAGAGTTAATTCTTTTCAAAAGGCGATAGGGGAAATCACACTAGAGATTGTCCAGATCGTCGTGCTGATAGTGAAATGGTGGATGGGCCACCGGGGCAGAGATGGTGATATGAACAAATTAATCTACAGGGTGGTAGATATGGAAGAGGATCTAGGAGAGTGGTAGGAGGTGGTATACATTTTTACATGTTATAACCACCACCCTAATGTGATCCACATCGAGATCAAGATCTGGAGGACAGGGGAAGGGGGTAGCTGCATGCGGACAAGGATTATGACCCGAGGGCTCCAGGAATGATTCGAGGTACGGTCTGTGTCTACTCTTAACTATCTTATTAATAAAAATAGGTGCTAATAATTCCTTCTTATCCCAAACATTGTTCAAGACCTATAATTTCCGGTTAAACCAGTGACTTGACCCTTACATCTGCAGATACCTATAGAAGGAGACTCGATAATCACACTTATGCTGACGGTGTGATCTAACCCTTGAGGCAAGAGTTTTGGTTGGAATCTCTTAGTGATAGTGTCGATGCCTTATAATGTTGGTTTGGGGATGGATTAGTCATCCATAGTTCATGCTCAGATTTACTATTTTGGGAAAAAGGATGTGGTATGTCTGTAGCTTTGGAATGGGGTTTTCCTTATTCGGTGAAGAAGGAAACCCAGGTAGTAAGGGATAAACTCGTGCATAAGAGGGTGTAGCTTATCACACTTGAGTCGGCCAACCTTACTCACATGGTAGTGGATGTTTTGAGATTTTAGTTCCCAACAATAGTGGCAGAGTATGAGGATATCTTTCCATAAGATGTTTCTAGGATTACCTCCCCATAGGGAGATGGACTTCTGCATCATTCTACACCCCGAGATAGAATCGATATCAGCATCAGTATATCAGATGGCTTTCATAGGGATTTTAGAATTGAGGGCGTAATAATGGATTAGTAATACATAGTGTTTTAGGTTATGTGTGTATTACCAGCCCTTTTACCAAGTGGCTGTGGAGAACAAGTACCCACTACCAAAGAGATGATGAACCCATTGATCAGTTGAAAGGGATAGCCTTTTGTGTGAATGGAAAGGTGCCTATAGGATTTCCAGTAATTAGGATAGAGTTTTATGAGAACCCCAATATTGAGTTAGTAGTGGTAGTCTTCGCATTGATGATGTGGTGACACTACCTCCATGGGAGAATGATTTATCGTCTACTCTAACCACAAGAGTCTCAAGTATATCTTTTCTCATAAGGATCTAAATATGAGAAAGTGATGTTGGCTAGAGTTCCTCCAGGAATATAACTTTGAGATAGTCTATACTCCTGGGAAGGGGAATGTGGTGGAAGATTCTCTTAGTAGGAGATCAAGTTCACAGCTATTGAATGAGGCCTCAGAGTATTTGGACTCACTTTAGATATCCTTCATGGATAGAGAGGAGACAACTTTTCTTTAGTCGATGGTAGTTTCCCCTCTTCTCTTATAGTGATTCAGGGAGGTGAAACTCAGAGATGCTAGCTACGAGACTACACATGCCTAGATGTCTATAGGGCATGCCCTTAATGGATATTTGAAAGGTGGGGAGTGCGTTATTCATTTCAGAGGATGCACCGTAGTACCAATGGCATTGCGGGAGGAGGTGTTGAGGGAGTTCCATACGTCCCCTTTGGTGGTACATACAAGTGTGGAAAAGATGTACCAAGACCACTGGTATCATTACTGGTGGCCAAGGAGGAAGAAGGTAATGGAAAAGTTTGACTCGAGATGCCTCACTTTTCAGTAAGTGAAGGATGAGCACCAGGTTCCAACAGTTTTGACACAACCCCTTGAGGTATCGAAGTGGAAGTGGGATGGGATATCGATATACTTCGTGAAGGGATTACCACGTATGTCCAGGGGGCACGATACTATATGGGTGTCATAAACTAACTCACCAAGTTGGCCCACTTCCTACCCATTTGAGAGTAGGTTTCAGTAGAGAGCTTAGGACGCCTCTACATGTAAGAGATAGTTTGACTCCATGGATTCTCATCTACGATAGTCTCAGATCATGATGCATGATTTATATCCTGATTGTGGAATGGATTTCAAGAGGCGTTTGGGACTCAGCTACGCTTGAGCACAACCTTTCACCCAAAAACGGATGGTCATATAGATTAGACCATACAGGATTTGAAGGAAATGCTTCGTGCTTGCATTCTTGATTTTAGTCACAGTTGGGAGGACCACCTACCACTAGTGGGGTTTTCGTACAACAATAGCTACCACTCCACCATCAGTATGGAACCATTTGAGGCACTGTACGAATGACCATGCATGTCACCATTATACTGGATAGACCGAGGAGAGTCAGCACTCATGGGTCCAGATATAGTACAGGCTACCACTGAGAAGGTGCAGGTCATCTAAGAGTGGATGAAGACTGCACAAATCCAATGGAATTCCTATGATGATAGGCGATGGATACCCTTGTAGTTCAAGGAGGGGGACCACGTATTCATATAGTTCTCTCCTCGACAAGGGATACATAGATTTATCTAGGGCGGCAAGTTATATATGAGGTCCATCGGACCTTTACTGATATTGCGTAGAGTGGGATAGGTGGCATACCACTTGGCTCTACCACCGAAGTTAAAGAGGGTGCACTCCACCTTCTATCTATCCCAACTGAGGAGATATGTGCATGATACTTCTCACATCATCGACTGTGGTGAGTTGGAGATTGACGATGGGGAAACATTCATAGAGTACCCACTGAAGATAGAGGATTGATAGGAGATGATCCTTCATGGATAGTCGATTAATATGTTGCATGTTCGTTGGAAGCATGAGAATCTCCAGGAGAGTACATGGGAGCAAGAGACTTAGATTCACGCTCAGTACCCTAATTTGTTTGATTAGCCTTTGTTTTGGATTATGAGGATGAAAATCCCAAAAGGTGGGGGTAATTTAATGTACCAAAATTTGATGTAATTTTTTTTAATTATATGACATTATTTCAATACTAGGAACTAAGATGGCGTGCGATTCCGAGGCTCGGAGTTCCCAGAATGATCCGTCAAAAAATGTTAAGTTTTAAATAGTGTGCGTGAATAGTTTTCCTGAAAAAGTGGAATCACTCTTAAACGGGTTCCCAAATCAAAAATTTGAGGGCACTGTTGCATTTAGGATGGTGGTTTTACCCTAGGTGCGACTTCAATTTAGTCAGTGTAGGCCTCCAGTGATAAAACCCAAAAATGGAATAACCGTAAATAAAATTACTAAATAAAATTATTTTATTTTTGAAATCATTATAACTCATGAAGTATGAATCATATTTAAAATACAATACCACTATTGAGCTTGTGAGGGTATTCTTTCCTTAGGTAGAGCCTAACATTGGTCGGCACGGGACAACAGTGAAAAGTAGTTTTTGGCTGCAAATAAAATAATTAAATAAATATTATTTTATTTTCAAATCCTTATAACTCATAAACGGTAAATCAGATTGGAAATCCAATAGTATAATTGAGTTTTTGAGGTTATGCTTCCCTTAGGAAAAGCCTAACATCGATCGGCATGAGCCGACAGTGAAAGTTGGTTTTTTGGGACGTAACCATAAATAAAATAATTTAAATAAAAATTATTTTATTTTCAAATCCTCATAAGTCACAAACGGTAACTTGGAATAAAAATCTGAGACCACCGTTCAGTTCGTAATGAGATTTTATCCTTAAGTAGGGCTTAACCTTGACTGGCGCAGATCTAGGGAAAAAGTTAATTTTGGGACATTTTAAGGAAAAATAAAATAAACTTA
Organism: Viscum album; assembly: GCA_963277665.1. Lineage (NCBI taxonomy): Eukaryota > Viridiplantae > Streptophyta > Magnoliopsida > Santalales > Viscaceae > Viscum > Viscum album. The sequence goes on from OY728132.1 coordinate 885,551,603, forward strand.
AAAAGTTTATTTTATTCGAAATTGTTTCACTACAACGCAGCGACGAGATGACTGTTTCATTCCATAAATGAAACCATGCAATGACACTACAACACAAAGTAATATAAATGATGTTTCCTAAATGAAACAACGTAATAGAGGTGACTCAGTGTAATAGAAACGTTGTGATGTGCTTTCCCCATTTAATGGGATAAAAGGAATTGGATATCAAATCTGTATCTTACAAATCACTCTGAATCTCTGGAGGATCACCGTTAATGAACTAAGATTTCCAAAAAAAATGAGCACTCCCCCTCTACTTCAAGAGATCTTTCCCTTGACAACGGATTGAGGAATTTCATGGATGGATCACCTTCAGCGATGAATCCTTCCTCTGATCGAACATGTTCTCCAATTAGCAGTTTAAATCTGAGTGATTGTTTTTCACCTGTTCTTCCCTTCTAATCGGAGAACATGGATCAAATCAATAACTACTTGATCCAAAGATGGAATATTATTATGGGATTGGAAAATATTATTGTGGGTTTGATATCGGGAATTAAATCTTTCTGATTTGAATTATGCTTTGTGATCCTACTGACAAGAACAATTCTGGGGCAACACGAACAAAGGAAGATTTGTTCATTGGGTGTTCTATATGATCCAGTCCCTCTCTCTCCTTATTCTTCACTTAAAGAACCACAAGGTCATGTCAGATCTTTGTTGGGGGGATTCCAAATGAGGTATAACACCCAAAGTGATGGAAAAATAGCGAGAAATACGTGGCAGTGATAGTGGCACCCAAGAAACCTGAAAGCGTAGACGGGTCAGAAAACGGACCACCAGACTGAGTCTGGTGGACCGTAGAGGAGACCCCCAGTGCGTCAACACCAGCGGCGGTCATGGATGGGAGGTGGAACACCGAGGTGGAAGAGGCCATGACCAGTAGGGGGCAGTGCTGGTTGGGCACCACATCGGTCCGAGCAGCTCGCGGGGTGGACCACGGTGTGCGTTGGCATGCGGTCTAGCGTGGACCGCGTGTAGAGGGGAGACGACTGGTATCAGCCAACTGTGTGGCTATGTGAACCGGATGCAAGTGCAGTATCTGAGATGGACCCAAGATGGCTTGCCGATGTAGTTCGGGTCAACAAAGAGAATCGGGCCACTGAGTGGCCTGGGCTAGAGGAGAACTGGCCCGCCATGTAGGCTGGGTGGATAGGAAATCGGGCTGCTGTGCTGACCAGATGGAAAGGAATTGGTCCGACTAAGTCGGACCAGGACAGAGAATGTGGACCAGGTCACTGGACGACCTAGTGGGCTAGACCCACGGCTGAACTGGGCCATGTCCAGCAAGTCATAATAGGCCTATCCACTAGTCCAAGATAGATCGGACCGGCTCAGACCCAACCAAGTCGAGTTGGGTCGGCCAAACTGGGTCGGGTCATGTGGGACCCCCAGGGTGGGTTGGTCGGGTCGGTTCGACCAAATCAGATCGGGCCCAAATACAACTAGCCCCTATTTACTAAAACACCAATACCTTTCAAATCGAGCATCCAATTAACGTGTCATCTAGAGTGTTGGTACTTTTATGATGAGACGGTCCTTTGGGTATACTCTATGTGAGTTTTCATGGTACTCTAGATACGACCGATGGATTGAGGATTAGATTCTCCTGGAATCAAGTTCACTAGAGAGTGGGAATCCTACGACTGGCTGTGACATGAAAGATATGAAGAGTAGACCTTAGTGGTATAGTATCCAAGAAGACCTCAGTGGTCCAGTATCCGAGTGGACCTCAGTGGTCCAGTAGCCAAGAGGATCTTAGTGGTCTAGTAGCTCAGCGGAACTCATTGGTCCAGTAGCTGAGCAGTCATCAGTGGTCTAGTAGCAGAGCGGATCTCAATGGTCTAGTAGCTCAGCGGACCTCAGTAGTCCAGTAGCGGAGCAGACCTTAGTGGTCCAGTAGCTGAGCAAACCTTAGTGACTCTTCAGGGATAAGTTGCTCAGAAGTACAAGATGATTCAGCTTTACGACTGATAATATTACTTTTTATACTTTAAGTTATACCTAGTGTGAGTTATCTTTGCTTTATGGTCTTGCTTTATGGTCTTTCTTTATGGTATTTCCTTTTTGGTTTGGAGTCCCTACTGAGTATTATGTTACTCACCCCTACACAAGCTTTGCCTACACATGTCGTGTCTCATGCAGGTGATTGACACTTCAACAGAGACTTTGGTGGTCCGAGACGAGGTGGTTCTCAGTGAGATGGGATGAATGGGTGTACTTATACGGCTATAGGTATTTACCCTTCACCTACCCTTCAGGTAGGGTCTTTATTGGATGGACCGTTGTAGTTGTACTTTCCTTTATGGTTTTGGGCTTGTATTATTTCCCCTTAGTAATTTTAGTTTGTATTGTACTCTCAATAGTTGTCTCAGTGATAGTTTTGGTTTACTTTTTGTTTACTTTATATAGTTTGATCTTTTTACGTGTGTGCAGGTTTACAATCAATGCCTTCCCTTTTTGGGATATTCCTACTCAGTGCTAGTCGTCGGCCCCTATCCTATGGAAAGCGGGCTTGGGGTAGTCACGGCATGAGCCCTGGGGGACGATTCATGACATTAACATTAAAAAAACTTTAAATATCATTAAAATAAATAAATTCATAATATAATATTCAAAGGGTCTGTATATACACTTCATAAAATAAGATAGGTTTATAACATAACTTGTGTCCCAAAGAAGACAATTTTGAGATGAATATCCCTTACTATAAGTTTCGACTTCATTCGTACACATTAAAACATACTAAATAATAAATATAGTTTTATTATACATCTATTATAGAACCATACTTATATATATAATACCATATATGATTTACTTATAACCTTTTATTTCCCATTTAGTAACAATTCCTTATTAAAATCATGTTCTGGGTAATAACTGCTTCATTTTTCATGTATGTTGTCATTTGGTAATTTTGGTACTTATACTTTTCTCATGGTTCCATAACTTCAATAATTATAATAATAATATAAATATCATAAATTTTCATTATATATATATTTAAAATCATTCATAAAATTTATAGGTATAAAGATAAAATACATTGTTCATGGTGACTGTAGACCATACATACACCTGAAAATATTTTCCATTTTTCTTAAAATATAAAATGAAAGAAATTTAATTAATAAATAAACCTTAAATAATAATTATTATTCCAAATATATCACATATGTTCATTTAATTAATTATTATTACCATCTAAGTAAAATAAAAATGAAAAACACATTATTTCAGTTCGCGAGTCAGTAGCCCGCCATACACATGAGTGACTTTATTGTTTTCCAATAGATTGGAAGGTAAGAAGTTAGATGTGATGTGATCACGTTGTCAAGCACGTCAAATTATTTGTTTAATTTTGACTAGAATTTCTGCAGTATAGCAGCAACCCTAGGTTGTCTCTCGACGGAGCCTTAAATTATTAATTTAAAAAGAGGGTTTTTATTATGAAATTAGAAGTGGAATGAGGTTTTGTAAAACTTGGGGGTTTGATGATTAAAGCTGAAAATAGAAAATTAAAATGATAAAACAAAGTAGAAATGAACAAGATTAATTAAGTGTGATCAACCCGGGGTACTCTCATGATGTTAATCCTTCATCGCTTCATGATATAGGGTTATGATATTTTAATACCTAGTTTTTAACACCTATAACCAGAATGTTACTAAGTTTATACTAGGATACCTCCTAGGTTTCAGTCGAAAATACAAAATGATTCACCGGACACCGCCGATGATTGGGTGATTTGTGTTCGACATCATAACCGAAACTCACCAAGGCAACACACGAAGAACTCGATGTGCTATACAGGATTGTATGTTATTTAATTGTGATACCATGACATAAATTTACATGACCTTGATAGTGCTTATGTGAGTTCAATTGACCAATATGAACCACACAAACACTGCAATTGGAAGGGGGAAAATAAAGTGGTGAACGGTGTGTGAAACATCACATGAATGGGTACCCCCAAACATGATCATATGAGTTGAGCATGACATACCAGTACATAACTAAATAAAATAAGAATAGAGGGTGATTAAAAACAGCACAAAAACCTGTAATTAAAAAGATCATTCAAATATTACAAACATGAATCTTGGGATTTACATCACGTTCCTCCCCGGGTGATCACAAGGGATTTAGAAATCCATGGGAGGGAAGGAAGAAGAGGTTGTTTAAGTAGAACTTCTCATATCCTCCAGAACTTCTAGTAATGACTAAAATACCTCTTTGGGACTCCAAAATGGCAGTACCTTTCCTCTGGTTAAAACTCCAAAATGGGGTTCCCAAGGTGCCAATTTATAGGCAAAGTGGTAAGTGGATTTGGGCACCTTAATTTCACAAATCTGCTTGGTAGATGGTTTTGGCCAGTCATAAAGCCTTAAATAACTTTTTAAAAAACTAAAGAGTTTTTGTAAGACATATTTTCTACCTCCATGTCAAATTTGGAGGTCATATATGGAATATAATAAGAGATATTTCCAAAATACAGAGGAAATGTTTTGACCCCGTGCAGATCCACTTTATTGGACAGATCAGATTATATGGGCCTTTTAATGGACGAATTGGGATTCAGTTCCTTAATATTAAATGTATATAATTAAATTTAGGACCATAAAAAAAGTTTCAGCCCATTTGGATGTACGGATTAGTATAATCATGCATTTTATTATACTAGTGTTCTTGGATCATGTGCAGAATGGACCATTTTTCATGGACTTCATCATAGGTCCTCCAAATCACCTCCACCTACAATATAATTATCAAAACAAGTAACATTTCCCTTTTTAACAGTGTTAAACACAAAATAATTGAATCAAAAATGGAGTGAAATTTATTATTATACATTTAATTTTCAATACAAAATCAGTTTAATACATTGGTATAAGGGTGAAATAAAATAGTGAATCATGGTACGATCACCCCCCCACACCTAAACATTTGCACTCCTAGGAAAAGTTTAATATCCTAATCATGTATCATTCCTAAATAAAATGTGTGAAAATATACAAGATTCTTTTGAAATGAAATTCATCATGTCTCTTCTTTGGAATCAATTTTCCTATCATTTTTCTTTTCTCACATTTAAATTTGTTGAACTTCATTTGTTCACCCATGCAATATGTCACAACCTTCCTCACCTTAAAATTTTCCCTCTTCACTCAAGGAACATATGAAAGTGGATTTATGCTCTTTTTCTAGAGTTCATGTGATCTTACCATATGCTTTCCAAGATTCTCATTTCTCTACCGGTAGAAACTAGTGTGCTACTCAAGAGGACTTCCAACAGGTTGTTCTGGGGTTTAAGGTTTGGTAGGATTTAATGTTTAAAAATATGAGGCATAAGAGGAGTGTTTAATATCTTATGTAAAAAACATGTCAAAATTTAGAAAGTTTTCAAAACTAATGTACACACTCAACCCCACACAAAGTGTATCACCTCCAACTCACTCTCCCCGTTGTCCATTTTTGTGGGTCACAACCAAGCAATGAATAATAATGAGTAAACATCCTCTTTTCTCCATTTTTTCTTTTGTTCTATTTTTTTTCAATGTAAAGAACTATTTTTTGTATAGTTTTTTTTTGAATATAAAGAGGAAAACATGTGTAAAACAATGATGTAATATGTCTTGTGAACCCATTGCCCAAGGAAAATGTAGGCACCCTTTATATCAACCCATAACAATGATTCTCTCCCCAGAATTCCCATGGAGACACACTCTCTCCCACACTTTCTGAAAATAAAACAAGAATATACACAAGATATGGGTAGGTAGGGATAAATTAGATTGTAATGTGGCTACCTAATAGGAATTTCATTGTCTCTAAGGCTTAAGAAGGATAAAATGTAAAGGTGGCCGAAAATAGAGGATAATTGTAAAAAGGGATTATCAATGAACGATTACCTCTATCATTAATGTAGAATACTTGAATCTTATGGCTTCAAATAGAATCAAGTAAAGTTCTAGTTTCTCTACATGACCCGAGACTCTCAAAAAAGTGATTAAAAGTAAGAATATACAATAAAGGTCGTAGAATATCTCTCAGGTAAGGAATTAAAATATTGGTCAGTGCTAATGAGGCATGAGTTTCAAAAATCCATTAAACACCTAAGAATGATTTGAAAATACAAATTCTAGAAAAATATTCCATATCAACATTCATTTGAAAAAAAAATCCAAAAACAACGGAATTTTCCACACAATCTACTCAAGCATGAAAAATTATTTTGGATATTCTTTCTAAGATCAATTTTCATCTAAAAACACAGAATAGGGAAAAAGAAATCAAAAACAAAAACACATTTTTTTAAAAAAAATTGTTTTGTTTATTTTTTTTTAATCCTAACTATGACATGTCACCCTCCCCCACACCTAAAAGTTATATTGTCCTCAATGAAAGTATTTTAAATAAATAGGCAAGTAAATAAAGGTAGGGATAAGGGACAGCCTGCTAAATGGTGTCATGTGTAGCATCTATCAGTTGGATTTCCTCCACGAGATGCTTTGGAAAATCCTCATAGAAGTGTTTGAGGATCTTCCCATTGATAGTAATCCTTTGTCCACTCTTCTCATGAAAAAATTGTATAGCACCAAAAGGGTAAACATCATTAACAGTATATGGACCGAGCCATTGAGAATGAAGCTTACTTGGTTAAAGCTTTAGCCTGGAATTATACATGAGAACCTTCTCACCAATATGAAACTTCTGATGATCTATCATGCTATCATGGATATCATTTTTATTCTCTTTATAGATTCGGGAGTTTTCATATGCATCACGTCGAATTTCTTCCAACTCTTGAATCTGCAGCTTCCTATGCACACTTGTATCTGAAAGATTCATATTACATTGTTTAACAGCCCGATATGCACAGTGTTCTACCTCTACTGGGAGGTGACAAGCCTTTACAAACACAATTCTATATGGTGACATTCCAATTGGGGTTTTAAAATTTGTACGATACTCCCAAAGTGCATCATCCAAGTGCAAACTCCAATCTTTCCTATTGGGTTGTACCATTTTTTCCAAGATTTGTTTAACTTCATGATTTGAGATTTATGCTTGTCTGTTAGTTTGGGGGTGATATGTAGTGGAGAATTTATGATCAACCCCATACTTATGAAGCAAAATTTTCATGTTGTGATTGCAAAAATGTGAACCCTGGTCGCTAATGATGAATCTCGGTAAACCAAACCTACTAAAAATCTAAGACCTCACAAAATCAACAACCACACGAGAGTCATCGGTCCTAGTGGCCTTTTCTTCCACCCATTTAGATACATAGTCAACATCCAATAAAATGTATAAAAATCCAAATTAATTTGTAAAAGGCCCCATGAATTCAATGCCCCATGCATCAAAAATTTCACATAATAGCATGGGTTGTTGGGGAATTTCATTCCTCTTGGAGATATTCCCTATGAATTGACAATGACTACATGAATTTCAAAATCTATGGGCATACCTATACAATGTTGGCCAATAAATTCTTGAGTCAAGAACCTTTTAAGCTGTATGTTGAGAGCCAAAGTGTCCCCCATAGGCCAAGGTGTGGAAGAAGGTCAAAACAAAGGTGAACTCATGGTCAGGGAGACACCGACAAACTACTTGGTCACTACAAATTCTCCACAAGTATGGGTCATCCCAGATGTACCACCAAGAATCATGCTTAAGTATCTGGAATTGTGAAGTGCTAAAATCAATGGGGACCCTAGATGTTGCTAGAAAATTCACAATGTCCGCATACCAGGGGGTAAGGTCCAAAACATCACAAAGGATCTCATGAGGGAAGAATTATCCAATGGGAAGGGGTGAGTCAACATGATGGTCCAATGGTGGGGAAATCCTACTAATGTGGTCAGCTACCACATTTTCCACTCCTCTATTATCTCTAATCTCAAGGTCAAACTCCTGGAGGAGGAGCATCCACCGAATGAGGTGGGTCTTAGCTTCAGGTTTCTTTAGGAGGAAACGAAGGGCAGCATGATCAGAAAAGAAAATGATTTTTGACCCGATAAGATATGAATATAATTTTTTCAAGGAAAACACAATATAAATAAGTTCTTTTTCAGTGGTCATATAGTTTTCTTGGGAAGGGTCAAGGGTACATGAGGCATATGCAATGACATGAGGAGATTTCTCAACCCTTTGTGATAAAACTGCCCCAATTGTAAAGTTAGAGGCATCACACATAAGTTCAAAGGGGAGATCCCACCTTGGAGGTTGGATAATGGGAGGTGATGTGAGACTCCTTTTTAGTGAATTGAATGCATCCTCACAATTTTTATCAAACAAAAACTCAGAATCCTTTTTTAATAACTGGGACAAGGGAAGTGTGATCTTACTGAAGTCTTTAATGAATCGGCAGTAAAAACAAGCATAAGCCAAGAAATATCGCACCTCACGAACACATTTTGGATATGGAAGGGTTGAAGTTAATTCAATTTTTGATTTATCCACTTGAATTCCCTCTTTTGAAATAACATGCCCAAGAACTATCCCCCATTCAACCATGAAATGGAATTTATCGTAATTTAATACAAGATCTTTTTCTATGCAACGACGGAGGATGGAACCTAGGTGATCCAAACAATAATCAAAGGAAGTTCCATAAGCTGTGAAATCATCCATAAAAACTTCCATGCAGTTTTCTAGGTACTCTGAAAATATACTCAATATACAACTCTGAAAAGTACCTGGAGCATTACAAAGACCAAAAGGAATCCTTCTGTATGAAAATGTGCCAAATGAATAGGTAAATGTTGTCTTTTCTTGATCCTCAATAGCTATATGGATTTGGAAATAACCCGAATATCCATCAAGGAAACAATAATGGGACTTACCAGCCAATCGTTCTAACATTTGGTCAATGAAAGGTAGAGGAAAGTGGTCCTTCTACGTGGCTTGATTCATTCGACGGTAGTCAATATAGACTCGCCAACTGTTCTTCACATTTGTTGGAACCAATTCATTCCTTTCATTTGATACAAATGTTATTTCTGTTTTTTAGGAACAATTTTCACTGGGCTAACCCATTTACTATCAGATATAGGATAAATTATCCCTGTAGAAAGTAATTTACTGACTTCCAATTTTTCCACTTCAAGGAGAGTGGGATTCAACTGGCATTGAGATTGTCTTAAGGGCTTAGCCTCATCATCCAAAAGTATATGGTACATAAAAATAGATGGGCTAATCCTGGGAATATCAGCCAATGTCCATCATATTGCCTTTTTACACTCTCTCAGAAGATCAAGTAGTTTTGATTCCTACTGTTGAGAGAGGTTATTGGAAATAATTATGGGAAATTTGTTAATACCCTCAAGATAGTCATATTTTAAATTAGATGGAAGTGGTTTTAATTCCAACATCGGGGGTTTTTGGACTGAGGGAGGGGATTTAGGTGGAGTGAGGTCCATAAAACTGTATATATACTCATGTTTATTCTCTAAAGATAGAGAATCTATTGAAATGATATTTGCAGAATCATCGACGGTCATGGGTACCTCAGATTGAACACACTCATCAATTAAAGTAAAAAATTTACACTTTTCAGAAACCACAAAACACTCAGAACATGACTCAAAACTCAAATCATCCAAGGGTGAATAAAAGGAAAATGAATTAGAATTTTGGTTGAGGAGAGAATTGTGTGTGTGAATCATTTTAGAGCACTTCCATCGAATAGACAGGAAGAGTGGAGTGCTCTTCAACGGGGTATTTCATATCCTCAAGGATGTTAAAACTGACCATTTCTCCTCTAAATTCCATGGACAGCATACCATTGTGATCATTGATGATTTTCTTTGTTGTTTTGAGGAATGGACTCCCAAGTATGAGAGTAGCATGTCCTTGGGTTCGGGTATCTTCCATCTCACAAATATAGAAATCAGCAGGGAAGATGAGATTATTCACTCTTATAAGGACATCCTCAATCACTCTTGTTGGATGCGTAGTACTTCAGTTGGAAAGTTGTACGAAAATTACCGTTGGTTGAAGCTCTCCAACCTATAGAGAAGTGTACATGGATTGAGGCATTACATTAATGGAAGCACCTAAATCTAGCATAGCATCAGAAAAGAAAGTCTCCTCTATGGTACACGGTATTGTGAATGTGCTCGGATCCTTGCATGTGGTTGGCATTGCTAGTTGAATCAAGGCCAAGACATTCCTCCCCAAGTTGACTCTCTCATTCCCCTTCTGCCTTCATCTATGGGTGCAAATTTCTTTAAGAAATTTGGCATAATGGGGAATTTTCTTGACTACATCCAACAATGGAATATTAACTTGAACTTTTTTAAATGTATCCATTATTTCATTTTCAATATCATTATAAAAGTTTTTCTTTAGATTCAAAGATTCTTTGAGGGAAAGGAAGAGGAATGTATTGTTCATGGAAATCCTTAATGATAATTTGATTGCCCTTTTTATTTTGTTTTTCTTCATTGGAATATTTTATGGGCGGAGAAAGAGTGTTTTCAAGAGGGGGACATACTTGTTACATAGAATCAGTAGAAGGAGAAAATTATTTACCACTATGAAGTGTAATTTCACATAAATTACCTTTGTCCTTCGGATTGGCAATGGGTTGGCATGATAGTTGTCCAGAACCTTGCATCTTAAGCTCACTGATGGTGTTCGCCAATTGTCCCACTTGAGTTCATAGGTATTGAATTACCGATTGTGTGGTCTATTGGAACTAGAGGTTCTGGGTTGCCATTTGTTTCACCATATCCTTGAGACTTGGTTTAGATTTGGGAGGAGGAGGATGATTGTTTTGATAATTTTAAGGATAAGAAGGTTTCATACCTTGGCCTTGTGGATACCAATTCTGCTTGGGGTAGCTTGAGTTTCATCCTTGTCGGTATTGGGGTTGTGTTTCCCACCCATTGTTTGGATTTGGCCTGAATTGTTCCTGCTTGAAGGGAGGTGTTTGTTGGAATGGACGCCCTGGGAACACGGTTGCACAAGACTCAGGTGAATCTTAAAGTTGTGAGCACCGGTCAGAAAAATGAGCATTGTCAGAACAAATACCACAATGTAATGGAATAGGAGGATATTGTGAGTTACCTTATGCTTGAGCTAATTTCCTTATAAGGGTATGTATCTCATCAAGTTTTTTATCTACCTTTTGTTCTAGGGCTGAATGACTTACCTTGTGGACTCCTTGGGTTGGTGCAATTGCTCGTGTACCAAATTTTTGTGCATTTTGAGCCATGTTGGCTATTAAGTCACGAGCGGCAGAAGGAGTTTTATCAACTAGGGCACCACCAGCTACAGAATCTATCATTCCATGATCCCTGGGGACAAGTCCCTCATAGAAGTATTGGATTAACATTTGTTCACTAATTTGGTGGGGGGCATCTTGAGCAAAGTCTCTTGAATCTCTCCCAGTATTCATGAAGGGTCTCTCCTTGTGATTGCCTAATTCAACATATTTCTTTCCTAATTGATGCAGTTTGGGAGGTAGGGAAGAACTTCTCTAGAAAGAGTCATTTAAGGTCATTCCAGCCCCTAATTGTGGTGGGCAGATAGTATAGTCAGTCTTTGGCTACACCATCAAGGGAGAAAGGGAAGGCTCTAAACTTAATTAGGTCCTCAAACACATTTTGAGGTTTCATGGTGGAGAAGACTATATGAAACTCTTTGAGATGTTTTTGAGGGTCCTCACCAGGAAGACCATGAAATTTGGGAAGTAGGTGGATGAGGTATGATCTCATCTCAAAGTTGGATGCTTCCTCGGGATATTGGATGTACGCAGGTTGGTACTCCACATCCGGGGTGGTCAGTTCTTTTAAGGTTCTATTATTTGAATCCATGTTTTCTTGGATAATATTGGGTTAAATCTTTTATTGGTTTATGAACACTTGAGGTTCCACAATGGGTTCCTAAGTTTTACTTGATTGACCATATCTACATGCCTTGATTTGTGTGTGAAGTGTCTTTTCAATTTCCGGGTCAAATTCAAGCAGTTTTTATTTTTCTGATCGGGTCATGCAAATAAGTTGTGAAGTTTGTTTTTTTATTGAATATGGATAAAATAACTTAAGAAGGGTGAAAATAGAATAGAATTTTATAATATATAATTATAGAGAGGGAGATGGATAAGAAGAAGAGAGATGGGGGGAACACACAAAAACAACCAAAAATAAAGACAAAAACCCAAAACAAAAACAATCAAATGGGGGTGGGGTATTAAAAGGAGTACTAATTAAGAACTAAAATAAATAAATAAATAAAATTAAATAATGAAAATAAATGATCTTGTCTCCCCAGTAACGGCGCCAAAATTTGATCGCGTTGTCGAGCGCGTCAAATTAGTTGTTTAATTTTGACTAGAATTTCTACAGTATAGCAGCAACCCTAGGTCGTCTCTCGATGGAACCTTAGATCATTAATTTAAAAATAGGGTTTTGATTATGAAATTATAAGTGGAATTAGGTTTTTTAAAACTTGGGGGTTTGATGATTAAAGATGAAAATAGAAAATGAAAGCGACAAAACAAAGTAAAAATGAACAAGATTAATTAAGTGTGATCAACCTGGGGTACTCTCATGATGTTCATCCTTCATCGCTTCATAATATAGGGTTATGATCTTTTAATACCTGTATTTTAACACTTAGAACCATAATGTTACTAATTTTATACTAGGATACCTCCTAGGGTTCAGTCGAAAACATAAAATGATTCACCGGACACCGCCGATGATTGGGTGATTTGTGTTCGACATCATAACCGAAACTCACCAAGGAAACACACGAAGAACTCGATGTGTTGTCCAGGTTTGTATGATATTTCATTTTGATTCCATGACATAAATTTAAATGACCTTTAAAGTTATTATGTGAGTTCAATTGACCAATATGAACCACACAAACACCGCAATTGGAAGGGGGAAAAGAAAGTGGTGAACGGTGTGTGAAACATCACATGAATGGGTACCCCCAAACATGATCATATGAGTTGAGAATGACATACCAGTACATAAATAAATAAAATAAGAATATAGGATGATAATAAACAACACAACAACCTAGAATTAAAAATATCATTCAAATATTACATACATGAATCTTGGGATTTACATCACGTTCCTCCCCGAGTGGTCACAAGGGGTTTAGAAATCCATGGAAGGGGAGGAAGAAGAAGTTGTTGAAGTAGAACTTCACATAGCCTCCATAACTTATAGTTATTATTAAAATACCTCTTTGGGAATCCAAAATGGCATCACCTTTCCTCTGGTTCGAAATCCAAAATGGAGTGCCCAAGAGCCAATTTATAGGCAAAGTGGGAAGTGGATTTGGGCACCCTGATTTCACAAATCCTCTTGGTCCATGGTTTTGGTCGGTTATAAAGCCTTAACTCACTTTGGAAAAAACTAAATATTTGTTTTAATACATATTTTATACCTCCATGTCAAATTTTGATTCAAAATATGAAATATAATAAGAGATATTTTCAAAATAAAGAGGAAATTTTTTGACCCCGTGCAGATCCACTTTATTGGACAGATCAGCTTGTATGGGCCTCTTAATGGACGAATTGGGCTTAGGTTACTTAATATAAAATTGATCTCATTAAATTTAGGATCAGACCACAAAGTTTCATCCCAATTTAATGCACGTATTAGTAGAATCATTTGTTTTAGTATACTGGGGTTCTTGGATCATGTGCATAATGGCCCATTTTTCATGGACTTCATCATAGGTCCTCCAAATCACCTCCACCTACAATATAATTATCAAAACAAGTAAAATTTATCTTTTTAACAGTGTTAAACACAAAATAATTAAATCAAACATGGAGTGAAATTTATTATTATACATTTAATTTTCAATACAAAATCAATTTAACACATCAGTATAAGGGTGAAATAAAACAGTGAATCGTGGTACGATCATGATGTTATATTTCAAGAATTATTTTTAGTTCATAAATATCACATATATTAAAAAAAATTATTCTTATTACCTTCTAATTAAATCATTAGTGAAAAATAAATCACAACATTTCGTGATGCGGTAATATGTTGTACACACGAGCGATGTTATCATACCCCCCGTAGAATGGAAACTAAAAAAGGTATATCTAATATAATAATTAAAAAAGTATAATTATGTTATAAATATCATATATATACTTTAAATCTGTTATTATAAAAAACCATGTAATGCAATTATGGAAAAAGAACTACGTTGGTTCACAAGGCGGTAGTCCGTCATACTCACGATCGACAGTTTCATTTCCCATTTGAGGGAAGATGAAATGGATATAGGTTATTACATTAACATAACAACATATCAGTATATTTTATATAATTTTTTTATTATGTTATCGTATTTATATAATATTTTAAGGAGGTTGAAGAAGAAGAAGAAATATAAAAATGCTCGTTTGAGAAAGTTACATCTTCTTCAGAAAACCACTTTAATTTTGCACCAAAAGCCTTATTGGGAGAGATTAATAATAAAAATAAGGCCTATAATGTCACAACCCAATATTTTAATTTTTTTTATTTTAATATTTCTTGGATTTTGTTAGTCTTTTCAAGGTGTGGGTTGAGTGCATGGTTAATTTTTTTTTGACATTTGATGTTTTTGGTGGGTTTCGGATCGGTGCACGGGCACCGCACGGTTGGCGGTAACTGTGCGGTCAGCCCTGATGACCCTGCGGTTACCCATTACTTAAAATAATGAAACTTTATCAGAATGAAATAAATTAAATTTTTAAGATAAAATAATAACATTATTCTATATATAAAAATGTTTTTTAATTAAAATTGTTAATGATCTTATTATCATTAAATGGATATAAATATAATTATTATTTGGATGTTATTAATTTTGTAATTATTTAAAAGAAAATGAAAAAAATTATGATTATCATTATGATTATTTTTATTTTTATTATTATTATTATCATTAATAAAATTAATGGCGTTGTTATGATTATATAATTTTTTTTAAAACTATTGTAAATATTGTCATTAAAATTTTGTTGTTGTTATTATTATTTAAATTGTTATTATTATTATTGTTATTATTATTATTATTATTATCACAATTATTATTAACATTTTTTTTATTATGTGTTATTGTTGTTAATTTTATTTTAATTTTTTTAAGGGTTTTAGTCCCTCTTTTTTTATTCTCCACACCTCACACTCACACCACTCTCCCAATTAACCCCCCACGCACACCCCACTCCCCTTATCTCAGGCCTCTCTATTTTTTGTATCTCATGCACTCCCTCTCTCCACTCATCCCTCTTTCCACCATTAATTTATTTATTTTTATTTCCTCTCCCCCCTCTTTATTTTACCAATCACCTACTACCTCTCTCCGCTCACCTCCCCACTTTCATTTATTCCTCACGTATTACCCCTCTTTCCACATTTATTTCTATTCTTTTTTTATTCCTCTCACCACTCACCTCTCTCTAATCACTCACCCCCTCTTTTTTTCATCCATCACACCTCACCCTTTTTTTTATCTCAGGCACTCCCTCTCTCTACTCATCCCTCTTTCCCCATTTATTTCTCTTCTTTTTTTATTCCTCTCTCCACTCACCTCTCTCCAATCACACCCCCTCCTTATATTACCCATCATGCACCACCTTATCTCTATTAATTCATCTCTTTTTTTATTTTATCTCCCACATTTCCCCACATTCCCCTTATCCCCATAATTCCTTTATTTTTTTATCTCCCACTCTCCACTCACCCCATTATTTCTATTATTTTTTTTATCTCCCATGCTCCATCCCACTCTCCCCTTACACCCTATCTCCCCAATTTTTCCCTCACGAATCCCTCTTCCCCTTTCACTCTCAAGAACGCCTCCTCCCATCTGGTGCTTCTTCCGGCAGTTGGTCCTCCCTCCAGCACGGTAATTTCTCTTCCCCTTTCTCTCCTCTCCTTAATAGTTTTTTTAGGGTTTTCATGTGGGGTTTATTTTTGGACCAACCCTAAATGTTAGGGTTAATATGTATCTCAGGTTTCCTTTGGATTTAGGGTGTGCGTTTTGTCTACAAGACTTCATTCTTCCTCCCGTTGAAGTTTCATTCCAATCGCACAAGGTTTCGGTAGGTGTTTCCAAGTTTTTCTTTCCTAAAGCCTTTCCTTTGATGATTTCCAATTTGAATAAATTTATAAACTAGTTTTTCAACTCTATAACACCCTTGTTTAAATTATTATAGCAATTTGGAATTTATTTGGTTTGTTAAAATTGGTTTTAAATGAGTTTTAGTGTAAATTTATTAGTTTTATGATACCTAGAAAGCTTGTTTGAATTGATTATGTTTATTTAAGAAGGAATAGGTCCCTTATGAAATGTATCACCATTATTATGTTGCAACGACATTATTTATTAATGAACTTGGCTTGGTTGTGTCATGACTTAGCTATTGTGTTAAAACACTTCTGTAAGGGTTTAATTGATTCAATGTTTTTATTTTTCGTCCCTTTAAAATAATGTTGGTAAGTGGTGATTTTTAGGGCAAGGCTTTAAAATGTTTTCTTGGTGTGCATTTGAGTTTAAAAGAGGATTTTGGGTGTGTATGTTTTGATGTTGGTATAGCCTGCTAAACGTGTTAAAATGTGTTGGAAATGGTTTAATGTTTTTTTGGATTGTTTTATGTTTTATAAATAAAGTAGGTGGCTAGTTATAGTCTTAAGGTAATTGGTGATTTCTTGGACGTTTATTTTTCTAAATGGAATTTAGTTTTCAAATAAAGTTGATCCCCTTGAGTGGTTTATAAATAGTATTTTAAATGTGGTTTTTTAATGTGTTGCTTTAATTGTTTTGAAAATCATGGTTTATAATGTGTTCTTTATGGTTTTGCCATTCGGTTTGAGACATGTTTTGGTGTGGGTCGGAAAAGGGTAAAAGCTATTTGATAATTGTGAAGTGTTTGAATGTGTGTTTAGAACTTAAAGTCTCGTTTAGTGCTGTAAATGTAAGAGTGGTGTTTTCAAGATATTTTTAACAAATATGTGTGCTCGGTTGGAAACATTAAATGGTTTTTTTAGAAAATAGTTTCGATATGAACATGATGTGACGACCCTTTTAGCAATTTGTTTGATGTGAATGATTGAACATGTATATGAGGCACTCCTGTATAGTGTAACCCTTTATGGGTAAATGTATAGGAAGCATCCGTGTTTGAGGAAGGTAAGTGCGGTGAGATGAGTCACGCATGCAAGTTCCTTTCTATCTGCACAGTATTATTATAACCACCATGGGTTCTTGGGCGTCTTATAGATTATCGAGTGACGGTTTCTCACCATCCTCGATTAGACGGGTCGGTGCCCCCTGGTAGATAGATAGGTCAGGTGGTATTTTCTGCTGATTTTGTTGTGAGGGCGATCAGTGGGTTATAGACTATGGGGCTTCACCATACACCAGTAGGTGGTTCTGAACCGAGTGTGTCCAGGGGTTGTCTAGGGATGTTCAGGATCACCCATGGTTACAGCTTGTATTGCTTGCTTATTTTCTATTACACTAGTTTATTTTCAGCTCGTATTGCTTGTTTATTTTTCTGCTACACTGATTTATTTTTAGTATGTATTATTTACTTGTCTCCTTTTTTCATAACCCCGATATCACTTGTTTGGTTTTATTTATAAAATGGTAAACTGTTTTTGAAATAATATATGGTGTGATTGTTCACATAGTGGGAAAGAGGTTCTATATTTTTTAAATGGGAAAACCTTATTTTTATAATTGTATTTCCAAACTGGTGTCATCAGAAAACCTTGGGTAAGGAAACAATTGGATTTAGTGGTTTACTTTTGGCATCCCTACTGAGCATTTTTGTGCTCACATCTATCCTTTACCATTTCAGTTGTAGGTCCAGCTGTTGTTCAGGATTTTTCTTAGTGGCTGCTCATGTGGGATCAGTTTTGAGCTTGTGTTTGGAGGTAACCAATGGGTCACACGGAGATCGTTGTAGCGGGGTCTTGTTTCCAGTTTTGTTCCTTTTAGTGGTACTTTGTATATAGATCAGTTCTTTGTTTTATTTATGATTAAGTTGTCATTTTTTGGCATGCTCTGTTTGTTCTATTTATTTATTTGGTCTTGATTTTATCTCTTGGGTTTAAATCGTTCCCTCATGTATACTTTGATGCCCGGCACTGGTTGTCATCCTAGGGGGATCGGGAACACCCCTCAGGACATGTCGCGGACCGGCTCGGGTGACCGATTCAGGCTCGACCTGGGATGGTTCATTACAAAATGGTATCAGAGGAGGCCCTTGTTATTTGGGTTGTCCGGTAGATGGAGATTAGGACCTTCGGGACTCGAGAGGTAGGTATGGGAAGGACGTCATGAACCCTTGCACGTTATGAACCCCGAGTTTCCAGGGGTAGTCCAGGTTTTGAGTGTTTTGATTTTCTTTTGGGATTGAGGAATGACAATGGAAGTGGGACAGTGTAATGTCGTGACCTCACATGGAGTAGTGACCCATGTAGAGTTCAAGTGCATGGTTGAGCTCCTCTTATTCATTGACACTTGCTTGGGGCGTGGCTCACTACCATGTCGCCGGGTTAAGTGTAACTGCTAGTTCCTCATTCAGTTATTTTTTTTTGTTTTGGCGTAAGTTGTGTTTTGCTTTGATTTGATTCTGGTCGGTACAAGTGGGTTTTTAAAAAAATGAAAAGGTTTTTTGAGATGAAGGAGTTTTCTTCTAAATGTCATACATTGGTAAAATGTGTTCTAAAAATGAATTTGTCTTGGTTTGATAATTTGGTAAATATTTATATTTGCTTGGAAGTTGTTTGGATGAAACCTTGGGCACTCCTTAGGAACATTGGCACATGTGAGGGCATGTATGTAAAGTGTGTGTTGGTGCATATGGGTGGAAGTGGATGAAAACATGTGCAATGGTTCATGGGATTACTCGGGTGTGTTTTGAAATTAAATACTTGACCTTGTTGTTCTAAATTGATTTTTAAAAAGGTGAAATGATTTTTGGAAAATTGAATTTGGTTTAAAAAGTGGCGTTTGGTTTTTGGAAATTGGCCTTGAAGGAAGGTAGTTAAAAAATATTGAATAAAAAAAATGGGGCTTTTGAAAGAAATGTTTTGGACGTGTTTTTTTTTGTTGTTATTTCTGGATGTAGTTTCCTTTATTAATGTTGCTTTAGCTTGATATTGGTTTTGGATCTAGGTAAGTCTTGGTTTTGTGTTTCTTATGTTTTTCGAAATATGCCGCCCAGAAAGGTCCCTGGTGTTGTCGATGAGTCATGCCTATGGTTCGGTTCTTTTATGTGTCATCGCCCTTTGAGGTGTTGGAGGTATGTTAGAGGTGGTGGAATGACTTGAGGGAAGTGGAGTGTGTCTTTGGATGGTTGGGAACTCCCTAGGTTGTTAAGGTTCGTGTCGTTTCGAGTTTGTTTAAGGGTTTAGTTTAGGACTAGTGGAGGTTGGTTGTCATATCGTCGTTGGAGTTTGGGGAGTAGTTAGTGATAGTTGGTTTTTGTTAAGGTTCCCTATCTAGTGAGGAGTGCGTGCATGAGGAAACTTCCCTAAGAGGTTATCTTCGTTGATCCTGGAACCTAGTTCATCAGGATGCCTATGGATGTGTCATTATTATGGCTAGTTCGGGCATTCCAAGACATCGGGTCGCATCCCTCTTAAGTCCTGTCATCGTTGTGGTCATTCGGGTCACCAGGGGAAGTTCTGTGGGAAGTGTCATTCGAGGAAGGAGTTCTGATTGGGGGATTCTAGTGTCTGACTGTGAGGCATAAGATGCTTCAGTCATCAGAGCCCCAACCTTAGGTCTCGGGGTGAAGCTCGCACACAGTCAGCAAGTTAGAGGCATGTGATACATTTAATTGGTTCTTTATCTTTTTTCTTGTAATAGAGAAATTCAGGGTTACCTTGTTCTTGTTTTCCTACTATTGTAAGTTCAATTTTTTGTGATAGTGAGATGAAATTATCCTTTCATGATCATAGTAGTTTCATTCTTCTGAATGTGACCTCTAGAATCGTTAGTTTTTATTAAAAGTGTTTTTGGCCCTTGTGTCGGTTGGTCCTGGTTTTATTAGTGATTGTTTGGAGATGCGAGGTGTTGGATAGTTTTAGATTGGTGTGGGTAATTCTTAGTTCTGATGGTGGTGTTATAGGGAATTTCTTATTTTGGTGCCTCGGTATGTTGGGTGGCCTTGTAGTGGTTTTCCGTTTAAGTCTCAGCGGTCCTGTTCAACTCATGTGGAGAAGTCGGTAGGTTCAGTTGGGAGTTCTCGCGTTGCCCCCCCCCCCCCGGGTGGTGTGTTTAAGTTCAAATTCTTACGTTTGGGGAATTCTTGTGGTGGGGAGAACCCTCTCGTGTTCTCCCTTTGTTTTGTGCTATGGTTTCTTTTTGAGTCGGTCGGGTGTAACTTCTAGGGTGAATAGTCAGCTCGAGACTTTTTTTCCAACAGTTTTGGTCAGGCATTGACCTAAGTTTTGGTTGTCTTGCAGCTGGGTGACTTTCAAGGGGGCAGAAAGTTTTGTGGTGGGGAGAATTGTCACACCCTAATCTTTTAATTTTTTTTATTTTAAGATTTCTTGTCTTTGGTTAGTCTTTTCAAGGTAAGGGTTGAGTGCATGGTTAATTTTTTTTGACATTTGATGTTTTTGGTGGGTTTCGGATCGGCGCACGGGCACCTCACGGTTGTCGGTAACCGTGCGGTCGGCCCGGATGACCCTACGGTTACCCATTGCTTCAAATAAAAAAACTTTATCAGAATGAAATAAATTAAATTTTTACGATATAATAATAACATTATTGTTTATATAAAAATGTTTTTAAATAAAACTGTTAATGATATTATTATCATTAAATGGATATAAATATAATTATTATTCGGATGTTATTAATTTTGTAATTATTTAAAAGAAAATGAAAAAAATTATGATTATCATTATGATTATTTTTATTGTTATTATTATTATTATAATTAAGAAAATTAATGGAGTTGTTATGATTATATAATTTTTTTTTAAACTACTATAAATATTGTCATTAAAATTTTGTTGTTATTGTTATTATTTAAATTTTTATTATTATTATTATTATTTTCATTATCACAATTATTATTAACATTTTTTTATTATGTGTTATTGTTGTTAATTTTATTTTAAATTTTTTTAAGGGGTTTTAGTCCCTCTTTTTTTATTCTCCATGCCTCACACTCACACCACTCTCCCCATTAACCCCCCACGCACACCCCACTCCCCTTATCTCACGCCTCTATTTTTCTTATCTCATGCACTCCCTCTCTCCACTCATCCCTCTTTCCACCATTAATTTATTTATTTTTATTTCCTCTCTCTAATCACTCTTCCCCCTCTTTATTTTACCAATCACCCAATACCACTCTCCACTCACCTCCCCACTTTCATTTATTCCTCACGGATTACCCCTATTTTCACATTTATGTCTATTCTTTTTTTATTCCTTTCACTACTCACCTCTCTCCAATCACTCACCCCCTCATTTTTTCATCCATCACGGCTCACCCTTTTTTTATCTCATGTGCTCCCTCTCTCCACTCATCCCTCTTTCCCCATTTATTTCTCTTCTTTTTTTATTCCTCTCTCCACTCACCTCTCTCCAATCACACCCCCTCCTTATATTACCCATCACGCACCAACTTATCCCCATTAATTCATTTCTTTATTTATTTTATCTCCCACATTCCCCCACATTCCCCTTATCCCTATAATTCCTTTATTTTTTTATCTCCCACTCTCCACTCACCCCATTATTTCTATTCTTTTTTTATCTCCAACGCTCCAACCCACTCTCCCCTTACACCCTCTCTCCCCAATTTTTTCCTCACGCATCCCTCTTCCCCTTGTACTCTCAAGAACGCCTCCTCCCATCTGGTGCTTCTTCCGGCAGCTGCTCCTCCCTCCGACATGGTAATTTCTCTTCCCATTTCTCTCCTCTATTCAATAGTTTTTTTAGGGTTTTCATGTGGGTTTTATTTTTGGACGAACCCTAAATGTTAGGGTTAATATGTATCTCGGGTTTCCTTTGGATTTAGGGTCTGTGTTTTGTCTGCGAGACGTCGTTCTTCCTCCCGTTGAAGTTTCATTCCAATCGCACGAGGTTTCAGTAGGTGTTTCCAAGTTTTTCTTTCCTAAAGCCTTTCCTTTGATGCTTTCCAATTTAAATAAATTTATAAACTAGTTTCACAACTCTATGACACCCTTGTTTAAATTATTATATCAATTTGGAATTTATTTTGTTTGTTAAAAATTTGTTTTAAATGAGTTTTAGTGTAAATTGCTTAGTTTTATGATACCTAGAAAGCTTTTTTGAATTGCTTATATTTATTTAAGAATGAATTGGTCCCTTATGAAATGTATCACCGTTATTATGTTGCAATGAAATTCTTTATTAATGAACTTGTCTTGGTTGTGTCATGACTTAGATATTGTGTTAAAACACTTCTATAAGGGTTTAATTGATTCAATGTTTTTATTTGGAGTCCCTTTAAAATAATGTGGGTAAGTGGTGATTTTTAGGGAAAGGCTTTAAAATGTTTTCTTGGTGTGAATTTGAGTTCAAAAGAATATTTTGGGTGTGTATGGTTTGATGTTGGTATATCCTGTTAAACATGTTAAAATGTGTTGGAAATGGTTTAATGTTTTTTTGTATTGTTTTATGTTCTATAAATAAATTAGGTGTCCAGTTATGGTCTTAAGGTAATTGGTGATTTCTTGGAAATTTAGTTTTCTAAATGGACTTTAGTTTTCAAATAAATTTAGTCCCCTTGAGTGGTTTATAAAGAGTATTTTAAATGTGGTTTTGTAAAGTGTTGCTTTAAGTTTTGTGGAAATCATGGTTTATAATGTGTTCTTTAAGGTTTCACCATTTGGTTTGAGACATGTTTTGGTGTGGGTCGGAAAAGGGTAAAAGCATGTTTGATAATTGTGAATTGTTTGAATGTGTGTTTAGAACTTAAAGGCCTATTTAGCATTGTAAATGTAAGAGTGGTGTTTGCAAGATATTTTGAACAAATGTGTGTGCTCGGTTGGAAACCTTAAACGGTTTTTTTTAGAAAATAGTTTCGATATGAACATGATGTGATGACCCGTTTGGGACTTTGTTTAATGTCAATGATTGAACATGTATATGAGGTGCTCCTGTCTAGTGTAACCCTTTATGGGTGAATGTATAGGAAGCGTCCGTGTTTGAGGAAGGTAAGTGCGGTGAGATGAGTCACGCATGTGAGGGCCTTCTTACCTACACAGTATTATTATAACCACCATGGGTTCCTGGGCATCTTATAGATTATCGAGTGATGGTTTCTCACCAGCCCCGATTAGACGGGTTGGTTCCCCCTGGTAGATAGAGAGGCCAGGTGGGATTTGCCGCTGATTTTATCGCGAGGGCGATTTATGGGTTATAGACTATGGGGATTCACCATACGTCGGCAGGTGGTTCCGAACCGAGTGCGTCTAGGGGTTGTCTAGGGATGTTCCGGATCAACCATGGTTACAGATTGTATTGCTTGCTTATTTTCTATTACACTGGTTTATTTTCAGCTCATATTGCTTGTTTATTTTTCTGCTACACTGATTTATTTTCAGTATGTATTATTTACTTTTCTTCCTTTTTCATAACCCTGATATCACTTGTTTGGTTTTATTTATAAAATGGTAAACTATTTTCGAAATAATATATGGTGTGATTGTTCACATAGTGGGAAAGAGGTGTTATATTGTTTAAACGGGAAAACCTTATTTTTATAATTGTATTTCCAAACTGGTGTCATCTGAAAACCTTGGGTAAGGAAACACTTGGATTTAGTGGTTTACTTTTGGAATCCCTACTGATCATTTTTGTGATCACGTCTATCATTTACCATTTCAGTTGCAGGTTCAGCTGTTTTTCAGGATTTTTCTTAGTGGCTGCTTGACCGCGTTGTCGAGCGCGTCAAATTAGTTGTTTAATTTTGACTAGAATTTCTACAGTATAGCAGCAACCCTAGGTCGTCTCTCGACAGAGCCTTAGATCATTAATTTAAAAATAGGGTTCTGATTATGAAAGTAGAAGGTGAATTAGGTTTTGTGAAACTTGGGGGTTTTATGATTAATGATGAAAATAGAAAATGAAAGCGATAAAACAAAGTAGAAATGAACAAGATTGATTAAGCGTGATCAACCCGGGGAAGTCTCGTGATGCTCATCCTTCATCGCTTCAAGGGATGGGTTTATGATCTTTTAATCCCTAGTTTGTTACACCTAGAACCAGAATGTTACTGATTTTATACTAGGATACCTCCCAGGGTTCAGTCGAAAACACATAACGATTCACCGGACACGGCCGATGATTGGGTGATTTGTGTTCGACATCATAATCGAAACTCACCAAGGCAACACATGAAGAATTCTATGTGCTCTACAGGTTTGCATGTTATTTCATTGTGATACCATGACATAAATTTACATGTCCTTGACAGATCTTGTGTGAGTTCTATTGACCAATATGAATCACACAAGCACCGCAATTGAAATGGGGAAAAGAAAGTGGTGAACGGTGTGTGAAACATCACATGAATGGGTACCCCCAAACATGATCATATGAGTTGAGCATGACATACTAGTACATAATTCAATAAAATAAGAATAGAGGATGATGAAAAACAACATACAACCTGGAATTAAAAAGATCATTCAAATTAATACAACTTTGAAGCTCGGGATTACATCATATTTCTCCCCGGGTGATCACAAGGGGTTTAGAAACCCATAGGAGGGGAAGAAGAAGAAGATGTTGAAGTAGCACCTCCCATAGCCTCCAAAACCTATAGGTATGTTGAGAAGACTCCTTGGGTACTCCAAAATGGCAGCACATTTCCTCTTGTCCGAACTTTCAAATGAGGTTCCCTTGGTGCCCTTTTATAGGAAAATTGGAAGGTGGTTTTAGGCACACAGATTTCATCAATCCACTTTCATGACGTGTTTCGGCCTTCAAAAAGTCTTATCTCGCTTTTGAGAAAATAGAAAAGTTTTATCCCTACCTTTTGACTGTCTACACTGAAAGTTTGGCACCGTTTGGACAACTACAGCTCAGGATATTGATAAAATACAGAACACCGCATTTGACTTGGTCCAAATTCGGTGGCTTGGACAGATCAGTTCGTATGGGCCCTATAGAAGCCGAATCAGCATTGGGTTCCTTAATATTAAATGTATCCTGTTAAGTTTTGGACTGTCCCACAAAATATCAGCCCATTTGGATGCACTGATTTCGTGTACTATGAAAAACAGTGGACAGATGTTCATGGATCCATGCAATTTTGGCCCATTTTTCTTCCACTTCATCAAAGGCCCTCCAAATCACCTCCACCTATATTGAAACAATAAAAACAAGTAACATTTCCCATTATAATATTGATTAACATTAATTGATTTATTCAAACATGAAGTGAAATTTATTATTATATTTGGAATATTCATTACAAAACTAGTTTAAAACTGCGGTGTAAGGGTGGAATAAAACAGTGAATCGTGGTATGATCACACCCCCACACCTAAACATTTGCACTCCTGGGCAAAGTCACATATCCAAATACAATGATTCATATATATATATATTTCCAAAATCCTGAAGATTTATCATTTGAGGAAATTTTATTTAAATTAAAGTGATCAATGCACGAACCACACCATGGAGTTCTTCCTAGTGAAAATAGAAAAAGATGTCTCATAAATCATATCATAGAAAAATTCAAAAAGATTCATGATACCTAATTGAGAAAGGGATTCAGAAGTAAACCATGACACTAAATCTCCATGTGTGTGTGTGAAAACCATTCCATGCTATTTTTTCCACTTTCTATCCAATAAATATATGTTATTTTAACATTTTTCAGCTTAAATGATTTTGTCACCGAACCTGTCCTGCATCCTTTGCAATCATATTTCAAGACCCACTCATTTAAGCATTCCCAGAAGTCAAACCATAAGCTCCTGACCTAGATATCCCCATATGTTTCACATTTCATCACTCCCCTCATTTATTATATTTTTTTTTTTTGAAGTTGCAATTGGAACAAATCTCGCACTCATCTCTCAACCCTTATTTGATCTCCTCACAACACTAATTGAAATAGTTATAACAAGATAAAAGGTTGAGGAAGAGTGGTTTTTGAACTGCCCAAGACACAACAATTTTTTTTTTGAGGGCGTACAACAGTCGGACATTAGGTACACACGCATAGGTCAATCTGGTACAGTAATGAAACAGATCGGATAAGGAACGAATGTATGGAAATATCTTTTAAAGCTGAAAAATATTAACCCAACATATATTTACCTTATATTAAGTAAGAAATAATCACACTTTGTGGTTTGGTGAAAAAATTTGTGGAGATATTAGTGACCCAGTTTCCCAAAAAAAACTACTCACACAAATGGCATCAATCATCTCAAAGGTTTCACATAGATACAACCATTTATATCATTGACAGAAAACCAATTCACTAAAAATCACTCCTTGATGGTAAACTCATACACAAATTCTTTTTAGCCTTCGTTATGGTATTTTTACTTTCCCCACTTTATGGTCGCCACATCATGGAATTTTGAAATTGTCGATGGGGAAAAATAAAAATACCATAAAGAAGGCCAAAAAGAGAAAACAAAATGAGAAAACAATGAAAATTCCTAACTATCCTAGGAATGTATCCACCCCCACCCCACACCTAGAGTATGCAGTGTCCTCACTGAAGTAAAAGAGAATGTGGGAAGGAAGGATAAAACCTGGTGGATGTCATTCATAGTGTGCTTCTTGAACTTGGAGTTCCTCCATCGGGGACTCCAGAACGGGTTCATGAAAGTGCTTCAGCCGCTTCCCATTGACAGTGAAGGTTTGCTTGGTTTCTTCATTTTGAACCTGAACAACACCAAATGGAGAGACATTAGTAACAATGTATGGTCCAAACCAGCGGGAATGAAGCTTACCAGGATGCAGCTTCAGCCTTGCATTATAAAGGAGGACCTTCTGCCCAATATGGAACTGACGATGAAGGATAAGATGGTCATGGGCAGCCTTGGTTCTCTCCTTATAAATCCTGGAGTTTTCATATGCATCTCTTCTCATTTCCTCTAGCTCCTGAATCTACAACTTCCTTTGAGCACCTGCACCAGAATGATTAGAATTGCATTGTTTGATGGCCCAGTAGGCCCGGTGCTCAATCTCAACAGGGAGGTGACAACTCTTTCCAAAAACTAGCCGATATGGTGACATGCCAATTGGAGTTTTGAATGCGGTACGGTAAGCCCATAATGAATCATCGAGTCTAAGACTCCAGTCTTTTCTGTTTGGATGAACCATTTTCTCAAGAATCTGTTTTACCTCTCTATTTGACACTTCGGCTTGACCATTTGTTTGTGGGTGATAAGCAGTATACACTCGATTCCCAACCCCATACCTGCGCAAAAGAGATTGCATTGTGCGGTTGCAAAAATGAGAACCTTGATCACTAATGATAAACCTAGGTAATCCAAACCTACAGAATATTTGGGTTCTCAAAAATTCCACAACTATCTTGGAATCATCTGTCCTCGTGGCTCGTGCCTCTACCCACTTTGAAACATAATCCACTGCCAGAAAAATGTAAAGGTTCCCAAATGAATTGGGGAATGGTCCCATAAATTCAATGCCCCAAACATCAAAAATGTCATGGAAGAGCAAGGGTTGTTAGAGCATCTCATTTATTTTAGAGACATTCCCCATTCTTTGACAAAAAGGACAAGATTTACAGAATTCATGGGCATACCTAAACAATGTGGGCCAAAAGAGACCAGAATCTAAGACCTTACGAGCAGTCCGTTGGGGACCAAAGTGGCCCCCACAAGCAAGTGTGTGGCAGAACCTAAGGACAAACTGAAACTCACTATCGGGAACACAACGTCTAATAACTTGATCACTATAAGTGCTCCATAGGTAGGGGTCATCCCAAATATACCAACGAGACTCATGTTTTAGACGGTCGACCTGGTTTTTGGTGAAATCAGCAGGAATGCAAGACGCTGCCAAATAATTTACAATTTCAGCATACCAAGGAATATCATCTTGAACTCGGTACAATTGCTCATCAGTAAACAATTCATTTATGGGAATATAGGGGGATGATTCAATGTCAGTGGATGGGAGAATCCCACTGATATGGTCAGCAACCACATTCTCTGCTCCTTTTTTATCCCTAATTTCTAGATCAAATTCCTGAAGGAGGAGCATCTAGTGAATGAGACGTGGTTTGGCTTCCGGTTTCTTAAGGAGATACCGGAGGGCTGCATGTTCTGAGAACACAATGACTTTGGACCCTAGAAGGTATGACCTGAATTTAT
Organism: Viscum album; assembly: GCA_963277665.1. Classification (NCBI taxonomy): domain Eukaryota; kingdom Viridiplantae; phylum Streptophyta; class Magnoliopsida; order Santalales; family Viscaceae; genus Viscum; species Viscum album. The sequence goes on from OY728132.1 coordinate 885,580,012, forward strand.
CCAAGGCAAACACAATGGCAAGAAATTCTTTTTCAGTTGTGCTATAGTTTCCTTGGGCAGGGTCCAGAGTACGTGAGGCATAAGCTATGACATGTGGAGCTCGGTCGACCCTTTGTGATAAGACTGCCCCAACTGCATAGTTAGAGGAATCACACATGAGATCAAATGGTAAATCCCACCGAGGTGGTTGGATTATCGGGGGTGATGTGAGACTCCATTTTAACTTATTCAAAGCTTCCTCACATTTTTTATCAAAAAAAAAATCTTTTTCTTTTTGGAGTAATCAGAAGAGGGGGAGTGCAATTTTACTAAAGTCACGAATGAAATGACGATAAAATCCAGCATGACCCAGGAAAGACCGCACATCCCGAACATTTTTAGGGAATGGTAGGGAGGAAATGATATCTACTTTTGATTTTTCCACTTGGATACCTTCCCCAGAAATGACATGTCCTAAAACTATGCCTTGTCTCACCATGAAATGGCATTTCTCATAATTTAATACGAGATTATTTTCAATACAGCGACGTAGGACAGAAGCAAGACTACTCAAACATTCATAAAAAGAGGATCCATAAACAGTAAAATCATCCATAAAAACCTCCATGCAATTCTCCAGGTAATCCGAAAAAATACTAACCATACATCGTTGGAAAGTACCTGGAGCATTGTACAGACCAAATGGCATCCTTCTATAAGCAAATGTACCAAAGGGGCAAGTAAAGGTTGTCTTTTCCTGATCCTTGGGGGCAATATGGATCTGAAAGTATCCAGAATACCCATCAAGGAAACAGTAATGGTACTTCCCTGCCAGCCTCTCTAGCATCTGGTCAATGAATGGAAATGGGAAATGGTCCTTCTTAGTGTGTTGGTTTAATCGGCGATAGTCTATACAGACACGCCAACTATTCTACACACGATTTGGAACCAATTCATTGTTTTCATTTTTAACTACAGTAAGGCCAGTTTTTTTAGGAACTACTTGAACGGGACTGACCCATTGGCTATCAGAGATAGGGTAAATGATTCCATTATCCAACAATTTTTTTACTTATTTTTTAACAACATCAAGTAGGTTTGGGTTCAGTCGATGTTGTGACTGCCTCACTGGTTTAGCCTCATTATTTAATAAAATATGATGTGTACAAATTGATGGTTTAATGTCAGGAATGTCAGCAAGTGTCCATCCCAAAGCTTTTTTATACTTCCTCAAAAGATCAAGCAGTCACAATTCATGCTCAGGAGGGAGTGAACTAGAAATGATGACGGGCAACTTGTTTCCATTCTCAAGATATGAGTATTTTAAATCTTGAGATAGTTGTTTCAGTTCCAATTATGGGGGATTTTGGATTGATGGAAGTGTGTGTGAAAGTGAGAAGTCACTAATCTCATCTAACTGCTCAATGGTAACATCCTCAGATGAGGAATGAGCTTTTACAAGCTTATCAGTAACATCGATGGTCATGTGATCCTCTGTGTTCAAGAAATCATCAATTAACAAACATGCATGACATTTCTCTAGACCGCTACAACAATAAATGCATGATTCATTACCTAACATTTAAATCAATGAAGAAAACTCAGAAAGGGGATCAGGTGAATGAAAATAAGTTGTTTCAGGGGAAGGGAGAACATCAATTGAATTGACAGAGAGAGAGAGGAGTGTTCTTCTGAGGGTTGCTTCATGGCATCAAGGATATTGAAGTGGACAGTATTACCACCAAACTCCATAGATAATGTACTATTATGGACATTAATTATGGTTTTGGCGGTTTTCAAGAAAGGTCTCACCAATATAATTGGGGCATGTTCATTCATCCTATCATCTTCCATTTTAATCACGTAAAAATCAGCAGGAAAAATTAAATTTTTCACCCTCACAAGAACATCCTCTAGCACACCAGAGGGGTGTGTTGTACTCCGATTTTCTAGCTGAACGACAATACCAGTGGGCTTCAGTTCACCGACCTGCAATAAAGAGTAAATAGAGTGAGGCATCACATTAATAGAAGCACCCAAATCAAGCATAGCGTTGGAACATGAATACTCCCCTATGGTGCATGGAATCGAGAATGTCCCAGGATCATTGCACTTGGTAGGAAGTGATGGCTCTATCAATGCTGAAACATTCCTCCCCAGGCTCACCTTCTCATCACCACGAAGCCTCCTTCGGTGTGTACACATCTCCTTCAGAAACTTGTCATATCTTGGAATTTGCTTCACAGCATCAATCAAAGGAATGTTAACCTGTACTTTATTGAAAGTTTCCAAGATTTCTTTATCAAGTTTGGTTTCTTTTTGTTTCCTAGGTTGGGAAGCCCTTTGAGGAAATGGAAGAGGAATGGTTGGGATAGGTGGCTCATCAACAGCCACAGCCATTCCTTTGGAAGGGCTTCTCTCAGGAAAAGGGTTTTCTTCTCTTGGACCATTTTCAGCAGTTGGGATGGTGGTTTCCTTTGGATGGGAGGACTCTAATGGAGGGATCATTTGGATTTTGAGTTGTGTCCCACTTCTAAGGGTGATGGCACTAACATTTCCTTTATCCCTAGGGTTTACTACTGGTTGAGATGGTAGTTTACCCGACCCATGACTTTGGATTTCCCCCATTGAGTTGGCAAGTTGGCCTAGTTGGGTCTTTAGGTCTTGTATGGATGCTTGGGTGGTTTGTTGGAATTGGATATTATTGGCAGCCATTTTCTTCATCATATCTTCTAGGCTAGGCTCAGTTTTTGGAGGGGGTGGTTGGAATGGCCTTTGGGGTGGTTGAGGATTTCTGGGTGGTGGTGGATGACTACTCTGACCCTGTTGGTTCCATTGCTGTTGAGGTTGGTTTGAATACCCCCCTTGCTTATAGGCTTGGTTGTCCTTCCACCCTTGGTTGTATGGATAGTATGGTTCTTGCCTAAAGGGTTGGTTGAAGGGGAATCCTGGAAATATTGCCTCACAACTTTTAGAAGTTTCTCTCAATTGAGGACATTGGTCAGAATAGTGGGTGTCAGAAGAGCAGATTCCACAATGGATGGGAGGAGGAGATTGAGATTTCCCTTGGGAGAGAGCAAGTTGTCATAGAAGGGTACTTACCTCTTTGAACTTCATGTCCACCTTCTTCTAAAACTCAGTACTTTGCACCTCATGGACACCTCAAATGGGAACACTGGACCATGTACTGAATTGTTGAGTGTTTTGTGCCATGTTCTCAATGAGGGTTCTTGCAGCAATTGGGGTCTTATCTACCAGTGCACCACCTGTATTAGTATCAATCATATTATGATCAAGTGGAATTAAACCTTAATAAAAATATTGAATTAAGAGTTGATCACTTATTTGGTGGTGTGGGCAGCTTGAGCAAAGTCTTTTGAATCTCTCCCATTATTCATGAAGGGTCTCTCCTTGCGATTGCTTAATTCCACAGATTTCTTTCCTAATTGATGCAGTTCGGGAGGCAGGGAAGAACTTCTCTAGAAAAAGTCTTTTTAGGTCATTCCAGCCCCCAATTTTGGAAGGCAAATAGTATATCCAATCTTTGGCTACACCATCAAGGGAGAAAGGGAAGGCCCTAAACTTAATGAGGTCCTCATACACATTTTGGGGTTTCATGGTGGAGCACACTATGTGAAACTCCTTTAGATGTTTGTGAGGGTCCTCACCGGGAAGACCATGGAATTTTGGAAGAAGGTGGATGAGACCTGATCTAAGCTCAAAGTTGGATACTTCCTTGGGATATTGGATGTACGCAGGTTGGTACTCCACATCAGGGGTAGTAAGTTCTTTTAAAATTCGATTATTTGCAGTCATGTTTTCTTAGGTTTGATTAGGTTCAATTTTGGGTTGGTTTAGAAACACTTGAGGTTTCACAAGGGGTTCCTCAATTTTAATTGATTGACCTTATCTAAATGCCTTGATTTGTGTGTGAAGTGAATTTTCAATTTCAGGGTCAAATTCAAGTAGTGTTTCTTTACCAGATCTTGTCATGCAACGATGATGTCTAGTTTGATTGATTGATTTTTTTTTTGTCTTTTTTTTATTTGATATGGATAAAAAAACTTAAGGGTGAAAGAAGAATAGAATGTTATACTATATAATTATATAGGGAGATGGAGAAGAAGAGAGAGAGAGAGAGAGAGAGAAAGAGAGAGAGAAAGAACACACCAAAAACAACAACAAAAATAAAGACAAAACCCAAAACAAAAACAATAAAATGGGGGTGGGGTATTTAGAGGAGTACTAATAAAGAAGTAAAATAACCTAATAAAAGTAAATAAAGAAAAAAATGATCTTGGATCCCCAGCAACGGCACCAAAATTTGACCGCGTTGTCGAGCGCGTCAAATTAGTTGTTTAATTTTGACTAGAATTTCTGCAGTATAGCAGCAACCCTAGGTCGTCTCTCGACGGAGCCTTAGATCATTAATTTAAAAATAGGGTTCTGATTATAAAAGTAGAAGGTGAATTAGGTTTTGTGAAACTTGGGGGTTTTATGATTAATGATGAAAATAGAAAATGAAAGCGATAAAACAAAGTAGAAATGAACAAGATTGATTAAGCGTGATCAACCCGGGGAAGTCTCGTGATGCTCATCCTTCAACACTTCAAGGGATGGGGTTATGATCTTTTAATCCCTGGTTTGTAAAACCTATAACCAGAATGTTACTGAGTTTATTCTAGGATACCTCCTAGGGTTCAGTCAAAAACACATAACGATTCATCGGACATCGCCGATGATTGGGTGATTTGTGTTCGACATCATAACTGAAACTCACCAAGGAAACACATGAAGAATTCGATGTGCTATCCAGGTTTGAATGTTATTTCATTGTGATACCATGACATAAATGTACATGGAATTGACAGAGCTTGTGTGAGTTCTATTGACCAATATGAATCACACAAGCACCGCAATTGAAATGGGGAAAAGAAAGTGGTGAACGGTGTGTGAAACATCACATGAATGGGTACCCCCAAACATGATCATATGAGTTGAGCATGACATACCAGTACATAACTCAATAAAATAAGAATACAGTATGAGGAAAAACAACATATAACCTGGAATTAAAAAGATCATTCAAATTAATACAACTTTGAAGCTCAGGATTACATCACATTCCTCCCCGGGTGATCACAAGGGGTTTAGAAACCCATGGGAGGGGAAGAAGAAGAAGATGTTGAAGTAGCACCTCCCATAGCCTCCATAACCTCTAGGGATGTTTAGAAGACTCCTTGGGGACTCCAAAATGGAAGCACCTTTCCTCTTTTCCGAACTTACAAATGAGGTTCCCTTGGTGCCCTTTTATAGGAAAATTGGAAGGTGGTTTTAGCCACACAGATTTCATCAATCCACTTTCACGACGCGTTTAGACCTTCAGACAGTCTTATCTCGCTTTGGAGAAAATATAAAAGTTTTAGACCTACCTCTTGAATATCTACACCGAAATTTTGGCACCGTTTGGACAACTACATCTCAAGATATTGATAAAATACAGAACACTACATTTGACTTGGTCCAAATTCGATGGCTTGGACTGATCAGTTCAGATGGGCCCCATAGAATCCGAATCAGCATTGGGTTACTTAATATAAAATGTAGAATATTAAGTTTTGGACAGGACCACAAAATTTCAGCCCATTTGGATGCCCTTATGTAGTGTACTATGCAAAACAATGGACATATGTCCATGGATCCATGCAATTTTGGCCCATTTTTCTTCCACTTCATCAAAGGCCCTCCAAATCACCTCCACCTACAATGAAACAATAAAAACAAGTAACATTGCCCATTATAATATTGATTAAAATTAATTGATTTATTCAAACATGAAGTGAAATTTATTATTATATTTGGAATATTCATTACAAAACTAGTTTAAAACTGCGGTGTAAGGGTGGAATAAAACAGTGAATCGTGGTACGATCACTGCTCATGTGGGATCAGTTTTGGGCTTTTGGTTGGAGGTGACCAATGGGTCACATGGAGATCATTGTAGCGGGGTCTTGTTTCCAGTTTTGTTCTTTTTAGTGGTACTTTGTATCAGGATTAGTTCTTTGTTTATTTATAATTAAGTTGTCATTTTTATGCGTGCTCTGTCTGTTCTATTTATTTATCTGGTCTTGATTTTATCTCTTGGGCTTAAATCGTTCCCTTATGTATAATTTGATGCCCGACACTGGTTGTCATCCCGGGGGGATCGGGAATGCCCCTCGGGACATGTCACATACCGGCTTGGGTGACCGGTTCAGGATCGACTCAGGCTGGTTCAGGACATATAATAAGTGTTTAGGGAATTAATTAATTAATTTAGGTATTTATTTTCCAAACCAAATGGTTTTGGAAGTGTGAAGATGATAGGGGAGGCGGTGGCCTTTTATAAGTGGGGGAGAGGACACACTTGGAATTTTTGAAAAGAATAAAGTATAACCACGTTTTTCACATGAAAAAAGTCTCAAAAATGGGTCATTATCAAACCTTATATCTTATAAGATCTAAATATTTCCATAAAGTGGGTTTTGAACAATTTTATAGATCATTTTACTCCTAACCCTTTCAGTATAACCTCCTAGAAAACCCGCTTTTACCTTAACCATGGTAATTAATTTTTACTATGTTTACTATTCATTTTGGTAAACAATTAAGTTGACCTCATAATATAATATAAATTATTATGATTACAAATATAGATTACATTTTTTCAAATTCAATTCAAAGAAGTGTCAGAATTTAATTTAAAAGTACACCCACTGATGTGATGAAAAAGTTGTTTTCCAAAGAGAAATTTTTAATGAGTTTAAAAGGTTTTAACATCAAAATTCAATATAAAATTGATTACAATGACCTAAATTGTATTTATAAACATATTATTTAGTTAATTAATATTTTAAAACTATATTAACAAATTTTTTAGTTTTTAAATTCTTTAAAAGAAATGAAAATTCTTAATAAAAACTAATGTTTTCACTATTCATCAAAAAACTAATCTTTGCAGAAAATTCTCAAAAATTAACCCTAATATAATTTTAAAATTATCATTTTAAAATTTAATTTAATTTTTTCAAATGCATTTTTAAGTGGCAAAAATTAATTTCAAAAATAAGTACGCAAAATGCGATAAAACTGTTTTTTAGAAAAAATGAAGTTTTTAAGTGTAAAATTTGATTTATTCTTATCTCGTGCATATAGAAAACATAATATGAATGTTAAAAAAATAATTGAATTTAGAATATATATATTTCATTAAAATCATTCCATGAAAGTGGTTTATTTAATTTATTATGATAAAACATGTTTGTACGCATAAAAATAGTTTTTTAGAAAATGATTTAATTTATTTCCAAATGATTTTTTTTAATTTATAATTAATTGATAACCAATAAATTCATTTTATATTTTTTTAAATCATATATTTTTATAATTTAGTTAAATCTATTCATAATATTCATTACAATGGCTAGATGATAACTATCATTTTAAATAATAATATTTTAATGGTATGTCTTATTTCATTTAAACTTGGTGTTGCGTGTAATGAAGTATATCTAATAATTTAAATTTATTTGAAAAAAATCATAAAATATCAGGTTGTTATAGTGGAATTACAATTTTGTATGCCCAGTGAACTTGATTTCCCTATAAGTGTAGAAAAATGGAGGGCTCCATATTCTCTTTAACCCCTGATGTACATCTTGGGAGTAACATCCCAGATCATTCATTGAAGCATTTTGAGGTTATTCGAGTAAACTAATTGTGAGTTCTCATTATATTTTCTCAGTCTTAGGTCCTGGGATGCCGAAAGGGTAGCTAGGTCAACCTAGAAACACTATTCATCCAGTATCCTGAGGTGATTAGTGTACCCTCATAAGGTAAATAGATGGATTTGAGGAAATGAAAAGTCACTCATATGTTACAATAGAGATGGGTTATGTACTGTTATTTCAAGGTTATAGAAATATTATATTTATATTCAACAATGGACTAGAACATGACTAATATTTTGACTTCATCTAACTCTCTTCACATTACACTAGAGCTTTCCCCATCCTTCATCAGGAATTCTTTAACCTGTTTTGAATAAAAAGGTCATTTACCTGCCATCTTATCAAGGGGATCAAAATTGTTTTGAATACTTATCAAGTACTTATAAGGGTTTATAATATGGGGAAGACACTGATAATGATCTCTGCCTCAATTTTCTCATTGACTAGAATGAATCACCATTGATTGGTGATGAAGTGTCGGTTATAGTTAGCTTTGCCTTTTAATATGCCTCTCAATATGAGGGAAGATTTGGAATAACTTCTATATGAGGAGGACCGTTATGCAAAGAAGATGTTTCATTATAAGGAGGACCTTTGTAACAAGTTCCTTGGGGAGTACTTCTCAAGCTATTAACTTGGTTACCATGGGGAAGGCCTTCATGGTTTCCAATTTATTGGTCACCTTCATGGGGAAGACCTCCATATTAACTGTTTACTATTTGACCACCATGAGGAGGGACCTTATGGTTATTTATTTTTAATGGGATGGTGAGAGGAGGATCTAGTCAAATTTTTTCCCTATGGAGGACCTTCATAACCAATTTCATGGGGAGGATGTCTATGATTATTAAGTGATTTTTTTTTGGTGAGAACCTCCTTAACTGATCTTCATATTACTATAGGGAGGACATCTATAATTAGAGATCTAGGGAGTACCTCTAGAGATTCTTGATTTTATCTTAGCATTAGGAGGAGGACCTCCATGTATTATTATTTCCCATATGGTTCCATAATTAGGATTTTCACAATTTATTATTTCAGTATCATACGAAGTACCTCTGCATTAGGTGTTATAGGGAGAACCTTCATATTTATATGTTAAGGTACTACAAAGATAACCTTTATAGTGATTTTTATCTTCCTTGGAGAGTGAAGGGTTAACTGAAGTAATTATCAGAACCTGAGGTTTATTGGTCATAAGGATCTTGAATAATCCTTGAGTAACTATTAGGATATGATGATGAGCTTCAAGGCTACCATTAGTTTTAGGGGTGGCAATATTCTCTAGGGCTCTATCATCCAGTTTCCCTTAGAAATATTTCTTAAGATAATCTTGATTTTCTACTAGGATATTCCAACTTTATTTAAGGATGTAAGTGGTAGTAGGAGTATAGACTTTCTCCTGAGTTTTAATGGTCGACTACCCCTAATAAGTCCTACTCCTGGGAGCCCTGGATCAAACAACATAAGTCAGAACCTTAGATTCATCTTATCTAATGGATTCCATAGGATTTAGGGTTGAGTTTCATTAGTAATGACAGTGGTTGGTGGGATCCCTCCCGATCATTTCCCGAGTATCAGTGGGGATATACTGAACATCCTCTAGTTCCCTTAGATAGAAAAAATGGGTGTTTATTCACTCCAAGGAAAGGCTTTTGAAGTGATTTAACATACTGATAAGAGTTGGATACTCCCTTATGACCTATCATTGGTGGGGGATTTAGTGTGGTTTTACCTCCTCAAATGTGGAACGAGTTTCCTACATAGTTAGAATAAGTCCATTGTGCATGTATTCCTAAACCAACTCATTCACCACCTAACACTAAAGGTGTTGGGTGGGAGACAAGGTCCTTCTAGGATCTGGGGTTACAATAGTCATGGCGGTGGTTGTGTACATCTTGTGCATCATCAGGTGGTGTGTGGAAGCATAGGGTATCTTATGGTTTCCCCAAGCCTAGCTAGGGAGCTTGAAACAAGATGTGTGTTCAATTATTCTATTTGGATGTGATGGGAGCTCTTAAGAAGAAACCAAAAACAAGTAACACATTAGTGAAACATCATAATAAAAAGAAAATGGTTAATTGATATATTTCATAGGTAACGTATTTTAAGTTTGTTTCACCATTTTCATTCCCTTTTGGATTCACATCTATAAATTTCTTTTGGATATAGACCCACTTTCCAAAGGTGGGGGTGGTCATTTGAATGAACAAATGATGCTTCTAATTATTCATTAATATAGAGAGGATTATAGGTTAACTCATCCTATAAAGGTTCTTATTACTTACTCTAGGACTATCTTATAGATTTAAGACATATTTTTGAAATCCTTCCTAGTGATATTACCGGTTATCTTGGTCATGAAAGTGGTCGATCAATACCATGCATCGATATGAACATTTTTATATCAGAGGTTATCAATCTATATGTATATATGTTTATCCATATTCCTTATTATTTGTTGGTTATAATATGGTTTAAATCCATACAGATAGGAACTTTGGAATTTATCACCATCCAATGAGGTGTTCAATGTTGAGGAGTTCGGATTATGCCCATTAGAGTTGATACCTTTTTATCCCTATGTAGGGAATCAAAAACCATGAAGTTTGGTGCCACTTAATAAGAAATGCCATACTTTTTAGGGTCATGTAATGAAGGTCATCATGGTTCATTTTAAGTTCATTCAACCATGAACAAATAAGTCCATTTTAAGGTCATGCGTCTAGGACCATGGAAGCACCTTTTTAGTTCAAGTGTCTAGGACCATCATGTCTTTTAGTTTAGGTTCATATGATAAGGAATAATTCTAATCAGTTTAAATTCATGCGTAATAGACTACTAAGTGAAAGAAACCTAGAAATGGTTAGTGTAGGGATTAGGATTGAGAAGATCTTTCAGGTTTAACCTAATAGATGGGTTAGGAGAAGGTAGTTTAGGGATTAAACTATGTTAAAGGCCCTTATTCATTCTCATGGATCATTTATTATACTTGGTAGGTTAATCAAAGAGTCATCCAGGTGCTTGGCGGACATGGTGTCGATCCAAAACTACCAAGCCAAGTGATCTTAGAGGGTTTAACTGGAGAGAACCTCATATCTCCTCATAATGTGAGGGTCCTCATTATCAATGGAATAAATTATTGAATTTTTTCCAAGGATATCACCCATTAGGGAGGTGAATCAAGGTAGACCTCTTATTTGATATCATATTCCAATTATTGAATGAATAGATGATCGAAGTGTGGAACATGAACATTAAAATTGACTTGGTAATATAATTTAGTTGGTTTTGAAGGAGGTATTTTTATAGAAGATTTTTTAAAGTTTTAACCTTGGTGAAAGAAATCCAATGTGGTCTTTTTGGGTCATTAAGAAGGTCTGTACACCAACATAAGGTATGTCCTATAAAGAAGGTGAATTTGGTTCAAATATTATACCAATCCAAACCATTGGGAAGGTGGGAAAGTACTCTATAAAGCACCAAAAAATCATAATATTTGGATTTTATATAGACCATTAAGGTCCAAAAATAATAATAATTTTAAAATTTGTTGACCACATAATAGTTATACAAAAATCCATCTATAAAGAAACTATTCAAAATAATAAAAGTGGTCTAGTGATGATTTTATATAGACTAACCCAAAAGATCTGTTGTGTATAGGAATCACTATAAAATTATTATATAAGAGACCACCCCCTATTTAGATTTATTTTTAAATCCTACCTGAGGTAATTATTCTCCAAAGACCATCTTATAGAGGATTTACTCACAAATGATGTGATTTCTCAAACTTATTTCATCAAGAGATAACTTTGTTCTTAAAATTCATGTTGGGGGATTCATTTATAGTAAAATCACATAACCACTCAACTTAAGATATGTGTAATTTACCCTACATAAATAAAAATTTTGTGGTTTTATAAAGATTCTACCTCGAAACCATAAACAACACACCCACCACACAAATTATACACAGACGCAAAGGGACATCGCCCAGTCTTCACAAATGATGTAGGCACTATAAAGTAGTGGAATGGGTCCCCAAAAAATGAAAAAATCCCAAAAATAAAAATATATAGTCACAAAGTGTCCCTACCTAGTCATTGAAAACAATAATTGGTTAGGAATCCATAAAGTATTTTCCATTTTTTTGACCATATAAAGTCAGGCACAATGTAACTTCTTTGCGGTCCACTAATTTTATTTGTATTCAGGCATATTCTTGTTCATTAAGTAATGATATTTAAATATTCCCTTAAAATTTTATTCACAAAGTCTTGGATATCTTTTTTGATAATCAACATCATTGAAGCATGGCATATATGATACGCAATATTAAGTTTTGGAGTTGGGGAGGTGATTCCATAACCTAAGGAGTTACACCATGATAGTTTTTTGGGGGGATGTGTCATGAAAAAACCTAAGTCTTGAACCATGATGGGTTCTTAGGGGTTATTGTGATTCACCTATATGGATGGTTGCATTATAATTTATCCAATCACACTGAAATGTGTAGTTTGGATTTCCCAATATTTTCTTGGAGAGGGATGTTATGGCGTGAACCTTATGGTTATTCCACAATGTGTCCCCATAGGGGGTTATTGCATAATAACCCCTAGTTCATGCCACAATGCACCCCTATATGTTAAAAAAGGATTTAAATTTAATCTTTAAAGGATTATCCCTACTTCTTTTTAAGACACTTGACTAGCCCCTCCCCGGGATCTCTCCCTCTCATGTTGCTTCTAGATTTCTAAGGATGTAAGAACACTAATTAAAAATAGTGGAAGTGATGTAGAAACCCAAACCATGATCAACTGTGATAGATAAATAAAATGATGTGAAAATCATAAATGAAGAAATTATTTTACCTTAAACTATGGATGGTCATTCCATTCATCTTTATCCTTCTATAGTTGATGAAGATCACATGAGTGGTAGTCGAATGAAATCCCTCCTCCTGAGGTATCCACGGGCCTGGCTATATTTATTGACATTTGAGTAGGATCCTTACACTCTCCTCAACATGATAGTGCATCATGATATAATAGACTTTAGAGAAGAGATTTATGGGTAGGATATTTTTTTCCATATCTCGGGTAGACTTGCACACACACCATATCATGGTGAATGGATCTTTATAAAGAACTCAAGGATGTTCCTAAAGAGTTCACGAAGTTACTCATGTATTATAACACATTTTTGTGTTCATAGGTTGTGATTGATGTATTTTTTTCTTCTAAATATCAATTAAATGATAAGTGTTCAAGTAAATGATGTGGTCATGGGTGAAGAGCTAAGTATCCATCAAAAGGAAGTAAAGGAGCTACCCATATATGTCGAGTAATGACGTTTTTAACATTGTGTTTTCATGAAAAAGGAGAAGAAAAATGGTCATTAGAATAATTGTCTGGAAATATTCCTTGAACCAAAAAATCTAACAATTTAAGAGGTAGTTTGTATGGCTAAGATAAGTGTTATGGTAGTAGCGAAGCACTATCTTCATCACATCACTTCCAAAGTTGAACAACTAAGAGGATCTAAAGAGGTTTCAAATACTAAATATGAATTGTATAGGTTATATAAGCTATGAATAATTTTTTTTTATCATGTTCAAATTATTTAGGAGATTTATCTTAAGTTATAGAATCCATCCTTGGAGTACATAGCATGTTGGTTATTGAAATCAGTGAATAATATTCTTGGATGAAGTTTAAAAATGTGTGGAGAATCCCTAGATCCATTGGAAGTTCTTTTTAATTCATTTGGATAAATATGGAATTTTGAAGTTCAAGTTGGAAGATTGAACAAGTCTTGATATCATAAGATTTCGAAAATCTTAAGTCTTTTATACCCATTGTATGACTTTAAGTCACATTATAAAACTTTGATCCACTTTGTATGTCTTTGGGTCGTCTTATGACTTTAATAAATCATCAAAATTACATTTTAAGTCTTTTAGGAATATCATATGACACTATACTATAAGTATTTTAAAGACTTATGATGGGTTCGTCATATGAATTCAAGAAGATCATAAGACTTTAAGTTGAGATAGAAAAATCTCAAAGGTATTGAGCATGTGATTTTATCATATGACTATTTATCAGCATAATACTTCATCATATGACTTTTACAGTGTTAGAATTTTGTTAAGTGTAAACCTTTTCCCACAAGTGTAATCCTTTTCTACTAATCTTAACTCTTTATCATATGACTCTATGATTGTAGGTCATTAAAGTATTACAAAAATGAATTTCCCTCTATATCATAAGACTTTTGGAGTTAGAAAATTTTCAAAATGCTACTAGATGAAAATTGAAGTTTAAAGGTTTAAAAATGATGAAGATGAAATCATTTTGTATGATATTTTGTGATTTCAAGTTCTTAATATCATGAACTTATTTCTAACCATGATTCAAGCCTGAAAAACTGATCTTCTAGCTGAGGGGGAAGAAGATCAGAGCTTGGAAGAAAGTATTCTTATTTAAATGTGTTGAAATGAATTTCATGTTTATTCAAGAATAATTTTGATAATTTTGAGTTAAATATTTCCTATTAATCAGTGTCTTAAGTCATTTATGAAGTGAACTATTTCATATAAAGGATGGTTTATGGTGTGTGGTGTGTTGAGCTTTTTTGCATTGGGTTTTATGAGATTTTTAAGGAGAGTTTGTATTTATAAATGGTGATGGTTAATTTTCAAATTAATAAAGAAGTTTTCAAATAGGATGAAGTGTATATGGTACTTGGAAATGTGAAGGATGGTTTTAGAAATATAATTATTTGGGTTAAAAAATTTAAATGGGATTCAGGGAATAAATATGGTTTTATAAGTGAAATGTAGAATTTTGATATTTGAAAGGATATTTTCTAAGGTAAATTAAAATGAAATTTATTATTTAAAATTAATAAATTGTTTTTAATAATAAAAGTACGGGAATTTGAATGATTTATGAGGGATTTTTTAAGATTTAAAAATGAAATATGTGGAATTTTAAAATTGTTTGAAAGGAAATTTTTAAACTTTATCTGATTGTATGTGATTTGAATTAGGGGAGTGTTGTTTTATGTTGAGATTTTATTCTATATGGTTATGGTTTAAGTTTGATTATTTTTTTATAGATTTTATGTTTTTTCTTTTATTTATAATTCACCCCCATAATGTCTTTATGGATTCTCAAGGGAAATTTTCATGTGGCTAATAAGAGCTCCAAATTTTCAAAAAAAATAAATTGATTTTCATTTTTTATAACACCCTAATTTATTTAAAACTAAGTTAATTGATTGATTTTTGTTACATTGTATAATTCTAGACTTTATTTATTTAATGGCTTAAAATTTTAATTTTCAGTGATTTATTCATTTTTTGGATTTAACTGAAGAAGTCATACCCTGATTAAGAATTATAGGATAGTATTTTTTTAAAAAAATAATTTAATTCTAAATTTTAGTATCCTATAATTTGAAATTAATCTGGATGAGTGAATTTTTTTGAAGAATAAATTGAAATTGTTTTAAACTATGGTTTTTAAAGTATTATATTTCAAATTGGAAATGTAATGTGATTTTAAATGATGAACTCAAATTAATTATGTTTTGGAAAATTTGGAATTACATTTAAAATTTTAAAATGTAGTTGAAAAGGAAAATGAATTTGAATTTTATTATTTATATTCCATTGAAATTAATTTGGATAAAATACTATATTTAAAAATAATATTTTTGTGATGTGCTGATTAAAACCCCAATTTAGAAAAGTTAAGTTGTTGTGTCATCCTTCCATGCCTATGCAGCTTCCACGAGAAGAAATTGTGCTTTTTTGTATGTTTATATCTTCCATGAGAGAAACTTTTCTTTCATGAACATTCATCTATATGGCACATTATTCTTCCTTTCATGGACAATTTTTCTATGAGACCTCACATTCATCTTCTACGAAGAATGATTTTATACCCACCCTTATACTATTGTCCACAAACCAACTACACCACACATCATGGTCGACCATGAGACTATAATTCAATCGACCACATAATAGAAAGGCATCTCCATGGTTAACTACTTCATCTCCATTTTTAATTCCCCTTATATCATGGTTGATCATGTGCTCACTATCAACTGCACCCTTGATTAATAAATCATGCCTCCATCTCATGGTCGCTCAAATCCATCAAGGCTGAATGAAGTTAGAGCTCCAATGACCAAGATTCTAATTAAAAATTAAGAAATCAAGTTCATAGATTAATGATGGAATCCCAAGATGGCCAATGGAATATAGGATAATTGAGCTCAGGTGGAGAAGAGAAAGTCACCCGAGTAGATGCTTGAAGATCTTTTTTTAAGGGTCGGTGAAGAATTATTGAAGCTTGGAGAAATTTGAATTGATGATATTGGATTATTCATTGGATTTGGTTTTAGTTTGTAGTTTTAAGATTATAGAGGGACCTATCACACCACCATTTCACTGACTTTACATGTGGAGGAGCATGCACATAAGTTTCTAGACAATATTCTTGAGATAATTTAGCAATTAAGACATCCAAACTGAATGAAAATTGACTGAGATGAGCTTGAGGAAGACCCATAAACTTTCAAACTAGAATCAAAAGGGAAATAATTTGAGGCTTCTCATCACTGGTTTATTTTGACTTAACTCAATTGTTGATGAGTTTTTAAGTCAAGGTTGATGATATTTGGTGGGGAAGTTAAATCAAAGTTGTATTAGTCCTACACCATGGAGACATTGAAGTAGGAAAAAATAGGATTTGGGTATTTGAATGGAACTTGAAATGAGCATTGCTCACTATATTTGAAGAGTCTATATTGGTTGAAGAATTGATACTTTATTTGAAAATCTCAATGCCATGGGTTGAAAATTGTGATGATGTCGAGCTTGTGTGAAAGGTCAAAGGTAGAATATGTTTGAGAACAATTAGAGGTTGATGGTGTATCGAGATCAAAACCAATTAAAGTTTTCAAGTCAAGAAATGAGGTTTTTGAATGTAGTTGTGGATGATATGATGAGCTCAATTTGAGGATGGTCAAATACTGACTGAGTCTATAAAGGAATATGACCGGATAAAGTTGTGCTTGTTCATGTAAGGGTATCGATGAGCATAAAATTTGTTCAATCACAGATGAGGCCAAGCTCGAAACTCAAGACTTAATGGATGAAGACAACACAATCATTATGTTTGCTATATTTTAATGTGTTCCCTATGAAGGATCAAATTGGAAGGGGCTTTGTTGTTCTCCAATGAACCAACTTTGGGTATGAAAAATGGAACACTCCATCTACTTGATGAAAGTGCGCAATGAATTTATATGATTATGTCATCCAATCATCTCAACATGTTGAGCTTAATATCTATATCAATTTGAAAATTTCCAACCCCACCATTGATTGATCAGAACCTACAATCATTGTCGAGTCTAAATTGTCCCTTATAGTGAATCAATTCACATCGTGATTACCCACTTGAAATACCAAATGTATGGTGATTGATCAAATTATCAAAAGTAACAACCTACTCCAAAACACATGGTATAAATGCCTCTTACATTAAAATCATAAAGAATACTCTAACCTAATTTTGAGTCCCAACTTCCCAATCATAATCTATCAAGAACCAAAACTGAATACCAATCACATCACTAAGGATCCTCATCACATGAGAATTCTGATCAGAGTATGACTTCCACTATGGTCATGGAACACCAAATCATATATCCCTACAATAATTCTTAAAGGATTATTAAGCTCAGTCGTGATAGGGGAATTATTTAATTAGAAAGTTTATAATGATTCTCTCATGAATAAATCTTGACCATTAAACTATTTATATGATGATAATCTAAAGAAAGGTAAATGGGCTCAGAATATGAGATTGTTCAGTTCATTGGAGTTTAATCTCATGCTAATCACATTTCGTGAATGTAAAATTAAAAAAACATGAGCATTTCTATTAGAGGTATGAATGTTCAAAAGGGGGGCTTTGATAGTTTTATTGATCAAGTTTATCTTCTTTTTTTTACTTTATTTTATTTCATTCTATTGTAATACTCTAATAATGGAACACTAGGTAATTTGTGGTCAAACCAAATAGAATTACCCCATTCCAATGTTTTTTGAATTATAATTTTTAATGTATAACTATCCTACTTACTTATCTATTTTTTTTAAATTGCATAATTAGTAGGAGGCTTCTGTTTTCTTTTTATTTTAATTACTTCTTATCTTATTCTCAGAATTGCACACATAGGCCACTTGGATTCACTCCATTGATTATGATCATGAGTATTGTGTTGGTCTAAGAGTGATTAGAAATATCTAATCACTAGGCTAGGTAATATTAGGGGATACATGATCATTATACTCCCTTATTCAAGCCAAAAAAATCCAAGTGAGAGTAATCAATTAGATTTAATTTGATTAGAGAAAGAAAAGGGGAAAAACTTTAATAATGATTCAATAGAATGATGATATAATTGTCTAAGGCTAAACCACTATTTTTAATATTGAATTTAAAACCAAATAAATCCAACCACTATTTTCACTCACACCTAGAACCCATAAAATAAGAGAAAAACACACCCATGACACTCTCCTCTTTGGAGACAACCTGAGTCCCACTATACCTTCATTTAAAACTTGGGTTCAAAATTTATTTATTGGAGGCCCCATGATAGGTCGCTCATCAACTTGGTGTTGTTTTTGAGGAGTATAGTGTTAGTGTTTTAATTTTATTTTAAAATTATTTCAACGCATGACTAGGAATAGTTCATCCCACATCATTGGTTTTGATCTAGAGGTTAAACGAACTATTTTGGAAAAAATGGTACTTTATAATCTTAGAGTAAGTGGAAAGGGAGTTTGTAATTGTAACATTGATTGACTCCCTGTCCTCTTCCACTTCTTCCACCAAAGTCACTTTAGGGAGTGAAAACATGGAAAATAGATTGAATCAGCTGAATGGTACTTTGAGAGAACTATATTCACTAAATTTCAATAATAATAACTTGTAAATAAAATTAAATAACTAATAGGAATGTGAACTAAAACTGGATGATCCAACTATTACCCAAATTTCATGGTTTTTCGGGAGAAGATCCCAATAGGAATCTAAAATCATTTGGGGATGTTTTCAATAACATCAATGTTATAGGTGTCTCTAAGGATTATATTAGCTAGAAATCCAAGTGAGGGTAATCAATTAGATTTCATTTGATTAGAGAAAGAAAAAGGGAAAAACTTTAATAATGATTCAACAGAAGGATGATAGAATTGTCTGAGGCTAAACCACTATTTTTAATATTGAATTTAAAACCAAATAAATCCAACCACTATTTTCACTCACACCTAGAACCCATAAAATAAGATAAAAACACACCCATGACACTCTCCTCTTTAGAGACAGCCTGAGTCCCACTATACCTTTATTTAAAACTTGGGTTCAAAATTCATTTATTGGAGGCCCTGTGATAGGTCGCTCATCAACCCGGTGCTATTTTTGAGGATTATAGTGTTAGTGTTTTAATTTTGTTTTAAAATTATTTCAACACGTGACCAGGAATAGTTAATCCCACCTCATTGGTTTTGATCTAGAGGTTAAATGAACTATTTTGGAAAAAAATTGGAACTTTATAATCTTAGACAAAGTGGAAACGGAGTTTGTAATTGTCCCATTTATTGACTCCCTATCCTCTTCCACTTCTTCCACCATATTCACTTTAGGGATTGAAAACATGGAAAATAGATTGTATCATCTGAATGGGACTTTGAGATAACTATATGCACCAAATTTCAATAATAATAACCTGTAAATAAAATTAAATAACTAATAGGAATGTGAACTAAAACTAAATGATCCAACTATTACCCAAATTTCATGGTTTGTCGGGAGAAGATACCAACTGGAATCTAAAATAATTTGGGGATGTTTGCAATAAATTCAAGGTTATATGTGTCTCTAAGGCTCAGATTGGCTGGAAATCATTCCCATTTTCCTTATAGGGATCATCCAATGGATTGTAACTTGGATTATTTACCACATGGGAAGAACTTCAGAGAGATTTCCTCCAAAAATTGTTCCCTACTTCAAGTAGTATCCAACTAATAAATAAGATTTATGGGATCAAACAATATAATAGAGAAACTATTTATTTGTTTTGGGAAATATTCAAGCACTTGAAAACTTATTTCTCACACCATTCCCATGAAAATCACCATTTCCTGGTATTATTTTACTAGGTATGGATAGAAAATGGCTAAAACTTGTTAGATGCTTCCTCTGGTGGAATACTAATTGATGATTAATCTACTAAATCTAAAGATATAATCAAGGGGATCTCAATAAATTCTCATCAATTTGGTACCATATCCATAACTAAAAGTGTAAATGTAATAAAAGTTTCTAACTCTACTTTACTTGAAAATAAAATTGAAGAACTAATGTTGCTTGTGAGAAATTTAGCTTTGAACAAGGTACATGAAACATCACCTCCCATGCCTACAAGAGTGTACAACTCTACTAATTTTAGGACCACTACGATGATGGATTCCGACATGTGGAAGAAATTTGTGATTACATGTTTCAAATTCTATAACATCAATAATAAATAATAAACCAAGCATACATGAAGTATTCCAATACTTAGTTTGGAGTTGGGAACTAAAAATAGTAAAATTCACCCTTCTAATAGACCTTCTAGTAACCTTTCCAGCCTCCAACCTTTTAAAGAATTGTTTCTCAACCCTTTACAAGTTACAAAAAAGGGGAATAATCAAGATCCTTCCATAAAGGAGTTACTGAAACAAATTGTGGAATCTCACACCACTCAACAATATACCCTCAACACTCATGGATAAACACTGGAGGAGATACAAGGACAATACATCCAGATTATGAATGCCATCAATGAATTTAAGAATCAAGGCTCATGTAATCTTTCTTCTTAGTAAAATAATAACCTTTAGGGAAATGTTAGTTCTATTTCATTGTGGAGTGGAAAGTAACTATCAAGTAGTGAAGAATCTCTATCTTGGGAAGGATCTGGAAGTGCACAGCCACATGTACTTGAAGAATCTACCTAGGAAAAAGAATCTAAAGAACTAGTGGAGACATTCCCAGTGAAGAAAGGAAAATGGAATTCCATATTGGAAAACCTTCATCAACCCCAACCTCCCTTCCCTACAAGTGTTAAATCACCCAAGAAAACCAAAAAAGAGTTATTACAATAGGAGTTTATAAAGATATTCATAAAGGTTTAAATTAGCATCCCTTTAATAGAATTCATCCACCAAATCACAAGGTATGTAAAATTAATAAAGTATATGTTGAGTCAATAAGGTTTCTTTGTGACTTTTTCATTTCTCTATGTTTTGAAAATCAAAAACACTTTATCTTAAGGAAAATTATCTTTCTCTAAGGATTACTTTCTTAAGGAAAATTTCCTTTCTCTAAGGAAAATTTTTATCCTTACCCTGATTTTCAATGTACTCCCAAAACCAAGTTAATTTTATTACTAAGTCAAATATTCAGATCCTTATCTAAAACCTCATAATCTTATAGTTCCTTAGATAATGAGTATTCTGTTTTTAGACTCTAAATTCTCTAAAATTCAGATTCTGAATTCTTTGAAATTTAGATTCTAAATTTTCTGAAATTCATATTCCAAATTCTCTAAAATTCAGACTCTGAATTCCCTGAAATTTAGAATTTGAATTCCCTAAAATGCAGACACCAAATTATCTAAAATTTAGATTCTGAATTCTTTGAAATTCAGATTCTGAATTCCCTAAAATTCAGACTCTGAATTCCCTAAAATTCAGACTCTGAATTCCCTAAAATTCAGATTACAAATTATCTAAAATTCAGATTCCAAATTCCTCAAAATTTAGACTCTAAATTCCTTATAATTCTGACTCTGAATTCCTTATAATTCAGGCTCCAAATTTATTATAATTCAGAATCCAAAAACTATAGATTTCATACTCTAAATTCTTTGAAAAAATAGAATTCGTATATTCATGTTTCTAGAATCCAATTTTTTATATGTTTAGACTATGAATTCAATTTTCCCTTAGATTCCGGATATTTAGATTTACTTAAGCTACTTCATTTTCCTCACACATTATTTTGTAAGTATGAAATGATGTCGTACAATTTGTTTCTATCTAACTATTGTTTTAGTGACACGTGTATAGGTCCCTATGAGATTCAAGGAAAAATATGACCATTGGAGGAGGGAGTCGACCGTTGAATTTTTGCCTATAAATAAGAGCTCATTTGAACAAGCTCATAATAAATGAATTGACTTAGAGATTACATGTTTTGATGCTATGAAGTGATTTCTAGAGAGATAAATACTCTCATGCTTTGTGCATTTAATGAACATCTTGTTCAGTCGTGAACAACTTGTTCAGCTTGCTTCATGTGACTCCGATTGTTGCTAAGTACAATCAAGGGATTCCGAAGATAGGAAGACAAAGGTTCTGATTACCTTAAAGTTTGAGGGCTTGTGGGGATATCAAGACAGATTCCAATATTACTATCAAGGACTTACCCTGGTGTGGGTAAGGCAGAATTTCTTGAAAGTATAAATCAAGGGACCTTTATCCAAGGTTGTTGGATACCCTGCTTTTTGGGTTAAAATATTTCCTACTTGTTACTTATTCTTGTTTCAAGTTTTATTTCTACTGTATTTTTTTAAATAAAGAAATTATAACTTTATTATAATTTCTTATACTTTTACTTACTCTGGTAATTAAGATTCTATAATCTTTAAGGTAGAATATTTCTCTAAGAAAATTATTCTTAAGTTTCTTTTCTGGATCCATTTTTCTGTACCCTAAGGAAATTTGTTTCTTTGTTTAAGAACCAAATAGGTTTTGTGAATTTACCTTGTTTAACTTTGTTAAACATAGTTTTCCTTAAAGTTAAAAAACAAAAGTTTTTAAACTTACAATTCACCCCCCTCCTATTATAATTAAGCATCTGCATAAACTATTTTGATCCTACAATTGGTATCATAGGTGGTCTCTGAAATACTTATACTCACATATAATTTTTCTTTCTCAAGTTTTCCTTATTCTAATTTTTATTACTTAACTTTTATTGTTCAAATTTTACTTAAATATTTTATCCTTGATTATAAACTTTGTTCTATTAACAAGTTGTGCAGAAAAGGTATTTTCTTATAGAATGGTAGGTATAAATGTTGGTTCCATTGATAATCTAAATCCTACCAGACCACCAATTTTTTATGGTAATGATTATGAGTATTGGAGAGATAGAATGATGACTTTTGTCATTAACACTAGAGTATACAAATTTTTCATGCTCATTGGATAATATTAAATTCCAGACAAGGAAGTTAGAACCTTCACCAATCAAGAGAAACAAGAATATCAACTAAATTACAAGGTACACAATACTTTGTTGTGTTCTATCACCAGGAATATATATAGTCAAATATCTTCTTGTGAAGCTGCCAACTGCATCTAGAAGAGATTTGAAGTTACACATTTTGGGACTTCTAAAGTGATAGAAACTAGAAGAGCTATGTTAAGAGATGAATATCATGGATTCTTATTTCCTTATGGAGAACCTATTTGCAAAGTAAAATAAATATTTATGACCATTTTCAATAGTATTCAATCTATGGGAGAGAAAGGTCTTGATGATGAAGTTCTTTTGGATAAATAATTGACATTATGCCCAATGAGTGGGAATCAAAAAGGATAGCTATTGATGAGAATATAAAAGTATCTAATATTACTCTTGATGAGTTATTTGGAACTATTCTTCAGTATGAAACTAGAATGAAGAGAGATACTGATTTTAAAAATAAGAAGAATGGTAATGGAACTGTAGCTTTCACTACTACATCTAAAGCCAAGACTCTAGAAAGGGTAACTAGATATAAAGCTAAGAAAGTTGTTGTTATAACAGAATCCAGTGAAAGTAGTCAGTTTGAGAATTAATTAACCAATATTTCTTGAAGGATGAACAAGATTTTGGGGAAGAAAGATTTTTAGTATAGGTATAATAAGAAAGATAGAAAGGACAAGAAAGATTTTGAAGTAACCTGTTATGAATGTAAAAGGTCTCGACATATCAAAACTGATTGTCCTATGCTAAAAAGAAAAGATAGGAAGGAAAAGAATTCTGAGAGAAATAGAAAGAAGTACTACAAATCTAAGGCTAAGAAATTCTTAAAAGAAAATGATACCTGGAGTTCCAGTGGTGGTGATTCTTCAGATGAATCATCAGATTACAAATCATCTGGTCAGAAGAATATTGGTTTTATAGCCAGAGTACCTATTTAAAATCATTGTCTTATGGCTATGGTGCACAATGTTGAATCCTTAACCAATATTTTTTTAAGTGCTAATTTTTTAAATGAAGAATATTACGAACCTTCAGATGATGAATCTTCCTCATTAGAAAATAACACATTAACTTCATTTGAAGAAGTTTCTAGATTTTCTAAACTACTTGAGAATGAAAATTGTAAGATAAAAAAAGAAGTTAGAGAAAGAAAATTCTAAAATTTCTATTTTAACTAAAGAAGTATCAGATCTTTCTAAGAATCTTGATCAGAAAAATTTTGATTTCGAAAGTGTTTCTAAAAACCTTAAGGAAGTTAATTCTGAGAAGGATAAACTTTCTAAAGAGCTTGAAAATGTTATTTTAGAGAACAACTCAAGTCCTAAAACTAATAACTTTGAGGATAAGAATTTAGTCATTAGACTAAAATCTGAAATGTTTTCCTAAAGAAACTTTTATCAAATTTTACTTCATGAAGGAAAGAATTTGATAAAATGTATTCACAACTTCAACCTCTTAAGAATAGTTCTGGATTTGGTTATACTCACTCAAAACCAGTTTTTAGTAATAATTATTTTGTTCCCCAAAGTGATTACTTTTGTACTAAATGTCAATGTGGTGGAAATTTGGAAAGAAATTTTCCTTTAAATAAAACCCAATCTTTAGGTTTTCATAAATCTTATTTTTCTAAGAAAATGTGGATTTCTAAAATTTTACTTTCTGAAATTTCCAAATCCAAGAAAGTTTGGATTCTGAAAAACTAACTCTTTCATTTTCAGGAAAATAAAGAAAGTACCAAAAATAATACATGGTACATAGATAGTGGATATTCCCAGTATATGACTGGTAACAAAAAATTCTTTGAAAAGATTATCAAGATGAAAGTAGGAAAAGTAAATTTCAGAGATAATGCTCAGGGAGAAATTGTTGGTATAGGTAACATTGTTCTTCTTGTAAAAACTTTGATTTAAAATGTTTTATTTATTAAAGTTATTAAGCACAACCTCATTAGCATAATTAAATTATGTGATTAAGGTTACCTTGTGAATTTTAGGAATGATAAATGCTTAGTACACAATTCCAAGGAAGTGTTTATTCTCTCTACCCATAGGCATGAGAATATATATACACTAAACTTAGAAGACCTTAGGAGAAAAGACCTACATTTCCTTAGTGCAATGGAAGATAAATCTTGGTTATGGAATAGAAAATTATGACATTGTAACCTTAGTAACCTATGAAAACTCTCGAATAAAAGACTTATTAAGGATCTACCAGAGCTTATATTTGATTCTTAAAAAGTTTGTGATCCTTGTCAATATGGAAAGAAACATAAA
Source organism: Viscum album (assembly GCA_963277665.1). NCBI lineage: Eukaryota > Viridiplantae > Streptophyta > Magnoliopsida > Santalales > Viscaceae > Viscum > Viscum album. Next base: position 885,605,437 of record OY728132.1, read on the forward strand.
TCAAGTTTAAAATAAATTGGTGAAGTATCAACTTCTGATGCATTACAGTTAGTGCATATGGATCTTTTTGGTCCAACACAAACTGGAAGTATTAGAGGAAAATATTATGTATTTATTTTAGTTGATGATTACACTAGATTTACATGGGTCTATTTTCTAGAAAAGAAATATGAAGCTTTTTCTTATTTCAAAACTTTTAGATCCCAAGTTAAAAATGAGAAAAACCTTCCATTGATAACTATTCATAGTGATCATGGAAAAGAATTTCAAAATTCATATTTTGAAACTTTTTATAGTAAGAAAGGCATTACTCATAACTTCTCAGCTCCAAGAACTCCTCAATGGAATGGTGTTGTTGAAAGAATAAATCGAATTCTTCAAGAGATAACCAGAACCATGTTGACTAAATATTCTATAGATAACACTTTTGGGATGAAGCTATTAGTATTACTTTTTATAATATAAATCGAGTTTTAATCAGACCTTTTCTTAACAAAACACCTTATGAATTGTGGACTATTTGAAAACCTAGAATTTATTACTTAAAAGTATTTGGATGCAAAGTATTCATTCTGAATACTAAATATAATTTACATAAATTTGTACCCAAATCCGATAAAGGAATTTTCTTAGGTTTTTCCACTAATTCTAAGGCGTATAGAGTTTTTTTTTAAAATACTTATACTTTTGAAGAAACAGTACCTGTTAAATTTGATGAAACTGATCCTTTTTTTTAAACAATCCCAACCTATATCCTTGAATGTGTTTTCAAAAAGTGATTATAAACCTTTAATAGAATATTCTTATAATAAGGAAAATACTCAAGAAAATGTTTCTAAAGTATTTACCCCAGAATATTTTCTACCATATGTTGATGAACAGGTTTTACAAAACCCAAATTAGTTGTTTCTTAAAAATAATCCCAGTGATAGTATCACTGGTGACGTAAATAAACCTATAAGGACTATAAGTTCTTTAAGAAATGAAGTAGAGCATCTAGAATTCCTTTCCCAATTAGAATAAAAAAGCACTGATGAATCTTTAGGTGGTGATGATTGGATTAAATCCATGCAAGATGAGATAAATGAATTCGAAAGGAACAAATTATATACCTTGGTTGAAATACCTAAGGAAACTTTTATAATTGAAGTAAAATGGGTCTTCAGAAATAAGTGTGATGAAAATGGAATCATAGTAAGAAAGAAAGCTATATTAGTTGCTAAAGTCTATAATCAACAAGAAGGAATAGACTATGAATAAACCTATGGTCCAGTATCTAGACTTGAATCTATTCGTATTTTACTTTCCTTTGCATCATTATTTAATTTCAAACTTTTTCAAATGGATGTGAAGTGTTCTTTCCTCAACGGATATGTTCAAGAGGAATTTTATGTCAAATAAACTCCTAGATTTGAAGACACAAAACATCCCAAACATTTTTTCAAACTTACCAAATCTTTATATGGACTTAAATAAGTCCCTAGATCCTTGTATGATAGACTTACAAGATTTTTGTTACAAAACAATTATGTTAAAGGAATTTTTTATCCAACTCTTTTTACAAGGAAAGATAATAGAAATGTTTTGATTGTTCAAATATATGTTGATGACATTATATTAGGATCAAATCAGCAATCTTTAACTAATTCATTTGAAAATTTCATGAAATATGAGTTTGAAATGAGTATGATGGGTGAGTTAACATTTTTCCTTAGTTTTAAAATTACTCAAAAACCAAAAGGAACTTATATATCACAACATAAGTATAGTAAATATCTTTTTAAAAAGTATGAATATGACAATACTAAAAGTATAATCACTCCAATAGGTACCTCAAATTCCCTTGATCTTGATTAAGTTGGGAAATGAGTAGATCAAACAATTTTTAGAGGTATGATATAAAGTTTATTATACTTAATGGCTAGTCGTCCAGACTTAATGTTTTCAGCATGCTTATATGCAATATATCAATCTAATCCAAAGTAATATCATTTAAAAGAAGTGAAAAGAATTTTTCACTATTTAAAGGGAACCATGGATTTAGGACTTTTCTATACTTCTGAAAATGATTTTGTTTTAAAAAAAATAAAATACTGATTTTGGTGGATGTAGAATGGATAGAAAAAGTACATACGAAACTTTTCATTTCTTAAGAGATTCATTAGTTTCTTGGTCATGTAAGAAGAAACACTTAGTATCACTTTCCACTGTTGAAGATGAATATGTAGCAGCTAGAAGTTATTGTGCTCAAGTTTTGTGGATACAACACACACTCACAGACTATGGCATGAGTTTTACCAAAACACATATATTGTGTGATAACAAAAGTTCCATTTCCTAAAGAAAAAACCTTACACATCACTCCCATACAGAACACATAGATATTAGGCATCACTTTCTTATGGATCACACACTCAAAGGAGATATTATTTTACAATTTATCAGAATGCAATAACAACTTGCTGATATTTTTATAAAATATTTACCCTCCAATAGATTTAAATACATTAAAAAAAAGTTAGGAATGATAACCGTAAGGTAATATTCCCTATTAACTTTTTGTTTAAACCCATCTTCTTACATTAAGAAACTTCTTTTTATAGGGGGGTACATTTTCTTGTTAACCAAATTTTTTTTCTTAATCAAATTTTTCATAACCAATTTTTTTTCTTAATCAAATTTTTTGCAAACAAATTTTTTTTTCCTAATAAAATTTTTCGTAACCATTTTTTTTTTTAATCAAATTTTTTGTAACCAATATTTTTCTTAATAAATTTTTTAGTAACCAAATTTTTTTTAAAACAAATTTTTCGTAACCAAAATTTTTTTCTTAAACAAATTTTTCATAACCAATTTTCTTTATATATCTCAAAAAAAAATTAAAACTCGAATTTCTAGAACCTAAAATTTCCTTCACTTAATAAACTTTTTTAGAATCTAAATTTCTTCAAGAAGAATATTTTTCAATACTGACATTTTTTCGACAATCCATAAGGTATTTTTCCTCACTTAAATTTTCGTAATTGAATTTTTTTACTTGTTGGAATTTTTATCCTGTTTTTAAGAAAACTTCATCAGATTTACTTTCCTTAAATCTGATTTTTCCTTAAAACCTCAAAAGATCAGAATCTACCAAATTTTTCTTTGCAATTCATATCAACGATCAGATCAGATCTAGATTATTTCAACCATTGGATAATTTTGGGAATTCGAATCGCCTCTTCAACACCTATATAAAGGCCCCCCTATTCTTTTCCCCACATCGATTTTCATGTTTTTGTGTAACGAAGCTTTGCCCCTATTCAAAAATCCCGTTCAGTTTTCCAAATTTTCTTAGACTCCAAATTTCATTGGAAGCTTCCCCATAGAAACAGATGTCTTCAGTCAAGGAAATCAAGGATTGGAAAATATACAGGGGAAGCTTGGTTGACCAAAAATGATTTTCTAAGTATAATTCCTTGATTAAAAAAAATATTAAGTTGGATGGATGGGTGAAGTTTTGTGTAGCCAAACCAAAGACTCAGGATTCGATTTACCCTAACTTGCTTATAGAATTTTATAATACAATATGTTTTTATGAGGAAGGTGGAAGGGAGAAGTTTTCATTCAAAAACTATGGGAAAACCTATTCCCTATCTTTTAATATGGTAGAAAATATTCTTGGAGTTCCGTATGAAGGTGAGGTAATTTTCTGTACTCACAAGTTTCCAGATCAGTCATGAAGTTTTGAGAAGGAAAAGGCAATAGAGTGCCTTGAACTCAAAGGAGTAAAATCACTAAAGATTAATTATCTGTCAAAATAATTCAGAATGTTATCCTTATGGGTACAATGTTTCCTCATTCCGAGAAAAGGAGACAGTGACTTATTAAAGAAAAGTGATATCTTTATTCTAGACTTTTTGGTTAACCTTAGAAAGGTAAACCTGGTGAAGTATATTCTTCTAACAATCACCAATATCAAGAACGAATCTCTCAAATCCTAGATCATCATGTATTCGGACATCTTGTCGAATATTATAGTGTTATGCTTAGAATCCTTCAAAATTCCTTGCAGTTCTAAACCCAAAAACTTCAAGATCCTGTTGTTAAGTGATGATACCTTGAGGATAATGAAAGTCAGGTTCAATACTAAGTTTGGATAATTTTATGATCTTTATGAAAGTAATATTGAAGCTTTATCTAAGAAAATGAAAGTAATATAAACTTCCAAGAAACCATAGAAGAAGAGAAAGGAGAAGGAACCAGAAACCATAGAAATACCTACAGTTCGGGAAAGTCAATCAGCACCACCAAAGATGAAAAAGAAAAAAACCTTTCCTGATGAAGTGGTAGAAAAATGGAGGGAATAGAATAAGAACAATAAAGAAGGAGATCCAAGTTTTGACCTAGATCCTGCTGAGGTAAAGGATTTGAAAATTCTAACTGATGAAGAGTGTGAAAGGAAAAAAAAAGAGAATATGCAAAAGAATAAAATGTCTGAAGCTGATATTGTTCAATAACTTCTCAAGGATAATGAGAAATCCTCTAAACAGATTCAGGTACCAGAATTTTTTCTTCAAGAATCATTACAAGTAGAGACTCTGGGAAAGAAAATTCCAATTCCAAAACCTAAAATACAATAAGATATAGTTCATTAAGAAGAAGAAGAATATGAGAGTGATGGTGTGATAAATCAAGTGGAAGAATATCATGAGAAGGAAAGTCCTTCCAACAAGCTTTCAATCCGGACTTCTCGGGTTGAGTCAACAAAAATTATTTCCCAGGTAAAAGAGGATGATGGATAAAAATAGGTTAATAAACCTTCTGATGATGAGAGTATAAATCAAGATTTCATTCAACCTGATGATGTTAATTAAGATGTTGACAAACAAAAGGTTGATGAAGATAATATATTCCAGCTTTTAGATAGTGAGCATGAGTCTCCAATATCTGAGAAGATTATTTCCAAAGTCTATAAAGGAAAGCAAGTGGTTGTCGATACACCTAAGAAGGATGTGGTTTTCAAGTCTAAGAAGGATACTGGTGGTTTATCCAAGAGGAAATCTAAAGATCTAGAGAAAGAATCCTCTCCTACAAGGGAATCAGATTCCGAATCTTTATCTTCGATGGGTCAGGATTTTGTTTTTCAGTCGTTAAAGAAGTTAGTGAACACCATTTCTTTGTTTCCAAGTATTGATTTGAGATTCCAATTACTTTAACACTCTTTCAATCAAAAATCATATTCAATAAGCATGCTCATGGAAAAATTCATCAAGATTGAGGTGGATTTCCAAACTTTCCTTATTGGATATGATGCTCATAGGAGATCATGTAAGGAAATAACAAAGTGGTCTAAAATAATGATTGAAGACTTGAGAATTCTTGATGACTTCCAAGATTCAGTAAAATATAATTTTGATAAGTCAGATGATAGAATCAAAAATATTACAACAAGTTTTACTGAGAAGTTAAATCTTGAGAAAATATCCCAGAATTAAGAAGATAAAGATATGAATGGGAAGTTAAACTCAGTTGTTTTAAATTTGAATAGATGAAGGGGTCTCAAGGAAGAGTTAGAAGAAAAGTTCAATTAGTAAGAAGAAGTAGTGAAGTCTCAGGCATAAATCCTTAAATATCAAGATGAAAAAATCAAGGCTTTGGAAAAGAAGAATCAGGATCAAGAACAGTTGATCAAGTGGTTTGAGGGAGATCATAATAAGCTCAAGAAATTAAAGGATACCTTGAGGAATATCATGCTGAAGGAAAATAAGGATTAATTATTTTCATGTCATTCTGATCTTTTGTTTCATTTTTTTCCCTCTATCAATTTTTCCGATCATAATGAAAATTTTGTTATCCTTTAGTTGTTTTGTTTTGTATAGTTCTAATCTTTAAGGTACCATTTTTTTCCCATTCTCTCTATTCCTTTTCGAAAATCAAAAAGGGGGAGAAAAGAATGATCAAAAGAATACTAATTATAAAGAAGAGAATGCCCTAAGTAAGGGGGAGTTTAATTAAAGGTGGGGTTACTTAAAGAATACTTTCTTATGCAAGAAAAAGTTAAATCTCTCTAAGGAATTCAAGAATATGATCCTTAGGTATTTTAAAACCTAAGGGGGGTTATCCGTATTCATCATGGTTCATAAGTAAAGGGAGATAAGTTTTTATGTTATAAGTTCATAAAGAAAATTCTTATTTTCTTATATTCTTTTTTGAAAGAATGTTTATGCTTTCCAAAAAGGGGGATATTATTGAGTCAATAAGGTTTCCTTTTGAATTTTCCATTTCTTTATGTTTTTAAAATCACAAACACTTTATCTTAAGGAAAATTATTTTTCTTTAAGGATTACTTTCATAGGGAAATTTTCCTTTCTCTGAGGAAAATTTTTATCCTTACCCTAGTTTCCATTATCCTCCCAAAACCAAGTTCATTTTATTACTAAGTCAAATATTCAGATCCTTATCTAAAACCTAGGAATATTATAGTTCCTTGGATAATGATTCTTCTGTTTTCAGACTTTGAATTCTCTAAAATTAAGATTCTGAATTATTTGAAATTTAGATTCTAAATTCTCTGAAATTCAGATTCTAAATTCTCTGAAATTCGGACTCTGAATTCCCTAAAATTCAAACTCTGAATTCCCTGAAATTTAGACTCTAAATTCTCTAAAATTCAGATTTCGAATTCCTTAGAATTCAGAATCCAAATTCATTATAATTCAAACTTCGAAAAGTATATATTTCAAACTCTGAATTATTTGAAAAAATATAATCTAAATATCCATGTTAGTAGAATCTGATTGTTTATATGTTTAGACTCTAAATTATATTTTACCTTCGATTTTGGGTATTCATATTTACTTAAGATACTTCATTTTTTTTTACACATTCTTTTGTAAGTATGAAATGATTTCGTACAATTTGTTTCTAACTAACCGTTGGTTGAGTGACACGTATACATTTCCCTCTGAGATTCAAGGAAAAATATGACAGTTGGAGGAGGGAGTCGGTCATTGAAGTTTTTCCTATAAATAGGATCTCATTCAAATGAGCTCATTATCAATGAATTGATCTAGAGATTACATGTTGTGATGTTGTGAAGTGATTTATAGAGAGATAAAGAATCTCATGCTTTGTGCGTTTAATGAATATCTTGTTCAGCTGTGGACAACTTGTTCAGCTTGCTTCGTCTGACTCAGATTGTTACTAAGTACAATTGAGAGCTTCTAGGGATAGGAAGATAGAGGTTCCACCTAACTTAAAGTTTGAGGTCTTGTAGAGATAGCAAGATGGGTTCTGATATTCCTATTGAGGACTTACCCTGGTATGGGTAAGGCATACTTTCTTGAAAATATAATTCAAGGGACCTTTATCCAAGGTTGTTGGATACCCTACTCTTTGGGTTAAAATATTTCCTACTTGTTACTTGTTCTTGTTTCAAGTTTTATTTCCACTGTATTTTGTTAAATAAAGAAAGTATAAATTTCTTATACTTTCTTGTACTTTTACTTACTCTGATTGTAAGAACCTAGTTCTTATTCTTGAGGTACGGGTTTCTTCTTTTCCTTTTTCCTTAAGTGTTTTCAAGAAAATAAGGAAAATGGGGGAAAATCCCAAAATTTGTGGGTACACGCCATGTACTTTTCCACACGTCGTGTACTTTGGCCATGTGGGATGAGTATACAGGGCATGTAGGCCTGCCGGCGATGAAGGGTGTAAAAAACTGACTACACGTCATGTACTTAGTATATACACGCCGTGTAATCAGTCGGTAGGGGAACAGTAAGGTAGTGAGAGTAGCCGCCAGTGGATTGATAGTACACACCATGTACTCAGAAATACACGCCATGTAATCAAGTCAACAGATGAACAGTGTGGTGGTGGAAAGTGGCCGCCAAAGGAACAGTTAAAAAATGGAAGGTATACGCCGTGTACTTGAGAGTACATGCCGTGTAGTTGTTTTTTTTGTTATAAACTGGAATTAGCCTCCTATTTTAACAGAGGAATATAAAAATGAACCAGGATCACTGGGAGAGATGGCTGAGGCTTCGAGGAGCTCCTGAACACTCACAGAGAATCTGATTCTTTCGTCGGTGATCTCGTTTGGACCGCGCGGGTAAGACCTTCCTTCTTCTTGAGTCTTTCCTTCCAATTATTTCCCAAGGGGAAATTATTTACATTTTAATGGGAAATCTTTTATCCTATATCTATGTCATTCTCAGTTGATTCGAGAGGTGTCGTTCACGTATATCGATCATAGGAGATTGAGGTAGGTGGTCTGGTGTTTATTTCCAATTGTTGAGTTGTTTTGTGTACTTTTGTGCTACGTGCCCATGTTTGGGATATCGTATGGCTAAGGCCTTAGATGATAAGATATCTAGAATTGCATAGATGATCTACTGATAAATATAAACTGCTATTTGGAATCGTTGCTTGGATCCAGGGCCACCCTGTGGGTGCGTTTCCCTTGTTTAGCCGTTTGGCCAGGATACTCGTGGGTATGCCGTGATTATAGCATGCTTTGAGTTTTCTTGAGAGAAAATGTATATAGATTTATTGCTTATGTGTTGGGCCCAGCTCGGTTACTTTCTTATCCCGGAGACAGTGTTTTTCTTAGCTTAAGGGAAATGTTTTGTTTATCCTGAGGGAAACTTTTCTCTTGCTTGTGGGCAGTGGCTTCTGTGCTTGTGGGCGACACCTCATATGCCTGAGGGAAATATTCGTTATGCTTGTGGGCAGTCACCTACAGGTTTCGATTCTAATTACCTAAGGGTGAGGATTTTCATGTCTGCGGACAACGTTTACTTTGTATATTCACTATGGTGATTTGTTATGTTATACCTTCCAAGCTAAAGTACAAGCTTGGAATTGATAAATAATTAGTAAAATGGCAATGTAACTAGTAGAGATAGTTACTTTTGAGTACTGCCTAGTTTACTATATTTTATTATTGCACATTGTTACTGTACATTTTCACTGACATTTGGGCACGAGCCTTTGGTGGTTGCCTACTGGGATTTATTTCTCACACCCTATTTGGGTCATGTCTTGGGCCCAAACAGATTATATTATTACAGGTGTTGATAAGGGAAAGAGTCCCTATACAGGTACTTGATTTTTATAGAGGAGTGGGAGAGCATGGGACCAAGCTTAGGCTTGCGATGCTGCTGAGTTCCTGCTGCACTGTTTTAGTTTGCTTTGATGTACTTGTACCTTATACTGTTTTATTCTAGATTGCAGTGTATCCTATTTTGGCTGCTTTCCTAGACTTAGGGACATACTGCATCATCATATATATATATGATTGTTGTCATATTTTACCTCTGTACTTTTATCCATTTTAGTTGGGTATTGTTTACTGCTTCCGCTTTTTGGTATGTTTATATTTTTCTACTGCACTACTCTTTGATAAATGAGGGAATAGTTTCCCCACTATCAGACCTAGGCCCTCACTGCTAGTCGGCAGCCTCTGTCGTTTGGGGAAATGCGCTTGAGGTCATGTGACCAACCAGGTTTGGGGTACCCGTTGTGTGGCACCCAGATTGGGGACGTTACAAAGTGGTATCAAAAGAATTTATTTTTTTTAACTTACTGTTTGGATCCTATAGTCGGGGATAAGATGAAATAGGTACTTGGTAATAAGTTGTTCCCAGGAGTAGCTAACATGTGTACAGGTAAAAGCCAATTTACCTTGTGTTACAATTTTTTCTGATTTTTCAATTTTACAGTTGATTTGATTTTCACCGTTGGGTGACGCAATTGTGGTGTGTTGTTATATTTTTATACTGGGTTCTATTTAGTCACAACCCAATGAGATGAGGGTATGCCATCACATGCATCATTTAGGCACATGTTAAAATCACATGCCATGTAGGTGCATTAGAAATTTCATGTTGTTGTGATAGATTTTGTGCCAGAAAATGCATGCTATTGTGATAGATGCCTTGATAAAATACATGCTATTTGATAAGGTATTGTTATGTAAGGTTTTGTGAATGAATGCCAAACTTTGGTTTTTGAGGAGTATGGGCCCTCATCAACTAGAATTTGGTGGATTATTGACTTGTTTACTTTGTTATAACATGTATAAGATGTCAAGATTTGGTTCGAGGGGAGTATGGGCCCTCACGAATCAGAATTTGGCACTTAGGTGTTGGTTTCAGTGTTTTTCTGGGCTTCGGAGTAGTTTCTAAGGCTTAATATCTGGAAAAACCCAAAATACATGTCGTGTAGTTTTGACTACATGCCATGTACTCCTCTGTTCGGGAAGAAATGAATTTATTTTAAGTACACATTGTGTACTGTATGTACGCGCCATATAGTTTCTACCTGTGTCATAGGCCGTGTAGGAAGAAACACGAGATAGTGAAACTTTGAGGGCACACACCGTGTACTGATTGTACATGCCGTGTTGTGTTGACCCTATGTCCACCGTGTAACTAACAACACGGGCAGAGAAATCTGAGCTTATACGCGCCGTGTCAATGATGAACACGCCGTGTAGTTTAACCTGGGGATCCGGCCGTGTAACTAACAAACACAGGTTGATGTTACCTCTTCTTGGACACACCATATACCCGTGGGACACGCCGTGTAGTCTTGACCGGTGATAGACTGTGTGGACTTGGCCGTGTGGCTGGGGAAATGGGGTGTTGTACATGCCGTGTGCGGGTGTAACATGTCGTGTAGTGTCAGCCGAGTAGCCGGTCGTGTCACTACAACACGGGCAGTTGGAATCTAAGTCGTACACGTCGTGTCTATCTGGAACACACTGTGTAGTGTGAACTGTGTAATCAGCCGTGTCATGAACAACACGGGTCAGTGAAGCTCATCTAGTACACACCGTGTAGACCTTATACATGCCGTGTAGTTGCGTTCAAAGGTAAGCCATGTGGCTCAGCTGTGTAAGAGGACTCGGGTAGGGGAAGAGAATTCAAGTACATGTTGTGTGTGTGGATAACACGTCATGTGTTTGGGGTGTTACACGACCAGTTCTGGCAGAGGTACACTCCCCATGTGAAAGTCTTAGGGAACACGCTGTGTAGTTATTATACACATCGTGTAGTCTTATTTTGTCAAACTTTAATGTTTTCTTTCTCTTGTTCCCTTCTTATGTTTCCAGTTCTTGGTCCTTGATAATCTTAATCTAAGGCGTGTGTTTGACCTTATAGATTCATGCCACCGAGACAACCACACATTGTTCGCTAGGAGAGCGGCAACAATTATACTCCAGAGATGGTAGGCCATGGGCTACCGATAGATCCTCCAGCAGAGCTAGATGCAGTGTCAGCCATTATACTGGACACAGGCGCCGATGTGCAGTTCCATGAAGGCTTCATGCAGTTCATGCAGACCTTACAGGGAGCACCGCTAGCTGCCACATCTATGGCAGAGCTGACACGAATATTCCAGCAGCAACATTCACCTAAATTTTCAGGGGATGGCGGACCACAGGATGCGGAGTCATGGATGGGTTCTATGCAGACTATTTTCGAGCATCTGAAGATGCCTCCTAGGAGGAGGGTCAAGCTCGCTACATATATGTTGCGTGATTCCGCCAAGAGATGGTGGGATGTTACCACCCAGACCGAGCATCACTGGGACATGGCGTGGGAAGATTTATATGCAGACTTCTATGAATTTTTCTTTCCAAAGATGTTGAGGGTAAATCGAGCTCAAGAGTTCATGAATCTGTAGCAGTTCGCCATATTAGTGATGGATTATTCTACCTGCTTCACCAAGATACAACATTTTTCAACTATTCTAGTGGGTGACGAGACGTTGAGGGCTAGATGCTTTGAGTATGGTCTTCGATATGACATCAGTGTGCTAGTGAACGCTTTTAGGTTGCCTACAGTGCATGCTATTGTGAACCAGGCACTGATTACTGAGCGTAACATATGGGAAGCTAGTGGTGTAGGCCAGGGTAGTTTGACACCAGTTTCTGGTACTATTTCTACCGTTAAGAGGAAGAGGCAGATGGATTTCTCTCATGGTGGCAGTACTAGCCAGAAGAATTCTTCAGGTGGTCAGGTCATGTGCTACCAGTGTGGTAAAGAGGGGAACAAGAGACCGTAGTGTCCATGTGACCCAGTGGAGTACCAAGCTTGTAGCAGGATGGGTCATTTAGAACGTTTTTGTAGGGAATTTCCACCAGTGGCTAGTGAGATGGGTTCTGTGTAGACTCCGCGTGCAGGAGAAAGGGCAGCAGCTTCTTACCAATTAGGGAATTGGAATATGTCAGAATGTTCAGGCCGAGGTGGTGGTCGTGGTCGTGGTAGCCAAACACCAGGATCTCAGAGACAGTAGGGCGGGTCAGCTCAGGGTAGCCAGGCTATGTCGTAGGGCCACGGCACTGGGCAGGCATATGCAGTGCAACAGACCCAATGGGAGCAGGATCTCGGACCTTCCACTGTCAGAGGTACCATTCTAGTTTCTTCTATTTTATCTTCAGTACTTTTCAACACCGGTGCTACACATAGCTTTATATCGGTGCCTGTTGTAGAGATTCGTGGTCTCTGTGTTTCTTCTTATTCTGATGTTATGATGCTAGACACTCCATTGGGAATTAGAATAGCTGGTGTGCGTCAGTGCAAGGAGTTCCCCCTAGAGGTTGGTGGATGTCACTTTCTATGGGACCTCTATGTCTTAGAGATGATGAACTATGAAATAATTCTTAGGATGGACTGGTTGGTACCCTTTCGAGCCTTTATAGATTTATATCGTCATAGGGTGAGTTTCACGTCACCAGAGGGTGGAGAGTTTCTATACAAGGGCGAATGGGATGTTCAGGCGAGTTGATATGGACCCAAGCATCGTGGGTGAGGTGGAGTGACAACCTAGATTGCGAGTCTATATCTGGATGACCAAGGAACTTGTCAGAAGGATTTCCCTCCAGTGGTTGATCGTTTAAGGGATGTCTTCTCGAACGACTTTTCAGGTCTACCTCTAGAGTGAGAGGTAAATTTCTCTATTGAGCTAGTTCCAGGAGCAGCACTGGTGTCCATTCCTCCCTATAGGATGGCTACACCAGAGTTTCAGGAGCTCAAGAAGTAGTTGGAGGAGTTGCAGGAAAAGGGTTTCATCCGACCCAGTACTTCTCCTTGGGGTTTTCCTGTCCTGTTTGTGAAGAAGGCGGATGACACCCTCAGACTATGCGTGGATTATCGGAAGCTAAACCAATTGACAGTTAAGAACCGATATCTCTTGCCAAGTATTGATGGTCATTTTGATCAACTTTGAGAAGCACGAGTGTTCTCGAAGATTGACTTGAGATTTGGATATCATCAGTTGCGCGTTAGACCATCGGACATACCGCTTACAGCTTTTCTAAGCAGATATGGTTTATACGAGAACTCGGTTATGTCGTTCGGACTCACGAACACGCCAACAGTTTTTATGGCTCGGATGAATCGTGTGTTCCACCTAGGGGTGTAATTTCGGCCAGACCTGGCCCGGCTCGGCCCAGATAGGGCCAGGTCTGCCATGCAAAGATTCGGGCCACTGACCATTATTCGGGGCGGGTCGGGCCGGTCCGAACAAACCCATGAGGTAGCCCGAGCCCGGCCCAAACCATCGGGTCAGGCCGAGCTTTTTCGGGTCGGGCCGGGATTTTTTGAGTCGGGCCATGGTGGGCTTTTATTATTTTCAAAATAATTTTCTCTTTTAAATTTTTTTTATTTAAACATTTTTTTAACATGTATTTAAAATGATTCTTTACATTTATTTTTAAATGCATGTTTTTTTTAAAACGTTTATTTTATTTTTTATCAACATTTTACAGTGGGTGGATATGTTTTTTTGTCCAAATAGATTTATATATTGTGAATATATATATTTGTGTGTGTGTGTGTGTTATTTGCAAATTGTAAAAAATTAATGAGGGGTGTGCAGCTGTCGTGGGTGAGTTTAAATCCTTATTATTTAAAAGTTTTTCTAGCATTTATTTAAAACATTTTTTACATTTATTTTTTTTAACTTATTTATAATTTTTAAGCATTTGTTAATATTTTTTATTTAAACATTTTTATTTAAACCATTTTTTAACATCTGTTTAAAACATTTTTTTACATTTATTTTTAAATGTTTAATTTAAAACATTTTTGAATTTTTTTAAACGCATGCTTTTTACAAGTATTTTTTTAAAACATTTAACTTTTTTTCATATTTTAATGTAAAAAGTATTTTTTAAGTGTCTATTTTAAAAAAATTAATTTAAATGTTTGTTTTAAAAACTTTTTTAAACATTTTTATTTAAACCATTTTTTAACACTTGTTTAAAATGTTTTTTTTTAATTTATTTTTAGAATTTTAATTTAAAACGTTTTTTTGAACTCATATTTTTTACATGTATTTTTTTAAACATTTAACACGTTTTATGTAAAAACATTTTTACAGTGGGTGGATATGTTATTTTTTTCTAAATAGATTTATACATGTATGTGAATTTATAAATATTATGTATAAATTAAAGAAAAATTAATGATTTATTGGTGGGTGTGCAACAGTGGGTGGTGGGTTTAAAGTGTTGTTATTTAAACATTTTTTTATCATTTATTTAAAACATTTATTTACATTTATTTTTTTAACTTATTTATGAAAATTATTTTTAAAAGTTTTTTTAATTTAAAACATTTTTTAAACATTTTTTAATTTTTTTGCAGGGTAGGCCCGACCCGGCCCTGTCTAGACTGAAATTACACCCTTAGCGGGTGCACAGTAGTTGGTGAGTTAATTTTTTTCTAAATAGATTTATATATGTATATATAGTATATATAATATATGCAAGTTTTATCATATTTAGAAAATAATAATGAGGTTGGGGTGTGTGAATATCATTTGGTGAGTAGTTATTTTTTTGTTAATATATAATAAGTTATTATATATATATATAATATGAGAAAATTGTAAAAAAATAATTAGGGGTTGGGGGGTGCGTTGTAGTGGGCGGGGTAATTTTTTTCTAAATAAATTTATATATAATATATGCAAGTTGTAACATATTTAAAAAATTAATGAGGTTGGGGGACGTGCACGTACATCATTAGGTGAGTGTGTTATTTTTTTGTTAATATAAAATAAGTTATTATATAATATTAAATCATTGACACACACACACATATATATTATTAATGGATTTTTAAAAGCCACACTTAATTGATATATATTATTAATAGCTTTATATATAATACTAATGGCTTTGTTTATATATATATATATTATCATATCATTGATATATATATATATATATATATATTATTATTAGTAGATTTGTTTTTATATATACGTATATATAATATGCAAGTTTCATCATATTTAAAAAAAATTAGTGAGGTTGGAGATGTGCGCGAACATCATTGGGTGAGTGTGTTATTTTTTATTGATATATAATAAGTTATTATATATATATAATGTTAAATGATTGATATAGAAATATATATAAATATATATATATATATATAATATGAGAAAATTATAAAAATAATAATTAGGGGTTGTGGGGTGCGTCGCAGTGGGTGAGTTAATTTTTTTTTTCTAAATAGATTTTATATGTATAGTATATATAATATATGCATGTTGCAACATACTTAAAAAAAATCAATGAAGTTGAGGGACTTGCACGGACATCATTAGGTGAGTGTGTTATTTTTTTATTAATATACAACAAGTTATTATATATATATAATATTAAATCATTGATATATATATATGTATGTATGTATGTATATGTATATGTATATGATTTTATATAATATATATATATAAACAAAGTGGTCCAGGCACAACCTTGGGAGCTCGTGGTAGGGGGATCGAATCCCCCTACCCTCAGTTTCCCCGTTAAATTTTTTTTACAGCAGGCGAGCCCAGCACGGGTTGGGCTTCGCGCGGGCCAGTGGGTCGGGCTTTTTCGGGCTGGCCCAACCTGGCCCGCGGGGCTTTTTGGAAAGGACCAGGCTCGACCCACTGAACCTATGGCCCGATCCTGGCCTGGCCCGATGCGGGCTTTGCCGGGCCGGGCCGCTCGGGCTTTCGGGCCGTCGGGCCAAAATTACACCCTTAGTTCCACCCCTATCTGGATTCTTTTGTAGTAGTCTTCGTGGATGATATCTTGGTGTACTCTCACACTCGACACGACCATGTTACCCATCTTGAGATCGTTCTGATTACACTGAGAGAGCATCAGTTATATGATAAGCTCTCAAAGTGCCACTTTTGGATGGACCAGATACACTTCCTGGGTCATATTATCTCAGAGGCAGGAGTTACGGTAGACCCAGAGAAAGTGAGAGCAGTAGTTTCTTGGGAGAAACCTAAGAACATGTTTGAAATACTGAGTTTCTTGGGGCTGGTTGGTTACTATATGCGCTTTATACAGGACTTCTCCCGCTTAGCAGCGTTGTTGAAGGGTTTGACTAAGAAGGGTGTGAAGTTCGTTTGGTCAGAAGCTTGCGAGATAGCCTTTCAGGAGCTGAAGGGAAGGTTGACATCAGCACCAGTCCTGATATTTCCAAATAAAGGGAAGAGTTGTGGAGTTTATTGTGATGCATCAGGTATTGGACCCGGAGCAGTGTTGATGCAGGGTGATCAAGTAGTTGCATACGGGTCTTGGCAGTTGAGGCCACATGAGAGGAATTACCTGACGCATGATCTTGAGTTGGTTGTAGTTGTTCATGTGTTACATTGTTGGAGACATTATCTCTTGGGAGAACACTTTGTGGTGTTTATGGACCACAAAAGTCTTAAATATATCTTTACCCAACGTGACCTGAATTTGAGACAGTGAAGGTGGGTTGAATACCTTTAGTCCTTCGACTTTGAGCTTACCTATACACCTAGTAAGGGTAACGCAGTAGTTGATGCACTGAGCAGGAGAACTCAGATACAGGCAGTGCAGGAGGCCAGTGGTGAGTGGCAGCTTATGACTTTGTTTTTTGAGATGCATTTGGAGGTGCACGATAGTCCGGGGCAAACCTATCTTTCTTCCATAGTTGTGACTTCTACCATCCTAGATAGAGTGAGGATGAGACAGCTATCAGATTTAGAAGGCCTAGTTCTACGGGAGTTGGTGGCAAGTGAGGACCCTCCTCCTGGTTGGACGATAGGCGATGATGAGGTATTGTGTATCCATGGACGAGTATGGGTTATAAGGGATATACGTGAGGAGTTGATGCAGGAATTTCACGCTTCAGCTTGGGTTGTGCATCCCGGAGTTACCAAAATGTATCGTGACTTGAGACGTCAGTATTGGTGGTCAGGTATGAAAAGAGAGGTAGATGGTTTTGTTATGAGATGTTCCACCTGTCAGAAGGTGAAGACGGAGCATTATAGGCCAGCTGGACTGTTACAACAGTTACCCATTTCGGAGTGAAAATGGGATGATGTCATGATAGACTTCGTGACCGGGTTGTCAAGGTAACCTAAAGGCAATGATGTTATGTGGGTTGTTGTGGATAGACTTATGAAGGTAGCTCACTTTTTGCCGATCAAGGAGACCTTAGGTGTTGACGAGCTTAGAAAGTTGTATATCCGAGAGGTAGTATGCCTTCATGGGGTCCCTCATTCTATCATTTCAGATAAGGACGCCCGTTTTACATCTCGTTTCTGGCAGAGTTTTCAGAGGGCACTGGGTACACAGGTGCTTCTGAGCATAGCTTACCACCCTTAGATCGATGACCAGTTAGAGCGTACGATACAGGTGCTTGAGGACATGTTGTGTGCATGCATCCTGGATTCCAGGGGCTCATGAGAGAAGCACATACCCATGGTTGAGTTTTCCTATAATAATAGCTTTCAGGAAACTATTGAGATGACACCTTATGAGGATTTATATGATAGGCCATGATGATCACCCTTGTGCTGGTTGGAGGCAGGTGAGGCAGCTTTGTTGGGACCACGTCTCATGCAGGAGACTTTAGAACAGGTCCAGTTGATACAGAAGAGGATGACTACTGCATAATCTCATTAGAAATCTTATGCTGATCACCACAGACGACCCTTGGAGTTCATGGTCGGGGATCAGGTTTTCTTGCGTGTTTCACCGAGGTTGGGACACAGGCAGATCAGAAGATAGGGTAAAATTTCACTGAGATATGTGGGGCCATTTGAGATTCTGGAGAGAGTCGGGCCAGTTTCCTATCGGTTGCAGTTACCACAGAGGTATCGGGCCATGCACGGCGTCTTCCACGTATCTCAGCTGCGCCGTTATCACTCAGACCCATCTCACATTTTTCAGCCCGAGGAGGTTGAACTTCAGGTCGATACATACTTTTAGGAGCATCTGATTCATATTGTTGATAAGAGCGTGAAGGTTCTTTGAGGCTGGTCAGTTCCTCTTGTATGGGTGCTATGGAAGCATGGCCGAGTGCAGGACGAAACCTGGGAGTGGGAGACCGACGTAGTGCTCAGTGGCCAAAGTTGTTCTTAGCTTTATCTTCACCACCCTTGGAAGGGAAATTTAGGGACAAATTGCTTTAAGGGGAGAAGTTTATAAGAACCCGATTCTTATTCTTGAGGTACGAGTTTCTTCTTTTCTTTTTTCCTTAAGTGTTTTCTAGAAAATAAGGAAAATGGGGGAAAATCCCGAAATTTGTGGGTACATGTCATGTACTTTTCCACACGTCGTGTACTTTGGACATGTGGGATGATTATACAGGGCGTGTAGGCCTGCCGACGATGAAGGGTGTAAAAAACTGACTACACGTCGTGTACTTAGTATATACACACTGTGTAGTCAGTCGGTAGGGGAACAGTAAGGTTGTGGGAGTAGCCACCAGCAGAGCGATAGTACACGTCGTGTACTCAGAAATACACGTCGTATAATCAAGTCGACAAATGAATAGTGTGGCGGTGGAAAGTGGTTGCCAGAGGAACAACTAAAAAATGGAAGGTACACGTCATGTACTTGAGAGTACATGCCATGTAGTTGTGTTTTTTTTGTTATAAATGGGAAGTAGCCTCCACTTTCAATAGAGGAAGATTATAACGAACCAGGAGAACTGGGAGAGACGGTCGAGGCTTGTAGGAGCTCCCGAATGCTCACAGAGAATCCAATTCTTCCGTCGGTGATCTCGTTTGGACCATATGGGTAAGACCTTCCTTCTTCTTGAGTCTTTCCTTCCAATTCTTTCCTGAGGGGAATTTATTTATGTTTGAACGGGAAATATTTTATCCCAGATCTACTCCATTCTCGGTTGATTCGGGAGACTCCGTTCACGTATATCAATCAGAGGAGATCGAGGTAGGTTGTCTCATGTTTATTTCCAACTATTGAGTTGTTTTTGTGTATTATTGTGTTATGCGCCCATGTTTGGGGTGTCGTATGGATGAGGCCTTAGCTGATAAGATATCTAGAATTGCATAGATAATCTAATGATAAATATAAACTATTGTTTGGGATCATTGCTTAGATCCAGGTCCACCTCGTGGGTGCGTTTCCCTTGTTTAGTCGTTTGGCCAGGATACCCGTGGGTATGCCGTGATTATAGAATGATTTGATTTTCCTTGAGAGAAAATGTATATAGATTTCTTTCTTATGTGTTGGGTCTGGCCCGGTTACTTTCTTAGCCTGGGGACAGTATTTTGCTTAGCCTGAGGGCTGTGTTTCGTTTAGCCTGAGGGAAAATTTTCTCATGCCTATGGATAGTAACTTTTGTGCCTATGGGTGACACCTCGTACGCCTGAGGACAATATTCGTTATGCTTGTGGGCAGTCACCTACAGGTTTCGATTTTGATTACCTGAGGTTAAGGATTTTCATATCTGCAGACAACATTTACTTTGTATATTCACTGAGGTGATTTTTTATGTTGTACCTGTCAAGCTAAAGCACAAGCTTGGAATTGATAAATAATTAATAAAATGGCAATGTAACTGGTTGAGATAGTTACTTTTGAGTACTGCCTAGTTTACTGCATTTTATTATTGCACACTACTGTTGCACATTTTCACTGACAGTTGGGCACAGGCCTTTGGTGGTTTCCTACTGTGATTTATTTCTCACACCATGCTTGGGTCATGTCTTGGGCCCAAACAGATTATATTGTTGTAGGTGTTGATAATGGAAAGAGTACCTATACAGGTACTTTATTTTTGTAGAGTAATGGGAGAGCATGGGACCGAGCTTAGGCTTGTGATGTTGTTGAGTTCCTGCTGCACTGTTTTAGTTTGCTTTGGTGTACTTGTACCTCGTACTGTTTTATTCTAGATTGCAGTGTATCCTGTTTTGGATGCTTTCCTAGACTTAGGGACATACTGCATCATCATATATATATAACTGTTTTCATCTTTTACCTATGTACTATTATCCATTTCAGTTGGGTATTGTTTACTGCTTCCACTTTTGGGTATGTTTATATTTTTCCACTGTGCTACACTTTCACAAATGAGGGCATAGTTTCCCCACTATCAAACCTAGTCCCTCGTTACTAGTCGACAGCCTCTGGAATTTGGGGAAATGTGCTTAAGTTCATGTGACCAACCGGGTTTGGGGCACCTATTGTGTGACACCTAGATCTGAGACGTTACACTGATAATTAAGATTCTATACACTTTAAGGTAAAATCTTTCTCTAGGAAAATTGTTCTTAAGTTTCTTTTTTGGATCCATTTTTTCAGACCTTAAGGAAATTTGTTTCTTTGTTTAAGAACCAAATAGGGTTTGTGAATTTACCTTATTTAACTTTGTTAAACATAGTTTTCCTTAAAGTTAAAAAAAAAGTTTTAAAACTTATAATTCACCCCCACTCTTGTAATTGAGCATCTGCATACATTATTTCGATCCTACATGATATGTGCTTTGGGAAGATAATATTATGTTGCAATAAAAAGGTAATATTATGTAAAAATGTTTCCACACTTGTAACCCCACAAATACCCTAGAAATTTCAAGATCCAGGTACCTTCACTATCCCTTTCACTTTTGGGGGGCTTAATTTTTTCAATGCATTATGAGATTTTGGAGCATCAATTAATGTAATGGGATACTTGATTTATTCTTCCCTACATATTGGAGAGCTCAAACCCAATCAAGTAGTTATCCAACTTTCCAATCAATCCACTGCCTACCCAGTAGGTATTCTAGAAGATGTATTGGTAAGTGTACAAATATTTATGTTCCCTACTGAATTCTATATTCTAAGCATGGAGGAAGGAAAAGGTAAAGATCATTACCCTATAATTTTAGGTAGATCATTCCTCAAGCCTTATAAGACAATAATAAATGTTAATGAAGAAACTTTTTCAGTGAAATTTAGTGAACAAACTATGAATTTTAACATTTTATATTCAATAAAATATTCTAATAAAGAGTAATATGATTTTACATTGAACCATTTTGATTTTACTTATTACTCTAAGTAAAAAAATTAAAATATTTTATGACATGATTTGGTTAGGAGAAACTCTTAAAACATATGATCTTATTGATGAGTATATTTTTGAAAATGAACTTAATCGGTAAAATATTATGTGTATAGATGAGAGTTATTTCAATAAGATCTATTTTGATAATTTATTAATGAATGTCACTAACACTTCTAGCTTAAATGTGAATGTTTCCAACGTATAGAATACCAAGCTAAAATAATCTTTGTAACACCCCCAAAAATGGAACTAAAACTACTCCCTTCAAACTTGAAATATGCTTTTCTTACGAAAAATGAGAAACTTACTATCATAATTTCAAATAATTTAAATCCCAAACAAGAGTATCAACTGCTAAAAATTATGAAATAAAATTCTTAGTCCTTAGTCTAGGATTCATTCTAGGGTTTATCCCTACCACTTGTATGCATCAAATCCTTCTTGAAAATAAGTTCAAACCAATGAGATGACCCTAAATAAGACTCAACACAACCCTTATATGTAAGAAGTAAAAAGAATATTAGAAGTTGGAATAATTTACCCCATATCAAACTATCATTAAAATTATTCATAATAAAACTAGATACACCATCATATAAAATTAGAACAATGAATTAGTGCCTGTGAGAATTCAAAATAGCTGGGGATTTTACGTTGATTATAGGAAATCGAACCATGTATCCCACAAAGACCACTTCCTCATTCCCTTTGTAGATCAGATGTTGGAGAGTCTAGATAAGAAGGGTCATTATTGTTTCCTTGATGGTTTTTCTAGGTACTTTTAGGTTCCAATTACTCTGGATAACCATGAAAATACCACCTTCACAGGTCCCTTAGATATGTTTTCCTACCAAAGGATGTCTTTCAGACTTTGCAATTCCCTATATACCTTTCAAAATTGCATGGTAAGTATCTTCTCTGACCTTTTTGAGAGATACTTAGAGGTATTTCTTGACAATTTTACTATTTATGGAACTTTTTTTTAGAGTTTCCTTGAAATTATGGGGAAAAATTAAAGATATGTATTGAGAAAAACTTATTGTTAAATTTTGAAAAGTGTTATTTAATGGTAGAAAACGTAAATGTTTTAGGAAACATAATATATAAATATGGGAGTGAAGTGGATAAGTACAAAATTGATGTTATCTCTACACTGACTTATCCCACCATTATGAGACACATTATATCACTTTTAGGCCATACTGAATTTTATATAAGGTTTATTAGAGGCTTTAGAGAAAAAAATACCATGACTAACCAACGTAAGAAGGGAAATGAATTCATTTTTTATGAATCATGTAGGGAATATTTTGATAAGCTTAAAGTAATCATGAACACTACCCCCATAATCTTCCCATCAAACTAGAAACACCCCTTTGAAATTTTGTGTGATGCCTTGAGCAAGGTTGTAGGAACTGTGCTTTGCCAGAAAATTGATGGACCCCCACAAGTGATATCCTATACTTTACAGACCCTGGATATAGCCCAGATAAATTATCAAACAATGTATAAGGTGTTTTTTTATCTATTATTTTTACTTTATATAAATTTTGATCATATCTGTTAGGAATTAAAGTAACTATCTATTCTAACCATGCATCCCTCAGGTATTTGATAGAGAAATTTGAAGTAAAGGAAAGGATAATGAGATGGGTGTTACTACTATAAGAATTAAAATTGGATATCAAAGGCAAGAAGGATGATGGAAATATAGTTACAGACATATTGCCTCACACTGTCGAGGTAGACCCACCTATTGAAGCAAATTTGGATGAGTCCTTCCCTGGTGAGAAATTATATGAATCCATTTGAGTACCTTGGTATGCTAATTTGGTGAATTTTCTAGTCACGTCAAAGGTAATTCACTTCTTTACCAAACATCAAACTCTAAAAGTAAAATCTGAGTCAAAATATTATGTCTAGGAAGATCCATATTTATAGAAGATTTGTGGTGATCAATTAATAAGGAGGTATATCCCTGAAGAATAAGTTTATTCGGTACTTACATTTTATCGTACACTTACATGTGGTGACCATTTTGGACCTTAAATAATTGCTAGTAAAGTTTTGGAAGCTGGTTTATTTTGGCCCTCAATTTTTAAATATTCACATGCATTTTGAAAAAAAAATGTTCAAACTATCAATTTATTGATAGGATTTCCAAAAAAAAGATAAAATTCTCCAAAGACCTTTGATTTTTTATGAAATATTTGATTTATAAGGATTGGATTTCATGGGGTCATTTTATTTGTCATTTTGATTTTCCTATATATTATTAGCAGTGGATTATGTTTCTAAATGGATTCAAGAAAAAGCTACTCTAACTAATGATTCCAAATTTGTAATTGAATTTCTAAAATCAAATATTTTTGTAGGTTTGGAATCCATTTAGCAATAATCAATGACCATGGTACACACTTCTATAATAAGAACATGTAATCTCTGATGAGGAAATATGGAGTGTGTCACAAGACCTACACTACCTACCACCCACAAACAAATGGGGTGATCAAGGTTTCCAATAGAGATATAAAAAGGATTCTGTAGAAGGCATTGCAACCCAATCATAAAGATTGGAATAAGAAACTAGAGTATGGATTGTGGGTATTCATGAATACCTATAAAACACATATAGGTATGTCTCCTTATATAATTGTTTATGTAAAACACAATAACTTGCTTGTTGAGATGGAACATAAATCCTAATGGGCAATTAATAAATTTAACCTAGAGTTTAGAAAAGTTGGTGAGTGGAGGAAGCTGAAGATGACGGAACTTGCAGAGATGAGAAGATAATATTGTGAGAATTATCTATTATATACAGGGATAAATATAGATTTATCCATGATAGACTCATCTAAAAGAGATTTTAAAATTATATATAAAGTGTTATTGTTCTCCTCATGGTTGAAAATCATGTCAAATAAACTTCATTCTAAGTGGAATGAACCAAACATAGTAACTAACACTTCTCTATTCAATGTAGCTGAGATCAAGGGAGCTAAATCACATAACACCTTTAAAGTGAATTGACAACAAGTGAAGCATTATCATGAGGAATTTTGGAAAGAGGCAATGGAGGAGTCTAAACTCCTCCTTTCTACCATTGAATAAGGAACTACCAAGTTGTCTCTTTACTTCACACTAGTTTAAATGATTTTATTTTTTTAATATTTGTTCCTTGATAAATGCATGCTAGAATTAAATGGAAGTGTGTATAGACTAAGTTTTGGGGAGATAGGATAAGTAGATTAGGATGTGAATATTTTTTTCATTTTCTTCTTTATACTTTTAAGTGATTTGAGTATTAAATTAAATAAAATCAAAAATTTCCACAGTCTATTTTTAAAAATATGTACATAGTTTTTGCATGTTGTTATTTTTATATTTTTAGAGTGTAAATAAATAAATAAATAATAATTATAATAATAAACAACTCTATTTTTAAATGGTGTACAAAGATATTTTTGTATAGTTTTTGATGTGATTTTTCAAACTTTTTTTAAGTTGAATGCTACCCTATATATTTTAAATACCATGTTAGAGTGGAGGTTGTTCATTGGTTTTGAAATTATAAGAGTTAAATTAATATTAAGTGATTTTTCTATTGCTTTCATGGAAATTTGGTTTGGAACTTGGAAAGGAGTGTGAGTGAAAAGATTTTTGTGGAATCATAATTATAACAAGTGGAAACTATATTTTTGAACTTAATCTGAGGTAATTTAGCCTCTGTGAAAAAGAAAACTTCAGTGATCCAACTCAAAAAAAATTGATATAAGTCCTTTGAAACTCAATTAAAATGGGTAATTTAGAGCCCATGATGAATTTATGAGACATTAGTCACTATGTGTGTGAGTAAAAGGCATTTTTTATATTTAATAAGTACATTTTCACAATGATTTTCACATGCATGGCTGAAAAAATAAGTACCTGATAGTCAAAAATGAATTTATTCAGGTGAGGGAAGTATTGAATCCAGATGAAGAAGGGGGTAATTGAATTTAACAATTTCATTTTAGTTGTATGAATGAAGTGGAAATTGGAACTCAGGTCTAAGAGACTTAGGAGAGAGGGATTAATGGAAGTGTCACTTATTAATATTTTTATTCCACTAAAATCTAATTTGTTTCACTCCTAGAACTAGAATTTGAACTTCAATTGAAGTGAGGTAGTGAATTGAATTCATTGAGGAGGAATGATAATTCAAACAATAGAGGAATATGTGATTTTCTTTTTTCTTTGGCATGTGTATTTGAAATTAGGTGGATCATTTTTTTATCTTTTTGAATAAACAAATTCATTGGTAAGAATTGTTTGGGGTTGTAATAGTTTAAGTTTGGGGAGTGATGAGAGCTCAAAATTTCAAAAAAAAAATAGGTCTTCATTGTTTATAACCCCCTAATTTAATTAAAATTGGGTTTATTCATTGATTTTTGTTACATTGGATAATTATATACTTTATTTGTTTAATATATTAAAATTTATATTTTTAGTGATTTATTCATTTTTTGGTTTTCACTAAAGAATGCATACTTTGATTAATAATTATGGGATAACATGGTTTAAATCATTTAATTCTAAATTTTATTGTCCTAGAATTTGAAATTAATCTGGATGAGTTGATGTTTTGGATTAATAAATTAAATTTGTTTGAAACTATGATTTTTAATGAATGAAATTTAAATTTATAAATTTAATGTGATTTTAAATGATGAACTCAATTTAATTTTTGTTTTAAAAAATTTGTAATTTAATTTAAAAATTTTTTAAATGTGGTTAAAAAGGTAAATGAATTTGAATTGTATTATTTATATTTAATTGAAATTAATTTAGGCAAAAGTATGCATTTTAAAATAATATTTTTGTGATGTGTAGATTAAACCTGCCATTTGGAAAAGGCAATTTTTTGTGTCATCCTTATGTGACTATAAAACTTCTGTAAGAAGACATTGTGCTCCATGGATTTCTCTATCTTCTATGAGAGCATCATTTCTTCCATGGATATTTTTTCATACAACACACCATTCTTCCTTCCATGGAAAATTATTCCGTGAGACCCCACATTCATCTTTCATGAGGAATGATTCCTTACCCAACCATTTGTGGTTGTTCGCACACCAACTGCACCACACCTCATGGTCAACTGTGAGACTAGAACTCAACCGACTGTATGCCCGTAAGGTATCTCTATAGTTGATTTTTCATCTTCATCTGTCATGCCCCTTCCATCATAGTCAGATGTGAGCTCTTTATCTACTGCACCCTCATTCAATCGATTGCTCCTCCATCTCACAGTCATTCGAATCCACTGAGGTAAAATGAATCTGGAAATCTGATGACTAAAATACCAACTAAAAATAAATAAACTGATTTTTTCAGTTGATGATAGTATCCCAAGATGGAAAAAGTAAGATGGGAGACCTGAGCTTGGGTGAAGAGGATGAATCCACCTAAGTATATGCTTGAAGCCCTATTTTTGAGGGTTTATGAAGAATTGTTGAAGCTTGAATAAATATTAATTGGCTATGTTGGATTATTTATCAGATTTGGTTCTGATTTGTTGGTTCAAGATGATGGAGGGACCCAAAACACCTTTATTTCACCAGCTGTGCATGCGGAGGAGCATGAACACAAGTTTCTCGAGGATACGCTTGAGAGAGTTTGATAATTAATACATTTGAACTGGGAAAATATTGACTGAGTTGAGCTTGAGGAAGACCCATCAACTTTAAAATTGGCATCAAAAGTGAAGGTGACCAAGGATTGTCATCATTGGACGATTTTGACCAAACTCAATTATTGATGATTTTTGAAGTCATGGTTGAAGATATTTGGTAGGGTAGTCGTCTCAAAGATGGAGTAGTCCTACACCAAGGAGAAATTGAACTAGGATGAATCAAGATTTGGGTATTTGAATAGAACTTGAAATGATCATTTTTTCGTGTTTAAATAGTCGATTTTGGTTAAAGAATTGAGCTACTATTTGAAAATCTTGATGTTGCAGGTTGAAAATTATGATGATGTCTAGACTGAGTGAAAGGATGAAGGAAGAATATGCCTAAGTTGTGACTAAAGACTGATGATGTATCGAGATTAAAACAGGTTGAAGTTTTCCAATCGAGAAATAATGTTTTCAAATATTGTTGAGGGTGAGATGTCGATCTCAATTTTAAGATGGTTGAATATTGACTGATTTTGTAAAATAATACTACCGAACATAGTTGTTGTTGTTCTTGTAAGGGTTTCTATGATCTTAAAATCCATTCAATCATAGATAATTCCAAGATTAAATCTTGACACCGAAGGGATGAATCCAACCCAAGATTTGTGTACACTGTATTTTTAGTGTGTTCCCTATGCAGGATCAAATTAGAAGGGGTTTTGTTATGTTGGATTGGTGTAGCCCGATCTAGTTGGGCTGAATGCTGGTGGCTTGTACTGCACACCAACCCACAACTCTCATGGGTCAAGCTCTGCGATGAGCTCGTTTGGGGTTACAAGGGGCAATGTGCCCCTGCTCCGGGGGTCCAAGGGTCGAAGGTCCCCAACCCAATTTTTCAGGGGGCACTGTAGCATCTCTGACCACTATAGTAGAGCTGGTCGACTGACACCGACAGAGCATTGTAGCAGTGCAGACTTTGGAGTCAACTTTACTGTAGCCTTTTGGACTTCAAACTAGCATCCACTGTAACACTTTTGACTTGGGTGGCCGCCTTTCACTATAGCGATGCGAACTTCCTTTGTGGTTGGTGGAATAGTGGATCATCTTCCTCCATTTGTAGCCCATTTTCAGGATAGGGTTACTTACTAAAAAACTCTGTAATTGTGCTCCCAAAATTTAGTGAATATTTTTCCTCTCTATGGATGTAGGAATTATTCTCGAACCACATAAATCTTTATGTTCTTGTTCTTCTTTTTTTCCCATTTACTCTTGTTTTTCTCTGTTTTATATTGTTGCAACTCCCAACGTTTCCACATCATGTTATTCCCCAATGTACCAGTCACAAGTATGAAGAACGTTGCACCTCATATGTTTGATGAAAGTCTACAATGAATTTATATATGTCACCTGATTATCACAACACGTCGATCCTTAACTACACATCAATTTGAGACCTTCCAACCCCACCATCGATTGATTATAACCTACAATCATTGTTGAGTCTAAAATCAATCCAACCACTATTTTCTCTCACACCCAAAATCCATAAAATAAGATAAAAACATACCCATAACACTCTCCACTCTAAAGGCAACCTGAGTCCCACTATAACTTCATTTAAAACTTGGGTTCAAAATTCATTTTTTGGCGGCCCCATGTTAGGTCATGCATCAGTGGTCTTCCGCAAGTGAACCCTTTAGTTGAATAACCTAGAGATTTAATTTTAAAGTTATGGAAGTTGAACTCTCCTCTCTTTTATGGTTAACTATATCATCAATAAGAAAAAGGGTAATTATAGAATATTGAAAGGATTTTTGGTCTTCTTAAGATTCCTAGGTATCTCAAGATCAAGTTTTCAAATTTTATGATTAATGGTTCAAGTTGGAAGTGGTGGAAGTCCATTATTCAGACTAATCCATGGGAGGGACTTTCATGGGATAATTTTAAGGCTTTATTCATCCAGCAATATTTTTCTAAGTAGGTGTACAACCTTCAATGGGGAATTCGGTCATTATTAGAGTATGTTCGCCATTTTTTGATCTAGTCCCATGTATTTTGGGTATTTTTATGGATGATTCCTTAAAGGATCAATATTTTGAGAGGGTTTTTCATCATGATATTTAGTTGAGAGTGTTGGGGTTTGGTTTAACCTCTTTTATAGAGGTATTAAGGTAGTTTGTTTAGGTTGAAGTGATTTTGGAAGGAGTGTTTGAGGTGGAATCTACTCCCTCTATTCCTGAAAGCGAGGAAGAGAATTCCATTAAAGGAAAGGGGAAGTAGTCTAAGTCTGATTAGGAATGTGGTGGTATTAGGAGGTGTACCTATATCTTTTCATTGATTTATTATGGGATTAGGATATCAATGTTCCATTAGTGAGGAAAAATAGGTAATAAGAATTTGTCATGTTATAAATCTCTAAAGACCTATCGTGGTTGTGGCCATTTGGGTCATCTACAGAGGGTTTGTAAAGGAGTCACTCAGAAAATGAATGGAATCAGATTTAACCCTTCAGAGGATTCTCAGGATCAATCCATTGAATTTGATCTTGTTTAAGTGGTTGTTGGAGGTATTATTCATTTTTATTATTTCATATATTCAATCTATGTTCCTTGTTCTTTATTTGAGGATGTGTTGGTTCTAGGTCTTTTGATTTTAATGAATGGATTTATTTTCATTGTAGATGGTATCTTTTGGGAAAATTATAGATTATTTAAGGTTTTGTTTAGAAAATGTTCATGTCATTAGTGGAATATATTGGTTTTTATAGATTTTTCCTAGTCCCTTTTTGTGGTTTCCTTTTTTTTCTAGTTTTCAGAGGAAATGGTGCCCTGGTAGAATTCTAATCTGGAGGGGATACCACCATAGTCATAATGACCTTGATTTTATTTGTGGCTCATCTTAGAATCCCTTGTGGTTGTCTAGGTTAGTGTAATAGTTCTTGGTTTTTAGTTATGGACTTTGAGGTTCATCAGGAGACGAATCGAGCTCAAGTGTCAAATATGGTTCCTTCAGTTGATGTGGGATTTGTCATGGTGAGGTCATGGTGTTCCTTAGTTTTATGAATTAATTCATATAATGGAGGATGATTTTTACCCTTTATATTGATCAATTGAATTCACTGAAGCTTTGTGGGGTGGAAAGCATTATGTTGAGGAGAATTTTTACACACCGACCTCACTTTCCCTTGTATTTTACTCAATTATTGATTTTTAATTTTTTTTATCCCCTGTTTATTGGCCTTATCAATTATTTTGGGTGTTTTTGTGGTGTTTTGGGTGTTTCATAGAGTAACTGTAGAAAAACTGCAAAGGGACACAACATAGCCAAAGGAGGATACATCGCAACCCCCTTTTTTATTGGTTGACCATGCCGCAGTAGGTGTCGTGGTGGTGTTATCAAGGAGATACCATGATTCAAACCTTAAGCTACACTATAGTAGTGGTGTTGGGGTGTCGTGTATGGGTGATTAGAATAAAGGTAGCTGGTGTTACCTTTACGCGTACATCTACACCACCGACCACACTGTAGTTAAGGGTTATGTGGCGTAGAGGGAGGTTGCATGAAGGTTTACCTTTAGGAAGTAGTAGGCCATGCCGCAACCAAGGTATTTTTGGTGTAGAAGGGAGTTATGTAAGGTTTACCCTTATGCATACCCTCTAAGGAGATCCACGGTGCAGGGTCAACGTTATGTTGTGGAGTTCGGTTTGAAGGGAACTTTATGTCGTAGTCTTAAGGGTCACATTATAGAATCTTGGAGCCGGTGGAAGGCTCAATTTTATTGTTTTAGAGGGTATTGCACCATAGTCCAGAGGGCAATGCCACATGGGTGTCTAGTATGGGGGAACCATGCCTTAGCCAGTAAGGTTATAGTGTGGTCTGTGTCTGCCCAGTTTTAAAAGTTTTTTTTACACTTTTGAACCTATTTGAATTTAAAGTACCTAAGGGTATTTCTTCTCTTTACCCCATGTGTCTCAACCATAGGAAAGCCCTTGGTGACTCCCCTTTCATCCTCCTTAGATTTGGTGGCTTCCTTACTTCAGTTCTTAGTGTTTCTTAAGGTATTTCCACTTTAGATATCTCTTCTCCTCCTCTTTTCCTTCTTATCTCTTCTTTTATTTTCCTATTATGGCCATGGAAACCTAGGGTTTCTTATGACTCGATTTTCATTTGGGGATTTCTTGATTATAGGGTTTGGTTTGATTATTTCAGGGTCGTTCTTGTCTTCTAGGGTTGGAATAAGGCTTCCCTTGTGGAAGCATCGAGTTTGAGGTAGGAAACCTCTTGTATTATCCTTTAAATTCTAAAAACATGATTGATTTCTTGTTTAAATTCATGTTTTGGATGCCAAATAATAGTATTAAATATGTTTGAGAAATATCTGAAAGGAAAATCAAGGTTCACTTGATTTTCATTGAAATCCAAAGGATTTAAAAAAAATGAAATATTGTATAAAGTTGTTTTACCTAACTGTGCACACTGGATGTTTGATAAAATGTCTAAATGGACTTTATGAATGTATTTTGATGTTTCAATGTTGTTTTAGTTTTCTATTGGATTTATAAATATTCTTTTGAACTTATAAGATGTTCCTGGTTATTTAAAAAGGGGATTTATAACTTGGTTTATAAAGTATGTTTGAAAGGCCCAGTAGACACTTTGAAAAGGATTTTCTTGATAAAATGCACTTGGAATTTTCCCTTAGTTTGGTTGTTCTTAAAATGTATGATAATGTCCCTGATATGAGACATATTTATTATATTAATGATGTTGTGAGTAAAGGAAAATTCCTAAGAGGGGTGCTTAGGGGTGATACTTGTTTATGGTTCTTGTTTCATGTAGCTTCATATGTATTTATATTCATATTATTGTTTAATATTGTTTATTGGCCCACCTCCATTTCATACATCATGGGAAATCAAGAGTATCCAATGGAATTTCTAAGAACATTGTTGTAGTAGTTCAGTATCATCCTTTGGCTAGTGGCCCCTAGTATGGTGTTTTCCTTGCTTTGGGAGTTTTCCCCTCGGTTAGATCAAGTAGGGAAATACCGAGCGTTAGGGAGGTCAGATTGCATCAGGTGCACTGATATGATGGATCATATTTTTGGTATTCTCTAGATCTTCCCATAAACTCCTAGGTATTCCTATGATCATTGGTAATTGGTTTCCTTATATTAGTTACTTTACTTCTATTTTTAAGATCGTAGACCAGCTATCATTTCTCTTGTTGTTTTTGTTTTTTTGTTGTTGTTGCCGTTATCGTCATTATAATAATTGTGATCACTTCTTGTTATCCTTTTACTCCTTCCTTTTTAAAGAAAAAACATTTGATTTAAATGTTTTATGAAAAATGTTTTTGTAACTCCTTTACTACATTTTTACCTAAACACTTTTCAAAAGAAGTTTTTCAAAATTCCACTATTCATATTTGAGCTTTAATGATAACTATTATCAAAATGATTGTACCTCATATTTTAAGTGGAATCGATTTTAAATGAAGTAGGGCGATAGGATGTTATTAGTTTTAAAACTAAAAGAGGAAAAAAAAACTTATGTTCATAAATTGTATTTCAAACTAGCATGAAATGAATCTTTATTTAAAGGTAGTATTTAGGGTCTGGTTTCTTTGACATTCCTACTAATATTTATGTCTATTATAACAAACTGAACCGGGTTACCCTCAAACCCGACACTCGAACTGTTCTGTTACATACCCGAAGGGCGTTCCCGATCCCCACGGGCTGGCGACAAGCACCTGGGCATTGAAAAACACAACAGAGGGAATGATTTCTCCCAAC
The DNA here is from genome assembly GCA_963277665.1 of Viscum album. NCBI lineage: Eukaryota > Viridiplantae > Streptophyta > Magnoliopsida > Santalales > Viscaceae > Viscum > Viscum album. The sequence continues at coordinate 885,638,233 of OY728132.1, forward strand.
CTGATCAAACACATGGAATATATGTATACACAAAATGAAAAATACAGCGGAAAACTAATGGAATATATATTCCATAATAGTAAAAAGATAACAGAAACGAATAACTAAAAAAGTAGTCAAAGCTTTGGAAACAAGTCCAACTACATGGACCAAAACCAAACAACTACTCCATGAGATGGCATGGACGGACTCCCACCATCTCACCACCAGCTACCCAAAATCAGCTAACACAAACCTCGCCACCTCACTATGACGCATTTCCTTTTCCTGCATTGGAAGACATACAAAGGTCTACGCACCACCGAGGAGGTGTGCAGGGTTTGAGCTAACAATCTCAATAAGATCCCACCTTGGTTCTCCATATCAATTCTCCGTATAAAATTTTTGTTATGCTTATTTTAAATAAAACATAGCATGATAATCATTAAAGAAGATTTATAGAAAACATGGTAAACATTTCCCTTTCGCATAGTTATAAACAAAAGCAGGTACAACATGCATATCAAGGCTAACTCAGAAAGCCAAGCAGTACAAAATAGGAGCAGACACTACTACAAATCTGAGCTATAGCCACAGAAGCCACAGTTTTATAGGTCCGTGGCTATATCTTTTATATTGCCACGGTTAATTATTTCATCCGTGGGTATATCCAGCTGCCCCGTTTTTTTTTCCAAACCCATCGGGCTCTTCTCCTCCCCCTCGCGATTCCTCCTCCTCACCGCGCCCTCCCCCTCCCCGACGCCTCCACACCGACACCTCCTCCACGTCGCGCCCTCCTTGCCGCACCCTCCTCGTCGCGCCCTCCTCGTCGCGCCCTCCTCGTCGTCGCGCCCTCCTCCCCGACGCCTCCTCGCCGCGCCTCCCCCCTCCCCGACTCACTCCCCTCCCCCGACGCACTCCCCTCCCCGGACGACCGCGCCTCCCCCCTCCCCGGACGACAGCGCCTCCCCCGACGCCAACGGACTCCCCTCCTCCCCCGACGCACTCCCCTCCTCCCGACGACCTCTCCTCCCCGGACGATCGCGCCTCCTCCGACGGACTCCCCTCCTCCGAACGACCCCGACGAACTCCCCTCCTCCCCCGACGGACTCCCCTCCTCCCCTGACGGACTCCCCTCCTCCCCCGATGGACTCCCCTCCTCCCGACGGACTCCCCTCCTCCGGACGACTGCAACTCCCCTGCTCCCGACGGAATCTCCTCCTTCGACGAACTCTCCTCCTCCCGACGACCTCATTGCTGGTATCTTTATCATTCCATTTTTTATCAATTCAGTTTCACTACAACCTATTTTTTAGGTTTCCCCATCTTGGTGTCATAATGAGATATGAAATGAATCAAATGTTTCTACAGTTTTCCTATGCCATTACAAATTGAAATGTTGGGTTCCTAATGTTTATAGGGGGAAGATTAAAATCTACCCATTTGAGGTAAATCATCTTCTCTAATTTTATTATCACGTTCCATTCCTCCATGAATTCTAATCAATCCATTTGTGACTCGATAGTGTTCATGATCCCTCAAGTATTTCTAGATGGTTCAAATCTTGAATAGGTGTAGATGCTGGTAGGGCCATAAGTGGCGGCATAGCTGGATTCTACCATGGGTACCCTATAAGGGAATGCTAATAAGGATGTGTCTAGTCCTGTTCTAGTTGTACATAAAATGGAGGTAATTCATGATCTTCTACTATTGAATCCAAGAATATTGATGGTTGGTATTCCATATTTTGAAGATGTTACAAATCCACTTTGGTCGATATATTGAGCCATATTTGTTGAGGTATTCCAACTAGGAGTTTGATATGAGGATATTCTTGTAGAACATATCCAATAAGAAGGATTTCTTGAAGAAGTTATTCATATAGTCTCCCAAATTATTTCACCTCTTACTCTTGTTTATAAAATATGTCTTCAATTAAAATGGGTTCAACCTCTTTAGGAATAAGGTGAGGAAGAATATTAACCTTACCCTTTTCCTTGTTTGATGCCTTTTGTGGAGGTAAGGGCGTAGTGGTTGAGGGAACACCTAGATTCAAAAAGAGTATCTCGTTCTAGTTATACACACCTAATTCTATAATTTAAGTGTGTACCATATTTTTTATTGAAAATCCCTCCTCTAATTCCTCCTCCAAATTGGCCTCATGTATTATAGGGTCACTTGGGAAATATTATTGGCATTCACTAATTCCTAATCCATTGCAGACATTATCTCAATATATTTGAGATACATACCTTTTATATACCCTCTAAAATGTATTTTACACATTTTCACTAATTATATAAGATCCATTTAGAAGATGGTAATCTGAAGGAAAAATCCAGACAGTTCAGTTGTATGCATTCATAGTGAGGGTACTAGATCACAGAAAATGATGGACTAGTGGGAGATTTATTTTTTAGTTTTTCCCCAGATCGGTAGAAGTCTGATTTCACTAATTTGGATGTTACTAATGTGAATAAATCCCTTATCCATGAGGGTGGGTTTTTTTCATTCCACTTTCACAACATTTTGGACCTGGTTTATTGACCTCGAATGTTGGGTTTGAAATTCCCCAACCCTACTGGATCATGTTTCTCTCAATCTATTATGGATGCTATTGTTGTTTCTTCCCTTAATATTCTTTGGAGTTTTTTCTTAACATGGTCTGTGTGCATCATTTGTTTTTACCTGAATCACCAACTTCCAAATATGGTTGTTCTATTTTAGAAATTTTCTCCAAATGACAACTAAAATTACCTAAGAGGGATCCTGGCTTGAAATTTTCAGATACTTTAAACAAAAGTCCCTCAATATCCTACCCTCTTCTTTCCCGATGCGAGTGATAGTCGGTCGAGCCTTTATTTTGTTGGGAATATCGTCGATTGTGGGTAGAATTATTTTATTGAATCTATCCTAAAGCTATCGCATTTCATGATACCAATTCTGGTGGGATATACTGGTTGGGGATCATGGTGAAAGGTATCTCTTGGTGTCCACCCAATCCATTGATATGAACACAAGATTAGGCATCCACAATCAACTGTCTCATGCTTTTTAACACACTAAAGCATCCACATTGAAAGACTCCACATTATTTCTATGGATTTTTTGTAGCTAGAAGATATACCGTGTCAATTTGGCATTGTATCCCTTCTGTTACCTTAACATGACTTGGATAAATCATGCACATTGAAGGACTCCACATTATTTCTATGGATTTTGTGTAGCTAGAAGATCTACCATGTCAATTTGGCATTGTATCCCTTCTGTTACCTTAACATGACTTGGATACTCATCATAGGGTAATAATTTTTCTCTCAAGTGATGAAGAGTTTTCCATATATTTTGGTGTATGTTGCGAAAAAAATAATCCGACAACACCTATGGATTGTTTTTTTGAGGGGTAGAAAAGGCCAGAGGATGACTCACATATTGGTTTAGGTTCTTGTTATCATCATCTCAAATGGAATGGGGACAATGACCCTTGGATAGGCCACATGGATGATCAAATCATCATTTTCAGGATCATATAAGAATGTGGCTAAACTTTTCAAGTGTTCAGCTCAACCATTCTATAACATGGGAATTTTATTCACCTCCATTATAGAAGGGAATTGTACCATTAGTTGGTGGGTGTGATCCAGTAGGTGCATGAGCTCTTTCATCATAACAATGTGGTCACCATTAATATATTTGAGGGCTAACTTGGATTCTCCCTTAATATCCATTTGGGGGAAATAAATATCATCTGATAACTTATGACCAGTAATGAGAGCCTAATAATTCACCTCATCATCAGTGAAACCTTATAAAAATAGGAAAAAGTATGATTGGACGTCTTGTGTTGGTGTGATAAAGACAACCACCTGGCCTACTCAATTAAGATTGGAATTATTAAGAATTATTTCAGTCGATCTTTGAAAATCACCATCAAAATATGTTTTCTAATACTCTTTGACATGATCCACTAAGAGGGTAGCCTCATTTGGGAAATCAACATTCAGGGGAGTATCATGATTCTATATATAATATCACAACTTCTACACTGTAAAAAATATTGCGAGGAAACTCTTATCTATAGGGGAGTATCTATTCTATATATCGAGGAGCATCCGACTATTATATTATAAACAATTTTCTATTACCTCTTTGTTTTTTTGGGTTAGATGGGTTACAAGGGATCATTCCAAGGAAGTCCTATAAATGAACAATGTCTTTCCTAAAATGGAAGAAATCAAAACTGACAGTTGTAAAAGATAATTCTTAATGTTATCAATAATCGATATGGAACTCCTCATCCAATTTTTTAATAGGTACTTTATTCATTGGACACTATAGGATCTTACACTATCCAACTAGATTCACATTAAATCAGTTTATATAGGTGAATAGACCTTGGAGGCCCCACAACTCTTAGAGATTCCATGGGGGAGGAATCTAATTGATGGACTTGATCATCTCTGGGTCAATCTCGATGACCATATATCTTGTAGTAAAGTGGATAAACCTAATAGAGGTAACCCTGAATGTGAACTTCAGGGAGTTTATCTTAAAGTGTATGTAATATAGTAAGATAAACAATTTCTCAAGGTCCTTGAGATGGTCCAAATATGGTAGGATTTTTCCACCAAATAATCCTAGTAGAATTCCACAAATTTCATGATAATTGGCTTGAAGATGTGGTGCATGGACAGTTGATAAGTGGATTATTCCTTATTCTATCCCATGAGAATCAATTAAAAGTAGAAATTCCCCTATGGAACCATAATTATGGGAGACTCTACATCCTTGGGGGCCATCCATGTCTGATTATACCTGGAGTATCCATCCATAAAAGATAGGTCCTGGAACCCTGTTATAGCATTGATTAATAGCTTTTTCATTGGAAGGGAAAAACAATACTTTAGATAATGGTGGTTGAGTTATAAAAAGTCAATATTGATGATTACTTAATATCTTTTGAAACAATACATATAATGTTAAGTCATTTTCTAGATTATTTATCTAATGTATGTTTATCTGCCTCAGGATGGATAGATACTGGATGTACAACATTGATCAGATCACTGATGAATTTCAGAAGTAGTTACAATATTTTGTGGACTTTGCATTCACTAATGATTCAGATGGCGGGTTGATTTGATGCTCGTGTTTTGATTGTGTTGGAAGACCTTGGTTAACTCGTGAGGAAGTGAGTTACCATATCACTAAAAGTGGTTTCCAAAAAAATTATCATGTGTGGTATCACAATGGAGAAAAATCTCAAGTGTTGAATGCCATCGATTCAGCGGAAAAGATTGGTATGAAAAATTTGATTTCTGATCGGTTTCCTTTTGTTTCTAAAGCTAGCTCTTCATGTAGACTAGTGCAAGAGGAAATGAATACTGGAACACAGTTCTCATTTATTAATCAGGATGATGACGTTGAGAGTGTTAGAAAGTTGATGGAAGATGCAAATACCCCATTATATCAAGCATGTGGAAAAATGAGCAAACTTGAGTTTTTAATGCGATTATATCATGGGAAAACAATGTATGGATTTAGTAATACTACGGTCGACTATCTCCTTACATTTATTAAGGATTTACTGCCTGATGATGCATGTATTCCAGAAAATGATTACATGGCATCAAAGTTGGTTGACAAATTTGGATTTTCATCTAGTAAGATTCATTCTTGTCTCAAATACTGTTGTTTGTTCTGGAAGGAGAATGCAGACTTGAGTCAGTGCAAACAGTGTGGCACATCAAGGTGGAAGACTAATAAAGACGGATCTCAATCTCGTATACCACAGAAAGTGATGTGGCACTTCCCTTTAATTCCCAGGATTCAAAAAAAAATTATGTCATAACAAATGGCAAAGAATATGATATGGCATGAAGATGAAAGAAATAAGGATAACGATGAAATAGTGCATCCTGCAGATGGGTTGGCTTGGAATAAATTTGATAGGTTACATCCTGATTTTGCATCCGACCCACGAAATGTTAGATTGGGATTATCCTGTGATGGTTTCAACCCATTTCTCCAAATGCATACTACACACAGTACTTGGCCTGTTTTCATTCACATTTATAACTTTCCTTCATGGATGTGTATGAAGAAGCCGTGCACTATCCTGAGTATATTGATATCTGGACCCAGTGATCCTAGAAATGATATTGATATATACTTGCAGCCATTAATAGAGGAGTTAAATGATCTTTGGATTGTTGGTGCACAAGCGTATGATGCATTCAGAAAGGAGTACTTTATGTTTCGTGCAGCTTTATTATGGACGATAAATGATTTCCCTGCCTACAGAATGATGTCTGGTTGAAGTAATAAAGGTAAATTATCCTGTCCTATTTGTATGAAAAATACACGTTTCCGAAGATTAAAGTTTCGACGAACTTTCAGCTTCATAGGGCATCGACGTTTTCTACCAATGGATCATCCATACAGGAAAAATCGGAGACAGTTCGATAATTCCATCGAGACAGATGAGACACCTCAACGAATGTCAGGGACTGATATTGTTAAAGAACTTGATGATTTGAATTATGTTCTTGGAAAAATTCAGTCAAATATCAGAAAGCGAAAGCATGCTAATTCGAATTCCAACAGCAATTGGAGAAAGAAAAGTATATTCTTTGAGTTGCCGTATTGGTCATCGAATTTATTACGTCATTGTTTGGATGTAATGCATATTGAGAAAAACATTTGTGAGATGTTACATGCTACTATTTTAAATGTCAAAGTCAAAACAAAAGACGATTTGCGGTGTCATCGTGATTTGATGGATTGGGGTATAAGAGCAAGACTTCATCCTGAGTTAATTGGTCAAAATAAGTGGAAAGTCCCCGTTGCCTGTTATTTGATGACAAATATGGAGAAAAAACAATTTCTTCAAGTCTTGGAAAGTTTGAAGGTTCCAGATGGTTATTCAAGTAATATTTCGAATAGGGTGAATACACAAGATGTGAAACTCAAATCTCTTAAAACCCATGATTACCATGTCTTGTTACATGAGTTGATTCCCATTGCCATTCGTCATTTACTTTCACATAATGTTAGAGTTGCGGTGATTAAGTTATGTCAATTTTATCAAGATCTTTGTGCCAAAAGATTGAGCAGAAGTGTTGTTCAGAAATTGCAGAGAGATGCACCGATTATTCTTTGCGACTTGGAGAAAATTTTCCCACCGTCTTTTTTCACAATTATGTTACATTTGACTGTGCATCTTCCCATGGAAGTTCTCTTTGGTGGTCCTGTTTCGAGTTGGTGGATGTATCCTACCGAAAGAATGATGTTTACATTGAAATCTTATGTGAGAAATAAATATCATCCTGAAGGCTCTATAGTGAAATGCTATTTAGCACAAGAATGCATGGATTTCTGTTCATCGTACCTAGCTAATGTCACTACAAGGTCTAATAGACTAATGAGAACTGAAGATGAGCAATATGATCCCATTGAGCCTACATTTCCTTTAATGCCCCAAATAGGGGGGATATCTGGATCGTACTCGTTGTGTACTTTAAGCAGGGAAGAGTGGGAAATGGCACATCGCACAGTATTATTCAACTGTGGTGTGCTTGATGATTATATGAAGTAAGTAAACTAATAAATATGTATTTTTTCATTTTGTGATTTCTTTATATCTTGTGACATTTTAATTCTTTCATATCTGTAGAGAACATTTTGAAATTATAAAAAAGAGACATCGCTCTCTATCTATTAAGAGGAAGGAACTGTTTCACAACAAAGAATTTGTTGCCTGGTTAAAGTCAAAGGTAATAGATTTCTTTTTCTTCTTCTCATAACATAATCACATTTCTCTGTTTAATATTCTATGTTGGTATCTTTTAGGTTTTAACTCTACCAATGATTTAAGTATCAGATGAAATAAAAGCATTGTCATTTGGTCCAAACGATGTGGTGCGTGATTGTAAGTCAATGGTTGTCAATGGATATAAATTTGTTATAAATAGTTGTGAAAAAAATGGCAACACAGCATGACGGTGTCACGATAAGCGCCACAACAGATTGTTATGCGAGTGCATCGGACAGGCAGCCTCGATCAGAAAATATATCATATTACGGTGTTGTTGAAAGAATCATTTTATTAGATTACTATGCACATGGTCGTGTCGCAATGATGAAATGCAAGTGGTTTGATTCAATGACATGACAAGGAATTCATATTGATAACTGTGGATTTAGAGTGATTGATATGAACCTCCAGCTTCGTACCGATGAACCTTATATTCTTGCGTCACAAGCTAAATAGGTGTTTTATGTAAGTGACCCGTTACAACCACAATTTGGTGTTATTGTTGATGTTATTCCTAGACATATTTTTGACAAAGGCATGGATGACAATGATGTTGTGGATTAAACTGTTGGTATTTATTCGAATGTTGCATTTGATGATACGGATGATGCAATTTTTAGAACAGATTGTGAACCAGAAATTGTCACAGACCCCACATAGCGTTGACACATTTGTAAGTATTTACCTGATATTATCGCAATATTGTATGTGTTTTTTTTTAACTTTCATACATGATATCAAAATAACTAGTATATTTTATACCATTATCGAATATAAAACTATTAATAGCATCACCAATTTATGTTTAACCACTTCTCTAGTAAATCTTGAACATAGAAAAGTCTTGATATTTTATAAATATAAATATCACACATGAAAATGTATCTCATTATTTTATGATACAATTGTATTATTTATCATTTTGCATTATTTCTATTTATTTGAGAATATTTTTTTAAATTTCCAGGTCAAAATGTCTGATTATGATGATACTAGAAGGATTAGAAGAATAATGAGAAACAAACAACGTAGGTCTCCTCCTGGAAACAATGTAAGTACAAATTATTTTTGAATATTATGGTCTTTCATATTATTTATCTTGTTATCGTTCATTTTATTTTATCATCTATGTTATTTTAGACTGCATTGTTGAGGAGATGCTTGGATTATGCCACTGAGGATGATATTGTGGCAGGGGGTATTGATTCTACAGGTCAGCCTACTACTACACCGCTTGAGACACCAAGAGGCCATCCTCCCATTATGCCACCTCCATATTATCCATACCCACCTTTTCCGTATCCCTTTTTGCCCGCACCCACATCGGATGGTAGTTCTCAGACTCCCATCCCTCAGTTTCCATTCCCACCATCCACTGTACAGGGTACTGTGCCCCCATATATTCCACCGCCATATCCATATCCATATCCACCCTCATCTATACAGGGTTATCCATCGGGTTTTCTGCCTCCATCAATACACTTTGCATCTACTATACATAGTACTCCTGTAGATATCTCACCTACCATGGAGGCTTCCCCCCTCCAGACGCAGCACTTCAGGGGTCAGCAGATCCCCCATCTATTGGTATTTGTTTAAACATTACTGTTACTGATTAATGATAAATTCATATATATTATTTTCTTTTATTTTGGTTTCATGATTAGCTCCAGCCTCTACCAGACGACGAGGCCGCACAAAAATGCGTGAGGTTTGGAATCAGAACACGTAAATCATATTTTATTACAATGAGGACAATTCTATAATTAATAAAAATGGCACGGAATGTAAAAGTTTTATGGGAACACCTGCTAGACACAGCAATATCATTCCGGTTCAACCGATAAGTTGGAATACAGTTGGACAACAAATAAAGGACAAAGCCTGGGCAGAGATTTGGGTAAGTAATGTTAATCACCTTTTATATATATATAAATTTATAATATTTTCTTAACAAATATTATGTTTATTGCAGCTTCGATATAATTTTCCCGATGGACAAAATGCAAAGGCTGCAAGGATAATGGATTTAGGTGAAATGTGGTGAGCATAAAAGTATGATTTATATCTTGGGTGGAAAAAGATAGTTGGTATAGATCTTGAAGAAGTATCGGTGATTCAAGATTGACCAATATCACAATATAAAGAGATGATCAACTATTGGAAGAGTTCAGCGTTTAAGGTGTTTGTTAAAATTATATATATATTCATTTATTTATTTAAAAACTATTTTAAATTACTTGTTTTATTTATGTTAATGAATTTATATAATTATTTGTTTATAGGAGAAATCAAATAGAAATAAAAAAACAAGAGTGCAATGAAACACATTTATACTCGTGGACACACTTCATTACCGGATCATGAGCAGACGCAGGTAATTTAACATTTAAAATATTTAGCTTTGTTTTGTGTAATTTTTTTAACTTCCAATTTTGATTTATTTCTTTGTTTTTTTCCAGAAAAAGGCATCGAATATTGAGGGTCGCGTTCCTCGCTCAACTTTGTTTTGTACAAGCTGGAAAAATAAAGATGGTACTGTGCCAAATCCCGACACTGAGAAGGCGATTGTAAGTATATTTCAATTTCTTTGATTTTTACTGAATTTAATTCCTTATATTATTTTATCATTTTAATTTATGTTATATATCAATCAACAGAATGTTTTAGAGGCATTGGCAGAAAAAGAACCTGACAATTTGGGCCCAAACGATCATCTACATCAGGTATTAGGAGATGAGCATCAGGGTAGAGTGCGTTGTCGACCTGGGAAGAAGATTATACCATCTTGATACTGGTCTACTAACGTTTCTTCGAGTACCGGTTCTGGTTTTGTCACAGTGGAACAAATGAATGTCGTAATCAAAGAAGCAAGTCAAAAATCAGAACAGGCGATAACTGCAAATATGATGAAGTTTATATTTGTCCTTTCTTCTACACTTCAACCAGAAGCAGCTGCAACGGTTGATGCATTTTTGATGTCGATGCGTTCTGCTAATGTAGATTCTTCTATTGGAGTCGGAGCCGGACCTAGTGCTGGACCCAGTGCTGGTGCCGGTTCGGATGCAGATGATGATGCTGATGATGATGTTGGTGGTGTGAGAGGTGGTGATGGTGTTTCTGTAGGAGGTGTGGATGAGGGTTATCATGATTCTGATGATACTGATATTGAGACTCACTTTTGATGTAAATTGTATTTTTGGATTGGTAATGTATGACGAGTTCCATGCATCCGATTACATTGCTTTTTTGATCAATATCATTAATATTTACCATATCTTATTGGGAATGAGAATGACTACTAACCTGTATAGTTAGCATCAACCAAACCACAAATACTTCATAGGGGGTGTTCAGTGGGGCTATCAGTTGGGGCATGGGGGTTGTCCAGTGGGGTGCAGGGGGGGCATGGGGGACTAAGGGGGCATGGGGGGTGTTCAAGGGGGCTGTCCAGGGGGTTGCAAGGGGGTGCAAGAGGGTTGTCCAGGAACCTAAGCCCATGCAGGTTATGAATGTCTCTATAGAGAAAATGCAGTGCTGTCCAGATCTAGAAAATATCATAAAACATCCCACATATACTTCACAGGCACCAGGTATAATCCATATGGATGAAAGGTGCATCTTCTAAACTTATCCTCTTCAATTCAGTTATAAATGTTTATTCTAATATTCAAACCATTTATTTTTCCAATATTTTAGTTTTTCATGGTATACTAAAACACGTAGACATTAGGGGGGACAGGTGCAGGTGGGTTGGGGTAGTAGGGGGGCTAGGGAGGGGGGACAGGTGCAGGTGGGCTGGGGTAGCAGGGGCTGGGGGGGTGGGGGGTGGTGCAGCTGGGGGTTGGGGTTGGGGGCTGGTGCATGTGGGCTACGGGGGGGGGGGGGGGACTGGTGCTGGTGGGCTGGGGGGTGGCAGGGGGCTGTGGGGGGGGGGGGGGGGCTGGTGCAGCTAGGGGTTGGGGTTGGGGGCTGGTGCAGGTGGGCTGAGGGGTGGGGGTGGAGGTGGGCTGGGGGGTGGCAGGGGGGCTGGGGGGTGGTGCAGGTGGGGGCTGGGGTTGGGGGCTGGTGTAGGTGGGGGCTGCGGGGGGGTGGAGGTGGGCTGGGGTGTGGCAGGGGGGCTGGGGGTAGCAGGTGGCTGGGGGGGGCTGGTGCAGGGGGCTGAGGTTGGGGGCTAGTGCAGGTGGGCTGCGAGGGGGGGGCTGGTGCAGGTGGGCTGGGGGGTGGCAGGGGGCTGGTGCAACTGGGCTGGGGGTAGCAGGGGGCTGGGTGGAGGGGTGCAGGGGGGCAGGGTGGAGGGGGGCAGGGGGCTGGGGGTGGCAGGGGGCTGGTGCAGCTGGGCTGGGGGTAGCAGGGGGCTGGGTGGAGGGGGGCAGGGGGGGCAGGGTGGAGGGGGGCAGGGGGGGCAGGGGGCAGGGGAAGGGGCAGGGGGAGGGTGGAGGGGGGCAGGGGGCAGGGAGGGTGCAGGGGGGTGCAGGGGGTGTTGTGCAGGCTAAGGGGCTGGGTGGAGGGGGGCAGGGGGCAGGGGGTAGGGTGCAGGATGGAGGGGGGCAGGGGGCAGGGGGCAGGGGGCAGGGGGCAGTTTCTCTATACCATTACTCCAATTAATGAGTCATTCCTCCTGTGATACTGAAGATTCTACAAACTTCTTTGCAGGGTGAAGAGGTGGATTATAGGGGTGTGCTTCACCGTGATGGCTCTGTTATAATGTTTGTTTCGTTGGAACAATTGAAGGTGATAGTTGGCCACTGGATTGAAACTAGAGAAAAATCATGTTTTTATGTTTATCATAAAATTAAAATGCAAGGAGAATTAAATTCTGCGTGCCCTTGTTTTTCCCTATTATCCAAAATATTTTCTAACATGTTTTTAATACTTGTTTGAAAAATGAAAATAGAAAATGTTTTTCAACACCAAACACAGTTATTAAGTTTTCCCCCCCTTCCCTTTTACTTTGGGGGTGGGGAGTGGAGCTGGGGGCAGTATGTATTCTAGTTAAATTCTGGTGATTAACGGAAACAGTAGCCGTATGAGACCTTCATGGATGTTCAAATTATCTCTCACCACCATCTGATTTTTTTTCTAGTTAAATGAGAATTTATCCATCTTGTATGTTGATTTCTTGCTCCTCGTTTTTACTGGTATTCCTTCATTAACTGTGACAGATGCCGGCTCTTCTTTACAAGTCTTTAGCAGCAAAGGTTGTTGTTGGCATTCCATTCAAGGTTAGTTTCTATTTCATTATTGAATGGGGAAAATTAGGGGGGTCATAAGGGTGCGTTCGGTATGTGCAAATATTTTGTATTTTTATTTTCCAAAAATGTATTAGAAAATGTGTTCAAAAATGTTTTCAAGAGTACCATTTATACAAGTTAATAAATATATTTTCTACTGGTTTTTTGAAAAAATGAAAGCCTGTGTTGATTTAGGATGTGGCAACTGTGGATTCAATCCTTTTAAGAGAGCTTCCTCCAGTAGATGATGCCGATGCTGTAAGAACTGATTTTCCCTTCCTTAAATGATGCATTAAAGGGATAAAATCAATGATATATATATATATATAATTTGTCTCAGGGACACGATTGGTGGTGTCCGTACGAGGCGATGAACCCTATAAGGACCTTGAAACCCTAAAAGACACTAATGTCGCCATGATTCTTCAAGGTCTTCCCTCTAGTGAAGAGAAAAGTAGCAGGGTACATGCTGCAAGGAGTCTATTTGAATTTTTGGAAGGCAATGCTCTGAACTTCGCTGCAATCCATCATCTTCAATTCCCCAACAGGATTCATAGGTAATTACAGAACAATACCATGACCTTCAACTCATCTGGGTTTCTTCAATTGGGTGTGAGTCAAGTAGCTTGGTTTCAGGGATGATTTGGTGATCGAAGCTGGCACTAATGCAGGGGAACTTCTTGTGGATGGGCTTGGGGACGAGATTCTAATTGAAGCGTTGGATCAGGACACTGATTTCGTGAGGGATACATCATTCAACTTACTGCAAGGTTGCAGGATGCGAAATACAAAGACGATACGTGATGTGGTTTTAGATAATAAGATGATTGGGTTGATCATGTAGTTTTGATAATTTTGATGTGTGGAATTTTACTAATGTGGTAGGAGTATGTTTCGTGTCCATCTTGTGGGAGGACTCTTTTCAACCTTCAAGAAATAAGTGCGGAGATACGTGAAAAGACCTCTCATTTACCCGGTGTTTCGGTAACTCTCTCCCCCCCCTTCCAGTTCCCTTAATTTTCAAGGAAATCATTTGTGATATCTTAGACCCTCTTTGGTTCAAGGAATCCACTATGAGAGAATCGCTCCCTCTCTCTCAATCTGTTCCATCAATTTTCAAAGAATTGATTTATGATCTCTTAGAACCTGTTTGGTTTAAGGAATCCACTATGAGAGACCCCTCCCCCCATCTGTTAGTTCCATTAATTTTGAAGGAATTAATTTGTGATCTCTTTGAGGTTCTCTCATAGTGGATTCCTTAAACCAGACAGGGGGCAGGGGGCAGGGGGCAGGGGGGCAGGGGGCAGGGGGCAGGGGGGCAGGGGGCAAGGGGCAGGGGGCAGGGGGTAAGGGGCAGGGGTGTCCAGCAGGGGGAGGGGTGTCCAACAGGGGGAGGGGCTGTCCAGCCAGGGGGGAGGGGTGTCCAGGGTCTGGGGGGGCTGTCACGCCGCGGTCACGCTGCAGTCACGCCGTGGTCACGCCGCGGTCACGCCGTGATTTGGCCCTGCTCCAGGATGACACCCGGCGGCGGTTACTCCTCCTTAGAGAAACATTGAATGGTTAGCTCTATAATTTTTCGTATTTCCTCATTCCTAAACTATATCTCCTCTCAGCGCTACCTCTCATCCATCTTTCCACAAAATGTGCATAGCAGGTGGTACAAAGGCTCAATTCAACTGAAAACATTGGTTTGGAATTGTCTGGCATATTTTATTCCTCTAGGTATTCCTACACATTTCTAGATCTCCAAACCTCACCGAATTAGGTATATCAGGGGTCATCCAATCCTCTAGTCATCACAGATTAGCATTCATTTCTTTAAATCTTCTGAGAAAACATCCTCTCATGTCATCCATATCATCCTATTTGAAACTAAGTGGAAGATGTTGCCCCGCGGATGTCGCTGGACCGGGCCAACACGTTGTGGTCACGCTGTGGTCACGCCGCGGTCACGCCGCGGTCACGCCGTGATTTGGCCCTGCTCCAGGACGACACCCTGCGGCTGTTACTCCTCCAGGACGACACCCTGTGGCGGTCACGCCGTGGTCATGCCGCGGTCACGCCGCGGTCACGCCGTGATTTTTCCCTGCTCCAGGATGACACCCTGCGGCGGTTACTCCTCCAGGACGACACCCTGCGGCGGTCACGCCGCGGTCACGCCGTGATTTGGCCCTGCTCCAGGATGACACCCTGCGGTGGTTACTCCTCCAGGACGACACCCTGCGGCGGTCACGCCGCGGTCACGCCGTGATTTGGCCCTGTATTTGGTAGTTGCTTCCATGATGGTTCCCACAACCGTTTGACTGAATTTCACACCAAACCAAGCCATGCTAGTGACTATTTTTTGATGCACTATAAAAATCCCATGGACAACCCACCAAAATCAAACTAGTTATTCCAGGGCCATTTCCACTCTCACTAAAAAATCCAAACTCAAGCCCTACTACAATTCCAAGCTCCCACTTCAATTTAGCCACTATGAACTCCTTCCCAGTCCCCCACCATTTTTCAATCCACCTAGGCAACCCATCCACAACTTGACCACCAATCAGGCCTACCCACCTCTCAACTTCTAAGCCACCAACCCCACATTTTCCACCAGGCATCCCACTTTAAAACCATTCCAAACCTCACCCAATTATAACCAATTAAACCAGAACCCTTAACATTTGAATCCCTTATCTAAATTCCTATTCCAACTCACTTATTTTAGGGGGTCCAGGTGGTGTCCAGGGGTAGGGGGACTAGCAGGGGACTGGCAGGGTGCCTGGCAGGGTGAAGGGGGGGGACTGGCAAGGGGGGACTGGCATGGGGCAGGGGGCTGGTGGGGGGCAGGGGGTTGCGGGGGGCAGGGGGCTGCGGGGGGGCAGGGGGCTGGGGGGCAGGGGGCTGGGGTTGGGGGGTGCAGGGGGCTGGGGTTGGGGGTTGGGGGGATGTCCTATAGGGGGAGGGATGTCCAGCAGGGGGGAGGGTTGTTCAGTAGGGGGAGGGCTGTCCAGCAGGGGGGAGGGGTGTCCAGGCAGGGGGCGGGGCTGTCCAGCAGGTGGGGCGGGTTTTCCGGTAGGGGGCGGGCTATCCGGCAGGGGGGAGGGCTGTCCGGCAGGGGGGCAGGCTGTCAGGCAGGGGGGCGGGCTGTCACGGGCTATCCGACAGGGGGGAGGGGTGTCCGACAGGGGGGAGGGGTTGTCCCGTAGGGGGGAGGGGTTGTCCCGTAGGGGGGGAGGGGTGTCCATCAGGGGGGAGGGGTGTCCAGCAGGGGGGAGGGGTGTCCAGGCAGGGGGAGGGGTTGTCCAGCAGGGGGGGAGGGGCTGTCCAGCAGGGGGTGTTCAAGGGGGTTGTCCAGGGGGTTGCAAGGGTGTGTAAGAGGGCTGTCCAGAAACCTAAGCCCATGCAGGTTATGAATGTCTCTATAGAGAAAATGCAGTGCTGTCCAGATCTGGAAAATATCATAAAACATCCCACAGATACTTCACAGGCACCAGGTATAACTATTTCACCACCTATAGATAGTGAGCACGGTGCTATAAAATCTGGTAACTCTATTTCAAATTATAATTCCAATGTTTTGTTTAATGCAGTATTACATGAAATGCAAGCAGATTTTATCTGAGGATGAGAATGTGTGACCATGATTTCACCAAGCAGTTTGTTTAGTTGATAAACAGTTTTTCTGGTAATGTTTTCCAATTTCAAATATGTTTTATTTTATTTCCATAAACATTTTATAGTTTATTCTGTTTTATTTTCCAGACTGATTATATGTATGTTTTCCTAGATTACTCATATATAGCTACTTCTGAATTTTGTTTCAAGTGTTTCCCAAGTCCTACTAAGAACCTATAGTATGGGGTGGTCCTACTAAGAACCTATAGTATGGGGCCAGTGTCCAGTAGGGGTCCAGTGTCCAGCAGGGGTAAATATGCAGGGGGAGTCCAGTGTCCAGGGGGGAGTCCAGTGTCCAATAGGGGTAAATATGAATTGGGCATCCCAAGAACTAGTTTCCAGGGGGAGTCCTGTGTCCAGTAGGGGTACAAGGGGGCTGGTAGGGGTGGGGGGAGTAGGGGTCCAGTGTCCAGCAGGGGTCCAGTGTCCAGTAGGGGTAAATATGCAGGGGGGGTCCAGTGTCCAGGGGGGGAGGGAGGGGGTGTTGTCCAGGGAGGGGGGGTGCTGTCCAGGCAGGGGGGTGTCCAGCAGGGGGGAGGGGTGCTAAACATGGTCTGTAAATCTGATGTAGTTCAATCTGTTCCTGTCTTATCTCATGCTGCTAAACATGTCAGAATTGGTGAATTGGTACCTGTTAAACCTAAATCTGGTAGTGCTAAAGATGTTGTGGTTATCAGATCAGATAAACTTGGTTATCAGATCAGGGGGCAGGGGGACTAGCAGGGGACTGACAGGGGGGCCTAGCAGGGGGCCTAGCAGGGGGCAGGGGGCCTAGTAGGGGGTAGGGGGACTAGCAGGGGGCAGGGGGGCTGGAAGGGGGCTGGCAGGGGGACAAGCAGGGGGTAGGGGGGCTGGCATGGGGACAAGCAGGGGGCAGGGGGGGCTGGCAGGGGGACAAGCAGGGGGCAGGGGGGCTGGTAGGGGGACAATCAGCGGGCAAGGGGGGGGGGGGCTGGCAGGGGGCGGGGGGGGGGGGGGGGGGGGCTGGCAGGGGGACAATCAGGGGGCAGGGGGGGCTGGCGGGGGGGGACTAGCAGGGGGGATGGCAGGGGGACAAGCAGGGGGCAGGGGGGCTGGCAGGGGGACAAGCAGGGGGCAGGGGGGGCTGGCAGGGGGCGGGGGGGGGGGGGGGGGGGGGGCTGGCAGGGGGACAAGCAGGGGGGTGTCAAGGGGGGGACTAGCAGGGGTAGGGGGGACTAGCAGGGGGCAGGGGGGACTAGCAGGGGGTGGCAGGGGGCAGGGGGGACTGACAGGGGGTGGTATGGGGGGACAAGCAGGGGGAGGGGTGTCCAGGCAGGGGGGAGGGGTGTCCAGGCAGGGGGGACTGGAAGGGGGCAGGGGGGGCTGGCGGGGGGGACTAGCAGGGGGCAGGGGGGGCTGGCAGGGGGACAAGCAGGGGGCAGGGGGGGCGGCTGGTAGGGGGACAAGCAGGGGGCAGGGGGGGCTGGCAGGGGGACAAGCAGGGGGCAGGGGGCCGGGGGGGCTGGTAGGGGGACAAGCAGGGGGGCTAGCTGGGGGACAAGCAGGGGCAGGGGGGGCTGGCAGGGGGACAAGCAGGGGGCAGGGGGGCTGGCAGGGGGACAAGCAGGGGGGTGGCAGGGGGGACTAGCAGGGGGCAGGGGGGACTAGCAGGGGGTGGCAGGGGGCAGGGGGGACTGGCAGGGGGTGGCAAGGGGGCAGGGGGGACTGGAAGGGGGGTGGCAGGGGGTGTCCAGGGGATGTCGATGGGGTGTCCGGGGGGTGTCGAGGGGGTTGGGAGGTATTTTTTTATGGATTTGGACACCCTATAGCCACGGTTTAAACCGTGGCTATTGGTTTATTACCACGGTTATTAACCGTGGCTATAGACATAATGCCACGGTTATAAACCGTGGCAATTAAGTCTGTTCGGCCTTTACTATAGCCACGGTTTCAACCGTGGCTATAGATATACAGCCACGGTTG
The DNA here is from genome assembly GCA_963277665.1 of Viscum album. Lineage (NCBI taxonomy): Eukaryota > Viridiplantae > Streptophyta > Magnoliopsida > Santalales > Viscaceae > Viscum > Viscum album. Next base: position 885,656,869 of record OY728132.1, read on the forward strand.
CAACCATGGCTATAGTGTTAAATCCACAGTTTGGAACTGTGGCTATAGGTCTAGGCTTATAGCCACGCCAAACTTAGCCACGGTTTTAGGAACCGTGGCTATTACCTATAGCCACGGTTTGAGGGACTATAGCCACGGTTTAGAACCGTGGCTATAGCCCGAATTTTCAGTAGTGAGAAATATAGACATCAGTACCAAGGAACACTATAGGTCATACTAGAAGGCTACTCATACCACAATAAATCAAGTTCACAGTTCAATTCCTATAATACAGGCCTAGGAAGTAGAGGAATACCCCATGAGTAAACCCCACGACAATGTCAATATCCATCCCCTAGAACAAAGGGCCTAGGAAATAGAGGAAAACCTCTTGATAATAAAAAAACATAGACAATGGCCTCAATATAAACCTTCCACCTAAGTACCCAAGGTAACCCATGTGCTCATTTTCACAAATCAATTTCAATGTTTCAAAAGTACCTATTTCCTTTTCATTTATCAAAAACCAGGAAAAAATCATTTCTCTTCAAAAACCCTTTTTCAATACACACAAACAGTCATTCCAATTTAATAAATCAATTTATAAAGCAAGAGAAATCAAGATAACTATAATAGGCTAGAGACGGAACCACCCACCTCAAAGCTCAAGTTACACATGCCCACAATGAGATCCACCAACAATGAAAACCCAACGATGACAACGAAGGCCCTAGAATCCAATCCGCACCTCAAGATTGATCCAACTTAGAAAACAAGGAGTCAACATAAAGGGAAACACCACGTACCTCAAGAACAGATGTCCTCCACACCACAACTAACCAAATAATGGCCTTCGGAATGAGATCTCCCAAAGGATCTAGAAGAAGACATGAAGAATCGCCAACTTAGTCCATTGGATCCGATAATGCACACTACTACAAATATGGATTTTATCAGCGCTAAAAATGGCCTTTAACAGCTCTAGAAAAATCACTATTAATGCCAGAGAAGATAAAGGGGGGGTCCCCTTTATCAGTGCTCCAAAAAGCGCTGATAAAGACTCCTTTTATCAGCACTTTTTTTTAGCGCTGATAAAAATTTAAAAAAAAATAAAAAAATACTGCCAATCTCGGGGGGGGGGGGGGGTTTACAGTGCTTGATCCCCCCTTTATCAGCACTTTCCTGCACCTCCAGCATCCGCCCGCACCGCCTACACCCTTTATCAGCGCTAGCCCTTAAATCACCTTTGCGCGTGCGCCCCTGCCTCCACCCAGATTTGATCTCGAGACCTCCCCCCTGCGCACCTAGAGCCTTTGCCACTCCCCTATATTGATTTGTTCTCTTATTCGTGATATATTTATTTATTTATATATCTATTTAGTTATATTTATTCGTAAAGTAATATATATTTATATTAATATATATATTTATAGTTATATTAATATATATATATAGTTATATTAATATATAGTAGTTATATAAATATTCATATATTGGTATTTTAAATAAAATGGATATTAGTTATTATTTAGATAAATTTAATATATTTTATATGTAAATATGTTTAATTATTTATTTAAAAAAATTAATTTTTAGGTGTGAATATATAAAAAATATGTACATATAGTTATATATTTGATTATAAATAGCAGTGAATTATAAAAAACGATAAAATTTCAAAGAAATAATATCAATATTAATGTAATACCTTGGAATAAATTCAGTCCCCACCAAAAAAAGCCAATAATACCCCCTTAAACGAGGCTAAAAATCCACAAAATGTTAAAAAATTTGGGTACCCCGACTAAAAAATCAGTTTTGGAGACCTTATGGGACTCTTTTGGTCTCTAAAAATCCTTGACCTGGGTCTCCCTTGGTCACAGCGATGTAGATATCGTCGCAGGCTTCGATTTGATATGTGGTAGAGCTCAAACGGACACCCGGATCAAAAGTTATGGCTGTTTGAAGTTTGAGTTGCGTTTTCAACATATTTTGGATCTTTTTTAATTTTTTTTATTTTTTTAGTCTTCAAATTGCTATTAAATTACTATTACTCCATAATAATTAGCAAATTATTAATTAAAAATATTTTTTTTAATTTTTTTATAAGCCATTTTCACTAAATATCTTATATATTAAGTAAAATAAGTGTAGATGTATATTTATACTTATCTAAAATATATTTAAAAATTATATATTATATTTATATCAATATAACTATATTGATATATTTATATATTAATATAATATTTTTAATTGTTTTTTTTTTGAAGTCGAACCCTTTATCAGCTCTTTTTTTAAAAGCACTGATAAAGGCCCCCCCTTTATCAGCACTACTAAAAAAAGCGCTAATAAAGGGGTACTTTTATCAGTGTTTTTTTTAGTGTTGATAAAGGGGTGGCACTGGCCTTTCCCAGTTTTGTGGTAGTGGAAACCCTAGGGCTCCACCGTTATTAATATCAATGAAGAAGTGAAAAGATTACTTACCTAGAGAGATGCACTGCAATCGCAATGAAGATCCAACATTGAACGGATCGATATAGATGGAGCAGAGTCTCCCAAAAATCACCTAGAATAGCTCTAGGTCGAGAGCCAAGGGCCTGGAGAAAATAATTAAAGCTAAAATAGCTGCTCACCTATTTTAAAAACTGCATGTGGGCTGTTTCACAATGTGTAATACAATTACACACCGTGAAATACACAGTGTACAAGTACGTCGAAAAATCTACCACCTCAGATTAAAAATCCATTATTTAAATAATTCATGATGTGTAAACTTTCACAGCATGAATCCCCTTTCATAGAGCATACCTAACAACCATTACACAACATGTAACCCAGTTATATGGCGTGTAATCCTCCTTCGGTCTGCAAAAAATTCTGGTTAAAGAAAAAAAGTATAACAAATATCTAACTTCACCATTTTAGGTATCCTATCAATTCCTTCTTGGTCCTTTGAAAACAATGAGAAAAAAAATAGAACCATGATGCGGTCAAGAACGTACCAGATATATTGATAATAGGATGCTACAAACTCCCCACTATAAAGACTTTATGTCCCCAGGAAGTTATGTGGAAGATGTAATCCATGGAAAAAGATGAGTCCATTGATCCCTCATAAATGACTCACATTCCCAAGCCTCATGAGAATATGATCCTTATTTCCATAGAACTCTGGCCAATAAAATCAACTTCCCATGCAAGACTTTCACTTAAGAGTCAATGATCTCAACTGGTTTCTCCAAAACAGAAACATCTGACTCTACCTTAATTTCTTCCCAACTCAGAATGTGAGCAGGATCAAGATGATACTCCCTAAACTGAGAGATGTGGAAAACATCATGAATACCCATCAACTGAACTAGAAATGTTAATAGATAAGCAACCTGTCCAAGACTCTTAGTGACCTCAAACAGTGCAACATATTTCGGAGCCAACTTTCCCTGCTTTCCAAGTCGATCGTGACCCAACTGAGGAGAAACTTTCAATAAAACCCAATCACCTACAGAAAACTCCATAGGATGACGCCTCTGATCCGCATATGATTTTTGCTAACTCTAGGTTGTTATCAAACATTGATTTACATCCTGAATCTTCAAGGATGTCTCCTGAACTAAACTTGGTCCAACTAAAGATACCTCTCCCACCTCATGCCAACAAATAGATGATCTAAACGGGCAACCATACACTACCTCAAAGGGATCCATTCTGATTGATGACTAATAATTGTTGTTATAAACAAACTCAACCAGTCTCAGATGGCTATCCCATGATCCTTTGAAATCCAAGACATAGGTACATAGCATATCCTCCATGATCTAAATCACATGCCATGTCTGACCATCTATCTGTGGATGGTAAGTTGTGCTCAACTTGACCTGAGTTCCCATTACCTCTTGAATACTTCTCCAAAACCTCAAGGTAAACCTAGGATCCCTATCCAAAACAATAGTAGAAGGAATCCCATGTAACCTCACAGTCTCTTACATATATAGTTTACCCAGATCTTTAACTTTAGTGGTGTCTTTGATCGGAATGAAATGAGAAAACTTCACCAACCGATCAACAACCACCCAGATAGCATTCCTCCCTCAGGGAGTCTGTGGTAATCCAACAAAAAAATCCATGGATACTTCATCCCATTTCCAAATCGGCACTAGACGAGGATGAAGTAAAGCAAAAGGTTTCAATTGCTCTACCTTTATTTGTTAGAAGGTGTAACAACAAGACACAAACTCCACGATGTCATGCTTCATACCCGGCCACTAGAATTATCGTCTTATGTCATAATACATCTTCATAGTTCCAGAATGAATGACCCACGAAGAGTTATGAAAATCAAACAAGACTAAACTTCTTACAGATGTCAAGAAAACAATATGTTTCCTGAAGTGGAGCATACCATCTAAAGAAAGATACTAGCTAGAAACAGTCTCCCCACCATAAAGGCTTTCTTGAGTCTTCAAAAGCTCATCATTATGTCGCTGACTCTATAAAATAGACTCCAAGAGATATGGTGATAATTGAACACTGGTCAGAACCATGCCTGAAATATCCTCCTAAGCATCCAAGTGCAACTGAGTGAAAATCCTTCATAAGGTTCCACTCCTCCTTCGATTCCATAATAGCATGTGACGGTACTTTCCCATTAAGATGTCTGCAACGACATTTCCCTTTCTCAAGGTGTAGGCGATATCGAAGTCAAATGTCTGAAGGTATTCTACCCATCGTCTTTTTCTGAGATTCAAGTATTTCTGAGAAAAGATATTGCTTAAATTCTTATGATTAGAAAAGACCATGAACCTTTCCCCAAAAAGATAGTGCCACCAACATTTAAGCATATGCACGACTGCGATAAGCTCTAAATCATGAGTGGGGTAATTATTTTCATGTGGTCGAAGCTGACGAGAGTCGTAAGCTACCACATGGTCATCCTGTATAAGAATGCATCCCAAAACAGTACCCGAAGCATCACATAACACCATGTATCCCTTACCTGGATCAAGTAAGATCAAAATAGGAGCTGATGTCAGAAGTTGTTTTAGTTCATCGAAAGAAGAGTGACACTTCACATCCCATGTGAATTTCACTACTTTTCTGGTAAGAGCAGTCAAAGGTGATTCCAACTTAGAGAAATCATTGAAAAACTGTTAGTAGTACCCAACAAGACCAAGGAAGCTGTGTATCTCAAAGACATCTTTTTGGTTCCTTCCAAAACCATACAACCTTCACCTTCTCAGGATCAACTGATAAGATGTGTTCAAAAACCTTGTTCCCTAAGAACTTCACTTCTTGAATCCATAAAAATACTTTGAAATCTTTCCATAAAAATGGTGAATTCTCATAATTTCTAAAACCAAACTCAGATGGTGCTCGTGCTCATGCTCAGATTTTGAATAAACCATAATATCATCCATGAACACTACTACAAAAGTGTCAAGATATTGATGAAATATCTGATTCATCAAAGACATAAAAACTACAAGAGAGTTAGTCAGACCAAAATGCATCAAAAGATATTCATAATGGTCATACCTACTCCTGAAAGTTGTCTTTGATATATCAGACTCCCGAACTCTAAGCTAATGATAACCTAACTGAAGATCAATATTCGAGAACCACTTTGCCCCTTTAACTAATCAAACAAATCATACACATGAGGAAAATGATATTTGTTCTTAATTATTACCCAGTTCAACTTCTGATAGTCCACACATAACTGAAGTGAACCATCTAATTTCTTGGCAAAGTGAACTGGGGCTTCCCAGGGTGAAACACTAGGGTGAATGAAACCCTTTTCCAATAGGTCATCCAATTAAACCTTGAGCTCTTTCATCTCAGCTGGTGTCATACGATATGAAGGTATCGATATCGAATGCATACCTAACATCATGTCAATCATAAACTCTACCTCTCTCTCTGTAGGGAGATCGGAAAAGTCGTTTGGGAAAATATCAGAAAAGTCCTGAATGATGATGGGAAGATCAATGACAGGATAGATGTCATCAGACTCAAACACAACAGAAAACAACAAACTACTGAGCTCTTGGTGGGAAGGTCCTGCATGACCAAACCTTGGGTCCCACTCCCCCTGAAACACATGAGAGATCTCATCAGCAGCAAGAAACGAAACACGCTGATGATAAAAATCAACCTCAGCTCGATGAGAGACAAGACAATCTGTATCGGTGATGACGTTAAATAGATCCAGATCAAGAATGAGAAAATCCCAGACCAACTCTACATCAATAATCATTAACGAACAAGGACATCAAAACCCATGATCTTTCCTCTTACTGAGAGGTGTTTCTAACTCCATTATAAAATAAATAAGTTACATTATAAGTTTAAGAATATCAAAAAAATGTGCAGATATAAAAAAGTGGGAGGCACTGGTATCTAATAAAGCAATTACTGCTAAAGATGAAATAGAAATAATAACTCTTACTGTTTCCAGACTTGCATCAACTTCCACTGGACACTCATCTACTATGTGAAAATGCTTCACTCTCGAGGCCTGTGGTTGGAGCCCTGTAGTCTTTGAAGCTTCTGACTGCACCGCAATAGCCTTTGGAGTCGACGAACCCTAACCATGACAAGGCGTAGTCATAGCCTGATAGAAGTGTTGTAAGTAACCAATGTGTCCACAACTATTGCACGTCTCTGTGGGCATAGGACAAGAACATATTGTGTGTCCACCCTTGCCACACTGATAGCAAGTCAGAGGCACATTGCTAGCTACAACAGACGGTGTAGAGGAGGCTCGTTGTTGAGACCCACATCCACCACTTCTATGATGATCTTACCACTTCCTTTTCTTCCCATACATGCCACTGAAGCTGCCACTAGATGGAATATAAGGGTTGGAAAAACCAACCTTGTTTGCCATATCTATCTCCGTCATCGTAGCTCTGTCTACCGTCTCTGTATAGGTAGAAAGTTTCGACATGAACACCTGCGACCTAATATCTGGTCGAAAACCCTACAAGTTATTATAAGCCTTCAGTTAGTCATTCTTCACCATGTCTGGAGAAAAATGAACAAGCTCAGCAAACCGATTGGTGTATGCCGACACTGAATGATATCCCTATTGTAAATACAAGAACTCCATAGACTTTTCTAGCATCAGTGAATTTGGATAGAACCACTGGAAGAATAGGGTTTTAAAACCCTTCCAATCCAAGTCCATGTGTTTGTCTGTCTGGACCATAGAGTCCCACCATCGCTTACCAAAACCCTTGAGCCTGAACACTGCACACTTCACCCTGATATTCTTAGGTGTTTCTAGAAAGTTGAAGATCTGGTCGATCATGTCCAACCAGTACCCCACCTCTTAAGGTTCAATTGTTTCTTTAAAGGACGATGACTTCTCATGCAATAACTCTCAAGATCAATCTATCTCTCCTACAGTTCCTGGTTGTATCTCAACAACAGCGTTCTGAACACGTGGTACATCCTAATCAACAACACGAATTACTCATACTATAGTCTCGATGTGATTCTAATCTATAGGTGGATTCCCTTGAGGAGCATCAACTGCACCCTCCTGAGGAACTCGTGGAAAACATCTCGGAGGCATATTGCTACACACTGAAACATAAGAACGATCAGAAAACATAACAAATCTCAATTCAAACTAGAAAACCCGTAAGCAGAAACTGAGATTTAAAACCAAAACCAATACTAGAGACACACATCCCAACATCTCATGGCAACTTGAGTCTCGTTGCGATAAGAGTTGGTCAGACACTTATCGTAACATACCTCTCAAGTCCCGAAAATCCTATCTCCAGTCTAATAGATGTCCCAAGACAAGGACTCTTGAGGACAATCCTCCTTTGATACCAAATTGTAATGAACTGACCCAGGTTACCCTCAAAATCGGTACCTAACCCGTTCCGTTACATACCCAGAGGGCATTTCCGATCCCCACGGGCTGACGACAAGCACCCGAGCATCGAACAACACAACTGAGGGAACAATTTCACCCAACTTGATCAAACAGATGGCATATATGTATACAAAGAATGAAAAAGACAATGAAAGACTAATGGAATATATATGTCATAACAGTAAAAAGATTGCAGAAACAAACAACTACAAAAGTAGTCAAAGCTCCGAAAACAAGTCCAACTGCATGGACCAAAACCAAAAAACTACTTCATGCGATGGCATGGACTGATTCCCACCATCTCAACACCAGCAACCCAAAACCAGCTGACATGAATCTCACTACCTTATTGTGGCGCCTTGCCTTTCCCTGCATTGAAAAACATACAAAGGTCTACGCACCACAAAGGAGGTGTGCAGGGTGTGAGCTAACAAGCTCAGTAGGATCTCACCCAGGTGCTCCATATCAAGTCTCTGTATAACAATTATTACATACTTATTTTAAATAAAACATGACATGATAAGCTGTAAAACAGTTTTGTAGAAAACATGGTAAACATTTCCCTTTTTCATAGTTCTAAACAAAAGCAGGTACAACATGCATATCAAGACTAACTCAAAAAGCCAAGCAGTATAAAACAAAAGCAGCAACACATGCATCGATACCAAGGAACATTATAGGTCAGACTAGCAAACTACTCATACCACAAATAAATCAAGTGTACAATCCAGATCTTAAAACGCAGACCTAGGAAGCAGAGGAATACCGCATGAGTAAACCCCCCAATAATGTTAATATTTGTCCCCTAGAACAATGGGCCTAGGAAAGAGAGGAAAACTCCATGAGCAAACCTCCTGATAATCACCAAACATGGATGACGGCCTCAAGCTAAACCTTCCACCTCAGTACCCAAAGTAACTCATGTGCTCATTTTCACAAATCAATTTCAATGTTTCAAAAGTACCCATTTCCTTTTCATTTATCAAAAACTAGGGAAAACCCATTTTTCTTTTAAAACCTTTTTTCAACACACACAAACAATCATTCCAGTTTGATAAATCAATTTATAAAGCAAGAGCAATCAGGCTAATTGTCATAGGCTAGAGACAGAACCACCCACCTCAAAGCTCGGGTCGCACACGCCCGTAATGGGATCCACCAACAATAAAAACCCAACGATGACAATGAAGGCCCTAGAATCCAATCCACACCTCAAGATTGATCCAACTTAGAAAACAAGGGGTTGATGGAAAGGGAAAACACCACATACCTCCAGAATGAACGTTCGCCACACCACTACTAACCAAATAATGGCCTCCGAAACAAGATCTCCCAAATGATCTAGAAGAAGACACGAAGAATCGCCAACTTAGGCCACCGAATTTGATAACGCGGCCCTAGTGCACCACCGTGATCCAAAGCAACGAAGAAGCAAAAAGATTACTTACTCGGAGAGACGCACCACAACTGTAACGAAGATCCAACGTCGAATGAATCGATCTAGATAGAGCAAAGTCTCCCAAAATCACCTAGAAGAGCTCTAGGTTGAGAGCTAAGGGCTTGGAAAAAAGAATCGAAGCCAAAACAACCGCTCGCATGTTTTAAAAACTGTATGTGGGTCGTTTCACAACGTGTAATACAATTGCATGTCGTGAAATCCATGGTGTACAAGTATGTCGAAAAATCTGTCGCCTCAGATTAAAAGTCCGTTATTTAAATAATTAACGACATGTAAACTTTCACAGCGTGAATCCCCTTTCACGGCTTGTACCCAACAACCATCACACGACGTGTAATCCTCCTTCAACCTACATAAAATGCTGGTTAAAGCAGAAGGTCCGACAAATCTCTGACTTCACCATTTTAGGTATCCTCTAATTCCTTCTCGACCCTTTACAGACAACAGGGAAAAAAGAGAACCATGATGAGGTCAACAACATATCTGATAGATCAGTAATGAGATGTTACACCCATGCCTATTTACATTTCAATTCCGGGTTTAGGTCGCAGTTATGATTTGATCGCCTTAGAGCGGTGGTGGTACTGAGAATGGTTGGTGACCTTGGGGGTCACGCAGAGATGGCTTCAAGCATTTTTCGGGTATCTATTTTATTTTTAGTATCCTCGTTGTATCAACCAAATCATCCTCTCTTGTATCAGATTCTGTTTTGGTTGTTCGTATTGTTTTCAACAAGTAGTCTCACTTACCTTATTTGTTATGCCAAGCTTGGTTTTCATTAATTTATAAACCGATTGTTTGATTTGGCACGGTCGTCCAATGTAGATGAGTCATGCAAGATTTTCAGGAAGAACTCCGCTGCTTGTTAGATCTTGTTTATTGGGTGAAATCGTTCCCACAAGGTTATATCTAATGCCCTGGTGCTTGTCGTTAGTACGTGGGGATCAAGAACACCCCTCGGGTATGTCATGGGACGACTTGAGTGTCCGATTCAGAGGGGCCCAAAGTTGGTTCGTGACATGAATTTATTTTTGAAGTGATGTTGGATATAATCGAATTATACCCACTCATCAATTTGATCATTTAAAATCGTAAATGTCTCCATTAATAACACAACACTTGTGAGATTACCAACCTCAAATGGTGATACATTTCTTTGAGATTACGTAGTTGGAACAAAATTTCCATCAAATACTCATTCATATTATAGTGATAGAGGAATGTAAGAGCTTTGACCCATCTTTTGTGAAAATATTATTATTCACTTTGATCACCGCATTTGCATTCATGTTTGTTTCGATATTCATAATCCATAATAAATATATTTTTTTTCCAGTGAAGTTGAAGACGATCAAATCAAACTTAGTAATATTCACGGTGAAAAATAAAACTGATCCTGACGTAACATCTATAATAGGCTGCAAGTGGAAAATACTAAATCAAAAAATGACGAACATTCATAATATCCATATATAAAAGAGAGGCAAATGGAAAATACTAAATAAAAAAATCATTCTCATTATCATCTTATTTCATATAGGTTGCAAAATACGTGATTAGTGATCCAAATCAATTTTTAGCCTCCAATTAGAACCCAACAGGCATAAAGGATCATTAAGTGTGTAAGATAACAACGTCGATAATGTTGAGAAATGCAAGTCAATTAATATTCTATTTATACCAATTCGTGCTTTGTTTTATCTGAAGGAAAATAATCCAACGAAATCAGGCGTTAACAAACTTATCAAAACGCAGCGTTTGAATTGTACCGCTGGCTCATAAACGCGGCCATACGGAATGCCGCCTCCGGGAGGCGGCCGCTCCGATGGCGGGAATGTTGGCGGAGCTGGAGCACCTTCAAATGGGAATCCTTCGGCGCATCGCGAATCTCGAAGGCGCTCTCCTCCCTCACAGCTTCTCCGCCGCTGTCTCAGCCTCCCCCCAATGCCCTAGTCGTTCGGGCGAAGGCGGCGATGCCACCGTAGTGCGCCTCTCCTCCATCCTCCGCAGCAACGGCGCCCGAGACTTCAGATTTAAGAGAGTTGATTCGGATTATTACAATCGGTCCTTCGAAGCTCGGAGGAGCTTGCTCAGTGCCGCGACCGTTGATCATCTATGCAAGAGCATCGTCCTGGTAGGGTAACCAGTGCTTTGTCCGTTTAATCCCTCGATTTCTTTCAGCGTACATAATATTTATTAGGCATCTTTTGTCTGCTTTTTGTTTTTTCACAAATCCCATTGCCATTATAGCGGCACGTCGGGTCGCTGCTAGGTTGGATTTCTGTTGCCAGTCGAAGGGTTTTAGCTGGAGCTGGAGCGAGTATGTAAAAAAATGCGAGTCCACTGTCGTATTAAGATTCAAACTTGATGCAATGTAACATTGTGGTGGCTGAGAAATTCCTTGTTTAGTTACGGCCAACAGAGAAGAAACGTAAAACGGGAAACAAGAAAACCCTGGGCCCGAATTATTGATGGAAAATGGTTTCCGTTTTTAATTTATCGATCTCCCAACTAAATTGATCACGAGATGGTTAGTTTCGACCTATTCATTGTTGAATCTTTTGTTCATAAATATATTAAAGAGAGTCCCGCATTGCAGGCGTAAGTAAAAAAAAAAGAAAAAAGAAGAAGAGAAAAACATTCCAACACTGAAAAAACGGGAGAAACATGAGTCCCAAATCAAAAATAAGTTTCAAGTGTACCTCCCTTACAAGTCTTCAGATAGGCCTTAGAGTATACAATTTTGGAATACTTTCTAAGCAATGCCATATATAGTTAAAATGTTAAAAACTGTTTTAAAATTATATATATATATATATATGTATGTATGTAATTCTTTCCATAACCATTTAGCAACAACTTGTGGGGCGGAATAAATCCTGAAAGAAAGTGATTATTTCACATCTCAAAACAGTGTTCAATCATTTAGCATCATTCATGTTCAACAATTTTTCTTGAAAATTCATGTAATGTCATCAGAAATCCTTAGTTTAGTGGTTTAATTTGTTAAAGATGAAACCTAGAAACCACGTTATGATAAACATGGAAATTTAGTTAGAAAGCCTTGTTTACGGTTGCATCAATGAATAATGATTGTATAACATGGAATCTTGCCTTGGAAATGCCTTAAACTAGTTTCCCAAACTTTCTTAAAATTTGGAACATTTACAAAACAGGGTGTTAGGGAACAAATCTACAAACCAGAGAGACACTATATCGCGAACATGGTTTTTGTTCAATCTTTGTGAATCACAGAGCTCAGGAAGACTCTTTTCTCCTGGGAGTCCCTACTCCGCAGGCCCTGGCTCCCCAGACTAACACCTGTAATTTTCCGATACCCCACCCCTAGCATGGGGCTCCTTATTTAAACTAACATTCTATTGGACTTAATTGTCTATTTACAAAAATACCTCCACAAGACACTGTACTCCCACGCCCCTCACACATTTCTGTTCCTCTTTTGGTATGTTTGTAACACCGGTGGCCTATCAACCCCGCTCCCATGAAAAGCCACTTTGTCCTCAAGATGGAAATTTGGGTAATGACTTTTGATGTTATCGGTTGCCTCCCAAGTTGCTCCCTCTTTAGTCCGACCATTCCATTGAATCAGCCACATCATATTGCGCCCCTGAGTTCTGTCTGCAAGAATTGTCATAGGATATTCTTGTTCAGCTATAAGTTTTCCATGTTGGTTCCGGGCGCAGCAGAAGCGTGCAGCGGTAGGCGATATTTTAAAATTTCTTTTAATAATCATTGCTCGAAACCAAGAGCGAGAATCTTGCAGTTCAAATTTATAATTAATTTATTTAATATTTGAAGAAATAAATACCTGGGTTTAGAAACTTTCTTCGTTTGTGAATGTCGATCGTCCGAAAAGACCCTTTCGGATTACCTTCGTTGCGCTGTGAGTATTCAAGGATAGAATCTTTCTAGCGGTGATCCACACGTGCTCTTATGATCTCCGAGCAACACCACTCGATCTTTGGGTGCTAGCGCGGCAAGTCGAATGTCTTGCGTTATTTATTCTTGATCGCTCGTTCTTCGGTTCTGAAGAAATCTCTCTTGCGATTCTCGTCCTTGAGAGGGAGAGAGAATGAGGAGTTGAGATTACCAAGTGTGAAATTCATGAGAAGAAACCTCATCCGTTTATGAGTACTCACACATGATGGTCTAAATATTACGTGTCTCATCATAACACGTTATTCAACCGCATAACTATATTAAGAATATTGTCGCAGCACTTCAAGGTTCTCATTATAGCGGAGAACTACTATGACTTTATCAATGCGACAATACTTTAGGACATTATTACATTAAAGTCATAGAGAAACAATGAACAATATGTAATATGATGCTAAATTAATATTCAATACATCGAATATACATGTAATCAAAGTACAATCAGTTGGTCATAAGACACTAACTCTAACAAACTCCCACTTAGACCAGAGCCAACTGCCTATGACTTTCAGTCCGCTAGACCTCCACATGATAATCATGTTTCTGCTGAGTCAAGGCTTTAGTAAAGGGGTCCGCTACGTCGTCTTTCGTGGAAATACTGCTCACTGCAACCTCACATATCTAAGAAAAATTCCTCAAGAGATGATACCTCTGAAGTATATGCTTCGTCCGTTGATGTGACCTTGACTCTATTGCGAGAGTCACCGGTGCGATATTATCACAATAGAGTGTGTTATGATCTTTACTGCCAGGTACCACATCAAACACTTGGACGAAGTTGCACATCCATACCGTTTCCTTAGCTGCCTTAGAAGCCACAATATACTCGAATTATGCTGTAGAATCTACGACCATAGCCTGCTTTGAGCTCTTCTTGCTCAAAACACCTCCATTCAAAGTGAAGATGTATTCCGTTTGTGACTTCATGTCATCTTGATCAGTTTGGAAACTAGTATCTGCATATCCTTTGATGACTAGTTCCTTATCTCTTCCATATATCATGAACATATCCTTAGTACGCCTCAGATGCTTTAGGATAGTTTTGACTGCTATCCAATGACGGTCGCCTGGATCAACTTGATATCTGCCTACCACACTCAATGCGTAGGCAACATCTAACTTAGTACATAGCATAACATACATGACTGATCCAATTTCTGACGCGTATGAAATCCATGTCATTTTGTTTCTTTCCTCACGTGTTTGAGGACACATTTTCCTGAAAAGATGAATGTCATGTGACGCTGACAACAATCCCCTCTTGGATTGTTCCATACTGAATCTCTTTAGTATCTTGTCAATGTATGTAGATTTAGGCCGAGCAGTCTCTTTGATCCATCACGATGGATCTTGATCCCAAGAATATATGCTGATTTTCTCAAGTCCTTCACGGAGAAACATTTATTCAACCAAGTCTTAAGACTGTAAAACTGGTATTTCGTTTCCTATGAGTAATATGTCATCAACATATACTATTAAGAAAACGACTGCACTCCCACTAAACTGTTTGTAGACACAAGGCTCAAACTCATTCTTTATGAAACTAAATTCCGTTACGGCTTCATCAAAACGAATTTTCAATGACCGAGATGTTTGCTTTAATCCATAAATGGGTTTTTGTAATTTTCATATCTTATTAGCATCATTTGGAGTCACAAACCCTTCAGGTTGTGTCATATAGACATATTTCTGAAGGTTCCCGTTAAGGAAGACTGTTTTGACATCTATTTTCCAAATCTCATAGTTATGGTAAGCCACAATAATAGGTAGAATTCTGATGGATTTCAACATTGCAACTGGTGAAAATGTTTCGTCGTAGTCAATGCCTTGACGCTGTTTAAACCCCTTTTGCAACCAGTCGTGCCTTATTGGTACTGACTTGTCCTTCTATGTCTAGTTTCTTATTGAATACCCATTTGCAACCAACAGACTTTACATCCACTGAATGATATACCAAAATCCAGACTTGTTTTTTGTACATGGAATCCATTTTAGAATTCATGACTCCTTGCCACTTGACAATTTCTGTGCTACTTACTGTTTCCTTGTAGGTTAGTGGATCATTATTATTAACTAATAATGAGTTACCATCCTCGGTGACTAGAAACCCATAACGTTCTAGTTCTCTAATCTCTTTTGTACTCCTACACAGTACTTGTGTCTTCAGAATAGTTTCATCTTCCACGGAGCTTTGTGGAATCTGTTCCTGTGCTAACTCTTGTGTGCTTTGAGCTTCGACTTTATCAAAGTCTATCTCGCTCCCACTATCTCTTTTAGAGATGTGCTCCCTCTCAAGGAATATAGCGTGTCTTGCCACTATAACTATTTTGTCTGAGAGATTGTACAAGTAATATCCCCTCATTTCCTTGGGGTATCCTATAAAGATACACTTTGTGCCTCGGGGTGCAAGTTTGCTACCTGAAGAATCCTTAACAAACATTTCGCTTCCCTACACATGTAAATTCGATAACATGGTTTTTCTTCTACTCCAAAATTCGTATGGAATACCGTTTATCGATTTAGTTGGTACTTGGTCTAGTATATGGGTTGATGCTTGTAACGCGTATCCCCAAAAGGATAATGAAAGACTCGCATGACTCATCCTTTATCTCACCATGTTCAAAAAGGTGTGGTTCCTTCTTTCGCTTACACCATTCCACTGCGGTTTGTAAGGAGGAGTGAGTTGGGATAGGATCCCAAACTCCCGTAAGTAATCAATGAAGTCTTGATTAAGATATTCTCTACCATGGTCTGAGCGGTGTTTCTTAATCTTTTTACCAAGCTGGTTCTCAACTTCATTCTTGTATTCCTTGAATTTATCAAAAGAATCTGATTCATACCTCATTAAGTAGACATATCCATATCTACTAAAATGTAAAAGTTATGAAGTATGAGTGCCCACCCCTTCCTTCAATAGGAAATGGTCGACACACATCGGTATAAACTAATTCAAGAAGCTCTTTAGCATTTTTACCTTTCCCACTAAATGGGGCTTTGGTTATTTTGCCTTGTAAACATTCGTGACATACACCAAGTGGTTTTAGTTCAAAAGAATCTAAATATCCATTTTGATGTAATTTAGTTAAACACTTTTCATTTACATGACCTAGCAGGTGTGACATGAGTCATGTGAAGTAACTTCGTTATCGATTGCCATTACTTGGTTCGTGTAATCTAACACATAAAGACCGTTATTTAAATGTGTCTTATCATAACAAATGCTATCTTTATAAAAGAAGCAACATTTATTCTCAAATTTGAAAATAAATCCATCCGTATCAAGTTGGGATACATAAATAATGTTTTTGGTAACAAATGACACATAATAACATCCTTTCAAAACCAAGATCATTCCGGTCGTCAATTTGAGGTGGTTGTCCCCGATAACTACAACAACAAGTTTAGCTCCGTTGGCTGCTCGTAAATCTACCTCCCCTCGGTCAATCTTTTTGAATCTACTTGGTTCCTGTATTTAAATACATATGTGGGCACCACAAGCTGTATCTAATACCCAATTTGTAGAAACAGATAAATTGCACTCGATAACAAACGCACCTGAATCTTCCTCTTGCTTCTTTGGCTGAGTGCGGTTTTTCTTCCAGTGACCCTTCTTGCCAAGTGCGAAACGAACAACATCCTGTTCCCTTGCTTTCCCCTTGATCTTCCTTTTCTTGGAAGGGCGTGAAGAAGCTTTGGGCTTAAAACTATTTTCTTGTCTTTTCCGTTTTGTTCATCATAAGGATGGAAGACTTTTCGCGCTTCGTATCCTTGGCGAAGAAGAGTGAGAAGATCTGACCGAGATTTCTCAATGTTGTTCATATTAAAATTCACAACAAAGCTGGAGAAGCTCTGAGAGAGTGATGTTAGAATGAGATCATTGCATAGTTCTTCGGGGAGTTTAAATCCTATAACCTCTTTGCACTCAATGTTGCCGATGAGTTTGACTACATGAGGCCTAGCTGGGGCACCCTTCACAAGTTTACTCTGAAAAGGTGCTTTGGAAATCTACCGCTCATGTCCAGCTCTCTCTTAGTAAAGACCACGGAGGTGCTCAAGCATGCTATACGCATCCATGTTTTCGTGAGACTTCACGAGTTCACTAGACAGACGAAAACATCAAACATTGAACGTCGACCGCATCGTTCATATGTTTCTTGTAGACTAGGAACTCTTCATCACTTGCCTCCTTAGCAGGCGGGTCAAGCATTGAGGATTCTAAAACGTAAGATTTCCGTTCATGGCGTAGATTAACCCGAAGACGTCTGTACAATTCCTGGAAGTTATTGCCAGTTAGGAGGTTGTCTTTATCCAATATTGATCGTAGAGATAATGTGGATGATGAGCTTGCCATTTTATTCTACAATTAAAAAGAGCAGATTATTAATACTTTTCTTGATTACAAATTATGCGAGAAATAATAAATTAATTGATTTTATTAAATCTCTAACTATTTTATCAAGTCTCAATAACCCTCACCATTAAACTCGGAATGTCTAGTTGCTAGGACATTCTAGTGACAAAGATCCATATTTCCCTTCGCATAACCCCAACAAGGCTTTGTCAAACTACTTGAAGGTATTTAGGTAGACAGTTCTTTGCCAATTGCGGGCTTGCAGCTCATTGATCCGTTGAGTGGATTCCCCAATTTTAAAATCCTGATTTGGATTTCCTCAACACTTACCTCCAAATTATACTAAGTCTAGCAAGGGATACTTCTCTTGATGGAAAATTGTTAAGTCTATCCAAAACCTTTATAAGAACTCCTCTTATAAAAGTAAGTGTCCCAACAAGGGTAAGTCAAACACTTAGTTCTATTGAGTTTTGTTTCTAATCAAGTAATGCAAGACTAAGTATGACTTTGAGGGATTTTAATTAATTATGTATAAATTTCATCTTGTTTTATCCTTTATATGTCTTGTTAATATTAAGTGGATGTTAATTAATTAACCATGTTGGATAAAACATTTACGCATAATTTATTTTTTTAATTTATTATGCATAAATTTTATCTTGTTTTATCCTTTACATGTCTTGTTAATATTAAGTAGATGTTAATTAATTAACCATGCTGGATAAAACACTTACACATAATACATTTATTTAAATTTCGTCTTTGCACATTAATTCATTTATTTATGTGATCGCGGTCTTGTATCCATAAAATAAATAATTATATAGACAGAAATAAATAAATAATTAAATGACCTATTCATGAGCTTTATCTAACGATTGATTTAATGACCGGACATTAAATCAACTTATAACCTAGGGGTAATAACTCGATTTGCCGGTCTTGGCATGAGTTACACCATTCCACATTTACACCTGTGTATCACCCGAGTTGACATCATTATGGTTTCATCTTGAACCGCCTCCATGCGCCTTGGGATACTCCATTAATTACATGTATTTATGACTCACATGCAGGTGAGGGGAACCAAATGATTGGTTAAAAGGGGATTACATAAATATCTTTGGACACGCAGACCCTACATAATAATGGAGGGAGGGATGACATGCAGACCATCATATTTAATCTAATAATAAATAATTGCAAACTCATGCAATAAATTAAATTAAAACATTCAACGCATACATAAGTCTTGGTCAAGCTCATGAACGGTCATACATACAACGAATACGCAAAAGTAACTGATTAGCATTCATTTCTTTATTCGTTCTTTATTATTTAAGATGAACACGCTTGCATTAATTAATTAATTCTCTTTCATCTTAATGATCATCTGAACTTAATTGAAGATACTCATCATTTATTGCATTCATGGCAAATAAACGGGAGAACCAATAATGACATATTAATTACAATAAATTAATTGAGCATTTAATATTTTTTAAAACCATTATTAAATTGTCAAACACACATTGGTGTGTCAATCAATAAAATAATAAGGTTTTAATGCTGCAATTTTCAATTTGATGTAATTTTTAATTCTGTCATTTAATGGGAGACTACACGGCGTGTCCAGTTCAGCTACACACCGTATACCTCGGTTGCTGTGTATCTGAGTCACGCGCCTGGGGTTTCGGCGTGTTAACTCGGTCGGACTACACGATGTGTACAGGGCAGCTACACGCCATGTATCCGTTTGCCGTGTGCCAAGTTGGCTCGGTCAACACGTGGTGTGCAATAAATGTGCCGCGTGTAATTAAATGCACCGCTTGTCGTGTGCCAGGTTGACTCGGTCAACACGCGGCGTGCAATAAATGCATGTGTGTAATTAACTGCTTGGCGCATCCAGGTACAATACACATACACGACATGTGCAATGGCTACACGCTGTGTAACCCAGTTTTACCGGCCAAAGATTTGACACTTTCCGATGGCATTTCCGACCGTTCTTTATCTGTTCTTAAATCTTTAAGAAAATGAAATACTGAACGAACCTGATTGATTAATATGTCAATAACATGTTAATTCAAATTGGATCAAAGAACGAATAACATGAAATTAAAATCTAACCATAATTGTGTATAGATCAACAATCAAATAAATAATTATAAATTTAATCGTGATCGCTCTGATACCACTTGTTGGTTTCGGGCACAGTGGAAGCGTGCGACAATGAACAATATATTAAAATTTCTTTTAATAATCGTTGTCCAAAACCAAGAGCAAAGATTTTGTATGTCAAATTTATAATTAATTTATTTAATATTTGAAGAAATAAATACCTAGGGTTAGAAACTTTCTTCGTTGGTGAATGTTGATCGTTCAAAAAGACCCTTTCAGATTATCTTCATTGCGCTGTGAGGATCCAAGGATAAAATCTCTCTAGTGGTGATCCACACGTGCTCTTATAATCTCCGAGCAGCACCACTCGATCTTCGGGTGCTAGCGCGACAAGTTGAATGTCTTGCGTTTTTCGTTCTTGATTGCTCGTTCTTCGATCTTGAAGAAATCTTTCGTGCGGTTCTCGTTCTTGAGAGGGAGAAGTTAGAAAGAGAATTCGTTGTGCGCAACAATTCTTTATTCTCAATTTTGGATACACTATACAATAAACACAACCGTCTATTTATAGAGTTAGGATTTAGGTTAAAATATTATTTAATTGCATATGGTCATTAAATAACATTTATTACCTTTAATAAATCTCATGCCACATAATAATAATAATATTATTTGTGGTGTGCGCCAACTTGTGTGATAACAAATATTATTTAACTAGTTTGTTAATTAATATTTGTCACCGAACACGGTCTTGCTCCGTTCAAACTCCTCTTGCATATATTGAACACCCGGATAAAATTTTATTCATAAATAAATATTTCATTCACATACCGACGAACAAATATTTATTAAATATTCAATAAAATAAATAAATATATTTTTATTCACATGCCGACGAATAAATATTTATTTAATTTATGTGATCAATATAACTTGAATAAAATTATTCTTCGAACTTGAAAATAATATTTATTCTATTAATTAAACTAAAATAGAATTTAATCGAGACCAACAAAAACACTTAGTGTGTAACCCTTTATGATTCCTTTTTGTTGGCATTAGGCGGGTTTGCTTAAAGTCAAAGATTAATGTCTAGCAGCGGGTCAAAACACCCAAAAGAAAGAACTTAATGTCCCAACGTCGACAACCACATACGAACGCTCACTGTGTAATATAATCATTTTTTCACAATATCTCATCAAACAAGTTGCACGATGGTGTCATCAACCTATTTACTCGATACGTCTTTATTTGACTATCTTAAATAAACACGTCATTATACAATGACCATGAAATTTAATGCCACGTTTCTATTCCAATCAAATGATTGAGATATCAACTTATATAAAGATGGAAGGGATAAATCCTTGCTCGACTTTTCCATTAATGACATGTGAATCGTGACGCACCCAATGTACCCTACTTCCCAACAATATATGACGTGATGGTTTTGGTCAGTGAATCTAAGTGCGCGAGTCATGACATACATTAATGATAATTTTAAGATCTAAGGACTATTACACACGCTCTCAGATAGAAATATCCGATGACATCAAAACATGCCGAATTTATACTGGCGGACCTGTTCTCATAATCTCTCGTCTTGGAGATTATTAAGTGCGAACTTCATGAGAAAAACCTTCATCTGCTTACGAGCACTCGCACCCGACGGTCTAAATATCATGTGTCCCATCATAGTACTGTATCCAACCGCATAACTATATCAAGAATATTGTCATAACACTTCAAGGTTCTCATCATAGCGGAGAACTGCTATGACCTTATCAATGCGACAATACTCTAGGACATTATTACATTAAAGTCATGTAGAAACAATGAACAACATGTAATAAGATGTTAAATTAATATTCAATACATCAAATATGCATGTAACCAAAGTACAATCAGTTGGTCCTAGGACACCAACTCTAACACTTCAGACAAATCTCCTGCTGTCCAACAACTGATTTCAACTGTGAGCCATGAAATGCAGGGTGTATTTTGCTGTTAACTGGTAGTTTCAGACAATAAGCAACAGGTCTCATGTTTTCCACAACAGGAAAGAGACCAAAATACCTAGCTGCGTGCTTGAGATTTATTTTGAAACCACTCCAGGTTTATTGGTCCGTAACTTAACCCAGACATAAGTCCCCGGCTGTAAAAGACACCTCTCTACGTCGCTAGTTGACATGCTTTTCCATGATTGACTGAGCTCGGTGCAAATTTATTCGTAGATGCTTCAAGGGCTCATCCTTATCTTCCAATGCCGCAACAACTGCTTCAACGGCTGCCTCTCCCTTCACATAATATAGGACAAGTTGCCGGCGTCCGAGCACACACAACTTCAAATGGTGTCTGTCCAATTGAGGTATGATAAGCTGTGTTGTAGTGATATTTTGCCCAAGGTAACCAATGTGCCCAGTGTTTAGGGTGGTCCGAATAAAAACATTATAAATAAACTTCTAAACATCGGTTGATCACCTCAGTGTGCCCATCACTTTGTGGATGGTACGACGAACTCATTTTCAATGGTGTCCCTTGCAATTTGAACAATTTTTGCCAAAATTGACTGGTAAAAAGTGGGTCTCGATTACTGACAATAGTAGAAGGAATCCCTGCAACCGTACCACTTATTTCAAAAATATTTCTACGACAGTCTTGGCTGTGTATGTTTAAGCAAAATGAAATGCGCATACTTTCTCAATCGGTCTACCACCACCAAAACTACGTCATATACCTGTGATTTAGGGAGTCTGAAAATGAAGTCCATCAACCCTTCCTCCCACACCAAGCTGGGCAGCGACAACGGTTGTAATAAGCCCTCATGACACATTGTTTCATATTTATGTTGCTGACACACTTTATAGTTTTGTATATATTGCTTTATTTCTCGTATCATTCCTGGCCAATATATGCCATTAGCAAACCGCTCCTGTCGGTCCTCACTCCCGGCGACCCTCCCTTTAGGCGGCGCTCCCTCCCGGCGGCCCTCCCTCCAGGCGGCTCTCCCTCCGGCAGCTCTTCCTACCGGCGCGGCTCCCTTCGCCCAGCGGCGCCTTGCCCTCGGCCTCGACCCAGCGCCGCCCCTCCCGACGCCGCCCTCCCCATCCCTCCCGGCGCGCGATCTCCCCGGCGGCCCTCCTGCCGGCGCGTCTCTCCCCGATGGATCCTGACCGGCGGGCGTCTCCCCGGTTCTCCAGTCGACGACGCCTCCTCCTGCGGAGCGTCCCCTCTTTCCGACGGACCGACGCCTGATCCTGACTCCAGGCATCCTGATCCCGAGCGGGATTCTTCTCCAGGCGCGACGACCCTCCTGCATCCCTGCGCCTCTGCTTCTCCAGGCGGCCTCCTCTCCCTCCCACTGCTCCAGCGCCTCCCGCGCCTCCCGCTGCTCCCGCGCGCTCGCGTCTCCCGGCTCCCGGCGGATCTCCCTCCAGTCCGGCGACCCCTCTCCGGCGGCCTCTCCCGTCCCGCTCCCCTCCCGGCGACCTCGCCTGCTGCTCTCCAGTGGCCAGATCCGGACAGCTCCGGCCGAATCCGGCCAGCTCCGGTGATTTCCGGTCAGATCCGGACAGCTCCGACCGGCTCCGGCCTGATACAGGCTACTCCGGCCAGATCCGGCGATTTTCGGCCAGTTCCGGCCAGATCCGGCGATATCCGGACTGTTCCGGGCAGATCCGGGCTGTTCCGGCCAGCAACCGGCCTCCACCCGTGACGGCCGCTCCACGCAGGTGGCCTCCTCCGGCTTCCAGCGCCGCCTCCCGGCCTCCTGCACCCTCGTCGGCCTCCTCCTGCGGCATCCCCGCCTCGCCGGCATCTCCCGGCACCTCCCGGCAGCCGCATCTCTGTCCGCCGGCACGTCCATTCGCTGGCGCAGTAGCTCGACCACCTAGGATTTGGGCCCGTTGGCGCCGCCAGATCCCGCAACACTTTTGCGGAATCCCCGCCTCCCGTCGCCGGCCCCGCAAATGCGGTTTCCCCGGTGCTAGTTTGGATTTTCCGGCGTTTCATCGACCGACCCCACTTGTGCGGCATTCCTGGCGCTCCGTCCATCGGCCCGGTTTGAGTGGTCATCTGCTGCGCCCGCAACATCTTCCATCCATCATCCTGCGGGGGAGCTTCGATCGTGAGGGGGAGCAGCAACTTTTGCAGCTTTCTTTTTATTTCGTCATGTTTTGTCATCAAGCTGGGTATGTCCAGCTTGAGGGGGAGTGTTAGCGTCTGTTTTATTGTTTTCTTTTCATTATGTGTCCAAGCTAGGTACACCTAGCTTGATGGGGAGTGTTGGAGTCTGCATCCCACATCGGACTTGAGGTCCGGTGTGGTCTTTCTTATTTGTTATAAATACACCCCAAGGGCTCCTTTGGAGATACACCTTGGGGGTTCGGCTCTTTTTTTTTTTACACATACCATTAATTTGAATCCTTTTTCCGGACACTTGTGTCCTGGCCGAAACCGCTGCCCACAGGTATAACAGAGTCCTTTAGCTCGCTTTTCCTCATATTCGCCTCTGGACAAATTTCCAGTACCCTTCCACCTTGGCGCCACTTCACCAACCTTGTCTATCTCGTTCAACTACTGGTGATGCCATTCTCACGGGCCTTGGTACATATTTCCTTGTCCATAAATCAGTCCTCCCCTACCTCGGTTTTCTGGAACCTTGATATTTCCTTTGACAATTAATTCGTGCTTGACACGCCGTGCCAACATCAACAGTCGTGTCTAATAGGAATGTGGAGGGGTAGGTCCCAACGTTGGGGTTCTACCACAGGAGTGAAGGGGTGGTGTGTATGGGGCTGGGGGTGGTGCAGTGTGTGTGTGGGGGGGGGGGGATTGGGAATAATGAATAACCGACCATGGGCAGTCTTGTTGATAGGAATATCAAGAAGTATAAATAAATTTCTATTGAATATGGATAAATTTCTACAATACTGAGAACTAGAAGCAAAATTACTAACCAATCAAAACTCTGACTCTTCCAGGCCCAAGGCATGCAAGCCTGACCACGATTCCCCAACCAACTAGCCTAATGGCCAGTCTAACTCTTACTTATACTGTCCCCTCCACAACTAAACAAATCTAATTATAAGTTTACCCCTTGAGTTGTTAAACCTCTTGTTCCCTACACATATTACTTCTACCCTTTGGTAAGTATATAACAGAGGAGGCCGCTGAGAGCATTCTGCTGGTGAACTTGGCGTGTTTCCTACAACACTTCTATCATTGCCGCCTCCTTGAGATTCCACCTTGTCCTCAAGGTGGGAATTAGGAAATTGAGCTTTGAGAACATTTGCAACCTCCCAAGTTGCATCTTCAGGAGTTTGGCCATTCCACCGGACTAGCCACATTAAAACTCGGTTTTGTACCTTTTGAGCTAACACCGCTATAGGAAAAACATCTTCGGCAAGGAACTCCTTTGGCTGTGAATCTTCAACAACATGTTGTCTGATAGCCATTTTAAGCTGGGAAACATGGAAAACGGGGTGAACTTTACTGTTTGTAGGTAGCTGAAGTCTGTAAGCCACTGAACCAATTCTCTAGGACAACAAATGGCCCATAATATCGTGCTGTTAATTTCTGTTTGACTTTAGAATTGCCCCTGGTTTATTTGGCCGCAATTTAACCCTGTTACAATGAAAACCCGTACCTTACAATGAGGTAAGGTGCTCAATTTATAGATCACAAAAGGAATACAACGGGTTACCCACATCGATGTGGGATACAAATACTAAGAAACATTTAACTCACTCCCCCTTAAGCTGAGACATATATATTTATCATGCCCAGCTTGTTACATAAAAATGTCATGGAACTAAAGAGGTGATTGGTTAGCTTGTTACATAAAAATTGGACACGTGGTCCAGACACCCCTTTTGTGAGAACATCTGTAAGTTGATCAGAGGTGTGAACATGACCGAAGGTGATCTTCTTCTTCTCAAAGTTTTCTCGAACGAAATGACAATCAACTTCAATATGTTTGGTTCGCTCATGAAAGACTAGATTTGTGGCAATCTTGATGGCAGATTGATTGTCACACCAGATATGTGCCGGTTTCTTGACTGTAGAATTTGTTTTGTCCAAATAATCTCTGTAGTCACATATGCCATTGCACGATATTCCGATTCTGCACTAGATTGGGAGATAACTGTCTGCTTCTTGCTTTGCCATGAGATCAAATTTCCTCTAATAAATACAGCAAAATCAGACGTTGATCTCCTAGAAGAGAGACATCCAACATAATTTGCATCACAAAAAGCCTCAATATCTATATGCTCATGATCAGAATATAGAAGACGTAATCTTGGTTCTTTTTTCACATATCTAACAATGCGAAGAACAACCTTCTACTGTGTTTTTGTCGGAGATTCCATAAACTGACTCACTTTGCTAACTGCACAAGCAATATCGGGTCGAGTCATTGTCAGGTAGTTGAGCTTTCCAACAAGTTGTCTATATCTGTATGAAAATATCTCACTGTCAGTATGGAGTGACCTTTCTCCAGGTTCGAGAGGTGAGTCAACTGAGTCAGCTCGAGTCATGCCAGTCTCCTGCAGAAGATCAAGAACATACTTTCTCTGAGATAGAAAGATTCCTTTGTTGCATCTGAAGACCTCAATTCCCAGAAAATATCGTAGTGGACCCAAATATTTTGTTTGAAAATTTTGATGATGAAAAGATTTGAGTCGATCAATGTCGGCAACATCACTGCCAGTAATAACAATGTCATCTACATAGACCACCAAAAAAATGCTTCCTACTGCAGAGTGATGATAGAGAATAGAAGAATCCTTTATGCTTTGGGACATGCCAAAGCTAACTATAACAATGTAAAAACGGCCGAACCAAGCACGTGGTGACTGCTTGAGTCCATACAGCGATCGACGAAGGCAACAAACCTTGGAGGACTCTTCCTGAGCAACAAACCTGGGTGGTTGCTCCATATAAACCTCTTCATTAAGAAAACCATGAAGAAAAACATTTTTAACATCCAACTGATGGATAGCCCAATGAGAGGAGGCAACAAGAGAGATAAGTAGGCGAACGGAAGTCATTTTAGCCACTGGAGAGAATGTGTCAAAATAATCAACTCCATATGTCTGTGCATAATCTTTGGCAACAAGGCGAGCCTTGAGACGATTAAGAGAGCCATCGACGTTGACGCGTACAGTATAGATCCATTTGCAACCGACCACTTGCTTATTCGAAGGAAGAGGGACAACATCCCAAGTATGATTGGAGTCTAGAGCCTGAAGTTCATCCTGCATAGCCTGTAGTTAGTCTGGATGAAATATGGCCTTAACAACAGTGCGCGACGTGGAGTGAGCAACAAGTGTCTCTACAACTTGTGAGCTAGCCACAGATAATCCCTGATAAGACTGACAGGAGCGTGAGCCTTTGCGAAGCGCAATAGGCAACTCCAATGATGGAGGATTATGAGCAGGTCAGTCGTCAGGTGTGGTAGCAACCTCAGGTGTCGGGGTGGCAGGTGTGCTTGATCGGCGAGTATATACCTGGCCAAATCGGGATCCAATGGGGGGTGGTGGTGTATCGAGAGAATATGGTAAAATGACTTCAGAATCAGGAATAGGAGATGGTGGCGGGAACTCTGGAGTAAAAATAACCGAGGATTCAACAAAGGAAATATCGGTGGAGACAACATAACGACGCAAATCAGGAGAGAAGCATCGAGAGGGTTGTGGCCCAAGAGAGAGAGCGTCGTGAGGGGGCCTGCTGCCCAGGAGGGGCGCTGTAATGGGGTTCTGCCCAGAAGGGGCGTCGCGAGAGGGCTACGACCCAGGAGAGAGGGTGTCGCGAGGGGGCTCCGCCCAGAGGGGTGGGCGCCGCGAAGGGGGGCTCCGTCAGGGAGGGAGGGCGCTGCAGGTGGGGTTCCGCCCAGGAGATGCGCCACGAGGGGGGGGGGGGGCTCCGCCAGGGAGGGAGGGCGCCGCGAGGTGGGGTTCCGTCAGGGAGGTGTGTCCGACAGAGAGGAGCGACACACAAGGGATTTCAGGGCGTTGGGAGGGAGGGTGGGGAAAAAAACAACCTAACCCTCTGATACCATGTTGCAATGGAAACTCGTACCTTACAATGAGGTAGGGTGCTCAATTTATAGAGCTGTAGCTACTGCTTAAACAACTACCCCCTTTAGTATAATGTAAAACATGTGGAGGTTTTCTTCTATAAACTGTTTCGAAAGGTGTTTGTCTCGATGAAGTCTGGAAGTATTATAATGAAATTCGGCCCATGGGAACCAAATAACCCATTGTTTCGGATGATATGAGGAAAAACATCGTAGATATACTTATAAGCATTGATTTACAACTTCAGTTTGACCATTACTTTGTGGGTGATAGGATGAGCTTATTTTTAATGTAGTCCCTTGCAAACGAAAAAGCTCTCGCCGGCTAGTAAAAAGCGAATCCCTATTGCTGACAATGGTGCTGAGAATTCCATGTAACCGGACAACTTTAACAAAAACCTCAACAATTGTTTTGGCGGTGTAGGGACGTTTGAGTAACATAAAATGGGCATACTTGCTCAATCAATCAACAACCACAAATATAACATCAAAGCCCTGTGATTTAGGTAACTCAGAAATAAAATCCATTGACACCTTTTCCCAAATAAGTTGTGGCGGTTGCAATAGTTGTAACAATCCAGCTGGATTCATTGCCTCATATTTATTCCGCTGACACACTTCACATTCTCGGACAAAACACTGGATATCCCGAGTCATTCCCGACCAAAAAACACCATTAGCCAACCGCTTGTATGTTTTCAAATATCCTGAATGTCCTCCTTCAGGTGTGGAATGATAATGTTGCAGCAGTTTGGGTATTAAAATAGATCCCTTTGGTAGGACCAATATGTTTTTATAGAACAATAACTCATGTCGAAGTACAAATTCAGTCTTAGCTGCTGCATCCTGTTCTAAAACAGAAATTGTTTCCTAAAGCTTGCTGTCATTTTGTAACTCATTTTTAATGGTTTGAAGATCTTTCCAACTGGGTTCAGAAACTGCAATAAACATATTGTTGGAGTTGGTGCCCTAGAAACCAACTTCTTTGTACTTTATGATAAACCTGTATTCATTGGATGAATATTAATAAACTACTTATCACATCATGATTGTTCTTCTGCGTGACATAGTATGTGATAATGTCCTAAGAATAGCCGTCGCATTAAAAGGTCATAGCAGATCCCTATTATGATGAGAACCCGGAAGTGCCACGACACTATTCTTGAATATATGTTCTATGGCTGGATGATATCATTTGAAGGGACACAAATGATACAGACTTATCAGGGGTGGAGACTCATGAAACTTTGAGACACCTTCTCATGGAGTGCGCCCTTGGTGATATCCGGAGGATATTATGAGAATAAGACCCGTTAGTAGGAAATCCACATTCATAAGTGTCATTGGATGTTCCTATCTGCGGATGTGTGTATTGGTCCTTAGACTTTAAGATTATTATTAATAGGTATTATGACTCGCACACTTAGATGTATTGACGAAAATCGTGACGACAGATGTTCGTGGCGAGGTGGATATGTTGGGTGCGTCACGAGTAATACTGCATTAATGAATAATGCGAGAAAGGATTTATCACTTCTACGGAAGTAGATATCTCAGGCCCTTTGATAAAAATGATATAACCTAACTAAATCCATGACTATAGTGTTCTCTAGGCAAGTTCAATTCCGGGAAGACAAAAAATGAGAAATCGAGCACATGAGTTGATGACAATTGCATGCAACCCACTTGATTGGAGATATCGTGACAAAAAGATTATATTACACGGTAAACGTTCGTATGAGGTGACGTGTTGTTGCGACATCAACTTGTTTCTCTTGGGTGCCTTGATCCGTTGCTAGAGAGTAATCTTGGACCTTAGGCAAGCCCACCTAATGCCAACGAGAAAGATGCCTAGAGAGTCACACACTAAGTGTAGCCGGTATCTCAGTTAAATAATTTATTTATTTAACAAGTTGAATTAATATTATTCCCGGTTATAGTTTAATAATTATTTAAGTATGCCTGATTGCATTCATTTCGTCGTTAGTTATTCGGGAGAATATATTGCAGACGAAATATTTATTTATTAGCGAATAATGCAGTTATATATATTTAATAAATAAATTGTCATTATTCAAGGCCCGGTAAATATTGAGGAGGATCGGTAGACCAAGTTATGGGTCCAGTGAGAAATAATATTTAAATATAACGTGCAAGTTTAGCACATGTCATGGAAATAATAGCATTGCTATTATTATTTGACACGGGGTTTCACATGGAATAATAAATTAACGACACCTGTGCTAATTATTTATTATTATCTGGTGAATTAAATTTCCCATTATGTTATTATTCTCTAAATTAGCCAAGGGGTCATTTGATCGGCTAACCAATCGTTGTGTGCACAACATCCTTGAAGAAAAGCTCTCGAGCCTAGAGAACTCTTCCCTCTCCGAGAACGCTCTCAAGAACAAGAGAGATCCTCCTCCACTGGATCAAGGAGAACGCTTTAGAAGCGATTCTCAAAGCGATCGAAGGCGGACATCGCAAGCGCAAGGATCTTCCGCGCTAGCACCCAAAGACTCCTTCGGCGACGTCCGGAGATACGTGGAGTACGCGTGGATCACCGCTAGAGGATTCCTATCCTTGGATTTTACATCGCAACGAAGCCGCACCTCGGACCCGTGGTCGGACGCATCAACGGAGAAAGAATCACCCTAGAGGTAATTCTATAATTTAATTAAATTAATTATAAACAAAATATGTCGATCCCATCTTCTCGGTTCCGAGTTCTCTCCTTTGTCTTTTATCTTTGATTCAATTTCGTGGATATTGGCGTTCATTATCGTATTGATCTCGGATTAATAATCGATTATGACAATTTGCAAAGTTGGGTACACGCTCAACCCATGCTTCCGCTGCGCCCGGAACCTACAAGTGGTATCAGAGGGGTCATATTTTCATTTATAATTATTTAAATATTTCGTTGATGATTTACGCTTTAATAATTTAGTTTGTCAATTCATGTTTAATCGTTCTTGTAATATGAATTTCGAGATCTATTCCTCTTATCGTTTCTCGCAGATCTAACAGAAACGAATAATTTTATGATTAAAATTAAATCGAGGATCTCATTAGGAGGCGCCGACGGTTCTGTCCAGATAACACAAAAATACACGCCGTGTATTTGTGTTCAATGCATCAGGAGTAATTCGGCCATTACTCAAGCCGTGTGCATTAATGACATGTGGTGTAGTTAATTCTTAGACCGCGCGTTGATCAGGACAGACTGATGCACGGTCAGCCGAACTACACGCTGTGTGACCCACTGGACACGGCGTGTAGTTCTTTCAGGTCAGGGTCAAGTCGTGTATCCCATACACGGCTTGCCTGACTGGTGACCGTGTAACGCGGAGTCTACACGGCGTGTGGCCCACTGGACACGCCGTGTACTCCGAAAATTTCCGAAGTACAACTCACACGCCGTTTCCCCAGGCGTGTACTTTGGATGAACGGTGAGGAAGACACACGCTGTGTAGTCGAATCTACACGCCGTGTACTGTTTCCAGATTACGCAGATTTAAAAAATTTATTATTATATTATGGAACCCTTGAGACATGGACCTTCGTGTGGGCGTAAAGCTGAGACACAACATGTGATAGGTGTTTGATATATATATATATAAATGTTTAATTAACATTTGCGTAATGTTCAAAGATCTGCACATTATGTATGAGTTGTATTACAATTATAATTCTGCGTGCATGCTACATGTCACAAAGAATAAAGTGTATACAAGTATAAATACATGCTGGGTAGTTTTGGACGGGTATTCATCGGGTTGCTTCCAAGGTACAGGTTATGTACAAAGTTATGGATGATAATCTCAAAGAAATTCAGAAAAGGATTAAGATAAAAAAGATTGATTAATTAAAGATAATGATTAATCGATTCGAGCGAAATTTATCTTAATAAGAACGATTAAAAAATTGAATGCTAGTTTTATTAAATGCGTAATTCGTTGCATGTATGTGGATGATCATGAGCTTGACCAGACATTTGTATGTGATTGGTTCCCTTTTAATTTATTTATTAAATTAAAATTGTTGGTCTGCGTGCCTTCTCCTCATTAATATGTAGGGTCTGTGTTCCTGTGGTTTCTTTTATGTAAACCCCATGTTATCCCTCATCTGCGTGTGAGTTAAAAGCATATGTAATGGATGAAGCTTCCAAGCTAGTAGAGGCGGTTCAAGCTAGGAGCCGAGGCGAAACCAATCCAATGAAATATAAAGGTGGACATGTGGAAAGCTGTAAACACGAACCTTCAACGGTTTAAGGTGTTTCTCCCCTAAGTCAAGGTTTGTTTATCAACCGCTAGATAAACTAACCAATAGTAAAGCTCATGATCATACCCTTTATTTTATTTCCGTCAATTGTATGGTTATTCATTATGGATATTTGACGCGATCACATAATCAATGAACTAATAAGCATACAAGATGAAACTAAAATAAAAATGAATTATGCGTAAATATTAACTATACATGGTTAATCACTTAAGTATATCCCACTTAACATTAACAAGCATGTGAAAAGATAATAAATGACAATTTACGCATAAAGGATAAAATTCCTCAATTAAATATTAAGTCGGCATAGCCTTTCGTTACTTCGGTTAGAATCAAACTATAGTTCAAAGTGCTTGACCAACCCTAGTTGGGGTGCTTTCAATTATTGGGGAATTCTAATTTGAAGTTTTGGGTTGACTTAACTTAGTTTACATCAAGGGTTGACTGCCCTATCAGGACTTGGTGTAACTGAGAGGCAAAGGTTAAGCAAATCTAAAATTAAGAATTTCAGGATTGGGGAATCCACTCAACAGATCAAGGAGCTGTGAGTTAATGCAGTTGACATTTGGAATGCTTATCTAAAACCTTTCAAGTTGATTGGCTCCTAAGGTATTTAAGAGCCTCGTGATCAGAATGGATAACAAATTCTTTAGGCCAAAGATAGTGCTGCCATGTCTCTAGTACTCTAAACAATGCATACAACTCTTTATCGTATGTAACATAGTTTAGAGTTGAGCCATTTAACTTCTCACTAAAATAAGCAAGAGGCTTACCTTCCTGCATGAGTACTCCACCAATACCAATTTCACTTGCATCACATTCAATCTCAAAGGTCTTACCAAAGTCTGGGAGTGCAAGTAGAGGGGCGTGGGTGAGTCGATCCTTGAGAGCGTGGAAAGCCTTCTCTTGAGTTGTCCCCCATTTGAAAGGAACATTATTCTTTGTCAATTCATTCAACGGTGCTGCTAGTGTGCTGAAGTCCTTCACAAATCTCCTGTAAAAACTAGCAAGCCCATGAAAACTTCTTACCTGTCCAACAGAGGTTGGAGTTGGCCATTCTTGTATTGCTTTGATCTTCTCGGTATCCACTGCAACTCCATTGCCGCTCACAACAAATCCAAGGAAAACAATCTTATCGAGACAAAATTCACACTTATTTATGTTTCCAAACAGGTTTTCCTTAACACCTTTAAGACTTTTCTTAAGTGATCTACATGTTCAAGCAAGGTCCTACTATAAACCAAAATGTCATCAAAGTAAACTACCACAAATTTTCCAATATATGCACGTAAGACATGATTCATTAACCTCATAAATGTGCTAGGTGCATTGGTGAGACCAAAGGGCATGACTAACCATTCATAAAGTTCATGTTTTGTCTTAAATGCAGTTTTCCACTTATCTCTTTCCTTCATCCTAATTTGATGGTAGCCACTTCTTAAATCAATTTTTGAGAAAATAGTTGAACCATTTAATTCGTCTAGCATATCATCTAACCTAGGGATAGGATGATGATACCTGACCGTGATGTTGTTGATGACTCTACAGTCAATGCACATTCTCCATGTTCCATCTTTCTTTGGTACTAGAATCACCGGTACGACATAAGGATTAAGGCTCTCTCTGACATATCCCACATTCAACAGCTCTTGAACTTGCCTTTGAATTTCTTTTGTCTCTTCCGGGTTGATGCGATATGCAGGGCGGTTCGGTAGTGATGCTCCAGGTATGAGGTCAATTTGATGCTCAATACCTCTAATGGGTGGCAAACCTGGTGGAACCTCTTCGGGAAAAACATCTTCAAATTCTTGCAACAAAGATTCAACAACATGTGGCAAAGTAGATGTTAAGTTGTTAGTGTTCAACATCACCTCTTTGTACATAAGTACTAAGAGATTTTGGTGAGAAATCAAAGTTTCCTTAACCTCACTCTTTTTTGCCAACATCACACTTTTCTCTCTCAAATCTTTTTCCCCTCTTGATTTTTCTTTGCTCTCCATTTCTTTTCTTCTCTCATTTTCTATTTTCCCCTCATTCTCTCCTTTTTCATTTTCTCTCTTTTTTTTCTCATCACTCTTTTTTCTTTTCTCTCAAAATGTGATCTTCCAAAATTTGCTTGGGGGACATGAGGTTGAGGGTTATAGGTTCCCCTCGGAGTACAAAAGAGTGACAATTCAAGAAACCGTCATGAGTAACACGCCGATCGTACTGCCACGGTCGTCTCAACAACGAATGACAAGCCTTCATAGGAACAACATCGCACAAAACCTCATCTTTGTACTTCCCGATGGTGAACAGTACCTTCACTTGCTTGGTGACCTTCAACTCCCCGCAATCATTCAACCACTGAAGCCAGTACGGATTTTGATGCTTCAAAGTTGGGAGTCCCAACTTCTCCACCAACTCGGTGCTCGCCACATTGCTACAACTTCTCCCATCAATAATAACACCACATACCTTCCCATTGATCTTGAATCGTGTATGGAAAAGGTTCTCTCGCTGCTCCTTTTCTTCAACGGTCATTTGTGCACTTAAAACTCTCCCAGTGACAAGAATCGCACCGTCTTCCGCAAATTCTCCATTATCAATTTATGGAGATTCTTTCTCTTCCGAGCTCTCTCTATCGGTCTCCCATTCTCCATACTTGTTGATGGTCATGGTACGCCGGTTTGGGCACTCACTAGCAATGTGACCCCTTCCTTGACATTTGTAACATCGAATATCCCGATTCCTATTTTGGTTTGCCTCAAAAGTAGGTTCTTAGGTTGAAGAATTACTTTGTCACTTTTGCGATCAACCTCCTCTTTTGCCTTTGATGGTTCTTCAATCTTCTTCCTCAGATTTCTCCATGGCGTGAAAGGGGTAGCGAGTTTCCTCATGTTGCTCCTCCTTTTGATTTGTTGCTCGATCTTGGTGACTTGGTGAATCATATCTTGTATTTCTACATGATGGTACATCTCCACTTGACCAACAATCTCCCGATTGAGCCCATGTAAAAACCGTGCCATGGTTGCCTCTGGATCCTCCTCAATGTTTGATCGAATCATGGCAATTTGCATCTCTTTGTAGCAATCTTCCACACTCTTACTTCCTTGGGTGAGCCGCTGAAGTTTGTTGTGGAGATCTCTATGGTAATGTGTGAGAACAAACCGCTTTCGCATGACGAACTTCATGTCTTCCCAAGTGTTGATGGGACGTCCACCATATCCAGTCCTCTCCTTTTGAACTTGATCCCACCATATTAATGCATAATCAATGAATTCAAGGGCTGCAAGGTTTACCTTTTTCTCATCGGAATAGGTATGGCATGAAAACACTTGCTCGATCCGCATCTCCCACTCCAAGTATGCTTCCGGATCGCTTTTCCCTTGAAAAGAAGGGACCTTCACCTTGATCCCGCCAAGTAAGTCATCATCATGTTGTCTCCTTCCTCCTCTAGGGTTTTGGTACAACCTCCTCCTTTGTGGGACATCATCAAGATCATCATCAAAATTCACCATCTCCTCCTCTATGATGTGGGGACAACGTGGTGTCGGAGCGCGTCATGGGTTATCATGGATCATCCTTGGGCTTGGTTTATTCTCTAATTCATCAATCCCCTCGTGTAGCCCTTTCAACTTTCTATTAAGAAGCTTCTCAAAGTGGCTCACCAAAGCTTGCATTTGGAGTTGTGTAGCTTCGGGTGCGGGAGATCTACTTCGACTTCCTTCATCACTAACATGAGCAATTTTCTTCCCATGATCTTCTGCCATGATAAGTTACGCAAATACAAACACACACCCGGGGGGGGACACACACAATGATACACACTCACTCACACACGCGAGATGTACACACACACAAGATGTACACACTCACACGCACAAGGATACACACTCACACACGCAAGATATACACACTCACACACACAAGATGTACACACACGCACACAACAAGATGCACACACTCACGCACAAGATATTTTTTTTTTGCTTATTTCTCTCCACTCTCAACACTCAATTCAAATTCCAAGCTCTTATGAAATATAATACCTTGTTTCGGGTGATCCTTCCCCAATCAAGATTGTGTCGGGGGCTGGTTTAACACAACCCGCTTGAGTGGTAAAGGGTAAATGGTGAAAAGTGGGTAGAAAATGGATAAAGGGTGGGTGGAAAAGGGGGTTGAAAGGTGGTATTTGGGTTTTGCCCGATTGTGCAAGATAAGAAAAATTAATAACAATATGAGCCAAATATAATATAGGGATTAAACAAAATGATGGAGAAAGTAATGTACGGAAATGAAAAGTGCTAATAATGTAAAGCACGATGATGAAGTAATTGTATCCGTTTTTTTTGTCAAATCTCCCCAAAAAGTGTTGTGTTTAGAGTTTTAAAGCAGAAGATGATGAACGGAGAGTAAGACATTTTTTTTTGAAATCTCTCAAAGGAAAGGATGTGCTTAATTTTGAGAAGTACAAAATGACGAGTTGAGAGAATTTCATTTTTTTTGTTTTTTTTTTCCGGATACAAATCACATTTAGCGAATTAAATGCGAAAAGAAGATGGATGAACAATTGACTCAATGTAAAAATATTTCAATCTTGCACAACAAAGGCCAATTCTAGAAGTTTTCAAAGAAAAGGTTTTTTTTTGAATGGGTGGATAATAAAGAAAGATGAGAAGGGTAATAGATATATGGGATAAAAGAGGGTGATAGATGCCTACCATGTCAACTGGAGCTTTGATACCAACTGATGTGAGACGCACGAGGTGGCCCGATCTTCACGGCGTGATGCGGATCATGGTGCACACATGCAGCAAGGAGTTGAGGGTGATCATGGCATTGATGGTGGAAGGAGAATTAATGGACAAGACCCATTGCATGGGATTGGTGGCCCAATGACAAGAGGAAGAATGAGGAGGATGAAAGAGACTTTACATGACCTCATTTTGAAATTACAAGAGGAGACCCAACATGCATGCATGGGAGGAGCAAATGGGCCTTTAATCACACTTATTAAAGCCCAAAAGTGAACCTAAAAGGCCCACCCATATGCTTCCACGAAATTTAATCCACTTGCATGAAAGAAATCTCCAATGTCAAAAGTGGTGGGCCCCTTGTCTCCAAATCCATGGTGGGAATCTTCAAAGTCTTTGGGGTGGTTTTTAAAAGTCTTCTTTAGAGATATCTTGTCCCCTAAAGCCATGGACATGTGTAAACAATGTCAAATTCGTGGGATAGACTTTAGACTTTTGTGGGATAGGTAGTTTGACATGTATTCCTCTCATTTGGCTATAAATAGCCACCTCTTGTACCCCTTGAAGGTTAATTTCGAATTTGAGAGTTTCTAGCATTATTATGCTTGTGTTTCTCGTGTTCTTAGGTGGATGCAAGTAAGGCTCATCAAAGGAGTGATCAACCTTTGTGGCGCTTTATAATTAGAGTTTCAAGGGGCAAGTCTCCTTGGGGTCCTAATTGATCATCCCCTTCCCCTTTCATTCCTCTTACATTTCTTTTAATTTCCATTCCCCTCTTCTTTCTTCGCTTGTGTTTCCACATTTTTACCAACGAATACCGCACTCGCATACGGTATCATATCATTTGGTATCAGAGGAAGGCAACAAAAACCAAGTTCTGTCATTTCTATTTCTCCCATCTTTTTTTCCCCCTTCTTCCATTTTCTGCCATCACCAATTCTGGACGGAATTTTCTTCCATATTTTCGTCTGCTTTTTCTTTGAGTTTCTAGGCGTATAATATGTCATTTTAATAGTTTAGAATCTCACCTTTCTTCTCGATTTGGAAACACTAAAATTTGACACCTATATTTGGAGATATAGCCGAATCAATTCGTGCTACAGTTTCACCCTTGTGAAATCTAACAATCTCCAAGGTGGATTTCCATTTGAGTTTGAAGTTCATGTTATCTCAACCATTTACATCATTGCAATCAGATTAGTACATTTTTTATTTTTTGTACTTTGAGCACAAAAAGCGCACTCTTTGTATCTCAATTCTTGTTTATTGAGTAGCAAAAAAAAAAAAAAATCAAAAAAAAAATCAAAAAAAAAATCAAAAAAAAAAATCAAAAAAAAAATCAAAAAAAAAAAAAAGATGCTTCTCATTTTGCGTTCGTTCATAAGTTATAAATTTGATTGCATTTTCTTATCCATCATCTTCTTTTCTTCATCCATATCCAACCTTCTTCTATAACCATTTCTCCCTTTTACCCCCTCATATTTCTTAGTCCTCATTGATTCAAACCCTTTTAAAATTTTTGATTTTTAAAGATTGCCATGAATTGATTGCTTCTACTAGTTGTCTTCTTAATTCTATTTAAGAACACTTGTAGGAACCAAGTTGTTGTGCTAGAAAGTGTGAGGAAACTTTTGAGAGATAAAAAAACAGAGAGAAAGAGTGTGTGAGGAATTAAAAAAATGGCAAGTGAGGGAGAAAGAATGAGATCGACATTAAATTATTCATGAAAGCAGTCGCTGACCAGTTTACGAGATTGAATGCTAGGTTGGATGATATGCAAAGTTCCTCGTCTTCGAAGGCTCCAAGAAGGCAAGAAATTCATGAAGGTGATGATGAGTACTCCGATTTCGAAGAATCAATTCCTAGGTGAGGGCAACGTGCTGCTTGGAGAGAAAATGATTTGGGAAGCATCAAAGTAACACTTCCATCCTTTCAAGGGAAGAGTGACCCAAAACTTTATTTGGAGTGGGAGCGGAAGGTTGACCATGTGTTTGGACTTCACAACTACTTGGAGGAGAAGAAGGTAAAATTGGCGGCGTTTGAGTTCAATGACTATGCAAGTATTTGGTGGGACCAATTACAAGTAAGTCGACGACGAAATGGAGAAAGACCAATTCGAACTTGGGAAGAAATGAAGATAGTAATGCGCAAAAGGTACATTTCTAGTCATTACTATCGAGATTTGCATTTGAAGTTACAAAAACTTGTGCAAGGTTCCATGTGTGTGGAGGAATACTACAAGGAAATGGAGATATCAATGATTCGAGCCAATTTGGAGGAGGATCACGAAGCTACCATGACAAGGTTCATCAATGGCTTGTATCCGACAATTAGAGATGTGGTGGAACTATAGACTTATATTGACATGGAGGAGTTGCTACATAAGGCGGTGAAGGTCGAAAAACAACTACATTCTTGAAGGAGTCAAGTAAGTTCTCATAATTTTTGGAAGGATAACTGGAAAGATCCAAAATCAACTTCTAAGTGGAATGAAACAAAACCAAGAGATTCCAAATTTGTTCCAAAACAAAGAGAAGTGGCCAAAAATAAGTTCTTCCCCACTGTTTCAAAAGGAAAAATGGATGCAAATTTCCCTTCTAAATCTCGTGATATAAAGTGTTTTAAGTGTCAAGGACATGGTCATATTGCATCTCAATGCCCAAAAAAAAGGGCCATGATTATTTTGGATAATGGAGACATCCTTAGTGAGCACTCTAGCGATGATGAGATTCCATCTTTGGAGGAGGGTTCAGATGTCGAAGTTGAAGAACCTGTACATGGAGATGCATTGGTGGCAAGAAGAGCTTTAAACATTCAACCCAAAGATGATCATGATGAGGAGCAGCGTGAGCATATTTTTCATACGAGATGCCACATCAGGGAGAAGGTATGTAGCATGATCATTGATAGTGGAAGTTGTACTAATGTGGCTAGTACCTTGTTGGTGGAGAAGTTGAGTTTGCCTACTCTAAGGCATACTAGACCTTATAGATTGCAGTGGTTGAATGATAGTGGTGAAGTGAGGGTCACAAAACAAGCCATAGTTTCTTTTTCCATTGGCAAATATCACGATGAGGTGTTGTGTGATGTTGCTCCAATGCAAGCTGGACATTTGCTACTAGGGAGACCGTGGCAATTTGATAGGAGGGTGATGTATGATGGCTATACTAACCGCTTCTCTTTTCATTTTAGCGGTAGAAAGATTGTTTTGACTCCTCTAAGTCCCATACAAGCATATGAAGATCAAGTGAGGATAGAGAAAGAATACAAAAAGAAAAAAGAAATGAGTGAAAAAGAAAGTGGGAAAAATAAAATTTTGAGTGATAAAAAAGAGAGTGATGAGTTGATGAAAAAGGAAATGAGAGAAAAAAATGAAAAGAGTGGAAAAATTAAGAGTGAAAAAGGAGAGTCGAGTGACATAAATGAGGGAAATCAAAGAGTTGAAAACAAGAGTGATGAGCGAAAGGTGAGTTTATTTTTTGGAAAAAGTGAGGTGAAAGGTGCTTTATTGAGCGTGAAAGTGTTCTTACTCATTAGTAAGGATGCTTACCTTGCAACTAATAAACTTCACCATTCTTTGCCTTCTTGTGTTGTGTCTTTACTACAGGAATTTGGTGATTTGTTTCCCAAAGAAACACTCGATGGACTACCCCCTTTGAGAGGCATTGAGCATCGGATTGACTTCATACCCGGTGCCGCAATTCCAAATAGGCCAGCATATAGAGCTAATCTGGAAGAGACTAGAGAGATCCAGTGTCAAGTTGAAGAACTCATGAAGAAAGGATTAGTAAGGGAAAGCATGAGTCCATGCGCCGTTCCGGTGATCCTAGTACCCAAGAAAGATGGAACATGGCGGATGTGTGTGGATTGTCGCGCCATCAACAAAATAACAGTCAAGTACCGTTATCCCATCTCTCGACTTGATGACATGCTTGATGAATTACATGGGGCCTCTTTGTTTTC
The DNA here is from genome assembly GCA_963277665.1 of Viscum album. Taxonomy (NCBI): domain Eukaryota; kingdom Viridiplantae; phylum Streptophyta; class Magnoliopsida; order Santalales; family Viscaceae; genus Viscum; species Viscum album. Next base: position 885,697,696 of record OY728132.1, read on the forward strand.
AAAAATTGATCTTAAAAGTGGATACCACCAAATTCGAATGAAAGAAGGAGATGAGTGGAAAACTGCTTTTAAAACTAAGTTTGGTTTGTATGAGTGGTTAGTTATGCCATTTGGTTTAACTAATGCACCAAGTACATTCATGAGCTTAATGAACCATGTCCTTCGTTCATTCATTGAAAAATTTGTGGTTGTCTATTTTGATGATATGTTGGTGTATAGCAAATCTCTAGACAACCATGTTGAACACTTGCGTTTGGTGTGTGAGACCCTTAAACAAAACCAACTTTATGCCAATCATCAAAAATGTTCATTTTGCATGGATTCTGTTGTGTTTCTTGGCTTTGTTGTAGGGGCGGAAGGGATTCGTGTGGATGATGAAAAGATCAAAGCAATTCGGGAGTGGCCCACACCGAAGAGTGCAACCGAGGTTAGGAGTTTTCATAGATTGGCAAGCTTCTATAGGAGGTTTGTAAAAGATTTTTCATCCATCGCTTCACCTCTTAATGAACTTGTAAAGAAACATGTGGTCTTTAAATGGGGTGAAAAACAAGAAAGCCTTTAACACACTCAAAGAAAAATTGGTCAATGCTCCCCTTTTAAGGCTACCCGATTTCACCAAAGTCTTTGAAATTGAGTGTGATGCACCGAGAGTTGGTATTGGTGCTGTTTTGACTCAAGAGTCACGTCCAATTGCTTACTTTAGTGAGAAATTGAACGAGGCAGCATTAAATTATTCAACTTACGATAAAGAACTTTATGCTTTGAAACGAACTTTGGAAACATGGCAACATTACTTATGGCCTAAAGAGTTCATTATTCATTCTGACCATGAAAGCCTTAAGTATTTGAAGTCCCAAGGTAAGTTGAATCGGCGACATGCATCTTGGCTGGAATTCATTGAGACTTTCCCCTATGTGATCAAGCACAAAAAAGGCAAGGAAAATGTGGTTGCTGATGCTCTTTCACGAAGGTATTCACTTCTTACTTCTCTTCATTCTAGATTACTTGGACTTGAGTTACTAAAGGGAATGTATGAAAATGATGGAGATTTTTCTCAAATTTGGACATCTTGTGAAAAACATGGTTTTAAAGACTATTACAAAAATGATGGGTTTCTTTTCAAAAGGGATAAATTGTGCATTCCAAATTGTTCAACTCGAGAATTGCTTGTTGTTGGAGTATGTGTAACTTCCCTTTCTTTCTGTAAATGAGGGTCCTCTCCTCACCTTGAGGAGTGTGGGGATTTCTGAATTTACATGGTATCAGAGGGGGTTTGATAAACCCGACCCCCCCTCCTATCTTTTTTTTTTTTTTTTTACGCCCTGCTCTAGGGTTTATCTTTTCTTTCCCCCATGGGGGGCGGAGGCCTCCATGGCCTACGAGCCATAGGAATTCTCCGCCCCCCCTGCCGGCGATCCCTTCCCGGCGGATTTCCCATCCCGGCGGCTCTGTGCGCGCCAGATCGCTGCTGCCCTCCAGCTCCCCTTGCAGGCGGCCCTCTCTTCGCAGCGGCGCCCATCCCGGCGGCCTTCCCCCTCGGCGACCCTCCTTTTTTGCGAGCGGCGCCTCCCGCGGATCACCCAGCGCCTCCCGCGGATCATCCGCGGCTCACCCGGCAGCCCTCCTGCGGCTTTCCCCGGCGGCCCTCTCTTCGCAGAGGCGTCTTCCCGTCCTCCATGCGCGCGGCTCCCGCCCCTCCCGAGGCGGTTTTCCCCGACGACGCTCCTCCCGCGCGAGTCCAAGCTTCAGTTCCCGGCGACCCTTCCGGCTGGCCGGCTGCGCTTTTCCCGCCTTGTTCTTCCCGGCGGACCTCCCTTCCCCGGCTGCTCCCTGTCGGACGACTCTCAGCGCCGGCGGCCTCCCTTCCCCGGCTTGCGGCTCTTTCCGGCAGCCCGCCTCCTGTGCGAGTCTCCCGCCAGCTCTGTTGCAGCCGGCCTCCACCCCTGCCGGCCTCCATTCCTGCCGGCCTCCATTCCTGCCGGCTCCTCCAGCAGTCGGCCAACAGCCCTGCCGGCCTCCCGTGCCACCTCTGCTCAACTGCTCCCTCCATGCCGACCTCCTCCTGCTTCCTGCGGAATCCCCGCTTCTCTGCCCGGCATCTCCCGCGGAATCACCGCATCCCATCGCCGGCCTCCTCCTGCGGATTTCTTAGCACTTCGACGACCGGCATCCGCCATTGCGGATTTCCTTGGCGCTTTGACGACCGGCCCTCTTGCGGATTTCCTTGGCACTCTGACGACCGGCACCCGCCAGTGTGGATTTCCCGGCACTCTGTTGTCCGGCCCCGCACTTTTCCGGCGATGAACCATCATTTTCAGCGGCATCACAAATCTTGAGGGGGAGCAGCATCATCAACGAATTTATTATTTCTATTTCTTCTGTTTTTCGTCTTGTTTTGTCATCAAGCTGGGTATGTCCAGCTTGAGGGGGATTGTTTGCAGCTTGTTGCTTGCGTTGTTTTTTCATCATGTGTCCAAGCTAGGTACACCTAGCTTGAGGGGGAGTGTTGGAGTATGTGTAACTTCCTGCCCCACTTCCTTTGTAACCTCCTGCCCCACTTCCTTTGTAACTTCTCTTTGTAACTTCTCTTTCTTTCTATAAATGAGGGCCCTCTCCTCACCTTGAGGAGTGTGGGGATTTCTGAATTTACACTTGTAAAAGAAACTCATGAGGGTGGTTTGATGGGACATTTTGGGGTTGATAAAACACTAGCTACTTTGCATGAACATTTTTATTGGCCAAGCATGAGAAAAGATGTTATTGTAATTTGTGCTAGGTGTGTCACTTGTAAGCATGCAAAGTCCAAGGTTAAATCTAATGGATTGTATTCCCCCTTACCCGTTCCATCCCATCCTTGGACCGACATCTCTATGGATTTTGTGTTGGGATTGCCTTGATCCCAATCGGGAAGAGATAGCATTTTTGTTGTTGTGGATCGATTCAGCAAAATGACCCATTTCATTGCATGCTCAAAAACTAATGATGCTATACATATAACAGATTTGTTTTTCAAAGAAATTGTGAGATTACATGGACTGGCCAAAACCATTGTAAGTGATAGGGATGCGAAATTCCTTAGCCACTTTTGGAGGACTTTGTGGAATAAATTGGGAACTAAATTGGGAACTAAATTATTGTTCTCAACAGTTGCACATCCTCAAACTGATGGGCAAACTGAAGTGGTGAATAGAACTCTTTCTACCCTCTTGCGTGCAATAATTCAAAAAAATCTAAAGAATTGGGAAAAATGTTTGCCGCACATAGAGTTTGCATATAACCGAGTAGTGCATTCCACTACTAACTTTTCACCTTTTGAGATTGTCTATGGATTTAACCCAATGACTCCGTTAGATATTCTTTCATTGCCTACTAATGAGGTTGTTGATCTTGCAGGTGATGAGAAGGCAAAATTTGTTCGGGTCTTACATGCCAAGGTAAAAGCAAACATTGAAAGAAGAAATGAACAATATGCGAAGCAAACAAACAAGGGTAGACATAAGGTTGTACTAGAACCTGGAGATTGGGTGTGGGTGCATTTGAGGAAGGAAAGGTTCCCGGAGCAAAGAAAATCAAAACTTCAATCACGAGGAGATGGTCCATTTCAAGTTTTAGAAAGAATCAATGATAATGCCTACAAGATTGACTTGCCCAGCAGGTATGGAAATGTGAGTGCTACCTTTAATATTTCTGATCTCTCTCCTTTTGAATATGCAGATTCGAGGACGAATCCTTTTGAAGAGGGAGGGGATGATGCGGATCATGATGCACACATGCAGCAAGGAGTTGAGGGTGATCATGACATTGATGGTGGAAGGAGAATTAATGGACAAGACCCATTGCATGGGATTGGTGGCCCAATGACAAGAGGAAGAATGAGGAGGATGAAAGAGGCTTTACATTGCCTCATTTTGAAATTACAAGAGGAGGCCCAACATGCATGCATGGGAGGAGCAAATGGGCCTTTAATCACACTTATTAAAGCCCAAAGTGAACCTAAAAGGCCCACCCATATGCTTCCACGAAATTTAATCCACTTGCATGAAGGAAATCTCCAATGTCAAAAGTGGTGGGCCCCTTGTCTCCAAATCCATGGTGGGAATCTTCAAAGTCTTTGGGGTGGTTTTTAAAAGTCTTCTTTAGAGATATCTTGTCCCCTAAAGCCATGGACATGTGTAAACAATGTCAAATTCGTGGGATAGGTTTTAGACTTTTGTGGGATAGGTAGTTTGACATGTATTCCTCTCATTTGGCTATAAATAGCCACCTCTTGTACCCCTTGAAGGTTAATTTCGAATTTGAGAGTTTCTAACATTATTATGCTTGTGTTTCTTGTGTTCTTAGGTGAATGTAAGTAAGGCTCATCAAATGAGTGATCAACCTTTGTGGCGCTTTATAATTAGAGTTTCAAGGGGCAAGTCTCCTTGGGGTCCTAATTGATCACCCCCTTCCCCTTTTATTCCTCTTACATTTCTTTTAATTTCCATTCCCCTCTTCTTTCTTCGCTTGTGTTTCCGCATTTTTACCAACGAATACCGCACTCGCATACGGTATCATATCACGGCGTAGGGCGGCGGATGTAGAATGCGGGTTGGGGCTAAGTAGCGGATGATGAGTATGAATAGCGGATGCAAGTAGTCAATCAACGCTATAAGGAGCGCGACCTACTACTTAGACAATACACTCAAGGGAGGGATGTGATAGTCAATCCACACAACAACGCACTTGGGTTGAGACACGTAATTGGGGGCTTTGTGATCTTGGATCACCAATCTAACTTGTAGATTGACAAGGCAAGAATGCACAAGAGCAAGGGGGAAATTTGGAACAATTCTCGCACAATGGAGAGAAACAAAGCATAAGCTCTCAATTCAATCTTGGATGAAAATAGGGTGCCATGGGGTGACTATTTATAGCCAAGGGGGTGATACAATGGTCAAGGGTCTAATACCCTAAAGTCATAAAGGCTAAACCTACCTTGTCCCCTTAAAAGTCAAAAAGATAAAGTCTAACAAAGACTTTTGGAAAAGTAGCACACAACTTTCCAACGATAGCCCACCAAATTTAACTTTGGTGTCCAAAGATGTCATTTCTAGAATCCTCCATGGGGGCAAGACATCCAAATTCGTGCAACCATGTGAGCCAAGCTTTAAATATCAATTTTGGGCTTGAATAAGTGATATTATAGGCCCATTTGCTCCATCCATGCAAGGCAAGATCTATTGGGCCCTTAATGAAGTGAGATGAGCGCCCATTGTTGCATTCAACCTCTTTAATCTCCCACGCGTCATCGGACCTTGCAAATCCAACTCCTCCACTCGGGTAATCGACTCGGTGCCTTCAACAGGGTTCGCATCATAAGCAATGGGCTTACCTTCCAGCATGAGTACTCCACCAATACCAATTCTACTTACCTCGCATTCAATCTCAAAGGTCTTACCAAAGTCTAGGAGTGCAAGTAGAGGAGCGTGGGTGAGTCGATCCTTGAGAGCATGGAAAACCTTCTCTTGAGTTGTCTTCCATTTGAAAGGAATATTCTTCTTTGTCAACTCATTCAACGGTGCTGCTAATGTGTTGAAGTCTTTCACAAATCTCCTGTAAAAACTAGCTAGCCCATGAAAACTTCTTACCTGTCCAACGGAGGTTGGAGTTGGTCATTCTTGTATTGCTTTGATTTTCTCAGTGTCGACTTCAACTCCATTACAACTCACAACGAATCCAAGGAAAACAATCTTATCGAGACAAAATTCACTTATTTATGTTTCCAAAAAGGTTTTATTTAACACCTCTAGGACTTTTCTTAAGTGATCTACATGTTTATGCAAGGTCCTACTGTAAACCAAAATGTCATCAAAGTAAACTACCACAAATTTTCTAATATATGCACGTAAGACATGATTCATTAACTTCATAAATGTGCTAGGTGCATTGATGAGACCAAATGACATGACTAACCATTCATAAAGTCTATGTTTTGTCTTAAATGCAGTTTTCCACTAATCTTCTTCTTTCATCCTAATTTGATGGTAGCCACTTCTTAAGTCAATTTTTGAGAAAGTAGTTGAACCATTTAATTCATCTAGCATATCATCTAACCTAGGGATAGGATGACGATACCTGATTGTGATGTTATTGATGGCTCTGCAGTCAATGCACATTCTCCATGTCCCATCATTCTTTGGTACTAGAAGCACTGGTACCGCACAAGGACTAAGACTCTCTCTAACATATCCCACATCCAACAGCTCTTGAACTTGCTTTTGAATTTCTTTTGTTTCCTCTAGTTTGGTGCGATATGTAGGGCGGTTTAGTAGTGATGCTCCGGGTATGAGGTCAATTTGATGCTCAATACCTCTAATGGGTGGCAAACCAGGTGGCACCTCTTCGGGAAACACATCTTCAAATTTCTGCAACAAAGACTCAACAACATGTGGCAAAGGAGATGTTAAGTTGTTAATGTTCAACATCACATCTTTGTACATAAGTACTAAAAGATTTTGCCGAGAAATCAAAGCTTCCTTACCTCACTCTTTTTTGCCAATATCACACTTTTCTCTCCTCTCAAATCTTTTTCCCCTCTTGATTTTTCTTTGCTCTCTATTTCTTTTCTTCTCTCATTTTCTATTTTTTCCTCATTCTATCCTTTTTCATTTTCTCTCTTTATTTCCTCATCCCTCATTTTTTTCTTATCTCAAAATGTGATCTTCCAGAATTTGTTTTGGGGTCATGGGGTTGAGGGTTATAGGTTCCCCTTGTAGTACAAAAGAGTGACGGTTCGAGAAACTATCATGAGTAACACGCCGATCGTGCTGCCACGGTCAACCCAACAACAAGTGGCACGCCTTCATAGGAACAACGTCGCACAATACCTCATCCTTGTATTTACCAATGGAGAACAATACCTTCACCTGTTTGGTAACCTTCAGCTCTCCACAATCATTTAGCCATTGAAGCCGATATGGATGTTGATGCCTCAAAGTTGGAAGTTCCAACTTCTCTACCAACTCGGTGCTCGCTACATTACTACAGTTTCTTCCATCAATAACACTACATACCTTCCCATGGATCTTGCACCGTGTATGAAAAAGGTTCTCCCGCTGCTCCTCTTTCATGGTCATTTGTGTGCTTAGAACTCTCCTGGTGACAAGAATCTCACCATCTTTCGCAAATTCTCCACTATCAATTTCGGGAGATTCTTCATCTTCCTCCTCCGAGCTTTTTCCATCAGTCTCCTATTCTCCATGCTTGTTGATGGTCATGGTGCGCCGATTTGGGCATTCACTAGCGATGTGACCTCTTCCTTGACATTTGAAACACCGAATATCCTGGTTTCTTGTTTGGTTAGTTTCAAAAGTAGGTTTCTTAGGTGGAAGAATTACCTTGTCATTTTTGCGATCAATCACCTCTTTTGTCTTTGATGGTTCTCCAATCTCCTTCTTTGGATTTCTCCATGGCGTGAAAAGGATAGTGGGTTTCTTCATGTTGCTCCTTTTGATTTGTTGCTCGATCTTGGTGGTTTGATGGATCATATCTGGTATTTCCACATGGTGGTACATATCCACTTGATCCGCAATCTCCCGATTGAGCCCATGTAAAAACCGTGTCATGGTTGCCTCTGGATCCTTCTCGATGTTTGCTCGAATCATAGCAATTTGCATCTCCTTGTAGTAATCTTCTACACTCTTACTCCCTTGGGTGAGCCGTTGAAGTTTGTTGTTTAGATCTCTATGGTAGTGCGGGGGGCCAAACTGTTTTCGCATGACAAATTTCATATCATCCCAAGTGTTGATGAGACACCCACCATATCTAGCCCTCTCCTTTTGCAATTGATCCCACCAAATTAAAGCATAATAAAAAAATTCAAGGGAAGCAAGTTTGACCTTTTTCTCCTCCGAATACGCATGGCATGAAAACACTTCAATCTGCATCTCCCACTCCAAGTATGCTTATGGATCACTTTTCCCTTGAAACGAAGGGACCTTCACCTTGATCCCTCCAAGAAGGTCATCATCATGTGGTCTCTTTTGGCCTCCGCGAGGTTGTTGGTACAACCTTCTCCTTTGTGGGACATCCTCAAAATCAACATCAAGGTTTTCCATCTCCTCCTCCATGATGTGGGGGCGACGTGGTGCAGGAGCTCGCTGCGGGTTATCATGGATCATCCTCGGGCTTGGTTGATTTTCCAGGTTATCAATCCTCTCATGTAGCACCTCCAACTTCCGATTAAGAAGCCTTTCGAAATGGCTCACCAAATCTTGCATTTGGAGTGGTGTAGCTTCGGGTGCGGGAGATCTACTTCGACTTCCTTCATCGCTAACATGAGCAATTTTGTTCCCACGATCTTCTTCCATGATAAGTTATGCAAACACAAACACACACGGGGGGGACACAATGATACACACTCACTCACACACGCGAGATGTACACACACATGCGAGATGTACACACTCACACACACAAGGATACACACTCACGCACGCAATATATACACACTCTCGCAAGGATACACAATCATACACACGAGAAAGTTTTTTTTTTTTAAATTTCTCTCCACTCTCACACTCAATCCCAAGCTCTTATGAAATATAATACCTTGTTTAAGGATATCACGTGCCACCAATTCTTCCCAAACCAAGTTTGTGTTGGGGGATGATTTAACACAACCCGTTTGAATGGTAATGGCTAAAAGGCGAAAAAGAGGGTAGAAAATGGATAAAGGGTGGGTGGAAAAGGGGGTAGAAAGGTGGTATTTGGGTTTTTGCCCGATTGTGCAAGATAATAAAAATTAATAACAATATAAGCCAAATATAATACGAGGATGAAGTAAAATGATGGAGAAAGTGATGTACAGAAATGGAAAGTGCTAATAATGTAAAGCACAAAGAAGTAATTGTATCCGCTTTTTGTTTTTTTTTGTTTTTTTCCTTTGTCAAATCTCTCCAAAAAGTGTTGTGTTTGGAGTTTTAAAGCACAAGATGATGAATGGAGAGTAAGACATTTTTTTTTTGAAATCTCTCAAAGGATGTGCTTAATTTGAAAAAGCACAAAATGATGAGTTGAGAGAATTTTTTTTTGTGTTTTTTTTTCGGATACAAATCACATATAGCAAATTAAAAGCAAAACGAAGATGGATGAATAATTGACTCAATGTAAAAATATTTCAATTTTGCACAACAAAGGCCAATTCTGAAGGTTTTCAAAGAAAAAGGGGGTTGTTTTTTAATGGGTGGATAATAAGGAAAGATGAGAAGGGTAATGGACCAAAGTAAAATAAATTAAGGGATAGATGTCTACCATGTCAACCGGAGCTCTGATACCAACTGATGTGAGACGCACGGGGTGGCCTGATCTTCACGGGTAGGGCGACGGATGAAGGATGCGGTTCGGGGCTAAGTGGCGGATGATTGGTATGGATAGTGGATGCAAGTAGTCAATCAACGCTATAAAGAGCGCGACTTACGACTTAGACAACACACTCAAAGGAGGGATGTAATAGCCAATCCACACAACAACACATTTGAGTTGAGGCACGGAATTGGGGGCTCTGTGATCTTGGATCATCAATCTAACTTGTAGATTGACAAGGCAAGAATGCACAAGAACAAAGAGAAAAACCGGGACAATCCTCACACAACGGAGAGAAAGAAAGCATAAGCTTTCAATTAAATCTTAAATGTCATACAAGTGCCATGAGAATGACTATTTATAGCCAAAAGGGTGGTACAATAGTCAAGGGTCTAATACCCTAACGTCATAAAGTTTAAACTACTTTATTCCCTTAAATTCAAAAATATAAAGTCCACCAAAGACTTTTGGAAAAGTAGCACACAACTTTCCAATTATAGCTCATGGGATTTGATTTTGAGTACATAGTCCACCAGATCTGACTTTGGTGTTCAAAGATGTCATTTCTAGAATCCTCCATGTGGGCAAGACATTCAAATTCGTGCAACCTTGTGGGTCAAGCTTTAAACATCAAGTTTGGGCTTGAATAAGTGATATTATAGGTCCATTTTCTCCATCCATGTAAGGTAAGATCCATTGAGCCTTTAATAAAGCAAGATGGGCGCCCATTGTAGCATTGTGCCTCTTTAATCTCCCTCGCGTCATTGGGCCTTGCAAATCCAACTCCTCCTCCCGCGCAATCGACTCGATGCCTTTAACACGGTTCTCATCAGATACTTATCATGTCCTCAGTGGACATCGGAAAATTATCTACAAATCTTTGCTATATATGCTTATGTGTTTGAAATCAGGAGAAGTTTTTTTTACAATGTTTAAATGAAATTAAGAGGATGAGTCAACAACCTCATCTTTTATTATCTGGAACTATGTTTTCATTTTTAATTTTAAATAGGTTCTCATATTCCTCTGCATGGAGTTCATCTGAATCGCCTATGTTGCTGAAAATAGTGAGGGAAGTAAACCCAAATCATAGTTATTAATGGCGTGCACCATGGCGTAATGGCGTGCCATGGCTAGCGCCAGTGACCATTGCGCCACGCAGCGCCTGCACAATAGCCAAATTGGGATTGCATGCCGTGGCGCGCGTTATGTTGCGCCATGGCGCAGTGTGGCGTTGTACGTGCCATTGCGCCATCTTATTTTTTTTGTTTTTGTGTTTTTTTTGCACCTGTTTTAACCTGCCAATCAAAACCTTATTAAAATACTTTGTTGCAAGGCAAACGAGAACCCTCCTCCCCCTATTTCGTGTGACACATCGATCGGGTGCCACGACCGAGCACAACCAGCAACCCTGCCACCTTTTCGACACCCCTCTCGTGATCGAATTAAGATGATTTGTTATTTGAATGACTTAAGGTTATTAACAATAGATTTTTCAAAATAAAATTTCCCCAAAATTTACAAATATTTTTTATTTATTTTTTATATTTTTGGTTATTACCGCCAATTTTGGTATCTAGCTTATTATTTGTTATTATTATAATGTGCTTATATGCCATTTGTGCACCGCACAATGCGCTTTTTGCGCCGAGGTCTCTCGTTGCCTTTTTGCGCCATGCGTCGTAAATAACTATTATTTACGACCCAAATACAATTTTGTCAATTGCTTGTGTATTCATGAGCAATGGTGACATTGGATTTATTAGGAGTTGGAAATGAAGATGATGACAGGCAAGATGCAGGGTTGTTCCTAGCTTTTGCTGACTTTTAATTTATTGTTTCTGTAATATGCAGTGTTTTTTCTTACATGATGGATTCTGTTTTCACACTCAGGTCAATACTCAAGCACCATCAGATGTTATTGACTGTAGTCAACGCAACAATTCGAAGTATTATATTGTTGTTGTTCAGGTACCTCATTGGTTCTAATTGAGGACTATAACTATATTATCAAGCTTTTTTTGGGCCATGCCATGATCTTTCTTTTTAAAGAAAGTTCCTTTTTAATTGCAGTATACTGCTCGCTTCAATGCTGAAATTGTGAGAAATTTTCTGCATGCTCTCAATAATGGCAAAATCGCAAAGAAGAAATTCAACTGTATGTTGATTGTCTCTAAATGTCGAAGTAGTTAAAAGTTTTTTATTTTAATTTTTATTACCTCGTGAATGCGAATCTGTAGAGCAGTAGGGTTATACATACATACATATATATCATCCATCCTTTTTAATTTTCATTGCCATGTGACTGCTCTACCTCTGTGATTTATGTTACTGTTTCTATTTTTTTTTATATTTAAAATATCTGTAGCGGTGTTTTATGTTCCTGTTTATGCAGTGAGGCTTGCTCCTGATGAGTTGTCACAGCAGTTGACTGGATATGGGCACAATGCAGTAACATGCATTGGCATGAAAACAGACATTCCGGTAAATAATTATTCAATTCAACATATTTGCTTGTAAAATTATTCCTAATATTTGAAGCTGTTTTGGAACAACTGTGGACTGGCTATACTAATGAGTCTGTTTCAGCTTTAACATCAAGTGATTTTAGGATAGTAAAAAAAGTGAATTAAAAAAATAATTTTAAAAAATGAAGAATCTATTTGTATTTTTGTAAGCGATTTTAGGATATTTAAGAAAAATGGTTTAAAACATTAATTTTAGAAAATGAGAAGTTATTTTGTGTTTGTGTTATAATTAAAATAACACTTTACATTTGAACCGAGAATCAGTTTTTAAAAAGCTAATCAGAATGTGTTTTTAGAAAAAAAATTGAAAAGTGCGTATTTTATAATTCAGTTTTTGAAAAAAATACACATCATCTAGTATTTCTGAAATCGTTGAAAATTGCTTTTCTAAATTCAGTTTTTTGATTTTTTTTAATTATAATTGTGTTCTAGAACAGTTGTGTTCATCTATTTGAAATAAATTTTGGCCAAGCTGAAGCCACTGAAAATGGGCACATATAAATTACCAAATGTTTTCCTGGCTAATCCTAGCCAACTGTTCATTATATCACGGTTATCAAATTCAAAATACGCTTGATTATTAATTGTATATAAAGTAAATATAATATCCAGCATTGCGTTTTTGTTTTATTTGAAATCATAATACATGATTTTTGTATGTGTAATTATAAAATTACCAGAAATACCAGTGTCATATAGGTTCAACAGCATTTATCTTTTGTAATGATTCTCGTATTTTTATATTTAATTTTTATGAAATATTATAATTTATATGATTATGACGATGACATTAATGCAAAACTAATATTTACATTTTTTTATTAATATTTTTGTATGTTGGCATCGTGTTTTAAGGTACAATGTGACTGCAGTGCATGAAAATTATATTGACGATGTGACTAATTGACTAATGATATAGTTTTTAGGTGTGATAATAATAATAACCCCACTTCATATTTCATGGGAAGCTAGTTTATTTTGGTGATTTTATACATCTGTTGCCAATAGCACTGCTGTAATTCTCTTTTATATGCCCGTTTGGTCGGGTCACAGAATTGGAAGGTCGTAAAAAGATTTCATTCAAATGCGGGAATGAGACTGGTTCCTGAGTGGATAGTAAAAGTAACACGAAAAATAAAGACTTTGACATTGTGAAAATATTAAAACAATCCTTAGTTATTAATCTAATAAAAATATTTTTTTAGTTGATTTTTTTGTTAAAAATAATAATTATTTATAATTTCATTCGATTTATTAATTTATTTTAATAATTATTTATACTTTTCTATTCATGACATGCGAACTAAACCAGCCCTAGTTGACCATAACTGGTAGTTAACATTTAGGAGTCATGTTTTGTGTTGAAACTATAATTATTCTTACATTTCAGGTGATTTTGGACGAAGCAATTGTAAATTTAGAACCGGATTTCTTTTGGCTGGGTGGGGGAGAGGTTGATTTGAAGTTGGGTATCAGGACCTCCCAATTCATCAACTGTGTGAAACCTTTCATCATGAGCTGTAGTAGCAAGTGATCTGAACTCCAACTGAAAGATCCACAAACAAGATCTGCGGCAGAATTTCATGATGAGTTTTGTGAACTCAAAACATAAAAAGTGTTGTTCTGTAGCCTCCTCAGGATTGACTATTCTATTCTTTCTTTTTATTACTACTAATTTAAGGTGTTTTATAAATCGTAGATGGGTTCGGATTTGTATCCAATGATAGCTGAGGGGTGGTAAGATAAGAAACCGTACCATTTATCAGCTAATCTAGCTCGCATCCATCGTTTTACATTAATTATGAATAGGCTGTTTTTTATGCGGCCCAGCATAATCCATAATCATGCTTGTTTCGTTGATATGGTATGTCTCCTTCGAATCTCCAGTGTTTGCTTCCATGGTAACTTGAGCTTCAAATCCTAGCAATGACCTCCCTGGATTCTCCCTTTCCTACACAAGCATTGTGCATTTATAGAAACATTTCAAGTGAAGAGAGCAGCAAAAGCCATCTGGTTATGGAGTCCTTTTCCTGATACTTTTGGTAGGTTTATTCAGATTTTCCTGTTTCAAGCGGCCAAGGGAGGCAGCTTACATGTATGCGCTTCCAGCGTGCACGTGCATGTTATTTCATAAAACTTTAATTAGATCACAAGCGCATGAATACCTTGAGACCAGCAGCCTTTTGCGAAACTTGTTCTGAAGATGACGCAATCACATTCCCTGTGGTCATAGCAGATATGAAGGTAGGGTCAGAACACAGAAAGCTTGATTTTGGGTTGACATTATATTAGTCTGCAGTGGTTCAACCTGAAGTTGGTTGTTTTGCGTTGCCCCGTCCCTTGTTTCGCCCAGGGCTCCCGAGTGGCATTGAACGCTTCAGTGGTCCTCCTGTCCCCTCCAAATCCTGCACCCAGACCCGTAAAAAATGAGACGGACGTCTCTCGTAATGCAGCCTTGAAACTAGTTTGATGTACAAACCTGAACCCGCGCGCTGCATGCATGAAAAACCAGGCATGTGAAGAAGAGAGCTACGGGCAGGGTAGGCATGGTTGATGAGCAGAGCCTGAAAGATGAACCGTAGCTTGCAAGCTCTGTGTGTTGCATTGTGTCTCTATATATATATATATATATATATATATATGTTAGGTTATTGGGACATTAAATGCTGGTTCTGGCTAGAACATGCAAGGGTCATGAAAGAACGTGCAGTGTCTCCGGGTGATTAATAATCCAGTGGACATGAATTGAAAAGAAATATATGGAGGGCGAGGGTTGTCTCCTAGCCCCACAATACATATTAAATTGTTCAATCGCGACCCATGAAAGTGACAAAAGGCAGACATCTTTCTTTGCCACGCCATTTGAGAGGGAGGGTTGAGTCAAAATGTGGACGCATGCGTTGCCCCGTCTACTGAAAGTATCAATACTCGGTTAAAAAAGTCGGAATTTCAGATGAAATGAAGTTAAATGCCAAATGTGGGCTGTTGTGGTTTGTTTTTGGATGATATTAAAAAATATGTGTGCATGCTTTGTTAGGTGCGTGGAGGAGAGGTAGGGGAGGGTGGGCCAGCTGGTAGGGGACAGGGTGGGCGTCATGTGCGGGGGCGGTTCGGGTCTCCCTGGGGCTTAGATGGCTCACAAATGACCAAATCATTCGTTTGACCGATAGGCCCCATTTTTGTCTGCACCCTAGGAGGATTGAATTCTTTACTACCATTTATGGGTCGCGTAACCAAACCCCGTGTTTTCCAATTATCTTCCGTAAAGGTCTTGATATTTACCGAACATAACGTTTTTTATTTAATAAATTATCCTGGTTTAAATTAATTCAGACCAAGTAGGATTGTAAGGAATTGTTTTTAGATATGTATTTCTGAATTAATTTAAGAGGGGCTCAAAATCTCATGATATTTTTATTTTTAATTATTAACATATTGCCACAGTTTGCAAAAAATGATAATGATATTGTTTAGTCAGGATCTAATTATCACTGAGAGAGGAGAATGTGTATCAGTGATATATTTTTCTTTTAAGTTTATTTTCTTTTGAAACAACATTTGTCTCCTCTTAAAGAATTATTGCTTTGTTGAAAACAACACAATCACACATCTACATGAACACAAGTATTTACAAGATTAACTATTTAATAAGAGTAGTTACGTAATTGGTATGATTTGAAAACAGTCCAATACCACACAATTCACCAGAAAACAATTTTTGTGTGGACACAACAAGTAGGATATGTCCTTGCACTTATGTAGCACTATATTCAATGTAACAATGCATGTTCTTCAAGTAGCACAAAATGATGTAATACAAGTTTGTGTAACAAGTTAAGAAACATTCATCAATTGCTTCAAAACTTGTTACTATGATGTCTTGTCAACTTTCACTGATATAATCTTCAAAACAATTATTCACTTTCCTACCTAGCAGTAGGAAAAAACTTATTTGGGCTTCGTAATGATATTCAGCCAGATTCCTCGGTCTGGAAATATAAGTCTGTCAAAATATCGTTGAAACAATTCTGAACTGCTTATGTCTCAGTTCAAAAATCTCAGTCCGATTGCTCGATCCAATCCAAAACCACCGAATATGATCTTCCATCCTTCTTCTTATGTCTAGAAAACTTTGTCAAGTAAGCTATGTCTGGAAACTCCTCACTAAAACTTCAGAACATCTCTCTCTTCTCTGCATACGAACAATGTTCTTATCCATAAAAAAGTACAAAGTACTCTCATCCTTTTATAGGTGTGTCAAAAGTGGTTTAGGCGAGAATCTGAAAAGTTTTATGCTTAACCAAAATTTCCAAAACTTCAAATTCCTCTTCATTTTCGACTCAATCTTTGACTTCTTCAACGCTTCTCCACTCTTCTTGATTCTTCTCAAACCTTCTCAAAATTTCTTACATCTTTTGCTCGCTTCAAATTTTATAACCATTCTCCAACCCAATTCCAATTTCTCCATTACGACGAAGACATATGTACAACAATAGATTCTTCATTACATTGCTTCGTATCAACTGTTAGATACAAACTTTGAAACCATTCTACTAAAAACATTATTGCTACTTCGTTAGACTTTGGTTACCTTTCTTTTGCCATAAACATAGTCACGTAGGCTTACCAACTTGGTCTCAACAATCTCCCCATTTTGATTTTGTTATCAACCAAGGTTCATAAATCACTAAACTTTGTAACCTCAAAAAATGAATCACTTATCAACAATTCTAAGCCTACGTGAGCTAACTTATTATAGGAAACAAAAATCATTGACAGCAAAACCACGCTGTCCAAAAGTAGCGACTCATGAAACTTATTTAGCTTTTCTTCACATCTTTCTTCACTTCTTCCACTAACTTGTAAACAAATATTTCCTACAACCACTCCAACAAACTATTAGAATAGTTTACACACTTACATGTTGAATTCACATCTTACCCGCAACCCCCCATACATACATGCTTCCTTAAAAGGTTTAGCACATATCAATGGATAAATCTATGAAACATTCTCCCCCTTGATAACACTATCCAAAGAAAAGATGAGAGAGGGGATAAAAACACGTTTCTCAACCTTGATGAGAAATAGGTTGGACTCCCATGTTCAACCTCAGTTTGATAAAATCTTCATTCGGTAAGGTTTTGTGAATATGCCAGCAACTTGTTCCGATGTAAGAACATACTCTAGCTTTAATTCATTCTTCTCCACATGCTCTTTGATGAAGTGGTATTTGATGTCAATATGTTTTGAATGATAATTTTGTACCAGGTTTCTTGTAAGGTTGATGACAC
The DNA here is from genome assembly GCA_963277665.1 of Viscum album. Classification (NCBI taxonomy): domain Eukaryota; kingdom Viridiplantae; phylum Streptophyta; class Magnoliopsida; order Santalales; family Viscaceae; genus Viscum; species Viscum album. Next base: position 885,714,860 of record OY728132.1, read on the forward strand.
TTTGATTATCACAACTCAAGAGAAAGGGTAACTTTTCTTCAACAAATCTTCTAACTGAGTCTTTATCTATATAAGTTGAGTAACGACTTGAGTAACAACAACATACTCAGCTTCAACCATGCTAAGAGTTAATTTTATTTCTCTGTATGCTAACTAACACAACTTTTTCCTAAAAAGAAAACTCCACTAGATGTGGATCTATTATCATCAATATTTCCTACCCAATCAGTATCTGAATTCCCAAACAAGTAGATACTTTCTAAGCTGTCATACCTGATTCTAATTTTTTTGTGTCCCTTTGATGTATCTGAGAAATCTTTTTCCAGCCAATAAATGTGATTATTTTGGAGCACTCTAAAATCTTTCACATAAAGTAACAACATGAACAATGCTTGGTCTTGAGGTATCCAAATACAACAAACTCCCGACCATCTTATGAAACTCTTTAGAGTCAACTTCCTTTCATTATCCATCTTTAGTCAACTTGGTTTCCACTGAAACTGGTGTGGAAATTGATTTTGAATTTTCCATTCCAAACTTCTTAAGAAGTTCCTTAGCATAATTTTCTTGAGAAAGAAATACGTGTTTCTTCTTTTTTTGAGATTTGTAACCCAAGAAAGTATTTTATTTCACCCATCATGGACATCTCAAACAACTTTTTCATCTCTTCACCAAATCTTTCACGGGTTCTTTCATCATTCCCAGCAAAGATAATATGATCAACATAAACAATTACAATGAGGGAAAACTCATGAATTTCTTTGATGTATAGATTACTATCAACCATTCCTTTCTTAAAACTCATATTTCTTAAGCATATATCTAATTTTAAATACCATGCCCTCAGATTTTTCTTTAACCCATTCAAACCTTTCTTCAACTTACACACATAAATTTCATCCTTCCCAACAACAAATCCACATGATTGTTCAATATAAACTTCCTCATCAATTTCACCATTCAAAAATTCTGATTTCATATCCATTTGAAAAATTTTGTAACTTTGTTATGCAACAATAACAAGAAAGATTTTTATTGTTTCTAACCTTTCCACTAGAGAAAAAGTTTTATCATAGTCAATGCCCTCTATCTGTGAGTAACCTCTGCCCACTAATCCTGCTTTGTTTCTTATCACTTCACTATATTCATTCAACTTATTCTAGAAAACCCACATTGTACCGATAACATATTTGTTTTCATCCTTATCAGAATTGTTAACAAAAATTCTTTCATCCTGTTTATCTTCCTTATCTGCACAAGTTTGTTTAGCATATTCCTTATCTTTTTGAATGAATTTCACATCAACAGAGTCAACCAATATTCTTATTTATTTGTTGAAACATCTATACACTCTTCCTTTCGAAGAAAAGACAAGAAAAATTTCATCTTCACCTCTCTGCTCAAACTTTCCAAGGTTTCCACCTTTCTTCTTTATAATGCATGGAATCTCAAAAACTCTTAAGTGTTTCAAACTTTTAGTTTTATCATAAAACATTTCATATGGGGTAATATCTAAACTTGGATTTTACAAACATCGATTTTGAATATAAATAGCAGTGCTCATGCCTTGCCTCCAAAAGCAATGAGAGAGACCATGTTCAAGTAACATAGTTCGCCCCATTTCAACTAAACTTCCATTTTTTTTCCAGCAACACCTTTTGTTGAGGAGTGTATGGTGTACTGAACTCATATTGAATTCCATGCTTCTTACGATAACTTTCAAACTCTTTATTTTTGTATTCCCCCACCATTGTATATTCTCAACTTCTTCATTGTATACTCACATTCCTTCTCATATTTCCTCCTGAAATTATCTCCATGAGTTTATTGTTTTCTCATTGGGCCAAAGATATCAGAATGAATAAGTTACAAGGGTTGTTTTGAACAAATGTCAAATTTATTATGCACAGAGTTTGTATTCTTTCCTTTCTAAAAAATTGTGCAACACCAATCTCTTCTTCTTGACATATCAAGAATTCCACAGACACTATCTCACTTTGATAACTTTTTCATGTTTCTCTGACACATGTATCCCAACCTTTTATTCCACAAATGATTCTCTTACATCATGCTTAAGTAATAAGAGTTTTGTACTTCACCAACTTGGAAAAGTTTCCTTTTGTACATTGGTCTTTTGTAACTATCTTTCTATCTTCCTCCATTTAAAAAAAATCCATCTTTTTTGAAAATAACTTTGTTGCCTTCATCAAAAAGTTGTGAGACACTTAGAAAGTTGTGTTTTAGCCCATCAACAAACAAATATTTCTTAGATTTTAACTTTTATTCTCCAATAATAGCAGATCCAACACCTTTGATTCCGAGGGATTCATCATTTAAAAATGTCACAGTTCCTTCTTTGAAGTCTTTCACATTTTCAACAATTTTAAGTCTCCTTTCATATGAGAAGAACAACCACTATCCAAGATCCAAGATCATTCTTCTTTTGTAGCTTTGAGAGCAGTTTCAACAACAAGAGACTTTTTTTCCCTTTATCTTTATTCATAACTGACTTTTGAGAATTGTTGAGAAACTTTTGTTGTGATGGTAAAAAAACAAGACATCCTTTTTTCAAGATTTCCATGTTGTTCATATCTTTCACAAATAGTTTTCAAAGGTTGGAACTTATTTTCAACTTTTACACCAATCTTCTCAGGTTTCTTCAAAACATCCTTATCATAATTCTTCCTTTGAGAGGATTTAATCCCCCTCAATCTTTTGCCTTATTTAATTTGTGGAATAATAGTAATGTTGTTGATTAAACCAAGGAATATTTTCTGTATGACCAAATCCGCCACAATACCATCAGTATCCATAGAAAGAATATTTGTCTCTGTAACTTCCATACTGTCTGGAGTTGTAAACATGTTTCTCAGCAACCTTCTTATCTCTCTCATCAGAACTTTATTGACCACCAACCTTTCTACTATCAACCAGAAGCTTCTTTTTCAGCTCGGTTTTATTTTTAACCTTATTGGAACCAGAAGTTGTAGGAACCTTTTTAGACTCAGAATTTTTAGAAACTTATGACTTCTCCACTTTATTGGTTTTGGATACATACATAACTTTCCCAACTTTATTTTTCTCATAAATAATTTCAACTTTATTTTCAACCTTTTAAGGTAATTTTTGATCCTTCTCAGGTCACTCTTTTCAGAAATTTCACCAACTTCAGAGATAGAGTTCTTGAAACTTGTAACCCTCTATTCAGCTTTAGAAAGTTTTTATTGGACAAGTTCCAATTATTCTTCTATTTCTTTCATCTTAACCTCCAGATATTCATTTTGATTATTTTCTTTCTCAATATATTTCTTCAAGTATTCAATATCTTCCAACACCTTAAATTTCTCATCATAAAAACATTCTTGATTGTTTTTTGAGGAACTTTCAATTTTCAATTTTATGATTTCTTTCTCCATCCTTCCAATATTTCTCATACATTATTTCAATTCTTCCTTCAGATAAAATTCTAATAGAGTTTCTTATTCTTCAAATTAATGCTTCCAAAATCTTCATTTTTCACTATTGTAATAAAATTATTTTCTACAACATTGTCAGTAGACCTTTTGGATTCAACTTCACTGTCTTATTCTTCACAATCTTTAGAAAAAAACTTCTCCTTTTGGATTTGGATAACTTTTGTATCTTTCCCTTTGGAATAATATTTATCCTTATCACCATGTTTCCCATGATCTTCTTGACCTTATTTCATATTTATCACTATCATCTTCTTTATTTCTTCAAGGAAAATTAGCCGCAAAGTTCCCAATGACTCCACATTCAAAAAACATTAAGGGAAGTTTCCCCTTATATTTATCTATACCACTTTTAACATTTTTAGAAAAAAAGGATAAAAATTCATCAAGATTTTTACATACCTCATTTTCGGAATTATATTCAGTAATTTCTTCTTCTTCAATAACCTTATTAGACTTTCCTTGCTTTGAAGCCTTGAAGAAAATTTCTCTATCAACTTTTATTTTTTACTTTTATAGATTTCTCCCTTCTCATTTCATAAGTGATGAGAGTACTATGAAAATCATATAGAGATAATTTTGCTGGATCTCTATCTTCCAACGAGGAAACTTTTCCATCAAACTTGTCAGGAAGAATTCTCAACATCTTTTCAACAATAGTAGAATCTTCTAAATTTTCACCAAGATATCTAATAGTGCTAACAATGTTATTCAACCTAGTAAAGAAGTCACCAACATATTCATACACACATATCTTGATATCTTCATACTTTAGCCTCTAGATTTTTAACATGGAATTATTCACCTTTTTATTGCCTTCATTAATTTTTTTTTATCTTATCCCAAATACCTTTAACAGTGGAAACACCCTTCACTCTTAAAAACTCACTTTCTAAGAGTGATGAGAGTAAATTTTTTTATCTCTTTCATAATTCTCAAAATTATTCTTGTCAACAGATGTAAGAGGAATTTTTTCATCAATAGGAGGAAATCCATCTATTGCAGCTTCAAGAACATCATACCTAAGGGACATAAGATAATGCAACATTCTATCTTTACATATATAAAAGTTATTACCATCAAATACCAAAATCCACTTACCATTCACACAATTCATATTTTCCATCACAACTTTTCTTAAAAAACTTCAGCAAAGAGTAAACGAAGGGAACCTTCCCTCTGATAGTGTAGCGACTCGTATTTTAGCCCTGTCAGGCTTTGGAATATTTCTACGAATAATTACAGAGCTAGGCACGAAGATGGCGTGCGATTCCGAGGCCCGGTGCGCCCAGAATTAATTTTATAAAAATATTAAGTATTTTTTATACTATGCACATGGAGGGGGTGTGATATTTCCTAAACGGTAGCTCAGAACGGGAATTCTAGGGCACGTTTGCATCCAGAACATGCCGTTTACCCTAGGAGAGGTGTAAACTTCGCAGGCGCGGACCTGCTGTGAAAAACGCCACCAGGGGCATTTTCATAAATAAGTGGAAAAGTTGGTTTTCGAGCGTCAGCTCGAATAATTTCTGAATGGAGTGTTGGATCTCAAATCCTAGTCCACCATTGCATTCAGAACGGTGCGTTTACCCTAGGAGTGACCTTACCTTTGTCTGCATCGGGCGCCAGGACGGAGGCGACTTGGTGGGGAGTGAAATGAGTTGTTTTTTTTAAATAAAAAAAATAAAACCATTTCATCTCTCCCCTCCCACCCCCTACATGCGGCGCCAGACAACCCCACCCCACCTCCTCCATTTCTTTGCCAGATCAAGCCATAATCGTCCGTTTTCTGCGCCGTTCGTTAGCAGATCGAGCTCCAGCGCGTCGCAGACGTCGTTCTGCACCTGAAGCTTCGGCGATCCGCCAATAGGTAGGAGTTTTGAGTTTTAAAACCTCGGACCCAGTTTATGTGTTGTTTTTCTTCAAATCGTCTTAAGGGTTGTATAGTTCGGGTCCCGAGGTTTCTGAAACATGTTTCAGATCTGTTTTTGGAGCACCGGGGTGCTCCCGGGGGTTCCCGGAAGTTTTCCGGCGGAAACCCCGGACTCTGGCGGCGACCATGGGGGAATCCGGCGAGGCGCGGCGGCGGTGCGGTGGCAGAATCCGGCAGCGGCGGCGGTGGTGCGACGGAATCCGGCGGTGGCACGGTGGTTTCCGGCGAGACCAGCGGTGGTCCGACCAGGATTTTCCGGGGGTTCTTTAAACCCCCGTAACTCGCAAACCGTAACTCCGATTTGCGAGCCATTTGTGGCGATGCCTTCCTTGCATCAAGGCGGACCTTTTGAACTCACTTTGAGAATTTTTTGAGTCAAGACTTTGGCCTTGGGGCTTGAAACGTCGAATAAAATAATAATATTTGATTATTTTACGACTTCGGGCCTTTGTAACTTCTACCCGGAGCGTCCGAATGACGTGCCGTCAGTGGCGTTGAGACCCTGATGGTACGACGGACTTTTTGAGATGGTTTCCGGTTTTTGGGACCGATTTCGGGGTGTGGGTCCCACGAGGCCGGGTTTTGGCGTTTGCGGAGAAACGCAGCTTTCGCACTAGGAGTCCGATTTTGGCGGATGAATAGTCGATTCAGTGTGTTTTTCTGAGAGGATTGCAATGGTATGATCCGTTCGATGAGTTTCAGGATCGAGGTGTGGGTCCCGTCCGAGCTGGCCTTCGGTGAATAGTGCCTTTTTCACCGGGTGTTCGTTTTAGATGAACGAGTAGTCGATTCCGTGTGTTTTTTTGAGGGGATCGTCGTGGTATGATCCGCCTGATGAGTCTCAGGATCAATGCGTGGGCCCCTCTCAGGCAAGCTATGGTGAATAATGCATTTTTCACTGGTTGTCCGTTTCGGGCGAGTAAACAGTCTATCCTGCATATTTTTCTGCGTGGATCGTGATGGTCGCCTCGATATTGGCCTTGGTGCTACGTGGGGTGGCGTTGTTGTGGGTCGCTTGGGTTAGCGACGTTTGTACCAGCAATGGTTGAGGGTACTCCCTTGGTTCGTTCCTACGAGGGTTTGCGCGGCATAACAACCCTAGTGTAGGCTTGTGATCCTCTCGATGAGATGTTTAATCTGTTAGAGTTGTAGTATCCCTTGGTGGCCCGAAGAAGGATCCTCTAGCATCTTTTCCCTAGATCGGGTTCTTGGTATCGCTGTGACCGTTTATCTACGGGCGGCGATCCCCTATCTAGCTGGTTAACCCCGTAGGGTTGTGGCATCATCGAGATTATGATCCCCTACACGGTGGGCCATACTCAGTAGGGTTTTGGAATCGTCGGTTATATGATCCCCTACTCAGCATGAGGTATATAGTAGGGTTGCGGTTGAACATTAATCTTCATCCCACTGGCGGCAACGGCGACGACGAAGGCGAAGCGCAATGCCCTAACCCTAACGTGATGATTGATGCAGCAGCCCCTCATCCTCCGCCGGGGGAGGGGTCTCATTCGAGTCCTGCTGATGTTTCTCAGGGAGTCAGGTCCGGGGGTCCAGGTTCTTTCTGTCGTTCAGGTACGGTTTCTCCTTTATTTCCAAGTATAAATGTTGCGTCGAAGGTCCCTGGCCGCTTCAATGGCCAGCCCGTGGTTCCAATCTCTGTTCAGGAATTCAATGAAGCGTCTTCAATGTTTTCCACGACCTTAGTTGCGAGATTTGTGCAGCGACGGCCTTTGGTGGAGGTCTTTGCCAAGAACGTTAATGAGGATTGGGGTTTAAATAAGCGAGTGTCTGTTGGACTTTTGGGGCCACGACAAATTCTCCTCTGCTTCGCTGATGAGGATGATATGATTAGAGCCCGTTCAAGTGACATTAGATCTGTTCATGGTTTTTATTTTCACCTTCTCCGTTGGTCTTTTTATCTTCATATGAATCGGGACTCTCCAACCTCGGAAATTTGGCTTCAACTCCCTGGGTTGCCGCTGCCTTTTCAGAACATTGGAATTCTACGGTCAATTGGAAATTCCATTGGGCGATTTCTATGTTGTGATCATCAGACAGCTTTGCTCTCACACCCAATGGCTGCGCGGATCTGTGTTGAAATGGATTTAGCACAGCCACCACCGGAGCTGGTGTGGATTGTGATTGAAGGGGAGTACAGGTATGGTCAATCCATACTATATGATTCATGGGTCAAGTTTTGTTCGTTTTGTCACAGGCAGGGACACTGGGTATCTGATTGTCGCAAGTGTGATAAAAATGGGGGTCATGCTGGACATCCATCACCAACTGAGGCACCCATAGCGAAGGTGGTGAGGGGTGAGGCATGTTCTTATTCACCTAATGATCAAACAGGTGGGCTGCAACATGTTGATCAGGTCAGTATGCCTCAAGATTTGCCTGGAGAAGTGATTCAGAATCCTGCTGGATGTATTGAAGCTGATCTGGGGAGGAGTGAGTCCTTATGTGTGGAGAAAGAGGCTCCTACTACAGCAGGGCCGTCTGTTTCAGAAGTGTTTGGGAGACTGAAGAAGGACCTTGGTATTATGGCTGTACTTGGTGAGGCAAGAGCAGTTAAAGAGATGTGAAGGAGTGTTGACGACAGGAGGACTCACCATGCCAAGGATAACACACCTTCTCAAGATATGGGCTAGGAGAATTCAAACATGCTGTATCAGTATATGGGTCGTGTTTTAGTGCAGAATGGAAATACAGAAGCAGCGAGGAAGGATACATATACATGTGCAAATCGTGATATACTTGATGGTCCAGACATCTGCTTGAAGAACAGTTTTGCTGCTCTGGAAAATGCAGAACAGATGCAAGTGGAACTGGCTGTGGACACATATCAGTCTGGGAATGACTCCCTTGCACTTGTGGTATATGATGACTCTAGAAGGGTCAATAAGGTGGATGAACCTGTTGAAATTCAGAATTATGTCATGAATAGAGGTGCTGAGATAGAGCAGATCCCCTGTGGGATAAACGATACGCTGCAGGAGACCAATTGACTGCTGGGTATGAAGGCTGACTGTCATTTTGACTATGTTGTGCACCCTCCTAAGAAATGGGGGGATATCTTGGGAAGTGACAAGGAGAATGTGACTCCTAGTTATAGTGCCATTGTTCAGGGTGCAGGCAAGAAGGCATATGATAATGAAATGAGCGGGTCTAACCCAAGCAGAAGAAGACCAAGGAAAGATTACTCTGATTTTCCGAAACCAATGACAACCAGGTCTACATTCGGGATGCGCAGGGAGATGGTTACTAAAGTTCGTGATGAAAAGCGTCCACCTAAGGCGAAGTTATCTAAGGAGATGCTGCAGCGTAAAAAACAATAACTGGAATTATTCAGGAAAGCTGAGTTGTCTGAATGGGAGTTAGCTGAACTGGATGATGAGCTTTCAGATTATGGAGTTGGGAATGGATTTGGATTTGAGATGATGTAAGCTTTTATGTTTGTGATGCTGTACTTCTTTTTTACTGTACTGCTTTTTTTTCTATTAATAATTTTGGGGATCAGGTTTTTCCTGATCCGAGCCTTCCTTGTTATAGTAGGGTTGCAGTATCGTTGGTTATGCGATCCCCTACTCAGTGCGTGGTTTCGATAGGGTTGCGACATCGTCGGTTCGATCCCCTACATCGCGAGTTATACCAGATAGGGTTCTGGTATCGTCGTGACCACCTTTATATGGGCGATGATCTTCTATCTGAGTGATGTGCTTCTGTCGAGCTCCATATTGGGTTGTGGTATCCCCTAGTGGATCCTGGGTGTAATACCCTATCTGTGAGAACTACGTATGCCAGATCGGGTCGTGGTATCCCCCAGCGGACCCTGGGAGTGATCCCCTATCTGTGAGCTTCGTATACCGGAGTGGGTTCTAGTATCCCCTAGCAGAACCTAGGAGTGATCCCCTATCCGAGGAGTTTGGTGTTTATGTTGTTTTAGCGAGGTTTCCTCCGTGATGCTATCCGATGAGCGTGATCTCTCAGGTGAGCGTTTGAGAGGTTTGTGAGAAACCTGATGGAGTGTATCTCTCGGATGAGTGTCATCTGGGATGACAGTGATCGTGTGGTGTACTCTCCTGGTTGTGAACCATTGCTGGTGACGAGGTCTTACCTCCAGTGGCTTGTTGCGTGAGTTGAGTATATCTGGATTGTTCAAGGTGTATGTATGGGCATACACCTGAGCTGAGCTGACTAGTTGTGTTTAGCCGAGGATGGTCACGAGATGGAGTTTCTCTCTCATCTGGGTTCCCTCTGGCTGGGATGAGCGGACTGTTGCATTTCAGTTTCTCTCTTTTGTTTTGGGTTTTTGGGGTGCCTACTGAGTATGTTTATACTCACCCCTGCACAGTCTTTGCCCGCACATGTTTGTGTCTTGTGCAGACCACAGGCCTTTCGACGGAGTCCTAGGAGGACCCGGAGCAGGTGGAGCTGAGTGAGCGCGACTGACCAGGGTGTTTACCGGTGCAGAGCTGAGGGAGATTTCTGGCGGGTGTTTGTGGTAGCGTTCCCCTTATTCAGAGCAGGTTGGACGCGCTTTTGTAGTTTCCTTTTGGTGGGCCCTATTTTTCCCTTTTGTACTTCTACTGTACTCTGGTTGTGGGATAGTTGTATGCATGCATTTACTTTTCAGTTTTCTATATCTCTGCACTGTTGCATGGAGGTGTTTGTGGGTGCGTGTGTATAAAGTACCTTAGGCTAATTCCTCCCATGTGTGTGATAGCCTACTCGGCGCTAGTCACTAGCCCTTGGCCTATTAGAGGCGGGCTTGGGGAGTCATGGCTCGAGCCCCGTTGGGTCAGGTTGTGACAGAGTGGTATCAGAGGAGGTTCCACCTTTGGGATCTCAGAGCGTAGCTGGTATCGCTGTGAGTTTGGTTTGGGTTGCATATCAGTAGTGTTATGATGTTTCGAGCTCGGCTTTTAGGCCAAAGACTCCAGTGTTGGTGCGGCGACCAACGTATCCATACACCAGGACTCTGATAACCTGCCTTTCGACTCAGGACATCCATACACTGGTTGCAGGGACATAACGGTACATGCATCATATAGGACTGAGTTTTTGGGTTTTTCCTTGTCCTTCTTGAGTCAGCTCTCCAGATATACTCTGTAACGACCCGAAATTTTGAATAAATCTTGTTTCCTAATTTTGTGTGTTATTTTAATTTTATTTTTTTATATATATATACTCAACAAAAATATTTCATTGGATAACATGATTATAATTAAAATGAAACTGTTGGGTTTTGACTGTTATATGACCATTGGTCAATATGACCGCTGGAAACTAAACATTTCGATATTTGTCTCTAAATACAAGTGACCTTGGTTAATTAATTAGAAAGAAGATTTGATGGCCTCACCCAGTAGTCTTGGACCGATCGAAGCCCATCTAACAGAACTTGGGAAGGAGGTAGCACCACTGGGCTTTGCTCTGGACCAAACCCAAATTGAACTTCATCGTGTGAAGCTAGAACGGGATCGCCTTCGCGAGAAGTTCAAACTGATAGAAATTACTACTCGTGCGATGTTGGCCGAGCCTCCCTCAGATTCTCCCACCTTAGCACACCTTACACTTAGGTCCTATGCTGGTGTGATAAGGGGCTATGTAAGGAGACCATAACTCCCTTGTGTAATCCTTTGTTTTAAATAAAAATTTGGATTTCTTCTTATGATGAAGTTTATGAATTTTCAAATGACTGGATAAATATAGTATGCACATTTTTGATGAATTTTAGAAAAATAATATTTTAAAAATGTTTATGTAAACCTTAAATAATAAAAAAATGTGTAATGATTTTCAAAAAATGGTCTTCTACAATTATGTCCAGTACGAAATTTAGAGTCTAATAAGATCAACTTGATTTTTGATGAATAGTAAATTATGAATAGTGATTTTACACTTAGGATTAGTAATGTGACCAAGTGGATTAGTAATCTCACTTAAAGAAAGTTTTAAAAATAATCTAGGCACCTTGATTAAGTAATGTGATTCAATAAAATGGTTAAATAACGGTTTCATAAATTATTATTCTAGTATTAGTTTTTTTTGGGTGAATAGTGTTTTTTAATTAAAAATTAAATTAAAAATATTTAGAAAATTATTTTTATAAAATGGATTTCATTTTTGAACTCAGAGCATCGATATTATGTTAAGGTAATTTTTGGGTTTTTTTATGAAAAAATGAATTTTCGGTGAAGTGTATTTATTTAAAAATAAAATTAAAAATATTTAGAAAATTATTTTTATAAAATGGAGTTCATTTTTGAAATTAGAGCATTGATATTTGGTTAATGTGAAATTTTGGGATTTTTCTGAGAAAGTTGAATTTTCAGTGAATAGTAAAAATACAGTTTTAGGGTTTCGGTAAGTTTAATGACGTCATAACTGTGTCATGGTGATGTCATGAGATATTTTAAAGGTTGTCCGGCCAAGGGTGATGAATTATTGTTTTGGGGGCCCCATGTGGCCTAACTCCATGGTAAATGCCAAGGGAGAGCACATGGTTTTGAGAAAAGCACACGTGAGGTGTCCCTTGGCCATTAATGCCTTGTCCCCTCACTTTCCCTATAAATACCAAGCCCTCCTCTCATCCATTCAACTCCAAAACCATCCTCAACGAAGTTCTGGCCTCCTTACCTTCCAAGGAGTCCTCCCAAGGTGCCCCCAAGCCCTCAAGGTCCAAACCTTTGAGTTTTAAGAGTTACATTTTAAGGTAAGGGATCCGACCACTCTCTTTCTTTTCAAGCAATCTCTTTTATGTCATTTCTTTTATGCTCCATGTTCTTATGTTAAAGGATGTTCTTTTATACTCCTCTTACTGCCCTTTTCATGTTCAGATAATGAGAGATCCCCTATTACTCTCATTATTTCGTTTTATGAAGTTTTAAGTGGCGCCGTTAGGCTGCCGAAATTTTTATAACGGATTCTTTCTCCTTTCTCATTTTTCAAGATCTATTTTCCATGCAAAGTATTTCAAGTTTCTTTTTATTATGTTGGGGTATGATATCTAAATTTATCATACTGATCTTTTATTATCATATGATGAGAGACCCCATTTGATCTCTTCATATCAGTATTTTAAAGTTTTAAGTGGCGTCGTTAGGCTGCCGAATTTTTAAGTGGTTCTTCACCCTTCTCGTTTCGAAGTTCTACTTTCATGTCAATTCTTTCAAGTTCCTTTTTGTTATATTGGGGTATGATCTCTATATTTATCATACTGATCTTTTATGATCATATTATGAGAGACCCCATTTGATCTCTTCAAATCAGTATTTTGAAGTTTTAAGTGGCGTTGTTAGGCTGCCGAATTTTTAAGTGGTTCTTCACCCTTCTCATTTCGAAGTTCTACTTTCATGTCAATTATTTCAAGTTACTTTTTGTTATGTTGGGGTATGATCTCTATATCTATCATACTGATATTTTATGACCATATGATGAGAGACCCCATTTGATCTCTTCAATTCAGTATTTTGAAGTTTTAAGTGGCGCCGTTAGGCTGCCGAATTTTTAAGTGGCTCTTCACCCTTCTCGTTTTGAAGTTCTACATTCATGTCAATTCTTTCAAGTTACTTTTGTTATGTTGGGGTATGATCTCTATATCTATCATACTGATATTTTATGACCATATGATGAGAGACCCCATTTGATCTCTTTAATTCAGTATTTTGAAGTTTTAAGGGGCGCCGTTAGGCTGCCGAATTTTTAAGTGGTTCTTCACCCTTCTCGTTTTGAAGTTCTACTTTCATGTCAATTCTTTCAAGTTCATTTTTGTTATGTTGGGGTATGATATCTATATCTATAATACTGATATTTTATGACCATATGATTAGAGACCCCATTTTATCTCTTCAATTCAGTATTTTGAAGTTTTAAGTGGCGTCGTTGGGCTGCTGAATTTTTAAGGGATTTTTTCACCCTTCTCATTTTCAAGTTCTATTTTCATGTCAAGTCTTTCAAGTTACTTTTTATTATGTTGGGGTATGATATCTATATCTAACATAATGATCATTTATGTTCATATTATGAGAGACCCTATTTGATCTCATCAATCCATTTTTGGACGTTTTAAGTGACGCCGTTAGGCTGCCAAATTCTCATAAGAGAAATCTTATTTTTGTCTTCCTTTCATGTTCTTCGTTTCAAATGGTATATCATTAAAATTTTATTAAAATGTTCTTAAATCCATTATATTATGTCCCCATACTGTTTTATGGGTCATTTATGAATGTTGGACCCATGTCCCCTCTCTTTTCAATGTTTTCTAAAACCCCGAAACATAGCCGTTATGCTGCAGAATTTTCGTCTCAAAATGTCTCTCTCTTTTCTCAAAATTATTTTTAGGTTATAAATTGAATATTCAAATCTCTTATTTATACAAGGGTATTCACATATATATCAAAATGTTCTATTTTAAATTCTGGGATTTACATAAATGAAACCCGCTTCCCCTTTCCGTGGGTTTAAAGTGACATAAAGATCATGTCTTTAAAGCAGTTTTTAAAACGTTATGATTATAAAATGGAAACCATTTATTTTATACTATATGGGTTGTTTACGAAATGATTGATGATGATATATGTGGATCACATGATAATAAATACATGTCAAGGGTGCACCCAGATAGCGCTCCAATGCATTGGGTAAAGACTTAATCTCTGGAGATGACTTTTTAGACTGATACCTTGGTGAATAACCTTGGTAATTTTTTAATGACACCTTGGGGATGGACCTTGGTGAAATGAAATGATTGTAAATATTAAATGTTTTAGCCACATCTTCAAGTTATGAAAAATGTTATTTTTATTATGATATGCCTCATGATTTCATTCTCATGCCTTAAAGTTCTTTTCATGACTTTATTGATGTATCTCAAGTTCAAATGTAAAATGTTTCGCTTGTTTCTCTTACTGGGCCTTCTGCTCACCCTTTCTTTTGATGTATGTCCCCAGATTATGAGATGTTGTAATGAAACTAGGATGAACTTAAGGAGAAGCCTTTCAAGTGTTTAATAAGAATGTTTTATGTTGTTTTCATGTATTATGTTCCTGGTTTCCAAGACACTAAACCTTAAAGATCCTCAGTTTTGTATAATGTAATGAAAGATTATGTGATAAAAAGGAGGGATGATATAGTTGGTATCAAAGGATGGTTTAGTTATTTGTGGAAATTAGGATATGAAAACTTTAGGAAGAAACCTATAGAAATGTTTAAATATAGGAAATCTTCCTGGTATTTTGGTGAGTATTGAGTAAGGGGTTGCCAAGAAAATACATCCCTGTCTGGATACGAGCAGGTAGAGGTGGCTCTGGCATAGATGTACATAGGGGTAAAACCCGAAAACACCGCTTTGAGTTAGACTCGAACGGGAACTGGTACACGACAACGGGCCTTGCTTCACTCTTGGTTACGACACTCCCGGGGGATATGCTTTGGTAAATTCATAAGCTTAGTATGAACCATTGTTAAAGGAACAAAGATAAAATAAAATAAAGATTCACATAAGAATATATGATCATGGATAACCTATATGGGAACCTAGGGGATCACAAGTTAGGGTAAACTTTCCTTCTACAAGTTATCCTTATATGCTTTAAGTTCCTTTTCATGATTAGTGGCTAAGTATTCAAGCCCCTAATTGTACTTTCTTTTTGGAGTTAATGGCAGGAAATGGAAGAACATGTCCAACAACCAATGTGATAGGAAATGTGACGATTGCCATATTAATATGATAGAGATGATTAGGGGATTAAAAGATGATTATTATTTTGGAAGACGTCCACTATTTTGGGGACCCTATATGATCGAGGTAAATAGGTTACTACGGTATTTTCATTGAGGAGTAAGGTTGACTTATATTTTGAAGAATCGATGAATTTAAGGTGGACTTATAGTAATTTAGGTTACTTATGGGAATGATTAACCTATCTTGGGTAAAATATGTTTAGGTTAGCTACTTTTGTTATAAGATGTTAGGAGTGGTTGATGTTGTTTGGAGATGAGCAATGAAGATTATTTTGGAAGACTATGTTATCAAATCCTTCTTGTATTTGGGTTTCAATCTTAGTTTGGTTTATTTTGAGGAATCTTAAGGACCGTTATTTATGGAATGGTCTATGATAAACTTTGGGTAGTACCATGGAACTTTGAAGATTTAAAAGTAGTTTCCATTCTTGTGGGATTCTTTCTTCTTGAAGAGTTGTTTTACCTTACCCTTTCTGTTTTTGGGATAATGTTTAAAGATAGAAGAAATAGATAGTTAATATTTTGTGGATTATGTGATTCTCTAGAAGATGATTCTTGTGCTTTTGATGAGACCAAGTAGTTTTGAATGATCATCATTTGGAGAAAAGATTAGTTTTGGTAGAAAATTATTAAAGGATGAAACTCTACATGAAGGTAGGTATATTTTCTTATGTTTTTGTTCTATGTAGTAAATGAATTCCTCAAAATTAGGAAAAGGAACGTAAAACAAAAACTTTGTTGGTTTACATTTCCTACAAGGTAATCAAAGACCATTTACACACATCATAAGTTTTTGATTTTATTATTGTTAAATTTCTCCTAATCATGTTTTCTATCACTCTCCCTCAGAACTTTACCCTTTGTTTTTTTCTTCCATGTCCATGTTTTCCTACATGGAATCCTAGTGTGGGTTGACTCGGGTGACCATTTTACTTCCCTTTATTTCTTTTAAAGTAATAGTTTTACTGAGTCCTTTTCCGGTGTGGGAATTTTAATGAAATTTCAAAACCCAGTTTTAAAAATTACGAGGACGCAATTTCTTAATGGGGGAAGATTGTAACGACCCGAAATTTTGAATAAATCTTGTTTCCTAATTTTGTGTGGTATTTTAATTTTATTTTTTATATATATATACTCAACAAAAATATTTCATCGGATAACATGATTATAATTAAAATGAAACTGTTGGGTTTTGACTGTTATATGACCATTGGTCAATATGACCGCTAGAAACTAAACATTTCGATATTTGTCTCTAAATACAAGTGACCTTGGTTAATTAATTAGAAAGAAAATTCGATGGCCTCACCCAGTAGTCTTGGACCGATCGAAGCCCATCTAACAGAACTTGGGAAGGAGGTAGCACCACTAGGCTTTTCTCTGGACCAAACCCAAGCTGAACTTCATCGTGTGAAGCTAGAACGGGATCGCCTTCGCGAGAAGTTCAAACTGATAGAAATTACTACTCGTGCGATGTTGGCCGAGCCTCCCTCATATTCTCCCACCTTAGCACACCTTACACTTAGGTCCTATGCTGGTGTGATAAGGGGCTATGTAAGGAGACCATAACTGCCTTGTGTAATCCTTTGTTTTAAATAAAAATTGGGATTTCTTCTTATGATGAAGTTTACGAATTTTCAAATGACCGGATAAATATAGTATGCACATTTTTGATGAATTTTAGAAAAATAATATTTTAAAAATGTTTATGTAAACCTTAAATAATAAAAAAATGTGTAATGATTTTCAAGAAATGGTCTTCTACAATTATGTCCAGTACAAAATTTAGAGTCTAATAAGATCAACTTGATTTTTAATGAATAGTAAATTATGAATAGTGATTTTACGCTTAGGATTAGTAATGTGACCAAGTGGATTAGTAATCTCACTTAAAGAAAGTTTTAAAAATAATCTAGGCACCTTGATTAAGTAATGTGATTCAATAAAATGGTTAAATAACGATTTCATAAATTATTATTCTAGTATTAGTTTTTTTTGGGTGAATAGTGTTTTTTAATTAAAAATTAAATTAAAAATATTTAGAAAATTATTTTTATAAAATGGATTTCATTTTTGAACTCAGAGAATTGATATTATGTTAAGGTAATTTTTGGGGTTTTTTTCTGAAAAAAATGAATTTTCGGTGAATAGTGTATTTATTTAAAAATAAAATTAAAAATATTTAGAAAATTATTTTTATAAAATGGAGTTCATTTTTGAAATCAGAGCATTGATATTTGGTTAATGTGAAATTTTGGGATTTTTCTGAGAAAGTTGAATTTTCAGTGAATAGTAAAAATACAGTTTTAGGGTTTCGGTATGTTTAATGACGTCATAACTGTGTCATGGTGATGTCATGAGATATTTTAAAGGTTGGCCAGCCAAGGGTGATGAATTATTGTTTTGGGGGCCCCATGTGGCCTAACTCCATGGTAAATGCCAAGGGAGAACACATGGTTTTGAGAAAAGCACATGTGAGGTGTCCCTTGGCCATTAATGCCTTGTCCCCTCACTTTCCCAATAAATACCAAGCCCTCCTCTCATCCATTCGACTCCAAAACCATCCTCAACGAAGTTATGGCCTCCTTACCTTCCAAGGAGTCCTCCCAAGGTGCCCCCAAGCCCTCAAGGTCCAAACCTTTGAGTTTTAAGAGTTACATTTTAAGGTAAGGGATCCGACCTCTCTCTTTCTTTTCAAGCAATCTCTTTTATGTCATTTCTTTTATGCTCCATGTTCTTATGTTAAAGGATGTTCTTTTATACTCCTATTACTTCCCTTTTCATGTTCACATAATGAGAGATCCCCTATTACTCTCATTATTTCGTTTTATGAAGTTTTAAGTGGCGCCGTTAGGCTGCCGAAATTTTTATAACGGATTCTTTCTCCCTTCTCATTTTTCAAGATCTATTTTCCATGTAAAGTATTTCAAGTTCCTTTTTATTATGTTGGGGTATGATATCTAAATTTATCATACTGATATTTTATGATCATATGATGAGAGACCCCATTTGATCTCTTCATATCAGTATTTTGAAGTTTTAAGTGGCGTCGTTAGGCTGCTGAATTTTTAAGTGGTTCTTCACCCTTCTCGTTTCGAAGTTCTACTTTAATGTCAATTCTTTAAAGTTCCTTTTTGTTATGTTGGGGTATGATCTCTATATTTATCATACTGATCTTTTATTATCATATGATGAGAGACCACATTTGATCTCTTCAAATCAGTATTTTGAATTTTTAAGTGGCGTTGTTAGGCTGCCGAATTTTTAAGTGGTTCTTCACCCTTCTCGTTTCGAAGTTCTACTTTCATGTCAATTCTTTCAAGTTCCTTTTTGTTATGTTGGGGTATGATATCTATATCTATCATACTGATCTTTTATGACCATATGATGAGAGACCCCATTTTATCTCTTCAATTCAGTATTTTGAAGTTTTAAGTGGCGCCGTTAGGCTGCCGAATTTTTAAGTGGTTCTTCACCCTTCTCGTTTTGAAGTTCTACATTCATGTCAATTATTTCAAGTTTTTTTTGTTATGTTGGGGTATGATCTCTATATCTATCATACTTATCATTTATGACCATATGATGAGAGACCCCATTTGATCTCTTCAATTCAGTATTTTGAAGTTTTAAGGGGCGCTGTTAGGCTGCCGAATTTTTAAGTGGTTCTTCACCCTTCTCGTTTTGAAGTTCGACTTTCATGTCAATTATTTCAAGTTACTTTTTGTTATGTTGGGGTATTATATCTATATCTATCATACTTATATTTTATGACCATATGATTAGAGACCCCATTTGATCTCTTCAATTCAGTATTTTGAAGTTTTAAGTGGCGTCTTTGGGCTGCTGAATTTTTAAGGGATTTTTTCACCCTTCTCATTTTCAAGTTCTATTTTCATGTCAAGTCTTTCAAGTTCCTTTTTATTATTTTGGGGTATTATCTCTATATCTAACATAATTATCATTTATGTTCATATTATGGGAGACCCTATTTGATCTCATCAATCCATTTTTGGACGTTTTAAGTGACGCCGTTAGGCTGCCAAATTCTTCTAAGAGAAATCTTATTTTTGTCTTCCTTTCATGTTCTTCGTTTCAAATGGTATATCATTAAAATTTCATTAACATGTTCTTAAATCCCTTATATTCTGTCCCCGTACTGTTTTATGGGTCATTTATGAATGTTGGACCCATGTCCCCTCTCTTTTCAATGTTTTCTAAAACCCTGAAACATAGCCGTTATGCTGCAGAATTTTCGTCTCAAAATGTCTCTCTCTTTTCTCAAAATTATTTTTATGTTATAAATTGAATACTCAAATCTCTTATTTCTAAAAGGGTATTCAAATATATATCAAAATGTTCTATTTTAAATTCTGGGATTTACATAAATGAAACCCGCTTCCCCTTTCCGTGGGTTTAAAGTGACATAAAGATCATGTCTTTAAAGCAGTTTTTAAAACGTTATGATTATGAAATGGAACCCATTTATTTTATACTATATGGGTTGTTTATGAAATGATTGATGATGATATATGTGGCTCACATGATAATAAAGACATGTCAAGGGTGCGCCCAGATAGCGCTCCAATGTATTGGGTAAAGACTTGATCTCTAGAGATGACTTTTTAGACTGATACCTTGGTGAATAACCTTGGTAATTTTTTAATGACACCTTGGGGATGGACCTTGGTGAAACGAAATGATTGTCAATATTAAATGTTGTAGCCCCATATTCAAGTTATGGAAAATATTATTTTTATTATGATATGCCTCATGATTTCATTATCATGCCTTAAAGTTATTTTCATGACTTTATTGATGTATCTCAATTTCAAATGTAAAATGTTTCGCTTGTTTCCCTTACTGGGCCTTCTGCTCACCCTTTCTTTTGATGTATGTCCCCAGGTTATGAGATGCTGTAATGAAACTAGGATGAAATTAAGGAGAAGCCTTTCAAGTGTTTAAAAAGAATGTTTTCATGTATTATGTTCCTGGTTTCCAAGACACTAAACCTTAAAGATCCTCTGTTTTGTATAATGTAATGAAAGATTATGTGATAAAAAGGTGGGATGCTATATACTATTTGACTGTGGTGCGTCTTGAATGTATTTCAGGATGCCTCCACGATGATAGCCAACGAGGGTTCCACAGTGGGATTGTGGTGACGATCCACCCCGTGCAGAGGCTATGGAGAAGGGTGCAGGTTCTGAGGTTGCACCTCCTGGTGGTCTGCCAGTTGAGCCGCCACCTGTCGAGAAGATGGTTGTGCCGGAAGTACAGGACAAGGTTGCATGCAGTCT
Source organism: Viscum album (assembly GCA_963277665.1). Lineage (NCBI taxonomy): Eukaryota > Viridiplantae > Streptophyta > Magnoliopsida > Santalales > Viscaceae > Viscum > Viscum album. The sequence continues at coordinate 885,735,313 of OY728132.1, forward strand.
GAGTGCAATGCATGAGTTCCAAAGGCAGATACCTCTATGGTTTCGGGGTGATCCAGACCCCCAGGCAGCTGATGACTGGCTTGAGGCAGTCACCCGAGTTTTCCGCCTAGTGAGGACACCTCCAGATCAGATGGTGGTACTAGTGGCGAGCCTTCTGCATGGTTCGGCTGGGAGATGGTGGATCCTAGTGACGCATTCCCATGACGAGGAGAAGCTCACGTGGGCAGAGTTTTGAGCGGCTCTTCAGGGAAGAGTTATATCCGGTGACGCTGAGGTCAGTGCGGATCCAGGAGCTTCTGCAGCTTCGATAGGAGGGCATGACCGTGTTGGAGTACTCAGCGAGGTTTACAGACCTATCGTGCTACTCCCTGGATATGGTTCGAGACCCGTTATTTAGGGATTGGACCTTCGAGCAGAGCTTATGTAGGGACATCCGAGCTGGTGTGGTTTCCTTGTGCCTGCCCACCTATGCTGGAGTGCTGGAGTGAGCGTTGGTGGTGGAGAACTTTCTGGCTGAGCAGATTCCCCTTGATAGTGCTGGGCACGTGAGAGATGAGACTTTTTCAGTCGGATCGGTATCTGGTATCCAAAGATAGACTCAAGGGCCCGGTCGTGGGTGACGTTTCAGGAGGTGACCCCAGGATGGAGGATCTGAGGCTCAGGGCTCACAGGGCTCACATGCCAGTTTTGGTCAGCCGCAGGAGAGGCAGTGTTATGATTGCGATGGTCGGGGACATCTTGCTAGGGATTGTCCGACCCGACGTGCTACTGAGAGGGAGCCGGTTGATGGACCGCCTTGGCAGAGGCAGCATCTCGAGCAAGGAGGTCCGCGGGGCAGCGGACGTGGCGGCGGAGCGGGTGCAACAGGAGGAGGTGGTAGGCGATACCAGTTTCTACCACCCCCACCCCCAGGTGGTCCATGCCAAGCTCAGGGAGCTAGTGGCCGAGGGCGAGGACAGCTGTATGCCCTGGAGGCTGTGGACCCAGAGGCTCCGCGGATGGATAGAGGTACACCTTGTGTCTTTTCTACTTTCTGTAGTAGTTTGATAGTCACTGTCTAGCGGTACTCTTTCCTTTTTGTTGCTTGCTCGAGTTTTGTTCAGGGCGTTGGTAAGACCCTCTGTGGGTGTTGTTCGACATGCTTCCAATGCGTGAGGAAGAGGGATCCTTCCCCCACCGAGATGCGTTTTTGTGACGCGATTAAAACCGTGCGGGCGAGTCAGTGCCGCCCAAAGAGGATAGTATTGAGGTGTGGTGGATGAGTCCCTCTGACTTATGCGTTCAGATAGGGGTGTTTTTTGGTGAACTCGCTGGTGTGGGAGACCCAGTTGAGAGTCTGGTCGCTTCCCTTGAGCTTAGGGATTTTCAGGGACGAAAAGTTCTAAGGGGGGGGGGGGAGGATGTAGCGATTCAGATTTTAGCCCTGTTAGGATTTGAAATATTTCTACGAATAATTCCAGAGCTAGGCGCAAAGACGGCGTGCGATTCCAAGGCCCGGTGCGCCCGAAATTAATTTTATAAAAATATTAAGTATTTTTTATACTATGCACATGGAGGGGGTGTGATATATCCTAAACGGTAGCTCGGAATGGGAATCCGAGGGCACGGTTGCATCCGGAATGTGCCGTTTACCCTAGGATAGATGTAAACTTCGTGGGCACGAGCCTGCTGTGGAAAACGCCACCAGGGGCATTTTCGTAAATAAGTAGAAAGTTGGTTTTCGAGCGTCGGCTCGAATAATTATTTAACGGAGTGTCGGATCACAAATCCGAGTCCACCATTGCTTTTATAATGGCACGTTTACCCTAAGGGTGACCTTACCTTTGTCTGCATCGGGCACCGGGATGGAGGCGACTTGGTGGGGAGTGAAATGAGTTGTTTTTTTAAATAAAAAAAAGAAAACCATTTCATCTCTCCCCTCCCACCCCCTACGTGCGGAACCGGATGAACCCACCCCACCTCCTCCGTTTCTTCGCCAGATCGAGCCAGAATCGTCTGTTTTCTGCGCCGTTCGTCAGCAGATCGAGCTCCAGCGCGTCGCAGGCGTCGTTCTGCACCCGAAGCTTTGACGATCCGCCAACAGGTAGCAGTTTGAGTTTTAAAATCCCAGACCCCGTTTATGTGTTTTTTTTTCTTTAAATAGTCATAAGGGTTGTATAGTTTGGGTACCGAGGTTTCCGAAACATGTTTCAGATCTGTTTTTGGAGCACCGGGGTGCTCTCGGGGATTCCCGGAAGTTTTCCGGCGGAAACCCCGGATTCCGGCGGCGGCCATGGAGGAATCCGGCTAGGTGCGGCGGTGAAATCCGGCGGCGGTGGCGGCAGCACGGCGGAATCCGGTGGCGACGCGGTGGTTTCCGGCGAGGCTAGCGGTGGTCCGCCCAGGATTTTCTGGAGGTTCTTTAAACCCCCGTAACTCGCAAATCGTAACTCCGATTTGCGAGCCGTTTGTGGCGACACCTTCCTTGCATCGAGGCGGACCTTTTGAACTCACTTTGAGAATTTTGTGAGTTGAGATTTTGGCCCGGGGGCTTGAAACGTCTAATAAAATAATAATATTTTATTATTTTACGACTGCGGGCCGTTGTAACTTCTACCCAGAGCGTCCGAATGATGTGCCGTCAGTGGCGTTGAGACCCTGATGGTATGAAGAACTTTTTGAGATGGTTTCCGGTTGTTGGGACCGAGTTCGGGGTGTGGGTCCCACGAGGACGGGTTTTGGCGTTTGTGGAGAAATGCAGCTTTCGCACCAGGAGTCTGATTTTGGCGGATGAATAGTCGATCCTGTGTGTTTTTTCGAGAGCATCGCAATGGTGCAATCCGTTCGATGAGTTTTGGGATCGAGGTGTGGGTCCTGCCCGAGCTGGCCTTCAGTGAATAGCGCCTTTTTCACCAGGTGTCCGTTTTAGATGAACGAGTAGTCGATTCCATGTATTTTTCTGAGGGGATCGCCGTGGTATGATCCGTCTGATGATTCTCAGGATCGATGCGTGGGCCCCGCTCGGACAAGCTACGGTGAATAGTGACTTTTTCACCAGTTGTCCGTTTCGGGCGAGTAAACAGCCTATCTTGCGTGTTTTTCCGCGTGGATCGCGATGGTGGCCTCGGTATTGGCCTTGGTGCTTCCCGGGGTGGCGTTGTTGCGGGTCGCTCGGGTTAGCGACATTTTGATCAGCAGTGGTTGAGGGTACTCCCTTGGTTTGTTCCTATGAGGGTTTGCATGGCATCGCAACCCTAGTGTAGGCTTGTGATCCTCTCGATGGGATGTTTAATCTGTTAGAGTTGTTGTATCCCTCCGGTGGCCCGGAGTGGGATCCTATAACATCTTTTCCCTAGATCGGGTTGTGGTATCCCCTAGTGGATCCTGGGTGTGATCCCCTATCTGTGAGAACTACGTATACCAGATCGGGTCGTGGTATCCCCCAACGGACCCTGGGAGTGATCCCCTATCTGTGAGCTTCGTATACCAGAGTGGGTTCTGGTATCCCCTAGCGGACTCTAGGAGTGATCTCCTATTCGAGGAGTTCGGTGTTTATGTTGTTTTAGCGAGGTTTCCTCAGTGATGCTATCCGACGAGCGTGATCTCTCGGGTGAGAGTCTGAGAGGTTTGTGAGAAACCCAATGGAGTGTATCTCTCGGATGAGTGTCATCTGGGATGACAGTGATCGTGTGGTGTACTCTCCTGGTTGTGAACCGTTGCTGGTGACGAGGTCGTACCTCAGGTGGCTTGTTGCGTGAGCTGAGTATATCTGGATTGTTCAAGGTGTATGTATGGGCATACACCTGAGCTGAACTGACTAGTTCTGTTTAGCCGAGGATGGTCACGAGATGGAGTTTCTATCTCGTATGGGTTCCCTCTGTCTGGGATGAGCGGACTGTTGAATTTCATTTTCTCTCTTTTGTTTTGTATTTTTGGGGTGCCTACTGTATATGTTTATACTCACCCCTGCACGGGATTTTCCCGCACATGTTTGTGTCTTGTTCAGACCACAGGCCTTTCGATGGAGTCCCAGGAGGACCCGAAGCAGGAAGAGATTAGTGAGCGAGACTGACCGCGGTGTTTACCAGTGCAGAGCTGAGGGAGCTTTCCGGAGGGTGTTTGTGGTAGCGTTCCACTTCTTCAGAGCAGGTTGGACGCGCTTTTGTAGTTTCCTTTTGGTGGGCCCTATTTTTCACTTTTATACTTCTATTGTTCTCTGGTTGTTGGATAGTTGTATGCATGCATTTAATTTTCAATTTTCTATATCTCTGCACTGTTTCATGGAGGTGTTTGTGGGTGCGTGTGTACAGGTACCTTAGGCTAATTCCTCCCATGTGTGTGATAGCCTACTCGGCGCTAGTTGCCAGCCCCTGGCCTATTGGAGGCGGGCTTGGGGAGTCGCGGCTCGAGCCTCATTGGGTTGGGTCGTGACAGATACCACTTAATATTGCCCAGCCAGGATCCAAGTATCACTGAGAGGGGGAGGGGGTGAATCAGTAATTTTTTTTTTAATTTTCCTTTCTTTTGAAACAAACTTCACCTCCAATTAAATAATTATCACTTTATTGAAAACAAAAAAATCAAACATCCATAATAACACAAGTATTTACAAGGTTCACTACTCTATAATAGTAGCTACGTCCTTTGTATGGTTTTGAAATAATCTAATACCACACAATCCACTAAAAAAAAATCCTTTTGTGTGGATACAATAAGTAGGATATTCCCTTACACTTGTGTAGCACTTTGTTCAATACAATGGTGCATGTGCTTCAAGTAGCACAAAATGATGTAATACAAGTTTGTGTAACAAGTTAAGAAAATTTCACCAATTGCTTCAAAACATGTTACCGTGCTACCTTTTCAACTTTCACAAATATAATCTTCAAAAAAATTCTTCACTTTCCTACCTAGAAATAGGTAATAACTTCTCTATACTTCGTAATGATATTCAATCCGATTCCCCAGTCCAATTCCTCAGTCTGATTGTTTAGTCTAGAAATATAAGTCTTCCAGAATACCACTGAAACAATTCTGAACTACTTCTCCCTCAGTCCGGAAATCCCAATCTAATTTCTCGGTCTAATCTAGAATCACTGAATATGATCTTCTTTCTTCTTCTATTCATAAAACTTAATTTTATAAGCTCTTTCTGAAAACTAATTCTCACTAAAAATTCAAAACCTATCTGTATTTTATGAACATGAACAATGTTCTTATCTTCCATAAAGTACAAAGTACTCTCATCCTTTTATAGGTGTGCCAAAAGTGGTTTAGGTGGGAATCTAAAAAGTTTTCCCGCTTAACCAGATTTTATGAAACTTAAAATTCACCTTCTTTTTCAGCTCAATATTTGACTTCTTCAGTGCTTATCTACTCTTATTGATTCTTCTTGAACCTTATCGAATATTCTTATATCTTTTAATCACTTTAAACTTTCTAACCATTCTTTAGTCCGATTCTGATTTTCATTTTGATTTCTTCATTATGATGAAGACATATGTACAACAATAGATTCTTCATTACATTGCTCTGTATCAACTGTTAGATATAGACACTGAAACCATTCTTTCAAAATCTTACTTTGTTAGAATCTAGTTTCATTTATTTTTCTATATACATAGTTGAAACTTATGAATATTTCAACACCCATCGACAACACTTTAGCAATGACTTCGAACTCCCCTTTCAACAGCTTCAAAATAATTTTGCAGAACCCATTATCTTATTTTCTTCAGATCAATGATCCTATGTCCGATGTATTTATTGGTGTCATCATGAATTTGATGAATCGATCTCTGTCTTCCTCTGATGGATCAGTGTCACCTTCAGTTCGATGACTCTTGACCTAATTGACAAAAATTCTTATTTCTCTCTTGAACCACTTGTTAAGGATGTATGGCTTCTTTTCTTCTTGACCCAAATGATGCAAAAAAAAAATCACCCTAATGAAAATGGTTGACTACATTGTTTATTTATCTCTGATATAATTTTTCATTGGTCCCAACAACAACTACTTTATCATCAGTCCAAAAAATTTTCTACCTACAATTCACTTTTACAACCATCACTTTGTCTAATGATCGGTGTCAGGATTACTCCAATGATCGGTGGCACACCGCGTCTGATGGACTGGTGTCAGCAGTAACTTCTTTCCTTACCAAGATACTTCTCCAAATATTTATATCTTGGGGATTATTATTCTGACTGAAAACCATCATCTTAATCTTCTAACATTCTGAACAAAACTTCACAACTTTCAAACAATTCCACATTCAGTGATCTCACATCGATGAACTGAGACCGAAAATATTTGACTTCACAAACTTTATTCTTCTAGAAAATCTTACTTGTATCATGAATTCCTCATGACTTTAAAAACATTTGGGATATATATATCATCCTATGAATTTCATTAAAAATTATTGTAACTTCCCATCCTTCCAGCACTTCTTTCTTTATAACCAAACCTCAATCTGATTGGCATCACTTGTTCTCCACATTTCCTTCATAAGTCTTGAATCACAAGTTTCTTAGACAACTTATTATTTATGAGAATTCCAGGACCAGCAAAGTATCATCATGTTTACATTGGAGTCATTCAGACTCTGATACCTTTTCTTATTACAATCAAAACCTTTATATCAGACCCAAGGTGAGTTTGATGAACCTTTTATCCTAAAAAACCTATTCCTTCCCTGATGGTATTTCTTAAGAATTTTGTGTCAAATATTCTGATTACAATGATGATTCTAATCAATAACTCTTTTACAAAGTGAACTAATTTCATTTATTTGACAATAAAAGATAAAACTTTCAGCACAAACTTCTTCACCTTCTAAAAACAACTTCTTACCAACTTGGTCCCAAGATATAATAGGGATTATCATATTTTCATGGTTCTAAAACCAATAAAATAGTGTTCCTATGGTCATAGTTTTCAAACTCTGGAAATAGGGGTGTAAAAATGCTTTCTATGATGCTATAATTTTCAAATAATCATGGTTGTACACTTACTATCACAAAATCTATGACCATTGTTTTAAAGCCTATTGCCATGGTCATGAACTATGACCTTAAAACCTTTACCTAAGAGCAAGGATACACTTTAAATTATAATTATTTTAAGAGGGTAAAGGGTTCTTGCATGTGGAATTATTTATCAAATTATGGTATCCTAGTTAATATATCATCCAATGACATTTTTTATCTTGTTGGACCAGATGAAAGTTCTCTTGTCCACAAGTTGAGTCATATGATACGAGAGCCTCTTAAATTTTACTTTAAAAAACATGATTTAATTTTATTTCCCCATGATGATACATCAACCCTAGATTAAGATCAAGTAAAAATGAGTATTTTCATTTCTTGACCCTCTTTAAAATTTATGATAACTAATAACATTTATTTTTCCTCCATATGATAATTTGAGTGTATGTCCCCATGAGCTTTTGAATTTTGTGCTTGAATTAAGTGTTAAAAAATTTGGAAAAATAATAAGAGCAAGGTCAAGGGAGAACATAGACCACTTAATGTGGATATCATGAACATTATAAAATGAATCTTAAGGGATGTTCTTCCCTCATAGTGACTTGAGGCTAACATTGGCCCAATTAATCCATTAAAGCGAACATGTTAATTTTTCTATACATATTTCAAATAATATATAGTATATTATGAATATCATAATTTCACACATTGAATTAATGTTGGGTTTTATTTTCATTCATACAACTGGTCACACCATAGATCTTCTAAAAAAATTGACACTTATCTAAACACAGTGAAGAAAAATCATTAAAACCTTTTCCCACAAGATTTTACTATCTGATTGAATTGAATGTAAAATAAAGAACATACATACCTCATTACATAAGCTCAATAGAGATCCCTTAGAATCAATCAAGATGTTCCCTCCTCCCAAAACAATCCATGGGTTGTATGATCTAACGCTTTGGTAGGATTCTCCCTTAATCACTACTGTAGATATGATCTTTATCAATGCACAAAAAGGATATTGTCAGTGATAACAAAATGATGATGTTATAACTACATTTAAAATATAGATGATTTTATCAATTCTATTTTTACCACCGATAAAAGGTCCTTGTACTGAAACTATTTTTTAGTATTGATAAAAGCCACAGGTTGCAACAATGTGCTGCTACATTTATAACACATTGCAACAAACCATTCAAAATAAAATTACAATTTAATTTCAAATAATTAATAAATTTAAACTATAAAAAAATATACATTAAAAACATTTCAATACACTACAATCACATTGGATTTTGTAGTTTATTAAAAACATTAGATTTTCCAATGAATTCAGAAACATCATGGGTGGCCATGTATTCTGCTTCAAAAGAGCCCAATCACGCTACCATTTTTTATACACATCACCCCATATTGGGAACAAAAAAAGAACATACATACCTCATTAAACAAGCTCGATAGAGATCCCTTAGAATCAATCAAGATGTTCCCTCCTCCCAAAACAATCCATGGGTTGTATTATCTAACGCCTTGGTAGGATTCTCCCTTAATCACCACTGTAGATATGATCTTTATCAATGCAAAAAAAAGGCTATTGTTAGTGATAACAAAATGATGATGTTATAACTACATTTAAAATCTATATGATTTTATCTATTCTATTTTTATCACCGATAAAAGGTCCTTGTACTGACACTATTTTTAGCATTGATAAAAGCCACAGGTTGCAATAATGTGCTTCTACATTTATAACACATTGAAACAAACCATTCAAAATAAAATTACAATTTAATTTCAAATAATTAATAAATTTAAACTATAAAAAAATCTACATTAAAAACATTTCAATACACTACAATCAAATTGGTTTTTATAGTTTATTAAAAACATTAAATTTTCCAATGAATTCAAAAACACCATGGGTGGCCATGTATTCCGCTTCAAAAGAGCCCAATCACGCTACCATTTTTTGTACACATCACCTCATCTCGAGAACAAAAAAAGAGTGTACCTATAGTAAAAAAAATTCTTATTTTAGTAATACTATAAAGAAATAAGAAAAACATAAATATGATACAATGAATTAATAAAATGTCACTTTAAAACTGAAAACACACACTTCATGTAATATCTAGTACACAGTGTGTCAGATTCACGTGTGCTTGATTCATACATGTCAAAAATTATTTATGGATTTATAACACCACATAATGATAAAGGGTTAAATAACTAAATGATATGACTCATATAAAAAGGTGAACCTTTCTTTTCAGGAGTTTTCTTGATTAGAATTCCACAGTTAAGCATGCTTGGCTTAGAGTAGTGATCATGATGGGTGATCTTTTGGGAAGTTTCCCAGGGTGTGTATGAATGAGTAAAAATCACATTGGAAAGAACATGTGTTGGTCAGTGGGGAAAATAATTAGTCTGATGACCCCTTCAGGCACGTGGGTGGGCCCCAGGTAGGGGACCACATGTCTGTGGGGTAACTGGTGGTGACTGACGGGCCAGGACATGATGACCATGTTAATGCGAGGTGTTTTTGATTTTGTGGTATTGTTCTTGGAACCCAAGTCAAGTGGACTGTCATGACATATTCATCCCCTAAAGGGGGAGTGCACATGGTTTTCGATGATGATGAAAAGGGACCTATGAATAGGGTAGGGATATAAAGATGCCTCATGGATTCCGTGTGATGCACTCGATGCCTAGCGGATGCTAAGAGGTATGTTCTCGATTCCTAGTGAATGTCGAGTTTCTCTCAATGCCTAGAGAATACCAAGAACATGACTTCCTTTATTCCTAGAGTATGGAAATTTGCACGATCACATGATGCCAAGAAGCATGATTTATGAGCCTCATGGTAGATTTTTGATTTTTATGACACATTGATTATCCTTTCAGTATAGAGTTGAAGAAAGTACGACTAAGGGTTTGTGGCGGCTTGGTTAGCGCACGACCACTTGGTTTTGGATTGTGTGTTTCTATGCATGTTACATATTTATTATTATTATGGAATACACTTGTTTACTTGAGCACATCAGGTTAAGGACACATTGATGGTGTCCTACTGAGTCTTGTATGCACACCCTACTCGGGCATTTTAGTACGCTTATAGATTTCATGAGGGATTTGGTGAAGGACAAGGGCCCTGTGGTGGATTGATGAGATGTGGAGTGTGGAGCTAGTGGTGAGATAGGGCAGACATTGGCGAGACCTATAGTTTATCATTTTTTTGTTTATCTTCTTTATTTATACGGTTTATGCTTGACACTTTGGGAGTTTCTTTATTTGTATGACATGTATGCCATATTTACCTTTCCACATGTTTAATATAATTATTTATTATATTATTTATTGTTTATTATCAATCCCAAGACATGATACTGAGGGTATGGTCTCCCCATTGATGTACTCAGATCCTCATTGCTAGTCGGCAGTCTCTTGCATATAGGGAGGCGCTCATGGGTTTATGTGATCTTCCAGATCGGACCTGGTGGTTTGGTTTGGGATGTTATAGGATTATTTTTCCAAACTATCATGACAATATAAGCATGTTTTATTGGTTTTCAATATGCTATGCATGTTTTGAACTAAAATGTTAATTTTAAATAAAAACATATACTTTTAGTTATACCAGCCACACTGTATTTCAGATTGATGTGAACTTGATTCATACACATCAAAAATGACTTATGGATCATTATCCTAAAGTATCAATATAATCTGTGTGTGTTTGCTTAGTTTTGAGTATGTGAAGTAAAGTGACCTAGGCCAGATGAACCACTGAGAGGAGAGTGGGGTGAATAATTTATTTTTTTATGAATTCTCTTGATTTCCAATTCAAACTCTCAAAATTGTAATATAATAGAGACCGACACACATTATTTAAAAGGTTTGAAATAAAATCCTACTCCTTTCTATGTTGGTTATACCTCCCAACATAGATTCTTCACTATCAAGAAAATTATTACAACCACAAACAATCCCAGTCTAATCAACATAGAGTCCCACTATGTTCTTCTACTTACATAATCCACTAGAAGACTTCTTCACTTATTCTAAGATGATCCACAACTAGAACGATATTTAACCTTATGGATGATAGTATTCATCCATGAACCTATAGTATTAGATTTTCTCATGTACAATTCTTCAAGGTCTTCAAATTCTGCACACAAAAAGTCTATTGGCCTTGAAACTATTCTTACATATTGAATGATTTGATTCTATCAATCTTTGAATACTCAGGCGTGTCTCCTTTAGGGACTCTTGGCTTCAACTCCATTTCTTTCTTTGTTACTTTGGTGTATCAGGTTCTCTTATATGATCTTTCAATATGAATAAGAGTTATCTTTTTCACACAACATCTTAATCAAATATATATTCCATTTATATTCACAACAATAATATCATAAATATGATCCTCATTATTATCATATTAATTGTCCATAAATATGGAAACACCACAAACATCATCAACATGCACTTTTCTCATTTTAATTTGGTAATTAACTCCCAAATTATCTCCTCAATTATTATGGACATAATTTCATGTTAAATTTCCCAAAATAATTTCTCATATAAATTCTCATTCAAATAATCAATAGGATCAGGTTTTCTTCTCCTTATTTACATGGAATATATTCATCAAATACCACGGCTCATTATCATCTCCTAATTATCATGGGTATTATTTCATGATCAATAACCCATATTAATTCCTCATTAATTCCATGATACATATTCTCTAAATACTTCCATAATTCTTTATATTCAATATCCAAGAAATTTGGGTATTCTCATTTCTTCTTCACATGATTAATGAATAACCGCATTCTCATTATTTCTTCAAATCATAAATCAAACCCATAGCATGAATATTGCAGTTTATCTAGCATGCATGCATCTATCTTATATTCATGTATTGCATGAATGTCATGCACCTTTCATGGTGGTGTATTCATGTAGCATGCATCATGTTTCCCTCAGAATAAACAATGAACATGTGGAAACCGTGTTCCTTCTTATCATTTGATTTACATGTATGAAAATTGAAGTTGCATGCATGTTCCACCATATCGATCTTACTTATGCACTTTTCCAGATTTATTATCATTTAGATGCACACCTCAAGTATAGATAGATGAAACAACTTGATTTCATATATATATGAATAATCCCTATATGTATGGAAACAACATGAACCTTCTTCTTCACTATAGAACCTCATCTCAATCTCCTGTTCATTTACATCATCTCAAAATTTCAAATCGAGTCTCACTTTAATTGCATGAAAAATGTCATTTTGAATACTCTGTTTTCCATGTCGTTATTTTTTTACAGAACCTCTTCTTTCGATCTTTAGATGCAGTGACTCATTCTTATAGAAGATCGACATACATGCGGTCGATCCTTGTAACGACCCAAATTTTTTAAATAAATTTTGTTTCCTAATTTTATGTGTTATTGTTATACTCAACAAAAATGTTTTATTTGATAAACATGATTATAATTAAAATGAGATCAGTGGGTTTTGACTATTATATAACCATCGGTCAACATGACCGCTGTGAACAAAATGTTTTGATTATTGTCTCTAAATATAAGTAATCTTGGTTAATTATTATAGAAAGAAGATTTGATGGCCTCACCTAGTAGTCTTGGACCGATCGAAGCCCATCTAACAGAGCTTGGGAAGGAGGTAGCACCACTGGGCTTTGCTCTGGATCAAATCCAAGCCGAACTTCATCATGTGAAGCTGGAACGAAATCGCCTTCGTGAGAAGTTCAAACTGATAGAAATTACTACTCGGGCAATGTTGACTGAGCCGCCCCAAGCTTCTATCACCCTAGCACACCTTACTCTTAGGTCCTATGCTGGTATTATAAGGGGTTATGTAACGAGACCGTAACTACCTTGTGTAATCCTTGTTTTAAATAAAAATTGGGATTTCTTCTTATGATGAAGTTTATGAATTTTGAAATGACCGGATAAATATAGTATGCATATTTTTGATGAATTTTAGAAAAAGGATATTTTAAATATGTTTATGTAAAACCTAAATAATTAAAAATGTGTAATGATTTTCAAAAAATGGTCTTCTGCAATTATGTTCAGTACTAAATTTAGAGTCTAATAAGATCAACTTGATTTTTGATGAATAGTAAATTATGAATAGTGATTTTATGATTAGGATTAGTAATATGACCAAATGGATTAGTAATATCACTTAAAGAAAGTTTTAAAATAATCTAGGCACCTTGATTAAGTAATGTGATTCAATAAAATAGTTAAATAACGGTTTCATTAATTATTATTCAAGTATTAGTTTTTTTCGGGTGAATAGTTTTTTTTTAATTAAAAATTTAATTAAAAATAATTAGAAAATTATTTTTATAAAAATGACTTTATTTTTGAACTCAGAGCATCGATATTATGTTATGGTAATTTTTGGGGTTTTTTCTGAAAAAAATGAATTTTCGATGAATAGTGTTTTTATTTAAAAATTAAATTAAAAATATTTAGAAAATTATTTTTATAAAATGGATTTCATTTTTGAAATCAGAGCATTTATATTTGGTTAATGTGAAATTTTGGGATTTTTCTGAGAAAGTTGAATTTTCAGTGAATAGTAAAAATACAGTTTTAGGGTTTCGGTATGTTTAATGACATCATAACGGTGTCATGATGATGTCATGAGATCTTTTGAGGGTTTGCCGGCCAAGGGTGATGAATTATTGTTTTGGGGGCCCCATGTTGCCTAACTCCATGATAAATGACAAGGGAGAGCACATGGGTTTGAGAAAAGCACATGTGAGGTGTCCCTTGGCCATTAATGCCTTGTCCCCTCACTTTCCCTATAAATACCAAGCCCTCCTCTCATCCATTCGACTCCCCACTCATTCCCAACGAATTTCTGGTCTCTTTACCTCCCAAGGAGTCCTCCCAAGGTGCCCCCAATCCCTCAAGGTCCCAACCTTTGAGGTTTAAGAGTTACATTTTAAGGTAAGGGATCCGACCTCTCTCTTTCTTTTCAAGTAATCTCTTTTATGTCTTTCTTTTATACTCCATGTTCTTATGTTGGAGGATGTTCTTTTATATTCATCCTACTGCCTATTTCATGTTCATATGATGAGAGACCCCCCCTTGCTCTCATCAATTCGTTTTAAGAATGTTTAAGTGGCGCCGTTAGGCTGCCGAATTTTTAAGGGATTCTTTCACCTTCCTCGTTTTCAAGTTCTATTTTCATTCAAGTCTTTCATGTTCCTTTTTGTTATATTGGGGTATGATCTCTATATATATCATACTGGACTCTTATGTTCATATGATGAGAGACCCCATTTGATCTCTTCAATTCAGTATTTTGATGTTTTAAGTGGCGCCGTTAGGCTACCGAATTTTTAAGTGGTTCTTTACCCTTCTCGTTTTGAAGTTCTACTTTCATGTCAATTATTTCAAGTTACTTTTTGTTATATTGGGGTATGATATATATATATATCATACTGGACTCTTATGTTCATATGATGAGATACCCCATTTGATCTCTTCAATTCAGTATTTTGATGTTTTAAGTGGCGCCGTTAGGCTGCCGAATTTTTTAGTGGTTCTTCAGCCTTCTCGTTTTGAAGTTCTACTTTCATGTCAATTATTTCAAGTTCCTTTTTGTTATATTGGGGTATGATCTCTATATATATCATACTGGACTCTTATATTCATATGATGAGAGACCCCATTTGATCTCTTCAATTCAGTATTTTGATGTTTTAAGTGGCGCCGTTAGGCTGCCGAATTTTTAAGTGGTTCTTCACCCTTCTCGTTTTGAAGTTCTACTTTCATGTCAATTATTTCAAGTTACTTTTTGTTATATTGGGGTATGATATCTATATATATCATACTGGACTCTTATGTTCATATGATGAGATACCCCATTTGATCTCTTCAATTCAGTATTTTGATGTTTTAAGTGGCGCCGTTAGGCTGCCGAATTTTTTAGTGGTTCTTCAGCCTTCTCGTTTTGAAGTTCTACTTTCATGTCAATTATTTCAAGTTCCTTTTTGTTATATTGGGGTATGATCTCTATATATATCATACTGGACTCTTATGTTCATATGATGAGAGACCCCATTTGATCTCTTCAATTCAGTATTTTGATGTTTTAAGTGGCGCCGTTAGGCTGCCGAATTTTTAAGTGGTTCTTCACCCTTCTCGTTTTGAAGTTCTACTTTCATGTCAATTCTTTCAAGTTCCTTTTTGTTATGTTGGGGAATTATCTCTATATCTATCATACTGAACTATTATGTTCACATGATGATAGATCCTATTTGATCTTTTCAAATCATTTTTGTTGAGGTTTAAGTAACGCCGTTAGGCTGCCGAACTTTCATAAGAGAAATCTAATTTTTTTTCTTCCTTCCATGTTTTTCATTTCAAATGTTATGTCCTTGAAATCTCTTTACCATGATCATGTATCCTTCTTATTCTGTCCATGTACTATTTTATGGGTCATTTATGAATGTTTGACCCATTTTACCTCTCCTTTAATGTCTTCTAAAACCTCGGAACATTGCCGTTATGCTGCAGAATTTCTGTCTCAAAATATCTATCTCTTTTTCTAAAGTCCTTTTATTTTATTAAGTGAATACTCAAAGCTCTTTCTTATAAAGGGGTATTCACATATATACCAAAATGTTCTATTTTAAATTCTGGTATTTACATACATGAGACCCACCTTCCTTTTATGTGGGTTTTAAAGTGATATAAAGATCATGTCTTTAAAGCAGTTTTTAAAAAGTTATGATTATGAAATGAAACACATTTCCTTTATGCTATATGGGTTATTTATGAAATGTTTGATGATGATATATTTGGCTCACATGATAATAAAGGAAAATTTAAGGGTGCGCCCTGATAGCGCTCCAATGCATTGGGTAATGATGTAACCACTAGAGATTACAATTTTCACGATACCTTGGTGAATAACCTTGGTAATTTTAAAATGACACCTTGAGGATGGACCTTGGTGATATGTTCATGATTGTCTATGTTAAATGATGTAGCCACATCTTCAAGTTATGAAAAAGTTTTATTTTTATTATGATATGCCTCATGATTTCATTTTCATGCATTAAAGTTCTTTTCATGACTTTATTGATGTATCTCAAGTTCATATGTAAAATGTTTCACTTGTTTCCCTTGCTGGGCCTTCTGCTCACCCTTCCTTTTGATGTATGTCCCCAGGTTATGAGATGCAGTAATGAGCCTAGGGTGAACATGAGGAGAATCCTTTCAAGTGTTTAAGAAGAATGTTTTTTTTGTTTCATGTTTTATGTTCCTTGTTTCCAAGACACTAAACCTTAAAGATCCTCAGTTCCGTGTAATGGAATGAAAAGTTATGTTATAAAAAGACGAGATGCTATAATCCTATACTTGATATAGCTCATCACACGGTTGACCTAACTCTTTTCATGGTCGATCACAATACACATGATCGATTCAGTGTAGGGTATGGATGCTCATTGTGAAAGGTCGATCCAAATAAGGTGTGATCAATCTGTAGGCTTCGTGTGGTCAATTAGTAAAATATCGCGTGGTTAATCCTCCCAGGCATGGTCGATCCAAAACAAGGTGCGGTTGATCTGAGTGTTTTCATTCAAGAAGATCCTTCTAGGCATAATCAATTCGTAGCCTTCATGTGGTCAAACCTTAACATGCAGTCAATCCATGATAATACAAGCGGTCTATCCAAGAGATTGTGTGAAGAGAGATTACAAGGAAGATAATGATTCTCAGCTTCATTGAATGATAGAGATTTGTCGATAAGACGACTGGTGTTATATCCATAACATTTTAAAACACATGAATAGTTCAATTATTGCATTGTCCCACATCGACCTTGAAAATAGACCCCCTTTGCTTAATAAAACAACCTATGCTTCAAACCACTCGAGCTGACACCAGGTTCGGTACCTAAATACACTTATTCACACAATCCCATCATGGACTATGCCATCCCAATGCACGGTCCACCCAAACACTCACATGTACACCCTGTGCAGATTCTATGCATCCCCCATGCACTTCTTATGGGCGCTATGAATACCCTCATGCACTCACCTACATCCCTAGCTGGACAATTTTACCTCTCACGCACATGTTAAACCTATTTCCTACATGTGTGGTTGAGGTGAGTCCTTGGTTAGCCAAGGGATAACCAATGTTTATATAAGTCCAACTCATATTTACTCAGTAAAAACTAAGTAAATCCCAAGCAACTCAAATATATTCAATTATTAAAAATTCATCATGAAAAATAATATTTTTTATGGTCTTGAAAATTATTCACATATTATTCATTGGTGAAATAATGTTTCAATTCAAATTACCATTGACACATGTTCTAGACATTAAGAATAATACATCAATCATCACAATTATTATTAGCACTATGTCTTCAATATTCTTCTCTTGAATTTCTCAAGAAATTAGCCTCATAGTTCCTATTACATAGACATGGAAGTACCTTTGTAACACCCTAATATTTTAAAATAACACTATGTTTGATAGCATATATGACATCTAATACTGAGTCTAAATAAACCACAAAATATTATTTTTTAAATATTATAGTTATAACCTAGTCATTAAATTGGTGGATATGAATATGATTAACCATATTATGATATATATATATATATATCTATAAATGACCTACTCAATAAAAATTTATCAATTAATTCTTTGTAAATAACATTCAATTTTTAGTAAAGACATTTTATTCTTCAAAATACATTTTCTTCAAAAATGTTTTTATTGATTTTTGTGAGAAAATATTATAATTGATTTTTGGAAATATTAGAAATTTTATTTAATAAAAATAATATCATTTTTTAAATTAGCATATCAAAATTATCTTAGGTTTATTTTTTGAGATTTTTCTTAAAAGATTGACTTTCTAGTGAATAGTGAAAAATACAGATTTTTTTTGTTTCAAGCATTTAAAAAGTTCATTTTTTGTTTTAAAATTATTTCAAAGTAAAATTAGTTCTATTATATTATAAATAATTCAATTAAGTTAATTGGAATCAATTTTATGGTTTAATTTAGTATAAAATCATTTTTATACTTAAAAAGACATTTTTTTGAAAAACCGTTTTTCGTTGTGTTTTGCGTTTTAATAGTAAATTAATTTACACCACTTATAGAAATTGAAACTTGAAAAATTGAATAAATATTTGGAATAAAGAGACCCAAATTTGGTAAATAAGTCCCTTTTTATTTTTGGTCATTACAAATAGTAACCATAGTAAATACTTATCACCACAGTAAGGGTAAATTTGGTAATTAAGGTTAAAAATAACATGATAAGGACTAAAAAATAAAACCAAAACTTACCTAAATTTTATTGGATAAGTTAAATTAGAAAATATATATCCAAAATATGGATATATGGAATTTTTTTCCATTTACCTTGATAATGACATTTATATTATTTAAAGTAAGAAAATTCCAAAATGTCCCTCTCTTGAATTTAATATCTCTAAAATTTTTACGCCAGGATAAACAGAGGATAAGTTTGGTTATAAATATTTATTTTAAATATTAAATATTTATTTTTATCATATGAATTTATTTTTAATTTTTAGTGATGACCGACACAGTATTTATTCAATCAATATAAAAATATAATAAATGATTTTAAAGATATTAAAAGCAATAAAATTTGAGTGAATTATCATGTTTCATGAATTTGTAGATAAAAACATAATAGTAATGTGTGAAAGAATTATATTATAATTTCATATTTTTCTTAATGTATTTAAATTCAAATTAAATGAATAGTGTCAAATATGATATTAATGATATTTTATGAAAATTATATTTTATTAAATGATTTAAAATTTATAAAAATATTTTCATCAGAAAATGAATGAGACATGGTTGAAAAAATCAACAATGTTCCATTTATGGGTTGTTTTTTTCTTTTAAGGTAATATTCTTAACTCCTAAAGAGCAAAAAAACTTTTTTATCATGGTAATAATCAAAAGGATTAATAGAGGGTTAAAACAAAAAGATAAGGGTGAAAACATCACCCAAACCTATAAAAATTTTATTGGATGAGATTATTTATACTAATAATCATATTAACTTATAATTATATCAATTTATAGTCATTTAAACATGAAAATTAATTTATATCAATTTAATAATTTAAGAAATCCCAAGAATGCCCTTCCCTCACTTATAAAAGGGAACCCCTCTCCTCTTCTATCCATTCATAAATATCATTTTGGTTTATCCAATATCTATAAAAATAACTTCACTAAATACCTTTATACATTCTTTAGGTATTAGTTTAAGTAGAATAACAACCTTAAAGGGATTAAGATGTAAAGAAAAAGTGGTTGTCTGAAGAAATGTATAACTTTCAACTGAACATTTTAGTTTTATTTCTTCTTCTACCTATTAAAAATATTATTAAAATATTATAAAATAATAAAACCTATATAATCCATATAATGATATGTTTTTATGTTAATTACATACCCTATATCCATCCTCTCTTTCATCAAATGGGAAACAAAACCACTGTTCATGTGTACGGAGGACTACCGCCTTACGGATCGATATAATTCGTTTCCCATCACTACCTATCATGAATGGTTATAATGATTAATTTAATTTATATATATGATATTCATGAAATATTTATAATTATTAAAAGATAATATATCATATACTTTCTTATCTTTCCATCCATTGAAAAATGATAAAGTAATTTGTGCATATGTGTGGACCACCACCACCACGAAGTGATGCTATTTGTTTTCCATGAACACATCACTTGTATGATATATATAAGTTTATTTAAAGAAATAATATTTTATTTAGGAAATCATGATAATTATTGAAAGATAAAATATCACTTATGTTCTTTCCATCATTATCATTGAAAAATGGAAACACTACTCATGCGTACGTATGAATTACCATCTCCATGATTGCAACGTAGTTCATTTTTGATAACCATAACTCATGGTTAGTTTTAAAATTATAATTTATGTATAAAAATAATAATTATGTCATGCTTATTATTTTTTAGATGATGGAATAAGGACCTCTTTTATCACAGTCAACCTACCGATGTCATTTTGGACATATAAACCAAATATCGTCAAAATGTCCAACGTGAACTTCATTGATTAAGAAGTTAAATATAACATGGTAATAAATAAAATAAAATTAATAACAAGATAATATATCAATTAATTTCTTACCTTTCCATCCATATAAAAATAATAACATCGTTTGTGTGTACGCGTCAACTACCACCTCCACAAAGTAATGTACTTCATTTTCCATCACCACATCACATGGATGATATATATAAGTTTATTTAAATAAATAATATGGTATTTAGTACACAATTATCATTATGAAAAGATAAAATTTTACTTATGTTCTTTCTATCATGATCATTGAAAAATGTAAACGTTACTCATGCACACGTACGACTTACCTTCTCCATGATTGTAATGTAGTTCATTTTTCATAACCATATTTCATGGTTAGTTTTAAGATTATAATTTATTTATAAAAATGATAATTATTTCATGATTATTATTTTGTATATGATGGAATAATTACCTATTTTACCATAGTCAACCTATTGAAGTCATTTTGGATATATGAACCAAATATTATCAAAACGTTGGATGTGAACTTAATTTATTAATTAATTAAATATAACATAGTAATAAATAAATTAAAAGAATAATAAAATTTAAAAAGGTTTTTAATAAATTAAATAATTAACATAAGTTTATTATTCTAGAAGATAAATAATGTATGTGAAGAGTTAGACCTAAGTTAAGGAGTTTCTTAACTCAATCTCCATTCATTGGGTTATACTTCTACTTAATTAAATATCTTATGTGTGAAATGAACTCTGAATTTATTATGTTTTATTTACAATTGTTTTTTTGTATTTACATTTTTTACATATATTAATTTCATTAATTAAATTCTTACTCCAATGATACGATCTTTGTAAGAGATTTCTCGTATCACTTTTGTTTCTGTGATGCATATGCCATATTCACCACTTTATTCCTTCATGTGGTATATATACTACCAATTTGATATGATATATAATGATTAAATTTATATTCATGATATTTAAATATTCATTTTAAGTTATTTATTTCATGTGGACTATGATACAAAATCTACTAAAGCGTTAAGGGTTTATTTTATAATCTCATCAATATTTGGGATTATTTATGTTTAAGTATCCACTTGGGAAAATATTTGATATTTATATATTAAACCCAATATATTTTCTTCTCCTATGGTTATTTAGGTAAATTAGAAGTTTTACTTTCATTTTCCTCTCTTTAAGTACTCAAGATACTGAAATAACGTTTTTAGGGAAAATCGACTTTGTTTTTATACTCGGTCAAGAATATTTTTCTTCCATATCCATATTTTATTTTAAATGTTTTAAATACTTTTTTAATATTCTAAAATGATTTATTAAATACATTTTTACCCATATTTTTCATTTTACAAAATGGTTTACAAGGAATATTTTTATCATTTTCTGAATGAGGTAACTTTTTTACAAAAGTGTGAAAGGAATGTTTTCTTTTAACTTATTCATTATGAATGGAATTTAACACCATCATGACCACTAAATGCTTTGAAGGTTTATTTAGAATTTTCTGTGGTTATTTTCAAAGAAAATGTTTTTCCTAATATTTTGGGATTTTTTAGTCTTTTAAAGATATTTTCAAATTGAAAAGTGTATTTTCCTCAAGAATGTTTTAATGATATTTTTATGGTATTTATGTTCATAAAAAACAATAACCCTTTATTTTACTTCACTAGGGATATGTTGTAATGATACCATACTTATTCTTTCTTTAGATGGTTTATGGTCAGTTTGACTGGGGAAATATTAATATTTCATATGCTATATTTCTAATACGAATATTTATGTTGATTATGTATTGAATTGTAATTCACCCCTTTAATATGATGAATGCATTGGAATTAGTAAGTGACAATAGGGGGATGTTATCGACCTTGATGCATTAGTAGGTATCATGAGACAACTAGTTTGGGTATTTGGATGATGCCTTACCCATTTATGAAGATTTCTTAGCATTAGGCCTTGATGATGAGTTTAAGATATACGACATTATGAATTCCATCATTATGAAATTAGTTATTGATTTACATGTGATTATTTTAATATTTATGATATCCATGGATAAGTTTCAAGCTCATGTGATTATTTATATAGAATTATTTGATCATCATTTATTCCCACCATATTTTTATTCATGCTAAATTTATTAATTAAATAGAATGTGTTTTAAATTATTTACTTTTCCATATTGATTATTCCTTAATTACTCATCAGAGATTCAACTATACATAATCCTTACTAAGAATTTGATCTCATACTTATTTTTTTCCTTTCCCTAGGATATGAAGAAGAAATCTTTGAAGGAGTTCAAGGATGAATAATATTTACTTTCACTATATTATGTTTTATGTTTTAAAATGTAATTTTTGATTCAATTATATATCTATTTTACTAATACTACTAAACTATTTGATCCTTTAGAATTAAATCACTTTTATCTTATGATAATATAATAAAGTAACTACTATATCTGGACTACTGGAGTCAGGGTATTTATAGTTGGAATTAAAGGAAGTTTAGTAGAAATATTGAAAATTATATTTATAAAAACATAGATTAGGGAACATAACCCTATGAATAACTTTCAGGATAAGTCTAAGTATATGATAATGACCTATAGTTTTGGTAAGGTTGAGATCATTTGATTTTCCTAGTAAAACATCACAATATGGATACTACAAGTGGATATGGTTTTAAAACAAATACATTTAGAGGTAATCACCCTGAAAAGAGTTAGTTGGGTATATCTCGACCAAAATTATGGCGTACGGTGAGTGTTCCCTTATTGTGTACCAGGTTGAAACTCCTGGGGGATATGTTTGGGTTAATTCACATTTTCTTTATGAATCATTATAAAGGATTTGAATAGATTGCGATAATTAATGACCTAGTTTAAACCTAAGACGACTTAGATTCAAAAGTAGGTGTTGTGATTTAGACATCTTATAAATTATTTTCATGATTATGTGCTTTCACACTATGATTATTTCTGGTCATATTATGATTTTTGGTTTTAGTTAATGGCCAGAACGAGGCAGAGTCAAGTTAACATTGAATGTGATGGAAAATGTGGTGATTATGAGAAACCAAATTATATGATGATTGAATTGAAATATTTTGTGATCATTCCTAATAAGTCATCACAATATATGATTAAAAACCTACACCTTAACCAACTCTTGGGATCACCAAATAAGAGAATGATAGAGTTTTTCAAGAGATTATGTAACATCCCAGGTAAATAAATAATATTAAATTCTAATGTTTATCAATATTTGTGAATAAAATATTAATATTAATTTAAAGGGGATTCTATGTTTGATGGCTTACCCAATACATAACAACGAGCTTCTTTGAAATCTTACATTGCACACTAATAATATAATAATATTATAATAGTTAACGCCTAGCCGTTGTAATAGAGGGAATGAATAGAAATAACTAAAAAATGATTACATATGTTTGTTAAATATTTTTACATTTATCCAATAAATTTTAGAGGCTTACAATGCAAATGAATCCAATTTAAAGAATAAATACTCTAATATTTTTAAAAGATTGTTTTATCGCCTTTTGATGGCTAACTTTTTTTTAAATATAATTTTTGACAATTTTATAAGATATATTTGTCAAAATAATCTTATTATTTATAATTTGTACATTTAAATTTACTTTGGATACATTTTTGGTATTTTTCTGACAATGTTCATTTTTTTAATGAATAGTGAAAAATACTGCATTTTACTTCAAACTTCTTTTTTCATCTAAATTAATTATATGGTTAGATTATATTTTTAATTATTTTAAAGTGTAATTAGAATATATTTTTACCATTTAAATTAATGATGGTCATTAGAATTAATTTCAATTTGAAAATGGATATAAACAAGTGCCAAACTTTTCATAGATATTGCTTCAAAAAACCCGCTATTTGTTTTGACAAATGAGAATTATTTTTAAATTAATTATTGCAATTTCTGTATTTGGAATTTGGTAAAATTAATTCCATATTTGGAATCATAAGGTCCAAATTATGTAATTAAGACTCTTTTGTTTTTGGACATTATGAATAGTAACGATGGTAATTATATTTAATTATCGTGATTAATTAGTAATTGGGTAGTTAAGGATAATAAAATAATATAATAATAATAACAAATGTCCCCAAAATGTGTCCTAATGATACTGGTTGTGTCATGGCCGACCATGAGATGCCTTGTGCCAAACTTTGGGGACCCATGGAATCACTTTTGGGTGATAGTGACACATTATCTTTTTATTTTTAAAGAAAGGAAAATATAACAAAAGTATGTATCACCCAAGTAAAACAATTTTAGTTTTTTTTGTGTAAATGATCTCTTAGACTATAAATATTCATTTTAAAGCTAAAAATATTTCCTACATCATAGTATTTTTTTTTATAATTTTTATACATTAAATAAATTAATTTATTTTTGACACCATGATGATGCAGCGATTACCTCATTAATGAACAATTTAAATAAAATGAAAAGATAATGTAAAATCTAAGATTTACACTTTTCAAAAACCTATTGTATGAGTATATTTCGAACCCTTATCACCTTATCCTCTAAATATATCAATTTTGGACCTTTAAAATCTGAAACTCATTTTAAAATAATGTAACATTTCTTGACTTTCCAAGAGTGCCCCTTCTCCCTCTTATAAAAGGCCCCCACCTCTACCTCCTTACCCACACCTCTCAAGCCTTTGGATCAGCCAAACCCTGCCCATTTCATCTCTCCACATACCTCTCTTCATCATTGAAGCCTCAACTTAGGCATAAAGCTCTTCAAGAAACCCTTTTGGTTCAAACCAAAGGGAGTTACCCGATTTAAAGGTAATGTCTTCTCTTATGTTCTTTTGTTTTATTTTGCTTCTACAACCCCCTAAACTCTTTTTATTACTTTATTTTGTAACAAAAAAAATATCTTCAATATACTATGATTTTTTTATAGGAAGTATTCGAGCTACACTTACACACACCTCCGTCTAATGGTTAAAGAACATACTGTTTCTGTGGATGGTGAATTACTGCCTCACGAAACGATGATTGTTCAATATTATTTTAACACCTTTAAAGGTGGCCATTTTTATGTCACTATATTTTATATATGATATATATGTTATTTATGTTTTCTATATTCTTCTTTATTTTTATATTTAAAACATACCTTTATTCTTTGCATGTTGTGAAAATGCGATAATTTAATATGAGGAAGTGTGGACTACCGCCCCCTCAAGTGATGTGACTCGTTCATGCAATACATGGAATGTATAAAGAATGAAATTAATGAAATTATGTGACCTATATAACATATATATTATACTGTAATTATAATATATATATCTCTCAATTATTTTTAATTCCATTAATATGACAAAGAAATGAAAGTAGCGTTCATGCGTACGTACGGCCTACCGTCTCAATGAACGGTGCATTTAATTTATTTTTATCTCCAAATGTTATGGAATAGTATAAAATGAATATGTAATGGATATATATGATATTTAAATCATTAATACTATTCTGGATATGATGTAATTATAACTACATGGACAATTCTTTTTAAACAAGTTCATTTTTGACTCATGTACCAAACATTGACAAAAACATCTGATATGAACTCACATAATTAACTAATTATTAAAACATTATAATATGTGATATTAATTTAATAATAAACTTTAAATTAGGTCCTTAAGAAATTATAAATTGACAAAAGTTTATTATTCAGGAATATAAAGAAACGAACAAGACAAGTCGGACTTGAGGTAAGGGATCCTACCTCTCTCTTCCTTTTTAAGTACTCTATTTTATTTCATTTATTTTAAGCTCATATTTATTATGTTTGGGGATGTTATTTTATATTTATAATTCTGTATTTTTTATTTTCATATTATGAGAGACCCGATTTGATCTCATAAATCCATTTTTGGAAGTTTTAAGTGGCGCCGTTAGGCTGCCGAGTTTTCGTAAGGGATTTTTCATCTCACTTTTATTCCCGTGGGATTTATGATACATTTCCACCATTTCCTTTGAGTGGTGTATGTACTACCCATTATTCTACTCTTTGTTTAATATACTTTCGTTTATGATTATTTACATCAATTTTTTATAGTCCTTTCATGGGGTGTATGTTTTGAAAGTTACCCAAGTCAGTAAGGGAACCTTTCACCCTCCTCTTTTTAAAAGACTTATTTTTGTTAGGTATTTTAATTTACATATTATTTTGTTGAGATATGTTCTTATATATACTTATTAATGTAAATGTTATGTCCAAGTGATGAGATACCCTTTTTATCTCTCATCAACTCATTCTCTGAATTTTAAAGTGACGCCGTTAGGCTGTCGAGTTTCTGTAAGGGAACTTCTTAACCCAATTTCAATTCTTTGGGTTAAACCTCTACTTCTTGATTATGTCATGCTATGAATATGTGTGGATGACATCTGATTATTTTACACTGATTATCCACTTATATTTAGTGTATTTATATTTGTCACACATAATTATGTCATTTCTTTATCCTTGCTCTAATGGCATGATCCTTTATTGGGATTACATCTCAATTTCTTCTCATTGAGACATTTCTTAATAATATGAAATTTTATTCTTTTAAAAAGTGTATATACGGCCCCTTTGACTTTTCATATCCATATTATGTCTAAACTAATGTCATTTAAAGGTTTTGAAAATGGTCTGCTTTCATGTGGCTTATAATTTAAATGTTCAAAATGGAAAAGGACTCTTTTATTAAAACATTGTTTTAAATGGTTTTAAAGATCTATTCATTTAAAAATTTATCATCCATGTCCATGTTTTAAAAATGGTTTTAAGAATTTATTTATATAGACATGAATGTTTTAAAACACTTTCAAAAGTTTCTATGTGGTATGGGACACTTTGATTCTAAAATCTCTTTTAAGTGTCTTCTTTTAATATTTTCAAAGTATAAAGGGATTTTTCTCTCATAGAGTTTTAATGATTTTATTATATGTTTTTATTTATGATAATATCATGATGTGATCTCTTTTTATTGAAATGTGGAAATTTTATGTTTCTTTTATGCATGTTTTAAGTGTTATGATTATGTTATGGTTCTTGGGCAATGTTTATGAAATCAGGTGGTTTCGTGATAAACTAAGGGAGGGTGAGCCTGATATAGTTCTCTAATTCATTGGGTAATGCGAAGGGGTTAAACATTAAGGTTTCTCCGAAGAGATTTAGGGAATATACTGTGATGGGTATTCCAAACGTAACCATGAGGGTTACTCCCTACATAAGAATGTTATGAATGCCTCAATTTACCTTTATATCTTATGATTTCTATGAGTTATTCATAAATATTATGATTTAATGAGGTATGTTAAAGTGATTATGTTTTATGAGTAAAGTATGATTTCATCGATTCTTATGTATACATGTACTAATGTTTCCTTTCTGCATTTTTATATCCCTTACTGATCTTTTTATGCTCATCCCAATATTTTGAAATGTTTTTCACAGGTCAAGAGAAAGGTACATGATGTAATGATAATATCAAGGAAGTGTCAAGAAAGAATCCATGTTTTATTTTAAATATGTTTCTGTTGATGGGAAAAATGAATACTATCTTTTATGTAACCACTTTGTTTAAATTTGGAATTTAATTCATGTTTTATGATCTAATTCCCTAAAACTCTAAACCTGAAAAGATCCTCAATTTGTATTCTTGAAATATCTCAAGATTAAGTAATGTTTTAAGGACGGGTCCTTATAGTTGGTATCAGAGGTCAGTTTAGATTACTTTAGAGGTTAGAGTGTTGTTTAATCATAAGTGACAAGTTGTGTATAACCACAATGGTTATTATATTAGATAGAGTCATTTTTATTTTTAAAAGTTGGAATGAGTTTGAGATAACTTGGATAAGTATATCTTAGTGTTTATCTTCCTTTAGTACATGATGATTTTGTTGATATACTCACACTGACCTTTTTGGTTTTAGTAAATGGATGGATCTAGCAGACACCAAAGTGATAATGGGTTTGAAGGAAACTGTGGTGGTTCTCTGATTAAGAGACTGGATGAAATGGGAGATTCAACGAGAAATCTCATGGTTATTCTAAACCAACTATTAGGAGTCATGATCAACCACTTGAACCTTGGTGAGTTCTCTAATGAATCATGTACGAGAGAACCAACTTGATGTGGAAGTTCAGGTAATAATTATAAAGGTAACCATTAGGGTTTATATGATCCTTACTTTTGAGGTAATTATGGGTTAATACATGATATGATGGAATATGAAAGGCATGAGATAAACTTGAGGTTAAATTATGTTATGGTTATTTTTGAAGATTTTATCTCTTTTTGGGGAATGTTGTAAGAATTATATAGTTTTGGAAAAAGGACAACACACAGACCGTGTGACAACCCGTCGCATCGGACAAAGCTGTGGAAATCGAACCCACAACCAAAGTGCGACTGGTATTTATCACCTACCACTGGACTACGTGAAGTTCCTGGTTATTTTGACTAATTATTTTTAGTTATATGATTTTATGAATCAAGAGTAAGTTGATTTTGAGTTATCTATGGATATGATTAACCTATCATGGAGGATATGTGATTAGGCTAATTACTTTTCAATACGATACTTTAAGAGAAGCTGATGTTATTTGGAGATAAATGTTAAGATTTACCTTGGAAGACTATGTGATTAAATCCTACGAATATTTGGGTTTCAATCATAGTTTGGTTTATCTTTGAAGAATTTTATGGACAATTGTTTATCGAATGGTCTTTGTTAAGCTTTGGGTTTGTTTGAAAAATTTTGGAGATTAAGAATAGATTTTCTTTTTATAAAGGATTATCCTTTTTGGGTATTATCTGATCTTGTACTAACCTTTTTGGTTTTGGTTAAGGTCTAAAGACATGGGAAATATATAGTTCTCTTTTGTGGATTAGGTGATTCTAAAGAAGTTGATTTTAGTGCTCTTAATGTGAACACGTTATCCTAAATACTCGTCTTTTAGAGAAAATATGAGTTTGTTGAAGAAATCTAGTAAGAGATGAAAGTCTACATGATAAGTAAGTATGTTTCCTTATGATTTAGTTAAGCTCAAAAATAAATTCCTCAATGAACAGCAACTTAAAACAAAAATGTTGTCTGTTAACTTTTCCTACTGGGGAATCAAACACCGTTTAACCCATCACAAGTTTGTGATTTTCTTGTGGTTAAATTTCTCCTAGACATGTTTTCTATCACTCTCCCTCAGAACATGACCCTTTGTTTTTTTTCTTCTATATCCATGTTTGCCTACTTAGGGTTAACTCAGGTGACCTTTTTACTTCTCTTTCTTTCTTTTAAAGTGATAGTTAAATTTACTCTTTTTCCGATGTGGGGCTTACAATGAAGTTTCCAAGCCCAATTTTGAAATTGCAAGGACGCAATTCCCAAAAGGGGGGAAGGATGTAACATCCCAGGTAAATAAATAATATTAAATTCTAATGTTTATCAATATTTGTGAATAAAATATTAATATTAATTTAAAGGGGATTCTATGTTTGATGGCGTACCCAATACGCAACAATGAGCTTATTTGAAATCTTACATTACACACTAATAATATAATAATATTATAATAGTTAATGCCTAACCGTCGTAATGGTCGGAATGAAAAGAAATAACTAAAAAATGATTACATATGTTTGTTAAATATTTTTACATTTATCCAATAAATGTTAGAGGCTTAAAATGAAAATGAATCCAATTTTAAGAATAAATACTCTAATATTTTTAAAAGATTATTTTACCGCCTTTTGATGGTGAACCTTTTTTTAAATCTAACTTTTGACAATTTTATAAGCTCTATTTGTCAAAATAATCTTATTATTTAGAATTGGGACATTGAAATTTACTTTGGATACATTTTTGGTATTTTTCTGACAATGTTTATTTTTTTAATGAATAGTGAAAAATATTGCATTTTACTTCAAACTGGTTTTTTCATCTAAATTAATTATATGGTTAGATTATATTTTTAATTGTTTTAAAGTTTAATTAGAATATATTTTTACCATTTAAATCAATGGTGGCCATTATAATTAATTTCACTTTGAAAATGGACATAAACAAGTGCCAAACTTTTCATAGATATTGCTTCAAAAAACCCCGCTATTTGTTTTGAAAAATGAGAATTATTTTTAAATTAATTATTTCAATTTCTGTATTTGGAATTTGGTAAAATGCATTCCATATTTTTAATCAGAATTTCTAAATTATGTAATTAAGACTCTTTTGTTTCTGGACATTATGAATAATAATGATGGTAATTATCTTTAATTATTGTGATTATTTAATAATTGGGTAGTTAAGGATAATAAAATAATAAAATAATAATAAAAAATGTCCCCAACAACTATCTTAATACTACTTTTTGTGTCATGTCTGACCATGGGATGCCTTTTTCCAAACTTTGGGTCCCCATGGAATCACTTTTGGGTGATAGTGACACTTTATCTTTTTATTTTTAAAGAAAGGAAAATATAACAAAAGTATGTATCACCCAAGTAAAAAAATTTTAGTTTTGTATGTGTAAATGATATATTAGACTATAAATATTAATTGGAAAGCTAAAAATATTTCCTACATCATAGTATTTTTTTCATAATTTTTAGACATTAAATAAATTAATTTATTTTTGACACCATGATGATGCAGCAATTACCTCATTAATGAACGATTTAAATAAAATGAAAAGATAATGTAAAATCTAAGAATTAAACTTGTCAAAAACCTATTGGATGAGTATATTTCGAACCATTATCACCTTATCATATAAATATATCAATTTTGGACCTTTAAAATCTGAAAATCATTTTAAAATAATGTAACATTTCTTGACTTTCCAAGAGTGCCTCTCCTCCCTCTTATAAAAGGTCCCCACCTCTACCTCCTTAACCACACCTCTCAAGCCTTTGGATCGGCCAAACCCTGCCCATTTCATCTCTCCACATACCTCTATTCATCATTGAATCCTCACCTTAGGCAAAAAGATCTTCAAGGAACCCTTTTGGTTCAAACCAAAGGGAGTTACCTGATTTAAAGGTAATGTCTTCTCTTATGTTCTTTTGTTTTATTTTGCTTCTCCAACCCCCTAAACTCTTTTTATTACTTTCTTTTGTAAAAATACCAATATCTTAAATATAATAGGATTTTTTTATAGGAAGGATTCGATCTACACTTACACACACATCCGTCTAATGGTTAAAGAACATACTGTTTCTGTGGATGGTGAATTACTGCCTCATGAAACGATGATTGTTCAATATTCTTTTAACACATTTAAAGGTGGCCATTATTATGTCACTATATTTTATATATTAAATATATGTTATTTATATTTTCTATATGCTTCTTTATTTTTATATTTAAAATATACCTTTATTCTTTTCATGTTGTGCAAATGCGATAATTTCATATGAGGAAGTGTGGACTACCGCCCCCTCAAGTGATGTGACTCGTTCATGCAATACATGGAATGTATAAAGAATGAAATTAATGAAATTATGTGACCTTTATAACATATATATTATACTTTAATTATAATATATATATCTCTCAATTATTTTTAATTCCATTAATATGACAAAGAAATGAAAGTAGCGTTCATGTGTACGTACGACCTACCATCTCAATGAACGGTGCATTTCATTTATTTTTATCTCCAAATGTTATGGAATAGTATAAAATGAATATGTAATGGATATATATGATATTTAAATAATTAATACTATTCTGGAGATGATGTACTTATAACTACATGGATAATTCTTTTCAAACAAGTTCATTTTTGACTCATGTACCAAACATCGACAAAAACATCTGATACGAACTCACATAATTAACTAATTATTATAACATTATAATATGTGATATGAATTGAATAATAAAATTTAAATGAGGTCCTTAAGAAATTATAAATTGACAAAAGTTTATTATTCAGGAATATAAAGAAACAAACAAGACAAATCGGACTTGAGGTAAGGGATCCTACCTCTCTCTTCCTTTTTAAGTACTCTCTTTTATGTCATTTCTTTTAAGCTCATATTTCTTATGTTTGGGGATATTATTTTATATTCCTAATCCTGTAATTTTTATGTTCATATTATGAGAGACTATATTTGATCTCATAAATCCATTTTTGGAAGTTTTAAGTGGCGCCGTTAGGTTGCCGAGTTTTCGTAAGGGATTTTTCATCTTACTTTTATTACCATGAGATTTATGCTACATTTTCCACCATTTACTTTGAGTGGTGTATGTACTACCAATTATTATACTCTTTGTTTAATATAATTTCGTTTATGAGTATTTACATCAATGTTGTATAGTCCTTCTTTCATGGGGTGTACATTTTGAAAGTTACCCAAGTCGGTAAGGGAACCTTTCACCCTCCTCTTTTTAAAAGACTTCTTTTTGTTAGGTCTTTTAATTTACATATTCTTATGTTGAGATATGTTCTTATATATCCTTATTTATGTAAATGTTATTTCCAAGTGATGAGATACCCTTTTTATCTCTCATAAACTCATTCTCTGAATTTTAAAGTGATGCCGTTAGGCTGTCGAGTTTCTGTAAGGGAACTTCTTAACCCAATTTCAATTCTTTGGGTTAAACCTCTACTTCTTGATTATGTAATGCTATGAATATGTGTGGATGACATATGATTGTTTTACACTTAGTATCCACTTATATTTAGTGTATTTATATTTGTCACACATAATTATTTCATTTCTTTATCCTTGCTCTAATGGCATGATCCTTGATTGGGATTATATCTCAATTTCTTCTCATTGAGACATTTCTTAATGATATGCAATTTTATTCTTTTATAAAGTGTATATACAACCCATTTGACTTTCCATATCCATATTATGTCTATAATAAAGTCATTTAAAGGTTTTGAAAATGGTCTTCTTTCATGTGGCTTATAATTTAAATGTTCAAAATGGAAAAGGACTCTTTTATTAAAACATTGTTTTAAATGGTTTTAAAGATTTATTCTTTTAAACATTTATCATCCATGTCCATGTTTTAAAAATGGTTTTAAGGATTTATTTATATGGACATGAATGTTTTAAAACCCTTTCAAAAGTTTCAAAGTGGTATGGGACACTTTGATTCTAAAATCTCTTTTAAGTGTCTTCTTTTAATATTTTCAAAGTATAAAGGGATTTTTCTCTCATAGAGTTTTAATGATTTTATTAGATGTTTTTATTTATGATAATATCATGATGTGATCTATTGTGATTGAAATGTGGAAATTTTATGTTTCTTTTATGCATGTTTTAAGTTTTATGATTATGTTATTGTTATTGGGCAATGTTTATGAAATCGGGTGGTTTCGTGATAAACTAAGGGCGGGTGAGCCCGATATAGCTCTCCAATGAATTGGGAAATGTGAAGGGGTTAAATGTTAAGGTTTCTCTGAAGAGATTTAGGGAATATACTGTGATGGGTATTCCAAACATAACCATGAGGGTTACTCCCTACGTAAGAATGTTATGAATGATGCAAGTTACCTTTATGTCTTATGATTTCTATGAGTTATTCATAAATCTTATGATTTCATGAGGTATGTTAAAGTGCTTATGTTTTATGAGTAAAGTATGATTTCATTGATTCTTATGTATACATGTACTAATGTTTCCTTTTTTACATTTTTATATCCCTTACTAAGCTTTTTATGCTCATCCCAAGCTTTTGAAATATTTTTCACAGGTCAAGGGAAACGTACATGATGTGATGATAGTGTCAAGGAAGTGTCAAGAAAGAATCCATGTTTTATTTTAAATATGTTTCCGTTGATGTAGAAAATGAATACTATCTTTTATGTAACCACTTTGTTTAAATGTGGAATGTAATGCATGTTTTATGATCTAATTCTCTAAAACTCTAAACCTGAAAAGATCCTCAATTTGTATTCTTGAAATATCTCAAGATTAAGTAATGTTTTAAGGATGGGTCCTTATAGATTGGGTGTTGAAGACCATATAGGAAAGAAAGATCAATTTCATTCATGTTAGAAATGTAGAAAGAGACCCCAGAGAGTGTTTCAATGTAATAGGAAAATGTTTTATGTGTGTAAAATAAGGGAATTTATCAATTAATTATCAAGGAAAAAGGAATAGTTTAATAGAGGGATATGGAATTCATCCAAAGTCACCATGTATAGTTCAATGTCTTATGTGTGGAGAATATGGGCATTATATAATCCAATTCCCTAATCCAAGGATTAACTCCAAGACCAAGGATGGACATATGCTATACCTATTATTGAAGTGTAAGGATGGAAGTGTTTATGTATTGGGATTCTAGAATTATGTTATAAAATAGTTATATCAATGATATTATAGATATAAGAATCATGAAACATATAAGGAATGTTCCATAGTATATTTTCATTAAGAATTTGAAAACACATATTGAATTGTATGTATAAACAAGAAAAGTGATTTAGTGGTAAGGTAATAATGTTTATATAGTATAAATAAATGATTAACATTGATAAAGTAAATGGGATACTATTGGGGACCTAGAAAATTGGTTAGTTAATGAAAAAGTGATTTAGTTCATATTTGATGAATTTTATTTCATTTTTGGATTTATAGAAATAAACTATGATTTAATTTTTAGAATAAGTATTTTAATCATATATGTTTTCATATGAGGTTAACTTAAGAGTTATGGATACCATCATGGGTTTATAAGTTTAAGGTTGATTATAAGTTCAAAATAATAGATATACTTATTGAAGTTTTAAGTGATATAATTTTGAGGTGATTTGAAACTTTTACTAGGTTTTGGGAAGAATACTCTATTAAGGTTTGAATAACCCTTTAGGCTAGTATATGATTTGATTTTAAGTTCATTATAGTATATTGGATAGTGGGATATAGATAATATTGATGGTTAATTAGTGATTAATTTATAAGGTTATATTTTTAAATATATTTATGGTCAAGCTAAGGATTATCTTTTAGGCCAGTATTTAAATTTGATTCATGAAATTTTGGAATGAAGTTCACTACATTATATGATTATATAGTGATTTATCACGATGATTAATGATATTTTTGGGAGATGTAAATTAAAGGGAATGAGATCACCTTTTAGGATAAAACATTCTGTAATGTTGAGGTTATTAAATTTAATTGAGATGTAGATTTGTTTATTTTTAGAATAATCTAAGTTGAATATTTGGTGTTATTGTAGAAATTTTTAAGTAAAATGTATTATTTATTCATATAAATATTTATAAATTTTGGATATTATCTTACCACATGGAAACCATTTCATTTTTGGTTAATATTTAAATATATGAGGAATTGATTGATATCATTTTTTTGGAATAATGTGATCCATTATAATTTAATTTTAGTACTTCAGGCATGAAAAATTCATCTTGAATACTCATTATTTGGAACAAAAAAAATGAGATTATAGTATAAATTGATTAAAGGATGAAATTATAATTGTCAAGTAAGTATATTTATTTATGTTATTATTCTAGATGGTAAAGTAATTCCTTAACTCTTAGAAAAGGAACTTGAAATAAAAATGTTTTCTAATTACCTTCATTTCTGATGAATTGATGGTCTTTTCACACGTATTTGGTTTATGATTTTATGGTTGTTAACTTCCTCATGATTATTAAATTTCTTGTGATCAATGATCTATGCCACTCTCCATAATTATTTAGACATATTTTTTTCTCCTCCATTTCCATATGTTCAATTTCCACTAATGTTCTCTTATTTGAAAACCTAGTTTTGTGTTATTCTAGATAACCTTCATATTTCCCTTTCCCTCTTTTCAAGAGGAAGTTTTATTAGTCATTTTTATGATGTGGGTTTTCCAAAAAGTAATTTTCAAAATTTAAAACCTTGATTACCAAGAAAAAGTTAAAATTTAAAGGAAAAAATTTATTGAAGGGTGTAGAATATAACACCCTGATATTTTAAAAGAACACTGTTCGATAGTGTATACAACACACAACACCGAGCCTAAACGAACAAAAAGAATTATTATTTAAATTTTATAGTTATAACCTTGCCATTGAATAAGTGGGTATAAATAGTATTAACCATATTATGAAATATATATACATAAAATACCTACTCAATATAAATTCATTGATTAATGATTTGGAAATAAGCACTTTATTTTTAGTAAAAATGTTTTATTCTTCAAAATACATTTTCTTCAAAAATGGTTTTTATTGATTTTTGTGTGAAAATGTTATAATTGATTTTTGTAACTTTTATAATATTTAATGAATAAAAATAATATAATTTTTTAAATAAAAATATCAAAATTATATTAGGGTGATTTTTTGTATTTTTCTGAAAAGATTGATTTTCCAGTGAATAGTGAAAAATACTGATTTTTATTTTTTTTTCAAGAATTAAAAAAGTTACATTTTTTTAAATTGATTTAAAAGTTAAATTATTACTATTATATTATTAATAATCTAATTATGTTTATTGGAATCAATTTTATGGTTTAATTTATAATAAAACATTTTTATACTTAAAAAAGGCATTTTTTTGAAAAACTGTTTTTGTTGCATTTTGTGTTTTAATATTAAATTAATTTCTCCCCCATATATAAATTGTATCTTAAAAAATGGAATCCATATTTGGAATCAAGAGGTAAAAATTTGGTAAGTAGGTACATTTTAGTTTTTGTCATTATGAATAGTAATCATATTAAATAATTGTTACGACTGTAAAAGTAAATAAGGTAATTAAGGTTAAAAATATATGACAAGGACTATAAAATAAACTCTACTCTTAACTTAATTTAATTTTATAGGATAAATTATACCATATCCATCCCAAATTTTGATATATAGAATTTTAGTTCCATTTTCCTTTGATAATGACATTTATATTATTTAAAGTATAGACAATTCCAAAATATCACTCTCTTGAATTTAACATCTCAAAATTTTTACATAGGGATAAATAAAGTATAACTTCAGTTATAAATATTTATTTGAAATATAAAATAATTATGTTTCTCATATTAATTAATTATATATTTTATTGATGAAATAATTACCTTAAACTCTCATGCAACACCGACATAATATTTATTCAATTAATAGAAAAATATAATAAATGATTTTAAAAATATTAAAAGTAATAAAATTTTGGTGAATTATCATGTTCAACCAATTTTTAGATAAAAATAACATAATATTGTTGTGTGAAATAATTATATTTTAATTCCATCTTTGTCTCTGCATTTTAAAGTCAAATTAAATGAATAGTGTCAAAAAATGACATAAATGATAATTTTTGAAAATAATATTTTATTAAATGTTTTAAAATTAATATCAATTTTTTATTTGTCCAAATTATTGGTATATGATTGAAAACATCAACCATAGTCCATTTATGGTCATATTGTCATTTTATGGTTATATTTGTGACCCCTAAAGATTAAAAAACTTTGTTAACGTGGTAATCCTCAAATGAGTTAATGAATGGTTAAAACAAAAAGATAAGGGTGAAAACATCACCCAAAATTGTAATATTATTATTATTATATGATCGGATTTAGAATCATCCTCATATTAGATTCTAATTTTATAAATTTTTGATCCATAAGAACATGAAAAATAATTTATATTAATTTAATAATTTAAGAAATTATAAGAATGCCTTACCTCACTTATAAAAGGGTACCCCATCCCCTCTTCTATAAACAATTAAAGTGCCTTTTGGTTCAGTAAATATATATAAAAATAACTTCCTAAGATCCATTACACTTTCTAGAGGTCTTATTTTAGGCAGAATAACAACCTTTGAGGTCTTAAAGTGTACGCCAAAGAAGGTTGTTCGAAGAAGAGGTATAAATTTTAACCGAATGTTTTAGTTTTATTCCTTCTTATACCTACTAAAATATTCTTCAAACATTATGAAATAATAAAACCAATATTTTCCATATACCGAGTTGTTTTTATATTACTATAATACCCTATATCCATCTCCTCTTCTATTAACTGGGAAATTAAGCTGTCATTCGTGTGCACAACAGACTACCGCCTCATGAATTGATATAATTTTTTTCCATCACCGCCTCTCACAGCTGGTTATAATGATGTATTTAATGTTTATATATTATATTAATTACATATTTGTTATTTTTAAAAGATAATATATCATATAATTTCTTACCTTTACATCCATTGAAAAATGATAACTTCGTTCGTGTGTACGTGTGGACTACCACCTCCATGAAGTGATGCGATTCATTTTCCATCACCACATTGCATGAATCATATATATAAGTTTATTTAAAGAAATAATATGGTATCTAGGAAATAATTATAATTCTGTAAATATAAAATATTACTTATGTTCTTTCTATCATGATCATTGAAAAATGGAAATGCTAGTCATGTGTATGTATGACTTACCGTCTCCATGATTGTAACATAGTTAA
Organism: Viscum album; assembly: GCA_963277665.1. Lineage (NCBI taxonomy): Eukaryota > Viridiplantae > Streptophyta > Magnoliopsida > Santalales > Viscaceae > Viscum > Viscum album. The sequence continues at coordinate 885,774,025 of OY728132.1, forward strand.
TTTTTCATAACCATATTTCATGGTTGGTTTTAATAGTATAATTTATTTATAAAAATAATAATTATGTAATTATTATTATTTTAGAGATTATGGAATAATGACCTCTTTTACCATAGTCAACCCACCAAATTCATTTTGGACATATGAACTGAATATCGTTAAAATGTCTGACATGAACTTAATTGATTAAGTAATTAAATATAACATGGTAATAAATAAAATAAAATAAATTATAAACTTGAAAATGGTTCTTAATAAAGTAAATAATTAACATAAGTTTATTTTTTAGGAAGATAAATAATGTACGTGATGAGTCAGATATGAGGTAAGGGGTTTCTTAACTCAATTTCCATTAATTATGTTATACTTATACTTCATTGACCATGTCATGGATGAAATTACCTATGATTGTATTATGTTTTATTTACAATTATTTTGTGTGGATTTAATTTTTTTTACATATAACCACTTCATTAACAAAATTATCACTCCAATGATACAATCTTTGTAAGAGATTTCTCATCTCACTTTTGTTTTTGTAAGGAATATGCAATATTCAACACTTCCTTCATTTGGAATATATACTACCACTTTGATATGATATATAATGATTCCATTTATATTTATGATATTTAAAGATTAATTTGAATTTATTTATTTCATGGGGATTATGATACAAAAGTTACCAAAGTGGTATGGGTTTATTTTACAATCTCATCAATATTTGTGATTGTTTATGATTAAGTCTATATTGGAAAAATTATTTGATATTCATATTATAAACCCAATATATTTTCTTATCCTATGGTTATTTTTATAAATTACAAGTTTTCCTTTCATTTTCCTTTCTTTAATTACTCAAGATACCAAAATAATGTTTTTAAAGAAAATGGACTTTGTTTTTCTACTCGGACATGAATATTTTTATTTCATATCCATATTATCCTTAAAATATTTTAAATAATTTTTTTACTATTTTCCAACGATTTATTAAAGAAAATTTTACCCATGTTTGAATTTTTACAAAATGGTTTATAAGGAATATTGTTTTCATTTTATGAATGAGTTACTTTTTTACTTTTTTAAAAAGTGAGAAAGGAATGTTTTCTTTTAAATTATTCGGCATCAATAGAATTTACCTCCATCATGACCACTCAATTATTTGAATCTTCCGATACAATTTTAAATTTTTATTTTCAAATAAAACTCTTTTCCTAATATTTTGGATGTTTTTAGTTTTTAAAAGTGATTTTCAAAGTGAAAAGGGTATTTTCCTCAAGAATTTTTTTAATGATATTTTTATGGTATTTCTATTCATAAATGACAATAAAAATTTATTTTACTCCACTAGGGATATTTTTTAATGAAAAAATACTTATTATTTCTCTAGATGGTTTATGATGAATTTGACTGGGGAAATAATAACATTTTGTATACTATATTTACAATATAAATGTTCATGTTGATTATGTATTGAATTTTTATTCTCCCCTTTCATATGATGAATGAATTAGACTTATTAAGTGATAGGTGGTGATTGTTATAGCCTCTCGATGCATTGGTAGGTCTCACGAGACAAACTAGTTTGGTTATTTTGATGAGGCCTTACCCATTTATATAATATGTTTTAGCATGAGGCCTTTATGATAAGTTTATGACATTCATGATTATGCATTCCATCATTATGAAATTAGTTATCGATTTCCATGTGATTATTTGAATAGTTATGATATCCATGAATAAGTGTCATTCTCATGTGATTATTTATATTTGATTATTTGATCATTATTTATTCCTACCATATTATTATTCATGCCCAAGTTATTGATTAAATGAAATGTGTTTTTAGTTATTTACCTTTACATATTTATTATTCCTTAATTAATCATGATATATTTCAATCTACATAACCCTTACTAAGCATTTGAGCTCACCCTTATTTTGTTTCCTTTCCCTAATATATGAAGAAAAAATCTTTTAATGAGTTAAAGGATACCTAATATTTACTTTCAATATGTTTTATTTTATGTTTTCAAATTTAATATGATATTAAAGTATGTATATATTTTACCAAGAATACTAAACTATTCAGTCCTTCAGGATGTGATCACTTTTATTTTATGACAATGTGATAAACTAACCTCTATATATGTGTTGGAGTTGGTTCCTAAGAACCAAATTATTTTTACTTTATGATAACCTATATTCATGGTTTTTGAATATTAATAAATTACTTATCACATCATGATTGTTCTTATGTGTGACATAGTATGTGATAATGTCCCAAGAGTAGCTATCGCACTAAAAGGTCATAGCAGTTCCCTACTATGATGAGAACCCGGAAGTGCTATGACACTATTCTTAAATATATATTTTATGTATGGATGATATCATTTTAGGGAAAAAATGATACAGGATATCAAAGGTGGTGACTAATAGGACTTTGAGGCACCTTCTTATGGTGTGTACACCCTTGGTAATATCCAGTAGGATATTATGAGAACGAGACCCGACAGTAGGAAATCCACATTAATAAGTTTCATTGGATGTTACTATATAAGGACATGTGTATCGGTCCTTAGAATTTAAGATTATTATTAATTGATATTATGATTCACATACTTTGATGTATTGATGAAAACTGCGATGCAAAATGTTCACGATGAGGTAGGATATGTTGGGTGCATCATAAGTAATATTTCATTAATGAATAATGAGAGAAAGGATTTATCCCTTCTGTTCATTAATGTAAGTTAATATCGTAGTCCCTTTTATGGAAATGATATAGCTTAAATAAATCCATGGCTACGATGTTCTCTAGGAATGTTCTATTTCCAGAAAGTCAAAGAAAGAGATATCGAGCACATAGGCTGATGGAAATGTCATGTAACCTATTTGATTTGAGATATTATGATAAAGAGATTATATTAAAAGGTAAACATTTGTTTGAGGTCACATGTAATTTCAACATTAACTTATTTCTCTATGGGTTCCTTGGCATGTTTCAAGATACTAACCTTGGACTTTAGGCTGCTCCACCTAATTCCACTGAGAAAGAGGCCTAGAGAGTCACACACTAAGTGTATCCAGAATCTCAGTTAAATAATTTATTATTTAACAAGTTAAATAAATACTATTTATGGTCATGGTTTAATAATTATTCATGTATGATTGATTGCATTTATTCTGTCACTAGTTATTTGAGATAATATATTGTGGGTGGAATAATTAATAAATATTTATTTTCTATATTGATGAATATAATATTTATTTATTTATAGGAGAATAATGTAATGATATTCATTTATTACATAAATAGTCATTATTAAAGGCATGATAAATATTGAGGAGGATTTTTAGACTGAGTTTAAGGGTCTAGTGAGAAATAATAATATTGAATATTATTTGATTAAATAATATTTAATTATAACTTGCAAGTTAAGCGCATGTCAGGAAATAATAATATTTCTATTATTATTTTACATGGGGGTTTCATTAAGATTAATGAAATAATTAAAGGCACTTGTCAAAATTATTTTATTATTACCCTACGAAATAAATTCCTGGTTATATTATTCTCTCATTATCCAAGGGAAAGCCAAGAAATGTCTATTCAGTTGTACACAACAAATTAGAGAAAAGCTATCAAGGCTAGAGAGTTCATTCCTCCCCAATAACGCTCTCAAGAATGAGAGAGATCCTCCTCCATTGTATAGAGGAGAATGATTTAGAACAAGTTCTCAAGGCGATCAAATATGGACATTGCAAGCTCAAGGATCTTCCGTGCTAGCACCTGGAGACTCCTTCAAAGATGTCTGAATATACATGGAACACATGTGGATCACCACTAGAGGAATACTACACTTGGATTCTATAATGCAACAATGACGCACTGTAGATCTTTGGCTAGAAAAATCAAAGAAGAAAGAATAACCTTGTAGGTAATTCATATTTAATTAAATTAATTATAAACAACATGTGTTGATATACTCTCTCTTGGTTTTAGGTTTTCTATCCCTTGCTTGTTTTTTGATTCAATTATGTTGGTCACGAAGTCCTTCATCAGAATAGAACTCGGATTGATTATCAATAATGAAAAAATGTAAAGTTGGGCACCATCCCTCCCGCGCTTCTGCTGTGCCTGGAACCTACAATATGGGTTACTAGTGTTGGTTAATTTACACACCTATCTACCTGGCTAGACGTATTGAATTGGCTCCCACATGGAAGACCTAGGTCCCACATGTGTGGTTGAGGTGGGTCCTTGGTTGGATAAGGGTTGGCCATTTTTTTATATAAGTTCAACTTATATTTACTTAGAAAAAACTAAATAAATTACAAGAAACTAAAATGACTTCACTTCTCAAAAATTCATCATGAAAAACAATCTTTTTCATGGTCTTTAAAATTATTCACATCTTCTTCATTGTTGAAAAAATGTGTCAATTCAAAGAACTAGTCACACATGTTATAGAAATTAAGAATAGTGAAACAATCATCACAATTATTATTTCCACTACATCTTTAATCTTTTTCTCTTGAATTCTTCAAGCAAGTAGTCTCATAGTTCTTTTTCCATAGACATGGAAGTACCTCAATCCATATTTGGACTTATATGGATACTTTATCAAGCATGTCATCCAATGCCTTAAATGAATCTATAACAATCCTTCAAGAACCATAACCTAATTTCCACTCAAAAAATACATATTGACTCATTGGAAACAAATGAATCATTTAGGCTCAACATGAAGTTTTTTTGTACTAAAATGTCGATTTTAAATAAAAATAAACAATTTTAGTCATACCGACCACAGCATGTGTCGGATTAATGAAAAAATAATTCCTATATTCCAAAAATGACTCATGGTTTTTTATCCTAAATTATCAAGACAATACAAGTTTGTTTGCTCAATTTTTAGTGAGTGACACACGTTTTGAACTAAAATTTTTCTTTTAAACTAAAAACACACACTTTGAGTCATAATGGGCACACCATGTACTATATTGACGTGTGAATATTTTTTAAACTTCACAAATGACTTATGAATCATTTTTCATAAAGTATCAAGATAATCTGAGTGGTTTTTCTTATTTTTTAGTGAGTGATGCTTGTTTTGAACTAAATTGTCACTTTTAAACTAAAAAATTGCATTTTGAGTCATATTGGGAACACCATGTGTTGGATTGATGTGTGCCTGATTCTTACACATCAAAAATGACTTATGAATAATTTTCCTAAAGTATCAAGATAATATAATCATGTTTTATTATCTTTAAGTATGTGAAATGTGTTTTGTACTAAAAGGTTTATTTTAAATAAAACCACACACTTTTAGTCATAGTGGCTATACTATGTCAGATTGATCTGTAGCTAATTCTTATACATCATGAATAAATTATAGATCATTTTCCTAAATTATTAAGATAATGCAAGTGTGTTTTCTCAATTTTCAGCTGGTGATGCATGTTTTGAACTAAAATGTTACTTTTAAACTGAAAACATGAACTTTGAGTCATATTGGGAACACTATATGCTGGATTGACATACATATGATTTATACATATCACAATTTACTTAGGGATCATTTTCCTAAATTATAAAGATAATATGAGAATGATTTATCAGTTTTGAGTATATAAAATATATTTTACACTAAAATTTCAATTTAAATAAAAACACACACTCTAATTCATACCGGCCACACCAGTAATCATATTGATGTATGACTAATTACTATGCATCAAAAATGACTTATGAATAATTTCCCTAAATTATCAAGACAATATGAGTTTGTTTTCTTTATTTTCTGTGAGTGAAACACATTTCGAACTAAATTGTTAGTTTTAAACTAAAAACACACACTTTGAGTCATACCAGGCATACCATCTATCATATTAATGTAAATATGATTCCTATATGTCACAAATGAATTAGGAATCATTTTAATAAAGGATAAGAAAATATAATTTTGTTTTTTAGTTTTCATTGAGTTATACATGTTTTAAACTAAAATTTCACTTTTAAGTTGAAAACATGCACTTTGAGTCATACCGGGCACACCATATGTTGGATTGACATGTGATTGATTTATAAATTTCACAAATGAATTATCATTTTTCCACAATTATCAAGAAAATATGAGTGTGTTTTCTCTATTTTGATTATGCGAAGTGTTTTTTTACTAAAATGCTGATTTTAAAGAAAAACACACACTTTCATTCATACCAACCACACCATATGTCTGATTGACGTGAGGATAATTCTTATACATCAAAAATTACTTATGGACCATTTTCTTAAATTATAAAGACCATTTAAGTTTTTTTTCTTATTTTTTAGTTAATGATGAGTGTTTTGAACTAAAATGTTACATTTAAACAAAAAATATGCATTTTGAGTCATATCGAACACACTGTGTGTCAGATTGATATGTGACTAATTCCTATATGTTAAAAATGACTTATGTATCATTTTACTAAACTATAAAGACAATACTAGTGAATTTTATTAGTTTTTAGTGAGTGAAACATGTTATAAACTAAAATTTCACTTTTAAATTGAAAACACGCACTTTGAGTCATATTGGGAACATCATGTTTTGGATTGATGTGAGCCTAATTCCTACATGTCAAAAATGACTGATGGATCAGTTTCCTAAAGTATACAGACAATACAAGTTCATTTTTTCAGTTTTGAGTATGTGAAGTGTGGTTTGTACTAAAATGATTATTTTAAATAAAATAACACAATTTCATTCATACCATCCACACCGTGTGTTATCTTGATGTGAAACTAATTTCTATACATCATAGGTGAATTATAGATCATTTTCCTAAATTATTAAGCAAATTTGAGTGTATATTCTTGTTTTTTAGAAAGTTTTGTATGTTTTGAACAAAAATTTTGCTTTTAAACTAAAAACATGTACTTTGAGTCATACAAAGCACATCACATGTCAGATTGATGTGTGGTTGATTTATACATGTCCCAGATGATTTATGGATCATTTTCCTAAATCATAAATACAATCAAAGTATGTTTCCTTATTTTTTAGTATGTGATGAATGTTTTGAATTAAAATTTTGATTTTAAATCATAAAAGGAAGTTTTAATCATATCGAGCACACTGTTTATCGAATTAAAACACATTTAATCCCCACATGTCAATAATGACTTGTGAATCTTTTTCCTAAAGTATTAAAAATTTTTGAGTATGTTTCCTTGTTTTTAGGGAGTGATGCATGTTTTTATCTACAATTTCAATTTTAAATTAAAAACACACACTTTGTGTCATATAGGGAACACCATGAATTAGATAGCTTTAAGGTTAATTCCTTCATATCAAAAATGAATTATGGATCATTTTCTTAAACTTATATAACCTAAATGCTATTAAAAAATCTTGGATCCAAAATATAATTCATTTTATCACTTATTAACATAAAAAAATCAAATAAATAACTAAAATATCTATGGAAAGAACATTAAATAGTACCTTAGTGTATTATAATTGTCAAAAACTTCATCAAGAATTTATTTTTATGTAAGTATTTTGTTCCTATAAAGAAAAAATGCCTCCATACATAGTTTATGGTTCTTGGAATCTAAAATCCCATTTTACCATTCAAGAAGGACCATAAACCATGTATGGAGGCCTTTTATGACATTTATAGTCACAAAATGAATATAGAAAAATAAATTTTAAATAACCTCTTCATGATCTCTATGAAAATTAAATAAATAATAAGTAGATAAAAATGATAATAGAATTAACTAAATAAGTAGTAGATAAAATGATAGGAAAATTAACTAAATAATCAATAGATAAATTATCTCTTCATGATCTATATGAAATTAAAAAATTAAAAACATGATAGGAAGTCACCTCTTTATGATGTCTGCAAACACTCTAATACCATGTATTCCGCCCACTCATTTCGTAACAAATATATTTCCTATTTTTAATACATGGACCATTGATAGTCTTGGTAGTACTAAAAAAATATAAATAAATGAATTATTAAGAAATATTTTAAATGAAATCATAATTATCATCTAAAACACCTCTTAGGGGATGATAGTTTTTTGATGGAATATGATATCATTAATAATTTTTCAAATGTAATAACCACAATATTTGTTATAATTTTTTTCAAGACACTATAGAAACATTGATCAAAATAAGTAATTTGTTTTTATATATGTTTTAAATTGAAATATTATTATATATACCCTAATACTTATCCAATTGAAGAGATCGATAGGCTTTTTGTGCTCATGGACCATCCTCATACCATGATTTTGATGATATTTTAACACCACCACATCAATTTTTTTTTTCATTAAAACATAATAAACACCATATAAATTGAAGTTTATTTGTAAAATACTGAATGTAGTTTATTAAAAATTGATAAAGGTTATCATGTGAGGTTTTTTTGATAATACATGCTTTGAATCTAAAAAATAAATATTTAGAGTATCTAAATTGATTGAAATTAGCTACCAATTCTCCCTAGAAAAACAAAAAGGAATAAGTAATGAAAGAAATGAAAATATATTTTATATAATTAGACTATAGAGTTTTTCCCATGTATTTTGTGTATTAAGAAGTGTTTTCCATATGTAAGTTTCTTTTAAAACATTTTAGAAATCCAATCCATTATTATTAAATATTTATTTTCTTCCAATGATTTTTTTTGTATAGAAATTATGTGAAGAATAATGAATCCAAATTTTTGTTTGAAGGGTTTTTCCTTTACATAGTATTGATATATATGTATTAAAAAATATAAATATTATTTAACTATAATTAACATAGAAATTGTATATTAGATGAACTTATTATGAAAACACATCTCATGTATATATTTACAACTAAGACTCCCAACCATCTATTTTTGAGGATTTCATTTACATTCTCAAGAAAAATATTGTTTATAATGGCCTCTTTGTATGTTTATTATTCAAAATCAATGAAGGCCATATTATTATCTTTGAACATTGTATCCACATGAACTTGTAATATTAGTAAATGAAACAATTAAGCTAGTGGGGTAAAGGTACTCTCAAAA